>BSBM01000262.1:11732500-14447500 GCA_027924585.1 Larix kaempferi | reverse complement strand
ACTTGTGTGTAGACCTCTAGGCATTCATCTAAAATTTTCCCAATCTATCACTCCAAGTTCATTCTACCTTCATTAATGAGTTTTGACCTCAAATTTCAATCTTCTTCTATGGTCATGTATTATTTATCTCGAGGAGTTTATTTATATCCAATGTATTTGACTCTAAGAACCTCTCACGAGTGATTATAAAAAATCATGCCCTACCGTGTGCAATAGTTAGTTGATTCCTTCTTGCATAATTTCTCATGTAATTTTCCAATTTACTTTCCCACCACTAAATAGTCTCCTTCTCACACAACATATATGCATGTATGCATCCATTCAGTACAACAAAATAGCCCTTTAGGGGCGGTTTTGGCTTGCGGGGGTCTTGGTAAAACCCCCCCTAAAAGTTTTTTCAGACATTTGGAGGCGGTCTTCTAAAACCGCCCCTAAAAGTCATGGAAATTGGACTTTTGGGGGCGGTTTTTTTAAAACCGCCCCCAAAAGTCCTGAAATTTGACTTTTGGGGGCGGTTTTGAGAAAACCCCCCCTAAAAGCCCAATTCTCATAACTATTGGGGGCGGTTTGTCAAACCCCTCTCCAAAAGTCATGATAATTGAACTTTTGGAGGCAGTTTTTTTGGAACCCCCCTTAAAAGTCATGAGAATTGAACTTTTGGAGGTGGTTGTTTGAAAACCCCCCCTAAAAACCCAATTCTCATAACTTTTGGGGGTGATTTGTCAAACCCCCCCCTAAAAGTCACGAGAATTGAACTTTTGGAGGCGGTTTTTTTGGAACCCCCCTTAAAAGTCATGAGAATTGAACTTTTGGAGATAGTTGTTTGAAAACCCCCCCTGAAAACCCAATTCTCATAACTTTTGGGGGTGGTTGGTCAAAACCCCCCTAAAAGTCATGATAATTGAACTTTGGGAGGTGGTTTTTTTGGAACCCCCCTTAAAACTCATGATTGAATTGAACTCTTGAGTGATGATTAAGGCCTTGCAACATCACATAATCTCTAAATAGTGAATCTAATTTCAACTACAAGTGGGATATGTTGGTAATTTTTAGATCTGTAACACCAAAAATGAAAAATTTCCTGCCAATTTCAACATGCTAGTAATTTTCATTCTGCCATCACCCTTTCTTTTCATTGTTTTCCCCTTTTTGTGAAGGGTGACTCAAGTGGATTCCAATGGACAACAATGGCAACAAGAGAGCATAACATAACACACACATGCCCATATCCAAGGCCTAGAATATATTGCAAACTAATGAGTTGAGTGAATTCAAGATGCAATTACAATAATTATTAGACAAAGCGTTCATATGACCAAGTGCATCACCTTGGATATAAAACATATTGGTAGTTAATAACAAGGATGGAACCTTTTGGATGTGCATTGGTTATTCAATGTTAAATAAGGTGACAATTAATTAAGAGCAAGTACCTCCTACCCAAATTGATGATCCCCTTTATTAAATTAGATGGGAAAAGGTTTTTTCAAAGTTGGACTCAAGTTTTGGGTATCATCATATGAGAGAAAAGACTCGTGGTCTGCATTATTTAAGATGTGCCACCACCTATCGCCTTGCTATAGACACATGCCATCTTGCTGTAGACACATGTTAGTGCATACCAGTACTGACTTAATTAATTGCATGAATCATGAGCTCTCCACCATCATCATTGGTGCCTATGATCGGAGACAGTCAAGGAAGAACTTTAGGTTAAACATGCCCGATAATGGCATGGTTCCGAAATTTACATGTATTGTTCTTGAGGAGTTGTTGTTAACATGAAGCTTTGGACCCAGTCTAATAAAATACGAGACAAAATTTTAAAGTTAACCAAAATTTAAATACATTGGTCAGGGATGCTATATTCAACTTCATCAGTTGCCATGTGTGCCTTAAAATAGTGAGTGGAGGTTTCTTTCACCAAAATGCCGATTCCACTTTGATTCTTATTTGTTGCGCCATCAAAGAATCCCATGGGTGAATTACCAAATAAAAATATTGGTCGATTTATCAAAAATTTTACTTTGTCCGCACCTGGATCTATGACGAATTATGTTGATGCTTTAATAATCCTTCTCCCAACCTCCTCTAGGTTTTGTCTGTAGCCTTAAAAGATTAGAATGGCATTCATTAAAATCCATAAGCCCCATGTGGCAATAAAGGGAATTGATTTTACCTTGGGATTTGTTAAAAACCAGAGCTTTAAATTTTCTTAAAGGGGCTGCAGATGCCAATTATTTTTGACTTGAAGAATGTTACAAATCAAAGTCCAAAGCTCCTGAGTAATGCTGCAATCTACTGCAAGATGTTGTATGGTCTCCTCACTACTAAAAAATGATGGATAGGCTGAAGGTCCAATTCCACCCCTTTCTCTCTAAATCTCCCCTATTAAGACTTTATTTCGTAAGCATAACCACATAAATAGAATTGATTTTGGAGGAGCTTTGATTTTCCATATCACTGTATACCACCACTTCAAATCATCATTCTCATAAAGATATATAAATTCCTTATAGGCCTCTTTTATTGTTTGCACAATCCCTTCTATTTTGTTCCAAGTCCAAGCCAACCTATCTAGTTTTGTAGACATAGTGATCCCATTTTGGTAAATTCCCTGTATGTATGTGTTCCATTCACTAGCTAGAGTTCCTGTGAGCCTGAGATCTTGTGCAGAGAGCAAAATACTAGAACCTGTCAAGTTGGAGATATTTGTCTTATGTATATATGCAAGATAATAAAGACCCCGACTGTGTAGGTGTGGTAGCAGTTCTTCTAATAGTATAAAGCCAAATCCTCCACCTAGAAAAGGATCCAAGCCTAAAAGAACTCTCGTACCTGTACCAACCTTCCAAGCAATCCACCTCTTAACCACAAGTAGTGTAGTCAATAGATTTTTCCAGATAATGGAGGCTATTGGGAAAGCAAAGTGTTTCTTCCTCAGCCATGATACAACATCAACTCCTTTCAAATATTTCCTTCTCATAGTGACACTCCAAATACCATCATGAAAAGGTGCCTTCCACAGTGATTTGGCATCTAGGGCCTTGTTAACGAGATTGAGATCTCTTATTCCCCAACCTCCCTTATTTTTTGGCTTTGCTATCAGACTCCATCTTTCCGAATTATAACCCCCCTAAAAGTCCAACTAGTTGTCGCAACATAGTTCCATGCATGTCAGACAAACTTTTAGAAAAAAATCTTTAGCTCTAACATGATCCAGCATAGTCTCTTGAAGAAACACACCATCAGGTTTAACTGTAGACAAAATCTCCTTGAGGGATAGCATCTTGGACTAGGCACCCACAATCCCCCTAATGTTAAGAGAGATTAAGACTAGCATTAAGGAAGTACCCTCATATCAAGGATCAATGCTCTAAGTTGCCCAGAAGGAGAAGGAACAAAAACAGGGTATTTGAAGAAACCATTATGGGGTATGTTGCCAACCCTCCCTCAACAACCCCCATATCTTTTTTCCTGTTAGTGGAATTGTTTTTAGGCTTCTTCCTGATGGTGAAATTTGCAATATCCACAAGGCTAGCTCCGTCTACAAAAGAGTTATAGGTCTGAAGAGGCGCTTTATTAATAATAATTTCTTTGTATGAGGGTTCTGAGGGTTTGGTAAACAAATTTGTATCCAATGGAGGGGGAGAAGCCAAGGTGCATTCACTGTGTAAATGAGGGGTAGTGTAAGGTCCCTGAGGAGAGGTATCAGTCAAAATAGGGCTTTTGGGATCTGTAACAACCAACAGTTTTATCGATGAGGGGGAAATCAAAGGAGGGTTTTATGAGATGCCAGGGTTCAAATGAGAAGTAAAGGGATGGGAATTGTTAAATTTTTCCAAGAAAATTTCCCAGAAACCCTCAAAAATATCGACGAGCCACTCCTCATTACTACTTAGAAAAAGAATGTCTTATTCAGTTAAAGAAGTAAAGAAATTTGGAAAGAAAATATTTTAACTTACCAATGAAAGATTCAGTAGAGGGGAATTGACTGGGCACCTCCATCTGAGCATTCTGAGTCCTCCCATTTAAGTATTATTCTCTCGCTTCTGAAACCAACTCCAGCAACTGAGCCTCTCCAACCACTAAAGGACAATTTTTTTTTATATGGCCAGTGGATCTGCATACATGACACCGAAAGGGTTCTTTCCACTGTAGGGTTTGAATGAAGGACCCCTTCAATCTCAACTTCTTCTGGCAGTCCTAGGTCCATGTCGAAATACACTAAAAGCTAGTCCATGCGTTTGTTATTCCACCTTAGGTCCCTTTCATCAAAGAAAACAAATCTGCCAACAACATCTACTATCCCTCTCAAAATTGCTAGATCCCAATATTCAATGGGGAGGTCGGGCATTAGTATCCATAAGAATCTCTTTTGGAAGAACAATGTAAAAGGGTTGAAATTACCCGGAGACCAACGCTTAACCATAAGCACCCCTCTATCTATAATCCGGGTTTTTTCTGCAACTTTTTTCAAATCCTCCACTAACAAGAATTGGAAATTAATCCAATAGTTGGACAATAAATTGAACCGCGGCCAGTAGCCCAAAAATTGTTTCCATTTAGTGGAAATCCAGTTTTTCAGTAATAGCCTTTGTCACCCAGAGGTAAATAAATTTACCCACCAATGCCTTCATAGCAAGGTTCATCATTCTTTCCATCACAACATCTTTGCCGAGGACAAAAGAGGGTCAATTTTGTCTTACCTTCATAAACTTGTTCTTCCTCTTCTCCCGAGCATCCGAGCCAGTGGGTTCCTTGAGAATGATTTATGAGCTCTCTTAGCATCTGAAAAACTAGAATGAGGCTCCACCAAAGGCAAGTTTTTCAGAGTGCTCCCTCTAGTTTCCAAAACCTTCTCTGCTGCCTTCACGCCTAAACCCATTCCTTCTAAATGGATACTAGGGTTTTTCTTATCTTTCGGACAGCTAACCCCTCGCCACTTGTACTGCCATCTAAAATTTGTGCTGACAGGTCATTTGGCTGATGTGGTGGTCCTACTTCAGCAAATCTGTCCAAATCTGAAAGGATTGAGGGCCCACACGTTTGGAGTATTCTCTTCTTGTACTCCTCATCCAAAATGAAGATCCCTTCCTCATCCAAAAGGGCGTCCTCCGCCTTCCATTCCATGTCTAACAAATACTCCATTCTTCCACATAAACACAGCTAAATGGAGAAAGTCTTCATGCACTTCTAAAACACCAGAAAACGCTAGAAAAACCCTGAAGAGACCCAAAAAGATTCTGTACTGGACGCATCCTCCATCGCTCCACTCAGTTCTAAAGTGGAATCATAATTATTTACTTAAACAATGTATTTAATAATTTATTGAATTTAGTAGCTCTTTTGCCAATCCATATAAATGTATTTTAATATGTGATGTGCCTAGCCTTGTCCTAAATGTCTAATTAACTTTTTCATCATGGGAATGAAATCAAAATCAAAATGATGTGCCTAGCCTTGTCCTAATTGTCTAATTAACTTTTTCATCATGGGAATGAAATCAAAATCAAAATCATGTTTAGGAATCCCGCACCATTTGGAATACTAGTTCCCGCCACTCCATTTTGTGATATTTTTTTAAGAAATTGGTTCAATCCCGCACAATTTGGACAGAATGGTTCTATGAGCACTTGGTCAGTGCGATTTGGACAAATTGGTTCTATGAGCACTTGTTCAGCACGATTTGGACAGATTGGTTCTATGAGCACTTGGTCAGACCGGTTCTATTATGAGCCATTTCAATATAGAAAGCTAGTGAAAATAGATCCGGATTTCTTCTTCTTTTTTTCTCGTTAGACCGCCTTACCTCCAATATGTGAGAACTACTGCATCTTCTCCAGCTCTTAGAAAAATAGTTTTATCTCTATTTATTTCTTTTTCAGTGAATTCAGTAATAGCTCTAGGAATCATCCTATTTATTTCTTAGAAAAAGAGTTTTATCTCTATTTATTTATTTTTGTAGTATCATTCATCCATCACACTCTTTGTATGACCATTTGGTATCCTTCATCCATCGCACTAGACACAACCAAATGCATCGTTCAGATCTGGTACTAGCATTACCATAGACGCTGGCATTGGGGTCGGCTCTCAAAGCAGGGGAGGTTGTTAATGCATTGAAAGAGTGGCATGCATTGGAGGAAGGTTCCCAGGCTTTTGTTCTTTCCAAAACCTTTGACTTACACAGGGCCTGCCAGATTGGTGTAACATATGCCAATTTTTCTTAATACCCATATAAACTCATCAGCTCTGAGCATATTGTGGAGGGAAATTTTTAAACCAACTGTAACTTAAGGGATTATTTGAGGGCAATATTATTTGTGGAGGCTAAGTATACACAGTCGGATCCCTTGCTTGGGCATCTTTTTTTAAGGGGTCGACTTCGTAATGGTACGAGTCTGTTAGAAGTAGACCGATATCATTTGAGTAGGGGATGATTAATCCATTTTGAGGGAGGGTGTACCACTTCCTGAAGGGCACATTGGTTTTGAGGGTTTCAAAGGGTCATGGCACTCCATGTATGTTGTTTAGTTGTGGCCATTGGTAGAGGAAGGATGTATCCTTTCATAGGCACTTGGGACATGAAATAATGCTTATGACTATGTCAAAACAAAATCACACAAACTATTGTTACCACTGCCAATTAAGGGGTGAAATAGAGAATTGGGCGCACCCCCTTCATCCGACAATTTGTATGTTGCAATACCAAGCCAAGTCAAGCATTTCAAGGGGATTGTATAGTAGAGTGAAGGCACTATAGGATTACAGTCACCTACAATTATTGGAGATGCCATTGAGAAGGAAATATCTGATGGTTAAGAGTAAGACATCCTTGTCTTCACTTTCAGGTTTGCAAGATAATTATAAATCTGATTGGTTGGGCTCTTAGAGTAAGAAATGCTTATAAATTTGATTGTATTGAAGTAGATGTAACATTCCATAATTTCATAAAATTTTAAAATTTTTGATAACAGCATTAATTATGATATTTATAATTGCGGAAGTAATAATTGTTGATTATGACAGCAATAAATGAAAAGTTGTTAGTACTAAACATACTTTAATTTCTGTTTAGCAGCAAAATGACAGTGACAGATTTTAATAAAATAATTAATGAACATGATTATGATGACAAATGAATTAACAGATTGGAAATATGATGTGAAACTTTTCTTTTGCAATGATACTGTCAGTTTGACTTTTGATGCATAAGGGTGTCCTATGAGGTACCCTGGAGCTTACTTAGTTGCAATGCTAAGGCAAATTGAATGTTCTATTGTGCAGATGACAGGTAAGAAGTTTCATAACTGCGTAACTTCAAAGTACGAGTAAAGTTCGAATTCAATGTCGTAAATAAATAGAAGTTTAGAAATTCTGTTGAGACTCGCCATAAGTTTGCAGGTATGAATTTCATAGCTACAAATACTGTTTTCAAAAGCTGTCTTACAATTCAGCTATGCATAATACATAATGGTCGATGATCATTATCAAGCTGATAGTTTTGTCACTGTAATCTTTGTCATGGTTGTAGCTGGCTTTATTGTTGTCTTAAGATAATTAATTATCTTTATAATACTGATGTAATAGATGTACCGCAAAATCATTAAATGCTTGTATGAGAAAGTGTAGTAAGAACTCATAGCATTTTAGTCAGTCTTCATGCTAAATATATATCTTTAGATCCATCTAATGTCTACTATACAAACTATTTATTTTTGTATCTTCGATAATAGAGTTCGTATGATCACAACCAAAGTTACAAAGGTAATATTAAAATCTCCTATGTATGGGTTATCCCATTCATATCCTTACAATGTTTAACTAGTGCTACTTATAACCCTTTCAAAGGCTTGTATATATTTTGTATGAATGGCATATAAATGAAAACTATGTCCAAAAGTGACTATAGTTGTCCTGTCAACTAATATCTAAGTCAAATTTTATTATTTAAAAACCACAAATCATAACTAGGAACTATATAAACTTCAAATTGTTAATCTACATAACAAATGAATTTAATACACTATAGGGCTGGAACTATATGAATATATATGTAGTCGTTGGCCATTATAACATCATAAAGTGTTTTATGAATCGTAACTTGGAACCATATGAACTTTGGATTCAAAAAACCATACCATATAATGTTATATCGTTGTGTAACAATGTTTGCATTCATATCGTTGGGAAATGAGTGCTGACATGCATTTAATTGACTGACAGGTTGATGGTTTTACAAGCGATACGAAATCGGCGTTAGTGATTGTGATCCAGGCCTGCATTAATGGTCGTCCATTATCTCATGGTGACGAGGCTTAAACAAAAATCCACATAAGTTCAAGCTAATGCATGCAATGACTGTGATGGTTTCCATGTAATATATCTTCGTTGGAGGTCCTTCGAGCTGGCTGTCGATGCATCCATTGTAAACTTGACGTGGTAAGGCCGTGATAAGGCAATGAGTGATTCCATAAATGCAAAGCCATGCAATACCCAACGCAATTCGATGGCAATAGTGATCGTTGATCGGCTTGATCCTAGCCATTAGATGTAACCCTAGAATTGGGTCGATGTTTTTGGTTTGACAAGGAGTGTTTGTAGTTCATTGTTGCGTTGGTCTTGGTAGTGTGGCCGATAGGCTGCTGCTTTGTAGGGTTAGAAGTCAAGGGTTTCGAGCCTGCGACCTATAAGTTAGGTTAGAAAAATAGTGCAGGTTTTGTCTTCTGTCAAGTCGTGAACAAATTATGAGCCTTGAGTTTGTAACCGTGTCAAGTCGATAGGTGTAGCTGTTTCAATCTCTGGGTTTGTTTTCCTTTTAATGGAAGGATATCTTGCTGCAACCAAATTAAAATGGAAATCGGCTAATGTACGAGACAAGAAATTCATCAAGTATAGGCATATGTTCAGAGCTTGGCCTTCAATCGTAAAGGTAACGATTTCCCAAACTCGGAGTTTTCTAGTATCATTTGTTTTAATATATATGATTATTAACATGTGTGTGTTTGTTTTGGCAGGCACCGGTTTCAAGAGGGGAACATGCACCAGGTTTTGGAAAGAGGATGGCCAAGCTCCATTTCGGTTAAGCTCCGGGTCTTCCAAAACCCTCGTAGGTGCTCTCCATCTGAGGTTGATGTGTTTTCAAAGGATGAGTGACAGGTCCTTGCCATGACTCGTCGTTGTTATTGGTTGGAGAACTTCGAAGCACACTTTGTTATTCAAATGATGTATGTTCAGTGCTGTGACTCTAGTTTGTTTATGTAGAACTTGGTTTTATACCTTGATACTTATCTTCGTCGAACTGGGAAATGTAAAACTCGTCAATGTCGAGGGTTTAAGGACTCATTTCATATGTTGAACTTGGGAATAAACCCTGTATGCATTTGTTTTGGAATATATGTTGAAATTTTATTTTCTGAGAACATCGATTTCGTTTTCTTGAGAATGGAACTTGTATTGGTTTAAACCATTGAGCCATGACCTGCTTTGTTTAAGTTATAAGAAACGATAAAAGGAGTCGAGGCTCATTTACAGTGAAAACGAAGCTCTCTTCTCGACAATAAAAAATGTATGCTATTTATTTCTATGTAAAATCGTCTGTGTTATTTGACTTAATGCTGTAGGTTGACATCATAAATTTTGATCGGTACTAGGGTTTGTGAAACTATAACTCTGCAATGTATAATGTTTGAAAGGTATTTAATTCATTGGTAATGGAAACCAATAGGCCATACCCTAATTCGTGTTTTGCTTGAATAGATACTAAATTTTTGAAATGAATTTCCAAAAGAACTTTGGTTTGATCCGAAGCCTGTGTATATTGTAATGGTTTATGTTTGCAACTAGCAATGATAAAGGAATCGAATTCTAACTAGGGTTTGAATGAAACTCAATTTTAAAGTCGACACTTACAGATTAGAAAATCTAAATAAATAGAATGAATGATGGAAAGAAATGTTTTCATGATTTGATTGTAATAAATAATTAAAGACAATGGTTATAGCAGGAATGAAAACAATGTGTGTATGTGAAAAGTGAAGACTGTGAAATGCAGCTCTGTCCAATTTTTTATTTCTTTATTTACTTATAACAACACTGTTTATAATGCAAATGAAATATGATATATGGAAAATTGGATTCTATTTATTTCTATGAACATAGTAATGATAAAGGAAATACAGTGTTACTGTACAGGAATTATACAATGTTTGTTTTTCATAAAACTAGGGAAACATTCTATAATATATATTAGATATTATACAAAAGTTTCTACTATTATCACTATAAGGCAAAAATTGATAAACATATAAATTACTATATCTATCTATCGAATCAAATGGCAATTTGCCTATCTTCTCATCTATTCTTAATTTGCATGTCTATACTAGAGTATGATGCACAAAACATAATGTGAAAAAATATAGATATTGGTTTATCCATTTAATTCCTCATTGAAAACTTTAACATGCAGACTTTCAAACAGAATCAGAACACATTTCTTCTTCATAACAGAAATTAATAATTTTACTTAAAAACAAAATTAATAATTGAAATAAAGTAGAAATTGTAAAACCTGGATAAAATCTGTAGGGGACAAACATCCCAAGAAGACTGTTCCACCCAACCAATTCCTGAAAGCAATTAAGTACTTTCCTTAGGACCCACGATCCTGTTCACTGAACCACCAGGAGGAAGAAACTTAGGAATTTTAGGATCTCCACTTGCAGTAGTACTAACTGTTGAATCTTCAAGAACTAGCAGTCTAAAAGACCTACTCTAGCACCTCTGGTTCTCCTTAACAAATAATTTGCAGACTTATGCTTTGCAATCACCACTAGCCTCCCTATTCGAATCTCTCAGTGATCACTTGATGCACATGAGGAAAATATTCTGCAGAAAATATTGTGTAAGGGATGCCTGCCCAATTCGAATTTGCCTTAAGTAGGTTGTCTAGGCCTTTTCAGATGTTACTGGGTCATTAAATGAGCTGCCTGCTCACTCCCTCCACCTGGGGGATAATGCCACATTTTTAGGGGTAGTTGTCCCATAACCAACAACTAGTGGTGTGATACAATTGCTGCCATCTGTCCCATACCTTCCAATAGCTTCCATTCCTCCTAGTGGGTCAGTGAACACTCATTTAACAGTCCCCTTGGGTGTTTGTCTCCTAATTAATTTATTTAAATAATAATATTCAGTAATTACATTCATCCTTGATCAAAACTGATCATAATTACAAAACTTTGCAATTAAATTTAACATAAAGTATTTTGCAAATAAAATAATAATTTTCAGAATTTTGGGTAGGTGACAGTAGATACCATTATATACTACCTTAACTTCTTGATCTATGTGGCATATCCATTAGTCTAATCATCAAAATGTCTCAAATGAATTTAGTTGTTTTAATGAATAACTAAATTTGAATATCACCCAAGGATTGTATCATTGAATGTTCAGTTTTTTAATTATACGAGGTCAATAGGTACTAGGAATTAAATATAATCACATTGCTAACAAATATGAATGGTTGAAGACTATAGCGTGTGTCCTCATTCATAAATTTCAAGCAATGTACTGGAAATCTAGTTATACTACCCAAAATCAAAACTATGTGTGTAGGGTGACATTTGATAAGAAACAAACAAGAAGAGTATATATAGGTAGACAAGAAAGGGTTTTGGAGTTTTGGTGTTTGAAGTTGAAGTTCTATCAGAATTTTAAACAGAGTGGAATAGAGAAATACACAACCCGTATGGCTTATTGGAATAGAGAAGGCTAATCACGTAGAGGGGAACCGATTAAACTTTGTCACAAGGAAATTCCATCTATACTATCATATCCAAGGTGATGTTCTTATCGTGTGCATACCTTGTCTCACCATTTTCGCTTCCATATGACCCCTTTGATATACTCTCCAAATTGCATCTTATGCGTCGTCATGTCATGGTCGATTCGAGTTTAAGATATTTGTCATTTCCCACTATGTGCATCAAGATGTCTTGATTTTTATACCATTCTGTTCAACTTGTCACCCTTGTCTCGACCATATCCCGTTTGACAAAAAATGTCACCATTTGATCCCTTCGACAGTCAGTAGAAGTTTCAATGGGTTAAAAATTTATCATCTTGTCAATCAAAATTTGTCAAGTTTGCATCCTTCGATAAATTGGCAAGTGTTCCCATTCGTCATTATCGTCAATGAATCTACGTCCTAAAAGTTGAAAAACTCTCTACGTGTCTCTTTGCGAAAAAAATCCAATACACCCTATTTTAAAAATAAAAAACAACCCCCCCTTGATAATTCCTTCATTACCCCTTGTCCTCGTTTGCAAAGAATAAAAAAATATACTTTTATTTTCCCTTTTCCCACAATTTTTCTAACTTCCCCGCTTCCCTTATTTCCTTTATCCCTTATTCATTCGATTAAATTCCCTTTATAGTTCCCTTAATCTACACCCCATTTTCAAAAATTTCCTTTATTCCTAAATCCTTCTCCATCATTTAAATAGAGACCCTTTTATCCTTTGTTATCCCCTTTTAATTTTTAATTTTTTAATTTACCCCTCACCTTTTTCTTGATTCATAAGCCTTTCCATGGGAGAGAGGCTCATATCTATGGAGGCATTACACACCCGCAACAAATCAATGCACATCAGATCACAAAAGCAGTCACAGAGAGATCTTCTTCTTTAGTACTATTATCTACGGCAGAGTCTTGGAGATAGTCCAACATATAAGACTGCTTCCTGATAACTATTCATCTACAAATTCCGAAGCCCATGCTATCCTCCCAACTCCATTGATCCTTCAATGAATACTCATTCGAAAACAAGCTAAAACCTGACAAATTTGGATTATCTGCACCGGAGTTTTCAGGTTTGTCAAAGGCCATCCCTATCTCAAACTCCATTAAACGTTCCTGTTTATGCCTGCAAGAATCCTTGGGCGGATTCTACTCCTGTTCTTCACTGAGCCGCTTCTTGTCGGCATCCACCATATTCATTTTCATGCTTTTCTGCAAGCTATTGTTTTGAATAAGAAAATCATGCAAGTCCCCAAACTAAAATATCAGATGATCAAAACCTCATGATTGCATACACAGTATAGTTTGAACAAATGGATACATATACTTCAAGAAATTAATAGACAAGGACGAATTTTATAAATCCCTTCCAGATCGACTCCTAAGATTACATGCTCATCTGGGTTCAAAGCAGAGAAAGTGTGAAGGAGGTTAGGACGATTTTTATAAAGCTATTCCAGCTCGGCTCCTAAGATTACATTTTCATTTGGATTCTAGTTATCTAATCCTGTGCCCATTTAGGAGCTTTGCAACAAGGTAAATGGATTCATGACTGTGTAGTTAGAAGTGGATTCTGATGTCATTGTGGGGACTTCCCTTATAGACATGTATTGTCAATGTGGAAGCATAGAGATTACACGCTAAGTGTTTGACAAAATGCCTAAAAACGAATGTGATATCCAAGAGTATCATGATTGTAGGGTATGGAATCCATGGACTTGGGAAGGATGCCCTTGAGTTGTTTAACCAAATGCAGAGGATAGGTACGAAGAAAACAACGTCACCTTTATTTTGTTTTTTCGGGCTGCAGTCACACATGCCTCATTGATGACGGCTGGCAATACTATGTTGGCATGAGTCGATATTATTGGCTCACCCCGGGGGTTAAACACTATACATTCATGGTCGAGCCATCAGGTCATGCTGGTTTTCTTGACAAGGCAGACGCCATTATTAGAAAGGTGCCTGTAGAGCTTGATGCCGGTCTATAGAGTTCCTTGCTTGGTCTTTGCATAATTCATGGGAATATTGAGCTAGGCGATCGTGTGGCAGCACAACTTTTTGAAATAGAGCCTGAGAATCCTGAATATTATGTGCTGATGTCTAACATCTATGCCACAGTGGGAAAGTGGCATGACATTGCAAAGATGAGGATAGTGATGGCAGTAAGAGGTTGAAAAAGGTACCAGGATGCAGCTGGATTGACTTAGATGACAAATTTCATGCATTCTATGTGGGATAAAGGGTGCAGCCACAATCTAAGTAAATCTATGCAATGGTAGAGACATTGACTGCGCAGATAGAGGCGACAGGGTATGTACCTAGTACAAACTTCCTAATGCATGACGTTGAGGAAGAATTGAAAGAAGACATACTATACAGTCACATTGAGAAGTTGGCCAATGCTTTTGGGATTTTCAGCACAAGTCCTGAAACCTTATGTGCATCACCAAGAACCTTCGGGTATGCAGTGATTGTCACACTACCATAAATTTCAACTCCAAGATTACTAGGTGCGAAATAATCATGAGGGATGCTAATCATTTCCATCAAGAATGGCCTATGTTCATGTGGGGATTACTGGTAATGCTTGGTAAAACATGTAATCAACATAAACTTGGCCTTTATCTTTGATTTTTTTTATTACTTCCCTTGAGTTGAAAAATTCTACATTACTGTGCTTTACAACATAATGCTTTATATCATATCTGGGTTTTAACAATTTAATGGAAGCAAAGGTGATATGTGGTGGCGCAAAGCAACAAATTTTGGTACAAGAGGATTGTATATGCTACAGTGACAAAGCGTATATACATCAATGCTACATATTTCTATAGAAGCTCATTAGGTGTTTTGGATAACATCTGTACATTAGGTTACAGTTTCCTTCACCATCGGTGTTAGTCTACTTATGTAATGTTTCACACTCGTTGTTATCATTCATTTGAATATATAGACTGTAAATAGGTTATTTATTTTGACACTATCATTTTTACTATGAAACTATGAATGGACTGATGGTTCTATACCGACTTGACTTCTATTCCACTTTGATATCAGAGAACGGTTAGAGCAACAGTAGCACAATTTTATAGTAAACACTTTGAATATGTGTCCCTATGTTTATTTTGTGTGCAAGGCTAATGTTTTATGAAAGGAATGTGTCTGAGTGTAGCCTAGTTCTAGATATCTTTTTGGAAAAGGGAAAGCGTGATAATCTTGATTGTTCTCTCATCTCTAAGCAATTAGTAAGCGATTGAGTTATGTGAATCCCTTTCATGTGTTTCACAGAAGTGGCATAGTCATAACAATATGCCAATATACATTATATTCAATGGTCCTCCTCATTTCAATCATGGGTAATTTTATCTTTAATTTTTTTTTAATAATTTTGATCTTCTTTTAATACGGATTTTTCTTGTTTTTGTAATTGGATTTGTTATGTAAATTTATCTTGCAGGTGGTATCTTTTTGAAGAGACAATACTAAGCATCTAGACTGCTGTCATGTACACTGAATCTTTCACTAAAAAAACCACCAGGATTGTATGCTTCTCTAATGTAAGTATTGATATGTGAAAAAAGGTAAAAGTTACTACTTCAAGTTGACACCATATTTGTTAATATTTTGAATCATTTATGTGTAAAGACAATCGAAAAAAAAATTAATTGCTCACTTTAACATTGCTCCTTGTGAGGTGGCAAAAAGGGCTAGTGTTATTCCTCCTCAATATTCTCTTGATTGGGCTAATGTTTTCAATTTTTCTTGAAAGGTCTTAGATCCAGTTCCTTTTTTAAAAGTTTTACTTAAGTTGAAGTGAGGGTTGGTTTTGAAAGGTTTTGAGATTATATAGAGGTTGAGGTATTTTGTGAAAGATATTGAACTTATTGTATAAGGATTGGGTTGGTATTCAAAGATGGTGTGTTGGTCATTAAAGGTTGATTAGGTAAGGTTTTTTGGGTTGATTATATATTTCATTTTAGTTAAATTTTATTTTTATTTTTTACTTATCTTTAAATGAATATATTTAGTAAGTTTATGTTGTTTCATAGAGTATAGCTATAGGTCAAAGGTAATTTAAGGATATGTGAATTATACTTCATTTTAGTGGATCCTTATTTTACTTGTCCTTGAATGAATACTTTTAGTAGGATGATGTGTAAAAGTCCAGAAATATATTTTATCTATAGTGCATAAAGCTTTGAAGCAATACAAAAATTAGTTTGACCGAATTTTATTTATATGGTAGAGTAGCTCTTGTTTACATAGTGTAGTTTGATCTATTGTGCTAGACAACACCACAACTGTGTTTATGAAAATTGGCAAAGCTAAATACATAATTTAGCATAGGAATGCTTAAATTACAATAACATGATTTGAAAATAAAAGTGTTAATTTTTTTCTAGTATTTTTTCTTATGAAAGACAACTTATAAAAGAGATGTATACCATGCTTTAAAAATTTCAGCCTTTTGTATGTTGTTTTTTTTGTCATTTAAAACAATAGACATTTATTTTTATTTTTCTTATCAAATATATTTTTGAGATATAAAGCACAAAAATCCTGAACCATGTTTGTAAAAAAGTGAAATTTGACAAAACTGCATACATCATTTAACATAGGAATGCATTACAAGTGCAAGGTTTCAAAATAAAGAAAGTTCTTAACGGTGATTTTTCAAAAAAAAATGTATTTTTTGGATCTCACTTAAAAAATTTGTATTTTGTATTTTTCTTGCAAGATGTGATTTCGAGTGTAAGGCATAAAGCCATGTTTGCCTATCTATATAATAGACAATTTGTGATTTTGAGTGGAAGGCACAAAGATATGTTTTCCTCTCTATATAATACACAATTGGTAATAGTGATGTAAATATCGTCTATAAAAAAAATTGGGTCCAGACACATTTTTATTTAATATTTATAATAGATAAGCATTGGCCACACTCTAATTGATACATTAACAGTTTCAGAATATAATCTCCCATAGGTAAAAGTTGGACTGTGTTACTTTAGAGCAGCAGAAATCATGAAATTTTTTGTTGGCAAAGCATTGTTTCTTAATTGTGACAGTTCCTAATTGCAGTTGTAGAAAGGTACTCAATAGGAACTAATTCAGCCATGACTGATCAATATCTTGAGATACCATCTTGAAGTCCAAAGCAAAATCCAAGAAATTCTTACCCCAAATAGACAGGATTTATCGGCAAAGGAGGTGATCTGTCAATTTCAAAAGAGGATTCTCGAGCTAGGGGCTGTGAAGACTCAGATATATGTGCAGCAACATGATCTAATTCAATAGGTGAGTCCAACTTCTTTTCATTTTGTTTTTGAAGCAAATGGATAGCATAGCTGCATAGATATAGTATGTGATATCTATGTTATATAACTATACTTTTATGTATGGACCTAGTGAATCTAGTCTTTTACTTATAACCAAAAAAAACATATTTCATATTGAAAATTTGACATTGTTGGGATTGCAATTATTTGGTAGTAACAAACTAGACTACCTATGAGAATATCAGAAAGCGATGCATTTGATATTTAAGGTGCATGAATTAAAATTCCTTTTCTGTGTGCCTCTTTCCATTTCTATTTTGGAAACTCTAAAACTCTTGTTTAATGGAGAAGAATATATCCAAGGTGGCATGGGAATATAGAAGACAAAGCTGCCTGCACAAGCTACTACAGGAGTTACTAGAAGACTAAACCAATTGCATAAGCTGCTACAGGAGTTAGTGGATATATTTACAGTGGTTATCCATAGCATATTTAATATCCCAGTGTTTGAATATTCCAACATCTTCTACAACACCCAAGGGATCCATTTTGTGGATAAATTATAGCTCACAACCTTCTCATTTGGCTTATTTTAGGCAAGTAAAACAACCCCTTAAAATATATATCAGATCTGTTAACTAAGCTTATTGATACTCTGTTAATGTTGTGCATGATATTTCTTTTTGTTTTTCCATTTATTAAGAAAATAGTGAAGAAGAGAATGTCCTATGTGTTATGAATAATTTAATTTCATACATAAACCCATGAGTTCAGCATAAATCAGTGGTCAGAATTTAACAAGCATTGATGTAAGAACTTGCAACCATACTTCATCAATAGTGGGAAGAGACAATTAACTCCACTCATCGCTTTGACCAATAGTAAAACTTCCAGATAGTCACTTGCATACCAATAATTTTGACACTTATATAAAAGGGGTTGAAGAAGCCAAAGTCAAATTTCAGTCGATTCACTTAGGAGGATGACAAAAATTTAAATTCTTTTATACTTCTTTGCTCCTTCAATATGTAAGCATTTATATTGATCGCCCCCACCTTTCAGGTGTTCTCTTAATGCACCTAGCCACCTCCTACTCTCCAAACAGGAGTTGAACATGGTAATGATAAAGGGAATTTACAGATAGTACAAACAGGTGACCTACTTAGATTAACCCTTCCCTTAGATGGCTTTCTATTTCCCTGATATGGATTTCTATTTAAAGCACTTCATGCAGTTGAGGGATATCCTCATTATAAAACCCAAGTATAGTCAGAAATACTAGATGCACAACCTCATGACTCCTTTAGTCTAATTCAGAGTTTGTTTGCATCGGCTCCAAGTTTAGACTAACCACCACATTGCAAGGTCTGAGAGGATTTGTCAAGTTTAATACCTACAACATATCAAGTTAGAAGACCATCTAATATTTCAGTGCTGAATACTCTAAGAATGGCGACCATCTTGTAGGGAAAATTGCGAAGCGACAATACGTTGTAAACCTCGAGAACACTTTTTCTCTATGAAGAGATTCATTGGGAGAAAGATGTTAGAGGTATCCAAAGAGTCCAAGCAGGTCTCCTATCGTGTCCGTGATGATAATGGTAATATGAAGCTCAATTGTCCTCCCATTGTTAAACAATTTGCGACCAAAGATATTTATGCACAGGTCAGTCAGTTGAATCTTTAATTTCTAGGTTGCATTAGCATTGTTTTCCAATATAAATTATTGATTGTTTGATGAATGTGTATTCATTATTGCTATTACCTGCCTTGCTAGTCAATACTGAGTACACAATCTCTGCATTGCTGGGCGTGATATGGTGGATGCAATCCAACGTAAACTAGACTATCAATTCACCATTCTTCATCTAAATGATTGTTGGAAGGTGACAAGGGAATATAGGAGACAAATCTGCTTGCACAAGCTGCTACAGGAGTTACTAGAAGACTAAACCAATTGCATAAGCAGCTACAGGAGTTAGTGGATATATTTACAGTGGTTATCCATAGCATATTTAATATACCAGTGTTTGAATATTCCAACATCTGCTACAACACCCAAGGGATTCATTTTGTGGATAAAGTACAGCTCACTACCTTCTCATTTGGCTTATTTTAGGCAAGTAAAACAACCCCTTAAAATATATATCAGATCTGTTAACTAAGCTTATTGATACTCTGTTAATGTTACTCTGTTAATGTTGTGCATGATATTTCTTTTTTTTCCATTTATTAAGAAAATAGTGAAGAAGAGAATGTCCTATGTGTTATGAATAATTTAATTTCATACATAAACCCATGAGTTCAGCATAAATCAGTGGTCAGAATTTAACAAGCATTGATGCAAGAACTTGCAACCATACTTCATCAATAGTGGGCAGAGACAATTAACCCCACTCATCCCTTTGACCAATAGTAAAACTTCCAGATAGTCACTTGCATACCAATAATTTTGACACTTATATAAAAGGGGTTGAAGAAGCCAAAGTCAAATTTCAGTTGATTCACTTAGGAGGATAACAAAAATTTAAATTATTTTATACTTCTTTGCTCCTTCAATATGTAAGCATTTATATTGATCGCCCCCACCTTTTAGGTGTTCTCTTAATGCACCTAGCCACCTCCTACTCTCCAAACAGGAGTTGAACATGGTAATGATAAAGGGAATTTACATATAGTACAAACAGGTCACCTACCTAGATTGACCCTTCCCTTAGATGGATTTCTATTTCCCTATTATGCATTTCTATTTAAAGCACTTCATGGAGTTGAGGGATATTCTCATCCCAAATATAGTCAGAAACACTAGATGCACAATCTCATGATTCCTTTAGTCTAATTCAGAGTTTGTTTGCATCGGCTCCAAGTTTAGACTAACCACCACATTACGAGGTCTGAGAGGATTTGTCAAGTTTAATATCTACAACATATCAAGTTAGAATACCATCTAATATTTTGGTGCTGAATACTCTAAGAATGGCGACCATCTTGTAGGGAAAATTGTGAAGCGACAATATGTTGTAAACCTCGAGAACACTTTTTCTCTGTGAAGAGATTCATTGGGAGAAATATGTTAGAGGTATCCAAAGAGTCCAAGAAGGTCTCCTATCATGTCCGTGATGATAATGGTAATGTGAAGCTCGATTGTCCTCTCATTGGCAAACAATTTGCGACCAAAGAGATTTCTGCATAGGTCAGTCAATTGAATCTTTAATTTCTAGGTTGCATTAGCATTGTTTTCCAATATAAATTATTGATTGTTTGATGAATGTGTATTCATTATTTCTATTACCTACCTTGCCAAGATCACCCAGTATTAATCCTTGGTCCCAACCCTGATTGCTTCTCTGTGTTTCCGAGGGAAATGGGGCTTTGTGGGTGCTTTGACATGCATCCTTTTTCATCGTTGAACTAGCATTAATATTTTATACTTTTTGTTTAACAGTAATCAACATGCCTTTGGTTGGTATTAGCTATTAGTTGAATTTTAGGGTTTTCATTGAAGTCTTCTTTTTATATTTATTGTATCTTTCTTCCTTTCTGAAGCTCCTGAGAAACACTCCGAGGGCCCGCAACACAAATAGTATTTTTCCTTTGGCTTAGGTGTTCAGGTGCCACGTGTGGATGAGGGATATCCATTATGTCAAAGTCGAATGGGACTTGCATCCGCCTTGCCTCATTTCTTTGAAATCCATGCCATATTGGTGGGGAAAAAAAGTGTGAGAACAGAACCCTGACAGTGACTTAATACTCTAACTTGCCATTGATCTAACGTAACTACCTGAATAAAAAACCCAAATGTTTTTATCCAGACAAAATTTGTGGCATAATGAAGCATGTTGCGATCCTTTCAAGATAAAGTGGATACTTTTTATAACATGAATTATGTATCTATATAGAGAGATCAAGATCCAAATGCATAGAGGGATTCCCCTCTCTTTTTTGGTATACTTGAGGAGTGAGTATGCCTTGTTGTTTCTGAGAATCTGTCTTGCAACACCCTCTCCTGCATCTAACAGCATGCTTGCTCCGCTATTGTGCATCTGCAGAAGAATACCGCTGCTTCCTCTGTATTTGCTTGGCTCAGCAGAACCTGTACCTAGGAAAATCAACTTGAATTGAGAAGATTGCTCTCTACCATTACAAAGCGAGTTACGAATTTTTCCAAGCCCTTCACAATTTAGATTGTTGGCACTAGAGATGTTGGAAGATACAACACAAACACCTTTAGTGGTTGAATCAGTACTTTCTATCTTTCTATGTTGTAGTAGTTTCTCCCTTAGTTCTATTGCTGATAACTTGTTTGCACTCATGTGCATGCTAGCATTTTCTGATGAGACTAAAACATCTTCTGCAAACTTATTAATTTTTTCGGTTAGATCAGGCTTTCTTTGAGCCAATGTTTTATGTATGAACTCTACATTCATTTTTTCTCGACACATTGAGTCATCCACAACCACTTGAACTTCACTTTTGAGATTCCTTTGAAATGTTACACACATAAGCATTTGACCAGTCTTGACTTGCCTACGAAAACCAAATTTTTTTATGTTCTCATCATCTGTTTGATTGTTTTGTAGGGATTCATTGAATGGGAGAGGAAAGATTTCTTTGTTAACCATATTCATTTTAGCCATTTTAGCCATAGATTTCTTTGTTAACCATATTGAAGTTCAATCCACATCCTTTACCCTATTTTTGGTTTGTTGCGGTTTCATTGACCTTTGACCTAATTATTCAATCACGGCCTTAGTTCTGGTAACTATGCATTTCCTACTTATAAATATTATGGTGGTATTTATGGTGATGTTACATGTAGCATTTTCATGTTGGATACATCAAATGGAAACAAGGCCGACTACCATGTAAACAGCCAACCCATCATCAACCAATTCAATGCACATATACCTTTGGATATTGAAGAGGGGACATAATACTCCTTTTCTCTCAAGAGTACCGTGTATATTGGTGAAGATTTCCTTTTGAATTTGACCTGCTTTAGGAATGGGCTAGTACCCTTTTAGAAATGCATAAAATTCTCAAAATCATAACTAGACTAAGATATATCACACATATCTTGTAGAATGAAATTCTTCTTTTTTTAAATGAAAGACCATTCTGTTTGCATGCATAGTTTCTAGGGCAGGTTGTAAGGGGCCAAAAATGGCACTTTGTCCATTTCTTGTATAATTAAATTCTTCTTTTTTTAAATGAAAGACCATTCTGTTTGCATGCATAGGTGCTAGGGCAGGTTGTAAGGGGCCCACCCAAATTCTAGGTGGGTAATAAAGGAGAAGGGGAAAATGAGGGCTTCTAAATACAAATTAATGGGGTAAAGCTATAGGAGCTTGATTCTGGAATTTTATAGAGGTTTCATGGAGTTATGGATTCTGGAGAAAAAAAATCCCAAAAAAAAGGTTTTTATTATCACCTATATTTCACATTTTTTACGTACTTTGTCTTGTAGACTAATCTATTGAGGATCTAATTTTTCATTGATGACAGGTTGCACACAAAATCCAATTATAAAATTTGTTTTCACTAGAGCTGGTTGTAACCTGTCATGATTCTGTAGATAATTAACTTATATAAAATCATTATTCTTAATGCCTTCTGCAGCAACCTTATATTAGTTCCTTTTCTATTTTTTACAATCCAACAAATAGAGAGCAAGTTCTTCTCAAGTACAAGTTCTTCTAAAGTCCTAGAACATATAGTCCCCCATTTATATATTTAATGTTAACATTTGGCACCTTCATTGTACTTTTTGTGTCTTTGCACTATATGTACTTTGACATCTCCAAGTGGAAACATTTTCTCTTCAATTTCACCATTTTTTGGTAATTTAGCTACCTTTATATTACTATATACAAATAAAATATAATATTATGCATGGTATGACAGTCATGTTCATGACCAATGAAACTTTAGTGCACTAGCATCTATGAGAAGGAAAACTTGATAACTTGAACAATGTCAATAACTGCTGATAATGATATCCTATTTATATTCTCATCATACAAGATTGTGTGATTTTGATTGCAGACAGAAAACTCTCAAAATCAGTATCGTGGTATGTTCCATTCTATGTCAACTGTCTTGTTTGAAGAAGGTCCAATAGCTTTATACAAAGGCTGGTTACCATCAGTGATTGGAGTGGTGAGTTTGAATATGCATTCTCCCTTTTATAGGTGGCCACATACCCTTTTTCTTCTTCTTGTTCTGGTGACTATTGTAGAGAGATCAAGATGAACATGAATCCATGTATTCATAGAGGACTTTTGGAATATTTGTTTTGCTGGGAATAGTAGAGCATATTCTCCAGGGAATCTTTGCTATAGCATGACATGTATTCTTGAACCCCTAAGCTTAATTTTTAGTTATTAAAATTTTGGATGCACACCAAAATTGATTAGGTGCTTGTTGTCCATTGTTGATGCTGCATATTTAAGGATGATAGCAAAGGACAGACTGCAAATAGGTTTTAGAATGATAAAACTGCATTAGGAAAATGAAGAATATGTTATAACTTATGCACAAGAAAAAAGAACATTGTGTTGCCCTAATAGGTTGAATGACAATACGTTATTCATATAAGTTATTTCTTCACCATATTTGGTTAGTATTTTGTCCAAGTCATTTCAAAATATTAATACAATTTATGTAAGTGCGGGCTGTTAGATTTGTGGTTTAATGTTTTCACTTAAATTTGTTGCTACTAGATGTTCAAAGGCATAAATGTAGAAGCAAGACTACTTGAAGCTTTAGAAATCCAAATGGATAACTGGACCCATGTGAAATATTTGGATAACAGGAAACTCCCTTTATTGCAACAATTGCATGAGTATGGAAATTTCAGTAAAACTATCCAAAAAAGTCTGAATCAAGATGAGTTCCAAAATATAGTTCTCAAATCCATCGAAAACTGGAAGAAGGCTTACCTAGGCCTCTTTGCAGTCAAGATTCAAAACAAATGTGGCCAGGATCCCTTGTGAAGGGTTTTCCATAGTGGAAATTCCACCGTAAGAGGATGTCCCAAAAACAAAAAATCCCCTCTCCTTCCTCGCACTAGAGAGAGAATAGAACTCTTTCCCTCGAGATCAAAAAGAGGAGAAAAGAGGCATAAATATGGCCTAGCCAATTCTAGAACAACGGGATCCAATTGATGAAACCCTAAAAAATGACCCTCCATGGCCAGGGAATTTGGATAATTCCCCCTCTCACACTCTGAAGCACGCGAGTTTTAAATTAGGTCAGTCCACCAAAAAGAACAACTAGGCCATGCAAAAATACCTAGAAGATTTAGACTACCCCGTCATTTTTGCTTCAAAGGTTCTTAGAGAGCCTCTATCCAAATAGAAGCATCCCACAAGCATTGTCCAAGAAAGTAGTGAGAATGGAATCCTATTTTTGAGGACTCCAAAAGTAGTTAGACATTTTTTGTCCCTTTCTTATTGATTCTAAAGAGAGTCAACCCTAGCAAAACCAAGGTTATAATTTTGAATATTCCCAAAATAAGAGGTTTGATAGACCTTCCTTACTTTTCAAGGACAAGCTTTTAAAGTAGTCATCCCATGAACATGTTTGGAAGTTTTTTTTATAGTCTCCACTTTTGCATGTGCCCTGCCACATAAAGTGTATGTTTCCTCTCTGCTCTATAATGAAAGTGCTTCTCCCTTCCCTTTGAGGACATCAATTCTAACCACTTACTTGGCAACATTGTCACACCCAAAGTTCTGGGGTCCAATATTCAGTTAGTTAGGTGAAAAAATCACTAATATTCATGATAACCAACTCTATCAGGCCATCAGTAATAACTTATAAGACAATACCTATTGCTCCTATTTAAAGGAAATTATGAATATACAGTGCAATGTGTGATTTTACAAAAGAAAGAAGCATGGCACTAGTTGAGAACTGTATATGATAAATAGGATGGAAATAAAAATTTCCAAGTCCAACGAGATTGCAACCACAAAATAAACTTGGGTGGAGCTGAGAACATAGTATGAAATTGGCAACTTCAAACTGTGAACAAGCAGAAATCTGATAAGCACTGATGAGTCCCCATTTCAAGTATCTGATAGTTTCTTTTTCCACCAGAAAACACAAGAGAGGTTGAAAGGATACACTCGTTAGTGGGAAAATGATTTACCTTAATAATTTAATGAAGTGTTTAAAAGATTATTTCTATTATGTTTTGAAAAACGTTGCTATGAGCTAATTGCATGTAAAATGAGGTTGGATGAGCAGGTGTAGGTGTACTCAAGGATGACACGTGAATCAAGTGGAGAGCTGGAAGCACATCACTAAACTCAGTGCCTTTTTCCTGATTTATAGAGAGCGAACTCCTGTTCAAAAGTGAATCGGCAGTTAGACATTTTTGTTAGGTTAAAGCATTGGGATTTTATAAATATGGACCTCTCGGGTAGCGAGAGGCCCCTGCTGCTATTTCAAAGAATTATTGTTTTCAGTTTCAGACTATTACGACAGTGTATTTCAGACCTGGTTTTTAATTGATGATGTTTCGATTTTAAATAAAGATTTGATGTTATCTACGATTCAACGGTTATAAGTTCTTTTCACTCCTGAGTACAGGTTAGAGAGGGCCCCTCCAACACGTAAGTCAGGAGATCTTGCAGTACATGTATTTCTCATTATGTGTTGTGCATCAATTGAAATTATATTGCAGATGAGAGTATTTTAATTAGTGTTAGATAATACGATTTAAATTATGTAGTGGTTGATCACTTATGATTCTGTAGTTCATTACAATGCATTCCGTAGTATGATAATGCCGTGTCTATAGTCCTGTAGCAGCGTTCCGTTGAAGCATAATCAACACCCATTTCTCTATGTACTTTCATTTATTTCTGCAGCAGCAATCTAGATCTTCATCCTATGTATTCGTTTCACTATTAGAACTGTTTATAGAGAGTGATTTATTTCAGTATTTATTTATTACATGATTTGGTTAAAGATTGTAGCATTAGATAATGGTATTTCGAAATTAGCTTTAGACTTAGATTATGTTAGATCAGACTTTGAGCTTTCTGCATTCAATTTATAGTGAGATTAAAGATTAGACTTTCATTACTTTAGAGTAGAGCTGTTATAATTCCAGTATCCAATTTCATAGTATAATTTTTATTGTCTACAGCAAGTTAGGTCTTAAAAATAGATTACTGTTTTCTGCACTCAATTTCTTATCCATAGATTTCCTGCTTTCAGTATTTGATTTCTTAGCATAGGAATTTCTTTTCCATAGATTACAATCCTATTTACAGTTCATTTAATCTTTCTTAGGCAGCTCTTTAAGAACATTGATACAATCACCTAAACTTCGACAAAGACTATCCTAGAAGAGCACATACAGTGCCAGTGCCTCTAAATTTTGTATGTCCCCTGGTTTGATAATTAAAGTAGGCTCTTAGTACAGCTACCCTCATTAGGCATCCATATTGGGAGCTCACCACTTTTTGGCGCCGTTGTCGAGGAGGTGCTAAATATTTTAGGAGACATCACCTAAAACAACACAAAAAGAAAACAAAAATCACATAAAACAAAAACATAAATACTTTTTTTTACCAATGAATGCCTCGTCGGCAAAGGGATAGGTTTGGACGCTTTCTGCCTAAGCATCCCATGAGCAACAACGGTAATAATAGTTCTGACCATTCTCAGTTTGAACTCTTACACTCTGAAAACGAAACTGACCCCACATACGATCCAAACAGAGACAACTTCACTACCAGTTCCAGCTCAAACACCACGATGGCAAACGAAGAGGAGGAACCTAGGGAGATTTTCACCTTTCCCATTAGCATACCTCTTGGAGATGCCAGAATGAAGAACATCAATCCTAATAATCTACCAAACTTCCATGGTTTGACTTCAGAAGATCCCAACACATTCCTGTTTGAATTTGAGGTAGTTTGCAGATCATTTGATTACACTACTGATGCACAAAAGCTAAGGCTTTTTCCTTCCACACTGAAAGACCTATCACTTCCGTGGTTTATGATCCTTGAAGGGAATAGTATCTTTAGCTGGGATCAAATGAAAGAGGCATTCTTAGAAAAATATAGGGACTACTGCAAGGCCAAAGATACAAGGGATGAAATATTTAGGATGCAACAGGGAGAAAGAGAGTCATTAGAAGATTATGCCCAAAGATTTCAACTCAACTACAAACGAGCCAGTCATTGCACCTTGGATCCTGAATCACTAAAACTTGTCCTTCTTAGAGGTGTAAAAGACACTAAGTTTTTTTGACCCAAAATTCGACGGCGAAAAAGTCGAATTTGATACAACCTATGGTCGCTCATCCGACAAGGCCAGTCTTTTTTTACTGTCGGTGGCATATCAGCTAAAATCCGACAAATTTGAAGACGTCAGATATTCGACGCCCCTACCTCGTCGGGTGATCCAACTTCCTCCAGCTTGAAAGGTAGTCTGATAACTGACAGCTTTAACTTCCAATATTGGTCGGATATCATCCTTTTACCGTCGAATATGCGGCGCACATTCCGACGTCCCTTCCTTGATGGCGTCGGTTTAGTCGTCGGTTATGCGACTCCCATACCATACAAAAAAAGGCAGATCCGATGTTCTGAGCCGTCGGAAGTATGGCAAAGGCGTCGGATATTACACTGCGGTCGTCGGTTAAGCGACGTCTATACCATACAAAAAAAGGCAGATCCAATGTTCCAAGCTGTCGGAAGTATGGCAAAGGCGTCGGATATTACACTGCAGTCATGGGTTAAGTCGTCGGTTAAGCGACGTCTATGCCATACAAAAAAAAGGCGGATCCGACGTTTCGAGTCATCGGAAGTATGGCAAAGGCGTTGGATATTACCCTGCGGTCGTCGGTTAAGTCGTCGATTAAGCGACTACCCAATACATTTAAAAAAACAAATAACATTTTTGAAATAAAACTTTTCATATTGAATACATGTTCTCTAATCCCTATGCTTATGTAACATTGTGGCATATTCATCACAAAGAGATGGTTGGTAGTGTGCTTCCATTGTGTCAAGGTACTCTTACCTAACTTCTCTAATTTGGTATACTGAGGAGTTTGTATATTCATGTATGAGATCATATTATTTGAATAAGGCTCATTAGATAGTTAATGGGTAGTTACTTAATGTAAAATGATCATTTTTATTAAATAAGAACCAATAGGTGGTTGGTAGTCATTAATTTTGAGATTGCATGTAGTTACGGTTTTGTTTATTAAGAAACTATTTATAGCGCTAGAAGGATGTATATTGTTTTGTCAAAGATTGGTATTGTATTGAAACTTTGCTCAAAGGAGATCATCCTCTCGAAGAGGCCCATGAACATTACTCTCTCTTTTCGAATTTATTAATACAAGTGTTATATTTTGCAAGTTTAATCTCTTTCTTGCATTTTCTTTTGTTCACTTATATTTATTTGAGTTTAAGGATATTGATTCCAAGGAAATTAAAGAGAAGGTTAAGGATATTGATTCCAGTGCATCATTTACTCAACCTTTGAAGTTATGGAAACTTGAAATTGGTTATGAGGAGCAACCAAAAATCACAAGAAGCTCCAAGAAATTGTCAAAATTTAAACGACATGCGAGTGGGTTGTAGAAAGCCAGCATTGTAGCCATTCATTGAGCTCCTCTCTATTTCGAGAATAATTTCATATTCTCTACCGAATAGGGCTAACCACGTGAAGGTGGAAGCTCTTATGGCCCCTCCGCCCCCTCACATCACTCTCAATTCCCCATATCCAATGCATGCACTTGAAAAAAACAAATATGTGCAAATTCATCCATATTTTATCATGAACTTTCATCCATTATTCATTTAATAAATGCTAACATTCACTAAACCATTGTTTCTGTCGATCCACACATTCATTCAATAAAAGATAACATTCAATAAACCATTCATTAATCATTCAGTCAACACATTCATTCAATAAAAGCTGAAATTCAATAAAGGTAACAGTGTACTACATTGAATCATTAAAACATTAGAAAATTCATTAAACCATTCATTCATTAATTAGGCCAAAAATCATGGATGATATATTGTTATCAAAAATATTTAGATGAGATTTGAACCAGTGACCTATGTCTAGTCCCAAGGATACCACCTTCAATCTTGACCTTATCAATCAATTACCATCGCCATTTCCTCTCATACGACGTCCCAAAACCATTTCTCTCGACACCCACTCTTCATTTATTCTGCATGCATTCCACTATGCAACCGTCTCGGATTCCCATTGCGTTTTCCATCAATTAGTTTATCAATTCAGTATGACCCACATCCGCCGTCCAATGAGTGTTTCCGCGGTCTTCAGTTTCATCCTGGCAACGGTTGACGATTCATGGTATTACGTTTTCCTTCGAATGCAAATGGCAAACTCATAGTTCACTATGAAGGTTTGTCTGACAAATGTGATGGTCATAGAAATCTTGATAGTGAACTATGAGTTTTCCATATTGGAGCTTAAGGGAAACGTAATAGAATGAATCATCACCGTTGTCAGGATGGAACTCAAGATTGCAGAAACACTCCTCGAACGACGGGCGTGGGTCATACCGAATTGATAAACTAATAGAGGCAAAACGCAACGAGAATCTGAGACGATTGCATAGTTAAATGCATACAGAATGAATCAAGGTTGAATGTGGTAGCCCTCCATCTCCCATTGTGAAATGCATGCAGAATGAATCGAGCTTGAAGGTGGTCGCCCATTGCCAGCTTCACTTCAAGCTTGAAGGTGGTATCCTTGGGACTAGACATAGGCCGCAGGTTCGAATCTCCTCAGTTCAGTTTGTACCTTGTTATTTTTTCAATGCAAACTATATGTTTTCTTTAATTTGCTGTTGACTTTAATTCCCTAGCATAAGAGGAGCCATTATGGTCAAGTTGCATTCCTAAAAAAAAGATGGACATTGACAACAAGCAGCATGTCTCTAATTGTTGTTGATGTATGCTAGCTTAGTTGCAAATATCATTCTTCAGAAGAAGCTAGACTTGAATGGTAATTATACCAATTTGGAAGGGTTTAATGTGAGATTAAGGATATTGATTCCAAGGAAATTAAATAGAAGTTTAAGGATATTGATTCCAGTGCATCATTTACTCAACCTTTGAAGTTGTGGAAACTAGAAATTGGTTATGAGGAGCAACCAAAAATACAACAAGCTCCAAGAAATTGTCAAAATTTAGACAACATGCGAGTGGGTTGTAGAAAGCCAACATCGTAGCCATTCATTGAGCTCCTCTCTGTTTCGAGAATAATTTCATATTCTCTACTAAACAGGGCCAACCACGTGAAGGTGGAAGCTCTTATGGACCCCCCCCCCACTCACATCACTCTCAATTCCCCATACCCAATGCATGTACTTGAAAAAAAAAATATGTGTAAATTCATCCATATTTCATCATGAAATTTCATCCATATATGTGCAAATTCATCCATATTTCATCATGTGGAAACTCGAAATTGGTTATGAGGAGCAACCAAAAATCACAAGCTCCAAGAAATTGACAAAATTTAGACGACACGCGAGTGGGTTGTAGAAATCCGACATCGTAGCCATTCATTGAGCTCCTCTCTGTTTCGAGAATAATTTCATATTCTCTACTGAACAGGGCCAACCACATGAAGGTGGAATCTCTTACCATGGAAACACTCCTCGGACGGCGGGCGTGGGTCATACCGAATTGATAAACTAATAGAGGGAAAACGCAATGAGAATTTGAGATGATTGCATAGGTAAATGCATACAGAATGAATCAAGGTTGAATGTTGTAGCCTTCCATCTCCCATTGTGAAATGCATGCAGAATGAATCGAGCTTGAAGGTGGTCGCCCATTGCCAGCTTCACTTCAAGCTTGAAGGTGGTATTCTTGCGACTAGACGTAGGTCGCAGGTTCGAATCTCCTCAGTTCAGTTTGTACCCTGTTATTTTTTTGATGTAAACTATATGTTTTCTTTAATTTGCTGTTGACTTTAATTCCCTAGCATAAGAGGAGCCATTATGGTCAAGTTGCATTCCTAAAAAAAGATGAACATTGACAACAAGCAGCATGTCTCTAATTGTTGTCGATGTATGCTAGCTTAGTTGCAAATATCATTCTTTAGAAGAAGCCAGCCTTGAATAGTAAATATGCCAATTTGGAAGGGTTTAATGTGAGATTAAGGATATTGATTCCAAGGAAATTAAATAGAAGTTTAAGGATATTGATTCCAGTGCATCATTTACTCAACCTTTGAAGTTATGGAAACTGGAAATTGGTTACGAGGAGCAACCAAAAATCACAAGCAGCTCCAAGAAATTGTCAAAATTTAGACAACACGCGAGTGGGTTGTAGAAAGCCAACATCGTAGCCATTCATTGAGCTCTTCTCTGTTTCGAAAATAATTTCATATTCTCTACTGAATAGGGCCAACCATGTGAAGGTGGAAGCTCTTATAGACCCCCCCCCCTCACATCACTCTCAATTCCCTATACCCAATGCATGTACTTGAAAAAAAAAATATGTGTAAATTCATCCATATTTCATCATGAAATTTCATCCATATATGTGCAAATTCATCCATATTTCATTATGTGGAAACTCGAAATTGGTTATGAGGTGCAACCAAAAATCACAACAAGCTGCAAGAAATTGACAAAATTTAGACAACACACGAGTGGGTTGTAGAAATCCGGCATCGTAGCCATTCATTGAGCTCCTCTCTGTTTCGAGAATAATTTCATATTCTCTACTGGACAGGGCCAACCACGTGAAGGTGGAAGCTCTTATGCCCCCCCCCCCCCCACCCCTCGCTCATTCATTGAGCTCCTCTTTGTTTCGAGAATAATTTCATATTCTCTACTGAACAGGGCCAACCACGTGAAGGTGGAAGCTCTTATGCCCCCCCCCCCCAACCCCCCCGCTCACATCACTCTCAATTCTCCATACCCAATGCATGTACTTGAAAAAACAAATATGTGCAAATTCATCCATATTTCATCATGAACTTTCATCCATTATTCATTCAATAAATGCTAACATTCACTAAACCATCATTTCAATCGATCAACACATTCATTCAATAAAAGATAACATTCAATAAACCATTCATTAATCATTCAGTCAACACATTCATTCAATAAAAGTTGGAATTCAATGAAGGTAACAGTTTACTACACTGAATCATTAAAACATTAGAACATTCATTAAACCATTCATTCATTCATTAGACCAAAAATCATGGACGATATATTGTTATCAAAAATATTTAGACGTTGTTTTTCCCGTCATGACTTCTTTTTATAAGTTTTTCTTCTCTTCAGTGGTACATAATCTATAAGAGGACCATCTACATCTGGACTTTCTCCTCCAGTTCTTGGTTCTTTAGCTAGCGCGTTTGGTGATGTATGCAATATCCTAGCTAATTGTTGTTCTAGACTTGGATTTTATGGCAAGGGGTTCGAATTTGCTGCAATGATGTGAAAATGTTACATCGTTATATTTTGCTATTGTAATGACAAGTTTTTCATTTAAAAAAATTCATTACGAAGGTGTTTTTTTACCTGGTGTGACCAAATCATGTTGTTGATGTTCTTGTCCAGTCTCAACCTGTACAGTTTCACCCTTTACATGCTCTGCAGTTGAAATACGGTGAACTACAATTAATGATCACCATTTGTAATGCTATACATAAAATTGTAGCATATGAATAAATTCATTACCAGGATTCGAATCTTGATCATTGATTTGTTGTTGTCCCTCCTCGACACTAATGGGATCATTGCTTTCCTGTTAAAAACAGATTCAATATTTTACATCAAGTATTTGTAACGAAAAATATTCCACAAGCGACAAATATTCATTAAACTATATAGATTCTATATACCTGTGCACCGGATGGATTGGTACCACAAGACTGTGTTTGCCCAGATAAGCTTCTTCGGCGTTCAACAATAGCTCCAAAGCCTTCCTGGAAGCCAAGCTTCATGTCTTCCTCTGTGGGTACTTCATTGAATCGATCGGCCTACATATTTGCTTATCGTCGTTAATTAACATTTTACGGTGCAATAAAATGAAAAATATTTTTCAATTTATTATTTGTATTCATTGTTGGTTTCTCGAAACTTACAATCCGTGCCGCCAAATTCGAATAACCACTAGGGCCAAGCTTGTGCTGACCTATTTTTTCTAGTCTTGCCTTTGTGGCCTTTGATGTGTCTGATCGCCTATGCAAGTGTTGAAATACGTTAGATGTTCCAAGTTTGATATAGAAATCAACGATAATAAGGTTTAGAATTACATTGCGGAAAGTATTGCATACCTCCCTGTGCCTAGTGTTAGCTTTCCTTCTCTTCTCAGAGCCCTCTCCTTTCCATCTTCCACTAGAGCTCTCCACTCCATTGCTGGAATCATTGGTGGGCACTCATACCTCTGGTTTGTTTTGAGGTGTGTCCTATATTGGTCTCGGACAACCTTCACATGTTGACAAGCCTTTTTCAGGACATTGGCATGACTGAAGGTTTTGTCCCTGAACAGGCCAACCAATCAATTAGTGAATTCATCTTTTAAATGTTTCGGTTGTCTATCCCACCTTGTTTGGATGGTGGGCCCGAAGATCTCCAAGCAAAAGTCATTCATATGTTTATAGAAAACATCGTTTTATGCACAACGATCATGCCATGATCATAATTAGTTGATAAAAAATGTTTTATCGGTATATTACAATGAAATTATAAACACTAATTAACCCGATCAACTATGATTAATTACCTGGGATCTTCGCTATCTTTATTGGGACGAGATCTTCGTCCACCAAAAATGTTGTCTCCAGTGTTCCCATGCTTTTGACACGGGAAGATCCTGGAAATGCAGCTTCTTCGACATCAAAAATAGTAGGGGACTCAGTGTCGACCCCTTCTTGTGGACGATCTGTTGTGTGTCGGTTAGTAGCGGCTGTTGCGCTCACATCGAGGGTCCGTGGTGTTTCGGAACGTGTTGCCATCTGTTCAGTCAACAACAATGGCGAAGGATTCGAACTATGTGGAGTCGTTTGGTTGTGATGCAAAGTCTCTCCATACGTTCAATACTATCATATAAAAGAGAACATTATAAAGATTTAAACGAATTATTCTATGATTCAAGATTCCTCAACTTACTCGCAAGGTATTAGATCTATGTTCCAACAATGCAATCCTTTCTATAATTGCGCTTGTCTGCGGAACCTGGATTAGTAGAGTAAGGATTTCTGCACTATATCTATTCAACAATTTCTCTACCATCTTTAGCGGGTCTGTGGCTTCACCAATTTTTTCGCAATCGTGAAGCACCTCTGCCACTTCAGGTTCTAACGGAAAATATTGCAATGTTGATTCATACTGCAATTCACTATTGGGATGCAAAAAACATATATAAAGCACTACTGAGTTCTCTATTGATAGATTCCAAATTTTATATTAACATAACATATCTATCATGATAGATTCGTAAAATTACAACACGGTTTACATTATCATAACGAAACCAGTATACACACGAAAAATGCATAGCAAAATTAACATTATGCTACATATTATACTGGTACAGTTGAAATGAATTATACCTGCGACCTCGAGGATCTTGATCCACTCATTGGATCAATGGTCATAGGCGACTTGCCCTGATCTGCTAATATCTGGGAGCTGCCCCTAACAACACCCTAATAAAAAAACATAGTGAAAGTCACGTAAACAAATCCAAAACTATTCATAAAAAAACACAGCAAAAAAATTATTTTTCATATTATATTTTTAATATTACAAAGATGTATACCTGTTGTGCGGACCCTGGTGTGGTCGACCTTACAAAACCAGCCTGCATCAAAAACATAGACTAGAAAATTAGGTAAATGAAACCAAAATATTCATTGAAACATTAATATAATGCTAAAACATTTTGACATATTTTAATTGTACAATTCAAATCAGGTCTACCTGTTGCCCCGAGGGTGTTGTCGTCTGATCAACATTCGACGGGTGTATTTCCTGATCAACGTTCTGCATCAAATATAAATAATATTATATAAAACAAACCAAGTTATTAATAATGGAAAAACAAAGCAAATAAAAACTCTTTTTTCTTATTATATTTGTACTATTAGAAAGATGTATACCTGCTCCGTCGAGGAAGAAGTACTCCTCCGACCATTTGTTGGCAGGGATTTATCCCGATGACTGGCTTGCGAAGTAAATATGGGAAATTTAAATGAAATAAACTAACAAAAAATCCTTATGATGTTAAATTTATTACTAAAAGGTTGGGTAAATTTTTTTATAGTAACCTTGTTTGTATCTACTCGGTTCACAGGGTAATTAATAAGTAACTTGTCCCCTGCAGATATTGTTTTAATAGCAACTACAAAAACACAGTTTCCTTCACGCCCCTCAAATTCGCAATTTGGCTGCTTAATTGTAGACCCTGGTTGTGAACTATTTATAAACCCCGCAATATTCCCTGTGGCCTTTGTCCTTCCGTCCATGTACAACGTTCCTCCTTTATTTTGATTTTTGTCTTTCAATTGTAAATAGTTTGTTGACAATCCATAGCTACACATACTTTTTGTATATCAGACAAGGCACATCCAATCGTTGTAGTTGTATATGGGTCCAACAACTCCATCAATCCTGTACATGTCCCGTAACCGACCAAGATGCAATCAATGGAAAACAACCCGAAACCATGTATCAACGACGGTGCAATTCGATATCTCCTCTCGTTCACACAAAAATCAGTGTTCGGTGGAGGAAGATCCTTTGGTACCCATTGTTTCACTAAATGTCTGTACCTCAAGGGAACCTCTTCGTCGTCTTTTGTCTCATCACCATAGGAACATGCCCCCCCTTGACCGTGAAAAAATTCATTGCATCTATGGAATCTTCTTTTGGTTTTTTGACATCTAGTTGATACAATTCTTCTAGACCTACTGGATGTCTCACTTTCCTCTAGCCTTCCTAAACTCCCCTCGCTCGAGGAAGACAGATCAGACAAATACCTATTTGGTTCTACCTACACCATTGGAAATTTTTTTAGATTTGATCGCAAGGCATAGCGCCTCTTGAAAGTTGACGTGTATCGCCTTTTATAATTTTACTTGATCCTCATTTCCTTTGTCAACATGTAGGCATTCAAGTGATGATCGGAAGATGACCAATTTATCTTTCTTAAGAGTAGAAAGTCATGCAATATTTATGAGTTTTTTTTACTATTTGATTTAACGCTACATCACACATGTAACACACATGAAACACTACACATACACGTTACAAGATCTCCTCTAATGCTACAAGTCCTGGCTACTGAATGAAAACTATTTACCACATATTTGATTACCTTAGTGTAGACGTTTCCTGTAATATACTCAGAAGAGTTACTTTCAAAAATGACTATGCCTCTTAGAGGCCAGTCAAATCTAGTAACCAAGTGACCCTATGATAGGGCTAGTACAAACCAGAGAGAGAGAGATGACTGGGCTATGGTACGGTCAATCAAAGAAATTCAGTGACAGTAAAAAGGCTCAGTACAAAGACCAACCAGTAAGGTACAAGTCAAAAAAAAAGAATGGGTATAAAGACTCATAACCCTTGGGACTAAGGGGGTGTACACTACCTCAAACATGGACAAACTACCATAGTTATAACCACAAGAACAAAAGGACAAACTACCATAGTTATAACCACAAGAACAAAAACATAAAAGGCGGTACAAATCAATATATGCAATATCTCCTTGTAACTACCTCATATATGCAATAGCTCCTTGTAACTACCTCTTATATGCAATATCTCCTTGTAAATACCTCATATATTCAATAGCTCCTTGTAACTACCTCTTGCAATAGCTCCTTGTAACTACCTCTTGTAACTCAAATAGTACCACCAAAAGGTATGATAGCATGCAATCTTTCTAACTAAGGTCAGGAGGGTGGTACGAAGTGGGTATAAAGACTCATAACAATTTGGAGAAAGTGGGTGTACCTCAAATGTGGACAAACTACCATAGTACCCACAAGACCTAAAACATAAAAGGTGGTACAAATCACAAGATATCCCAATATCAGTAAAGCACCCAAAAGATAAAAGGCAAGGTACTACAAAAATATTATTGACAAAATGAAAGGACCATAAGACAATCGACCAAGGTGGGGTACAACCATTCATCTCTCTCTCAAATGTACCATTGTTCCATATAACTTGAAAGACCATCATCACAGTAAATGGAAAAGTCCACACGGGTGATGTGATCACGTGCTCCTCTAGACTACTCCAATGGTCAAGCGTTAGTGGCCCCATGAAGGGGTGTTTAGTCCCTTCAGAAGACCATCTAACTCAACCATCTCGAAGACCTAGGAGAAGAGGACATCACATATCATCAAATAAGTATTGGTAACTACCGTGTATGAACTCAAAAACCCTAAAGCAGCCGAGCGTGCAGAAGGGGAGCTATGAAAAGACAAGGATCGCAGGCCAAAAAAACAAGCTCAAAAAACTGTACTGGGACCGATGTCACAGTAAGCGAGATGAAACAAAAGTGGTCAGAATGGCAACAAGTAGTACTAAAAAGAAAAAGACCCTCTAAAAAGGTGAAATGCAAACAAACTTCCTAACTAGGTGCTGGAGACCTCAACAAATCGTATCCTTCGCAAGGTGATGAAATCCAAGTCGAACAATACGAAGTGAGAGACCGAATTTGAAGGATATCCCTCTACCGAAATGGATCCTGGGTAAAAGAGCCCTAGTAGAAAAGTCACTAAGCTACCTTGTTCATGACACGTCGGAAAAGGTTTTCGGCGCTTCTGCCTTATAACCCTTGTATCACCAGTATGGTGGCTAGAGAATACAAGGAAGACAATGATCGATGTTTCCTTAGGGCTAAGTGGAGTGCGGCATTCCACATAGTCCATCCGGTTCTCGATCTTGTGGCAGTTTAACCCCTGAAACAATAGGAGGCCCCTCCACAAACTAGTCGATGACCGTGTCAACAAGTACAAGAGGATTTTAGCACCCTAGAGGACAACAACTATGTCTTGGATGATAATGACAAGGGGGAATTATTTGGATGCCTATCCTCGGTGTCCTACCTAACTAACAAATTATTTTTATCCTCAAGCGAGGTTAAAGTGTGTTGAGTTAACGAGTTAAATTTTAATGGTTGTATTACTCAGTCGGGTGATGGAAGTGAAACTCGTGGTGTGATGACTGACTCAAACCATGCAAATACATATGAATAAAATAAGCCTTTCCTTGCAATGAATGTTAGCTAAAGTAAGGAGATAGTTCTTTCAAACTATAACTACTCTTTCAAATTAAATGAATCCAACAATAACTTTCTTCTACTTTTAATGACTAAAATGCATGACAATGTTTAAACCTAATTAGCAAGCATAAGCATGACATTGTGATATTGTGAATAATCGTGTATGCTAGGACACATTATTTCGATTTAAAACCCATGTAATGTAGGCATATTTTGATATGAATCTTGAGAGTTGAGATCTGGTAAGGCTTTAATGTTGAATAAAGTAGGAGATATAATATACAACGCAAAGAAAAATCACAAGATCTTTCAATTTTACAAGTGAAGGAACAATGACGAAAACCATTAAAGATGATGCATGATAATGAATAAATAAATAAATAAGCATGACAACATGATTGAGAGCAAGAGAAATGGGGCAGACTCGTATTCTATTAAGATGAAAAATTAAAGGTAATGAAGTAAATTTTAGGATCTCTCTTCCAAATCTTAACTCTTTCTTTTTTGACATTTTATAATTGTAATATGTTTACTAAGTCAACTTTGATTAAGTACACATTGAACAATTACATTTAACATGTCATATTCCTTTTTATATTTAATAAAAATATGTCTTGATAACTTATGGATCCGAAACATGGACTATAAACCCCCCAAGATTCAAATCAATCCATCCCCCTTACAAAATGATGGTCCTATTAATTTTAAAAAGGTTACAAAAAAACCACATAATGTGTATGGAAGGAAGATGTTTACAATTTGTTGATTGCCAATGAAGAGGGCTTTTTGTGGCTAAATTGTAACCATGGTTTTGTGGATGACACATAACTAACTTGGTAATGAAAGATTGACCTTGACATTGAATTCTAATGTGATGGTTTATTTTTACATGGAAAAAGTGGATTTGATATAATAGTAAAAAATCACAATGAAAAATAGTGATTCTAATAGTAATAGACCTCTTGTTGCAAATCTGTTCATAATTTTTACTATAAGCGAAGCAATCAGATTCAATTAGATATCCATGTTAGATGTTTAAGATACATTTCCAGTCGTATATGGAACTCATCCCTCTGTGGATTGTGGAGTGAGATATTGATTGTTGAAACCCAATGTAAAAACCTTTAGTGTTAGTGCTTCTACTAATGATATCTCCCAAATTGAGCAACAAAACGAAATTCCACTTGCCAATTTATTGAAGTAGATGTTGATGATGTTTGATGACATTAATGGTACACCAAATGTTTTCTTAAATTTGTTTATACTACCCTGCTATTCCCCCTAGGAATCAAGGGTAGCTCAGGTCCCCCACATGAATGGACCCCATGACCTATAATCCCCCACCCCACCATAGGCATCATTGCACCATTCCATCAAGCCTAATGGTATTCTGGTGACGACCTCTAAATAACTATGCATACCTAAATTATGGTTGCCATTTTCTTGAGATCAAACGCATGGGAAGGATTATAAAGGAAAAAAGAAAAGGAGGAAGGGGTCTTCATTAGGTGTATCCTCTTTATTTTAAATGCCTAAAAATTTGGTTATTTTTCATGATTAATGACCTTCTTTGATAATATGAAAAATATTTATGAAAACAAAATAGAAATAGATAAGCTACGCAGTGGCTAGTCCTTGTCGAGCACGAAATGAAAAGCGTTTCAATGGATGGGCCATGTCAAATTAAGAACTAAAACCTTTGTTCTCAAATTACTCAAAAGGCAAATGAAGATAGTGTTAAGTTGTGAGACATTGCATGCAAACATAATCCTTAAACATGGTTTCTACCAACATTCACATATATGAGCTACCAGGATCACCTAGAAAAAATGGGTGTTGTCCTATTTCCCATCACCTCCCTTGCTATCGACATGGTTTGTATTGACTTCTAAATAGTTGGATTAAGAGAGTCTTGGGTAGTGTTGGGACAAATCCCCTCAAGCTCTCTTAGAGTAATGTTGCTCTACCTACAAATTACCTTGTACTTGTCTACAACTATGTTAATGAAGAATACTCTCTTAGTAGCCAATTGATGTTTCATGGGTACTTTTCATTTGTTATAATGATAGTTGTTGAGTTGATAAGATTTAATATATTGCTTCTGTTATCAACTTTCTCTCTTTTTTTCAACCCCATTTTATTAATACTTTAAGGTACTTGTCAAATCTACATTCAAAAAGATTAATTTTAGTATTTGAAGTCTTTTCAGTTCATTGATTTTTAGATGCAAGTACACATATTTGCAATCTTCACGCAGATTTGAGCATTTGTACTAAGAATTGGGTTTATCTAGTGATAAGCTACTAGTAAGCACCAACTTCTGGCCTGTCAAATGGAAACTTCTGTTCCAGTCCTAAATAAGAATTAGGTTCATATAAAGACAACCAATCTTCTGCATTTGTTCCATTTCTACGAACATTACTCTGATGCAAACTTCTGATGAGAACATGGAAACTTAGCACGACAAATGCAAGATCCTTTGGCACTATTCTGTGGAGGTCTGCCTTCTTGGTGTGACCAATTAACCAAAGCATGCCCATTCTTGTTTCCATTTGAGACAAGAAGGCAATAATTTTATTCACTTTCATTTGGGTTATCTCGTGCCCTACAATGCTTGCAGCAGCAATAGAGTGCTGAAACTTCAAACTTCAATAATAATCTAGAAGTACGAGTTGGTAGGGTGCAGCGTCAAAAGGTTCGTGTTTATAGGCACCGTACTCTGGATTGAGCTATGAAGGTAATGGAGATGTATGGTAGTAATAAGGTAGTTCTTGAAGTGGAGTACTTTGGAGAGGTTGGCACAGGTCTAGGTCCAACTTTGGAGTTCTATACTCTTCTTAGCCATGAATTACAAAAGAAAGTGCTTGGAATGTGGAGGTCAGGTTCTTGTTCTAAGGAAGTTGTCGTGGCAGAAAATGTTGAGATGCAGGATGTTGAACACCATGGAGTATTTTTGCATACAAACAAAGTCAGTACAATCCCTACAGTTGAAACTGAAGAGTTTGTGCAGGGTCCTCAGGGGTTATTTCCTCTCCCATGACCACCTAATGTAGATTCTTTGTAGGGAAGTCAATTTTCCAAGGTAATAAATTATTTCCATCTTCTCGGACAAGTTATGGAAAAAGCTCTTCAGGATGAGCGGCTTCTAGATTCACCTCTTTCAACAGCTTTTTATAAATTGGTTCGAGTCTCATAAACCCTGTTCAAATACAATTTCCATCCAGGGTTTGAGTCTCATAAACCCCGAGTATTAGGGTCATCTCGTGCATAAGAAGTTTACACAGTCGTTAACGATTTCAGTGATAAAAGCAAAGTGCAAAAGTGATTAGCCATAAGATAGAAATGCGAAATGGTTCATTCCATTAAAACATTAGAAAAGCAACCAATACAGTCATCCATCGTTTAAAAAGGAAAATGCAGAAGCACATTCGGATGCCCAACCCTTAAATTTTATACACAGATCAACATTTATACAGACACGGGGCCCCAAGGCCAAACCCCTTAGCATTTTGGGTATTCATGGCATCCTCAAAAGCTCAGCAAACATAGATATAGAGCCGAATCTTACAGATTTGGTAGGCATTGCAGCGCTCAGCTCCTTAACCTCCTTGACCTCCTCAACCACCTTCAGCTCCTCAACCTCCTCGACCTGATCCTCTGCAACCTCACTCAGATAATGACTATCAACAGGCTGGCTATCAATAGGTGGGCTATCAACCGACACTGGCTATCAACACTAGGCTGGCCATAATGGTTCGCGGGTGTACAATGCAGGTTCACGCTCGTCGGGAGGAGCGAGGTAAGTTTTGTTTTTTTTTTTAAAGTTTTTTAATGTTATATTTGTAGTTTTTGTTATGTTTTTTTTATACTTTTTATATTGCTACACATTAATTTTAATTTTATATATTTAATTTTAATATATATTTTAATATTTATTAATTTGTAATTTTTATTTATTAATTTGTATAATTTTATTTATTAATTTTAATATTTATGTATGTATTTTTTTCATATAAAAAAATAAAATATAAAAATATTTAATATAAAAATAAAAATAAGGTTTAAAGTTTAAAAATATTTTTTTATTAAAAAAAATAAATTAAAATTTTAATGATGAAGTCAGTGATAACGATGATGACAATGTTAGTAGTGATGACAATGACAATATTAGTGACGACGACGATGATGATGATGTTGATAACTAGATCATCGTCATCATTGTTGTCATCATGACCATCATCTTCGTCATAGAGATTATCATCATTAACATCATCATCATCTTCTTCTTCAAAAACAACAGCATCTCCTTATCTTATGTCCATTACACCAAGGGCACTACAATTGGCAAGGATGAAATCTTTCCTCCCTACCATTGCCAAAGACATGTCCATGATCGGGTCATTGACAGAAGATCATGCCATCCTTAAAGTACAATATCATTGGTATCACTCGATGTAAATATGATGGATGTATTTGACATCACCCTTTTCATAATCATTTATTGGGGGCATCTATTTTGAGGTTTTGGAAAATACAATTGCCTCTAGGGATCATGGGACTACATAAGGAATCTTTGGCCTATGAGTATGTTATGTTGTCCATTTTTCTATTTAGAACGCCATGGAAGGTTATTTAGAACCATACGATGGTTTGAGGTAAAAAAATAGGATGTTAAACCATACAACCACCTATGGGGATCATGTCTTGTATATAGTGCCTCAAATAACCACACTAGGCTACATATGGAATATGCCTTGCCCATTTGACTAATGCATGAACTAACCTTTTATTAAAAGGATAATGTTTACCAATGAGATTTGAGGACTAGGTGCATCTCTTATTTGCATTGCTTATATGCATGATTTTTGTTAGTTAGGAACATTACTTATGTGCATGATAGGTAAGGTGCATATGTTAGTTACATCAATTAAATTTAGTGTGTGAGTTATGAATTTATATTTTTTTTCATTATGTTGTATCTCTAACTAAAAAATCTTCTTGGCACTAGCGATGTGATAGGAATGCCTACAATATGGGTCACATGGGTAACAAGATGTATTTTTTGTATCCATGCACAAGGTTAGGTTCGGAAGGAGTTAGGCCCGCTAGTGCGTTAATTGTTATAATGGGACATTAATCGTTATTTAAGGGCTACTATGTTAGTGTTTTAGGATACTAGTAGATTCATGGCCTATGGTTAGTGGAACACTAACCATAGGTTATGGTTGTGAATGTGAATTAGGTTCATAAGTTCCCCAAACCACCACACAAGCATGGAATTGGGAATCTTTAACATGTGAGTGAGATATCTTTATTGTTTTGAGTTTTGGCACACCAAGGATGATTTTTTATGTACATGGAAACATCTAATACCAAAATAGCATGTATTAACGATGATCATGATGATGACGATGATGGTGATCAAGATGGGGACGATGATGATGATGATGATGAAGACGACGATGACAATGATGATGATGATGATGATGATGAAGATGAAGATTTAAAATGACGATGATGATCATGATGACGAAGAATGGTGACAATGATGAAGACAAAGATGATGACGATCATGATGATGAAGATGATCATGATGCAGATTGATGATGACGATGATGATGATCATGATGAATGTGATGATGATGATGATGATGAAGACGATGATGACGATGATGACGATGATGGTGATGATGATGATGATGTTGGTGGTGATGACAACGACAATGATGATGAAGATGAAGATGATTACGATGATCATGATGATAACGATGATGATGATCAAGATGGGGACGATGATGATGATGATGATGATGAAGATGAGGATGACGATGATGATGATGATGATGATGATGAAGATGAAGATTTCAAATGACGATGATGATCATGATGACGAAGAATGGTGACAATGATGAAGACGAAGATGATGATGAAGATGATCATGATGCAAATTGATGATGACGATGATGATGATCATGATGAATGTGATGATGATGATGATGATGATGACGATGATGAAGATGATGGTGATGATGATGATGATGATGATGATGTTGGTGGTGATGACAACGACAATGATGATGAAGACGGAGATGATTACGATGATCATCATGATGACGATGATGATGATGATGATGATGATGAAGATGACGATGACGGTGACGATGATGATGATCAAGATGGGGACGATGATGATGATGATGATGAAGACGACGATGACGATGATGATGATGACGATGATGAAGATGAAGATTTCAAATGATGATGATGATCATGATGACGAAGAATGGTGACCATGATGAATATGGTTATCATGATGAAGATGATATTGATGATCAAGCAGTACACCATTTGGGGTAGCATGATATTTTACTGCATTTCCTTAATTATAAGCTTCTCTCTGTTTCGAAAATCGCTTAATATTCTCTACTAAACAGGCCCAACCATGTGAAGGTGGAAGATCTTATGGCCCATCCCCCCCCCCCTCTCATCACTCTCAATTCCCCAATATAACCCGAAAAAATATCTATGTACAAAAAAATTAAATGTCTTTTCTCATTCATACTAAAGAACAAGAAAGGTTTCTAATTTTAACATACAGGAAAATGGAAATTAGCTAAGAAACAGTTAATAATTTATTATTAGTAATGCATACCTGATCATAAACTTCAATGGTCTTCATCATCTTCTTCATCTGAGTGATCGCCTATACTATCATCCGATGATCCAGATTCAACATTGTAAGGATTGGCCATATCATCATCGTCGTCAATGTCAGTTACAATCATCATGTCATCGTCGATATCATATTCATGGACATTGTCTGAATATACATCATGATCTGATTCAAGAAGTTCTTCGACATCTTCTTCTGGAACAAGAATATCATCTAACTCATGTTGATCATGATCATCTTCAACATCTTCTTCTTTGAGAACGTCTTCATTAAATTCATCTACGTTATACTTTACCGGCCTTCCCCTTGGATCGTGTCTCACAGCAAATGACCAACCCTCTCTACCTGGAACCTCAAAGTAAAATACTTGTTCACATTGGGTTGGAAGAACATAGGCCTTTGTTCCTGGCTCAAACAACCTTGTATTTACCATGGTAAAACCATTATCATGTTCAATAATTGTTTTATCGGGATCACGTTGATTCAATCGACAGCTATACCATTTGACAACGAACATAAATACCTTGAAGGAGTTAAAGTCACACTGAAGGATGTCTTCCAGATACCCATAGTATCGATTTTCAGATAGTTCTGGATGTCTGTCACTTCTAGAAGAAACATTGGTCACCTCAAAGACTGCAGATATCCCACAATCAGATGTTTTCTTTGTTTCATCCAACTTTTTGATGCGATATCTACATCCATTGCACCACATATCCTTATGGTGTTTTACCTAGTACAACAAGCCATATAGGAAAAGATTACATAATGACACCATATTTATGATAAAGTAGTGCATGTTTATTATAATGCCATAAAAGGAAAATAATCAGCGTGACGTACAATGACAATATTTAAAAAAATAAATAAATAGTGTCGTTGATTAATATGCTTACCTGCTTATCTTTTAAACCTCTTGCTAAATTGATTTCCCTTTGTGTTAGATTGGTGTCTCCATTGCGATGTGCAACTTTAACCAATGAAGCCACACCTTCCCATGATATTCCATGACCAGATTGTTCACATTTTTTGATCCATACCTTCATCCAGTCAAGATTGTTTGCGATGTATAAATGAATCGCATCCCACTCTCGATTAACTGTTTGATGACAATAAAATTAAAATTCAATGAAAATGTATATTAGTCACTTAAAAAAGTATATAATTACAATATAAAATGATACAAAATACTAAACAAAAAAATAGAATATGTATGATATATAAACATAAAAATCACCAGTGAAATGTGTTATATTACCTTTCACCTTCCTCGATCTACCTTTCCCCTTCGGGTACTCCCATTCGAAATCGTTTTTGGAGTCTGGATCACAAAAGTGATGTAAATTGAGCTTTGACGCCAATATATGAAGATATTCACTAATGTACAACATGTTTTGGTATACCATATATCCCTCCATCATAGAACCCTCAGCATATGCTCGTTGTCTGACCAAACCCTTCATAAATTTCAAGTGCCTCTCAACCATTCACATGGACCTTGAGTGTGCATGTCCACACAATTCAATCTCCTCAACTTGGTGTATGAGGTAGTGTTCCTGTGCATTGAAAAATGCTGAAGGTAGATGCTTCTTCATTTCACACATGAGACGAGGAATTTCTCTCTTCCAATACTTTATGTTTTCTTTATGGAATTCTTTAGATGACAACCATCTACAAGTGACATGACAACCCAATCAAGAGATTAAAGAAAAAAGTCATTATATTACATAACATGAAGTAGAGAATGAAAATCAAATTAAGAATAAGTTCTATGTTGAATTAAACAAATAGTAATCACATGGAAAAATCACCACTTACCTCATGTATTTCCCGAGACTATATATTATTTGTTTGAAATTGTTGTCAAAGTTGTCCGGGATAGAGAGAGGTAGAACATACTGTAACAATAATATACAAATAGTTTCAGTGTATCAAAAAAGAGTACTAGACAAACAACAATACCAACCATATTCATTGGAAAAAGAAAAAAAAATTATTAAATGCATACCATATTAATTATTACCTTCATGAAGACATGCCAATCATGAGTTTTCACCCCCGCGAAATCACCTTTCTTTGTTATGATATTCTTCATGTTCGCACAAAATCCGGTGGGAAATTTAATTTTTTGAATGACTTCTTTTACAACATTACTTTGTTGGTCCGTTAACATCCATGGAAGTGAGTTTATATTAATTTGCTCTCCGTTGCTATGAAATTGAATGACGTCTTTCATTCCATGGTTGTTATCTTGAATGTCTTTGCAAATTTTGACAATTTTTTCTTTGTCACTCCTTCCATCCAATATTCACCATAATTTTTCAGTCACATTCTTTCCGATATGCATTGTATCAAATAGATGAGCAATTTGTAGGTGATCATAGTAGGGCAACCTACTAAATTGTCTAGGATAACTTTTCATTCCTCGTGGGAGCCCATTAATGCCTTCATGATGATCACATGAACGACAATGATGAAATTAAATATTAAATCAATGTCAATTACACTAAACAACACACAATATAATAAAATACAATATGATCATATACAATGATTGATTATACGTACCTTGACGATTTCTATTATATTGAAACTTCCATAGCTTAGGTGTCATTCTCTTTGGTTTTAATGTAGTCTCTTGCTTGCCATTGAAAATATGTTTTTCGGTAGTTCAATACCTATGATTCTTAGAGAGGAAGTGCCTATACTCATCAAACACCTCTTTTCCTAAGCTTTTTGAATGACGATATTTGATCTTAGGACCACAAACTGGACATGCAAATTTCCCCTTTGTCTGAAGACCTAAATAAAAAGATGGAATATCAATATTGTCTATTATAATTATATAAAAAATGACTAGATTATTTAGAAAAACATGCATGCATATTATATTAACTAGTAGTTCGTAAAATTAAATGCAACTAAGTGGAACTTATAATTACATACCACAGAAATGGGTTAACCTTGGGGCATCATGTATTGTCCATACAAGCATTGCATGGAATTGGAATTGCCTTTGTCGTATTGGTTTAGATAAGTCATACATAGTGTGCCATTCCAAAACTTCAGTAGCTCGTCAATAAGAGGTTCGATATATACATTCATATCTTTGACTTGGTACTTACCTGATTGATTTGAACATATAAAATAAATATTTTGATGATGAGACGTACCATTTACATATATAAACCATATTTCACAATAGAAAAAATTTAAATATATATATATATAACATTATGAGACAAAAAACGACAAATGAGAATATACCACTGCATTAAAAAAAAACTGCAATGTTCGTACCTGGAATAATCATCGACAACATTATGTTCTCCCTCTTTATTGTCAACCATGGAGGAATGTTGTTGAAAACAAAAATAGGCCATGCCGAGTAAACAGATCTCATCTCTGCAAAAGGATTGACACCATATGCTGCCAAAGAAATCCTAAGATTACGAGGTTCGTCTTTAAAGTGAGGCCATTTTTCCTCCATATCTCGAAATGAAAACCCATCTACAGGCATCCGAATAATGTCGTCTTGGCTTCTGTTCTGTGCATGGTAATCCATAAACTGCGCTATGTTTTTGCACCTAAATAGTCGTTGCAAATGGGGAATAATGGGAATATAACGTAGAACCTTGCGAGGCACCTTTTTAGTTACTTGATTTGTGCGATATCTACTGATATGACATTCAGGACATTCTATCGCAAATTCATGCTGGTTGTAATAAAGAACATGATCATCGAGGCATGCATGAATTGCTTCATACTGCATTCCAATTTCTTTCATGATGGTAGATAAATCTCGATATGTGCGAGGTAAAATATTTGACGGTGGTAACAAATATTCACCTATCATGCTACAACAAATAAAAATAAAAATCCAGTTAATATAATATATAAATAATATTAATGAAACAAATTTCATCCGTAGTAATTTGACTTATATATGAATTAACAATAAAATACATGACAATCATATATATTTTGTGATGGAATATATTACATACCTTAACATCCGTGTGACTGATATGTTTGAAAGACCATATATAACCTTCAAGTTCATTACCAACAATATAGCAGAGAGAAGATTTGTCTTGGAGCCATCATAAAGGAGTTCATATGCATTGTCAAGAAGAGGTATATCATGAATATCATCAAAATGTTCATCATTTTCATGATCATCATCATCATCCATTCCAACATTAAATGAATCATGGATCAAAGTATTTGTAAGATCATCTTCAACTATGCAATCAGTATGATCATCTTCTTCAATGTGATCATTAACTTGTTCTCCATTAATATTCATAGCTCCATGTTCCTCCGGTACTTGTTCTGGAAGCACTTGCTGATCTGGACGATATGTCGTAGGATGCCTTTCCTTTATAAATACATGAAACAATCAATAGATAAAAGTTAATATAAGAAATTCAAACGCAAAATGTAAAAAATTATGTGATACATTAAAAATTTAACAAATTTTGTATTGTTGGGATGAAAAGAACAACGACCAATTGTACTGCTGGTAAAAAAATAAGAAATATTATAATAATACATAAATTTACAAAATCAATCAAAATAAAAACATATATAATGCAAAACTTACAAATGGATGGTATTCATGTCCCCCCTCGGCATGGCCATGCTCCCTACAATGTTTTGTGGTTGTTGTGATCAAAATTCTTCTCCTCTTAAAGCCCCTGCATTGATTACATGGACAATAGCATTTACCATCACCCCTTCTTTCAACTCCTTCCCACAATCTAGCAAGCAATTGTCGATTTTGTTCGTCTAGATCAGGAATATTCGTAGTTGACATTTTCTCGTAAAGAGCTTAAAAGAAGATTATCGATCTTAGAAAATGAAGCTCCACAGTACTTTGCTCACTTGAATAACAAAAACAACGAAAAACAGTCCGCCAAACAAAAAATAACATCCGCGAACCGTCGCTGGTATGAAAAACATGTCGGAATGGTTGGATATTTATAAATTTTAAAAGTCAAAAAGTCAAATCGATGTCGGATATCCAACGATTCTAATCTAGTTACCTATGGGAAACATCTGTTGGATATCTGACTTCTTCGGGTTAGAAATGGAGTCAGTTATCTGACATCCAAAGCGTCGAATACTCGAATAGGCATCGGATATTCGCAGATCTGTCGGCTATCCTATGGGCCTCGTCGGATATTCAAAATTCGTCGGATATCCGATGGACGCCTCACGAAATTTAAAAAAAAAAATAATAATTTTGAAAGAAAAATCCGACGACACAGTCCATTTCGTCGGAGGTCGTCGGATTTGCTCATTGGTTTTTGGATTCAAATCTACTAGTGAGAGGATAATTTTGAAGTCTTAAAGCTTCTAGGAGATGGAGATATATTCCATAAATATTTTGACCAGATCCTGCAAATCTTCAAAAACTACTCTAGATCTAGGAAAACTAAGAATGGGACAAGGGATACACACACATATACTAGTGGATCAACATCTATAGGACCAACACTTACAAAATCTAATTTAGGAAACCTGCTAGACGACATGAATATTGACATCCTGCAATCTCTGGCCATGCAACTTGATGCTCTTCAAATAAAAAAGAAGTAGGATGAAATTAACCAAGCCTTGGCAGTATTCTGTCCTCGTTGTAGAAAAAAACATGAGAAGGGGCATTGCACCTTGAACACAATAGAAGTATGTGGTCTATGCACTAATGACCATTCCACTAATAAATGTCCCCTCTTACCCTCATGCAAGGCGGCTATTCAAGACCCAGCATCTGAAGGAGCAATAGAACAACTCTGTTTTATAAATCAGAGGAGGGATAATTTTGTTAGACCATATCAACAGAGCAATCAAGCCTACTATAATCAGGGACAACTAAATTGGAACTCTGCACCAACTCCATGGCAAGCATAGCCAAATCCAAACCAATGGCAACATAATCAACCAAACATATCAACCATCCTATCAACAACCGTATTATCCACCATCTTATCCTCAATACCCTCCACCTTTTCCAACCACCACAAATTATGCAAATCAATACCCCCATCCATCAAATTGGAGGGCGTCATTACAATAGCCACTTATTATGCCACCCCCACAACCTCAGCCACCCCCCAGACCTCCACCCATTCTAGCCCAACCAATCCCAAATCCTAATAATAACAGACCTCCACAACAGCAACAGACATATAATGCTGATATCACACAATTCCCTACCTATGTTGTAGACACCATAGAAATAAACGAAATAAACCTGCGATCTGCAAAAACGTTGCAGAATACATCTCCACACAACATCCAACAACCTGAATATCAAGAACAAACAACAGAACCCTATGTTCAGCATCCAGACGAATCAGACCCTCCTGAGGACGAAACCCAACCACTCCCATGCAACAGAAACCCTCCATTTACAGAAAAACTAGTCCGAAGTACAAAAGAAGAGGAAGAGAATACAATTTTAAACGAATTCAAGCACTTAAACATCCAAATCCCGATTTTACAAGCCATAAGGGATTTGCCCATCTGCAACAAATTTATTAGATAGAATTGCCTAAAGAAACCGGGAAGGAGGAAGCGTGACCCTCCAACTATAAATGTAGTGGGACAATTGGCCGATTTAAGGCTAGGTGTCATAATAACCCCTAAATATCTTGATCCTAGTAGTCCTGTAGTAAACGTCACCATAAATAACAAGCAAATAAATAAAAGATTAATAGATTTGGGAGCTGCGATCAATGTCATGACTAAGGAAACCATGTTATACCTGGGACTCCAATCAATGGTCAGACCAACCACAACAGTACTCCAACTAGTAGACACATCCACTGTGAAACCCGAAGGAATGCTAGAAGACATTATGATCAATATTGAATCCTGGGAATACCCAGTTGATTTTATAATAATTGAAATCAAAAGCAAACTTAGTGGTTATCCAATTATACTAGGTAGACCTTGGTTAGCAACTGCAGATGCTTGCATAAGTTGACGATCAGGAAATATGACAATCACCAGTGGACATACCAGGAAGAAAATCACAATCTACCCACCAACAATGAAATCTTCATAGTTAGAATATCAAAATTGGACAGATGATTACCAGAACACACCAAATCACAACCTCCGACCTATCCTAACAATTGATGTTGCAATATCATTAAAAGCAATAGACAAAGATGGCCATATAGATAGATTTATACAAAATATATATTTTAACAATCATATTATTCAAGAATTTTTTTCCACAGAAACATGTGACAGTTCAAAACATAACATGGATGACTCATGGACAGAAGTACTGGAAGAACAGATTGAAAAGGTAAAAGTTGTGGAAATTCACCCTGGCAAAACAGTCAACATAAATTCCAATTTGGAACCAGGGCAAGAAAGGAAATTAATGAAGATACTAGAAGAACAAAGTAAAGCATTTGCATGGAAATATGCAGGCATGAAAGGAATACATCCCGATATCTGCAAACACTACATTTACATCAAAGAAGGTTCTACTCCTATCGGGCAACCACAAAGAAGGCTGAACCCTGCATTAAAAGACATAGTCAAAGTGGAATTACAAAAGTTATTAGATGCAGGGTTCATCTAGCCAACATCTGATAGTGAGTGGGTCTCACCACTAGTTATAGTACCCAAAAAGGAGGAAAATGGAGAATTTTTGTGGACTACAGGGAGCTGAATAAAGCAACCAAGAAAGATCACTTTCCACTTCCATTTATAGATCAAGTGCTAGATACATTATCTGGAAACAAGTATTTTTCATTCTTAGACGGTTTCAGTGGGTAAAACCAAATTTTAATACACCCAGCTGATCAAGATAAGATGACCTTTACATGCTCATGGGGAACTTATGCCTATAGGGTCCTACCCTTTGGTTTATGTAACACCCCAGCAACATTTCAAAGAGCCATATTGAGTATTTTCTCCGATTTTATAAATGACAAAATGGAAGTCTTCATGGATGATTTCACACCCTATGGACAAAACTTTGACTAGGCATTGAACAATCTTGAATTAGTATTAAAAAAATGTATTGAAATGAGCTTGTGCCTAAGCAATGACAAATGCAAAATGTTAATGGAAGAAGGCATCGTTCTAGGACATCATATATCACAAATAGGGATAGAGTTTGATCAAGCTAAAGTCTCAGTAATCAGAACGGTGCCACCACCTGTCAAACAAAGGGATGTGAGAAGTTTCCTTGGAAAAACAGGGTACTACAGAAGGTTTATTGAAAATTATAGTAGAAATGCTACGCCAATGTTTGCACTTCTTACAAAAGACAATGAGTTCATATGGACAAGCAATTGCATGACAACATTTGAAAGTCTTAAGCAGAAAACAATCATAGCACCAGTACTCCAAGGACCAAACTGGGAAATTCCATTTCACATCCACACAGATGCATCAAATAAAGCCATCGGATCTATGCTTGGACAAGAACGAGACATGAAACCCTATGCCATATACTATATAAGCAAAAATTTGGCTGGGGCAGAACTCAACTACACAGTCACAGAGAAGGAATTTCTGGCAGTCATACATGCAATCAATAAATTCAGGCATTACATCACAGGATACCAAAGTTTTTATCCACACTGACCACTTAGCAATCAGATATCTTATGAGCAAGCCTAATACTAGTGCAAGAATTATTAGATGGATGCTACTTCCTACAAGAATTTGACATTACTATAATAGATAAACCAGGCAAGCATAATGTGGTAGCCGAATTTTTTGTCAAGAGTCACACATGGAAAAGATAATGAATTGGTTCAAGATAACTTCCCTGATGAGCACCTTTTTTCCATATCAACAAGAAGCCCATGGTTTACTGACATAGCAAACTATTTAGTATCCGGGAAGTTTCCAGAACATTACAGTTATAAAGAAAAGACAAAAGTAATAAGACAAAGTGCAACATACACATGGATAGAAGACATGCTTTTTAAAAAGGGACCAAATCAAATACTTAGAAGGTGCATTAGGGAATATGAAGTACATGAAATAATGCATGCTACCCACAATGAACTCTGTGGAGGACACTATGCTGCAAAAAGGACAACCTACAATATCTTGCAAACATGGTATTATTGGCCAACACCACACAAAAGATGCTTATGAGTATGTGTCCCACTGTGACGACTGTCAAAGAATGGGGAAGCCTACACAAAAAGAGGAAATGCCTCTTCATCCACAGATCTCCTTAGAACCATTCGAGAAATGGGGATTTGACTTTGTTGGTCCAATCAACCCACCATCAAGTCAAAAGAGCTACATCCTAGTATGCACATACTACCTTACAAAATGGACAGAGGTAGCAACACTAGCTGCAGCAAATGAAAACAATGTGGCAAAATTCGTCACTTAGCAAATCTTCCACAGGTTTTGGTGTTCCAAGGGAACTAGTTTTCTGATCAAGGACCACAATTTACATGCAACTTAATAGAGGACCTACTGAAAAAAATAAGGTTAAACATAGGCAATTCATCTTCATATCACCCTCAAGGAAATGATCAAGCAGAAGTCACCAACAGAGAATTAGAGAGGATTCTAACAAAAACAATCCAACTCACAAAAGAGATTTGGCGGACAGATTAAGTGAAGGCAGTTTGGGCCTATAACACCACATGGAAAACAACAACAGGATTCACACCTTATGAACTAGTCTATGGAAAAAAGGTCATGCTGCCAATCGAATTTGAAATAAATACATTAAGAATTGCAGCAGATTTAAACATGGAATTATCAGAAATACAACAAGAACGCATGCTAGAATTGAATAAACTAGATGAGCAACGCCAACAAGCACTGGCTCACACTAAAATCATCCATCAACAAAGAAAGAAGTGGCATGACAAGCACCTAAAAGATAAGAATTTCAAGGAAGGTGATTGGGCACTACTCTATGATTCCAGGTTCCACACATTCAAAAGGAAAATTAACAACCAGATGGCTAGGACCTTACATCATTGAGCACATCAATGAAAATGGAGTAGTAAAAAATTATTACAATAGATGAACAACAGTTTCCCATGATAATGAATGGACATTGACTCAAACTCTACAAGAAACCACAGTCAAAAGAAGAGTTTACATAGGTACTCTACCAGCAAAAACTAATGCTGATGGAAAATATCACAAAGCATTGAAAAATGAATGAAAAAGAAAGAAAAATGAAAAAAAACAGAAAAAAAACCAAAAAAATAAAAAAGAGAAAGGAATGTAAAAATTGATAAAGAAAGTAACAGGCCCAAATTACAGGGCCACGTATATCACTATGAAGATCCAGCATTACTATTGTAAAGAAAAATATCAACCACAATTCAAGCAAGCCAGGAAATTCTCAAATATTTTCAACAATCAAGCGAGCCAGATATGCATTCAAGAGAGCCAGCAAAATTATCTACCACTACAGGAACAATCCGAGCACACTCTTCGTTCAACTCTGCCATATAATCACGAGAGCCTGACCATACTTCAAGTGAGCCTTGCAATTGATTCAAGCGAGGTTGCCATTTAGTTCAAGCGAGCCTGTAATTGATTCAAGCAAGGCTGCCATTTATTCAAGTGAAGCCCAGACATTCATCCCAAGAGCAACAACAACCAATTAAATTCATACAAGCATTATCAAAGTCAAATCACAAATGGCACGAAAAAAGAAAATGCAGAATGCACATAAATACTGACACACCAACTATTCCTATAGATTACACCGAACTTAGCATCCAACACACATACAAACCGACAAAAATCGTGAACTCAGGTATGCTAACAAAAATATAGCAAGGTAATCTCTCAACATTTTCATTTTATTCTTAAGGCCAAATCATTTTCCCCAAAACGATTATATATTTAAAAGCTGAGGACAGCTTTTCGAATAAAGTAGGGGAGGAAAGGTTTAGATTACAAAATCATGATTGCACATACCTGTCATTTCGACAAATGATGAATCTGCATATAACCACCATACTTCGAAATTGTTAGAACATTTTTCCACCTATGTAAATTAATCATGTATTAATTGATGATTAATTAGCCCAAGTGATTAATGATTACATCCCTAAGTTGATTAGATTGGCAAATGGTCAAACTGTCTTGAACTAGTTAGCAATGTGAACAAGTGCTGAGTCAAACCAGCTAAGTGGAGCGCTCCCCAGGGCAATTAATGCACTCAGCATGCCTAGAGCGCCCTCCTCAGGTCATTTAATGCACTCAGCATGCTTCTCTTCTACCTAGGGCGCATTTGCTCTCTTGTGGACAATTTTGCCTTGTTTTGTCACATTTTTGACCAATTTTAGACTCCAAACCTCTACCCAACCAGTTTCTTCACATGTGTGAGGTCACATGGGCCTGTCCAGTCATTCCCAGCATTCACACTGCAGATTCGAACCAGTTTGGGATGGTTTGGGATATTTTGGTCAACCTAGGGGGGTTTGAGCTTTTTCTAAGCTAGATCAGTGTGAACACTCCAGATGGATTCGAATTCTTCCAGATTTGTATATATGAGTGTTCTTAACCTTTGTTAAGGTTGGACAGTTAATAATATTGACATTATTCACCAATTCATGAGTATTGTTCTTCATTCATTTAAATTTTTTTATGCTAATTCTTGCAAATGTTGTGCAATCTTTCACCAGTGAGGAATCCACAGTAGCTAGATTCAACTGTGCTTGAGATTTTACATGGTATCAGAGCTCTTGGAGCTAGAATTCGAACCAGCAGACTGTTGTAGTGGATTGCCAGAAACAGTGGAGAAACCACATAATTCCTGAGGCCATTGCCTTGAGCTTACTGGAGAAATCTAGTGGCTCCTCTCAGGTGTGATGCTCTCCCGAATGCACCCACTATCCATACAGGGTTCGAATCTGTGAGTGTAGATCCCTCCAGAGTGATTTGAGAGTTGTTTGCAGGTATTGGAGTTCAGCATTGTCAGCAAGTGCGAATTGCAGCAGAGGAGAATGGAGCCATCTCACCCAAACGTGCTCACACCCTTCAACTATTTCGATTGGAAGGCAGAAATGGTGATTTTGCTGAGATCCAAGGGTCTCTACAGAATCACGATGGGCACTGAGGTTGAGCCAAACTCAGCTGTGGAGAAATCCAAGTTTTTCAACAGAATGGATGAGGCATTTGGCCTCCTTTGTCTCAGCATTTCGAGAGACCTCCTGTTTCATGTAGAAAGTCTAGCAACTCCAAATGAAGTGTGGCTCAAGCTTGAGACACTGTTTGGAAAGACTGATGAGATGAGAGGCCACCAGCTCGAAAATGAGCTTGTCTCACTGAGCCCAGGGAATTTCGATTCCATCCAGGACTTCTTCACCAAGTTCAAGAACTTGGTCTTGCAGATCAGACAATGTGGCATAGAGAAGAAAGAAGAACAGTTGGTGTTGTCCATTCTCTCAAAATTGGGTTCAGAATACTCAGTTTTTGTGTCTTCCTTCAACTCCACAAGGCTCACAGTCAGAGGTTGGAAGATGCCATCCTTGGCTGACTTCATGGAGATGCTAACTCAAGAGCAAGACAAGCTGGTCTTGATGGGCTCCATCAAACAAAAAGATCAAGTTCTTGCAGCTGGAGATTCGAAATGTGGAAGAAGCAAGCAAAAACCCAGGGTTTCTAAACCTCAAGAGAAGAAGAGAAAGGATGAGAGGCCCAAATCCTCTGAGGGGGTTTCGAATCCTGTCAAGAACAAGGGAAAGAAGGCTGAGAAGACAAAATGTAGCTACTGTCAAAGAGGTTTTCATCCAGAGAGCTCATGCATGAAGAAAACCATAGACACCATGACACATCTCCTACAGAAAAATAACATTCCTCTTCCTGAAAGTTCCAAGAAGAAGGAGTGCGTTTCTGAAGACAAGGAGAGCTGCCATGCTTTGGTGGCTAGCTCATCTCATTCACCTTTGTTCATCATTGATTCAGGTGCCTCAAGGCACATGGCTTCCTCAAGAGACTCGTTTTCTGAACTTGCTCCCTACAGTGGTCTCTCAATTCGAATGGGAGATGACTCATAAATCCCTGCTCATGGCATTGGGAAAATCTCTATGGAGAATGGCTTCTTCTCCAATGTGCTGTATGTGCCAAACCTTGCAGCAAACTTGCTCTCTGTATATCAAATGACTCATACTGGAGCAGCAAAGAAGGTGGTCTTCACTCAGGATGAAGTGGAGATATCAGAAGTTTCCACCGGGAAAATTGTTGCAAAGGGTGTTGCAGACCATGACATGAAGATGTACATGTTCTCCCACTTCCTCGAATTTTCTTCACCAAGTGTGCTGCTGTCACATGGGAATGAGACCAGCAAGCTATGGCATCAAAGGTATGGGCACCTAAACTACAGATATCTTCAAGTTTTAAGCAAAGAAAATATGGTAGAAGGGCTGCCCCAAATCAGATTTTCGAGTGGAACATGCAAGGGTTGCATGATTGGGAAACATCCTGAAAGGAAGTATGACAAAGGGAAGGCTAGGAGGGCTGATCAACCTCTTGGGATAGTACATTCTGATCTCATAGGGCCACTCCCCACACCCTCCTATGGCTGCAGCAAATATGTGCTCACCTTCATCGATGACTACTCAAGGTACTGCTGGTTATTTTTCCTTAAGCAAAAATCTGAAGTCTTTGATTGTTTCAAGATTTTTAAGAGCATGGTTGAGAACTTCAGTGGGAAGGCCATGAAGATTTTGAGGACTGATAATGGCAGAGAGTATGTCAACAACAATTTGCAGCAGCTCTGTCAAGAGCATGGCATTAAGATGCAACACTCAGTGCCCTACACACCTCAGCAAAATGGTGTTGCAGAGCGCAAAAATAGAGCACTGAAAGAGATGGCAACTTGCATGTTGCAAGCAAGGGATTTGTCTCCTAAATTATGGGCTGAAGCTATGAATTGTGCAGCATATGTTCAGAACAGGGCACCACACAAAGCATTGCAAGGAATCACTCCATTTGAAGCTTGGATGGGCCACAAGCCAAATGTCTCACATTTCAGAATTTTTGGCTCAAGGGCTTGGGCCAGAATTCCACCGGAGAAGAGAAAGGCATTGCAGCCCCAAAGCAAGGAGTCAATCATGGTTGGGTATGCAGAGGATTCCAAGGGCTACAAGCTCTTTGATCCATCCACTCACAAAACTTTCATTGAAAGAAGTGTCAAATTCGAAGAGGAAGAATTTTTGCAAGCTAGTGAACAAGGTGATGGGGAATGCTCATTCCCTCGTCTTGATGATGAAGTAAGTAGTGATTCATTCTCTGATATTTCTGATTCTGATATTGCTGAAGATGATGTTGATATGGATTCTGAACATATCCCTCCTTCAAGGCCCAAGTGGGCAGAGAAAACAATTCAAAGTGCCGGAGAGCTAGTGGGAGATCCCCAAGATGCTAGGAAAACTAGATCTCAATTTCACAATTCCTTTGCATATAATAATTCTGATCTGAGTGAGGCCTGTTATTTGATGATTGGATCTGATCCAATGTCATATTCAGAAGCATGTACAGACCCAAGGTGGCAATCAGCCATGCAAGAGGAGATGAACTCACTCCATGAGAACAAAACTTGGGATTTGGTCCCTCTTCCTCCCAAGAGGAAACTAGTGCAATGCAAGTGGATTTATAGAACCAAAATTGGATCTGATTGCTCTGATCTGAAGTATAAGGCCAGGTTGGTAGCTAAGGGTTACTCTCAGGTCCAAGGAGTGGACTATACAGAAACATTTGCACCGGTGGCAAAGATGGACTCCATAAGACTAGTTTTGGCAATTGGGGCTTCCAAGCGATGGGAGATTCATCACATGGATGTAAAGAGTGCCTTTCTTCATGGGGATCTGAATGAGGAGATTTATATGCAGCAGCCTGAAGGTTTTATTTCTGATCATACTCTTGTTTGCAGGTTGAACAAATCACTCTATGGGCTCAAGCAAGCTCCTAGAGCATGGTATGCAAAAATGGACAATTTTCTGCTATCTTTGGGGTTTGAGAGGTGTAAGTCTGATCCAAATGTGTATATGCAGCATGTTAGTGATCTGATATTGATTATTGTACTGTATGTTGATGATCTTTTGATCACTGGTAGCTGCACCAAAGAACTTGACTCAGTTAAGAGAGCATTGCACAGTGCATTCTCCATGATCGATCTAGGATTGCTAAAACAATTTCTGGGTTTGGAGATTGATCAATCTGTGAATGGAATTTCTGTATGTCAGTCAAGGTATGCTTCAGATTTGCTGCAGAAATTTAAGATGGCTGAATGTAAGTCTGCAAAATTTCCATTTCTTTCAGGAGTTAAGCTTACAGAATGGGGTTCTTCACCACTAGTTGACAGTTCGTTGTATAGACAACTAGTTGGGAGTTTGTTGTATCTTACACACTCTCGACCAGATTTGTCTTATGCTGTTGGGGCTGTTGCAAGGCACATGCAAGAGCCTCATGAGATCCATTGGAAGGCAGCCAAGAGGATCCTTCATTATGTTCAGGGTACTAAGTCTTTTGGTATCCATTATGCTGCTGGTTCATCCCTTGAACTAGTAGGATTTACAGATTCTGATTGGGCCGGTGATTGTATTGATCGGAAGTCAACTTCCGGTTATGTCTTTATGCTTGCACATGGACCTATATGCTGGTCAAGCAAGAAACAGAGCACTATTTCCTTATCTTCAGCTGAGGCCGAGTACAGGGGAGCAGTCAATGCAGCCACACAATGTGTTTGGTTGCAAGGTATTCTTGCAGAGTTCGGGATTGTCTTTGATTCACCCACTATTCTTTGGTGTGATAATCAAAGTACAATCAATATTTCTACCGATCCAGTACAGAGACAGAGGACCAAGCACATAGAGATACACATGCATTACATTCGGGGTTTGGTGCATGACCGGATCATAGCATTGCAGTATTGCCCATCCAGTGAGCAAACTGCTGATATCTTCACCAAGTGTTTTACCGAGAAGACCTTCACTCACCTTAGATCTTTGCTTGGGGTGAGTGATGCATGGTGATGATTGGTGTATTTTGATATATGCCACATGTCCATTTTAGAGGGGAGGTTTTATTTCCCATGTGGTTTTCCTCCTTACCTTGGTTACATGGACAAATAAATTTTCATGATGTAAAAGGTGACTTGAGCCTAGTTGCCAAGGCCTTAATTTTTGATATTTCACTAAGTCTAGCTTAAGGGGGGGTGTTAGAACATTTTTCCACCTATGTAAATTAATCATGTATTAATTGATGATTAATTAGCCCAAGTGATTAATGATTACATCCCTAAGTTGATTAGATTGGCAAATGGTCAAACTGTCTTGAACTAGTTAGCAATGTGAACAAGTGCTGAGTCAAACCAGCTAAGTGGAGCGCTCCCCAGGGCAATTAATGCACTCAGCATGCCTAGAGCGCCCTCCTCAGGTCATTTAATGCACTCAGCATGCTTCTCTTCTACCTAGGGCGCATTTGCTCTCTTGTGGACAATTTTGCCTTGTTTTGTCACATTTTTGACCAATTTTAGACTCCAAACCTCTACCCAACCAGTTTCTTCACATGTGTGAGGTCACATGGGCCTGTCCAGTCATTCCCAACATTCACACTGCAGATTCGAACCAGTTTGGGATGGTTTGGGATATTTTGGTCAACCTAGGGGGGTTTGAGCTTTTTCTAAGCTAGATCAGTGTGAACACTCCAGATGGATTCGAATTCTTCCAGATTTGTATATATGAGTGTTCTTAACCTTTGTTAAGGTTGGACAGTTAATAATATTGACATTATTCACCAATTCATGAGTATTGTTCTTCATTCATTTAAATTTTTTTATGCTAATTCTTGCAAATGTTGTGCAATCTTTCACCAGTGAGGAATCCACAGTAGCTAGATTCAACTGTGCTTGAGATTTTACAGAAATCATCGAAGAAGAAGTGCAAGGTACAAGCATAAAACAAAATAAAGAGCTTGGTCATGAAAGGGAATGGATCAATCAGCAAGTACAACGAAGAATGATAAGGATAAGTGTGGAAGAACATTTAAGTAAAGCTGCATGATCATCAAACAACATCTCAGCACTTCCCGGAAGCCAACCATCAGAAGTGAGTGTGTCACGCAGAGCCTATAGTCAGTCCAGACCAGTGAGGTAAAAGACACATTCAAAATTGGTTTTTGTCGATTGGAGAAGAGATTTTAAGATGACGAAAGGATTCAAGAAGAGTGAACCAGAGGAGCACAACGCCATCTACCCGAACCTGCGAATATAACAACCATCCGCAGTGAAGGCTGGATGCCTTTCATCCTAGGACTGAAAGGGTACAATACAGGGGTGGCTCTGGAGTATGCGAAAAATTTTAAACATATTAAGGATGAACAGTACATCACCCGAGTGAAGGGGTTATGTATCAAGTTGGATGAGGAGGTAATTGCCAAATTCACTAATCTACAGAGAGGTTTGTATTGGAGCAGGGATGACAGGGAGGCAAACCATGAAGCAAAAACAACATTCTTCGAGCAAGGAGAGGTCTATGACGAAGACAAAAATGGAGTCAAAAGACTCTCCATGCCAGCGCCATGGGAGGATGTGGCTGAAATTGTTCTGAGGTACATCACATGCTCTGGTAGGTTAAGCTATGTTCCCATCTTTCATTTTCGGATCCTAGAGCTGTTAAGACTCAGAACCCATCATCCACCAAGCAACAACATTAGTATTCCATTTTACCTGCTCCAATCCCTAACAGAAATGTGCAAGAAGGTGGCTAAAGGTAGGGAGGATGCCTTGGCCCATCATGGGCTAATCAAGTTAATCGTTTGCGAGGAATTAAAGGCGCAGGTACCAGAGCTTTTGTGGGAAGAATTTGTGCTGGTATCCGCTGAGGATGTTCAAAGGATGAAAAGTACACCCACAACTAGCATACCACCAAGAGCAATGAACAAAGCTGCCTCTGCATCAGGGGCAAAAAGGAAGATTGACCTGGACCATGTGGCAGAGACCCTGGTGAAAATAAAACATTCAAGAGAGGACTCCCCCAAGGAAAACCTAGAGATTCTTGCCAAAAATCAAGAACCGAAGATAAGAAGCAAGAGATTCACCCAAGCATCCTGAATTTGAGTTACTAAGGAAAAGAGTAGGGAACCCAGTCCCATAGTTCAAAATGTGTTGGACGGGGACGATGATCAGTGGGTCGATCAGAAGGATCCCACTATAGAAGAGGAGGAGAATGAACAGGAAATGCAAGATGAATAGAAAGAACAGGAGGAGGAAGAAGAACGGAATGAACCAAAAGAACAAGTCAACCCCCAGGGGGACCCTCCTGAGCATAATCAAAACCCTGGGGTTATCAATCAATTGGGTGAAGCACGGGCAGAATTAGAAGAGCTTAGAAAGGAGTTGGCGGCATTAAAAGTTTGATCAACAAGCCAGACAGCATCACCCTTGTTCTCATCTGAGAATACACAAATTCAAAGAATGCATCATGCAGGGGAGCTAAGACTGGTGACACAGAGAAATTCAACACTTCAAGAAAAGTTGGTTGAGGCACAAGGTGAACTAACCAAAAAGGACTAGGAAATTGTTCAACTGAAGCATGTCTTGGCTACTACCACTGGAATATACAGTAAAATACTGGAGAATAGGCCACCTTCAGCAATATATGCAGTTTACCTACAAGAGAAGTGGGGCGAATTCCATCTCCAAAGCTTGGCACAGGGACTCCCAATAGAAATCAAAACACCTAGGGAATTTTTGGATGCATCTGTCAAGGCTACAGAATTAGAGAAGGACCAGCTTAGTGAGTTTTTCCTACACAATTTTGTAGCTCCTAGCTCATCCAACTGGTAATTTCCAGTTAAGGGCATTATGTTCTTGGATGAACAAAGAAATCGAATGAGCACAGGACTACCATATTTATGTGGCAGCAAAATGGTAGACCCCATTATGGATTAGGGCAGAAGCATCTCACCCTGAAAGAATAATCTATGACCATAGGAATCTCACCATAGATGAGGAACTGATCCCAATTCTCCTTGAGAAACAGTAGGGGGCGGTGGGTCACTTCGATCTTACTCTTCAGAGCAAAAATAAGGAGGTTTAGGAGTCTATTGGTGAAAGATGGCGCAAAGTGGAAAATGACCTGAAAATAAAAGAACTTCACTCCCCTGCCAGACTAGAAAATGCTCTCATAAAATCCAAGCTCTACAGAGAGTCATTAACAAAGAATCAGCTTAGGTGTATAGGGATGAGGTTAAACCCCCCATTCTTCCTCCCTCTGGTCATTAAGGAGCAGGTCAATGAGGAAGAAGAAAGGGGGGCATGGATCAAGGAAGATCAAAGTATGGGCTACCACAGATAGGTAGGGACCCCCAAGGTGATAGCATGGGACATCAAAGACGTCATCAGAGAACAGAACATGTCACCCAAGGATGGGTGAATTCTTCAAGCATGGGGGAGATGATAAGTCCCCATTTCAGGTATCTGATAGTTTCTTTTTCCACTAGAAAACACAAGAGCGGTTGAAAGGATACACTCATTAGTGGGAAAATGATTTACCTTAATAATTTAATGAAGTGTTTAAAAGATTATTTCTGTTATGTTTTGAAAAGCGTTGCTATGAGCTAATTGCATTAAAATTGAGGTTGGATGAGCAGGTGTAGGTGTACTCAAGGATGACGCATGAATCAAGTGGAGAACTGGAAGCACATCACCAAACTCAGTGCCTTTTTCCTGATTTATAGAGAACGAACTCCTGTTCAAAAGTGAATCGGTAGTTAGACATTTTTTTTAGGTTAAAGCATTAGGATTTTATAAATATGGACCTCTCGGGTAGCGAGAGGCCCTTGCTACTATTTCAAAGAATTATTGTTTTCAGTTTCAGACTATTACGACAGTGTATTCTAGACCTAGTTTTTCATTGATGAAGTTTCGATTTTAAATAAAGATTTGATGTTATCTACGATTCAGTGGTTATAAGTTCCTTTCACTCCTGAGTACGGGTTGGAGAGGGCCCCTCCAACACGTAATTCAGGAGATCTTGCAGTACAGGTATTTCTCATTATGTGTTGTGCATCGATTGAAATTATGTTGCAGATGAGAGTATTTTAATTAGTGTTAGATAATACGATTTAAATTATGTACTGGTTGATCACTTATGATTCCTTAGTTCATTACAACGCATTCTATAGTATGATAATGTTGTGTTTGTAGTCTTGTAGCAGCGTTCCGTTGAAGCATAATCAACACCCATTTCTCTATGTACTTTCATTTATTTTTGCAGCAGCAATCTAGATCTTCAGCCTATGTATTCATTTCACTATTAGAACTATTTATAGAGAGTGATTTCTTTCAGTATTTATTTATTACATGATTTGATTAAAGATTGTAGCATTAGATAATGGTATTCCGAAATTAGCTTTAGACTTAGAATATGTTAGATCAGACTTCTAGTTTTCTGCATTCAATTTACAGTGAGATTAAAGATCGGACTTTCATTACTTTAGAGTAGAGCTGTTATAATTCCAGTATCCAATTTCATAGTATAATTTTTATTGTCTACAGCAAGTTAGGTCTTAAAAATAGATTACTGTTTTCTGCACTCAATTTCTTATCCATAGATTTCCTGCTTTCAGTATTTGATTTCTTAGCATAGGAATTTCTTTTCCATAGATTACAATCTTGTTTACAGTTCATTTAATCTTTCTTAGGAAGCTCTTTAAAAACATTGATACAATCACCTAAACTTCGACAAAGACTATCCTAGAAGAGAACATATAGTGCCAGTGCCTCTAAAGTTTGTACATCCCCTAGTTTGATAATTAAAGTAGGCTATTAGTACAGCTACCCTCATTAGGCATCCATATTGGGAGCTCACCAAGCACTCTTATGAAATTGCAATGATACACAAAAATAATATGCCAAATAAGGGACCAAAATGATGCATGAATATATTTGATCAAAAATGTATTGACAAGATTTCCATTCATCTTCTCAGTTCAAATCGATCAAGGAAAAATCCAAGACAAAGTCTATGAGCAATTATTCCCTCCATTGGATATTTTTCTTGAGTTGGTTTGGGATTTCCTGGTGTAATATGACGTTTTTGCAGCAGGCCCTGAATTTTCAATTCTAGAGGAAAAAAGACCACGTTTTGTGTCTACTGTCCACAACTAGGCATCCACTAATTCTGCAAAAAACAAGGGACCCCAAGTGAGGTGTAGCTGAAACTAATCATGTCCATACAAACACCCATATTTCCATTGCTTCAGATGTTGAAATATAAGTTGGACACAAACACGGTAAATGTAGTAGGTGCGAAAAGCTTTCCATCTTCATCTTTGAATCCATGCCCTAAAATACCAACAAATGTGTTTTAGGATATAATGTCAATGCATATTGGTCACTTGATGGATACGTTAAGGACAGGAGGCTGATCATGGGTTAAATTCACATCAGGAAGGATGGTTATATTTCTTTGCATGCCATCTACAATTTGCATGCCATTTTGCTTCTACAGGATGCCAAGTGACAGTATTAAGGTGTAAGATGTAGTCTAAGGTTGTAGTATTTAGGAAGCTCAGTGGCAGTATTGAGGTGTAAGATATAGTCTAAGAGCTTGATTGATCAGACAAAGAAATCATAAATACCCCAAACACAGTATGATGATAAATCTTTTCTAATCTCACACTTGTTACCAGTGCCAAAAGTCTGAGTGTGGGCATAGGTGTGTTTATTGCACATTCAAACTCTGCATTCCAAAGATGGCTTATAAGGTGCAAATTGCACTTAAGTCTCTGTGAATTCAACATTTCTTGGGGTGCAAATCCTTTAACTTGAGAATTTAGCAGGCTTATGTTCTTTGGGACTAACCTTGCTCAAGGTTTGGTATGTTAAGTGCCTTTTGGCTTTGTGGTTAGTTTACTTGTGAGGCTAATTTGTGTCATACTGGTGTGTTGTAGCCTGTATTTACTATTATATCCAACCCCAGGGGAGTTTTCCTTTGTGATTAGTTTACTTGTGAGATTGATGTGTGTCATACTGGTGTGCTGTATTTTATTATATCCAATCCCACTGGAGTAAGTTCCAAGTTCGTGAGTATTGTCAATATGCCACAATGATGTAAACTAACAATGTCACTAGGGTTATAAATTTATAAACCACTCTACCACTAGTATTGAGGGGAATGTGTACTACTTAGAATCTTCCTTCCATGTGAAAGTACTTTTACATGGCAGGAGAAATATTGAAAAGTTCTATTCCGGTCTCTGGATGCTTGTTTGACTATTTATGTTTACTTAAGTTATTGACAAGTTAGAAAAAAGACATCCGACATTCATCTACAAGTGGTATTAGAAGAGTGTATAAATGGACAACTAAGCTGTTTAAATTTGATGGTAGCAGTGATTTAATTTATTAGTGGGTGTGTTTATTGCACATTCAAGCTCGCTGCATTCCAAAGATGACTTATAAGGTGCAAACATGTACCAAAATATTTGTGAATTTAGAAGCAGATCTCATGGTCAAGTCCTTGGCTTGAGATATTAGAACTTTCACTTTCTGGTATTACCATATCTGAAACCTGAAGGTTCTGCTGATTACGTGCCTGTTGGCTTTGTGGTTAGTATACTTATGAGGCTTATGGGTTTGTACTGGTGTGATGTATTATCTGCAACCCTACTAGAGTGTGATCTTATTGCGTGAATATTGTCGATATACAACCCTACTGGAGTATGGTCTTATTGTGTGAGTATTGTCAATATGCGACAATGTTGTATGCTACTCAATGTTATTAGGGTTATATACTATACCACTAGGATTTAGGGGAGTTGGTACTAGTTAAAATATGTCAATGACAATAATTTTTGGTGACAGGAAAAATGTTGGTACCTACAATTCCTGTCTCTGGATGCTTGTTTTTTACCATCAATATACCTCAGTGATTGATAAGTTACAGAAAAGGCAGCCAAGAACCGATTTGACAGTGATGATTATTTACAAGTGGTATTGGAAGAGTATAAATTGGCAATAATGTTGTAGCAATCCAATTTGTTGGTCTATGAGAAGCTTGTTCATAGATTGGTTGAATCATTTGTCCAATTGTTTTTATGTAGGTTGTTCATTTACTTGGGTTCTTTCTGTATGAGCTTCTAATATAATGTTCAAATTTGTGGTTTTGCTTTCAAGCATATTTATCATCAACTTGGGTAAGACTTGGGAAAGCTGCAGATTGCTGCACGAATAATTGTTGCAATAGAGAACCCTCAGGATATAATTGTACAATCTGCAAGGCCATATGGTCAGTGAGCAGTTATGAAATTTGCTCAATTTACTGGAGCTCATGCAATTGCTGGCAGGCACACTCCTGGAACATTTACAAATCAGCTTCAGACATCATTTTCCAAGCCTCGTCATTTGATTCTTGCTGACCCAAGGACTGATCATTGGTAATGGGTTAAGTATTTGGTGATTTGAATGATTTAACTTTTAATTCTATTACATGTTGCTTCATATTTTTAACTTTTTAAAGCTTCTATTCTCACAAACATCATTTTGTTGCCTTGTAGCCTATAAGAGAAGCAACCATTGGTAATATTCCAACCATTGCCTTTTGTGACACTGATTCTCCAATGAAACATGTTGACATCGGTATTCCTATGAATAACAAAGGCAAGCACATCATTGATTGTCTGTTTTCGATGTTGGCAAGGATGTTCTTATAGATGCAGGGAACAACTGCCCCAGGTCATAAATGGGATTTCATGGTAAACCCAAGTCTAAGCCAATGAATATATTTCATTTATGGTTTACAGATCATTGTACATGAACAATTTTATGACAACTTGGTGCCTAAATTCATTTTTATTCCTTTTTTGCAGGTATACTTGTTATTTTATAGGGAGCCAGAGGAAGCCAAGGAAAGAAAAGAAGAGGAGGTTGCTCAAGCTGAATATGTTCCTACCTTTACCCTTGGAGCAGAGCAATGGCCTACAGAGGTTGCTGATTCTCAGTGGGAATTTGAGGTTCCTGCAGCTCCTGGTATTGTGCTTGCAGTTCCTGGTGCTAATTGGATGGCTACTCCCGGTTAGTTTCTTTTTGTTTTTCAATGTGATTGTTATAATTTTCCAGGCCGGTCAAATATTTTGGGGTTTTTAAATCTTTAAAAGCTGGTAGTTTTTTTTTTTTTAATTTTAAAATTTTAAACTTGAATCCTTAAAATTTGTGTTCTCTACATTGCACTTCTTCAGAAGTTATTATTTTTTTTTCCCTTTATTTTTAGGTTTTAAATTTCCAACTTTAATTAAAGGATGAGATTTTGGAGATGTGAACTCTTCCCAGTGACTCTCTTAATTATAATTGTGTTTAAAAAGTCTATGTTTTTGTGATCAGTTCCCAATAAGGAGCACATCTTTGTCGGTGTATTGTAGACCAGGTGTTGATATCTCTTCTCCTCTTAATTCTTTTGGCCTCTTACAAAGACAAATCAGTGCCCTATCCACCATCTACAACCTTCAATAATTGACAAAAACCAAGGCTATAATCTTCAACTTGTCAAAGAGTGCTCTCTCCACATTTCATTTCTACTTCCAAAGGGATCACCACGGCCTATGTTCTACTTATAGGTCTAGTTCATGTGGCCATGTTTTAACATGCACAAGGCCTCCAATGACGACTTAACAAGAGATGTGGATTCCTTGCCATCCAATGCTTCCAAATCTATGCTAGTATGTCTCGTCCAAGATGCACCTCTTGGATGCAATCTTCAAACCCATGGTCCTTTACAATCCAGAGATCTGGTGTCCAACTTTACTTCACAGTGATTGGGCTTGGCAATGAGAGAATCCAAACCTTCTTTGTAAGACACATCATCTAATGCAAAAGGAGTGTCTCCTGCCACATTTTTCAAGTAGATTTCAAAGCCCATCCCTTTAGACTTGAGGTCATCTTCCATTTGGTATCTTTCACTCATAGAGTAGGATCTTTGGGGAATTAGTTTCTAGGAGGAATCAATATCCCTATTTTGCACTTTGTGCTTCTAAGGCCATCACCTCAACTACCCTCGTAGGTGTGCATACAATTGGGCTTTCAGGATTCCTAAATGGAATTGGAAACATCTTATCGTCTAAGCAAGACTTGAATCAAGCAATTCATGAGGACACTTATAAAACCACCTGGATCCTACCTTCAAAGGATACAAACTTAAAGATGATTTTTTACCTAGAGCACTTTCTGAAGCTGAGGAATGACCTTATTGTCTCCCCTCCTTACACAACATTCATTGGATGCATGCCCTCAAGATTTACCTAGGTCATTTTTGGTGGGTCCTCATAGATATTCAGTTGAGACTGATCAACACCTTCAACATTGCAATGCAACTTATAGGGGTCTGATATGAACGTACATATTTCTCCATCTTCTCTCACCACCTCGACCAATGATGCTTTTCTCTCTTTAGAAAAGAGGTTTGAGCATATATTATAGATCTCAATGTATACGAGTCATACCTCAAATGAAGGCCCTCAGAAGGATCACCCAACTTTTTCAACACCTACGAGGATTTGTGATTCCAAAGCACAAGTCATACACCACGATACCAACAAGCAAATCAACTCAAATCAACCCCAAATTCATGCTTCCCCCATCCAACATACTACTCACTAGGTTCAATGATGTAGCAAGGTTTCTAGCAAGAGATTCTTCCTATTGGACTGAGATATCAGGAGAGTAAAGCTCCCTCTTTCTTTTGCACCCCTCCCCGCCAACCCCCCACCTTAGGTTCATATAACCAAGCTGCTAGAATATATCATCCACCAATCCATCATTCCTTTCACAGAGCTTAACAACTCAAACAATAAGCCCACCTCTCAATATCCTCTCTTGTCCTTGGTGACAATAGCTCTAACAAGTTTAGACATCCTCCCTCTCTTTTATGTTTTGAGCTTTCTTTAGCTAGACATCTAGCAGCTCATCTCTAACCAACTCTTAGATCCTCCTTTCAGTAGAGATTGAATTTACTCTTTGGTTGAATTGAGTAGAGATTCAAGCATGGTTGTCTTTGGGTATTATTGTCTTTTCTTAGAATTACAAATGATGCAATCTGGGTGTTCATATTCTCCTCTCCCCAATTCTGAAAGGGTTCTAGCTCAATGGAAGAGTGCCTGCCTTACAAGCAGGAGGTTGGGGGTTCGATTCCTCTATGCCCTATTGATATTGCAATATTAGTATTTTTAATAAAATATATTTTATTATGAGTTATTATGGCTATAGAGGGGGTTTGAAACCGTCTTTGTATGTTGCTACGAGGGGGGTTATAAACCGCCTTCATATGTCACTACGATGGGGGTTCTAAGCCACCTTCATATGTCACTACGAGGGGGGTTGGAAATTTCCCTTGTATGTTACAATGAGAGGGGGTTTAGAACCACCCTTGTAGGTACCTACGAGGGGGGTTTGTAACCACCCCCAAAGGTTTGTAATAAGGAATTTTAGGGGGGGTTCTGAATCGCCCCCATAGGAATCTACGAGGGGGGTTCCAAACCACCCCTATAGGCCTCTACGAGGGGGGTTGCAAACTGCCTCTATAGGTCTCTACGAGGGGGGTTCAAAACCGCCCCTATAAGCCTCTACGAGGGGGGTTCTAAACTGCCCCTATAGGCCTCTACAAGAGGGGTTCCAAATCGCCCCTATAGGACTATATGAGGGGGGTTCACAACCGCCCCTATAGGCCTCTACGAGGGGGGTTTGAAACTGCCCCTATAGTCCTCTATGAGGGGGGTTCCAAACCGCCCCTGTAGGTTTGTATGAGGGGGGTTCCAAACCACCCCTGTAGGTCTCTATGAAGGGGTTTCAAAACCGCCCCCGTAGGTCTCTATGAAGGGGTCTACGAGGGGGGTTTAAAACCGCCTCTGTAGACCTCTACGAGGGGGGTTTAAAACCACCTCTGTAGACCTCTACGAGGGGGGTCACAAACCGCCTCCAAAATTCACTTTTGGGGGCAGTTCCAATCTCTTAAAAAACTGCCCTTAAAGGGAAAAAATTTTAACACCAGTGCCTTTAGGGTCGGTTTTGCCAAAACCGCCCCCAAATCCAAAACCCCCCCCATAGGTCACTTTTGGGGGCAAAAGACAACCCCCCCTAAAGGCCAAAAATGTAGTAGTGATTATACAATATGTGTTGTATTAGTATTACCGATATGTGTCATTATCCAAGATATATCTACATATTCATACACATAAATGGAAAGTGAGAAAGGGGAGAATGTAACTTTAGAGCCACCAATAATTAGCCTTTTATTAATGCCTAACAAATACTTATTTTTACAATGATAGGATGATGCATCTTTATGCTCTTTACATAGAGGGGAGGTAACTTATATAGCTATTGTAACTATCTTTATCAGTCAGTCAACCAACATGACTACTTAGTTGAATCTTACATGTATACCTCTAGTGAACTCTTTATCCTAGTTGACTAGTTGAATAAAGCTCCTACAACAATGCCAATAGAGGGTTTTCAACACAAGGGATGGGTCTCTAGACCTCGAGCATGGTGATTAAAAAATATAAAGGTTATTAGGACCTAAATGAATATTTGCATGCTCATGAGCCATGAACAAGTCCTTGAATCACTACACAAGCTCTCTAGACGGGATACATGGCCTTTGTTTTGGATATGGATTCCATTTGGATGTTTTTTGCACTAAGGATGGGTCTTTAGGTATTGACAATGATAAGGTGAGGACATATGAGGCCTCAAATTGAACATAAATGTTTTAAGGATATTATCCATCAAGATTCCCTCAACCCCCAGACATGCCCTATAAAATAATTTTTTTATCTTTGAGTGTGATATGGGTGTCAACATGAGGTTTTGACTACTAAGGATGGATCTTGGCGTCTTGACCATGGTTGAGGAGATGACAATGAGGTTCATATGACTCCAATGAATCTTCCATGGATCATGTGGTAAAATGATGTCTTGAACCATTGAGTTGACTATGTTCAATATGTGTCTTAACATCAAAAAATCCAAGATACTTAAATTACAAAGAGTGATTATCAATATTACCAAAACATTGAAGACATTATCAACACTAAGGGTCTATGCCAACTTGTGCAAGTAGTAGTTCAACACATTAACCGTGCTTTCATTAAAGGCACATACTAACACACAAAGAACGATCCATATGTAACTACATTAACAATTCTCTTTTATTGCTCAATCCAATTGCACCTATGCACACCTCTCATGTTTGAACTAATTCAAGTGATATGGTTAACCCTTCCATCCAAGCACACATATGAACTTCTCATATATCTAAGTTAATTTGATATAATATGTGATGCAATGCTTGTTAGAATTGACTATTATAACCATTACAAGGTTAAGTATGGAAGAAGTCACCGTCTCCTATTTTTTTTTGTAGCCCTAAAGTCACAACACTTTGTAATGTAAATATCACTCCTTAGTTTGCTTGGTTAGGTATGTTGTTGCTAAAAGTAAAAGATGCAAGACCCATTCAAATACAAGGGACTCATATTGAGGTCACTTGGTGTCTAGAAATAACATCTATATGTATGTGAAATTTTTTCCATAACATTGTTATTGAAAACAAAATCATATATGCAAAAATGTAATCAAAGACAAAGTCATATAGACAAGTGCAAATCCATCTATTAATATGCAAAAATGATCCAATCATGTACACTTTTTGGAAAAATGGAATATCATTCCCAACATCTATATAATGGCAACTCGTGCCCTGTACAAAATATAGCAACTCGTGCCCTATACAAAATATGGCCCATGGTGCCCTATACAAAATATGGCAACTCGTTCCCAAAATGCCACATCATGGCTAGTGTACATAGGAGGGTCTCTCAATCCTCCTGCCCGCCCTCGGAGCTCCCAGGTGCATCTCCAAAATCGATCTTCCTCTTCTTCATGCTAGAGGAAGCTGGGTCCTTTGGGCATCTTGGACCACGTGCCCCTAAGCCTTGAAACGACAACAATAATATGTCAACTTTTCCTAGCAATTATACAAGTATAAAACATAATTTAAAAATAAAAATAGTTTTCAAATCTTGGATAACTCACCTCATGCGAGACTGTAAGTTGTGAGGGGGTCTCTCTCCTCCATGCTCCTAGTCTCTCAACAATGCCACCCTGCAACATTTAGAACAATCAGATAAATAATGAAATTAGATGCATATAGTAATTTTCGTTAAAATTGAATGAGATTTTCATAAACTAGTCAATCTCGCCGTGAACACAACCGGCTAGTCTTCAGGGCTGGCAGATGGAGCAGTCGGCTAGACAACCTGCTCCGATGCTAGGGTGGACGGTATAGGGGAGGATGTAGCCACATCGATGGTGGCTACACCGCTAGGGGGCACAGTGGAATAAGGGGGGGGTGGCAGAAGGAGGCATGGACCACGAGGGATTCACTCAATAAATAGCTATCATAGCACGTTCGTTCATGGCATACAAAACAATACCCCTAATTTCACTAAATATTGGAAAATACCTTCCAAAATTGTTTTTTTAACCCCCTCCCAATATGCCTTCCCAATTTAAAAAAACCCCTATTTTCACTAGATATTGTATGTATCAATTTTTTCATTAACATTTTTTATACCCATTTATATTTCTACCTAGTATATTGATATGATACCCCTCTTATGACCCCACATGCATTCTACAATGCACCTTGCTTCTTTCGATGTATATCATGGATGCACATTACTTCACCCACAATGAAATTACTCAACCACATATCATTATGATTTGCAACATCTAATGGTGTAATGAAGAGATAGGAGATCACTTCTTGTATGTCACTAGATCCAATGCACATAGTACAACATTTAGATTGCATGTTGCAGTTCCCCAATCGCTGACTAAGCCTGTTGTGGGATAGGTATCCAAGCCCCCAGGGCCTATAACAAGCTCTAGGAGGCTGACTAAACCTCCCAAGGCTTGTGATAGGCACGATTGGTTGGGTATTCAAGCCCCCAAGGCCTATTGAGGGCCTATAACAGGCCCTAGAGGCTTAGATCCTCCCAAGGCTATTGTTAACAACTGGCTGAGTGTTATTGGTAACGATTGGTTGTCAATGACCACTGTCTCTCGACTATGATTGACTGGAAATCCACTTCACCACGAAACCCCTGGCCTCAAGCATGCCTCAAGACACGATTTCTCTGTGTATTGGTAAGCCCGAGCCTTGCCTCAACCCGATTTCTCATCCAGCCGTGATCTCACCATCTCCATTTAGCGGATATTTTTCAACCCACCCATATAAAAAAGACCCCAAAGTATTTTTGTATTGTTACATTAAATTAAAAAAACCCTTTGCCCCTTAATATATAAGCAATATAATTTTTAGGTTTTCATGAATATTTAATACCGCAATATGAATGAACATGATATTATATTGCCTTCTAGTGAAGCCCCCGTGGCATGGATTGGGGTGGGCGAAGTGGAGAGCATGTCTAGGGCGATAAACCCCAGCTGGATGTAGTATGGATCGAGGCACCCTAGAAGGGGAAGCGAGTGTGGTGGGGGAATTTAGGGGGGGCGAGGTCTGTGTTGAGGTGGAGGGATGGGTGACTGTGGATGGGTGGTGTGTCGTGGTCGGATGGGGGAGGGTGGGAAGATGGCAAACTAATACGGAGGTGGTGGAAAGGTTGGGATGGGGTGATGGGACACAGGATATGAAACGAAAGGGGGAGTTGGATGGAATTGTGGTGCCAGATAGGGGGGGGGGGGGTTAGATGGAAGGGGGTGGGGAGGGATGCATGGAATGGGGCATGTATGCCAGGGGATACAACTGGAATATACGGTGGCCGAAAGGCTAAGGAAGGAGGAATAACGACACTACCAGGACGAGGTGCTCATACCTGCATACACATTTATAACCTCATAGTTTAATATAGAAAAATATAAATATACACAGACAAGTCATCATATTTGAAATTAAATTTATGCTTTAATACACATGATACCTGCGCATGTGGAGATCTGTTGATCCCTGGTGGCGATGGATGGTCGCTGGAGCCTCCGGACACCTGTGCGAACATTACAATTTTTAGACTAAATTTATAAAAACAATATTAACAATATTAAACACAATGCCAATGAGAATGACAACGATAGTACTTAAAAAACATGAGTGCAATTAATTTATATTCAAGTTAGATGATAGTGGTTTGATGGGCTTTGGATATTATATAACATTTAATTATTGTATTGGTGCAGTCCATTTGTTCAAGACTTGGTAAAGAACATGGTTGTGGGGATCGTGTCCTTTGACCCACAATGGATTGGGCCCATGATAATTTGGCAAGGAAGGTTGACAATTTATGCTTGAAGTGTTTGATGGCCAAAGTTGTTATTGATGACAACATGTTAAGGGAAGAGGGGGAAGTGATGACATGGAAAATATTTGACTAGACAAATGGTAAACATGACAAGCTTTGATGACTTGACAAGTGGCATGCAAGCATGACAAGTTGTAGAAGACTTGAAAAAGTGGAGACATGACAAAGGATTGATGACAAGGAATTGATAATGACATTGATGACAAAGATATGGAAGAGTTAAGAACATGGAGCATACACATTATGGCAAGCACAATGGAGATGGTGACATGGATTGAGGGATTGCAAAGGTGACAAGTATGACAAACATGGCAAGCATGACAAGTGTTTATGACAAGCATGGAAGAAGGACATGGCAAGCTAAGGACAAGACAAAGAAAAGTGACAAGCAATCAAGCTTGATGACTTGTCAAGCATGGTGTTTGATGACATGGAACATGACAAGGAGGACATGCTTGGTGACAAGAAGGATTGATAACTTGGTGACATGGAGGACAATGAATTGGAAAACATAAGAGTAGAGGACAAAGACAAGATGATGAGGTGGACAAGGAATATGTGCGGGCATTTAGAAGGCCCCTTGCGGGCATTTCAAAGCACCATTGCGGGCATAATCAAAAGGACCCTACGGGCATTCTTTGAAGCACCCACTGCAGGCATTTGTGGTGTATTGCGGGCATATTGATAAGGGCCTGCGGGAATTTACATCAGACCATTGCATGGATAATCCAAGAACAATATAGGCATGTGTTGATGGCCCTTGTGGGCATCAAAGTGGAGCCCACTATGGGCATTTTTAAGATTGCATTGTGGGCATCTTAAGGGCATATGTGTGTCTCACATTTAATATTCTGAAAGGATAGAAGGTGACATGGCATGAAATTAAAATTAAATAAGGTGACATGGCATAGAAGGTGATATGGCATGGCCATAATTAAATAAATAATATTTGATTTATTTAATCATCTTAATGATAAAACTATAAATAGAAGACAAGTTTCATTTTTAAGGAAGCAATGTGTGAAGATTTTGGGAGATTGAGGAGAGCTTGATGAATATGGTTGTCTATTATTGTCATTGATGAAAACATTAATGACAAATTTTAAGCTTGAAGAACACATGGCATAAGTACATGGCAACAAAGGTTGATTTGGTGGACAAAGTGATGGGCATTGGAGCCATTGGCACACCTATTGAGCCAAGAGTCAAATGACCCATACTGTGGTCATTTGAAGATGATTTGGACAAGGAGAGTACATGGAAAAGATAACTTGGATGACATGGTGACAAATGGAAAAGCATCAATAACACACATGGCATTGGTCAAGCACAGGAATAGAAAGCAAGCATTGGATGGTAGTCTGAGGATGAAGGACACTGCGGGCATCACCAAGACCCCAGATGCGAGCTCATCATTGGTCAAGTAAGAATGATAGGTTTTGGAAATTTTTCTCACATTTCTATAATCATTAGAGGTCTAGGATGCCTAAGTGAACATGAACATATGTTTCTAGTTTTCTTAGGTTTTCATGTTTTATAAGGTTTCATTTTTGTTTGGTTGGATTATATGAATTTATAGCTCTCAAATAATTTAGACAATATGACAAACACAACTATAAAATACAATGATAATATGGTAATTACTCAATGCTAATTAATTTGTAATTATTGAACACAAATTACTCGTAACAGGATCTAATTATTCAAAGTAAAGAAGTTACCTGTGTGTATGGTACCGCAATCTCCTCTGCTGCTGCCATGGCTCGGTCTAGGTCAAAGGAACCGATGTCCTCCCACCTGGAGGATGGAGACTTATCCCTGAATAACTGTACATTAAAACAAATAAAGTCAACAATGTGTAATTCAAAGTTAAATATATTAAACAATACGATATCAAATAAAATACAACAAATACTTGAACATTAAATAAAATAATAGCTAACCTGCTCCATGTAGCTCTTTGTGGTATGTTGTTGCATAGGACCATGGAAAGAATGACCATAGTGAGAACAATGATGTGTCATTGTTCCAGTAGAACTAGAAGGCCCCTCTTGGGTTCCACCGGTACCTGGCATGTCCCGGCCACCGCCCAGAGATGGTGCAGCTGTGTCTATCTGATCGATGTCCTCCCAGCTCTGTGAAGACATAGCCACAAATGTGGTATGTCTAAGTAAATGATGTGTGGCACGTCTAATTGAGTCATCAATATCATCTAGGCCACTACCAAACCTGGGTGGATGAGGAGGGGGGTTTGGCTATCTCCTGGGTGCAGGAGGTCCTCTAAGTGGGTTGCAGTGGGCCTGGGGTCGATCTTGGTCAGAGCCAAGACCGTCACCCTAAAACCTAGTGATGTCAAAATAGTTGACATGGTAGCCTAACTCAAACTCAGCCCACAATTTTTTAAGGAAATAATGTGGGACCTCCAAATTGTTGCACGGGGGCCTGTCAAACATCATAAACCATCTCTTTCTCTAGTTATCTCTCCATGGCTAGTAAATACACCAGTCCATGCAAACCCATCTCTTCCTCACATCTGGAAGCTGTCCTGTCAAGGGAACTATGAATTTGCTGTACAACTAGGCTTTGGTGATGTTGAGTTCTTTTATCTGTTCTTTGGACATCCTAGTGGTGTAGTGTTCCCTCATTCGAGCCCTGTATTGCCTAAGATTTTTTATTTCACTATGTGCAATGTTGACGGATTCAATAATGTTTTGCAATGATGAAGCCAAGGAAACCCGAGAGGGTTCCTTGATGCTCTTAAATTCATCGCTTAATACCCTTAATTCATTTAAATATTGGTGTAATTGATCTTCGAGGTTTTCATTTGGTTCATTGTCCATTCCAATGTTGTCTTCTGAAGGTTGGGTTTCATTGGTTTCATCTGATGGTTTAGGTGTGTTTGTCATCTTGTTAGGTGTAGATGGCATGCGATTAAAATTGAATTGGAAAACAAAAAAAAACAAAAATAACAACAAATTCATGCTTCATTGAGAACCTACCTGGAGACAACGTTGGCAAGGTGGTGGAGATGCGAATTGGTGGCGTTGAGGAGGCATTTGGTTGCTCCATGATGCATTCACGAGGTGCTTCTTTGGCCTTCATGCACTCGCGGGTTTGTTGAAACTGACAAACCCGTGAGCTTTGTTTTTTTTATAAAAAAATAGGGACATGCACGCGTTAGTAACGCATGCATGCCATTTTGTGCATATGCGTTAATAACATGTGTGCTCATTTTTTTTCCACATGGGCTCAACCACATGGACGTTCGACATTGTCGAAGCCGAGATGCGTGTGCGCATTTGGAAGCGTGTGCGGGTCGCTTTGTTTTTCCGCTCACGCGCTACTATTGCATCTTTTTGGGGTACCAGGTTTGTGCGAGCACCCATATATATATATATATATATAAGTTCTCTTTTTTTTAAGAATAATGAATGATTAGCTTTGTATTAAAAAAGGATAAGCATAGTTACAGAATATAAGCTGGAAGACTGTTTACAAAATTGGAGAGCTATCATGGCAGGCTCATCCATTTCATGTCTTAGCATTTCACACTTATGCTTCAATATTCTATAGCTATAGAACCTTACAAACTTTCCTAACAAGATACAACAAAAGAAATACATATCTAGAGTGTAGACAAAAAACTAGCTTCTTGAGCCATTACAAAAGGACAATAACTTAGTAGTTCTGAAAAATACCATGGCATATCAGACCAAACACTGGTGGCCGTTTTTCTCCTTGTTTCCATGCACAACTCTGAAGTTCTCCTCGTTGTCCTAGCTTCAGACCTCAATCCGTTGAGATTTGATGCGACCACTTTCAGAATGTTGTGCAGCGAGTTGATATGAGTGCTGATATCCCTTGAGTAGGGACAACCATTATCCATTTTCCCAACAAGCACATCAAAGTACTCTTTCATTTTGTTGCAACCATTGTGAATTTCTACAGTTGACATCTAGACGAAGGTGTCCAGATGACACAGGTCTTTCTTCTGATCAGTGCATTCACTCCTGAGCCATCGAAACTAACTCTCCAGCTCTAGCAAATGGGAATGAACTTCGGAAGGACTATCTTTCCCACGTGGAGATTCCAAGTTAACAAACCCACTGTCCAAACCATGCGTGGAGGTCTAGTTCTTGTTGTTGCCAGGATCACTGGAGTGCCCAAAAGCAGAGTGCTGAACTATCCCTCCCGAGTTCTGGCTGTTTCCCAAGTCGAGAGGGGTCCAGTTCTTTCCAATTCCCAGCTCGTTGAAGAGACCAAGAGCGATAGGATGCACTACACCGCCATTGCTTTGACCTAAGTCTAGCTCCAGGGGAGCCCAATTTATTCCAATGCCAGGCTTGTCAACTATAGTGAGACCATGAAGGAATTTTTGAGCCGAGCCACCATGAACCTTCCCATTTCCCTGTCCCTGAACCACGTTGAATGCAGATAGGTAACGTTTCATTCCAACCCCCCCTGCATTGTCTTGGTTGTTTTTCTTGCAACGACGACACTGTAGAGAAGAGGGGTTCAAATCTTTGTTATCCATGCCTATCCTGAGCATACTCAATTTACACAGATCCCAATTCACAGGAAGAACCCAGTTCGCAGCAGAATCCCAATTCGCAACAATTTGAAATTGCCTAGTGTTGAACTTACCACCCCGAAGTGTGTTATATGGCAGGGCGGAGGGTGGTGTAAATAAATTCCTGCATGTGAGGCAGGTGGGATGATACTAGAGGGAGTGCCAGGTGTTCCAGGAGTACGCGGGAGAGGATTGATGATGGGAGGGATATCCCAAGGCAATCTTGCCTTTAATACAAAAACACAAATGCACAACTCTATAGTTTAAGAGTTTAGGAAATTGGCTCCAATTGGCTCCAATCCATGAGAGGGGTCTTAGGAAACATGATCAAACAAGAATGGGGGCTAGGGGACCCAATTTGTCACAATGTTTCGACCATTAATTGTCGCCAAACCACAATCCAGACCAACACCAATGTTTTCCATGCTATCCACTTCTTGTTGTTGCTTCTCAAGATGTGGAGAAAGGAAATGGAGTTAAAATCTTTGGCCACATAGGTGAAGAGGTGTTGTAGTTTGGTGACTGGTTTTTTGTGATTGATAGCCAAAGATCTAGCCTCCCTGGTGACTAGCATGGAGTCACCCAAGGTCACTAGGTCCCTGACTTCGTCATTCCTAGCAATTTCCATTCCTTTGATCAGAGCGAGCCATTCCACCTCATTATTGGTCCTCCTGCCAATTCCACAGGAATAATCTTTCTTTCTGTTTCCACCAGAGTCAAGGAGGACTCCTCCCACACTTGCCAACCCATAATTTCCCTTTGAGGCACTGTCAAAGAAAAGAATATCACTATTGAAGGTCTTGACCAAACTCTGGAGCTCCTTCTGATCCATTTTGATATGCCACTTTCGTGGTTTTTGCTTCTTGAAATTATGGTCCATGAGAGAACAATTAGGAGAATTTAGAAGATCGGCTGCCCAGTTTTTTTCTTCCACATTTAATTAAGGGCTCCTTGCTAATATTTTTTAGACATATCGTGGAAAGAGATTCAATCCAAAGAGCTTTAGCGAAGGAGAGAAATTTACCAGGTGTAACATTTATATCTTCAAAGATTTCTTTATTCCTGGTTGTCTAGAGTTTCCAACAAATGAATTTAGGGAAGGCGACCCAGGCTCTATTGAAGTCTGGCTTTTTAATCATCGAGTTGTGGTAATAGTTGTGCTAGTTATCAAAGAGGTTGTTCCAGTTGGTTGGGAGAATTAAATTTGGTTGAATTTCTCGATAAGCATGATGCCAAACTTATTTGGAGAAACTGCACTCTAGGAACAGATGATCAATTGTTTCCTCGGCCTTCTTGCAAAGGATGCATCTTGCCAGACCCTCGATCCCCCTTTTCCTGAGATTTTCAGTAGTGAGAGTTTTCCTGTGCGCTAGAATCTAGTAGAAGGCGTTAACCTTTGGAAACCCATCCCTGTCCCAGACTTTGTTCCACTTACTGTCCTTGATGCCGAGATTGTTATAGGAATCCAGAAACCTATACGCTGCCTTGACCGTATATGTGCCCCCTTTCCCCCATCCTCGCTTGTCCCTCAAGTTTAAATGAACTGGGAGAGAGCCATGAAACAGAGATAGGAGTGTGTGATAATCCTTCCGAAGTTGCTCCGGGAGATAAAGCTCAAGCCATCCCGTCCATTTGCCTTGATTGTACCAAGAAGAAATGTCAAACAATGTTTTAATATTGGCTTGCTCCATCCAAGCTTTTAGCTCATGAAACTCCTGAGTGAAGTTGAGGGGGGACTTGGCGAAAAACTTGTCTTTCTATATATGGATTTGTTTTCCATTGCCTAGGACCCAGTAGATTTTATTTTGAATGATGAAGGCTGTTCACTTGTAAAGCTTCCAAATAGAAGTCCCTTTTTTATTCTAGTCAATATTTTCCACACAACGGATTATGTTTCCAGTCATATACTTTTTGTAGAAAATTTCTTTCCACTAGGCCTTTTTACCAGAACTAATCCTCCAGAGAAGTTTGGCGCCAAGAGAAAGGTTCATAAGTGAAGGATATTTGATCCCTACCCCCCCACACAGCTTGGGTCTGCACACAGTGTCCCAGCTGATTAGGTGAAATTTTTTGGATTGATTGGTTTTACCTCCTTGCCATAAGAATTTCCTTAGATCTTTGACAATTTCCAACATCAAAGTTTTTGGGGCGAGAGAGATGGAGCAATAGTAGAGGGGAAAGGCTGAGAGGATGGAGTTGATCAAGATCAACTTGCCATCAGGATTGAGCCACCTAGGGCCCCAGGAACTGATTTTTTTTAATTTTATCGGTTAGCCCTTTCCAATCAACAACTCTTTTATTTCCTTTGAAGATAGGAATTCCTAGGTAATTGAAGAAGTTCCAATCTAAGATTCCTTTGAATCCCAAAATTATAGCTATTCTTGCAAGGACCCCTGGAGAGTAGTTCCAGCCGTATATTTTGGATTTTTAGCGTTGATTTTTCTGTCAGAAGCTTTAAGGAAAGTTGTGAGAACATGCTTGAATATTTTAGCGATGGTGATGGAGGCCCCCCCTAAAAGGATGGTATCATTTGCAAATTGAGAGTGACTAGTTGGCTTGACCCCTCGAGCAATTTTTATTCCCTTTAATTCTCCTGAATCTTTCATCACTTGAAGCTTTTTGCTCATGGAATCAACAACTAAGAGATAAAGGAAGGGGGACAAAGGGCATCCTTGTCTCAAAACTCTGGAGGCACAGAAGAAATTGGTGGGTCTGCCGTTAATCAAGGGGACAATCCAGGGGCTATTTATACAGGCTTTAACCCACCGAACAAATCTTCTTGAGAAACCAAATTTATACATGACTTCAAAGAGAAAGTGATGATTAACCCTATCAAAAGCATTTTCCATATCAAGTTTGATGGCCATACCTTGGTCTTTATTTTCCGTGCTAGAGTGTATTTCCTCTTGGACGATGAGGATATTATCCAAGATTTTTCGACCAACAATAAATCCCCCTTGTGTGTCAGTGATGAGTTTCCCCATTACCTTCTTCATTCTGGTGGCAAGGATCTTAGTGAGAATTTTATAAGAAGTGTTGCATAGGGAGATTAGTCTAAAGCGGTCTATGGTGTAGGGGAGTTTATCTTTCGGTATTAGAGCAAGAAAGGAGGAGTTGGTGGCACCTCCAATTTTGTTCTTTTTCCTGGTTCAGTTGAGCATACGCTTAAGATCCTCCTTGATAATTTCCCAAGTGGCTTTGTAGAAATTGATGGTGAAACCATCCGGTCTTGGATCCTTATCAACCTGAAGAGACCAAATGGAGTTCAAAATTTCATGTTCCAAGATCGGTTTGGAGAGGTCTCTATTAACGTTGTCCGAGACCAGAGAGGGGATGTTTTCCAAAACATCGCCTTGATCTGCAGGATCAGAGTCCCCACTATCCATGAAGAGATTTTTAGTTTTTGAGAATTTACTTCAATCTGATCTAGGATCTTAACTGAGAGAATAACATGTACAGCATATCTACTACATATCTACAGCATATCAATCATGGACACAATATCGCAAGCACACAAGATACACAGAGTTTCATCGGGGAAAACCAAGAAGGTGAAAAACCCTGCAACTTCCTCAGAGATAGATAGAGCAATGATACAACCCAAGCATAAGAGATAGTCTCCTAGCAGTAGTTTCTCCTCCTCCACTAGTGCGCCACCCTCCAATGAGTGTATGAGTGAGAAAGTGAATGATCAAATAGAGTGCCTCCCGCACCCTATTTATACTTGACTTGACTTGCCTAATAACCTTTACTAGGTCGGCCTTAACTTAACCACATAACATAATGCTGACAAGGCCGACCCCCAATAGGGTGGTCACATATCATGTTGGATGCTTGATATGATCAGTTGGATCATGTATTTTTATATGTATTAGGTGGATATATTGTATGATCATATCAAGCATCCAACATGATGCATATACATATACGTGATCCAACTGATCATATCAAGCATCCAACATGATGCATATACATATACATGATCCAACTAATCATATCAAGCATCCAACATGATGCATATATAGAGCAGTAACTGGAGCATCATCTTGATGCTCATCATTCAGCGCTTACATCCACAGCCATGGAAAGATCCTCCTCTCACCATGCTCAGAATGGCTCCTGCAAATGTGTCCACTTCTTCCGTGAAGTGTCATCAATCTGAAGAACACCAAGCCTCTCTCTGAAGTACTCAAACTTCACTCTGGCTAGTGGCTTCGTCAGCACATCTGCAATCTGCTCATCCATCGCAACATATAGGATCTTCACTGCTCCTCTCTGCACCATATCCCTGATATAGTGATATTTGATCTCTATGTACTTTGACCTGTCATGGAACACTGGGTTCTCAGACAACTTTACACAACTCTGGTTGTCACAAAATATACCAGTAGCATCCAACGGAAGATCAAATAACTCAAACAGTAGCTTTGTAATGTCCCCCATTTTGACCCTTGTAATATTTTGGGCTATAATGTAAATAATGTATGCATATTATGTATTATTTCTAGCGTGGAGCTCAAGGTCAAGGCCCCGCTAGTGAACGCTCGATCTAGAAGAGGCAAGTATTTGATATTATGCTACCCATGTGCTAGTGAACCATGGGAAATGTAATTATGCATTTTAATATAAAAGCCCACAACTAGCTATGCAATGCAACAAGAGATGGGGGCATGATGTTACAAGGAAATTGGGAGGGAAATATTCAAACCCTTGAGCCAATCGAGTCAAGCCAAGTGTCAATGAGAGAACCCATCAAACCCTCAACTACCCATATTGACTTTTGTACCCAATCATTCAATTCTCCCAAGAATTGGTTGAGGTACTTAATGCCTTGGGGAATGGAGAGGTATGGCTGTCCAAATTCGAGTATGGGTAAGCCACCCTTCCTAGAGATTTGTGTTTGGCTTCTTGGGAAATTAAAGGGCCACGAAATTGCTCCCCAAGCCATTATTCAACCATCAGTCTTGCTCCCTCACGAGTGGAGAGCTACCTGGGCGTTTCCCTCCATGGTTTTGCTGTGTTGACCTTCTTTTTCTTAGCTGGGAAGGGCGTTTTTGTTGTGGCTAACATGGGGAAGAAGAGAAAATGATTTGGGGTTTTATTGAGACCATTTGGCCCACTGAATGCTCATACATCTGTGGGAGAAATCGGTTTTCTTCCCTGGGATTGATTCTCTCTTCCCACGAATCCGTTTTTGGTGTGCCTACGTTTTGGGAAAACCCATGTCCATCTAGCTTCTATGTTCCATTGTTGAAAGTGTATTTCCAAGCCCATATCTGAGTTTTGTGTTCAAGAGAATGTTGGGATTGAGATGGGTATCCATTGCTTTGGGCTGTGCTGTGCTTGAGGGTTCCCTTTTCCTTGTAGATATCATGCCCAGCTCGGGGGTGGTCTCTGAGTGCTGAAAGAATATAGGCTAGGCAGAGACCTATGGTTGGGAGGAATGTTGCAGCGACATAGCTAGTTGTTTGGGACAATTGCACAACAAAGATAAGTGTTTCTATCTAGGTGTTTTACGTCTGAAGTGTTTAAATTAATGACTGTTATTGGGTCCAAGGGTGGGGATGTTACATTTGGTATCAGAGCGAAGGTTGCAACATTTGGGCCTTCATGGGCTACCTATCACAGCTTGCAGGGGCAAGTATGCTTCCTGATCATTATAGACCATTAAGAAAAATTTCAAACTTTCAAATTTTTGAAAAAAAAATTCTAAGTGTTTTTGAAAATTTTTCTAAGACTGTATTGGAAAGAACTTACAAGTTTTCGTCCGCAACGGCGGCGAAACTCAGCGAGTTCGTCTGCAACGGTGGAAGGAACTGATGATTTTTTGCCAAAATGGTCGACCGAAATTTTTTTAAGTTCGCCAAACTGGAAGAACTCAGTGAGTTCATCCGCAATGACGGTGAAACTCAGCAAGTTCGTTCGCAATGGCAGAAAAAGTTGGCAAGTTTGCGCCGCAAAGTCGGATGAAGCTGGCGAGTTTGCGCCGCAGTGGTGGAAAAAGTTGGTGAGTTTCCACCGCAACATCGAAAAGGGTTGGCGATTTTTCCCCAAAATGGCGGAAGAACTCGGCGAGTTGCTCTGCAACGAACCGACGGAAGAACTCGGTGAGTTTCTCTGCAACGAACCGGCAGAGAATCAATAAGTTCACCGAAAAAGAAGGAAAAAATCCGACGGAAAGTTATGAGTTTTGGTCCGCAACGGAGGAAGAACTCGGCGAGTTGGTCCGCAAAAGCAAAAGGATTCGATGAGTTGGTCTGGAAAATTTCAAAAATTTTCTAAGTGTTATAGCGGAAGAGATGGGCAAGTTTCTCCGCAATGGCAGAAGAGATGAGCGAGTTTGTTTGCAACGGGTCGGAAGAGAATTGCCAAGTCCACCTAAATAGGGAATTTCAGTCGTTTTCCAGGGAAATTTTACAGGTGTCGAAAGTTGAAAAATGTTGTGGAACTTATGCGCCAAGGGGGCAAGCCCCCTTTACCCCCATCGTCACCCTGAGACATTGTCGATGGTGAGAAAGATTCTATGGGAGCAGTAAGGCAACGTTGATGAAAATGAAACTTCTCACCTTAACTATTTCTGTTATAGCATAGGAATTTCATGCTTGAAAAGTAGCAACTAAGAATGTTTTACATTTGTATTAAATTGCTACTTTGTGAGAAATGACAGTTAATGATTCCTTGCATGCTTGGTAGGGAAAGCCAAGAAAAGGATCAGCTATGATGTAGAGGAGGAACTCCATGTCATAATGAGGAAACTGGAAAAGGGGAATTCCTTAATTCCTCTCTTACTATTGTTTTTGTATTTTACAAGTTTTATATGCATAAAAGCTATGTCATAGGAATGCTGAAAATGCAAAGGATCATATAGATTAGTAAACGTGCACTAGTTGGCACATTAATAGAATATGTACTAGCCGGAATATGTTGCATATGGGTAAGAAGGTGGTAAATTGAATATGTACTAGCCGGAATACTAACAGACATTGCATAGTGCATGTGACAATGTTTGTACATGTATATGATACCGCCTATTGGTAAAATAGCGAGGTTTTACATATGCAATGAACCACTTAAGATCATTATGGTGGTTGCTAATAATTAGTTGTGTTCGCATTGGTTGCAGGACCAAAGAAAACCGAAGCATGGCTAAAGATGTGGATGATGATTGTTGCATATGACCAACAACCTTATGAAGAAAGGATGGTGCAACAAATCTATGATCATGAGGTTGGCAAAAGGACTATGTAGCATTGGTAAGAGACCAACTGATCCGGTAACATCAAGCGATGTTAATGACAGCCATGCAGGTAATGGTGATTTGTACTTAACTGCATGAATGTGGAATGAGTATTTGGTAAGACCCCTTCAACTGTGTTTAAATTATGTTGATTGGTTGGCATGTGGTACTAAGCGCCTGAATGTGAATGGTAACCTACTAGGTATGGTGAGGTATGGGGTAGTAAGGGCGAGGAACCCTCTACCATATGACTGTTTTAAATACTAGAATGCATTCATATGGGATTATATCATGCCATTTGTGTATGTTGGTTGTGAGTTAAACAACCAAAGCAAGTGATGACTTATGGTCTTGTTGTAAGTGTATGCCACATGAGATAGTCATGGTTAGGCCATAATATGTTGGAATGCATAGTCTTCATGGATTAATGCGAGGTTGCATTGAAAGGATGTGCATTAGAATATTATATACAATCTTTTTGTTATGCATTGAATGAATGCACATTAAAAGATTATGTAAATATTGTGAATGTGCATGTGTATGTGTGAGTGCGCATGTTGAGATGCATTGTGTGAATGCATGGTTGGGGTGTATGTTTCATTGCAATTAGATGATAGATGAAATGGCGAACTATTGATAACCCCAAGACCATTTCATGAGCTGCTAGGAATGCAGGAAAAGGATTGCACGAAGAAGGTAGACATGTTGATGGGCTACCAGAGCACTCTATTGGAAGGACATAGTTGCATGAAATGTGAAGTAATGAGTACTTACAGTTTATTTAAATTGCATGGATAGTGTACCCATGTCTTGCAATTTTATTTATAACAATGCATATATAGATATATACATGCTAACAGCTGAAGGTGTTTGAATTACTGAGTGTTATAATTCTGAGATCACTTCAATGACTGTTGTAGCAATGAAAGGATTATATGCATAGATACTAACAACATGTTTGGTTGATTGAAGTTTCAGATTTCAGGTAGATTGTTTTAGGCATGGAAAATGTGGGTAAGTCCATAATGAAGATTGGAATCTACCATGAGCAAGAACCAAATGATATGAGAACAGAATTGTGGCTAAGCAAATCAATTTCTGTAGAGAATAGAATTGCAAATTCATACTTGAATTTAATTATTAATGCCATTGAATGATTACTGTTAAATGCTACTGACTGTTTGGCTATTTTATAAATGTGCCAGGAGGACACATTGTAGGAAGACCATGTGTGATGACTTGCAGAAGCCAAACTCCATGGGAAGGACCCCATGCTTTGGAAATGGGTTTCGGGTGAAACACCATTACATCTATTAAGGATGACATCTCAGCTGAGCTATAAGTTGGAAAACATGAGAATGAGATGGTAAAACTATGCTAAGAAGGCATTTATGGATTATGGAATGTGGAAATATTGGGGTGGCAACCCAAAGAACTATTGACTCAGAGAAGGGAGCCCCCATTCTTCACAAATGAAGAAAAGATGCATCTCCAAAATAAATGAGTATTTTATGACCTTAAATAAGAACATGCATATCTAAATTATTAGGGTTAATATGCAGAGCATGCTGTATTTTATTTATATCATTTCAGACTGCTTGAGTATGATTAGGGCCTACATGGCTCACATTGGAAAGGGGGTGCACACCTTTTCTGGTGCCGAGTCATGATAGGGTTGTCAATATTGACTACACCCTAAGGGAATGGACGCATTCCTGGTGTTTCAATACTTGATAATGAATGTTATGGAATGTGGTTGTGATTTTGAGAAGCAATACTGATAAACCTGCTTATCCTTCTTGTGTTGTCAGCCTACACAGATGCAAATTGGTACTGCACATTATGAGGCAAAGTGAAGAAGGGTACGCAAAAGGACTGTATAGGAATTGGTAACCTTTCTATGCTCACACTAAATAATACTGGAAGGGATGGACAAACACAGGGAGATGTGCAGTGAAAAGGGGTATCATCCTTATGTGAGTGGGGCCATGTTAACTTGCATTCAAGAAAGTCACCTATAAAGTTCCTAAAAGGAACCACCGATTTGCACATGAGAAGGAGTGGCATCCTTGTATGAATGAAGATTTGATGTGTGTGTGTGAAGGGTTATGGTGCAAGAAGGTGTGCTGACATTGGTGAAGGCATAAAATCTCTATTGGGTGAGTAGTAGGAGGGCGGGCACTAAGACTGACTGAAAACCCTGAGATGCCTATTGGGTTTGCAGTAGGAGGGCGGGCGCCAAGACTGACTGAAAACCCTGAGATTCCTATTGGGTCAGCAGTAGGAGGATGAGCGCTAAGACTGACTGAAAACCCTGAGATGCCTATGGCTCCATAGTAGAGCCTTGACCTACAATGGTCAGGTGGTGCAGTTTCCTTCCATTGGTCGATGACACAGATGAATGTGCTAGTTTGGTACTAAAGAGGGCCAACCAGGTATGGGACTAGTTGGCCACCACCAAATTCTTGGTAAATCCAGCCGATGGGGAGGTGTACTGGTTAAGCATTAACTACATCCAAGTCCATAGGTGATTCCAAGGCTCGCAAAGCGAATCAGGACCCTGTGGACCAAAGGGGAAACACACAATACATATAAGTATTCGTTTTCGTTTATGTCTTGTTTGGAATAATGAAGATTTCAGGTATAAGTCTTCTAACAGCTAAGCTGATACACTATTGTTTCTTTGTTGGAAACCTTAGTCATTGTAGGAAGGCAAGACCCTGAAAGACTATAAATTGTTGGTAAATACAGAGAGTAAATAAGTGGGCGATATAAATTGCTGGTAAATCCAAAGAGTAAATGAGTGGGCAATATAAATTGCTTGTAAATCCAGAGAGTAAATGAGTGGGTGATATGAATTATTGAGAAATCCAGGGAGTAGCTGGTTGAATGCTATGAAGTTCTTGATAAGTCCAGAGAGTGACTAGTTGGGCATTAACTACTTGATATGGTAAAGCAGCGTGTACGCTGTCCCAACACCCCTTAAACAATTGATAAATCCAGTCGGCATACTGGCCTGTCATTGCCTATTCGAATGATTGTGGAGTAGCCTATGTGCTGGCCCAACATTCATAATTGTGTCCACGGGAAATCCAAGGCTTGCAAAGCAAAGAAGGATCTCATGGAATAAAGTGAAGACATCCAATACAGATACGTATTTGGTTACCTTGCAGCTTCTTTCTTATGAATATATGTGTGTATATGATTTGGTTATGATTTCCTAAACTCTTGTTTAGAGATAAACCCTATGAAAATGAACTAAACATGTGAATTGATTCAATGTTTGAGTGTAGGTATTACTGGAAGCAAGGATTATGAAGGCATCCTAGAGATGCATGTGGACATGTGACCGTTCTAAAGAGATCAGTATGAGTAGTAGTGAAAGATGGTGCTAGTGGACATGAGTGGGTCATAGCAGCCAAAGGTTTTGTAGGCAACTATGGAGAAGGGTTCCTAGTTGAAAATCCTTAGACAAACCATAGACACTAAGTGTCATAGCCAAGAAAGGAAAGTCAAAGCATTCACATTGAAGTGAAAGAGACTAAGGAGCATGAAACCACAACGATGGTGTAGCTCCATAATAGAACAAGACTAAGAGGGAGAAAATCCTACTCTTCTCTTTCTTTTCGATTAATGCATTTATAAAACAAAAGATTGTTGAGTGCATGTCATGGCTGAAAATAGATTGTGTTTAATTGCTTGAGATGAATTGTGAATGCTGAAATAGTAAATTTCATGTGAAAGAAGGAACATGAATGGGTTCATGTGTATGTTGGAAAGCATGAAAGTGTGGAAGTCCCATGAATAAAGCGTGGACATTCCATGTCAATTGGAAAAATAATTGACTAATTTTAATGTTTATGTTATGCTTGTCCTAACAAAGGATTTCCATGATGAATTTCACAGGTAAGAAAGTGAAACAATTGGTTGCAGCCGGCACAAGAAAGCGTTGCTAGTAAGCAAAGTGTGGTCAGTTGTTCCCATTGACCATGGTAGCAGACCGAGGGCTATTAGAGTTGGCTGAAAGTGTTTTTCAAACAATTGCCAATACCCAAGAAAATCTTGGAGAGATGCTCAAGCTACAAAGGCAACAGAATGAGATGAACCACAAGGTTTTGCAGGACTATTTTCCTGCAAAAAGAGGTAAAAAGCATTCTGGGAGCAATCGGTAAAGGAAAGGAAAGTGGATCCATGAAGAAGCATTCATCCAATCAGTCAATTAAGAAATGTTCCAGGTGGCAAGACTCAGAGGAAACTGAGCAGGAAAAGGTAAAGCCACCAATGAAATGTTGGGGATGTGGAGGAAATCATTGCCTCCGTGACTGCCCAACAATGGAACATCAAGAGGGTAACCGCCATAAAGTTTTCAGACTTGTAGATCAACGGGAAGGTAAAGAAAGGGAAGGGATTGTTTTTGAACAATGCCCTCATGTAGAGAAAGAAGGTCCCAGCCAGCGGGAGTAGTTTGTGAAGGCCAAAAGACTTGGTCCTAAAAACCCAAGAAAAGGGTGAAATGCAGGACAGACCTGCCATATTTTGTGAATTTTGGACATGTATATAGCGTGTATGTATTCCTAGGTATTGGAACACCGAGGATGGTGTTATTCCAAGGGGAGGGGAATGTAATGTCCTCCGTTTTGACCCTTGTAATATTTTGGGCTATAATGTAAATAATGTATGCATATTATGTATGATTCCTAATGTGGAGCTCAAGGCCAAGGCCCCACTAGTGAACGCTCAATCTAGAAGAGGCAAGTATTTGATATTATGCTACCCATGTGCTAGTGAACCATGGGAATTGTAATTATGCATTTTAATATAAAATCCCACAACTAGCTATGCAATGCAACAAGATATGGGGGCATGATGTTACAAGAAAATTGGGAGGGAAATATTCACACCCTTGAGCCAATCAAGTCACGCCAAGTGTCAATGAGAGAACCCATCAAACCCTCAACTGCCCATGTTGAATTTTGTACCCAATCATTCATTTCTCCCAATAATTGGTTGAGGTAGTTAATGCCTTGGGGAATGGAGAGGTATGGCTGTCCAAATTCGAGTATGGGCAAGCCACCCTTCCTAGAGATTCGTGTTTGGCTTCTTGGTCAAGTAAAGGGCTATGAAATTTCTCCCCAAGCCATTATTCAACCATCAGTCTTGCTCCCTCACGAGTGGAGAGCTACCTGGGCGTTTCCCTCCATGTTTTGCTGTGTTTACCTTCTTTTTCTTAGCTGGGAAGGGCGTTTTTGTTGTGGCTAATAGTGGGGAAGAAGGGAAAATGATTTGGGGTTTTATTGAGGCCGCTTGGCCCACTGAATGCTCATACATCTGTGGGAGAAATCAGTTTTATTCCCTGGGATTGATTCCCTCTTCCCACGAATCCATTTTTGGTGTACCTACGTTTTGGAAAAACCCATGTCCATCTAGCTTCTATGTCCCATTGTTGAAAGTGTGTTTCCAAGCCCATATCTGAGTTTTGTGTTCAAGAGAATGCTAGGATTGAGATGGGTATTCATTGCTTTGGGCTGTGTTGTGCTTGAGGGTTCCCTTTTCCTTGTAGATATCATGCCCAGCTCGGGGGTGGTCTCTGAGTGCTAAAAGAATATAGGTTGGGCAGAGACCTATGGTTGGGAGGAACATTGCAATGACATAGCTAGTTGTTTGGGACAATTGCACAACAAAGATAAGTGTTTCTATCTAGGTGTTTTACCTCTGCAGTGTTTAAATTAATGACTGTTATTGATATATTGAGTGCATATGAAAACATGTGTGTGGATGAGTTTATTTCCACTGTGCATATTTGTTTGATTTACACCTGCACACATTTGTTTTTAACCGTATGCATCTAATGAATTGGCTGAGTTTTATGAAAATCCCCATAGAATGGCATCAGGTTCCCTTCCTTGCATTGGGTCCAAGGGTGGGTACGTTACAATATTCCTCAGCCATACTGCCTCACAACTAGCCGAACAAGCTGCAACATACTCTGTTTCGGCTGTACTTAGTGCTACGTAGGACTGCTTCCTGCTAAACCAAGAGATCACACTAGATCCCATACTGAAGTAGCACCCAGATGTGCTCTTCCTATCTACAGCACTGCCTGCCCATTCTGAATCAACATAACCCTCTCGGTTAAACTTTTGATTCACATCATACTTGAGCCCATAATCAATTGTACCCTTCAGGTACCTCAGAATGTGCTTTACAGCAACCAGGTGAACACCTCTGGGATCCATCAGGAACTGGCTCAATGTGTTCACCGCAAAGCAAATATCTGGTCTCGTGTTCATCAGGTACATCAAGGAACCAATCATCTAACGATACACTGTGACATCAACCGGATCAGATGAAGCATCACATAGAAGCTTCAGGTTCGATGCCATAAGTGTGGCTATGGCCTTGCAGTCCATCATCCCAAACCTCTTTAGGATCTATACTTCCCTTGTCCAAGGAAGATTCCATCTGCACTCTACCACACCTCCATGCCTAGAAAGTAGTGCATCATCCCCAAATCCTTCATCTCAAACTCGGCATCAAGTTTCCTCTTGGTATCGGTAATCAATCCATCCTCACCTGTAACAAACAGGTCATTCACATATAGAAGTAGTATCACAGGATTTCCTTCCTCAACCTTGTAGTAAAGGTTGGAATCTGCTTTACTCTTGGTAAAGTCCAAACTGGATAGAAAGCTGTTTATCCTACCATACCAAGTCCTAGGAGCTTGCTTCAAGCCATACAAGGCGTTCTTCAACTTGCGCACATATGACTCTCTTTCATATGTCTCAAAACCGAGTGGCTACTCCACATACACTTCCTCTTCGACTACACCATTCAAGAAAGCTGTCTTGACATCCATCTAGTGTATCTTCCATTTCATCACTGCAGCCAGAGCAAGTACTGATCTGATAGAAGTGTATCTAGCTATAGGTGCAAAAGTCTCTTCATAGTTTATTTCCTCTTTCGGAGAGAATCCACGAGCTACAAACCTCACTTTGTATTTTTCTATGCTACCATCTGCAGCATGCTTGATCTTATAGATCCACTTGGAAGTCACAATAAACTTCCCTTCAGGTCTTGGGACTGCATCCCAAACATCATTCTTTATGATTGACTGGTACTCCTCAATCATGGCGTTCTTCCCGAATCCTAGGAACTTCAATATCTTCAATAGATAACTTTGTTGTTGAACAAATGTTGTAGTCCTTCTTTTGTAGGTGATGGTATACGATCTTTCCTACAAAACAAGTTAAATTTCATGATTATAAAACATCTCATAGTTTTCAGAACAAATTCTTACGTATAAATAAATATGTCATACAGCCATGCAATTATCTTAGCCAATGCTTCAATACAACATTTATCCATATTCCGTAACTTTCTAGATGCCTTCCAATCTCTACCAGAACATTGTTAAGAGTGTGCAAAACTCCCAACATGTCAGCAAAGAGGTTTCATTCTAGATAAGTAGCAATGGAATGTTGTACAGTGCCATAGGCCACTTACCCATCAGATGCATATTAGTAGTATACTGTTCATTAATGAAATTATTCTAATATGCATAATACACAACCTAAGTCTAAGAACATAAGTGTATACATCATTGAACAATATTAATCAAATATACAAGAAATGATAATTTAAATACTTATCTTTGTTTGTTGTTGTTGGGTTGACTTCGTCTCAGTCTTTGCTTCCTTTCTGCAACTCCATTCTGATGTGGATTGTGAGAAGTGGTCAAATCCCTCTGAATGTCTGCATCCTTGCAAAAACTACTGGAGTGTGCTCCCTCTTGATATTTGCTTCCTGGATTAGTCCTTGAACTTATATCCATCCTCGATCACTATGCATACTTACTAGTATCATCATTGTGTTACCCTCGATATCATACATTCATTAGCATAATCTCAATACTATCAAAACACAATAATCTTAAACATGTATAGTCATGATCATTTCAAACACAAATAATAAGCATTAGCATTCAATGTTTTAGGGAAGACTTCTCTTACTCATGCATATTCATATTTTACCATAGAACTCTTATGGTTAGTCATATCATCAATCAAGGTAAGAGACATAATATGCATAAACCCTTGATTACTTACATTTCTAACTTCATGAATAATCATTATCAACCATACAACAGTATAAGATCCTAACACAAGGTAGGATTCTAACTTGATATAGGAAAAACATACCTGGTTATCATATTTGCTTAGTTATGTCTAGCAATGTCTTTTTGTTCTCTTCAATGACTTGTGCTAGTAACCTGCATATCTCATAGGTTAACCATTATAGAACCAAGTTATACATACTTTGTAAGTAGATCTTCTATGTGATCCATGACAATGGATGAATCTTTGTCTTCATGTCAACATGGTCATATGTTCTTGAACTTAGAACATGATTTGTCTTTCTTGATGTACCTTTCATGTTAGCGGACAACATCAACCTCATACAACACCACAATGCATTAGTACAATCATAAGTGTCAAGACCCTAATCAATGAATATCTTCTATCATGCATTCATATTTTTATTAAGGTGATACGACAAGTCTAAAATTAATCAAGATTGTACTAATCTTAGTGAAGACAAACATATCATAAACTTTAATCATGAACAGATCTTGAAACATACCTGGATAAGTCATACCTGTCAAGATTGCTTGTAATCTTCTTATGTAAGGCCTTAGCCTCATCTCCCTCTGAAACTGGAACTTCTTCACTTATGCACGTGACCAATACATTCTCTTCTAGGATTAACCCAATCCACTTGATTTGCAGAAACTAGATCTGGACCTGGATTAGAGTTTGTCAGAGAAACCCTAAAAATTCAAACTTTGAATTTCAAACTTCTGAAAGGACAGAAAGATGCGCCTTGATGAGCTGATCAAGTTGGTATACTCAGAATTTGAAAACTACAAAGTTTCACCCCTCAAAATTGTTTTTGAAACTTCTAGATCTTCTCGACATGATCCCGAACTAGGGTTTGATAAAGCCCAACCTTATTCCCAACCAAAAGGTTCGATACAAAGCTCTAAACTTCAATTTTTCTAAGGAGCTTCCATTCATGGTCATAGACTTCAGAAATTCCAACTTTTGCAGAAGCCCTAATTTTCCACCTTTCCGATCAAAATCCCGAACTAGGGTTTGATCAAGCTCGTCCTTCTACCCAACCAAAAAATTCGATCTTGGTCTCTAAATTTCGATTTTGATGAGGAGCATTCAGCCGTGGTCTCCAATACAAAAAATTCCAACATTCTTCGAAACCCTAAAGTCCCGGAGCCATGAATGAAGGTGCTAAAAATCCAATTTTGTTTTGACAGAAATATGCAACTGATTGTTTCTAGTGTAACTCTGAAATTTCAGATCTACAGGGTCTAAAAATTCTTTCTATGGTATCTTGATCTGTTATCTTTCCAACCCAGAGGTCTGACCTCAAATGGATTCTCTGAGAGAGAGTTATGCCAAGTGTCACAATGTGACCTGTTTATGGGATAAAACGGGAGAGTGAACTTATACGGAGTGCCATGTGTCACTGGTTCAGTTTCGGCCTCTAAAAAAACATACTTGAGCAAGTAAAGTCCATTCCCTACCTGTAATGTTTTACGAAATTTCATTTGGAGCTTCCTAGCCCAAGTTATGACCTTTTTTCCTAGGTCACCTATTTATGACGGAGATCTGGAAGAGGCCGAAACCCTATATTGTACAGATCATAACTCACAAAGTACAGCGAATTAGAGGCTCTCCATTGGACAAAAGGTACATGGGGATATTATATTTGACCTGTAAGATTTTCAGATCTTGAAACTTCGCTGAAATGAATTTATAGTGAAAGTTCTGCGATGACTGGTTTTTGCTATATCAAGCCCTAGCTTCACAAGTGCAACAAGTGTCATAAATGCCATACCATGCCTTCTTTCAGGAAAGCTCTGATACCATGTTAATTTTTCAGAATTTAAATATGATCTAGGATCTTAACTGATAGAATAACATGTACATCATATCTACAACATATCAATCATGGACACAATAATGCAAGCACACAAGAAACACAGAGTTTCACCGGGGAAAACCAAGAAGGTGTAAAACCCCGCAACTTCCTCAGAGATAGATAGAGCAATGATACAACCCAAGCATGAGAGATAGTCTCCTAGCGGCAGCTTCTTCTCCTCCACTAGTGAGCCACTCTCCAATAAGTGTATGAGTGAGAAAGTGAATGATCAAATAGAGTGCCTCTCGCACTCTATTTATACATAACTTGACTTGCCTAATAACCTTTACTAGGTCGGCCTCAACTTAACCACATAACAAAATGTTGATAGGGCTGACCCCTAATAGGGTGGTCTAATAACCCTTTAACCCACATGACTTATACAGGGCCGACCCCATCAAGGTGGTCTAATAATCCATCAAGTATAAGTTACGACACTTACAATATAAATGACAACACTTCCGTATAGAGGAATAATAACATCTCTATAGGAATAAAATATACATATATGAAATACATTCTGAAGTGACAAATACATCAATAGAGATCGCTGAAATGATTGAAAGCATGATTTTTTTAAGTTTTCTTTCCCGCTAATCCTTTCGTCGTTCTGGCATTTCAGGTCCCTAACAGCATTCTTGCTGCGACGAGCTTTAGCCTGATTGTGAAAGTATTTCGTGTTGCTGTCCCCTCCTTTCAGCCATAATTTTCGACACTTGATTCTCCATTCTTCTTCTTCCAATTTGGGTGCTATGAGGATATTTAGATCCAGATCCTTTTCCTGACTTAAAAGGGTGGGCGTCACTCCCACCGTCTCCATCCTTGAATGGAGTGCAACTAGCTTCGAAAGCAAGTTAAATTTAACATGATAGGGGTTTTTGAATGAGGTCTTAGCCCAAATTTTGAGCGAGCTTTTAACAGCCTGAAGTTTGGATTCCCAAATGAAACTAGGGGATCCGACAAAGCTTGAGTTCCAGGTAGATCTGGCAAGGTCAATAAAGACGGGATCCTGGAGCCAGAGGGAATTAAAGTGGAAAGGGATCGACCCAAGGTTTTTAGGGGGAGAGAGGGATAAGGTGATGGGACAGTGATCGGAAGAGGCATACGGAAGGGTGTAGGAACAAGATAAAATATCAAAGCTAAAGAAGGAGGAGCTTACCAAAAAGTGATCCAACTTGGAAGCAATGTGCCCTACACCGCATCTCTTATTATTCTAGGTGTACTTTCCATTCTTCAGTGGGATGTTCATAAGATCCAAGTCAACTATAAGGTCCTCCATCTTTTCCCCGAAGGGGTCATGAACTAAATTTTCTCCTCGTTTTTCCTGCTGAGATTTAGTGATGTTGAAATCGCCAGCAATAATGAGATTTTTCCCATTCATGCTCTCTTTGAGATCACTGAGGTCTTCCCAAAACTTGTTCTTGTCCCTATAATGAGTGGGTCCATAGATGTTGCAGATGAATAAAGGATTAGCATTGCCATTATCTTTGATTTCGGTTAGCAGCCAGTGATTGTTCTCGGTAGAAGAGACCATTGAGAATTTAGGAGAAATTAAAGTACCGATTCCTCCAGAATCTCCATGAGCCCCAAGAGCTTTGCCATGGAAATCCTTCGATAGGGAGTGTGAGAGGGCCATGACCTCTACGTCCGACATTTTTGTCTCTTGGATTAAGATAAGGTCGGGCTTTTGACTTTTAATCATATTTTTAACTACTTCTGCTTTATTCAAACTGCCTAGACCCCTACAATTCCAAGATACTACCAGCATTACTTCATTGTTGGTTGAGGTCCTGCTCGAGACCTGCCACTTACCCCGGTCTGTGATTTCGAGTTCTGAAGCAATTTTGTTTCTTCCAAGCCTTTCTGTCTACCCATTTCGATTTCTCTTTCTGTATCAAGTTCTCTGTGGTACCTGTGTGACTTTCTGCCTCTTGTGTTAGGTGGTTGAATCACATCCATCTCCCCAAGGGATTTCGAAGAGATTTCCAAAGATGAGGAGAGCGAAACGAAATTTCTTTTAACCTTATTTGCCCATGAGCTGCCAAGAGTGCTAGATCCACCTATTTTGTGTCAATCTGCTCTTCTCTGGGGGAGGAGGGGGGGATGAGCATTTCTTCTTTGTATTGTTCTACCGTGACTGCTTTTGAAGCTGGAATTTCTCCCTCTTCGATGGATAAGTCGTAAAATCTATTGTTGGGAAGGTCTTCATGGGTTTCTTTAGGTTTTTCTTGGTTTTTTTTTTTAGCCTCTTTAGGAGGTTGAGAAGCTGGGATGGTTTTCTTCATTTTTTGACCTGTTGCCCGGCCTTCCTCTTGAGTTTTTTCAATTACCTCTTGGATTGCTTTTGGACATTTTTTTACAAAGTGTCCATATTCATGGCATTTTTTACATTTGAATGGTAGTTATTCGTAGTCAACCTTCTGCATGTGCTCCCATCCATCCATCAGAAGGTTTACCTCCTCCGGTAGACCTTTTTCCAAATCGACCTCTACACAAATTCTAGCATAGGAGAAGAGAGGACCTTTTGGCTCTGCTCTATCAATATATTTTCCTAAAGAGTTCCCAATGGCTTGAAGGGTTTCATCATTCCAACAATGTAAGGGAAGATGAGGAAGGCGAACCCAGATAGGGATCGCAGAGGGGACATATTTCTCAGGGTCAAAGGAGAGGCTCCATCTATTTAAATACAAGCCGCGGGGAGCCACAAAGTACGGGCCACTTCTAAAAATGAGATCTCTATCAGATTTATTCTTGAAAAGAAAGGTAAAAAAACCCTTACTGCAGAAGCAATGTTGCAGACCCCCAGAGATCAGGGGAATCTAGTTCTTGTTGATCCAACCGTCCATGGATTTTGGAGACATCCAAATCCCTGTGAACTGTCCAATCAACCCATTCTCGCTCAATGCAAGGGCCTTAAGTCTCGAAGTTGCCGATAGGATCTGAATGGAGGTGTCGCAACCCGTTTGATAAAGCTGGCTTTAGAAGAGTCTGAGGAGGACGACAGAGGAGGGGTGGAGGCAACAAGCGCACAGAAGACAGCATCCAACAACCGCCTGCATTCCTCAGGGGAAGGGGATGGGGGATGATCCATAGAGGCCTGCGCAGGAGAGGTCCGTGGGAAAAGCCGAGGCATGAATACATAATCAATATATACACAGCAGAAATAAACACAATTGCACACACAAACTGAAATGCATCAGCATATTCATCTCAAGAAAATGATAAATCAACAGGCAAAGAATCCATCCCATTCTCATGTTATGCACAGACTTCATATCAATTCCATTAACATGAACAATTATCATTCTGAATTAACACATTGCCAGAAACATAATGCATATAATTTAAATCACAGAGAACACTTATTTGGAAGATGAATCTGTCCAAACGACAGGCTATGTGAGAGCAATGTTCCACCCAACCATAGATCTCTGTCTAGCCTGTATTCTTTCAACTGAGAGATCACCGTCGAGCTGGTTTGTGTATCCACTAAGGAGGAACTAGATGGGCTCACTCACAACCATGGTTTCACTCAACAGCTATGCTAAGCCAACACACAGTTGGGTTTATCAAGCATACAAATGACAAATGAGGAGGATGCTAAGTCAGTGAGCTCAACCATAGAGCTACAGACATCTCAAGCTAAATTCAAGCAATCCAATCCTCTGTTCGAACATCCACACTTGGATTTTTCACCATTCTGTCAACGAATAACTCAATCCCGTTACTGGTTTTCTAGACTATCAAAACTGGGTTTTCCAATGGATTTCGGGGTAGCTAATGCTCTCAAATTTGCCCCATGGTTCATACCTATGGATCCCCCATTGGATTTCACTGTCAAATACCAAATCTGGGCGTTATGGCTCTTCAAAACGTGGGTTCTTTCACAGTTGCGATTTCTGGTTTTTTTTTCTCACTGCTGGGAATTCGTTTTTGGATGAAAATTGATGCTGGGTCCTTCCACACTGGAATGGGAATGAGGAAGAAGCAACTCCCATGAGGTAGAGTGACTTGTGGCATAAGAAAATAGAGCCCATACTCTGCCATATGAATTTATGGGCTGCCCATGCTCCATTGAAGCCATGGACTGAATTCCTCAACTACTTTCTTACAACAGAATTAAATGTCAGCAAGGAAAGTCAAATGGGTTTTCAAGGTGACATATGACAGCTTATGGTTCAATCCCACAACCCCCCTCACCACTCCCTAGTGGATACACATGGCCCCTTCTCATTCGTTGCCTCCATACCCAGTTTTGGTATTTTATTGCATGATGTTTGTTTACATCATTTTTACAATGTTCCATGGCTAAAGAGCACATGGGTAACGTAATGTCTAATACTTGTCTTTAAATAAAATTCAAGCTTCCACTAGCGGGGCCTTGGCCTTGAGCTCCACGCTAGAAAAACATACATCATATGCATATAATATTTACATTAAAAGATAATATATCCTAAGGGTCAAAATGGGGTATTACAATCCCCTCCCCCTTAGAATAACACCGTCCTCGGTGTTTCAAGACTTAGGAATATATATACAATTTATACATGTCCAAAATTTCAAAAAATTTATGGGTCCCTACACAGTCCCACTAGCACCATCTTTCATTGCTACTCAAGCTGAGCTTTTTGGGCAGTCACATGTCCACATGCATCCTTAAGATGCTTTCATATTCCTTGCTTCCAACAATACCTACACTCAAACATTGAATCAATTCGTATGTTTAGTTTATTTTCATAGGATTTATCTCTAAACAAGAGTTTATGAATTCATAACCAAATCATATACACATGTATATTCATAAGCAAGAAATTACAAGATAACCAAATACTTATCTGCATTGGATGTCTTCACTTTATTCCATAGGGTCCTTCTTTGCTTTACAAGCCTTGGATTTCCTATGGATATAATAACGAATGTTGGGCTAGCGCATAGGCTACTCCTCAACCATTCGCATAGGCAATGCTAAGTTAGTACGCCGACTGGTTTTATCAGACATCTCATTTAGCAATATGCTAAGCCAGTACTCCAACTGGGAATTATCAAGTATTTGAGGAATGTTTGGCCAGCACGCCGGCTGCTCCATAACATTCAACTAGTTAATGCCCAACCAGTACACCTTCACGCCGATTGGGTTTACCAAGAATTTGTAGCACCCAACCAATTACTTTTTGGATTTACCAAGCACTTTTAATTCTTTCAGGCTCCTTGCTTCCTGCATTGACTAAGATTTCCAACAAAGAAACAATAGTGCATCAGCTTAACTGTTAGAGGGATTATACTTGAAACCTTTATTATTCCAAAAAAGACATGAATGAAATTGAATACTTATCTGTATTGGACATTTCCTCTCTAGTCCACAGGGTCCTGCTTTTACTTTATAAGCCTTGGGATCCTCCTGCGGACTGGGATGTTTGGCCAGCACGCAGGTTGCTCCAAAACATCAAATAATTACTGTCCAACCAGTACACCTTCATGCCGACTTGGAAAGAAACTTCACTACGACCATTTCTAGTTCAAGGCTCTACTATGGAGCCATAGGCATATAACAACCATTTCATCAACACCTTCACAACCCTTCATCAAAATTCCCACAACCTCCACAACATCCTTTCATACACATTAACCCTTCCACCACAACCCCTCACAACAACCTTTTACTTTGTTCCTTTAGTGTGTAGCACCAAATTGCACCTTTTTAAGGTGACAACACAAGTAGTATAGGCAAACTTGTCAGTGTTGTTATTCAAAAATTATAACCATAATTCATAGCATTCACTATCAAGTATTGAAACATCAGGAATGCGTCCATTCCTTTAGGGCATAATCAATATTGGCATCCCTAACATAACTCAGCACCAGAAAGGTGTGCACTCCTTACTGATGTGAACTATGCAAGTCCTAAACATACTTCAAGCAGTCTGAATAATATAAACAAATGGAATATGCTCTACATAGTAATTCTAACAATTAGACTTGCACATATACATATACATATATATATATATATATATCAGTCAAGGTTTACAGAACACTTAATATCCATTTGCAGATGTAGTCTTTCTTGATTAATGAGGAATGGGGGATCCTTCTCTGAGTTGATAGTCCCTCGGTTTGCCATCCCAACTCCTTTTGATGTTACATAATTCTCATATGTCTTACTAACATAATCTTTATCATCTCACTCATATTGTTTACCAATCATGCAGTGCAGATGGGACATTATCAAAATATCCAATGGCATTTCACCCGAAACCCATTTCCAATGTATGGGATCCTTCCCATGAAGTTTGGCTTCTGTATGCCCTCTCTCATGGTCTTACTGTAATGTGTTTTCCTGGCACTCTTATTAAATAGCCAAATAGTCATCAACATTTAACATTAAAATTCAAACATGATTGTTTCATAACCAATCAATGGCATTAATAATTAAATTCAATATGAATTTGCAATTATGTCTCCTACAAAAATTGATTTGCTTAGTCATGAGGCTATCCTCATATTGTTTGCCTCTTGTAATTAGCATTACTTCTCCCATCATGGTTAACGCCCACTGCCATACATGAGCATCCACTTACAACACGTCCTCTTGACACAATTTATATAAGCCAAATAGTCAATTACATTTATTAGCAAAATTTCAATTTTGAGATTTACAAATTTGAATTGACAATCTGTTCTACACATAAACTATTTCACAGCCATGATATCCTTCTCATGAGGTTTGGCTCTTTCACATGGTAGATTCCAGGCTTCATCATTTTTTTACCCTCACTGCCATGCCTTTAACAATCTACCTATAATCAGAAACTTCAACCAGCCGAACACTTGTAAGTATCCATGCATATAATATTTCATTGTTGCAACAGTCACTGAAGCATTTTCAGAATTATAACATTCCATAATTCAAACACTTCGAGCTGTTAACATATCAATATCACCAAAACTCATTTACTTCATGTGCATCATTATCATACTAAAATTGCAAGGTACAGTCACATCATTCATGCAATTTAAAAGAAACTTTTAGATATTCATCATTTCTCAGTTCTGTGATTTATACAACTCTATCCTTCCACAGAGTATTCCAATAGCCCATCGATCATGACTGCCCTCTTCATGCACTTACTATTCTGCATTCATAGCATTTCATGAAATGATCTTAGAATTATCATTAATTCATCATTTCATCTATTGCTCAATTGTAATGAAACACGTACATATATCGCAATCATGCATGCACACATACATCTCCTCATGTGTAACTACCCACATGCATGCATATTCACAACATTTACTCAAGTTTTTCATATGCATTCATTCAATGCTTAACTACAAGATTTATAAAATCTCTTAATGCACATCCACTCAATGCCACCTTGCATTGTTTCATGAGTACTATGCATTCAAGCATATTATGACTTAATCATGACTATCTCATATAGGATGCATTACCACAATCAGGACCACCAACCCTCACTTGCTTTGGTTATTAAACTCATAACCAACATACACATGGCATGATATATTTATATATGAATGTAGTCTAAATTTCTAAACAGTCACATGGTATGAGGCCTCTTGCCTTCACCACTCCATGCTCCACCATACTATGGCAGTATGGCATTCAGATGAATGCATTTCAACTCTAAATTCATACCATTTTATGATTACTAAATATGGTTCAATGGATTCTTACCCAATCCCCTTTCAACACATTTGCAATCATCATAATTAAACCATTATCTATATGGATCCCATTTACACCTTTGATGTTACCTGATCAGTTGGTCTCTTACATAGGATTACATAATCCTTCCACCAATCTCATGATCATGGATTTGCTGCCCTAGCCTTTTCTTCATAAAGTTGTTGGCCATATGCAACAACATCATCAACACATTTAGCCATGCTTCTGTTGTCTTTGGTCCTACAACCAATACCAACACCAATAGTGATTATCAACCACAATATTTTCCATTAGTGGTTCATTGCATATGTAGAACCTTACTACTTTTACCAATATCTAATATCATATGTGTGCACAAGCATCTGCTCATGCATTGTGCAATGTTTATTAATATGCCAGATAATGCATCTTCATGCCATCTCTCTAATCTATGGCATTTTCATCATTCTCATGCCATACTTTTCTACACATCAAGCTCACAAAATATAAATACAGTAGCAAAACAGGGTTAAGGGATTCTCTCTTTCCAATCCTTCATCGCCGCATGGGATTCCTCTTCCACATCATAGCTGGTATGATTTCATGGCCTCTAGCAAACAAACAGGGAATCATTAGATATGATTTAATCATCAAGAACCAATTCAATGCATATACTCATGCATAATATTCTAACTTGCTATTTTTCAGGCATGTAATTCTAGAAATTGCCCATATTGACAGCAATTTTTTCAAAATAGCCACTGGCACTTTTCTGCTTCAATTATCTATGGTGTCTAATGTCCCCATTCAAATTCTAGTCATACATCATTATTCCCTATTGGACAAGCTTTCCAATGCTTGTCCCCATTCTCCATTCTGACTTCAGGTGTAGAAACTACGTTATTTCAAAAATGACAACTTTCACCATAATTCTGCACATTTTTACATAGTTGTAAAATATCATGAACTACCAACTTCGGCCACCTGTGGAAGCAATTCCATAAAGATTCAGAAAAAAAAAATTTCTACTGGGAGAAGTTAGTCCATATAGCAAGGAACGCTCAGCAATTCACGGATCTCTGTTCTGATGCTCCATTCATCTTCTATAAAATTATGGGTTTGACTACTTTCCACTTTTCACATTTTTCCAAAATTCCAAATTTTGGGCCAAAAATGGCTATTTCTCAAACGGTGCATTTATGGGAAATCTTTGTCTAACGTGATATGTCTGGTTTACTGAGAATATGAAATGTTGAGTTCAGTAATTTTCTTGATTCCGAATTATAGGGTCACTTTCCACCACTACAAGCTTTTCAAAATCCCAAAAACGTGGCCCGGAATAGTGCTTTTCGGCCTTCTTGCACACCCCGACTCCACATCCTTTGGATTTTGGCTTCAAAACTCCAAACTTAACACCATTCCTGCTCCATGACTGCCCCATATCAATTTCGACTCAATCCAACCTTCTGTCAAGCATCGGGACACCGATTTGTAAAAACCATTAATTCCAATTTTGTGCCAAACTGGAGTGTAATGGGCTCGGGATCTTCATTGGTTCATTCATGGACTCCATCGATGGCCTCAGAATTCCACTGAACTCATCAAATTATGACCTTGTATTCTCCTGTTATCCAAAAATCAATTTTTGAGCTCTATACTTTTTTTTCGCCACACAGGTCACAACCCGCAACCCGCAACCTGACATTGCAGGTTCGGGGGGTCAAGTTGCGGTCACGGGGATGTAACCATCCCGCAACCCGCAACCCAAAACTCAAAATTGCAGGTTCGGTGGGGTCAAGTTGCGGTCATGGGGATGTAACCATCCCATAACCCGCAACCCGAAACCCGAAATTGCGGGTTCGGGATTGCGGAAACCAGAACGCGCAATTTCACAACTTTGCGTTCCCGCAACCCGAAACCCAACATCCCAAAAGCCAAAAAATTGTGGGTTCAGGATTTCAGAAATCCAAACGCAAAATTTGAAAATTCGCGTTCCCGAAAGCCGAAAAATTACGGGTTCGGGATTTCGGAAATCCAAACTCAAATTTTGAAAATTCGCATTCCCAAAACCCGAAATCCGACATCCTGAAACTATGAAAACACCTGCGTTTCCTGTAACTTCCGGGGTTCATAACTCCCTCGTCTTTTGGCCAAATGAGGCAAGTCTGGTACCATTGGAAAGCTGTTGGAGATCTCTATGCAATGGTGTGATCCTCTCCCACACTTGAGAGCTCTAACCCTATCATTTTTCCAATAAAAAATGCCTCCCCAACTTCACCAATACTGCATTAAAACCATTCTATTACTTGCCTGTAACTCAGAGTTTGTCCCAAGCAACCCCAGTGCTGAAAGCTGGGCTCTGATACCACTTTGTCACATCCCCTTCCAACACATCCAATCCTAGAAAGGAAACGTGACCAACCTACTGGACTTATTGGCAATCTCAGCCCTGTTCATTACTAATATATACATAATTAATATATATACAGCGAAAATAAACACAATTGCACACACAAACTGAAATGCATCAACATATTTATCTCAAGCAAATGATAAATCATCAAGAATAGAATCCATCCCATTCTCATGCTATGCACATACTTCATATCAATTCCATTAACATGAACAATTATTATTCTGAATTAACGCATTGCAAGAAACATAATGCATATAATTTAAATCACATAAAACACTTATCTGGAAGATGAAGCTGTCCAAACAACTAGCTATGTGAGAGCAACGTTCCACCCAATCATAGATCTCTGTCCAACTTGTATTCTTTCAGCTAAGAGATCACCCTCGAGTTGGATTCTGTATCCACTAAGGAGGAACTAGATGGGCTCACTCACAACCATGGTTTTACTCAACAGCTATGCTAAGCCAACACACAGTTGGGTTTATCAAGCATACAAAAGACAAATGAGGAGGATGCTAAGTCAGTGAGCTCAACCACAGAGCTACAGATATCTCAAGCTAAATTCAAGCAATCCAATCCTCTGTTCGAACATCCACATTTAGATTTCTCACCATTCTGTCAATGAATAACTCAATCCCATCACTGGTTTTCTGGGCTATCAAAACTAGGTTTTCCAATGGATTTTGGGGTAGCTAATGCTCCCAAATTCATCCCGAGGTTCATACCTATGGATCCCCCATTGGATTTCCCTGTCAAATACCAAATATGGGCGTTTATGGCTCTTCAAAACGTGGGTTCTTTCACAGTTGCGATTTCTGTTTTTTTTTTCTTACTGCTGAGAATTCGTTTTTGGATGAAAATTTATGCTGGGTCCTTCCACACTGGAATGGGAATGAAGAAGAAGCAACTCCCATGAGGTATAGTGACTTGTGGCACAAGAAAACAGAGCCCATACTCTGCCATACAAATTTATGGGCTGCCCATGCTCCATTGAATCCATGGACTGAATTCCTCAACCACTTCCTTACAACAAAATTAAATGTCAGCAAGGAAAATCAAATGGGTTCTCAAGGTGACATATGTCAGCCTATGGTTCAATTCCATATCCCCCCTCACCACTCCCTAGTGGATACACATGGCCCCTTCTCATTCGTTGACTCCATAGCCAGTTTTGGTATTTTATTGCATGATGTTTATTTATATCATTTTTACAATGTTCCATGGATAAATAGCACATGGGTAACATAATGTCTAATACTTTCCTTTAAATAAAATTTGAGCTTCCATTAGCCGGGCCTTGGCCTTGAGCTTCACACTAAGAAAACATACATCACATGTATACAATATTTACATTAAAAGCTAATATATCCTAAGGGTCAAAATGGGGTATTACATACAGAATACTGGGATCTGGAAATTTTAAAAGCCATCGGAGAAACCCTTGGACACTTCGTCAAGATATTTGATCAAACTAAACAAGGAAGGTATGTGTCTTATGCCCGTATCTGTGTCTATATGAATATTTCTAAAATCCTCCCGAAGGGGATCACTCTAAATTGGGAAGACTCGAAATGGTTTCAAACCTTGGATTATGAACACATCCCCTTTCGATGTCGGCGTTGTCATACACATGGTCATCTAACTAGGAATTGTCACCTTAACCTCCATGAGGACATCGCTGGAAGTAGTACTCAGGAGCAGAGGGATAAGGCTGGTTTTGTCAAAGTGGCCAATCGTAAATGGATGGGGAGACGACATAATGGTCTGGATATGGAGAAAAATATTGCTCAGACTAACAGTTTTGCGGCCTTGGATACTGTTCTGGTTGAAAACACTCCTTCTGAAAGTGAAAAAGAACCCTCCCAGCCTGATGAAGGTCGTCCGAAGTCGGTAACTATGAATGAGAACCCTAATAAATTTGCTGGAAAAAAGCAGCTCGAGACAGAGTGTATGGATGAGGATCTTGACGAGATGGAACTTGGAGATCTGGATCTGGATAGTATTGAAGAGCCCTGTAAGAATATCGAGGTTCATTCTATCACTGATAACCAACTTCAACTGCTGAAGGAAGCTATTTTGAAAACTAAACTGACCCCTATATTGGGAATCGGCCCCCTGAAACTAAAGGAAAACAAAAGAAAATCAAGGAAGAAAGCTCCAAAATGGGTAGGTGGTCGAATAGGGATAGGATCAGAGAAATTGGAGAAATATTGGTCAATTCTAGACAATATCCGACCATCCAGGAGGATCTTCTCTCAGCCAGATACAGTGCGTGATGAAGTTGTTAACTTGGAATATTCGAGGGACCAATGGTCCTCATAAGATTAAAACCCTAAAGAGTAAAATTATGAAGGAAAAACCTTATGTGGTGTTACTACAAGAAACTAAGTGTTCAGGGAACCAATTAGAGGCCAAGGCTCAGATTCTATGGAAGCATTGTAAAAGTATGGCTCTGGACGCGACTGGGCATTTTGGTGGATTGGTTGTTCTGTGGTATCCTAGGAGAATATCTCTGTTTAATTTCCTCTCTACTAAGTTTAGTCTATCAGTTTAATTCCATGTCATCGGTTCTAATGTGAGAGGAATTCTTACCAATGTTTACGGGCCCAGCAGTTACCCTGATAAACGAAATTTTCTTAGTAGCATGTCTAATCTGAGGAGTTTGTTCGAAGGCTTCCATTGGATAGTTGGGGGGGATTTTAACATGATCAGGTTGTTATCCAAGAAAAAAGGTGGTAGAAGACATCTTACTCATGAACACATTTTGTTTGATGAATTCATTGAGGCTAATAGTCTGATTGATGTGGATCTTGGGAGCACGGTTTGTACTTGGAACAATAGAAGGGGAGGGAACATCTGGTGGCAGCAAGATTGGATAGATTTCTCTTATCCGAAAACATCATGCTTCTGGGGGGAGCTTTGACTTCTCGTCCGATTGCATCTTCTGGATCTGATCATTGGTCGGTATCCCTGTTGTGGAGTAATATAGGTACTAAGATGACCAAGCCCTTTAGATTTGAAAAGTTCCGCTTAACACACAAAGACTTTGCTTCTCGTGTGGAGGAATGGTGGAACACTTTTATTCCACCCGCAGGGGCTAAAATGTATTTCTTTCAGCAAAAATTGAAGATGCTCAAACAAAAAATCAAGCTTTGGAATAAAGAGGTTTTTGGTAATATACAAGTTGAAAAAGCAAAACTGGATTTAAAGATGGAGCAGATCTAGGAGTGTATCATGCAGACTGGAATGACACCGGAGCTTGTGTTGGAGGAAAATAAAATTGCCAAGGATCTCTTTCAAAGACAAAGGTAGGAGGAGATCCTGTGGCAGCAAAAGTCCCGCAACCTATGGTTGAAAGATGGGGATCTGAATACTAATTTTTTTCATCGGGCCACCATTCAGCACAGACAGTACAACCAGATTGTTAACTTGAAGAATGAGGAGGGGGTGGTGGTAGAATCCCATGAGGGGATTGAACAAGAATTGGTCCATCACTTCAAAGAGGTGGTTACCGAAATTTCGGTTGATCATACTGAAGCTTGTAGGGTGATCAAAGAGGTCATTCCCCATCTTATTTCCGGTGAGCAGAATGAAATGTTGATTCGTCCCATTGAATTCATGGAAGTAGAGAAAGCCATTAATCAAATGGAGGATGGGAAATCCCCTGGACCGGATGGCTTCACTACGAACTTTTTTCATTCTTTTTGGGACTTAATTAAACATGAAGTTTGGCAGGTGGTGGAAGAATCCCGAAAAATGAGAGGGGTTCTCCCTGCCTTGAACTCTACTTTCCTAACCTTGATCCCCAAAACCCCGATGGCAAAGAAAGCTGACTTGTTTAGACCGATTTCCCTGTGCAACATCATTTATAAAATTATCATGAAGGTCCTTGCTAATCGGCTTAAACCCCTTCTTCCTTCTTTAATATCCCTGGTACAATCTGGGTTTGTGGAAGGTCATCAGATTATGGATGGTATTATTCTGTCTCATGAAGTGCTTCACTCTCTGCGGAGTACTAGAAAAGTTGTTATGATGCTTAAATTGGATCTATCCAAAGCCTATGATAAACTTAACTGGTCTTACATGAAAGAAATTATGAAATCCTTTGGGTTCGGTGATATTTGGATCATATGGATAGCTAATCTCACCTCCTCTACTTTCTTCTCTATTCTAGTTAATGGACACCCTTCTACTGTGTTCAAACCATCATGGGGTATTCAGAAAGGAGATCCCCTATCTCCATTCCTTTTTGTGTTGATGAAAGAAGGTCTTGGGAGACTCATCTCTCATTTAGTTAACTAGGGAAGCATCAAAGGCTTGAAGTTTCCACCTTATGAGAAGGCTAGCACTCATCAACAGTTTGTAGATGACACTTTACTTATGGGACATTCTTCTGTCCAGGAAGCTAGACAAATCAAACAGGCTCTGAACATCTATTTACAAGCGTTGGGTCTTATGATCAATATGGATAAGTCCCTGGTGTTTTTCTTTAACACCCCACCCATTTGTCAGAGGAAAATTTTAACAATTCTTGGTTTCAAAAAGAGCTCCCTTCCAACCAAATATCTTTGCGCTCCCTTATCTGAGGGTGTTCTGAAAAAAGCCTCCTGGGAAGATCTATTAAATAGAATGAAGGAAAGACTTTCGAACTGGACTCTTCGATCGTTAAATATCCCGGGCAGAGTGGTGTTAGTGAAGTCTGTTTTGCAAGCTATGCCCCTGTACATGTTCTCTGTTCTTGCAGCTCCCAAGTCGATGATGAAAGAAATCGGGAACATCCAACGAACCTTCTTGTGGGGAGACACGACGGAGCATAGGAAATGGCCTCTGGTGGATTGGAAAAATATTTTCCAACCTAAGCAGGTGGGGGGTTTAGGTCTATGAGATCCAGAGGAGCTCACTACCGTGTGTGGAGCCAAGATTTGGTGGCGTTGGCTTACTCACTCTAATGAACAATGGGCCAGCTTCTGGGGAAAGAAGTATAATCTGACAACGGAACAACAGGACTGGATTCGAGAGGAGGGACTGGAGAAAGGATCTCATATATGGGACATGGCACAGGTGGGTAGTGAAATTATTAGGAAACACTGTTTTTGGGAAGTTCGGGAAGGAAATTCTACGAATATTTGGCTGGATGCCTGGCAACAAGAACCACCCATTGCTACTCTGGTTAATGTTCCTGAGGATGCCCTAGATGGGAAACATAATTGGATGACGGTGAATATATATTGGCAGGAAGACTCTGATGATAGAGGATTTCGTATTTAGAAGCCGTTGGAATGGTGGATAGCCTCCTATGGGGAAGATACAGGCAGGCATGTCTATGGAATTGTGAGCAACAGGAAAATACAAACTCAAAGGGGGATGGACATTCTTCGGTGGGGTTATAGCCCCAAAGGCATGTTCTCCATGAGAGAAGCTTACAACCTTCAAACAAGCTCGGGGATTCCTGTGGGCGATCATACGTGGAACTATTTATGGGAAGCCAAACTTTGGCCTAAAATCACCCTTTTCCTTTGGTTGGTTCTAAGAGGCATAATCTTAACCTGGGACAACATTGTGAAGAGAGGTTTTGAGGGACCTTCCATTTGTGTTCTTTGTGGCCAAAACAGTGAAACTATAGCGCACCTTTTAGATGAGTGCAATTTTCCAACTTCTCTTTGGGATGAAGGTGCAAGGATTTTCCGCCATTCTGAGCGGGTTAGGAATGTACCGGAGCAAGCTGTTAGACAATGGAGAGGTGATCCTTTCCAAGGGAGAATTCTGAACCGTATATGGCAACTCTTTCCTGGTTTTATCCTTTGGGAGGTGTGGAAGGAATGAAATAAACGCCTGTTTCATGGTAAAAAAAGCTCGTGGAAGATGGTCGGGGGGCATATTCAGCACGGGGTTACTGAGACGCTAAAATTATCCTTGTGGAATGAACAGGATTTGAACGTACTAGACAATGAATTACGGATTCTCCATACCTGGGATATCATGGTGCTTCCATAGTTTATCGGGTGCAACAATATCGGTAATAAGAAGCAGGACAGTTCGATTGTGTGGTCTCCACCTCAAAAGGGGTGGTTGAAGCTGAACTTCGATGGAGCTTCCAAAGGAACCCCTGGGATGGCAGGGTATGGCGATGCTATGCAAAATGAACAGGGTAGGGTTTTGTTCAGTTACTACGGTCATCTGGGTTGTGATACTAACAATGTTGCAGAGTGCGAAGCATTGTTACAGGGCTTAAGTATTGTGGCTCGTCACAGCATTAGCAGTGTTATCGTGGAAGGAGATTCTAACATGTTAATACAGATTGCAATTAAACTTAATAACAAGACCGAGTCGGCTAGCTAGAAACCTCGTGGCGTCTGGCGTGGCATCTTACCTGTATGGGAAACCTCATCACCTCATTCAACTTCGTCATTTTCCAGCGCGTCAGGAGGAGTGCCAACTGTCTAGCTGACACACTAGCTAATCAGGGGGCCAGCAATTGTAATGATCGATGGGATGGGGAAGCACTGGAATTTCCATCGGGTATGTGTCGGCTTAATTGCATTAAGATCGCCAAGTGTGATCGTGGAGGAATGCTGTCGAATGTTGACGACATAACTCATCCTAATCTCAAGGTGTGTGTAACAGATGGTACCCGTCTATGAATGCCCAGACAAATGGTGTTATGTTAAGATGATTAAAAGGACTATTGTATGGTTTTCTGGGCATTTCCTATCGGATGGGGATATTAAGTTACAGGATTTGAGGCGTGAGAAGGACATGGCGGATCAGTCTCGCACGATCCTTATGGATTATCATGATCAAAGGAGGGTGGAGGTGACGAAGGATCAGGATAGGACTAATTATTACAGAGACTGGGGCATGATGAGGGATTTAGTGAAGGCAGGGGGCTGCTTCCCTTTAAATTCGGTGTTCAAGGATGGTTACAGTCGGAGAGATTATTGCCTGGATTATGGTTGTGCCTAGTTTAGATCTTGTAATTCCTTTTTAGGTGTGTAGAGTGATTGCAAGGGTGTGGGCATTATGCCGCAGAGAGGAAGAAATATTAGGAGAGGTAAACGTGCTCATGGTGAGCACATTAATGTCGGAGGGGGTGTCCTAGTGCAGGCTAGCTTGAGACGGGAGCAATGGAACGCTGCTGCGATGATAGTATTCTTTCGTCGGTTCTTTCCACCAGGAGTGCAACAGGAGGTGGAGGAGATTGAAGTAGTCTTATGACGCCTGCTGGGGGAGGAGGAGTTGCCTGAGGAGGCAGTTGCGATGGCTGAATGGATCCACAACCCGGTAACACGCTGGGGGGTATGGCCCTGTATAATCGGGCTATCGTCACTTTGTGAGTTACCAAGACTCTGATCGCACAGTGCCTAGAAACTCGAGGTGATGCTCTGTCTATCTCTCCACGGCTAAAAAAGCTGGAAGATCTCTGCAAGGATACTATTGAAAATTGTCACTAGATTCACATGAAATTAGATGCTCTAGCTGGTGACTTGGGGATTTCTTTTCTATCATGCCCCAAGAAAGTGGAGAATCCGCGTGAGATAAATTTGTGTGGTAAGGGGAAGGCTGTGGAGACACCCCCGGTTGTAACCATTGAGGATGAGGCTGGTCTGTCTGTTTAATGCAACGTTAGTGGTATTTTTCGGCTTGGTGTTTATCGGCATGGGAATTATAGGCATGGTGAAGGTCAGATTATCGTTCGATTTTGATTTATTGTGGTCTCTGTTCTGGGTCTATGGTTATGGGTCTACTATCTGGAATCTATAAGTTTGTATAACATCCTTTTTGTTCTATCAGGACTTGACCTCGTTATGGTTTGGGGGTTTGGGGCATGTAGCTTATAGTGTTTTAGCTCTCGGGTTTTGGCTTGGTCCTTTTGTAAGCGGTGCGGCCTTTGTTGCTCTGTTCTGATCTGTGACCCTTTGGATATGGGTTATGGTGGTGTTGGGTTAGTTTGATGTTCTGTGGTGGCTCTATTAGCACCTGGATGGATGTAATGTTGAAAGTTTGTAATTTTGCCACTTTATTAATAGAATGAAAGGTCCTTTTATTTGCTTAAAAAAAAATGAAAAAATTATAGGAAAATTTAAATTCATTCATTAATTGAGTAAACTTTTTCAATGTGTGATATATATATAATTTGTCATTTGTATATTTTTATTAGATATTAATTTTTTTTTATGATAAGTTTTTATAATAGAAAATCATATCTTACCCTAAAGATTTTTTTTAATATTGAGTTGGACTTTTTAATGTAGGTAATAAAAGAATAATTATATAAAAAAATAGATTCATGCAAAATATTGATATGATATATTTAATTTTGTTATTTTATTATTTTTATTATTATTTTTATTTTTTAAAATTATATATTAATTTTTTTCAATATATTAAAAAATTATAATTTATTTTATTTTGTTTCTTTTAAATATTGAAAATTATAACTTAATTAATTTTTTTCTTCTAAATATTGAGTTGACCTTTTAATAATTAGCAAAAATAACTATATAAAAAATAAATTCTTGTCCTTCTAAGTTTAATTTTGAGGAATACAAATTAATGAAAATAAATTAATGAGAATGGTCATAGTAATGAAGAACCTTAAGCTTCAAAGAGACTTGTCCAAAATATCTTGCACAAATGATAAGTTGACCACCATTGAGAGAGTCGTAAACACCCTACAATCTTGCCATAATGTTTAGTGTAAGGTTTCGTATGAGACTTCCATAATCTTAATCACATATATTAGTTGTGGAAATTGCATAATCTGAGTCTAAAAGAGGTATAATTTAGGAGTGTTGAATCCATTTATGCATTCAAAAATGCAATTTAAACACTTATGTATAAAAAATAAACTACAAAACATTATGATAAGTTGATCACTATTGAGAGACAGCCTTAAACACCATACAATCTTGCCATAAATGTTTAATATAAGGTTCCCATGAGACACTATGGCACATTTATATGGTGTTTAAGGTTTTTCCTTAGTAGTAATATCAAGCACTCCATCTACTCTCAATTGAGGATGTCAAATTGTTTACATACATGCATACACTGACTAACATAGAGTTGTTGTTGTTGAGATAAAAATATATTATCGATCATGTTAATTAATTTATTAGTATATCCCAATCTTCATGAAGGTCCAAATAATTCCACATTCATTGTGTTCAATATTGGTGTGAAAGACTTGGAGTATGATCTACTTTGATTAAAAACCACCTTATTATTTTCAATTCAATGATGTGATAGAGAGAATGAGATTTTGGGAGTTATTTGTGTTTGGTTTATGTTATGACAATTGAGAAGAAAAAAAAGATGGATGGTTATTTCTATCTTCATGGAAATTAAAGTTATCACATTGATGATTGTGGATGTGAGGATTTTGCTAATACCAGGCCATTTTATACCCCAAAATGTTCTCTCATGTAAAAATGTTTCCCCAGCATTTCTCGTGGAATATTAGATCCCCCATGGATATAGCATTAAAATGTAAGCATTAAGGTTGGATCTAGAGGAGATTACAATTGTAGTTTTCCTTAACCCTTGAAACACAAACCAATAATACAAATATTATAGATACACAGAACCAAATAAAATAAATAAATAAGATGCAATGTGTAGAATATACCCTTGTATTAATGATTCACCAAAAGAAAGAAAGCAATGTTTACTTGCATCTTGAGGTGGGGTGACCTTTCACTGAGCAAACTCCAAAAAGAACAATACTTACAAACCATTCCAGAGCCTCCGCACTCTTTAAATAGATTGTCAATAGTAAAAACGTAACTACTTATGGACCCATCATTAATGAGTACCAACTAACTAGTGGATCATAATTAATAAGAGGACCCTTTTACATTAAATAACTATCCACCACTATCCACTGGGCCTTATTGAAATAATATGGATGCATACATTAGATGACTAAATCCTAGGTATCCTAAAGTAAGGGGGTTAGGGTAGGACCCTATACACACCCTAACATGACATCCCCCTTCAAGAGTAGTGTTGTCCTCAAGGTTGGAGGAAAGGAAATTACCACATAATCATTGTTGGTTCCAATGTGGCATCTTTTGACTGCATATCTTTCCACTGGAACAAGACTTCTCGAACCATAAACTAGGACAATTAACACCCTTTAGTATCCAATACTACATCCACCTAGATCCAAAAGGATCCTTCTTCATCAAGTTTTGGTAAGTTGGTTTGCACCTTGCAGTTCAATCTCGTCACCTTATTTCGAGCAGCAAACCAAAACAGGAAAATATATCATATTGGATAAAAGCTACCACTTGGTCGACTTTCTCATTTTTCAAAGGGACAACTTCATCCCACTAGGTGAAATAATCAGTCATGGTCAGGATAAATATGTGTAAATGGATGAAGGCGGGGAGATAGGGCCAATGAAATCCAAGCCCCACTTAGAAAAGGGAACATGTCCAATTACTAGATGAAACGATAAGGATGTGATTTTTTGGCAGCTCGTAGTGTGCTTGAAATTATCACAATTTCTTAGGAATTCATGTGAAATTATATAACACATCAGATCATTGAGCCTGGAAAAATATCACAGTGAAAGAATTAGCATGGAAGAAGAATTGCAGTGAAAATTGTAGTGAATTCAGCAGTAAAATCAAACATGAAAAGAAACTCAGATGTGCATCAAAACTGGTGTCATATTCCATTAATCAGTATAGTCAAAGAATATAGTAAAATAGAGAGAATTCAATTATCCAGGAGAAATTTGAATCCCTGTCAATATAGCATAGGAAATATCACCACTACAATGCTCTGGAGGTTCCAAACTCAAGTGATTGTCAGTGAACTGAAGCTATTATCAGTTAACTAATCATGAAGGGCACATAAGTGAGTTCAGCATGCAAATCAAGCTATATAGGGCGTATTTGATCACATTCAATTGCAATCGGAGTTCAAACCCCCCACTAGAGTCATGAACTCAGGTGGAATGAACCAAATCAGTGAGTTAGGTCCTAAAATGTAGGGAGCTGGCTCTGTATGGCCTAAATTGATGCATGCAGGGCACATCAAGTGGATAATGTGTCCTAGATGACATATTCACACCACTGGGGGGTCAACAACATCATCCAATACTAGGAAAAGGGAAATAATACTAAGCTGGACAAGGATTCGAGTATTAATTATCCTAACAATTCAAACGTGTCATGGATGATAGTTGGCTAATAGAATCCATAGCACATGGTCTTGTGGGTAGTTACCTTAGATACAAAAATTTTCACCTGAATGCAACCGAATATGCAATCTATCATGTAACTCATGAAGGATGATTCGAGACTGGTATTTCCCTAGGAATTGAAGTAACATGCCATTAGCATGTCAACACAATAGACAATTGTTGAGCATTACATATTTAACATATTCAAGCCTCATCTTTCTCCTTTTGTTAGGATTCGAACAAGGAGGAAAAGTTTGTCATGAGAAGCCACATCATAATCCATGTCAACATATTCAATCACAAACACTGAAAATAATAACTCATAATATTCCTCAATATCGGGGAAATCAATCTCAAGATGCTCGGCTAGAAGAAGGGCTAGGTCTCTACCATTGACAATCTTGGAAATGGAAAACTCAAGTTCAAACTCCTAGATTTTTTCTAGCCTATCAGATAACATTATCTATAGGTAGGTTTGAGACAACAAATACTTCACAATAGGAATAGGTACCTTTACGATTATATTCCTTTTGAGCAAAAAATGATGAAACGTTTTTAGGGAAATGACTAAGGCCAATTCATGTTATTGAATTAAAGGGAACTTTACCTCCACATCATATAATATTTGAATCATGAATGCCACAAGTTTTTCATGATTGTTAGAGTCAAGCTGAATCAATATGGTTGAGATAACATGTTCGATAGCATTGTTGTAAATCTAAAAGTCTCAGTTGAAATCAGGTTTAGCAAGGATGGGAGCAGAAACAATGGTTTTGTTTATGGAAAGAAATCTAGTTACGGTGCTTCATTATTCCAATCAAACACTACATCCTTGCATGACAACATGTGGATGGCATTGATGCTTTCGGAAAAATCGGGCATGAACCGATGCACGGAATTTATTTTTCCCATGAAGGTTTGGATGAAATTATTTGACGTAGGAGGAGGAAGGTTTTGAATAGCAGAGATTCTCTCATGGTCAATTATCACACCGTATTTTGAGATTATATGTCATTGCAATTTCCCTTCGGTAGCACTTAAAATGGACTTGTTTGGGTTCATGGAAATGCAAAATTTTCTACATCTAAGGAAAAAATTCCAGAGATGATCGAAATGGTCTTTTCTCTTCTTTAAATGGACTATCAAGTCATCTAACAAGATCTGAATAGTAAATCCTATTAGGTCAATGAAATCAATGTGCATTTCCATTTGAAAGGTGGAACTGTCGTTTATGAGTTTGAAAGGAATGCAATGATAGGAAAATGTGACCCATCTTGTGGTGAAGGTGGTTTTGAATTGATATTTTGAATTTATTTTGATCTAATTGTACTTTGAAAAATCCATCTAACATTGACATAATCTCAGATCTAACAACCTACTGTAGGATAACATCCATGAAAGGAATGCAAAAATTATCCTTGGCACTAACCTTATTTAGGTCTCTAAAGTCTACGCAAAGTCGAATATCACCATTCTTTTCCAAACCAGAATGAAATTGCAAACCCATTTAGAATAACCTATAGGGAAAATTATGTTAGATTCTAGCATCTTATAAAGCTCCATTCTTATGATGGGATAAACATTAGGGTTTACCTACTTTTGTCTTTTGCATATGGGTGTATTCCCTTCCCCTAAAGGGATAGAATGTTGAATAATGTTAGGATAAAATCCTATAAGACCTTTGTATGATCATGCAAATATATCTTTAAACTTTTGTAAAAGGGACAAAAACCTCCCTCTCTCTCTCTCTCTCTCTCTCTCTCTGTCTCTCTCTCTCTCTCTCTCTCTCTCTCTCTCGGTGTGCAATGGGATCCTATGTACAAGAACACTGGCTCTTCTTTGGAACCAACAATGACATGAATGGTAGCGCCAATCTTCAGCTTAGGGGTCTCACGGTTTGGTATTGGACTTTTAGGAACGTCATTGGTTGAAAACATGTTCTCAAGAGGTACAAGGCCTTTTATATAGACATTGTTCTTTAGGGTAATTATCCTAGGAGGTGAATGCACTTATTCTCCTTGGTCATCTATGAAACAACAAATGTTGTCGTCATCCTCAAATATTTTCCATTATTTGTCATTACCAGGCACATAGGGATGGTATAAGGAAATGACATCGCAACTAGGATTTTCATTTGAATGTTGTTAGGAAGGGCTAGAAATGAACACAATTGGCATATCGGCTAGCGACATATGTAGGTAATATTGAATGAGATAAATTTCTCGATAAGGTGGTCAATCACTTTGACATACCTCCTGAAAACCTTTTTGGTTCGCCTATAAATTTGTTTTATCATATTAATGACCAATTCAAAATATATAATCACTTGCAAATGCTAACATCCTATCTCTAAGTATTTTTGGAGACTTAAGGTAAGAGATTTGAATTCAATGATATTATTCATGCATTGGAAGTTCAATCGGAATGAAAACTAATGAGGCTTACTGGAATGGGAAAAGAAAATGATTTCGGCACCATTTCCTTCACTAGAGGATGGTCTGTCAAATTACATGTGCCAGAATCGATCATCTTTGATTTTGTGTTGGGAATATGGTTCTTGTTCCTCCTTTGTGAATAAATAGTAAGTGCCTATACTAGTTTCAATATAATTGACCTCCGAGATGGGAACCTTTTCAAGTAAGTTACCCAATTTAGTGCATGTGACTCCTTCGGTGGTTGATCTTGTGGTTCTTGGTAGGTCCTCTCGAATGCTCTTCCCTGCTTTAATTGTTCCTCTCGAATAACTTTAGCAGAGGTCATAGATTTCGATGTAATCAACCTTTGAAATATCACCCTTCCTCGAGAGGTTCAGCATGTCATCATACTCATCCTTTAGACCTCTAATTAGAATTGTCCTCAAGGCTTCTTGATCCAAGTTATTATATTTAGATCTCTACAAATTATACTAAAATATTTCAATATAGTCATCTAAGCTCTCTTCATCCCTTTGAGTCAATTGGAATATTTCCTCTTGAAGATGATTGGTCCTGTAGTAGTCTTGGTACTTTTATAGAAATATATTCTTTGTATCATCCCATGTATGTATAGTTCGGCCTCCAAGTCCCATAAACCATCGTATTGTTTCACTCTTCAGTGTAGCAAGAAATAACTTCAACTTCTATGTGTCGGAAAGCTAATCCTAGATCCAACAAAAAACATCAAATTTGAAGAGGAAAGTGTCAGGATACTCCGTAGAAAGCCCATGAAAGATTGGTAGTTATGAAAGAGGAATGTACTTCATAGGTGCCTCTCCTTTGAGTTCCCCAACTGGGAATTCAAAGGGCACATTAGGTCCAACTTCTTCATTAATTTCCATAATTTATGAGGATTTTGTATCTTCAAAGATTTTTGAGAAGAGGGGATTTCCACCATCTCTTGACTCTTGTGATGTGGAAGAATGTGTTGGTTTGTGGAAAATGTTATAATGAACTTCAAATTTTGTATTATGATGTCCACTAATCAACTCATTTGTGTAACCTTGTCCTTCTATGTGAGGGTATCACTCTACTTCAGCTAATGCAAATAATCCATCCCCTGCAAAATATAGAATTCTTGGTGGAGAAACTCCTCTCCATCATAAATTTGATCTTCCACCCCATCCTCTTCTACCTACATAATGGTTAGCAATGGAGGAGGTTCTTGCTGCACCATGCGTTGCTATAAAATTTCTACTATGATACATGAAAACTACATACATTGAATACATAAGAGTGGGTATTCACTGCTGAAAGGATTTACAGTGAGAGAACAGGTTCTTACCTTTTATCTTAGAGTTCTTGTTTCCGTGCATTTAAGCTACCACACTTATGTTTCTAGATGCAAAAAAATTGTTTATGAGGTATCCTAGGGTTTTTTTTCCAACAATTACCAACCCAAAGGAGGCCTTAACACAATAAAAAGAAATCAATGTTGAATTACATTGTTGTACCTTTGACAACATCCCTGTCAACGATGCCAAAATGTTGGTGAAATTAATTGCTCCTTTTGGATCACTTAAATTTCCAATCACTATATTTCAACCAAGGTAAGTTGTTCATTTAAAGATTGTTATGCATAATCTATCTACGTATATATGCTTAACTTCTCATTGATTTCTAGATGCCAATTGCAATAAGGAAACTCACTCTAACAAATGAGGAACGATGTAAATCTACTCAATCACATTAACTCAATTACGATCCCTAGTTTTTCCAATAAGGCTGAACTTAGAACTATGTTCCTCAGTTAATTATGCGAGCTTTGCAATTCATGCATCAAAGTAAATGTTAATTATGTGGCTAAGAGATATTTTCTATTCTTTTCATACATGCAGAACACAACTTCTATAACCTAGATCACTATTAAAGCTATGATAAATACACCAATAAACCATGCTTCATAAGTTAAGAGAAAACATGTGGCCACAACACACTTTAAATGTAAAGAATTGTTACTTACTTTAACATCTATCACTTACGGAAATTATTTGCAAAAAACTAACTAATTACGATTTGCAGAAAATAATTTGATTACAAATAAAATATAAATAAATATGTTAATATATCTATTCAGTACCTGATATCACAAGGGGGGCATACCTTCCCTTGAACATGCAACGTCTAAAATAAATCACAAATTACAGCCAATCACATCAACATATAATAGACATAGGATATAATTGGAATTCTATAAATGATTAAGGAAATGTCATAGTAACAGAGTATCGATCACACTTCAAAGTTCATAGACTAGCCATACTACTCACCTTCTAAGAGACATGCATATTTATGCAAAAATAAGAAGTTCTTCAATGTTTGGAAAAATCAATAGATTCCACCTCATCTTCAGCTACCAAACAATATTACATTAAAAATAGAATAAGTTTATCCTTCCTATGGTGGAAATAACTCATGATACTTGCAAATATCTTGCTTGATATCATGCTATATTAAGAGACCTAATATCGTTCCATGTTTAGGAAAAATGTTTTTCTCCTTCAATGATAACATATAATTGTTATAAATCCACTAGATCATCATTGTCAGCATGCACATCATATCCCTTGCTCGCACAATCACTTGAATCTATGATGGTCATCCATTTTTGGAGGATCTACAACTATATCTTTGACTTTCGAACGATTTACAACCATATTGTCCAAATTTCATTCTTGGCCAAAATATTTAATCAACACTCAAAAAGGTAGTGAGAAAACATACATTTCCTCTATTGTTCATTCAAATATAAGAAACATAACCAACAAGTACCTAGAACCAAAACTACACTTATGCTCTCAAAGGAATGCTTATTTAAAGGTATAATAGGCAAAAAAATAAGTGAAAAGGTAAGGAAAAGATGGCAAAATTATGTCATTTATAATCCCCAACAAGAAGTACTGTACAATTAGTCTAAGTTTCCGACTTCTATTTTGCTTAAATGTGTCCATTTGAATGTGTTTTTTTTTATTATATATATGCTTGTATAATTTGATTTACATCATGTATCTCTTCAAGTAGTATATGTACTTTCCAAGTGGGATTATGAATCTTGGTATTTTTGTTTACCAAGGAAAAATGGTGTAGTATGTAATGATTACGTAGTCTCTAATTGGTAAAGTTTTAAGTTATTCTTACATAAATTAGATGCTAGGTTCAAATATTTCTCCCTCCATGTTAAATTGAGCATTTGTACTACGATAATGTATATTCATATTCCATACATCTAACTAATCAATCAAAAACATTTACACATCTAAAAAATTATGATGAAAATTCACCTTTTCTTAAGTACTAATATCACGAATAACATGAGTGTTATAAAACTAACCTCGTACATTCCACTCATCAATCAAAATCATTTACACATCTACAAAATAATATGGTAGAAACCATCCACATCCACATCCACATCTATAATTAATGATTGACCATGAATGAAGTCAAGAACACACTCTTGTAACCATGAGGAGTAGGACTTAACCATGGCATCAACCTTCATGTTTTCGGTTAGCTGGACATGGCAATGATGGGATATGTGTGGTGAAGTGTAAATTATAAATTATAACTTAATAATAACTTTTTTATTTCAAATTGACTTTAATGATTCTATTTAATTATATATATAATTAAAATTTAAACATGTATACAAAAACCTGGTTCTAAAATTTATAAATTATAAACCCACCACACTTACCTATATTAAAAACTATTAATATAGTGACATTTTCTAGTGTAGATTTAGTCCTACACGAATACTTTACTATCCTCTCATATCTTCGATACACGAATACTTTACTATCCTCTCATATCTTCGATAGACATTGCATGTGCATGTGCATGTGCCTGTGCCGGTGCCGGGATCAAACGCATTGAATTTTTCACGTTTCCATATTAGGCTATCTTACAATATATGATTAGGATGTGGGTCGTAATGGTAGTAACTTCGAAAATGATGACTATAAAATCTATATATTAGGATGTGGGTTGTAATGGTAGTAACTTCGAAAATGATTACTACAAATTTTATTTACTTATTTATTGTTGTTGAGGATTTATTTATTTATTAGTTGATGATTAATTTATTAATTAATTTATGATTATTTAACGAGAGAATTGTATATTAAACTAGATAATCTAAAAACATTTTATAATTTATACTTTTAATAGTAAAGGCAATACATTTTTATTATATTTTTTTATTATAAAAATGAGTATTTTATTTATTGAGAGCATGGTTATGATTAGGTACCTAATGCACAAGAATGAAATAAACAATATGGAAGACAAGAAGCTTCTTAATATTTCTTCAAACTAGAGTCAAACCATGTGTTGCTCAAGCAAGGTTGGCATAAAGATTTCTAGTCTTGGCTAAAGCACTGAGGAATTGAGGAAGATATCATTATTCACAATAACAATAATATTAAAAATAATATTACATATAGATTTAAGGAAAAATTGTGGTGTGATAAAGAATTAGAGGATAAGAGAAAATTAAGATACTATAAGGAGGTAATCAACCCTAATATAGTAAATCAAAAATATCTACATGTTTTAACTAGTGTAAAGAAGACAATCAAAATTGTTAAAATAGAACAAACTCTTATGACCTCTATAGTGAATAATGCATTGGAATAAATGTGAGCTTCTATAATTTTAGTTTGTTCAGATGTTGATTAGATAGAATCGCCACTAAGCATATCCACTGCTTTAAAGAGAAATATAGAATCCTTGGATGAATTAACAATAAATTAAAAACTAAATTGGCCTTCAATAATGCACTGAGTCTTCACAACAATTTTAGTTGGGGACAAATATGTCACGAGTGGACTATGATTGAGTGATTGGTCGAGGGTTCAAATCCCAAGGAGAAACTCAGGGTTTCATTGATGTGAACTAGAAAGATGATTATCCATTAGAAATGGATTTTGCCATGGCCGAGTTGACAAGAATGTGCGTTCATGAGGTTTTGAATAATTGGTTGGGCCTTGGTGAGATTCAAATAGAACTTTCAACATGGCTCTCTACTCTTCTCCCTCGTTAGAATAGGAAACTACAAACTCCTATCCTAACAACATTAGAAACACCTTTTTTCATTATGTTGATTGCAAAATATAACAAATATTCTTCAATAGAGCATTCCAAATTGAGGTTATGGGGAAGCAAATTAATTTCATGCAAAAGAGTGGTCATCAGCGGTGGTGGGCCTCCGGAAGAAGGTGTACAACAATCTGCAAGGAGACTGCAATATCATAGGAATGATAGACTACATATACCCACAAAATAAAATCAAAATCATCATAAGAAAGGCTATTCTATCTTAAAGAAGGAAATTTTAGGGTTATAGAAATGATTTCAAGAATTTAAAGTTATTTTAATGAATCGGTATTTATGATTGACAATTTATTCATTACAAATGTTTTTTTATGGTAATTGGATATCTTCGATAATTTGAGAAAACCATGTGCAAGACATATGTGATGTTAGACAGATTTTAAACGTAGCTAAAACTCCATCATGTTCTTTGTGTTTTTGGCTAGGCAAAAAACGGTCATGAATGGGGTGGCATAATGTTTTAAGCAGGTTGATCTCTTAAAGTTCTTGCATCCATGGTTTGGTTATAGGCATAGTGAGCATTTAATGTGTTTTTGCATTTAGACAAACCAACACAATGCAACATCATATCATATCAGATCTTTTGAATGGACAAGTCTAACATCTCTTTCTAAAAAATTACAGAGCCTGTTATTAGGGAACGGAAACACCGTTAAAATGTTTCCAATTACTCAAACATAAATTGGTTTTGTGTTAGGATAGGATGCAAAATGACAAAGTCAACATCAATGATTCAATGATTAGTTTCTTGTTCAATTATCAAAACATACAATTAAGTTAAAGAAGGACAACGTTGATACAATTATGTTAAGGAAAGCCAACATTAAACAAATTAACAAAATAAACAATGGATTGTTTTCCTATCCGATGGACAAAATGCACAATCGTATTATGAAAATGGTCTGCATCTACATTTATTTTTGTATAACATTTTTAAAAAAATATAAACTAGCATAGATCCATATTAACTCTGGCTCTATCAGCCATCAAGAGGAATCAAATCCCTTAAGAATCGAGATAAAAATCTTTCCTCAAGTTTAGGATTCTCTAAGGGGTTTGCACCAGGGATAATTTTAAGAAACTTTCCCAAATTCATATGTATAATCAATGGGCGAATCTCCCTGATACATAGGAAAATTTGAAGGCTATTTTATTAATAATATAATATTTATATATAATTTTTTGGCTAATCTTTTATTATATTATAGAATCTTGTAAATTCTTGGTGAATTTTTCACTAAATTATAAGATATTGTAAAATTTTGGCAAATATTTCACTCAATTATACAATATTGTAAAACTTGGTGAATCTTTCATCGAATTATAAAACCTTGCAACGTCTTGGTGAATCTTTTGCTAGGAAGACTCAGCTTTTGATTCTACTGATTAGTAAGGTAGTGCAATAAAAGAGCATATACCAGATCTCAACTCTAGACTCTCTCAACTCCTAGACTCTCGAATGAACAAATGCATGAATGAGGAGAGGAGGGACTTGTTTATACATTTCACAAGTAGTATTTAGTCACTCACAACTGAAGGTGTCGATGAAGCACAACTACGCTAACTAGATTTAGAGTAAGTGGGGACTCCACTTGTTCTCTCATCCCTTAATGGTCCAATGGACATGTGGGGACCCAAATCTTGACAGACTAACAAAATAATAGAATTGAACACTTTACATTATGGAGTGATTATGGCACCCGCAAACCATTACAACGTGGATTCTTATCGATACCCACAACCTTAATATAGTGTATGAATTCTCAATTAGCTTATTTTCTAAATCTCCCGTTTTTAAGATACCCTCTAAGAAAAAAATAACTTTCCTATATATTTATAGATACGAATACCACTTTTTCCACTCTTTTGTTGACAATCAAAATATGAATTATGTCATTTGATTGAATTTTTAAAGTTACTATGAAACTTGCAATGGTTATTAGAAACAAGAACATACTGTAATAGGAATAGAAAGCAAATCAATGCATCATCATGCATATAATTAGAACTACTCTATTAAAAACTACTTTTTCTTAAATAAATTGAGTCGGTGGTGTCTGTATCCATGTCCTTGAAATTTTTGACCGTATGCAAAATATGGTAAAACTATATTAGCACCCTCATTGAATGCAAAATACAAGATATCAAATAGCATAATGTCTACATCTCAGGTCCGACATGACTTGGACATATTATATATAATCATGATGGAAATGAAGCATCATGTTCCAACTAAATCATATATTCGTCATAAATAACTAAATCCATTTACGTATGATGATAGAAATTACACATCAAAACAAATAATCAAAAAATAGTTTACTTCTAAATGACCTTTACAAAAAACAAAAATACCATAAAATCAATATTGAACCCAACAAATTTAGGTTACAAATAAAATTGGTGAACTTGGAAATAGGAATAATAAAATCCACCACTCACAAACTTCTCAATACAAATAAAAGAATCTACTAGAACACTTTGGACAACTCTATGGAAGACACTGCCAAAATAATGACCATTCCATTGTAGCCCCACCATTATAATCAGTGTGCATTCATTTATATTACAAAAATCCCAAACTTCAACAATAACAAACAAAATAATATGGACATGCACACTCTCACGAATGCCTCAAATCCAATAATAATTGCAGAGCAAGATTCTAATAAAAGCACATTGTAAACAAATGGGTCAAATTTAGTTTGAATATATAGAAACAATGTGGCATCTCTCCACCAAGAGTAGTAGCCACTAATAATGTATAAATGTCAATTGATGGTTTAAACATGACAAGGCAAAAAATAAAACATATATTTTGAGCTCTATAATGCTTTCATGAAACCAATACTCCTAGGATAGATTAAAACCCTAAAAACACCAAATGATCCCTACGAATCAAGAGCACCCTAGAATTCAACAGGCCTTAAAAAGTATCCATGATAAAAAGCATTATAAAAAGAAAATTTACAATATAATAATCTATTGTAGGGATAAAAAGCATAAAATGCACAATTAAAAGCATACCTTGTTAATTATTGGATAGAAAGCATGATGTGAATCTATATTCTATGATAAATTGCATATGCGACATGCCCCTTCAAGACCTGAGCTTTCGACAATGGATATGTTGCACGAAGACTAAAATATTGAGAAAACTAAGAATGAAAAGTGGAATCACATAAAATAGAACCTTCACCCTATAAGTGCAATCTGGTGTGGGTGAACCATGAATCACTCTAGTCTTTATATAGGACAAAATCACCCCTAATTTTCCCTCCAATATTGGAAATTGATTTAAAGAAGGTATCAACATGAAATTAACTACAAATTTGAGTAAATGTAACCATGTGCCTAAATTACAGCGAAAATGAAGGCAAAAATAACCCATGGGAACCTCCATTACTAAAAATTGGGGGCGAAGGAATGATTTCACTAGAGTTTCTCTAGAAATCAGGGGTGAAAGATAGATTGGAGGGAGATTTTTCTCTTGTGAAATAACTATTTTTCATTTTCCTCATTAATATATGGGAGGCTATTTTTTTTTCCTAATAAATATTGGGTGGATATATTTTAGCTAGAAAAATCCTTTCCATATAAAAAATAGCCCACTAAATTTTTTTAACCCCCTTAATTTATCCCATGGGCTAAATTTAGCCCCTAAAATTATCCATGGTTTGCACCTCAAGGGATTTGATCCCTCTTGCCGCATGATAGAGCTAGAATTAATATGAATCTATGTTGATGTGTGTGTGCGCACACACACACACATGCATGCACTCATTAACCGTCAACATTATATATATATATATATTCCGAGGAAAAAAGGGTAATTTTATTATGTAAAAAACAAAATTACATTCTGCATAATGCAAGTATGCCATGCATTTCTTGACCTTGGCCCTAGAGCCACAAATATCAAAATTGACAAACTATAAGACCTGTTATGTGAAGAAACCTCATATATATAGATGATCTACATTATATTCATACAAAAAAGTAAATAGTCTCATAGGCTAGTGTCTGCATGCATGTACATATATTAATCCGCATCTATAAAAAAAATGATTGGATTTTTCATTGTTTATGATCCATCACCTCCACTTGCTATCTTTATGTCTTCCACAAAAGGCCTATGATAGAATTCATAGAAGTATTCATTCTGTTCAGTGGCCATCTTCCATTGTCCAAAGTTTAGCTGGAGTCCTTCCTTTGAAAGAGAGTTCGTAGTGGTGTTCCTCTCCCTGAAAACATGCTTGCATGAGAAGTAGTCAAAACTATCTCTGAGCCAGAGAATCTCTTCCACCAATGCAATTAGAAAAATGTTTTGACATTTTTTGTGTTCTATTTGTCTAGTTTATAACATATTTTGAATCTCCAAAAATTTGTTTGGAAGTACATCCCTTTTCTTTTGAAAAGCACAACAACATTTTTAAGGACATTAACTCAACATAATTGTTTGTCCCTTCTCCTAGTCCCATTTGAATTTTGAAGAAGGAATGTTCAGTAAGGAAAATAATTCCCCCCCCCTCCACAACGATTGTTTTGAGAAGCCCCATCAAAGAATTCCTAGGGACTAATTTTGTTTATTTCTTCTTCTTGAATGCATCTGGGATAAAGGATGTCATTTTGTTGTGGGAAATAAGAAATAATGTCTAGGCTTCTCGCAGCAACAACTTCTAGAACATAAGGACAGTCTTGAAAAATAGCTTTGATCCTTGCAATCCAAACACCCCAGATAACAAGGAGAGGTAAAGCTCTGATGTTTACCATTTGTGGAGATGAGTGCCATGTTTTCCAAGCTTCCTCTATGTTTTCCCCTTCCCAAATATTTTTTATCCCTAGCCTTTGAAAGCACTCTCTCTAGACTTGAGCATTAGTACAAAATGAGAGATAAATGACCAAAAAAATGACCAAAATCCGCATATAAATTGTTAATTTTTCGATAAATGCATCCAAACATTATCTAGGATCCTACTACGAGAATAAAAAGCATAGCATAACAATCATAAACACAAGAGACACAGAGTTTCCTCGGGGAAAACCAAGAAGGTAAAAAACCCTGCCACTTCCTCAGAGATAGAATAATCCACAATACAAGATCACAATGATCAAACCCAAATATAGATAACTCCAGCACCTACTCCTCCTCCATTTGTGCGCACTCCTCTCTCAACTCATGCGAGTTTGATGAGTGAGTGAATGAATAGAATGAGACACACTCACTATCTATTTATAAACAACTTGACCTGCTTTTAATTCTAGCTGGGCCAACTTCCTAAGGAAGTATAATAACCCACTCACATGACACAAGCAAGGCCGACCCCACACTGGTGGTCTAATAACCCATCAAATATAAGTTGCGACACTTACAAATACAAATGACGACACTTCTGATTGGAGGAATAATACATCTCCATCATGAATATAATAAAGTACAAGTGTAATACATAGAAGAATATCTTCCAATGTTACAAATACATCAACACTCCCTCTTAACTAGGAATGTATTCTCTAGACACATGTCATCAATACATATCGGCACAAGTCTTCAATTCTAGAGTTGGATCATCATTGCTGGATCATGGAGCATCATCGTCACTACTACTGTACTCGTCATCTCGATCACTCGGCTATCTCTCAATTCTTCTCGTCATAGGAAGTTCTACAGAGCTAGCCATTTTTCATGTTGGATGTAGGCCTAGCCTCCTGTAAGTCTTCATCATCTCTGCGAGCAGGCCATCCTTTGGAATCCTCAGGACTAATTATGTGCATCAACAAAACCTTGAAAGAGTATCCCAGGATCCTTTATGTGCCTAAGCATGATCGGCAATATCTCCCAGGGAGCTATTACATGTGACTACCAAAAAACCTTAAAAGAGTGTCCCAGGAATGTTTATGTGTATAGCACGACTGGCAAGAACTCTAAAGAGCATCCCAGGATCATTTATGTGCCTTAAGCACGACCAACAAGATATCCAGGACTGATTACATGTGGTTTGGAAAAACCTCGAAAGAGCATCCCAGGACTGATTACGAGCGTATTGCTCAACCTATCGGATCTCCCAGGGAAAAATTATATGCCATAGGACAAAAACTCGAAAGAGTATCCCAGGATCCTTTATGTGCCTAAGCACGACTGACAAGATCTCCCAGGGTAAGATTATATGTCCTCCCAAGCAAAACCTCGAAAGAGCATTTGCCAGATCTCCCAGGGAGATATTATATTCCATAGGAAAAACCTCGCAAGAGTATCTGCAAATCTCCCAGGGAAAGATTACATGCTTATCGCACAAATTGTCCACGGCCACGGAGTATCATCCTGATACTCATGATCCACCTGATCATCCTCATACATTACATCATCCTGATGCACATCATCGCATGATCATCCTGATCATCGTCATAGCATCGTCCTGATGCATATCATCATTGCATGATCATCCTGATCATCGTCACAACATCGTCTTGATGCATATCATCTGGAGCATCTTCCTAATGCTCATCACATATGATCATCCTGATCATTATACATAGCAATAACTGGAGCATCGTTATTATGCTCATCACACAATTCTACATCCACAGCCATGGGAAGGATCCTCCTACCACCATGCTTAGAATGGCCCCTGCAAATGTGCCCCATCACTTCTTCCTCGAAGTAGATTCTATCGGAATAACACCAGGCCTCTCTCTGAAGTACTCAAAATTAACTCTGGCTAGTGGTTTGGTCAACACATCTGCAATCTACTCATCTGTCGCAACATATTGGAGCTTCACTGCTCCTCTCTGCACCATATCCTTGATATAGTGATATTTGATCTCAATGTGCTTCGACCTGTCATGGAACACCGGGTTCTCTGACAACTTCACACAACTCTAGTTGTCACAATAGATACAGGTGGCATCCAACTGGAGATCAAATAAATCAAACAGTAGTTTTCTTAGCCATACTGCCTCATAACTAGCCGAACAAGCTGCAACATACTCTGCTTCGGCTGTACTCAGTGCTACACAAGATTTCTTCCTGCTAAACGAAGAGATAACACCTGATCCCATATTGAAGCAGCACCCCGAGGTGCTCTTCCTATCTACAGCACTGCCTACCCAATCTGAATCAACATAACCCTCCAAGTTAAACTTTTGATTCGCATCATACTTGAGCCCATAATCAATTGTACCCTTTAGGTACCTCAGAATATGCTTTACAACAATCAGGTGAACATGTCTAGGATCTGTCAGAAACTAGCTCAAGGTGTTCACCGCAAAGAAAATATCTGGTCTCGTGTTTGTCAGCTACATCAAGGACCCAATCATCTGACAATACACCGTGACATCAATCGACTCTGATGAAGCATCACTCAATAGCTTTAGGTTCGATGCCATAGGTGTGGCCAAGTCCTTGCAGTCCATCATCCTGAACCACTTCAGGATCTCTACTGCATACTTCCCTTGTCCAAGGAAGATTCCATCTGCACTCTACCACACCTCCATACCTAGAAATTAATGCATAATTCCAAAGTCCTTCATCTTGAACTCAGAAGCAAGCTTCCTCTTCGTGTCGGCAATCAATCTATCCTCTCCTGTCAAAAACAGGTCATCCACATACAAAAGGAGTATCACTGGATTGCCTTCCTCAACCTTGTAGTAAAGGTTGGAATCCGCTTTACTCTTAGTAAATCCCAAACTGGACAGGAAGCTATCTATCCTTCCGTACCATGTACTAGGTTCTTGCTTCAAGCCATACAAGGATTTCTTCAATCTGCACACATATGACTCCCTATCATGTGTCTCAAAACCAAGTGGCTGCTCCACATACACTTCCTCTTCGACTACACCATTCAAGAAATTTGTCTTGACATCCATCTGGTGTATCTTTCACTTCATCACTATAGCCAGAGAAAGTATTGTTCTAATGGAAGTGTATCTGGCTACAGGTGCAAAGTTCTCCTTATAATCTATCCCCTCTTTCTGGGAGAAGCCACGAGCCACAAACCTTTCCTTGTATTTCTCTATGCTACCATCTGCAGCATGCTTGATCTTGCAGATCCACTTGGAAGTCACAACAGACTTCCCTTCTGGTCTTGGAACCACATCCCAAACATCATTCTTCATGATCGACTGGTATTCCTCGATCATGGAATTCTTCCATTACTGCATCTCGGATCCTTGGAACTTCAGATTCTTCAATATCTTCAATAGAGAGTTTTCTTTGAACTTCGTTGCTGGAACAAATGTTGTAGTCCTTCTTTTGTAGGTGATTGCACACGATCTTTCCTACAAGTCAAATTCAATTGCATGATTAGAAAATTCTCATAGTTTACAAAACAAAGTCTTACACATAAAGACATATGTCATACAGTCATGCAACTATCTTAGCCAATGCTTCAATACAACATTTATCCATATTCCGTAACTTTCTAGGTGCCTTCCATCTCTACCAGAACATTGTTAAGAGTGTGCACAACTACCAACATGTCAGCAAAGAGGTTTCATTCTAGATAAGTAGCAATGGAATGTTGTACAATGCCACAGTACACTTACGCATCATATGCATATTAGTAGTATACTATTCATTAATGCATAATACACAACCGAAGTCTAGGAACATAAGTATATACATCATTGAACAATATTATTTAAACAATCATATATATAAGAAATGACAATTCAAATACTTATCTTTGTTTTTTTGTTGGGTGGACTCCCTCTCAATCTTTCTTCCTTGTAGGAGCTATTGGAGTCTTTGATAGTGTGCACCTTAACCAATGCTGGAAATGGATGAGAGGTTCTTCCTTTCTGCAACTCCATTTTGTTGTGGATTGTAAGGAGTGGTCAACTCCCTTTTAATCCTTGAATCACTGCATAACTTCTTGAAGTATTCTGAAGTGAATTCTACACCATTGTCTAATCTAAAAGTCTTGATCTTCTTTTTAGTGTGCTTTTCTATCAAGGCTTTGAATTCCTTGAATTTGCTGAATACTTCATCTTTGTTCTTCAAGAAACAAACCCAAGTCTTCCTAGAGAAATCATCAATGAAATACACATAATATACATACCCACTCAAAGAACTGGATGACATCAGACCGCATACATTGGAGTGGATAATTTCCAAGATTCTTTTTTCCTTGCTTTCACTGCTTGGAAATGCCTTCTTTGTGTTCTTTCCTTTTTGCACATTTTTTGCAAACACCTTCATGCTTTGACTGAATTTCAGGAAGACCTTCTACTGCTTTTCTTACAATTGGTAGTGCCCTATAGTGCACATGAGCAAGCCTTCTATTCCAAAGTTCACTTGGATCCATGGATTCATGTACCATGGCATGTTCAGGTTGTCCCTTCAATTCGTACAATCCTCCCTCTTGCTCTCCAATCATTACTGCATCATCTATGGTCTTACCTTTTGGCCATATGAGTACTTGTCCATCCACAAATGAAACTCTCATCCATTTTGCATCCAAAGATGATATGGAGAGAAGATTCTTCTTGAGTCTAGGTACATATAAAACATCTTGCATCTTTATAGACTTCTCAAAGTCTAACTTGTAGGAGGCTTCACCACTTCCTTTTATGGGGTATTGCTAGTCATCCCCAAGTTTCACCTTATGAGGTGACTCATGTTCATATAGGTCCATAAGAGTTTCTTTGAATCCCGTCATATGTTTAGAAGCCCCACTATCAATAAGCCAATCATTACACCCATGTGTAATAGTACCTGTGAGAGCATGGATCAAAACATATTCATCGTCACTTGAAGAGTCTTCACTTTCTACCTTAGTCTTCTCCCTGGGAGGTTCATCATCCTCAGCAGCATGAGCATGATATCTATTCTTGTTGCTCTTGTTGTTGTTGTTGTTGTTGAAGTTCCTTTTGTTCTTGGGACATTCTGAGGCAAAGTGTCCCTTCTCATTACAAGTGAAGCATCTCAGATCTTTCTTATCTCTTTGATGATGGTGATGTGAAGTTATCTTGTGAAAAGACTGCTCCCTCTTGGGATTACTTTTGTTGGTGTGTGTTGTGAGATCTTGATCTTTATTTCCCATCTTTTCTTCTCAGGCCACAAGCCTATCTTCTTCTTGTGAACATTCCTCCCATAGTCTACTGAAAGAGATCAACTTCTTTCTTGCACAGATTCCTTGGATGAAGGAGTCCCATGACCTAGGTAGGCCATTCAAAGTGGTCATGACAATTTCTCCATTCTCCACTACTTCATCCATAGCTTCAAGTTGTTCTTTGATTTGAGAGACCTTAGTGAAGTATGATTGGATGGTCTCTCCACTCTGGAACTTTACCCCTTTCAATTGATTCTACAGAATCATCTTCCGATTTATTTTCTTTCCTTCAAGCAACTTGGTCAAGGAGTCAAACATCTCCTTAGGTGTCTTTATGGAAGACACATGAGGTATGAGATGGTCTTTTAATAGAATCAACAATGATTCTCTTAGCCTTGACCAATTTCTTCTTATGTAAGGCCTTAGCCTCATCTCCCTATGGAACTGGAACCTCTTCACTTATGTAGGTGTCCAATTCATTCTCTTCTAGGATTAACACAATCCTATACTTCCATGCTCGGAAGTTCTCAGCTCCTTCAAGCTTATCCTCAAGCTTGGTGTGGTGAGACATCTTAATGAGAAACTAAAATGGAAATAAAAGATTTAGGTCTTACCACTTGATTTGCTAAAAACTAGATCTGGCGCTGGATTAGGGTTTGTAAGAGAAACCATAAAAATTCAAACTTTGGATTCCAAATTTCTGAAAGGATGGAAAGATGCACCTTGCTGAGCTGATCAAGCTGGTATACTTCAATTTTGAAATCTCTAAAATTTGACCTCTCAAAATTTCCTTTGAAACATCTGTATCTTCTAGACAAAATCCCAAACTAAGGTTTGATAATTCCTGGGGTTCTACCTGTTAGGATATCTCATCATTCAGTATGCACTTTTGCATGCACTCTGCATGAATGCATGCATCCGCATGCTTCCTAGTCATCAGTTTGGTACCTCCAGCACCTAGTCCCTAGTCTCCGCATGCTACCTAGTCATCAGTTTGGTACCTCCAGCACCTAGTTCCTAGTCTCCCAACACTCGAGAGCTACTTTCCACTCATATTTATCCCTCCTAGCCAATCATGTGCCCACTTCTCACCTTCCACTGCAGAAGGGTGCCTTTTCTCACCTACCAGTCCAGTTCACTCCAGTTAGCCACCAGTCTTTCCTTGATTTGAGGCTAGACTGACTCCTCGTTGTTGTTATCACTCTAATTGACCTCCGATGATACATGAATACCTATTATGAGTGCATTTAAATCCTCACGCGTCCTCCACTGAGCCTCCATCCCTACATTAGTGCCACTTACCATCAGTTACACTTATTACACTCAGTTAGACTCAGTTTAACACCTGTTTGACAGTGACTTGTGCATTACTGACCACCACTAATTGATGATGAGGAATCTTAGTTGGATCCAAGCTATGCCATGCAGTATATTCGAATGACCTCCTTGGTTAATTTGAATTACTCACTCATTGTGATAGTATTGTATTGTAATTCTATCATTCTAGATTATAGAGCACTGATGCATCTCTCTTGCACAGTTTTTACTCCAAATTGTTTTACATCTTTGTGATTGATATTCTTGTTCAATAGATCTGTTGTGACTAATTTTACATGGTATCAAATCCATTGCAGGGACAAGATCTCTCTCCTACAGGTGTTCTACATGAATATTTGAGTGAATCAGCTCAAAATTGTAGAAGTTTTGGCATGAAATATCTAGTCATGTGCATTTGCTCATGTGCATGCAAAGCAGAAAATACACTCCAATCCACTCCAGAAGCTTGAGTTTTCCACATAATTCTTGGATTTGATAAATTGGATCCATTCAATCTTGATTGATCCCCAATCCCAGGTGTGATGCAACTCTAAAAGGGTGGATTGTTCGACCTTACTGTTCTTGTTTTGATTGTGATTTGCAGGATAATCTTCTACATCAAGTGCATTCTCTACCTTGTGATTTGTAGGTTCTCCTTCATCAATTGCACTCGTTTTCAGTGATGGATTCCACTTCTTCAAAGCCTATGCTAACTCCTTTCAATTATTTTGATTGGAAAGATGACATGGAGATAATATTGCGCTCAAGAGGGTTCTATAGAGTCACCATGGGCCTCGAATTGGAGCCAAACACTCTCATTGAAAAGTCAAAATACTTCAATAAGCTTGATGAAGCTTATGGTCTTCTTTGCCTCTCCATCTCCAAAGATATTTATTTCCATCTCAGCGGATTGAAGTCTCCAAATGCAATATGGGAGAAACTTGACAAAAGTTTTGGCAAGCAGGACGAGCTTAGAGCTTTTCAATTGGAAAATGAATTGATTGCTTTTAGTCTTGAGAATTTCGAAACCATCAATGAGTTTTTCACAAGATTCAAGCACTTGGAATTACAGTTGAAGAACAGTGGTGTTGTGAAAGAGGATAAGCAATTGATCTTCTCCATTCTCACAAAGCTTGGGAAAGATTACTCGAGATTTGTCTCTACTTTCAATTCCGGTCAGCTAACTACCCCAAATTAGAAGATGCCTACCTTGAATGCCTTCATTGAATCCATTACCAAAGAGCATCGCAAGTTGATTCAAATGGGGTCTATAAAATCCAAATATTCAGCCCTATTTGTTCAAGGATCCAAGAATTCTAATGGCAAAGGAAAGCAAAGGAAAGAGAAGCCCAAATTCGAACCTAACAAGCAAAGAGAGAAAGGCAAGCAATCGGATGCACCCTCCGGTTCAAGGAACAAGCAGAAGGGTAAAGAGGGTAAAGAAAAATATAAGTGTTCATATTGCAACCGTGGATTTCATCTTGAAAGTTCATGCATGAAGAAAACAAAAGATCAAATGGCCCTCCTTTTGGAAAATAATAACATATGTCTTCCCGACGGTGCACGGAAGAAGGATAGAAATGATGATCATGAAAGAGGTCAAGCACTCATGGCAATTGTTTCGAAACCCACCACTCTACTGATAGATTTTGGTGCCTCGAATCATATGGCTGCAAATATTGACTCTTTTTCTTCATTTGATCCAAACAGCTCCATCCCCATCCATTTGGGAGATGACTCAAAAATTTCTTCAAAGGGTAAAGGTACCATCCATGTCGAGCATGGAAGCTTCCAGAATGTTCTCTATGTGCCTTCCTTGGCTTCAAATCTACTTTCTATGTATCAAATGACACACACTGGTGAACCAAAGCAAGTCACATTTATCCCTAACAATGTTGAAATTTCTAATATCAAAAGTGGAAGACTTATTGCAGTCGGAAAGGAAAACCACACTGCAAAATACTATGAGTTTTCTCACTTTGTGCCGCTTGAAAATCCCACTGCTCTCCTCACTCATGGAAATGTGATTAGTAGGCTTTGGCATGAAAGGTTTGGACACCTTAATTACAAGTATTTGCTGCTGTTACAATAGAAATCCATGGTTGATGGTCTTCCGCAACTCCATTCCTCGAAGGGAATTTGCCCCGGTTGCATTGTTGGGAAGCACCCTGAGCACAAGTTCGACCGCGGAAAAGCTAGCAGAGATTCTACTATTTTGGGTCTCATACATTATAATATCAGTGGTCCGCTTCCCAATATGTCTATGAATGGTTCAAAGTACATTTTGACATTCATCGATGACTTCTCCCACTTTACTTGGGTATTTGTTCTCAAAAACAAGTCAGAAGTGCTTGGAAAATTCAAGGATTTTAAGGCTTCTGTTGCAACCGCCACTGAGAGCAAGATCAAAGCTCTTAGATCTAATAATGGAAAAGAATATATCAATACTGATTTGCTGCAAATTTGTGTCGAAAAAGGAATTTAGATCCAACATACAGTTCCCTACACACCCCAGCAGAACAGTGTAGTGGAAAGGAAGAATTGATCACTGAAAGAGATGGCTACCTGCATGCTTGAGCAAAAGGTTTGGCTGCAAATCTTTGGGCTGAAGCCATTAATGTTGCTACATACATTCAGAACCGAGTTCCACATTCATCCGTGAAAGGTAAAACTCCTTTCGAAGCATTCTTTGGTCGCAAACCGGATGTGTCCAATTTGAGGGTTTTTGGCTCCACTGCATGGGCTAGAATTCCTTCTGAAAAGAGAAAAGCTTTGTATCTACAAAGTACTAAATGCATCCTAATAGGATATGGAGAAGAATCAAAAGAATATAAACTCATGAATATCAGATCCAAAAATATATTCATAGAGCGAAGTGTGAAGTTTGAAGAACTGCTGCCATATCTGAAACTAGTTGAGGAAAACACTGCCGATCTACACCCTCCACACGAAGAAGATTCAAGTGAATTTGAAGAAAGCATTAGATCTGATATCTCTGATATTATATCAAATTTTGATGGCCATGACATATCAGGTTCGGAATCAGACCATAATGATCCTCCTCAGTTACCAAAGTGGGCCCAAAACACTCTACAATCTGCTGCTCCAAACATTGGAAATCCTGTTGATCCAAGGAGAACAAGAGCAGACTTTCAAAGAGCAGGTATGGCTCTTTCATATTCTAATCCATTATTATCTGAGAAATGTTATTCTATGATTGGTTCAGATCCAAAATTATACTATCATGCCCACCAAGATCCACGATAGCAAACCGCCATGGATGAAGAGTACAGTTCCCTTCAAAAGAACAATACATGGGAGCTAGTTTCTCTTCCACTTGGAAGAAAATTAGTTCAATGCAAGTGGATCTACCGCATGAAGGTTATTGCTGATGGTTCTATCAGCAAATACAAAGCTAGGCTAGTGGAAAAAGGTTTCTCCCAAGTCCAAGGTGTGGACTACACGGAGACCTTTGCACCGGTTGCAAAGATGGATTCCATTCGCCTAGTTTTGGCCATTTATGCATCCAAGCACTAGGAAGTGCACCATATGGATGTGAATAGTGCTTTTTTACATGGAGACCTTGATGAAGAAGTATATATGAAGCAACCAGAATGATACATTTCAGATCCATCATTAGTTTATAGGTTGAAGAAATCTTTGTATGGATTGAAACAGGCCCCAAGAGCTTGGTACGCAAAGATGGACTCCTTCCTTCTTTCTCAGAATTTCAAAAGATGCAAATCTGATCCGAATTTGTACCTACAGCAAGTTAAAGATAATTTGCTAGTTGTTGTTTTATATGTTGATGATCTTCTCATTACTGGTAGCACTCTCCTTACAATTAACAAGCTGAAAACCGCTTTAAATCCAGCTTTTGATATGAGCGATTTGGGCTTGCTTAAGCAATTTTTGGGCTTGGAGATAGCTCAAAGCTTTGATGGGATAACATTATCTCCGCAAAAGTATGCTAAATACCTGCTATTAAAGTTTAATATGGAAGAATGTAAGGCTGCTCCATTTCCATTCCTCTCAGGAATCAATCTTGAAGAGGGAAATTCCACACCGCTTGCAGATTGCACTATGTATCGACAGTTGATTGGTTCACTACTCTACTTGACACACTCAAGGCCTGACATATATTATGCCGTGAGTGTTGTATTAAGGTATATGCAGCAGCACCATGATCTTCATTGGCAGGAAGCCAAACGGATCTTGCAGTATGTTGAAGGTATGAAACATTTTGGCATACATTATGCTGCAGATTCTAAGCTAGATTTCATTGGTTTTACTGATTCAGATTGGGTAGGTGATAGCATAGATCAGAAGTCCACTTATGGATATGTTTTCATGATTGGACATGGTCCTATTTGCTGGTCAAGCAAAAAGTAGCAATCCATTGCACTTTCTTCAGCAGAGGCAGAGTATCGAGGGGCAGTCAATGCCTGCACTCAGGCAATTTGGTTGCAGGGTATTCTTTCCGAGTTTGATTTTGGTAGCGCTACTTCGACTGTCCTATTTTGTGACAATCAAAGTTCTATTAAGATATCCACCGATCCAGTTCAGTGGTAGAGGACCAAACACATTGAGATTTATATGCACTACATCCGAGAGTTGGTGCATGATCTCACTACCATTCTGCAATATTGCCCTACCGATGAGCAAATTGCAGACATCTTCACCAAGAGCTTCACTGAGAAGAAGTTCTCTTACCTCCATTCACTGTTGGGGGTGATTTCCATCATGGTGGAGACAGATTAGATGCATTTTTATGTTTAGCTTTAGGGGGGGCTTTCTTCCCACTGGGTTTTCCCTCTTTCCTCACTTAGCTTATTTCAACATTTTTTGGATTATTGTATTGGGGTGACCTTTGGTCTTAGTAACCAGGGCCCTAAATTTTATTTTTTTACATCATAGTATAGCTTGAAGGGGGGTGTTATGATATCTCATCATTCAATATTTACTTTCGCATGCACTATGCATGCATGCATCCGCATGCTACCCAGTCATTAGTTTGGTACCTCCAGCACCTATTCCCTAGTCTCCCAGCTCTCGGGAGCTACTTTCCACTCAGATTTAGCCCCCTAGCTAGTCATGTGCCCACTTCTCACCTTCCACTGCAGAAGGGCGCCTTTTCTCACCTACCAGTCCAGTTCGCTTTAGTTAGCCACCAGTCTTTCCTTGATTTGAGGCTAGACTGACTCCTCACTGCTGTTATCACTCTGATTGACCTCCAATGAGACATGACTACCTATTATGAGTGTAGTTAACTCCTCATGTGCCCTCCACTGATCCTCCATCCCTACATTAATGCCACTTACCATCAGTTACACTTATTACACAGTTAGACTCAGTTTGACACCTGTTTGACAGTGACTTGTGCATTGATGACCACCACTGATTGATGATGAGGACTCCTAGTTGGAGCCAAGCTATGCCATGCAGTATATTCAAATGACTTCCTTGGATAATTCAAATTGCTCACTCATTATGACAGTATTGTATTGTAATTCTATCATTCTGGATTATAGAGCACTGATGCATCTCTCTTGCACAGTTTTTACTCCAAATTGTTTTAAATCTTTGTGATTGATATTCTTGTTCAATAGATCTGTTGTGACTAATTTTACACTACCCAGACAAAAAGTTTAATCTGGTTCTCTAAACTTCGATTCTTTTTATGAGCATCCAGCCGTGGTCACGGATTCGAAAAATTTCAACTTTTGCAGAAACCTTAATTTTCCACCTCTCCAATCAGAATCAAGAATTAGGGTTTGATGAAGCCCGACCTTCTGCCCAACCAAAAAGTTCGATATTGGTCTCTAAACTTCGATTTTCTTGAGGGGCATCCAGCCGTGGTCTCAGATTCCAAAATTCCAACTTTCTTTGAAACCCTAATTTCCCGTAGTAGTGACGGGCCAAAAATTGAAAGTTCTCAGAATTGAATTCTATCTAGATAGAAAGATGCACCCTTCCAAGGAGAGTCAGCCTAGGCTCCTACCTTTGATGATCTGAGGAGAGAAACCCAAAGATTAGGAAGCCCTAGCTTCCACAACTATACAATGTCTTCTTCTTAGCACGGCTCTGATACCACGTTAATTTTTTGATAAATGCATTCAAACATTATCTAGGATCCTACTAAGAGAATAACAAGCACATCACAACAATCATAAACAAAAGAGACACAGAGTTTCCTCGAGGAAAACCAAGAAGGTGAAAAATCCCGCAACTTCCTCAAAGATAGAATAAGCCAAAATACAAGATCACAATGATCAAACCCAAAGATAGATAACTCCAGCAGCTACTCCTCCTCCACTTGTACGCACTCCTCTCTCAACTAATGCGAGTTAGATGAGTGAGTGAATGAATAGAATGAGACACACTCACTCTCTATTTATACAAAACTTGACCTGCCTTTAATTCTAGCTGGGTCGACTTCCTAAGGAAGTCTAATAACCCACTCACATGACATAAGCAGAGCCGACCCCACACTAGCGGTCTAATAACCCATCAAATATAAGTTACGACACTTGCAACACTTGCGACACTTACAAATACAAATGACGACACTTCTGATTGGAGGAATAATACATCTCCATCATGAATATAATAAAGTACAAGTGTAATACATAAAAGAATATCTTCTGAAGTTACAAATACATCAACATAAATGACCACTTTTGAGTTGGTGACCACAGGTAGAAAATTAGCGGTCATTTATCACGCGACCAAAAATGTGGTCATATTTAGCTTGGTCATTTATATCTTATCTTGTGGTCATATATTTGGTGGTATATTTGGTCATTAATTGTCACAATTAATGACCAAATTTATGACCACATTTTTTGTCACGTGATAAATGACAGCTAATTTGCTACCAATGATCGCCAACTCAAAAGTAGTCATTTATATACATTTTTTGGTCTTTTTTTGGTCACTTATCTCTCATGTTGTACTGGTGGTCATTTATATGCAAATTTTGGTCATTTTTTTTGGTCATTTATCTATTTTTAGTGGTTTCAGAATATATATAGGGAATAGAGGAATCAAACCACCAACCTCCTGCATATAAGGCAGGTGCTCTACCATTGAGCTAGCACCCTTAAATAGAATTCCTTATGGATGGATATGAAGTTCACCAAATAAATATGCATGATGAAGTTCAGTAATGAAAGCGTACTGTCAATATAGTCGTTATCACAATATAGTTTATGTTGTACTATCACAACTTAAATGTAACTACAACATCTTGCTTTCCCATTATTTCAATAAATATTTTATGTATGCTCAGATTGTATATAGAACCCTTTTGTTCAAAGTAAACTCTGCTCAAATAGAAGATAGCTTATTACCTCAATGCAAAAGCTAAAATATAGCTTTCTTATAAGAAGTAGAATCCAAAACATTGTGTACCTGGCAATTTATCAAATAAGCTATTAAAAAGATACAAACATGAAAACATAATATAAAACACAATCTTAAAATCTTGTCTCAACCATAATATTGCTAAAGTTCAAATACAATTGGCAATAAGATCATAATGAAACCTACTTGAAAAGAGAGGAGAGCCTCTCATGCATCCCCCATCCAACCTACAGTCGTGGCTACAAATGACCAAAAAAATATTTCTTTGAATGTTCTAAAATACTACTACTACAGTAATGGAACTTGCATTCATTAGCAAAGAACGTGACTTATTAACAAAGATGCACTAAGAATTCTGATTTTAATACTATACTATGACAACTGGTAAGTTAAATTTATATGTTATCAAATTCACCAAAATAATATTTTTTCTCAAAGACCATAGGAGTTGATTTTCCGAGGCTAAGAAAATATAATAAATTCACAGAAACATTGCAGAGCTAAATAATTTTCAGTAGGACATTAAAATTTAAAACTCAGGATCCAGATTAATAACATGTTCACATGTTTCCACCATGTCATAACAGTACAAATGCACCAGTTTGACCTTTCAATGGACCGCTTCAGCAAGGGAAACATGAACATAACTGCCGCAAGTGCATTAGGAAACAAATATATTGCAACGACCAAGATATACAATGAAGGGAAATTCCAACGGCTGGTCAAGTTCTGGAAGGTTTTGACAAGACCAATAGGATTCTCCTAGGTATGGACATAACAAGTTGGAAGAATGATGACCCATGCAGCAGCAAATACAACCTTCAATATATATCTTAGGATATGTCTGAATTTCATAGCTTTTCTTGCTTTCCAGCTGAAAATTATATCAAGAATTGCTGTAAAAATGAAAATATATTAAATTAGAATAAAACTGCACACTTTGCAAGGGTAACATACAGTTAAATTAAAATTACTCTGCACACAGTGCAAGGTTAACATACAGTTAAGTCACTTTCAAACACCAATTACTAAGATTCATTTTATGCCATGGCTGTATATATTCAACCAATATTTATCAAAATGCAAGTACCAAGCAACGGAGCTTAGCTCTTCAAATAACCACAACAATAGAAAGAAATGAAATCTAAATTGTGATTGCAATCCATCTTATAATGCGATGGTTGTTGCACCATAGGAAAATATCATGCCATTCATAAGTTTTTAACACTCATGTTCATGATCACCTTTGTAGGCTTAACCAATGGCCTTATCTGGAAGAATATATGCTATGAAGCTAAAGAGTCTCACACATTGAAGACATTAGAGGTCACACTAGGATGAGGTTACACGTAGAGCTACAACAAATAGTGTGCTACTTCATCATTATTTGAATTATATTATATATTATATTATACTATGGGAATTAAATTTATATTACCTAAATGTGAGACTCGTAAGGGGAGAATAAGCTATCTTTAGCTAGACTACTGCTGGTACTACATGCCAAGTTTAAATACCAGGTTTCCAATAACTACCAGGGCTCTTTTCCAAGTGTCGATCAAGCTAGGTGGCGACAATGCCGATAATTTATCCAGGTGTGTATCCATGATTCTCGGTAAATAAATTAGACAATTCCAATGGGGAATAATGAACACCCATTCCATAGAAACTAGCTTCGCAGTCTGTCGTAGATAAAAATAACTACGACAATAGTAGAATATATGCTATGAATATCTATAGACACTTAAAATCTAATATAAAACTAGGTATCAATAAATTAGTTGTTTTAAATATATTTTTCCCAGTATAGTCTATGCTGTCATACTATTTATGTTGTACTATTAGTACTTAAATGTAAATACTGCATGCTTTCACATTTTTTCAATGAATATTTTATGTCTGCTTTGATTGCATATAGAACCTTTTTTTTCAAAGTAAACTCTGCTCAAATATAATATGGCTGATTACCTCAATGCAGAAGCTAAAAACTAGCTTTCTTTTAAGAAGAAGAGTCCAAACATTGTGTACTTGACAATTTACCAAATAAGCTATTAAAAAGATACAGACATGAAAACATAATATAAAACACAATCTTAAAATCTCGTCTCAACCATAATATTGCTAAAGTTCAAATACAATTGGCAATAAGATCATAATGAAACCTACTTGAAAATAGAGGAGAGACTCTCATGCATCCTGCGTCCAATGTACAGTCGTCGCTGCAAATGACCAAAAAAAAATAAATTCTTCGAATGTTCTAAAATGCTGCTACTACAGTAATGGAACTTGCATTCATTAGCAAATAACATGACTTATTGACAAAGATGCACTGAGAATTCAGATTTTAATACTATACTATGACAGGTGGTAATTTAAATTTACATGTTATCAAATTCGACAAAGGAATATTTTTATCAAAGACCATAGTAGTTGCTTTTCTGAGGCTAAGACAATATAATAAATTCAGAAACATTGCAGAATCTTTAACTTTTTAAAATTTTATTTATCCTCTCTACAAACTATGTTAAATCAAATCCAATGAAAGTTTATTCCCGATTCATTTACCTATTAGGAAGAGAATAAATATTAGAATCCATTTAATTATAATAGAGCTATCATGCTATATCTTGTAATGTTAAGTAGAGCTTCAACTTTTCATGTGAGAAAGAAAATATGGTATCCAGAGCTAATGAGATGCTTGTACATACCTATATTTGGATGCTTGTAGAGACCTATATTTGGATGCAAACATGGTGGAAGGGCATTCCACTGTAAAAAAAGGTACGATTGCAAAAGATTTAGTTGTTTTCATCCACAAAAATTGACATCAAATATTTTAAGAAATAGAACTAGTAAAATTAATTTACCTTGTTGACAATTTTTTATATGTTCATTCTTTCTTGATTGAAAGAGCTTTACTAGAACTATGAATGCTATTTCAATATAACAGTAATACTACCAAGCTGCAAATAGATTAGCACACGTCATATCTGTCTTGCCAAGATATATATCGAAATGGAAAGTGTTAACAGCAGCATAGAGGTTGGAATTTAAGATTGAGATTTCATATAAGTTTGGCAGTTGGAATTTACATACCTTTAAGTAAAATAATTTTTTCATCAAGGTTTAAGATGTCCATTTGTTTTGATGAATATATTAAAATGAGTATTGATATATTTGAACTTCTAGATTAGTAGTATTGTTACTTCGGAGCATTGTTATATTTATATTTTAACTTATGATTGATTTTTTCATCACAATTTAATAATTTTCAGTAGGACATTAAAATTTAAAACTCACGATCCAGTTCAATAACATGTGCACCTATTGCCACTATGTTAGAATAGTACAAATGCACCAATTTGACCTTTCAATAGACCGCTTCAGCATGGAAACATGATCCAAGTGCATTGTGCAACAAATATATTGCAACGTCCAAGATATACAATGAAGGGAAATTCCAACGGCTGGCCAAGTTCTGGAAGGTTTTGACAAGACTAATAGGATTTTCCCAGGTATGGACATAACAAGCTAGAGCATCGATTGCTAGATATTAGGTTTAAGAGTCAGCTGCTGACATCACATCGGTGGTGAGAACCACTTCTGGAGGTTCCATTAATATGTAAATGATTGTCCAGGTATTTTTCACCGTCCATCAGTCACACGCGCGGTTGAATCTATCTCAATGGTTGATAGTTACTTCCAAGTGAGTGTAAAATGCATATTTTTAGTCAGCATTCTCTAGAATTTTTCCTTGCCAATTTTATTGGGTTTATATGAACATTTTCCTTATTTCCTTTGGGGGGATGTTTATATAAGTAAAAACGAGCAAGCGGTTCCTTCTTGCCTCTTTTAACCAATCAGGTCTATTAACTATGCTGCATATAGTCTATATGAACTACACATAGGAGTAAACTACTGAAAATATTGCTAAAGAGACAGATACTAAGTACTATATCTGCTAAATTAGATCCAGGGGCTTACCACTTCAGCAGTTAGAGAAACTTATGCCATGTAAATGTTACAACGACTTCCTTACTTGCTAAGGAACATCAATTTGGAAACGGTCTAAATGGGCACGAGCAAGAGCTTACTTTGAATCACGAAAAGGGTAGTCGTGATGGGTGAAAACATGAAGTTGGGAAACAATTTTGGCTTGTTTTTGACCAAAAAAACTGCTGATTTTTATGTTTTTCAACTTCGACCTCTTCAAACCCATATCTCCCTTAGGAATTTCAACTTGAAGTAAACACAAAGGTTTTATAGAATTGAATTAGCTTTCTACTCGTATTTTTTTAAAAAAATTTTATGGACATATCGTGGGACAATTTTGTTGTCAACATATGGCATATACTTGAAACTTTTAGGTACGGATAATGAGTGACCTGTGTTGATGACAGTTTTTTGATAGATGGTTATTCATTTTAGGGAAAAAAATTGTAGTTTCATAATCTACACACACTACACTGGATCCTGGACTATATTTTGAGTTTTTTAAGACTTGGGAACTATTTTTTATTATTTATCGAAACAACGTATGTTCAGAAAATGGTGCATTATCGACACATGTTTTTGTCTTCACATTTTCTTTCAAATGTGACTCTTATTGGAAAAACTAAAAACAACCCATTGAAGAGGACACTTCAAGGAACATCCTTGTATTTGTTTTAAAAAATTTGGCTTAGTCATTGTGATGATATTGAATTTTCATTGTGACTGATTTTTTAGTCACTAAATTTTTTAATGATAAAGTTTAGTAAACAAATTAGTAAAAAATAGTAATCCTAAATGAAATTCAAAAAAAAAAATATTATGAGAAAGTAGATTGAATGATGTATCTACTGGTATTAAATACGACATGTAATTCTCATGTTTTGCAGTGGTCCAACCTTGTTAAAGTGACACACTTCTGAATTCTGCAGAAATGGTGCTGGAATTGTTGACCAGAAACTCTTGGGCGAGAAAATGTCTTCCAAACTCTAGGTCGAGAGTTTAGTTCAAACTCTCATCCAAGAGTTTTTTGAAAAATACAGCGTTTCAATTGGTTCAAAATCTTGGCCTAGAGTTTTTTTAAACTCTCGGCCTAGAGTTTTTTTAAACTCTCAGCCGAGAGTTTGAACTCTCAAAACTCTCGGCCTAGAGTTTAAAAAACTCTAGGCCGAGAGTTTCAGGTTGACATTTTTTCCCCTGTTCATCCGCGCGCCCTCTTTCCCAGCTTCACATTTTTGTCATGGAATTGTTTCCCAGCTTCGCGTTTTCACCCTGATCCAACAACCTATTTTGATCTCTTCTGTAAACTTGATGTAAATTTGAACTAATACATGGGTGCTCTACATATATGTGGTTATATGTGGATCTTGATAATCCAATCGATGGTTTTTTCTTTAAATCTATAAGTTCTGGGTGCTCGTTGCATGCTTCACCGCATTGAAGGTCAAGTGGAGTACACGAATCATGTGGAAATAGTGGTGAAACAATAACATAGGAACAAAGAAAATCTATAACTGCTATATTTTGTATCCTTGCGCATAGGAGGGCGTTGGTTACCACTTGGATCGAATCCTGCAGTGCAACTTTGTCCCATATCGTGATGAGTATAGCATGGAAACATTTAGAGGAAGCACGTAACTCAGAGTTATTAAAATTTGATATACCCTACCATGATTAATGATATCTGTTTTAATTAGATCGTTTGACAGGGCGTTGACAACGCCTTCTAGTAGATATTTCCTTCAACTGACTTAAGGTCGTTACAGAAACGTCGATCTCATATTTTCAATAGTGTGACATTCATTCAATGGAACCTTGGCGTTACTACAATCCATAACTGTTGCTACAACCAGAACAATAGAGGGAAGCACCCTTGGTTCGTTTTGGTTTTCTTGAAAGGGTCAGAAAAGCCACAATACAGAGTCAAATAAAGAGTGAACAACGCCAGGTTATCTTCACACCGTGAGATTGAAAATGGAGAGTCAAGATCTATTGTGTCATGGTAGAAGAAAAAATCAGGATAAACACACAGGTAGCCTAAGCTTGCATCAAAGTAGAGTGGAATTCATTTGTATTTTTCTTACTCTCCAAGCAAACCAGCATATTCCACCCTATTTTATAATTCTGTATAAACCAAAAAGCTATAGTGGTGCCCATATAACTAGCTGTAGCTATAGTGGTATGCTATTCTTATGTATGGAGTCCAAATAGACGCATAAGAAAAACCGTACAACTTGTAGCTGCTGCATCACAACGAAAATGCAATCACCAACAACATCTAAGCCCGCAAATGCTGTAGGTGACACAGATTGAATTTAGTTCAGTAAGAAATAACAAATACCTAATCCCAACCCGTAATTTTTTATCCCATGAGGAATAGGAAAAATGGGATCGTCAATGAGAGTGCCACACTTATTAGTAAGGAATATCTTCCATAAAACCCGCATACAAATAGTAGAATCCATATTCAGAATCCAGATTGTATGAAGTTGCAGAGATATTATGGAATTTAGTCTTTTGTTGACTGGGTGGGAAGGGTGGGCAGGAATATGGGGCTATTAGTTGACTTATAAGTCTTTTCTGGGAGCATGCTCCTCCTTGAAGAAATAGATGGATTTATCCCCTAACTTAAGCGGGGTTGTTCAATTATGAACCAACCAAGTTAGTACATCTAATTTAGGCTAGTGCTTGTGCTTTTCCTACTTCAACAAGGAAGGTCAGCTTCTGCATCAATCGGATCTATAGATGCTACACATGTCCTTGCTTATAATTGACAAACAACCAGCTCTAGAAGCAAACAGACCATGAATCCCAAACTAGAGTAGTTAATTGATATTACAAGTGTGGAATAGGTCGATGCTTCATGGTGGGGAATAACCTCGTTACAAATCTCTTACTGGAAGAGATCAATATGTGCCATTAATTTGGTGAATCTATTCTGAATGGCTATAAACACCTCGCTTGGATTTCTCTGAAACCCTGACTGGACCCAATACTGATGTCTCGATCAAGTAATACAAAAATTCCCAATTCATTCATTTTGGTTTGTTGTTTGAATTACTCATGACTTTTCCTTTCATAGATTATAATGGCTAAACGATTAGAACAACTAAACAATTAGGATGAATAAATAGTTAAACCTTTTTGTTTTAGCTGCAGATTGTGTACCTTTGGATGATTGAGGGGATGTTGTTGGAGACTGGGGGGTTTTCTCTTGGCTTCCATTCTCTTCCACGCTAAACCCAAGCTACGAATAGTCTGCACCGATAGAGCCCGCAAAATAATATGGAAAAATCAACATGGGATTCTAACAAGGGACCTTTTGACCTTGAAGAATAACTTAGAGGAGGAAACTTACATTATTTGAAGCAAGGGCCTGCTGTCATATTGAAAATATTTTCATAGCCTTCATTGCAATTTCATCTTTAGTTGAACATGGATTCGAAGACACAAGTTCCCTCTCTGCACACGGGAATCCCCAATTTGCATGCTACAAAGTGATTTGATCCAGCTCTGGCTCTGGCTCCCACTTGTTCTTTGACTGTTAATGGAGACGAGAAATCAAATGGGCTCGCTCCCTAATAACCAACTACAGTTGACCTACCTTGAATAATCCCCAGGATCCATTTGCAACAGGCATGGCGTGAATAAGTTCTTGGGAGGCTAGGACATCAATAGGGTTTGATAAATACTTACATAGAATTGCCTCTTTCCATTCCTCACCCAAAAAATCAAAATGTGTGAATATGTGTTGCCCATATGGAGGTTTTTTTGGGGCTTTACCCTTATTTGGTTGAAGAGTTTTATTTTTTTAATAATAATGTGTTTTCAAAAAATTTCCCTCTTTTTCCAAGTTAAAAAAAAATAAAAAATATATATGTTTTTTAATGTGATGTTATATATATTAATATATATAAATACAAAATTATATTATATAAGTATTTATTATAATATGTTTATATATATTAATATATAACTATAATCATAATGTGTTTTCAAAAAATTTCCCTCTTTTTCCAAGCTAAAAAAAATAAAATTATATATGTTTTTTAATTTATTGTTATATATAAATACAAAATTATATTATATAAGTATTTATTATAATATGTTTATATATATTAATATATTAACTATTCTATATAACTGTATTTGAGTTTGTTTATAAAATGATATTGAACCCTTAAAATGAGACTTTTTTTTATTGAAAGTTTGTTGTTCATAAAATTATTTATAATAGATTAAGGCAATATTAAATATATAGTGTATAAATATATTAATATATAATATATTTATATATTAAGTATATTTAGCAAATGGTTGTGCATATGAAGGTCCTTTGTTCCACAAAGAAGGGGGTTTCATTGGCATGAAAAAATGATAAAGTTGTGGAAGCACATTATTTGCATTTTCTTGGGGTTGCTTGTTATATATTTCTTCCATGGTCCCTGTGGAAGATTTATTACAATGAAAGAAGTTGTCATTGATTGCCTAACATCGATATACCCTCTAACACCTTCTTCAACTGTTGATGGTAGATTGGGTTAAGGAGACAGTTTTTTCGTTTAGAAAATTGTCCTCAGTTTCTGCCACCATTAAATGGTTTCAAGACTTATGTTCATGGCACAGTAGAGGCACATGAGACTTGAGTGAATTAAATATTAGAATCATTGTAACTCTTAAATTTTAATTAAAAAACAATTTTACAAAAATATGGGAGGATTTTTTTTCTTTTCAAAATGGAGGATATTGGAGATTTTTTGCAAGGGAGAGACCCGAGGGGAACTTCATAACTTTCCAAACTCAAGCACGAGGATTAGAACCATGATGAATGGATGCATATGGAGAATTAATTATATTGGAGGTTGTGAAATATTTGACAATTTTTAGCTAACATCATGATGACGCAAAAAATATGAACTTGTCGAAACTTTAACAGACTGCCGAGAGGGTCAAACGATGATGATTTTTTTCAAACAAAATATGAACATGACTAGTATGAAAATCCAAACATAATGACACCAACTTCATGATGTCATGACAATGTCAAGAGGTAAAGACACAACAAAAATCCAAGACTCAACTCAACCACACTATGATGATGCACATGATGCCGAATTGGCAGATTTGTTGAAGAAATAATACAAAAGAAAAAACGACGAAATAAGGTATGGACATGATAAGCACATCGAATTGAATGTGACAGTACAGATGAAATGATATTGCAAAAAAGTTCAGTAGGTTCTCCTATGGAATTATCATGTTTTGACACTAGCTCGTGTCTTTGAATCCATATACAATGTTACAATTTACTAAATTTTAACACTGCAGATGGATTCAGAGACCCCCTTCTAAATTGGATTCAGAGACCCCCTAGAAGGGGGTCTCTGAATCCATCTGCAGTGTTAAAATTTAGTAAATTGTACAAATTCATTATCAAAATTGTAATTTTCCATTGTTGGAGTGACACAACTAAAAATGACCAATTGTTATGTGGTCATTTTTAGTTTAGTTCTTATCCTGAGACCAAATTGGTCATTTACCTTGGTCATTTTTAATTTAGTTCTTATCCCGTGACCAAATTGGTCATTTATCTTGGTCATTTTTAGTTAGCTCACTTAAAATTTCTCAATTTTGGTCATTTATTCCTTGAGAAAAATGCGGTGACCATTTTTTTTGCTCACTTGGCCACTTATCTCTCATTGTGTACTAGTGGAGTAACAAAAGGGCATCTTAAGAATAGATGTATGATGTTTTCCTCATCTTTCCTGCAGAGTGCACACCATCTCGACCCTTCAAATGTTTTAATCAGACTGTCTTAGGTCAAAACTTTCTTTGTAAGAATGCACCACATGAATAATTTTTCGTTTTGAGGACATTTTGATTTCTAGAGGCCCCTCCACCACCACAACAACACCCCGTTATGAGCTTCTGTAGCAAGATTCGCATACCCTAGCTTTGGAGTGTATATAACATGATGGGAGGCCATCCAAATAAACTCATTTGGGTTGTCTGTGATATGCACATGAGAGATACACAAAGCATTTAGATAGGTAGTCCATGTCTCATGTTGTTCTTCAACAATCCCCAACATAATTGCACTTTTCCATCCTTGGTTCCAGATAGAGGAAGACTCGGGATTTGCAATTTGATTAAGATGGGAAATGTTTTGTTGTTGTAGGTTCTCAATGATAGGTTGTGGAAGGATATGTTGATTCTGGAACCCCTACCATTGGTCAGCCCCAACTCGAACTTCAACACCAATTTTCCATTCCAAGTTTTCCTCAATGAGGTGGAATGAGTTTAGCAAGGCGTTCCAGATGACAGAAATAACACGCAGGGGTTTGTTTGTCCTGTGGATCCATTCTTTCACTATGTCAGGAGAAATATATTTTTTAGTCACCACCTCCGTCCATAGACTATTAGTAGATAAGAGCCTCCATCCCAGTTTTGCTGCTAGGGCCTTTGAGAAATTGTAAATGTTTTTTAACCCCCAACATCTTGGGATCTTGGGCTATGCAATAATGTCCCATTTAACCCAAAGATTTACCAAGTTTTCACTTTTCCCAGACCAGAGAAATTTTGAGTAGATTCTTCTTACCTTCTCCAAAGTCCCTTTTGGTATCCAAGCCAATGACATCTACTATACTAGAATCGCTTCAAGGACTGATTTTACTAACACCAATCTTCTCTCTCTTGATAAACACCTATGACTCCAGCATGATAGGATTTTTCCAATTTTGCAAGAAGCCAATTCCAGTCTTCTTTCTTATAGTTGTTTGGTTTGAGCACAAAACCCGGGTACTTTAACCCCTCATCCGGGATTTCCATCTCAAACAAAAACAAAATTGAATATATGTGGAATTCATCTTCTTCCATATTGATAGCAGTTATGGATGATTTTCTGGCATTTATCTGCATACCCATAGCTCATCCAAATAGCTCAAGGATTTCTCCTAGCTTCACTACGTCACCGATTAATCTATTACAGAAAATTAACACATCATCCACAAATAAAAGATGTGTTATTTGAAGAAATTGAGAAATAGTAATACCTACAAAGGAACCTCTTCTTTTTGCATCAACAATAGCTCTGCTCAAGCATTCCGCAACAAGTAGAAAAAGTAGGGGGGAAGAGGACATCCTTGATGAATTCCTCTTTCAGAGTGAAATAAAAGGGAAGCTACACCGTTTATTAGAACTGCAAAGGAGATAGTGGTAATGCATCTCATCAACCATTTGACAAAAGGGTATTCAAACCCTAAATGCATTAGGAGAAGCCTCATGTATGACCAAATTACCTTGTCGTAGGATTTTGATAAATCATTATTTAGTAGAACCCCTTTCAATTCCTTTTTTTTATACTGTGCAACCCTTCATGTGCAACACCTATAGCCTCATGTATTTTCCTTCCCTGTAAAAACCGAAACTGCTCATTTGAGATATTTTTTGAGAGGGTCCCTTTAAACCTCCTGGAAATTATTTTTGCTATCACGCTATAAGTAATGTTGCACAAGGAGATAGGCTAAAATTTATCCAAATATTTTGGATGTTCTATATTTGGGATGAGGGCTATGAGCATTGAGTTCAGGGGAGGGTGCATGAATCCCCTCACTTTAAAATCCTCAAATAACATCCTCAAATCAGGGCCAATGGTATCATAGACTACCAAGAAGAATTCAACAGTCCACCCATCTAGGCTCAGACTTTTACCTTTCTGGAAGCTATGAAGCACCTCTTTAAGTTCATCTTCTGTGACCTCTTCCATAATTTCTCTATTGTCTTCAGGTGTTACAAAGGTTGGGAAGAATTGGGTCATCCTGATCACTTCTACAATTGAAACCCCTTCTGTCGCTTTGTATAGATTTTGGAAGTGTTATTTTCCCATATTGGACGGGCCTTCAAAAGAAGAGACTGCTTCATTGTTCTAATCCTTTAAAGATCCAAATAGTATTTTTCATTTTTCTTCCTTTGGCATAAGCCTGAAGAATTTTGTTTTTCATCCCCGCTTTCTATCCAGATAGCTTTACTTTTAAGTCTCTAGAATTCTTCCTTATCTTTTATAAGTTTTATTCTAATGGTATCCAAGATAACCAATCTATCCTTTGCTTCCTGAGAGTCGTATCCTCCCCCTGCAAACTCAAGAATGGATCTAATATCTTCTTCAATCTGCCTGAACGTCTGGTCATCCTTGATCTTTTTTTCCTTAGCCCACTGCTGCACTGCTTTTTTGGTTCTTGATAGGTTTTGTGAAAAGTGAAGGGATGCATGACTCCCTTCCTCTTGAGTGTATGGGATCCGGGTAGATTTGATTAGATGGACACAATATTCATCCTTTAGCCATGCCTCATAGAACTTGAAAGGACTGGCTAGTTTTTTATTCCCCCCCATTAATTCCAGGAAAATAGGTGCACAACCATATTCACATCCAACATCCACCAAAACACGGTATAATATTTTTGCAATGTTGTGTTCCCTAATTCTTCTATTTGACCATGTAGGTTTCAACTTAGCCACTTCTATGTTCAAAAGGCCACCTTCTCGATGTTTTTTTTTAAATACTTTTCCAATAGGTCTACCCTTGTCCTTTTCCCCCAAATTTCCTAGGCTCCCAAAGTAAAATTCAGGTCTCCTCCCATAATTATATTCGAATGTTGCATGAAGGATTTCCTAAAGAAAAAATCCCAGAAGGGAACCCTTTCCTCATATGGACCATACACATGTAAAATTAGTCACAACAGATCTATTGAACAAGAATATCAATCACAAAGATGTAAAACAATTTGGAGTAAAAACTGTGCAAGAGAGATGCATCAATGCTCTATAATCCAGAATAGCAGAATTACAATACAATATTGTCACAACAGAGTGATCAATTCGAATTAGCCAATAAGGTCATTCGAATATACTACATGGAATAGCTTGGCTCCAACTAGGATTCTCATCATCAGATCAGTGGAGTCATCAATGCAAAAGTAATGGTCAACCAGGGGTCAAACTGAGTCTAACTGAGTGTGGTAGGTGTAATTGGCACATGTAGGCACTAACTGAATGAAGGAGGCTCAGTGGAGGGTGCATGAGGAGCTAACTGGAGTCAGAATAGGCAGTCTAGTCTCACTGGAGGTCCATCGAAGTGATACAATCAATTGAGAGTCAGTCTAGCCTCAAATCAAGGAAAGAACTCAACTAACTGAGGTGAATTGGAGTGGTAGGTGAGAAAAGGCACCCTTTTTAAGTGGTAGGTGCATGCTGGGCACACTAAGCAATAGGAGGGCTAAAACTGAGTGGAAGGAAGCTCCCGGGTGCTGGCAGACTGGGGACTAGGTGTTGGAGGCATCAAACTAGTGACTGGGCTACATGCGGATGCATGCATGCATGCAAAGTACATAACTGAATGATGAGATATCCTAACACCCCCCCTCAAGCTATACTATGATGTATAATTGAATAGGGCCCTGGTTACTGAGACCAAAGGTCACCCCAATACAATAATAATCCAAATAAATAACAGTTCATGAACCGAGGAAATGGAGAAAACCTCATGGGAAAAACCCCCCCTTAAAATGGACTGTAACACACCAAAAGATTTAACTACTCCAAACTCAAGTAGATATGTCTGGAGGTATCTTACTCTTGGGAGTAAATGGGTCATTCTCCAAAAACATGTGCTTGAATTATCCATCAGTGGATGCAAGCGAATGTGGAGACTTTATGAACTTGCTCTTCATACCGAAAATGGTGAGAACAAATCTGAAAATATGAGGATGATCCTAGAACCTATGATTCGAACCAAGTGAGGTAGGAATAGCTCCAATCGGATCAAATAGATATTGAAACTTGAACTTCTTTTCAGTGGAAGTTAAATCAGCTCCAAGATTTGACAAATGATTTCTTGAGATATCCTTTGAACCAACAGGGGTGAGATCAAAACCAAAATCAGCAAAAATTGCATGAGAATTGAACTCAAGCGAATGGTAGTGCTCTTCATCTTCAGTAAAAATCTGAGAAACTGTGCAAATGATAGAACAAAAGTTTATAGAAGGCATGAAATCAAGGAGGACGAATGCTTCACCTCCAAAATCAGATTTTACCTCCAAAACATCAAGTAGATCATTATTTGCATGCCAACAAACTCATGTGAAAGAGAGGATTCAAGAACCTCTTCGGAATCTAGAGTATGAGCTGGTTTATCTTGCTCAGAATTCGAAATAGAAGACTTTGAGAGAATGAGTGTTGAATCTACAGTTTCTTCTTCATCTTGAACAATGGATGAGACCAAGACATAATCGAAGAGAGCGCATAAGGAGATCTCACTGGGCTTGTTCTCCAAAAGGCTAGCGTGATCCTCTTCTTCCTGCTGTCCAAATTCTCTATTGAGTTAGGCCCATAGATCTCTTGTATTTTCAGTAGTAGTACTGAGGTAGCGCATACAAGGAGACATAGCAAGACATATTTTCCCAAAATCTCTATCACAATCATTAAGCCAATCATTCTCCTCTTTAGCGGAATCAAAATCTCTTGTATTACCAATGCACATATCAAAGAGACATTGTCTCTTCAAGAATGCAATCATATTTGGTTTCCATTCATCATAGTTGAATGGAGTAAGAAAATTTTGTGAAAAATAAGTCTCCATCTCTGCAATAGTGAATGCAAATGGAGGAAGTAAGAACCTACAAATCACAAACAAATAAACACTATGTTTTCAGCAATAGCTACAACTGTAGAAGGTGCTGCAGCTGCAAAAAACTACTGCAATGTGAAAAAATATTGCTCTCTTCATGTTGAACACCTGCAGAAAAGAAATATTGTCCCTGCCATGGCTCTGATACATGTAAAATTAGTCACAGCATATCTATTGAACAAGAATATCAATCACAAAGATGTAAAACAATTTGGAGTAAAAACTGTGCAAGAGAGATGCATTAGTGCTCTATAATCTAGAATAGTAGAATTACAATACAATACTGTCACAATGAATGAGCAATTCGAATTAGCCAAGAAGGTCATTCAAATATACTGCATGGAATAGATTGGCTCCAACTAGGAGTCTCATCATCAGATTAGTAGAGTCATCAATGCACAAGTAACGGTCAACTAGGTGTCAAACTGAGTCTAACTGAGTGTGGTAGGTGTAACTGGAACATGTAGGCACTAACTGAATGAAGGAGGCTCATTGGAGGGCGCATGAGGAGCTAGATGGAGTCAGAATAGGCAGTCTAGTCTCACTGGAGGTCCATCGGAGTGATACAATCAATTGAGAGTCAGTCTATCCTCAAATCAAGGAAATAACTCAACTAACTGAGGTGAACTGGAGTGGTAGGTGAGAAAAGGCACCCTTCTCAAGTGGTAGGTGCATGATGGGCACACTAAGCACTAGGAGGGCTAAAACTGAGTGGAAGGAAGCTCCCAAGTGCTGGCAGACTTGGGACTAGGTGCTGGAGGCATCAAATTGGTGACTGGGCTGCATGCATGCATGCAAAGTACATAAATGAATGATGAGATATCCTAACAACACATTGAGTATGCAAAAATATTTACCCATTTCTAAAGAAATAACTCTAGTCCTAATCATGATAGGAACCCCATGTTCCTAAAGATTTTATGGTTTTTGGATTCCATCCTGTTGCAAGCCCACCCGAGTGTCCATTGTTAGAAAAACAGGATCATAGAGCAATAACAATATACAAGATGCAAATATAAATCACATAAAACACATTACAAGAGAGACACCAATATAATGTGGTTCACCCAATATGGGATAAATCCACATAGAAATTACTAGTCCTTATTATTATACCATCCAATAAACGAAGGGATACAACCTATAGCACATTCGATGCAACTTCCTCTTCACTCTTTCATAGTCTCTCTTACACAATCATAGAGATCTTTACAATGCTACAAAACAAAACTGTATTATAATGCCTTCCTTTTAAACAGGGATTATCATGGGAAAATACTGTGGAACACCCAGTACCATGGGCCTCTAAGTCACCCATTATTGACCAAGTCATGACTATGAAATTACAACATTTTACAAGGCATTTTTTTCAAACTTTGCGCTACAGGGGCACTTCCCCAAAACCCCCACCAGGGGGGATCCTAAAATGTAGTCGCCGCCCCCCTGGACCCCCCATGGCGACTATATTTGGGGTGAAATACCCCCCCAAACCCCCCCGTCATGGGATGGGATCCAAACACGGATGAAACACGACCTCTGAATAAGGAAGGTCAAGCTCCACAACCAACATCCATTTGCATGCTGTGCTATGAATTCAAAATATTTTAAGGTATTCTTCAGATATAGTGTGACTGCATCTGCAGTTCCCACTGTCTCCTACAGTAGAATGATTGTAGGTTGACTTATTAATACTAGTCTTATAGGTGCAAGTTTTTTGGAGAAACTTGCCAACCCCCTACAATTCAAAGATAAAATTTTCATGGGGTATCCCCTTCAAGGGATTTCTTTTCTCTAAGTTCCCTTTAATGGTTTGTTTTCTACCGTCCATCTACTCTTTCTGAGCCCTTTCTTGTGCTATCGATATATGTGAAGGTCTTCCTCTTCCTCTTTCTTTTTCTGAGGGATTCATATTTTTTCCCAGCCCATAATTATTCCCATAAATTTGCAAGTTCTCATGGATGTCTTGAGATCTAAGGTGGATCCTAATACTGATCTCCTCTATACTTGATCTGGTAGGGACCTCTGAGACAAATGATGGGGGTATCAAGGAGTAGAGGGTGGGACCTTCTGGGAATCCAATTATGGAACCTGGTTTATCTCCATACTAGAGTAGCACGGGATGGTGTCATACTATAGAGGAATAGGTTTCAGAGGTAGGGAACAAGGTGGTTGTGCTTCAGAAGTGGGGGTGGGTTTGTTTATGCTCATGCACATATTCATGTCTCTTTCCTTTTCCATCCAGTCATTTCCAAAAATATTGATAGCATTTTCCAGATAAATAATAGAGGTGGGAAGGGCAGATTCCTTACCTGGAATCGTTGTCATTGCTTGGCCCATTAGATGAGGGTCCTCCCCAATCGCAACACGATCACCTTGTTGATCCATGACTAGGTTCGCATCATATTCTATCTGAGGACCATGCCATCAGGCTTCCCCACATTTTTCCATCCTATGTGACCCTGAATATTAATTTACTGTGATATGAGGCACGATACTATCTGATTTTTTTCTGACTTCCAGAGTCTGCCCCGGAACCCTCTTTAGTCCATTTCCTAGGTATTGCATAGTTTCAATTAAAAGGGAGAGTGCATTGATTCACAAAGTGCCCATATACATGGCACCTGTGAAATCTAAAAGTGATTCCTTCATAGTACAATTGTTTCCTTCTGACATGCTAACCCCGAACCAGTTGGAAATCCTTCCTGAGACCATCCCTATTATTTATGGAGACTAGGATTCTAGAAATAGTCATATGCTTTGTTGTAAAAAAAGGCATGTCCGCATCTATAAATGCCCTAGGGGAATTCCCAATGTCTCTAAATGATTCAATATTCCAAAATTCCATCGAAAACCCTAGGAGTTTTACCCACACTAATGCCACATCCAATCGCTCACCGTCTGCATCAAACATAGGGGTCCATTTCTTAAACATAACCGGAGTTGATTCAATGCTCCAGTACCTTTGCAAAATCTGGTTGGCATCTTATTTTCTTTTGAATTTGTAAACAAACCATCCTTTCTATAGGATCCTCTTATCCAAAACATAATTTAGGGTTTCAAGCCAATTTTCTAGAGTATGTTGGCTGAAATATCATCCACACACCTTTCTTACCACTGTCATTTCTACCATACTCACCAATTGTGCCACTGAGACATCCACCCCACAAACCAGACTCAAAAGATCCGCCAGGTATTTTCCACACTTATTTCTTCTCTTTTATTGGCTATACCCACCGGATCTGCTCAGACTACTTCTAGGGTTTGTTGCTTGTATTCCTTTGATATTTTCTCTTCCTATGTCTGCGTCAATAGGGTTCCCACTCTGATCTGTTGGTTTTAGAAACAATGTTATGAACCCTTATGATCCCTGTAGTGGATCATCATCGAGAGCCTAGACATATTTTGGGAGACACAAAAACCCTCCACCTATGAGTGGCCATCCCGCTTCCAAGATGTCCGAAGAAGGTAAGTTTTCAAAAACCTCTAAGTGTGGAGGGACACTCCATAACCCTAGGTTCTTCTATGAGTGAACAATTGTTGATTCCACTACGACCACACATCCTATGCAACTGGGAGATTTGTCGTTGAAAAGTGAAAACAACTTCCCACCAAGATGAGTACCCAAACCCCTAATTGCCAACGACACCATCGTAGTTTCTGAGAATGGATCATACAATCCGTCAAGGGGGGGAAGAAAGGTTTCAACTCCGTCTGCTATTCCTTCCTAGATGTGGGTAGAGTTCTAGCTGTCACCTCGTGGTTGATCCTTCCTATAATGTCACCTTGATCATTTTTCGAATCTTCCAACTGTCTACCCCAATTTTGGACGAAAATAGTTTTCCCTTCATACAGGTCATCTGAATAATCCACAAGGTCTAATTCTTCCTACTCCATAAGGAATATTGTCAGTCGTACTTCAGAAAAGAAAAAAAAAAAAAAAAAAAACGTTCGGGGTTGGAACTACAACCCCTCTCATCTAGCCCCACTCATAGAACCCTCGCACCGCAAAAAAAAATAAAAAATAAAAAAGGAACACGTTCGGGGTTGCAGCTACAACCCCTCTCAGCTAGCCCCACTCATCAAATCCTCGCACCGCAGAACCCCTTCATGACCTCTCCGAGTAGTCCCATATATATATATATATATATAATGTTGACAGTTAAGAGAGAGTGTGTGTGTGTGATGACCATGGTTAGTGTGTGTGCATGTGTGTGTGTGTGTGCACCAACATATATATATATATATATATATATATATATATATATATATATATATATATATATATATATATATATATATATATATATATATAATTGTTTTCCCGTAGGGGTGTAGCTCAACCGACGATTCGCTTGATATGAAGGAAATGTTGTAAATGGAGGTCACGAGTTCAAATCATCTCGACTTACCCGTGACCCATGCTTGCAGGATGTGTGGGTACACCTAGGGGTATAGTAGTAGAGGATGGGATTGGATCCCTGGACCCCGTGCCACGCGAGTACTAGCCCTTCCCAGTTGTTGATTCCCCTAGTTACAATATATATATATATATATATATATATATATATATATAATTGTTTGATGTTTGAGGAGTAAGAGTGAACATCAAATTTCAACATTGGGTTGGAGTGGATGTTAATACTCATAAAAAACTTATAATGTTTTTTTTGTACAATAGTGCCAAGGGTCATTTCCCTTTTATACAATACATATGAAGGTTCCATAAGGAACTGTCATGTACTATGGTTCTAGAAAAAAATTTCCTCGAGACTTTTCTCTCAAACCCAATATAGAGCCCCAACGCTCTAAGTGGACGACCTCCTACAACCCCAACACACCCAACTCATAGTAATCCCACATGCACCTAGTCATGTAGTGTATAGGAAAAATATGAGAGATCTGAATATTGATTTCATCTCCTAACAATTTTGAAAAAAATATTATTATTAATATATTTATTAAATTTATTTATTACATTATTTATAAACGATGATAATAAATTTAATTATTTCTTAATAAGAAAAAAAATTGGCATATTTTATTTTCTAGTTTTGGTGTTTCAAAATTATATAAAATAAGTTTATAATTATCAAAATGTTATAGAAAAACGATCAAAATATATAATAATATTATTTTAATATAATTATATTTAATTAGCCTTCGAGGTGTAGAACAATTGGCGATATGGTGTACTATTAAGGAACTCCTTATGACGTCGAATGTTCAAACCTTGAATACACTGTGCACCTATGTAGGGCAGTGTGGATGCACCTAGGGGTATGGTGGTAGCGGACATGAATCAACCATGTGCCATGCGAGTACAAACTCTGCCCCAGTTGTCGATTCCTCTAGCATATATATATATAATTTTATTTATAAATCAAAATTATTCTTAGTAAACATTAATAATCATCAACATCATTACCATATAAATAAATAACAATAAATTATAATTAGTTATATTTGCATAGTCTAAATATTTGATGAATTGGGTCGGAATAGGTGGATTTTTTCGACATGATTTTGAAAAAATACGATCAGAAATTTTCAAAATACAGGTTACAATTGTCAAGTTTTGGAATTTTGGGTGCCCCAAGGGTTTTTGAGAGTGTGGAATCCATTTTTATCATCAAATTCGTGATTAAAACATAGCTAAATTCTTATTTTGCAAAATAAAAATAAAAAAAACGTCGAATTCTTGGAAAAAATGGTCATCCAACCCAAATCGTCAAATTCCTAGGTGTCTCCAAGTATATATACCTAACCTTATATTTATAATTAATTATGATGATAGTTAACGTCCACTTAGACCAATTTTAGTTTATCGGACCTTAAGAAAGAAAAGTAAGGAACTACATGGTTTGCTTTAGAGTTTTATTTATGTGCTCAAAAATCTTGGAGAGGAGTGTTCCTAAATTACTATAATTTTGATGAGATATAAGGTTGGGTAGGTTCGTATTGTAACTTTCTAAATTGAGATCTTATGTGGGTGTGCGCAAGGCAATCTAAGATGAAGTGTGTTTCATCCTCAACATGCATATTCTCACAAAGACGATGGATCCTTTCATCCCACGGAGTTTTAGGAAATTTCCAATACTCTGCTTCACTACGGAACTCATGGGAGTTCATTATTATGTTAGTTGTGTGTATCTTCTTCTTTATGTTAGTTAAAATAGAGAGATAATATTCATCTTCAAGATTAGGGTTAATGACCTCCTTGTAATATCTTAATTTTCTTTTATACTTTAAATTTGCATTACACCATAGCTTCTCTTTGAAATTTTTAATATCGTCTATATTTTTCAATGTGGCATTTTTTTAAATCCCCCACATATTTAACCATGACATGGCATATTTATGCCAACCTCGCTTGAGACTTAGGTGGTTTTGGATGGAATTTAAAGCAATTTTTGGAAGTCTCTAGTCTCCCAAGCTATTTAATTATTTCTTGTACATTATGTACCTAGTCATATTTATGCTCTCAATGGGGGAAATACCCACTTCAACTAGGAGAATAAGATGTGGTGTGTCGTTTCTAATTTTAAGATTGTAAGTTATAAAATGCTTATGGATTTCCTCAATCCTTCACCAAGATTCTCTTGAGGTTGCAACCCCAAACTTCACAACCATATAGGAAAATGAGAGTGAGAGTTTCAAGGAGGTATTTATTTTTATCCCAGATCACAAGGTTTACTGACTTACAATTGTTTTCAAGACCAAAATAAGATTTCCATCCTCCGTTGATCCTTCTCTCAATTTTGTAGTTCCAGTTAATCTTGTGATGGGTATCAATCCCATGATATTTGTAGAAAGTCACTTCCTCCAAGTTTCTATTATCATACAAAATATGAGTGTAAGTGACCTTATTATATTTTATAAACATAACTTTGGTTTTGTTGGTATTGACAGTCATGCCCATATGAGAGCGGAAATCCTTGAAATTTATTAAATGCTTATCAAGATCAAAGGGACATCTTGCTAGAAGAACAATATCTTCAACATAAATAAGGAGGATGAAGGAAATTCCTGCTAACATCCTACATTGTAGCCTACCTCTATTAAATAACCTTCTAACTTATCAATGTATATACCAAAAATGGTAAGGAAGAGGGGGTAGCCTTTCTTAACTCCTATATTACAATTAATATCTTCCGACCAACCCTCAATGTTATTAAAATTGGAAATGACATTCTCATACAACCTTATTGCAGTGGCTCTCCACTCGAAAGGAGCCTTGAAATCCTATACTCTTTTCCACAAGTTATTTCTAGGAACTGTGTCAAAAGCTTTCCTAAAGTCCACAAAGCAACAAAGGAGATTGAGCTTATTATTGCAGCATTCCTTTGCAATGATCCTAAGAGTAATGAGGTGGTCTATGGTGGAATGATACCTTCTAAAATCAATTTTCCCTAGATACTTCTTTTACCTTCAATTTCTATCCATAAGTTGATCTTATTTTCCAAAATAATACCATATAACTTGGCTAGGAGAGGGCTAATCATAATGGTCCTATAATTAGAGGGGTTATGTTTATCATCTCTTTTAAAATTGGGTACAATAAGGATCTGAGTCCAAGGTTTAGGGAAGCATTGCTTGAATGCTAGATTGAAGAGCTTGTGCATGTGAGAGATGAGGATAGACCCCCCAATTTTTAAGATATCAACTAAGTGGCCTTCAATGTCCTTGGTTTTCCCATTCACAAGGCGTTTAATCCCAAAATCTATATCTTCAAAAGAAACAACTTCATCTTCCATAAAAAGGGGTTTAATGTTGTCCATGACATCATTGGATTCATAAAGCTTCTTAAGATAGGAATTACAATCCTCCAATACAAACAAATTATTCTCTTTAGTTTTGTGAGTTAGAATTTGCCTCCAGAGTTTCTTAGGATCCATCATTGAGATGTCTGAAAGCTTCTCCTAATTATTATTTATATAGGTCCTTTTTTTCTCTTTTAATGAGGGACCTAAGTTTATCTTGTCAACTTTTAGGGACTCCTCAATAGCTTCTTTGATTTCTCTTCTTGCGATTTTAAACTCTTTGTCATACCAAAGGTTGGTTACTATTTGTATTTTTATATGACACTTCAATAGAGAACTTGTTAATGGAAGATGAGAAGGTTGTAAAGAAATTATGATAAAAGTCTTCCATGTCGCCCCTACTAGATAGAGGAAACATATTATTATTTAAATCATTTTGAAAAAGATCAGCTTTACTTTTGTTGAAGATTGATTACTTTTGACTCTAAGAATTTGTTTATGTGGGACTACTATGCATAACAAAGTTGAGAGTTATAGTTAAAGGTCTATGATCCGAGTCAGGTTCATAGTCATTTAAAATGTCAAAATGTATTATTTAGTTGTTTAAAGATATATCAAAAATGACATAGTCAACCACACTACTTCCAAGCCCATCAATGCAAGTCATTTGGCTAGAATTAGGCCATTTCATAAGATCGTTGCAAAAAAATAGATCTTTAGCACTACAAAGCTTGATTAGCTCAGAACCAAACAAATTTTCCCCTAAAATTTCAAAACTTCTTTTTAAGTTGCTAGCTAAAGCAAGGTCTTCGTCTAACGATAAAGGATTAGGGTTGGAAGCATTACACTAGAGAGTAGCTTGGTTACTATTTGTTTGAGCATTAACATCACTCATTACTTGAGGATATTGCCTTCATTTCTTAAACTAAAAATAAAAATATTTTTAGCATTAATATATGTAATCTCTATCCTAATTAAAAATATATTTCTTATAAAACTTAACCGGAGAAGAAATGTTCTTCCTATATATAGAGAGACATACACCTAACCTTATTTACACAAACAATATGCACAAAAGTCATGTTTAAGCTCTAACCTCATTCGCATAAAGCATTGTATGCAATTATCTTGATCTCGTCTCACATATCACATAAGATAAAGTGCAAGTCCTTGTTTGAAAGACCATGAGTAATCACCTAGCGTCAAAATATACCACCCTAACCTTTTTCCATAGAAAATATAACTTACTATTAATAAGAGAAATAGTAAATAGCACTACATCATCCGGAAAAAAACAACCCATAAAAGGAGAACCAATAGCCATGTCAAAAGGCCATAAAACAAATACGTCATCCAGGCATATAACCCATAAAAGGATCCAATCGACATGCATAAAAACCAAATACAAATAGACTGTCCAACATAAATCCAGAGCCAAAACAACATAAAAGATAACCATATCCAAGGTAGGGCTCATCACCCCTACCCAAGAGCCAATAACATCCGAAGGGCCAAGATCAACGCCCTTGATAGAGACCAAAAAAGATAACGGCTTCCCATGAGACAAAAACCCAACAGGATGTTGGAGGAACAAGAGCTAGTCACCTGTAGAATGATAAGAGCCGCAATATAAATATATAAACCCGAAGGCTGCAGAAATAAAGGAAAAACTAGGACCAATGCAGATCCACAGAACCAAAGGAAAGTCGAATATCATCCCGCCACTCCTCCTAGTATAGCAACCCCACCAAAGAAGACAAAGCCAACTTAGAAAGAAAGTCCGCCTCCTGATTGCACTCACAAAAGACATGAGAGAAATGGATATGTTCAAATGAATTAATGAGGCGCCGAAATTCATCCAACCAGAAAGTGAGGACCATCACGTTGAGAGAAGTATGCTGCAGATCCCACGAGATAAGAGCCATGGAATCCCCCATCACCAGGAGAGAAGAGACCAGTTTTAATCGAGCAAAATAGAGTAAGAGACAAAGTGCACAAAACTCACTACGAGTATTGGTGCCCAAATTGGTGTTCATCCAAACTTTGAAAAAGCAAGTAGAAGAAAGATGTAGAACCGCACCAGCACCACAACAAGTCCCATCCATATCCGCACCATCGAAAAAACCACAAGGATACGTTAAAACCGGTAAAGCTAGACATCGGAGAGGACAGACCGCAGTAGGAACAATACCAACAACAAGAGCACAAAATTCTTTGAAGGTCACAACCATTCTGCCTCAAATGAAAGCAAGGTTTGGAAGGACGTCCTAAAAAATCAACCGATTCCGGGCCTTCCACACCCCCCAGATCATAAAACATGGGAGCTCCATCCAAAGTTTAGTATCGGCCAACCATGAACCCAAACATTCCACTAAAGTGGCAGAACGCCAATGCCCTGACAAGCCCACCGAACTGCAAATCATGGACCAAAGACTTTGTACAAAACTACAACCAGATAATATATGATCCATAGACTCCTCCTGACAGCAACACATAGGGCATCGACTAGGACCAGAACCCCCATGACAGCACAAATTGTCCCAAGGAAAAATTCGATTGGTTAAATCGAGCCAAATAAAACATTTCACTTTTAGCGGGATGATGAGCTTCCAGATAGACAGATGCCACCACTGAATTAGAGCAATATCATAAGCAAAAATGGATTCATAGGCCACCTTAGTAGAAACAATACCAAGAGATACATCCCATGACCATACGAGTTTATCAGGAGCCATAGATAAAATGATATTCGAGCGCCGCAGGTCACAGATATAGCATGACCACTCCAAACCCAGGGAACCACAAAGACCCAACTACTGAGCCAAAATCCAAGCCGATTGGTTCCCCACCAGAGCCATAGGAGCATATGCATGATACAAGTTATAGAATCCATGAGCTCACAAGAAATATATAAGAGCTACAGATAATCTGAAAGTGTGAGGACCCCCCACAATGGGATCTTCCCCTAATAGTATCTTACGACCATTCCCAGGTAACCAAGTAAGCCAGGAAGAAATAATCTAGAAAGAACCAAGGAGACCATTCAAAAAATTTGAAAATCCCTTAGAGTTAGGGAGACCCCTCCGGAACCAATCAACCACCAATGATTTTTTTAAATACTTCCCTCGAACAATCTGACTCCATATAGAATTGGAAAAGAGTGCCCGCCATAAACTTTTAGCTTGAAGAACTGAGACAAAGTATTCCATATTTTTTAAGTCCTATCCCCCAAGACCCTTGGGGCAAGCCATAGAATGCCAATTAATCAAATGAAACTTCATAGAGTCCGAACCCCCAGACCAAATGAAACAGAAGGTCTTCCTGCGCATGATTTTGAGAATAGCCTCTGGAATTTTACATAAAGAAAGCCAATAAACTCCCAAGTTTTGCACAACCGATTTTGCAAGAGTAAGTCGCCCCCCCAAGGACATGCACCGCAAACTCCAATGACCGATCCTGTTATCAAATCTCTTTAGCAACCATGACTAGTTCGAGACAAGATAATTAAATGGTTTGATAATAAAAAACCCAGGTGATGAGCCCAGGTTATAGGTACTCCATAGACGCTTTTATGCCACACATGAGCAAGAAAGGATAAGAAAACAACTCTTTTTCTAGGGGAGAATGCATTTGTTTGATTATTAAATGAAGTAGTTTAACGATTATTTTTTCTTATGCTTTAAGCGTTTTATGTGCTAATCATATGAATTTAGGCATGTGTGAGCAGGACGCAGGTGACCTGAAAAAGTAACAAGTAACCAAGAACAAGACTAAAGATCATGAGTGACTCAGCGATCTCATTTTCTCCTTATTTATAGGAAGGACTCCTGTTAACCAGGATCATTGTTTACAATGTAGAGCTAGGTTAGAAATAAGGATAAATATGGACTTCTTGAATAGCAGGGGGTCTGGAGACATTTTAGAAAAACAATCTTGAGCATGTTTTTTTGTCTTTGAGACAGCTCTGTTTTACGTTTTCCTTAAACATGGAGTTATGAATTGATAATGAAAGACCAATGATATATTAATTCCTTGAGTTCATAAGTTTATTTCCCTCCTGAAATACCTATTGGGGAGGGCCCCCTCAATACGTAGATCAGGAGTTTTGTGTTTTATTACAGGTATTTCTCATGCATTTTATTTATTGTTTCTATCATCATGATGCGTGAAATTACTTTGGTATTTGTTTAGACATCAGATTCCAATTTAAGCACAAATGATTTTCTTCCATAGTTTGATAACACTGCGTCCATAGTTCCGTAATGCACTATCTGTAGTCCTGTGTGTGCCATCCACGCAGGCATATTTTTGTAAGTTTAAACCAAATAGACTAGCAAGATCATTGAAAGAAACATAATCACAGGATAGACACAGAATATACCCTGGGAAACCCTCATGGGGTAGAAAACCCAGCAAAGCTTTCCTCAATAAGATGATCAACCAAAATACAAGATGTGCTCCCTCCTTCTTTGTCTCCTCAGCAGATCTCCCAGACAAGTGCGCTATCTTTCTCAAGTGAGTGAGTGTGTCTAATGAGGAGTTCACCTCCTCTATTTATACTAACTCCTCACTGACTAAAATACCTAATGGGGCCAACCTCTCCTGGAGAAGTCTAATAACCCCTAAAATATAAGACCAGGGCCGACCCCCACATGGTGGGTCTAATAACCCTATATACCACAAACCCTCAGAGGAATAAACATCTCCGGATACATAATAGGGTTACCTCGGAGGAATGAAACATCTCCTGGAATAATAATGTACAAATATAATATTCTTAGAAGTTACAATATTCAACACTCCCCCTTAACGAGAAGGATATTATAACAACATCTGTAGGAGTAAGGAGTCATCGACTACATCATACATGATACATCTATAAATCATCGGAAGCTTTCTTCAATTCATCATCATCAGTAACTCAACCAATTACTGGAACACTAACATCATTAGCATTGTTGTCACACGATCATCAGCATCATTATCACATGATCATTAGTATCGTCATCAGCGTCGTCATCACACGATCATCAGTATCGTCATCACATGATCATCAGCATCGTCACACGATCATCAGCATCGTCACCTCACAATCATCGTCATCAGCATCGTCATCACACGATCATCAGCATCGTCATCACACGATCATCAGCATCGTCATCACACAATCATCAACATCGTCATCATACGATCATCAGCATCGTCATCACACTATCATCAGCATCGTCATCACACGATCATCAGCATCGTCATCACACGATCATCAACATCATCATCACAGGATCATCAGCATCGTCATCACATGATCATCAGCATCGTCATCACACGATCATCAGCATCGTCATCACACGATCATCAGCATCGTCATCACACGATCATCAGCATCATCATCATACGATCATCAGCATTGTCATCACACGATCATCAGCATTGTCATCACACGATCATCAGCATTGTCATCACACGATCATCAGCATCGTCATCACACGATCATCAACATCATCATCACATGATCATCAACATCGTCATCATACGATCATCAGCATCATCATCACACGATCATGTTCCAGGATGATCAATCCTGCTCTCTTTAGGACATAAGTCCATGGATGATACAATCCGATCTTTAGTTCTCAGAGACATCAGTCTACAGATCAATTCTGGGACCTTAGTCTGGGGACGATGCAATCCCCTACCTATTCATTCAGGACTTCATTATCGGAGACCCAGTCTACGGCTCAATTCTGGGACCTCAGTTCGAGGACGATGCAATCCCCTACCTGTTCATTCAGGACTTCATTATCGGAGACCCAGTCTACGGCTCGATTCTGGGACCTCAATCCGGGGACGATGCAATCCCCTACCTGTTCATTCAGGACTTCATTATCGGAGACCCATTCTACGGCTCAATTCTGGGACCTCAGTCCGGGGACAATGCAATCCCCTACCTGTTCATTCAGGACTTCATTATCGGAGACCCATTCTACGGCTCAATTCTGGGACCTCAGTCCAGGGACGATGCAATCCCCTACCTGTTCATTCAGGACTTCATTATCGGAGACCCAATCTACGGCTCAATTCTGGGACCTCAGTCCAGGGATGATGCAATCCCCTACCTGTTCATTCAGGACTTCATTATCGGAGACCCAGTCTACGGCTCAATTCTGGGACCTCAGTCCGGGGACGAGGCAATCCCCTACCTGTTCATTCAGGACTTCATTATCGGAGACATCATGTCTACAACTCACTTTAGGATTGAAGTCCAAGGATGATCCAATCCTTTCATGTCCACAAAAGACTTCATTTTCGAAGACATACATCTATGGCTCTCTTTAGAACAAGTGCTCAAGGATGATACAATCCCTCTTCTTTCTCGGAGACCCCCGTCTACGGCTCACTTTAGAACAAGTGTTCAAGGATGATACAATCCCTCTTCTTTCTTGGAGACTCCCGTCTATGGCTCACTTTAGAACAAGTGTTCAAGGATGATACAATCCTCACATGTATTCTCATCAATACGAGTATCCTCAATCATACAAGTACATTAATCAATACATGTATCAATACATCTAACATCAACATCATATATACGTTTATCATCAAAAGCATGTATTCTCACTAATACATATAGCGTCAACAACATGTATACATCTAGCATGTATTCTCACTAATACATCTAACATCAACATCATGTATACATCTATCATCAAAAGCATGTATTCTCACTAATACATATAACATCAACAGCATGTATACATCTATGATCAAAAGCATGTATTCTCACTAATACATATAACATCAACAACATGTATACATCTAGCATGTATTCTTACTAATACATCTAACATCAACAGCATGTATACATCTATCATCAAAAGCATGTATTCTCACTAATACATATAACATCAACAGCATGTATACATCTATCATCAAAAGCATGTATTCTCACTAATACATATAACATCAACAGCATGTATACATCTATCATCAAAAGCATGTATTCTCACTAATACATATAACATCAACATCATGTATACATCTATCATATCTGTCATCAAAAGCATATATATAAGTAAAACTAAGTATTCTAAATATAGTAGTCCTAAATTTAAATATTTCTAAGTAACTAGGTGTAGTGACCGGGTAGCCTCATCATTGATGAGACAAACTTGTCATCAGAGATCATACTACTCCCCCTTTCGAGGAGGGTCCTTTTGAACTACACCAAGCTTGTCTCAGAAGTATTCAAACTTCACTCGAGACAGAGGTTTGGTCAAGATATCAGCAATTTGATCTTCAGTGCTCACATACTCGACCTTGATAGCTCCCCTCTGCACCATATCTCGTATATAAAAGTAACGGATCTCTATGTGTTTTGAATTATCATGGAACAAAGGATTTTCTGTCATCTTGATGCAGCTTTGATTATAACACATAATCACAATGGGATCCATTTCTAAGTCAAACACTTCAGATAATAGTTTTCGGAGCCATACTGCTTCACAGCTGGCAGAGCAAGCAGCTATATATTCTGCTTCAGCAGTACTGAGAGCCACACTGGTTTGTTTCTTGCTGAACCATGAGATCATGGCAGATCCAAGACCATAACATCCACCTGATGTACTCTTTCTGTCTGAGACACTTCCTGCCCAATCAGAATCTAAGTAACCATGTAATTTGAGTTCATGACCTCCAAGATAATATAGACCAAAATCTAATGTACCTTTTAGGTACCTCATTACATGCTTTGCAGCTATTAAATGAACCTTTCTGGGTTCTACAAGATACTGACTTAGGGTATTTATAGCAAAGCATATATCTAGCCTAGTATTTGTCAAACACATTAATGACCCAATGATTTGTCTATATAGGGTTAGGTCCACTAGTTTCGATGTATCATTAACCAATAACTTTAAGTTGGATTCCATGGGAGTGGCCATGGATTTACACTCCAACATATCAAACCTTTTAAAAATTTCCACAGCATACTTTCCTTGATTTAAAAAGATTCCTTTTGGTTCTTGCCATACTTCTAGACCTAAGAAGTAGTGCATTAATCCAAGATCTTTCATCTCGAATTCTGAGGAAAGCTTCTTCTTGCTTTCAAGAATCTGTTTCTCATTTCCGGTTAGAAATAGATCGTCTACATATAATAACAGTATAACTGGTTCATCATCCATTACTTTGAGATAAAGATTTGGATCAGCTTTACTCTTGGTAAAACCCATGCTAGTTAAGAATTTGTCAATCCTTCCGTACCAAGCCCTGGGGGCTTGCTTCAACCCATATAATGACTTTTTCAGTTTGCATACATGAGTTCTTCCATCTTTAACCTCAAACCCTTGTGGTTGTTCAATGTATACTTCTTCTTCAATTACACCATTTAGAAAAGCTGTTTTAACATCCATTTGGTGTAATTTCCACTTCATCATAGATGTAAGTGCCATGATAGTTCTTATTGAAGTATATCTAGCAACTGGTGCAAATGTTTCTTCATAGTCAATTCCCTCCTTCTAAGAGAATCCTCTGGCTACAAATCTTGCCTTATATTTTTCAATGCTACCATCTGCAGCATGTTTTATCTTGAAAATCCATTTGGAAGAAACCACACTTTTATCTTTTGGTTTGGGAACTATATCCCAAACATCATTTTTCATTATTGACTGATATTCTTTTGTCATTGCTTCTACCCATTCTTTCTTCTGAGATGCCTCTTCATAGCTAGTAGGTTGTTGATCCACAAGATCACACATAAAGGCCATATAGTTGGACACTAGCTTTGGTTTCTTTCTTTCTCTAGTGGAACCTTCAGGAGCTCCATATCTTTCAGCTCCTTGAATAATATCTCTAGCCCATGCTGGCCTTTTTTTCTTAGATAAATATGTGATAGGAAGTTCTTGTGGTTCCAACATGTCATGATCCTCTGGTGAATCATCCTCGGGGATGTGTACAGCCTCTATGGTCCTAGGAGATGTATCTTCTTCATATATTTCTTCAAGTTGGCATTTCCTGGATTTCTTGAGAGCTGATTCTTCATCAAATGATACATCTCTACTTATTTCTATATGATGAAAACCTGGTATGTAGATTCTGAAGGCTTTGGATGATTCAGAATAACCAACAAATATCCCCTTCTTACCAGAAGGATCCAACTTGGTTCTCTTTTCTTTTGGAATGTGGATGTACATAGGACACCCAAATATTTTAAGATGACTTACCTCAGGTTTCTTTCTTGTAAACACCTCTTCTGGAGTTTTGAAATCAAGAGCACTATGAGATAGTCTATTTTGCACATATACTGCTGTTTTAACTGCTTCAGCCCATAGATACATGGGAAGATCTTGGTCATGTATCATAGTCTTCACAGCTTCCATGATAGTCCTATTTTTCCTCTCAGCCACCCCATTTTGTTGGGGATTGTAGGGAGTGGTTAGTTCTCTCTTAATTCCAGCTTCTTTACAAAAGTCTTCAAAGTCCTTTGAAGTGTATTCTCCACCATTATCTGTTCTGAGAATCTTGATTATCTTTTCTGAGAGATTTTCTATTAGATCCTTGAACTCTTTGAATTTTCCAAAGACTTCATTCTTACCTTTTAGGAAGTATATCCAAGTTTTCCTTGAATATTCATCGGTGAATGAAAGATAGTATTCAAACCCACTTAGAGAAGTGGTGGGCATTGGTCCACATACATCTAAGTGTATTAGCTCCAAAATGATCTTAGTCTTTGTTTCACTCTTTGGAAAGGGGTTCTTGACATTCTTCCCTTTCTTACATTATTTACATGAGCCATCATGATTAGCCTTCAAATTTGGTAATCCTATGACCACCTTGCTTACATAGGGTAAGGCTTTGTAGTTAATGTGAGCTAATCTTCTATGCCATAACTCACTGGGGCTAGAAACTTCATGAGTAAGGGCAGCTTCTGGATGACCCTTGAGTTTGTAGAGACCTCCTTCTTTTTCACCAATGATAACTGCAGCTTTAATTGATTTTCCTTTGGACCACATGAGTACTTGTCCATCTATGAAAGCCACTCTAAAACCTTTCTTATCTAGTGATGAGATAGGGAGTAGGTTCTTCTTTAAACCTGGTACATATAAAATTTCTTTCATTTTCAAGGGTGTTCCAGAATCAAGCTTGTAGCTTGCTTCACCAATTCCCTTGATGGGATATTGATAATCATCTCCTAGAGATACCTTTTGGGGTGAAGACTTCTCTTCGATCCTGGAGAGAGTTTCCTTATGACCTGTCATGTGCTTTGAAGCACCACTGTCAATGAGCCATGTGCCTTCACCAGGAGACACAGATCCAGAGAGTGCAGAAAATAAGACATATTCTTCTGGATCTTCTTTCTTTACTTTAGATCTTTTCTTTTGAGGCCTTTCCTCCACTTCTTCTTCTTCTTCTTCTTCTCCTTCTTCTTCTTCACTATCATCTTCTGCCACATGTGCATGATGTATTTTGTGAACAAACCTTTTCTTCTTCTTTTCTGGTAGGGTACAGTCTCTAGCATAGTGTCCTAGCTTAAGACAATTAAAACATTGGACTGTGGAGATGTCTCTTTCTGAGTTTGATCCTCCTTTCCTTTTGAATCTATGAGAGGGTTGAGGCCTCTTGTGGTTCACTTTCCTGAAGTGACCCCTTTTTCCTCTTTTGGTGTGGGTGGCCAAAGCTTGGTCATCTTCTTTGAGAAGAGCTTCTCTGTTGGCTACCCTAGCTTCTTCTTGAACACAATCCTCCCATACTATATCAAACTTCATGCTTTCTTTTCTGGCACACATGGTTTGTATGAATGATTCCCAAGGTCTAGTGAGACCATTTAGAGCAGTAATCACAAGTTCATCTTCATCAAGAGTATCACCAATGGAATCTAGTTGCTCCTTGATTAGATAGACCCTCGAGAAGTAGTCTTGAATGGACTCTCCTTTGTGTATCTTGGTGCTCTTCAACTGAGTCCTTAGATTCATCTTCCTATTGATGTTCTTTCCTTCATACATCCTTCCTAGGGCATCATACATTTCCTTTGGAGTCTTCTTGGAGGCCACTTGGGGAATCAAGTGGTCTTTAATAGAATCATCTATTATTATCTTTTCCCTAATCAAATCCTTCCTATGCTTCTCTTTGGCTTCATCTCCTTCCGATTCTGCAACTTCATCCTTGATATAATGAGCAAGATCATTCTCTTCAAGTATGAGACCAATTCTGTATTTCCATGCCCGAAAATTCTCTATACCTTCTAGCTTGTCTTCAAGCTTAGTATTTGGAGCCATCTTCTCTTGGGGGAGTCCAAGAGACAGAGTAGTACTTACCTAAAAATATTACCTTTTTGCTTTTCCGGATCCTGGGACAGAATTTCTGGTTTTATCGCACTTTTGATAGAATTAGGGTTTGACTTTTCCGGAGTTCTACCCAACCAAAAAGTTCGATCTAGGGCTCAAAAGAAAGGTCTTGAGAAGGGCTATCTAGCCATGTAATCAGATTTCAACAATACCAACTTTCTGCTGAAACCAATTTCTCACTTATCGCACTTTTGGTAGAATTAGGGTTTGACTTTCCTGGAGTTCTACCCAACCAAAAAGTTCGATCTAGGGCTCAAAAGAAAGGTATTGAGAAGGGCTATCCATCCATGTAATCAGATTTCAACAATACCAACTTTCTGCTGAAACCAATTTCTCACTTATCGCACTTTTGGTAGAATTAGGGTTTGACTTTCCCGGAGTTCTACCTAACCAAAAAGTTCGATCTAGGGCTCAAAAGAAAGGTATTGAGAAGGGCTATCCAGCCATGTAATCAGATTTCAATAATACCAACTTTCTGCTGAAACCCTAAACTTCACCGGAAAGAGAGAGAGAGATTCTTACTTTGTGAAAGATGTCCTATTCAGTCTAGCTCTGATACCATGTAAGTTTAAACCAAATAGACTAGCAAGATCACTGAAAGAAACATAATCACAAGATAGACACAGAATATACCCTGGGAAGCCCTCATGGGGTAGAAAACCCAACAAAGCTTTCCTCAATAAGATGATCAACCAAAATACAAGATGTGCTCCCTCCTTCTTTGTCTCCTTAGCAGATCTCCCAGACAAGTGTACTATCTTTCTCAAGTGAGTGAGTGTGTCTAATGAGGAGTTCACCTCCTCTATTTATACTAACTCCTCACTGACTAAAATACCTAATGGGGCCGACCTCTCCTGGAGAAGTCTAATAACCCCTAAAATATAAGATCAGGGCCGACCCCCACATGGTGGGTCTAATAACCCTAGATACCACAAACCCTCGGAGGAATAAACATCTCCGGATACATAATAGGGTTACCTCGGAGGAATGAAACATCTCCTGGAATAATAATGTACAAATATAATATTCTTAGAAGTTACAATATTCAACAATTTTATATCTGAATTCCAGTATTTTCATACCGTTTTCAGGTAACGAGTCAGATCCATGATTTCATGCATAATTCCCTTATTTGATTTTGATGAAATCGAGTTTAAATGTTCCAGCATTCGATTTAAATAGAACAGGGTTTAATCACTTTCAACATTTGATTTGGTAGGCAGAATTTAATTGTTTCCAACATTCAATTCCTAGAATAGATTTATCAGTTTTCAGCATTCGATTCCTAGAATAGATTTATCAGTTTTCAGCATTCGATTCCTAGAATAGATTTATCAGTTTTTCAGCATTCAATTCCCAGAATAGATTTATCAGTTTTCAACATTCAATTCCTAGAATAGATTTATCAGTTTTCAGCATTCAATTAATGGAATAGATCTATCAGCTTTCAACATTCTTAGATTCATTTTATGTTCTGATAAAATAGATCTACTTTCATTTCTTAATGATAGGATTTACATGCTTCCATATTTCTTTCTTCTTAGTTTTTTCTAGAACAATACTTCCTATTCCCTTAGAACATTCTCTAGGATACATTGAACACTTAGAACGACAAAGATCACCCTATAGTGCACATATAGTGCCTAGCATCTCTGAAGTTTGTATGCTCCCTGGTCGATAATCAAAGTATACTTATGGTATATCTACCTCAAAAAGGTACACATTCATGGAGTCCACCACTTTTTGGCATCATTGCCATGGAGGTGATTAAACTATAGGAGACACATCTTATTAAAAAATCATAAAACAATTTACCATGAATGCCTCGATGAAAGAGGGATAAATTTGGACGCTTTCTTCCTAACCTCCCTATGAGTAACAACAGTTCTAAACATTCTCAATTTGAATTCCTCGACTCTGATGAAGAAGTTGATTCTAGCTACGATACACACCGTGATAACTACTTTGCTACCCCTAGCTCAAACGATACTATGGCCAAGGAAGAGGATGAACATAAATAACTATTTACTTTTCCCATTAGTGTACCTCTTGGGGATGCCAGAATGAAGAATATCAATCCAAATACTCTGTCAAACTTCCATGGCTTAACCTCATAAGAACCTAACACATTTTTATTTGAATTTGAGGTAGTTTGTAGGTCTTTTGGTTATACTACTGATGCACAAAAAATGAGACTTTTTCCTTCTACATTGAAAGATATATCACTCAGATGGTTTATGATTCTAGAAGGAAACAGTATCTTCACCTAAGACCAAATAAAGCAATCCTTCCTAGAAAAATATAGAGATTATTGCAAAGCAATAGACACAAGAGATGACATTTTTAGAATGCAATAGGGAGAAAAAGAGTCCCTTGAATACTATGCAGAATGCTTTCAACTCAGTTACAAACGCGCTAGTCACTGTACCCTAGATCAGGAATCTTTGAAACTTGTCATTCTTAAAGGAATCAAAGAAGAATATCTATAAGTCTTGAACCTGTTAGGAGATGGGGATATATTCCATAAAATCTATGACCAAATTCTACAAATCTTCAAGAACTATTCTAGATCCAGAAAAGGTAAAAATGGGATACGCGATACACATCCATTTATAGGAGGATAAGCCTCTTCAAGACCAAACCTCACAAAGTCTGATTCAAGAAATCTTCTAAATGATATGAAAACTGATATCCTTCAATCCCTAGCAATGCAATTAGATGCACTCCAAATAAAAAATAAATAGGATGAGATAAACCAAGCACTGGCAATATTTTTCCCACGCTGTAGAAAGAAACATGAAAAGGGACAATGCCCATTAAATGCAATATAAATCTATGTACTCTGCACTGATGATCATACTATTGATAAATTCCCTTTGCTTCCATCATGCAAAGCTGCCATACAGGATCCCACATCTGAAGGTACTATGGAACAACTCTGTTTTGTTAATCAGAGAAGAAACAATTTTGTTAGGCCCTTCCAGCCCAACAACCAAGAATATTTTAATTAAGGAAGTAATCAACAAAATTGGAACCCCTCAGCACCAACCACATGGACACCTCAAGCAGCTCCAATCCAATTGCAGCAAATCCAAACACTGTATCAACAACCATATTACACACAGCCTTATTCTCCATACCCCCACCTTTTTTTCAGCCACCGATGAACTATGGAAATCCATATCCATATTCAGCAAATTGGAGGACTCCATTGCAGTAGCCACTCATCATGCCGCCCCCACAGAACCAACCACCTCCTAGACCACCCCCAATCCCTGCGCAACCGGTTCGAACCCCAAACAACAACAGAACAAGGCAGCAACAACCATATAACAATGAAGTGGTGCAATTTCCTACTTATGTCGTGGATGCACTTGAAATAAATGAAATCAATCTTAGATATGGAAAAACATTCCAGAACACCCATCCACAGAACAATCAAGAATATATCAATCACGAACAAATAACACATCCTGAACCACAACAGCCAGCTGAGACACACTCTCAGGAAGAAGAAAATTAGCCCCAAATACCAAACATAAACCCCCCATTCCCTTAGAAACTCATACAAAACACCAAAGAGGAGGAGGACAACCTTAACGAATTAAAACATTTGAACATCCAAATCCCCATTTTACAAGCAATAAGAGATGTGCCAATATGTAATAAATTTATTAAATAAAATTGCTTAAAAGGACCTGGCCTAAGGAAACATGACCCACCAACTATAAACGTAGTGGGACAATTAGCAGACTTAATGTTGGGTACCATTGTCAACCCTAAATACCTTGACCCAGGCAGTCCAATTGTCAATGTAACCATTAAAAATAGACCTATTGCAAGCAGCCTAATTGATCTAGGGGATGCAATCAACGTGATGAAAAAGGACACAATGATAGCCTTAGAACTCTTATCGATTATCAGACCAACCAGTACTATGTTGCAGCTTGCTGACACATCAACTGTAAAACCATAATGAATGCTTGAGGATATCATTATCAACATAGAATCCTGGGAGTAACCAGCCAAATTCATAGTCATAGAGGTCAAGAGCAAGCTCAGTGGGTACCCAATCATCCTAGGGAAGCCATGGCTAGCAAAAACAGACGCCTATATAGATTGTCGATCTGGCAACATGACAAGCACAAGTGGGAAGGCTAGAAAGAATGTCACAATTTATCCTCCAACAGGAAACGTTATAGACATAGAATATCATAATTGGACAGACGACTATAATGATATAAATGACCCAAACATACAACGTGTTCTCACCATCGAAGCTGCCCTATCTCTAAAGGCTATTGATGAAGAAAGTCATTTAGATAGATTTATTCAAAATGCATCTTCTAATCATGATATTCTTATAGTTTTTTTGAAATAGGTCAGCAACAGGAAGTTAAGGATTCACCCCACAACTCTGACAGAATGTAGGCAAAAGTGATCTCACTTGAACAACAGTCACCACAGGTCAAAAGAGTCGAGATCATGCCTGGAAAAACAGTCAATATTAACTCAAATTTGGAGCCAAAATAGGAGCAACAAATAATGAAAGTACTCTCAGAAAACAAGAAGGCTTTTGCATGGACATACACCGATATGAAGGGCATCCACCCAGACATTTGCAAGCATTACATATATATCAAAGAAGGCGCTATACCCATCAGACAACCCCAAAAAAGGATGAACCCAGCATTGAAAGATATAGTTAAATTGGAATTACAAGAGTTATTGGATGAAGGGTTCATCTACCCAATCTCAGATAGTGAATGGGTCTCACCATTGGTAATAGTACCTAATAAAGGAGAGAAGTGGAGGATCTGTGTAGATTACAGAGAACTCAACAAGGAAACTAAAAGAGACCATTGCCCTCTACCATTCATTGACCAAGTAATGGACACATTGGCTGGAAATAAATTCTTCTCATTTTTGGATGGATTCAGTGGATACAACCAGATCCTAATCCACCCTGCTGATCAGGATACAACCACATTTACATGCCCATGGGGCACTTATGCATACAGAGTGCTACCCTTTGGACTTTGTAATGCCCGAAAAACATTTCAAAGGGCCTTTTTGAGCATATTCTCCAACTTTATCAATGATCGGATGGAAGTCTACATGGATGACTTCACACCTTATGGGAAAAATTTTCACCAGACATTACAGCATCTTGAATTAGTCTTAAAAAAATGCATCGAAATGAGCTTATGTCTAAGCAATGGTAAATGCAGGATGCCGATGCAAGAGGGCATAGTGCTGGGAAACCATATCTCACAAAGAGGCATTGAAGTTGATCAAGCAAAAGTCACGGTCGTTCGGACATTTCCACCACTTTTCAAACAAAGAGATGTGTGAAGTTTCCTTGGGAAAACAGGCTACTATAGAAGATTTATAGAAATTTATAGCAAAACCATTGCACCTATATTTTCCCTTCTAACAAAATATACATAATTCATCTGGACCAAGCATTGTATGTCAGCATTTGACAACCTCAAAGATAATACAATCACAGCCCCAGTACTCCAATGACCCAACTGGACACTGCCATTCCACATACATTCTGATGCTTCAGATAAATCCATTGGATCAATCCTCGGACAACAAAAAGATAAGAGACTGTATGCCATATATTACATTAGAAAAAACATGGTAGGAGCAGAACTCAATTATACAGTCACCAAAAATGAGTTTTTGGTTGTCATACATGCCATAAACAAATTCAGGCACTATATCACTGGATACCAAGTCTTTGTCCACACCGACCATTCTACAATCAGGTACCTTATGAATAAACCTAATAAAAGTGCTAGAATTACTAGATGGCTACTCCTCTTGCAAGAATTTGACATAACAATTCTGGATAAGCCAGGAAAACACAATGTGGTAGCCGATTTTCTGTCTAGACTGGCCCATGGAAAGGACAGTGAGTTGGTAAATGATAACTTCCCTGATGAGCACCTCTTTGCAATCTAAAAAAAAATCCCATGGTTTTTCGACATAGCAAACTAATTAGTATCTGGAAAATTTCCACAACATTATAGCTACCAAGAGAAGTGCAGAATCATAAGGCAAAGTGCAGCTTATACATGGATACAAGGAATGCTTTTCAAGCAAGGGCATGACCAAATATTAAGGAGATGCATCAGAGAAGATGAAATCCATGACATACTCCATGCTACTCACAATGAGCCTTGTGGAGGCCATTATGCTGCAAAAAGAACAACCTATATAGTACTCCAAACTGGATATTATTGGCCAACACTGCACAAGGACTCCTATGATTATGTATCACATTGTGATGATTGCCAACACATGGGGAAGCCTACACAAAAATAAGAGATGCATCTACATTCCCAAATATATTCGGAAGCATTTGAAAAGTGGGGATTTGATTTTGTTGGTCCATTCAACCCCCCATAAAATAAAAAAAGTTATATTTTAGTATGCACTGACTACCTTACAAAGTGGGAAGAAGTGGCAGCACTTGCAGCAGCAAATAAAACAAATGTAGCAAATTTTTTTACAGAACAAATCTTCCACAGATTTGGAGTTCCATGAGAGTTAGTTTATGACCAAGGAAAGCAATTTACATCCAACCTCATCAAGGACCTACTTCGAAGAAACAATTTCAAACATTGAAGTTCCTCCCCCTACCACCCTTAAGCTAATGGTGAAGATGAAGTGACGAACAAAGAACTTGAAAGAATTTTGACAAAGATAGTACAACTACATAAAAGAGATTAGGAAGACAGGTTGAGTGAAGTAGTTTGGGATTATAACACATGGAAAACAACAACAGGCTTTACGCCCTATGATTTGGTATATAGAAAGAAAATAATGCTCCCTGTTGAATTTGAAATCAAAACATTGAGAATTGCAGCCAATTTAAACATGGAACTTTCATAAATTCAAGAAGAACATATGCTCCAACTAAATCATTTGGATGAGCACCACCAACAAGCCCCTGGCGACACTGAAATCCTCCAGTAATAGAGAAAGAAATGGCATGACTAGAACATCAAACAGAATAAATTCAAAGAAGGTGATTGGATTCTCACTTCCAAATTTTTCAAGGCAAACTCACCACCAGATGGCTCGGACCCTACATCGTTGACACAATCTATGACAATGGCGCAGTCAGAATCACAACAATTGATGAAACAGAATTCCCCATGTTGGTGAATGGACATAGACTCAAGCTATACAAGAAACCACAGTCCAGAGAGGAGTTAACACAAACACTCTATCAAAAAAATCTAATGCTGATAAAGAACATAGATACGCACTGATTATTTTTGAAAAAAATATATATGAAAAGAAAAAGAGAAAAAATATATATATGACAAAAAATGAGAAAAAGAAAAAATATATATATATGAAAAAAAGAAAAAAATGAAAAAGAGAAAAAGAAAAGAAAAGAACAAAACAGACCAGTAGCCATGCAACCAAAGTCAAAGGGAAGCAAAGAATGCCAAATCAAGCAACCCAACAAAAGAAAAAATCAGAAAAATTACAAGCGAGCCTGTAAAAAGAATACAAATACAAAATTCAGCTAAGCATAAATCCAATCAAGCGAGCCAGAAGACGAACCAAAAAGCAATATTCGTAAAATCAAAAGTCAAAATCAAGCGAGCCAACACAGGAAATCAATAAGCAAAAGAATACAAATACAAAATTCAGCGAAGCAGAAATACAATCAAGCGATCCAGAAGAAGAACCAAAAAGCAATATTCAAAAACTCAAAAGTCAATCAAGCGAGCCAACACAGAAAATCAATAAGCAAAAAAAATACAAATACAAAATCTAGCGAAGCATAAATCCAATCAAGCGAGCCAGAAGATGAACCAAAAAGCAATATTCAGAAAATCAAAAGTCAAAATCAAGCGAGCCAGCATAGAAAATCAACAAGCAAAAATAATACAAATATAAAATTCAGCAAAGAAGAAATCCAATCAAGCGAGCCAGAAGAAAAACCAAAAAGAAATATTCAACAACATCAAATGTCAAATCAAGCAAGACAACATAGAAATGCAGGCAAGCAAAAGACAAAAAGCAAGCGAGCCAGCAGAAAGAAATCATAAAAAAGCATAACTACTAATATGCCAAAAATAACTACAGACACAAACAAAATCTACTATGGAACCCCGCGCCCGTACGAACAAGCCCACATCATCTGCTAAGGTACGCTAAGCATAGTAGGTAATCACCAAATTCTTTGTTTCATTTTCAAATCAAATCATTTTCCCCACAAAAACAACTATTTTTCAAGCTGAGGACAACTTTTCAGTCAGTTCGTTCGCACGGTTCAGGGTAACCTTACTGGGTCATGATGACCTACCTTATCCATGTCAGGAGAATGACAACCTCCATAACCGCCATATCCTCTGATGATCAAAGCACCAACGAAATGTGCAATGATGTAAATGAATGCATAAGACAACAAACACGATGCGCAATAATGAGAATGAGTGCATAAAAATAGCGAAATAAGACAACGGGATAAGCAAGAAGATCCAATTAGCGATATAAGTTTCTTAGAAAGGAAGAATACTGAAGGGAGGATTCGACACTCGACCAAAAAGCTGCCAACAAGTCGATGATTGATCCCAAGTACATGAGTAAGTCATCCACCCCCAAGATTTGTGGTTTGATATTGTTTAGCAAACTCAGAAATGACAAAAGGATTCAAGAAAAGTGAGCCAGAAAACCATACACCTATATATGAAAACCACAAGTGTTGGCCATGCTTTGCACAACAGGATGTATGCATTTATTATGGGCCTAAGAGGATACGACACAATAGTAGCCTTAAAATTTACCCAAAACTTGAAGCACATAAAGGAAGAACAATATGTCACTCGAGTGAGGGGATTACACATCAAACTTGATAAAGAAGCAATTGCAAAATATACAGGATCTCCCATGGGGCTACATTGGGGAAGGGATGATAGAGAATCCAACCAGAGGGCGAAAGCAACTTTCTTTGGATGGGGTTAAAGCTACGAAGAAGAAAAGAATGGGGTTAAAAGAGAAACTATGCCTACGCCATGGGACAAGGTGGCTGCCATTATCCTGAAGTATATAACATTCACGGGGAGGCTCAGTTACATCTCAACCTTCCATTTCAGAATTTTGGACCTCTTAAGGCATACGGGCCATATCAGATCAAACAATAACATTAGTATTCCCTTCTACCTTTTGCAATCCCTCTGGTAAATGAGCAAGAAGGTAGTGCAAGGAAAGAAGGATGCATTGGCTCACCATGGACTGATCAAGTTAGTTATTTGCGAAGAGTTGAAGGTTCAAATCCCAGAGCTCTCGTGGGAGGAATTCATTCTGGTCTCGGCTGAATATGTCCAAAGGATGAGAGGCACGCCAAATCCAGGCATAAACCTGGCCTCGAGATCAAAGGAAGAGAAATCCACCTCCGCGTGGGGAGCCAAATGGAAAATCAACCTCGACAGTGATAACGAGGTCATGGCTGAAACTATTATCAGAATAAAGCACTCCAAGGATGCTTCTCACCAGAAAACCTCAGGGGTTTCTTCTAGAAAACAAGGGTCAAAACGACAGAGCGGAAGGTTGGCACAGCAGAACAAAGCCAAGCATACAAAAAAGAAAGAAAAAGAGGCCAACCCCATAGCACAGAACCTGTCTGACTCTGAAGATTTCGGGGTAGAGCAGGATGACCCTTCTACACCTGTAAAAGAAGATACCTTCCAGAACACTGAGAATGAAAATATAAACACTGGAAAGAATGATCAGCTGACTGAGGCATTGGCCAAGCTGGAAAAAGTCAGAGAAGAGCTGGCTTCCTTGAAGATAGAAGAACGACCCCACAAAAGCCATCCTGTTTCACCGGCTTCGCCACCATTTATGCATGAAAAGACCCAAATTTTAAAAGATGCAGCATGCGGGTCAACTGAAGCAGATGGAGCAGTAGAATTTGACACTTAAAGAAAAATTAGGTCAAGCCCAGGAAGAATTGGCTTAGAAAGACCAACAAATTCTGCAGTTAGAAGACACCTTAACCACCACAGCTAGGATATATGAAGATATATTGGGGTTCAGACCGCCATCCAGGGTCTACACAGTTTACCTGAAAGAGAAATGGAGTGGGTTTCAATTACAGAGGTTGAAGCAAGACCTACCCTTGAAATTAACCACTCCTAAGGAGTTTGTAGACACCTCCCTTGTTTGCACCAAATTAGAAAAATATTAGTTATGTGAATTCTTCCTACATAATTTTGTGGTACCAAACTCACCCAATTGGTCACCAAACCCCTACATGGGTGACTTCCAATTAAGAGCACTATGCTCTTGGATGAATCATGAAATAGAAAGAGCCCAAGATGTTCATCTCTACCATGTAGAAGAATTGAATAACCCACTGTGGATCAGAACTGAAGCAAGACATCTTGAGAAGGTAATTCATGATCACTTTGCCATCACCTCATATGAAGATCTAATTCCCATACTTCTTGAAAAACAGTAGGAAGCAGTCTCACATTTTGACATCACCACCCAATGCACCTACAACGAAGTTCAGGAAGCCATTGGTGAGAGGTGGATAGGAATCTCAAACGATTTGAAAAAGCAAGAGCCTCACTCCCCCCTTAGGCTGGAAATTGCACTCACTAGAGCAAAGTTGTATAGATAGTCTTTAATAAAGAACCAACTCAAGTGGATAACTATGAAATTAAGTCCACTTTTCTTTCTCCCTCTGGCTATTAAGGGGCAAATCGATGAAGAGGAGGAAAGGAGAGCATGGGCTAAAGAGTATCAGACCCAAAGTTATTACCGACAGGCAAGAACTCCTCGAGTTGTCGCCTGGGATATCAGGGAGGCCATCATGGAGCAGGATGTGTCACCCAAGGATGGGTGACATCTTCAAGTCCGAGGAGATGATGATCCAAGGATATAGGTACTCCATAGACCCCTTTATGCCACACACAAGCAAGAAAGGATAAGAAAACACCTCTTTTTGTAGGGGAGAATGCATTTGTTTGATTATTAAATAAAGTAGTTTAGCGATTATATTTTCTTATGCTTTAAGTGTTTTATGTGCTAATCATATGAATTTAGGCATGTGTGAGAAGGGCACAAGTGACATGAAAAAGTAACAAGTAACCAAGCTCAAGACTGAAGATCATGAGTGACTCAGTGAACCCATTTTCTCCTGATTTATAGGAAGGACTCCTGTTAACCAAGATCGTTGTTTATAATGTAGAGCTAGGTTAGAATTAAGGATAAATAAGAACCTCTTGAATAGCAAGGGGTCTGGAGACATTTTCGAAAAACAATCTTCATTATATTTTTTGTATTTGAGACATATCTATTTTACGTTTTCCTACAACATGGAGTTATGAATTGATAATGAAAGACCAGCGTTATATTAATTCATTGAGTTCATAAGTTTATTTCCCTCTTGAAATACGTGTTGGGGAGGGCCCCCTCAATATGTAGATCAGGAGTTTCGTGTTTCATTACATGTATTTCTCATGCATTTTATTTATTGTTTCTATCATCATGATGCATTAAATTACTTTGGTATTTGTTTAGACATCAGATTCCAATTTCAACACAAACGATTTTCTTCCATAGTTTGATAACACTGCGTCTGTAGTTCTGTAATGCACTGTCTGTAGTCCTGTGTGTGCCATCCGCGCATGCATATTTTATATCTGAATTCTAGTATTTTCATACCATTTCCAGATAACGAGTCAGATCCATGATTTCATGCATACTTCCCTTATTTGATTTTGATGAAATAGAGTTTAAATGTTCCAACGTTTTATTTAAATAGAATGGGGTTTAATCGCTTTCAACATTTGATTTGGTAGGCATAATTTAATTGTTTCCGGCATTCAATTCTTAGAATAGATTTGTCAATTTTCAGCATTCAATTCCTAGAATAGATTTATCAGTTTTACAGCATTCAATTCGTATAATAGATTTATCATTTTTCAACATTCAATTAATGGAATAGATGTATCAGCTTTCAGCATTCTTAAATTCATTTTCTATTCTGATAAAATAGATCTACTTTCATTTCTTAATGATATGATTTACATGCTTCCATATTTCCCGCTTCCTAGTTTTTCTAGAACAATACTTCATATTCCCTCGGAACATTCTTTAGGATACATTGAACATTTAGAACGACAAAGATCACCCTATAGTGCACATATAGTTTTTAGCATCTCTTAAGTTTGTACGCTCCCTGGTCGATAATTAAAGTATACTTCTGGTATATCTACCTAAGAAAAATACACATTCCTGGAGTCCACCACCAAGTACTTGGTCCCTCCAACAAAAGCCTTGAAATCAAAGGGAAGGTGCAAAGCAATCGAGAGTTTAACATTGCTATCCACAAAGCGTTCCAAAAAGCATGATTTAACATATCTGACCAACATAGCAGAAACTTTACAGAAAAGATACAAAATGTTTTTGTACTGTATCCACTCAGATAAAATACCCAACCCAAACAACATAACATCATCAACAAAAATAGTGTGAGTCACCACTATGCCCGCAATCGCCTAGGCAATCGTAAAATATTTCAAAGATTTTAGATTTTCAGCCAGTTTATCCATCGTTGAGCATTCCACCGTAATATCTACACTTAACCAATGCTTTGCCACCTCTGCTTAAAACGACTGATCTTTAAGCCAAGCCGAATTAAATTTGAAAGGATAAGACTGATGAGAAACCTCAGTATCAAATTGAAGAATAATAGGGAAGTGATCACTGATATGGGTCTGGTGAATCCATGACCGATGAGTCTGGAAACAATCCAGAAGAGACTCTAAAATGAGAAAGAGATCCAACCGCTTAGAGACCAAATCACCAGACTTCCTGTCGTTAGACCAAGTAGGGCCGAGCGGACTTGGTTCCAGATCCACCAAGCCCTTCGAAGAGAAGAGGTCCCTGGAGAAGACCCCAAGAGGATCGAGTCTAGGCGAAGAGCCCCATGTCTCTGCAACAGCCCAGGTAAAATTTAGATCACCAACAAGTATCAAATTTTCTAAATCCACTAAATTTTCAGAAATAGCCTGTTCCCAAAAAGCTACCCTGTTACAATAAGGCCCGTAGCAGTTCACAATATTGATACATTTGTTAAAACCCCACAGTTTTCCATCCAAAAGAATCGCCAAAGAGATGTGAGAGGGATTCAAATCCAGAACCCGTGGATTCCAAGCCACCAACAAACCACCAAACAAGCCAACCGAATCGACAACACACATCAACCAACCTGGTTTGATCTTATTAAAGAAGGAACGAGCTTTCTCCCCACACACCATAGTTTCCTGAAGGAGTACCAAATCCAAACAGATAATTTGAAAGATCCACTTAATGGCCAATTGTTTGGGAAGGCCCCCCACACCCCTAATGTTTAAGGAGAAACAAATCATTAACGACCCCTGGCAAGGGCTTTAATGCGTGCCCTAGAATTAGGAGATAGGAGAAGACCCTGAGAAATCTGTAATTCAGCCCTCGGGGGTAATGCATTTTTACTCTTATGTGCACTGTGGGTCTTCAATGGGGAGAAATACAACGCAAGGCCGCCAGACCGAGCCCCCTTCTCGACTTTGACAGTGGCCAACGAAGGGGGGGGAATGGGCCAAAGAAGGGACAGAGGAATCGACCACCGAAAACTGGTTGTCTATCCTCATCACCACGTCAGGAAGGCTATTAAGACAAGAGGGCATTCGATCCTCCAAAATACGGTTCTTAAAATAAATAGGGATGGGATTTTTTTTAACCATTTCACAATAGGAGGGGTTCAGTAGAACTTTGGATGCCCCAGCAGAAACCAAAGGAAGGGAACCCCCACCCTCCCCAGAAACAGCGACATCAACATCAGGGGGAATAACAACCACATCATCAACAGGGGGAATAACCACATCATCATTATGAGAGGATATGAAGATAATCGAAGTCGGGGAGGGAACCGAGAGAGGTATTGTAGGAGACCCTGGATTATTACATGAGTCCTCGGAAAGGCTCGGGATGGATTGAGCAAAACCCAAATCCAGGGAGGGTATAGATGAGACCGAGTGGCGACCAACAATCCCAACATTTTCCTTATTAAGCTCCATAGATTTTATAAATGAAATCTCCAAATCATTTAAAGAATGATAGAAAGAGGGGGCATTTTCTTCCAACTTACCCAGCATGACCGATGCATTTGATCCAGGAGGAGGAAGACGGTTTAAGTAGCCATCCAAACAACCAATCAAATCAAGTTCGTGCTCGTTAATCTATTGTTTTCATTGATTCCGTCCTAGAATGTTTTACCTGAGCATTTACACGACGTGGGCATCGAAGAAGATGACCCTATCCCTTCTGCAACTAGCATTCCCGCTTGCAAAACCATCATAATATGAATTTTGAGTATATCCTATTAACTTAAGATATTTCCATGCTACAGGTTGGTGTTTAGACCCTATTTACCTTTTTTGCGAGACTTGGGAGCCTGGGCTCGCCCCCTCCTCTCCGTCCCTTATCACTCTCGGTTTCCTGCACTTTACCATTTATTTACCATAACTGAGTAACCAGGTAGGAGCAAAGGAGAGCTGCATTTCAATTCTTATTTTTTTATTTAAAGGCTTACCTTTTTACAAGCAACCCGAAAAATTCTGAGAACCTGCCTATGTCGCAGCTACCTAGAGGTCGTGTCAAACTAGGCCTTCTACTCCAAAACCTTGCGTTAACCTCGCAACATTCAGAATGGGATTAACCATCACTAACTTCGTTTAAGTTTTCCTTTCTTCGTTCACAAACGCCCCTGTTAAACGCAGAGCTACAGTTCTCGGACCAAACAATCTGATTAATGCAGACTCGAACAACTAAACATCATACTAAACCCCAACCTTAGTCTCGACCATCGTGATTTCTCAGATGGACGATCTCGATCTTATCTTGGTGCAAGCCATAAAGAACCTCGCATTAACCTAGCATTAGTAAAATTTATCCAAAGCCTAAACTTTATATAGTTTTTTTATAAACAAGTACATTCATTGTTTTAAGTTATAAATTATAAATTTGTTTAATTTTAAAGTTGTTAATATTTCTTCATTGTTTTAAGTTATAAATTATAAGTTTGTTTAATTTTAAAGTTGTTAATATTTCGAATATGTAACATAAGTATATTGTTTAATTTTTAAAATGGTTAAAAAAACAATATTTTTAACAATCTGATTACAGTATCATGCTTGTGTCAGGTATACTAATAAACTTCTTAAAAAATAACATATCTATAAACATTAATAAATAAATAACATATCTATAGAATGAAATAATTATCCATTAAAATTATGTCGTATTTTTAAGGAGTCAATTGAGTCAATTCTGAAATTCAATAAAATAATATATGTTTAAACAAATTGATATTTACAAATATTTGTTTATTGAAATATTTTCTTAATTTTTATAATAGGCTCAATCTAGGTATAGCATTAATAAAACAATTTAATGTTATTATAGTTTATAAATTTAAAATAGAAACTTGAATGAATTAAAACTTAATGACGGTCGTTAAACCTTAAATGAACCACACTGTGCGTATGCCAAAAGTGTGGAACGATATGGTTACGGTCGTCTTCAGCCTAAACATTTTACCCTAACCATTTCGATGGGGCGATTCGCACCCTCTTTCTAAAAAGAAACATGTCAAATTTATTACAAGCTTACTGCTAAAAGCTTTAGTGTTTATCCATGGCACCAAAATGCCAGGACAACCTTAATTAATTTAAATACCAGTCGTTGTTCGCCCAAAACCTAGAATGGTTCCAAAACTTCTCGCAAGACCTAACATGAAGGTCCTTTCCACCTCGGAGTCTTCCTATTCAGCAATTGGCTCAAGCTTTAGAGGGATATTGCTTACCGGGAAGCGAAGTTCCTTTTCGCCCAGTGTCGGAAGAAACCATGAGCAACCTGCCATTAAAACGGAGTTTGGGGTTAGCCTTTGAAGACTTAAAAGAAAACTGGTCTTTTAAAGTTTAAAACTCTATAAATCAGTTACAGCATCGAGAAGGGTGAAGCTTACCAGATTAGAGCGAAGGCCATAGTTATAGAGTTGAAGCTGTGTCTAGAATTTGGATCTTTTTCACATTTGGCACTTATTACAAGCTTACTGCTAAAAGCTTTAGCGTTTATCCATGGCACCCACGCCAGGACAACCTTAATTAATTTAAATACCAGTCGCTATTCGCCTAGAACCTAGAAAGGTTCTAAACCTTCTCGCAAGACCTAACATGAAGGTGCTTTCCACCTCAGAGTCTTCCTATTCAACAATTGGCTCAAGCTTTAGAGGGATATTGCTTACCGGGAAGCGAAGTTCCTTTTCACCCAGTGTCGGAAGAAACCATGAGAAACCTGCGATTAAAACGGAGTTTGGGGTTAGCCTTTGAATACTTAAAAGAAAACTGGTCTTTTAAAGTTTAAAACTCTGTAAATCAGTTACAGCATCGAGAAGGGTGAAGCTTACAAGATTAGAGCGAATGCCATAGTTATAGAGTTGAAGCTGTGTCTAGAATTTGGATCTTTTTCATATTTGGCACTTATTACAAGCTTACTGCTAAAAGCTTTAGCGTTTATCCATGGCACCCATGCCAGGACAACCTTAATTAATTTAAATACCAGTCGCTATTCGCCCATAACCTAGAAAGGTTCTGAACCTTCTCGCAAGACCTAACATGAAGGTGCTTTCCACCTCAGAGTCTTCCTATTCAACAATTGGCTCAAGCTTTACAGGGATATTGCTTACCGGGAAGCGAAGTTCCTTTTCGCCCAGTTTCAGAAGAAACCATGAGCAACCTGCCATTAAAACGGAGTTTGGGGTTACCCTTTGAAGATTTAAAAGAAAACTTGTCTTTTAAAATTTAAAACTCTGTAAATCAGTTACAGCATCGAGAAGGGTGAAGCTTACCAGATTAGAACGAAGGCCATAGTTATAGAGTTGAAGCTGTGTCGAGCATTTCGATCTTTTTCACATTTGGCACTTCAGCTCGAATCCCATCCTCTCCTGAACCGTAATGGTAAAGGATTTATTCAACTTCGAACTGTTAACATGAGTGGAATATTTTTCTAAAACCAGAGCTCGCCGAGTTGAAGAGGTTATGAAGGCTATTCAACCATAAACCCTCTACCCGAGGCTTAGTATGAAGAGTATCATCACGGAGGTGAGAGTACTTATCCTTCTGACATAAGGGAGGGATGCCAGTGGTTGGACACCCCACGTGGCTCCCTCCCCCATGCCATGCTAGTGAGTCGACACGTATGCAACCCGGGCCCAGATGGCACCGCCATCTGTCATGGTGGGTGGGCACCATAAAGCAGCCTTTATGGCATGCTTTTTCATGCCTTTTCGGCGCTTTTCCTGTGACCTCTCCTTCCTCCCATGTATTGTTGCTCGGGCCCTGTCTGTGAACGCTCCGCCACCCCATTTCTTGTTCACTCTCGCTCTGGTTCTACACCACCCCCGCTCTGGTTCTGCACCATGGGTGCTCTGGTTCTGTCGGTATCCTGCTGTGCTACTGTGATGTGGCGAACGCTTGGTGCCTTACCCCCCAACGGATGGCGTTCGCCGCTGCGGTATGTTCTATCCGCTAGTTCTCCCAACGTTGATACTCGCTCCATGCCCATAACGCACCATAGGCCCTCGAAGTCGTCTGCATCGGACCCCATTGGAGGTTTTCATCGGTTCGGTGGTGGTGTTGTTGGGTTGCTGCTCGACTGGTTTCGCTGGTGGCGATGGTGGCTTCCATCAGGTGTCCGTTGCCTTCGTTCGGTGGCGCTGGTCCCGACCTACTCGTGCTTCTTCGGTGGCGCTAGTCCCTTCCTCCTCACGGCGGTGGCTGGTCCCTTCCTGCTCACGGCGGTGGCGATGGCTATTCCTGCTCACACTTCTTCGGTGGTGCTGGTAGGTTTCCTACTAGCCATTCCCTGCATCAATGTTTTTCAACACTCTCAACCTTCTGGGGATTTCGTGGACCATTTCTGTTTCTTTTAAAGGTTAAATTCTGCATTTCCTGGTTGTGAATTTGTGCATTTCTGGGTTGTGAATTTGTGCATTTCTGTTGGTGAATTGGTTTGGTCCCTTCCTACTCCCGACAGTGGCGTTGGTGCCCTCCTACTCGCACTTTGAATTGTTTATGGTGCAGCGGGGTTTAGGAATGGTTTATAATGCAGTAGGGTTTATGAATGGTTTATTGTGCTCCTGTTAATTTGTTTATGAATGGTTTATGATGCAGTAGGGTTTATGAATGTTTTAGTGTTTATTCATTTATTTAGGTTTGAGGTGAATTTGTTTCGGCTGAATTATTGAAGGTTCTATGGTTTACATTGCAATCATAATTAAGGTTCTGTGGTTAAAGTTGAAGCTGCGTTTAAATTTTTTTTAGGGTGTATGAATTAAGGTTGTGTTGCAGCTGCATTTAAATGTTTTTTAGGGTTTATGTTGCAATCATAGTTTGGGCAGAATTATTGCAGGTTCTATGGTTTTTGTTGCAGCAGGTTCTATGGTCTGTGTTGCAGCAGGGTTTGTAAATTTTTTATGGTTTATGTATTTAGTTTGTCATTTGTTTATGTTGCAATCAGCGTTTGGGCCGAATTATTGAAGGTTCTATGGTTTAGGTTGCAGCAGGGTTTATAAATTTGTTGGGGTTTATGAATTTGGTCTGTTGAATGGTTTATGTTGCAATAATTGTTTGGCCTGAATTATTGAAGGTTCTATGGTTTATGTTGCAGCAGGGTTTGTAAATTTTTTAGGGTTTATGAATTTAGTTTGTTGTTTGTTATGTTGCAATCATAGTCTGGGCTGAATTATTGAGGGTTCTATGCTTTATGTTGCAGCCGGGTTTGTAATTTTTTTAGGGTTTATGAATTTAGTTTGTTGTTTGTTAATGTTGCAATCATAGTTTCGGCCGAATTATTGAAGGCTCTATGGTTAATGTTGCAGTAGTGTTTATAATTTTATTGGGGTTTATGAATTTCGTTTGTTGCTGGTTTATGTTGCAATCATAGTTTGGGCTGAAATATTGAAGGTTCTATGGTTTACGCTGCCTTATGTTGTAGCAGGGTTTGTAAATTTTTTGGGGTTTATGATTTTAGTTTGTTGCTGGTTTATGTTGCAATCATAGTTTGGCCTGAATTATCTATCTTCTATGGTTTAAGTTGCAGCAGGGTTTGTAAATTTTTTATGGTTTATGAATTTAGTTTGTTGTTTGTTATGTTGCAATCATAGTCTGGGCTGAATTATTGAGGGTTCTATGGTTTATGTTGCAGCCGGGTTTGTAATTTTTTTAGGGTTTATGAATTTAGTTTGTTGTTTGTTAATGTTGCAATCATAGTTTCGGCCGAATTATTGAAGGCTCTATGGTTAATGTTGCAGTAGTGTTTATAATTTTATTGGGGTTTATGAATTTCGTTTGTTGCTGGTTTATGTTGCAATCATAGTTTGGGATGAAATATTGAAGGTTCTATGGTTTATGCTGCCTTATGTTGTAGCAGGGTTTGTAAATTTTTTGGGGTTTATGATTTTAGTTTGTTGCTGGTTTATGTTGCAATCATAGTTTGGCCTGAATTATCTATCTTCTATGGTTTATGTTGCAGCAGGGTTTGTAAATTTTTTATGGTTTATGAATTTAGTTTGTTGTTTGTTATGTTGCAATCATAGTCTGGGCTAAATTATTGAGGGTTCTATGGTTTATGTTGCAGCCGGGTTTGTAATTTTTTTAGGGTTTATGAATTTAGTTTGTTGTTTTTTAATGTTGCAATCATAGTTTCGGCTGAATTATTGAAGGCTCTGTGTTTAATGTTGCAGCAGTGTTTATAATTTTATTGGGGTATATGAATTTCATCTATTGCTGGTTTATGTTGCAATCATAGTTTGGGCTGAATTATTGAAGGTTCTAGGGTTTATGATTTTAGTTTGTTGCTGGTTTATGTTGCAGCAGTGTCCCTAAATTTTATCTGGTTTATGAATTTAGTTTGTTGTTGGTTTTTGTCGCAGTAGAATGGTAATAGTTAAAAGGAAAAACTGCATCATACAGGGGATGGATGGCAGTTGACAACAATGACTTTTCCATTGTCTCATCTTATTGGAAAAATACCCATAATTCAGTTGTTGATATCAGCAAGTTTGCCAAATTGGCTATTGTTGATGCATTTTACAAGTGATCTGCTCCATCTTATGATCTGTTGTTGTTGATGCAGTTTACAAGTTGCATGCTATTGTTAAATTACAAGTGTATGATGCAGTTTTTACTTTTACCTATTAACATGAAGTGATCTGCTGCATCTTATCTGTTGTTGTATGATCTGCTGTTGTATGATGCAGTTTTTACTTTTACCTATTAACTTGAATTATGGTCAAAATAGAAGAAGTTAAATTAGTTGTTGCATTATGGGAAAAATAGAAGAAGGTAAATTAGTTGTTGCATTATGGGCATTTATATAGACATAGTTTTATTAAACAATTTGTTGGCTTGATTATTGTTGTCTGTTGTTCTAGCCTTCAAAAGGATATTGAATTTGTTTATAGGAATGTACATACACTGGATCTAATTTACGCCTATTATGTTGATTAGTATGATACTGTATTAAGGTGTAATAAGTCATGCATGAGAGACCTCCATGGAACATTCCTTATAGAAGCATTATTAATAATAGGAGAGAAATATGGACCATGTTGCAGTACAGTTAGCATCGAATGGATGGGTATCACACCCATGCAATGGTTCAACCCCATTCCTAACTGCTAGTTTAAGGAATATAGGGGTCAAGAGTTGTAAACCATAGAACCAACTGCACCATAAACCATAGAACCTTCAATAATTCAGCCCAAACTATGAAACTTCAATAAACCTTAGACCCTGCTGCAACATAAACCATAGCCCACGATATCATCTAGGATGAAGCTATTATAGTGGTCTTGGGATTCTTCTATCTCCCTTTGAATTTTGGGCATATGGTTGTAATCCCATGTGGTTGTAATTCAGCTGAAACGACTGCAACATAAACCATGGACCCTGCTGCAGCATAAACCCTAAAAAAATTACAAACCCAGCTACAACATAAACCATAGAACCCTCAATAATTCAGCCCAGACTATTATTGCAACATAACAAACAACAAACTATGATTGCAATGGTTGGGCATATGGTTGTAATCCCATACTACTGCAACATAAGCCATGGACCCTGCTGCAGCATAAACCCTAGAACCTTCAATAATTCATCCCATACTACTGCAACATAAGCCATATACCCTACTGCAGCATAAACCCTAGAACCTTCAATAATTCAGCCCAAACTATGATTGCAATATAAACCAACAACAAACTAAATTCATAATCCCTAAAAAATGTTAATGAAATGTTTAATCGAAGAACATTATAGCTTGCTCTTGAAATGATGAAATTGTATATTAAACCTTATGATAAACCCCTGTTTACAATGCCGCAAACATCAGGGAACGATATGACCTAGGATTGTACCCAAAAATGTCTAGGATTGTATACAAAATGGCCATGTTGCAGTAGTTAGACCCAGTGATTACAAAATCCACAATGCAATTTGGTCACAACAAAAACTTTGGCATCCCTATATGACACTCCTATGCTTGATGTTGTCCATGATCTTCACTTCCCAATATTGTTGAGTTTCCTGCTTGAGCTAGGTTAGTTGGCATACCTAACAATGGCTGATTAGGTTGTGGCTGGTTGCCTCCATATGATATCCAATTTGCTTCTTGTAGCCATGGAGGAATTGAGTAGCCACAGTGCACACTTGTGCTACTAACCCCTGCATTAGGTTGAGCCCCCTGATAATCATACATATGTCTGACACCTGCACTGGTAGGAGGGAATAAAGTGGACATGCGCACTTGTTGATAGTGGGGGACTTGGATGTTTAGGTCTTGGAAACATGGAGTATTATCTGCAAGATGTTCCAATGTGTTTGGCATCATCCTACTCCCCTCCACTATGTTTGCATCAATGGCAGAACTTTTTGCCACCCCTTGTTCTTTTTGAAGCAATTCTTGAGCCTTTCTCAATTCCTTTTCATGCCTTGCCATTTGTTTTTGATGAGCCTTTTCTTGTCTTTCTTTCTCTCTTTCAAGCCTCTCCTGTGCTCGAATTTCTGTTGCAGCAATCCTTGCAGCCTTCTTTTCTTTAGCTAAGTCCCTCTTTTTTCTGCTTTAAATCCTGGATTTCAAGTTTCCTATGCTCAGACTCAACCAATAGTTTTATATAGTCCTCTGAGGTGAGTAACTGTGAACTTCGGCATAGACGAAGATTGTCTGCTGTAAATTGCATTCTTTTTGCTGACACTCTCTCTACCGGTAGCTTTAGAAACCGACCAAGGAACTGGCCCTTCTTTGACACTTGCTGCTCCTTGCTTGACACTTGCCTTTCAATATTTGGGTCAATGTTCTCCTGCTCTATCTGAACCATATTGTCCTCTTCAGCTGGAACCTCGTTGTGGACACTATCTTCTTCCAGGTTTCCATTGTCCACAAAATAATGAACAATTTCTTCTTCCAATTCTCTGGGCTGTGAAGGCATGTTCATGCTTTCTTCATTTGTCCTTGAGACAATATTTTTGTCCAAATTCATCATGGCTTCTACCAGCCATGATGGTGGGGTAACCTGGCTTAGCAAAGTCAATTCTCCATTGCTGCTTCCTGGTGCATGGTCAACATTTTCATTGACATGAACAGAAGCAGAAGTTGCAACTGTTTCTTGCATAGAGACATTAAGAAGATTAGAAGCAGAAGTTGCAGCTGTCTCAGTTGGTGGAACAACCTCCATGTTACTGTCAATTGGTTCATTATTATATTGTGTTTCACTTACCCGTTCTTCTTCATCACCACAGTATGGTCCTCCTTGAGAGAGGGATATCATATGATCAGCAGCAACAACGTCTTCCTCTACCTCCACATCTTCTTGGCCAGCAACATGTGCTTGGACATCCCCTTCTTCCTGACCATTCAGATCAAATCCTAGGCTACAACTAGTATCATGCATGAGAGCCTCAGAATTCAGTGGCCATATTCCAGTCCTCCTAAACCCAGCTTTGATATTCGTAGGTGTGAGAGCCCTTTTAAAGGCTTTACTTGCAAGCTTGGCTAGCTCAAACCTTTTTACCTCCACCCCTGGATTTTGTGCCATCCACGAAGCTTGCTCACCCCTGAAATAGTTTTTGAAAGGCCCGAACACATTGACATCTAGGGGTTGCAATCTGTGAGTGGTATGAACAGGTAGTGTCAATAGGTCGATGCACAAATTGTTAGCCTCCTCGATTGTTTGCACAGCAATGTGGCTTCCATGACCATCTAAAACCAGCAGGTGTCTATTTACAGGTGAGACACCACCTGGTATAGATGCAGCAAAGTGAGCAAGCTAATTCAAAAACAGTTCTTTGGTCATCCAAGCATGGGGATGTGCAACCATGCATGCACCTGGTTCACAATTTTGTATATAGTTTTTGAGTTGAGTTTTACCTTTAAATAGATAAAATCCATGGATTGAAGCACCAATTGCATTGACACAACATAGAATAGTGATCCACTCCCTGCTCCTAGGCAAAATCTTTGGCACATTACGACTCCCTCTCTTGGCAATTACACGCATGCCACAGTTCCTTCCTGCCTGTAAACCTGTTTCATCACAGTTCCATATATGGTCTGGAGCATACCCATGGTTCTCATATGCACTAGAAAGGGTGGCATAGAACTTAGTCAGAATTGCAGGCTGTAGATTTAGAGCCCTGTCTCTATCTAGGCCCTCAGCTGTACGCAGCACAAGGTCTGGATGCCTTTTTTTAAACCCAAACCACCATGAAACCCATCTTTGAAGGGGTTTGGCCTCCCTTGACAGATTTGAGCGACTGTGGATTTTAGCTGTATCAGCTCTAGCCCATGTCCCATTTCAGCTATCTCCTTACACCACTGAACCACCTCGGCCTCCTCCTCTTCACTCATAACTATAACAGGCCCTTTGCGCTTTGTATGTGTGAGCCCATTTATCCAATAATGTACTGAAGAGGTAGCAACTCCATGTTTTTTAGCAGCAGCATGAATGGAATATCCATTGAACTCTATATCATCAACAGCAGCTAGCATGTCTTCTTTTTTCCAGCCTCTTATTGCACTGATTTTGGTGACTGAACTTGTTCCTTGAACTGTGGTTGGAAGTGACTGTGTGGTTGGTGGTGGGACAACAATGTCCTCTTCCACCACATTGTCATTCTCAACAACATTGCTGGGAGCATTGTTGGCATTTGAATGATTCAGCCTCTCCTCGTCCGATGAGGTGCAGCGTAGCTGGGCACCCCTACTCAGTCGACAACTTGTTCTCCTTGCATTGCTGACTCTTGTCATGCCTACAACAACCTGCACATTTAGAAGGGAGGCTGGTTATGTAGAAGAAACTGGAAGTTGATTATAACAGAAATGGAAATAACATTGCAAGGGAAGCTGGTTATATAGAAGGAAAATGGAAGCTGATTATAACAGAAACATGAATAACATAACTGGAAATAACATAAACAGAAACATAAATAACATAAACAGTAACCTGAATCTACTGTGCACACAGTTCTGCTGGTATGCCTCCACTGTGCACACACTTCTGATGGTATGCCTCCACTGTGCACACACTCTGCAAGTCGAATTTATGGAATGCATCTTCATAAGGGTTGTGGTTCATTTATAGTTGTTTGTTATTGAATTGGGTTGGTAAGAAGGTTGCACATGGATTGCAATCTCTCAAATTTCAATGTGTGTTGTGGATTGATTTGAAAGTGATCCAATGGTTGGGATCTTGTCATTGTGGATCCCTGTGCCTTCATCTGTTTCATGATCTGTGTGCTTCCATCTGTTTAATGGGTGCATTTAATGGGTAGGTGTCATTTATTGAATACAGTGGGTTGGAATGTTGAACAATCTTGCAGTTATGGCTGACACTATCTTTTCTGATGCTTGAACAGGTTTCAATGAATGTTTGAACAGGTTTTAATGAATGCTGGGATATTTAGGCTCCAATAGATATTCGTGGGTCCTCCTTTGATAGGTACCTTGCAGTAGGTGGCAAAAACGAGTTGGGTTATTTAGCTGTTCATGTACTTTTGGATCCCTGAGCAGATCTGTACTTGGTTGGGACAAGATGTTTTGTACAGTTTGTCATATAAAGACTATTTATTGACACCTATTGGCCCAGTCAGTTAATGGGAAATTTTTGGACATAATTTAAATTCTCTCTGCACTTAATATGGAATGTGTATGTTTAATTTATGGGTTTATTTGTGTCAATATATGGTGGTTGTGTGGGACCAGTACTATGACAACTACTGGTCCCTGTTCAAGAATAGACAACTCTCCCCTAGTAGTAAATGAGAAGACCCTTTCGAAATGCCAAGAGTCATTACAGTATTTACGAGTGATCAAATTTGAAGGGTGGGGCTTAATTTTTATTGGAAGGGCATTTGTTATTGGAGCCCTTCAAAGATGAAGGGCAATTTAAATAATTGTACTTCAATTGACAAGTATAAATTATCTAAACTCTTCCCCCAAAAAATGCAAAAAATAAATATTGCTTATCAGAATTTTTACAATTTTAAATAATTGTGCATTCATTAATATTTACATGATAAAATGGTATCTTTTCAATAAAACGGAATTTGAACACATTAATTTGACATATATGTAACATTAATTTTACAGTTCATTAAAATAACAACTATTTTGTTGTATTTTTCTGGGTTAGACCACACTTTATTATACATAAAAACTACTTAGACTATGCAATAACCATATTGGGGCATCTGCATGATCTTATGCATAGTGCAAGACATTGTAACTAGATATAGTCTTAAAATAAAACTAGAACCATGAGAAAAATACTTATTGTTAACTATGTACATAAAGAAGCCACTAAGCAAAACAAGGCTATAATAAACCTACAACCAAAATATACATATAAAACCAACCAAAACCTTAATTCAAACCGGAGAGAGGGCAACCATCCAAGCTTGAGAGATGTAAGAATGATGGACATTAGGCACCTAAGAAAAAATAATAGATAGCTCAAAAAAACATTAAAAAAAATCCTCCATACCAAGCAAGTTAGCAACGCTAGCATCATAGGGGCCTCAACATCAAATTTTGTTGTTCAACACTTGTCGCGGCAACATACAGGTATAGGATGGAGGGGAAATGGAATCAAGCCTAAGACAACTGGAGCCTTGGGACTCGCTGCATGTTTGAGTCTAGACAATCTACCTTTTAAATTGAACCAGAACAACAAAAGAAGTTTGTTAATGGCTCGATTTGCGAAAATTCTAGATACATGAGTAATTAAGAGCTCAAAGCTCTAAAATTTGATGTGTTTTTTACCAATCCACGATTCGGTGATTTCGTAGTCATTGGAATTAAATTTAAGTTATTTAATGAAATAATTAATGTATATACCTCTATGTCGAAATCGTTTTCCATGCTGATGCGGGCCATGCCCTCCTTATTTTCTTACCAAAAGGCATGAGAATGAGGAAAAAGACTTAAAATTATGGACTTCACCATCAAATAATCCTTACAATCACATTGGTAAGGAGTGATAAGAAGATCACAACAATCCAACATGTCAAATCTCAAATGATAGTGCCAATTAAAGACTTATATGGTAAATTTAATATAAGACTTACTTATAGTTGTCTCTTACTCTTTGCGTCTTGACACATTTGAGAATTTATGGTTGTCTCTGCGCCTTGACCCAATTGATATTATAAGGTGAGGATGTGCATGCATAATAAACCTTAGTTATGAATATGCGATGAGGATTTAAATGGAAGAGGATGTAAATACATGTAATTTTTATACGTATTTTGGTGGCAAGTGTCGAAGACAAGCATGGTGAGAAACCACATAGGTTTGGAAGGACGGAGGGAGATTACATGATCATGATCATGCCACCCATCAAATTGAAGACAATTCCTGAGCCAAAAATTGTTTTATTTTATTTTATTAATAACTATTGTGGTACTTTGGTCCAAATGTTTTTTCTATCTCATTGTTTCTCCATATTGTGTGCCTAGTGCCACCTCTCTATATATCAATGCATAAATCAACCTCTGCTTGGTTTGCGGATCTAGCTGCATGCCATTATCTGTAGCTGCATGCCATTGAGTGTTGTTTACAGTTGTCATGAGTCTGTGACAGTGATGCAAGAAATGAAGTCTTGTAGAGGAGGACTCATCAAAGTAGCAATTTGAATTTCATTTTGACGAAAAATGAGTGGACATTGGTAGCCAGGTTCACATAGGTAGTAGGCACAATGTTTTGGCCTTGTTTTGGGCCTAGTAGTGGATCTCTATTGTTACAGCCATAGTCATTGACACATTGTCACACCTTAGATCTCATCCCGAAGTGACTTGGGATTCAGAGTCAAATCCCAGTGGCTAGTACCTCCTAGTCGTCAGTCATCACTCGTCACCTTGCAAAGCTAAGCAGTGAGTGCATGACATGAGTGAGTGAATGATTATAATTTATGATATTTCCAATATTTTGAATAATGAGTTGAATTTTATAGCATAAGAATTTCAACATAGAAATTGAAATTTATATGGATAGGTAATTTCAAATGTTGCCCTTCTTTTGAAATGTTGATATAAATTATGTCCTTCGTATTGGAAGGATAAAATTCAGATTTTAAATTTTTTTGAAGAGCAATTTTAACTTTACACTTCTAGGAAGGGCTAGAACCCTTTGGAAGTGCCAAGGAAGGGTTCAAATTTGAACGCTTATGACCTTAGTATTATCACGACAGTCCTTTATTATTGTTCGTGACTCATTGTCCTTGTACAATCCAGACGGTGGTATCCATCTTCTTGGTATGCGTTGGTATGATACGCTGTACATACTCTTACCCTATTTTAAAGGTAGGTTAATCCTTTCCGTATAGCCACTATCTTCATTGTTCGCCTTAACATTCCGTAGATGAAAGATACGATAACAAATAATGATAATATATTATGACCTGGCGGTTGATCAATTCATGTATTAATTGAGATGGCATCAATTTTTATGTTGGTTGTTTAGTTCAACATTAAAAAATTAGACTTTATGAAACCATGGATAATTAAAAACATAGTCCACATTACACAATTCACTTTATATATATTGGTTACCAAAATGCAATATTTATATTAACAATTAATTATTTTGAAAATAAAATCTTTCACTTTTAAAAATTATATAATATATTATGACCTGGCGGTTGATCAATTCATGTATTAATTGCATTGGCATCAATTTTCATGTTGGTTGTTTAGTTCACCATTAAAAAATTGGACTTTATGAAACCATGCATAATTATAAACATAGTCCACGTTACACAATTCACTTTATATATATTATTTATATATATTAGTTACCACTGACATTTGCCTCTTGAGGGGCAAAAGTGAACGCCGCTAGGAAAAGAGCAAAGTTTGTAATAATTTTAGATTACAACTAAGGTACACCATCGGTTAACCACTTATAATATCAAATGTGCATAATTTAAGAACCCGACAACACTTAATGCAAAAATATGATGAAGTGTAAATGGTTCAAAATTATTTTCTGCTTCTAAGAGTTGCTCGAATCCTGACTTTCAATTCAAATTCATTAATATTGTACACAAAAATAACATATTTTCTACACTTCTAGAAGTCTTGCATGAACAAGAAAATTTGTTTTTCCCTGAAGCGAATCCACAAAATGCATCAAGCAATGTCACAATTCCAAGATTTCAAAATTATTTTCTACTTGTGAGAGTTGCTCGAATCCTAACTTTCAATTCAAATTCATTAATATTGTACACAAAAATAACATCTTTTCTACACTTCTAGAAGTCTTGCATGAACAAGAAAATTTGTTTTTCCTTGAAGCCAATCCACAAAATGCATCAAGCAATGTCACAATTCCAAGATTTCCATTGGCCTCACATCCATTAACGGGATTTGTTCCATTTGTAAGATTCAATAGTTTGTCTCTTATAAGAGCATTCTCAACATTATTCATTGTAGGAGTAAAAGCGAAAGCTCAGATATGTAATTGTCGCTGGCTTGCATTGAAAGAAGAATGGCAATAAGCTTTGATGCATTGACTCTACAAAGACTTCAAAGGAACTTGCGTTGGTGTTAGAAAATTTTCAGGTGATCTCAAGCTCAAATCAAGACCGACGGCTCCAAGAAGCCATTGGAACGATCGAAGGTTACAAACATAATCCGCTTTACATTTTTTAAACTAAACAGAGTACTTCCAGGTGGTATGTTACAAATTATCCTAGCACAGTCATCTCTTGAAGTGTTGATCACTATGATTGATTACCTCATAGGGGTTGACTCTGTCCTCAACATTCATCATGATTGGGATGATTTAAAATGCCATAAGCGAAGCAACCTATAATTCACCAATCACGCAGAGGGAAACGAAACAAGCATGCATATTTTTCATTCATTTACTTCACACATAATTTTAATGCTCTAAATTCCTTCTAAATGTTCCTCTAATGTTCTTCTTTGAATTCATGTCTTATCTGCTTAAAGTGAAACTGTAGAAAGTAGCCAAACCTGTCGAAGTGCAGCACATGTGTTCCTGGATGGGTGGTGGCAGAGTATCCAAAAAGCTCGACAGGTTCCTGTTCGGCCAGTCGTGTCTCACTTCAACAACTCAACCCCGACAGGTTTTGGGTTCGACATGACCTCAACGGATTCTAAATTCGGCACTGAGGTCAACATCCACTGGGTGGGAGGTAGGGTATTCCAAGTATCTAATTTTAATATTAAACATTAAGCTAACACGTAGTGATTACAAATTATTCAACAATTTATTCAAAGTTACCACTCATAGAAGCTCCAAGAAAAATCAATATATACTTATTCAAACATTTAAATATTACATAATCCCGCAAGTTTAGAGCCTATATTGACTCTTACACAGATCTTTACAATTCTTCTATCTTAACTTGCAGGACAATCTTTTCATTATAAAAATCAATTTATAAGTTTTTCGATGGCCGCAGGTGGACAAAATGCTAGTCAATGGATATGCATCCAATGTAACTTCCAGGTCGATGGTGATAGGTGGTTGCCGAGTAGTAGAAATGCCTCCCAAAAAATTCATAAGAGTTCATGTTGAACCCAGAACATGTCGGGGTTGAGTTGTCGAAGTCGAGTTGCCACGGGTTGAAGAGGAACTTGTCGAGTTTGTTGGATTGTCGAAGTTGAATCGAGACTTGCCGAATGTGAACCTGTCGAGTTTGCAAGTTGTCGGAAGCAGAAACGGCCAGGTCATTGAGGTTTTAACAATTCCTTCATCAAAAGAGAATGCTAAATAGGTCAGCGCATTTTACATTGCAGTTGTTTGTTTGTTTGGAGGTAACTTTCTCACGATCGACTGAAATATTCATCGATTTCACTGCTAACGGTGACCTTTTGATTGACAAATCATCTTACAGCAGTCAATATTGACCAACCATTAACTGAATACCCTTATCGACACACAATTAGCTTCTTTATCATTAGTTTCAAAGTATAATGATTCTACACATGAGCCAAACTTACGAGAAGTTTTGGCATTCTTGCATCAACCACTCATTTCTTGTGCTCCTACTGCAATGAGTCTCTTACTTTCGATATGTAAACTTTGTTCCTTTAAATATAAACACAACATATTCATACTCTCTATGCGCCGATGATGACATTGACCAAGCAGTCTATTCGCAAACTATGGTTCACAGCCTATCGTCGACGACTCAAAATAATTACTTTTTACAACTGATACCACCCAAAAAAATAAGATAAAATAAAAATAAAATATATCATAGTCGCTTTGTCAATAGCACTTCAATTTCAAGCACATAGCTTGATTTTGCAATGACCAATCTGTGTGTAGCAATGCTGTAAACCAATAGTGGTCGACATTCTTAAGTCCATCAGGAAATTAGAAATGGTGATATTATTTGTTTGTGTGCATGAATGCATTTCGAAATCTGATCTAAGTATAAGAGATCGAAATAGTATGTTCAAGAGCCTTGCAGGAGAGAATTGATCGTTTAACAGATCAATTCAATGAAGATTATTCGAGACTAAACCATTGCATATTGACGCTACAAGTGATGTCGTGAAACTGTCGAAAGTAGGAAAACCTGTCGAAGTGCAGCGCATGTGTCGAATTCAGAAGCCGTCGAGGTCATGTCGAACCCAGAAGCTGTCAGGGTTGAGTTGTTGAAGTCGAGCCGTGACTGGTCGAAGAGGAACCTGTTGAGTTTGTTGTTGGATTGTCGAAGTTGATTTGAGACTTGTCGAAGGTGAACCTGTTGAGTTTGCAAGTTTTCGGAGCCAGAAAGAGGATTCCGAATAACAAATTGCTCTTAGTCCATACGACCTTTCTTAAAAAAAATTATCTTCGTATGACCTTTGTTTGTACCTTTATTTTTTAATTATAGTGACAAGACCTAGGCTTGGACGACAACATTTCATTTCATGCCTAGACAAAAAATTATCCTCCCTAGATTGAAAATATCACCATACACGATTGAACTAACTCATTCTTTTAAGTGTTTGTTAAGTTTAATAATCCATTTGAGGTGTCCAATAACTGAGACACAACTATTATCTCTTTCCTTAGGCCTTGTGATTCAATTACACGTGGGTAAGTAACCAATTTCGAATTTATTATAATTGGGTATAGATAACTCTATCTAATTGATTTCTTTTTACTTTAGATTAGTACCTAATCTTATTATAATTATTCTACAGAGATGAAACTTTAAATATATATATATTAAAACCAACTTTATTACCTCATTGTTTACCACCAATGACTGGTATTCTACGGACTTCTTTGATGTTGTTATTCAGCTCTTTCAGTCATCGACCATATTACCATCTTGCCGGCCACTTTACATTTGGTCATCGACCATATTACCATCCACCGAAGAGACCGACCATATTGAAGTTTCAACCACTCTTTACAAAACAAATACCATGGACTCGAAAATATTATCAATAAAATATTGACCATAAAGCAACATATACTTTCGCTTTGACTCAAAGATAAAGGGACTCCTCGATCAACTTCTGAATCCAACCTGGGTACTAATGAGAGGCTGTGTTTGTTTCTGGTGTTTGCGCCCATTGCTCTTCAAGATGATAATGTAGTCAGACCATATTCTTTCAACCTCCAGGAAGACACCACTAACTTTGGACGCTATTAGATGAGTGGCATAGTCACTCAGGTAAAGAAATCTAAGCTCTTAAATTTTAAGCCACGGAAGGAAGCACTTGAAAATCTCGGCGATTTTCTTCTCAGTTATTTCTCCAAGTTTGACCGCCCTCCACTTTTACATTTGGCTTTCTGAGGTCTAGATAAAATTGTTCATCAATTTGGGTGTTTCCCTTGTGCTGCTTCCGAGGATGATGCTAGTGGATTCATTGATGTAGCAAGGGCTTTAAATAACAGTAATGAATGCCTGATTAAGTTGGATGCCAATGTCGTTGATGAAAACGTGAATGTATTCAAGCATTTTGCAAGTGGTTCCCATGCAGTGTTGAATCCCATGGCTCTGACAACTATCACCACTGGTCTCCTTGGTGGACTGTTCAGATACATTGGTCTTATTGACATTGTCGTAGCAAAGAGGATTCTTCAAATAAAACTTGGGATACATTGGTCTTATTGACATGGCATTGTATGAGTGGAGATTCCATGTAACTTAGGGAGAAAGAGCCCTCTGACCTTGAAGCTTGGGATATACTGGACAAGATATTTTCAAAGACCATTCAAACATAGATCGAGAATGTAGGATTGAAGAAGAGTGACAAACATTTAGCATATGGTATCTTGCGAAACCTTCCACCCATTTACAAGGTATTTGTGTACTCTTTTTATCACAAAATCCATGCGGGGTTCTAATGAGCCCTGGGATCAATCAAGTACTTAGATTTGATTGGAGAGGTAATTGTGAGATTGATTCCAAGATTCAAGTTCATGTTGAGGAGCATAAAGAAAAATTCTGAATACAAGTAACAACATTTTTTCCTGTGAAAAAAAGGGTACTAAGGGTAATGCAGAATTTCAAGAAGCCACCTCCTCAAGATTAGGGTAAGTTATAAGAATCAAGTTCATGTGAGTAAGGGTAAAGCATAATTTTCACAAACCCATGACACAAAATGAGGGTAATATAAACTTGTTATTTATAGAGAAAAGATAATCTCAAGAAGTTATTGATCTTTCCAAAGTAGCTGAAGAAGAAAGGAATTTTTGACAAGCCACACTCACTCATTCTTGTACGAGTTCTTGATTCTCGTTTTTTAGTGTCGACAAGAGAATTTATTAAGGGAAACATAAATTTCCTGAACTAACGTTACTTGCAAATAGTCTGAAAGTGTTTTTTAGTGTCAACGAGAGAATTTATTAACGAAAACATAAATTTCCTAAACTAACGTTACCTACAAATAGTCTGAAAGTGTTCTTTCATAGTTGGAGTAAAGAAGTGTTCTTTGATAAGACGTCGACAAAATAAGAAAGCATGTCATTCGAATAAAAGTGGCCGACCAAAGGAAATATAGCCGACTAATCTGCGATGAAAGTGGCCGACCAAAGGAAAGATAACCGACTAATATGCTCGCAATAGTTTGTCGATAGGAAGAATATGGTAAAAGTATGCAAATACCTAGTCGACCATTGCAACAGGAACCGACCAACTGCCCACGATCCAATATTGTTATACTAAAAAGGGAGTGTTCTTTAAAAGGGAGTGTATTTTAAAATTTGTTTCATTTCATAAATCTAAAAAATTTAAGTTGATATATATTATAAAAATAGATTATGAATTCAATTTTCATTATTAAAAATCTAAAAAATTTAAGTTAATATATTTTATTATTTAAATTATGAATTCAATTTACCAAAAAAAAAACACTTAAAAAGATATTTATATATAAAATTGAATTTCAATTCGAATTTAAATTTCCAATTTCGTTCATCACCCTCCTCGACCTCCTCTGACCTCCTCCGACCTCCCGTACCTCCTCGACCTCGACCTCCTCGACCTCCTCCGACCTCCCGTACCTCCTCGACCTCGACCTCCTCGACCTCCTCCAACCTCTCCGACCTCCTCGACCTCCTCGACCTCGACCTCCAGCACTTTGATGAACTTGCGATTAATACTGCTGCATTCGACTGCATGTAATTCCGAAGTATTACTAGAGGTATTGTGTAGCAACATGAGAAAAATGGAGAACAATACTGCTACAACCAGCATCTCTGCTGCAGCTCCATTCTGCAAGAGCCTTGGAATTGTAGATTTCATGAAGGGGAAGAACTTTCTCATCACAGGTTCCATTGGTTTTGTCGCCAAAGGTAAAGGAAAGCTTCGGTTATTAATTCTTCTTCTTCTATTACATATTTGGTACACTTTACGCTTACTCTTCGTATGCTCAATACGTGTTTTACATATCTGTAGTGCTGGTAGAGAAAATATTGAGGGTCGACGGTTCTGCGTCTACATTAAAGAGATTGAAGAATGGGAGCATTAAATTCTCATTAAAAGAACATTATCAATATTTATCTATCAGATCCTATATATCTCTATATTAGTGATTTATTGTTATCTACCAAACCCTTTATATTCACGAGCCATATGTCAGAGATAATTGCTGAATGCCCAGAAATGGGTCGATTAACAAGTATGCCAAATGTTAAAGCCATACAATATGAATCTTATCCAAATGTCAAACTACATGCCAAGATATCAAACCAAGTCATATGTCGAAAGGTCGAGTCATGTATTCGCGCTTTTGGTAAGCTCCATATCCTACTCCATATGCTCATGGCATCATTGAATGAGCTAGTAATTTTATTGTTGAGTTGTCATATAGTTGGAATTGATATAGAATTGATTTGGCATTATTGCCACATCCTTGTTCACCTACCATTCAACATTGGGATTATGTCTATGTGCAAAACAATTGTCATTATTAGCATGAATTCCAGTTGGTGAGGTGAGACTTTTCCTCTGCCTCTTCCTAGATGATTCGTGGTACTTTCTTTATGGTGAGAGAGAAGGTATCATTTCCTGGTCCAGCGTTTCCCATTGTTACCACTCAGTCAGATAGCCCAGCCAAGCTAGTATCCATGCTCCCATATGGTGGATGATTTTGAATGTTAATAGATGACCAACAAGAGGTGGGAATGTTGCTTTTGATAATCAGGGCCGACGGTTCTGCGTCTGCATCAAAGAGATTGAGAATGAGGTAAGATATGTCCTCACCTTATGCATTCTCCCTTTCTAATCCAGTGAGCACTCGATCCAGGATATATATATATATCACAGCTTCAATAGTGAAGATGCCAAGCTTGAACTGTCTATATATGAGCAGATCTTCCATTAATGCCATTGAAATTATCTAACTGCTGACATGGCCGATTTCCAGATATAGTCTTTTTATTAGATCTCAGTGTTTTAGTGGTTTAAAATTAAATATGTTAAGATTTGAAAAAAAAATTATAAGTTTTTTTAATTATTTTTTAAATAAATTGTGGGCGTCTCGACAGGAGTGGTCGGCTGCATTTCGATTGAAGTGGTCGGCTACATGTCTTCAACTTCATCATGAATATATGTCATTCCACCAAACAGAAGGCTCCATGCTGCAATTTTCGCTTGATCATGGCTTCATACATTCGTCGACGAACTCTGTGTATGGATGGTAAACTCCCCAGATAATAGATTTTTCATTCAGTTAAGACGTAATATCTTATTTATCGTTCTGGTGTAGTATCCATGTATGAGCAATCTTTGTTTCTCTCAGAGAATTTATTCTTGAGCACATAGATAGCCTTCATAGTTTCTTGCAAGTGTATTTTGGCTCCAATGGTTCCAATGGCCTGTCGGAGCTTCTGTTTAGTATAATTGATCTGGCATGCCGAGAATTTACAGAATCACGTAGTGGTAATTAAGCATTTTCAGATTATTTGCAAGTAACATTAGTTCAGGAAATTTTATGTTTCCGTTAATAAATTCTCTTGTCGACACTAAAAAATGAGAATCAGGAACTCGTAGAGTGTAAAGCTTAAATCATTGATATTAGGATTTATTTTCATTTACTGCAGAGTGAGGTTAATATTTCAGAAGTCATTTATCAACCATTTGTACCACTCGGTTGGATGCATTGATCGAGGGCTTTCTGGTCGACGTCAGACTACCAGATCAAATATTATACCTTGTAGTCGGCTCAGACTATTGTTCTATCAGTCATTCTTCGACTAATGTAGCCTGTCAAGTGTGGATGGAAGGATCCATGCCCTGTCGTCTTTGGGAAGAAAGATTGAGGAGGAAGGGTCCATGCCCCCTTCGTCTTTGGCATTTGACCACCAACATCAATGATGATTTGTTTCAGCAATCTTCACCTGTAAGTACTTCAATAATCCAAACGTGTCTTTGATTTAATTAAATTTAGTATTTTAAGTTTCTTTATTTAAGAGAAAGATATATCGGTTTACTGTGATTCTTCTTATCAATGGACAAGTAATAACCGAAGTTCAAGGCATTAAGATATTTATTTCCCAAAGAAATGAGATGAGCAACAATGCCAATTTTCCTGGTATGAAGAATTTGCGACTTGTTTCCACTGAAAAAGGTTATTTAGAAGGTATATTGAGCAGAGTGCAGTTACCACATCTCATATGGCTTGGGTGGAATAGATGTCCCGAGTCTTCCCTGCCTGACTGCAGTCCGATGAGGAATTTAAGAGTTCTAGAAGTGGAAGGGAGCAGATTCAACACACTATGGCCACAAGTAGGCAAACATATATGTATGCCTTTATTCTCTTTATTTAATTTAATTTGTAAAGTATGTATCTCTTATGTTGAAACGTCAACATTGCAGGCTGCGCCTCTCGTATTGCGAGAGTTAAAAATCTGGCTCCCCTTTCAGACATTCCAAAGTCTACAGGGCAGCTGAGAGAACTCGAAAGTATTGAAATAGGCTAGTCATGGCCATTCGACGCACCCACACTCACAAGGTTGCCTGACAAATTTTGTTATCTTCGATCCTTGAAATAAAGCTTAAATCATTGATCATTAGGATTTATTTTCATTTACTGCAGAGAGATTTCTGTTTTTTCATTTACTGCAGAGAGAATTTCAAGATTAATATTTCATAAGTCATTTATCAGGTCGACGTCAGACTGTCGAATTGGAACCGGTTCGGAGAGGTCGGAGGAGGTCGAGGTCGAGGAGGTCGAAGAGATCGGGGAGGTCGAGGAGGTCAGAGAGGTTGGGGAGGTAGGAGGAGGTCGAGCCAGATTTTCAGTTGCCAAATTTCTTCTTCACCTCCCAACACTCATATCCACAGGGTAAGACAATTTTATGAAAACTTGGTTCCAAGCTGCACAATATATGATGTTGAATCTCCAGACCACTCAATTAAGAAGTTTACAAGTGATAGTCAGTACCTTATATGTTTCAGCAAGAGTCACTAGGATTTGATTGTTTATAGGCACCGCTGAATAAGTTTTGGTTGCAAGGGCGAAGATTGTGACTATGATGATCTTCCCCCAAAGGCAAAGAACTTTGACAGCTACTTTTGCCATCTATACTCTCTTACCCTTACTTCTGGTACTGAGTTTATTTGCAAAGACTTCTTTCTGTACACTGAGAACAACCAGTTTGGTGTAGTTTCTACATCAACTGCTCCAGACCAGGATGCACCAGTTTCTGAGGAAGCCATTCAAGGGGTTCCTTCAGTAGAAAAAATAACCTTTTTTCTTGTCAGGTTGTCGGATGGAGTAGTCATGGCTGAACGGATTTTCCGTAATGACTTTATTCATTTGGGTCCCCATTACCGCAGAAACTCGACAGCCTGTCCAAAACAACATGCTGACAGCCTGTCCGAAACAACATGATAGACGTGTCGCAAAATCGGCTCAAAGATTTGGTTGGTCGAGATTTTTCCGTGGTCGAAAATCAGTTCCTGAGCTTCCGTTTAGTATAACTGATCTGGAATTTACAGAATCACGTCATGGTAATGAAGCATTTTCAGACTATTTACAGGTAACGTTAGTTCAGGAAATTTATGTTTCCGTCAATTGGAAGATCTGGTTGCAGGGATCGAATATAGAAATGGTAAGAAATACTGACCGATACAATTGGCGGATAGTCACTCGTAATGCAAATAATTTTGATGACACGGTCCGCATGATCTGGTCGGCGTGCGTGAAAGCAGCAAAACACGCGGCATGATTTCATTGGATTCATAGATGAGGAATCTATCCGAAGTGGAAGGTCACGCTTGTCGTTGGTGAAGCGCCTATAGCGTAAAAATACAATATTTATATTAACAATTAATTGTTTTGAAAATAAAATCTTTACTTTTAAAAATTATTTTAATAATTAATCTTTTAAGGAAAGGTATTTGTATATGGAAATAATATAAGATAGAAGATGCAAATACTAATGACAGATTGTGGATAAAACATCTCACCATTTGATACCATGCACTTAATATAAATGAAAAAAAATACAATTTAATTATATTTAAAGAAATAATGAAGATTTTAAAATACACAAATGTGAATACAATATTTAATGTGAAGTTCAACTTAGCTACTAGCTTCATTGTTCGCCTTAACATTCCATAGATGAAATATATGATAAAATTAAGGAATGAAAATTTAATAATTAATGTTAAGAGGAGACTGCGTTGGTGAAGAAGAAGGTCTCGATGTTTCAAACCCTAAATGTGGGTCCATCTTTAGGAGAGCGAGGCTCACGATTTTTCTACATTAGCAATTATGGAATATATATATAGTTGATGTTTCTAATGTAACTAAAGATAAGTCGGCCCCCAATATCAATTAATAAATTAATGAAACGGGTTTTGACTTTCATGGATGGTGTGAGAGTGAGGGTTGTTCTTTATAGTGCATACAATTGGTTTCCATGCTTCCTTTATTTTCATGCGGTCATCCCTCTTTAAGTTATCCGCAAATTTCTCGATCTCCAGATCTTCCCTTACTTTCCTTTTGTAGTAATGACGGATGGATGCGAGGACCTCTACCTTCTCAAAACACATGTAATGTTTTGTGTTATAACAATGCTCGGCGGTGGCAGATTTCTTGATTCATTCGTGATGGACATCAGTGGCATTTTCTTTTAACCTTGTCATTATGGAACGTCCTGTTTCCGCGATGTATTTCTTTCCACATGAACAAGGTATAGCATATACCTCTTTCAGTAGTTTTGGATCAATGGGATCTTTAGCCGAGTCTAGCATGCTTCTAAGGGAGTTTGGAGGGGAGAAAGCAACTTTTATGTTCCTCCTTCTTAGAATCTTGGCAATCTTGTCAGTAGTGCCATAGATGAAATGGAGAATAATCTTTGTCACAAAGTTGTCTTCCATGCGGGTTCACCAACGCATTCTCCTCTTAACATTAATTTTACCTGCGTAAAAATCAGAAATCAAATTTAATAATTATTTATTAATATATAATCTATCATTTATTTTAATTTATTCAATTTATTAATAAAAAAGTGAATTTTTGAATATAACTTTCTCATTGAATAAATATATATGATTCAATATATCAAATTTAATTCTTAACTAATATATAAAAATAAATGTTAACACCAATTTTGAACATCAACTTTACTTTTAATGTCATATATGTTTTTCATTTATGCAAATTGTATTTATATATTATAGTTTGTAAATTATTGAGAAATTTAGTTTATATAGAGAGAGAGAGACTTACACCATCATTAGAGTAGAGGTTAGTAGAAAAGACTCTTCGGGACCTCCACAATACAAGTTTAATATATAGTTAGTGTACTATTATCAAATATTAAGGAAATTTAATATTTTAAATAATTAGTTATCGTTATTTATATATTTATATAATATGTTAATTTTAAAAATAAATAACATGTTCATCATAAATATTATAATTAAAAATAAAACATATTAAATTAAATTTAAAAAAATTATAAATTAAAATATTAAATTTCAAACCATAAAAATAAAAATATTAAATTAAATTTTAAAATATATATATATATATATATATATATATAATTTCAAACCTTTATTATATTCTTTTTGTATTCACTCGTATGGGATGCCATGGATGCTTGTTTGATCTCATTGAGGTGGTAGTACCTACTACATGGATGGTCCATGGAAATCCTCCGTAATGTAGGGATCAATAATATTAATAAACTTGTCCTTTAAAACCTTATAGAATCCTAAGTAGTCAGGATAAAAGATAAGTGTGCATTTGGGTTATGTACAATTTACAATACACTTTAAGTTAAATGTCATGTCATGTTTTATGTCAACATCATCAAACTACAAATAATATTAGAGAGAGAATAATCTCATTTATGCATATATTCAATAATTTATAATTATTAATGTTTAATATCTAAAAAATATTTTTTTATTAAAGGTATGAAATTTAGGTATTTTTTTATTCTGTTCATGGATTTACGTAGTGGTAGTTGCAGAAGAAGAGAGGTGTTAACACCAAAATCAACCCCCTAGGTTGTGGAGAGGGAAATTCTGGGTAACTACTAACCAGTCTTTAGCTTGTGTTTCTGACCTAACACAAACAGAGAGGGATCTCTCTTTAACTCACAGAAAGCTGGAAATCATCAAGATTGTCAATAATGAAGAAACAAACCAGCATTCAACATTTAAGATATTCAATGAAAAACAGGTGCAGAAGATCAGATTTCTGCTGGAACAAATTGTTTAAGGTCTTGGTGAGATAAATCAGGAGAGGAACATTGGGCAATGGAGTCAGAACATACATTTAAAAAAAATACAGTGCTGCTGCATGAGACATTTACATAGAGGCAAGGTAGCCACCCATGCACAGTCAAAAAGCTTTAATTGGTGAAATAGAAGAGGAATGAACAGTCCATTGATATAAGGCATACACAGATGAATCCTATACCAACTTTAGTAGAAATATTTTTGTGAAATACTTGGTAAGAAATGAGCAAGGCATAATTTCTATGAATCTCATTCAGATACTACACTGAACCAAGTACGAAGGAATATTAACAGAATGGAATACAAAGAAATACATACAAATTAACATGGGAAAAGGAGAGATAGACTGCAAGAAAGATAATACAGGAATTCTTTGCCAAAATCCAGCTTCAAACACTGCAGATGTATTAATAATAAGTATTCCAAAACAGAGCTGTGCTCTCTTAGGCCTTAGCCAAAATGATTTACTCAACCTTTACTTCTTCTATTACAATGAATATATAGCTGTCCTGAGAGCCTTTCCTGACCTAATTCTAACAGAAAATAGTTACATGTGCAGTGATACATCATCAATACAACTCCTCTGCCACCTATCTTTTCAAAACAGAAATTAAGGGATATGCCTAACTGCTTTTTACATCCGACAGTAATTTCACTAAATGACAGAATTTATTTAAAATAAAAGACATAAGATATTTCAAATGTCCTCCAGGTGGCTACTCCACTAGTTCTCGAATCTCTCATTTCTTCCCACTTCTGAATGCTAGGTGTTACACCATATAGTCTCCAAATTATATTCCATGGCTTTGTTGAATTTCACTTCAAGAGATATAATAGCTGCAGAAATGATTATGCTCTTCGTAATACCGTTTGCAAAACTGGGCCATGGCTGAAATGGTAAGAATCACCCAGCTCCCATTAACTGACTGCTTGAAATGATGAGATTATCTTCCACCGGTAAGTGTTGGAATGCGGTCTCTGGTTAAAGCTCCTCAACTGCTGCCAAAAATGTCTCTTGTTCCTCCCTTCACATTGCAGCTCTACAATGGTATGGATATGGAAGAATTTGGTCCAACCATGGCATATAATCTTAGAAGATGAGAGGGCGATATTTTTTGCGCTCAAGGGATACAACCCTTTCCATGTCTTTATACATACAACCAAGCACTGAGAGAACTGACAGAGGTGTTCCTTAATCGAGGTTTTCTCTGCACTTATTATTATTTTTCCTTATCCCATATTGGAAACCCTGATTTCCCTTCCTTTATCGCATGAAACACCACCGGATCTAGCATCACTGGGCATGGGCATGGGATACCCGAGATATCACCGTGTTAGCATTGGGACAGAGTTTGACAAACGTGAGCCATTAACAATGCTCATTTTGTTTCACCCAAATAGGTACAAAGAAAAACCCTGAAACTTGCGTTTATTAAACTTTTCCAAACACCGCAGTCCATCTACAGTTGAAAAATGAGAATGGGTAAACATCTGCGAAGGTTTCCACAACCATTGGGTTGGTTGGAAATGTCTTAACAGACCTAGCATCTTCTGATCCTAACGGAGGGAGAACGGACTCTTTGTGAGCTGCTTCATTTCCAATTTCGTAACATGTCTCAGCGTAGTTGGATACGTCTCTTTCCCAACCACAAAGAAATGGCGGCAGCACTACTCCTGAATACCTTCTTCTCCTTCGGTTCTTTCTCCAAGTCATTGGAAGAATGCTCGTCGACCATTGCTCGTGATGGCATGTTTGAGACCCTCAACAGCAACCTCTTCCATATTGAATTTTACATCTTCAACATGTAATGCTTCTTGCAGAACCTCGTGGTTACGTGAGTGCTGAACATTAACCCTTGGATGTGTTTGCAAATCACCAGCAGTAGCGCCATCCTCCTCAATAATCGATCTTGCCAGCTTTTGGACAAATGGGGTCTCATCCCTTTTTTAACTCGGCCAAACGCCTCAACCTAAGCAACACACGAATCTCATCCAGGATAATGGTTAAAAACGATGGCAGAGGCTGCGAAAATGGTGACAGGACGTGGGCAGTAGGGTTTTCCATTTGAGAAAATGCGCGACAGCTTTTTTTTTTGGACAAGATTTGGCATAACTACCTTCCATGAAGAATTTGGCTGATTGGCCACTCAGCGTCTATGGACGAGCTCGAGAACTTGATCTAATTATGTGCGAAAACCATGCAATGGGCGCCTACTGGGCTGCATTTACCATCATATCTTTAGCGGAGAGTATGTTAGGGTTTTGGCGTTTTGGTCAAACAATAAGTGGCTAAAAAGGATAACACTTCCCCTTTATAATATCGCCAAAGGGTAGTATCCCATGCTCTTCCTTGTTTACAAAACCCACCCAAGTGGATGCGAGATGCCCAAATAGTGACACGTTAAATAGTGGTTTTCTCCATCGCAAGCCTCAATCTCCCCTCATTTAATGCTATGTGATCAACGCGATGGAACCTGAGCCCTCCATCTGTCCTTTAATATGCTGCTTTTTCAACTTGCATAGAGCCATACTTTTCATTATTTTGCTTTTGGAGGACTTATCCCACATGCAAAGGGAGAACGACTTCTTTGGCATTTATATATCTCATGCCTTTCAATATGTATCAAGTAACAAATGGAGAGTAGGCTCTAGTCCTTGGGACTTGGACGATGGAGAAAATGGGGAGCCCTGTTGGCTTGGTGCTTGGTCCCATGGTGAGCCCTCGGTGTTGGGCGCGTAATACCTTTTGCTAAAGCTCGAGCTACATTATGGAAAATCAAGGCTTATTCATAACGCATAACTCGCCCCCACTTAGGCTAATATTAATGCTTTTCTTCATACTTAGGCTATTAAAATTAAAAATCCTTTTTCTCATAACTTTTGGACTTTAGACATAAAATATCAAACCCCTTTCTTCATTTTGACTCAGCCCTTTATAAAAACCTTTATGAAGTTTTGGCTTTTGTCCAAAAAATTATAAAAAAAAGAAACCAAAGCTTTCATATAAAAATCAAAACCTTAGTGCCCCTTTGGAATTAAAAATCCTTTATTCTACCTTTCACAAGGTTAGAAGAGAAGGGTTGTAAGACCAACACTTGCCAAACTTTTGAAGCTTTCTCAAACCACTTTTCTTTTGCAATCCTGGTGTATACACCTGAATGCAAATTCTTCTTTTCGACCAAGCCCGAAAACTTACCATGAAAATGTTCTATTTTGCACCGTCGATGCTAGCCAAAAGACAATTAATGTTGCCATAAGACAATTAATCACAAGATTTTTTGGGGTGCTAACAACTGGCTCTAGCCGGGGATGCTATCCTCCCTGTGAGGTAGCAAAGAACCCCGTAGACCAAGTGCCTGATCCATTGGGCGTCTCCCAATCCTGACAACTGCAACTTGCAACCTGTCCTTCATCTGAAAACTGCAACTGAAAGCTGCTAACTGCCGAAAAAAAACATACTGAAATTTTCTGAACATGCTGCAAACTGAAGAAAGAACACTGTACATACTGAAAACTGCTTGCCGAGCAAACTTATTCCCACTACCTACCCTACTTCATTGAAATTCTACTGCTGAATCAAATGACACAAAAGTGCCAGTGAAACCAATCTAGTAACTGGCCATTTGCCTGAATCTGGTTTACACTTCCTTTGAACAAGTAAATAAAACAGAAAACAAGCCACTCCAAACCTCCACCGACAATGAGCTCATGTCTCATAAGTGCAAGAAAATTTATCTCCCCTTTAGACCGAAGAAAATTAGTATAAAGATCTTCAAGAGTCTAAGTGTTGCCTGTACCTCCCTCAAGCATGCGTAGCTCTGGTTCTCTCTTAGGTATACTATCTGTCTCAGCTTCATATTCCTCCATACCATAATCTAAAACATCTTCAAAAACAAACACCCTTCAAGATCATTAGACATGACAGTCCTATCTTCTTGATGAAAGGAAATGGTGTTTAATAGATGATTTTCTTGTGGAGAATCGTCATCACAAATAGGTTCAAAAGATCATTATGACTGTCATCTTTTAAATTCAGATTTACATTTTCAGAAATAGAGGAAGTTTTACTTACACATCTTGGACTGTGTGAGCACTACAGATCTGATTTAACTGGGGTTGTACCAAGACCTCTCAGGAGTTGATCTATTTCATCTTCAGACAGAGGAGAAATTTTGGAAACATTGTGTAAAATCTGCTCTCTTTTCTTGTCTAATGAAAAACCAACAGCATCATCTGAGACCTGATCTACTTCTTGTGTTTTAAGATAAACATCAACGTGTTGTCCTTCAAGTGAATCAAATAAGACAGGATTCTCTAGATCAATAGGTTCTGAAAAAGTATGACATGAAATGGGACTGATATGATATTCTTCAGAAATACAAGATGCCTGACAAAACTGAGAACACTTCTCATCCACCTCGGGAGAAGAGATATAAATATCATCTACATGGTTACTGCTTTCCTTATTTTCAGCTGAGGGTGCTATTGTGTTTTGAGAGTTTTCTTGAATATCATGACCATGGACTTGTGAATAAAAATGATAAAAGGCTTCAGACAAGTCTTCATCATTCATTCTTTCCAGATCTTCATCAATACTTTGAAGGTACTGTATGAAATCCTCAAACTGACCACAACAATTTTCCACTAAAGACAAAGATAGAAAATACCCTTTGTAATGCTCATAAAATGCCGTGTGAAAATCTTTTAAAGAAAACAAGCTGCCAGGTTTCAAACCTTTATACCAATCCCTTGCTTTGCCTTCTAAAGAAGCCATGAACATCTTCATAAGACAATCCTCTTGCCACTAAACTTTTATTTTACGTACATGCATATGAAACTTGATTAAATGCAAAGCAGCATTGTCCTCCTTTGCATTTCTGAATTTAGGTAAGTAGGTTTGCCAATCTACTTTAGGGATCTGATTTGGAAAACCAGGAATATGAGACCTACTTAAAGGAGCATACCTTCTTGACAATGAAGTCATCTTGAATCACTGAGGCTGCAAATTCTGATTTGAAAATTGAGGAGACTATCCTGTGAAACAATGGGCTGCTGGGTTTCTTGAATGTGGAGCCGCTATGAGACCTTCAACATCTCAAAATCTCGATATGGAGTCACTGATCCTCCCAGTGGAGTCACCTTCGTACTAGAAATTTTCTGAGTGGAGTCGCCAGGTGAATGATACAACCTTCTTAATGTCTGATTGTTGTTCACCATCAACATTCAAATCTGAACTTTGTTATTCTCCCAGGGATTTTGAAACAATCTCTTCCCCGGCAGCGACGCCAATTTGTTAACACCAAAATTGACCCCCTAGGTTGTGGAGAGGAAAATTCTGGGTAACCACTAACTAGTCTTTAGCTTGCGTTTCTGACCTAACACAAACAGAGAGGGCTCTCTCTTTAACTCACAGAAAGCTGGAAATCATCAAGATTGTCTATAATGAAGAAACATACCAGCATTCAACATTTAAGATATTCAGTGAAAAACAGGTGCAGAAGATCAGATTTCTGCTGGAACAAATTGTTTAAAACCTTGGTAAGAGAATTAGGAGGAGGACTCTTGGGAAATGGAGTCAAAAGATGAATCCTAAAACACATTACAGTACAGCTGCATAAGATATCTAAATAGAGGCGAGATAGCCACCCACGCACAGTCAGAGATCTTTAAGGGGTGAAACAGAAGAGGAATGAATAGTCCATCAGCATAGGGCATCTAACAAGGATGAATCCTATGCCAACTTTAGTAGAAATTAGTGGTGAAATGCCTGAAATGAAAAGAACAGGGAATTATTTCTATGAATCCCATTCCAATGCTACATTTATCCAAGCATGAGAGAAATTTAACAGAATGAAATACAAAGAAAGATAAACAAATTAACATGGGAAAAGGAAAGACAGACTACAAGAAAGATAACACAGGAAATCTCTGCAAATAACCCAGCCTCAAACACTGCTGATGTATTAACAATAAAATCTCAAAGAAAAAAGAGTTGAGCTCTCCTAGGCTTCAACCAAATGATTTTCTCACCCTTAGTTCTTCTATTACAAAGGTTATATAGCTATCTGGAACCCCCTATTCGACCTAATTCTTAACAGAAAATGGTAACAATGTTTGGTGACACATCATCAAATGAAAATCTGCCACCTATCTTTTCAAAACAAAAATATGAAATAAAAGCCTAACTGCCTTTTTTTTACATCTCGCAGCAATTTTCAGTAAATGACAAATTTATTTAAAATAAAAGATAGAAGATATTTTTGGGATGTCTTCCAGGTGGCTGCTCCTCTGACTGACTGCTTTCCATTTAGTCCTTCGATAGAACACTTTGGGATGCATCCTATATTTTCCCTTTCTGGAGATACCCTCCAATCACAGTATTGCAAGAGGCGATATTTTTCCCTTCCATTTTCAATAACACTCGTTGCACATTGTCTAGACTTCTGCATTTAGTATACAAATCAATCAGGGTACTGCTGACAGAACATCTGATGCACAGCTGGTCTCGATAATGGAAGCCAGAACTTATCTCCCTATCTCGTGTGCTCCAAGGTTGGTGCATGCTCTGATCACACTATCGTATGTGAGATGACTCGGCTGTGTACCCATTTCGACCAGAGGGAGATGGCAAAGAATTGTCAAAGTTTACAACAGACTTTGACTTGAGTGTTTATGCGCTTGATCGCTATCTTCTAAAGCTTCGGCTGCGAAACCATTGTGAAACCCTCATTCTATACACCAGCAAGAGAAGCATATTTTTTCCTATAGTGTTTTCATTCATCATTCTTTCAATCTCTGTACTAGGGAAATCTCCAAGAGCCGGTGAATGTGATCCCTCGGTTTCTTCCTTCAAGATGGTAGAATCACTCGCTTTCTCTCAGCAAGCATGGCAACCGACTAGCTTTGGGATCACAATAGCTACCATCGCTATCTGCAATTTAATTCAAATGATCTTCTGTCATATTTAACCCTCTTTCAATTTCCCAAGCTGCTCGAACCATCTCAAAAATCCTTCCCTTTCTTTATCTCGGTCCCCTCTTTCTCTGCATGTTCCCAACACAGCAAGCTCTCAAAGTTCTGCGAAAATCAACTTTAGAAATCCGACTTCGAAGAAACTCAAATAATGATGAATTTCTCAGATCGAATTCCATAGCAAGCGTATCCCAGTGTCTCGATATTGAACGAGTCATTCTCAGAGGCCTTTTAGCACAAAGATGCGCCTACCCAAATACAAGCTTCAACAGTATAACTTCTTGCATCAACAGTCCAACCACGACAATCTTAGAGAATGGGTGAGTAATCTCCTTTGCGTCCAAAGAAAACAGCCTTCTGAAGAGTACCTCAAGACGTTAGGTGACATCTGAAAACCCCTCTCCTATCATTCGAGGTTAGCCAGGAGAGTCACAAAAAATGGAAACCCTAATTTATCCTTCCTTCACCAAATAACGCCTCATAGGATTTTACGCCACTGAGAATGGAGACGAAAGAAACGAGATACCATCATTCTAGGAGAAAAATTGGGATAGGGTCAACAGACCTGAGCAATCAACAACGTTCGACTTTCACCACTCAAACAAGTGTAGTGTATGAGTACACACCGTGTGGCTGACGTATTATGGAGAAAAATGAAGAAAATAAAAGTTATGTCACTCTGCACATGCAGACCTGCACACAATGCGCCGATGCCAGCGGCTGGCATATAAACCTCCAAACGATAAGACCCAATCCTAGACACCTTTGGTCTTGTTTCTTCTACCACCCGACGCAGTGTAGTTATACACATCTCTTCACCTGCTACAGAAAAAGGTAGCAGCATCAACCCTTACTTGGGCGAAATGGCGTTAGGGTTTAGAAAGCTTTGACGCTTCGGTAAAAAAGAAGAAACAATTGTCAAGAATGGGACCACCTCCCTTTTATAGTACTTCCAACAGTGGTTTCGCATGAGCTTAAAGTTGTTTGTAATACCACTTCGTGCACATGCGACGATCTTGGAGGACGACACGTTGGAGAGCGGTTTCCATCATCGCTGCTATTAATCTTTTCTCCTTTCCTGAGTTTTTACCAATGCGACGTCGACGTGGATCGTGGATCTCTCCTTCAAAGTTGCACATGCGATTTTGCATGGAGCCATGTCACTAGTCTCAACCACTCCATCACGTCACCTTAATGCTGCCCGGTGTCGACTTGTCATTCAGCATTTAAAATGCTGGTTGGAATATCATTCACATTTCTTTTTTTTATTCTGGAGGCTTTATCCCACATGCAATACGAAGGTAAGACCTCCACTCTTTATATGTCCCCTTGCATTTAATGTTTACCAAGTAACCAATAAAGGAGGCTTTTGGCCTTGGGCGCTTGGGTGATGGATGAAATGTAAGGCCTTCTTGGCTTGGCGCTCGGTCCCATGGTCAAACCCTCGGTGTTGGGCACTTAATGCCTTTTGCTCCAGTTTTAAATCTCGAGCTACATTATGGAAAATAAAGCATAACTCGCCCCCACTTAGGCTAACATTAATGCTTTTCTTCATACTTAGGCTATTAAACTTAAAAAGCCTTTTCCTCATAACTTTTGGACTTTAGACATAAAATATCAAACCCTTTTCTTCATTTTGACTTAGCCCTTTCTAAAAAACCTTCATTAAGTTTTGGCTTTTCTCCAAAAATTAAAAAAAAAAAACAAAGCTTTCATATAAAAATCAAAACCTTAGTGCCCCTTTGGAATTAAAAACCCTTTATTCTAGCTTTCACAAGGTTAGAAGAGAAGGGTTGTAAGACCAACACTTGCCAAACCTTTGAAGCTTTCTCAAACCACTTTTTTTTTGCAATCCTGGTGTATACATCTAAATACAAATTCTTCTTTTCGACCAAACCCAAAAAATTACCATGAAAATGTTCTATTTTGCACCGTCGATGCTTTCCAGAAGACAATTAATGTCGCCAGAAAACAATTAATTACAAATTTTTTTGGAGTGCTAACAACTGGCTCTAGCTGGGGATGATATCCTCCTTGCGAGGTAGCAAAGAAATCATATACCAAGTGCCTAATCCATTGGGTGGCTCCCAACCCTGACAACTGCAACCTGCAACCTAACTTTCACCTGAAAACTACAACTAAAAAACTGCTGCAAACTGAAGAAATAACACTGTACATACTGAAAACTGCTTGTCGAGCAAACTTATTCCCGCTACCTACCCTACTTCACTGAAATGCTACTGCTGAATCAAATGACACAAAAGTGCAAGTGAAGACAATCTAGTAATTGGCCATTTGCCCGAATCTGGTTTACACTTCCTTTGAGCAAGTAAAGAAAACAGAAAACAAGCCACTCCAAACCTCCACCGATAGTGAGCTCATGTATGATAAGTGCAAGAAAAATTTTCTTCCCTTCAGACTGAAGCAAATTAGTATAAGGATCTACAATATTTTGAGTGTTGACTGTACCTCCCTCAAGCATGAGCAGCTTTGGTTCTTTCTTAGGTATACTATCTGTCTCAGCTTCATATTCCTCCATACCATAATCTAAAGCATCTTCAAACAACAAACACCCTTCAAGATCATTAGACATGACAGTACTATCTTCTTGATGAAAGGAAATGGTGTTTAATAGCTGATTTTCTTGTGGAGAATCCTCATCACAAATAGGTTCCTTCAAAAGATCATTATGACTGTCATCTTTTAGATTCAGATTTACATGCTCAAGAATGGAAGAAGTTTCACTTACATATCTTGGACTGTGTGAACACTGCAGACCTAATTTAACTGCGATTGTAACATGACCTTTTAGGACCTGATCTATTTCACCTTCAGACAGAGGAGAAATTTTGGAAACACTGTGTGAGATCTGCTCACTTTTCTTGTCTAATGAAAAACCAGTAGCATCATCTGAGACCTGATCTGCTTCTTGTGTTCTAAGACAAACGTCAATGTGTTGTCCTTCAAGTGAATCAAATAAGATAGGTTCCTCTGGACCAACAGCTTCTAAAATAGTATGACATGTAATGGAATTGATCTGGTCTTCTTTAGAAACACAAGATGATTTACAAAACTGAGAACACTTCTAATCCATCTCGGGAGAAAAGATATAAAGATCATCTACCTGGTTACTGCTTTCTTTATTTTTAGCTAAGGGTGTTACTATGTTTAGAGAGTTTTCTTAAATTTCATAATGTTGAAAAGGGGTTTCATGCAAGGCTTCTATGATCTCATCATCCAAGAATTCATCATCTTTATAAACATGTTCCAGGTTCTGAATAAAACCGTCAAAGCATACACAACAGTCTTCTACTAGCAACAATAATTGACAAGATTTCTCAAAATATTCAAAGAATACTGTATGAAAATTCCTCAAGGAATATATACTAGCAGCCGGCAACTATTCATAACAGGACCTAACTTTCCCCTCCAGGGAGGCCATAAACATATTCATAAGACGATCTTCATGCCACTGAACTTTTATTTTACGTACATGCATATGAAACTTGATTAAATGGAAAGCAGCATTGTCACTATCTTCATCTCTAAATTTAGGCAAGTAGGTTTGCCAGTCTACTTTAGGGATTTGATTCGGAAAACCAGGAATATGAGACCTGCTTAAAGGAGCATACCTTCTTGACAATGAAGTCATCTTGAAAAATTGAAGCTACAATTTTTGATTTGAAGATTGAGGAGACTAGCCTGTGAAACAATGGGCTGCTGGGTTTCTTCAATATGAAGTCGCCATGAGACATACAACATCTCAAATTCTGATATGGAGTCACTGATCCTCCCAGTGGAGTCACCTTCGCACTGGAAATTTTCTGAGTGGAATCGCCAGGTGAATGATACAACCTTCTTGATGTCTGATTATTGTTCACCATCAACATTCAGATCTGAACTTTGTCGATCTCCTAAGAATTGTGAAACAATCTCTTCCCCGGCAACAATGCCAATTTGTTAACACCGAAATCGACCCCCTAGGTTGTGGAGAGGGAAATTATGGGTAACTACTAACCAGTCTTTAGCTTGTGTGTCTGACCTAACACAAACAGAGAGGGCTCTCTCTTTAACTCACAAAAATATGGAAATCATCAAGATTGTCAATAATGAAGAAACAGACCAGCATTCAACATTTAAGATATTCAATGAAAAACAAGTGAAGAAGATCAGATTTCTGCTGGAACAAATTGTTTAAGGTCTTGGTTAGATAAATCAGGAGAGGAACATTGGGCAATGGAGTCAGAACATACATTTAAAACAAATACAATGCTGCTGCATGAGACATTTACACAGAGGCAAGGTAGCCACCCACGCACAGTCAAAGAGCTTTAATTGGTGAAATAGAAGAGGAATGAACAGTCCATTGATATAAGGCATACACAGATGAATCCTATACCAACTTTAGAAGAAATATTTTTGTGAAATACTTGGTAAGAAATGAGTAAGGCATAATTTCTATGAATCTCATTCAGATACTACACTGAACCAAGTACGAAGGAATATTAACAGAATGGAATACAAAGAAAGACATACAAATTAACATGGGAAAAGGAGAGATAGACTGCAAAAAAGATAACACAGGAATTCTCTTCCAAAATCCAGCTTCAAACATTGCAGATGTATTAACAATAAGTATTCCAAAAGAGAGCTGAGCTCTCTCAGGCCTTAGCCAAAATAATTTACTCACCCTTTAGTTCTTCTATTACAATGAATATATAGCTGTCCTGAGAGCCTTTCCTAACCTAATTCTAACAGAAAATAGTTACATGTGCAGTGATACATCATCAATATAACTCTGCCACCTATCTTTTCAAAACAGAAATTAAGAGATATGCCTAACTGCTTTTTACATCTGACAGTAATTTCACTAAATGACAGAATTTATTTAAAATAAAAGACAAAATATATTTCAAATGTTCTCCAGGTGGCTACTCCACTGGTTCTTGAATCTCTCATTTCTTCCCACTTCTGAATGCTAGGTGTTACACCATATAGTCTCCAAATTATATTCCATGGCTTTGTTGAAGTTCACTTCAAGAGATATAATAGCTGCAGAAATGATTAGACTCTTCATAATACCATTTGCAGAACTGGGCCATGGCTGAAATGGCAAGAATCACCCAGCTCCCATTAACTGACTACTTGAAATGATGAGATTATCTTCCACCGGTAAGTGTTGGAATGCGGTCTCTGGTTAAAGCTCCTCAACTGCTGCCAAAAATGTCTCTTGTTCCTCCCTTAACACTGCAGCTCTACAATGGTATGGATATAGAAGAATTTGGTCCAACCATGGCATATAATCTCAGAAGATGAGAGGGTGATCTTTTCTGCGCTCAAGGGAAACAACCCTTTCCATGTCTTTACCCCGATTTCCCTTCCTTTATCGCATGAAACACCACCGGATCTGGCATCACTGGGCATGGGCATGGGAGACCCGAGATATCACCGTGCTAGCATTGCAACAGAGTTGGACAAACGTGAGCCATTAAAAATTCTAATTTTGTTTCACCCAAATAGGTACAAAGAAAAACCTTGAAACTTGTGTTTATTAAACTTTTCCAAACACCGCAGTCCATTTACAGCTAAAAAATGAGAACGGGTAAACATATGCGAAGGTTTCCATAACCATTGGGTTGGTTGGAAACGTCTTAATAGACCTAGGATCTTCTGATCCTGACGGAGGGAGAATGGACTCTTTGTGAGCTGCTTCATTTCCAATTTCGTAACATGTCTCAGCGTAGTTGGATACGTCTCTTTCCCAACCACAGAGAAATGGAGGCAACACTACTCCTGAATACCTTCTTCTCCCTTGGTTCTTTCTCCAAGTCATTGGAAGAATGCCCGTTTACCATTGGTCGTGATGGCATGCTTGAGACCCTCGACAGCAACCTCCTCCATATTGAATTTTACATCTTCAACATGTAACGCTTCCTGCAGAGCCTCGTGGTTATGTGAGTGCTGAACGTTAACCCTTGGATGTGTTTGCAAATCACCAGCAGTAGCGCCATCCTCCTCAATAATCAATCTTGCCAGCTTTTGGACAAATGGGGTCTCATCCCTTTTTTAACTCGGCCAAACCCCTCAACTTGAGAAACACACAAATCTCATCCAGCATAATGGTTAAAAACTATAGCAGAGGCTGCGAAAATGGTGACAGGATGTGGGCAGTAGGGTTTTCCATCTGAGAAAATGCGCGACATCTTTTTTTTTTTGGGGAAAATATTTGGCATAACTACCTTCCATGAAGAATTCAACTGATTGGCCACTTGGCATATATGGACGAGCCCGAGAACCTGATCTAATTATGTGCGAAAACCATGCAATGGGTGCCTACTGGGCTGTATTTACCATCGTATCTTCAGCGGAGAATATGTTAGGGTTTTGGAGTTTTGGTGAAACAATAAGTGGCTAAAAAAGATAACACTTCCCCTTTATAATATTGCCAAACGGTAGTATCGCATGGTCTGCCTTGTTTACAAAACCCACCCAAGTGGATGCAACATGCCCAAATAGCGACATGTTGAATAGTGGTTTTCTCCATCGCAAGCCTCAATCTCCGCTCATTTAATGTTATGTGATCAACGCGATGGAACCTAAGCCCTCCATCTGTCCTTTTCAATGCTGCGTTTTCGACTTGCATAGAGCCATACTTTTCATTATTTTGCTTTTGGAGGACTTATCCCACATGCAAAGGGAGAACGGCTTCTTTGGCATTTATATATCTCATGCCTTTCAATATGTATCAAGTAACAAATGGAGAGTAGGCTCTAAGCCTTGGGACTTGGACGGTGGAGAAAATGTGGAGCCTTGTTGGCTTGGTGCTTGGTCCCATGGTGAGCCCTCGATGTTGGGCGCGTAATACCTTTTGCTAAAGCTTGGGTTACATTATGGAAAATCAAGGCTTATTCATAAAGCATAACTCGCCCCCACTTAGGCTAATATTAATGCTTTTATTCATACTTAGGCTACTAAAATTAAAAAGCCTTTTTCTCATAACTTTTGGACTTTAGACATAAAATATCAAACCCCTTTCTTCATTTTGACTTAGCACTTTATAAAAAACCTTCATGAAGTTTTGGATTTTGTCCAAAAAATTATAAAAAAAAAAGAAACCAAAGCTTTCATATAAAAATCAAAACCTTAGTGTCCCTTTAGAATTAAAAACCCTTTATTCTAGCTTTCACAAGGATAGAAGAGAAGGGTTGTAAGACCAACACTTGCCAAACTTTTGAAGCTTTCTCAAACCACTTTTCATTTACAATCCTAGTGTATACACTTGAATACAAATTCTTCTTTTTGACCAAGCCCGAAAACTTACCATGAAAATGTTCTATTTTGCACCGTCGATGCTTTCCAGAAGACAATTAATGTCGCCAGAAGACAATTAATCACAAGATTCTTTGGGGTGCTAACAAGAGGATACTGCATTAGATAGTTAACTTCTCAACATTTCTAGCAACAGAGTAGGGGTCATCATCAGGAGAAAATAATCCACCTAGGTCTAGAAATTAGCCATTAATAGGTGTGAGGTTAATTCTTTAATAAATTCACTCTACCTTATATCAAAGGAACAATAGATATCTTAGCTAGGATCCTTCGAAAAAGGGACATTAAAGTTACCTTCTCTCCTCCAAACTCAATAGGTAGAATGTTAGACTCCTCCAAAGAACCGGTAGAACCTTTGAAACAAAAAGGTGTCTACAGTATTCCGTGCTCATGTGAGATACCCTATATTGGGGAAACTGGGCGCTCCATCTAGGTTAGCCTCAAAGAACATTGTGCATACATCACTCACGATTGTCATCAAAAGTCGGCTTTGGCCGGCCATGCCCACCACTCATGCCACCACATACGCATTTAAATGTGTCGGCTAAATGAATTTATTAAAGAATTAACCTCACACTTATTAATGGCTAATTTCTAGACCTAGGTTACCTTGGGATTCTTTTCTCCTGATGATGAGCCCTACTCTGTGGCTCGAAACGTCGAGAAGTTAACTATCTAACGCATTCTCCTCTCTTCTTCTATTTTTTTATTGTTATTTGTTTAATGTAACAATAATTATCTTATTAGATTGTAATTTTTTAATAAAATCTTACTGTATTTTTAATTGCATAGATTAAGACATTTGTTAATTATTGGATAATTCGTTTAGTATGGAAGGTGGCAAACAAAATAACAATGTTCATAAACTTTCTCTATATTCTAGGTAGTGAATAGCCAATTTATATGATCAATTTATGTATTTTTCTTTATGGTTTTCAATAGTACATATCAAAAATACTATCTATTATTTATTCAAACTACATTATGAAATAAGTTATATATAGCTCTAACATATAACAATTAAATATTAATACTTAATAATTTAAAAATAATATTTTAGGTATAACATGTGCATTTTTTAAATGTCAAATTAGTTATTGGTATTTATATTGTTAATCTTTATTTATATTGGTTTTATTTATTAATTTAATTTTTATTTATTGGATAATTGGTTTAGTATGGAAAGTGACAAAGAAAATAAGTTCATAATCATTTTGTCTTAGGTGAGAAAGGCTTCTTTATAGTTTTATCTTATTAGATTGTTATTTTTTTATAAGAACTTACTATATTTTTAATTGCATTTATTAAGACATTTTCTAATTATTAGATAATTGGTTTAATATGGAAGGTGACAAAGAAAATAACAATGTTGATTGCCAGCCAGTCATGTCACGTCACGCAGTATTGAAGTACATCGCAAAATATGCTTCGAAAGCTAAACAAAGATCAGAAAGCTATCAAGACATCTTAACAAGAATCTCCAATGATGTGGATGCTGAAGATCCCTGTATATGTGCACATAAAAAGTTCATTGCTGAAACAATTGTGGATAGACACATAGGATCGCAAGAAACATGCCATATGTTGCTCAAGAAACATGCCATGTGTTGATGTCCTCCATGCATGCTATGAAGCGAGACTGCTGAATGCACAATTGTTTTAAATTGTTGTTTACTTAACGATGATTACAAATGTTTGCTACATTTAGCTCACATTACAAGAATTTTTTATTATTTTGAATCCTACTTTATATGTTTTGTGAGTTTGATTGAAATATTATCCATTTTCAAGATGTTTTTGTATATATACGGAGATTAAACCTCTGAAACAATGGGCAGTTATTAATTTTTGCAATGTCTTATTCTGTATTCACATTGACATGCTATAGAATGAATTAACCATTACAACATTGAAATCATATACCAATTACATTACAATTTGTATCAAGTAAAACTCGCAACAACTAAATTAGCATAGCCACAGTTTTATTTCTATAATTGAATGTGCATAGAACAAACAAACAACCATAATACCACAATACCACATTCCATCCTAATCTGTTCCACTTTTTTATGGTTGGAATCGTATTCAAAATAATAGATTCACAAACAAAATGTGAATTGCAAAGTGTTTTATGGTTTTGTTGCATTGTGACATTCATCAAGTGCAATGCTCGATTGTGACATCCATCGATGGTTTTCATCTTTGTTATGTTCTTGAAATGTTTTATTGGTTTTGTCACATTGTGATGTTCATCATGTTTTATGTTGTTATATGGAAATGCAATGGTTTTTAATGATTTTTCCATTGTGGCGTTCACCAAGGGTTATATCGCATTGCGATAATGCCCAATATGTGAAATTTGACGTTCATCAAGGTTTATGTCGCATTGTGATGTTTATCAAGGGTTATGTTGCATTGTGTCATTCATCAAGGGTTAGATGTGACATATTCACAATGTAAAATTTGACATTCATCAAGGTTTATGTCGCATTGTGATGTTTATCAAGGGTTACGTTGCATTGTGGCATTCATCAAGGGTTATGTCGCATTGTGGCGTTCATCAAGGGTTATGTCGCATTGCGACAATGCTCAATATGTGACACATATGACGACACAACCCAAGATGCGACATATTCACAATGTGAAAGTTGACGTTCATTAAGGTTTGTGTCGCATTGTGATGCTTATCAAGGCTTATGTTGCATTGTGGCATTCATCAAGGATTATGTCGCATTGCAACGATGCCCAAGATGTGGAATTTGACATTCATAAATGTTTATGTCGCATTATGATGTTTATCAAGGGTTATGTTGGATTGTGGCATTCATGAAGGGTTAGATGCAACATATTCACGATGTGAAATTTGACATTCATCAAGGTTTATGTCGCATTGTGATGTTTATTAAGGGTTGTGTTGCATTGTGGCATTCATCAAGGGTTATGCCGCATTGCTAGCACGACAATGCTCAATGTGACACATATGATGACAAAACCCAAGATGCAGCATATTCACAATGTGAAATTAAGGTTTGTGTCGCATTGTGTTGCTTATCAAGGCTTATGTTGTATTGTGGCATTCATCAAGGGTTATGTCGCATTGCGATGATGCCCAAGATGTGAAATTTGACGTTCATAAAGGTTTATGTCGCATTGTGATGTTTATCAAGGGCTATGTTCCATTGTGGCATTCATGAAGGGTTAGATGCAACATATTCACAATGTGAAATTTGACATTCATCAAGGTTTATGTCGCATTGTGATGTTTATCAAGGGTTACCTTGCATTGTCGGGTTCATCAAGGGTTATGTCGCATTGTGACAATGCTCAATATGTGACACATATTACGACACAACCCAAGATGTGACATATTCACAATGTGAAATTTGACGTTCATTAAGGTTTGTGTTGCATTCTGATGCTTATCAAGGCTTATGTTAGATTGTGGCATTCATCAAGGGTTATGTTGCATTGCGACGATGCCCAAGATGTGAAATTTGACGTTCATCAAGGTTTATGTCGCATTGTGATGTTTATGAAGGGTTATGTTGCATTGTGGCATTCATTAAGCGTTAGATGTGACATATTCACAATGTGAAATTTGACGTTCATCAAGGTTTATGTCGCATTGTGATGTTTATCAAGGGTTACATTGCATTGTGGCATTCATCACACTGTGACATTCCTCTTACATACTATAAAGTTATGTTGGCCTAGGACATTAATCAATTGTTATGTTAATTTTAGGTTTTGTCGCAACGTGACGTTTATCACATTCTTCAATGTTTATGTCATAATATGGCATTTAATTTTTTAATGTTCCTATAATATTTTGGAAGGGATTTGTCACATACTATAGGGTTATGTCAACTTGGCACATTAAGAAATTATTATGTCACATTTTATGTTTTGTCACATTGTGACGTTCATCGAGTTTTATGTTGGGTTGCGACATTCCTTCATGTTTGTCACAGTCTGAAATTCAAAATTTTAATGTTCCTAGAAGGTTTTACAAGGGTTTTATCACATACTATAGGTTTATGTCGACTTGGTACATCAATCAATTGTTATGTCACATTTTAGGTTTTGTCGCATTGTGACGTTCATCAAATTTTAGGTTGGATTGTGACATTCCTCCATGTTTATGCCACAATATGAAATTCAATTTTTTTAATCTTCCTAGAAGGTTTTGCAAGTTAAGTGAAATATTAATTTTTTTTTGTCTTGGACATTAATCATTGTTATGTCACATTTTAAGGTTTTTCACATTGTGACATTCATTAAATTTTATGTTGGACTGCAACATTCCGACGTGTTTGTGTCACAATCACATTCCTACATGTTTATGTCACAATCTAAAATTCACTTTTTTAATATTCTTAGAATGTTTTGCAAGGGTTTTGTCACATTGACATGTTCATCAAGTGCTATGTTTGATTGTGACATTCCTCCATAGTTATGTCACATTATGACATTCATATTTGCAATTTTCCTTGAAGGTTTTATTGCATTGTAATATTAAATGTCTTTTAAAGATAACATTCATAAAGGGTTATATCACACTGTGACATTCATCAAGGGTTATGTCACATTGTAATGATTAGGTCAACAATACAATGTGACATATATTCATTGATGTTCAATAACGACATTCCTCCATATTTAATATTTTTAATTAAATAATAATATTTGAATTAAATAATAATAATTTATTATTTCTTTGATAATACCATTTTAATTAAATACCATATTCATGTAATTTTATAACATAATATCTCTATCTATCATCATTTAATTCTATTTAATTAAATGATATTATTTCTATTATTATTTTATTACTAATATAATAAAATAATTATTAATTATTTTATTTTATAAATAAGGTTAATTTTTATTTTTATTATCCTTCTTATTTTTAAATTAGAGTATAATATTATAATTTAATAAAAATAATATTTAAATTGATTATATTCCTATATTTCATTAATATATAATAATATAGATAATTAATTTTATTATTATAGATATTTATTTATACAATATTAATTATTAATATTTTGGAGATAATTCATTAATATATTATAATATAGATAATTGATTTTATTATTATCGATATTTATTTAAACAATATTAATTATTAATACTTTGGAGATAATTAACTATCATATTTAATTATTATAAAATAATTTATTAAACAATATTACTTTATTAATAATTTAGAGATATTTAATGCTTTACACATTAATATTATTTTATTAATTTTATTTCATTAAATAATATTATTTTTAATCAATTATTATATTATAATTAATTAAATTAATTAAACAATATTAATTTATTAGGCGGCCCTATTACTAGTAACAACAACATTAATAATATTAATGTGTCTGAATAGGCCGATAACCGTAAATGTGACACATACTTTTCATATTAATATTTTTTTCTATAGTTTACGTTTATGAGCATATTCAGAGACATTAATATTATTAATGTTGATGTTGCTAATAAAATACACGAGACACTCTTAAAAAAAGTGAAGTTTGTCCTTAACACTTATGGAATATTATTAATACAAGGCACTCTAAAAGAAACACAAAGCACTCTTAAAAAAAAGTGAAGTTTGTCCTCAACACTTATGAATATTATTAATTAATGTATTTTTTCAAAAAAACATTTAACTTGGCGGATCAGGACAACTAGAAAATGTCAACCGTACACATGCGGGAGGAATTGGAATTCATCAAGTTGCATTTAAAATAAAATAAAATGATACTGAACACCCTTCATCAAGTTGCATTTAAAATAAAATAAAATGATACTGAACAGCCTTGGCCCGATTGCGCTAATTTAATCCACGGTGAGAACATGCGAGCGAATGGCATTTGGTGTATTTGGCTGTGCTCTCAGAATGGGATCATCGGTTCGAGGTTTTCGGATCTATGCGATAGCTTTCGCAGGGCTGTTGTTAACCATTTATGCAGTTGTGAAGGTTTCTCGTCTGGTCCATATTGTTAACACAGCGAGAACAGCCTACCATTTTCAGCCTCAAAATAATTGGATGAATGGTTTGTAAAATCGTACAATCCATCCTATTTCAAATTTCACACAAGAAGTCTGTGTTTGGCATTTACACCGATCTTCTAACACTGTTTTGGTTTGTTTGTAATTGCTTGCATGACTATCTCACAAACGCCCAACAGACCCAAATGGTGAGCTTTTCGTTCCCTTTCAATTCATTCCTTCAATACTTCTTAGATTTAATATTCTCTGTGATGCGTTTGGGTTGGGTTCCTTTCGCAGCGCCCATGTTCTACAAGGGATTCTACCATCTGTTCTACCAGTATAATCTTCAAGGAGCGGTGTGGGGAAATATTGTCTGGGGGCATGTTGTTTCCAAGGATCTCATTAACTGGCATTCACTGGATCCTGCGGTTGTTCCAAGTGATTGGTATGACATAAAGGGTTGCTGGTCCGGTTCCGCAACGTTACTGGCCGGAGGCAAACCTGTGATTCTCTACACGGGATGGGCCAATTCATCCCAACAGGTGCAGAACATGGCCGTTCCTAAGAATTTGTCCGATCCCCTTTTGAGAGAATGGGTGAAGATCCCTCAGAATCCTATTTTGATTCCAGACATTGGAATTAATGGGAGCTTCTTCAGAGATCCCACAACTGGATGGCTGGGCCTGGACGGCGAATGGAGGATTGTAGTTGGAAATGAGAGAAATCACAGCGGGGTGGCTCTGTTATACAAAAGCAAGGACTTTGTCAACTGGGTGCAGGTCAACCATCCTTTACATTCGTCGAAATTGACAGGAATGTGGGAGTGTCCTGATTTTTACCCGGTTCCTCTTTCTGGGAACAAAGGGCTCGACACTTCCGCGACTGGACTCTCTCTTAAACACGTTTTGAAGGCGAGTCTGGGCGATAACCGGATCGATTATTATACATTGGGAACTTACTTTTCCGGTCAGGATCGATACGTCCCCGACAACACGAGCAGTGACGATAAAAATGGATTGAGATATGACTATGGCAAATTCTATGCCTCCAAGACATTTTTTGATCAAAATAAGCAGCGGCGAATTCTGTGGGGATGGGTCAATGAATCTGACAGTGTCTCTGATGATGTTATCAAGGGCTGGTCTGGTCTTCAGGTAAAGTCGGCCTCTTTGGTGTTCGGTGTTTAGATGGTTTATGTTTTTTTGTTTTTGACGTATGCGGTTGGTTTTTGTTAAGGCGATTCCAAGAACCATCTGGCTAGACACTGTCACTAGAACGCAGCTTTTGCAGTGGCCAGTTTCTGAAGTAGAATCCCTTCGTCGAAAGAAAATCTTCAGACAAAACATTGATCTCAGCAGTGGATCCGTTGTAGAAATTGCTGGCATAAACACTGCGCAGGTACTCACAACATCAATAAATTTCTTTTGTTGTTTCTAGGGTTCTTAAAAATATAGGAGGAAAATCGCACAGGTTCTCTTTGACCTCAGTTGAAGCAAAGATCCCTTTCTTGACTGAACAGATTTTAAGAATTAATTCCTTTTTCTGTGTCTCTGCTTTCGTTTTCTCAACTTATTCGGTGAATTTTGCTTTGTTATTAGGTTGATGTGGAGGTCTCTTTTGATCTGCCAAGGATCGAAATCTCAGAGTTTGAAGACGAGCTGGATCTCAATTCGACAGCTCAAAAACTGTGCAGCCGGATGGGCTCAGCTGCGAGGACTGTTGTTGGGCCATTTGGGTTGCTTGTTTTGGCTTCCAAGGACTTGAGTGAACGCACTGCTGTGTTTTTTCAGATCGTTCGATTTCGAAACGAACTGAAGCTATTAATGTGCAGTGACCAGAGCAGGTAGAACTTCATAAGCACTGTAACTTATTGATCTGAGTAAATCAATCCCAAGAAAAATAAAGCATGATAATCTCTGTCAAATTGTGTGAACGCTCGCAGATCGTCGTTACAGAACAACGTTGATAAGACAACATATGGAACTTTTGTCAATAATGTGGGCTCTTTCAAGGAGCAGACTGTTTCATTGCGAGTTTTGGTAAGTCGTATACGAGTATAACTATATTTTTAAAAGTGGTTATATATATCTATCAAAATATTTGTTTTGCATCTTTTTATTGTAGTAAAAAATAATGGTAAAGTGTCGATGATGTTTTCTGGTAAAGTGTATACTAACAGAACCACATTTTTAAAAGTGGTTGATATACATCGATTGATTAAAGTATCAGTTTTGCATCTTTTTATTATAGTGAAAAATAAAGTTGAAGTGTTTTTGTATCTTTTTATTATAGTGAAAAATAGAATTGAAGTGCAGATAACTTTTTCTGGTAAACTTTATACTAACACAAGCACATTTTAAAAGTAATTGATATACATCAATCATTTTACATCTTTTTATTGTAGTGAAAAATAGAGATATCATTTTGCATATTCTAATAGCCATAAAATGAAAGGTTGATCATTCCATAGTGGAGAGCTTTGGAGAAGGGGGAAAGGTGTGCATAACGGCTAGGGCTTATCCCATCCTGGCAACAGGTGAAGACACTCATCTCTACGTCTTCAACAACGGTACTTCCTCTGTCAGGACCAGCAAATTGATTGCATGGGAAATGGCTTCCTCCACTCCACTGGACCCCTAAATGAACAACAATGGAGTAGGAATCAAGCTCTGCCTTCGAGGAAAGTATAATATTCATGGCTTCGTTGGTCAACCGATATGCATCTTCCATTTTAATTGGTTGGGTTGGTAGTTGCAAACATTGGTTTATGGGGAAGCTTTATTTTAAGCTACCGAGTGGAAAGGGGTGTGAAGCATATAATGTGGGAAGGGGCAAATGATTCTTTTTTGTTTGAAGGGTTCATGGAAAAGTCAAACAATTTGTTTTTAATGTTTGATTAATTGATAGTAGTGATTTAAATGTGTAATGAAATGATTTTATTTTGGTTTGTTGATGAAAATTCATATTTTTTAATTTCAAATTTAGTAGGAATTATTTTTATGGATTGAAGTGTAGAAATTAAATGTTCTTTTTTTTGTAAGTTGCACAGTAGAAATTTAATTAACACAAACTGAATATACATCTAGAGCCAAGAGGAGTTTTAATGTTTGATTAATTGATAGTAGTGATTTAAATGTGTAATGAAATGATTTTATTTTGGTTTGTTGATGAAAATTCATATTTTTTAATTTCAAATTTAGTAGGAATTATTTTTATGGATTGAAGTGTAGAAATTAAATGTTCTTTTTTTTGTAAGTTGCACAGTAGAAATTTAATTAACACAAACTGAATATACATCTAGAGCCAAGAGGAGTTTTGCATACTGGGGAGGCCTCATATGCTGAAGCCACCATCCCAATTGCTCAAAAATACTATAGTGACTGATGTAATGATTGACATAATACAGAATTAAGACCTCTGGAGTGTGGTCTTCCCTTAAAAAAATAGGGACTTTGTTCAAAAATGAAAATCTATTGAGTCTAATAGTACTGAAAAAAAGACTATGCAGGAAATAGAAACAAAATAGCTGATAGTCACAGAGGTAACCCGGAGCAGTGGCCACCTAGGTTTCATTCTGCCAGTGGTTTTGATGGGTCTTCCTCAATGATTGGGCAGGCCGCATAGAAATCTTCGAAAATCCCCGGTGGGGACAGAGAGGGAGAACCTGGAGTGTGAGTTCCATCCTGGGTGATGCTGGGTCCCGGAGCCAAGCCTTTGTTCTTCTTTCTTGGCGATTTCTTGTTTTCTAACCCTGTAGCAGCCATGTCTGTATTTTTGCTTTTCTGTTTTTCAGGTTCTGAGTTGTTGCCAATGGAGAAGACCTCCCAGGTCATGTTAGCATCTAGGGTGTTGGAGTGTTCTGCAGCTTCCTTCAAGCTTGCTTTGACGTTGCGGACGATGCTGGAACTGGCTTTCTAGTTGGCCTCTATTTCTTCTATGAGTGTGCTCATCATGTTTTTGAGCAACCAGTAATGGTTAATGGCACCACCATTACTACCTGCATCAAGGAGTGCCGCTACTTTGCGAGCTTCCCACCCATCAATGAGATTACGTGTTCTCGCTGATATACGTTCAACATATCCATCCATCAGAGACCAGTCCATGGCCACCTTCAGCCGACGATTGTTGGTCTTATGGCCACTCCCACTCCCACTCCCGCGACGAGAGATGCCCCTTGTGCGGTTCGTCATGACAGAGAAATGACGAGAAATGACAGAGGGGATGTCTGTAATTACCTTGAAGTTCGCTAAATCCTAGGGAAGAAATGCAACGAAGAGCCAAAGATCTATCATCGTAGCCGCATCCATATCAACCAGGGGATTTAAGGAGCCAAGGTAATCATTGCCACATGCTGTCGTCTTCATTGTAACTGTGGAAATTGAATGCAGGTCTCGAGGGCCGAGGGGAGACATCAAACCAGGCATGAGCGAGGTAGAGCAACAATAACTCCCTCGTCCTCCAGGTTTAAATTCAAGCCATCGTCCCGATTGCCACGTCGACATGGTTCCATGTGGCTGTATCGTTCACCGTTGATGTGGGCCAGGTGTCTGCCGTCATTCGCCAGAGGGTTCTACTCCTGCATGCCTGAGGTGTTGTCATGTATGGGGGGGTGCGGGTGGCAGCCTCTCCCTGCGCACAGCGGCCGAGGGATGTGCGGTGATGTCACCTGCATCCGGGGAGAAATTAAATGTTAATATGGTTAAGAGTGTTAAATTCAATTTTATATTAAAAATGATAATTTTAATAATTCAAAGTAATTATTTAGGGAGGATTGTTTAGTATAGTGATTGTAAATTAAAAAAACTATTACAATTAATTTTGGATATCTTAACATTGCATAATATAATTAGGGATATTGGAATGTAATGAATTTATTGATCTATTAACATAAATAATTTTATCAATATAAAAAGACAATTTCAATTCCAATATCATAGAAAGTTAATCTTATTTTTTTATAGGTGTTTTGTATAATATTAGGGGAAACATAATTCTTTTACCTAAAATATGGTATAGAGAATTATAGATATCAGATGTTAACATTGCATAATTTGATTGTAATAGTGGTCATCTTTTAGTCACATAGAATTAGAAAGAATTCAAGGGTTGTGAAACTATTTATACATTACAAAACTAACAATTTCATCACTAAAAAATAGGATATTAAGAAAGATTGCCTCCTTGGATTCCAATGATGGCAAATTAGAAAATGTCTGAATTTTAGAACATTTAGTTTTTTTTCTTACTTATAAAAGTGGTCTAAATGTGCGAAGAAATGACCCTTTTCCACTCACTTAGAATAATGAGAAGAGAAGTTTCACTCTCCGTGAAATTTTTCAAGAATTGTTTTGGATTTATGAAATTTTGGATATTAAATGTTAACAATGTATTATCTAGCTATAATAGAAGTATTTAAGAATTTTGAATTCATTTTAATTTTATTTTTTGAAAATAATAATTTTAGTCTAAATTATTTAATTAAATTTTAGCGATAAAAATTTAAAAATTACCAAAATAAAAATAAGAAACTTTTTTTATATATATAATTACAATAGTATAAAATTAATTTAATAAACAAAAGATATATGTTCATTAATTCCCTCGAGAGGTGCTCTACAGCTCAGTATGAGGGAGATCTTGTAACATGTGAGTGTTTGTAGAGTGCCCAGTATGAGGGAGATCTTGTAACATGTGAGTGTTTGTCGAGTGCCCAGTATGAGGGAGATATTGTAACATGTGAGTGTTTGTCGAGTTTTTCGAGTGTTTGTCTAGCAATAAAATAATACAAAGTAAACAAAAAAGAATATACAAAGTAAAAAGTAATAAATATTATGTCGGCCATAAACAAAAAAGAATAATACAAAGTAAAAAGTAAATATGAGACTTAAACTAGAGACTTTAGAGTTTAGGATTAGGTGATAAATATTATGTCGGTCATAAAAAAAAGAGAATAATTCAAAGTAAAAAGTAAATATGAGACTTAAACTAGAGACTTTACTTTTATTACAAAGTAAAAAGTAAATATGAGATTTTAGAGTGTTTGTCAAAATAATACAAAGTAAACAAAAAAGAATAATAGAAAGTAAAAAGTAATAAATATTATGTTGGACATAAACAAAAAAGAATAATACAAAGTAAGAAGTAAATATGAGACTTAAACTAGAGACTTAGCTTAGGATTAGGTGGCTCAGGTATTGCACTCAAGGAGCTATTCAAGGAGAGGTTTACACCCTCTCGGGACTTGATATGATGTTTCAAGAAAATATAACCTTATATGATATTTCAAAAGATTTAGATTCATTAATTAATCACCTGCTGAAAAATGTAATCTTATATGAAACATCTTCATAATTTAAGAAACTTTAAACAACAGATATAGTAAACAAGGAATATATGAATTACTTGGACATATTGGCCAGCCCTAATCTATTAGGGCATATATCAAAATAATATTAAGGTAACATTATATCATTTTATAAATAAAATTAATTAAAATATACATAATGATGATGGGACGGCTTGAAAGAAAAGTTAATATAATTGAGTATTTTTATATAGTTATAATATTATATAACGAAAGTATCATGACCATTTCATATTTGGGTAGATATTGGGAATGAGTCTTAGAGCACCTCCTGCTATGAATATTATATGTATGTTAATTAAAGTTATTAATTATTAAGTGAAAGGGTGTAACCCTTCACTATACACGCTCAATCTTATAAAAGCGAGCCTCATTGTAAATTATTAATCATCCATTATCTAATATAATATCTATTTTACTCCATATTTATGGCTTATCGTATATACCAGATCTTCTGGTGAAGTTATTTGTGTGAAGCAAATAATTATTTGCTGCATTTGGTATCAGAGCCAGCCCTTCCTTGGGCCTCACTAATTCTAGTTTTTAACCAATACTATCAGAGTTTCTCTGAAACTAGGCCTGTGGCCAACAAAATCAGATTTTTTGAAAACTCCCTTTCACTCCTCTCCATCTCCTCAACCACCTCTATACTCCAGTTTCACTCTCATGCCCTTCCCTACCAACTTACCCCTCATGCCAACTCCCACCTACAATTTCACCATGCTCCACATCCTTCACACTAGCTCCCATCAACCCCTCGCTCCTTCTCCTCGCGACTGATCTTTGCACGTCTCCAATCCACACGTAGTCACCCCCCTCCCTACACATTCCACCGCAGCACTCCCGCGCTTCCCCTCCGCCCAAGCTCTCGTCCTCTCTCTCTCTTCCTTCCTGCACACTAGTTCCCACGCTAATCCACCACTTCCTCTTCCCATACACCTTCCTTAATTCCGGCTCCACCCTCCACCCGCACCTGCACCTGCTCCAAAACCATCTACTAACTTCTATCACCCTCCTCCAAAACCATCCGCTAACTTCTATCACCCTCTCCAAGCCAATCCACCATCCACTCCTGCTCCACGCACCTGGCCACCTGCGAACTCCCTGCACTTCACTCGAACCTTCCGCCACGCCCTCCCCATCACTACCTCCTCCTCCCTCGGCGTCCAGCTCTACCACCCGCGCTGCTCCTCCCCTCTGCTGCTACCGTTCCCTCACGCTCCCCACCATCCACTTGCTCCTGCGCCGCTCCTCCTCCACCACTCTGCTCTCCATCCAATCCATCCACGCGCTCTCCTTTCAATGCCTCCATTCGCCATCTCCTCTTCCTCCACGCTCCGTCCACTTCTTGCATCCATCGTCCCCAGGCCTCTGGCTCTTGCTCATCCTCCACTCATCGTAGCCCACATCTTCCTATCCTCTGCGTCTGATTCACCATCATCCACCACCGCCTACAACTCCATCCTCACCCTCTTGCATTTGGCATCCATTTAGGCTCCTTCAAACCCTAATTTCCAAAGCCAAAAAAAAAAAAAAAAAATTATTATAATATATTATTATAATAATTTAAATATTTGGATTTAAAAAAAATTATAATAATAATAATTTATTATTATTATACTACATCATACTTTCAAACCAAAATATTAATAATAATATTATTATTAAATTTTAATAATAATTATTATTATCAAAGAAAAAAAAAATCAATTATTTTGAAATAACAATTGTTTGAAGAAACAAAGCAAATTCAAGTCAAAGAAGACCAAGTCAAATAAGACATTAAAGACAAAGTCCAAGCAAGACTCCTTATTATCAAAGAAGTCGAAGAACACTTATCATCGAAGAAATCAAGTCAAGGACAATCATTTATCGTTGAAGAAGTCAAAGTAAAGGAAGGCTCATCAAAGAAATCAAAGAAGATCATTCCACCGTCGAAGAAGACAGAAACCATGGAAGTCGATTTGCGAGAGAAATTAGAAGCCAAGTTAAAGCGCTATCGAAAAGACAATGAAGAATTACGAGACATTAATACACAATCAGAAGTAAGGATTGAACTACATAAGATACAAGAACGGTTCAATGAACAAACAATATCCAACCAGAAAAATCACATAGAAAAATTATGTGCGCAAATCAAGGAATTAAAAGATGAGAGTGATTTCAATCAGAGGTTGAGAAATCAAGATATAAAGAAGGAAATAAATAATTACAAAGCAGAAATAATACGCTTGAACAAAATCGTTAGCGACAAAGATGAAGAACTAATGCAGTTACGACATAAATTAGAAAGTCAAGAATCAGAGGTCGGCCAGTGTCGACAACAGATAAAAGTTCTTCAACAACAAAATGACGACTCTAAAAAGACACATAAGTCAGAGATAGCGAAGAGTAATAAAGCATTATCTAACAATGTTGAAGAAATTTTTAGACTAAGAAATCATAACAAGATACTAGTCACAAAAATTAAGAAGTTGAAAAATAGCCGGAAGATAGAACAATCTATGGACGACATTGAAGGAAAATTTCTAGACAAACAGGAAGAAAATAGTTGTATCAAAAGTCATAATGAAGATCTTAAGGAACAACTTAAGACATCTGAAGATGACAGAAAATCGCAAGTCGAATTGATTAAGAAGTTTCAAAATGATAATAGGCAGTTAGAAAACAAGTTGGAAAAGATACAGAACAAAAACTTAAATCCTCAAGAGATGAAAATACAACTTCCAACTCAGATCAATGCTCTAAAGGCGACATTCGTAAACGAAAATGACATCGTGAAAGTTCCTTATCGACACCCCAACCATAAAAACCGATATTTGAAAAAGTGGGAAATGTCGAAAGATAATGGTATTAATGTGATCAAATCTCCTGACGACACATCAATAGGGAATCCCATCAGTCCACAACAAATCAATTTGGGATGGATTCATCCGTCGACGTATCGGAAGTTATGCTCTACACTTAGCAGTTCGTATCGACATGTTTCATCAGCCATGACATCGCAAAGAACAATGCGACAAAATTATAAGGCTTTGAGGACAAAGCCTTTCTAAGAGAGTGACAATGCTATAAATATTATATGTATGTTAATTAAAGTTATTAATTATTAAGTGAAAAGGTGTAACCCTTCACTATACACGCTCAAGATTATAAAAGCGAGCCTCATTGTAAATTATTAATCTCCATTATCTAATAATTATTTTTTGCACCTCCATAAAGTATAAAATACTCAACTAATCGATGTAGTCAACATATTTCACCACTAAAATTTCTTATCGTATTATTGTGTACATTGAAGAAGCATTATAATATTTTTAACTGTGTTATTAAGAAGATATTATAACTTTGGATATTGGTTTTGTGAACTTGGTAAATGATTAACTATTTATGGTTTTTTAGTTTATAAATGTAAATAATATGATTAATTATACTTTATTTAATTATATATATTACAAAATTTATATTATTTTTATAAAATTAATTATATTTTTATACTTTATAGATGTGGTCACCAATCTTAAAAACATATATATAATATAGACACAATATTTATTTATGAGATTTATACATTATAATTAGTAATTTTTTTTTAATATTGCTAAATTTAACATGAATATAACGATAATTGAAAATGATATTTATAATACTAGTTAATTATTTGAAATTCAACCATATTTTTAACAATAACCAATTTCCATATAGGGAGATATACATGGCTAACAATTATGAACTTATAGATTGTATAATATTAGTAACACTGAAACCATATATGTGGTGGGACCCCTCTCCTCCTAACCAACCCCTCTATCATAGACGGAGAGCCCATGATCTCTCACTCAGCAATACCTAGCCAGTTGAACATCACTCAACCAAGTTAAAAAAAGAGAAAAATTAATTCGATTGTTGTAAAAATTTATTTCTATGTTCAAAAAGCTTAGAAACAAGCGTTCCTAGGTCACCATAGTTTTGACAAGTTATAAGATCATGTAGGTTAGAATTATAACAAAGATTAGGAAACTGGGATAAAATGTGGGTACATATCTTATGTGAATGTGCATAGGAAGTCTAAGAGGAAGTATTTTTCATCATTAACAAATTATTAAAAACACATTTATATCTATATTAAAAATGTGTTTGAGTTTCAAATCGGTGATCTTAATCTTATGGAAGGAGTGCCTTAACACTACACCCATTCACCATCTATTCTATGTCTCATGAACTTAATAATTTATTTTTATTATTTTAAACTTTAAAAAATATTAATTAATTTCTTATTAAAAAACAATTTAAAAATATTTATTAATTTATTTTTTAAAATTACATTGATAAAGAAAATTATAAATAAATGAATTATTTTACAAAGTTTCAAATAAATTTATTCGACCACTCATTTTTCATCGTTTTATTTTAATTTTTATTTGTCAATTAAAAATAAAGGAACAACTATAAATTATTCGAATATTCTAATGATGTTTGAAATTTTGAATCACTCTTATATTATTATAGAATAATTCATTGTTTTTTGAGTGTTTAAAATGATATTTAAAAATTAATTTTTGAATAATTTTGTTTATTTCTTTAATACATTATATAAGGTGATTAATTTTGAAATGCTTCATTAAAAATATGGCATCATAAATGTATATTAAATGATAATATTGATGATGATTAACGTCTAGTGAGACCAAATTTGGTCTATTAGACCTTAAGAAGAAAGAAAAGAATTACTTGGTTTGCTTTAAATTTTATTCATTTGTTGAAGAGAGAAGCTTTCCTAACTCACTATATTTTTGGCAAGTTAGGAGGTTAGAAAGGTTTGTATTGTAGCAAATACTATGAAAATGAGATCTAATGTAGGTGTAAGTAGGGCATTCTAAGAGAAAGTGATTTCCATCCTCAACACTTATAGATTCACAAAGATGGCAAATCCTTTCTCCCACGGTGTTTTAGGAATTGACCGACACCCTCTTTTGCTATGGAGCTCATGAGAGTTCGTTCTTATCTTAGCTATACTAATTTTCTTCTTTGAACTAGTTAAAACCGAGAGATACTTCTAATCTTCCATATTAGGGTTAATGACCTCCAAGTATAGTATCTTAATTTTCTTTTGACCTCTAAATATTTCTCGCACCACAGTTTCTCTTTAAACTTAGATGTAATAATATTTTTGAGATTATTGATATTCTGCAAAGTATCATTTTCGTCAATGCACCAATGGTTTAACCAAGCCATGGTATCTTTACACCAACCCTACTTGAGGTGCATGTCATTTTGACTTCATTTTAAAGCAATTTTAGGAAGTCTCTCGTATCTCATGTTATTTATTTTGTGTTTGTACATCATGTACCTAGTCGTAGCCATGCTCTTAATGGGGGAAAGACCCACTTCTGTGAAGAGAATAGGATAAGGCAAGTGAGATCCCAAGTAGAGTTGGTAGGTGGAGCTCCCAAGTCGAGTTGGCATGCGATCTCCCAAGTCGAGTTGGTAGGTGAACTACCAAGTCAGGCTAGTGCTGCAAAATCGTCGCGACAGGCTTCCAAGGCATGTTGGGCATAGTAGGATCCCATGTCGGGCTGAGGAGATTCCAAGTAGTGTGGGTTATTGCGGATGGTCTTGTCTTTGCAAAGAAGGCAGACATTGCAGAAAGGGTATTGGATTTGGGTGCAAGAAAAGGCTTGTGGAATTCCAATGGGAAGCACACTCTACAAGAGGCATACAAGAAGGTAGGAACACTATTCTGGGTGAATAGAAGTATGGGAAGGGCCCCAAAGAACTCTTGAGATAGGTGCATTTGGTAGACTACAATGGCATGATCTTGGAAGACCTAGTGCGATGTGTGATCATGTGACGGGCTACTGGGAGAGGTGTTGGACGAGAGGAAGATGACCTAGATCATGCTTAGTGCTACAGATGCACTTGGAAAGGTGATGGATGTGGGTTGTGAGTAGACATCCATCTGTGTAGGAAAGATAGTGAGGAAGAATCACGGTTGACTTGGAGGCACACTCTCAAGGGTGTGGCTGGCTAGGAGAGGTGAGCCTAGGATGGTTGGCAAGGTTGCGATGGGTTGTATCTTGTCAAGAGACTTGTGACGGATTTCCGTTGAGGCATAAGAGAAAGTTGTGGATGCGGACTGTGGCTGCTACTACGAGTAGAGCCTAGACATAAGCAAAGTGTGTTTCCAGTTGACATTGTAACTTGAGCTGCTAGTACTACGAGTAGAGCCTAGACATAAGCAAAGTGTGTTTCCAGTTGACATTGTAACTTGAGCTGCTAGTTGGGTTGAAGGCTCTTGGAAACTATGAGAGATACATGAAAAAGAATATAAATGAATCTGTGGAAAAATAATGGTGATAATTTAATATGTCATATACTTTTGGAAAATGTTTTTTCTATTTGATATGTCATTTAAAAAAAATAATTATATCATAAAATTTATTTTGATTCTCAACTCTCTATCACTTATTTGGTTATATTTAGTTTCATAAATTTTGGATAAATATTGTTTTTCATATTTTATTTTTTGTAATTAAAAATATTGTAATTAATATACACTTTGTTGTAATACTCAAATAAGTTTATAAAGTCTTAGTGCATAACTAAGTCTATTGGTTTAGTGTACATGTTACATATTTCACATATTACATTGAAACCACCTTTATTTTTGGAATGATGGCAATCCCAAATGAACAAGAAATCACTAGAAGTACACTTCCTTTCATTATTCAATAAAAAATTTAAGTGCTTCTCTTCCATCATTAGGAGATCACCTAGCTGGTATGGAGGCCCATTATTGCATTGATCGGAGGTCATTTCTCCTAGACAAGGACCACATAATGTTTTTGTGTTTAGCATTTTGGTGCCCTACCATTTTTAACACTGCTTCAAGTAGGTGAATGTTTCATCATCAAATTCTATGACCCAAATAGGTGGATGATCCTAGATGCTAAGGTTAGGTATGATCCCAATCACAAAGTCTATAACCTACCCAAGTCTTTCAAATTTCCTATGGTGAGGAAGGAAAGGATAAGGTAGGAATTACTACTTGCATCAATGACAACACAATGTTCTTAAATTATTTCTTGAAGTAGTGGGAAATCATCGAAGAAATCAACTAGGAATACAACATCAAGATTATGAGGATGTGTATTTGTCAAGTCCTATTTTCTCAATTACGATAAGGTAATTTGATCATTTTGCATGTGACTATAGGTTGTTGGCTTACAAAAATGCATTCACAACCCAACCTTATGTCAAATATTTCAATGATCTTGTCATTTTACCTCGAACAATGCCTTAATTACATGTTCTACCATGCATAACCTATTCCACCATGCATACTACTTAATTGTCGTTGTTTAATCTAGTTATTATTACTTCCATCGTCACTTTTGTCACTTGTTCTTTGACTAAAACATATATTGTATTTTGATCCATTGTCCTTAGAGGGGACACATTGTTAGAGTGTTTGTAACTATCCTAGTACCTTTGGTGCCTTACTTTTGTACAGGACTTCACTGTGTGGTTGGAATGTAGCTACACACCCTTATGACACTCATTCCTAGATGCTAAGTTTGGGATTATTGTCCCAATAAAAATTCTACAACTTACCAAGTCTTTTGAATTTCCTATGGTGAGGAAGGCTAGGATAAGGCAAGCATCACTCCTTGCATCAAAGACAACACAATGTTCTTAAATTATTGTTTGAAGCAGTGGGAAATAATCAAATAAATCAATGAGGAATACATTATCAATAATATGAGGACGGGCATGTGTCAAGCCCTATTTAAAATTATCAACATTATTTTTTGTGTGAAGAAGATGCCGTTATAGTTCCAAATAGTGGGTATACCTACTTTCTATGGTGTTTCACTCAGAATTCAAGTTAGAATGGGATGCAATCATCAAGTGATAATTTCAAAACCAGTTAGTTTAGATCCAGTAGGAGTCGCACACCCATTTATTCATGTGCAATTGTATCTTTTGGCAAGAAAATTTATTTTTTCCACTAGTTATGTTACCAAAGGAGCTTAAGAATGAGTTTATGCATGTAGTGGAACAAGAAGTGGTTGATTGGTTCTTGAAAATAAGGGTTTAGGTCCATGAGACTATTGAAAACTTCATAGGATGGGTAATATTGGTTGTGGAATAGGTGAATGACTAATTTTACATAGGAATCTATGACTATATTTGGGTATGGGGACTTCCAGATCATCTAATGACCGTATCATAATTCATGAATGGTGAAGTAATCATATGTGAAGTTTGTCAACAATTGCTAGTCACTAACAAACACTTTGATGTATCAATAACGCCACCCCCTAGAAACTCTTGCAGACATAAATAGGGATTATTTCTTAAAGGAGTAGTTGGAAAAGGAAGTAAAATTTGCATACTTACTATAGCCAAAATTCATAATTATGAAAATGTCCTATTATGACCTTTTGAATCACTCATATGAATTCTAGCACTCAAAGTGGAACATATGGATAGGGGAACCTTTGATGAGGAGGATTTATTCTACAAGCATGGGGATTCTGAATAACAAATTAATGATTTACATGCATATTAAGAAAAATGGGTTGGTGGGCTGTAGTAGATTTGGAACCCAATGAAAGGGAGAAATACAACATTGATGAGGAATTCGATAAAGAGTAATTGGTGATCTATGTTGAGGCCTACGAGGAACTTGATGGACATGATAATATTCATCATAAAAATTCAAAGCACATCATGTTTGGGTAACATCATGACTATAAGAGGACGAAATATATGAGAAACCATTAAGGGAAATGACTAATCAAATTAAGTTGGTACAATATCAGAGGAAAGTGTAATGTAGGTAGAGAAAGAGGTTAGTGGGATTGAGGCTTATATTTCCTTAGACCATACAAAAAAGAATGGGAAAACATGGTGGCTTTAGAAGCATGGATGTTAAGGTAGAGTCACCAATGCTAAATAAAATGAAGACTCTAAAGAAAAAAAAAAATCAAAGATGAACCCAAAGGAAAAGCAAATTGAATTGGTGTTATAAAAGGAACAAGAGAATAAGGGAGCCCCAATAATTGAGGAGAAGTAAGAAACCAAGGTAGGAAGTAATTATTGACAATTGCCAATACCTAGTGGAACTCATAAAACCCTCAATGTGAAGGGGATGGGAATATTATTAGGCATACCTATGACCATCGAGAATCTACTTGAATCAACTCAAAGATTAATTCACATGGCTAAAAAGAAAGTGGGAAAAACTTAGAGAAAATTTAATAGTCAAATAGGGAGTGTTTTGAACTAAAATTTCTTCTTAAGTTGTTGATACGAACCGTTACACCAAAACCTCGAGATGTTAGTGAAGGCCTCCCACCAGGATCTTAACATCCCACCACACTCCGCAATCCAGACTCTGGGCTGGATGTGCGCCCATTCGGTGGTGTCCCCTTTGCGCCGTACGAGCCCTGGGCGAACACTGCAATGCCGGCATTGCCACCCGCTCTATGACTTGAACTTGGGTGGAGGCTCTGATACCAGATGATACGAACCGTTACACCAAAACCTCGAGATGTTAGTGAAGGCTGCCCACCAGGATCTTAACAGTTGTAAACAAATTATAAGACATAACTTCAAATCCATGAGCATAACATGTGGAATGAGTAGGAAGAATAAATGATGAGATAGGAAGATAAAGTAAAAAGAGAAAGGATAAAAAAAAATAGTGGCGAAAGAGGAAGAGAGGGGGTAAACATATCATTGTGAAGAATAATTTGACTCCATATATTTTAAAAAGGAATACCACATGAACTAAGAAAGGAGGAGGAAAACGTTGGGGAGCAATGAGAAAAAGAAGCCAAGGCCACTTAACAAAAAGGATAATAAGAAATGAAGGCATAACATAGGGGAAAGGAAAATTGTTGATAGGAAGAAGAAGAAGAAATGAATGGGTCCAACATAATATCTTCCAAAAAAAAGTCAACTCTGAAAGAAGGAAAGGTACCAAAGGAGGCTAAGATCAAAACCTATCAAATGTTATTATACTTTTCTAAATAGCAACTTTATGTGGATTCAACCAAAGTAAACCAAACAATAAAGAAAACCATAAATATAGAGATTAATCACATCCATATGAACAAGGAAATGATAAAAAATTGCATCAATTGAATTAGTGGTAGAGGACTGACTATAGTGTGAAAAGTCACAAGAGGAAAAGGGACATGAATAAAATTCCAATAGAGAGAATGAAAAAAGCAGAGTATAAGATGTCCCATAAGAAGGGTGATGATGAGTAGGATATAAAAAAAGGTCACATGGGGCAAGGTGAAATATTCATAATCTAGAGAAAGAAAAAAGAATAATACAAATGTATTAGTTTCCTAACCATACCCTAAACATAGTTCTTGTTGGGCATGCTCAACATACAATCACTTATTGAAATCTTTTCCATCTTCAAAACATGTCATGCATAGATCTTGTTTCTATAGAAAAATAGGAAGGAACTAGATCACTTATATGAATAGGTATATAGTCAAGAGATTGTGGATGAAGTGTGGGTAGATAGAGAAGGAAAGAAACTCAAAATGCATGATAAGTGTTGGCTTAATTTTAAACCAAGATCCAAATTAGTGTCCAACAAAGTGGGCATGTTGTAGTTTAGGTATTGGAATTTTCAATCCCCATGAAGAAGAAGTTATCACCCAAAGTACAATGCCAAGAGATAATTTTATACATAGATTATACAATACGATTGTTGTTACTAATTCCCATCTCGATACTAATACTTCAAAATTAACTATTATCCATGCAATTTTTTAGATCAGAAATTAAATTCAATAATTACCAAGAATCTAACATGTTTAAACTCATATTATAAGCATTAGATAAAACAATAAATAAAAAAATAAAAGAGAGACAGAGGAAAGAAGTTTACGTGGAAAAACCCCAATATGGGGAAACATCGATAGATGATGAATTGTATTCCTTGGGGAAACTCTCTAATATTACAAGCTTGGACTCCCCACATATATCACCTCACATTGCATTGTGTTCCATTAGGCCTCCTTGAAATCTATTATATAACTTAGAGGGACAGTATATCACAATCCCGTGATGCATGTGGTATAATACATTTTTAAGATAGGTAGTTATTGAAGAATAATTTATCCTGATAATATAAGATTACAAAATGCTTAGGCATATACATTAAATTCTATACCACTAGGCCATCATTAACACATTCTAACATTTCCCCTTAATGATGACTAGAGGGAGATAACACAATTTGGAGGAAGATGTCATTATGTTATCATTGCTCCTTGATGACAACTTCTCGCATCCCCAATAAGTTGTGAAGATGAAGAAACTTTGCCTCCATCATGGATTTGGTGAAGATATCAACATCTTGTTGTTTAATAGGACAATACTCCACACAAATAACACCAGTAGCAACCAAATCTCAAATATAATGGGGATCAAGGTCAATGTTTTTGGTTTTGGAGTGATATACTAGATTGTATGCAAGATAAATTGCACTATGAATGTCACATGCTAACTCAATAGGAGCATTCTAAACCAGTCCAAACTCAGTAAGGACATGTTGGATCCATAATGTTTCTTTAGTTGCTTCCTTATCTTCCCTATACTCTACTTCACAATAAGAAAGACAAAGTGTTCTCAATTTCTTACTTAACCATGAAATTGGACTTGAACCAAGCTAAAAGAATATATATCCTACAACAGACCCATTGTCAGTATAATATCCTAGACAATCAGAATGGATGTAACGAATAAGTGAAATAGAATCATTATTAGAATAGAAAAAAACATAATGTAGAGTTCCTTGAAGATATATGAGAATCCTTTTAGCTACTTTCCAATGGTTGTCATGAGGATTTTGCATAAACCAAGAGACCATGCTAATAAAAAAAGAGATATCATGCCTCCCATGTGTAAGATAGATCAAACTTCCAACAAGTTGACAATATAGCATCTCATCAACATTGAAGAGGAGTGTCACAATCAATAATTAATTTTAACCCTAACTGAAATGGTGTTGGTGAAGGATTACAATCAATCATTTGAAACTGAGCTAGAAAATCCAAAGCATACTAAGGTTGAGAAAGGAAAATCCCATCAGCCATGTACTAGACCTAAAGACCTATAAAATAATTCAATAGGCCTAAGTCCATCATTTCAAACAGTTGCTTACGATGATTCTTCAAGTATTCAATGAAGAAAGTTGGATGTCTGTGAAGATTAGATTATCAACATAAAGAGAAACAATAAGGAATTCATCTTCAAAGAATTTAACATACAAATTTAGATCATATAAACAATGCCTGGAACCACTCATCAAGAAATGAGTATCAATTTTCTTATACCAAGCCCTAGGTGCTTGTTTAAGACCATTAAAAAACTTGTTAAATTTGCATACCAAACTTGAATTTTCAGAGGTGATGAAACCAGGTGGTTGCTGCATATAAATTTCTTCACGAAGACCACAATTTAAAAAAGAACTCTCAACATCCATTTGGTGAATTTCCCATTGAAAGGATGCTGCAAGAGAAGTGATAGTTCTGATGGTGTTCATGTTAGCAATTATGGTAGCAAAGGTTTAGTATAATCTATAGCTTCTTTATGAAGAAATCATTTGGTGACTAACCGAGACATATTCTTTTCAACCTATCCTTCTACAATGAAATTTGCTTTATAAATCAATTTGCAACCAAGAATATTCTTACTAGTAGGAAGGGGGATGAGGGTCCAAATATTTTTCATCATCAAAGATTCATATTCAACAGCCATTACTTTCTCCCATTCTGGTTTTCCTTTAGCTTTTGTACATGTGGAAGGATCGTGTGTGTCTATTATTTTTTCCACGAGAGAAAAATATGATCTAGTCCTTCAAATGTTGGATGGAACACCAACATTATAACCTGTAGATTGAAGTTCCTTTCATGGCCAAATTGGAAGAGTGTGTGTAGTGGTGGAAACTACACAAGTATCTTTAGGAATTTCAAGTGGATCACTAGAACCAATAAGGGAAATATTATCTAGGTCTTGTACAGTACTCGAGGAAGGACTAATAGACACTAGCCTAATAGAAGATGGATGTAAGTTCAAGGTAACATGAGGTTCAATAGACTTAGGCACTATGTGTTAAATTTTGATATTAATGTGGAATTATAGTAGTACTTGAAATCAATGAATAATAAAAAAGCATAAGCATTCACATGAGACATAGTATTTACCCTGGGGAAACCCTCTAGTACTTGAGGAAGAAAACCTGAGCAAAATATTCTTTAGAATATTATAGATAGTAGAGAATGTATTTACAATGAGCAGATTACATCAAGCACCCCTGGTGCATTATTAGAGAGAAATACGAAGCACCCCTGGTGGAATCACAGAGCAAGAGAGAAGATGGAATAATAGATCTTAGAATAATATTCTACACAAAACAAATTTGCTGATTTTAGTCACATGCATAAAGAAAACGAATTTCCTTCAAGAGAGAAGATAATTTTCTCTCACATTTAATTCATCAATCCTGCATAACATATATATACCATATTTCTCATGATTTGGATTTTATTTTATCTTCTGACTTCATGATGAACTCACTGTTCATATGGATTCTAGGTCACTTAGTTAGTTAGATAACTCAAGTGTCATCATGCAAGTGTCGAACCTCAAGTATCGCAACTCAAGTGTCTCAACTCAAGTTGTCGTAACTCAAGTGTCATAACTCAAGTGATGTCTTTTAGTTCAACTTAAGTGTTGTTTTTTAGTTTAACTCAAGTTTTGACATGAAAAACACTTTAGTTAACTAGATCTTCTTTAATAACACTTAGTTAACTCTTTTAACTGAATTCCTTCTTGATAACATCAATGAAGTGAACAATTCGAATTCTCCTTTAAATAGCTGAAGTCTTTCTTGTTAACATCACTGAAGTTTAACAATTCAAGTTCTCTCTTATTTAACTAAATTCTTTATCTTTATTGAAGTGAGAAAATTGAGTTCTCTCTTATCTTATCACATCTTATCTTTATCTCTTGTCTTATATGCATGGTACATATGTTCCAAATTTAATTTATTTATCATATGAAATATACTAAGGAGATTTTTCCAATGATGTGATCATCTTGCTCTATTATCGTTTCAAGTGGTCATATGCTAAAGTAATTCACTCTAGAGGTGGCTAGTCTTCAGAGGAGACTTAATATCTCAACCATGATTAGTAGTACATCACACACCATTCATGCTTCGACATGCAAAGAATTACCTCAACACATGAGGATCTATCTTGACACAAAAGACCTTAGTCTTGACAAACAATATTGTACAGAACCATCACTTTGACATACAAAGCAATTACCTCAAGACTTGACGCTTATTCATTCTTGAGTCCAACTCAATATTATTATCCAACGTTCCTAATTCCAACTCAAGATCCTATGAGGAACTACCTTGACGTACGAGGCTCAATCTTGACACACAATATTGACTTGGAGAATGACTCATGATGTTGTAACTTTAACACTCCCTCTCAACAAGGGAGGCATTCTCTTCCATACCAATCTTGTCTCGAAAGTACCTATACTTCATTAAGGAAATAGGCTTAGTAAACATATCTTCTATCTTGGGCATAATAGGCCTGGGGTGAGGTTGAGATTCCATATTGAATTCATTAGGGCGATTTTGAGGCCTAGTTCTTGAGAAAATAGAGCCACCACTGATCTTCCTTTCGCCATGTGGGGTACCATTGTTGCTCCCCTCTCCATTCTTGCTTCCTAGCTGCTGAGCTAAGAAATCTCTAGTCTCTTTTATGGATTGAACAATATTGTGAGAGATTTCTTGTAATCCTTTCATCATGATTTGAAAAAAGAGTTTGAACTCATCTTTGTATTCATTGTGAGACATGTTTGAATCTCCTTGTAGTTTCCCTTCAGTAGAATTGATTTCTTCTCCCTCTTCTTCTTCTTCTGACAGAGGACCCTTCTTCTTAGAATCTGAGTATCTTCTTGGACTCATAGAAAGATTTCAATATAAAGTTCATAGGACCATGATATGATACCACTTTAATGTACCAAGTAGGGATTATGATACACTAACTCAATCTCCTACCAGAATAAACTAAAAACAATGGATTATGTGGGCTAGTTTTACTGCAGGTATGAAAAATCAAGCACTCTGGATGGGAGGAGGAATATTATATATGATAATACTATTCCACAAAGCATTGGGACTATTTATGGTTTGAAATAATCAAGGATTAAATCTACTACAATGCTCATGGGAACCCCATCATATGCAAACTAGTACTTCACTATTCATTGACTGGAAGCTCTTGGTGAAGGATTATGACTTTAGGAGGATCAATAAAATCAATTTAAATTAAATATAAAGTCATTTTTCATTCCAAAAAGTTATATAAGGTTCTGGTAAATTCTCACAAAGATACAATGAAAATTTCCTACTAGGATTGCACAACTAGTTAGAATTCAGGACTTCCAAAAGTCAATGAAGGTTCAATAAATTATGATATGAGACTTGGAATAATTCATATGAAATATTAAACAACTCCAAGAACGAGAATTACCTCATTTGGATCAAGACTCATTCATTTATCAAATGCATTCTGGAAACTAGATAAATTCTATGCAAATCTAGAAGGGGTGTAGAAAACTCAGAATATTTCATACTTCTGCAATATTAAAGTTTATCAATGATATAAGAGGATAAAATTTAATGTAATTACATCATATGTAATCCAATATGCTTCTAAAAATAGCACAAGAACTCTTCTCCTCTCAACACAACAAACTTGCTCTAGAAATCAACAGGAAGCTTGAAGATTCGAACCACAGACTTCATAACACTTCTTCTGATCTTCAAACCAGACTTGAATAAGCTACAAAAAATGCAATAAAATCATTGTAAATGGCTGACTTCCATCATCCTCTCACAGGAAGCAGGGGCACATCTCCCAAGTCTTTGAGGCACAATTGCTCTCAAACCAATACTCAAACTAAAAAATATGTGAAGGGTGTGTGCACTCCTTTATTTATATATGGAGTATGACTTGAGGAGAAAGTATCCTTTACTAATTCTCCCTCATGAGTGGATACGGAAATCTAGTTTTCCTCCTTTTTCCTTTTTTGCTTTTTGCTTTAGCTATTTCTTATTTTTCTGGATTTTTTGACTTATCCTGCTTTTCTAGAATTTCCTGCTTTCTGCTTTTGTGCTGCTTTTGGCTTTATGCTGCTTTTCTTGAGTTTTTGCTTCTTTTCTGATTTGCACCATCTTTCTTTCCTTTTCCTGATTTTCTAGATTTGGATGTTTTCATCTAACTTCTTCTGCAAGTCATCTCCAAAGTCAACTTTATCCACTAAGGAGCACTTGTGGAGCATTATCCTCTTTTATTTATGATGAAATTATTTAATGGATGAAAAATAATTATTTCAAGTGCATAATAACTTTGGAAAAAATAATTCACACTCCTAATTAACCCCATAGTAAATGAAGTTGTCTCCTCAACCCAAGGGATTGGTTGGGTTAGGAACTTGATCCACCGATCACTGTTGGGGGACATGATAGGATTTTAGCCTTTCCTCTGATAGGATTTTGGGATTTCCTTTGATGGGATTTCAAACCTTCCTCTGATGGGATTTTGGACCTTCCCCTTATTGTATTTTGGGGTTTACTCTATTAGGATTTAAGGATTACCCCTGAAGGGATTTTATACCTTCCTCCGATAGGATTTACAACCTTCTTTTGATGAGATTTCAGACCTTTTCCCAAAGTTATTTTGGGATTTCCTCAGACATTATCTTGGGATTCTCTCCAATAAGCTTTCAGAATTTCTCCTGAAGTGATTTTAGTATTTCCTCCATTATATATTCATACTTGAATTTGATATGCTTCACTGCAAACTCTGATAGTATCAGTTTGATAACCACATTGGAAAATTGACACTACATCCAATATCTTGATGAACAACTAAGTTTTCTTCTTCTTGGAACTTGTGCGGTAAATTGGAATGCATTCAAATTTTCTATATAAAGTATGGAAATGGTTACAGTGGAGCCCAACACTCCTATGGGTGGCTATGGTTACACTCAAAAAATCCCGGTTTAAGTCCGAAATGGTGCCTAAAATTCATGTGCCTGACCTATGGCCGAATATTGTTGCCTCATTAATCTCGTTGTTTCATTTAAGTTAGGGAAATTCTTGGATCAAATGAACTAACAAGTTAGGTAACAACACCAAACATAGTGGGAAATAAAGCATGAAAAATATATTCTATCAAAAATAAAAAAATAAAAAATTCTTTCCCTTGATATTTTTATATTTTAACATATACGCGCAATTAATAGTTCTAGAGAAAGTATTCAATTTCATGTTATTAATTGTTTATATGATTTTAAAATTTTCATTTTGACTAATAAAATTCTTAACAAATACTATATAATATGAAAATCATTGTTATGTTTTTATTTAAGAATAAATAACAATTATAACATAACATATATATAAATAAAATAAAAAAGAAGAACATGGAAAATAAACAAATCCAAAGTTTGTACAACTCTCTAATATCCCCATTTTCAACCCATAAAATGCATTAAAGTATATTATGTAAAGTTATGTAAATGTTCATATGGATTCCTAGTGTGGAACTCAAGGCCAAGGCTACCCTAGTGAATATATTTATATGGACCATGTGGTTGGCATGTCATGATGATGTAAAATCTAGATAAATATTGTGTTAGAAAATGATAAAAAAGGTCAAGATGGCTATGCAAAGAGCACTAAAGGGGAAGAGGAAAGGGGAGGGGGGGGATAGGACCCATCCATTTGCTTCCATGTGCCTTAAATGACATAATTAATTCCCATTGAATTATTAAATCCAATCATTGAATCCATATGTGAGGTTGGTGGAAAACGTCTCCTCATGTTATGGAAGCATGGGTTGAATATACTTATATGATAGCGGTGAGAGTAAGTTCTTCTATAGTTAAAAGCAATGTCAATTGTATTTTCCCCATAATCCCATCTCATTTGGAGTCTACCACTCATTATCCATGTATATTTTTACACTAGGTACAATTTTTCTCATGTTATTTTCTCTATAATCATTACCATACCAGACTGTGAAATAACTAGAAATTTGAATTGTGAAGGGAAATTGAACACATTAGAAGGAAGAGAATGCTTGTAGGTGATCATAGAGGCTAGGAAATATATGAACCTTTATCCATTGATTTTTTTCGACTCTTGAAGTACTTGATAAGCCATGAATTTATGTTATAGGAGGTTCTCCAACAACTTACAATAGGTTGGACTCTTTTCACACAAAATAGTAAGCACTATAAGGGTTAGATTTCTTGAGGGAACTATGGAGCAGTGAATAAAAGTCCTTCCTTGCGTTGTGTGGCACTGTATAAGAGAATTCCATGGCTCGGATGACTGAATGAGATCCCTATAAATTACCAAAGGTGAGCAATTTGGCTAAGCATGAGAGAAAATGTGTTTTGGGTTGAGAGAGAGAATCCTATAGGTGTTTCCTTCACCCTCGTGGCATCATAGCCCAAATTTTAGGATGTTATTTGCAGTTGATACTTACGGTTGGGTGGAAAATTACTCTTACAAAGCCAATTGCTTGGATTTTCTTTGTTAAAAGATAAGTATTCTTCGTGTCTATGAATTGGAAAGATTTTACTTTTCTTCTTGTGATAATTATGCTTGTTTATGCATGATATGTGTGTGTGGATGGTTTTTTATCTTCATTGTGGTTTAAATTCATTCATTTGTACATACATTTATTATCTATGAATTCATGTTATGACCTATGAGAATAAATTTATAAGCATGGAATTTTCAAATACGCCCTCCTATGATTAGAATGATGGATAGAGACGTTACAAACTCTATTAAATTATGTGTAACTCTATTAAATATGATGAAATGCGTTGTCACTTCTCCTTATGATCCAAAAGTCCAATTTGGTTTTCACCTTCCAAACTTCAACTCTCACACAATACAATAGCGAATTTGACATAGTTACACACACAAATTTACAAATACTCTCACATTTTATGAAAAAAAAATCATATTATTTTAAAATATGTGATAATAATAATATTTTTATATATTTAAGAAATAATTTTTTACATTTATATTTATGATTATGAACTTACATTAAAAATATAATTTTTTTTCTACATCATTTTCATTGATATTATTTATATAACTTTTATATGTTGTTATTAGTCCATGCCTTGGTTGTAGGGACTATAGGAATCAATTTGTTCGACCTCTATTACTATGGAACATTTCCTAATGCATTATATCCTAATTTTTTTTATGTGGTTTGTGTTCTATCCAATGAACAGATTGGAGGCCTTCTTTGGCCTCTTTTTGAGGAAATTATGCTAGTTCAAACATCGGGAACATATTCCTTTTCTACTTCCAAAGAACTAAACATATTGCAGCCTCTTATCCTTCCCCTCTACGGGAACATATTCATTTGCTAGTCCCTAGAGAAAATTCCTCCCCCTAATGGGTGAGATAACTCAACTCTTCCTATTCCGTTGCTTCTTCTACAGTTCCTTCGTTGGCTTTTCCTGTTGCATTTTCTTGTCACTGGGTTCACCTAAGTGGAAGTGATCTTAGCAATTCCTTTACCAAAGAAAAATCATATCAGGTTTGCATTTGGAGTTTAGTGAGGTTCTTGAATCATAATAGTAACAATTTTTATTTGTATTATTATTCCAAAGGGAAAGAATTCTGTGGCTTTAAAAGTAGGCCCAAACAAAACTAAATACGGTATTTGGCTATACATTTTGCAATAATGATTAAAGTGTAGAGAGAACCATTTGAGTCATTGAAATCCATAGATACTGCGTGTAATGGTTTTTCATGTTAATTTCATTTTCAGTCTTTGAATATGCTTTTCCACTTGAGATAAAGTGGCTTTAAGTAGCATAGTATCTTTCACTAGAATCTTCACATAATCATTTAACTATTTAGTAGTAATGGTGGCTTACTGATATGATAGCCAATTAAAGGTTCAAAAATTAGGAATCATACTTTAATTATCAACCCAGGGATCGTGCAAACTTAATAGGTGTTGGGAATTATATGTGCAACTGTTGAGATATTTCTATCTGGTGACTTAATCTATGAAACTGGAAATGATTCTAACAAGAAAACATGAAATTTATTCTATTAAATGCACATGATATTGAATCTAAAAAGCATTAAGGTTTTAGTCTATGAAAGCATGGAGATTTATTCTAAGAAAACATATATTTAATATACTTTTTAGTCTATGAAAGCATGGATATTTATTCTAAGAAAACATATATTTAATATAATTAACACATGATTCGATTTTAAAACTGGAACTAACTTATGAAAGCACGAAATCATTAATTTAAGAAAACAATAAATATTTTTCCTATGAAATGCCTTGAAGATTTAAACTCAGAAAACGGTAAATTATTTAATCTAATAGAACAATCAAAATTTACTCTACGAAAACAAGGAATGTTAATCTAGGAAAGTGTGAAATATTCAATCTAGAAAAACTGGAATAAACTAGGAATCTATCTGAACAACTCACATAAATGACCTACAACACTACAGATGCCATACATTCGAACTACAGTCATTGTTATTCTTTTCTACAGAAAGACAGAGCGATTTCAGATATTGAATTCAAAATTCTAGTTGGTAATTCATAGCTTCAACTATCTAAAAACAAATTTGAATCCACATATCTAAATTATTCAATAAAAAAAATTGATGATGATCTCAATGAAATGAAACTTGTAAACCTATTTAATCAACTTAGACAAATAAATGCATGAAATTAATTTTTCTAAATGAAAAACGAAACTCATGCACAACAGGATGAGGGGGGCCAACTCAAACGTATACATAAGCTTAAATTAAACTATGAACTCACAAATTTGGAAAACCATGATTTATCCATTAAGCTGTTTAAAAATCCATCATCAAAGGTACAAAAATGACTACTGCAGAAATTGTTTAAATATTTCTAAGGTGAAAACGAGAATGTATCTATGTATATCTCTCACGTAATGCACTAGTATCTATTTATTACAAAAATTCAGAATATCCTAAAAAAATCTACTTTGGAAATCATGAGATTAATCCTCTTTGGATTCATCATTTTCTGAAAATTAGGGGAGACTTGTAGTCTCTTGAATTGATCTTGATTTATTTCTCCATTTATTCCTGTGGTAAACTGAAATTGACTACTACTGAGCTTGCTTATATTTAGCCCCAATAAGGTTCAATCTATTGTCCTTTGTTATTGCCACCGACCTACACTTAATCGTACATAACACTAATCCACTTGTTATCTCTTTTTAAAGCACGCTAAACAAAGAAATATTACCACATATCCAACATTACTTTATAATCAACTATAATCATACCCAAGCCTACAGAAAGGGGGTTATTTCATGCTAAGTTGCTGCTCTATGGCAATCTAAAAGACGATTTGTAAGTGCAAATGATACCTATAACATGGGCCTATCATATCCCCCAAACTTGAAGATGTTACACATCCCTATGTAACCCATCACCTTGGCTTAGTAGACCTGTCTACTCTCCAATTGTCTCTCTGATATCCTAGGAAACTATTCTTGGTGCCCCTGTCTACCTATAGTACCCCATATTCTGCTCCTCTTTGGTCTAGTTCCTCTTTTCTTCTCCTTCATTAATTTCCTCTCTAAGAGTCAGGGGAAGGAGGAATGGTGGATTTATCTTTAATCCAATCCATCTCAATTTGTTCTTTAGTAGGGATTCCTTGTACATTTCAGCTCTAAACAAGGAAATCTTCATCCCATGGGGAGAGTGTGGCTCTCTTTTCTTTAAATCTACAGAGACTCTTTTCCATCTATTGTTGATGGAGTCCTTCATGTCCTCATGGATGCCTTGAAGAGTTTTGTCGAAATGATCAATGGATTCTTGTTGTTTTTTTTCAAGGATAGGGATCATATCCTTGTCAGTTGTCAACTTATTCTTATCTTGGATCACAGCTTCGGGATTAGATGCTTCTTCCCAAATCCACAATGCATTTTCCCATTCCTCCAACTAGTAAATGTCGACATCCTTAGACCTTTCCACTTCATGATTAATCCAAGAATAGAGAGCCCTTAGCTAAAATTCACCGATGTATAGGTTAGGTGACAAATTGTATGGGTTAGGCAGTACAAAATTATGGAGGTAAAACTCATACAATTGGTCTTTTCCCAAGTCTATATTATCTGCTGATGCATCCAAAAAGTTTTTCGGAGTGACCAATTCAAGTGGAAAATCATTCTTTAACTTGCGCAACTGAATCTTGAGCCATTTCTCTCTGAGATAGATGGTATAGATCCTAGAAGAGATCTCATAGCTAACAATATCCTCGTAGATATTGGTAGTTTTATCCATTGTGGCCTCTAGCTTTAGTATTTGTTGGTTTTTCTTTGTCAATTTCTCTTGACACTTTTAAAGTTCTTCCTGTAATGCCTGATTTTGTTGTTCTAGACTTTTGTTGATAGGCCTACTGTATTTTGAGGATTTGTATTTTCTTGTGTATTACTGGGGTTTCTGCTAAAGTTGCAAACTTCCCACTATGTCTTGCGGTAGTGGAGGAATGCGTTGCAAGTTTTAGTGCTACTAAATCCTCTTTTACTCTAGCTAGTTCGGATAAAGCATCTGTTAATCGAGAGTCTTCTTTGATTGGTGTATATGCATCTGTAAACCCTAAGGATCCTCCTTCTAAAATCTCACAATCATCTTGGTGATCCTGGTGTCGATGTATATGTAACTTTGGAATGTATTTCATCTATGTATTTCATATATATTTATTGTACCCTTATTAGAGATGTGTTATTCCTCTATAAGGAAGTGTCGTCATGTGGATTGACAAGTGTCGCAAGTGTGTGTACTTGCCGATGGGTTATTAGACCACCATGTGGGGTCGGCCCTGAATTATATATATTATAATGTGGATGTACCTAGCTAGACAAGTCGGCCCCATAAGGTCACTGGGCAAATAGATTAGTATAAATAGAGATCAGGTGATCTCTATTTAGATCACTCGGAAAAGTATCTCACTCTCACTTAGAAAGTGGCACACTAGTGAGGAGGAGGATCATCTGCTACTAGGAGACTATCTCAGTGTATTTTGGTTGTACTTTGGTTGAGCCATTGCTCTCTCTATCTCTGAGAAAGTTGGGTTTTTCACCTTAGGGTTTTCCCCACGGAAACTCGGTGTCTCTTGTCTCTCATGCTTTTGATTCTTGTGATGCTTGTCATGCTTATTGTGATTGTCATGCATTGATATACTGTATATGTTATTCTCTCAGCAAAGATCCTAGAGTATTGTGAATTAATGCTCAAAATTTAACATGGTATCAGAGCTAACCTGAGAAGAAGACATTTTGCAGTGACGGAAACTTGAGTTTCTTGTTTATTGGGTTTCTCTCCATAGATTTTGGAAAAACAGTATAGTAGATTGACTCTACTCATCAAGGCGCATCTATCTGTCCAATCATAATTCAATTCCGAACATTTTCATATTTGGCCCTAAAAATTAGGGTTTCCACAAAAATAGGAATTTCTGGAATCTGAAGACACAGCTAGAAGCTTCTTGCAAAAATCAAAGTTTAGAGCTTTGGATCGAGATTTTTGGCTGGGTAGATCTTCGGGAAACTCAAACCCTAATTCAGGGCTCTCCCTAGTGAACCTGGGAGGACAAAAAGTCAAATATGAAGGGTAAAACTTTGTTGATCTCAAATTCTGAATGCACCAGGCTGATCAGCTCATCAAAGCGCATCTTTCTATCCTTTCAGAAATTTGAAATTCACATTTTGATTTTTTAGGGTTTTTTCGACAAACCCTAATCCTGGACCAGATCCAGTTTTCAGCATTTCAAGTGGTAAGACCTAAATCTTTTCTATTTCCATTTGAAGTACTCTTTAAGATGTCTCTCCACACCAAGCTTGAGGATAAGCTTGAAGGGGCTGATAACTTCCGAGCCTGGAAGTATAGGATTGGGTTAATCCTGGAAGAGAATGAGTTGGACTCATATATAAAAGAAGACATCTCTATCCCAGAGGATGAAGAGGCCAAGGTATTGCATCAGAAGAACTTGGTCAAGGCAAAGAGAATCATTGCTGATTCTATCAAATACCATCTCATACCCCATGTGTCTTCTCTTAAGACACCCAAGGAGATGTTTGACTCTTTGACCAAGCTATTTGAAGGGAAGAACATAAATCGGAAGATGACCCTGCGGAACCAATTGAAAGGAGTAAAGTTTTAGAATGGAGAAACCATTCAATCTTATTTTTCAAGGGTCTCCCAGATCAAGGAACAATTAAAAGCAGTGGATGAAAGGGTGGATAATGGTGAAGTGGTGATGACCACTCCAAATGGCCTACCCAGGTCATGGGATTCCTTTATTTAAGGAATTTGTGCAAGGAAGAAGTTGATCTCCTTCAACAGGTTGCGGGAAGAATGCTCTCAAGAAGAAGCTAGACTTATAGCTCGTGAGGAAAAGATGGGAGGTGAAGATCAAGCTCTTGCAGCTCACACCAAAAGAAGCAAGCCCAAGAAGGAGCACTCTTGCCACAAGAGATCCTATCAAAAGAATAAGAAGGATCTAAGATGCTTCACATGCAATGAGAAGGGTCACTTTGCTTCAGATTGTCACAAGAACAAAAGGGATAATAACAACAACTCCAACAAGAAGAAGAAGGGCAGCAAAAGAAAGTTTCATGCTCATGCTGCCGAGGATGATAAACCTCCAAAGAAGAAGGCTAGGGAAGAAAGTGATGATAGTGATGTTGACTCATCAAGTGAAGAAGAGTATGTTCTAATCTATGCTCTCACAGGTAACATATCCCATGGTTTTAATGATTGGTTGATTGATAGTGGAGCTTCCAAACACATGACTGGGTTTAAGGAATATTTTGTGAATCTATATGAACATGAATCACCCCATAAGGTGAAACTTGGGGATGATTATCAATACCCAATCAAAGGAAGTGGTGAAGCCTCCTACAACCTAGATTCTGGAAAATCTTTGAAGATGAAAGAAGTCCTTTATGTACCTGGGCTCAAGAAGAACTTACTCTCCATCTCTGCATTGGATGCAAAAGGTATGAGGGTTGCATTTGTGGATGGCCAAGTCCTAATGTGGCCAAAGGGTAAAACAATCAATGATGCAGTAGTGATTGGAGAGCAAGAGGGAGGTTTGTATAAATTGAAGGGTCAACTTGAACATGCCATGATCCATGAATCCATGGAACCAAGTGAACTTTGGCATAGAAGACTTACTCATATGCACTATAGAGCACTTCCAATTACAAGCAAGGATATAGAGGGTCTTCCTGAAATCAAGACTAAACATGAAGGTGTTTGCAAAGGATGTGCAAAAGGTAAGAACATTAAGAAGGCTTTCCCAAGTGAAAGTAAGGCAAAAGACATCCTGGAAATCATCCACTCAGATGTATGTGGTCCTATGTCATCCAGTTCTCTGAGTGGGTATGTTTACTATGTCTCATTTATTGATGACTTCTCTAGGAAGACTTCGGTATACTTCTTGAAGAACAAAGATGAGGTGTTTGATAAATTCAAGGAATTCAAAACCTTGATGGAGAATCAAACTGACAAGAAGATCAAAACATTCAGATCCGACAATGGTGGAGAATTCACCTCAGGTGACTTCAAGAAGCTTTGTAGTGATTCAGGGATTAAGAGGGAGTTTACTGCTCCTTATAATCCTCAACAGAATGGAGTTGCAGAAAGGAAGAACAGAACTATCATGGAAGTAGCAAGGGCAATGTTGCATGACCAGGATCTACCTATGCATCTATGGGCAGAAGCAGCTAGAATAGCTGTATATGTGCAGAACAGAACACCCCACAAGATATTGGACAACAAGACACCATAAGAGGTCTTTTATGATAAGAAACCTGAAGTCAGTCATCTCAGAATATTTGGTTGTCCAGTATACACTCATGTTCCAAAGGAAAAGAGGACTAAACTAGATCCTTCAGGAAAGAAGGGTATCTTTGTGGGTTACAGTGAAAGCTCGAAGGCTTACATAATATACTTTCCAGGGTTCAAGAAGATTGATGTCAGCAGGGATGTAACATTTGATGAAAACTCAGCATTCATCAAATCAAGGAAGGCACCTATCAAAGTTTATGAAGAACCTAAGGAAACTAGATTTCAAGACACTACCATGACTGAAGCAGTTCCAGAAGTTGTTCGTGAGTTTGAATATCTGCAAGAACCTATAGATTCACCCCGTGAGGATAACTCTCACAAGAGGAAACCTGCATGGGCTAAAGAGCTCATTCAATATGCAGAAAGATTTGGCATTCCAGAAGAAGAACATAGAGCAAAGAAGAGAACCAGATCACATACCACTATGTTGCTTTACTCTGTGACATTATGAACAAAGAGCCTTCCAGTTATGAAGAAGCATCGAAAAAGAAAGAATGGAAGGATGCCATGGTTGAGGAATACCAATCAATAATGAAGAGTGATGTTTGGGATGTTGTCCCAAGACCTAAAGAGAAGTCTGTTGTGACTTCCAAATGGATTTACAAAATCAAGCATGCTGCAGATGGCAGTGTAGAGAAATACAAGGCAAGATTCGTAGCTCGTGGCTTCTCTCAGAAAGAGAGAATAGATTATGAAGAAACTTTTGCACCTATAGCCAGGTATACTTCCATTAGAACAGTACTTTCCCTGGCTGCAGCTATGAAATGGAAAATACACCAGATGGATGTCAAGATTGCTTTCTTGAATGGTGTAGTTGAAGAGGAAGTATATGTGGAGCAGCCACTCGATTTTGAAATACATGACAGGGAGTCATATGTATGCAGATTGAAGAAAGCCTTGTATGGCTTGAAACAAGCTCCCAGAACTTGATATGGTAGGATGGACAGTTTCCTATCTAGTTTGGGCTTTACCAAGAGTAAAGCAGATTCCAACCTTTACTACAAGGTTGAGGAAGGGAATCTTGTGATTCTACTCTTGTATGTGGATGACTTATTTGTAACAGGAGATGACAGACTGATTGCAGATACTAAGAGGAAGCTTGCTGCTGAATTCGATATGAGAGATTTGGGAATGATGCACAATTTCCTAGGTATGGAGGTGTGGCAGAGTGCAGGTGGGATCTTCCTTGTTCAAGGGAAGTACACAGTAGATATCCTGAAGAGATTTGGGATGATGGATTGCAAGGCCATGGCCACACCTATGGCATCGAATCTGAAGCTTCTATGTGATGCTTCATCTGAGCCGGTTGATGTCTCTATGTATCGTTAGATGATTGGGTCCTTGATGTACCTGACGAACACAAGACCAGACATTTGATTTTCTCTGAACACATTGAGTCAGTTCCTGACAGATCCGAGGAGTGTTCACCTGGTTGCTGTAAAGCATGTTCTGAGGTATTTGAAGGGTACAGTGGATTATGGGCTCAAGTATGAAGGGAATCAAAAGTTTAACCTGCACGGTTATGTTGATTCAGATTGGGCTGGTAGTGCTGTAGATAGGAAGACCACATCTGGATGATGCTTCAGTATGGGATCAGGTGTGATCTCTTGGTTTAGCAGGAAGCAGTCCTGCGTAGCACTATGTACAGCTGAGGCAGAGTATGTTGTATCCTGTTCAGCTAGTTGTAAGGCAGTATGGCTACGGAAGCTACTGTCTGAGTTATTTGATCTCCCGTTGGATGCTACTGGTATCTTTTGTGATAACTAGAGTTGTGTGAAGCTGTCCGAGAACCCAGTGTTTCATGACAGGTTGAAACACATGGAGATCAAATATCACTATATCAGGGATATGGTGCAGAGAGGAGCTGTGAAGCTCCTGTATGTTGCGACGGACGAGCAGATTGCAGATGTGCTGACAAAGCCACTAGCCAGGGTGAAGTTCAAGTACTTCAGGGAGAGGCTTGGTGTTCTTCAGATCGAGGACACTTCGAGGAAGAAGTGATGGAAACATTTGCTGAATCCATTCCAAGCATGTTGGAAGGAGGATCCTTCACATGGCTGTTGATGTAAGCATTGGATGATGAACATCAGGATGATGTTCTGGTTTCTGCTTTGTATGATCAGTTGGATCATTTTTATATGTATGCATCATGTTGGATGCTGGATATGACCAGTTGGATAATTTATATGTATATGTATGTACGCATCATGTTGGATGCTGGATATGATCAGTTGGATCATTTATATGTATATGTATGTACGCATCATGTTGGATGCTGGATATGATCAGTAGGATCATTTGTATGTATTTTGTATGCATCATGTTGGATGCTTGGACCATGTATCTGTATATGTATCAGGTGGATACATTGTATGATCAGGTGGATCATGTATGGTGATATGTATCATGTATTTGTATTTGTATCAGGTGGATACATTGTATGATCAGGTGGATCATGTATGATGATATGTATCAAGTAGATACTTAGTATGCATCAGGTAGATGCATTATATGATCAGGATGATCATGGATGATGAGCTTCAGGATGTTGCTCCAGATGACATGCAGAAGGATGTTGCAATGATGATGATCAGGATGATCATGTGTACATCAGGATGATGTATTGTGAGTATCAGGTTGATACTCTATGGCCGTGGATCAGGTTGTGCAGATGAGCATATAATTTGGCCGTGGGAGATTTGTAGATAGTCTTTCAAGGTTTTGCCTATGGCATGTAATTCGTGCCCTGGGATATTTGGCAAATGATCTTTCAAGGTTTTGCTCTGGGAGGACATATAATTTGGCCCTGGGAGATCTGCAGATAGTCTTTCGAGGTTTTGCCTATGCCATGTAATTCGTGCCTTGGGATATCTGGCAGATGCTCTTTCGAGGTTTTGTCCTATGGCATATAATCTGTCCCTGGGAGATCCGATAGGTTGGGCTGTGTGCCCGTAATAAGTCTTGGGATGCTCTTGTGAGGTATTTCCATGACCACATATAATCTGTCCCTGGGAGATCCTATAGGTAGAGCTGCGTGCTCGTAACAGCCTGGGATGCTCTTGCGAGGTTTTGTGGTGACCACATATAATCTGTCCCTGGGAGATCCTATAGGTAGAGCTGCGTGCTCGTAACAGCCTGGGATGCTCTTGCGAGGTTTTGTGGTGAGGTCACATATAATATGGCCCTGGGAGATCCTATAGGTAGAGCCATGTGCTCATAACAGCTTGGGATGCTCTTTCGAGGTTTTGTGATGCACGTAATAAGTCCTGAGGATTCCACAGTATGGCCAGTGATGATGAAGACCTGCAGGTAGTGGGCCTACATCCAGAATGAAAAAGGACTGGCTCTGGAGAATTTCCTATGACGAGTAGAGTCAGAGATTGGTTGAGCTAGTAGCAGCAGTGACGATGACGATGACAATGCATCGATGATGATGATCCCGAGAAGAAGACTTGTCTAGTAGATCTGTGTCTAGAAATACCTTCCTAGTTAAGAGGGAGTGTTGATGTATATGTAACTTCAGAATTTATTTCATCTATGTATTTCATATATATTTATTGTACCCTTATTAGAGATGTGTTATTCCTCTATAAGGAAGTGTCGTCATGTGGATTGACAAGTGTTGCAAGTGTGTGTACTTGCCGATGGGTTATTAGACCACCATGTGGGGTCGGCCCTGAATTATATATATTATAATGTGGATGTATCTAGCTAGACAAGTCGGCCCCATAAGGTCACTGGGAAAACAGATTAGTATAAATAGAGATCAAGTGATCTCTATTTAGATCACTCGGAAAAGTATCTCACTCTCACTTAGAAAGTGGCGCACTAGTGAGGAGGAGGATCATCTGCTACTAGGAGACTATCTCAGTGTATTTTGGTTGTACATTGGTTGAGCCATTTCTCTCTCTATCTCTGAGGAAGTTGTGGGGTTTTTCACCTTATGGTTTTCCCCACGGAAACTCTATGTCTCTTGTCTCTCATGCTTTTGATTCTTGTGATGCTTGTCATGCTTATTGTGATTGTCATGCATTGATATACTGTATATGTTATTCTCTCAGCAAAGATCCTAGAGTATTGTGAATTAATGCTCAAAATTTAACACCTGGTCTTTCTGGTCTAGGGTCAACTGTCTGGACTTTTCTCCATTTCCTTCTTTCTGTTAATTCCTAAATAGGGGCACATTTCCCCCTATATTGTGGTGCATTACATTGGTTTTTATGTCGGATTTGGTACATTAGTGGTAATTGTGACTAGTATGGTAATATTAGTTATGTCGGCTTGGGTCAGTGAGTTGTAATTGTACCTCTTAATATCCTATATATAGGAAGAAGATATTTTCATTTCAGTATCTTGTCTTGTCTTGTATTGTGTACTTAGTACATTGTATAAGGAGGTTTCCCCCTTGAAGAGGATTTTTATTCATCTATTAAAGTCATGGAATACTCTTTCTGATCTATTTCTACTCTTTTCATGCTCTTTTTGGAAATTTGTTGCATAACATTTGGTTTTAGAGCTCTTTCCTCAGGACTGGTTTCTTCAAAACGAGTTATCTTGGAATTTTCGCTATAAGGTTTTTTCTACAAGGTTTCAGATAGATAGATGACAAACCCACCTAAGAAAAGTTCCTAGCTATTTGTGGTCCAATTTTCAGATCCTGATACATTACAAGTTCAGATATATTCGTTGTAGAAGTTAAGGTTTTTAACTAGTCTAAAACAATTGTTCTGGGCCAAAAGGTCATATATGGGGAATGCGATATCCAAATTGAGTGAGACCTATTGAATCAAAGATAAGAAGAACCATATTATCTGTGATATGTTTTTCAACCTCAGATCTGAAATAGTGGACACGTGGAATGTCGTCCAAGTTCGCTCTACTGGAAAGACCAAAAATAAGAAGTTTTGGGAGATTCACAATAAATTTTTATTGGTAGATCATAATTAGGTTAGACCTATGGAATTGGAAAAAGCAGACATCAAGATACAACAGGCTGAATTTTCAGATCTAGAGGAGTAGAAATTTCAAATTGAACTCAGTTTCAAGTCGTCCATAAAACAATATTCCGATCAGGGTTTGAAAAAGGTATGTCATTTTAAATTTGAATAACTTTGAGTAGAAGGATCTAATTGTGGTGAATCCTATGGAGTGATATATATATTTATATTGTTCAAAATGCCACCAAAAGGAAGTGTAAAAAATACACTCCACTCAAACCACCAGAGGATCCATCCCTGACGTACGATGAAAGGGAATACCTATCTTTTTGAGTGTCCAAGTTTAAATATATGAGTAAAGGATCTATGAAAAAAGTTGATTTAGTTAATTTAGAGGAGAAGTTGAATAAAATGGAGGAAAATATGAAAGGTTCGGAGAGAAAAACTGATTTACTCAATTTAGAGGAGAAGTTGATGGGAAATATGAAAAAATTGTTAATCTCATACAAAATTCAAGGGATACTCTCCCTACAGGTGATGATGTGTTCCAGGATAATAAGGAGGATAAACATAATTTCTATGTTGAGAAACATTCCATCAATAAGAATATTACAAGAGGAAGTGATTCTAGTAATGGAAGTCATTAGGGATGGTCACCAAGGGGTACCCAACTTCCCAAAAATGACATGAGAAAGTTTGATGGCAATGATCTAATAACATGGATATTCGAGATGGATCAATTCTTTGATCTACACTAGGTTCCAACTTTACAAAAGGTAACTATTGCATCATTATATTTAGAGCCTGATCAATTTGTATGGTACCAATGGATTTATGACTGGAAAAGGACTCTATTATATATTGGTCTATATTCATCAAAGAATCGATTGCACATTATGGGGATATTAATAGCAACACCTTCTTCATCTGGTTAAACAATATCAAGCAAAAAGGTCTAGTTACAAAGCACATCAAGCAGTTTCTGAAGCTAAGTCTTACAGTGAAGAACATTTCAGAAGATAATCTGTTGGATATCTTTATTGGAACCTTTAAGGATAACATTCAACATGAGGTGTGTCACTTTGAACCACCATCTTTGGAGAAGTCCTTCATGATGGTAAGGAAAATTGAAAGTAAAAATATGATGATGGATACTAGAAAGACCATCTCCAACACATATTGAGAGAATAATGTTCCTTCTTCTAACCCACCTCAAAGGTTGACACCTCAAAAACTAGAGGAAATAAGATCAAAAGGCCTACACTTCAATTGTGACAACAAGTATAGTAAGGGACATAACTGTGGTGAGAATAAATTATTCTACATAAACTATGAAGAGGAAGAACCAAAATAATAGGAACCGTCTTAAGATGCATAAATAGAAGATACTACTTCCGAAGAGATTACTCCCACCATATCCTATCATGAATTGGTTGGTATTAGCACTCCTCAAACTATCAATATCGAAGTATATATCAAAAATAAAAAGGTAACAATGTTGATTTATTATGTTAGTACTCATAATTTCATTCACTGTAAATTAGCCAAAGCTCTGAATTGCTTTGTATATCTAGCACCATAGTTTCAATTAATGATTGCAGATGGAGGAGCTATCAAATGCTCAGGTAAATGACATAATATCAATCTTACTATGGGGGGGTATGTATTGAATAGTCCAGTGATTATTATTCCAATGGGGGTTGTTGATGTTTTCTTAGGTGTTCAGTGGTTGCCATCATTGGGAACAATGTCTTTTAATTTTGAAAAGCTTTTCATGAAGTTTTTATGGGAAGGAAAATAATATGAGTTAAATGGTATCACAGGTGTAGTGCCCCTAGACTTATGTAGACCTTAAGGGGACTCGTCGAGTGACCCGGATGAATAAAAATTTAATAAAATGATGCTTTGATTATATATTTTTGAATAAATGAGAAGCACTTGATGTTGTGCATGACGACAAATTGATGAGTGAAAAACAATGAATTAAATGGCATTTGTGGAAATGGATACTTTATCTGAATTTGATGAATAAAGGTATGATTGCTTAATGATTAGTTGTTTTAGGAAATATATGATGTGTACACATGAATATGCTACTTAATGGTTGGCTATGTTATGAAATATATGATGTGAGCAAAAGAAATGCATGTTGGCTTAATGATTAACATATTGACGAAATATATGATGTTAGTAGTAAATTATGGTTGCTTAATGATTAGTGGATTATGAAATAAAATATGATGAATGAGAATAGAGCTACTAATGTGTGCATTGGAGCATGTGTGCAGTGACAAGTGAAACAATTCACCAACGGAATCACAAAGGAAATAAATGGGTCGTAGAGTACAAATAAAATCAAACACAGAGGAATGACAATGATGTTGATTTCCTATGGATTACACACACGAGTTAAAAAGCACCTATTCGCTTACTCGGGGAAGCGTGAAGTCGTGCGAAGTGGACCATGACGGAGTTGGTCATGTACGGGGTTGGGGACGTGCAGTAATAACAGATTTACTCCTCAGTGCCATTAGTCTCAAATAGAGTGTAGACGGAGGATTGAAGGTAACAGATCCTAAATCCCTACATGAAGTTCTCGCAAATCAGATGCAACGAAAAATGTACTAACGAAATGACCTGACGATGTGGTACCATGTTGATAAAAATAAAATGTGGGATGGATGGACCCAACAAAGTGGTACCTAGACCCAAGATGATAAAATGGATGAGTATTATGTACTAAGAATATATAATTGTATTTAGGCCATTTGCACATGAAATAATTATTTGTAATTTAAATAATGGATAATATTCTTTTAGGAGCAAATAGTATAGTAAAACATTAGCATGTAGACATATCCACTTGCACCCACAAAAATTGAAAACAAATTGAAGCATCAGGGGGGACAAACTTGAGTAAATCTAGGAATGTAGGTGCACTCTCTTAGGAATTGAGCACATGGCTGGGTGATGTAATTATATATGAATGATTAAAATATTAGGCATATTTGCATGAACCGACATGTGTCACAGAGGAATTTCCTATTTAAGGAAGGCAAGAGGAAAGGGGAGGATACCCTATGGCTGATGGCTACAGTAATGATTGTAAGACATTGATTTGATTCTATTGTGAGTTTGGCCGGAGGTATTGGTGGGGGGGGATCCCACTTCTGGATCTCTAGTGTGTGTGTGAGCTCTACGACCCAAATTGCTCAGGGGTTTAGGAGGAAGAAGAGTACTCTCTACATGGTCGGAAGGTTAACCGAGGTGTCCGCCGGTGAATTCTTAAGTTTGAAGAGGATCGAGAAGAACTTAAGCTCCAGTATCGTTGCCACCATCTCGAACACTCGCCCGAACATGTATCATTTATTTATTTGAATATATATGAAAATGCATGTGATTATAGATTTATTGTAAGCTACATTAATTATATACATTTTATCAAAGAAAAGAACTGGAGTTGGATTTTTCGTAGTAAAGAAGAAAGCATGAACCTCACGATTCCACGCTGGGTATGCACACAAATCTTGTTTAGAATCTATCTTATTTGCAGACTCGCGTGAGGAATCTTAGTAAATTCATGGGTTTGTTGTTAACATTTTACTCTGTTTCTTGATAAGCTCGGCACTCCGAGATTTCGGTTGGTAGCATTACGTGTAAAATTTTCTATATGCTGGTTGACCCAACCTTGACGATGTCCATGTTCTCCCATAACCTGGACGCTATAACACTCCTTCCAGCTTGCACTTCGTTTCATTAGGGTATGTAGATTGACCTCTGTGGGTCAACAATAGAATGTCGTAATTAATGGTATCTCTGTATAACCACCAAAGCGATGGAGGTCGATCTCTATACATCGATGCCGGTTCACTATATCCATGCACAAACTGGTGGTTTAGATTAAAATGTTTGCTTACCGTTTGAAGAAAGGAAGGAAATTGATCTCCAAGATTGATGCTGTATCTCTGATCATGATTTATTTTATGATTAAAGTGTAAGATTATAGTTTGATTAAAGGGAGGAAATTGATCCATGAGATCGATGTCGGATCTCTGATCATAATTTATATTCTAATTAAAATGTTTGCTTACTATTTGAATAAGGGAAGGCAATCAATCCCTAGGATCGATGCCGGATCATTGATCATAATTTGTGTTGCTTACAGTTTGATGAAAGGAAAGCAGTCGATCCCTGTGATCGATGCCAGATATCTGATCGTAATTTGTATTTGTTTAAAATGTTGCTTACAGTTTGAAGAAAGGAAGGCGATCGATCTTCGATTGATGCCAAACCACTTATTTAACACTTGCATTATGGTTTAATGTGATTACACACAGTTCGTGAAGGGAAGGCGACCGATCTCTGATCGATGCCGGATCACTGTCTTAACGATTTCATTGTGATTACACACAGATTGTGGAAGGAAGGAGATCGGACACTAATCGATACCAGATCACTGTTTTATCATATACCTTGTGGTTTAATTTTATTACTCACATATCGTGAAAGGAAGGCGATCGAACTCTGATCGATGCCAGATCACTGTCTATACATTGCACTGTGGTTTAAATTTGATTACACACTGATCGTGAAAGGAAGGACGATCAATATCTTAGATCGATGCTGGATTCACGATTCACATACTTGCATTCACTGTTTATACTGTTTACACACAGTTAAGATAAATGAAGGTGATCGATCTCTTATGGTTGCATATTGTATCGAATGGGATGCCACGTGCTTTAAACATTTTCTTATGGTTGCATTTTGTATGGAATGGATCGATCTTTGGAGATCGATATCGTATGACTATAAATAATTTCATATGTTGTATTTCGTTAATATAGATAGATATATTGTGAATCGATAGCATGACTGCGTGTTGATACTCCTCTTACTCGGCCACTTGTGAAAAGTATATGCATGCACATGATATATGGATCGGTGCTATGCAATGCTTGAATTACTCTTTTAACTATGTATAGATTGGTAGCGAACGTTTGTGGCCTCAACGTGGGCAGTGCGAGGCTATGGGAGTGGAGACAATTTCCAAATACCTCATGCTAACTTTGTTGTGTTTGACATACAAGTCGACCAACCTTTTAATTATATGTTTTTGGTAGAGTCAAGCTTAGATCCTTAAGATTGAGCGACTCAAAGTTATTCAATTAAATATTTGTTTAATTTGCGTTGGATATTTATTGATCGATTCAACCTTATGTTGACTATGAATGATCCGTTAGGAGTCAATGGATTAAGTATAGGTTAACTTGCGATGTAATAAATAGGTTATGAACATAGGTAGAATCATATATTTAAGCCAATGTTGTTAGGTTGATTCATATTTATGGATGATCTATTCATGTTAACTCGTGTATTCACATTATCTTGTGTTTGGAATATCATGCTTTCTGTATTTTATACTCATGTTATTTTATACTAAAAGTTGATTGAGAATTACTGTAATTTAAAATAAAATGACAACACATGTGAATGTACGAAGAGCAATGGAATGTGTAGCTTATTATGTTTTGATGTGATTTGGAATAGGGTTATGGTTAGGAGTATGTGACTTTCTTTAGAAATAAGATGTTATCACCTTGTTAAAATCATGTAACAATTTTGACATATTAATTACTTACAAAAAAAAAATTTCTAACTGAGATGGACCCTACATTTGGCATCAGAGTGGGTCGATCCTTAACCGGACCCAGAAAACTTGTATCTCATCTTCCGCAAAAAAATTCAACTGATGTTACTTAAATTAAAATATCGCATTTACAAACTTTTATAACATATTGAAAGCTAATAAATTTCCCATCGAATTCAAGACATGGATGGTCGCGGATGAAGAGGGAGAGGAAGGGGCAGGCGAGGACAAGTTGGATGTACTCCACCCACTTCAACTCTATCATCCACTCCACCACGATAATAAGAGAAGGAAACCTTTCTTTCCAGAGAATTGGTTTCCATGATAAGAAGCTTTCAACGGATTTCAGAAGCCTTGGTTACGAGATTAGATCGTGAGAATGGCAGCTCACTAGTAGCCGCCGTACCTCCAACTTCACCACCGGTCAACATACACCGGGAACTGGAAAAGATCATATTTCCATAATTTTTGGGTTCCAATGAGGGAACTGATGTTGAGGCATGGTTGGAAAACATGGTTATGTGATTCGCACTGAAGGAATACACCTCAAACATGAAGTTTCACATGGAATTTCTGCAGCTTAAAGGAGAAGCTCTCCTTTGGTGGAAAACTTTGCGACCATAGCCAGGCTTGAAGAAGGAAGAGATTTTATGGGAATTGTTTGATGAGAATTTCTATCAAAATTATATGTCCGATGAGTTCATTGAATGACAGTTAAATGAATTCAACGCCTTAAGACAAGGGTAATGAGCAGTGCAAGAATATGAAATTTGTTTCATGGAATTACTGAGATATGCATCTCACATTTTGACAGAAAAGTTAAAGGTCAACAAGTTTGTGTTTGGGATGAACTATAATATTAGGGATAAGGTTTGTATCTTAATTCCCTCTACCTTACATGACACAGTCCAAAAGGTTCTCATAGCCGAAGACTATCTTGTTTACAAAGGGCCATCGATCAAGAACTTTTCCAGTGTTGACCGAGGCATTCAATTTTGTATGGCACCCAAGCATCACTATGGACATAAGAATATTGGGAAGGGATCACTCATTGGAATATATTTGAGAGAGGATATATCACCCTACCGACCACCGCCACCAAGAAATGATCAAGTAAAACCTTTCGGAAACCAGCACAGTTCGGGGCGCGACGGAACAATGTACCAACAATAAATGTTACTAAAGCTCCAAAGTTTGGATGTTGGAAATGTGGAGGGCCATACTTCCAGAGAGAATGCCCTCGGCTGAAACAAGGAAACAGAAGAATTCAAGGACCTCGAAAACCCACTGCAGCTGATTTGGGACAAGCACACCACATTCATGCTATTGTCAACAATCGTCAAGTTGAACACCAATCTATAGTCCTCAAAACCACTCGTAAGATAGGCGGTAATGTATTCTCTTTACTAGTATACCCTAGTGCTACTGAAAGTTTCATTTCATTTAAAGATTTAGAACGTAGTAAGATGATGGAAATAATTCAAGAGGATTTCAACACTGTCGAAATGGCCTCTGGAAGTATCCAAAGAGTGGGTCTCAAAGCAGAATATTGTGAAGTTGACTTAGGGGTATGCTCTACTAAAGTATCGTTCTATGCTACAGATTTAGGCACTTATGATCTAATTGTTGATGTATATGTAACTTCGGAATGTATTTCATCTATGTATTTCATATATATTTATTGTACCCTTATAAGAGATGTGTTATTCCTCTATAAGGAAGTGTCGTCATGTGTATTGACAAGTGTCACAAGTGTGTGAAATTGCCGATGGGTTATTAGACCACCATGTGTGGGGTCGGCCCTAATTTATGTAATATGTAATTGATGTACCTAACTAGACAAGCCGGCCCCATAAGGATATTGGGAAAACAGGTTAAGTATAAATAGAGATCGGGAGATCTCTATTTGGATCATTCGGAAACTCACACTTCTCTCACTCAGAAAGTGGCACACTAGTGAGGAGGAGGATCATCTTCTACTAGAAGACTATCTCTGTGTATTTTGGTGGTACTTTGGTTGAGCCATTGCTCTCTCTATCTTTGAGGAAGTTGTGGGGTTTTTCACCTTAGGGTTTTCCCCATGGAAACTCTGTGTCTCTTGTCTCTCATGCTTTTGATTCTTGTGATGATTGACATGCTTGTTATGATTGATATGCATTGATATACTATACATGTTATTCTCTCAGTAAAGATCCTAGAGTATTGTGAATTAATGCTTAAATTTTAACATGGTATCAGAGCTAACCTGAAAAGAAGACATTGTGCAGTGACGAAAACTAGGGTTTCTTGTTTATTGGGTTTCTCTCCACAGATTTTGGAAAACCAATATAGTAGATTGACTCTACTCATCAAGGAGAACCTATCTATCCAATCAGAATTCAATTCTGAGCATTTTCAAATTTGGCCCTAAACATTGGGGTTTCCACAAAAATAGGAATTTATGGAATCTGAAGACATAGCTAGAAGCTCCTTGCAAAAATCAAAGTTTAGAGCTTTGGATCGAGATTTTTGGCTGGGTAGATCTCCGGGAAACTCAAACCCTAATTCAAGGTCCTCCTTAATGAACCCGGGAAGACAAAAAGACATTTCTGAAGGGTAAAGCTTTGCAGATCTCAAATTATGAATACACCAGGCTGATCAGCTCATCAAGGCGCATCTTTCTATCCTTTCAGAAAGTTGAAATTCACATTTTGAATTTTTAGGGTTTTTTCGACAAACCCTAATCCGGGACCAAATCCAATTTTCAGCAAAATAAGTGGTAAGACCTAAATATTTTCTATTTCCATTTGAAGTACTCTTTAAAGATGTCTCACCACACTAAGCTTGAGGATAAGCTTGAAGGGGCTGATAACTTCCGAGCCTAGAAGTATAGGATTGGGTTAATCCTAGAAGAGAATGAGTTGGACTCATATATAAAAGAAGACATCCCTATCCCAGAGGATGCAGAAGCTATGGTATTGCATAAGAAGAACTTGGTCAAGGCAAAGAGAATCATTTTCGATTCTATCAAAAACCATCTCATACCTCATGTGTCTTCTCTAAAGACACCCAAGGAGATGTTTGACTCTCTGACCAAGTTATTTGAAGGGAAGAACATAAATCGGAAGATGACTCTGCGGAATCAATTGAAAGGGGTGAAGATGTTGAATGGAGAAACCATTCAATCTTACTTCTCCAAGGTATCTCAGATCAAGGAACAATTTGAAGCTGTGGATGAAGTAGTGGATAATGGTGAAGTTGTTATGACCTCTTTGAATGGCCTTCCTAGGTCATGGGACTCCTTTATTCAAGGAATCTGTGCAAGAAAGAAATTGATCTCTTTCAGTAAACCGTGGGAGGAATGCTCTCAAGAAGAAGCTAGGCTTGTAGCTCGTGAAGAAAAGATGGGAGGTGAAGATCAAGCTCTCGCAGCCCACACCAAAAGAAGCAAGCCCAAGAAGGAGCACTCTCACTACAAGAGATCCTATCAAAACTAACAAAAGAATAAGAAGGATATAAGATGTTTCACATGCAATGAGAAGGGTCACTTTGCTTCATAATGTCCCAAGAACAAAAGGGATAACATCAACTCCAGCAAGAAGAAGAAGGGCAATAAAAGAAAGTTCCATGCTCATGCTGCCGAAGATGATGAACCTCCAAAGAAGAAGGCTAGGGCAGAAAGTGATGATGACTCATCAAGTGAAGAAGGATATGTTCTAATCTCTGCTCTCACAGGTACTATCTCTCATGGTTGTAATGATTGGTTAATTGACAGTGGGGCTTCCAAACACATGACTGGGTTTAAAGAATCTTTTGTAAATCTATCTGAACATGAATCACCCCATAAAGTGAAACTTGGGGATGACTATCAATACCCCATTAGAGGAAGTGGTGAAGCCTCCTACAATCTAGATTCTGGAAAGTCTTTGAAGATGAAAGAAGTTCTTTATGTACCTAGACTCAAGAAGAATCTTCTCTCCATCTCTGCATTGGATGCAAAAGGCATGAGGGTTTCATTTGTAGATGGCCAAGTCCTAATGTGGCCAAAGGGAAAAACATTTGATGATGCAGTAGTGATTGGAGAGCAAGAGGGAGGTTTGTATAAATTGAAAGGACAACTTGAACATGCCATGGTGCATGACTCCATGGAGCCAAGTGATTGGCATAGAAGACTTGCACATATGCACTACAGGGCATTACCAATTGCAAGTAAGGTTGTAGAAGGTCTTCCTGAAATCAAGACCAAGCATGAAGGTGTTTTCAAAGGATGTGCAAAAGGAAAGAACATTAAGAAGGTATTTCCAAGCAGTGAAAGCAAGGTAAAAGATATCTTGGAAATCATCCACTCAGATGTATGTGGTCCTATGTCATCCGGTTCTCTGAGTGGGTATGTTTACTTTTATTGATGACTTCTCCAGGAATACTTGGGTCTACTTCTTGAAGAACAAAGATGAGGTGTTTGATAAATTCAAGGAATTCAAAACCTTGATGGAGAATCAAACTGACAAGAAGTTTTGCAGAGATTCAGGGATTAAGAGGGAGTTGACTGCTCCTTACAATCCACAACAAAATGGAGTTGCAGAAAGGAAGAACAGAACAATCATGGAAGCAGCAAGGGCAATGCTGCATGACCAGGATCTACCTATGCATCTATGGACAGAAGCAGCTAGAACAGCTGTATATGTGCAAAATAGAACACCCCACAAGATATTGGACAACAAGACACCAGAAGAGGTCTTTTCTGGTAAGAAACCTGAAGTCAGCCATCTTAGAATATTTGGTTGTCCAGTATACAGTCATGTCCCAAAGGAAAAGAGTACCAAACTAGATCCTTCAGGAAAGAAGGGTATCTTTGTGGATTACAGTGAAAGCTCGAAGGCTTACAGAATATACTTTCCAGGGTTCAAGAAGATTGATGTCAGCAGGGATCTGACATTTGATGAAAACTCAACATTCATCAAATCAAGAAAGATACCTGTTGAAGTTTATGAAGAACCTAAGGAAACTAGATTTCAAGACACTACCATGACTGAAGCAATTCCAGATGTTGATCGTGAAATTGAAGATCCACAACAACCTATAGATCCACCTCATGAGAATAACTCTCACAAGAGGAAACCTGCATGGGCTAGAGAGCTTATTCAAGATGTAGAAAGATTTGGAATTCCAGAAGAAGAACATAGAGCAAAGAAGAGAACCAGATCACATACCAGCTATGTTGCTTTACTCTATGACATTATGAACAAAGAACCTTCCAGTTATGAAGAAGCAGTAGAAAAGAAAGAATGGAAGGATGCCATGGTTGAGGAATACCAATCAATAATGAAGAATGATGTTTGGGATGTTGTCCCAAGACCTAAAGGGAAGTCTATTGTGACTTCCAAGTGGATCTACAAGATCAAACATGCTGCAGATGGCAGCATAGAGAAATACAAGGCAAGATTCATAGCTCGTGTCTTCTCTCAGAAAGAGGGAATAGATTATGAAGAAACTTTTGCTCCTATAGCCAGGTACACTTCCATAAGAACAGTACTTGCCCTGGTTGCAGCGATCAAATGGAAGATACACCAGATGGATGTCAAGACTGCTTTCTTGAATGGTGTAGTTGAAGAGGAAGTGTATGTGGAGCAACCACTTGGTTTTGAAATACATGACAAGGAGTCATATGTATGCAGATTGAAGAAAGCCTTGTATGGCTTGAAGCAAGCTCCTAGAACTTGGTACGGTAGGATGGACAGTTTCCTATCTAGTTTGGGCTTTACCAAGATTAAAGCGGATTCCAACCTTTACTACAAGGTTGAGGAAGGGAATCCTGTGATTCTACTCCTTTATGTGGACGACTTATTTGTAACAGGAGATGACAGATTGATTGCAGATACTAAGAGGAAGCTTGCTGCCGAGTTCGATATGAAAGACTTGGGAATGATTCACTATTTCCTAGGTATGGAGGTGTGGCAGAGTACGGATGGGATCTTCCTTGGACAAGGGAAGTATATTATAGATATCCTGAAAAGGTTCGGGATGATGGATTGCAAGGCCATGGCCACACCTATGGCATCGAATCTGAAGCTTCTATGTGATGCTTCATCTGAGCCAGTTGATGTCTCTATGTATCATTAGATGATTGGGTCCTTGATGTACCTGACAAACACGAGACCAGATATTTGCTTTGCAGTGAACACATTGAGACAGTTCCTGACGGATCCGAGGAGTGTTCACCTGGTTGCTGTAAAGCATATTCTGAGGTATCTGAAGGGTACAGTTGATTATGGGCTTAGGTATGAAGTGAATCAAAAGTTTAACCTGTAGGGTTATGTTGATTTAGATTGGGCAGGCAGTGCTGCAGATAGGAAGAGCACATTTGGGTGCTGCTTTAGTATGGGATTAGGTGTGATCTCTTGGTTTAGCAGGAAGCAGTCCCGCGTAGCACTAAGTACAGCCGAGATAGAGTATGTTGCAGCTTGTTCGGCTAGTTGTGAGGCAGTATGGATTCGAAAGCTACTGTATAAGTTATTTGATCTCCCGTTGGATGCTACTGGTATCTTCTGTGATAACCAGAGTTGTGTGAAGCTGTCTAAGAAACCTGTGTTTCACAATAGGTCGAAACACATAGAGATCAAATATCACTATATCAGGGATATGGTGCAAAGAGGAGCAGTGAAGCTCCTGTATGTTGTGATGGACGAGCAGATTGTAGATGTGTTGACGAAGCCACTATCCAGAGTGAAGTTCGAGTACTTCATAGAGAGGCTCGGTGTTCTTCCGATCGACGACACTTCGAGGAAGAAGTGATGGAGACATTTGTTGAAGCCATTCCAAGCATGTTGGAAGGAGGATCCTTCACATGGCTTTGGATGTAAGCGCTGGATGATGGGCATCAGGACGATGCTCCAGTTACTACTCTGTATATGCATTAGGATGATGCTGGATATGATCAGTTGGATCATTTATATGTATATGTATGTACGCATTAGGATGATGTTGGATATGATCAGTTGGATCATTTATATGTATATGTATGTATGCATCAGGTTGATGCTGGATATGATCAGTTGGATCATTTATATGTATTTTGTATATGCATCATGTTGGATGCTTGGACCATGTATCTGTATATGTATCAGGTGGATACTGTGTATGATCAGGTAGATCATGTATGTTTATATATATATCAGTTAGATACACTGTGTATCTATGTATGTATCAGGTGGATACATTGTATGATCAGGTGGATCATGTATGATGATATGTATCAGGTAGATACTTGGTATGCATCAGGTGGATGCAGTGTATGATCAGGATGATCATAGATGATGAGCTTCAGGATGTTGCTCCAGATGACATGCAGCAGGATGTTGCAGTGATGATGATCAGGATGATCATGTATGCATCAGGATGATGTATGGTGAGTATCAGGTTGATACTCTATGGCCATGGATCAGGTTGTACAGATGAGCATATAATTTGGCCTTGGGAGATTTGGAGATAGTCCTTCAAGGTTTTGCCTATGGCATGTAATCTGGCCCTGGGATATCTGGAAAATGCTCTTTCGAGGTTTTTCTCTGGGAGGACATATAATCTAGCCCTAGGAGATCTACAGATAGTCTTGCAAGGTTTTTCCTATGGCATATAATTTGGCCCTTGGATATCTGGCAGATGCTCTTTTGAGGTTTTGTCCTATGGCATATAATTCGACCCTGGGAGATCCGATAGGTTGAGCTGTGTGCTCGTAATAAGTCCTGGGATGCTCTTGCAAGGTTTTTCCATGACCACATGTAATCTGTCCCTGGGAGATCCTATAGGTAGAGTTGTGTGCTCGTAACAACCTAGGATGCTCTTGCAAGGTTTTGTTGTGAGGTCACATATAATATGGCCCTGGGAGATCCTATAGGTAGAGTTGTGTGCTCGTAACAGCCTGGGATGCTCTTACAAGGTTTTGTGACATACGTAATAAGTCCTGCGGATTCCACAGTATGGCCAGTGATGATGAAGACCTGCAGGTGGTGGGCCTACATCCAATATGAAAAAGGACTGGCTCTGTAGAACTTCCTATGACGAGTAGAAGCAGAGATTGTTTGAGATAGCAGCAGCAGTAATGATGATGATTCGAGGACGATGCATCAATGACGATGATCCAGAGAAGAAGACTTGTGCTAGCAGATTTGTGTCGAGAAATACCTTCCTAGTTAAGAGGGAGTTTTGATGTATATGTAACTTCGGAATGTATTTCATCTATGTATTTCATATATATTTATTGTAACCTTATAAGAGATGTGTTATTCCTCTATAAGGAAGTGTCGTCATGTGTATTGACAAGTGTCGCAAGTGTGTGAACTTGCCGATGGGTTATTAGACCACCATGTGTGGGGTCGGCCCTAGTTTATGTAATATGTAATTGATGTACCTAACTAGACAAGTCGGCCCCATAAGGATATTGGGAAAATAGGTTAAGTATAAATAGAGATCGGGAGATCTCTATTTGGATCATTCAGAAACTCACACTTCTCTCACTAAGAAAGTGGCACACTAGTGAGGAGGAGGATCATCTTCTACTAGGAGACTATCTCTGTGTATTTTGGTTGTACTTTAGTTGAGCCATTGCTCTCTCTATCTCTGAGGAAGTTGCGGGGTTTTTCACCTTAGGGTTTTCCCCACGGAAACTCTGTGTCTCTTGTCTCTCATGCTTTTGATTCTTGTGATGATTGACATGCTTGTTATGATTGATATGCATTGATATACTGTACATGTTATTCTCTCAATAAATATCCTAGAGTATTGTGAATTAATTCTCAAATTTTAACACAAATCCTAGGAATGGATTGGCTAGAGGCACATTCAGTAGTAATGGATTTCCGGAGTAAGGAGTTAACCTTTTACAATGATGGAGGTTACAAGAGAGTACTTACGGGAAGGAAAAGGAAATTTTCCTTAAGGATGATTTCGGCCATGCAACTGAAGAAGAGTATGAGAAAGGGGTGCCAAATTTATGCAGTAGTATCTATGAACAAGGAAGGATATAAAGTCGAAGTGATTATAAACCACTCTCTATTTTTGGAATTCATGGATGTATTTCCAGATTCATTAACTGGTCTACCGCCGCAACGTGAGTTGGATTTCACTATTGAACTGAAACCAGGGACAAAACATATAGCTAGAACTCCTTACCGAATGTTGGTACCGGAATTGAAGGAATTACATATACAACTTCAAGAGTTATTAGATTTGGGGTTGATTAGACCTAGTGTATCTCCATGGAAGGATCATGGCGGTTGTGCATTGATTACTTTCAGCTAAACAAGGAAACTGTGAGAAATCAATACCATCTACCGAGGATTGATGACCTTTTTTATCAAATGAGAGGAGCGACAGTATTTTCAAAGATAGATCTGAGGTTGGGATATAACCAATTGAGGATTAAAGAAGAGGATGTCCCTAAGACTGCCTTCAAGGCAATATTTGGACATTTTGATTTTTTTGTGGTACCTTTTGGATTAATGAATGCACCAAGCATATTTATGAACTTAATGAATGGTGTGTTTCGTCAATAAATAGACAAGTTTGTACAAGTATTTCTGGAAGACATTTTGATATATTCTAGAACGCTTGAAGAACATGAGGAACACTTGAGAATAGTGCTACAATGCTTGAGAGAGAACCATTTATACAGAAAATTATCCAAGTGTTCGTTCTTTCAGAAGGAGATTCACTACCTTGGACACATTATATCTGGTGATGGGATTGTAGTGGATCTAGAAAATATTGAGGCAATTTGGGAATGGTAGGAACCCACTAATGTACATGAGGTATGAAGCTTTATGGGATTGGATGGATACTATAGACGGTTTGTAGAAGGTTTCTCCAAGGTGGCAGGACCCATAACATAATTAAAAAAAAAAATAGACCATTTGTGTGGACTGAGAAACATGAAGAAGATTTTGCTAAACTTAAGGAACTATTGACAACAACACCAATACTGAAGGTTCCTGAAATGGATAAGGATTTTCTAGTTTGTATGGATGCATCGAAAGATGGATTTGGGTGTGTATTGATGCAAGAAGGAGGGGTGATTTCCTACACATCCCGAAGAATAAGACCACATGGAGAGAACTATGCAACACATGATATGGAAATGACTGCGGTGATTCATTCCTTAAGGCTATGGCGACACTACTTGGTCGGGAGGAAATTTGAAATTAAGACACACCATTGTGGGCTACAACATATATTCACTCAGTGATTACGATTTCGGCATTACTTATGTGAAGGGAACCTTAAAGAGAGTTTCTGATGCACTCAGTTGGAGACCTAGGATATTCTCTATTGTACCGATGAAAACCAACCTAAGAGAAAATATTCTAGCACTACAACAGGATGAAACATGGTATAGCAAAGTAAAAACAGAACTGGAGAATGTGAAAATGAGGATTCCCAACTATGAAGGGTACTCCTTGTACATGGATGGATTACTTAGGTATAACAACCGTATCTATGTACCAGAAAATGATGAGATTTGAAATTTGATTTTGACTAAAGCCCATAGGGAGGTTTATAGAGCTCATCCCAGAATAAAGAAGATGTATGCAGATATGAAACCCTTAATCTATTGGAAAGGAATGAAGAAGGACATGGTAAGTATTGTGGAAAAGCGTATGGAATGCCAGTTGGTGACAGCAGAACATTGACACCCCGCCGGATGGCTCCAACCACATGCAATTCCTAAATCTAAATGGGAGGTCATCTCCATGGAATTTATAGTTGGTTTACCTTTAACCAACAAAAGACATGACATCATTTTTGTAGTAGTCGACACTCTTACCAAGAGTGATCACTTCCTACCAATCAAGAACACATAACAAGATCCTGAAATTGCTAAAGTTTTCATGAACGAAGTTGTAATATTGCATGGATTACCAAAAAAGATTATTTCAGAAAGAGGTTCGGTATTTACCGGAAGTTTTTGGACAAGCTTCCAAGAAGCCCTAGGTACTCAACTCAACTTTAGTACAACTTATCACCTAGATAAAGACGGACAAACCGAAAGGGTGAACCAAGTTTTGGAATAAATGTTAAGGATGTACGTAATGGATCAACAGAAAAGGTGGGAGGAATACCTACCTTTAGTGGAGTTTTCCCACAATAACAATTATCAAAGTTCAATTCAAATGGCACCTTTCAAATTCCTCTACGGACGACCTTGTAGAACTCCCATAAGTTGGGATAGATTAGAAGATAGGGAATTGTTAGGACCAGAAGTGATACATGAAATGGAAGATCAGATGGTGACCATTCGTGCTCGACTGAAGGAATCATGGGATCAGCAGAAGAGCTATGCGGATGCGCATAGAATGAACCAAAGTTATGAGTCCAGAGATAAGGTATTTCTGTAGGTGAAACCATAGAAGAGTTTGATAAAATTTGGTAGGGGATCCAAGTTATCTCCTAGGTTTGTAGGACCCTTTAGGATCTTGGAACGGATAGGAGCGGTTTCCTATCGTCTTGACTTGCTGTCATATATGAGTAGGATTCACAATGTTTTTCACATTTAAGTATTACGTCATTATGTTCCCGATACTTCACATGTTATTGATCTGAGCAATGTGCAGATAACAGATGACGGGCCGTGATGGACGAGCCGATCCGGATATTGGACTAGCGCACATGGAAACTTAGGCACCATGTGATTGATCAATTCAAAGTGTAGTGGGACAGTTATAGTCCTATCTCTGCAACTTGGGAGGACACAACTAAGATCCATTGTAACTTTCTGCATTTATTCTGAACTTTGGGATGAAGTTCTAAATAAGGAGGGGTGTATGTAGTGCCCCTAGACTGATGTATACCTTTAGGGCACTTGTCGAGTGACCCGACTAAATAAAAATTTAATAAAATGACCCTTTGATTATATATTTTTGAATAATTGAGAAACACCTGATGTTGTGCATGATGAAAAATTGATGAATGAAAAACAATGAATTAAATGGAATGTGTGGAAATGGTACTTTATTTGAATTTGATGAATAAATGTATGATTGCTTAATGATTAGCTGTTTTAGGAAATATATGATGTGTACACATGAATATGCTGCTTAATGGTTAACTATAATATGAAATATATGATGTGAGCAAAAGAAATCCATGTTGGCTTAATGATTAGCAGATTGACGAAATATATGATGTTATGAGTAAATTATGGTTTCTTAACGATTAGTGGATTATGAAATGAAATATGATGAATGAGAATAGAGATACTAATGTGTGCCTTGGAGCATGTGTGCAGTGATAGGTGAAACGATTCACCGACGGACTCACAAAGGAATTAAATGGTTCATAGAGTACAAATAAAATCACACACGGAGGAACGACAACGGTGTTGATTTCATACAGATTCCATGCACGAGTAACAAAGAACCTATCCTCTTACTCGGGGAAGCGTGAATTCATGCGAAGTGGACCATGATGAAGTTGGTCACGTACGAGGTTGGGGGCCGCGCAGTAAGAATGTAATTACTCCTCAGCGCCATCAGTCTCCAATAGAGTGTAGACGGAGGATTGAAGGTAATGGATCCTAAATCCCTACATGAAGTTCCCGCAAATTAGATGCAATGGAAAAGTACTATTGAAAGGACCTGATGATGTGGTACCATGTTGATAAAAATAAAATGTGGGACGGATGGACCCGACGAAGTGGTAAGTAGACCCAAGACGAGAAAATGGATGAATATTATGTACTAAGCATATATAATTGAATTTAGGCCATTTGCACATGAAATAATTATTTGTAATTTAAATAATGGAGAATATTTGTTTAGGAGCAAATAATATACTAAAACATTAGCATGTAGACATCTCCACTTGCACCCACAAAAATAGAAAATATATTGAAGCATCAGGGGGGACAAACTTGAGTAAATCTAGCAATGTAGGTGCACTCTCTTAGGAATTGAACACATGGCTGGGTGAGCTAATTATATTTGAATAATCAAAATATTATGCATATTTTCATGAAGCGACATGTGTCGCAGAGGAATTTCCTATTTAAGGAAGGAAAGAGGAAAGGGGAGGATACCCTATAGCTGGATGGCTACCGTAATGATTGTAAGACATTGGTTTTCTTCTATTGTGAGTTTGGACAGATGTCTTGGTGGGGGGGGATTCCACTTCTATATCTCTAGTGTGTGTGAGAGCTCTACAACCTGAATTGATTGGGGGTTCACGAGGAAGAAGAGTACTCCCGATATGGTCTAGAGGTTAACCGAGGTGTCCGCCGGTGAATTTTGAAGTTTGAAGAGGATCGGTAAGAACTTAAGCCTCAGTATCACTGCCACCAACTCGAACACTTTCCCGGATAGGTATAATTTATTTATTTGAATATATATGAAAATGCATGTGATTATAGATTTATTGTAAGCTACGTTAAATATATACATTTTATCAAAGAAAAGAACTAGAGTTGGATTTTTCATAGTAAAGAAGAAAGCGTGAACCTCACGATTCCACGCTAGGTATGCACACAAATCTTGTTTAGACTCTATCTTATTTCCAGACTCGCGCGAAGCATCTTAGTAAATTTGTGGGTCTGTTGTTAACGTTTTACTCTATTTCTTGATAAGCTCGGCATTCCAAGATATCAGTTGGTAGCATTACATGTAAAATTTTCTATATGCTGGTTGACCCAACCTTGACAGCGTCCATGTTCTCCCATAACCTAGACGCTGTAACACTCCTTCCAGCTTGCATTTCGTTTCATTAGGGGTTGTAGATCGACCTCTGTGGGTCAACAATAGAATGCTGTAATTAATGGTATCTTTGTATAACCACCGAAGTGATGGGAGGTTGATCTCTGTATATTGACGTCGGTTCGTTGTATCCATGCACAGAATGGTGATTTAGATTAAAATGGTTGCTTACAGTTTGAAGAAAGGAAGGAAATTGATCTCTAGGATCGATGCCGGATCTCTGATCGCGATTTGTTTTCTGATTAAAATGTTAGCTTACAATTTGATGAAAGGGAGGCAATCGATCCTTGAGATCAATGTCGGATCTCTGATCATAATTTATATTTTGATTAACATGTTTTCTTACTGTTTGAAGAAGGTAAGGCATATGATCCCTAGGATCGATGCCATATCATTGATAATAATTTTTGTTGCTTACAATTTGATGGAAGGAAGGAAATCGATCCTTTTGATCGATGCTAGATCTCCGATCGTAATTTGTATGGGTGAAAACGCGAAGTTGGGAAACAATTTTATGACCACGGAGTGAAAAAACTAGTACGTGCAGATGAAAACGCGAAAAAAAGTCAACCTCAAACTCTAGGTCAAGAGTTTAAAAAACTTTAGGTCAAGAGTTTAAAAAACTCTAGACCGAGAGTTTGTGAGAGTTCAAACTCTCGATCGAGAAATAAAACTCTAGGCCGAGAGTTTGAACCAATCACCACGCTGTATTTTTAAAAAAACTCTCGGATGAGAATTTGAACTAAACTCTCGACCAAGAGTTTGGAAGATATTTTTTTGGTTGAGAGTTCATGGTCAACAAAACCTGCGAAAATATCTAACATCTTTATGGATCCTGCAACTACAACAAGCCCAAACCCCTACAAATTTTAAATATTATTTGTCAAACTTGGTAGAAATGCATTCATCTTTGAATCTAGTTTCCAATGATATAATAATTGTTTCATTTCGATTTGAATTTCTATTTATTAATATATTTTTTTTCTAAACCCTATCCCTTAAGAATTTTATTACTTTGAAAATCACCCGAAATGAAAATTCAATATCATAACAAAGACAACACCAAAAAATTTGAAATCTTCACAGAGATCATAATTGGTGTGTCCTCGTCAAAAGGGTACTTTTAGTTTTTCCAATAAGAGTCACACTAAAAAGAAAATTGAAGATCACCAACGTGTGTCGATAATGCACCATTTTATGAACATATGTTGTTTCAATAAATAATAAAAAATAGTTCCCAAGTCTTAAAAAACGCAAAATATAGTCCATGCACAAGTGTAGTGTGTGTAGATTATGAGCATACAATTTTTTTCCCTAAAATGTATGACCATATATCAAAAAACTGGCGGCCACACAGGTCACTCATTGTCCATACCTAAAATTTTCAAGTATATGTCATTGGTGGCCACCAATTTTGTCCCACGATATGTCCATTAAAAAAATTAAAAAAAATATGAGTAGAAAGCTAATTTAATTTTCTAAAACATTTGTGTTTACTTCAAGTTTAAATGCCTAAGGGAGATATGGGTTTGAAGAGGTCGAAGTTGAAAAACATAAAATTTAGCAGTTTTGTTTGTCAAAAACAAGCCAAAAGTGTTACCCAACTTCGCGTTTTCACCCGTATTTGATTAAAATGTTGCTTACAGTTTGAATAAAGGAAGGGGATCGATCTCTGATCGATTCCAAACCACTGATTTAACACTTGCATTATGGTTTAATGTGATTACACATAGTTCGTGAAGGGAAGGCGATCGATCTCTGATCAATGCCGGATCACTGTTTTAACAATTGCATTGTGATTACACACAGATAGTGGAAGGAAGGCGATCGAACACTGATCGATGCCGGATAACTATTTTATCATATACCTTGTGGTTTAATTTGATTACTCACAAATCGTGAAAGGAAGGCGATCGATCTCTGATCAACGTCAAATCACTGTCTATACATTGCACTATGGTTGAAATTTGATTACACACTGATCGTGAAAGGAAGGGCGACCGATCTCTTATATCGATGCCAGATTCACGGTTCACATACTTGCATTCACTGTTTATACTGTTTACACACAGTTCAGAAAAATGAAGGCGATCGATCTCTTAAATCCACGCCAGGTCACTAAATTGCATTTAACATGGAATAGGTCGATCCCTGAGATCGATGCCACATGGATAAATTTAATATTCTCTTATGTTTTCATTTAGCATGGAATGGATCAATCCCTGTGATCGATGTTGCATGGTTGAATGAAATATTCTTTTATGTTTATATTTCGTAGTAAGTAGACCGATCCTTGTAGATCGACGCCGCATGGATACAACACTTTATTATGCTGGAATATCATATAGAATGGATCGATCTCAGTCGATCGATGCCATGTGCTTAAATTTTTTCTAATGGTTTCATATTGTATTGAATGGGATGCCATGTGCTTAAATTTTTTCTTATGGTTGCATATTGTATTAAATGGGATTCCATGTGCTTTAAAAGTTTTCTTATGGTTTCATTTTGTATGGAATGGATCAATCTCTATAGATCGATACCATATGACTATAAATAATTTCATATGTTGCATTTCGTTAATATAGATATATCGATTGTGAATAAATAGCATGACTGCATGTTGATACTCCTCTTACTCGGTCACTTGTGAAAACTAGATGCATGCACACGATATATGGATCGGTGCTATGCAATGCTTGAATTACTCTTTTAACTATGTATAGGTTGGAAGCGAATGTTTGTGGCCTCAACGTGGGAAGTGTGAGGCTATGGGAGTGGAAACACTTCCCAAATACCTCATGCTAACTTTGTTGTGTTCGACATACAAGTCGATCAACCTTTTAATTATATGTTTTTGGTAGAGTCAAGCTTAGATCCTCGAGATTGAGCGACACAAAGTTATTCAATTAAATATTTGTTTAATTTGCGTTGGATAGTTATTGATCGAGTCAACCTTATGTTGACTACAAATGATCCATTCGGAGTCAATGGCTGAAGTATAGGTTAACTTGCGATGTAATAGATAGATTATGAACATAGGTAGAATCATATATTTAAGCCAATGTTGTTAGGTTGATTCAGATTTATCGATGATCTATTCATGTTAACTTGTGTATTAACATTATCTTGTGTTCGGAGTATCATGCATTGTGTATTTTATACTCATGTTATTTTATACTAAAAGTTGATTTTAAATTACTGTAATTCAAAATAAATTGCCAACACATGTGAATGTACGAAGACCAATGGAATGCATAGCCTATTATGTTTTGATGTGATTTGGAATAGGGTTATGGTTAGGAGTATGTGACTTTCTTTACAAATAATATGTAATCACCTTTCATTAAGTTTTCAGAAAAGGTAATTGATCACTTATTAAAATCATGTAACAATTTTGACATATTAATTACTTACAAAAAAAATAAAATTCTAACTGAGATGGACCCTACAACAGGGAAACTAGGCAAGGTGATAAGCTCTAATGGTATGACAAAACTGATGAAAAAGGGATGCCAAGGTGTAATTGCACAATTATGCTCATTAGATGTTCAAACATTTAAGTCTCCTATTTCCCTAGATCTCCAAAAGGTCATTAATAAGCATTCCAAGGTATTTTAAGATATTCCAAAACGTATTCCACCTGTTCGAGATTTTGATCATGCCATTCACTCAATTCTAGGAAGTGTTCCTCCTAATATCATACCTTACAGATACCCCTATAGCCATAAGAGTGAGATTGAGCATATGGTTGAAGAAATGTGAGAGGCCGACAAAATTAGACCTAGCCAAAGATCTTACTCTGCACCAGTGGTAATGGTACACAAGCCAGATGGATCATGGCATAGGTGTCCAAATTATAGAGATCTCAACAAGATTACCATTAAAGATAGGTTTCCCATTCCTGACATTGATGAATTTTTAGATGAATTACATGGAGCACTTTTCTTCACAAAGTTGGATCTATGTTCCGGGTATCATCAGTTTAGAATGAAGGATGAACACATCCCCCCAAAAAAATTCATAACTCATGAAGTTCATTATGAATTTTTTTCATACCATTTGGTCTCACGAATGCACATTCCACATTCCAAGGTTTGATGAATTCCATTTTCAAGCCTTTCCTTAAATTGTGCTAGTTTTCTTTGATGATATACTAATTTATAGCAAGTCTTAGGAAGAACATGTTCAACATGTTAACAGGGTACTACAACTACTAAAGGAGCAACAAATATATGCAAATCCTTCCAAATGTTTCTTTGGGGTAAAGGAGGTAGCGTATTTGGGTCATATTGTATCTCATGAAGGTGTCAAGGTAGACCCCAACAAAATTAAAGCCATGATGGACTGGTCGATTCCCAAAACCCTGAAGAATATTCGAGGATTCCTAGGTCAGACAGGGGTGACTACCAAAATTTTGTTCGAAACTATGGAATAATAACAACACCTCTAACAACATTATTGAACAAAGATGCATTTTCTTGGACTCCAGAGGAAACTCAATATTTTGAAAAACTTAAGGAGGCAATGTGAAAAGCTCTTGTTTTAGCCACACCAGACTTCATAAAAACCTTTATTATGGAATGTGATGCTTCAAGAAATGGCATTGGTGTTGTTCTAATGCAAGAAGAACACCTACTTTCTTTCACAAGTCATCCAATCAAGGGAAATCACTTACATAAGCCCATTTATGATAAGAAAATGTTGGCAATACTACATGCTTTTAAGAAATGGCATCCTTACCTAATAGGTAGGAACTTCAAGGTCAAAACAGATCATGATAGTCTTAAATACTTCTTGGAATAGAGACTATCTTCGAAAGAGAAACAAAAATGGGTAACAAAGATGTTGGGATATGACTTTGAAAACATCTATTGAAAAGGGAAATAAAATGTGGTGGCAGATGCACTTTCCAGAAAATATGAAGATGTTGGGGCATTACTTTGTGCAATTTCCATTCTACAACCTGATTGGGTAGTAGCAAGGGAAGAATGGAAAAATGACCTATCTGTGTGGACGCTAATTCAAAAGATACAAAATGATCCCAGTGTATCAGATACTTTTTTGTGGAAAAATGATTCACTATGGTATAAGGATTGTTTATATTTATGCAAAAAATCCTAACTCAAACAAAAGGTCCTCTCGGAATTATACACCTCTCCTATAGGTGGGCACTCTAGATTCTTGAAAACTTACCGTAGGGTTAAGAAGGAATTTTTTGGGAAGGTCTTAAATCTGATGTTCAAAGGCTCATGTCTGAATGTTTAGTTTTCCAACATAATAAGGTTGAAACAGTTAAGACCCTACGACTTCTACAACCATTAGACATACCTTGCCAACGATGGGAGGAAGTCTCAATGGATTTGATCACAAGTCTACTCAAGTCAGAAGGAAAGAATGTTATTACAGTGGTTGTTGATAGACTCACGAAGTATACACATTTTTGTGCACTCTCTCACCATTTTAATGAAAGTATAGTAGCTACAGCCTTTATGGAAACAATTCAGAAGTTACATGGAAATACAAATATTATTGTAAGTGATAGAGATTCAATTTTCACTTGAAAATTTTGGGCTGAATTGTTTTCTTGTTTGGGTACCCAATTGGCTCACAGTTCATCTTATCATCCTCAATCTGATGGGAAACCTGAGATAATGAACAAATGTTTGGAAGGCTATATTTCTTTCTTTGCATATGATAAACAAACATATTGGGTGAAAATGATTATATTTGGAAGAATGGTGGTACAATACTTCCTTCCATACCTCATAAAAAATGTTTCCATTTATGGCACTTTATGGGTACCATCCTCCCTCTATCACTTATACCTTAAAAGTAAAATCTAAATTTCAAGCCATGGAATATCACATAGAGCACCAGCAAGAAGTTCTCCATATACTTAAGGAGAACCTAGCTATGTAACAAAACATGATGAAACAACAAGCTAGTCAACATCGCAGTGAGAGGAGTTTCAAAGAAGCGTATTGGGTATTTTTGAGGCTACAACATTACAAGAAGATGTCCCTCAAGCAACTAAATAAGGACAATAAATTATCACCCAAGTATTATGGTCCTTATAAAGTGTTGCAGAAGATTGGTAGTATTGATTACAAATTGGAGCTCCCTTAATCTTCAAAAGTGCATCCAGATTTCCATGTTTCTTGCTTAAATAAGGTAATAGGAGACAAGATCCCAATCCAAACAATATTTCCCAAGATTGATGAAGAAGGAAAAATCATATTGGAACTTGAAAAAATAACTGAAACAAGGACCAAATAGCTATGAAATCGGGCTATTACTGAGTACCTCATCAAGTGTAAGAACCTACAAATGGAATATTCGACATGGGAATATGAGTCCTTTATATAGAAGCATCCACAAATAATCAAGCGTTGAGGAAAAGAATTTTCTAAAGGGGAGGGGCATGTTAATCCCTAAATAGAGGCACATTTCCCCCTATGTTGTGGTCCATTACATTAGTTTTGATGTTGGATTTGGTCCATTAGTGGTCATTGTCATTAGTATGGTTATATTAGTTATTTGGGCTTGGGTCAGTGAGTTGTAATTGTACCTCTTAATCTCCTATATATAGTAAGGATATCTTTTCATTTGAGTATCTTGTCTTGTTTTGTCTTGTGTACTTAGTACATTGTATATAGAGCTTTCCCCCTCGAAGAGGCTTGTTATTCATCTATTAAAGTTGCGGACTACTCTTTCTGATCTATTTATGCTCTTTTCGTGCTCTTTTTGGAAATTTATTTCCTAACATTCCACATCGTGATTCATCCAAGAACAGAGATCCCTTAGCTAAAAGTCACCAATGTATGGGTTAGGTGACCAATTGTATGGGTTAGGAACTACAAAATTATGGAGGAAAAACTCACACAATTGGTCTTCTCCAAATCTCTACTATCTAGTGATGCATCCAAAAAATATTTTGGAGTGACCAACTCAAGTGGAAAAACTTTCTTTAACTTGCGCAACTGAAACCTGAACCATTTCTCCTTGAGATAGATGGTATAGATCCTGGAAGGGAGCCTATATATAACAATATCCTCATAGATTTTGGTAGTTTTATCTAGTTTGGCCTCTAGATGTAGTATTTGTTGTTTTTTCTTTGCCAATTTCTCTTGAGAATTTTCCAGTTATGCCTGTAATACTTGGTTTTGTTGTTCCAAGTAATTTTTTTGATAGGTGTGATGCATTTTGAGGATTTGGATTTTACCGTGTATTAATAGGGTTTCTACTAAAGTTGCAACCTTCTCACTATGTCTTATGGAAATAGGGGAATGCGTTGCAATTTTTAGTACTACTAACTCCTCTTTTACTCTATCTTGTTTGGATAAAGCATATGTTAATCGAGAGTCTTCTTTGATTGGTGTATCTTCATCCATAAACCCTAATGATCCTCCTTCTAAAATATCACAATAATCTTTCTCATCCTGGTTTGTCTGATCTAGGGTGTTGGTTGTGGAGCCAGATCTTCCGGTCTCATAGATGATGATTCAGCCGTGTCCATACCCCATGTTTGGTTATGATCCCGGCCCGACGCTCAGGGGGTTCGGGGGGGCTGTTTTCGCCACCAGTTTTTGGGCCCATGGTTTTGGGTAACCCATGTTATTTTCCCATTGTATTTCCCTTATAAAAGAAAGACATTGTAACACAGCTAGGGTGAATGATGTATTAGGTTTTATGCATTGTAAAGATCTCTAAGATCAGGAGAGAGACTGTGAGACAATGAAGAGGAAGTGCAGCGGCTGTGCTGTAGGTTGTATCCCTTCACTTTGCTGGACGGAATAATAATAAGGACTGGAAACTTCAGTGTGGACGTAGCCCAAGTTGGGGTGAACCACGATATATTTGTGTCTCTCTTGTAATGTGTGTGATTATATTTGCATTTTTGTGTATTGTTATTGCTCCGCGATCTTGTTTTTTCTAACATAGGGTTGGATGTCTGGAATTTTCACCATTTCCTTCTTTCTCCTCAGACCCCTTATCTTGTTTTCCCCTAAACTTTGCCTCCTTTTTGAGCCTCCTGCTTTGTCGCCTGGATTCATATACTATTTTGGAAGATGAAACTTGCTTATTCTGAATAGGAACCTCTTCGGAATTATTTATCCTCAGCAGAGTATCAGCGACAACCTCTTCGGAATTATTTATCCTGTGATTTTGTTTAGACATCAGATTCCAATTTAAGCACAAATGATTTTCTTCCATAGTTTGATAACACTGCATCCATAGTTCCGTAATGCACTATCTGTAGTCCTGTGTGTGCCATCCACGCAGGCATATTTTTGTAAGTTTAAACCAAATAGACTAGCAAGATCATTGAAAGAAACATAATCACAGGATAGACACAGAATATACCCTGGGAAACCCTCATGGGGTAGAAAACCTAGCAAAGCTTTCCTCAATAAGATGATCAACCAAAATACAAGATGTGCTCCCTCCTTCTTTGTCTCCTCAGCAGATCTCCCAGACAAGTGCGCTATCTTTCTCAAGTGAGTGAGTGTGTCTAATGAGGAGTTCACCTCCTCTATTTATACTAACTCCTCACTGACTAAAATACCTAATGGGGCCAACCTCTCCTGGAGAAGTCTAATAACCCCTAAAATATAAGACCAGGGCCGACCCCCACATGGTGGGTCTAATAACCCTATATACCACAAACCCTCAGAGGAATAAACATCTCCGGATACATAATAGGGTTACCTCGGAGGAATGAAACATCTCCTGGAATAATAATGTACAAATATAATATTCTTAGAAGTTACAATATTCAACACTCCCCCTTAACGAGAAGGATATTATAACAACATCTGTAGGAGTAAGGAGTCATCGACTACATCATACATGATACATCTATAAATCATCGGAAGCTTTCTTCAATTCATCATCATCAGTAACTCAACCAATTACTGGAACACTAACATCATTAGCATTGTTGTCACACGATCATCAGCATCATTATCACATGATCATTAGTATCGTCATCAGCGTCGTCATCACACGATCATCAGTATCGTCATCACACGATCATCAGCATCATCACACGATCATCAGCATCGTCACCTCACAATCATCGTCATCAGCATCGTCATCACACGATCATCAGCATCGTCATCACACGATCATCAGCATCGTCATCACACAATCATCAACATTGTCATCATACGATCATCAGCATCGTCATCACACTATCATCAGCATCGTCATCACACGATCATCAGCATCGTCATCACACGATCATCAGCATCATCATCACATGATCATCAGCATCGTCATCACATGATCATCAGCATCGTCATCACACGATCATCAGCATCGTCATCACACGATCATCAGCATCGTCATCACACGATCATCAGCATCATCATCATACGATCATCAGCATTGTCATCACACGATCATCAGCATTGTCATCACACGATCATCAGCATTGTCATCACACGATCATCAGCATCGTCATCACACGATCATCAACATCATCATCACATGATCATCAACATCGTCATCATACGATCATCAGCATCATCATCACACGATCATGTTCCAGGATGATCAATCCTGCTCTCTTTAGGACATAAGTCCATGGATGATACAATCCGATCTTTAGTTCTCAGAGACATCAGTCTACAGATCAATTCTGGGACCTTAGTCTGGGGACGATGCAATCCCCTACCTATTCATTCAGGACTTCATTATCAGAGACCCAGTCTACGGCTCAATTCTGGGACCTCAGTTCGAGGACGATGCAATCCCCTACCTGTTCATTCAGGACTTCATTATCGGAGACCCAGTCTACGGCTCGATTCTGGGACCTCAATCCGGGGACGATGCAATCCCCTACCTGTTCATTCAGGACTTCATTATCGGAGACCCATTCTACGGCTCAATTCTGGGACCTCAGTCCGGGGACGATGCAATCCCCTACCTGTTCATTCAGGACTTCATTATCGGAGACCCATTCTACGGCTCAATTCTGGGACCTCAGTCCAGGGACGATGCAATCCCCTACCTGTTCATTCAGGACTTCATTATCGGAGACCCAATCTACGGCTCAATTCTGGGACCTCAGTCCAGGGATGATGCAATCCCCTACCTGTTCATTCAGGACTTCATTATCGGAGACCCAGTCTACGGCTCAATTCTGGGACCTCAGTCCGGGGACGAGGCAATCCCCTACCTGTTCATTCAGGACTTCATTATCGGAGACATCATGTCTACAACTCACTTTAGGATTGAAGTCCAAGGATGATCCAATCCTTTCATGTCCACAAAAGACTTCATTTTCGAAGACATACATCTATGGCTCTCTTTAGAACAAGTGCTCAAGGATGATACAATCCCTCTTCTTTCTCGGAGACCCCCGTCTACGGCTCACTTTAGAACAAGTGTTCAAGGATGATACAATCCCTCTTCTTTCTTGGAGACTCCCGTCTATGGCTCACTTTAGAACAAGTGTTCAAGGATGATACAATCCTCACATGTATTCTCATCAATACGAGTATCCTCAATCATACAAGTACATTAATCAATACATGTATCAATACATCTAACATCAACATCATATATACGTTTATCATCAAAAGCATGTATTCTCACTAATACATATAGCGTCAACAACATGTATACATCTAGCATGTATTCTCACTAATACATCTAACATCAACAGCATGTATACATCTATCATCAAAAGCATGTATTCTCACTAATACATATAACATCAACAGCATGTATACATCTATGATCAAAAGCATGTATTCTCACTAATACATATAACATCAACAACATGTATACATCTAGCATGTATTCTTACTAATACATCTAACATCAACAGCATGTATACATCTATCATCAAAAGCATGTATTCTCACTAATACATATAACATCAACAGCATGTATACATCTATCATCAAAAGCATGTATTCTCATTAATACATATAACATCAACAGCATGTATACATCTATCATCAAAAGCATGTATTCTCACTAATACATATAACATCAACATCATGTATACATCTATCATATCTGTCATCAAAAGCATATATATAAGTAAAACTAAGTATTCTAAATATAGTAGTCCTAAATTTAAATATTTCTAAGTAACTAGGTGTAGTGACCGGGTAGCCTCATCATTGATGAGACAAACTTGTCATCAGAGATCATACTACTCCCCCTTTCGAGGAGGGTCCTTTTGAACTACACCAAGCTTGTCTCAGAAGTATTCAAACTTCACTCGAGACAGAGGTTTGGTCAAGATATCAGCAATTTGATCTTCAGTGCTCACATACTCGACCTTGATAGCTCCCCTCTGCACCATATCTCGTATATAAAAGTAACGGATCTCTATGTGTTTTGAATTATCATGGAACAAAGGATTTTCTGTCATCTTGATGCAGCTTTGATTATAACACATAATCACAATGGGATCCATTTCTAAGTCAAACACTTCAGATAATAGTTTTCGGAGCCATACTGCTTCACAGCTGGTAGAGCAAGCAGCTATATATTCTGCTTCAGCAGTACTGAGAGCCACACTGGTTTGTTTCTTGCTGAACCATGAGATCATGGCAGATCCAAGACCATAACATCCACCTGATGTACTCTTTCTGTCTGAGACACTTCCTGCCCAATCAGAATCTAAGTAACCATGTAATTTGAGTTCATGACCTCCAAGATAATATAGACCAAAATCTAATGTACCTTTTAGGTACCTCATTACATGCTTTGCAGCTATTAAATGAACCTTTCTGGGTTCTACAAGATACTGACTTAGGGTATTTATAGCAAAGCATATATCTAGCCTAGTATTTGTCAAACACATTAATGACCCAATGATTTGTCTATATAGGGTTAGGTCCACTAGTTTCGATGTATCATTAACCAATAACTTTAAGTTGGATTCCATGGGAGTGGCCATGGATTTACACTCCAACATATCAAACCTTTTAAAAATTTCCACAGCATACTTTCCTTGATTTAAAAAGATTCCTTTTGGTTCTTGCCATACTTCTAGACCTAAGAAGTAGTGCATTAATCCAAGATCTTTCATCTCGAATTCTGAGGAAAGCTTCTTCTTGCTTTCAAGAATCTGTTTCTCATTTCCGGTTAGAAATAGATCGTCTACATATAATAACAGTATAACTGGTTCATCATCCATTACTTTGAGATAAAGATTTGGATCAGCTTTACTCTTGGTAAAACCCATGCTAGTTAAGAATTTGTCAATCCTTCTGTACCAAGCCCTGGGGGCTTGCTTCAACCCATATAATGACTTTTTCAGTTTGCATACATGAGTTCTTCCATCTTTAACCTCAAACCCTTGTGGTTGTTCAATGTATACTTCTTCTTCAATTACACCATTTAGAAAAGCTGTTTTAACATCCATTTGGTGTAATTTCCACTTCATCATAGATGCAAGTGCCATGATAGTTCTTATTGAAGTATATCTAGCAACTGGTGCAAATGTTTCTTCATAGTCAATTCCCTCCTTCTAAGAGAATCCTCTGGCTACAAATCTTGCCTTATATTTTTCAATGCTACCATCTGCAGCATGTTTTATCTTGAAAATCCATTTGGAAGAAACCACACTTTTATCTTTTGGTTTGGGAACTATATCCCAAACATCATTTTTCATTATTGACTGATATTCTTTTGTCATTGCTTCTACCCATTCTTTCTTCTGAGATGCCTCTTCATAGCTAGTAGGTTGTTGATCCACAAGATCACACATAAAGGCCATATAGTTGGACACTAGCTTTGGTTTCTTTCTTTCTCTAGTGGAACCTTCAGGAGCTCCATATCTTTCAGCTCCTTGAATAATATCTCTAGCCCATGCTGGCCTTTTTTTCTTAGATAAATATGTGATAGGAAGTTCTTGTGGTTCCAACATGTCATGATCCTCTGGTGAATCATCCTCGGGGATGTGTACAGCCTCTGTGGTCCTAGGAGATGTATCTTCTTCATATATTTCTTCAAGTTGGCATTTCCTGGATTTCTTGAGAGCTGATTCTTCATCAAATGATACATCTCTACTTATTTCTATATGATGAAAACCTGGTATGTAGATTCTGAAGGCTTTGGATGATTCAGAATAACCAACAAATATCCCCTTCTTACCAGAAGGATCCAACTTGGTTCTCTTTTCTTTTGGAATGTGGATGTACATAGGACACCCAAATATTTTAAGATGACTTACCTCAGGTTTCTTTCTTGTAAACACCTCTTCTGGAGTTTTGAAATCAAGAGCACTATGAGATAGTCTATTTTGCACATATACTGCTGTTTTAACTGCTTCAGCCCATAGATACATGGGAAGATCTTGGTCATGTATCATAGTCTTCACAGCTTCCATGATAGTCCTATTTTTCCTCTCAGCCACCCCATTTTGTTGGGGATTGTAGGGAGTGGTTAGTTCTCTCTTAATTCCAGCTTCTTTACAAAAGTCTTCAAAGTCCTTTGAAGTGTATTCTCCACCATTATCTGTTCTGAGAATCTTGATTATCTTTTCTGAGAGATTTTCTATTAGATCCTTGAACTCTTTGAATTTTCCAAAGACTTCATTCTTACCTTTTAGGAAGTATATCCAAGTTTTCCTTGAATATTCATCGGTGAATGAAAGATAGTATTCAAACCCACTTAGAGAAGTGGTGGGCATTGGTCCACATACATCTAAGTGTATTAGCTCCAAAATGATCTTAGTCTTTGTTTCACTCTTTGGAAAGGGGTTCTTGACATTCTTCCCTTTCTTACATTATTTACATGAGCCATCATGATTAGCCTTCAAATTTGGTAATCCTATGACCACCTTGCTTACATAGGGTAAGGCTTTGTAGTTAATGTGAGCTAATCTTCTATGCCATAACTCACTGGGGCTAGAAACTTCATGAGTAAGGGCAGCTTCTGGATGACCCTTGAGTTTGTAGAGACCTCCTTCTTTTTCACCAATGATAACTGCAGCTTTAATTGATTTTCCTTTGGACCACATGAGTACTTGTCCATCTATGAAAGCCACTCTAAAACCTTTCTTATCTAGTGATGAGATAGGGAGTAGGTTCTTCTTTAAACCTGGTACATATAAAATTTCTTTCATTTTCAAGGGTGTTCCAGAATCAAGCTTGTAGCTTGCTTCACCAATTCCCTTGATGGGATATTGATAATCATCTCCTAGAGATACCTTTTGGGGTGAAGACTTCTCTTCGATCCTGGAGAGAGTTTCCTTATGACCTGTCATGTGCTTTGAAGCACCACTGTCAATGAGCCATGTGCCTTCACCAGGAGACACAGATCCAGAGAGTGCAGAAAATAAGACATATTCTTCTGGATCTTCTTTCTTTACTTTAGATCTTTTCTTTTGAGGCCTTTCCTCCACTTCTTCTTCTTCTTCTTCTTCTCCTTCTTCTTCTTCACTATCATCTTCTGCCACATGTGCATGATGTATTTTGTGAACAAACCTTTTCTTCTTCTTTTCTGGTAGGGTACAGTCTCTAGCATAGTGTCCTAGCTTAAGACAATTAAAACATTGGACTGTGGAGATGTCTCTTTCTGAGTTTGATCCTCCTTTCCTTTTGAATCTATGAGAGGGTTGAGGCCTCTTGTGGTTCACTTTCCTGAAGTGACCCCTTTTTCCTCTTTTGGTGTGGGTGGCCAAAGCTTGGTCATCTTCTTTGAGAAGAGCATCTCTGTTGGCTACCCTAGCTTCTTCTTGAACACAATCCTCCCATACTATATCAAACTTCATGCTTTCTTTTCTGGCACACATGGTTTGTATGAATGATTCCCAAGGTCTAGTGAGACCATTTAGAGCAGTAATCACAAGTTCATCTTCATCAAGAGTATCACCAATGGAATCTAGTTGCTCCTTGATTAGATAGACCCTCGAGAAGTAGTCTTGAATGGACTCTCCTTTGTGTATCTTGGTGCTCTTCAACTGAGTCCTTAGATTCATCTTCCTATTGATGTTCTTTCCTTCATACATCCTTCCTAGGGCATCATACATTTCCTTTGGAGTCTTCTTGGAGGCCACTTGGGGAATCAAGTGGTCTTTAATAGAATCATCTATTATTATCTTTTCCCTAATCAAATCCTTCCTATGCTTCTCTTTGGCTTCATCTCCTTCCGATTCTGCAACTTCATCCTTGATATAATGAGCAAGATCATTCTCTTCAAGTATGAGACCAATTCTGTATTTCCATGCCCGAAAATTCTCTATACCTTCTAGCTTGTCTTCAAGCTTAGTATTTGGAGCCATCTTCTCTTGGGGGAGTCCAAGAGACAGAGTAGTACTTACCTAAAAATATTACCTTTTTGCTTTTCCGGATCCTGGGACAGAATTTCTGGTTTTATCGCACTTTTGATAGAATTAGGGTTTGACTTTTCCGGAGTTCTACCCAACCAAAAAGTTCGATCTAGGGCTCAAAAGAAAGGTCTTGAGAAGGGCTATCTAGCCATGTAATCAGATTTCAACAATACCAACTTTCTGCTGAAACCAATTTCTCACTTATCGCACTTTTGGTAGAATTAGGGTTTGACTTTCCTGGAGTTCTACCCAACCAAAAAGTTCGATCTAGGGCTCAAAAGAAAGGTATTGAGAAGGGCTATCCATCCATGTAATCAGATTTCAACAATACCAACTTTCTGCTGAAACCAATTTCTCACTTATCGCACTTTTGGTAGAATTAGGGTTTGACTTTCCCGGAGTTCTACCTAACCAAAAAGTTCGATCTAGGGCTCAAAAGAAAGGTATTGAGAAGGGCTATCCAGCCATGTAATCAGATTTCAATAATACCAACTTTCTGCTGAAACCCTAAACTTCACCGGAAAGAGAGAGAGAGATTCTTACCTTGTGAAAGATGTCCTATTCAGTCTAGCTCTGATACCATGTAAGTTTAAACCAAATAGACTAGCAAGATCACTGAAAGAAACATAATCACAAGATAGACACAGAATATACCCTGGGAAGCCCTCATGGGGTAGAAAACCCAACAAAGCTTTCCTCAATAAGATGATCAACCAAAATACAAGATGTGCTCCCTCCTTCTTTGTCTCCTTAGCAGATCTCCCAGACAAGTGTACTATCTTTCTCAAGTGAGTGAGTGTGTCTAATGAGGAGTTCACCTCCTCTATTTATACTAACTCCTCACTGACTAAAATACCTAATGGGGCCGACCTCTCCTGGAGAAGTCTAATAACCCCTAAAATATAAGATCAGGGCCGACCCCCACATGGTGGGTCTAATAACCCTAGATACCACAAACCCTCGGAGGAATAAACATCTCCGGATACATAATAGGGTTACCTCGGAGGAATGAAACATCTCTTGGAATAATAATGTACAAATATAATATTCTTAGAAGTTACAATATTCAACAATTTTATATCTGAATTCCAGTATTTTCATACCGTTTTCAGGTAACGAGTCAGATCCATGATTTCATGCATAATTCCCTTATTTGATTTTGATGAAATCGAGTTTAAATGTTCCAGCATTCGATTTAAATAGAACAGGGTTTAATCACTTTCAACATTTGATTTGGTAGGCAGAATTTAATTGTTTCCAACATTCAATTCCTAGAATAGATTTATCAGTTTTCAGCATTCGATTCCTAGAATAGATTTATCAGTTTTCAGCATTCGATTCCTAGAATAGATTTATCAGTTTTTCAGCATTCAATTCCCAGAATAGATTTATCAGTTTTCAACATTCAATTCCTAGAATAGATTTATCAGTTTTCAGCATTCAATTAATGGAATAGATCTATCAGCTTTCAACATTCTTAGATTCATTTTATGTTCTGATAAAATAGATCTACTTTCATTTCTTAATGATAGGATTTACATGCTTCCATATTTCTTTCTTCTTAGTTTTTTCTAGAACAATACTTCCTATTCCCTTAGAACATTCTCTAGGATACATTGAACACTTAGAACGACAAAGATCACCCTATAGTGCACATATAGTGCCTAGCATCTCTGAAGTTTGTATGCTCCCTGGTCGATAATCAAAGTATACTTATGGTATATCTACCTCAAAAAGGTACACATTCATGGAGTCCACCACTTTTTGGCATCATTGCCATGGAGGTGATTAAACTATAGGAGACACATCTTATTAAAAAATCATAAAACAATTTACCATGAATGCCTCGATGAAAGAGGGATAAATTTGGACGCTTTCTTCCTAACCTCCCTATGAGTAACAACAGTTCTAAACATTCTCAATTTGAATTCCTCGACTCTGATGAAGAAGTTGATTCCAGCTACGATACACACCGTGATAACTACTTTGCTACCCCTAGCTCAAACGATACTATGGCCAAGGAAGAGGATGAACATAAATAACTATTTACTTTTCCCATTAGTGTACCTCTTGGGGATGCCAGAATGAAGAATATCAATCCAAATACTCTGTCAAACTTCCATGGCTTAACCTCATAAGAACCTAACACATTTTTATTTGAATTTGAGGTAGTTTGTAGGTCTTTTGGTTATACTACTGATGCACAAAAAATGAGACTTTTTCCTTCTACATTGAAAGATATATCACTCAGATGGTTTATGATTCTAGAAGGAAACAGTATCTTCACCTAAGACCAAATAAAGCAATCCTTCCTAGAAAAATATAGAGATTATTGCAAAGCAATAGACACAAGAGATGACATTTTTAGAATGCAATAGGGAGAAAAAGAGTCCCTTGAATACTATGCAGAATGCTTTCAACTCAGTTACAAACGCGCTAGTCACTGTACCCTAGATCAGGAATCTTTGAAACTTGTCATTCTTAAAGGAATCAAAGAAGAATATCTATAAGTCTTGAACCTGTTAGGAGATGGGGATATATTCCATAAAATCTATGACCAAATTCTACAAATCTTCAAGAACTATTCTAGATCCAGAAAAGGTAAAAATGGGATACGCGATACACATCCATTTATAGGAGGATAAGCCTCTTCAAGACCAAACCTCACAAAGTCTGATTCAAGAAATCTTCTAAATGATATGAAAACTGATATCCTTCAATCCCTAGCAATGCAATTAGATGCACTCCAAATAAAAAATAAATAGGATGAGATAAACCAAGCACTGGCAATATTTTTCCCACGCTGTAGAAAGAAACATGAAAAGGGACAATGCCCATTAAATGCAATATAAATCTATGTACTCTGCACTGATGATCATACTATTGATAAATTCCCTTTGCTTCCATCATGCAAAGCTGCCATACAGGATCCCACATCTGAAGGTACTATGGAACAACTCTGTTTTGTTAATCAGAGAAGAAACAATTTTGTTAGGCCCTTCCAGCCCAACAACCAAGAATATTTTAATTAAGGAAGTAATCAACAAAATTGGAACCCCTCAGCACCAACCACATGGACACCTCAAGCAGCTCCAATCCAATTGCAGCAAATCCAAACACTGTATCAACAACCATATTACACACAGCCTTATTCTCCATACCCCCACCTTTTTTTCAGCCACCAATGAACTATGGAAATCCATATCCATATTCAGCAAATTGGAGGACTCCATTGCAGTAGCCACTCATCATGCCGCCCCCACAGAACCAACCACCTCCTAGACCACCCCCAATCCCTGCGCAACCGGTTCGAACCCCAAACAACAACAGAACAAGGCAGCAACAACCATATAACAATGAAGTGGTGCAATTTCCTACTTATGTCGTGGATGCACTTGAAATAAATGAAATCAATCTTAGATATGGAAAAACATTCCAGAACACCCATCCACAGAACAATCAAGAATATATCAATCACGAACAAATAACACATCCTGAACCACAACAGCCAGCTGAGACACACTCTCAGGAAGAAGAAAATTAGCCCCAAATACCAAACATAAACCCCCCATTCCCTTAGAAACTCATACAAAACACCAAAGAGGAGGAGGACAACCTTAACGAATTAAAACATTTGAACATCCAAATCCCCATTTTACAAGCAATAAGAGATGTGCCAATATGTAATAAATTTATTAAATAAAATTGCTTAAAAGGACCTGGCCTAAGGAAACATGACCCACCAACTATAAACGTAGTGGGACAATTAGCAGACTTAATGTTGGGTACCATTGTCAACCCTAAATACCTTGACCCAGGCAGTCCAATTGTCAATGTAACCATTAAAAATAGACCTATTGCAAGCAGCCTAATTGATCTAGGGGATGCAATCAACGTGATGAAAAAGGACACAATGATAGCCTTAGAACTCTTATCGATTATCAGACCAACCAGTACTATGTTGCAGCTTGCTGACACATCAACTGTAAAACCATAATGAATGCTTGAGGATATCATTATCAACATAGAATCCTGGGAGTAACCAGCCAAATTCATAGTCATAGAGGTCAAGAGCAAGCTCAGTGGGTACCCAATCATCCTAGGGAAGCCATGGCTAGCAAAAACAGACGCCTATATAGATTGTCGATCTGGCAACATGACAAGCACAAGTGGGAAGGCTAGAAAGAATGTCACAATTTATCCTCCAACAGGAAACGTTATAGACATAGAATATCATAATTGGACAGACGACTATAATGATATAAATGACCCAAACATACAACGTGTTCTCACCATCGAAGCTGCCCTATCTCTAAAGGCTATTGATGAAGAAAGTCATTTAGATAGATTTATTCAAAATGCATCTTCTAATCATGATATTCTTATAGTTTTTTTGAAATAGGTCAGCAACAGGAAGTTAAGGATTCACCCCACAACTCTGACAGAATGTAGGCAAAAGTGATCTCACTTGAACAACAGTCACCACAGGTCAAAAGAGTCGAGATCATGCCTGGAAAAACAGTCAATATTAACTCAAATTTGGAGCCAAAATAGGAGCAACAAATAATGAAAGTACTCTCAGAAAACAAGAAGGCTTTTGCATGGACATACACCGATATGAAGGGCATCCACCCAGACATTTGCAAGCATTACATATATATCAAAGAAGGCGCTATACCCATCAGACAACCCCAAAAAAGGATGAACCCAGCATTGAAAGATATAGTTAAATTGGAATTACAAGAGTTATTGGATGAAGGGTTCATCTACCCAATCTCAGATAGTGAATGGGTCTCACCATTGGTAATAGTACCTAATAAAGGAGAGAAGTGGAGGATCTGTGTAGATTACAGAGAACTCAACAAGGAAACTAAAAGAGACCATTGCCCTCTACCATTCATTGACCAAGTAATGGACACATTGGCTGGAAATAAATTCTTCTCATTTTTGGATGGATTCAGTGGATACAACCAGATCCTAATCCACCCTGCTGATCGGGATACAACCACATTTACATGCCCATGGGGCACTTATGCATACAGAGTGCTACCCTTTGGACTTTGTAATGCCCGAAAAACATTTCAAAGGGCCTTTTTGAGCATATTCTCCAACTTTATCAATGATCGGATGGAAGTCTACATGGATGACTTCACACCTTATGGGAAAAATTTTCACCAGACATTACAGCATCTTGAATTAGTCTTAAAAAAATGCATCGAAATGAGCTTATGTCTAAGCAATGGTAAATGCAGGATGCTGATGCAAGAGGGCATAGTGCTGGGAAACCATATCTCACAAAGAGGCATTGAAGTTGATCAAGCAAAAGTCACGGTCGTTCGGACATTTCCACCACTTTTCAAACAAAGAGATGTGTGAAGTTTCCTTGGGAAAACAGGCTACTATAGAAGATTTATAGAAATTTATAGCAAAACCATTGCACCTATATTTTCCCTTCTAACAAAATATACATAATTCATCTGGACCAAGCATTGTATGTCAGCATTTGACAACCTCAAAGATAATACAATCACAGCCCCAGTACTCCAATGACCCAACTGGACACTGCCATTCCACATACATTCTGATGCTTCAGATAAATCCATTGGATCAATCCTCGGACAACAAAAAGATAAGAGACTGTATGCCATATATTACATTAGAAAAAACATGGTAGGAGCAGAACTCAATTATACAGTCACCAAAAATGAGTTTTTGGTTGTCATACATGCCATAAACAAATTCAGGCACTATATCACTGGATACCAAGTCTTTGTCCACACCGACCATTCTACAATCAGGTACCTTATGAATAAACCTAATAAAAGTGCTAGAATTACTAGATGGATACTCCTCTTGCAAGAATTTGACATAACAATTCTGGATAAGCCAGGAAAACACAATGTGGTAGCCGATTTTCTGTCTAGACTGGCCCATGGAAAGGACAGTGAGTTGGTAAATGATAACTTCCCTGATGAGCACCTCTTTGCAATCTAAAAAAAAATCCCATGGTTTTTCGACATAGCAAACTAATTAGTATCTGGAAAATTTCCACAACATTATAGCTACCAAGAGAAGTGCAGAATCATAAGGCAAAGTGCAGCTTATACATGGATACAAGGAATGCTTTTCAAGCAAGGGCATGACCAAATATTAAGGAGATGCATCAGAGAAGATGAAATCCATGACATACTCCATGCTACTCACAATGAGCCTTGTGGAGGCCATTATGCTGCAAAAAGAACAACCTATATAGTACTCCAAACTGGATATTATTGGCCAACACTGCACAAGGACTCCTATGATTATGTATCACATTGTGATGATTGCCAACACATGGGGAAGCCTACACAAAAATAAGAGATGCATCTACATTCCCAAATATATTCGGAAGCATTTGAAAAGTGGGGATTTGATTTTGTTGGTCCATTCAACCCCCCATAAAATAAAAAAAGTTATATTTTAGTATGCACTGACTACCTTACAAAGTGGGAAGAAGTGGCAGCACTTGCAGCAGCAAATAAAACAAATGTAGCAAATTTTTTTACAGAACAAATCTTCCACAGATTTGGAGTTCCATGAGAGTTAGTTTATGACCAAGGAAAGCAATTTACATCCAACCTCATCAAGGACCTACTTCGAAGAAACAATTTCAAACATTGAAGTTCCTCCCCCTACCACCCTTAAGCTAATGGTGAAGATGAAGTGACGAACAAAGAACTTGAAAGAATTTTGACAAAGATAGTACAACTACATAAAAGAGATTAGGAAGACAGGTTGAGTGAAGTAGTTTGGGATTATAACACATGGAAAACAACAACAGGCTTTACGCCCTATGATTTGGTATATAGAAAGAAAATAATGCTCCCTGTTGAATTTGAAATCAAAACATTGAGAATTGCAGCCAATTTAAACATGGAACTTTCATAAATTCAAGAAGAACATATGCTCCAACTAAATCATTTGGATGAGCACCACCAACAAGCCCCTGGCGACACTGAAATCCTCCAGTAATAGAGAAAGAAATGGCATGACTAGAACATCAAACAGAATAAATTCAAAGAAGGTGATTGGATTCTCACTTCCAAATTTTTCAAGGCAAACTCACCACCAGATGGCTCGGACCCTACATCGTTGACACAATCTATGACAATGGCGCAGTCAGAATCACAACAATTGATGAAACAGAATTCCCCATGTTGGTGAATGGACATAGACTCAAGCTATACAAGAAACCACAGTCCAGAGAGGAGTTAACACAAACACTCTATCAAAAAAATCTAATGCTGATAAAGAACATAGATACGCACTGATTATTTTTGAAAAAAATATATATGAAAAGAAAAAGAGAAAAAATATATATATGACAAAAAATGAGAAAAAGAAAAAATATATATATATGAAAAAAAGAAAAAAATGAAAAAGAGAAAAAGAAAAGAAAAGAACAAAACAGACCAGTAGCCATGCAACCAAAGTCAAAGGGAAGCAAAGAATGCCAAATCAAGCAACCCAACAAAAGAAAAAATCAGAAAAATTACAAGTGAGCCTGTAAAAAGAATACAAATACAAAATTCAGCTAAGCATAAATCCAATCAAGCGAGCCAGAAGACGAACCAAAAAGCAATATTCGTAAAATCAAAAGTCAAAATCAAGCGAGCCAACACAGGAAATCAATAAGCAAAAGAATACAAATACAAAATTCAGCGAAGCAGAAATACAATCAAGCGATCCAGAAGAAGAACCAAAAAGCAATATTCAAAAACTCAAAAGTCAATCAAGCGAGCCAACACAGAAAATCAATAAGCAAAAAAAATACAAATACAAAATCTAGCGAAGCATAAATCCAATCAAGCGAGCCAGAAGATGAACCAAAAAGCAATATTCAGAAAATCAAAAGTCAAAATCAAGCGAGCCAGCATAGAAAATCAACAAGCAAAAATAATACAAATATAAAATTCAGCAAAGAAGAAATCCAATCAAGCGAGCCAGAAGAAAAACCAAAAAGAAATATTCAACAACATCAAATGTCAAATCAAGCAAGACAACATAGAAATGCAGGCAAGCAAAAGACAAAAAGCAAGCGAGCCAGCAGAAAGAAATCATAAAAAAGCATAACTACTAATATGCCAAAAATAACTACAGACACAAACAAAATCTACTATGGAACCCCGCGCCCGTACGAACAAGCCCACATCATCCGCTAAGGTACGCTAAGCATAGTAGGTAATCACCAAATTCTTTGTTTCATTTTCAAATCAAATCATTTTCCCCACAAAAACAACTATTTTTCAAGCTGAGGACAACTTTTCAGTCAGTTCGTTCGCACGGTTCAGGGTAACCTTACTGGGTCATGATGACCTACCTTATCCATGTCAGGAGAATGACAACCTCCATAACCGCCATATCCTCTGATGATCAAAGCACCAACGAAATGTGCAATGATGTAAATGAATGCATAAGACAACAAACACGATGCGCAATAATGAGAATGAGTGCATAAAAATAGCGAAATAAGACAACGGGATAAGCAAGAAGATCCAATTAGCGATATAAGTTTCTTAGAAAGGAAGAATACTGAAGGGAGGATTCGACACTCGACCAAAAAGCTGCCAACAAGTCGATGATTGATCCCAAGTACATGAGTAAGTCATCCACCCCCAAGATTTGTGGTTTGATATTGTTTAGCAAACTCAGAAATGACAAAAGGATTCAAGAAAAGTGAGCCAGAAAACCATACACCTATATATGAAAACCACAAGTGTTGGCCATGCTTTGCACAACAGGATGTATGCATTTATTATGGGCCTAAGAGGATACGACACAATAGTAGCCTTAAAATTTACCCAAAACTTGAAGCACATAAAGGAAGAACAATATGTCACTCGAGTGAGGGGATTACACATCAAACTCGATAAAGAAGCAATTGCAAAATATACAGGATCTCCCATGGGGCTACATTGGGGAAGGGATGATAGAGAATCCAACCAGAGGGCGAAAGCAACTTTCTTTGGATGGGGTTAAAGCTACGAAGAAGAAAAGAATGGGGTTAAAAGAGAAACTATGCCTACGCCATGGGACAAGGTGGCTGCCATTATCCTGAAGTATATAACATTCACGGGGAGGCTCAGTTACATCTCAACCTTCCATTTCAGAATTTTGGACCTCTTAAGGCATACGGGCCATATCAGATCAAACAATAACATTAGTATTCCCTTCTACCTTTTGCAATCCCTCTGGTAAATGAGCAAGAAGGTAGTGCAAGGAAAGAAGGATGCATTGGCTCACCATGGACTGATCAAGTTAGTTATTTGCGAAGAGTTGAAGGTTCAAATCCCAGAGCTCTCGTGGGAGGAATTCATTCTGGTCTCGGCTGAATATGTCCAAAGGATGAGAGGCACGCCAAATCCAGGCATAAACCTGGCCTCGAGATCAAAGGAAGAGAAATCCACCTCCGCGTGGGGAGCCAAATGGAAAATCAACCTCGACAGTGATAACGAGGTCATGGCTGAAACTATTATCAGAATAAAGCACTCCAAGGATGCTTCTCACCAGAAAACCTCAGGGGTTTCTTCTAGAAAACAAGGGTCAAAACGACAGAGCGGAAGGTTGGCACAGCAGAACAAAGCCAAGCATACAAAAAAGAAAGAAAAAGAGGCCAACCCCATAGCACAGAACCTGTCTGACTCTGAAGATTTCGGGGTAGAGCAGGATGACCCTTCTACACCTGTAAAAGAAGATACCTTCCAGAACACTGAGAATGAAAATATAAACACTGGAAAGAATGATCAGCTGACTGAGGCATTGGCCAAGCTGGAAAAAGTCAGAGAAGAGCTGGCTGCCTTGAAGATAGAAGAACGACCCCACAAAAGCCATCCTGTTTCACCGGCTTCGCCACCATTTATGCATGAAAAGACCCAAATTTTAAAAGATGCAGCATGCGGGTCAACTGAAGCAGATGGAGCAGTAGAATTTGACACTTAAAGAAAAATTAGGTCAAGCCCAGGAAGAATTGGCTTAGAAAGACCAACAAATTCTGCAGTTAGAAGACACCTTAACCACCACAGCTAGGATATATGAAGATATATTGGGGTTCAGACCGCCATCCAGGGTCTACACAGTTTACCTGAAAGAGAAATGGAGTGGGTTTCAATTACAGAGGTTGAAGCAAGACCTACCCTTGAAATTAACCACTCCTAAGGAGTTTGTAGACACCTCCCTTGTTTGCACCAAATTAGAAAAATATTAGTTATGTGAATTCTTCCTACATAATTTTGTGGTACCAAACTCACCCAATTGGTCACCAAACCCCTACATGGGTGACTTCCAATTAAGAGCACTATGCTCTTGGATGAATCATGAAATAGAAAGAGCCCAAGATGTTCATCTCTACCATGTAGAAGAATTGAATAACCCACTGTGGATCAGAACTGAAGCAAGACATCTTGAGAAGGTAATTCATGATCACTTTGCCATCACCTCATATGAAGATCTAATTCCCATACTTCTTGAAAAACAGTAGGAAGCAGTCTCACATTTTGACATCACCACCCAATGCACCTACAACGAAGTTCAGGAAGCCATTGGTGAGAGGTGGATAGGAATCTCAAACGATTTGAAAAAGCAAGAGCCTCACTCCCCCCTTAGGCTGGAAATTGCACTCACTAGAGCAAAGTTGTATAGATAGTCTTTAATAAAGAACCAACTCAAGTGGATAACTATGAAATTAAGTCCACTTTTCTTTCTCCCTCTGGCTATTAAGGGGCAAATCGATGAAGAGGAGGAAAGGAGAGCATGGGCTAAAGAGTATCAGACCCAAAGTTATTACCGACAGGCAAGAACTCCTCGAGTTGTCGCCTGGGATATCAGGGAGGCCATCATGGAGCAGGATGTGTCACCCAAGGATGGGTGACATCTTCAAGTCCGAGGAGATGATGATCCAAGGATATAGGTACTCCATAGACCCCTTTATGCCACACACAAGCAAGAAAGGATAAGAAAACACCTCTTTTTGTAGGGGAGAATGCATTTGTTTGATTATTAAATAAAGTAGTTTAGCGATTATATTTTCTTATGCTTTAAGTGTTTTATGTGCTAATCATATGAATTTAGGCATGTGTGAGAAGGGCACAAGTGACATGAAAAAGTAACAAGTAACCAAGCTCAAGACTGAAGATCATGAGTGACTCAGTGAACCCATTTTCTCCTGATTTATAGGAAGGACTCCTGTTAACCAAGATCGTTGTTTATAATGTAGAGCTAGGTTAGAATTAAGGATAAATAAGAACCTCTTGAATAGCAAGGGGTCTGGAGACATTTTCGAAAAACAATCTTCATTATATTTTTTGTATTTGAGACATATCTATTTTACGTTTTCCTACAACATGGAGTTATGAATTGATAATGAAAGACCAGCGTTATATTAATTCATTGAGTTCATAAGTTTATTTCCCTCTTGAAATACGTGTTGGGGAGGGCCCCCTCAATATGTAGATCAGGAGTTTCGTGTTTCATTACATGTATTTCTCATGCATTTTATTTATTGTTTCTATCATCATGATGCATTAAATTACTTTGGTATTTGTTTAGACATCAGATTCCAATTTCAACACAAACGATTTTCTTCCATAGTTTGATAACACTGCGTCTGTAGTTCTGTAATGCACTGTCTGTAGTCCTGTGTGTGCCATCCGCGCATGCATATTTTATATCTGAATTCTAGTATTTTCATACCATTTCCAGATAACGAGTCAGATCCATGATTTCATGCATACTTCCCTTATTTGATTTTGATGAAATAGAGTTTAAATGTTCCAACGTTTTATTTAAATAGAATGGGGTTTAATCGCTTTCAACATTTGATTTGGTAGGCATAATTTAATTGTTTCCGGCATTCAATTCTTAGAATAGATTTGTCAATTTTCAGCATTCAATTCCTAGAATAGATTTATCAGTTTTACAGCATTCAATTCGTATAATAGATTTATCATTTTTCAACATTCAATTAATGGAATAGATGTATCAGCTTTCAGCATTCTTAAATTCATTTTCTATTCTGATAAAATAGATCTACTTTCATTTCTTAATGATATGATTTACATGCTTCCATATTTCCCGCTTCCTAGTTTTTCTAGAACAATACTTCATATTCCCTCGGAACATTCTTTAGGATACATTGAACATTTAGAACGACAAAGATCACCCTATAGTGCACATATAGTTTTTAGCATCTCTTAAGTTTGTACGCTCCCTGGTCGATAATTAAAGTATACTTCTGGTATATCTACCTAAGAAAAATACACATTCCTGGAGTCCACCACCAAGTACTTGGTCCCTCCAACAAAAGCCTTGAAATCAAAGGGAAGGTGCAAAGCAATCGAGAGTTTAACATTGCTATCCACAAAGCGTTCCAAAAAGCATGATTTAACATATCTGACCAACATAGCAGAAACTTTACAGAAAAGATACAAAATGTTTTTGTACTGTATCCACTCAGATAAAATACCCAACCCAAACAACATAACATCATCAACAAAAATAGTGTGAGTCACCACTATGCCCGCAATCGCCCAGGCAATCGTAAAATATTTCAAAGATTTTAGATTTTCAGCCAGTTTATCCATCGTTGAGCATTCCACCGTAATATCTACACTTAACCAATGCTTTGCCACCTCTGCTTAAAACGACTGATCTTTAAGCCAAGCCGAATTAAATTTGAAAGGATAAGACTGATGAGAAACCTCAGTATCAAATTGAAGAATAATAGGGAAGTGATCACTGATATGGGTCTGGTGAATCCATGACCGATGAGTCTGGAAACAATCCAGAAGAGACTCTAAAATGAGAAAGAGATCCAACCGCTTAGAGACCAAATCACCAGACTTCCTGTCGTTAGACCAAGTAGGGCCGAGCGGACTTGGTTCCAGATCCACCAAGCCCTTCGAAGAGAAGAGGTCCCTGGAGAAGACCCCAAGAGGATCGAGTCTAGGCGAAGAGCCCCATGTCTCTGCAACAGCCCAGGTAAAATTTAGATCACCAACAAGTATCAAATTTTCTAAATCCACTAAATTTTCAGAAATAGCCTGTTCCCAAAAAGCTACCCTGTTACAATAAGGCCCGTAGCAGTTCACAATATTGATACATTTGTTAAAACCCCACAGTTTTCCATCCAAAAGAATCGCCAAAGAGATGTGAGAGGGATTCAAATCCAGAACCCGTGGATTCCAAGCCACCAACAAACCACCAAACAAGCCAACCGAATCGACAACACACATCAACCAACCTGGTTTGATCTTATTAAAGAAGGAACGAGCTTTCTCCCCACACACCATAGTTTCCTGAAGGAGTACCAAATCCAAACAGATAATTTGAAAGATCCACTTAATGGCCAATTGTTTGGGAAGGCCCCCCACACCCCTAATGTTTAAGGAGAAACAAATCATTAACGACCCCTGGCAAGGGCTTTAATGCGTGCCCTAGAATTAGGAGATAGGAGAAGACCCTGAGAAATCTGTAATTCAGCCCTCGGGGGTAATGCATTTTTACTCTTATGTGCACTGTGGGTCTTCAATGGGGAGAAATACAACGCAAGGCCGCCAGACCGAGCCCCCTTCTCGACTTTGACAGTGGCCAACGAAGGGGGGGGAATGGGCCAAAGAAGGGACAGAGGAATCGACCACCGAAAACTGGTTGTCTATCCTCATCACCACGTCAGGAAGGCTATTAAGACAAGAGGGCATTCGATCCTCCAAAATACGGTTCTTAAAATAAATAGGGATGGGATTTTTTTTAACCATTTCACAATAGGAGGGGTTCAGTAGAACTTTGGATGCCCCAGCAGAAACCAAAGGAAGGGAACCCCCACCCTCCCCAGAAACAGCGACATCAACATCAGGGGGAATAACAACCACATCATCAACAGGGGGAATAACCACATCATCATTATGAGAGGATATGAAGATAATCGAAGTCGGGGAGGGAACCGAGAGAGGTATTGTAGGAGACCCTGGATTATTACATGAGTCCTCGGAAAGGCTCGGGATGGATTGAGCAAAACCCAAATCCAGGGAGGGTATAGATGAGACCGAGTGGCGACCAACAATCCCAACATTTTCCTTATTAAGCTCCATAGATTTTATAAATGAAATCTCCAAATCATTTAAAGAATGATAGAAAGAGGGGGCATTTTCTTCCAACTTACCCAGCATGACCGATGCATTTGATCCAAGAGGAGGAAGACGGTTTAAGTAGCCATCCAAACAACCAATCAAATCAAGTTCGTGCTCGTTAATCTATTGTTTTCATTGATTCCGTCCTAGAATGTTTTACCTGAGCATTTACACGACGTGGGCATCGAAGAAGATGACCCTATCCCTTCTACAACTAGCATTCCCGCTTGCAAAACCATCATAATATGAATTTTGAGTATATCCTATTAACTTAAGATATTTCCATGCTACAGGTTGGTGTTTAGACCCTATTTACCTTTTTTGCGAGACTTGGGAGCCTGGGCTCGCCCCCTCCTCTCCGTCCCTTATCACTCTCGGTTGCCTGCACTTTACCATTTATTTACCATAACTGAGTAACCAGGTAGGAGCAAAGGAGAGCTGCATTTCAATTCTTATTTTTTTATTTAAAGGCTTACCTTTTTACAAGCAACCCGAAAAATTCTGAGAACCTGCCTATGTCGCAGCTACCTAGAGGTCGTGTCAAACTAGGCCTTCTACTCCAAAACCTTGCGTTAACCTCGCAACATTCAGAATGGGATTAACCATCACTAACTTCGTTTAAGTTTTCCTTTCTTCGTTCACAAACGCCCCTGTTAAACGCAGAGCTACAGTTCTCGGACCAAACAATCTGATTAATGCAGACTCGAACAACTAAACATCATACTAAACCCCAACCTTAGTCTCGACCATCGTGATTTCTCAGATGGACGATCTCGATCTTATCTTGGTGCAAGCCATAAAGAACCTCGCATTAACCTAGCATTAGTAAAATTTATCCAAAGCCTAAACTTTATATAGTTTTTTTATAAACAAGTACATTCATTGTTTTAAGTTATAAATTATAAATTTGTTTAATTTTAAAGTTGTTAATATTTCTTCATTGTTTTAAGTTATAAATTATAAGTTTGTTTAATTTTAAAGTTGTTAATATTTCGAATATGTAACATAAGTATATTGTTTAATTTTTAAAATGGTTAAAAAAACAATATTTTTAACAATCTGATTACAGTATCATGCTTGTGTCAGGTATACTAATAAACTTCTTAAAAAATAACATATCTATAAACATTAATAAATAAATAACATATCTATAGAATGAAATAATTATCCATTAAAATTATGTCGTATTTTTAAGGAGTCAATTGAGTCAATTCTGAAATTCAATAAAATAATATATGTTTAAACAAATTGATATTTACAAATATTTGTTTATTGAAATATTTTCTTAATTTTTATAATAGGCTCAATCTAGGTATAGCATTAATAAAACAATTTAATGTTATTATAGTTTATAAATTTAAAATAGAAACTTGAATGAATTAAAACTTAATGACGGTCGTTAAACCTTAAATGAACCACACTGTGCGTATGCCAAAAGTGTGGAACGATATGGTTACGGTCGTCTTCAGCCTAAACATTTTACCCTAACCATTTCGATGGGGCGATTCGCACCCTCTTTCTAAAAAGAAACATGTCAAATTTATTACAAGCTTACTGCTAAAAGCTTTAGTGTTTATCCATGGCACCAAAATGCCAGGACAACCTTAATTAATTTAAATACCAGTCGTTGTTCGCCCAAAACCTAGAATGGTTCCAAAACTTCTCGCAAGACCTAACATGAAGGTCCTTTCCACCTCGGAGTCTTCCTATTCAGCAATTGGCTCAAGCTTTAGAGGGATATTGCTTACCGGGAAGCGAAGTTCCTTTTCGCCCAGTGTCGGAAGAAACCATGAGCAACCTGCCATTAAAACGGAGTTTGGGGTTAGCCTTTGAAGACTTAAAAGAAAACTGGTCTTTTAAAGTTTAAAACTCTATAAATCAGTTACAGCATCGAGAAGGGTGAAGCTTACCAGATTAGAGCGAAGGCCATAGTTATAGAGTTGAAGCTGTGTCTAGAATTTGGATCTTTTTCACATTTGGCACTTATTACAAGCTTACTGCTAAAAGCTTTAGCGTTTATCCATGGCACCCACGCCAGGACAACCTTAATTAATTTAAATACCAGTCGCTATTCGCCTAGAACCTAGAAAGGTTCTAAACCTTCTCGCAAGACCTAACATGAAGGTGCTTTCCACCTCAGAGTCTTCCTATTCAACAATTGGCTCAAGCTTTAGAGGGATATTGCTTACCGGGAAGCGAAGTTCCTTTTCACCCAGTGTCGGAAGAAACCATGAGAAACCTGCGATTAAAACGGAGTTTGGGGTTAGCCTTTGAATACTTAAAAGAAAACTGGTCTTTTAAAGTTTAAAACTCTGTAAATCAGTTACAGCATCGAGAAGGGTGAAGCTTACAAGATTAGAGCGAATGCCATAGTTATAGAGTTGAAGCTGTGTCTAGAATTTGGATCTTTTTCATATTTGGCACTTATTACAAGCTTACTGCTAAAAGCTTTAGCGTTTATCCATGGCACCCATGCCAGGACAACCTTAATTAATTTAAATACCAGTCGCTATTCGCCCATAACCTAGAAAGGTTCTGAACCTTCTCGCAAGACCTAACATGAAGGTGCTTTCCACCTCAGAGTCTTCCTATTCAACAATTGGCTCAAGCTTTACAGGGATATTGCTTACCGGGAAGCGAAGTTCCTTTTCGCCCAGTTTCAGAAGAAACCATGAGCAACCTGCCATTAAAACGGAGTTTGGGGTTACCCTTTGAAGATTTAAAAGAAAACTTGTCTTTTAAAATTTAAAACTCTGTAAATCAGTTACAGCATCGAGAAGGGTGAAGCTTACCAGATTAGAACGAAGGCCATAGTTATAGAGTTGAAGCTGTGTCGAGCATTTCGATCTTTTTCACATTTGGCACTTCAGCTCGAATCCCATCCTCTCCTGAACCGTAATGGTAAAGGATTTATTCAACTTCGAACTGTTAACATGAGTGGAATATTTTTCTAAAACCAGAGCTCGCCGAGTTGAAGAGGTTATGAAGGCTATTCAACCATAAACCCTCTACCCGAGGCTTAGTATGAAGAGTATCATCACGGAGGTGAGAGTACTTATCCTTCTGACATAAGGGAGGGATGCCAGTGGTTGGACACCCCACGTGGCTCCCTCCCCCATGCCATGCTAGTGAGTCGACACGTATGCAACCCGGGCCCAGATGGCACCGCCATCTGTCATGGTGGGTGGGCACCATAAAGCAGCCTTTATGGCATGCTTTTTCATGCCTTTTCGGCGCTTTTCCTGTGACCTCTCCTTCCTCCCATGTATTGTTGCTCGGGCCCTGTCTGTGAACGCTCCGCCACCCCATTTCTTGTTCACTCTCGCTCTGGTTCTACACCACCCCCGCTCTGGTTCTGCACCATGGGTGCTCTGGTTCTGTCGGTATCCTGCTGTGCTACTGTGATGTGGCGAACGCTTGGTGCCTTACCCCCCAACGGATGGCGTTCGCCGCTGCGGTATGTTCTATCCGCTAGTTCTCCCAACGTTGATACTCGCTCCATGCCCATAACGCACCATAGGCCCTCGAAGTCGTCTGCATCGGACCCCATTGGAGGTTTTCATCGGTTCGGTGGTGGTGTTGTTGGGTTGCTGCTCGACTGGTTTCGCTGGTGGCGATGGTGGCTTCCATCAGGTGTCCGTTGCCTTCGTTCGGTGGCGCTGGTCCCGACCTACTCGTGCTTCTTCGGTGGCGCTAGTCCCTTCCTCCTCACGGCGGTGGCTGGTCCCTTCCTGCTCACGGCGGTGGCGATGGCTATTCCTGCTCACACTTCTTCGGTGGTGCTGGTAGGTTTCCTACTAGCCATTCCCTGCATCAATGTTTTTCAACACTCTCAACCTTCTGGGGATTTCGTGGACCATTTCTGTTTCTTTTAAAGGTTAAATTCTGCATTTCCTGGTTGTGAATTTGTGCATTTCTGGGTTGTGAATTTGTGCATTTCTGTTGGTGAATTGGTTTGGTCCCTTCCTACTCCCGACAGTGGCGTTGGTGCCCTCCTACTCGCACTTTGAATTGTTTATGGTGCAGCGGGGTTTAGGAATGGTTTATAATGCAGTAGGGTTTATGAATGGTTTATTGTGCTCCTGTTAATTTGTTTATGAATGGTTTATGATGCAGTAGGGTTTATGAATGTTTTAGTGTTTATTCATTTATTTAGGTTTGAGGTGAATTTGTTTCGGCTGAATTATTGAAGGTTCTATGGTTTACATTGCAATCATAATTAAGGTTCTGTGGTTAAAGTTGAAGCTGCGTTTAAATTTTTTTTAGGGTGTATGAATTAAGGTTGTGTTGCAGCTGCATTTAAATGTTTTTTAGGGTTTATGTTGCAATCATAGTTTGGGCAGAATTATTGCAGGTTCTATGGTTTTTGTTGCAGCAGGTTCTATGGTCTGTGTTGCAGCAGGGTTTGTAAATTTTTTATGGTTTATGTATTTAGTTTGTCATTTGTTTATGTTGCAATCAGCGTTTGGGCCGAATTATTGAAGGTTCTATGGTTTAGGTTGCAGCAGGGTTTATAAATTTGTTGGGGTTTATGAATTTGGTCTGTTGAATGGTTTATGTTGCAATAATTGTTTGGCCTGAATTATTGAAGGTTCTATGGTTTATGTTGCAGCAGGGTTTGTAAATTTTTTAGGGTTTATGAATTTAGTTTGTTGTTTGTTATGTTGCAATCATAGTCTGGGCTGAATTATTGAGGGTTCTATGCTTTATGTTGCAGCCGGGTTTGTAATTTTTTTAGGGTTTATGAATTTAGTTTGTTGTTTGTTAATGTTGCAATCATAGTTTCGGCCGAATTATTGAAGGCTCTATGGTTAATGTTGCAGTAGTGTTTATAATTTTATTGGGGTTTATGAATTTCGTTTGTTGCTGGTTTATGTTGCAATCATAGTTTGGGCTGAAATATTGAAGGTTCTATGGTTTACGCTGCCTTATGTTGTAGCAGGGTTTGTAAATTTTTTGGGGTTTATGATTTTAGTTTGTTGCTGGTTTATGTTGCAATCATAGTTTGGCCTGAATTATCTATCTTCTATGGTTTAAGTTGCAGCAGGGTTTGTAAATTTTTTATGGTTTATGAATTTAGTTTGTTGTTTGTTATGTTGCAATCATAGTCTGGGCTGAATTATTGAGGGTTCTATGGTTTATGTTGCAGCCGGGTTTGTAATTTTTTTAGGGTTTATGAATTTAGTTTGTTGTTTGTTAATGTTGCAATCATAGTTTCGGCCGAATTATTGAAGGCTCTATGGTTAATGTTGCAGTAGTGTTTATAATTTTATTGGGGTTTATGAATTTCGTTTGTTGCTGGTTTATGTTGCAATCATAGTTTGGGATGAAATATTGAAGGTTCTATGGTTTATGCTGCCTTATGTTGTAGCAGGGTTTGTAAATTTTTTGGGGTTTATGATTTTAGTTTGTTGCTGGTTTATGTTGCAATCATAGTTTGGCCTGAATTATCTATCTTCTATGGTTTATGTTGCAGCAGGGTTTGTAAATTTTTTATGGTTTATGAATTTAGTTTGTTGTTTGTTATGTTGCAATCATAGTCTGGGCTAAATTATTGAGGGTTCTATGGTTTATGTTGCAGCCGGGTTTGTAATTTTTTTAGGGTTTATGAATTTAGTTTGTTGTTTTTTAATGTTGCAATCATAGTTTCGGCTGAATTATTGAAGGCTCTGTGTTTAATGTTGCAGCAGTGTTTATAATTTTATTGGGGTATATGAATTTCATCTATTGCTGGTTTATGTTGCAATCATAGTTTGGGCTGAATTATTGAAGGTTCTAGGGTTTATGATTTTAGTTTGTTGCTGGTTTATGTTGCAGCAGTGTCCCTAAATTTTATCTGGTTTATGAATTTAGTTTGTTGTTGGTTTTTGTCGCAGTAGAATGGTAATAGTTAAAAGGAAAAACTGCATCATACAGGGGATGGATGGCAGTTGACAACAATGACTTTTCCATTGTCTCATCTTATTGGAAAAATACCCATAATTCAGTTGTTGATATCAGCAAGTTTGCCAAATTGGCTATTGTTGATGCATTTTACAAGTGATCTGCTCCATCTTATGATCTGTTGTTGTTGATGCAGTTTACAAGTTGCATGCTATTGTTAAATTACAAGTGTATGATGCAGTTTTTACTTTTACCTATTAACATGAAGTGATCTGCTGCATCTTATCTGTTGTTGTATGATCTGCTGTTGTATGATGCAGTTTTTACTTTTACCTATTAACTTGAATTATGGTCAAAATAGAAGAAGTTAAATTAGTTGTTGCATTATGGGAAAAATAGAAGAAGGTAAATTAGTTGTTGCATTATGGGCATTTATATAGACATAGTTTTATTAAACAATTTGTTGGCTTGATTATTGTTGTCTGTTGTTCTAGCCTTCAAAAGGATATTGAATTTGTTTATAGGAATGTACATACACTGGATCTAATTTACGCCTATTATGTTGATTAGTATGATACTGTATTAAGGTGTAATAAGTCATGCATGAGAGACCTCCATGGAACATTCCTTATAGAAGCATTATTAATAATAGGAGAGAAATATGGACCATGTTGCAGTACAGTTAGCATCGAATGGATGGGTATCACACCCATGCAATGGTTCAACCCCATTCCTAACTGCTAGTTTAAGGAATATAGGGGTCAAGAGTTGTAAACCATAGAACCAACTGCACCATAAACCATAGAACCTTCAATAATTCAGCCCAAACTATGAAACTTCAATAAACCTTAGACCCTGCTGCAACATAAACCATAGCCCACGATATCATCTAGGATGAAGCTATTATAGTGGTCTTGGGATTCTTCTATCTCCCTTTGAATTTTGGGCATATGGTTGTAATCCCATGTGGTTGTAATTCAGCTGAAACGACTGCAACATAAACCATGGACCCTGCTGCAGCATAAACCCTAAAAAAATTACAAACCCAGCTACAACATAAACCATAGAACCCTCAATAATTCAGCCCAGACTATTATTGCAACATAACAAACAACAAACTATGATTGCAATGGTTGGGCATATGGTTGTAATCCCATACTACTGCAACATAAGCCATGGACCCTGCTGCAGCATAAACCCTAGAACCTTCAATAATTCATCCCATACTACTGCAACATAAGCCATATACCCTACTGCAGCATAAACCCTAGAACCTTCAATAATTCAGCCCAAACTATGATTGCAATATAAACCAACAACAAACTAAATTCATAATCCCTAAAAAATGTTAATGAAATGTTTAATCGAAGAACATTATAGCTTGCTCTTGAAATGATGAAATTGTATATTAAACCTTATGATAAACCCCTGTTTACAATGCCGCAAACATCAGGGAACGATATGACCTAGGATTGTACCCAAAAATGTCTAGGATTGTATACAAAATGGCCATGTTGCAGTAGTTAGACCCAGTGATTACAAAATCCACAATGCAATTTGGTCACAACAAAAACTTTGGCATCCCTATATGACACTCCTATGCTTGATGTTGTCCATGATCTTCACTTCCCAATATTGTTGAGTTTCCTGCTTGAGCTAGGTTAGTTGGCATACCTAACAATGGCTGATTAGGTTGTGGCTGGTTGCCTCCATATGATATCCAATTTGCTTCTTGTAGCCATGGAGGAATTGAGTAGCCACAGTGCACACTTGTGCTACTAACCCCTGCATTAGGTTGAGCCCCCTGATAATCATACATATGTCTGACACCTGCACTGGTAGGAGGGAATAAAGTGGACATGCGCACTTGTTGATAGTGGGGGACTTGGATGTTTAGGTCTTGGAAACATGGAGTATTATCTGCAAGATGTTCCAATGTGTTTGGCATCATCCTACTCCCCTCCACTATGTTTGCATCAATGGCAGAACTTTTTGCCACCCCTTGTTCTTTTTGAAGCAATTCTTGAGCCTTTCTCAATTCCTTTTCATGCCTTGCCATTTGTTTTTGATGAGCCTTTTCTTGTCTTTCTTTCTCTCTTTCAAGCCTCTCCTGTGCTCGAATTTCTGTTGCAGCAATCCTTGCAGCCTTCTTTTCTTTAGCTAAGTCCCTCTTTTTTCTGCTTTAAATCCTGGATTTCAAGTTTCCTATGCTCAGACTCAACCAATAGTTTTATATAGTCCTCTGAGGTGAGTAACTGTGAACTTCGGCATAGACGAAGATTGTCTGCTGTAAATTGCATTCTTTTTGCTGACACTCTCTCTACCGGTAGCTTTAGAAACCGACCAAGGAACTGGCCCTTCTTTGACACTTGCTGCTCCTTGCTTGACACTTGCCTTTCAATATTTGGGTCAATGTTCTCCTGCTCTATCTGAACCATATTGTCCTCTTCAGCTGGAACCTCGTTGTGGACACTATCTTCTTCCAGGTTTCCATTGTCCACAAAATAATGAACAATTTCTTCTTCCAATTCTCTGGGCTGTGAAGGCATGTTCATGCTTTCTTCATTTGTCCTTGAGACAATATTTTTGTCCAAATTCATCATGGCTTCTACCAGCCATGATGGTGGGGTAACCTGGCTTAGCAAAGTCAATTCTCCATTGCTGCTTCCTGGTGCATGGTCAACATTTTCATTGACATGAACAGAAGCAGAAGTTGCAACTGTTTCTTGCATAGAGACATTAAGAAGATTAGAAGCAGAAGTTGCAGCTGTCTCAGTTGGTGGAACAACCTCCATGTTACTGTCAATTGGTTCATTATTATATTGTGTTTCACTTACCCGTTCTTCTTCATCACCACAGTATGGTCCTCCTTGAGAGAGGGATATCATATGATCAGCAGCAACAACGTCTTCCTCTACCTCCACATCTTCTTGGCCAGCAACATGTGCTTGGACATCCCCTTCTTCCTGACCATTCAGATCAAATCCTAGGCTACAACTAGTATCATGCATGAGAGCCTCAGAATTCAGTGGCCATATTCCAGTCCTCCTAAACCCAGCTTTGATATTCGTAGGTGTGAGAGCCCTTTTAAAGGCTTTACTTGCAAGCTTGGCTAGCTCAAACCTTTTTACCTCCACCCCTGGATTTTGTGCCATCCACGAAGCTTGCTCACCCCTGAAATAGTTTTTGAAAGGCCCGAACACATTGACATCTAGGGGTTGCAATCTGTGAGTGGTATGAACAGGTAGTGTCAATAGGTCGATGCACAAATTGTTAGCCTCCTCGATTGTTTGCACAGCAATGTGGCTTCCATGACCATCTAAAACCAGCAGGTGTCTATTTACAGGTGAGACACCACCTGGTATAGATGCAGCAAAGTGAGCAAGCTAATTCAAAAACAGTTCTTTGGTCATCCAAGCATGGGGATGTGCAACCATGCATGCACCTGGTTCACAATTTTGTATATAGTTTTTGAGTTGAGTTTTACCTTTAAATAGATAAAATCCATGGATTGAAGCACCAATTGCATTGACACAACATAGAATAGTGATCCACTCCCTGCTCCTAGGCAAAATCTTTGGCACATTACGACTCCCTCTCTTGGCAATTACACGCATGCCACAGTTCCTTCCTGCCTGTAAACCTGTTTCATCACAGTTCCATATATGGTCTGGAGCATACCCATGGTTCTCATATGCACTAGAAAGGGTGGCATAGAACTTAGTCAGAATTGCAGGCTGTAGATTTAGAGCCCTGTCTCTATCTAGGCCCTCAGCTGTACGCAGCACAAGGTCTGGATGCCTTTTTTTAAACCCAAACCACCATGAAACCCATCTTTGAAGGGGTTTGGCCTCCCTTGACAGATTTGAGCGACTGTGGATTTTAGCTGTATCAGCTCTAGCCCATGTCCCATTTCAGCTATCTCCTTACACCACTGAACCACCTCGGCCTCCTCCTCTTCACTCATAACTATAACAGGCCCTTTGCGCTTTGTATGTGTGAGCCCATTTATCCAATAATGTACTGAAGAGGTAGCAACTCCATGTTTTTTAGCAGCAGCATGAATGGAATATCCATTGAACTCTATATCATCAACAGCAGCTAGCATGTCTTCTTTTTTCCAGCCTCTTATTGCACTGATTTTGGTGACTGAACTTGTTCCTTGAACTGTGGTTGGAAGTGACTGTGTGGTTGGTGGTGGGACAACAATGTCCTCTTCCACCACATTGTCATTCTCAACAACATTGCTGGGAGCATTGTTGGCATTTGAATGATTCAGCCTCTCCTCGTCCGATGAGGTGCAGCGTAGCTGGGCACCCCTACTCAGTCGACAACTTGTTCTCCTTGCATTGCTGACTCTTGTCATGCCTACAACAACCTGCACATTTAGAAGGGAGGCTGGTTATGTAGAAGAAACTGGAAGTTGATTATAACAGAAATGGAAATAACATTGCAAGGGAAGCTGGTTATATAGAAGGAAAATGGAAGCTGATTATAACAGAAACATGAATAACATAACTGGAAATAACATAAACAGAAACATAAATAACATAAACAGTAACCTGAATCTACTGTGCACACAGTTCTGCTGGTATGCCTCCACTGTGCACACACTTCTGATGGTATGCCTCCACTGTGCACACACTCTGCAAGTCGAATTTATGGAATGCATCTTCATAAGGGTTGTGGTTCATTTATAGTTGTTTGTTATTGAATTGGGTTGGTAAGAAGGTTGCACATGGATTGCAATCTCTCAAATTTCAATGTGTGTTGTGGATTGATTTGAAAGTGATCCAATGGTTGGGATCTTGTCATTGTGGATCCCTGTGCCTTCATCTGTTTCATGATCTGTGTGCTTCCATCTGTTTAATGGGTGCATTTAATGGGTAGGTGTCATTTATTGAATACAGTGGGTTGGAATGTTGAACAATCTTGCAGTTATGGCTGACACTATCTTTTCTGATGCTTGAACAGGTTTCAATGAATGTTTGAACAGGTTTTAATGAATGCTGGGATATTTAGGCTCCAATAGATATTCGTGGGTCCTCCTTTGATAGGTACCTTGCAGTAGGTGGCAAAAACGAGTTGGGTTATTTAGCTGTTCATGTACTTTTGGATCCCTGAGCAGATCTGTACTTGGTTGGGACAAGATGTTTTGTACAGTTTGTCATATAAAGACTATTTATTGACACCTATTGGCCCAGTCAGTTAATGGGAAATTTTTGGACATAATTTAAATTCTCTCTGCACTTAATATGGAATGTGTATGTTTAATTTATGGGTTTATTTGTGTCAATATATGGTGGTTGTGTGGGACCAGTACTATGACAACTACTGGTCCCTGTTCAAGAATAGACAACTCTCCCCTAGTAGTAAATGAGAAGACCCTTTCGAAATGCCAAGAGTCATTACAGTATTTACGAGTGATCAAATTTGAAGGGTGGGGCTTAATTTTTATTGGAAGGGCATTTGTTATTGGAGCCCTTCAAAGATGAAGGGCAATTTAAATAATTGTACTTCAATTGACAAGTATAAATTATCTAAACTCTTCCCCCAAAAAATGCAAAAAATAAATATTGCTTATCAGAATTTTTACAATTTTAAATAATTGTGCATTCATTAATATTTACATGATAAAATGGTATCTTTTCAATAAAACGGAATTTGAACACATTAATTTGACATATATGTAACATTAATTTTACAGTTCATTAAAATAACAACTATTTTGTTGTATTTTTCTGGGTTAGACCACACTTTATTATACATAAAAACTACTTAGACTATGCAATAACCATATTGGGGCATCTGCATGATCTTATGCATAGTGCAAGACATTGTAACTAGATATAGTCTTAAAATAAAACTAGAACCATGAGAAAAATACTTATTGTTAACTATGTACATAAAGAAGCCACTAAGCAAAACAAGGCTATAATAAACCTACAACCAAAATATACATATAAAACCAACCAAAACCTTAATTCAAACCGGAGAGAGGGCAACCATCCAAGCTTGAGAGATGTAAGAATGATGGACATTAGGCACCTAAGAAAAAATAATAGATAGCTCAAAAAAACATTAAAAAAAATCCTCCATACCAAGCAAGTTAGCAACGCTAGCATCATAGGGGCCTCAACATCAAATTTTGTTGTTCAACACTTGTCGCGGCAACATACAGGTATAGGATGGAGGGGAAATGGAATCAAGCCTAAGACAACTGGAGCCTTGGGACTCGCTGCATGTTTGAGTCTAGACAATCTACCTTTTAAATTGAACCAGAACAACAAAAGAAGTTTGTTAATGGCTCGATTTGCGAAAATTCTAGATACATGAGTAATTAAGAGCTCAAAGCTCTAAAATTTGATGTGTTTTTTACCAATCCACGATTCGGTGATTTCGTAGTCATTGGAATTAAATTTAAGTTATTTAATGAAATAATTAATGTATATACCTCTATGTCGAAATCGTTTTCCATGCTGATGCGGGCCATGCCCTCCTTATTTTCTTACCAAAAGGCATGAGAATGAGGAAAAAGACTTAAAATTATGGACTTCACCATCAAATAATCCTTACAATCACATTGGTAAGGAGTGATAAGAAGATCACAACAATCCAACATGTCAAATCTCAAATGATAGTGCCAATTAAAGACTTATATGGTAAATTTAATATAAGACTTACTTATAGTTGTCTCTTACTCTTTGCGTCTTGACACATTTGAGAATTTATGGTTGTCTCTGCGCCTTGACCCAATTGATATTATAAGGTGAGGATGTGCATGCATAATAAACCTTAGTTATGAATATGCGATGAGGATTTAAATGGAAGAGGATGTAAATACATGTAATTTTTATACGTATTTTGGTGGCAAGTGTCGAAGACAAGCATGGTGAGAAACCACATAGGTTTGGAAGGACGGAGGGAGATTACATGATCATGATCATGCCACCCATCAAATTGAAGACAATTCCTGAGCCAAAAATTGTTTTATTTTATTTTATTAATAACTATTGTGGTACTTTGGTCCAAATGTTTTTTCTATCTCATTGTTTCTCCATATTGTGTGCCTAGTGCCACCTCTCTATATATCAATGCATAAATCAACCTCTGCTTGGTTTGCGGATCTAGCTGCATGCCATTATCTGTAGCTGCATGCCATTGAGTGTTGTTTACAGTTGTCATGAGTCTGTGACAGTGATGCAAGAAATGAAGTCTTGTAGAGGAGGACTCATCAAAGTAGCAATTTGAATTTCATTTTGACGAAAAATGAGTGGACATTGGTAGCCAGGTTCACATAGGTAGTAGGCACAATGTTTTGGCCTTGTTTTGGGCCTAGTAGTGGATCTCTATTGTTACAGCCATAGTCATTGACACATTGTCACACCTTAGATCTCATCCCGAAGTGACTTGGGATTCAGAGTCAAATCCCAGTGGCTAGTACCTCCTAGTCGTCAGTCATCACTCGTCACCTTGCAAAGCTAAGCAGTGAGTGCATGACATGAGTGAGTGAATGATTATAATTTATGATATTTCCAATATTTTGAATAATGAGTTGAATTTTATAGCATAAGAATTTCAACATAGAAATTGAAATTTATATGGATAGGTAATTTCAAATGTTGCCCTTCTTTTGAAATGTTGATATAAATTATGTCCTTCGTATTGGAAGGATAAAATTCAGATTTTAAATTTTTTTGAAGAGCAATTTTAACTTTACACTTCTAGGAAGGGCTAGAACCCTTTGGAAGTGCCAAGGAAGGGTTCAAATTTGAACGCTTATGACCTTAGTATTATCACGACAGTCCTTTATTATTGTTCGTGACTCATTGTCCTTGTACAATCCAGACGGTGGTATCCATCTTCTTGGTATGCGTTGGTATGATACGCTGTACATACTCTTACCCTATTTTAAAGGTAGGTTAATCCTTTCCGTATAGCCACTATCTTCATTGTTCGCCTTAACATTCCGTAGATGAAAGATACGATAACAAATAATGATAATATATTATGACCTGGCGGTTGATCAATTCATGTATTAATTGAGATGGCATCAATTTTTATGTTGGTTGTTTAGTTCAACATTAAAAAATTAGACTTTATGAAACCATGGATAATTAAAAACATAGTCCACATTACACAATTCACTTTATATATATTGGTTACCAAAATGCAATATTTATATTAACAATTAATTATTTTGAAAATAAAATCTTTCACTTTTAAAAATTATATAATATATTATGACCTGGCGGTTGATCAATTCATGTATTAATTGCATTGGCATCAATTTTCATGTTGGTTGTTTAGTTCACCATTAAAAAATTGGACTTTATGAAACCATGCATAATTATAAACATAGTCCACGTTACACAATTCACTTTATATATATTATTTATATATATTAGTTACCACTGACATTTGCCTCTTGAGGGGCAAAAGTGAACGCCGCTAGGAAAAGAGCAAAGTTTGTAATAATTTTAGATTACAACTAAGGTACACCATCGGTTAACCACTTATAATATCAAATGTGCATAATTTAAGAACCCGACAACACTTAATGCAAAAATATGATGAAGTGTAAATGGTTCAAAATTATTTTCTGCTTCTAAGAGTTGCTCGAATCCTGACTTTCAATTCAAATTCATTAATATTGTACACAAAAATAACATATTTTCTACACTTCTAGAAGTCTTGCATGAACAAGAAAATTTGTTTTTCCCTGAAGCGAATCCACAAAATGCATCAAGCAATGTCACAATTCCAAGATTTCAAAATTATTTTCTACTTGTGAGAGTTGCTCGAATCCTAACTTTCAATTCAAATTCATTAATATTGTACACAAAAATAACATCTTTTCTACACTTCTAGAAGTCTTGCATGAACAAGAAAATTTGTTTTTCCTTGAAGCCAATCCACAAAATGCATCAAGCAATGTCACAATTCCAAGATTTCCATTGGCCTCACATCCATTAACGGGATTTGTTCCATTTGTAAGATTCAATAGTTTGTCTCTTATAAGAGCATTCTCAACATTATTCATTGTAGGAGTAAAAGCGAAAGCTCAGATATGTAATTGTCGCTGGCTTGCATTGAAAGAAGAATGGCAATAAGCTTTGATGCATTGACTCTACAAAGACTTCAAAGGAACTTGCGTTGGTGTTAGAAAATTTTCAGGTGATCTCAAGCTCAAATCAAGACCGACGGCTCCAAGAAGCCATTGGAACGATCGAAGGTTACAAACATAATCCGCTTTACATTTTTTAAACTAAACAGAGTACTTCCAGGTGGTATGTTACAAATTATCCTAGCACAGTCATCTCTTGAAGTGTTGATCACTATGATTGATTACCTCATAGGGGTTGACTCTGTCCTCAACATTCATCATGATTGGGATGATTTAAAATGCCATAAGCGAAGCAACCTATAATTCACCAATCACGCAGAGGGAAACGAAACAAGCATGCATATTTTTCATTCATTTACTTCACACATAATTTTAATGCTCTAAATTCCTTCTAAATGTTCCTCTAATGTTCTTCTTTGAATTCATGTCTTATCTGCTTAAAGTGAAACTGTAGAAAGTAGCCAAACCTGTCGAAGTGCAGCACATGTGTTCCTGGATGGGTGGTGGCAGAGTATCCAAAAAGCTCGACAGGTTCCTGTTCGGCCAGTCGTGTCTCACTTCAACAACTCAACCCCGACAGGTTTTGGGTTCGACATGACCTCAACGGATTCTAAATTCGGCACTGAGGTCAACATCCACTGGGTGGGAGGTAGGGTATTCCAAGTATCTAATTTTAATATTAAACATTAAGCTAACACGTAGTGATTACAAATTATTCAACAATTTATTCAAAGTTACCACTCATAGAAGCTCCAAGAAAAATCAATATATACTTATTCAAACATTTAAATATTACATAATCCCGCAAGTTTAGAGCCTATATTGACTCTTACACAGATCTTTACAATTCTTCTATCTTAACTTGCAGGACAATCTTTTCATTATAAAAATCAATTTATAAGTTTTTCGATGGCCGCAGGTGGACAAAATGCTAGTCAATGGATATGCATCCAATGTAACTTCCAGGTCGATGGTGATAGGTGGTTGCCGAGTAGTAGAAATGCCTCCCAAAAAATTCATAAGAGTTCATGTTGAACCCAGAACATGTCGGGGTTGAGTTGTCGAAGTCGAGTTGCCACGGGTTGAAGAGGAACTTGTCGAGTTTGTTGGATTGTCGAAGTTGAATCGAGACTTGCCGAATGTGAACCTGTCGAGTTTGCAAGTTGTCGGAAGCAGAAACGGCCAGGTCATTGAGGTTTTAACAATTCCTTCATCAAAAGAGAATGCTAAATAGGTCAGCGCATTTTACATTGCAGTTGTTTGTTTGTTTGGAGGTAACTTTCTCACGATCGACTGAAATATTCATCGATTTCACTGCTAACGGTGACCTTTTGATTGACAAATCATCTTACAGCAGTCAATATTGACCAACCATTAACTGAATACCCTTATCGACACACAATTAGCTTCTTTATCATTAGTTTCAAAGTATAATGATTCTACACATGAGCCAAACTTACGAGAAGTTTTGGCATTCTTGCATCAACCACTCATTTCTTGTGCTCCTACTGCAATGAGTCTCTTACTTTCGATATGTAAACTTTGTTCCTTTAAATATAAACACAACATATTCATACTCTCTATGCGCCGATGATGACATTGACCAAGCAGTCTATTCGCAAACTATGGTTCACAGCCTATCGTCGACGACTCAAAATAATTACTTTTTACAACTGATACCACCCAAAAAAATAAGATAAAATAAAAATAAAATATATCATAGTCGCTTTGTCAATAGCACTTCAATTTCAAGCACATAGCTTGATTTTGCAATGACCAATCTGTGTGTAGCAATGCTGTAAACCAATAGTGGTCGACATTCTTAAGTCCATCAGGAAATTAGAAATGGTGATATTATTTGTTTGTGTGCATGAATGCATTTCGAAATCTGATCTAAGTATAAGAGATCGAAATAGTATGTTCAAGAGCCTTGCAGGAGAGAATTGATCGTTTAACAGATCAATTCAATGAAGATTATTCGAGACTAAACCATTGCATATTGACGCTACAAGTGATGTCGTGAAACTGTCGAAAGTAGGAAAACCTGTCGAAGTGCAGCGCATGTGTCGAATTCAGAAGCCGTCGAGGTCATGTCGAACCCAGAAGCTGTCAGGGTTGAGTTGTTGAAGTCGAGCCGTGACTGGTCGAAGAGGAACCTGTTGAGTTTGTTGTTGGATTGTCGAAGTTGATTTGAGACTTGTCGAAGGTGAACCTGTTGAGTTTGCAAGTTTTCGGAGCCAGAAAGAGGATTCCGAATAACAAATTGCTCTTAGTCCATACGACCTTTCTTAAAAAAAATTATCTTCGTATGACCTTTGTTTGTACCTTTATTTTTTAATTATAGTGACAAGACCTAGGCTTGGACGACAACATTTCATTTCATGCCTAGACAAAAAATTATCCTCCCTAGATTGAAAATATCACCATACACGATTGAACTAACTCATTCTTTTAAGTGTTTGTTAAGTTTAATAATCCATTTGAGGTGTCCAATAACTGAGACACAACTATTATCTCTTTCCTTAGGCCTTGTGATTCAATTACACGTGGGTAAGTAACCAATTTCGAATTTATTATAATTGGGTATAGATAACTCTATCTAATTGATTTCTTTTTACTTTAGATTAGTACCTAATCTTATTATAATTATTCTACAGAGATGAAACTTTAAATATATATATATTAAAACCAACTTTATTACCTCATTGTTTACCACCAATGACTGGTATTCTACGGACTTCTTTGATGTTGTTATTCAGCTCTTTCAGTCATCGACCATATTACCATCTTGCCGGCCACTTTACATTTGGTCATCGACCATATTACCATCCACCGAAGAGACCGACCATATTGAAGTTTCAACCACTCTTTACAAAACAAATACCATGGACTCGAAAATATTATCAATAAAATATTGACCATAAAGCAACATATACTTTCGCTTTGACTCAAAGATAAAGGGACTCCTCGATCAACTTCTGAATCCAACCTGGGTACTAATGAGAGGCTGTGTTTGTTTCTGGTGTTTGCGCCCATTGCTCTTCAAGATGATAATGTAGTCAGACCATATTCTTTCAACCTCCAGGAAGACACCACTAACTTTGGACGCTATTAGATGAGTGGCATAGTCACTCAGGTAAAGAAATCTAAGCTCTTAAATTTTAAGCCACGGAAGGAAGCACTTGAAAATCTCGGCGATTTTCTTCTCAGTTATTTCTCCAAGTTTGACCGCCCTCCACTTTTACATTTGGCTTTCTGAGGTCTAGATAAAATTGTTCATCAATTTGGGTGTTTCCCTTGTGCTGCTTCCGAGGATGATGCTAGTGGATTCATTGATGTAGCAAGGGCTTTAAATAACAGTAATGAATGCCTGATTAAGTTGGATGCCAATGTCGTTGATGAAAACGTGAATGTATTCAAGCATTTTGCAAGTGGTTCCCATGCAGTGTTGAATCCCATGGCTCTGACAACTATCACCACTGGTCTCCTTGGTGGACTGTTCAGATACATTGGTCTTATTGACATTGTCGTAGCAAAGAGGATTCTTCAAATAAAACTTGGGATACATTGGTCTTATTGACATGGCATTGTATGAGTGGAGATTCCATGTAACTTAGGGAGAAAGAGCCCTCTGACCTTGAAGCTTGGGATATACTGGACAAGATATTTTCAAAGACCATTCAAACATAGATCGAGAATGTAGGATTGAAGAAGAGTGACAAACATTTAGCATATGGTATCTTGCGAAACCTTCCACCCATTTACAAGGTATTTGTGTACTCTTTTTATCACAAAATCCATGCGGGGTTCTAATGAGCCCTGGGATCAATCAAGTACTTAGATTTGATTGGAGAGGTAATTGTGAGATTGATTCCAAGATTCAAGTTCATGTTGAGGAGCATAAAGAAAAATTCTGAATACAAGTAACAACATTTTTTCCTGTGAAAAAAAGGGTACTAAGGGTAATGCAGAATTTCAAGAAGCCACCTCCTCAAGATTAGGGTAAGTTATAAGAATCAAGTTCATGTGAGTAAGGGTAAAGCATAATTTTCACAAACCCATGACACAAAATGAGGGTAATATAAACTTGTTATTTATAGAGAAAAGATAATCTCAAGAAGTTATTGATCTTTCCAAAGTAGCTGAAGAAGAAAGGAATTTTTGACAAGCCACACTCACTCATTCTTGTACGAGTTCTTGATTCTCGTTTTTTAGTGTCGACAAGAGAATTTATTAAGGGAAACATAAATTTCCTGAACTAACGTTACTTGCAAATAGTCTGAAAGTGTTTTTTAGTGTCAACGAGAGAATTTATTAACGAAAACATAAATTTCCTAAACTAACGTTACCTACAAATAGTCTGAAAGTGTTCTTTCATAGTTGGAGTAAAGAAGTGTTCTTTGATAAGACGTCGACAAAATAAGAAAGCATGTCATTCGAATAAAAGTGGCCGACCAAAGGAAATATAGCCGACTAATCTGCGATGAAAGTGGCCGACCAAAGGAAAGATAACCGACTAATATGCTCGCAATAGTTTGTCGATAGGAAGAATATGGTAAAAGTATGCAAATACCTAGTCGACCATTGCAACAGGAACCGACCAACTGCCCACGATCCAATATTGTTATACTAAAAAGGGAGTGTTCTTTAAAAGGGAGTGTATTTTAAAATTTGTTTCATTTCATAAATCTAAAAAATTTAAGTTGATATATATTATAAAAATAGATTATGAATTCAATTTTCATTATTAAAAATCTAAAAAATTTAAGTTAATATATTTTATTATTTAAATTATGAATTCAATTTACCAAAAAAAAAACACTTAAAAAGATATTTATATATAAAATTGAATTTCAATTCGAATTTAAATTTCCAATTTCGTTCATCACCCTCCTCGACCTCCTCTGACCTCCTCCGACCTCCCGTACCTCCTCGACCTCGACCTCCTCGACCTCCTCCGACCTCCCGTACCTCCTCGACCTCGACCTCCTCGACCTCCTCCAACCTCTCCGACCTCCTCGACCTCCTCGACCTCGACCTCCAGCACTTTGATGAACTTGCGATTAATACTGCTGCATTCGACTGCATGTAATTCCGAAGTATTACTAGAGGTATTGTGTAGCAACATGAGAAAAATGGAGAACAATACTGCTACAACCAGCATCTCTGCTGCAGCTCCATTCTGCAAGAGCCTTGGAATTGTAGATTTCATGAAGGGGAAGAACTTTCTCATCACAGGTTCCATTGGTTTTGTCGCCAAAGGTAAAGGAAAGCTTCGGTTATTAATTCTTCTTCTTCTATTACATATTTGGTACACTTTACGCTTACTCTTCGTATGCTCAATACGTGTTTTACATATCTGTAGTGCTGGTAGAGAAAATATTGAGGGTCGACGGTTCTGCGTCTACATTAAAGAGATTGAAGAATGGGAGCATTAAATTCTCATTAAAAGAACATTATCAATATTTATCTATCAGATCCTATATATCTCTATATTAGTGATTTATTGTTATCTACCAAACCCTTTATATTCACGAGCCATATGTCAGAGATAATTGCTGAATGCCCAGAAATGGGTCGATTAACAAGTATGCCAAATGTTAAAGCCATACAATATGAATCTTATCCAAATGTCAAACTACATGCCAAGATATCAAACCAAGTCATATGTCGAAAGGTCGAGTCATGTATTCGCGCTTTTGGTAAGCTCCATATCCTACTCCATATGCTCATGGCATCATTGAATGAGCTAGTAATTTTATTGTTGAGTTGTCATATAGTTGGAATTGATATAGAATTGATTTGGCATTATTGCCACATCCTTGTTCACCTACCATTCAACATTGGGATTATGTCTATGTGCAAAACAATTGTCATTATTAGCATGAATTCCAGTTGGTGAGGTGAGACTTTTCCTCTGCCTCTTCCTAGATGATTCGTGGTACTTTCTTTATGGTGAGAGAGAAGGTATCATTTCCTGGTCCAGCGTTTCCCATTGTTACCACTCAGTCAGATAGCCCAGCCAAGCTAGTATCCATGCTCCCATATGGTGGATGATTTTGAATGTTAATAGATGACCAACAAGAGGTGGGAATGTTGCTTTTGATAATCAGGGCCGACGGTTCTGCGTCTGCATCAAAGAGATTGAGAATGAGGTAAGATATGTCCTCACCTTATGCATTCTCCCTTTCTAATCCAGTGAGCACTCGATCCAGGATATATATATATATCACAGCTTCAATAGTGAAGATGCCAAGCTTGAACTGTCTATATATGAGCAGATCTTCCATTAATGCCATTGAAATTATCTAACTGCTGACATGGCCGATTTCCAGATATAGTCTTTTTATTAGATCTCAGTGTTTTAGTGGTTTAAAATTAAATATGTTAAGATTTGAAAAAAAAATTATAAGTTTTTTTAATTATTTTTTAAATAAATTGTGGGCGTCTCGACAGGAGTGGTCGGCTGCATTTCGATTGAAGTGGTCGGCTACATGTCTTCAACTTCATCATGAATATATGTCATTCCACCAAACAGAAGGCTCCATGCTGCAATTTTCGCTTGATCATGGCTTCATACATTCGTCGACGAACTCTGTGTATGGATGGTAAACTCCCCAGATAATAGATTTTTCATTCAGTTAAGACGTAATATCTTATTTATCGTTCTGGTGTAGTATCCATGTATGAGCAATCTTTGTTTCTCTCAGAGAATTTATTCTTGAGCACATAGATAGCCTTCATAGTTTCTTGCAAGTGTATTTTGGCTCCAATGGTTCCAATGGCCTGTCGGAGCTTCTGTTTAGTATAATTGATCTGGCATGCCGAGAATTTACAGAATCACGTAGTGGTAATTAAGCATTTTCAGATTATTTGCAAGTAACATTAGTTCAGGAAATTTTATGTTTCCGTTAATAAATTCTCTTGTCGACACTAAAAAATGAGAATCAGGAACTCGTAGAGTGTAAAGCTTAAATCATTGATATTAGGATTTATTTTCATTTACTGCAGAGTGAGGTTAATATTTCAGAAGTCATTTATCAACCATTTGTACCACTCGGTTGGATGCATTGATCGAGGGCTTTCTGGTCGACGTCAGACTACCAGATCAAATATTATACCTTGTAGTCGGCTCAGACTATTGTTCTATCAGTCATTCTTCGACTAATGTAGCCTGTCAAGTGTGGATGGAAGGATCCATGCCCTGTCGTCTTTGGGAAGAAAGATTGAGGAGGAAGGGTCCATGCCCCCTTCGTCTTTGGCATTTGACCACCAACATCAATGATGATTTGTTTCAGCAATCTTCACCTGTAAGTACTTCAATAATCCAAACGTGTCTTTGATTTAATTAAATTTAGTATTTTAAGTTTCTTTATTTAAGAGAAAGATATATCGGTTTACTGTGATTCTTCTTATCAATGGACAAGTAATAACCGAAGTTCAAGGCATTAAGATATTTATTTCCCAAAGAAATGAGATGAGCAACAATGCCAATTTTCCTGGTATGAAGAATTTGCGACTTGTTTCCACTGAAAAAGGTTATTTAGAAGGTATATTGAGCAGAGTGCAGTTACCACATCTCATATGGCTTGGGTGGAATAGATGTCCCGAGTCTTCCCTGCCTGACTGCAGTCCGATGAGGAATTTAAGAGTTCTAGAAGTGGAAGGGAGCAGATTCAACACACTATGGCCACAAGTAGGCAAACATATATGTATGCCTTTATTCTCTTTATTTAATTTAATTTGTAAAGTATGTATCTCTTATGTTGAAACGTCAACATTGCAGGCTGCGCCTCTCGTATTGCGAGAGTTAAAAATCTGGCTCCCCTTTCAGACATTCCAAAGTCTACAGGGCAGCTGAGAGAACTCGAAAGTATTGAAATAGGCTAGTCATGGCCATTCGACGCACCCACACTCACAAGGTTGCCTGACAAATTTTGTTATCTTCGATCCTTGAAATAAAGCTTAAATCATTGATCATTAGGATTTATTTTCATTTACTGCAGAGAGATTTCTGTTTTTTCATTTACTGCAGAGAGAATTTCAAGATTAATATTTCATAAGTCATTTATCAGGTCGACGTCAGACTGTCGAATTGGAACCGGTTCGGAGAGGTCGGAGGAGGTCGAGGTCGAGGAGGTCGAAGAGATCGGGGAGGTCGAGGAGGTCAGAGAGGTTGGGGAGGTAGGAGGAGGTCGAGCCAGATTTTCAGTTGCCAAATTTCTTCTTCACCTCCCAACACTCATATCCACAGGGTAAGACAATTTTATGAAAACTTGGTTCCAAGCTGCACAATATATGATGTTGAATCTCCAGACCACTCAATTAAGAAGTTTACAAGTGATAGTCAGTACCTTATATGTTTCAGCAAGAGTCACTAGGATTTGATTGTTTATAGGCACCGCTGAATAAGTTTTGGTTGCAAGGGCGAAGATTGTGACTATGATGATCTTCCCCCAAAGGCAAAGAACTTTGACAGCTACTTTTGCCATCTATACTCTCTTACCCTTACTTCTGGTACTGAGTTTATTTGCAAAGACTTCTTTCTGTACACTGAGAACAACCAGTTTGGTGTAGTTTCTACATCAACTGCTCCAGACCAGGATGCACCAGTTTCTGAGGAAGCCATTCAAGGGGTTCCTTCAGTAGAAAAAATAACCTTTTTTCTTGTCAGGTTGTCGGATGGAGTAGTCATGGCTGAACGGATTTTCCGTAATGACTTTATTCATTTGGGTCCCCATTACCGCAGAAACTCGACAGCCTGTCCAAAACAACATGCTGACAGCCTGTCCGAAACAACATGATAGACGTGTCGCAAAATCGGCTCAAAGATTTGGTTGGTCGAGATTTTTCCGTGGTCGAAAATCAGTTCCTGAGCTTCCGTTTAGTATAACTGATCTGGAATTTACAGAATCACGTCATGGTAATGAAGCATTTTCAGACTATTTACAGGTAACGTTAGTTCAGGAAATTTATGTTTCCGTCAATTGGAAGATCTGGTTGCAGGGATCGAATATAGAAATGGTAAGAAATACTGACCGATACAATTGGCGGATAGTCACTCGTAATGCAAATAATTTTGATGACACGGTCCGCATGATCTGGTCGGCGTGCGTGAAAGCAGCAAAACACGCGGCATGATTTCATTGGATTCATAGATGAGGAATCTATCCGAAGTGGAAGGTCACGCTTGTCGTTGGTGAAGCGCCTATAGCGTAAAAATACAATATTTATATTAACAATTAATTGTTTTGAAAATAAAATCTTTACTTTTAAAAATTATTTTAATAATTAATCTTTTAAGGAAAGGTATTTGTATATGGAAATAATATAAGATAGAAGATGCAAATACTAATGACAGATTGTGGATAAAACATCTCACCATTTGATACCATGCACTTAATATAAATGAAAAAAAATACAATTTAATTATATTTAAAGAAATAATGAAGATTTTAAAATACACAAATGTGAATACAATATTTAATGTGAAGTTCAACTTAGCTACTAGCTTCATTGTTCGCCTTAACATTCCATAGATGAAATATATGATAAAATTAAGGAATGAAAATTTAATAATTAATGTTAAGAGGAGACTGCGTTGGTGAAGAAGAAGGTCTCGATGTTTCAAACCCTAAATGTGGGTCCATCTTTAGGAGAGCGAGGCTCACGATTTTTCTACATTAGCAATTATGGAATATATATATAGTTGATGTTTCTAATGTAACTAAAGATAAGTCGGCCCCCAATATCAATTAATAAATTAATGAAACGGGTTTTGACTTTCATGGATGGTGTGAGAGTGAGGGTTGTTCTTTATAGTGCATACAATTGGTTTCCATGCTTCCTTTATTTTCATGCGGTCATCCCTCTTTAAGTTATCCGCAAATTTCTCGATCTCCAGATCTTCCCTTACTTTCCTTTTGTAGTAATGACGGATGGATGCGAGGACCTCTACCTTCTCAAAACACATGTAATGTTTTGTGTTATAACAATGCTCGGCGGTGGCAGATTTCTTGATTCATTCGTGATGGACATCAGTGGCATTTTCTTTTAACCTTGTCATTATGGAACGTCCTGTTTCCGCGATGTATTTCTTTCCACATGAACAAGGTATAGCATATACCTCTTTCAGTAGTTTTGGATCAATGGGATCTTTAGCCGAGTCTAGCATGCTTCTAAGGGAGTTTGGAGGGGAGAAAGCAACTTTTATGTTCCTCCTTCTTAGAATCTTGGCAATCTTGTCAGTAGTGCCATAGATGAAATGGAGAATAATCTTTGTCACAAAGTTGTCTTCCATGCGGGTTCACCAACGCATTCTCCTCTTAACATTAATTTTACCTGCGTAAAAATCAGAAATCAAATTTAATAATTATTTATTAATATATAATCTATCATTTATTTTAATTTATTCAATTTATTAATAAAAAAGTGAATTTTTGAATATAACTTTCTCATTGAATAAATATATATGATTCAATATATCAAATTTAATTCTTAACTAATATATAAAAATAAATGTTAACACCAATTTTGAACATCAACTTTACTTTTAATGTCATATATGTTTTTCATTTATGCAAATTGTATTTATATATTATAGTTTGTAAATTATTGAGAAATTTAGTTTATATAGAGAGAGAGAGACTTACACCATCATTAGAGTAGAGGTTAGTAGAAAAGACTCTTCGGGACCTCCACAATACAAGTTTAATATATAGTTAGTGTACTATTATCAAATATTAAGGAAATTTAATATTTTAAATAATTAGTTATCGTTATTTATATATTTATATAATATGTTAATTTTAAAAATAAATAACATGTTCATCATAAATATTATAACTAAAAATAAAACATATTAAATTAAATTTAAAAAAATTATAAATTAAAATATTAAATTTCAAACCATAAAAATAAAAATATTAAATTAAATTTTAAAATATATATATATATATATATATATAATTTCAAACCTTTATTATATTCTTTTTGTATTCACTCGTATGGGATGCCATGGATGCTTGTTTGATCTCATTGAGGTGGTAGTACCTACTACATGGATGGTCCATGGAAATCCTCCGTAATGTAGGGATCAATAATATTAATAAACTTGTCCTTTAAAACCTTATAGAATCCTAAGTAGTCAGGATAAAAGATAAGTGTGCATTTGGGTTATGTACAATTTACAATACACTTTAAGTTAAATGTCATGTCATGTTTTATGTCAACATCATCAAACTACAAATAATATTAGAGAGAGAATAATCTCATTTATGCATATATTCAATAATTTATAATTATTAATGTTTAATATCTAAAAAATATTTTTTTATTAAAGGTATGAAATTTAGGTATTTTTTTATTCTGTTCATGGATTTACGTAGTGGTAGTTGCAGAAGAAGAGAGGTGTTAACACCAAAATCAACCCCCTAGGTTGTGGAGAGGGAAATTCTGGGTAACTACTAACCAGTCTTTAGCTTGTGTTTCTGACCTAACACAAACAGAGAGGGATCTCTCTTTAACTCACAGAAAGCTGGAAATCATCAAGATTGTCAATAATGAAGAAACAAACCAGCATTCAACATTTAAGATATTCAATGAAAAACAGGTGCAGAAGATCAGATTTCTGCTGGAACAAATTGTTTAAGGTCTTGGTGAGATAAATCAGGAGAGGAACATTGGGCAATGGAGTCAGAACATACATTTAAAAAAAATACAGTGCTGCTGCATGAGACATTTACATAGAGGCAAGGTAGCCACCCATGCACAGTCAAAAAGCTTTAATTGGTGAAATAGAAGAGGAATGAACAGTCCATTGATATAAGGCATACACAGATGAATCCTATACCAACTTTAGTAGAAATATTTTTGTGAAATACTTGGTAAGAAATGAGCAAGGCATAATTTCTATGAATCTCATTCAGATACTACACTGAACCAAGTACGAAGGAATATTAACAGAATGGAATACAAAGAAATACATACAAATTAACATGGGAAAAGGAGAGATAGACTGCAAGAAAGATAATACAGGAATTCTTTGCCAAAATCCAGCTTCAAACACTGCAGATGTATTAATAATAAGTATTCCAAAACAGAGCTGTGCTCTCTTAGGCCTTAGCCAAAATGATTTACTCAACCTTTAGTTCTTCTATTACAATGAATATATAGCTGTCCTGAGAGCCTTTCCTGACCTAATTCTAACAGAAAATAGTTACATGTGCAGTGATACATCATCAATACAACTCCTCTGCCACCTATCTTTTCAAAACAGAAATTAAGGGATATGCCTAACTGCTTTTTACATCCGACAGTAATTTCACTAAATGACAGAATTTATTTAAAATAAAAGACATAAGATATTTCAAATGTCCTCCAGGTGGCTACTCCACTAGTTCTCGAATCTCTCATTTCTTCCCACTTCTGAATGCTAGGTGTTACACCATATAGTCTCCAAATTATATTCCATGGCTTTGTTGAATTTCACTTCAAGAGATATAATAGCTGCAGAAATGATTATGCTCTTCGTAATACCGTTTGCAAAACTGGGCCATGGCTGAAATGGTAAGAATCACCCAGCTCCCATTAATTGACTGCTTGAAATGATGAGATTATCTTCCACCGGTAAGTGTTGGAATGCGGTCTCTGGTTAAAGCTCCTCAACTGCTGCCAAAAATGTCTCTTGTTCCTCCCTTCACATTGCAGCTCTACAATGGTATGGATATGGAAGAATTTGGTCCAACCATGGCATATAATCTTAGAAGATGAGAGGGCGATATTTTTTGCGCTCAAGGGATACAACCCTTTCCATGTCTTTATACATACAACCAAGCACTGAGAGAACTGACAAAGGTGTTCCTTAATCGAGGTTTTCTCTGCACTTATTATTATTTTTCCTTATCCCATATTGGAAACCCTGATTTCCCTTCCTTTATCGCATGAAACACCACCGGATCTAGCATCACTGGGCATGGGCATGGGATACCCGAGATATCACCGTGTTAGCATTGGGACAGAGTTTGACAAACGTGAGCCATTAACAATGCTCATTTTGTTTCACCCAAATAGGTACAAAGAAAAACCCTGAAACTTGCGTTTATTAAACTTTTCCAAACACCGCAGTCCATCTACAGTTGAAAAATGAGAACGGGTAAACATCTGCGAAGGTTTCCACAACCATTGGGTTGGTTGGAAATGTCTTAACAGACCTAGCATCTTCTGATCCTAACGGAGGGAGAACGGACTCTTTGTGAGCTGCTTCATTTCCAATTTCGTAACATGTCTCAGCGTAGTTGGATACGTCTCTTTCCCAACCACAAAGAAATGGCGGCAGCACTACTCCTAAATACCTTCTTCTCCTTCGGTTCTTTCTCCAAGTCATTGGAAGAATGCTCGTCGACCATTGCTCGTGATGGCATGTTTGAGACCCTCGACAGCAACCTCTTCCATATTGAATTTTACATCTTCAACATGTAATGCTTCCTGCAGAACCTCGTGGTTACGTGAGTGCTGAACATTAACCCTTGGATGTGTTTGCAAATCACCAGCAGTAGCGCCATCCTCCTCAATAATCGATCTTGCCAGCTTTTGGACAAATGGGGTCTCATCCCTTTTTTAACTCGGCCAAACGCCTCAACCTAAGCAACACACGAATCTCATCCAGGATAATGGTTAAAAACGATGGCAGAGGCTGCGAAAATGGTGACAGGACGTGGGCAGTAGGGTTTTCCATTTGAGAAAATGCGCGACAGCTTTTTTTTTTGGACAAGATTTGGCATAACTACCTTCCATGAAGAATTTGGCTGATTGGCCACTCAGCGTCTATGGACGAGCTCGAGAACTTGATCTAATTATGTGCGAAAACCATGCAATGGGCGCCTACTGGGCTGCATTTACCATCATATCTTTAGCGGAGAGTATGTTAGGGTTTTGGCGTTTTGGTCAAACAATAAGTGGCTAAAAAGGATAACACTTCCCCTTTATAATATCGCCAAAGGGTAGTATCCCATGCTCTTCCTTGTTTACAAAACCCACCCAAGTGGATGCGAGATGCCCAAATAGTGACACGTTAAATAGTGGTTTTCTCCATCGCAAGCCTCAATCTCCCCTCATTTAATGCTATGTGATCAACGCGATGGAACCTGAGCCCTCCATCTGTCCTTTAATATGCTGCTTTTTCAACTTGCATAGAGCCATACTTTTCATTATTTTGCTTTTGGAGGACTTATCCCACATGCAAAGGGAGAACGACTTCTTTGGCATTTATATATCTCATGCCTTTCAATATGTATCAAGTAACAAATGGAGAGTAGGCTCTAGTCCTTGGGACTTGGACGATGGAGAAAATGGGGAGCCCTGTTGGCTTGGTGCTTGGTCCCATGGTGAGCCCTCGGTGTTGGGCGCGTAATACCTTTTGCTAAAGCTCGAGCTACATTATGGAAAATCAAGGCTTATTCATAACGCATAACTCGCCCCCACTTAGGCTAATATTAATGCTTTTCTTCATACTTAGGCTATTAAAATTAAAAATCCTTTTTCTCATAACTTTTGGACTTTAGACATAAAATATCAAACCCCTTTCTTCATTTTGACTCAGCCCTTTATAAAAACCTTTATGAAGTTTTGGCTTTTGTCCAAAAAATTATAAAAAAAAGAAACCAAAGCTTTCATATAAAAATCAAAACCTTAGTGCCCCTTTGGAATTAAAAATCCTTTATTCTACCTTTCACAAGGTTAGAAGAGAAGGGTTGTAAGACCAACACTTGCCAAACTTTTGAAGCTTTCTCAAACCACTTTTCTTTTGCAATCCTGGTGTATACATTTGAATGCAAATTCTTCTTTTCGACCAAGCCCGAAAACTTACCATGAAAATGTTCTATTTTGCACCGTCGATGCTAGCCAAAAGACAATTAATGTTGCCATAAGACAATTAATCACAAGATTTTTTGGGGTGCTAACAACTAGCTCTAGCCGGGGATGCTATCCTCCCTGTGAGGTAGCAAAGAACCCCGTAGACCAAGTGCCTGATCCATTGGGCGTCTCCCAATCCTGACAACTGCAACTTGCAACCTGTCCTTCATCTGAAAACTGCAACTGAAAGCTGCTAACTGCCGAAAAAAAACATACTGAAATTTTCTGAACATGCTGCAAACTGAAGAAAGAACACTGTACATACTGAAAACTGCTTGCCGAGCAAACTTATTCCCACTACCTACCCTACTTCATTGAAATTCTACTGCTGAATCAAATGACACAAAAGTGCCAGTGAAACCAATCTAGTAACTGGCCATTTGCCTGAATCTGGTTTACACTTCCTTTGAACAAGTAAATAAAACAGAAAACAAGCCACTCCAAACCTCCACCGACAATGAGCTCATGTCTCATAAGTGCAAGAAAATTTATCTCCCCTTTAGACCGAAGAAAATTAGTATAAAGATCTTCAAGAGTCTAAGTGTTGCCTGTACCTCCCTCAAGCATGCGTAGCTCTGGTTCTCTCTTAGGTATACTATCTGTCTCAGCTTCATATTCCTCCATACCATAATCTAAAACATCTTCAAAAACAAACACCCTTCAAGATCATTAGACATGACAGTCCTATCTTCTTGATGAAAGGAAATGGTGTTTAATAGATGATTTTCTTGTGGAGAATCGTCATCACAAATAGGTTCAAAAGATCATTATGACTGTCATCTTTTAAATTCAGATTTACATTTTCAGAAATAGAGGAAGTTTTACTTACACATCTTGGACTGTGTGAGCACTACAGATCTGATTTAACTGGGGTTGTACCAAGACCTCTCAGGAGTTGATCTATTTCATCTTCAGACAGAGGAGAAATTTTGGAAACATTGTGTAAAATCTGCTCTCTTTTCTTGTCTAATGAAAAACCAACAGCATCATCTGAGACCTGATCTACTTCTTGTGTTTTAAGATAAACATCAACGTGTTGTCCTTCAAGTGAATCAAATAAGACAGGATTCTCTAGATCAATAGGTTCTGAAAAAGTATGACATGAAATGGGACTGATATGATATTCTTCAGAAATACAAGATGCCTGACAAAACTGAGAACACTTCTCATCCACCTCGGGAGAAGAGATATAAATATCATCTACATGGTTACTGCTTTCCTTATTTTCAGCTGAGGGTGCTATTGTGTTTTGAGAGTTTTCTTGAATATCATGACCATGGACTTGTGAATAAAAATGATAAAAGGCTTCAGACAAGTCTTCATCATTCATTCTTTCCAGATCTTCATCAATACTTTGAAGGTACTGTATGAAATCCTCAAACTGACCACAACAATTTTCCACTAAAGACAAAGATAGAAAATACCCTTTGTAATGCTCATAAAATGCCGTGTGAAAATCTTTTAAAGAAAACAAGCTGCCAGGTTTCAAACCTTTATACCAATCCCTTGCTTTGCCTTCTAAAGAAGCCATGAACATCTTCATAAGACAATCCTCTTGCCACTAAACTTTTATTTTACGTACATGCATATGAAACTTGATTAAATGCAAAGCAGCATTGTCCTCCTTTGCATTTCTGAATTTAGGTAAGTAGGTTTGCCAATCTACTTTAGGGATCTGATTTGGAAAACCAGGAATATGAGACCTACTTAAAGGAGCATACCTTCTTGACAATGAAGTCATCTTGAATCACTGAGGCTGCAAATTCTGATTTGAAAATTGAGGAGACTATCCTGTGAAACAATGGGCTGCTGGGTTTCTTGAATGTGGAGCCGCTATGAGACCTTCAACATCTCAAAATCTCGATATGGAGTCACTGATCCTCCCAGTGGAGTCACCTTCGTACTAGAAATTTTCTGAGTGGAGTCGCCAGGTGAATGATACAACCTTCTTAATGTCTGATTGTTGTTCACCATCAACATTCAAATCTGAACTTTGTTATTCTCCCAGGGATTTTGAAACAATCTCTTCCCCGGCAGCGACGCCAATTTGTTAACACCAAAATTGACCCCCTAGGTTGTGGAGAGGAAAATTCTGGGTAACCACTAACTAGTCTTTAGCTTGCGTTTCTGACCTAACACAAACAGAGAGGGCTCTCTCTTTAACTCACAGAAAGCTGGAAATCATCAAGATTGTCTATAATGAAGAAACATACCAGCATTCAACATTTAAGATATTCAGTGAAAAACAGGTGCAGAAGATCAGATTTCTGCTGGAACAAATTGTTTAAAACCTTGGTAAGAGAATTAGGAGGAGGACTCTTGGGAAATGGAGTCAAAAGATGAATCCTAAAACACATTACAGTACAGCTGCATAAGATATCTAAATAGAGGCGAGATAGCCACCCACGCACAGTCAGAGATCTTTAAGGGGTGAAACAGAAGAGGAATGAATAGTCCATCAGCATAGGGCATCTAACAAGGATGAATCCTATGCCAACTTTAGTAGAAATTAGTGGTGAAATGCCTGAAATGAAAAGAACAGGGAATTATTTCTATGAATCCCATTCCAATGCTACACTTATCCAAGCATGAGAGAAATTTAACAGAATGAAATACAAAGAAAGATAAACAAATTAACATGGGAAAAGGAAAGACAGACTACAAGAAAGATAACACAGGAAATCTCTGCAAATAACCCAGCCTCAAACACTGCTGATGTATTAACAATAAAATCTCAAAGAAAAAAGAGTTGAGCTCTCCTAGGATTCAACCAAATGATTTTCTCACCCTTAGTTCTTCTATTACAAAGGTTATATAGCTATCTGGAACCCCCTATTCGACCTAATTCTTAACAGAAAATGGTAACAATGTTTGGTGACACATCATCAAATGAAAATCTGCCACCTATCTTTTCAAAACAAAAATATGAAATAAAAGCCTAACTGCCTTTTTTTTACATCTCGCAGCAATTTTCAGTAAATGACAAATTTATTTAAAATAAAAGATAGAAGATATTTTTGGGATGTCTTCCAGGTGGCTGCTCCTCTGACTGACTGCTTTCCATTTAGTCCTTCGATAGAACACTTTGGGATGCATCCTATATTTTCCCTTTCTGGAGATACCCTCCAATCACAGTATTGCAAGAGGCGATATTTTTCCCTTCCATTTTCAATAACACTCGTTGCACATTGTCTAGACTTCTGCATTTAGTATACAAATCAATCAGGGTACTGCTGACAGAACATCTGATGCACAGCTGGTCTCGATAATGGAAGCCAGAACTTATCTCCCTATCTCGTGTGCTCCAAGGTTGGTGCATGCTCTGATCACACTATCGTATGTGAGATGACTCGGCTGTGTACCCATTTCGACCAGAGGGAGATGGCAAAGAATTGTCAAAGTTTACAACAGACTTTGACTTGAGTGTTTATGCGCTTGATCGCTATCTTCTAAAGCTTCGGCTGCGAAACCATTGTGAAACCCTCATTCTATACACCAGCAAGAGAAGCATATTTTTTCCTATAGTGTTTTCATTCATCATTCTTTCAATCTCTGTACTAGGGAAATCTCCAAGAGCCGGTGAATGTGATCCCTCGGTTTCTTCCTTCAAGATGGTAGAATCACTCGCTTTCTCTCAGCAAGCATGGCAACCGACTAGCTTTGGGATCACAATAGCTACCATCGCTATCTGCAATTTAATTCAAATGATCTTCTGTCATATTTAACCCTCTTTCAATTTCCCAAGCTGCTCGAACCATCTCAAAAATCCTTCCCTTTCTTTATCTCGGTCCCCTCTTTCTCTGCATGTTCCCAACACAGCAAGCTCTCAAAGTTCTGCGAAAATCAACTTTAGAAATCCGACTTCGAAGAAACTCAAATAATGATGAATTTCTCAGATCGAATTCCATAGCAAGCGTATCCCAGTGTCTCGATATTGAACGAGTCATTCTCAGAGGCCTTTTAGCACAAAGATGCGCCTACCCAAATACAAGCTTCAACAGTATAACTTCTTGCATCAACAGTCCAACCACGACAATCTTAGAGAATGGGTGAGTAATCTCCTTTGCGTCCAAAGAAAACAGCCTTCTGAAGAGTACCTCAAGACGTTAGGTGACATCTGAAAACCCCTCTCCTATCATTCGAGGTTAGCCAGGAGAGTCACAAAAAATGGAAACCCTAATTTATCCTTCCTTCACCAAATAACGCCTCATAGGATTTTACGTCACTGAGAATGGAGACGAAAGAAACGAGATACCATCATTCTAGGAGAAAAATTGGGATAGGGTCAACAGACCTGAGCAATCAACAACGTTCGACTTTCACCACTCAAACAAGTGTAGTGTATGAGTACACACCGTGTGGCTGACGTATTATGGAGAAAAATGAAGAAAATAAAAGTTATGTCACTCTGCACATGCAGACCTGCACACAATGCGCCGATGCCAGCGGCTGGCATATAAACCTCCAAACGATAAGACCCAATCCTAGACACCTTTGGTCTTGTTTCTTCTACCACCCGACGCAGTGTAGTTATACACATCTCTTCACCTGCTACAGAAAAAGGTAGCAGCATCAACCCTTACTTGGGCGAAATGGCGTTAGGGTTTAGAAAGCTTTGACGCTTCGGTAAAAAAGAAGAAACAATTGTCAAGAATGGGACCACCTCCCTTTTATAGTACTTCCAACAGTGGTTTCGCATGAGCTTAAAGTTGTTTGTAATACCACTTCGTGCACATGCGACGATCTTGGAGGACGACACGTTGGAGAGCGGTTTCCATCATCGCTGCTATTAATCTTTTCTCCTTTCCTGAGTTTTTACCAATGCGACGTCGACGTGGATCGTGGATCTCTCCTTCAAAGTTGCACATGCGATTTTGCATGGAGCCATGTCACTAGTCTCAACCACTCCATCACGTCACCTTAATGCTGCCCGGTGTCGACTTGTCATTCAGCATTTAAAATGCTGGTTGGAATATCATTCACATTTCTTTTTTTTATTCTGGAGGCTTTATCCCACATGCAATACGAAGGTAAGACCTCCACTCTTTATATGTCCCCTTGCATTTAATGTTTACCAAGTAACCAATAAAGGAGGCTTTTGGCCTTGGGCGCTTGGGTGATGGATGAAATGTAAGGCCTTCTTGGCTTGGCGCTGGATCCCATGGTCAAACCCTCGGTGTTGGGCACTTAATGCCTTTTGCTCCAGTTTTAAATCTCGAGCTACATTATGGAAAATAAAGCATAACTCGCCCCCACTTAGGCTAACATTAATGCTTTTCTTCATACTTAGGCTATTAAACTTAAAAAGCCTTTTCCTCATAACTTTTGGACTTTAGACATAAAATATCAAACCCTTTTCTTCATTTTGACTTAGCCCTTTCTAAAAAACCTTCATGAAGTTTTGGCTTTTCTCCAAAAATTAAAAAAAAAAAACAAAGCTTTCATATAAAAATCAAAACCTTAGTGCCCCTTTGGAATTAAAAACCCTTTATTCTAGCTTTCACAAGGTTAGAAGAGAAGGGTTGTAAGACCAACACTTGCCAAACCTTTGAAGCTTTCTCAAACCACTTTTTTTTTTGCAATCCTGGTGTATACATCTAAATACAAATTCTTCTTTTCGACCAAACCCAAAAAATTACCATGAAAATGTTCTATTTTGCACCGTCGATGCTTTCCAGAAGACAATTAATGTCGCCAGAAAACAATTAATTACAAATTTTTTTGGAGTGCTAACAACTGGCTCTAGCTGGGGATGATATCCTCCTTGCGAGGTAGCAAAGAAATCATATACCAAGTGCCTAATCCATTGGGTGGCTCCCAACCCTGACAACTGCAACCTGCAACCTAACTTTCACCTGAAAACTACAACTAAAAAACTGCTGCAAACTGAAGAAATAACACTGTACATACTGAAAACTGCTTGTCGAGCAAACTTATTCCCGCTACCTACCCTACTTCACTGAAATGCTACTGCTGAATCAAATGACACAAAAGTGCAAGTGAAGACAATCTAGTAATTGGCCATTTGCCCGAATCTGGTTTACACTTCCTTTGAGCAAGTAAAGAAAACAGAAAACAAGCCACTCCAAACCTCCACCGATAGTGAGCTCATGTATGATAAGTGCAAGAAAAATTTTCTTCCCTTCAGACTGAAGCAAATTAGTATAAGGATCTACAATATTTTGAGTGTTGACTGTACCTCCCTCAAGCATGAGCAGCTTTGGTTCTTTCTTAGGTATACTATCTATCTCAGCTTCATATTCCTCCATACCATAATCTAAAGCATCTTCAAACAACAAACACCCTTCAAGATCATTAGACATGACAGTACTATCTTCTTGATGAAAGGAAATGGTGTTTAATAGCTGATTTTCTTGTGGAGAATCCTCATCACAAATAGGTTCCTTCAAAAGATCATTATGACTGTCATCTTTTAGATTCAGATTTACATGCTCAAGAATGGAAGAAGTTTCACTTACATATCTTGGACTGTGTGAACACTGCAGACCTAATTTAACTGCGATTGTAACATGACCTTTTAGGACCTGATCTATTTCACCTTCAGACAGAGGAGAAATTTTGGAAACACTGTGTGAGATCTGCTCACTTTTCTTGTCTAATGAAAAACCAGTAGCATCATCTGAGACCTGATCTGCTTCTTGTGTTCTAAGACAAACGTCAATGTGTTGTCCTTCAAGTGAATCAAATAAGATAGGTTCCTCTGGACCAACAGCTTCTAAAATAGTATGACATGTAATGGAATTGATCTGATCTTCTTTAGAAACACAAGATGATTTACAAAACTGAGAACACTTCTAATCCATCTCGGGAGAAAAGATATAAAGATCATCTACCTGGTTACTGCTTTCTTTATTTTTAGCTAAGGGTGTTACTATGTTTAGAGAGTTTTCTTAAATTTCATAATGTTGAAAAGGGGTTTCATGCAAGGCTTCTATGATCTCATCATCCAAGAATTCATCATCTTTATAAACATGTTCCAGGTTCTGAATAAAACCGTCAAAGCATACACAACAGTCTTCTACTAGCAACAATAATTGACAAGATTTCTCAAAATATTCAAAGAATACTGTATGAAAATTCCTCAAGGAATATATACTAGCAGCCGGCAACTATTCATACCAGGACCTAACTTTCCCCTCCAGGGAGGCCATAAACATATTCATAAGACGATCTTCATGCCACTGAACTTTTATTTTACGTACATGCATATGAAACTTGATTAAATGCAAAGCAGCATTGTCACTATCTTCATCTCTAAATTTAGGCAAGTAGGTTTGCCAGTCTACTTTAGGGATTTGATTCGGAAAACCAGGAATATGAGACCTGCTTAAAGGAGCATACCTTCTTGACAATGAAGTCATCTTGAAAAATTGAAGCTACAATTTTTGATTTGAAGATTGAGGAGACTAGCCTGTGAAACAATGGGCTGCTGGGTTTCTTCAATATGAAGTCGCCATGAGACATACAACATCTCAAATTCTGATATGGAGTCACTGATCCTCCCAGTGGAGTCACCTTCGCACTGGAAATTTTCTGAGTGGAGTCACCAGGTGAATGATACAACCTTCTTGATGTCTGATTGTTGTTCACCATCAACATTCAGATCTGAACTTTGTCGATCTCCTAAGAATTGTGAAACAATCTCTTCCCCGGCAACAATGCCAATTTGTTAACACCGAAATCGACCCCCTAGGTTGTGGAGAGGGAAATTATGGGTAACTACTAACCAGTCTTTAGCTTGTGTGTCTGACCTAACACAAACAGAGAGGGCTCTCTCTTTAACTCACAAAAATATGGAAATCATCAAGATTGTCAATAATGAAGAAACAGACCAGCATTCAACATTTAAGATATTCAATGAAAAACAAGTGAAGAAGATCAAATTTCTGCTGGAACAAATTGTTTAAGGTCTTGGTTAGATAAATCAGGAGAGGAACATTGGGCAATGGAGTCAGAACATACATTTAAAACAAATACAATGCTGCTGCATGAGACATTTACACAAAGGCAAGGTAGCCACCCACGCACAGTCAAAGAGCTTTAATTGGTGAAATAGAAGAGGAATGAACAGTCCATTGATATAAGGCATACACAGATGAATCCTATACCAACTTTAGAAGAAATATTTTTGTGAAATACTTGGTAAGAAATGAGTAAGGCATAATTTCTATGAATCTCATTCAGATACTACACTGAACCAAGTACGAAGGAATATTAACAGAATGGAATACAAAGAAAGACATACAAATTAACATGGGAAAAGGAGAGATAGACTGCAAAAAAGATAACACAGGAATTCTCTTCCAAAATCCAGCTTCAAACATTGCAGATGTATTAACAATAAGTATTCCAAAAGAGAGCTGAGCTCTCTCAGGCCTTAGCCAAAATAATTTACTCACCCTTTAGTTCTTCTATTACAATGAATATATAGCTGTCCTGAGAGCCTTTCCTAACCTAATTCTAACAGAAAATAGTTACATGTGCAGTGATACATCATCAATATAACTCTGCCACCTATCTTTTCAAAACAGAAATTAAGAGATATGCCTAACTGCTTTTTACATCTGACAGTAATTTCACTAAATGACAGAATTTATTTAAAATAAAAGACAAAATATATTTCAAATGTTCTCCAGGTGGCTACTCCACTGGTTCTTGAATCTCTCATTTCTTCCCACTTCTGAATGCTAGGTGTTACACCATATAGTCTCCAAATTATATTCCATGGCTTTGTTGAAGTTCACTTCAAGAGATATAATAGCTGCAGAAATGATTAGACTCTTCATAATACCATTTGCAGAACTGGGCCATGGCTGAAATGGCAAGAATCACCCAGCTCCCATTAACTGACTACTTGAAATGATGAGATTATCTTCCACCGGTAAGTGTTGGAATGCGGTCTCTGGTTAAAGCTCCTCAACTGCTGCCAAAAATGTCTCTTGTTCCTCCCTTAACACTGCAGCTCTACAATGGTATGGATATAGAAGAATTTGGTCCAACCATGGCATATAATCTCAGAAGATGAGAGGGTGATCTTTTCTGCGCTCAAGGGAAACAACCCTTTCCATGTCTTTACCCCGATTTCCCTTCCTTTATCGCATGAAACACCACCGGATCTGGCATCACTGGGCATGGGCATGGGAGACCCGAGATATCACCGTGCTAGCATTGCAACAGAGTTGGACAAACGTGAGCCATTAAAAATTCTAATTTTGTTTCACCCAAATAGGTACAAAGAAAAACCTTGAAACTTGTGTTTATTAAACTTTTCCAAACACCGCAGTCCATTTACAGCTAAAAAATGAGAACGGGTAAACATATGCGAAGGTTTCCATAACCATTGGGTTGGTTGGAAACGTCTTAATAGACCTAGGATCTTCTGATCCTGACGGAGGGAGAATGGACTCTTTGTGAGCTGCTTCATTTCCAATTTCGTAACATGTCTCAGCGTAGTTGGATACGTCTCTTTCCCAACCACAGAGAAATGGAGGCAACACTACTCCTGAATACCTTCTTCTCCCTTGGTTCTTTCTCCAAGTCATTGGAAGAATGCCCGTTTACCATTGGTCGTGATGGCATGCTTGAGACCCTCGACAGCAACCTCCTCCATATTGAATTTTACATCTTCAACATGTAACGCTTCCTGCAGAGCCTCGTGGTTATGTGAGTGCTGAACGTTAACCCTTGGATGTGTTTGCAAATCACCAGCAGTAGCGCCATCCTCCTCAATAATCAATCTTGCCAGCTTTTGGACAAATGGGGTCTCATCCCTTTTTTAACTCGGCCAAACCCCTCAACTTGAGAAACACACAAATCTCATCCAGCATAATGGTTAAAAACTATAGCAGAGGCTGCGAAAATGGTGACAGGATGTGGGCAGTAGGGTTTTCCATCTGAGAAAATGCGCGACATCTTTTTTTTTTTTGGGAAAATATTTGGCATAACTACCTTCCATGAAGAATTCAACTGATTGGCCACTTGGCGTATATGGACGAGCCCGAGAACCTGATCTAATTATGTGCGAAAACCATGCAATGGGTGCCTACTGGGCTGTATTTACCATCGTATCTTCAGCGGAGAATATGTTAGGGTTTTGGAGTTTTGGTGAAACAATAAGTGGCTAAAAAAGATAACACTTCCCCTTTATAATATTGCCAAACGGTAGTATCGCATGGTCTGCCTTGTTTACAAAACCCACCCAAGTGGATGCAACATGCCCAAATAGCGACATGTTGAATAGTGGTTTTCTCCATCGCAAGCCTCAATCTCCGCTCATTTAATGTTATGTGATCAACGCGATGGAACCTAAGCCCTCCATCTGTCCTTTTCAATGCTGCGTTTTCGACTTGCATAGAGCCATACTTTTCATTATTTTGCTTTTGGAGGACTTATCCCACATGCAAAGGGAGAACGGCTTCTTTGGCATTTATATATCTCATGCCTTTCAATATGTATCAAGTAACAAATGGAGAGTAGGCTCTAAGCCTTGGGACTTGGACGGTGGAGAAAATGTGGAGCCTTGTTGGCTTGGTGCTTGGTCCCATGGTGAGCCCTCGATGTTGGGCGCGTAATACCTTTTGCTAAAGCTTGGGTTACATTATGGAAAATCAAGGCTTATTCATAAAGCATAACTCGCCCCCACTTAGGCTAATATTAATGCTTTTATTCATACTTAGGCTACTAAAATTAAAAAGCCTTTTTCTCATAACTTTTGGACTTTAGACATAAAATATCAAACCCCTTTCTTCATTTTGACTTAGCACTTTATAAAAAACCTTCATGAAGTTTTGGATTTTGTCCAAAAAATTATAAAAAAAAAAGAAACCAAAGCTTTCATATAAAAATCAAAACCTTAGTGTCCCTTCAGAATTAAAAACCCTTTATTCTAGCTTTCACAAGGATAGAAGAGAAGGGTTGTAAGACCAACACTTGCCAAACTTTTGAAGCTTTCTCAAACCACTTTTCATTTACAATCCTAGTGTATACACTTGAATACAAATTCTTCTTTTTGACCAAGCCCGAAAACTTACCATGAAAATGTTCTATTTTGCACCGTCGATGCTTTCCAGAAGACAATTAATGTCGCCAGAAGACAATTAATCACAAGATTCTTTGGGGTGCTAACAAGAGGATACTGCATTAGATAGTTAACTTCTCAACATTTCTAGCAACAGAGTAGGGGTCATCATCAGGAGAAAATAATCCACCTAGGTCTAGAAATTAGCCATTAATAGGTGTGAGGTTAATTCTTTAATAAATTCACTCTACCTTATATCAAAGGAACAATAGATATCTTAGCTAGGATCCTTCGAAAAAGGGACATTAAAGTTACCTTCTCTCCTCCAAACTCAATAGGTAGAATGTTAGACTCCTCCAAAGAACCGGTAGAACCTTTGAAACAAAAAGGTGTCTACAGTATTCCGTGCTCATGTGAGATACCCTATATTGGGGAAACTGGGCGCTCCATCTAGGTTAGCCTCAAAGAACATTGTGCATACATCACTCACGATTGTCATCAAAAGTCGGCTTTGGCCGGCCATGCCCACCACTCATGCCACCACATACGCATTTAAATGTGTCGGCTAAATGAATTTATTAAAGAATTAACCTCACACTTATTAATGGCTAATTTCTAGACCTAGGTTACCTTGGGATTCTTTTCTCCTGATGATGAGCCCTACTCTGTGGCTCGAAACGTCGAGAAGTTAACTATCTAACGCATTCTCCTCTCTTCTTCTATTTTTTTATTGTTATTTGTTTAATGTAACAATAATTATCTTATTAGATTGTAATTTTTTAATAAAATCTTACTGTATTTTTAATTGCATAGATTAAGACATTTGTTAATTATTGGATAATTCGTTTAGTATGGAAGGTGGCAAACAAAATAACAATGTTCATAAACTTTCTCTATATTCTAGGTAGTGAATAGCCAATTTATATGATCAATTTATGTATTTTTCTTTATGGTTTTCAATAGTACATATCAAAAATACTATCTATTATTTATTCAAACTACATTATGAAATAAGTTATATATAGCTCTAACATATAACAATTAAATATTAATACTTAATAATTTAAAAATAATATTTTAGGTATAACATGTGCATTTTTTAAATGTCAAATTAGTTATTGGTATTTATATTGTTAATCTTTATTTATATTGGTTTTATTTATTAATTTAATTTTTATTTATTGGATAATTGGTTTAGTATGGAAAGTGACAAAGAAAATAAGTTCATAATCATTTTGTCTTAGGTGAGAAAGGCTTCTTTATAGTTTTATCTTATTAGATTGTTATTTTTTTATAAGAACTTACTATATTTTTAATTGCATTTATTAAGACATTTTCTAATTATTAGATAATTGGTTTAATATGGAAGGTGACAAAGAAAATAACAATGTTGATTGCCAGCCAGTCATGTCACGTCACGCAGTATTGAAGTACATCGCAAAATATGCTTCGAAAGCTAAACAAAGATCAGAAAGCTATCAAGACATCTTAACAAGAATCTCCAATGATGTGGATGCTGAAGATCCCTGTATATGTGCACATAAAAAGTTCATTGCTGAAACAATTGTGGATAGACACATAGGATCGCAAGAAACATGCCATATGTTGCTCAAGAAACATGCCATGTGTTGATGTCCTCCATGCATGCTATGAAGCGAGACTGCTGAATGCACAATTGTTTTAAATTGTTGTTTACTTAACGATGATTACAAATGTTTGCTACATTTAGCTCACATTACAAGAATTTTTTATTATTTTGAATCCTACTTTATATGTTTTGTGAGTTTGATTGAAATATTATCCATTTTCAAGATGTTTTTGTATATATACGGAGATTAAACCTCTGAAACAATGGGCAGTTATTAATTTTTGCAATGTCTTATTCTGTATTCACATTGACATGCTATAGAATGAATTAACCATTACAACATTGAAATCATATACCAATTACATTACAATTTGTATCAAGTAAAACTCGCAACAACTAAATTAGCATAGCCACAGTTTTATTTCTATAATTGAATGTGCATAGAACAAACAAACAACCATAATACCACAATACCACATTCCATCCTAATCTGTTCCACTTTTTTATGGTTGGAATCGTATTCAAAATAATAGATTCACAAACAAAATGTGAATTGCAAAGTGTTTTATGGTTTTGTTGCATTGTGACATTCATCAAGTGCAATGCTCGATTGTGACATCCATCGATGGTTTTCATCTTTGTTATGTTCTTGAAATGTTTTATTGGTTTTGTCACATTGTGATGTTCATCATGTTTTATGTTGTTATATGGAAATGCAATGGTTTTTAATGATTTTTCCATTGTGGCGTTCACCAAGGGTTATATCGCATTGCGATAATGCCCAATATGTGAAATTTGACGTTCATCAAGGTTTATGTCGCATTGTGATGTTTATCAAGGGTTATGTTGCATTGTGTCATTCATCAAGGGTTAGATGTGACATATTCACAATGTAAAATTTGACATTCATCAAGGTTTATGTCGCATTGTGATGTTTATCAAGGGTTACGTTGCATTGTGGCATTCATCAAGGGTTATGTCGCATTGTGGCGTTCATCAAGGGTTATGTCGCATTGCGACAATGCTCAATATGTGACACATATGACGACACAACCCAAGATGCGACATATTCACAATGTGAAAGTTGACGTTCATTAAGGTTTGTGTCGCATTGTGATGCTTATCAAGGCTTATGTTGCATTGTGGCATTCATCAAGGATTATGTCGCATTGCAACGATGCCCAAGATGTGGAATTTGACATTCATAAATGTTTATGTCGCATTATGATGTTTATCAAGGGTTATGTTGGATTGTGGCATTCATGAAGGGTTAGATGCAACATATTCACGATGTGAAATTTGACATTCATCAAGGTTTATGTCGCATTGTGATGTTTATTAAGGGTTGTGTTGCATTGTGGCATTCATCAAGGGTTATGCCGCATTGCTAGCACGACAATGCTCAATGTGACACATATGATGACAAAACCCAAGATGCAGCATATTCACAATGTGAAATTAAGGTTTGTGTCGCATTGTGTTGCTTATCAAGGCTTATGTTGTATTGTGGCATTCATCAAGGGTTATGTCGCATTGCGATGATGCCCAAGATGTGAAATTTGACGTTCATAAAGGTTTATGTCGCATTGTGATGTTTATCAAGGGCTATGTTCCATTGTGGCATTCATGAAGGGTTAGATGCAACATATTCACAATGTGAAATTTGACATTCATCAAGGTTTATGTCGCATTGTGATGTTTATCAAGGGTTACCTTGCATTGTCGGGTTCATCAAGGGTTATGTCGCATTGTGACAATGCTCAATATGTGACACATATTACGACACAACCCAAGATGTGACATATTCACAATGTGAAATTTGACGTTCATTAAGGTTTGTGTTGCATTCTGATGCTTATCAAGGCTTATGTTAGATTGTGGCATTCATCAAGGGTTATGTTGCATTGCGACGATGCCCAAGATGTGAAATTTGACGTTCATCAAGGTTTATGTCGCATTGTGATGTTTATGAAGGGTTATGTTGCATTGTGGCATTCATTAAGCGTTAGATGTGACATATTCACAATGTGAAATTTGACGTTCATCAAGGTTTATGTCGCATTGTGATGTTTATCAAGGGTTACATTGCATTGTGGCATTCATCACACTGTGACATTCCTCTTACATACTATAAAGTTATGTTGGCCTAGGACATTAATCAATTGTTATGTTAATTTTAGGTTTTGTCGCAACGTGACGTTTATCACATTCTTCAATGTTTATGTCATAATATGGCATTTAATTTTTTAATGTTCCTATAATATTTTGGAAGGGATTTGTCACATACTATAGGGTTATGTCAACTTGGCACATTAAGAAATTATTATGTCACATTTTATGTTTTGTCACATTGTGACGTTCATCGAGTTTTATGTTGGGTTGCGACATTCCTTCATGTTTGTCACAGTCTGAAATTCAAAATTTTAATGTTCCTAGAAGGTTTTACAAGGGTTTTATCACATACTATAGGTTTATGTCGACTTGGTACATCAATCAATTGTTATGTCACATTTTAGGTTTTGTCGCATTGTGACGTTCATCAAATTTTAGGTTGGATTGTGACATTCCTCCATGTTTATGCCACAATATGAAATTCAATTTTTTTAATCTTCCTAGAAGGTTTTGCAAGTTAAGTGAAATATTAATTTTTTTTTGTCTTGGACATTAATCATTGTTATGTCACATTTTAAGGTTTTTCACATTGTGACATTCATTAAATTTTATGTTGGACTGCAACATTCCGACGTGTTTGTGTCACAATCACATTCCTACATGTTTATGTCACAATCTAAAATTCACTTTTTTAATATTCTTAGAATGTTTTGCAAGGGTTTTGTCACATTGACATGTTCATCAAGTGCTATGTTTGATTGTGACATTCCTCCATAGTTATGTCACATTATGACATTCATATTTGCAATTTTCCTTGAAGGTTTTATTGCATTGTAATATTAAATGTCTTTTAAAGATAACATTCATAAAGGGTTATATCACACTGTGACATTCATCAAGGGTTATGTCACATTGTAATGATTAGGTCAACAATACAATGTGACATATATTCATTGATGTTCAATAACGACATTCCTCCATATTTAATATTTTTAATTAAATAATAATATTTGAATTAAATAATAATAATTTATTATTTCTTTGATAATACCATTTTAATTAAATACCATATTCATGTAATTTTATAACATAATATCTCTATCTATCATCATTTAATTCTATTTAATTAAATGATATTATTTCTATTATTATTTTATTACTAATATAATAAAATAATTATTAATTATTTTATTTTATAAATAAGGTTAATTTTTATTTTTATTATCCTTCTTATTTTTAAATTAGAGTATAATATTATAATTTAATAAAAATAATATTTAAATTGATTATATTCCTATATTTCATTAATATATAATAATATAGATAATTAATTTTATTATTATAGATATTTATTTATACAATATTAATTATTAATATTTTGGAGATAATTCATTAATATATTATAATATAGATAATTGATTTTATTATTATCGATATTTATTTAAACAATATTAATTATTAATACTTTGGAGATAATTAACTATCATATTTAATTATTATAAAATAATTTATTAAACAATATTACTTTATTAATAATTTAGAGATATTTAATGCTTTACACATTAATATTATTTTATTAATTTTATTTCATTAAATAATATTATTTTTAATCAATTATTATATTATAATTAATTAAATTAATTAAACAATATTAATTTATTAGGCGGCCCTATTACTAGTAACAACAACATTAATAATATTAATGTGTCTGAATAGGCCGATAACCGTAAATGTGACACATACTTTTCATATTAATATTTTTTTCTATAGTTTACGTTTATGAGCATATTCAGAGACATTAATATTATTAATGTTGATGTTGCTAATAAAATACACGAGACACTCTTAAAAAAAGTGAAGTTTGTCCTTAACACTTATGGAATATTATTAATACAAGGCACTCTAAAAGAAACACAAAGCACTCTTAAAAAAAAGTGAAGTTTGTCCTCAACACTTATGAATATTATTAATTAATGTATTTTTTCAAAAAAACATTTAACTTGGCGGATCAGGACAACTAGAAAATGTCAACCGTACACATGCGGGAGGAATTGGAATTCATCAAGTTGCATTTAAAATAAAATAAAATGATACTGAACACCCTTCATCAAGTTGCATTTAAAATAAAATAAAATGATACTGAACAGCCTTGGCCCGATTGCGCTAATTTAATCCACGGTGAGAACATGCGAGCGAATGGCATTTGGTGTATTTGGCTGTGCTCTCAGAATGGGATCATCGGTTCGAGGTTTTCGGATCTATGCGATAGCTTTCGCAGGGCTGTTGTTAACCATTTATGCAGTTGTGAAGGTTTCTCGTCTGGTCCATATTGTTAACACAGCGAGAACAGCCTACCATTTTCAGCCTCAAAATAATTGGATGAATGGTTTGTAAAATCGTACAATCCATCCTATTTCAAATTTCACACAAGAAGTCTGTGTTTGGCATTTACACCGATCTTCTAACACTGTTTTGGTTTGTTTGTAATTGCTTGCATGACTATCTCACAAACGCCCAACAGACCCAAATGGTGAGCTTTTCGTTCCCTTTCAATTCATTCCTTCAATACTTCTTAGATTTAATATTCTCTGTGATGCGTTTGGGTTGGGTTCCTTTCGCAGCGCCCATGTTCTACAAGGGATTCTACCATCTGTTCTACCAGTATAATCTTCAAGGAGCGGTGTGGGGAAATATTGTCTGGGGGCATGTTGTTTCCAAGGATCTCATTAACTGGCATTCACTGGATCCTGCGGTTGTTCCAAGTGATTGGTATGACATAAAGGGTTGCTGGTCCGGTTCCGCAACGTTACTGGCCGGAGGCAAACCTGTGATTCTCTACACGGGATGGGCCAATTCATCCCAACAGGTGCAGAACATGGCCGTTCCTAAGAATTTGTCCGATCCCCTTTTGAGAGAATGGGTGAAGATCCCTCAGAATCCTATTTTGATTCCAGACATTGGAATTAATGGGAGCTTCTTCAGAGATCCCACAACTGGATGGCTGGGCCTGGACGGCGAATGGAGGATTGTAGTTGGAAATGAGAGAAATCACAGCGGGGTGGCTCTGTTATACAAAAGCAAGGACTTTGTCAACTGGGTGCAGGTCAACCATCCTTTACATTCGTCGAAATTGACAGGAATGTGGGAGTGTCCTGATTTTTACCCGGTTCCTCTTTCTGGGAACAAAGGGCTCGACACTTCCGCGACTGGACTCTCTCTTAAACACGTTTTGAAGGCGAGTCTGGGCGATAACCGGATCGATTATTATACATTGGGAACTTACTTTTCCGGTCAGGATCGATACGTCCCCGACAACACGAGCAGTGACGATAAAAATGGATTGAGATATGACTATGGCAAATTCTATGCCTCCAAGACATTTTTTGATCAAAATAAGCAGCGGCGAATTCTGTGGGGATGGGTCAATGAATCTGACAGTGTCTCTGATGATGTTATCAAGGGCTGGTCTGGTCTTCAGGTAAAGTCGGCCTCTTTGGTGTTCGGTGTTTAGATGGTTTATGTTTTTTTGTTTTTGACGTATGCGGTTGGTTTTTGTTAAGGCGATTCCAAGAACCATCTGGCTAGACACTGTCACTAGAACGCAGCTTTTGCAGTGGCCAGTTTCTGAAGTAGAATCCCTTCGTCGAAAGAAAATCTTCAGACAAAACATTGATCTCAGCAGTGGATCCGTTGTAGAAATTGCTGGCATAAACACTGCGCAGGTACTCACAACATCAATAAATTTCTTTTGTTGTTTCTAGGGTTCTTAAAAATATAGGAGGAAAATCGCACAGGTTCTCTTTGACCTCAGTTGAAGCAAAGATCCCTTTCTTGACTGAACAGATTTTAAGAATTAATTCCTTTTTCTGTGTCTCTGCTTTCGTTTTCTCAACTTATTCGGTGAATTTTGCTTTGTTATTAGGTTGATGTGGAGGTCTCTTTTGATCTGCCAAGGATCGAAATCTCAGAGTTTGAAGACGAGCTGGATCTCAATTCGACAGCTCAAAAACTGTGCAGCCGGATGGGCTCAGCTGCGAGGACTGTTGTTGGGCCATTTGGGTTGCTTGTTTTGGCTTCCAAGGACTTGAGTGAACGCACTGCTGTGTTTTTTCAGATCGTTCGATTTCGAAACGAACTGAAGCTATTAATGTGCAGTGACCAGAGCAGGTAGAACTTCATAAGCACTGTAACTTATTGATCTGAGTAAATCAATCCCAAGAAAAATAAAGCATGATAATCTCTGTCAAATTGTGTGAACGCTCGCAGATCGTCGTTACAGAACAACGTTGATAAGACAACATATGGAACTTTTGTCAATAATGTGGGCTCTTTCAAGGAGCAGACTGTTTCATTGCGAGTTTTGGTAAGTCGTATACGAGTATAACTATATTTTTAAAAGTGGTTATATATATCTATCAAAATATTTGTTTTGCATCTTTTTATTGTAGTAAAAAATAATGGTAAAGTGTCGATGATGTTTTCTGGTAAAGTGTATACTAACAGAACCACATTTTTAAAAGTGGTTGATATACATCGATTGATTAAAGTATCAGTTTTGCATCTTTTTATTATAGTGAAAAATAAAGTTGAAGTGTTTTTGTATCTTTTTATTATAGTGAAAAATAGAATTGAAGTGCAGATAACTTTTTCTGGTAAACTTTATACTAACACAAGCACATTTTAAAAGTAATTGATATACATCAATCATTTTACATCTTTTTATTGTAGTGAAAAATAGAGATATCATTTTGCATATTCTAATAGCCATAAAATGAAAGGTTGATCATTCCATAGTGGAGAGCTTTGGAGAAGGGGGAAAGGTGTGCATAACGGCTAGGGCTTATCCCATCCTGGCAACAGGTGAAGACACTCATCTCTACGTCTTCAACAACGGTACTTCCTCTGTCAGGACCAGCAAATTGATTGCATGGGAAATGGCTTCCTCCACTCCACTGGACCCCTAAATGAACAACAATGGAGTAGGAATCAAGCTCTGCCTTCGAGGAAAGTATAATATTCATGGCTTCGTTGGTCAACCGATATGCATCTTCCATTTTAATTGGTTGGGTTGGTAGTTGCAAACATTGGTTTATGGGGAAGCTTTATTTTAAGCTACCGAGTGGAAAGGGGTGTGAAGCATATAATGTGGGAAGGGGCAAATGATTCTTTTTTGTTTGAAGGGTTCATGGAAAAGTCAAACAATTTGTTTTTAATGTTTGATTAATTGATAGTAGTGATTTAAATGTGTAATGAAATGATTTTATTTTGGTTTGTTGATGAAAATTCATATTTTTTAATTTCAAATTTAGTAGGAATTATTTTTATGGATTGAAGTGTAGAAATTAAATGTTCTTTTTTTTGTAAGTTGCACAGTAGAAATTTAATTAACACAAACTGAATATACATCTAGAGCCAAGAGGAGTTTTGCATATTGGGGAGGCCTCATATGCTGAAGCCACCATCCCAATTGCTCAAAAATACTATAGTGACTGATGTAATGATTGACATAATACAGAATTAAGACCTCTGGAGTGTGGTCTTCCCTTAAAAAAATAGGGACTTTGTTCAAAAATGAAAATCTATTGAGTCTAATAGTACTGAAAAAAAGACTATGCAGGAAATAGAAACAAAATAGCTGATAGTCACAGAGGTAACCCGGAGCAGTGGCCACCTAGGTTTCATTCTGCCAGTGGTTTTGATGGGTCTTCCTCAATGATTGGGCAGGCCGCATAGAAATCTTCGAAAATCCCCGGTGGGGACAGAGAGGGAGAACCTGGAGTGTGAGTTCCATCCTGGGTGATGCTGGGTCCCGGAGCCAAGCCTTTGTTCTTCTTTCTTGGCGATTTCTTGTTTTCTAACCCTGTAGCAGCCATGTCTGTATTTTTGCCTTTCTGTTTTTCAGGTTCTGAGTTGTTGCCAATGGAGAAGACCTCCGAGGTCATGTTAGCATCTAGGGTGTTGGAGTGTTCTGCAGCTTCCTTCAAGCTTGCTTTGACGTTGCGGACGATGCTGGAACTGGCTTTCTAGTTGGCCTCTATTTCTTCTATGAGTGTGCTCATCATGTTTTTGAGCAACCAGTAATGGTTAATGGCACCACCATTACTACCTGCATCAAGGAGTGCCGCTACTTTGCGAGCTTCCCACCCATCAATGAGATTACGTGTTCTCGCTGATATACGTTCAACATATCCATCCATCAGAGACCAGTCCATGGCCACCTTCAGCCGACGATTGTTGGTCTTATGGCCACTCCCACTCCCACTCCCGCGACGAGAGATGCCCCTTGTGCGGTTCGTCATGACAGAGAAATGACGAGAAATGACAGAGGGGATGTCTATAATTACCTTGAAGTTCGCTAAATCCTAGGGAAGAAATGCAACGAAGAGCCAAAGATCTATCATCGTAGCCGCATCCATATCAACCAGGGGATTTAAGGAGCCAAGGTAATCATTGCCACATGCTGTCGTCTTCATTGTAACTGTGGAAATTGAATGCAGGTCTCGAGGGCCGAGGGGAGACATCAAACCAGGCATGAGCGAGGTAGAGCAACAATAACTCCCTCGTCCTCCAGGTTTAAATTCAAGCCATCGTCCCGATTGCCACGTCGACATGGTTCCATGTGGCTGTATCGTTCACCGTTGATGTGGGCCAGGTGTCTGCCGTCATTCGCCAGAGGGTTCTACTCCTGCATGCCTGAGGTGTTGTCATGTATGGGGGGGTGCGGTGGCAGCCTCTCCCTGCGCACAGCGGCCGAGGGATGTGCGGTGATGTCACCTGCATCCGGGGAGAAATTAAATGTTAATATGGTTAAGAGTGTTAAATTCAATTTTATATTAAAAATGATAATTTTAATAATTCAAAGTAATTATTTAGGGAGGATTGTTTAGTATAGTGATTGTAAATTAAAAAAACTATTACAATTAATTTTGGATATCTTAACATTGCATAATATAATTAGGGATATTGGAATGTAATGAATTTATTGATCTATTAACATAAATAATTTTATCAATATAAAAAGACAATTTCAATTCCAATATCATAGAAAGTTAATCTTATTTTTTTATAGGTGTTTTGTATAATATTAGGGGAAACATAATTCTTTTACCTAAAATATGGTATAGAAAATTATAGATATCAGATGTTAACATTGCATAATTTGATTGTAATAGTGGTCATCTTTTAGTCACATAGAATTAGAAAGAATTCAAGGGTTGTGAAACTATTTATACATTACAAAACTAACAATTTCATCACTAAAAAATAGGATATTAAGAAAGATTGCCTCCTTGGATTCCAATGATGGCAAATTAGAAAATGTCTGAATTTTAGAACATTTAGTTTTTTTTCTTACTTATAAAAGTGGTCTAAATGTGCGAAGAAATGACCCTTTTCCACTCACTTAGAATAATGAGAAGAGAAGTTTCACTCTCCGTGAAATTTTTCAAGAATTGTTTTGGATTTATGAAATTTTGGATATTAAATGTTAACAATGTATTATCTAGCTATAATAGAAGTATTTAAGAATTTTGAATTCATTTTAATTTTATTTTTTGAAAATAATAATTTTAGTCTAAATTATTTAATTAAATTTTAGCGATAAAAATTTAAAAATTACCAAAATAAAAATAAGAAACTTTTTTTATATATATAATTACAATAGTATAAAATTAATTTAATAAACAAAAGATATATGTTCATTAATTCCCTGGAGAGGTGCTCTACAGCTCAGTATGAGGGAGATCTTGTAACATGTGAGTGTTTGTAGAGTGCCCAGTATGAGGGAGATCTTGTAACATGTGAGTGTTTGTCGAGTGCCCAGTATGAGGGAGATATTGTAACATGTGAGTGTTTGTCGAGTTTTTCGAGTGTTTGTCTAGCAATAAAATAATACAAAGTAAACAAAAAAGAATATACAAAGTAAAAAGTAATAAATATTATGTCGGCCATAAACAAAAAAGAATAATACAAAGTAAAAAGTAAATATGAGACTTAAACTAGAGACTTTAGAGTTTAGGATTAGGTGATAAATATTATGTCGGTCATAAAAAAAAAAGAATAATTCAAAGTAAAAAGTAAATATGAGACTTAAACTAGAGACTTTACTTTTATTACAAAGTAAAAAGTAAATATGAGATTTTAGAGTGTTTGTCAAAATAATACAAAGTAAACAAAAAAGAATAATAGAAAGTAAAAAGTAATAAATATTATGTTGGACATAAACAAAAAAGAATAATACAAAGTAAGAAGTAAATATGAGACTTAAACTAGAGACTTAGCTTAGGATTAGGTGGCTCAGGTATTGCACTCAAGGAGCTATTCAAGGAGAGGTTTACACCCTCTCGGGACTTGATACGATGTTTCAAGAAAATATAACCTTATATGATATTTCAAAAGATTTAGATTCATTAATTAATCACCTGCTGAAAAATGTAATCTTATATGAAACATCTTCATAATTTAAGAAACTTTAAACAACAGATATAGTAAACAAGGAATATATGAATTACTTGGACATATTGGCCAGCCCTAATCTATTAGGGCATATATCAAAATAATATTAAGGTAACATTATATCATTTTATAAATAAAATTAATTAAAATATACATAATGATGATGGGACGGCTTGAAAGAAAAGTTAATATAATTGAGTATTTTTATATAGTTATAATATTATATAACGAAAGTATCATGACCATTTCATATTTGGGTAGATCTTGGGAATGAGTCTTAGAGCACCTCCTGCTATGAATATTATATGTATGTTAATTAAAGTTATTAATTATTAAGTGAAAGGGTGTAACCCTTCACTATACACGCTCAATCTTATAAAAGCGAGCCTCATTGTAAATTATTAATCATCCATTATCTAATATAATATCTATTTTACTCCATATTTATGGCTTATCGTATATACCAGATCTTCTGGTGAAGTTATTTGTGTGAAGCAAATAATTATTTGCTGCATTTGGTATCAGAGCCAGCCCTTCCTTGGGCCTCACTAATTCTAGTTTTTAACCAATACTATCAGAGTTTCTCTGAAACTAGGCCTGTGGCCAACAAAATCAAATTTTCTGAAAACTCCCTTTCACTCCTCTCCATCTCCTCAACCACCTCTATACTCCAGTTTCACTCTCATGCCCTTCCCTACCAACTTACCCCTCATGCCAACTCCCACCTACAATTTCACCATGCTCCACATCCTTCACACTAGCTCCCATCAACCCCTCGCTCCTTCTCCTCGCGACTGATCTTTGCACGTCTCCAATCCACACGTAGTCACCCCCCTCCCTACACATTCCACCGCAGCACTCCCGCGCTTCCCCTCCGCCCAAGCTCTCGTCCTCTCTCTCTCTTCCTTCCTGCACACTAGTTCCCACGCTAATCCACCACTTCCTCTTCCCATACACCTTCCTTAATTCCGGCTCCACCCTCCACCCGCACCTGCACCTGCTCCAAAACCATCTACTAACTTCTATCACCCTCCTCCAAAACCATCCGCTAACTTCTATCACCCTCTCCAAGCCAATCCACCATCCACTCCTGCTCCACGCACCTGGCCACCTGCGAACTCCCTGCACTTCACTCGAACCTTCCGCCACGCCCTCCCCATCACTACCTCCTCCTCCCTCGGCGTCCAGCTCTACCACCCGCGCTGCTCCTCCCCTCTGCTGCTACCGTTCCCTCACGCTCCCCACCATCCACTTGCTCCTGCGCCGCTCCTCCTCCACCACTCTGCTCTCCATCCAATCCATCCACGCGCTCTCCTTTCAATGCCTCCATTCGCCATCTCCTCTTCCTCCACGCTCCGTCCACTTCTTGCATCCATCGTCCCCAGGCCTCTGGCTCTTGCTCATCCTCCACTCATCGTAGCCCACATCTTCCTATCCTCTGCGTCTGATTCACCATCATCCACCACCGCCTACAACTCCATCCTCACCCTCTTGCATTTGGCATCCATTTAGGCTCCTTCAAACCCTAATTTCCAAAGCCAAAAAAAAAAATAAAAAATTATTATAATATATTATTATAATAATTTAAATATTTGGATTTAAAAAAAATTATAATAATAATAATTTATTATTATTATACTACATCATACTTTCAAACCAAAATATTAATAATAATATTATTATTAAATTTTAATAATAATTATTATTATCAAAGAAAAAAAAAATCAATTATTTTGAAATAACAATTGTTTGAAGAAACAAAGCAAATTCAAGTCAAAGAAGACCAAGTCAAATAAGACATTAAAGACAAAGTCCAAGCAAGACTCCTTATTATCAAAGAAGTCGAAGAACACTTATCATCGAAGAAATCAAGTCAAGGACAATCATTTATCGTTGAAGAAGTCAAAGTAAAGGAAGGCTCATCAAAGAAATCAAAGAAGATCATTCCACCGTCGAAGAAGACAGAAACCATGGAAGTCGATTTGCGAGAGAAATTAGAAGCCAAGTTAAAGCGCTATCGAAAAGACAATGAAGAATTACGAGACATTAATACACAATCAGAAGTAAGGATTGAACTACATAAGATACAAGAACGGTTCAATGAACAAACAATATCCAACCAGAAAAATCACATAGAAAAATTATGTGCGCAAATCAAGGAATTAAAAGATGAGAGTGATTTCAATCAGAGGTTGAGAAATCAAGATATAAAGAAGGAAATAAATAATTACAAAGCAGAAATAATACGCTTGAACAAAATCGTTAGCGACAAAGATGAAGAACTAATGCAGTTACGACATAAATTAGAAAGTCAAGAATCAGAGGTCGGCCAGTGTCGACAACAGATAAAAGTTCTTCAACAACAAAATGACGACTCTAAAAAGACACATAAGTCAGAGATAGCGAAGAGTAATAAAGCATTATCTAACAATGTTGAAGAAATTTTTAGACTAAGAAATCATAACAAGATACTAGTCACAAAAATTAAGAAGTTGAAAAATAGCCGGAAGATAGAACAATCTATGGACGACATTGAAGGAAAATTTCTAGACAAACAGGAAGAAAATAGTTGTATCAAAAGTCATAATGAAGATCTTAAGGAACAACTTAAGACATCTGAAGATGACAGAAAATCGCAAGTCGAATTGATTAAGAAGTTTCAAAATGATAATAGGCAGTTAGAAAACAAGTTGGAAAAGATACAGAACAAAAACTTAAATCCTCAAGAGATGAAAATACAACTTCCAACTCAGATCAATGCTCTAAAGGCGACATTCGTAAACGAAAATGACATCGTGAAAGTTCCTTATCAACACCCCAACCATAAAAACCGATATTTGAAAAAGTGGGAAATGTCGAAAGATAATGGTATTAATGTGATCAAATCTCCTGACGACACATCAATAGGGAATCCCATCAGTCCACAACAAATCAATTTGGGATGGATTCATCCGTCGACGTATCGGAAGTTATGCTCTACACTTAGCAGTTCGTATCGACATGTTTCATCAGCCATGACATCGCAAAGAACAATGCGACAAAATTATAAGGCTTTGAGGACAAAGCCTTTCTAAGAGAGTGACAATGCTATAAATATTATATGTATGTTAATTAAAGTTATTAATTATTAAGTGAAAAGGTGTAACCCTTCACTATACACGCTCAAGATTATAAAAGCGAGCCTCATTGTAAATTATTAATCTCCATTATCTAATAATTATTTTTTGCACCTCCATAAAGTATAAAATACTCAACTAATCGATGTAGTCAACATATTTCACCACTAAAATTTCTTATCGTATTATTGTGTACATTGAAGAAGCATTATAATATTTTTAACTGTGTTATTAAGAAGATATTATAACTTTGGATATTGGTTTTGTGAACTTGGTAAATGATTAACTATTTATGGTTTTTTAGTTTATAAATGTAAATAATATGATTAATTATACTTTATTTAATTATATATATTACAAAATTTATATTATTTTTATAAAATTAATTATATTTTTATACTTTATAGATGTGGTCACCAATCTTAAAAACATATATATAATATAGACACAATATTTATTTATGAGATTTATACATTATAATTAGTAATTTTTTTTTAATATTGCTAAATTTAACATGAATATAACGATAATTGAAAATGATATTTATAATACTAGTTAATTATTTGAAATTCAACCATATTTTTAACAATAACCAATTTCCATATAGGGAGATATACATGGCTAACAATTATGAACTTATAGATTGTATAATATTAGTAACACTGAAACCATATATGTGGTGGGACCCCTCTCCTCCTAACCAACCCCTCTATCATAGACGGAGAGCCCATGATCTCTCACTCAGCAATACCTAGCCAGTTGAACATCACTCAACCAAGTTAAAAAAAGAGAAAAATTAATTCGATTGTTGTAAAAATTTATTTCTATGTTCAAAAAGCTTAGAAACAAGCGTTCCTAGGTCACCATAGTTTTGACAAGTTATAAGATCATGTAGGTTAGAATTATAACAAAGATTAGGAAACTGGGATAAAATGTGGGTACATATCTTATGTGAATGTGCATAGGGAAGTCTAAGAGGAAGTATTTTTCATCATTAACAAATTATTAAAAACACATTTATATCTATATTAAAAATGTGTTTGAGTTTCAAATCGGTGATCTTAATCTTATGGAAGGAGTGCCTTAACACTACACCCATTCACCATCTATTCTATGTCTCATGAACTTAATAATTTATTTTTATTATTTTAAACTTTAAAAAATATTAATTAATTTCTTATTAAAAAACAATTTAAAAATATTTATTAATTTATTTTTTAAAATTACATTGATAAAGAAAATTATAAATAAATGAATTATTTTACAAAGTTTCAAATAAATTTATTCGACCACTCATTTTTCATCGTTTTATTTTAATTTTTATTTGTCAATTAAAAATAAAGGAACAACTATAAATTATTCGAATATTCTAATGATGTTTGAAATTTTGAATCACTCTTATATTATTATAGAATAATTCATTGTTTTTTGAGTGTTTAAAATGATATTTAAAAATTAATTTTTGAATAATTTTGTTTATTTCTTTAATACATTATATAAGGTGATTAATTTTGAAATGCTTCATTAAAAATATGGCATCATAAATGTATATTAAATGATAATATTGATGATGATTAACGTCTAGTGAGACCAAATTTGGTCTATTAGACCTTAAGAAGAAAGAAAAGAATTACTTGGTTTGCTTTAAATTTTATTCATTTGTTGAAGAGAGAAGCTTTCCTAACTCACTATATTTTTGGCAAGTTAGGAGGTTAGAAAGGTTTGTATTGTAGCAAATACTATGAAAATGAGATCTAATGTAGGTGTAAGTAGGGCATTCTAAGAGAAAGTGATTTCCATCCTCAACACTTATAGATTCACAAAGATGGCAAATCCTTTCTCCCACGGTGTTTTAGGAATTGACCGACACCCTCTTTTGCTATGGAGCTCATGAGAGTTCGTTCTTATCTTAGCTATACTAATTTTCTTCTTTGAACTAGTTAAAACCGAGAGATACTTCTAATCTTCCATATTAGGGTTAATGACCTCCAAGTATAGTATCTTAATTTTCTTTTGACCTCTAAATATTTCTCGCACCACAGTTTCTCTTTAAACTTAGATGTAATAATATTTTTGAGATTATTGATATTCTGCAAAGTATCATTTTCGTCAATGCACCAATGGTTTAACCAAGCCATGGTATCTTTACACCAACCCTACTTGAGGTGCATGTCATTTTGACTTCATTTTAAAGCAATTTTAGGAAGTCTCTTGTATCTCATGTTATTTATTTTGTGTTTGTACATCATGTACCTAGTCGTAGCCATGCTCTTAATGGGGGAAAGACCCACTTCTGTGAAGAGAATAGGATAAGGCAAGTGAGATCCCAAGTAGAGTTGGTAGGTGGAGCTCCCAAGTCGAGTTGGCATGCGATCTCCCAAGTCGAGTTGGTAGGTGAACTACCAAGTCAGGCTAGTGCTGCAAAATCGTCGCGACAGGCTTCCAAGGCATGTTGGGCATAGTAGGATCCCATGTCGGGCTGAGGAGATTCCAAGTAGTGTGGGTTATTGCGGATGGTCTTGTCTTTGCAAAGAAGGCAGACCTTGCAGAAAGGGTATTGGATTTGGGTGCAAGAAAAGGCTTGTGGAATTCCAATGGGAAGCACACTCTACAAGAGGCATACAAGAAGGTAGGAACACTATTCTGGGTGAATAGAAGTATGGGAAGGGCCCCAAAGAACTCTTGAGATAGGTGCATTTGGTAGACTACAATGGCATGATCTTGGAAGACCTAGTGCGATGTGTGATCATGTGACGGGCTACTGGGAGAGGTGTTGGACGAGAGGAAGATGACCTAGATCATGCTTAGTGCTACAGATGCACTTGGAAAGGTGATGGATGTGGGTTGTGAGTAGACATCCATCTGTGTAGGAAAGATAGTGAGGAAGAATCACAGTTGACTTGGAGGCACACTCTCAAGGGTGTGGCTGGCTAGGAGAGGTGAGCCTAGGATGGTTGGCAAGGTTGCGATGGGTTGTATCTTGTCAAGAGACTTGTGACGGATTTCCGTTGAGGCATAAGAGAAAGTTGTGGATGCGGACTGTGGCTGCTACTACGAGTAGAGCCTAGACATAAGCAAAGTGTGTTTCCAGTTGACATTGTAACTTGAGCTGCTAGTACTACGAGTAGAGCCTAGACATAAGCAAAGTGTGTTTCCAGTTGACATTGTAACTTGAGCTGCTAGTTGGGTTGAAGGCTCTTGGAAACTATGAGAGATACATGAAAAAGAATATAAATGAATCTGTGGAAAAATAATGGTGATAATTTAATATGTCATATACTTTTGGAAAATGTTTTTTCTATTTGATATGTCATTTAAAAAAAATAATTATATCATAAAATTTATTTTGATTCTCAACTCTCTATCACTTATTTGGTTATATTTAGTTTCATAAATTTTGGATAAATATTGTTTTTCATATTTTATTTTTTGTAATTAAAAATATTGTAATTAATATACACTTTGTTGTAATACTCAAATAAGTTTATAAAGTCTTAGTGCATAACTAAGTCTATTGGTTTAGTGTACATGTTACATATTTCACATATTACATTGAAACCACCTTTATTTTTGGAATGATGGCAATCCCAAATGAACAAGAAATCACTAGAAGTACACTTCCTTTCATTATTCAATAAAAAATTTAAGTGCTTCTCTTCCATCATTAGGAGATCACCTAGCTGGTATGGAGGCCCATTATTGCATTGATCGGAGGTCATTTCTCCTAGACAAGGACCACATAATGTTTTTGTGTTTAGCATTTTGGTGCCCTACCATTTTTAACACTGCTTCAAGTAGGTGAATGTTTCATCATCAAATTCTATGACCCAAATAGGTGGATGATCCTAGATGCTAAGGTTAGGTATGATCCCAATCACAAAGTCTATAACCTACCCAAGTCTTTCAAATTTCCTATGGTGAGGAAGGAAAGGATAAGGTAGGAATTACTACTTGCATCAATGACAACACAATGTTCTTAAATTATTTCTTGAAGTAGTGGGAAATCATCGAAGAAATCAACTAGGAATACAACATCAAGATTATGAGGATGTGTATTTGTCAAGTCCTATTTTCTCAATTACGATAAGGTAATTTGATCATTTTGCATGTGACTATAGGTTGTTGGCTTACAAAAATGCATTCACAACCCAACCTTATGTCAAATATTTCAATGATCTTGTCATTTTACCTCGAACAATGCCTTAATTACATGTTCTACCATGCATAACCTATTCCACCATGCATACTACTTAATTGTCGTTGTTTAATCTAGTTATTATTACTTCCATCGTCACTTTTGTCACTTGTTCTTTGACTAAAACATATATTGTATTTTGATCCATTGTCCTTAGAGGGGACACATTGTTAGAGTGTTTGTAACTATCCTAGTACCTTTGGTGCCTTACTTTTCTACAGGACTTCACTGTGTGGTTGGAATGTAGCTACACACCCTTATGACACTCATTCCTAGATGCTAAGTTTGGGATTATTGTCCCAATAAAAATTCTACAACTTACCAAGTCTTTTGAATTTCCTATGGTGAGGAAGGCTAGGATAAGGCAAGCATCACTCCTTGCATCAAAGACAACACAATGTTCTTAAATTATTGTTTGAAGCAGTGGGAAATAATCAAATAAATCAATGAGGAATACATTATCAATAATATGAGGACGGGCATGTGTCAAGCCCTATTTAAAATTATCAACATTATTTTTTGTGTGAAGAAGATGCCGTTATAGTTCCAAATAGTGGGTATACCTACTTTCTATGGTGTTTCACTCAGAATTCAAGTTAGAATGGGATGCAATCATCAAGTGATAATTTCAAAACCAGTTAGTTTAGATCCAGTAGGAGTCGCACACCCATTTATTCATGTGCAATTGTATCTTTTGGCAAGAAAATTTATTTTTTCCACTAGTTATGTTACCAAAGGAGCTTAAGAATGAGTTTATGCATGTAGTGGAACAAGAAGTGGTTGATTGGTTCTTGAAAATAAGGGTTTAGGTCCATGAGACTATTGAAAACTTCATAGGATGGGTAATATTGGTTGTGGAATAGGTGAATGACTAATTTTACATAGGAATCTATGACTATATTTGGGTATGGGGACTTCCAGATCATCTAATGACCGTATCATAATTCATGAATGGTGAAGTAATCATATGTGAAGTTTGTCAACAATTGCTAGTCACTAACAAACACTTTGATGTATCAATAACGCCACCCCCTAGAAACTCTTGCAGACATAAATAGGGATTATTTCTTAAAGGAGTAGTTGGAAAAGGAAGTAAAATTTGCATACTTACTATAGCCAAAATTCATAATTATGAAAATGTCCTATTATGACCTTTTGAATCACTCATATGAATTCTAGCACTCAAAGTGGAACATATGGATAGGGGAACCTTTGATGAGGAGGATTTATTCTACAAGCATGGGGATTCTGAATAACAAATTAATGATTTACATGCATATTAAGAAAAATGGGTTGGTGGGCTGTAGTAGATTTGGAACCCAATGAAAGGGAGAAATACAACATTGATGAGGAATTCGATAAAGAGTAATTGGTGATCTATGTTGAGGCCTACGAGGAACTTGATGGACATGATAATATTCATCATAAAAATTCAAAGCACATCATGTTTGGGTAACATCATGACTATAAGAGGACGAAATATATGAGAAACCATTAAGGGAAATGACTAATCAAATTAAGTTGGTACAATATCAGAGGAAAGTGTAATGTAGGTAGAGAAAGAGGTTAGTGGGATTGAGGCTTATATTTCCTTAGACCATACAAAAAAGAATGGGAAAACATGGTGGCTTTAGAAGCATGGATGTTAAGGTAGAGTCACCAATGCTAAATAAAATGAAGACTCTAAAGAAAAAGAAAAAATCAAAGATGAACCCAAAGGAAAAGCAAATTGAATTGGTGTTATAAAAGGAACAAGAGAATAAGGGAGCCCCAATAATTGAGGAGAAGTAAGAAACCAAGGTAGGAAGTAATTATTGACAATTGCCAATACCTAGTGGAACTCATAAAACCCTCAATGTGAAGGGGATGGGAATATTATTAGGCATACCTATGACCATCGAGAATCTACTTGAATCAACTCAAAGATTAATTCACATGGCTAAAAAGAAAGTGGGAAAAACTTAGAGAAAATTTAATAGTCAAATAGGGAGTGTTTTGAACTAAAATTTCTTCTTAAGTTGTTGATACGAACCGTTACACCAAAACCTCGAGATGTTAGTGAAGGCCGCCCACCAGGATCTTAACATCCCACCACACTCCGCAGTCCAGACTCTGGGCTGGATGTGCGCCCATTCGGTGGTGTCCCCTTTGCGCCGTACGAGCCCTGGGCGAACACTGCAATGCCGGCATTGCCACCCGCTCTATGACTTGAACTTGGGTGGAGGCTCTGATACCAGATGATACGAACCGTTACACCAAAACCTCGAGATGTTAGTGAAGGCTGCCCACCAGGATCTTAACAGTTGTAAACAAATTATAAGACATAACTTCAAATCCATGAGCATAACATGTGGAATGAGTAGGAAGAATAAATGATGAGATAGGAAGATAAAGTAAAAAGAGAAAGGATAAAAAAAAATAGTGGCGAAAGAGGAAGAGAGGGGGTAAACATATCATTGTGAAGAATAATTTGACTCCATATATTTTAAAAAGGAATACCACATGAACTAAGAAAGGAGGAGGAAAACGTTGGGGAGCAATGAGAAAAAGAAGCCAAGGCCACTTAACAAAAAGGATAATAAGAAATGAAGGCATAACATAGGGGAAAGGAAAATTGTTGATAGGAAGAAGAAGAAGAAATGAATGGGTCCAACATAATATCTTCCAAAAAAAAGTCAACTCTGAAAGAAGGAAAGGTACCAAAGGAGGCTAAGATCAAAACCTATCAAATGTTATTATACTTTTCTAAATAGCAACTTTATGTGGATTCAACCAAAGTAAACCAAACAATAAAGAAAACCATAAATATAGAGATTAATCACATCCATATGAACAAGGAAATGATAAAAAATTGCATCAATTGAATTAGTGGTAGAGGACTGACTATAGTGTGAAAAGTCACAAGAGGAAAAGGGACATGAATAAAATTCCAATAGAGAGAATGAAAAAAGCAGAGTATAAGATGTCCCATAAGAAGGGTGATGATGAGTAGGATATAAAAAAAGGTCACATGGGGCAAGGTGAAATATTCATAATCTAGAGAAAGAAAAAAGAATAATACAAATGTATTAGTTTCCTAACCATACCCTAAACATAGTTCTTGTTGGGCATGCTCAACATACAATCACTTATTGAAATCTTTTCCATCTTCAAAACATGTCATGCATAGATCTTGTTTCTATAGAAAAATAGGAAGGAACTAGATCACTTATATGAATAGGTATATAGTCAAGAGATTGTGGATGAAGTGTGGGTAGATAGAGAAGGAAAGAAACTCAAAATGCATGATAAGTGTTGGCTTAATTTTAAACCAAGATCCAAATTAGTGTCCAACAAAGTGGGCATGTTGTAGTTTAGGTATTGGAATTTTCAATCCCCATGAAGAAGAAGTTATCACCCAAAGTACAATGCCAAGAGATAATTTTATACATAGATTATACAATACGATTGTTGTTACTAATTCCCATCTCGATACTAATACTTCAAAATTAACTATTATCCATGCAATTTTTTAGATCAGAAATTAAATTCAATAATTACCAAGAATCTAACATGTTTAAACTCATATTATAAGCATTAGATAAAACAATAAATAAAAAAATAAAAGAGAGACAGAGGAAAGAAGTTTACGTGGAAAAACCCCAATATGGGGAAACATCGATAGATGATGAATTGTATTCCTTGGGGAAACTCTCTAATATTACAAGCTTGGACTCCCCACATATATCACCTCACATTGCATTGTGTTCCATTAGGCCTCCTTGAAATCTATTATATAACTTAGAGGGACAGTATATCACAATCCCGTGATGCATGTGGTATAATACATTTTTAAGATAGGTAGTTATTGAAGAATAATTTATCCTGATAATATAAGATTACAAAATGCTTAGGCATATACATTAAATTCTATACCACTAGGCCATCATTAACACATTCTAACATTTCCCCTTAATGATGACTAGAGGGAGATAACACAATTTGGAGGAAGATGTCATTATGTTATCATTGCTCCTTGATGACAACTTCTCGCATCCCCAATAAGTTGTGAAGATGAAGAAACTTTGCCTCCATCATGGATTTGGTGAAGATATCAACATCTTGTTGTTTAATAGGACAATACTCCACACAAATAACACCAGTAGCAACCAAATCTCAAATATAATGGGGATCAAGGTCAATGTTTTTGGTTTTGGAGTGATATACTAGATTGTATGCAAGATAAATTGCACTATGAATGTCACATGCTAACTCAATAGGAGCATTCTAAACCAGTCCAAACTCAGTAAGGACATGTTGGATCCATAATGTTTCTTTAGTTGCTTCCTTATCTTCCCTATACTCTACTTCACAATAAGAAAGACAAAGTGTTCTCAATTTCTTACTTAACCATGAAATTGGACTTGAACCAAGCTAAAAGAATATATATCCTACAACAGACCCATTGTCAGTATAATATCCTAGACAATCAGAATGGATGTAACGAATAAGTGAAATAGAATCATTATTAGAATAGAAAAAAACATAATGTAGAGTTCCTTGAAGATATATGAGAATCCTTTTAGCTACTTTCCAATGGTTGTCATGAGGATTTTGCATAAACCAAGAGACCATGCTAATAAAAAAAGAGATATCATGCCTCCCATGTGTAAGATAGATCAAACTTCCAACAAGTTGACAATATAGCATCTCATCAACATTGAAGAGGAGTGTCACAATCAATAATTAATTTTAACCCTAACTGAAATGGTGTTGGTGAAGGATTACAATCAATCATTTGAAACTGAGCTAGAAAATCCAAAGCATACTAAGGTTGAGAAAGGAAAATCCCATCAGCCATGTACTAGACCTAAAGACCTATAAAATAATTCAATAGGCCTAAGTCCATCATTTCAAACAGTTGCTTACGATGATTCTTCAAGTATTCAATGAAGAAAGTTGGATGTCTGTGAAGATTAGATTATCAACATAAAGAGAAACAATAAGGAATTCATCTTCAAAGAATTTAACATACAAATTTAGATCATATAAACAATGCCTGGAACCACTCATCAAGAAATGAGTATCAATTTTCTTATACCAAGCCCTAGGTGCTTGTTTAAGACCATTAAAAAACTTGTTAAATTTGCATACCAAACTTGAATTTTCAGAGGTGATGAAACCAGGTGGTTGCTGCATATAAATTTCTTCACGAAGACCACAATTTAAAAAAGAACTCTCAACATCCATTTGGTGAATTTCCCATTGAAAGGATGCTGCAAGAGAAGTGATAGTTCTGATGGTGTTCATGTTAGCAATTATGGTAGCAAAGGTTTAGTATAATCTATAGCTTCTTTATGAAGAAATCATTTGGTGACTAACCGAGACATATTCTTTTCAACCTATCCTTCTACAATGAAATTTGCTTTATAAATCAATTTGCAACCAAGAATATTCTTACTAGTAGGAAGGGGGATGAGGGTCCAAATATTTTTCATCATCAAAGATTCATATTCAACAGCCATTACTTTCTCCCATTATGGTTTTCCTTTAGCTTTCGTACATGTGGAAGGATCGTGTGTGTCTATTATTTTTTCCACGAGAGAAAAATATGATCTAGTCCTTCAAATGTTGGATGGAACACCAACATTATAACCTGTAGATTGAAGTTCCTTTCATGGCCAAATTGGAAGAGTGTGTGTAGTGGTGGAAACTACACAAGTATCTTTAGGAATTTCAAGTGGATCACTAGAACCAATAAGGGAAATATTATCTAGGTCTTGTACAGTACTCGAGGAAGGACTAATAGACACTAGCCTAATAGAAGATGGATGTAAGTTCAAGGTAACATGAGGTTCAATAGACTTAGGCACTATGTGTTAAATTTTGATATTAATGTGGAATTATAGTAGTACTTGAAATCAATGAATAATAAAAAAGCATAAGCATTCACATGAGACATAGTATTTACCCTGGGGAAACCCTCTAGTACTTGAGGAAGAAAACCTGAGCAAAATATTCTTTAGAATATTATAGATAGTAGAGAATGTATTTACAATGAGCAGATTACATCAAGCACCCCTGGTGCATTATTAGAGAGAAATACGAAGCACCCCTGGTGGAATCACAGAGCAAGAGAGAAGATGGAATAATAGATCTTAGAATAATATTCTACACAAAACAAATTTGCTGATTTTAGTCACATGCATAAAGAAAACGAATTTCCTTCAAGAGAGAAGATAATTTTCTCTCACATTTAATTCATCAATCCTGCATAACATATATATACCATATTTCTCATGATTTGGATTTTATTTTATCTTCTGACTTCATGATGAACTCACTGTTCATATGGATTCTAGGTCACTTAGTTAGTTAGATAACTCAAGTGTCATCATGCAAGTGTCGAACCTCAAGTATCGCAACTCAAGTGTCTCAACTCAAGTTGTCGTAACTCAAGTGTCATAACTCAAGTGATGTCTTTTAGTTCAACTTAAGTGTTGTTTTTTAGTTTAACTCAAGTTTTGACATGAAAAACACTTTAGTTAACTAGATCTTCTTTAATAACACTTAGTTAACTCTTTTAACTGAATTCCTTCTTGATAACATCAATGAAGTGAACAATTCGAATTCTCCTTTAAATAGCTGAAGTCTTTCTTGTTAACATCACTGAAGTTTAACAATTCAAGTTCTCTCTTATTTAACTAAATTCTTTATCTTTATTGAAGTGAGAAAATTGAGTTCTCTCTTATCTTATCACATCTTATCTTTATCTCTTGTCTTATATGCATGGTACATATGTTCCAAATTTAATTTATTTATCATATGAAATATACTAAGGAGATTTTTCCAATGATGTGATCATCTTGCTCTATTATCGTTTCAAGTGGTCATATGCTAAAGTAATTCACTCTAGAGGTGGCTAGTCTTCAGAGGAGACTTAATATCTCAACCATGATTAGTAGTACATCACACACCATTCATGCTTCGACATGCAAAGAATTACCTCAACACATGAGGATCTATCTTGACACAAAAGACCTTAGTCTTGACAAACAATATTGTACAGAACCATCACTTTGACATACAAAGCAATTACCTCAAGACTTGACGCTTATTCATTCTTGAGTCCAACTCAAGATTATTATCCAACGTTCCTGATTCCAACTCAAGATCCTATGAGGAACTACCTTGACGTACGAGGCTCAATCTTGACACACAATATTGACTTGGAGAATGACTCATGATGTTGTAACTTTAACACTCCCTCTCAACAAGGGAGGCATTCTCTTCCATACCAATCTTGTCTCGAAAGTACCTATACTTCATTAAGGAAATAGGCTTAGTAAACATATCTTCTATCTTGGGCATAATAGGCCTGGGGTGAGGTTGAGATTCCATATTGAATTCATTAGGGCGATTTTGAGGCCTAGTTCTTGAGAAAATAGAGCCACCACTGATCTTCCTTTCGCCATGTGGGGTACCATTGTTGCTCCCCTCTCCATTCTTGCTTCCTAGCTGCTGAGCTAAGAAATCTCTAGTCTCTTTTATGGATTGAACAATATTGTGAGAGATTTCTTGTAATCCTTTCATCATGATTTGAAAAAAGAGTTTGAACTCATCTTTGTATTCATTGTGAGACATGTTTGAATCTCCTTGTAGTTTCCCTTCAGTAGAATTGATTTCTTCTCCCTCTTCTTCTTCTTCTGACAGAGGACCCTTCTTCTTAGAATCTGAGTATCTTCTTGGACTCATAGAAAGATTTCAATATAAAGTTCATAGGACCATGATATGATACCACTTTAATGTACCAAGTAGGGATTATGATACACTAACTCAATCTCCTACCAGAATAAACTAAAAACAATGGATTATGTGGGCTAGTTTTACTGCAGGTATGAAAAATCAAGCACTCTGGATGGGAGGAGGAATATTATATATGATAATACTATTCCACAAAGCATTGGGACTATTTATGGTTTGAAATAATCAAGGATTAAATCTACTACAATGCTCATGGGAACCCCATCATATGCAAACTAGTACTTCACTATTCATTGACTGGAAGCTCTTGGTGAAGGATTATGACTTTAGGAGGATCAATAAAATCAATTTAAATTAAATATAAAGTCATTTTTCATTCCAAAAAGTTATATAAGGTTCTGGTAAATTCTCACAAAGATACAATGAAAATTTCCTACTAGGATTGCATAACTAGTTAGAATTCAGGACTTCCAAAAGTCAATGAAGGTTCAATAAATTATGATATGAGACTTGGAATAATTCATATGAAATATTAAACAATTCCAAGAACGAGAATTACCTCATTTGGATCAAGACTCATTCATTTATCAAATGCATTCTGGAAACTAGATAAATTCTATGCAAATCTAGAAGGGGTGTAGAAAACTCAGAATATTTCATACTTCTGCAATATTAAAGTTTATCAATGATATAAGAGGATAAAATTTAATGTAATTACATCATATGTAATCCAATATGCTTCTAAAAATAGCACAAGAACTCTTCTCCTCTCAACACAACAAACTTGCTCTAGAAATCAACAGGAAGCTTGAAGATTCGAACCACAGACTTCATAACACTTCTTCTGATCTTCAAACCAGACTTGACTAAGCTACAAAAAATGCAATAAAATCATTGTAAATGGCTGACTTCCATCATCCTCTCACAGGAAGCAGGGGCACATCTCCCAAGTCTTTGAGGCACAATTGCTCTCAAACCAATACTCAAACTAAAAAATATGTGAAGGGTGTGTGCACTCCTTTATTTATATATGGAGTATGACTTGAGGAGAAAGTATCCTTTACTAATTCTCCCTCATGAGTGGATACGGAAATCTAGTTTTCCTCCTTTTTCCTTTTTTGCTTTTTGCTTTAGCTATTTCTTATTTTTCTAGATTTTTTGACTTATCCTGCTTTTCTAGAATTTCCTGCTTTCTGCTTTTGTGCTGCTTTTGGCTTTATGCTGCTTTTCTTGAGTTTTTGCTTCTTTTCTGATTTGCACCATCTTTCTTTCCTTTTCCTGATTTTCTAGATTTGGATGTTTTCATCTAACTTCTTCTGCAAGTCATCTCCAAAGTCAACTTTATCCACTAAGGAGCACTTGTGGAGCATTATCCTCTTTTATTTATGATGAAATTATTTAATGGATGAAAAATAATTATTTCAAGTGCATAATAACTTTGGAAAAAATAATTCACACTCCTAATTAACCCCATAGTAAATGAAGTTGTCTCCTCAACCCAAGGGATTGGTTGGGTTAGGAACTTGATCCACCGATCACTGTTGGGGGACATGATAGGATTTTAGCCTTTCCTCTGATAGGATTTTGGGATTTCCTTTGATGGGATTTCAAACCTTCCTCTGATGGGATTTTGGACCTTCCCCTTATTGTATTTTGGGGTTTACTCTATTAGGATTTAAGGATTACCCCTGAAGGGATTTTATACCTTCCTCCGATAGGATTTACAACCTTCTTTTGATGAGATTTCAGACCTTTTCCCAAAGTTATTTTGGGATTTCCTCAGACATTATCTTGGGATTCTCTCCAATAAGCTTTCAGAATTTCTCCTGAAGTGATTTTAGTATTTCCTCCATTATATATTCATACTTGAATTTGATATGCTTCACTGCAAACTCTGATAGTATCAGTTTGATAACCACATTGGAAAATTGACACTACATCCAATATCTTGATGAACAACTAAGTTTTCTTCTTCTTGGAACTTGTGCGGTAAATTGGAATGCATTCAAATTTTCTATATAAAGTATGGAAATGGTTACAGTGGAGCCCAACACTCCTATGGGTGGCTATGGTTACACTCAAAAAATCCCGGTTTAAGTCCGAAATGGTGCCTAAAATTCATGTGCCTGACCTATGGCCGAATATTGTTGCCTCATTAATCTCGTTGTTTCATTTAAGTTAGGGAAATTCTTGGATCAAATGAACTAACAAGTTAGGTAACAACACCAAACATAGTGGGAAATAAAGCATGAAAAATATATTCTATCAAAAATAAAAAAAATAAAAAATTCTTTCCCTTGATATTTTTATATTTTAACATATACGCGCAATTAATAGTTCTAGAGAAAGTATTCAATTTCATGTTATTAATTGTTTATATGATTTTAAAATTTTCATTTTGACTAATAAAATTCTTAACAAATACTATATAATATGAAAATCATTGTTATGTTTTTATTTAAGAATAAATAACAATTATAACATAACATATATATAAATAAAATAAAAAAGAAGAACATGGAAAATAAACAAATCCAAAGTTTGTACAACTCTCTAATATCCCCATTTTCAACCCATAAAATGCATTAAAGTATATTATGTAAAGTTATGTAAATGTTCATATGGATTCCTAGTGTGGAACTCAAGGCCAAGGCTACCCTAGTGAATATATTTATATGGACCATGTGGTTGGCATGTCATGATGATGTAAAATCTAGATAAATATTGTGTTAGAAAATGATAAAAAAGGTCAAGATGGCTATGCAAAGAGCACTAAAGGGGAAGAGGAAAGGGGAGGGGGGGGATAGGACCCATCCATTTGCTTCCATGTGCCTTAAATGACATAATTAATTCCCATTGAATTATTAAATCCAATCATTGAATCCATATGTGAGGTTGGTGGAAAACGTCTCCTCATGTTATGGAAGCATGGGTTGAATATACTTATATGATAGCGGTGAGAGTAAGTTCTTCTATAGTTAAAAGCAATGTCAATTGTATTTTCCCCATAATCCCATCTCATTTGGAGTCTACCACTCATTATCCATGTATATTTTTACACTAGGTACAATTTTTCTCATGTTATTTTCTCTATAATCATTACCATACCAGACTGTGAAATAACTAGAAATTTGAATTGTGAAGGGAAATTGAACACATTAGAAGGAAGAGAATGCTTGTAGGTGATCATAGAGGCTAGGAAATATATGAACCTTTATCCATTGATTTTTTTCGACTCTTGAAGTACTTGATAAGCCATGAATTTATGTTATAGGAGGTTCTCCAACAACTTACAATAGGTTGGACTCTTTTCACACAAAATAGTAAGCACTATAAGGGTTAGATTTCTTGAGGGAACTATGGAGCAGTGAATAAAAGTCCTTCCTTGCGTTGTGTGGCACTGTATAAGAGAATTCCATGGCTCGGATGACTGAATGAGATCCCTATAAATTACCAAAGGTGAGCAATTTGGCTAAGCATGAGAGAAAATGTGTTTTGGGTTGAGAGAGAGAATCCTATAGGTGTTTCCTTCACCCTCGTGGCATCATAGCCCAAATTTTAGGATGTTATTTGCAGTTGATACTTACGGTTGGGTGGAAAATTACTCTTACAAAGCCAATTGCTTGGATTTTCTTTGTTAAAAGATAAGTATTCTTCGTGTCTATGAATTGGAAAGATTTTAATTTTCTTCTTGTGATAATTATGCTTGTTTATGCATGATATGTGTGTGTGGATGGTTTTTTATCTTCATTGTGGTTTAAATTCATTCATTTGTACATACATTTATTATCTATGAATTCATGTTATGACCTATGAGAATAAATTTATAAGCATGGAATTTTCAAATACGCCCTCCTATGATCAGAATGATGGATAGAGACGTTACAAACTCTATTAAATTATGTGTAACTCTATTAAATATGATGAAATGCGTTGTCACTTCTCCTTATGATCCAAAAGTCCAATTTGGTTTTCACCTTCCAAACTTCAACTCTCACACAATACAATAGCGAATTTGACATAGTTACACACACAAATTTACAAATACTCTCACATTTTATGAAAAAAAATCATATTATTTTAAAATATGTGATAATAATAATATTTTTATATATTTAAGAAATAATTTTTTACATTTATATTTATGATTATGAACTTACATTAAAAATATAATTTTTTTTCTACATCATTTTCATTGATATTATTTATATAACTTTTATATGTTGTTATTAGTCCATGCCTTGGTTGTAGGGACTATAGGAATCAATTTGTTCGACCTCTATTACTATGGAACATTTCCTAATGCATTATATCCTAATTTCTTTTATGTGGTTTGTGTTCTATCCAATGAACAGATTGGAGGCCTTCTTTGGCCTCTTTTTGAGGAAATTATGCTAGTTCAAACATCGGGAACATATTCCTTTTCTACTTCCAAAGAACTAAACATATTGCAGCCTCTTATCCTTCCCCTCTACGGGAACATATTCATTTGCTAGTCCCTAGAGAAAATTCCTCCCCCTAATGGGTGAGATAACTCAACTCTTCCTATTCCGTTGCTTCTTCTACAGTTCCTTCGTTGGCTTTTCCTGTTGCATTTTCTTGTCACTGGGTTCACCTAAGTGGAAGTGATCTTAGCAATTCCTTTACCAAAGAAAAATCATATCAGGTTTGCATTTGGAGTTTAGTGAGGTTCTTGAATCATAATAGTAACAATTTTTATTTGTATTATTATTCCAAAGGGAAAGAATTCTGTGGCTTTAAAAGTAGGCCCAAACAAAACTAAATACGGTATTTGGCTATACATTTTGCAATAATGATTAAAGTGTAGAGAGAACCATTTGAGTCATTGAAATCCATAGATACTGCGTGTAATGGTTTTTCATGTTAATTTCATTTTCAGTCTTTGAATATGCTTTTCCACTTGAGATAAAGTGGCTTTAAGTAGCATAGTATCTTTCACTAGAATCTTCACATAATCATTTAACTATTTAGTAGTAATGGTGGCTTACTGATATGATAGCCAATTAAAGGTTCAAAAATTAGGAATCATACTTTAATTATCAACCCAGGGATCGTGCAAACTTAATAGGTGTTGGGAATTATATGTGCAACTGTTGAGATATTTCTATCTGGTGACTTAATCTATGAAACTGGAAATGATTCTAACAAGAAAACATGAAATTTATTCTATTAAATGCACATGATATTGAATCTAAAAAGCATTAAGGTTTTAGTCTATGAAAGCATGGAGATTTATTCTAAGAAAACATATATTTAATATACTTTTTAGTCTATGAAAGCATGGATATTTATTCTAAGAAAACATATATTTAATATAATTAACACATGATTCGATTTTAAAACTGGAACTAACTTATGAAAGCACGAAATCATTAATTTAAGAAAACAATAAATATTTTTCCTATGAAATGCCTTGAAGATTTAAACTCAGAAAACGGTAAATTATTTAATCTAATAGAACAATCAAAATTTACTCTATGAAAACAAGGAATGTTAATCTAGGAAAGTGTGAAATATTCAATCTAGAAAAACTGGAATAAACTAGGAATCTATCTGAACAACTCACATAAATGACCTACAACACTACAGATGCCATACATTCGAACTACAGTCATTGTTATTCTTTTCTACAGAAAGACAGAGCGATTTCAGATATTGAATTCAAAATTCTAGTTGGTAATTCATAGCTTCAACTATCTAAAAACAAATTTGAATCCACATATCTAAATTATTCAATAAAAAAAACTGATGATGATCTCAATGAAATGAAACTTGTAAACCTATTTAATCAACTTAGACAAATAAATGCATGAAATTAATTTTTCTAAATGAAAAACGAAACTCATGCACAACAGGATGAGGGGGGCCAACTCAAACGTATACATAAGCTTAAATTAAACTATGAACTCACAAATTTGGAAAACCATGATTTATCCATTAAGCTGTTTAAAAATCCATCATCAAAGGTACAAAAATGACTACTGCAGAAATTGTTTAAATATTTCTAAGGTGAAAACGAGAATGTATCTATGTATATCTCTCACGTAATGCACTAGTATCTATTTATTACAAAAATTCAGAATATCCTAAAAAAATCTACTTTGGAAATCATGAGATTAATCCTCTTTGGATTCATCATTTTCTGAAAATTAGGGGAGACTTGTAGTCTCTTGAATTGATCTTGATTTATTTCTCCATTTATTCCCGTGGTAAACTGAAATTGACTACTACTGAGCTTGCTTATATTTAGCCCCAATAAGGTTCAATCTATTGTCCTTTGTTATTGCCACCGACCTACACTTAATCGTACATAACACTAATCCACTTGTTATCTCTTTTTAAAGCACGCTAAACAAAGAAATATTACCACATATCCAACATTACTTTATAATCAACTATAATCATACCCAAGCCTACAGAAAGGGGGTTATTTCATGCTAAGTTGCTGCTCTATGGCAATCTAAAAGACGATTTGTAAGTGCAAATGATACCTATAACATGGGCCTATCATATCCCCCAAACTTGAAGATGTTACACATCCCTATGTAACCCATCTCCTTGGCTTAGTAGACCTGTCTACTCTCCAATTGTCTCTCTGATATCCTAGGAAACTATTCTTGGTGCCCCTGTCTACCTATAGTACCCCATATTCTGCTCCTCTTTGGTCTAGTTCCTCTTTTCTTCTCCTTCATTAATTTCCTCTCTAAGAGTCAGGGGAAGGAGGAATGGTGGATTTATCTTTAATCCAATCCATCTCAATTTGTTCTTTAGTAGGGATTCCTTGTACATTTCAGCTCTAAACAAGGAAATCTTCATCCCATGGGGAGAGTGTGGCTCTCTTTTCTTTAAATCTACAGAGACTCTTTTCCATCTATTGTTGATGGAGTCCTTCATGTCCTCATGGATGCCTTGAAGAGTTTTGTCGAAATGATCAATGGATTCTTGTTGTTTTTTTTCAAGGATAGGGATCATATCCTTGTCAGTTGTCAACTTATTCTTATCTTGGATCACAGCTTCGGGATTAGATGCTTCTTCCCAAATCCACAATGCATTTTCCCATTCCTCCAAATAGTAAATGTCGACATCCTTAGACCTTTCCACTTCATGATTAATCCAAGAATAGAGAGCCCTTAGCTAAAATTCACCGATGTATAGGTTAGGTGACAAATTGTATGGGTTAGGCAGTACAAAATTATGGAGGTAAAACTCATACAATTGGTCTTTTCCCAAGTCTATATTATCTGCTGATGCATCCAAAAAGTTTTTCGGAGTGACCAATTCAAGTGGAAAATCATTCTTTAACTTGCGCAACTGAATCTTGAGCCATTTCTCTCTGAGATAGATGGTATAGATCCTAGAAGAGATCTCATAGCTAACAATATCCTCGTAGATATTGGTAGTTTTATCCATTGTGGCCTCTAGCTTTAGTATTTGTTGGTTTTTCTTTGTCAATTTCTCTTGACACTTTTAAAGTTCTTCCTGTAATGCCTGATTTTGTTGTTCTAGACTTTTGTTGATAGGCCTACTGTATTTTGAGGATTTGTATTTTCTTGTGTATTACTGGGGTTTCTGCTAAAGTTGCAAACTTCCCACTATGTCTTGCGGTAGTGGAGGAATGCGTTGCAAGTTTTAGTGCTACTAAATCCTCTTTTACTCTAGCTAGTTCGGATAAAGCATCTGTTAATCGAGAGTCTTCTTTGATTGGTGTATATGCATCTGTAAACCCTAAGGATCCTCCTTCTAAAATCTCACAATCATCTTGGTGATCCTGGTGTCGATGTATATGTAACTTTGGAATGTATTTCATCTATGTATTTCATATATATTTATTGTACCCTTATTAGAGATGTGTTATTCCTCTATAAGGAAGTGTCGTCATGTGGATTGACAAGTGTCGCAAGTGTGTGTACTTGCCGATGGGTTATTAGACCACCATGTGGGGTCGGCCCTGAATTATATATATTATAATGTGGATGTACCTAGCTAGACAAGTCGGCCCCATAAGGTCACTGGGCAAATAGATTAGTATAAATAGAGATCAGGTGATCTCTATTTAGATCACTCGGAAAAGTATCTCACTCTCACTTAGAAAGTGGCACACTAGTGAGGAGGAGGATCATCTGCTACTAGGAGACTATCTCAGTGTATTTTGGTTGTACTTTGGTTGAGCCATTGCTCTCTCTATCTCTGAGAAAGTTGGGTTTTTCACCTTAGGGTTTTCCCCACGGAAACTCGGTGTCTCTTGTCTCTCATGCTTTTGATTCTTGTGATGCTTGTCATGCTTATTGTGATTGTCATGCATTGATATACTGTATATGTTATTCTCTCAGCAAAGATCCTAGAGTATTGTGAATTAATGCTCAAAATTTAACATGGTATCAGAGCTAACCTGAGAAGAAGACATTTTGCAGTGACGGAAACTTGAGTTTCTTGTTTATTGGGTTTCTCTCCATAGATTTTGGAAAAACAGTATAGTAGATTGACTCTACTCATCAAGGCGCATCTATCTGTCCAATCATAATTCAATTCCGAACATTTTCATATTTGGCCCTAAAAATTAGGGTTTCCACAAAAATAGGAATTTCTGGAATCTGAAGACACAGCTAGAAGCTTCTTGCAAAAATCAAAGTTTAGAGCTTTGGATCGAGATTTTTGGCTGGGTAGATCTTCGGGAAACTCAAACCCTAATTCAGGGCTCTCCCTAGTGAACCTGGGAGGACAAAAAGTCAAATATGAAGGGTAAAACTTTGTTGATCTCAAATTCTGAATGCACCAGGCTGATCAGCTCATCAAAGCGCATCTTTCTATCCTTTCAGAAATTTGAAATTCACATTTTGATTTTTTAAGGTTTTTTCGACAAACCCTAATCCGGGACCAGATCCAGTTTTCAGCATTTCAAGTGGTAAGACCTAAATATTTTCTATTTCCATTTGAAGTACTCTTTAAGATGTCTCTCCACACCAAGCTTGAGGATAAGCTTGAAGGGGATGATAACTTCCGAGCCTGGAAGTATAGGATTGGGTTAATCCTGGAAGAGAATGAGTTGGACTCATATATAAAAGAAGACATCTCTATCCCAGAGGATGAAGAGGCCAAGGTATTGCATCAGAAGAACTTGGTCAAGGCAAAGAGAATCATTGCTGATTCTATCAAATACCATCTCATACCCCATGTGTCTTCTCTTAAGACACCCAAGGAGATGTTTGACTCTTTGACCAAGCTATTTGAAGGGAAGAACATAAATCGGAAGATGACCCTGCGGAACCAATTGAAAGGAGTAAAGTTTTAGAATGGAGAAACCATTCAATCTTATTTTTCAAGGGTCTCCCAGATCAAGGAACAATTAAAAGCAGTGGATGAAAGGGTGGATAATGGTGAAGTGGTGATGACCACTCCAAATGGTCTACCCAGGTCATGGGATTCCTTTATTTAAGGAATTTGTGCAAGGAAGAAGTTGATCTCCTTCAACAAGTTGCGGGAAGAATGCTCTCAAGAAGAAGCTAGACTTATAGCTCGTGAGGAAAAGATGGGAGGTGAAGATCAAGCTCTTGCAGCTCACACCAAAAGAAGCAAGCCCAAGAAGGAGCACTCTTGCCACAAGAGATCCTATCAAAAGAATAAGAAGGATCTAAGATGCTTCACATGCAATGAGAAGGGTCACTTTGCTTCAGATTGTCACAAGAACAAAAGGGATAATAACAACAACTCCAACAAGAAGAAGAAGGGCAGCAAAAGAAAGTTTCATGCTCATGCTGCCGAGGATGATAAACCTCCAAAGAAGAAGGCTAGGGAAGAAAGTGATGATAGTGATGTTGACTCATCAAGTGAAGAAGAGTATGTTCTAATCTATGCTCTCACAGGTAACATATCCCATGGTTTTAATGATTGGTTGATTGATAGTGGAGCTTCCAAACACATGACTGGGTTTAAGGAATATTTTGTGAATCTATATGAACATGAATCACCCCATAAGGTGAAACTTGGGGATGATTATCAATACCCAATCAAAGGAAGTGGTGAAGCCTCCTACAACCTAGATTCTGGAAAATATTTGAAGATGAAAGAAGTCCTTTATGTACCTGGGCTCAAGAAGAACTTACTCTCCATCTCTGCATTGGATGCAAAAGGTATGAGGGTTGCATTTGTGGATGGCCAAGTCCTAATGTGGCCAAAGGGTAAAACAATCAATGATGCAGTAGTGATTGGAGAGCAAGAGGGAGGTTTGTATAAATTGAAGGGTCAACTTGAACATGCCATGATCCATGAATCCATGGAACCAAGTGAACTTTGGCATAGAAGACTTACTCATATGCACTATAGAGCACTTCCAATTACAAGCAAGGATATAGAGGGTCTTCCTGAAATCAAGACTAAACATGAAGGTGTTTGCAAAGGATGTGCAAAAGGTAAGAACATTAAGAAGGCTTTCCCAAGTAGTGAAAGTAAGGCAAAAGACATCCTGGAAATCATCCACTCAGATGTATGTGGTCCTATGTCATCCAGTTCTCTGAGTGGGTATGTTTACTATGTCTCATTTATTGATGACTTCTCTAGGAAGACTTCAGTATACTTCTTGAATAACAAAGATGAGGTGTTTGATAAATTCAAGGAATTCAAAACCTTGATGGAGAATCAAACTGACAAGAAGATCAAAACATTCAGATCCGACAATGGTGGAGAATTCACCTCAGGTGACTTCAAGAAGCTTTGTAGTGATTCAGGGATTAAGAGGGAGTTTACTGCTCCTTATAATCCTCAACAGAATGGAGTTGCAGAAAGGAAGAACAGAACTATCATGGAAGTAGCAAGGGCAATGTTGCATGACCAGGATCTACCTATGCATCTATGGGCAGAAGCAGCTAGAATAGCTGTATATGTGCAGAACAGAACACCCCACAAGATATTGGACAACAAGACACCATAAGAGGTCTTTTATGATAAGAAACCTGAAGTCAGTCATCTCAGAATATTTGGTTGTCCAGTATACACTCATGTTCCAAAGGAAAAGAGGACTAAACTAGATCCTTCAGGAAAGAAGGGTATCTTTGTGGGTTACAGTGAAAGCTCGAAGGCTTACATAATATACTTTCCAGGGTTCAAGAAGATTGATGTCAGCAGGGATGTAACATTTGATGAAAACTCAGCATTCATCAAATCAAGGAAGGCACCTATCAAAGTTTATGAAGAACCTAAGGAAACTAGATTTCAAGACACTACCATGACTGAAGCAGTTCCAGAAGTTGTTCGTGAGTTTGAATATCTGCAAGAACCTATAGATCCACCCCGTGAGGATAACTCTCACAAGAGGAAACCTGCATGGGCTAAAGAGCTCATTCAATATGCAGAAAGATTTGGCATTCCAGAAGAAGAACATAGAGCAAAGAAGAGAACCAGATCACATACCACTATGTTGCTTTACTCTGTGACATTATGAACAAAGAGCCTTCCAGTTATGAAGAAGCATCGAAAAAGAAAGAATGGAAGGATGCCATGGTTGAGGAATACCAATCAATAATGAAGAGTGATGTTTGGGATGTTGTCCCAAGACCTAAAGAGAAGTCTGTTGTGACTTCCAAATGGATTTACAAAATCAAGCATGCTGCAGATGGCAGTGTAGAGAAATACAAGGCAAGATTCGTAGCTCGTGGCTTCTCTCAGAAAGAGAGAATAGATTATGAAGAAACTTTTGCACCTATAGCCAGGTATACTTCCATTAGAACAGTACTTGCCCTGGCTGCAGCTATGAAATGGAAAATACACCAGATGGATGTCAAGATTGCTTTCTTGAATGGTGTAGTTGAAGAGGAAGTATATGTGGAGCAGCCACTCGATTTTGAAATACATGACAGGGAGTCATATGTATGCAGATTGAAGAAAGCCTTGTATGGCTTGAAACAAGCTCCCAGAACTTGATATGGTAGGATGGACAGTTTCCTATCTAGTTTGGGCTTTACCAAGAGTAAAGCAGATTCCAACCTTTACTACAAGGTTGAGGAAGGGAATCTTGTGATTCTACTCTTGTATGTGGATGACTTATTTGTAACAGGAGATGACAGACTGATTGCAGATACTAAGAGGAAGCTTGCTGCTGAATTCGATATGAGAGATTTGGGAATGATGCACAATTTCCTAGGTATGGAGGTGTGGCAGAGTGCAGGTGGGATCTTCCTTGTTCAAGGGAAGTACACAGTAGATATCCTGAAGAGATTTGGGATGATGGATTGCAAGGCCATGGCCACACCTATGGCATCGAATCTGAAGCTTCTATGTGATGCTTCATCTGAGCCGGTTGATGTCTCTATGTATCGTTAGATGATTAGGTCCTTGATGTACCTGACGAACACAAGACCAGACATTTGATTTTCTCTGAACACATTGAGTCAGTTCCTGACAGATCCGAGGAGTGTTCACCTGGTTGCTGTAAAGCATGTTCTGAGGTATTTGAAGGGTACAGTGGATTATGGGCTCAAGTATGAAGGGAATCAAAAGTTTAACCTGCACGGTTATGTTGATTTAGATTGGGCTGGTAGTGCTGTAGATAGGAAGACCACATCTGGATGATGCTTCAGTATGGGATCAGGTGTGATCTCTTGGTTTAGCAGGAAGCAGTCCTGCGTAGCACTATGTACAGCTGAGGCAGAGTATGTTGTAGCCTGTTCAGCTAGTTGTAAGGCAGTATGGCTACGGAAGCTACTGTCTGAGTTATTTGATCTCCCGTTGGATGCTACTGGTATCTTTTGTGATAACTAGAGTTGTGTGAAGCTGTCCGAGAACCCAGTGTTTCATGACAGGTTGAAACACATGGAGATCAAATATCACTATATCAGGGATATGGTGCAGAGAGGAGCTGTGAAGCTCCTGTATGTTGCGACGGACGAGCAGATTGCAGATGTGCTGACAAAGCCACTAGCCAGGGTGAAGTTCAAGTACTTCAGGGAGAGGCTTGGTGTTCTTCAGATCGAGGACACTTCGAGGAAGAAGTGATGGAAACATTTGCTGAATCCATTCCAAGCATGTTGGAAGGAGGATCCTTCACATGGCTGTTGATGTAAGCATTGGATGATGAACATCAGGATGATGTTCTGGTTTCTGCTTTGTATGATCAGTTGGATCATTTTTATATGTATGCATCATGTTGGATGCTGGATATGACCAGTTGGATAATTTATATGTATATGTATGTACGCATCATGTTGGATGCTGGATATGATCAGTTGGATCATTTATATGTATATGTATGTACGCATCATGTTGGATGCTGGATATGATCAGTAGGATCATTTGTATGTATTTTGTATGCATCATGTTGGATGCTTGGACCATGTATCTGTATATGTATCAGGTGGATACATTGTATGATCAGGTGGATCATGTATGGTGATATGTATCATGTATTTGTATTTGTATCAGGTGGATACATTGTATGATCAGGTGGATCATGTATGATGATATGTATCAGGTAGATACTTAGTATGCATCAGGTAGATGCATTATATGATCAGGATGATCGTGGATGATGAGCTTCAGGATGTTGCTCCAGATGACATGCAGAAGGATGTTGCAATGATGATGATCAGGATGATCATGTGTACATCAGGATGATGTATTGTGAGTATCAGGTTGATACTCTATGGCCGTGGATCAGGTTGTGCAGATGAGCATATAATTTGGCCGTGGGAGATTTGCAGATAGTCTTTCAAGGTTTTGCCTATGGCATGTAATTCGTGCCTTGGGATATTTGGCAAATGATCTTTCGAGGTTTTGCTCTGGGAGGACATATAATTTGGCCCTGGGAGATCTGCAGATAGTCTTTCGAGGTTTTGCCTATGCCATGTAATTCGTGCCTTGGGATATTTGGCAGATGCTCTTTCGAGGTTTTGTCCTATGGCATATAATCTGTCCCTGGGAGATCCGATAGGTTGGGCTGTGTGCCCGTAATAAGTCTTGGGATGCTCTTGTGAGGTATTTCCATGACCACATATAATCTGTCCCTGGGAGATCCTATAGGTAGAGCTGCGTGCTCGTAACAGCCTGGGATGCTCTTGCGAGGTTTTGTGGTGACCACATATAATCTGTCCCTGGGAGATCCTATAGGTAGAGCTGCGTGCTCGTAACAGCCTGGGATGCTCTTGCGAGGTTTTGTGGTGAGGTCACATATAATATGGCCCTGGGAGATCCTATAGGTAGAGCCATGTGCTCATAACAGCTTGGGATGCTCTTTCGAGGTTTTGTGATGCACGTAATAAGTCCTGAGGATTCCACAGTATGGCCAGTGATGATGAAGACCTGCAGGTAGTGGGCCTACATCCAGAATGAAAAAGGACTGGCTCTGGAGAATTTCCTATGACGAGTAGAGTCAGAGATTGGTTGAGCTAGTAGCAGCAGTGACGATGACGATGACAATGCATCGATGATGATGATCCCGAGAAGAAGACTTGTCTAGTAGATCTGTGTCTAGAAATACCTTCCTAGTTAAGAGGGAGTGTTGATGTATATGTAACTTCAGAATTTATTTCATCTATGTATTTCATATATATTTATTGTACCCTTATTAGAGATGTGTTATTCCTCTATAAGGAAGTGTCGTCATGTGGATTGACAAGTGTTGCAAGTGTGTGTACTTGCCGATGGGTTATTAGACCACCATGTGGGGTCGGCCCTGAATTATATATATTATAATGTGGATGTATCTAGCTAGACAAGTCGGCCCCATAAGGTCACTGGGCAAACAGATTAGTATAAATAGAGATCAAGTGATCTCTATTTAGATCACTCGGAAAAGTATCTCACTCTCACTTAGAAAGTGGCGCACTAGTGAGGAGGAGGATCATCTGCTACTAGGAGACTATCTCAGTGTATTTTGGTTGTACATTGGTTGAGCCATTTCTCTCTCTATCTCTGAGGAAGTTGTGGGGTTTTTCACCTTATGGTTTTCCCCACGGAAACTCTATGTCTCTTGTCTCTCATGCTTTTGATTCTTGTGATGCTTGTCATGCTTATTGTGATTGTCATGCATTGATATACTGTATATGTTATTCTCTCAACAAAGATCCTAGAGTATTGTGAATTAATGCTCAAAATTTAACACCTGGTCTTTCTGGTCTAGGGTCAACTGTCTGGACTTTTCTCCATTTCCTTCTTTCTGTTAATTCCTAAATAGGGGCACATTTCCCCCTATATTGTGGTGCATTACATTGGTTTTTATGTCGGATTTGGTACATTAGTGGTAATTGTGACTAGTATGGTAATATTAGTTATGTCGGCTTGGGTCAGTGAGTTGTAATTGTACCTCTTAATATCCTATATATAGGAAGAAGATATTTTCATTTCAGTATCTTGTCTTGTCTTGTATTGTGTACTTAGTACATTGTATAAGGAGGTTTCCCCCTTGAAGAGGATTTTTATTCATCTATTAAAGTCATGGAATACTCTTTCTGATCTATTTCTACTCTTTTCATGCTCTTTTTGGAAATTTGTTGCATAACATTTGGTTTTAGAGCTCTTTCCTCAGGACTGGTTTCTTCAAAACGAGTCATCTTGGAATTTTCGCTATAAGGTTTTTTCTACAAGGTTTCAGATAGATAGATGACAAACCCACCTAAGAAAAGTTCCTAGCTATTTGTGGTCCAATTTTCAGATCCTGATACATTACAAGTTCAGATATATTCGTTGTAGAAGTTAAGGTTTTTAACTAGTCTAAAACAATTGTTCTGGGCCAAAAGGTCATATATGGGGAATGCGATATCCAAATTGAGTGAGACCTATTGAATCAAAGATAAGAAGAACCATATTATCTGTGATATGTTTTTCAACCTCAGATCTGAAATAGTGGACACGTGGAATGTCGTCCAAGTTCGCTCTACTGGAAAGACCAAAAATAAGAAGTTTTGGGAGATTCACAATAAATTTTTATTGGTAGATCATAATTAGGTTAGACCTATGGAATTGGAAAAAGCAGACATCAAGATACAACAGGCTGAATTTTCAGATCTAGAGGAGTAGAAATTTCAAATTGAACTCAGTTTCAAGTCGTCCATAAAACAATATTCCGATCAGGGTTTGAAAAAGGTATGTCATTTTAAATTTGAATAACTTTGAGTAGAAGGATCTAATTGTGGTGAATCCTATGGAGTGATATATATATTTATATTGTTCAAAATGCCACCAAAAGGAAGTGTAAAAAATACACTCCACTCAAACCACCAGAGGATCCATCCCTGACGTACGATGAAAGGGAATACCTATCTTTTTGAGTGTCCAAGTTTAAATATATGAGTAAAGGATCTATGAAAAAAGTTGATTTAGTTAATTTAGAGGAGAAGTTGAATAAAATGGAGGAAAATATGAAAGGTTCGGAGAGAAAAACTGATTTACTCAATTTAGAGGAGAAGTTGATGGGAAATATGAAAAAATTGTTAATCTCATACAAAATTCAAGGGATACTCTCCCTACAGGTGATGATGTGTTCCAGGATAATAAGGAGGATAAACATAATTTCTATGTTGAGAAACATTCCATCAATAAGAATATTACAAGAGGAAGTGATTCTAGTAATGGAAGTCATTAGGGATGGTCACCAAGGGGTACCCAACTTCCCAAAAATGACATGAGAAAGTTTGATGGCAATGATCTAATAACATGGATATTCGAGATGGATCAATTCTTTGATCTACACTAGGTTCCAACTTTACAAAAGGTAACTATTGCATCATTATATTTAGAGCCTGATCAATTTGTATGGTACCAATGGATTTATGACTGGAAAAGGACTCTATTATATATTGGTCTATATTCATCAAAGAATCGATTGCACATTATGGGGATATTAATAGCAACACCTTCTTCATCTGGTTAAACAATATCAAGCAAAAAGGTCTAGTTACAAAGCACATCAAGCAGTTTCTGAAGCTAAGTCTTACAGTGAAGAACATTTCAGAAGATAATCTGTTGGATATCTTTATTGGAACCTTTAAGGATAACATTCAACATGAGGTGTGTCACTTTGAACCACCATCTTTGGAGAAGTCCTTCATGATGGTAAGGAAAATTGAAAGTAAAAATATGATGATGGATACTAGAAAGACCATCTCCAACACATATTGAGTGAATAATGTTCCTTCTTCTAACCCACCTCAAAGGTTGACACCTCAAAAACTAGAGGAAATAATATCAAAAGGCCTACACTTCAATTGTGACAACAAGTATAGTAAGGGACATAACTGTGGTGAGAATAAATTATTCTACATAAACTATGAAGAGGAAGAACCAAAATAATAGGAACCGTCTTAAGATGCATAAATAGAAGATACTACTTCCGAAGAGATTACTCCCACCATATCCTATCATGAATTGGTTGGTATTAGCACTCCTCAAACTATCAATATCGAAGTATATATCAAAAATAAAAAGGTAACAATGTTGATTTATTATGTTAGTACTCATAATTTCATTCACTGTAAATTAGCCAAAGCTCTGAATTGCTTTGTATATCTAGCACCATAGTTTCAATTAATGATTGCAGATGGAGGAGCTATCAAATGCTCAGGTAAATGACATAATATCAATCTTACTATGGGGGGGTATGTATTGAATAGTCCAGTGATTATTATTCCAATGGGGGTTGTTGATGTTTTCTTAGGTGTTCAGTGGTTGCCATCATTGGGAACAATGTCTTTTAATTTTGAAAAGCTTTTCATGAAGTTTTTATGGGAAGGAAAATAATATGAGTTAAATGGTATCACAGGTGTAGTGCCCCTAGACTTATGTAGACCTTAAGGGGACTCGTCGAGTGACCCGGATGAATAAAAATTTAATAAAATGATGCTTTGATTATATATTTTTGAATAAATGAGAAGCACTTGATGTTGTGCATGACGACAAATTGATGAGTGAAAAACAATGAATTAAATGGCATTTGTGGAAATGGATACTTTATCTGAATTTGATGAATAAAGGTATGATTGCTTAATGATTAGTTGTTTTAGGAAATATATGATGTGTACACATGAATATGCTACTTAATGGTTGGCTATGTTATGAAATATATGATGTGAGCAAAAGAAATGCATGTTGGCTTAATGATTAACATATTGACGAAATATATGATGTTAGTAGTAAATTATGGTTGCTTAATGATTAGTGGATTATGAAATAAAATATGATGAATGAGAATAGAGCTACTAATGTGTGCATTGGAGCATGTGTGCAGTGACAAGTGAAACAATTCACCAACGGAATCACAAAGGAAATAAATGGGTCGTAGAGTACAAATAAAATCAAACACAGAGGAATGACAATGATGTTGATTTCCTATGGATTACACACACGAGTTAAAAAGCACCTATTCGCTTACTCGGGGAAGCGTGAAGTCGTGCGAAGTGGACCATGACGGAGTTGGTCATGTACGGGGTTGGGGACGTGCAGTAATAACAGATTTACTCCTCAGTGCCATTAGTCTCAAATAGAGTGTAGACGGAGGATTGAAGGTAACAGATCCTAAATCCCTACATGAAGTTCTCGCAAATCAGATGCAACGAAAAATGTACTAACGAAATGACCTGACGATGTGGTACCATGTTGATAAAAATAAAATGTGGGATGGATGGACCCAACAAAGTGGTACCTAGACCCAAGATGATAAAATGGATGAGTATTATGTACTAAGAATATATAATTGTATTTAGGCCATTTGCACATGAAATAATTATTTGTAATTTAAATAATGGATAATATTCTTTTAGGAGCAAATAGTATAGTAAAACATTAGCATGTAGACATATCCACTTGCACCCACAAAAATTGAAAACAAATTGAAGCATCAGGGGGGACAAACTTGAGTAAATCTAGGAATGTAGGTGCACTCTCTTAGTAATTGAGCACATGGCTGGGTGATGTAATTATATATGAATGATTAAAATATTAGGCATATTTGCATGAACCGACATGTGTCACAGAGGAATTTCCTATTTAAGGAAGGCAAGAGGAAAGGGGAGGATACCCTATGGCTGATGGCTACAGTAATGATTGTAAGACATTGATTTGATTCTATTGTGAGTTTGGCCGGAGGTATTGGTGGGGGGGGATCCCACTTCTGGATCTCTAGTGTGTGTGTGAGCTCTACGACCCAAATTGCTCAGGGGTTTAGGAGGAAGAAGAGTACTCTCTACATGGTCGGAAGGTTAACCGAGGTGTCCGCCGGTGAATTCTTAAGTTTGAAGAGGATCGAGAAGAACTTAAGCTCCAGTATCGTTGCCACCATCTCGAACACTCGCCCGAACATGTATCATTTATTTATTTGAATATATATGAAAATGCATGTGATTATAGATTTATTGTAAGCTACATTAATTATATACATTTTATCAAAGAAAAGAACTGGAGTTGGATTTTTCGTAGTAAAGAAGAAAGCATGAACCTCACGATTCCACGCTGGGTATGCACACAAATCTTGTTTAGAATCTATCTTATTTGCAGACTCGCGTGAGGAATCTTAGTAAATTCATGGGTTTGTTGTTAACATTTTACTCTGTTTCTTGATAAGCTCGGCACTCCGAGATTTCGGTTGGTAGCATTACGTGTAAAATTTTCTATATGCTGGTTGACCCAACCTTGACGATGTCCATGTTCTCCCATAACCTGGACGCTATAACACTCCTTCCAGCTTGCACTTCGTTTCATTAGGGTATGTAGATTGACCTCTGTGGGTCAACAATAGAATGTCGTAATTAATGGTATCTCTGTATAACCACCAAAGCGATGGAGGTCGATCTCTATACATCGATGCCGGTTCACTATATCCATGCACAAACTGGTGGTTTAGATTAAAATGTTTGCTTACCGTTTGAAGAAAGGAAGGAAATTGATCTCCAAGATTGATGCTGGATCTCTGATCATGATTTATTTTATGATTAAAGTGTAAGATTATAGTTTGATTAAAGGGAGGAAATTGATCCATGAGATCGATGTCGGATCTCTGATCATAATTTATATTCTAATTAAAATGTTTGCTTACTATTTGAATAAGGGAAGGCAATCAATCCCTAGGATCGATGCCGGATCATTGATCATAATTTGTGTTGCTTACAGTTTGATGAAAGGAAAGCAGTCGATCCCTGTGATCGATGCCAGATATCTGATCGTAATTTGTATTTGTTTAAAATGTTGCTTACAGTTTGAAGAAAGGAAGGCGATCGATCTTCGATTGATGCCAAACCACTTATTTAACACTTGCATTATGGTTTAATGTGATTACACATAGTTCGTGAAGGGAAGGCGACCGATCTCTGATCGATGCCGGATCACTGTCTTAACGATTTCATTGTGATTACACACAGATTGTGGAAGGAAGGAGATCGGACACTAATCGATACGAGATCACTGTTTTATCATATACCTTGTGGTTTAATTTTATTACTCACATATCGTGAAAGGAAGGCGATCGAACTCTGATCGATGCCAGATCACTGTCTATACATTGCACTGTGGTTTAAATTTGATTACACACTGATCGTGAAAGGAAGGACGATCAATATCTTAGATCGATGCTGGATTCACGATTCACATACTTGCATTCACTGTTTATACTGTTTACACACAGTTCAGATAAATGAAGGTGATCGATCTCTTATGGTTGCATATTGTATCGAATGGGATGCCACATGCTTTAAACATTTTCTTATGGTTGCATTTTGTATGGAATGGATCGATCTTTGGAGATCGATATCGTATGACTATAAATAATTTCATATGTTGTATTTCGTTAATATAGATAGATATATTGTGAATCGATAGCATGACTGCGTGTTGATACTCCTCTTACTCGGCCACTTGTGAAAAGTATATGCATGCACATGATATATGGATCGGTGCTATGCAATGCTTGAATTACTCTTTTAACTATGTATAGATTGGTAGCGAACGTTTGTGGCCTCAACGTGGGCAGTGCGAGGCTATGGGAGTGGAGACAATTTCCAAATACCTCATGCTAACTTTGTTGTGTTTGACATACAAGTCGACCAACCTTTTAATTATATGTTTTTGGTAGAGTCAAGCTTAGATCCTTAAGATTGAGCGACTCAAAGTTATTCAATTAAATATTTGTTTAATTTGCGTTGGATATTTATTGATCGATTCAACCTTATGTTGACTATGAATGATCCGTTAGGAGTCAATGGATTAAGTATAGGTTAACTTGCGATGTAATAAATAGGTTATGAACATAGGTAGAATCATATATTTAAGCCAATGTTGTTAGGTTGATTCATATTTATGGATGATCTATTCATGTTAACTCGTGTATTCACATTATCTTGTGTTTGGAATATCATGCTTTCTGTATTTTATACTCATGTTATTTTATACTAAAAGTTGATTGAGAATTACTGTAATTTAAAATAAAATGACAACACATGTGAATGTACGAAGAGCAATGGAATGTGTAGCTTATTATGTTTTGATGTGATTTGGAATAGGGTTATGGTTAGGAGTATGTGACTTTCTTTAGAAATAAGATGTTATCACCTTGTTAAAATCATGTAACAATTTTGACATATTAATTACTTACAAAAAAAAAAATTCTAACTGAGATGGACCCTACATTTGGCATCAGAGTGGGTCGATCCTTAACCGGACCCAGAAAACTTGTATCTCATCTTCCGCAAAAAAATTCAACTGATGTTACTTAAATTAAAATATCGCATTTACAAACTTTTATAACATATTGAAAGCTAATAAATTTCCCATCGAATTCAAGACATGGATGGTCGCGGATGAAGAGGGAGAGGAAGGGGCAGGCGAGGACAAGTTGGATGTACTCCACCCACTTCAACTCTATCATCCACTCCACCACGATAATAAGAGAAGGAAACCTTTCTTTCCAGAGAATTGGTTTCCATGATAAGAAGCTTTCAACGGATTTCAGAAGCCTTGGTTACGAGATTAGATCGTGAGAATGGCAGCTCACTAGTAGCCGCCGTACCTCCAACTTCACCACCGGTCAACATACACCGGGAACTGGAAAAGATCATATTTCCATAATTTTTGGGTTCCAATGAGGGAACTGATGTTGAGGCATGGTTGGAAAACATGGTTATGTGATTCGCACTGAAGGAATACACCTCAAACATGAAGTTTCACATGGAATTTCTGCAGCTTAAAGGAGAAGCTCTCCTTTGGTGGAAAACTTTGCGACCATAGCCAGGCTTGAAGAAGGAAGAGATTTTATGGGAATTGTTTGATGAGAATTTCTATCAAAATTATATGTCCGATGAGTTCATTGAATGACAGTTAAATGAATTCAACGCCTTAAGACAAGGGTAATGAGCAGTGCAAGAATATGAAATTTGTTTCATGGAATTACTGAGATATGCATCTCACATTTTGACAGAAAAGTTAAAGGTCAACAAGTTTGTGTTTGGGATGAACTATAATATTAGGGATAAGGTTTGTATCTTAATTCCCTCTACCTTACATGACACAGTCCAAAAGGTTCTCATAGCCGAAGACTATCTTGTTTACAAAGGGCCATCGATCAAGAACTTTTCCAGTGTTGACCGAGGCATTCAATTTTGTATGGCACCCAAGCATCACTATGGACATAAGAATATTGGGAAGGGATCACTCATTGGAATATATTTGAGAGAGGATATATCACCCTACCGACCACCGCCACCAAGAAATGATCAAGTAAAACCTTTCGGGAAACCAGCACAGTTCGGGGCGCGACGGAACAATGTACCAACAATAAATGTTACTAAAGCTCCAAAGTTTGGATGTTGGAAATGTGGAGGGCCATACTTCCAGAGAGAATGCCCTCGGCTGAAACAAGGAAACAGAAGAATTCAAGGACCTCGAAAACCCACTGCAGCTGATTTGGGACAAGCACACCACATTCATGCTATTGTCAACAATCGTCAAGTTGAACACCAATCTATAGTCCTCAAAACCACTCGTAAGATAGGCGGTAATGTATTCTCTTTACTAGTATACCCTAGTGCTACTGAAAGTTTCATTTCATTTAAAGATTTAGAACGTAGTAAGATGATGGAAATAATTCAAGAGGATTTCAACACTGTCGAAATGGCCTCTGGAAGTATCCAAAGAGTGGGTCTCAAAGCAGAATATTGTGAAGTTGACTTAGGGGTATGCTCTACTAAAGTATCGTTCTATGCTACAGATTTAGGCACTTATGATCTAATTGTTGATGTATATGTAACTTCGGAATGTATTTCATCTATGTATTTCATATATATTTATTGTACCCTTATAAGAGATGTGTTATTCCTCTATAAGGAAGTGTCGTCATGTGTATTGACAAGTGTCACAAGTGTGTGAAATTGCCGATGGGTTATTAGACCACCATGTGTGGGGTCGGCCCTAATTTATGTAATATGTAATTGATGTACCTAACTAGACAAGCCGGCCCCATAAGGATATTGGGAAAACAGGTTAAGTATAAATAGAGATCGGGAGATCTCTATTTGGATCATTCGGAAACTCACACTTCTCTCACTCAGAAAGTGGCACACTAGTGAGGAGGAGGATCATCTTCTACTAGAAGACTATCTCTGTGTATTTTGGTGGTACTTTGGTTGAGCCATTGCTCTCTCTATCTTTGAGGAAGTTGTGGGGTTTTTCACCTTAGGGTTTTCCCCATGGAAACTCTGTGTCTCTTGTCTCTCATGCTTTTGATTCTTGTGATGATTGACATGCTTGTTATGATTGATATGCATTGATATACTATACATGTTATTCTCTCAGTAAAGATCCTAGAGTATTGTGAATTAATGCTTAAATTTTAACATGGTATCAGAGCTAACCTGAAAAGAAGACATTGTGCAGTGACGAAAACTAGGGTTTCTTGTTTATTGGGTTTCTCTCCACAGATTTTGGAAAACCAATATAGTAGATTGACTCTACTCATCAAGGAGAACCTATCTATCCAATCAGAATTCAATTCTGAGCATTTCCAAATTTGGCCCTAAACATTGGGGTTTCCACAAAAATAGGAATTTATGGAATCTGAAGACATAGCTAGAAGCTCCTTGCAAAAATCAAAGTTTAGAGCTTTGGATCGAGATTTTTGGCTGGGTAGATCTCCGGGAAACTCAAACCCTAATTCAAGGTCCTCCTTAATGAACCCGGGAAGACAAAAAGACATTTCTGAAGGGTAAAGCTTTGCAGATCTCAAATTATGAATACACCAGGCTGATCAGCTCATCAAGGCGCATCTTTCTATCCTTTCAGAAAGTTGAAATTCACATTTTGAATTTTTAGGGTTTTTTCGACAAACCCTAATCCGGGACCAAATCCAATTTTCAGCAAAATAAGTGGTAAGACCTAAATATTTTCTATTTCCATTTGAAGTACTCTTTAAAGATGTCTCACCACACTAAGCTTGAGGATAAGCTTGAAGGGGCTGATAACTTCCGAGCCTAGAAGTATAGGATTGGGTTAATCCTAGAAGAGAATGAGTTGGACTCATATATAAAAGAAGACATCCCTATCCCAGAGGATGCAGAAGCTATGGTATTGCATAAGAAGAACTTGGTCAAGGCAAAGAGAATCATTTTCGATTCTATCAAAAACCATCTCATACCTCATGTGTCTTCTCTAAAGACACCCAAGGAGATGTTTGACTCTCTGACCAAGTTATTTGAAGGGAAGAACATAAATCAGAAGATGACTCTGCGGAATCAATTGAAAGGGGTGAAGATGTTGAATGGAGAAACCATTCAATCTTACTTCTCCAAGGTATCTCAGATCAAGGAACAATTTGAAGCTGTGGATGAAGTAGTGGATAATGGTGAAGTTGTTATGACCTCTTTGAATGGCCTTCCTAGGTCATGGGACTCCTTTATTCAAGGAATCTGTGCAAGAAAGAAATTGATCTCTTTCAGTAAACCGTGGGAGGAATGCTCTCAAGAAGAAGCTAGGCTTGTAGCTCGTGAAGAAAAGATGGGAGGTGAAGATCAAGCTCTCGCAGCCCACACCAAAAGAAGCAAGCCCAAGAAGGAGCACTCTCACTACAAGAGATCCTATCAAAACTAACAAAAGAATAAGAAGGATATAAGATGTTTCACATGCAATGAGAAGGGTCACTTTGCTTCATAATGTCCCAAGAACAAAAGGGATAACATCAACTCCAGCAAGAAGAAGAAGGGCAATAAAAGAAAGTTCCATGCTCATGCTGCCGAAGATGATGAACCTCCAAAGAAGAAGGCTAGGGCAGAAAGTGATGATGACTCATCAAGTGAAGAAGGATATGTTCTAATCTCTGCTCTCACAGGTACTATCTCTCATGGTTGTAATGATTGGTTAATTGACAGTGGGGCTTCCAAACACATGACTGGGTTTAAAGAATCTTTTGTAAATCTATCTGAACATGAATCACCCCATAAAGTGAAACTTGGGGATGACTATCAATACCCCATTAGAGGAAGTGGTGAAGCCTCCTACAATCTAGATTCTGGAAAGTCTTTGAAGATGAAAGAAGTTCTTTATGTACCTAGACTCAAGAAGAATCTTCTCTCCATCTCTGCATTGGATGCAAAAGGCATGAGGGTTTCATTTGTAGATGGCCAAGTCCTAATGTGGCCAAAGGGAAAAACATTTGATGATGCAGTAGTGATTGGAGAGCAAGAGGGAGGTTTGTATAAATTGAAAGGACAACTTGAACATGCCATGGTGCATGACTCCATGGAGCCAAGTGATTGGCATAGAAGACTTGCACATATGCACTACAGGGCATTACCAATTGCAAGTAAGGTTGTAGAAGGTCTTCCTGAAATCAAGACCAAGCATGAAGGTGTTTTCAAAGGATGTGCAAAAGGAAAGAACATTAAGAAGGTATTTCCAAGCAGTGAAAGCAAGGTAAAAGATATCTTGGAAATCATCCACTCAGATGTATGTGGTCCTATGTCATCCGGTTCTCTGAGTGGGTATGTTTACTTTTATTGATGACTTCTCCAGGAATACTTGGGTCTACTTCTTGAAGAACAAAGATGAGGTGTTTGATAAATTCAAGGAATTCAAAACCTTGATGGAGAATCAAACTGACAAGAAGTTTTGCAGAGATTCAGGGATTAAGAGGGAGTTGACTGCTCCTTACAATCCACAACAAAATGGAGTTGCAGAAAGGAAGAACAGAACAATCATGGAAGCAGCAAGGGCAATGCTGCATGACCAGGATCTACCTATGCATCTATGGACAGAAGCAGCTAGAACAGCTGTATATGTGCAAAATAGAACACCCCACAAGATATTGGACAACAAGACACCAGAAGAGGTCTTTTCTGGTAAGAAACCTGAAGTCAGCCATCTTAGAATATTTGGTTGTCCAGTATACAGTCATGTCCCAAAGGAAAAGAGTACCAAACTAGATCCTTCAGGAAAGAAGGGTATCTTTGTGGATTACAGTGAAAGCTCGAAGGCTTACAGAATATACTTTCCAGGGTTCAAGAAGATTGATGTCAGCAGGGATCTGACATTTGATGAAAACTCAACATTCATCAAATCAAGAAAGATACCTGTTGAAGTTTATGAAGAACCTAAGGAAACTAGATTTCAAGACACTACCATGACTGAAGCAATTCCAGATGTTGATCGTGAAATTGAAGATCCACAACAACCTATAGATCCACCTCATGAGAATAACTCTCACAAGAGGAAACCTGCATGGGCTAGAGAGCTTATTCAAGATGTAGAAAGATTTGGAATTCCAGAAGAAGAACATAGAGCAAAGAAGAGAACCAGATCACATACCAGCTATGTTGCTTTACTCTATGACATTATGAACAAAGAACCTTCCAGTTATGAAGAAGCAGTAGAAAAGAAAGAATGGAAGGATGCCATGGTTGAGGAATACCAATCAATAATGAAGAATGATGTTTGGGATGTTGTCCCAAGACCTAAAGGGAAGTCTATTGTGACTTCCAAGTGGATCTACAAGATCAAACATGCTGCAGATGGCAGCATAGAGAAATACAAGGCAAGATTCATAGCTCGTGTCTTCTCTCAGAAAGAGGGAATAGATTATGAAGAAACTTTTGCTCCTATAGCCAGGTACACTTCCATAAGAACAGTACTTGCCCTGGTTGCAGCGATCAAATGGAAGATACACCAGATGGATGTCAAGACTGCTTTCTTGAATGGTGTAGTTGAAGAGGAAGTGTATGTGGAGCAACCACTTGGTTTTGAAATACATGACAAGGAGTCATATGTATGCAGATTGAAGAAAGCCTTGTATGGCTTGAAGCAAGCTCCTAGAACTTGGTACGGTAGGATGGACAGTTTCCTATCTAGTTTGGGCTTTACCAAGATTAAAGCGGATTCCAACCTTTACTACAAGGTTGAGGAAGGGAATCCTGTGATTCTACTCCTTTATGTGGACGACTTATTTGTAACAGGAGATGACAGATTGATTGCAGATACTAAGAGGAAGCTTGCTGCCGAGTTCGATATGAAAGACTTGGGAATGATTCACTATTTCCTAGGTATGGAGGTGTGGCAGAGTACGGATGGGATCTTCCTTGGACAAGGGAAGTATATTATAGATATCCTGAAAAGGTTCGGGATGATGGATTGCAAGGCCATGGCCACACCTATGGCATCGAATCTGAAGCTTCTATGTGATGCTTCATCTGAGCCAGTTGATGTCTCTATGTATCATTAGATGATTGGGTCCTTGATGTACCTGACAAACACGAGACCAGATATTTGCTTTGCAGTGAACACATTGAGACAGTTCCTGACGGATCCGAGGAGTGTTCACCTGGTTGCTGTAAAGCATATTCTGAGGTATCTGAAGGGTACAGTTGATTATGAGCTTAGGTATGAAGTGAATCAAAAGTTTAACCTGTAGGGTTATGTTGATTTAGATTGGGCAGGCAGTGCTGCAGATAGGAAGAGCACATTTGGGTGCTGCTTTAGTATGGGATTAGGTGTGATCTCTTGGTTTAGCAGGAAGCAGTCCCGCGTAGCACTAAGTACAGCCGAGATAGAGTATGTTGCAGCTTGTTCGGCTAGTTGTGAGGCAGTATGGATTCGAAAGCTACTGTATAAGTTATTTGATCTCCCGTTGGATGCTACTGGTATCTTCTGTGATAACCAGAGTTGTGTGAAGCTGTCTAAGAAACCTGTGTTTCACAATAGGTCGAAACACATAGAGATCAAATATCACTATATCAGGGATATGGTGCAAAGAGGAGCAGTGAAGCTCCTGTATGTTGTGATGGACGAGCAGATTGTAGATGTGTTGACGAAGCCACTATCCAGAGTGAAGTTCGAGTACTTCATAGAGAGGCTCGGTGTTCTTCCGATCGACGACACTTCGAGGAAGAAGTGATGGAGACATTTGTTGAAGCCATTCCAAGCATGTTGGAAGGAGGATCCTTCACATGGCTTTGGATGTAAGCGCTGGATGATGAGCATCAGGACGATGCTCCAGTTACTACTCTGTATATGCATTAGGATGATGCTGGATATGATCAGTTGGATCATTTATATGTATATGTATGTACGCATTAGGATGATGTTGGATATGATCAGTTGGATCATTTATATGTATATGTATGTATGCATCAGGTTGATGCTGGATATGATCAGTTGGATCATTTATATGTATTTTGTATATGCATCATGTTGGATGCTTGGACCATGTATCTGTATATGTATCAGGTGGATACTGTGTATGATCAGGTAGATCATGTATGTTTATATATATATCAGTTAGATACACTGTGTATCTATGTATGTATCAGGTGGATACATTGTATGATCAGGTGGATCATGTATGATGATATGTATCAGGTAGATACTTGGTATGCATCAGGTGGATGCAGTGTATGATCAGGATGATCATAGATGATGAGCTTCAGGATGTTGCTCCAGATGACATGCAGCAGGATGTTGCAGTGATGATGATCAGGATGATCATGTATGCATCAGGATGATGTATGGTGAGTATCAGGTTGATACTCTATGGCCATGGATCAGGTTGTACAGATGAGCATATAATTTGGCCTTGGGAGATTTGGAGATAGTCCTTCAAGGTTTTGCCTATGGCATGTAATCTGGCCCTGGGATATCTGGAAAATGCTCTTTCGAGGTTTTTCTCTGGGAGGACATATAATCTAGCCCTAGGAGATCTACAGATAGTCTTGCAAGGTTTTTCCTATGGCATATAATTTGGCCCTTGGATATCTGGCAGATGCTCTTTTGAGGTTTTGTCCTATGGCATATAATTCGACCCTGGGAGATCCGATAGGTTGAGTTGTGTGCTCGTAATAAGTCCTGGGATGCTCTTGCAAGGTTTTTCCATGACCACATGTAATCTGTCCCTGGGAGATCCTATAGGTAGAGTTGTGTGCTCGTAACAACCTAGGATGCTCTTGCAAGGTTTTGTTGTGAGGTCACATATAATATGGCCCTGGGAGATCCTATAGGTAGAGTTGTGTGCTCGTAACAGCCTGGGATGCTCTTACAAGGTTTTGTGACATACGTAATAAGTCCTGCGGATTCCACAGTATGGCCAGTGATGATGAAGACCTGCAGGTGGTGGGCCTACATCCAATATGAAAAAGGACTGGCTCTGTAGAACTTCCTATGACGAGTAGAAGCAGAGATTGTTTGAGATAGCAGCAGCAGTAATGATGATGATTCGAGGACGATGCATCAATGACGATGATCCAGAGAAGAAGACTTGTGCTAGCAGATTTGTGTCGAGAAATACCTTCCTAGTTAAGAGGGAGTTTTGATGTATATGTAACTTCGGAATGTATTTCATCTATGTATTTCATATATATTTATTGTAACCTTATAAGAGACGTGTTATTCCTCTATAAGGAAGTGTCGTCATGTGTATTGACAAGTGTCGCAAGTGTGTGAACTTGCCGATGGGTTATTAGACCACCATGTGTGGGGTCGGCCCTAGTTTATGTAATATGTAATTGATGTACCTAACTAGACAAGTCGGCCCCATAAGGATATTGGGAAAATAGGTTAAGTATAAATAGAGATCGGGAGATCTCTATTTGGATCATTCAGAAACTCACACTTCTCTCACTAAGAAAGTGGCACACTAGTGAGGAGGAGGATCATCTTCTACTAGGAGACTATCTCTGTGTATTTTGGTTGTACTTTGGTTGAGCCATTGCTCTCTCTATCTCTGAGGAAGTTGCGGGGTTTTTCACCTTAGGGTTTTCCCCACGGAAACTCTGTGTCTCTTGTCTCTCATGCTTTTGATTCTTGTGATGATTGACATGCTTGTTATGATTGATATGCATTGATATACTGTACATGTTATTCTCTCAATAAATATCCTAGAGTATTGTGAATTAATTCTCAAATCTTAACACAAATCCTAGGAATGGATTGGCTAGAGGCACATTCAGTAGTAATGGATTTCCGGAGTAAGGAGTTAACCTTTTACAATGATGGAGGTTACAAGAGAGTACTTACGGGAAGGAAAAGGAAATTTTCCTTAAGGATGATTTCGGCCATGCAACTGAAGAAGAGTATGAGAAAGGGGTGCCAAATTTATGCAGTAGTATCTATGAACAAGGAATGATATAAAGTCGAAGTGATTATAAACCACTCTCTATTTTTGGAATTCATGGATGTATTTCCAGATTCATTAACTGGTCTACCGCCGCAACGTGAGTTGGATTTCACTATTGAACTGAAACCAGGGACAAAACATATAGCTAGAACTCCTTACCGAATGTTGGTACCGGAATTGAAGGAATTACATATACAACTTCAAGAGTTATTAGATTTGGGGTTGATTAGACCTAGTGTATCTCCATGGAAGGATCATGGCGGTTGTGCATTGATTACTTTCAGCTAAACAAGGAAACTGTGAGAAATCAATACCATCTACCGAGGATTGATGACCTTTTTTATCAAATGAGAGGAGCGACAGTATTTTCAAAGATAGATCTGAGGTTGGGATATAACCAATTGAGGATTAAAGAAGAGGATGTCCCTAAGACTGCCTTCAAGGCAATATTTGGACATTTTGATTTTTTTGTGGTACCTTTTGGATTAATGAATGCACCAAGCATATTTATGAACTTAATGAATGGTGTGTTTCGTCAATAAATAGACAAGTTTGTACAAGTATTTCTGGAAGACATTTTGATATATTCTAGAACGCTTGAAGAACATGAGGAACACTTGAGAATAGTGCTACAATGCTTGAGAGAGAACCATTTATACAGAAAATTATCCAAGTGTTCGTTCTTTCAGAAGGAGATTCACTACCTTGGACACATTATATCTGGTGATGGGATTGTAGTGGATCTAGAAAATATTGAGGCAATTTGGGAATGGTAGGAACCCACTAATGTACATGAGGTATGAAGCTTTATGGGATTGGATGGATACTATAGACGGTTTGTAGAAGGTTTCTCCAAGGTGGCAGGACCCATAACATAATTAAAAAAAAAAATAGACCATTTGTGTGGACTGAGAAACATGAAGAAGATTTTGCTAAACTTAAGGAACTATTGACAACAACACCAATACTGAAGGTTCCTGAAATGGATAAGGATTTTCTAGTTTGTATGGATGCATCGAAAGATGGATTTGGGTGTGTATTGATGCAAGAAGGAGGGGTGATTTCCTACACATCCCGAAGAATAAGACCACATGGAGAGAACTATGCAACACATGATATGGAAATGACTGCGGTGATTCATTCCTTAAGGCTATGGCGACACTACTTGGTCGGGAGGAAATTTGAAATTAAGACACACCATTGTGGGCTACAACATATATTCACTCAGTGATTACGATTTCGGCATTACTTATGTGAAGGGAACCTTAAAGAGAGTTTCTGATGCACTCAGTTGGAGACCTAGGATATTCTCTATTGTACCGATGAAAACCAACCTAAGAGAAAATATTCTAGCACTACAACAGGATGAAACATGGTATAGCAAAGTAAAAACAGAACTGGAGAATGTGAAAATGAGGATTCCCAACTATGAAGGGTACTCCTTGTACATGGATGGATTACTTAGGTATAACAACCGTATCTATGTACCAGAAAATGATGAGATTTGAAATTTGATTTTGACTAAAGCCCATAGGGAGGTTTATAGAGCTCATCCCATAATAAAGAAGATGTATGCAGATATGAAACCCTTAATCTATTGGAAAGGAATGAAGAAGGACATGGTAAGTATTGTGGAAAAGCGTATGGAATGCCAGTTGGTGACAGCAGAACATTGACACCCCGTCGGATGGCTCCAACCACATGCAATTCCTAAATCTAAATGGGAGGTCATCTCCATGGAATTTATAGTTGGTTTACCTTTAACCAACAAAAGACATGACATCATTTTTGTAGTAGTCGACACTCTTACCAAGAGTGATCACTTCCTACCAATCAAGAACACATAACAAGATCCTGAAATTGCTAAAGTTTTCATGAACGAAGTTGTAATATTGCATGGATTACCAAAAAAGATTATTTCAGAAAGAGGTTCGGTATTTACCGGAAGTTTTTGGACAAGCTTCCAAGAAGCCCTAGGTACTCAACTCAACTTTAGTACAACTTATCACCTAGATAAAGACGGACAAACCGAAAGGGTGAACCAAGTTTTGGAATAAATGTTAAGGATGTACGTAATGGATCAACAGAAAAGGTGGGAGGAATACCTACCTTTAGTGGAGTTTTCCCACAATAACAATTATCAAAGTTCAATTCAAATGGCACCTTTCAAATTCCTCTACGGACGACCTTGTAGAACTCCCATAAGTTGGGATAGATTAGAAGATAGGGAATTGTTAGGACCAGAAGTGATACAGGAAATGGAAGATCAGATGGTGACCATTCGTGCTCGACTGAAGGAATCATGGGATCAGCAGAAGAGCTATGCGGATGCGCATAGAATGAACCAAAGTTATGAGTCCAGAGATAAGGTATTTCTGTAGGTGAAACCATAGAAGAGTTTGATAAAATTTGGTAGGGGATCCAAGTTATCTCCTAGGTTTGTAGGACCCTTTAGGATCTTGGAACGGATAGGAGCGGTTGCCTATCGTCTTGACTTGCTGTCATATATGAGTAGGATTCACAATGTTTTTCACATTTAAGTATTACGTCATTATGTTCCCGATACTTCACATGTTATTGATCTGAGCAATGTGCAGATAACAGACGACGGGCCGTGATGGACGAGCCGATCCGGATATTGGACTAGCGCACATGGAAACTTAGGCACCATGTGATTGATCAATTCAAAGTGTAGTGGGACAGTTATAGTCCTATCTCTGCAACTTGGGAGGACACAACTAAGATCCATCGTAACTTTCTGCATTTATTCTGAACTTTGGGATGAAGTTCTAAATAAGGAGGGGTGTATGTAGTGCCCCTAGACTGATGTATACCTTTAGGGCACTTGTCGAGTGACCCGACTAAATAAAAATTTAATAAAATGACCCTTTGATTATATATTTTTGAATAATTGAGAAACACCTGATGTTGTGCATGATGAAAAATTGATGAATGAAAAACAATGAATTAAATGGAATGTGTGGAAATGGTACTTTATTTGAATTTGATGAATAAATGTATGATTGCTTAATGATTAGCTGTTTTAGGAAATATATGATGTGTACACATGAATATGCTGCTTAATGGTTAACTATAATATGAAATATATGATGTGAGCAAAAGAAATCCATGTTGGCTTAATGATTAGCAAATTGACGAAATATATGATGTTATGAGTAAATTATGGTTTCTTAACGATTAGTGGATTATGAAATGAAATATGATGAATGAGAATAGAGATACTAATGTGTGCCTTGGAGCATGTGTGCAGTGATAGGTGAAACGATTCACCAACGGACTCACAAAGGAATTAAATGGGTCATAGAGTACAAATAAAATCACACACGGAGGAACGACAACGGTGTTGATTTCATACAGATTCCATGCACGAGTAACAAAGAACCTATCCTCTTACTCGGGGAAGCGTGAATTCATGCGAAGTGGACCATGATGAAGTTGGTCACGTACGAGGTTGGGGGCCGCGCAGTAAGAATGTAATTACTCCTCAGCGCCATCAGTCTCCAATAGAGTGTAGACGGAGGATTGAAGGTAATGGATCCTAAATCCCTACATGAAGTTCCCGCAAATTAGATGCAATGGAAAAGTACTATTGAAAGGACCTGATGATGTGGTACCATGTTGATAAAAATAAAATGTGGGACGGATGGACCCGACGAAGTGGTAAGTAGACCCAAGACGAGAAAATGGATGAATATTATGTACTAAGCATATATAATTGAATTTAGGCCATTTGCACATGAAATAATTATTTGTAATTTAAATAATGGAGAATATTTGTTTAGGAGCAAATAATATACTAAAACATTAGCATGTAGACATCTCCACTTGCACCCACAAAAATAGAAAATATATTGAAGCATCAGGGGGGACAAACTTGAGTAAATCTAGCAATGTAGGTGCACTCTCTTAGGAATTGAACACATGGCTGGGTGAGCTAATTATATTTGAATAATCAAAATATTATGCATATTTTCATGAAGCGACATGTGTCGCAGAGGAATTTCCTATTTAAGGAAGGAAAGAGGAAAGGGGAGGATACCCTATAGCTGGATGGCTACCGTAATGATTGTAAGACATTGGTTTTCTTCTATTGTGAGTTTGGCCAGATGTCTTGGTGGGGGGGGATTCCACTTCTATATCTCTAGTGTGTGTGAGAGCTCTACAACCTGAATTGCTTGGGGGTTCACGAGGAAGAAGAGTACTCCCGATATGGTCTAGAGGTTAACCGAGGTGTCCGCCGGTGAATTTTGAAGTTTGAAGAGGATCGGTAAGAACTTAAGCCTCAGTATCACTGCCACCAACTCGAACACTTTCCCGGATAGGTATAATTTATTTATTTGAATATATATGAAAATGCATGTGATTATAGATTTATTGTAAGCTACGTTAAATATATACATTTTATCAAAGAAAAGAACTAGAGTTGGATTTTTCATAGTAAAGAAGAAAGCGTGAACCTCACGATTCCACGCTAGGTATGCACACAAATCTTGTTTAGACTCTATCTTATTTCCAGACTCGCGCGAAGCATCTTAGTAAATTTGTGGGTCTGTTGTTAACGTTTTACTCTATTTCTTGATAAGCTCGGCATTCCAAGATATCAGTTGGTAGCATTACATGTAAAATTTTCTATATGCTGGTTGACCCAACCTTGACAGCGTCCATGTTCTCCCATAACCTAGACGCTGTAACACTCCTTCCAGCTTGCATTTCGTTTCATTAGGGGTTGTAGATCGACCTCTGTGGGTCAACAATAGAATGCTGTAATTAATGGTATCTTTGTATAACCACCGAAGTGATGGGAGGTTGATCTCTGTATATTGACGTCGGTTCGTTGTATCCATGCACAGAATGGTGATTTAGATTAAAATGGTTGCTTACAGTTTGAAGAAAGGAAGGAAATTGATCTCTAGGATCGATGCCGGATCTCTGATCGCGATTTGTTTTCTGATTAAAATGTTAGCTTACAATTTGATGAAAGGGAGGCAATCGATCCTTGAGATCAATGTCGGATCTCTGATCATAATTTATATTTTGATTAACATGTTTTCTTACTGTTTGAAGAAGGTAAGGCATATGATCCCTAGGATCGATGCCATATCATTGATAATAATTTTTGTTGCTTACAATTTGATGGAAGGAAGGAAATCGATCCTTTTGATCGATGCTAGATCTCCGATCGTAATTTGTATGGGTGAAAACGCGAAGTTGGGAAACAATTTTATGACCACGGAGTGAAAAAACTAGTACGTGCAGATGAAAACGTGAAAAAAAGTCAACCTCAAACTCTAGGTCAAGAGTTTAAAAAACTTTAGGTCAAGAGTTTAAAAAACTCTAGACCGAGAGTTTGTGAGAGTTCAAACTCTCGATCGAGAAATAAAACTCTAGGCCGAGAGTTTGAACCAATCACCACGCTGTATTTTTAAAAAAACTCTCGGATGAGAATTTGAACTAAACTCTCGACCAAGAGTTTGGAAGATATTTTTTTGGTTGAGAGTTCATGGTCAACAAAACCTGCGAAAATATCTAACATCTTTATGGATCCTGCAACTACAACAAGCCCAAACCCCTACAAATTTTAAATATTATTTGTCAAACTTGGTAGAAATGCATTCATCTTTGAATCTAGTTTCCAATGATATAATAATTGTTTCATTTCGATTTGAATTTCTATTTATTAATATATTTTTTTTCTAAACCCTATCCCTTAAGAATTTTATTACTTTGAAAATCACCCGAAATGAAAATTCAATATCATAACAAAGACAACACCAAAAAATTTGAAATCTTCACAGAGATCATAATTGGTGTGTCCTCGTCAAAAGGGTACTTTTAGTTTTTCCAATAAGAGTCACACTAAAAAGAAAATTGAAGATCACCAACGTGTGTCGATAATGCACCATTTTATGAACATATGTTGTTTCAATAAATAATAAAAAATAGTTCCCAAGTCTTAAAAAACGCAAAATATAGTCCATGCACAAGTGTAGTGTGTGTAGATTATGAGCATACAATTTTTTTCCCTAAAATGTATGACCATATATCAAAAAACTGGCGGCCACACAGGTCACTCATTGTCCATACCTAAAATTTTCAAGTATATGTCATTGGTGGCCACCAATTTTGTCCCACGATATGTCCATTAAAAAAATTAAAAAAAATATGAGTAGAAAGCTAATTTAATTTTCTAAAACATTTGTGTTTACTTCAAGTTTAAATGCCTAAGGGAGATATGGGTTTGAAGAGGTCGAAGTTGAAAAACATAAAATTTAGCAGTTTTGTTTGTCAAAAACAAGCCAAAAGTGTTACCCAACTTCGCGTTTTCACCCGTATTTGATTAAAATGTTGCTTACAGTTTGAATAAAGGAAGGGGATCGATCTCTGATCGATTCCAAACCACTGATTTAACACTTGCATTATGGTTTAATGTGATTACACATAGTTCGTGAAGGGAAGGCGATCGATCTCTGATCAATGCCGGATCACTGTTTTAACAATTGCATTGTGATTACACACAGATAGTGGAAGGAAGGCGATCGAACACTGATCGATGCCGGATAACTATTTTATCATATACCTTGTGGTTTAATTTGATTACTCACAAATCGTGAAAGGAAGGCGATCGATCTCTGATCAACGTCAAATCACTGTCTATACATTGCACTATGGTTGAAATTTGATTACACACTGATCGTGAAAGGAAGGGCGACCGATCTCTTATATCGATGCCAGATTCACGGTTCACATACTTGCATTCACTGTTTATACTGTTTACACACAGTTCAGAAAAATGAAGGCGATCGATCTCTTAAATCCACGCCAGGTCACTAAATTGCATTTAACATGGAATAGGTCGATCCCTGAGATCGATGCCACATGGATAAATTTAATATTCTCTTATGTTTTCATTTAGCATGGAATGGATCAATCCCTGTGATCGATGTTGCATGGTTGAATGAAATATTCTTTTATGTTTATATTTCGTAGTAAGTAGACCGATCCTTGTAGATCGACGCCGCATGGATACAACACTTTATTATGCTGGAATATCATATAGAATGGATCGATCTCAGTCGATCGATGCCATGTGCTTAAATTTTTTCTTATGGTTTCATATTGTATTGAATGGGATGCCATGTGCTTAAATTTTTTCTTATGGTTGCATATTGTATTAAATGGGATTCCATGTGCTTTAAAAGTTTTCTTATGGTTTCATTTTGTATGGAATGGATCAATCTCTATAGATCGATACCATATGACTATAAATAATTTCATATGTTGCATTTCGTTAATATAGATATATCGATTGTGAATAAATAGCATGACTGCATGTTGATACTCCTCTTACTCGGTCACTTGTGAAAACTAGATGCATGCACACGATATATGGATCGGTGCTATGCAATGCTTGAATTACTCTTTTAACTATGTATAGGTTGGAAGCGAATGTTTGTGGCCTCAACGTGGGAAGTGTGAGGCTATGGGAGTGGAAACACTTCCCAAATACCTCATGCTAACTTTGTTGTGTTCGACATACAAGTCGATCAACCTTTTAATTATATGTTTTTGGTAGAGTCAAGCTTAGATCCTCGAGATTGAGCGACACAAAGTTATTCAATTAAATATTTGTTTAATTTGCGTTGGATAGTTATTGATCGAGTCAACCTTATGTTGACTACAAATGATCCATTCGGAGTCAATGGCTGAAGTATAGGTTAACTTGCGATGTAATAGATAGATTATGAACATAGGTAGAATCATATATTTAAGCCAATGTTGTTAGGTTGATTCAGATTTATCGATGATCTATTCATGTTAACTTGTGTATTAACATTATCTTGTGTTCGGAGTATCATGCATTGTGTATTTTATACTCATGTTATTTTATACTAAAAGTTGATTTTAAATTACTGTAATTCAAAATAAATTGCCAACACATGTGAATGTACGAAGACCAATGGAATGCATAGCCTATTATGTTTTGATGTGATTTGGAATAGGGTTATGGTTAGGAGTATGTGACTTTCTTTACAAATAATATGTAATCACCTTTCATTAAGTTTTCAGAAAAGGTAATTGATCACTTATTAAAATCATGTAACAATTTTGACATATTAATTACTTACAAAAAAAATAAAATTCTAACTGAGATGGACCCTACAACAGGGAAACTAGGCAAGGTGATAAGCTCTAATGGTATGACAAAACTGATGAAAAAGGGATGCCAAGGTGTAATTGCACAATTATGCTCATTAGATGTTCAAACATTTAAGTCTCCTATTTCCCTAGATCTCCAAAAGGTCATTAATAAGCATTCCAAGGTATTTTAAGATATTCCAAAACGTATTCCACCTGTTCGAGATTTTGATCATGCCATTCACTCAATTCTAGGAAGTGTTCCTCCTAATATCATACCTTACAGATACCCCTATAGCCATAAGAGTGAGATTGAGCATATGGTTGAAGAAATGTGAGAGGCCGACAAAATTAGACCTAGCCAAAGATCTTACTCTGCACCAGTGGTAATGGTACACAAGCCAGATGGATCATGGCATAGGTGTCCAAATTATAGAGATCTCAACAAGATTACCATTAAAGATAGGTTTCCCATTCCTGACATTGATGAATTTTTAGATGAATTACATGGAGCACTTTTCTTCACAAAGTTGGATCTATGTTCCGGGTATCATCAGTTTAGAATGAAGGATGAACACATCCCCCCAAAAAAATTCATAACTCATGAAGTTCATTATGAATTTTTTTCATACCATTTGGTCTCACGAATGCACATTCCACATTCCAAGGTTTGATGAATTCCATTTTCAAGCCTTTCCTTAAATTGTGCTAGTTTTCTTTGATGATATACTAATTTATAGCAAGTCTTAGGAAGAACATGTTCAACATGTTAACAGGGTACTACAACTACTAAAGGAGCAACAAATATATGCAAATCCTTCCAAATGTTTCTTTGGGGTAAAGGAGGTAGCGTATTTGGGTCATATTGTATCTCATGAAGGTGTCAAGGTAGACCCCAACAAAATTAAAGCCATGATGGACTGGTCGATTCCCAAAACCCTGAAGAATATTCGAGGATTCCTAGGTCAGACAGGGGTGACTACCAAAATTTTGTTCGAAACTATGGAATAATAACAACACCTCTAACAACATTATTGAACAAAGATGCATTTTCTTGGACTCCAGAGGAAACTCAATATTTTGAAAAACTTAAGGAGGCAATGTGAAAAGCTCTTGTTTTAGCCACACCAGACTTCATAAAAACCTTTATTATGGAATGTGATGCTTCAAGAAATGGCATTGGTGTTGTTCTAATGCAAGAAGAACACCTACTTTCTTTCACAAGTCATCCAATCAAGGGAAATCACTTACATAAGCCCATTTATGATAAGAAAATGTTGGCAATACTACATGCTTTTAAGAAATGGCATCCTTACCTAATAGGTAGGAACTTCAAGGTCAAAACAGATCATGATAGTCTTAAATACTTCTTGGAATAGAGACTATCTTCGAAAGAGAAACAAAAATGGGTAACAAAGATGTTGGGATATGACTTTGAAAACATCTATTGAAAAAGGAAATAAAATGTGGTGGCAGATGCACTTTCCAGAAAATATGAAGATGTTGGGGCATTACTTTGTGCAATTTCCATTCTACAACCTGATTGGGTAGTAGCAAGGGAAGAATGGAAAAATGACCTATCTGTGTGGACGCTAATTCAAAAGATACAAAATGATCCCAGTGTATCAGATACTTTTTTGTGGAAAAATGATTCACTATGGTATAAGGATTGTTTATATTTATGCAAAAAATCCTAACTCAAACAAAAGGTCCTCTCGGAATTATACACCTCTCCTATAGGTGGGCACTCTAGATTCTTGAAAACTTACCGTAGGGTTAAGAAGGAATTTTTTGGGAAGGTCTTAAATCTGATGTTCAAAGGCTCATGTCTGAATGTTTAGTTTTCCAACATAATAAGGTTGAAACAGTTAAGACCCTACGACTTCTACAACCATTAGACATACCTTGCCAACGATGGGAGGAAGTCTCAATGGATTTGATCACAAGTCTACTCAAGTCAGAAGGAAAGAATGTTATTACAGTGGTTGTTGATAGACTCACGAAGTATACACATTTTTGTGCACTCTCTCACCATTTTAATGAAAGTATAGTAGCTACAGCTTTTATGGAAACAATTCAGAAGTTACATGGAAATACAAATATTATTGTAAGTGATAGAGATTCAATTTTCACTTGAAAATTTTGGGCTGAATTGTTTTCTTGTTTGGGTACCCAATTGGCTCACAGTTCATCTTATCATCCTCAATCTGATGGGAAACCTGAGATAATGAACAAATGTTTGGAAGGCTATATTTCTTTCTTTGCATATGATAAACAAACATATTGGGTGAAAATGGTTATATTTGGAAGAATGGTGGTACAATACTTCCTTCCATACCTCATAAAAAATGTTTCCATTTATGGCACTTTATGGGTACCATCCTCCCTCTATCACTTATACCTTAAAAGTAAAATCTAAATTTCAAGCCATGGAATATCACATAGAGCACCAGCAAGAAGTTCTCCATATACTTAAGGAGAACCTAGCTATGTAACAAAACATGATGAAACAACAAGCTAGTCAACATCGCAGTGAGAGGAGTTTCAAAGAAGGGTATTGGGTATTTTTGAGGCTACAACATTACAAGAAGATGTCCCTCAAGCAACTAAATAAGGACAATAAATTATCACCCAAGTATTATGGTCCTTATAAAGTGTTGCAGAAGATTGGTAGTATTGATTACAAATTGGAGCTCCCTTAATCTTCAAAAGTGCATCCAGATTTCCATGTTTCTTGCTTAAATAAGGTAATAGGAGACAAGATCCCAATCCAAACAATATTTCCCAAGATTGATGAAGAAGGAAAAATCATATTGGAACTTGAAAAAATAACTGAAACAAGGACCAAATAGCTATGAAATCGGGCTATTACTGAGTACCTCATCAAGTGTAAGAACCTACAAATGGAATATTCGACATGGGAATATGAGTCCTTTATATAGAAGCATCCACAAATAATCAAGCGTTGAGGAAAAGAATTTTCTAAAGGGGAGGGGCATGTTAATCCCTAAATAGAGGCACATTTCCCCCTATGTTGTGGTCCATTACATTAGTTTTGATGTTGGATTTGGTCCATTAGTGGTCATTGTCATTAGTATGGTTATATTAGTTATTTGGGCTTGGGTCAGTGAGTTGTAATTGTACCTCTTAATCTCCTATATATAGTAAGGATATCTTTTCATTTGAGTATCTTGTCTTGTTTTGTCTTGTGTACTTAGTACATTGTATATAGAGCTTTCCCCCTCGAAGAGGCTTGTTATTCATCTATTAAAGTTGCGGACTACTCTTTCTGATCTATTTATGCTCTTTTCGTGCTCTTTTTGGAAATTTATTTCCTAACATTCCACTTCGTGATTCATCCAAGAACAGAGATCCCTTAGCTAAAAGTCACCAATGTATGGGTTAGGTGACCAATTGTATGGGTTAGGAACTACAAAATTATGGAGGAAAAACTCACACAATTGGTCTTCTCCAAATCTCTACTATCTAGTGATGCATCCAAAAAATATTTTGGAGTGACCAACTCAAGTGGAAAAACTTTCTTTAACTTGCGCAACTGAAACCTGAACCATTTCTCCTTGAGATAGATGGTATAGATCCTGGAAGGGAGCCTATATATAACAATATCCTCATAGATTTTGGTAGTTTTATCTAGTTTGGCCTCTAGATGTAGTATTTGTTGTTTTTTCTTTGCCAATTTCTCTTGAGAATTTTCCAGTTATGCCTGTAATACTTGGTTTTGTTGTTCCAAGTAATTTTTTTGATAGGTGTGATGCATTTTGAGGATTTGGATTTTACCGTGTATTAATAGGGTTTCTACTAAAGTTGCAACCTTCTCACTATGTCTTATGGAAATAGGGGAATGCGTTGCAATTTTTAGTACTACTAACTCCTCTTTTACTCTATCTTGTTTGGATAAATCATATGTTAATCGAGAGTCTTCTTTGATTGGTGTATCTTCATCCATAAACCCTAATGATCCTCCTTCTAAAATATCACAATAATCTTTCTCATCCTGGTTTGTCTGATCTAGGGTGTTGGTTGTGGAGCCAGATCTTCCGGTCTCATAGATGATGATTCAGCCGTGTCCATACCCCATGTTTGGTTATGATCCCGGCCCGACGCTCAGGGGGTTCGGGGGGGCTGTTTTCGCCACCAGTTTTTGGGCCCATGGTTTTGGGTAACCCATGTTATTTTCCCATTGTATTTCCCTTATAAAAGAAAGACATTGTAACACAGCTAGGGTGAATGATGTATTAGGTTTTATGCATTGTAAAGATCTCTAAGATCAGGAGAGAGACTGTGAGACAATGAAGAGGAAGTGCAGCGGCTGTGCTGTAGGTTGTATCCCTTCACTTTGCTGGACGGAATAATAATAAGGACTGGAAACTTCAGTGTGGACGTAGCCCAAGTTGGGGTGAACCACGATATATTTGTGTCTCTCTTGTAATGTGTGTGATTATATTTGCATTTTTGTGTATTGTTATTGCTCTGCGATCCTGTTTTTTCTAACATAGGGTTGGATGTCTGGAATTTTCACCATTTCCTTCTTTCTCCTCAGACCCCTTATCTTGTTTTCCCCTAAACTTTGCCTCCTTTTTGAGCCTCCTGCTTTGTCGCCTGGATTCATATACTATTTTGGAAGATGAAACTTGCTTATTCTGAATAGGAACCTCTTCGGAATTATTTATCCTCAGCAGAGTATCAGCGACAACTTCATTATCTTCTATGTCCAAGTCAATCTTCCTCTTGGCCCATAATTGAGTGGCCATATTCCCTTCAGTTCCTAACTTCCCCTTCTCTTTTTGTCCTGTATTGGAGGTGAAAGATGAGCCCATATTTCCTCTCATCCTATGTACATATTCAACAGATATGTTTATAAACTCCCCCCATAAGAGTTCAAGTATCTGTACTGATAATTATTTCCAGGTAATTATTTTTTATCAATCCACGATGTGCCATAACATCTTCTTCCCCTTGTCCTCCCTTTCATTCTCATCTCCCATACACATTGTAAGAGGAAAAAGGGAATGTTGATGTTATTATTCAACTTTACATGACCACATTTCCTCAGGAGGTCCAATATCCTAAAATGAAAGGTGGGAACATAGCTCAGCCTCCCTATGCAAGTGATATACTTCAAAATTAAGGCTGACACTTCATCCCATGGTTTGGGCATGGTTTCCCTCTTCACTCTGTTCTTGTCTTCTTCATATTTTTCGCTTTCTGTGAAGAAAGCTTGCTTAGATTTGATGTTTCTCTCCCTGTCATAGTTTCCCCAATGAAACCCTCTTGGAATGCCTGTATCCTCTGATATTTTTTCCTCATTTAGATGGATACACGCTCCTTTTACCTTGGTCACATATTCCTCTTCCTTCATGTGTTTGAAATTCTTGGAAAATTCTAGGGCCACATTTTGATCGTAACCATTTAAACTAGTGAGAAAGGTCATCCATCCCACCGTGTGAAATATTGTTAGGACCTTGGGGTTATTATAGATAGGGTAGGGATCTATAGGTTCACTTTTCTTAAAACCCGCTGTCATTTTGCAAAAAAAAATTATGCCGAACTGAACAAACTAAAGCGTTGACGACAAACTTACATGTGTTAATGGAGTCGAGCAATGGTCTTTTTGAACCGTTGTTTGAACAATTCACACATGTCGTACTCTCACTACCTCTGTTTCCCTCTTCTGCGGTCTTGTTTTGAACAATGTAGGATGATCACCTCATGTCATATGTCTTAACCATTCATCCATCTTTGCTTGTCCCCTATCACTTCATCATTTGCCCACTTTTGCGACTGATTGATGATAAAATTGTGGGAAGATATGCTATCTTATGCTTCATCATGAAATTTTATTCATTCATATGCCAGCCTAGACTGAAGCTTTTGTTTTGGTGTTCGATCATTATTTGTCATCTTTTGTAAAAGGCCCCCCTTTGAACTATGCACTGCCTCCCCCTGACTGAATTTGAGTTGTCCTCAACTAAGTTATAGGGTAATGATTGTTTATGTAGGTAGGATATCATTGTAGTGATTAGAAATAATGGGGTTAGTGGGTACCTTTTTCTTCTTAATGTAACTGGAAGAGCTGTTGTGGCGGGTGGCTTGATTGATGTGATGTGGCATATTGCATATGATGTGGATTTCTATAGTTAGTGTTGTTCATTATGTATTAATTTCATTGTCTTCTATAGTTGGGTCATGCTTGTGTGATTTTTAGTTTTGGATCGCTTGATTCTTAATTATGGTTCACTTGGTTGTAAGTATAGGATTTCTACTCTCTTTTTTTTATCTTTTTTCATTTTTTCTTATTCCTTTATTTATTTTTTTCCTTTTTTTTTCTTTTTTTGGGTCTTGCAATTTGGGAAAATAATTTAGTTTTCTTGGAGGACATCAGTGTCCTCAATAAGCATAATATGCTTCTTGTATAGGTTTTGTGTTAACTCTTCTTTGGAAAGTGTTTTTTGTACATCTTCATTCTATATCCATTCACCAACATTGGAAATTGAGTGTCATCTATTTTTCTTATCTTGACTGATCCATTGTTGTAGATGCTATCTATTTAGTATGGACCTAGCCATCTGGTTTGCAAAATGCCTTTGAACTTCTAGAATCTGGAGTCATATAATAATGCCCAATCACCTTCTTTGAATTTATTTGTCCTTATATTCTTATCATACCATTGTTTCCTTTGTTGCGGCACTATATTAGTGTGTGATATAGCTTGTTGTCGGTATTCATCTAGTTCATTTAAATGCATAATCCATTCTTTTTGTGCTTCTGATAGTTCCATTTTGAGTGCAACAGGTGTTCTCAGTGTTTTTATCTCAAACTCAATGGGTAGCATTACTCTTTTTTCCATATACCAGTTCAAAAAGGAGTAAATCCTGTAGTTATTTTCCATGTTGTATTGTAGTCCTATATGGCCTCATTCAATCTATCTTCCCAATACCTTTTATGTAACTGGACTTTCTTTGTTAGAATTTTCTCCAGCTCTCTGTTTGTGACTTCCACCTTCCCATTTTCTTGAGGGTGATAGGAGGAAGATCTCCTACGCTTTATTTTGTTTCTTCTCAGTAGGTCTTCAATTAGGTTGGATGTGAAATGTGTCCCTTGGTCAGATATTAGCTCCCTAGGGATCCCAAATCTAGTGAATATTTTCTCTGTGAAGGATGTTGCCACACTATTTTCATCAGTTGTAACAAGAGAATTAACTTCTGCCCATTTGGTGAGGTAGTCTGTACATACCAAGATGTAGTTATTTTAGTTGTATGGTGGTTTAAATGTTCCCACAAAGTCAAATCCCCATTTTTCAAATGGATCTAATGATACTTGGGGTTGTAGGGGCATTTTCATTTTTCTGTGTGGGCTTTCCCATTCTCTGGAAATCATCACAGCGTGACACATACTATTGAGCATCTTTATGGAGTGTAGGCCAATAGTATCCTATTTGGAGTATCTTATAGGCTGTCCTTTTTTATGCATGGTGGCCTCCTCATGGTTCGTTGTGAGTATCATGAAGTATGTCATGTACTTCATCCTCCCTTATGCATCTTCTTAATATTTGATCTAGCCATTTCTTAAAAAGGAACCCTTGTATCCAACTGTAAGTTGCACTCAATCTTATTATTTTTCATCTTTGTTTGTATTCATAGTGTTATGGGAACTTAGCAGAAACTAGGTAGTTGGAAATGTCAGCATACCATGGGCTCTCAACTGATATTGCAAGTATGTGCTCATTTGGGAAGGCATATTCTAATAATTCCTTTTCCTGCACATGGTTTAGCTTTGATAGAAATTATACAACTACAGTATGTTTTCCCAACTTGACTAAAATCGCCAAATCAAATTATTGTAAAAGAGTTCACCATCTTATAATCCTAGCACTAGTGTTAGGTTTGTTCATTAAGTACCTGATTGCCAAGTGATCCGCATGCACGTAGAATTTATACCCTGTTATGTAGTGCCGAAATTTGTTAATCGAGTAAATGACAACTAGGAACTCCTTTTCTGTCACCGTGTAATTGAGATATGATCCTACCAAGTTCTTGTTGATATAATAGATGGCGCAGGGTTGCTTATTCTCCTACTGCTCCAATAGATTTTTTAGAGGCATCGGAGTGGATGTGAAAGGGTATATTCCAGTTTGGGCCTTGGAGTATGGGAGCTGTAGTATTTTTCTCTTTTAGCTGCTCAAATGCTATCATGCACTATTCCGTCCATATAAAATCTACATCATTTGTTAATACTGCAAACATGGGGGCTACTATTTTGTTTAACCCTTCTATGAATCTTTTGTAGTAGCCTGTTTGGCCAAGGAAGCCACGTACATCCCTTTTCTTGACTGGTGGGGGTAAGTTTTTAATGATAGCTACCTTGGATTGATCAACTTCAATCCCCCTTTCTGATATATGGTTCCCTAATACTATCCCTTCTTCCATCATCATTTTACACTTAACATTGCTTAAATAGAGACTCATCTCTATGCATTTATTCAAAACAACTTCCAAATTATTCAGTTCCTACTGAAAATATTATCCATGTGGTGTAAAATCATCCATATATACTTCCATGTAATTAATGATAAAATACACAAATATGATGAGGACCGCTCTCTGAAAGGTTGCAGGGGCATTGCAGAGTCCGAGTGGAAGTACCCTTTATGTAAAGGTTCCCCATGGATAGGTAAATGTTGTTTTTTCCTGATCCTCTAGGTGGATCTGGATCTGGTTATATCCACTGAAACCATCCAAAAATGAGAAGAATTTATTTCCAGCAAGAATATCTAGTACCTGATCAATGAATGGAAGGGGAAATGGTCTCTTTTGGTTTCCTTAATAAGCTCTCTATAGTCCACACATATTATCCATTTCCCTCCTTTCTTGGGTACTATCACCATAGGGGATATACCCATTCATTGTCATAGATTATATATATGAATCTAGTATCAAGTAGCTTTTATAAATCTTGTTTGACTATGTCTTTTAATGTTGGGTTCATTCTTCTTTGTGATTGGCTTATTGGGACAACATCTTCCTTGATATAGATCTAGTGTTTTCAAATATCGGGATATATTCCCTTCAAGTATGGGTAAATCCAAGAAAAATATGCACTATGGTTTGCAAGTACTTTAATCAAGCATTGTTATTGGTCTTCCTTCATATTTGTGTTGATATTTACATTCCTTCTAGGAAGGATCTCCACTATTTTGATTGTTTTGGTTTCTTGTTCCATAGAGAAAACCCGCTTCCACATTCAAGTCAGGATCTTTGGGAGGAGCCCCTATAATCTCTTCTTCTACACCTGATGCAAAAATTTCTTCAACTATATCATTTTCAGGATAAATGTTTTGAAGAAAATTAGAATAATAAGTGTCTTCATCCTCATCTCGAAGTGTTAAAGTAGTGTTTATGATGAGGACTGGTTGAACTACTTGGTCATAATTATCATCATAATATTCTAACCAAATAGGATTTTCTGTATCCATAGTGTTGGTTGTGGAGCCAGATCTTCTAGTCTCATAGATGATATTGTATCAGCCGTGTTTGTACCCCAGTTTTATATGATATGTAGGTGGACTGTACACTCACCCCAGCGGGGGGGTGTGGGGGGGCATCGCCCCCCCACGGGGTTCCAGGGGGGACCATCCCCCCTGGCTGGGGGGTTCGGGGGCCAGCGGTCCCCCGACGGGGGTTCAGGGGCAGTGCCCCCGAAGAAAATTTTTGGGGCTGTTTTCGCCAGCTGTTTTGCAGGCCCATGGTTTTGGGTATCTCGTGGTATTTTCCCATTGTATTTCCCCTATAAAAAAAAGACATTGTAATATGGCTAGAGTTGTTGATGTATTAGGTTTTATGCACTATAAAGATCTCTGAGATCAGGAGAGAGACTGTGAAACAGAGAAGAGGAAGTGCAGCGGTTGTGCTGCAGGTTGTATCCCTTCGACTTGTTGGATGGTAATAATAATAAGGACCAGAAAATTCAGTGAAGACGTAGCCCAAGTTGGGTGAACCACGATATATCTGTGTCTCTCTTGTAATGTGTATGTGTGATTATGTTTGCATTTCTATTTATTGTTATTGCTCTGTGATCCTGTTTTTCTAACAATTGGTATCAGAGCCAAAGGTCTATTTGGCAGTTAAACCCGCAGGAAGCTAGGGTTTCTGGTTCGAGTGGGAGCAATGGCAGAAGAAGGAAAGTTTAAGGTCGAGAAGTTTAACGGCCAAAACTTCGGGTTATGGAAGATGCAAATGGAGGACTATCTGTACCAGAAGGATCTATTCCTACCGTTGGGAGGAAAAGCAAAGCAGCCGATGGCTATGAAGGACGAAGAATGGGAGGTTCTTGACAGAAAGGCTCTAGGAACAATACGGTTGAGCCTGGCTTCGTCGGTGGCTTTCAATATCTCAAAAGAAATGACAACAGAGGGTTTGATGAAAGCATTGGGTAAGCTGTATGAAAAACCCTCGGCCTCCAACAAGGTATTTCTAATGAAGCGTTTATTTAATATGAAGATGTCTGAAGGTGGATCTGTTACTGATCATTTAAATGAGTTTAATACGGTTACAAATCAGCTAAGTTTTGTAAGTGTGAACTTTGATGATGAGGTTAGGACTCTTCTAATCTTGTGTTCATTGCCAGAAAGATGGAATAGCTTGGTCATGGCTGTAAGTAACTCTGTATCTGGTTCAAACACCTTGAAATTTGATGATGTTATTGGTGTTATTCTTAGCGAGGAAATGCGAAGAAAAAGCATAGGTGAGACATCAGGTAATGCGTTGACCATGGAGAGCAGGGGAAGACAAAAGGAGAGAGGAAAGAGCAAAGGTAATCGTGGAAAGTCTAAAACGGGCAGATCCAAGTCCAGACTGGGAAAGATAGAGTGCTGGAACTGTGGAAAGAAAGGACATATGAAGAAAGACTGCAAATCTCTAAAGAAGAAAGGAGATGCACAGAAGGAAACTACCCAGGAAGCAAATGTAGTAGGTGATGTGTTACAAGATGCTTTGATTCTTGCATTAGATAACACTAGTGATTATTGGGTAGTAGATTCAGGAGCTTCATGTCATGCTACACCCCATAGGAAATACTTTCATGAGTATGTTCCTGGCGACTTTGGACATGTTTTATTGGGTGATGATGAGCCATGTAAAATTGTTGGAATGGGTAAGGTATGGATAAAAGTTAAGAATGGAACTGATTGGTTGTTGAAAGATGTTAGGCATATTCCTGCTATGAAAAGAAATCTGATCTCAACAGGGTGGTTGGGAGATGGCGGCTGTCTATCTACGTTCGGAGAAAAGTGGTGGAAGATCACTAAAGGATCAATGGTGATAGCAAAAGGAGACAGAGTTGGTACGTTGTATTTATGTCCTCGTAATACTGACCATTCTATCTCTTTAGCTTCCACAGGAACAGATATAGCATTGTGGCATCATAGGCTTGGCCACATGAGTGAGAAGGGGATGCAGATTCTCCACTCAAAGAAGTTGCTGTTGGATTTGAAGCAGGTAAGTTTGGAATTCTGTGAAAACTCTGTTTATGGAAAACGAAAGAGAGTCAGATTTCTCAGGGTTGGGAAACAGAAGAAGAATGAAAAATTAGAGCTTGTGCATACAGATGTATGGGGACCGGCTCAGGTACAATCTCTTGGTGGCTCTCATTATTATGTTACATTTATTGATGATGCAACTAGAAAAACTTGGGTTTATTGCATTAGACAGAAATTTGATGTGTTTGCTACTTTTAAGAAGTGGAAAGCTTTGGTTGATAATGAGACAGGAAAAAGATTGAAGTGTCTCAGATCTGATAATGGAGGTGAGTACTGCGGCAAGGAGTTTGATAGTTACTGTTCATACCATGGGATTCGTAGAGAGAAGACAGTCCCAGGAACACCACAGGAAAATGGGTGTGTCAGAAAGGATGAATAGAACGATCATGGAGCGTGCAAGGTGTATGAGACTGCATGCAGGGCTGCCCTTACAGGTTTGGGCGGATGCTGTAAATACTGCTGTTTATTTAATAAACAGAGGAACTTCAAGTGCTTTGGATGGTGGTATCCCAGAGGAAGCATGGACAGATAAAAAGGTAAACTACTCATTTCTGAGAACGTTTGGTTGTGAAGCATTTGTCCATACTGATAAAGAAAATAGAACAAAGCTTGAAGCTAAATCCAAGAAATGTACCTTTATTGGATATGGGGTTGATGAATTTAGTTATCGTTTATGGGATTATGAAAATAACAAAATCATCAGGAGTAGAGATGTGATATTCAATGAAAAGGTCATGTATAAAGATTAGTTGCAGGGAAAGAAACAGGAAAAGGAAAACACAAAGTACATAGTGCTTGATGAAATTAAATAAAATGAAGTTCCGAAGGTGCCAGAAAATCAAGAGCAGCAGCAAGTACCTGAAACTCCTGCAACTGTAAGAAGATCTACCAGGTTAAGTAGACTCCCTGAACGATACTCTCCTTCTATGTATTATTTATTGATGACTGATTCTGGTGAACCAGAATGCTATGAAGAAGCAATGCAGGTGGAAACTAGAAAGAAGTGGGAGCAAGGCATGAATGAGGAGATGGACTCATTGGTAGGAAACCAGACTTGGGATTTGGTTGAGTTGCCTGCTGGTAAAAGAGCATTGCAAAACAAATGGATTTATAGGTTGAAGGAAGAAGAAGGAAGTAAGAAGCGGTACAAGGCCAGACTTGTTGTAAAGGGGTTTGCACAGAAGAAAGGTATAGATTTTGATGAAATATTTTCTCCTGTTGTTAAGATGACTTCAATTAGGACTATCTTAAGTCTAGTGGCGATAGAAGATTTGCATCTTGAACAGTTAGATGTAAAAACAGCCTTCCTCCATGGAGATTTGGAGGAAGAAATATATATGCAGCAGCCACAAGGGTATGAGGTCAAAGGTAAGGAGGATCTGGTATGCAGGTTGAAAAAGAGCTTGTATGGCTTGAAGCAAGCTCCAAGGCAGTGGTATCTAAAGTTTGACAGGTTTATGACAGAACAAGGTTATAGTAGATGTCATTCTGACCACTGTGTTTATTTCAAGAAGCTAGACAATGGAAGATATATTATCTTGTTATTGTATGTGGATGACATGCTTGTTGCAGGGTCTGACATGCAGGATATAAATGTACTCAAAAGGAAGCTAGCTAATTCATTTGCGATGAAGGATTTGGGTGCTGCAAAGAAAATCCTTGGTATGAGAATAATGAGAGACAGGAAAAATCGCAAATTGACATTGTCTCAAAGTGAGTACATACAAAAGGTGTTGGAGAGGTTCAGAATGCAGAATGCAAAACCTGTAAGTACACCTTTGGCTAGCCATTTCAGTCTAAGTAAGGAAATGTGTCCCAAAACACAAGAAGAGACAGATTACATGTCCAAGATTCCCTATCAATCAGTAGTTGGCAGCTTGATGTATGCTATGGTGTGGACAAGACCAGATATTGCACATGCAGTGGGAGTTGTGAGCAGATATATGAACAATCCAGGTAAAGAACATTGGAAGGCAGTACAGTGGATTCTCAAGTATTTGAGAGGTACTACCACTGAGGCATTATGTTTTGGAGGTTCAGACACTGTTCTACAAGGATATGTTGATGCAGATATGGCAGGTGACAAGGATAGTAGGAGGAGTACCACAGGGTATGTGTTTACTGTAGGTGGAACAACAGTAATCTGGATTTTGAAACTACAGAAGGTTGTTGCACTTTCAACAACAGAAGCAGAGTATGTTGCCATTACAGAGGCTAATAAAGAGATGATTTGGTTGCAGAGGTTTATGGAGGAAGTGGGTAAGAAGCAGAAGGATAGCAGATTGTATAGTGACAGCCAGAGTGCCATTCACCTTGCAAAGAACTCAGCATTCCATTCCAGGACTAAACATATACAGCTCAAGTACCATTTCATACGCTCTATTTTGGAAGATGAACTGTTAAAGCTGGAAAAGATACATACTAGCCAGAATCCTGCAGACATGTTCACAAAGGTAGTGACCAGAGAGAAACTGAGTTCGTGCTCGGTTTCAGTTGGCCTTCTAGCATGAAGGTGAAGAGGAGAAATTTGCCAAGTCCAAGTCCAGCAAGTGCAGCAGCAGTGGAGTTGCTGTGATCAGTCTCCAAGTGGGAGATTGTTGGTTGTGGAGCCAGATCTTCTAGTCTCATAGATGATATTGTATCAGCCGTGTTTGTACCCCAGTTTTATATGATATGTAGGTGGACTGTACACTCACCCCAGTGGGGGGGTGTGGGGGGGCATCACCCCCCCACGGGGTTCCAGGGGGGACCATCACCCCTGGCTGGGGGGTCCAGGGGCCAGCGGTCCCCCGATGGGGGTTCGGTGGCAGCGCCCCCGAAGAAAATTTTTGGGGCTGTTTTCGCCAGCTTTTTTGCGGGCCCATGGTTTTGGGTATCCCGTGGTATTTTCCCATTGTATTTCCCCTATAAAAAAAAAGACATTGTAATACGGCTAGGGTTGTTGATGTATTAGGTTTTATGCACTGTAAAGATCTCTAAGATCAGGAGAGAGACTGTGAAACAGAGAAGAGGAAGTGCAGCGGTTGTGCTGCAGGTTGTATCCCTTCGACTTGTTGGATGGTAATAATAATAAGGACCGACAAATTCAGTGTGGACATAGCCCAAGTTGGGTCAACCACGATATATCTGTGTCTCTCTTGTAATGTGTATGTGTGATTATATTTGCATTTCTGTTTATTGTTATTGCTCTGCGATCCTGTTTTTCTAACACATAGAAGGTTTGGTAGGAGGATAAATAGTGATCTTCTTTTTGGATTTCCCACTAGTTATGGTCATGTCTCCAGATCGACAGGTAATGTAGGAATCTATTGTTGCTACCCATGGTCTCCCAAGTATGAGGAGGTATCCACTAAGATTTATCTTGACTTCTAAGACTGCAAGGTCCACAGGGTACTCCCAAGATTCAATGTTAAGATGATGTCTTCAAGTACACCCTCCGATTGGATAGTGGAAGTATCTGCCAGCTGCAGTACTGTAGTTGTCTGTCTAATTGAGGATTGCGGATTTAGGGACAACATTGCATCCATAGTCATTACATTAATTTCTGCTCCTATGTCAATGAGACTGTTTTGGATTAGAGTTTTGTTAATGATTACATTGACTACATGTATTCCTGGGTATAGATACTCAGGGTTGATAGTTCTTCCCAACATGAGATCTACAACTTGTCCTACAACATTAATGGTGATAGGATCTCTTTTCTTTCTCCCAGACCTCTTTATGTAGGTTTCTTTTATGAATTTATTACATATGGGGATGTCTATGATGGCTTGGAGAAGGGGGATTCATATGTTTAAGTGTTTTATTGCATTAAGGACATCATTTTTTGTCTCAACTTGAACTATGTATTTTAATCTATCAGGGAATGGGGGGTTTGGAACAACAGGGATTTCCAATTTGTTTTCAGTATGTTCCTCATTAGGTAGATTGAGAATTATAGGTTGTTCATGTTGACAGGACTCTTGTTCATCCTATGTAGGTAGTGGAGGGCCTGGTATTACCTTACCTGATCTCATATTTACTTCATTTAGGTCTAGCATTTCTACAATGTAGGTTGGGAATTGCATTATATCACTATTGTAAACTTGGTGGCTTGACCTATTATTGTTTGGTTTTGGTAGGCTGAGCTAGGATTTGAGTTGGCCTTGGTGGCTGCAGGTGTTGAGGTGGAGGCATAATGATAGCTTGTTATTTTTTAGGTCTCCAATTTGAAGAAGAAAGGTATTGATTCCCAAAATTTAGTGGTGGCTGTTGGAAATTTGGAGGGTATTGATGGTATTGTTGATTAGGGGTGTAATATTGTTGACTTTGATTGTATGGGTTTTGGTTTTGTTTCCATTGAATCATGATTTCTTACATAGGCCACGATGGTTGTTTCATTGGGTTCCAATCAGGTTCTTAGTAAGTATTTCCTTGAGGATTGAAGTAGGTATGATTATTAGGCTGGAATGGTCTAGAAATTTTTTTTCGGCATTGGTTTAACAAAACAGAGCTGCTCCATAGAGCCTTCTGATCCTGGGTCTTGTATGGTTGCTTTTCATGAAGGAAGTAGAGGAAATTCTTTTTTTTCATGATTTTATGTGCATAACCCACAGACTTTGATTATATTCAATGGGAATTGACATCTTTCATGTTTCTCCCTACATTTTGGACAGAAAATATCTAGAGCTTGAATTGCCTCGTCTTGTTTCCTTTTTAGTTGCAGTGCATCCAATTACATTGCAAGTGATTGGATGATGTTAGCCATCATATCATCTATAAGGTTTCCCAAATCATATTTGGTTAGGTTTGGTACCTGAATGGATGACCCACCTGCTGGAAAGGTCATCCCTCTTACCTCGGCTTTCCATTTTCTAGACCTTGAGTAGTTTTTAAATATTTTTATGATTTGATCATAGGTCTTTTGGAAGATATATCCATCACCCAAAAGGATTGGGAATTCTAGGTACTCATCCTTGACTCCTTCGAGGAGTACTAGCTTTAATGACCCATCATCCAACTTGAAATTTATAGCTCTTTTGTAGATGACCTGGAATCTTTGTCCATAATCCTCCAAGGAATCTTTTTCTCCTTGCTGCATCCTAAAAATATCATCTCTAGTGTCTTTAGCCTTGAATTAATCCTTGTATTTTTCTAGGAAAGTTTGTTTCATCTAGTCCCAAGTAAAAATGTTGTTTCCTCCCAGGATCATAAACCATCTTAGTGCTAAATCCTTTAAAGTTGAATGGAAAAGCCTAAGTTTCTAGGCATCTGATGTATAGTAAAAAGTTCTACAAACTACTTCAAAATCAAATAGAAAGGTATCAGGATCTTCTTTGGTCAATCCATGAAAGTTAGGGAGGTTGGAAAGATTGATTTTTTTTTCATTTGAGCCTCCCCTTGGGGTACACTAATGGGAAAGGTGAACAGTTCCTTGGGTTCTTCTTTGTCCACAACCATCTCTTCTTTGTAAGAGCTCGTTGAATCTGCTAGAGGGTTTATATATGAACCGTCTGATCCTAAGGAGAATGGGGATGCTGTGAATCTTTCTTCTGATTTTGACTCACTCATAGGTCTATTGGTTGGTTGGTTAGATAGAAAATACCCAAATGCATCCCTCCTTCATTGAGGCATGCATGGTAGGGAAGATGAGATCTACGGTTTAATTTCTGTGTGTTTTTTTTAAGATCTTTGGTTTTTTCTTGTGTTTTTTTTAAGATCTTTGGTTTTTTCTTGTGTTTTTTTTAGGTTTAAAATTTCAATATATATATATATATATATATATATATATATATATTTTCTTCTTCTCTTAGAGTCTTATCACCTCCTCGGAAACGATGCCAAAAAGTGGTGGCTTACTGATATGCTAGCCAATTAAAGGTTCACAAGTTAGGATTCCCACTTTAATTATACACCCAAGGATCGTGCAAACTTAAGTGGTGCTGGGCACTATATGTGCAACTGCTGAGAGATTTTTATCTGGTGACTTAATCTATGAAAATGGAAATGATTCTAACTAGAAAACATGAGATTTATTCTATGAAATGCACATGATATTGAATCTAAATTGAATGAAGGTTTTAGTCTATGAAAGCATGAATATTTATTCTAAGAAAACATATCTTTAATCTACTTAATACATGATTCAATTTGAAAACTGGAACTAACTTATGAAATCACAAAATCGTTAATCTAAGAAAATAATAGATATTTATTCTATGAAATGCCTTGAATATTTAAACTTAGAAAACAATAAACTATTTAATTTAATAGAACAATCAAAATTTACTCTATGAAAACAGGGAATGTTAATCTAGGAAAGCATGGAAGATTCAATCTAGAAAAATTTGAATAAACAAGGAATCTATCTAGACTACTCTACATAAATGACCTGCAGCACTACAGACGTTGTACATTCGAACTACATATATTGCTATTCTTTTCTACAGTAATATAGAGTGATTTCAGACATTGAATTCAAACTTCTACTTGGTAATTGATATCTTCAACTATCTAGCCACGCATTTGAATCCATGGATCGAAATTATTCAATAAAACAAACAGATGATGATCTCAATGAAATGAAACTTGTAAGCCTATTTAATCAATTTAAACAAATAAATGCATGAAACTAATTTTGTTGAATGGAAAACAAAACTCCTACATAACACGATGAGGGGGGGCACCTCAAAGCGTATACAGGATATTAAACTAAACTATGAACTCACGAATTTGGAAAACCATGATTTCTCCATTAAGTTGTTTAAAAATCCATCATCAAAGGTACAAAACTTGACTTTTGTAGAAATTGTATAAAAATGTCTAAGGTAAAAACAAGAATGTATCTATCTATATCTCTTGCGTAATGCATGAGTCTCTATTTATTACAAAGCTTCAAAATATCCAAAAACATCTATTTTGGAAATCACGAGATCAATCCTCTTTGGATTCATCATTTTCTGAAAATTAGGGGAGACTTGTGGTCTCTTGAATTGATCTCGGGTTCTTTCTTCATTTCTTCCTATGGTCAACTGAAACTGACTACTGCCAATCTTGCTTATATTTAGCCCCCAAAATGTGCAATTTGTTGTCCTTTGTTATTCCCATAACCTGCACTTAATCTCACATAACACTAATCCACTTGTTAGATATTTTTAAAGCACGCTAAAAAAAGAAAGATTACCACATATCCAACATTACTTTATAATCAAATATAATCATACCCTAACTTACAAAAAGGGGGTTATTTCATGCTAATTTGCTTCTTTGTGACAGTCTAAAAGAGGATTTGTAAGTGAAAATGGTACTTATAACATGGGCCTATCAAGTCACTATAGAAATAAATTGGACACTTCATCTCTCCTGCAAAATGGTATCTTCAAATATTTATGTTACTTGGTCTTATGGAATGAAATCATCGATGGGGATTAAAGAAGGTAAGTTGCATTTACATACAACCTTGTGTATGGCTCGCCACACTCTTGTAGAACCATCTATCTCCGATTACACGTCCTTTATAGCCCTGTGAGTTGAATCCTTCCAACAGTCTAAACCACAACTAAATGCATGTATATATTGCAATATATGCAATAGAAATTGGAAGCCAGAGGAAATACTTCTATGAATATTAACATAAAAATTAAATTAAAAACCTTCATGAATATAAAAATGCATGTTTCTTGCTTGTACTATTATATGTACTCATAATAATTCTTTTATGTTTTTGTTGTTGTTGGTTATGTATGAATATTTGAGTGAAGTGGTTGATGTGTAAGTACCCCATGCACAAATAGTAATTAATCAAACACAACAACTGATGAATCATGAACAATGAAATTGAAAATTGTGCTCATGTATTTTGTCATTGTTGTCTTTGTTTCTTTGTGTCTAATTTTGCAGGTAAGTAGATGTTGAAATTTGGTTGAGCTTTGATCTTTAATTCTTTTAGATGCAGAGACCTGAAGAAATGACACAATTCAATCCATGAAATTCATACAACCATAACACAAGATATACCCTGGGGAAAATCCTCAAAATTATGAGAACAAAAACCCCATCAATTCTTTTCAATATAATATGATGGATAGCATAGAATGCTTTCTTTTACAACATAGTAGATTTATTTCGGAAGATAAGATATGAACAAACACTCTTGATGAAGATACAGTGAGCAATAGTGAAGAGAGATCAATCGGATGTGTGCCCAACACAACAATAACAAGCATGAACAATACCCTGCACAAAGAGAAGCGCCTTTCCTTCAATGGAGAAGAGAATTCACTTCACATTGGATTCGTTAATCCCGTTTAACATATTTATACATTATTCTCTTCTATTTTTATCTTCTAACTTTAGGATGAACTCGTCCTCAAACTGGATGTATTAATCTTGCATACAAAGGTGCACCCCACTTCTCATGCAGTGCTTTATCTCACTTATCTGTCACTTAGGATGAACTCGCCTCTTAACTGAAATATTTCCTAGTTAGTTAGGTGGCTAACTTAAGTGTTGTCACTTAGTTAACTAGATATTCTTTGTTGTCACTTAGTTAACTCTCTTTAATTGATTCTCCTTGATTTACTAAAGTGTGGTCTTTTAGTTTAACTAAAGTGAAAACACTTTAGTTAACTAGTCCTTCTTATTTAACACTTAGTTAACTGAAATCATGTTGATTGATTTACTTTAAGTGACCACTGTGAGTTCTTTAGTTAAATGAGGCATACCTTTAACTGATGCTTTAACTGAAGCATTGATTGAGGCATACATTGATACTTAACTGAAGCTTTAACAATTCAAGTTCTCTTTAATTAGTTGAAGTGTTTGCATGGGTAATTTCAAATTCTCTTGATCTCTATGATTTATATTTTATTTATTTATCTCTTACTGCATGGTGAATATGTGATAACTTTAATTATCCATCACATTACATTATACTAAGAAGAATTATCAGATGTTGTGTTCATATTATTCTATTCCGGACCGGACCAAAGTGATCATATGCTAAAGTAATTCACTTTAGAGGTGATCAATATCTAAAGGAGACTTAATATCAATTTGGTGGTCATGGTTAATAATACATCACACAACATTAAATGATTTTAACAAGTAAAGCATGACCTTTCTACGGAAGGTCCATCTCATGGATACCTTTATACGGAAGGTTCACATGATAATCGTGACTTGACACACAAGTCTGGAGTCTTGTCCAACAAGAATTTAAAACATCATTACTTTGATCAAGTACCTATATACAGGAGGAATAACCTTTACACGAAAGGAAATAAAAGTGCTTACCTCTATACGTGAAGATCAATCTTGGCTACACAAGATTGGTTTGGAGAATGTCTCCTGATGTTGTATATTTAACACTCCCTCTCAGTGAGGGGTGCATTCTCTATCATACCAATATTGTCTCAGAAGTACCTAAATTTTTTCACTGACAGAGGCTTTGTTAACACATATGAAATCTTCTCATCAGTAGCAATGTACTGAAGTTTCATTGTACCTTTCTGGATAATGTCTCGGATGAGGTGATACTTCATTTCAATGTGCTTCGACTTGTCTTGAAACACTGGGTTTTAGAAAGCTTGATGCAACTCTGATTATCACACCTAATAACTGTAGGCTCAAGCTTCTCACCAAACAACCCTGCAAGTAGCTTTCTGAGCCACACTGCTTCTCGACAGGACACACTAGCAGATATGTATTCTGCTTTGGCAGTGCTCTGTGATACAGAGCCCTGCTTCCTTTTGGACCAAGATATCACAGTTGATCCTAGGCTATAACAGTAGCCGGATGTACTCTTACAGTTCACAATGATTCCTCCTCAGTCTGAGTCTATATAAGGGTGAAAACGAGAAGTTGGGAAACACTTTTATGACAACGGAGTGAAAAAAAACTAGTGCACATGGATGATCACGTGAAAAAAAATAACCTCGAACTCTAGGTTGAGAGTTTAAAAAAATCTAGGCCGAGAGTTTGAACCAATCACCGTGTTGTATTTTTAAAAAAACTATCGGATGAGAGTTTGAACTAAACTATCGGCCGATAGTTTGGAAGATATTTTTTCGGCCAAGAGTTCATGGTCAACAAAACCTGCGAAAATATCTGGCATCTTTCTGGAACCTGCAACTTCAGCAAGCCCAAACCCCTGCAAATTTTAAATATTATTTCTCGGACTTGGTAGCAATGGATTCATCTCTGAATCTAGTTTCCAATGATATAATAATTGTTTCATATCAATTTTAATTTCTATTTATTAATAATGTGTTTCTAAACCTTATCCCTTAAGAATTTTATTACTTTGAAAATCACCCGAAATGAAAATTCAATATCATAACAAAGACAACACCAAAAAATTTGAAATATTCATAAAGATCTTCCTTGCCCCATCCTCTTCAAAAGTGTACTTTTAGTTGTTTCAATAAGATTCACACTAAAAAGAAAATTGAAGCTTACCAACATGTGTCGATAAGGCACCATTTTCTGAACATATGTTATTTTGATAAATAATAAAAAATAGCTCTCAAGTCTGGAAAACCTCAAAATAGAGCCCATGCACAAGTGCAGTCTGTGTAGATTATGATCATACATTTTTTTACTTAAAATGAATAACCATCTCTAAAAAAACTAGTGCTCACGCTGGTCACTCATTATCCATACCTAAAATTTTCAATTATATGCCGTTGGTGAGCACCAAATTTGTCCCACGATATGTCCATAAAAAAATTAAAAAAAAATACGAGTAGAAAGCTAATTCAATTCTTTAAAACATTTGTGTTTACTTCAAGTTGAAATTCCTAAGGGAGATATGGGTTTGAAGAGGTCGAAGTTGAGAAACATAAAAGTTAGCAGTTTTGTTTGTAAAAAACAAGCCAAAAGTGTTACCCAATTTCGCGTTTTCACCCATAACCAAGTAACATGACTCCTCCACTGGAGGAATATCTGAGTCCATGTGAAATTGTACCTCAAAGCTACCTAAGCACATGCTTAGTATCTTTCCAGTGTTTGTGTCTCGGAACAGACATAAATTGACTCAAAATGCTCACGGCATAACATATATCATGCCTCGAATGTATTAAGTACATTAGTGAGCCTATAAGCTATCTATACAAAGTGGGATCTACTGGATCTGATCTAGAGCATGAATCGTGAAGTTTCCTCAAATTGGAAACCATCGATGTAGTCATAGATTTGCAATCTATCATGCCAAACCCGCGCAATATATCCACACTATACTTCCCTTGAGATAGAAAAATTTCATCTTTTCTTTGCCAGATCTCAGGGGCAAGAAAGTAGTGCATTAGACCTAATTATTTCATCTCGAACTCTGAGGTGAACTCTCTCTTGCACCAAGCAATCAAATGTTCCTCTCCAGTGAGAAACAAATCATCAACATACAAAACCAATATCAATGGTTGGTTCATCACTACATTGAAGTACAAATTTGGATCAGCTTCACTCTTACAGCAACTAAGTTTCTGAAGATAGCTATCAATTCTGGAGTACTAAGCCCTGGGGGCTTGCTTAAGCCTATATAGAGATTTCTTTAGCTTGCAAACATGGGACTGCTTCCCATGCACCACAAATCCTTCAAGATGCTGAATATAGACCTTTTCCTCAACCTCACCATTGAGGAACGTTGTCTTCACATCCATCTGGTGAAGTTTCCATCCTGGAACATATGCAAGTGCAATCATTGCTCGGATTGTGGTGTACCTTGCCATCGGGGAAAATGTCTCATCATAATCAATTCCCTCTTTCTAAGAGAAACTTCTGGAAACTAATTTGGCTTTATACTTCTCAATGCTACCATCTGTAGCATGCTTTATCTTGTAAATCCATCTGGAAGTCACAATGGACTTCCCATCAGGTTTGGGAACAACCTCCCAAACATCATTCTTCATTATAGAGTTGCATTCTTCTATCATTGCATCTTTCCAAACTTGATGCTTTGTAGCTTCTTCATATGAGGATGGTTCTGAATCACTGATGTGACTCATCGGTGCAACATACCCTGAATATATGTCAGGTTTCTTGCGCTCTTTGGATGAGCCTGTTGGTGCTCCATGTTTCTCTACATTTTGTAAGATGTCTTGACACCAAGCAGATATTATTTTAGCAAGAGGTTTATCAGGTGACCTCTCAACCAGTTCTACTGGTTCTTGAGGAGCTAGCGAATCTGAGGCATCTTTTGGCTCCTCCTCTCAAAATCTAAAGGGTAAGAATCAGACTCAGGATCCTCCATCTCTGAATCACATTGAATCTCTTTCGTTCTCTTGAAATTAGCTTCTTCATGGAAGGTAACATATCGGTTGACTTCATTGTGTCTCTCACTAGGTACATATATTCGGTATGCTTTGGATGAATCGCTATAACCCACAAAGATGCATTTCTTTCCAGAAGGATCCATCTTTGTTATCTCTTCTTTCGGTACATTAATGTATACTGGGCTCCCAAAGATCCTCAAGTGTGAGATGTATGGATTCTCACCAGTAAAAAATTCTTCTGGTGTCTTCTCATCTAGAATGCCATGCGAGCTTCTATTATAGATGTACACAGTTGTACGGGTGGCTTCTTCCCATAATGAGGTAGACATATCTTGATCATGTATCATGGATTTTGCAACCTCACCTATGGTTCTATTCTTTCTTTTGAAAACGAAATTTTGCTGAGGGTTGTAAGGTACTGTTAACTGTCTACATATTCCTGCATCACTACATAGCTCATTAAATGCATGTGAATCAAATTCACCTCCATTATCATACCTTAATGCACGGATGTGCTTTTCTTTCTAATTTTCAACTAGGCCTTTAAACTCTTTAAATTTTCTAAGAGTTTCACTTTTAGCCTTCATGAAATAAATCCATGACTTCCTAGAAAAATCATCTATGAATAGTACATTATATAAGAAGCCACTCAGGGAGGGGGGTGACATGGGACCACATACATCAAAATGTATTAAATCTAAAATCCCTTTAGATCTAGTAGAATTGCTAGAAAAATTTGTCTTAACATTCTTCCCAAGTGCACAACCCCAACATACACTATTATGCTCAAAATCAAATATGGGCATACCTTTTACCATCTTTTGAAGTCCTGATAGTGCTTTGTAGTGTAGGTGTCCAAGCCTTCGGTGCCATAGCTCGCATGGAATGATAGTGTCATCATAGCTTGAATTTACTTCCTGGGTATATTATCAAAATTTTCATTTAGGTTTGCGAATATCTCCTTGAAGGTTTAAAATTTGTAGGTTTGCTACAAGCCTCTCTCTGAAATTCAAAGTTTTTCAGATTAATAAAGCTAAGAGTTAGCTCACAAGCTTGGGTATTAACAATCTATTGGCTATTAATCCAACCATTAGTTTTGGGTATAAACAGTCCAAAGTCATATTTCACCCAAATCTCATAATAATTCCCAACCTTGAAACCCATGGAATTAAGAATTAAAAATATATTGCTTACCTATAAGAAGATGAACCCACCCCAGAGCCAAGTTGATAAAATTCTGTAAAAAAAGATGAATCCATTCCAGAGCTGAGCTGATAGAATTATGTGAACTTGGAGAAACCTCCTCCACTGACACCCAACAAGTGGAGAACATGCATGAATACACGTGTGCAAGAATACAAGTGAAATATGGATATCAAATGAAATTTTAATTTGCAAATATTAATAGATAACCTAATATAAGTGCAAATGTAAATATCATTGTACAAATTTTTTTGGCTATTTTGTTTTTTCTTTATTATAATAATTTATATTATGTTTCTTCTTTGTTATAATAATTTATGTAAATATAAAATTTTAAAAACTTAATAAGTTAAAAGTATTATGAACAATCATATAAATAATAACTATGACTTAAAAACAACACAAAAATTAGATCGAGTTAAAAGTGCCTTTTCAAATGCTATAATTACTAGTTTCACTATTCCATCATATTTCACTTTGTAATCCATTAATGCAAATAAACCGAACCTTAATCATCCATACTGTCAAATATATCAGCCACCTCGTGGATTCTCTGAACCAATAGACTATATTTTGCGTTTTATATTTAGTCATTCGAAAGATGGTCGTCGTTTAGTACTGGAAGTACTTAAAACTTTTTTTTTAAGGTTGTAGCTTTTTTTTTGGTAAGGTTGCAGCTGCTGGATTATATTGATATACAAAAAAAAATTACATATCAGAGAAAGCTAGAACTATTCTCGCCGAGTATACGAAAAAGTCAAACAAAATAATCTCATAACACATTTTAAGAATATAGTAAAACTTGTATGGTTAATATATTTTTATATTTTAAATATGGTTGTTTATAGTATCATTTTTTTTTCTTTTTAATCAAGTTGATATTGATATAAAAAAAAAACATTATATTTTTCAAAGTTCCACAAATATATTATTTTTCACTAATTTTTTTTAAATATCATTTCTATTAGACCGAAACCATTCGTTAAATTGTTTTTTAATCATTGTCCGGTGATTTAAAATTTGAAACCTAAGAAATGACTATCCCACCATTATATCACCTACCAGAGTGAAAAACGTGTTTATTTGGGTTATGTGAGAGTTTCTCTCACATGCACTTCCACTATGGAGCGGAAGGTCTTGTGGCGTATATTTTGTTCTTGATAATACAAGCTGCTCTAAGTTGTTTTATTTTATTTTATTTGTAAATGATTTAAGATGCAAATGTCGATTTGTTTTTAAATGACTTAAGATGTCGCGTAACATTGCTAGTATTTAGTGGGGATATGTTTGAGGATTCAATTTAGAGGTTTATTGTGGGAGTAATTATTTCTCCAATCCCGTATAAGAGAAATCAAGTTAAGATGGCAAAGTTAAAGTTTTTTACTGAAAGGGCTTGAGATCTCCCATATCATAGAAATCAAGTTAAGATGGCATAGTTAAAGTTTTGTACTAAAAGGGCTTGAGGTCTTTTTGGTTAGGTTAAGATTAGTTCAATGAATGACGCTAGGTCCATACATACATTGGAAAAGTTTTGTAGGTAACTTTGATGACACCACGTTATGTCTTGTTAAGTTGTAAATGTTTATCTACCGAGTTAAATGTCAGCACATGCAGTCGCATCTGATGTCTATAAAGTATCAAGTTTGTGGCCAGGTCCGAAATCCCAACAGCGTTAGCTGGATAGCCTATCGGAGGATGACACATGGTAGAATTTGAGTAGTCATCATCATGTTATATCAGAGGTGCTCGAGAGGAACCCTAATAAAGAACACTGATAGGAAAGTCCGACATGATGTCAAGTGGCAACAACCGAGGTTGCATTAGTGTATTATTGTGCTGAGAAACACACTACATCCCAGTATGGAAGAGATGTCATGTAACATGGGTAACGTTGACGTGACAACTAGAACTCTAAACTAAATTTTAAAAATAAATAAATAAATAAAACATAAAAAAACATGTCGACTATTAAAAAATAGAAAATAAAAAAAAGAAAATATATATATATATGCAACTATATAACTCTAAACTAATTAAAAAAAAAAACATGTCAACTCTATTAAAAGATAGAAAAGAAAGATCTCTCTCTCTCTCTCTCTCTCTCTATATATATATATATATGTTGGCGCACTTTTACTTCGACCAGGGTTCAACACTTAACATCTACCAACAAACTCCACAATCCACAGACACCGGCCCGAAAGGGAGTAAATCCCTTTCGGCAACAGCTGCAGAGCAGATGAAGTCTCACCTGAAGTATCTATGGGGACTGCAAGAACCATACCTCATGAAGTACGAAAGAGGAATACTCGACAAGCAATACATTCATCATTATGTTTCGTTACAGAACAACGACAGATTATAGCTTCGACAGACTCATCACTTCTACAAATACCATAACTTAGCTCGATAATAAATTACATCCAATTTCCACACACTTAAGCACATCATACATTCACTTGATTATTTAAGTGTAACATCCCTCCTATTTGATCCTTATTATTACTATTTTGGTAAATGTAATTGTAATTGTGTAAGTGGCCTTGGTGAGGAGCTCAAGGCCAAGGCCCCACCAGTGGACCGTGAACGTTTTGTTATTTTATTTTCCTAGGTTGGAAATGTGTTTATAAACTTAGAAAACTTTAGGATAACACATCTACAAAACCACAAATGAATCTACTAGCGGAAAAGGGTTGAGGCTAGTGAAACCGTGAAAATCTAAATTATAATGACTAGGTGTCATCTATACCTAGCTATTTGAACTTAAAACAAACACATATAAATATGGACTTACTATGGGCTTTAGGCATTATGAGACAATGCGGCCATCACTTAACAAAACAGAATGAGTGAAAAGATTTAATAAATCGCCCATGAACGTTAAAGTAAAGTTACTAGCCTAAATAAGATAGTGCTGCTATTATTATTCTCGAAGCACAAGAATATTATTATCATAGGGCTATCTTTATGAGCATTCCCCAAAGTATTAATAAGGAATGAAAGGAGACATTACCTCACTATAAAGGTGAGGTAAATTTATTATAATATATTAATAGAAATGAAAATAAATAGGTAATTATAAGGTGAGGTAAAGGTGAGGTTGATCTCTGTGCCTTAGATATTTTTCCTTTAGGAACTCGTTTTGAGATTTCCGGTAATTAGGATCTCTGTATCCATTAATTAATTGTTATTTTCCAGCTGCATTATTCTCTTGATGGAGTTAGCACCGGTGGATGGGTTGCCTAATCACTATAGTTTAACAAGGATCTCTATATCCTTTAATTAAATGTTATTTTCCAGCCGAATCGTACTCTAAAATAGATTTAGCGCCGGTGGACGGTTTGTCTAAATTGTTGTAGTTGACCACGGATCTCCGTATCCATTAACGGTTTGTCAACTACGTTTTAAACGGAATCGTTCTCTGTAGCATAGATTTGGCAACGGTGGAATTGTTCTAAATACTACGGCTTAAACACGGATCTGTATCCATTATAATGTCTGACTGGTACCTCAACCGGATCAGATCCCTGTAGAAGAGAGTTGGCGTCGGTTTAAAGGTTGCTGAATACTTCAGCTTAAACGGACCGTCGTATTCAGAAATTATCTTGTTATTACTCAGGCTGAAATATGAACTGCATTATTCGGGGAAAACTACAGGACCGAGTTATTTTTCTAGGATGGGTCACTGTTTTAAAGTACTGCCATCGATCTTTTTAAGATGGAACTTTGTCATGGGTTGCTGCCATCGTTTAGAATGGAGCAATGTCTTTTGATGCTGTCATCGTATTTTCTTACTACTTGCAGATAGAAACTAACATTGTTGGAGGTTAGTACGAATGCTTGTAGTTAAAATTAAGATAGGTCTGGTAACTGATTATCTCCTTATTTCATGTTTGAGTGCTGGTGTCCACCTTTTTAATAGTAAACCAGAGATAAAATCTCTGTCCTTATTTTTGATGATAGCGTTGAGTATTTTTGAAGAAAACCCTCTATGAGAAAGGCATTGCGGATGAGGAATTATTGCAGGGTGCAAAGTGTAATCCCTTTTTGATTAATACAATAGATTGAGACCCTTCCTTGTGGACGTAGCCCTGAGACCCTTCCTTGTGGACGTAGCCCTGGTAGTGGGTGAACCACCTATAGTGGGTGAACCACCTATATCTGTCTTCATGTGTGAATTACGATGGCGTGATGTCTTTTGTCAAATGTTTAAGCTTGATGGTTGATGCTTATGTTAAATGTTTAAGTTTTGATGACTCTTTTCTTATGTCGATGTTCAAATTTGATGGTTTGTTGTTACGTCAATGGTTAAGCTTGGATGGCTCATTGCTTACGTCATTGTTCAAGTGTATACCTTGTCGAGTGAATCCTTGGTAAAGAGGATTCATTGTAGTTCATATTGTTCATGGTTAAGCTTGGATGGCTCATTGATTATGTCATTGTTCAAGTGTATACCTTGTCGGGTGAATCCTTGGTAAAGAGGATTCATTGTAGTTCATATTGTTCATATAGTTGTTTGATTGATTGGTTCAGGTACTTAAAAAGTTTTATTACTCACAGGTAAGAATTTCATAATAATGTGCAAGGTAAAGGTGGAAGGACTCACATATGGACTAATATGGTTGACTCATATAGTTATCATCTTGTGGAAGTAATTTACTAAATTATGGTGTACAATTACAATGTTTTCTCTTATATATAATTGTCCCACTTGTGCGGTAAAGGAGTTGTATAGATTTCATTTCAAAGATAGGAGAATTGACATCCTGTGAGTGTCGGCTATAATGACTAAGACCCATGGATAAACAAGTAAGGTTTGTAAAAGTATTAAAATTTCAGGAAGAATGAAAATAAATGATTATGTATGGAGAATAATGTTTTTTAACTAATCACTTTCTATATAAAAGAAGAGAAATGGCGTACTTTGGACCCTTAACATAAGTTTTTTTTTTTTTTTTTTTTAAATCTGGGCAATGAGAAAATAAAGAAGAGATCGCCCTCATTTTGGTCGCAGAGATAAACCCTAGCTGTGTGAAGGAGCAATCCATGGAGCATGAGAACGATCACTACTCTAAGTTCCGTGTTGAAGTCGCTATGGTGGATCCGTTGGTGTATTATTGCATGTGGTCAACGATGACAGTGGTGCTATTCTTGGAAGTTTCAGGCTGTGCTATGAAGTGCAGCTGGATGTGAAGGCTGCTGTAGAGGAAGCAGACTTAGGTCCGAGTTGGGAGGTGTGATCATTAGTGTGAAGGTAGCAACCACCAGTAGCGCACATATTTCATGGTGATCGCGTGGGAATTGGACGTGAAAGCATGCGAACCTATCGGTAGTGCAGGACATAGATCATGTGCGCGTTGGAGGAGAAACCCATGTGAAGATTCTTGTTTCTTTTTTTTGCTGTCTGGAATCACTGATAACACAAATCCCGTACTTAAGGGAGACTGCCACATTGAGGAGACTACCACATTGAGTAGAAGTAGGATTGGAGGAGCCAATGTTGCTATGAAGAAACCCCAGCTGCATGTGTGGTCACTAGTTTTTTGACGTCATGCCCTGGTGGAGGCCACAATGGCATCATTCTCAAAGGAGACGTTGAAATTGTTAGAGTTTATCCATGGGCATTGCATGTCATGGGCCGAGAAGTATCTCAAGGAGTCGAAGGTCATGTGAATGGAGGTTGGCAATGCCCAGAAATCTAATAGAAGCCCGAACTCACGTCAAGAGTGAGACCCTCAATTTTGAATGCCAAGCTGAGCTACCATTGATCTCTGTGATGAATGAGTCTGCGAATTGAAATCTATCGGTGAAGAAGGTCCACGCTTGATCTTAAAGGCCTCCAGACAGAAGATGAAGCCGTAGCTATGTGAAGATTGAGAGGCATCTATGTGCATGAGGAGATGCGCGCAGGTGGGCTAGTCAAGAAATCCATAGACGGAATCGATATTTCATGAAATGTTGAAGCAAAGTAGTGGGATAAGTAGTAGTCATGAGAAGCACGAATGTGTGTGGTCCACTGTGGTATTGTGTGGGTTATAAAATGGAAACTGCGTCGGAGTTTCTTAGGTTAGTGGAAATGCATGTTTCATAGTTTCCTTGGAGCTTTCTGTTTATGGACCATGGTTAAATAGAAGTCAGAAAGGCATTGTGGCAAGGCATGAGAAGACCATCATGGTAAGAATGTAGGGCATGGTAGATGACGAGCATGCAAAAGCGAGAGGATGAAGCAACCGATGGTGATGGTGTAGTCACTACAAAGACACAAAAAATAAATAAATTAATGGAGCAGTTTGCATGTAAAAGGGAATATGGCTGTAAGACCTAGTAAGGCATGCATACCCCCGGTAACTCACCGGTAAAGTCGGGAGAAAGACCTAGGTGATAGGGGGGTGTATGTGAGATTCCTTGGTTAAAACTTTGAGGGGGGTTGGTTATTACTCCAAGTTAATTTTAAAGGGGGGATTGTTAGGGTTAACCTTGACTCGAGAATGAGTCAAAGTTGGTTAGGTCCAGCACATCCTTTGGGCACATGGTTTGTTGTAGCCCATGGTATTGGAAGGTATTGCATGCAAATAATCCTTTATAAGGCTTGGAGAGGCTCCATTGTAAAGTGGCCTGGAGGTGAGCAGGTGAGCTCACTTGGCCCGGTTGGCCGGTTTTGGCCAAGGTAATGAAGATCTTCTTTGGGTGCTGGTTTTCCCCGCATGGGGTTTTCAGGGTAAATTATGTGTCTCTATTATGTGATTTCTTGTTTCTGTTTATTTCTCTGGAAGGTTAAATTATGTATGCTCGTGTATAACCTAACATAAGGGCCTCTACAGTTTTATTAAAAAAATGTGTGCCTTGATCACTTAGCAAAATATGAAGGTATCCAAACGTGGTAATGACATTGTCAAATAAAAACTTTGTAGTAGTCGCAACACTACAGTCTCGAACTGGCGCTACTTCATCCCAACGTGTAAGATAATATGTCGGAGTGATTATATATCTTTCTCCTATCATTTTCCTTGGTGGATGATAGGTCCCTCAAAGTCAACATCCCACTTGTCAAATGCTTGTAGTGTAACCTAAGGTACTAAGGGAATTTCCTCTCTTCTTGAAGGATTCCCAACTCTTTGACATACATTGCAGTTTTGATAGTAATATTTAACATATTTATGAAGGGTTGGCCACCATAAACCTTCTCTTAAGATCTTCTGTGTTGTATCTTTTCCAGCAAAATGGCCTCTTGCGACCCCATCATGAGCCTCAACCAATATGATTGGTCGTTCGTGCTCCAAAACACAACGACATAATACTTCATCGGGTCCTAGCTTATATAAATGATCGGCAATCAACTGATAGTTGATGGACTTGACTACTAACTACTTCTTCTGGGATGTCATATATCCTTCTGGTGGCATACATATGGACAAAAATGTTGCAATATCCTAAAAGTATTCACAACCATTTTTACTGAAAAGGGTTGTGAATCTGGAATATTGCCTTCTAAACTAATTGGCTCTTCTCCAGTCTCCAACCTCAACAAATGTGTTACAACATAATCTTCCACATTGTGGGAATCAACACTCTTTGGCCTAGAGGATCCATTTCACTGATTCAGATCCACTTTATATCCTTCATACACTATTTTTCCCTATTTTTTCCCTTGTATGCTAGCTGCATCATTACAGTGGGCGTATCCGTGAGTTGCATCACTATAGCTCGTGGGTAGTATGTAAAATGGTAAAAATCACTAGTTTATTACTTTTTACTCCCAAAAAGCGGTCATAGGGTGACCTTTGGCCCTCCATCTACCCAAGAAATGTCTCGATGTGTCCTTTCACTTACCTTTGAGAGCACTATATATTGAGCACATATGGCTTATGGACGGGAGGAGAAAGAAGAGCAAGATAACTCTAGTGGATTTTTTCCCTATCTTGGGTCTACACTCATTGATCCTTGTAGTTGTGAACCCTTTATGTTCACCTTTCAAAATCCTATTCTAGTTTGAGTTTTCCATTCCATGGAGGATTGAAGTGGTGGAGGCACAAGTGGATTGATCCAGATCTTGGTTTAGATTGGTTGCCGGCAAGAGGTCGTATCACATTGTACTTCTTCTTGTTTATTAATAGAAATACTCATATTCTCGTCCATTAATGTTGTAAATGTTGTTTATCTTACATTGGGTTGTATTTACTTGTTATATCATAGGCCATTGCTATTGATGATGTTAATGTCATTTATATATTATATGTACTTGTTGTATACTGGCTGTCAAGACTAATTTGCAGATTCAAGTGCACGGATTGAAAAAATCCAACGGGGATCTACATCAAACGTTTGGATCGAGGTTGGTTATATTCTTCATTATCTTAGCATTGTCATTTATATAGCATAGCATTGAGAATTGAGTTGGTTTCTGGTAGTTAGCTATCTGTTGTGGTCTACCCCAAGCCATAGTGAGTTTTATCCAACACAGAAATGGCAACTCTGTTGGGGAAAACATCCATGTTTGGGGATTTTTGAACATTAGTCCTTAAATAGAGTTGTTGTTTGTCGAAGCTCTGTGTCACTGATTGGCCGCTGAGATACACTATAGAAAACTGTTTTTTTTTGAGCGATTTGAATCTTTATTTGCCCATTTTCCTTTCCTTACCCACGGGCTAGCTTAGCTCTGCCCGCGTACACCCTCCTCTGTTTACTCTACTGCTCGCGGGTACCCGTAGGTATTCTTTCGACAGTAGTGTACAACTCTGGCTTTGGTTGATTTATGACTTTTGGTTGTTGTTGGGTTGGCTTTGGATGATCCTGAGTCTTTGTTGGCATGTTTCTTAACTGTTCCATGCCTTGGTTGTGACCAGAACTCTTCTTTTCTCTTGGTTGAGCCTTGTTGGTTTTTTACCCATCTTTGGATTTAGCCTTGTTGGTTTTTTCCTTTTGAGCTCATTCCGTTGGCTGAGTCTTACTGTTTGGCATCTGCTGGGTTGTCTTAGTGATCTTCTTGGCATATCAGTGACTAGATAGTAGGATTTTGTTTGCATTTTTCATTTCCGTATATTGAAAAATACAAAAACATACATATAGTTTTGCATTTTCCTTTTGTTTATAAGAGAAAATACAAAAAAAAATTGCTTTTATGTACTACATCTTGGATTGAGTGCTTTCTGCCTTGATTTAGATTATGATTGTATGTCGAAAATATAAAAGGATTGCATCTTTATTTTGAAACCGTTGGATTGATTTTGCATACTAGTGACATTGTTTTTATTGGATATATGAGTCTAGGATTTGACGATTTTGCATACTATTGAGTCTTACACATCACTAGCTTCACGACCATATCCCTTGAGTAACCACAGCCATTAAAATTAACGCTTAATCTTAAAATTGATTGGACTGATTTTATTTATAGGGTACACCAACTAGCATAGGTTTAGAGTCTTGGAATAGATCATTGTGAGTTAACAATCCAAGACTACTAGACGAAACATTAGGTGTCTGACCAGGGAGTGGAGGAATCCATGGTATATATCGGTGTTCTCAGGAACCTCTACTCAAGGCAGAGTTAAGAACGAGGTCACGAGAGGTTGGTTGAAGAGATATCCCTTTGATACCGGCTGAACGTGGGAGATATTTCTAGGATTTGTTCGTATTTGGGGACTCTTGGGGGATTTGACCCTCATTGAGTTTCAGGCTCAGCTAACCTGCCCATACGATGGATCCCGCCTGTGACTGTCCCCCTGAGCATTGGTTATATTGCGGTGACCATAGTTTCCTTACCTAGGTATCACATAGGGTACTTGCAGTGGTTATGTTGTTTGTGTCCTGAGTCAGATAGGGGTTGGATAGCACAGTTGCTATTGTATAGGGTCTTGACCCTGTGCACGCAGTGAAGTCTGGGGGCCGTTATAACTGATTATGTTACCTCCGGCTATAGTTTGGGAGTCTCAAGCCTCTCCTAGGTGAGACATACTGGATCTAGTGTCGGGAGCTCATTTAGCCACTCTGTTTGTCTCCTCTTGGCTGTAGTTTCTCTAGGTGTGTGATTTTGATTTACTGTTTTTAATCGATAGTTTGCCTTTAGGGGATGTTTTGATTTTATATCCTCTTCGGAGGTATCGTGGCCCGGAGTCCTACTCTCCACCGATCCCGTCGGTTGGATGGTTTAGAACCTGTCGAGCTTTCACACCGCGTTTCTAGGGGACGCCGATGGGTTCCCTCTGAGTCTTCGGATTCTTACGAGACATACGTCCTAGACGTCATGAATGCTGCACATTCTGATACTGAAGAAATACCTATGAATCCATCGGGTAGAGTCGAGCACACTTCAGACACCCCTACTCCTCGTGAGGCGTGGGGGGGTGATCCACCTGAGACTCAACATAATTTGTTTGGTTTGGATCCACCCGAGGACGACCCATTTGATCCTTCGTTTCCACACAATTATATACACGGGATGCCAGAGTTACATGACAACACTGGTCCTACGGTCAACCCAACCGCATTCTCTTTTGGGATGCCTAATTATAATACAGTTGATCCTTCCACTACATTTGGTAGTCACGCTGGCACTAGCCATAGTGTTAGCCATACTGTACCCCCTGGGGAAATACCCTCACTAGGGGCACTACGTTGTCCACTCACACACATAGTATGGGGATCGGTCAGATTCCTCCTAACAATGCTAATGTTGGAAGACGACCACCTCCTAGGGATACCCAACCTAATAGGAACACTGTCCGCAATACGACTCGTTATCCACCACCTAATACACATGTTGCTACTCATCAACCCAGGACTACTTTCGCAAACGTTAACGCTCCTCCCAACCATGGTAGTGGACATATACCGCATACTTTTGCATCTGCTGCCGCGACTAGTAATGCTAATGTAGGAGGTGGGAATATACCCTATCCACATGGTCATAACGCCACCATTCCTGCTACTAGTAACACCAATTTTGGGGTTGGGAATACGTCTCATGCTTATGGTCACCACACGACTGCTCATGCTGATCCTAATGCTGGGGGTGGGAACATACCTCACCATTATGGTCATTACAACTCAGTTCCCGCTACGAATAGTACGTACATGCCCCATACTTATGGTGGAAACCCTTGCTACAACAGAGTCGGTGCTGGCCATCAGTACAACCCACCCCAATATGGTGCCCAAAACACTTATATACTTGCTTACTCTCACACGGGTCAGGTCGGAGGAGGTTATCAACCTTCTGGCCATAGTCAAGCTTATGGTCCATTAGGACCACATTATCAGTAGTTTAATACTCATGGTCAAGCTTTTGGTCCACCATATAATTCGGTTCCATTCAACCAACCTTTTATGGGAGATTATAATCAAGCTTTCCAGCCACAGCTCCCATTCCTTGCACGATTGAATCTTCCAGATCTTTCGAAGCTCACGAATGATCAGGTGTGTCACGACCCTAGTTGGCCTCCGGTTCCTACCAAACTCCCTTCTGACATTCCTAAGTTCGAAGGGAAAGGTGGTGAGGATTCGGGTGATCATGTCATGACATTTCACCTTTGGTGCTCCTCCAACTCATTCAATCACGATTCCATTAGATTGCGACTATTTCAATGCACCCTCATGGGGGCAGCTGCAAAGTGGTATGTTGAGTTTCCTGGAAACACTTATAGGGGTTTTAACAAGATCGCTTTGGTTTTCTTGGAACATTTCCAGTTGTCGGTTCACTATGATATTGGTACTGAACTTTTGTCTACCTTCCGTTAGAACAAAGCCACACATATTTCTGACCACGTTCAAGAGTGGCGTCGGCAGAAGAGGTTAGTGAAAGCCAACATTCCTCCAGAGTTCCTGTTGGAATGGTTCCTCAAGTCTCTACTCCCATACATTGCTAAGGATGTTTTGATGTCCAGCATTGTGACTGAGGAACAAGCCATCTTGAAAGTCCAACAGTTAGATTTACTATACTCTCAGTCTGGCATTTTGTATGACATTATTCCTGACGCACCGTGCACATGCCATGAGCCTCAGTCAGTTCTTGGACCGCATGCCGATGGCATCGTAGGATCCGCAAGCACTCGCCTTGTATATTTGGTAGCTAATCAAATGAAAAATTTGTCGCTAAACCAGTCTACTCCCGGATAGGTTCATGCCTTGTCCACTTCCACCCCGTTGTCCGATGTACACAGTGTGCAATCGACGAACCAATTAGGTAACTAGCAACCTGGTGGTAATAAAAAGGGGAGAAATAACTGAAAGGGTGGAAACAATGGGAATAACAGTAGCAATCGCAATACCCCCGTAAGGATAATGCCAACCCTCCTCGGGAAGGCGGAGATGCTGGTGAGGACCGTAAACCTAGGTGTGAGGTGAAGTTTCCCTGCAAGCTCTGTGGGGAAGACCATCTTACTCACTTATGTCCTCAAATCGAGGAAGCATCGAAGCATACAGAGCCCAGCTGTGTTAAAGGATCCCCTAACTCATCATCAAAACATGGCTTCGCACGCTCCCACCACTGGTTATGGACCTACGGAAATGGAAACATTTTCTTCCAATACTGGTGGTTATAGATGTGTGAATATGGTTCAATTGGAGGTTAGTGTTGCCACTCGTCAACGTGATTATGATGCACCACAACCTAATCTAGGGAGTGAGCCTCCCCCTCCTCTTGAAAATTCCTTGCATATTGAGAAGCCCTTTATTATGCTGCGGATACCGAAAGGTGTTCTTAAGCACTCTATGCATAATCCTAATTCCCGAGCCGCCCATAACTACTCCATCGTGGAAGATTTGGGCCAAACTTTGTGCACCATGTCGGCTCTAGAAGTCTTGCAAGCCTGTCCTTCTTAAAAGCATGCCCTTTTGAGTGCGTTAGGAGTTCAGGACGGGGGAAGACCCAGTGTTATCAAGTTCGACACTACTGATGTTCAACCTCGCTTACCTTACCACGTGGATTTTCAGATCCAGGTGGTGTGCCTTCAGAATTTTTTCAAACGTAAGATGGTTGATGAAGGTGCTTCCGCATCAGTAATGTCGTTATCTTGTTCGAAAACTCTCGACTCTCCTCCTCTACTCGCGTCTAGAACCACGCTCACTGCATTCGATGGTCGATCATTTAAGCCGCATGGAATCATCCATTCCCTTGTTGTTTTCTTGGGAGGTAAATCCGTGACTATTGAAGTCGAGGTGGTTGATGCGCCCATCGACTACAACCTTTTACTGGGTCAGAATTGGATGTATGCTATGAAAGTTGTCACGTCCACTGTATTCAGAGTTATTTGCTTTCCTCACGAAGGCAAGATTGTGACCATCGATCAGCTGGATTTCGTTAAATCCTCTTCCACAACATCCATGGGATCCATAGTCCCGCAGGTTACTCATTCTCAGTTGACAACTGGGAACATGGGTGTTGGTATGTACCCTTCAATAATGGGAACTTATGATTTTACTACACCTGTGAATTTTATTGGAACCGTTTCCGACAATGTGTCTCCTCCTTTGCATAATATGCCCTTCTGGACTTCCAATTTTAGTGATCCATGGACTTTACCATCCATGAGTTCCCCGTCTGGAGACACTACGCATGTCGGGATGCCTATGCCACTGTCTGTAGCCGAGCTTTCTTACCAACATATTCAACAAGCCACTGCAAAGCCGAATCTCTCTTCTTCTCAGACAGTCGAGGAAGATCCCATTATGCTGCCATTTTGGGTAGCCAACTTGTCTTGTTCACGCAATTGCCTTGATAATACTTTGCCCTCGGATGAAGCTATTATGGAGGCCATGTGTGGTAGTGAGAGGCCTTGGGAGGATATGCACCATCGCTCTTATTTCCTTCCCAACCTCAAAATCGCTGAACAAGAAGAGTTTAGGATGACTCTAGTAGAGATGGTTGGTCACCCTGTGGCTCTTTTAGGGTCGCATGATGTTTTTGCAGAGGGGAATATGGCTAATATTTCCCCGACTACGTCGATCAACATCGCTCGTACTCCTGGAAAGGTCGAGAATGTTTACATCGGTGACGATTGCACTCCTGAGGAGGTTGCTATCTACACTGAATTGTTTACAGAACTCCGGGATGCTTTTGCTTGGTCATATGAGGAGAAGCCAGGAATAGACCCCCGCATTTTTGAACATGAGATTAGAACGTATCCCAATGCTAAACCGGTTCGACAATGCTTACGTGCTGTGAACCCTAGGAAAGCAATTGCTATTAAGGCAGAGGTGGAGAAACTGCTCAAAGTTGGTTTCATCTACCCCGTGCCCCTTACCGAATGGGTGTCAAACCCCGTTCCTATGGATAAGAAGCAGGGAACGATCCAAGTATGCACTAATTTTAGAGATTTGAACCGTGCATGTCTGAAAGACAACTTCCCCAGGCCATTCATCGATCAAATCTTGGATGCTTGTGGGGGAAGTGAGATTTTTTTCCTTCATGGACGACTTTTCGGGGTACAACCAGATTCAAATCAAGCCCGAGGACCAACATAAGACAACTTTCATTTGTTCTTGGGGAACATTTTCATATCGGAAAATGCCCTTCAGCCTTAAAAATGCCGGAGCTACATTTTAGCATGCCATGACCTGTGCCTTTCACGATCTTAAAAATATTATGGAGGTTTTCTTCGATGATCTTGCCAGCCATTCTCGCAAAAGAATGGACCACCCCAAGCACCTCCGCATGATTCTCGAACAATGTATACGCTACAAGATTCGATTGAATCCCAACAAATGCATCTTTGCTGTAAGGACGGGTCACCTTCTAGCCTTCATAGTTTCGAAAGAGGGTATTAGAGTCGATCCTCTTAAAGTTGAGGCAATACTTCGGTTGCCTCCTTTGCGCAACTTGTTACAACTTTAGAGCCTCCAAGGGAGAGCCACTTTTCTACGCCGTTTCATAGTCAATTATGCTAATATTACCAAAGGTTTCGTGCGCTTATTGAAGAAAGACACACCTTTTATCTGGGATGAGCGAGCCCAGCAGTCTTTCGATGCCCTTAAGAAAGCTTTGGTATCAGCCCCTGTGCTTAGTCCACCAGACTTCACACGATATTTTATCCTTTATGTGGCCACGTCTCAAGAGACGATTGGCATGGTCTTGGTTCAGGTTGATGACGCGCTTGTCGAGCATGTCATCTATTACCTCAGTCAAAATCTAGTAGACGCTGAGCTAAGATATACTCATGTGGAAAAGTTGGCACTTGCGATTGTTCATTCAATCCAACGGTTACGACATTACATTTTGCTTAGAACAACCATAGTTGTAGCACATATCAATCCGTTTCAGTTCGTGCTATCACGACGCCTTATAGGGGGGAGTACAATAAGTGGATTGTGATCTTTCAGGAGTTTGATCTTGATTTTGCTTCGGCGAAATCGGAGAAATCATTGGTGTTTGCTGAGCTTATGTCGGACCTTCCGAGGCTTGATGAGGATATCATTCATGAAGATTCCTTTGTGGATGAGCACTTATTCCTTATCTCGTCCGAAGACCCTTGGTATGGGGATGTCATTATATATCTCCAAAATTTGAAGTTTCCTCTGCATTATTCACGAGATGAGAAACGGCATGTGAAACATCACGCTAAAGATTACACTATCATCGGTGACACTTTGTATCGCCAAGGAAAATAATCTATTCTCCGTCGTTGCTTAAATCACGAAGAAACAGAGCGGGTGCTTAATGATTGCGATGCAGGGGCGTGTGGCAGTCACTTGTCCGGGCTTGCTATAGCCCAACGTATTATGCGAGATGGTTACTTTTGGCCTTCAATCTTTAAAGATTGTATTAACGCTGTAAAGAGATTCCAACCTTGCCAAGTGTTTTCTCAGAATATACGCTCGCATCTAGCGCCCCTTCATCCGGTCTTCACCATTGGTCCCTTCACCAAGTGGGGGGTGGATTTCATGGATTGCAAACCAGCTTTGGCTGGGGGGCATCACCATATTATAGTGGCCGTGGACTACTTTTCCAAATGGGCTGAGGCCATGGCTACCGTAAAATCTGATGGTGCTACAATAGTCCATTTCATCTTCAATCAAATTATCACTTGGTTCAGTATTCCGAAAGAGATTGTCACTGACCATGGCAGTCACTTTTAGAACAAGATGATGGAGGATTTGTCTCTCAAGCTTGGGTTTCGTCAAGAACACTTATCTTCTTATTATCCCCAAGAGAATGGTCAAGTTGAAGTAGTTAATAAGTCTTTGAAGACCATTCTCCAGTGTACCATCCAACAAAGAAAGAATAACTGGCACATCATGTTATACCCTTCTTTGTGGGTGTATCGAACCGTAGTCAAGACTGCCACCGAGTTCTCACCATTTTAGCTAGTTCATGGTGTGGAGTCACTTTTACCAATTGAATGCAAAATCCCTTCACTTAAACTTGCCATAGAGCTCCTCCCTGATACGATGGGACTTGAGCAACGATTAATCCACCTTGAGCAGCTTGACGAGCAGCGTCAAGATGCTGTCGTGGCTATCGATGCCAACAAACGTCGTGTTAAGGTTCCGTATGATAGATCTGTCCGTCCTCGAAAATATGCCTAAGGTGACTTGGTCCTCTTATACGACTAAGCTAAATAACCCCCGGGGGCAGGCAAATTCAACCCCATGTGGCACGGTCCTTACATCATGAGGCGTGTCCTGGAAAAAGGAGCCTATGAATTAGAAGACTATGAGGGGATTGTATTGAAGGATCCTAGAAATGGGCTCTACCTCAAGCGGTATTACGCTTGAACCTCTGGTTCAGGCTAATACTTTTGTACACTACTGTATAGTTACTATTGCACGTAGTTTAGCTTTCTTTTGGTTTTCGGGTCTGCTGATTAGCTTCTGTTTGATTGACAGATGTCAGCAGAGTTTCCTACGTTCTTAGGATTCGCGGATGGTGCTAGCCGTTATATGCAGCAGCTTGCTTCTGCTGCCTGGGTTATTTTCTCACCTGACCACCTAGTTGTGTCCTCAGGAGTTGCTTGTCTCGATCCTACATCTAACAATGTGGCTGAGTATAGTGTCGTCATTGAGCTACTTCGGGATGCTATTTCACATGGTATCCAGTCTTTAGAAGTCTGCCTGGATTGACAGCTGGTTGTGTCTCAGCTAAATGGGCAGTACCGTGTGTGAGATCCTACGTTACTACGGAAATTCCTATGGGTAAGCCTCTTGGAACGTCAATTTGTTTCAATTACATACATTCATATTCCAAGAAGTGTTAATCATATATCTTATGCATATGCTAACTATGTATTAGATTGGAATTTGTCACATTCACAATGAAGCACACAAATAAAAGAATACATTCACACATTTGTACATACACAAGTATAGTAGAACTGGAGAACCAAAGTTTTTTATAAATAATATATCCAAAATGATAGTGTCATGATACAAAAATGGAGCCCGTAGCCCTAAAAAATATACATATCGATACAGAAATGAGATCCTGAGATATCTACTCCCTACAAGGAGGCCTAGCTGGTGTCCCAACAGGATGTGTCTCATAGAAATACTGAACTGCATTGGCTACCCGCTGCAATAGCCGTACCCAGCTAGTCGGAACTCCCACTACCTAGCACTGCATATCCTCAGGTAGTCGCGCCACCTCTATCTGTGGTACCCTGGAAACCATCCGTGATAGGTTGCCCCACAAGGTTTGTAGAGTGCGCTCTGTTGCAGCACCTCCTGCCTCATCACCCTTGCCCCGACGACGATGTCTTGGGAAGCCATCGGGTCTCACTAGGCCCTTGTCTACGAGCAAATAGTAAAATATTAGCATATGATACTATCTACAAAAAAAATATTTTTGCATTTACATCTATACTAAAAAATCCATAAAAAATTAATATACCAAAAACCTAAAAAGAGTGCTCACCAATGTCTCTAAACGCTACATCCGGTGGGAGCGGCATGTCCCGATCCTGGTAGAAGTCTATCCCTGCATAAGGATAGTCCTCTATAGCAATCACCTGTCGGTCCCACCAGTGGAAAAAATCCTGAGTATATGGTGATGCCATATGGCGACCACCCTGTCGTGTCAAGATCTCGAGCCATCGAGTCAGGGATGGATCACAGAGACTATGAGGAGGGACTTCAACCCTCGGACTAAGCCCCGAAACTCTCTCAAAGAAGAAGCTGCAGAAGATACTTCCATACCCAAAATTTTTTGCCCTCCCTTCTTTGCATTCTGTCAATTGGGTCTTCATAGAACCCAGTAGCGTGGTACACCAATCAAATACTATAGGTTGCATACATTGTGACACATAGAACATCACTGGCTTGGATGCCTGGTGCAGAGCTTTTGAACCAGTTATACGCACTAAGGTAGCCACAATAATCTTCATACTCATATTTACTATGGCATTGATGGGCACCTGACTCCCCACCGCTCGTGTATCTATGGGACAATACCACGCTATATAATCTAGGATGGTGATCCCACCACCCACAATATGAGACCGAAGGCTTGCCACCTCATCTCAATGGGACAAACCGGTTATGAAGTAGATGTCTTCCACTTCCAGTGTAAGGATTTTCCTATTGAGATTGAAGTTCTGTGAATCAACATCCCAATAATCTATCAAGCGGTGGAGTAGTAGGTTTTGGGCCCTTAAACCCCCTACACTCCAAAATTTATACAACCCACATGCTTGTAATGCTTGTTGCGTTTGCACATCGTTGCAGATGGCCTCATCTACTTGGTCATGTTCCCTCTCCCTCCACTCTAGAACCATCCTGGAGTGAGAAAAAGCAAACTTTTTAGTCATTTTCATTTGCAAAATCAACTTCACGAGGGTGCCCACGGGAAAATTTGCATATAGTGGTGGGTACCCGCGGTCAACCTGTGCGTTGACTGCGAGTATGGTGCCCTACTTGCGACCCGCATAGTAGTAGCCCGCAGGTAGCGCCGAAGCCAATTAGGTCTTGGCCAAACTAAAAATCCAACCACTGAAATTTAAAATAAAAGCATTGAAATGGAAGGTGGGGATGAGATTACCAACCTACTCCTGACGGTTCGATGATCGGATGCCTGTAGCTCTGGGAATCAACAACTGAACTTTGAGGTAAAAACTAACCACAAAACTCCAAATGGGTGAATAGTGAAAATGAATTGTAATTTGTAAATTTTTCTTACTATTTATAATTCTTTAGACCCACTTGTCCATAGTTTTTGCCATTATATGTTGTTTTGAACTAATACGATGTCATGGAGTAGCGTTTTTGACCAGTTTTCTTCGAAGAAAGTTGTTTCCAACCATTTGACAACTATAGCAGGTGCGTTTCACACCTGGAATATAGGTTAGATGCCATTTTCACACACATTACGCATTTGACCCGTTGACCACTTTCATAAACCCTAGGTGCGACCCCGCTTCATAACTAACACGAAACCTTCACACTGTTATAGAAGTGTCGTTATGTGGCGGTAGGGCCTTTCTGAACATGGTTACCCTAGTTAGAACCTCTTTTTGCATTCTGATGCCCATGCCATTGTTTGTCCTTAGGATTGGGAGTCCTTCGTAGTTACACCATGACATTGCGATAAAGACTCATACTCTACTTTGTCTTATGCTAGCCATCTCCCATAAGGACTCCCCCATTTATATCAAGTTGTGACTGCATTGCATCATTCTGCTTGCTGCTTGAGCCTTGTGCCGGCTCCCGTTTACTCAATTATTAGCTTGGTGCCCGAGCACTATCCCCTGTCGAGCCCTACAGAGCTTCCATTTGTCCTTCACCATTTGATGACCTTTTGACCCTAAGGGAACACCCCCCTCGAGTGTCCACATCCTGCATGTGCTTCCTTGCATTGATCATAGGTATGTTCCACTGCTTGGGACTAGTCTGCTCGCTATTTGACACTCGTTCCCTCACTTGTTATACTGTAAGCAATTTTATTCTTTTTCAAGCTTTCCCAATTATGAAAAAGACCAAAAAATCAAATATTCCAAAAATCCGAATGGGATTATGGTTACTACTTCTAGTTGGCAGCTGTTGTGTCACCTTTGAACAGAGCATTCATTCCACTCCATACATTATGAGTCGGGACTATAGTTGGACCCTAGGAGTTGTGCTTGTTTCTCAGTTTACTCCACCGATTGGTTAAGCTTCCAGTCATTATGGAGCCCTTTGTGATGCCTCCTGCATCGCATAGTTTATATTGAGTCTATGCTTCCTGAGTCTAGCCATCTGCTCATGCTCTTGTTCAAAGGAAGTCCTGAAACTAGATTCAGCCACTCCTTAGATCTCTTGATTATTGCATGTTGTCCATCCTTATCGAGTCAGTCTATTTCACCTGAGTTCTTCCAAATCTTTTAGCGTAGCTAGTACCTCGTGTTGGTTGATGGGGGATGCCTTAATGCCCTCCTTCTAGCGAGTCTCGTTCCGTCGACTTCAACCCATTTATTCTGGAGCTTGAGGCTTAGAGTTCGGTTGAGTACCTTGAGGCTTGCAGTCATTAGTGGCAGGTTCTCTTGCCATCGACAGTTTTGGGAATACATCAATGTCCCCTGATCGATGGATTCATCCTAGTGTTCAACTTCAACTCATCTATTCACACTCCGATGATTGTGCTCTGTGCCTTGATGCCCATTTTCATTATTGGTGGGTTATCTCGTGTCTGTTAACGGTATACATCATTGAATGGTAATTAGACGATGTCACATCAGGTTCGAACTCAACTCCTTTATTCACTTGATGGGACTTGCACCATTGAAGACTTGTGTAGAAGACCCCAGGCGATAGTGGCATCCAATATGCTACTTATGACTATGAATTTACATCTGAGATATCACCTCTCAGATTTCAGCAGTTTGCACTAGTTGTTTCCTTTTCAGCAGGAGACCATATCTTACTGTAGAGAGATCATGGCTATGATCACTTATGACATATATTCACTATGTATTGCCTATTCATGGCCATTATACCAGATTGTTGTACTACCGACATGTATTCAAGGATATTATTGTATTATGACGAGTGAGCTGCTCTTTCCACTTGTGTCTCCATCACTCCACTTCTAAGATTTATAATGTATTTTGGCCATCGTAGCATTAGTCTATGAGCTCACACATTAGGGGCATCTGTTACAATGTAATCTTCCACCTTGTGGGAATCAGCACTCTTTGGCCTAGAGGATCCATTTCACTGACTCAGATCCACTTTATATCCTTCAGACACTATTTTTCCCTATTTTTTCCCTTGTACGCTAGCTGCATCATTACAGTGGGCATACCCATGAGTTGCATCACTATAGCCCGTGGGTAGCATGTAAAATGGTAAAAATCACTAGTTTATTACTTTTTACTCCCAAAAAGCGGTCATAGGGTGACCTTTGGCCCTCCATCTACCCAAGAAACGTCTCGATGTGTCGATGTGTCCATGGAGGATTGAAGTGGTGGAGGCGCAAGTGGATTGACCTAGATCTTGGTTCAGATTGGTTGCTGGCAAGCGGTTGTATCACATTGTACTTCTTCTTGTTTATTAATAGAAATACTCATATTCTTGTCCATTAATGTTGTAAATGTTGTTTATCTTACATTGGGTTGCATTTACTTGTTATATCATGGGCCATTTCTATTGATGATGTTAATGCCGTTTATATATTATATGTACTTGTTGTATATTGGGTGTCAAGACTAATTTGCAGATTCAAGTACACGGATTGAAAACACCAACGAGGATCTACATCAAATGTTTGGATTGAGGTTGGTTATATTCTTCATTATCTTAGCATTGTCATTTATATAGCATAGCATTGAGAATTGAGTTGGTTTCTGGTAGTCAGCTGTCTAGTGTGGTCTACCCCAAGCCATAGTGAGTTTTCTCCAACACAAAATGGTCGGGGCCCGCATTCAACCTCCCATGCTTAAATATGGTTTTAAAATCGTATTCTTGAAACAACAACAACCACCGAAAAATATTTCCCCCCAACTGGTGAGCTCCCAATATGGATGCCTAATGAGGGCAGCTGTACTAAGAGCCTACTTTAATTATCAACTCGGGGGACGTACAAACTTTAGAGGTGGAGGCACTATCTGTGCTCTTATAGGATAATCCTTGTCACGGTTGAGTATCAGTATCAATGTTTTAAGGGTTGCCTACTCAATATGTAAAACTATTTATACTAGGGAATTAAATACTGGAAAACAGTAAACCTATTTTAAAGAATTAAAATACTAAAAGCAGTAAATCTATTTTAAAGAATTAAAATACTAAAAGTAGTAAATCTGTTCTAAATAATTAAAATGCTGAAAGTGAAAGAGATAATCCTATGAATTTACCTAATGCAAAATGGTGAATCTTAGATTATGAAAGTGAAATGCCATAACAGATCTATTCTAAATTAAAGAAACAAGGTCTGTAATTGCTTATGCGTAAAACTAGAATTCTGATCTAAATCTTTTAAATATCAAAACTAAGTTGAAGCACAATCATCTCATGCTACACATCCATTATGAAGGAATCAAGCAGTTAATCACGATGGGAAACATTCATAAACCTTAGATCTAAACCATGATGTTGAAAGCAGTGCTAATACATATGTAATCGTTGGTTAAAATGTGCGTTGGAAGAAAGCAGCTACAGGACTACTGAAACCATATTGCTGAACTATAGAATGTGTTATAAATTACTACAGAATAAATACATCATTCAAATGCTTCCATATTCGATATAAATTTTCATCACTGCAAAACACATAATCGAAAAATACCTGAAAAATGGAAATCCGCTGACTTACATGTTGGAGGGGCCCCTATCCAACCTGTACTCAGGAGGACAAGAAACTTATAGACGATGATTGGGATTTAACATCAATCTTCCATTGAAATATAAATTCCATGTCTTCACAAAGGTCTGTAACTCAGAAGTATCTCAAGAGTGCAAAAGCATAAAACAATGTTTCTCGTAAATGTCAACAGAGACCTCTCGCTACCCGAGAGGTCCATATTTATATAATTCTTAATGTTGAATTTAACTAAACATCTAAATGCCGATTCTCCTTGAACAAGAGTGTGTTCTCTATAAATGAGGAAACAGGGCACCGAGCTACATGATCCGTCAGTCTTCTACGCGTCCGTCCTTTAATGCCCCTGAACCTACTCAATCACGCTTGATTTCCACAGAATTAGTTGATTGAATACGCATTTTAAACATACAAGAATAATCATAAAAAATAACTTCATTAAATAATTAAAGTAAAACATTTTTCCCACAAATGAGTGTGTTTCTTTGCCATTGCTTGAGCTTGACTGCGGGAAAAAGGTTTATCAAATACCTGAAAATTGGACTCATCATTCTCTTCCATACTTGAATGATTCACCCATCCTTGAGTGACTTATTCAATTCGTCGATGACCTCCCTGATGTCCCATGCTACCACCTTAGGGATCCTTGCCTGGCTGTGATATCCAAAATTCGGATCGTCCTTGGCCCGTGCCCTCCTCTCTTCCTCTTCATTAATCTGTCCCTTGATGACCGGAGAAAGAAAGAATGGGGGATTCAGCCTCATCCCTATCCATCTGAGTTGATTTCTTGCCAGAGATTCCCTGTAGAGTGTGGCTTTGAAAAGAGCATCATTAAGCCTAAGGGGGGAGTGGAGTTATTTTCCTTTCAGATCGTTTGACACTCTGCTCCACCTTTCCTTAATGGACTCATGAACTTCCTTCTGTGTGCTTCGGAGTGTAATGTCAAAATGAGTCATAGCCTCCTGCTATTTTGCAAGGAGAATGGGGATCAGTTTCTCATCCTGGGTGAGGATCCTATGGTTGTAGATTACCCCTTCAGGGTGAGTTGGCTCTACTCTGACCATCAATGGGGTTTCCCATTTGAATGCGACATAGAGATGGTAGTCCTGGGCTTGCTTAATTTTGTGGTTCATCCACGAACATAATGCCCTCAACTGGAAATCGCCCACATATGGGTTTGGCGACCATTTGGACAAGCCAGAAACTACAAAATTATGCAAGAAGAATTCACTCAATTGGTCCTTCTCTAGCTCTATGGAGTTCAAAGATGCATCCATAAAATCTTTGGAAGTGCTTATCTCTATAGGGAGTGCTTGCTTCAACCTCTGGAGCTGGAATTTGCCCCATTTCTCCTGCATATAAACTGCATATATTGCCGACGGCGGTCTGAGGTCCCGCAGTGTATCATATATGTCAGCAGTAGTGGCCAAAACGTCCTTCGATTTGGTAATCTCTTGGTCCTTTACTAATTCATTTTGTGCCTCGGCCAATTTTTCTTGAAGCACTGAATTCTTCTGCTCAGCCAGCCGTAGCCCCTCTGCATGATGCATCTTCAGGATTTGTGTCTTCTCAGCTGAGAACGGGGAAGGTGTGGGCTGGCTTCTTGGCCCAATTCTTAACGTTGCTAGCTCATTTATGAGCTTTTCCAATTCTTCCCGGGATTCAACGAGTTGGGTAATGACCTCGGGGTTTTCATTATGTTCTGGAGGGTTCCCATGGAACTTGCCTTGTTCTTGTAAGCTCTGCTCTTCTTCTTTATCCATTTCTTCTTCTTCATCTTGCATTTCTTGCTCATCCTGCTTTTCTTGCTCATCCTACTCCTCTTCTGTAGTGGGGTCTCTCTGATCTACCCACTGATCATCGTCCCCATCCAACACATTTTGAACAATGGGACTGGGTTTCCTACTCTTTTCCTTACCTATTCATATTCGGGATGCTTGGGTGAATCTCTTACTCCTTCTCTTCGGCTCCTTTTTTTGGTAGGAATCTCTGGGTTTGCCTTGGGGGAGTCGTCTCTTGAATGTTTGATTTTTACCAGGGTCTTTGCCACATGGTCCAGGTCAATCTTCCTTTTCTCCCCTGATGCATAGGCAGCTTTGTTCATTTCTCCTGGTGGTATGCCAGTTGTGGGTGTACTTTTCATCCTTTGAACATCTTCTGCAGATACCAGCATGAATTCCTCCCACGAAAGCTCTGGTATCTGGGCCTTTAATTCCTCGCAAACGATTAACTTGATTAGCCCATGATGGGCCAAGGCATCCTCCTTACCTTTAGCCACCTTTTTGCTCATGTCTGCTAGGGATTGGAGTAGGTAAAATGGAATACTAATGTTGTTGTTTGACAAAATGTGACTTCTGTGCCTTAACAGCTCTAGGATTTGAAAATGAAAAATGGTAACATAGCTTAACCTACTAGAGCACGTGATGTACCTCAGAACAATTTCAGCCACATCCTCCCATGGCGCTGGCATGGAGAGTCTTTTGACTCTGTTTTTGTCTTCGTCATAGACCTCTCCTTGCTCGAAGAAGGCTATTTTTGCTTCCTGGTTCGCCTCCCTATCATCCCTGCTCCAATGCAAACCTCTATGCAGTCTAGTGTATTTGGCAATTACATCCTCATCAATCTTAATACGTAACCCCTTCACTTGGGTGACATACTGTTCATCCTTAATATGTTTGAAGTTTCTTGCAAATTCCCGAGCTACCCCTGTATCGTATCCTTTCAGTCCAAGGATGAAAGGAATCCAACCTACATTGCGAATGATCTGCAGGATTCTCCGGCTCTGATAAATGGTGCTGTGATCCTCTGGTTCACTTTTCTTGAAACCCTTTGTCATTTTAGAAACTTCTTTATGATCAGACAAAACCAGAACTTTGGAACGTGGTTTATACCCTCAATTGGTCGGGCTCTGCCTACAGTCTCGAGGATTGCAATGCTGGCTAAGTGAGCGCACTATCTTTGGTATGTTGCTTCTCGGGAATTTCGAGCGGTTCCTTATATGCAAAATCATGGAAGATTATGCAGCCTTACTTGTTGTCTTTCCACACCTATCCTTTCCATCATTCTTGTACTTTCCATTTTTAATCCCCTTTTTTTTCATGATCGATCTCTGTATTCCCATGATCGATCTCTGTACTTCATATGACGAGGGTTGCGATCATGATTTGTTGAGGGTGACAGTACTTAGGTAGCGATCATGAATTATTAAGGTCATTCTACCATGCCGCCGATTTAAAATAGAAGCTGTCCTCAGCTGACTAGAAACGAATGTAGTGTGGGATAATGTTTTACTTTAAGAATAAAATAAAATCGTTCTAGAGATTACCTTGCTATGTATGCGTACCTGTATTGATGATCTGGTGCATTTTTCATGGATGGCAGATTCTGTAGTAGATTTCTGCATGTCAGTAGTTACGTGTGTGGGCTTCTTTTTCCTTTTTCCTTTTCAAATTTGCTGAAGTGTCTTCTTTTGAAAGTTGTGACAGTTGTTGATACGACTCATGTGATGATGCTTCGTATTGGATGGTTGCATGGCTGTATGTGACTGGCTCTCTTGAATAAATGGCAGCCTCGCTTGAATTAATTTGTAGGCTCACTTGAATAAATGGCAGCCTCGCTTGAATCAATTGCAGGCTCTCTTGAAGTATGGTCAGGCTCGCGTGATGATATGGCAGATTTGAAATGACGAGTGTGCTTGGATTGTTCCTGTAGTGGTAGATATTTCTGCTGGCTTTCTTGAATGCATATCCAGCTCGCTTGATTGTTGAATGTGTTTGAGAGTTTGTTGGCTCGCTTGAATTGCTGAATGTGTTTGAGAGTTTGCTGGCTTGCTTGAATTGTGGTTGATATTTTGCTTTGCAATAGTAATGCTGGAATATTCGTGGCCCTGTAATTTTCTGTTACTTTTTATGAATTTTTGATTCCTTTCTCTTTTTCGTTTTTTTTTTTTTTTTTTTACATATTTTTTTCTCTTTTTTTCTTGTTTCTTTTTTCTAAATGAGCTGAATTTCACTAATTTGTCGCGTCCTCTATCAGCATCAATTGTTGTTGGTAGAGTACCTGTGTAAATTCTTCTTTTGACTGTGGTTTCTTGTAAAGTTTTAGGCGATGCCCATTCATTATCATGGGGAACTTTTATTCATCAATTGTAATAATTCTCACAGCTCCATTTTCATAAATCTTCTATATAATGTAAGGTCCAAGCCATGTAGTGGTTAGCTTCCCCTTGAATGTGTGAAATCTGGAGTCGTAAAGTAGTGCCCAATCACCTTCGTTGAACTTTTTATCCTTCAGATGTTGGTCATGCCATTTATTTCTTTGCTGTTGGATGATTTCTGTATGTGTAAGTGCTTGTTGGCGGTGTTCATCCAGTTGATTCAACTGTAGCATGCATTCTTTTTGAATTTCTGATAGGTCCATATGTAAATCTGCTGCAATTCTTAATGTCTTTATTTCAAATTCGATAGGCAGCATGACCTTCTTTCCATAGACTAGTTCATAAGGTGTGAATCCTATAGTTGTTTTCCATGTAGTATTGTAAGCCCAAACTGCTTCACTAAGTATGTCAGCCCAATCCCTTTTGTGAAGTTGGATAGTTTTTTCAAGATTCTCTCTAATTCCCTGTTGGTTACCTCAGCTTGACCATTTGCTTGAGGGTGGTAGGAGGATGACTGTCTGTGCTTTACATGGTTTCTTTTAATCAAGTATTCAATTAAATTTGATGTAAATTGTGGGCCCTGATCAGAAACTACTTCTCTTGGCACCTCGAACCTGTGAAATATCTGCTCAGTAAAGAATTTGGCCACATTGGTTTCATTTGCAGTAGCCAGTGCTACTACTTCTGTCCATTTTGTAAGGTAATCAGTGCATACGAGGATGTAGCTTTTCTGATTCGACTGTGGGTTGAATGGGCCAACAAAATCAAATCCCTACTTTTCAAATGCCTCCAAGGAGATTTGTGGATGGAGTGGCATCTCTTGTTTTTGTGTTGGTTTTCCCATTCTTTGGCAATCATCACAGTGGGACACATACTCATAAGTATCTTTTTGGAGTGTTGGCCAATAATACCCTGTTTGCAAGATCTTGTAGGCTGTCCTTTTTGTAGCATAATGTCCTCCACAGGGTTCATTGTGGGTGGCATGCATTATGTCATGTACTTCATCTTCCCTAATGCACCTTCTAAGTATTTGATCTGGTCCCTGTTTAAAAAGCATGCCTTCTATCCATGTGTATGTTGCACTTTGTCTTATTACTTTTGTCTTTTCTTTATAACTGTAATGTTCTGGAAACTTCCCGAATACTAAATAGTTTTCTATGTCAGCAAACCATGGGCTTCTTGTTGATATGGAAAAAAGGTGCTCATCAGGGAAGTTATCTTGAACCAATTCGTTATCTTTTCCATGTGTGACTCTTGACAAAAAGTTGGCTACCACATTATGCTTGCCTGGTTTATCTATTATAGTAATGTCAAATTCTTGTAGAAGTAGCATCCATCTGATAATTCTTGCACTAATATTAGGCTTGTTCATAAGATATCTGATTGCTGAGTGATCAGTGTGGATAAAAATTTGGTATCCTGTGATGTAATGCCTGAATTTATTGATTGCATGTATGATTGCCAGAAATTCCTTCTCTGTGACTGTGTAGTTGAGTTCTGCCCCAGCCAAATTTTTGCTTATATAGTATATGGCATAGGGTTTCTTGTCTTGTTCTTGTCCAAGCATAGATCTGATGGCTTTATTCGATGCATCTGTGTGGATGTGAAATGGAACTTCTCAGTTTGGTCCTTGGAGTACTGGTGCTGTGATTTTTTTCTGCTTAAGACTTTCAAATGTTGTCATGCAGTTGCTTGTCCATATGAACTCATTGTCTTTTGTGAGAAGTGCAAACATTGGGGCAGAAATTCTACTATAATTTTCAATAAACCTTCTGTAGTACCCTGTTTATCTATAGAAACTTCTCACATCTCTTTTTTTGACAGGTGGGGGCAGGGTTCTGATTACTGAGACTTTGGCTTGATCAACCTCTATCCCTCTTTGTGATATATGATGTCCTAGAGCGATGCCTTCTTCCATTAACATCCTGCAATTGTCATTGCTTAGGCACAAGCTCATTTCAATACATTTTTTAATACTAATTCAAGATTGTTCAATGCCTGGTCAAAATTCTGTCCATAGGGTGTGAAATCATCCATGAAGACTTCCATTTTGTTATTTATAAAATCGGAGAAAATACTCAATATGGCTCTTTGAAATGTTGCTGGGGTGTTACATAAACCAAAGGGTAGGACGCTATAGGCATAAGTTCCCCATGGGCATGTAAAGGTCGTCTTATCTTGATCAGTTGGGTGTATTAAAATTTGGTTGTACCCAATGAAACCATCTAAGAATGAAAAATACTTTTTCCAGATAATGTATCTAGCACCTGATCTATAAATGGAAGTGGAAAGTGATCTTTCTTGGTTGCTTTATTCAGCTCCCTATAGTCCACATAAATTCTCCATTTGCCTTCTTTTTTGGGTACTATAACTAGTGGTGAGACCCAGTCACTATCAGATATTGGATAGATGAACCCTGCATCTAATAACTTTTGTAATTCCACTTTGACTATGCCTTTTAATGCAAGGTTCAACCTTCTTTGTGGTTGCCTGATAGGAGTAGAACCTTCTTTGATGTAAATGTAGTGTTTGCAGATATCAGGATGTATTCCTTTCATATCTGCATATGTCCATGCAAATGCTTTACTTTTTTCTTCTAGTATCTTCATTAATTTCCTTTCTTGCTCTGGTTCCAAATTGGAATTTATGTTGACTGTTTTGCCAGGGTGAATTTCCATGACTTTTACCTTTTCAATTTGTTCTTCTAGTACTTCTGTCCATAAGTCATCCATGTTCTGTTTTGAACTGTCACCTATTTCTGTGGAAAAAAATTCTTGAATAACATGATTGTTAGAAGATACATTTTGTATAAATCTATCTATATGGCCATCTTCGTCTATTGCTTTTAGTGATATTGAAGCATCAATTGTTAGGATAGGTCGGAGGTTGTGATTTGGTGTGTTCTGGTAATCATCAGTCCAATTTTGATATTCTAACTGTGAAGATTTCATTGCTGGTGGGTAGATTGTGATTTTCTTCCTGGCATGTCCACTGGTGATTGTCATATTTCCTGATCGACAACCTATGTAAGCATCAGCAGTTGCTAGCCAAGGTCTACCTAGTATAATTGGATAGCCACTAAGTTTGCTTTTGATTTCAATTATTATAAAATCAGCTGGGTATTCCCAGGATTCAATATTGATCATAATGTATTCTAGCATTCCTTCGGGTTTCACAGTGGATGTGTCTACTAGTTGGAGTATTGTTGTGGTTGGTATGACCATTGATTGGAGTCCCAGGTATAACATGGTTTCCTTAGTCATGACATTGATCGCAACTCCCAAATCTATTAAGATTTTATTTATTTGCTTGTTATTTATGGTAACGTTTACTACAGGACTACCAGGATCAAGATATTTAGGGTTTATTATGACACCTAGCATTAAATCGGCCAATTGTCCTACTACATTTATAGTTGGTGTGTCATGCTTCCTCCTTCCTAGTTTCTTTAGGAAATTCTCTCTAATAAATTTGTTGCAGATGGGCACATCCCTTATGGCTTGTAAAATCGGGATTTGGCTGTTTAAGTGCTTGAATTCGTTTAAAATTGTATTCTCTTCCTCTTCTTTTGTACTTCAGACTAGTTTTTCTAGAAATGGAGGGAATCTGTTGCATGGGAGTGGTTGGGTTTCGTCCTCCGGAGGTTCTGGTTCATCTGGATGCTAAACATAGGGTTTTGATGTTTGGTCTTGAGCTTCATATTGTTGGATGTTGTGTGGGGATGTATTCTGTAACGTTTTTCCAGATCGCAGGTTTATTTCGTTTATTTCTATGGTGTCTACAACATAAGTAGGGAATTGTTTGATATCAGCGTTATAAGCCTGTTGTTGTTGTGGAGGTCTGTTATTATTAGGATTTGGGATTGGTTGGGCTGGAATGGGTGGAGGTATGGGGGGTGGCTGAGGTTGTGGGGGTGGCATAATAAGTGGCTGTTGTAATGGCGCCCTCCAATTTGATGGATGGGGGTATTGATTTGCATAATTTGTGGTGGTTGGAAAAGGTGGGGGGTATTGAGGATAAGACGATGGATAATACGGTTGTTGATAGGATTGTTGATATGTTTGCTGATTTTGTTGCCATTGGTTTTGATTTGGATGTGCTTGCCATGGAGTTGGTGCAGAGTTCCAATTTGGTTGTCCTTGATTATAGTAGGCTTGATTTCTTTATTGATATGGTCTAACAAAATTATTCCTCCTTTGATTTATAAAATAGAGCTGTTCTATTGCTCCTTCAGCTGCTGGGTCTTGAATAGCCGCCTTACATGAGGGTAAGAGGGGACATTTATCAGTGGAATTCTCATCAGTGCAGAGACCACATAATTCTATTGTGTTCAAGGTGAACTACCCCTTCTCATGTTTTTTTCTACAATGAGGACAGAATACTACCAAGGCTTGGTTAATTTCATACTGTTTCTTTTTTATTTGAAGAGCATCAAGTTGCATGGCCAGAGATTGTAGGATGTCAGTCTTCATGTCGTCTAGCAGGTTTCCTAAATCATATTTTGTAAGTGTTGGTCCTGAAGATGTTGATCCACTAGTAGATGTGTGTGTATCCCTTGTCCCATTCTTAGTTTTCCTAGATCTAGAGTAGTTTTTAAAGATATGTAGGATCTGGTCAAAAGATTTATGGAATATATCTCCATCTCCTAGAAGATTTAAGACTTCAAAATTATCCTCTTTTACACCTCTAAGAAGGACGAGTTTTAGTGATTTAGGATCCAAGGTGCAATGACTGGCTCGTTTATAGTTGAGTTGGAATCTTTGGGCATAATCTTCTAATGACTCTCTTTCTCCTTGTTGCATCCTAAAGATTTCATCCCTTGTATCTCTGGCTTTGCAGTAGTCCCTATATTTTTCTAAGAATGCCTATTTCATTTGATCCCATCTAAATATACTATTCCCTTCAAGGCTCATGAACTATCGAAGTGATGGGTCTTTCAGTGTGGAAGGAAAAAGTCTTAGCTTTTGTGCATCAGTAGTGTAATCAAATGATCTGCAAACTACCTCAAATTCAAACAGGAATGTGTCAGGATCTTCTGAAGTCAAACCATGGAAGTTTGGTAGATTATTAGGATTGATGTTCTTCATCCTGGCATCCCCAAGAGGTATGCTAATGGGAAAGGTGAAAATCTCGCTAGGTTCCTCGTCTTCATTTGCCATTGTGGTGTTTGAGCTGGAACTGTTAGTGAAGTTGCTTCTGTTTGGATCGTATGTGGAGTTAATTTCGTTTTCAGAGTGTAGAAATTCAAACTGAGAATGGTCAAAACTGTTATTATCATTGATGCTCATGGAATGCTTGGGCATAAAGCGGCCAAACCTATCCCTTTGTCGATGAGGCATTCATTGGTAAAAAAAGTATTTAGGTTTTTATTTTATGTGATTTTTGTTTTCTTTTTGTGTTTTTTTTAGGTGATGTCTCCTAAAATATTTAGCACCTCCCCAGCAATGGTGCCAAAAAGTGGTGAGCTCCCAATATGGATCCCTAATGAGGGTAGTTGTACTAAGAGCCTACTTTAATTATCAACCCGGGGGATGTACAAACTTTAGAGGTGCAGGCACTATCTGTGCTCTTATAGGATAACCTTGTCACGGTTGAGTATCAGTATCAATGTTTTAAGGGTTTCCTACTCAATATGTAAAACTGTTTATACTAGGGAATTAAATACTAGAAAACAGTAAACCTATTTTAAAGAATTAAAATACTAAAAGCAGTAAATCTATTTTAAAGAATTAAAATACAAAAAGCAGTAAATCTGTTCTAAAGAATTAAAATGCTGAAAGTGAAAGATATAATCTTGTGAATTTACCTAATGCAGAATGGTGAATCTTAGATTATGAAAGAGAAATGCCATAACAGATCTATTCTAAATTAAAGAAATCAAGGTCTGTAATTACTTATGCGTAAAACTAGAATTCTGATCTAAATCTTTTAAATATCAAAACTAAGTTGAAGCGCAATCACCTCATGCTACACATCCATTATGAAGAAATCAAGCAGTTAATCATGATGGGAAACATTCATACACCTTAGATCTAAAACCATGATGTTGAAAGCAGTACTAATACATATGTAATCGTTGGTTAAAATGTGCGTTGGAAGAAAGCAGCTACAGGACTACTGAAACCGTATTGTTGAACTATAGAACGTGTTATAAATTACTACAGAATAAATACATCATTCAAATGCTTCCATATTCGATATAAATTTTCATCACTGCAAAACATATAATCGAAAAATACCTGAAAAATGGAAATCCCCTGACTTACATGTTGGAGGGGACCCTCTCCAACCCGTACTCAGGAGGACAAGAAACTTATAGACGCTGACTGGGATTTAACATCAATCTTCCATTAAAATATAAAATCCATGTCTTCACAAAGGTCTGTAACTCAGAAGTATCTCAAGAGTGCAAAAACGTAAAACAATGTTTCTCCAAAATGTCAACAGAGACCTCTCGCTACCCGAGAGGTCCATATTTATATAATTCTTAATGTTGAATTTAACTAAACGTCTAAACGCCAATTCTCCTTGAACAGGAGTGCGTTCTCTATAAATCAGGAAACAGGGCGCCGAGCTGCATGATCCCTCAGTCTTCTACGCGTTCGTCCTTTAATTCCCCTGAACCTACTCAATCACGCTTGATTTCCACAGAATTAGTTTATTGAATACGCATTTTAAACATACAAGAATAATCATCAAAAACAACTTCATTAAATAATTAAAGTAAAACATTTTTCCCACAAATGAGTGTGTTTCTTCGCCATTGCTTGAGCTTGAATGCAGGAAAAAGGTTTATCAAATACCTGAAAATTGGACTCATCACCAACACTAGCTTATTGACCAAGTAATTCAATGTAGAATGGCTAGTAAACATATTATAGTGGTGTCCTAATAAATAATGTCGATACTTTTGCAATGCGTAGACCATAGCAAGGTCCTCCCTTTCAGTCGTAGTGTAGTTTTGTTCTGCAGTGGACAATTTTCTATTGGAAAATGAAATAGGGTGGTCGATGGACCCCTCAGTTGGTTGAGCAAGGAATTCCCTTAAAGTGATAGATGATGCGTCAACATGGATATGAAATTATTTCTTCCAGTTAGGAAATACTAGAATAGGTGCAATGACCATCTTTTCTTTCAGTGTATCAAGACTCGGTTGGAATTCTTCATTCCAATGAAATTATGCATCCTTTTTTAGTAGTTTCTCCATCGACGTTGTTATCTAGGCGTAGCCTTTAATAAACTTCCTATAGTATCATGTATGACCCCGAGTTGCTCTCAACTGTTGAACTGTAGTAGGTGGAAGAAAATCAACTGTGATAGCAATATTTTAAGTGTCTACTAGCATGTATTTCTTACAAATGACATGTCCTAACAGTATGCCAAATGGGGCACATAATATACATTTCAAGTTCAAAGAAATTTGATACTGTCGACAATGTTCTAACATCAACCTTAAATTGTTGATATGATTCTTTAGTAATCCATATTCTATCCAATCATCAAATTAGACTTCTAGAAACTTATGAATAAACTCCTTAAAAGAAGCAACAACTACTCGTGAAATAATAGTAGGGGAATTCTTTGGGCCAAAAGGCATGACTGTGTATTAAAAGAAACCCCATTCTGTCACAAATGTTTTTTTTATTTTGATCCTCCTTAGCAATATTGATGTGATGATATCCAGAGAATCGATCCGTAAAAGAGTAGGCTTCCTGTCCTTCGACAGTCTCAAGCACTTCGTTTGTAAAAGGAGTGGGAAAAGGATCATGTAGACAAGTGTCATTCAACTTCTGCAAATCGACACAGATCCTGATATCTCTAGTTTTCTTGTCTTGGACCACCATAGGACTGGTCCATTCTAATTATTCCATAGGTTCAATGATTCCTGCATCAAGCATTCTATTGAGCTCTATTATAACCTTTTATTTATACTGTGGATTTAGTCTGTACGATCCTTGCTTCACAGGTTTAGCACCAGGTTTCATGGGAATCTTCATTTCACCCATATCACCAACTCTATGTTTCATATCTGAAAATTTAGTAGGAAACAAATCTTAGAACTCATGCAATAAGTCAGTAATTTTTCCCACAGTTTCATCATCCCAGTAATCACCTTTGTTTGCAAAATTTGGGTTCTCGCTAGAGACAATATTTACCTTTTTATCTTCAATGGGTGTAGGAACTTATCTGATGATATGTCTGGCCCCTTCAAATCACAACTTCCTTCACTTTTTGGAATATGGACATCCATCGGGTCGTCATCTTCTGGTCCACCACTAATATTGTAACACTCTATCATTTTCCTTCATCCTCATAGTTGAACACGTGTTTAAAATTTGCATCCAAACTATCCCAATATGTAGTTCCTTGTCGCAGCTCCAGGGATGTATACCAATTTCTTGGAATAGTATCAAGTGTATGAATGAACATATGTACCCACTCTCTCCTGGGTATATTTTGCCAAATTGTACTACATGTAGTTAAATGATTAGCATGACTAGTAAGTCTATTATATTTCTCACGAATACATGGGATCCCTTCCCCAAACTAAATTTCTAAGTATCTTGTGCACTGCGACCACTCATGTACAAAGTGCTTATGTGTATCCCAACATCTCCTCGGTGTTGCTTTCAAGGTGATATCCAGGGCTAATAAGTGTTGTTTCTCCAACACCTTTCCTTCAAATTCATTAATAAAGTCATCCACATTAGGTAAACCCTCATAATTAGGTATATTACATACCTATGTTCCAACCCATCGTAATGACTTTGTCACATGACCACATCTTTGCATAGAGACTTCATGTAGCCTATTTTTCCAATTTTCAACAGATTCACTAGAGTCGGAAGAACAAGAGCTAACAATTTTCCAACTGAGCGTATTGTATGATGTAGGATTGATATAATCATTGATCTTGGAAGATACATTATAAATGCTATCTAAATCTTGAGCATCATAATATGCTTTGAATGGTTCTACATATCGTTTCCCTTCTAATGGATCTAGAGGTGCGACAACTCTAATCTCCTAATTTTCAAATGTCAGAACTCTCTTTTTGAAGTTTATGACACTATGGTTTTGAATTTCCCAATCAATCCCCAATAGCATAGGATACTGATTGGTGTCATCGATAATCTCTATCACTTCAAAGTCTGCATATGTGTGTAGTCCTTCTACTTCAACAGAAACCCCAACCATTCGACCAAATGGTATTACTTTCTACTAATTAGCTAAGCGTAGTTGGATAGGTGACCATGCTAACTTTGGATTACCCATATTCTCCCATGTTTGCTTGGTCAAGATGTTTACATCTGAACCCAAATCTAGAGTAACAAATTCCATGTCGACGTAGGAACCAATATACGCATTAAGTCGCAGTTATCTACCATTCTTATGTCTTCACTGGACATGATTAACAATCCTTTCAGATTGCACTCCTTCCTCAGATTATCCAATTAACTTTTGAAATTCTCTTAAAGCAACCTTATCCTTAACCAAATTCAAACAACTTCTAAGAAAAGTATTAAGGGAACTTACTTTTCCAAAATTATTTTTTGGTGCAGACTTGTCAAAGCGAGATGGCATGTCGTACACCGATCATTCTTCAAGGGTAGGCAGTGAAGATGTTAATGCGCCCTTCAAAATTTCAACCCGATATTCAAAGAATACACTTTTCTCTTTATGGAAATCAAACTCTGGTGGCTTCAGAGCTACTGGTCTGAATCTTGGGTCCCTTAGATTATCATTATTGTTCTTATCTCCGCACGTTGCAACACCACCTCTTGTTACAACATCGATAGTAGGCCGACTTGGTCGTAGTTCTTCCAAAATATTTTGCACATTTTGATTTTGATTTTGATTTTGATTCAGATTCTGCTTTTCTTTCCACTTGGATATAAGCTATGGAAATTCTTTAATGGTATGATCCAATGCTCCGCAATGCATACAAGATGCAACAGGATGTGGAAAATATCTAACATAATGTCCAAGAGTACCACAATAATAACATATGAGTTGTCCTCTACCTCAACCAAATCCTCCTCATCCATAGCCTCTGAATCCACCTCGCAATTGATTGAATTGTGCCTCGGGTATTTCAGCTGAACCCTCTCCATTCATAAGATATGTGTCTGCAGTGTGTTCAATGAGCAACTGATATGATTGACAATGGTTTTCGTCATGCCCAACAGAGCTACAAAAATTGCACCATACGTCATGAGGAGAATTCACCATCTTTTGTATCAAATAACATTCTTTTGGTTGATGTCCCTTGGTCTGACAGATTCGACACCATACAACATGATTTATTGGACTTAGATTACCAACATTAAGATAGTCATGAAACATTGTACATTGGTCTTTGGAATGTCCATCTTCTTTACATATAGTGCACCAAACATCTTCATGCTTTTCTTTTTTCTTCTTAATATCCTGAATTTGAATAGACAGGTTTGCTAACTATGACTGAATTTGGGCCATACCAGCACCGGTCTCCCCGATAGGTGATGCTTCTAAATTCATAGCCAATTCCAAGGCCTCTGTTTGTGTCAGTATATTCTATTGCATAAGTGGATTTTTGATGTGAGGCAACAAGGTAGCAATAAACCATTACTTATGTTGTAAATCATTCATTGGAAAGCTTGTACGAGCCATCAACATTTTGAAACGTTGGTTGAAGTCCCAAAAAAGCTCATTTGATGCTTCCTTGATTTCCTTCAATTCCATAATACATTGATATTAAAACTTCGGCTTCTTAAATTCAATCTTCAGTCCTTCCTTGACTTCTGCCAAGGTCTTCATAGGCTGGTTGCCATTAACTTCATAAAAATTCATAAACAAGTCTAATGTGTTAACACCCAAAATGACCCTCCAGGTTGTGAGAGAAGGACACTTCGGGGTAACCACAAACCCATTTAAGGAAAGGTAAGCTGGATTCTTCCTCTCCAGAGAGGGATCTCTCAAAGTTTGTTAAATGAGGCCAGATATATGGACACAACTAAGATAGAATTATTGTTTGGTTGAAAGTGATGTAGACCTTCCTTGGGAAATGGAGTCAGAACACCAAAAGTGATTAAAGTGATAGAGTTTTTCAAATAAATCCCCATAGAGGCAAGGTAGTTACCCGCTTACAGTCAAAGAACTTTTTTTGGTGACAAGAAGAAAATATGAACAAACCATCAACACAAAGCACCTTAAGATGAATTCTGTGTCGACTTTAGCAGAAAATTGTTTGTGGATGCTTAGAATGAAAGGGACAGAGCATAACATGTATGAATTTGGTCCCAATACGCACTTATCCAAGAATGAAAAATAATAACAATATGAATTAGACAATGGAGGCAACATTCACATGAGAAAAGAGTATAAAGACTGCAAGATAGATAACACAGGAATCTCTGGTAAAATTACTTGCTCAACTCTGCCATATTTTCATTAAATGTGTCTCAAAATTACTTAACAAATGAGAGTCTCGGGTCTCAGAAAGTTTCCAACCCTTTTTTGTCTCTATTACATGGATTATATAGACGTTTTTAGCCCTCGGGCTTGAGATGTCTCAATAGAAGGTTGTTACAATATTCGTGACACCTACATGGCTCAACCCATCGCTTTCAAGAACCAATTGCAACAACAATGGATGCTAGCTGATAGGCCTGACCAAATTTACATGTGTCTCTACACCATTGTTAACTACAAAAACTCCTTGGAAGCTGGCAGGTCTTAATTGGCCTAAAAAATATAAGCATATTACATATTTAATAGGGTCTGAAATAGACGGGATGCAAAAATACATAAATAGACCGTCACCTTATGTTTTAGCTATGACGTGGCCTTGTTGATCGAATAAATCCTCCATCTTCAGGGAATCGGCCACCTGCTCATTTTCTGTTGAAGGAGGGGGCGTCACTTTGTAATGTCCCATATTAGAAATTTTATTAAAATGGCAAATTTGTCACTTTTTTCCCTAATTCGACCTTTGACTAGTTTTGATGTCTAGGTCTCCAATTTGCTCCAAATGCTCCCAAATATTCTGAGGAGGTGTATTAATGATATTAATACTTGATTATGATGTTCGGGGATGATTGAATACCATTAAAACACTTCTTCAAACTCCTTTAATATTCTGGTCAATGTGTGGTACTTTACTAGCAATTTCTCTTTGACTAGTATTGGTCCCTTGGTCTCCAAATGACTCCAAATTCTCCCAAATTGCTACAGAAGATACTTGGGTGATATTAAGACATATTTATGATTTTTATGGATGCTTTGGAGTGTTCATATGACTTCTACAACTCCTCTTTCAAATCTGGTCAAGATAGGGATTTTACTAGTAAATTGTGGTTCAAATCCCCTATGGGTAGATGATGAAAATGACTTTCCAAATGCACTCAATCCAACTCGAATTTCTGAATGGAAGAAGGGGACATATAAAGGACATAAACATGAACTCATATGAATCACCATTCAACCTTTAATTTCTGCTATAACTCCCTTAAATCAGATGCAAAACAACTAGTCTCGACCTTGGGGGAAATGGCATTAAATCTTCTTCAAATGGTATTAAATTGATCAAAATGACTCCAAATGATTAAGTACTGAACATGAAACTTGTGAAAATCATAAATTACAGTCCATTAATCATAAATACTTCACAGGAATGATCTTTCATTCGAATACATCAGTACATCATTGCTACACATCAAGGTAGTGGGGAAATGGCAGCATTCTTTCATTAAAAATCAGATTTATACATTTATACTGGGAATTTTGACCTGAAATTTTTTGAAGATGAATAACAAAGTATTTAATTCATATTACAAAAGAAATGGGGCATGAGAATCTCCCCCAAAGAGTACAATAGCTCACCAAAAACGCCCTCCATCAAGGATCAAGAATATGCCATGACTGGAAATGGTTGAAGGAGTGAGATTCACTAGACGAAACCATGAGCTGCCCTTTAGGTTACACATGAAAATTAAGACTCCATTAAATATCCAAATGAAAGGTCTGAATGTCCTTTCCAATTACCATCTTGGATGGGAATCTTTCACCCTCAAAATTGGCTAAGGAAAGAAACTAGTCATCCACTAGCTCTCCCTCTTCACAAATGCAATTGAAAATTCTAAAAATGAACAAAATATGCCTTCATTATTTGTTATTGACATTTATAAATTTTCCAAGCTCTCTATGGATCGAATTCCTTCCAATATATGCATTCCAACTCAAGTTGGGAAGAGATTCCAAAGGGTGCCACTTGTACAACAATTCCTAGTCTCCCACTTCCACCAAATCACATGTGGAAGCATCTTATCTTCCCTAACTTCCTTGAGCACCCTTTTGGAGGCTATTTTTATCCCTGGAATGTCATTTATGTCATATTTCAGCCTTCAGGTTTGATTTGTGTCATAGGTGTCATAGCATCTTCATCATTGTTGTCATAGAGCTAGGGAATCTAGTCCAAGTGTCTCACTAGCTCCAAAATGCCTCTTCCTCTTCCATGGGAGTTAATATTCCATTCCAATTCGACCCTAATTGATTCATGCCAAGTATATTGACCTTCCAACTCATCCCAAGACGCTTGGGCTTCTTATGGATTCGAAATGACAAGAGGAGGATGTCATGTGGCATAGAAAATCTAGTTTGTGTGGGTCCCACTTCCTCCATGTGTCTTCATGGTCAAATGCCACTTTGATTTTCCCTTTTATATATTTATTTAGATCCTTTATTAAATATTTATGCTATTCTAATGTCCACACATCATTTATTATCCTTCTTATTTCAAATCCCAATGCTTCCATCCACAACCTAGGAAACTAGTAATTTTCCTCCTTTGCAATTATTTGACCCTTAATAGTTAATTTGACAAACTCTCATGAATATGGCCAATGGGCTTAGGTATTTGTGACCCAATGCAAAATTTGGGACATGACACACTTCCTCAGTGGGAACGATGTAATATTTGAAAATCTCCACGTTTTGGTGAGTGTTCTACTCAAATTTCTAGGACTCTCCCTTTTTCTTTCGTCGGGACTTCCTGTGCACCTATCGACCTTGCCGCTCCTCGGGCACACTAGCTGTGATTTCTTCTAAGAGATCAAATCTTACAGGGGACAAGGGAGTGTGATCATCCTCCATGTCGGACCACACTTTCTTTGGTACAAAGATCACTTTGGCTTCTCGATCTTCCTCCATGACTGGATCTCAACTGAAAATATCCAGGCTATTGAGTCCGCCACCCTTTCGAATATGGACATGAACAGTGGACCTTGGGAACTTGATTTATAATGACCATGACAATGATAGCATCCAGGAGAAATCATCTTCGCACGATCGTCTGACTGGGCTCGTTAGGTGAGAGGGGATGATGATGGAGGTTTGGGCGGATGTCAAACAGGCCTCAACCAGACTTTTGCGTTAGGTGAGGAGGCATCTAATGGCTATGATGTGGAATTTCACCCTTGGGCCATCATTCGACAGTAGATGCGCCTCTTAACCGTTGATCTTGACCTTACTTGCATCCAGGCAGTCCAACGACGTGCCTTCCTACTGCGTTTCACAAATTTTTGGGTTGTTGATCGTCTGCATTAGTTCAATCAGCGAACAAAACCTTGACCGTAGATCTGAGCTCCATCAGATCTGGGATGTCTAAACCTGCACCCCTCTAACAAAATTTCATGGATTTGAAAAATCCACTTCTCAGTGCACTTCAAAATCACGAAGCTAATGGTGACCATAGATTTTCTTTGACGACCGTCGATCTAACCTCCAACCTACTCGCGGGATAAACATTCCGCCCCTGCTTAAAATCACTCCATCATAGAATGCCAAGGGAGCTAAGGAACGTTGACCTATGTGGCCACAAATCCTTGCCTTCCATTTATACCATCGTTTAATTGTGGGTGGGTCTTTGAATTTACCCCTCCCGCTAGGTCAACACTTAGGACACCTTGAATTCTAGGGACAACCCCCTTTAGAGACCTGATTTACATTTTTCACAGCTCATATGGCTAAAAATTGGGCCATGCTTAATCTCTTCACGGGCTCAAAACCCTTCAATCATCTAGCACAAAACTGTTGCCAACATAAGGCACGACCTCTAAGAGTCATGATCAACTGCACTAACTTGACGTTGTCATCCTAGTCTTGCTTCACAATCCATACGGTGTTTAATAAAAAACTAGTGTTGTTCTGGATATTCTGATCCATTCCTTAAAAATAGGTAACTTCATGTCGTCCCCAACCATTCTAGAATTCTGGGGATTTGATTGATTCACCTTCTAATGAACCACTACTTGGATCCTTCCCACTCGACGAAGTACTCTTAAGACTACTTCCACTACTCTGACTAGATGGAATAAAATGAAAAGAAATATTAGGTCTTACCTTAATCTCTGGAGATGTACGTGGGGTTGTGGGTATGTCGTAACCTCAGGTCTGGAACTGTCCTTCAGAGCCTTCTTATTCCTCAGTTATTAGCTAGTAGTCAACCTTTTCGTCACTAGAATCCTTGTCGATATATGGCACTGATTCCTAGTTTCTTATTTTAGTCGCACTGCAACCCCTCTTTTATGTCGCAGTTATCCTCCTTTTGTTCCACTGAAACTATCTTCCACTCCACAGAAATCCAGACTCTTCATCTGATTCAATTTTGTATCCACTTATCATCTCAGCTCATCCCATTAATTTCGTTTAGACCGTTGTCCATCCAATACCCATGACCATCGCTCACAATTTCTCTACTCGTCAGATTCCATGCGCATTACACCTTTTTCACAAAGAAGCTTTTTGATCAACAAGTTCAATGACTTGAGGTACTTATCACATGAACCTTCAAAGAACTCATGTTCTGCCACACTATATGGCTTGATAGTGTCAACAACAAATTCGATAATATACCCCTCCAACACACTGTCTAGCTAGAAATATAATGTGTGAGAGATTCTGTTGTTCACACCCTTTAGTTGCTTTATCAACTTAGGTGTCCAATATCTAGGTTCACCTCCTTGGAAATTTGTCTTTTGTTCAATCAACCTTGCTAACCATTCATGCAATATCACTGGGAACTTGCCAAAGAACACTTCATGAATATCAGTAAAAACATACTTATCTAACCAATCTTGATTATTCAATCGAGGATGTTTGTTATGCTTCTTTGCAAAGTCTTCCAGTTGCAGGTCTACCCAATCCTGGATCACCGGCTTAGTCAGAATCCACAACATTCCCCTTCACCTCAAAGTCTCGGTCCCAACAATGGAACCATTTGTTGGTGCACTTTTACTTTGACCAGGGTTTATTGTAGGTACAACAGATCCCGTGTTTTAATGAAAACATGGGAGCCCCAGTTTTTTATATGCAAGGTTAATGTTTCAATTCCTTAGTCATTTTGGGGTTTTCATCCTGCTCATCATGCTTTTTATGTCTTTGTTATGATTTGATTCAGTTAATAATTTTTTCCCTTTGAAAATTCATTCATTTTTGTGTGCTTTTGTGAGTTGCAGAAAGAAGTAATTTTCCCAAAAGTTTGTTCTTTCCACAACCCGCAATCCCCAATCCACAATGCGGATTGCAGAAGCTTGGTTTTTGGATTCAAAACTTTTTCTTTTTGCAACTCGCAATCTGCAATGTGGATTGCGGAAGCAGAAATATTTTTTCAATGATTGTGGTTTGTCGCACCCGCAATTGCGGATTGCGGGAAGAGTTTCAAAATAAATATGCGTTTTTCTTTTCCGCAACTCGTAACCCGCAATTGTGGATTGCAGATTGCGGAAAGATCATTATTTTAATTTGTGTCGTTTGCGTTTCCACAACTCTCAACCCGCAATTGCGGATTGCAGAAACTTTTGGTTTGTTTATATTTAGAGTTGCGTTTCCGCAACCTGCAACCCACATTGAGGATTGCGGAAAGCATGTACATATTTGCAAGAATAAACTTCGGTAACTCCCCTTCTGCATCCTGCATGCTAGATCTTAGCCGTTGATTTTTTGTCATCCTACGGTCCATTTTTCATCCGATGAAATTGTTAAATATGTCGAATTTTCTATTTTCTTTTACAATTTTTCAATTTCGAGAATTTACCTGCTACAAGGATTTTTACCACGAGCTTTTACCAGAAGTTTGTTTTCTGTCGTTTTTTGTCAGCACAGGTCAATTTCATGTCATTTTCCTATTTGTTGTTTACAAATTTTTGCCATTTTCGAATTGTTTTTTATTTGTTTTAATTTATTTATCATAATTACCAGTTTTCAACATGTCGAGGAATACCCACTCCAAAACAGCTCAGAAAGACCTGTTAAACAAAGACCCCAACTTTGGAATCCTGGTCGATACTAGTGACAGAGTTTCGGAAACCTATCATATAGACTGGTCTAAAATTTATGCCATTTTTTATAACAACGACTTGTCGGACATCCAAGACAACCAGACTGTCTATGAGAAGATTAGGGATTCCTAGTTACACGCCATAGTAGCTAGACTTGCCCTTCTCCCTTACACAGGGGCAGTCAAGTGAATAATTGACCACACGAACCCCAAAGACCATTTTTTTAACAATAGTCTAGGTTCCCTATTGACCACCTTTCGCCTTCAAGTTTTCATTAGAGATTATGCCCTTAATCCAGCTGCCCAAATTCTTAATGCTGCTTTCCTGGATTCTTCCCATATCATGTTTAACTCCGACGAGATGATGAAGTCATGGATGAACAATCCGACCAACTTTATACCCGGAGTTGATAATGCATGCCCTATCTCATGGTTCAAGGAACCCTATTCTCTTTTAGTTTCCATGCTATGCAGCCTATACAGCCTACCCAATTGTTCTGTTTTCAAATCCGAACGGGCACCTGTGGTCCATCATGTCCTCACAACTAGGGAGTCATTCTATTGGGCTTCAATTTTGTCAATCGATTTAAAGACAGCCATTGAGCGTTATCAGAAGACACTAGCTTCAAGGAATCCCCCTTTTTTTTATTCGGCCCATGTCATTGATGTGTTATGCTCAGAATTCCAGTACCCTTTCATGGGATGGAATTGGACCCCGTCAGCTCCTCCAGTTCACATATATTGCTCAACATTGTGGGAAAAAAATTATGTTCCTTTACTATATGATATCTGTAATCACTTCTTTGGTACAATTTATCAAATGATTTTAAGAGAAGATGCACCTACCTTCTCACCTAATGCCAAAAATCTCATTCCCACCATTGGTGACTGATATGTGGGAGAATATTTCTCCTATATCAAAGTTTGGGGAAGTAGCACAATACATTTGTTGCCAAGGATAGTCCCGGACAAACTCCTGCTTGAAGAAATAGCTTTCCAAACTATTACAGATGGATTTTTTCTCAAGCTCACTGGACCTAAAAGAAAGGGATGGCCTAAATTCAATTTAAACCTTGGTCCTTTGGTCATTCCAACCTCAACATATGCTGCAGTATTGGGAAAGAGGATTGTTGCATAAAAGTTGGGACAAGCCCCCAAAAGGATGCATGATCCAAAGGCATTCTTGGCATCCCACTTTTCCCAAGAACACATGAAGACCACCTATGCCCATGAGGATACTCTTGATGACTCCATTTACTAGGGAGTAAATCTCTTTTCGGAAGTCCTCGTCAGGGCTAAGACCAAAGAAGAACACAACTTCATTCTTTAGTACCAACCGGAGTTCAAGACTAGGGTTTTGAGTTACAGGAAAATGGAGCTACAACTTGAAGAGAAAACCAAAAAGGACATAGAAGAGAAAGAAGCACAAAATGAAAGTGCTCCATTGATGTTAACATATCCAGATGAAGGCAAGGGTAAAGGCCTTATGGAGGATGCTCCAAAATTGAAACCTGCTGTGGTTGAAGATATTGATTCAAACATCTGAACAACTAAAGAAGCAATTGGCACAAATGACTTGAGTACTTGAGACTCGAGTGGTTGCTGCAAGTAACCCAGCCAATGATACTCAAGTGATTGTTGCAAGTAACCCATCCAAAAGGCAACAAATTCATACCTCTGCTTCTCAAATTCCTACACTCAACATTGAAGACAGTGATGTTGAGGATGAAATACTTCCTCTTGTGCCTGTTGTGCTAGAGATAACTGAAGGTTCCTAGGAAATGGCTGATTTTCTTGACAGCTTAGTGATGGATGATCCCATTCCAGATGACCACTTTCCTGAAGTCACCACCACTGTTGATACATTAACTTCTACACCCACACTCTCTTTTGTTGAGCTTCCTTCCACCTCATATTTTGAGGCTACACTACCACCATCCACCATATTTCAATTATTTGCTGAACTAACCTCCATTACTACTCCACCTTCAACCTTGCCAATCCCACCTATCAATTTGTTAGGATATTCCTATACTCCATCCTAGTCCTAGTAGCATTTCCATTGTTTGCATTTTCAGTCATGCATGCAAATGTTAGGGTTTGCATGCATTCCAATCATTAGCACCAGCACCTAGCCCTCAGTTAGCTAGCCCCGAGAGCTTCTTTCCTTGCAGTTTCAGCCCTCCCAGTGACTAATGCACCCTCCTTTGCTCCACTGCATGACAAAGGCGCCTTCTTCACCTACCAGTCCAGTTATATTCAATTATCTTCAGTTACTTCCTTGATTTAAGGATTAACTGACTCTTTACTGACCTTATCACTCCGATGGACCTCCAGTGAGACTAAACTGCCTATTATGACTCTAGTAAGCTCCTATTGCATCCTCCACTGAGCCTCCTTCATCTAGTTAGTGTCTCCATGTGCTAGTTACATTCAGTTACACCTACTACACTCAGTTAGACTCTTTTTGACTGACAGTTGACAGTTACTTGTGCATTGATGACTCCACTGATGATCATGAGGACTCCTAGTTGTGCTCCGATGACACTCCAGTGATCTTTTGATCACTCCATGAAGGCTAATTCGAATTGCCACCTTAGGAATTTGAATCCTCATGCTTGTACTATTTATTTTTCTCTACTGTGATTAATTAATTAGTGTGTGTGTGAAGTATTATTGCTTCTATCCGAGTTCTACTGTACCATATTATTCTGTTGCTCATTATATTGTATTGACCACTCTTCTTCTATTTTCTTGCTTCATCATAATCATTCTCTTGTGAGGTATACATCATCTCTTAGATTTGCTGTGAGGATTTTCACATGGTATTAGAGCATGTTGAGAGTATTGTTTATCTCCATTCTTGAGAGTTTTTTGCAGGTTATTACCAAGATTTCAAGTGTAGCAGTTTCTGCATTTTTGCAGCATTAGCAGTTGCAGTTATTCTATATTGTTTTTGTAGGTCTTCTGCAGCTTCAATGTATGATTTAGAAGGAATCCCTCCTCTTTCTTTATTCAACTATGATGAATGGAAACCGAATATGATAGCATATTTAAAGAGCCATGATCTCTTTGATTATTATTTTGAAAGAGAGTTCGAATCCTCTGAAGAGAAGATTGACTGGTTGAATAAAGGTGACATGCACATTGGAAGAATGAAGCTTACTATGCCAGATTACATATTGCTCCCAATCATTATTGATATTGAAACTCCACAAGAGCTATGGGCCCATCTAGCTGAAAGATTGGGCAAACAGAATGAAGGTTTTGGTCCAAACCCCTTCAAACGAAAACAAAGTGATGCATTCGCTCCCCTTGATGGTCTCTCAGATCATGAACTAGTATTATCTCATATAGAAGTTGTTGACAAAGAACTTGCATATTCTCCACTCATGATCAAAATTTCTTCTCTTTCTGTGCCAGCTCACACTCTAGATATTGCAGAAGGTCCTAAATCCTCTCTTGCACCAGAGTTTGTTGGTTTGCATCATGATCACATGATTATTTTGGAGGTAAAATCAGCTATTGGAGGTAATGCATTTGCTCCTCTCAAGAAATCATCTCTTTTATACTACTATATGATCATTAATTCATGCTTTCAGAAGGTTATTGAAGATTATTGCCATTGCCATTCGCTTGGGATAAATTCTCATGCAATTACTGGTTTTGATCTCACCTCTCATGGTTCAAAGGAGATCTCAAGAAACCATGATTCAAGTCTTGGATCTAATTTGGATTCTAAGCAATTACTACTTGGGATAATTTCTCATGCATATGATAGTTTTGATCTCACCCCTGCTGATTCAAAGGAGATCTCAAGAAACTGTTTTTTAAGTCTTAAATCTGATTTTGATTTCAAGCAAACATGTAATAGTTATTTTTGGCATAATCTCACCCATGGTGGTTTGAAGGCTATATACACTTTCACAGATTTGATCCTACCTCAGCTGATTCGAATCACAGGTTCAAGGATCATTCTCATACTGTTGGATTTGTTCTCATCACATTCGATCTGAAGAGCAAGTACAAGCACATGCCTTTTTAGCATGATCCACTTCTTCCCAAGAAGAAGATACCTCCATACATATGACCAAGCATCACACCTGCTTGAGTTTGGAGCATTTATTTTTGTGTGTGCCTTACAGTCTGTTTTTTAGGAGGGCGTATGTTTCCCATGAAATTTTCCCACTTCCTTGGTTTATTGATTGTTATTATTCATTATATTGGGTGACCTTTGGTCTTAGTTACCAGGGCCCAGGATGGATTAAGGGGGGGTGTTAGGATATTCCTATACTCCATCCTAGTCCTAGCAGCATTTCCATTGTTTGCATTTTTAGTCATGCATGCAAATATTAGGGTTTGCATGCATTTCAGTCATCAGCACCAGCACCTAGCCCTCAGTGAGCTATCCCCGAGAGCTTCCTTCTTTGTAGTTTCAGCCCTTTCAGTGACTAATGCACCCTCCTTTGCTCCACTGCATGAAAAAAGCGCCTTCTTCACTTACCAGTCCAGTTATATTCAGTTACCTTCAGTTACTTCCTTGATTTAAGGATTAACTGACTCTTTACTGACCTTATCACTCCGATGGACCTCCAGTGAGACTAAACTTCCTATTCTGACTCTAGTAAGCTCCTACTGCATCCTCCACTGAGCCTCCTTCATCCAGTTAGTGTCTCCATGTGCTAGTTACATTCAGTTACACATACTACAGTCAGTTAGACTTAGTTTGACTGACAGTTGATAGTTACTTGTGCATTGATAAATCCACTGATGATCATGAGGACTCCTAGTTGTGCTCCGATGACACTCTAGCGATCTTTTTATCCCTCCATGAAGGCTAATTCAAATTTCCACCTTAGGCATTCGAATCCTCATGCTTGTACTATTAATTTTTCCATACTGTGATTAATTAATTAGTGTGTGTGAAGTATTATTGCTTCTATCCGAGTTCTACTGTACCATATTATTCTGTTGCTCATTATACTATATTGTTCACTCTTCTTCTATTTTTCTGCTTAATCATAATTGCTCTTGTGAGGTACACATCATCTCTTAGATTTGCTGTGAGGATTTTCACACACTTTACCACCAATAGTAACTGAGGTGCAGTTTCCAGCTGTTTCTCTATAACCATCACTTACTGTTGTCCCAAATTCCCTCACTGAGTTTTCCACTCTGTTTACTTCTCCTCCTTCTCCACCTTCATTTTCTGTTGCCACTACCCCTTTGATATCTACCTCTCATATTACCATGTCTATCCCTAATTCCGTTGTCACCCAAACAACTCCATTCGTTGCAACATGTAATGTTTCCATATCTTCAATTGAGTTGATAGCTGATCCTGAAGATGATGTTGTGGTTCCTCTTGGGGAATTCTTTTACAACAGGTCAGCAAAAGCAGTGGTAAGAAGAGGTAACCAGAGAAGCAAGGGATCAACTGTGATGCAAGAACATATTCCTAATCATAGAATTTGGGCCAAACAGTTTGATGACATCCAACAGAAAGCATTAGAAACTGCAGTAGCTATTGGGGAATTTGTCGGAGCCAATTTTGATTCAGTAATTTCGCTTAATAAAGAGATTGACATCAAGAAAGAAGAGTTGAAGCAGCTTCAGGAGCAGTTGATTAAAGTTAATAAAGAACTTGAATCTTAGGTTCATGAATTGAGGAATCAGTATGAAAATTAACTCAAGGATTTGTAGGAACAGAACACTTCTCTCCATGTTCAATTGTAGGATGATGAAGTCCTAAACACTGCAAATGAGGAAAATATAGTTGTGCTGGAACAACAGCTGAAGGATGCAACTACAAGTGAAGCCATTTCTTCTTTCTCTAGGATTTCTCAGGAAGAGTTCAAGGACTTGGCTAATAAAGTGAATGAGGAGCATTATGTTAGGAACCCATGTCTTTACTTTGTTAGTATATTGTTGTTGGATGCATATGCTTTATAAGTCGTCCCGTAGTATTTGTTGATCCATAGTCTATGTTATTGTTGCTGGCACATATGCTTTGTAAGTCGCCTATAGTTTTGTTGATCCATAGTTTGTATTGGCCCATGGTTTTGACTCATAGTATTGGCGCCTAGATTGAGGCCATGGTTTGTATTAGCCCATGGTTTGTATTGACACATAGTATTGACCCATGGTATTGGTGCCTAGACTTAGTATATAAGTGTGTGTTGAGGCCTATGAAGGCACTGTGAAGTTAATTGTATTGAGCTTGCTCAAAGGAGGTTGCCCCCTCGAAGTGGCCCGTGATCAATATAAAAGTGATTATGAGTTCTATTATTTCTGATATCTCGTGTATTTGCATTAATTAATTATTGCAGGTTCTTCAAACATTACAAACTCTTAGTTGAATTATTTAGTTCACTGAATGAAATTCAGGAAACTCATAATTCTTTGAGCGAATGTCTACAATCCTTGAATAGCACATCGACAAAATCCAACAAGCTTCCAAAGCTTATGATGATGTTGTTGAATGGAAAAGGTATATCAAAGATAAACCATAGGATATCCCAGTTTTGGATAGCTTTAAGTTCAGAAGAATCAGAACATCTTTGAATGCCTGGAAAAATACTTCTGACATGGTTGAATAAACAATCAATAAGGCACAAGCAATCTGTGGAAGAAGATGCTATGCTGCAGACAATATCATGGTTAAGCTATAGTTTCCTACTACGGATCTCATTGAGAAGGCTTGTCCACCGAAGCTGATGATTGAATAGGTTGATAGAATATGTGACAAGGTCAAAGAGTAGATTTAATAGCTCGAGCACATAGGGATTTCAGAAGTTGACAAATTCATCAAACAACTTGTTAGCCTAGAAGGCAAGATCCATATTTTTCTGCGTACTTGGCACAAGTTAGCCAAGAATGAGATGGAATCCTTTACATGTGATGCTCAGTTGGGACTCGAGTCATCTATTTATCCATATGTGGATGAAATGCTAGAAGTTTGGAACAAGTGGCAAGGTGCCCTTGGTCATTCTTAGATTAGTTTGATTTTGTAATCCCTGTTTTATGGGAACTTTATCCTTTGTATCTATTCTTTAATTATTATTTAAAGGGTAGAGATCTCATAGGGTAGGGGGGAGAAAATCATCAAAAGAGGACTGGAGAGACTCTGATTTGTAAGAGATTGTAATTTTTTGCAGCCTTGAAGAAATACAGTTAATGTTCTCTTGATATATCTTTTGTCAATTTATCAAATTTGTTTGATGGGTTTTGATTTTCACTTCAGCTTATGAATGAACACTGTTTGATTTTGCAATCATAATTAATAAATTGATCTACAGTTTGGATTTGTCTTAAATTATGATCTGTGTGTCTTTATGTTTTAAGTGAATTTATTTATTTAAAACATTTATCTATTTCTGCAAATGATTAACAGACATTATTAAATTAATGCCAATTTTTCAATTAGCATTTCAGATACAGGATAATATTGCATGTGCTTCAATCCTTAAGCTACTATCATTTGATTTTCATTCTCTGGCTGTATCTTAAGTTAATAAGTAAAAGATCCTTTTCAAATTTCTGTCAAACTGGTGAAAAGACTTATTAAAATTCAAATCAAGTTATCCTGCACATAAACAAAACACATTCTTTAGATTAGATCTAACTTAGTTTAGATTTCCTTTTAAGGTAAATTCACATCTAGAGATAGAACACTTTGACCTTCCCTCATAGGAATTCAGATCCTTTTAGGATCAACCCACATCAGTTCCAGCAGAGGCCTAATATCCGTGGGAGTTAAATATACCAAACAGTCTGGGGATAGAACTGCTCTTGCGCAGATCTTTTTGAAGCCTTTCAGATTGTGTTTTCACCCTTTGTTGCTAGCCTTGGACAACATTCCAGCAGCTTACATACCCGGGGCTTCAACAAATGGCGCTAGAAGGAGGTCTTGAAGCAAGATGTGCCTAAACAAAACACCAATAGACCTCCCCCAGCAAGATCATCGGTTGTTACCAGTAGCCACACGCAGGAATCAACATCCGCGGAACAACCAGTGCAACAACCAATTGTGATTCCTGCCACCCCTCTGATTGAGTAGGAAATTAAGAGGGACGAAATCGTTTCTATATCACCCACTAGGGGGCTCCTCACACTTGAACAATTATTGAAAGGTTCTTCTGATAGTGTTGCTAGATTACAACGAAGGATCAAAGAAGAACATAATCTCGGACTAGCAAAAATCCAACATCATCAGATCAACGATCCGCAAACTAATAATCAAGATAATCAACATTTAGGTGACCAAAATACTGAACATCATGATTAATCTAGCCACCAACTGTCCCATGATTTTAACCTTGATTCACTATTCCAAGAGACATAACAATATTATCCCAATGTTGCAACAGGTGTACCACCACCAACCCCTCCTTCATCATCATCATCATCATTTGACGAGTCATCAGATAGTGAGTCATCCTCCAGTTCATCCTCAGAGGATATACCCATGGAATAAGGTGGAAACAGACCCTGGCTGGACTAGGAAGCTGTATTTATTGTTAGAAATGTCATACATGAAGATGTAGTTTGTAGATTGTTTCCATACACCTTCGAGGGAAAAGCATCCACTTGGTACTTTTCCCTAGAAGACAGATCCATTTCTTGATGGGATGATTTTGAAAAAATGGTTATCCAGAAACTTGGAGATGACAAAACTCTAGTGGACTTGGTCATAGATTTGTCTTCAATGAAAATTAGGGGCAAGGAAAGAGTCAAATATTATAACCAAAGGTTCCCTTACTTGAAGAATAGAATCCCTACCACTGTTCTTCCTGCAGAAGAACTTCTGGTTGCATATTATGTTAAAGGTTTACCCGTTCCCATTTCTATGTGGGTAAAAAGAGCACATAAAGATAACTTGCAAGAGGCTTTTGATGAGGCCATTCAGGTTGAAAAATATATATTCTGCTTGAAAGATAACCCTGATGCTTCATCTGAAAAACCTTCTACCTCTCGCAAGAAACCAGATAATCCTCCAAAACCCACTATGCAGAATAAGGACCCTTTTGAAATGAATGACATGAAAAAATTCCTTCAAAATATTTCTAATGAAATGGTAGACTTAAAGAACACCAACACAGAAAACCAAAACAACAATAGAGGATTCAATAGACCACCTTTCAGGGGACCTTATCAACCCCCACAAGAACCAAGTACCACCTAATCCTAATGAAGGATTAAAATATGAAGAATTTCTTTCAATTTTTAAAGCTTTGGTTTCAGAGTCTCATCATTCTCCTGATCACCCAGATGAAAATCCATAAGAGAATCAAGATCCTGAACCACTAGATGAAGTAGAGGACCAATAGATAAACACTATCAGTTTCTTTTCAGAACTTCCTGTGGATGAAAAAGAAGATGAGCCTGAGGCTGTTTTCAATGTCCAACACCCCTATAATACAAGGAGTAAAGGACAACCTACACACGAAGCTTATCCTTCAACACCCACACCAAACAGAAGTAAAACAACAACACAAAAGGACATTGTTATTCTTGAAATAGAATACAGTTTGATTGATGACTTGAAAAGAGTAAAAGCCAACATATCTCTTTTTGAACTTCTGAAAATCCCTGCCATGAGAGATAGTCTGCCCAAAAGCATGATTGTAAACAAACCTAGGGAGGATCAAAACAACAATTTAGAGACATACTCTAAACCTGGAAATCAGAAACCAGGTAGCAAGAAAACACCTTCTATCCTGCTTACTTTTGAATTTTTCAATAGGAATGCCCATAATTGTATGATAGAGTCAGGGGATTCATATAATGTGATGCCTCTATCTGTCTGTAAAAAATTGAATGCCTCTTGGGAGCCTTTCCCTACTCAAATTGTTCAACTTGATTGATCCAAAGTTATGGTAGTGGGAAAACTGAAGAATGTCCTCTTAACACTGTCTGCTGACCCTAGAATCCACCATACTGTGGATATTATTGCGGTCGACATCCTTGAAATGTATGGAATATGATTGAGCAAGGATTGGTCAGAAAATATCAAAGGCTATTTTGCTACTGACTAGTCCCACTTATGGCTTCCTTATAATGGAAGACCAAATAAGATCAAAATCAACAGAGAACCTTACATGAAACAAATTGTCACAGACTTAAATGATCCTAGTGAGCCTGCTGCATAGTTTAGCTCACATGTGGAATACTAGACTTTCGATACATTTTTTGGGGATCTACCTGCGGATTTATCACCTGCTGAGAATGCTCAAAACCAATCCCAAATTGTTAATCTTACTTCTGTCCCATTCTCAGGTTCTGTTGTACATAATGTATAAAATGTAAATACTAATTTTAGGATATATTTGAATGCATGGACTCTGTTTTTTTATGGCTCTAGATCTAAAGATGGAGTTGGTGCAAGATGTGTCTTAATTGATCCAAAAGGGACCAAAACAATGATTGCCTACAGATTTGAGTTTGAATGCACCGACAACATTGTTGAATATGTGGCCTTATTTCAGGGACTCAGGAAGGCAATTGACATGGGTGCCTAGGTAATTGAATGTTATGGAGATTTTGATATTATAGTAAAACATGTGAGAAATAAAATCCATTGTTAATCTCCTCGTTTGATTAACTATTAGAATCTGGTAAGGGACTTAACTAATTCTTTTTCTACAATTAATATCAAGTCAATCCCTAGGTCCCAGAATTTTGATGCATACATGTTGGCTAACACTGCATCCAAGTTGATACCTCCAAAAGGTTTGTCACCTAACACTTTTTCTATTGAGCTGATGTACAGACCTTTGATTCTTGACAATGTAACTAGTTGGAAGGTATTTGATGATGACCAACAAATCTTAGATTTTCTCATAGCTCAGGGCACTTTTCAGGATGTGGCAATAGATGAAGTTGAGCATGAGAAGTCTTTATCTGATCCCAGCTACTCTTCCAATCTGATCCCTAAATCAGTTATCAACCTGGAAAAGTATTATGATCTGCAAGATAAATTCAAGCATAAGACAAATTGTAAAACTCAAAGTTCCTCCCTCAATTATGAGCCTGTCAACCAAGGAACTGAACAAAATCCTCGATTAATCAATCTACGGGTTGACTTCTCTCCTGAAGAGAAGAATTCCTTCATTAAACTGTGCAAGGATTTCAAAGATGTGTTCTCTCGGACATATGATTAACTCAAAACCTTTGATACCAATGTCATGCACCATAACATACCTATGAAACCTGATATTAAACCCTATGAACAAAAATTGAGAAAAATGCACCCCAACCTCGAACCATTTGTCAAAAAGGAGATTCAGAAACTGTTGGCAACAAGAATTTTTTTTCCTGTCAGACATACATAGTGGATTGCAAACTTGGTACATGTTCGGAAGAAGAATGGGGAAATCGGGCTGTGTGTTGATTTTAGGAACCTAAACAAAGCTTCTGAAAAGACAATTACACTGTTCCCCCCATGGAACAGATTTTAGAAAAGGTACCAGGTCCTGATATGTTTTCTCTCCTTGATGGCTTCTCAGGATATAACAAAGTCCTAGTTCCTCCTACTGATCAAAGATAAATGCAGGTGCCACGTTCCAGAGAGCTATGGTGTTACACCTAAACTCTTACCACCATTAGATTCAGTGTATACGTCCCTGAAGTCCCATTAACTAAGTCATTTATCAGGAAAGAACATCATTGTGCTTATTCTAGGTTTTGAAAGACTATCGCAGGCTACACTCATGCAACCTGCGACGTCGCACCTTGCTCCATTACAGGGTGCGATGAAGTCAGTCAAATGGAAAAAAAAGCTTCTTCGAGCTCATTCTCGAAGGTTGTTGACTTGGATCCCTATCCTTGACCTATTGGGGGAGCTGGCCTTCGGTTCCTAACCTCTTGAAGGATCCCCTATCTCTCTCCTACCATATCTCAACCTATTCTATCCATACCCTATCCACTTAGTCCTATATAAGTGAATCTCTACCCCTCTCCAAAGGGAGGAAGTCTATAGTGTCTACATGCTGGTGAAATCATCTTTGATAGATATCTGCTCATCTATTGGGAGACTCATACTTCCTTGGGAGGATTTGGCAAATGGCTTGGATGGAGAAGGGCTGCAGTGTTAAGATTTGGTTGTAGTTCTATGTCTCTACTATGTATTTCCCTATTTACAGTAATACAAATGCTTTCCACCAATATTGTTAATTTGTGATGATATTGAGTAGTTTGCTTGCTTAACTATTTACTTAGATCTATTATTGTATAGATGCTCTTTACTTGTGTTGTGTTGTTCTTTGTGTCTTAACAAGTCTTACAGCTAGGATTTGACAACCGCTAGACGTGGAGCAAAATTCAGGAAAAAAGGATTGCGAAGTAAAAGGTAAGACATCTAGCACTTGATCCTTAAGTAGATCTAGGAAATCCATTTGTACTATGTTCTATTTGTTCTAGACTCACATTGAGCTAGGGAGATCTGGTTCGCATCCGCTCGCGTGGATTGTCCGTCAAACAAATCTGGCGACCATACTAGGGAAAACATTGCTCTCTAGTTGTCAAGTTGAAAGATATTTTCAGTTGATTTCTTGCCAAGCCTTTTTATTTGTCATTTGCTTCTTAAGTTGGTTTCACCATCAGATTTTCACTTTGAAGACTCTAATCAACTTCCTTTGGACTTAGATCTCACCTGTCGCACCTGGGTGATATACACAGAGTGACACTGTCTCATTATTGGTCTTTGTTCTTTGTCTGTTGGCTTGTTGTCGCAACCCTATCACTGTCCTTCTACGACATCGTCGCATTCCCCGCATTGGTAAACCGTAACGTCGCACTGTGTACAAGCACAGAGTGTGCCGATCTACCTTTTTTTGCCATACATGCACCTTTTCTCCTCTTCTATTTTGAGTGTGGTTTGTATACAAGCTCCCTCTGCACTGTATGATCCGGTCAGAGATCCCTTTTACTTTGTGTGATTGAGTTGTTTGTTTTTGTTGGAGTTGTTTTGGGTTCCCATATGGGACAAACCTGAGATTTGGTAGTGGTGGATACTTCGATTTTCCCAACCTTCATCCTTTTCACCTTTGCATTCCCTCCTCTCCTAGCCTGATCTAATAAAGTGCATTGGATCAGTTCTAGACCTCATTTTGCATTTCATTTGTGAGTCTTGCTTGCTTTAGTGTTGCTTGTTGCTATTTGACTTTGAGTGTTTGAATGTATTTTCAGTTCGTTGAGTGCTTGCTTTCTCTTGAGAATGTTCTGAGTTGTTAGAGTGTGGCAAGTCATGTTTTCAATTCAAGTACCCATATTCAAAAGCGTAGTTGTTATCAAATTGTCATTTTTATGCACTCATTGAAAGATCAAAAGTACTTCGCTTCCTTTTTTTTTCAAAATCGTTTGAAGAATTGCAGATGCATTGGATCTCATTCATGAATCTTTTGGAAAGATTGAAAGAAAGTTGCATTATTTGTGTTTTTCATGAATTATGAGTTGCTCATCTTCTTGAAAAAATCGGATAGACATCAAGTTTTACAAAAGTAGTCCCATGCTTGGAAAGTTGCATTGTATCTTTTGGTTTTTATGCTTTTGGACCATCGTAGTGAAAGTGAAAAGTTTGCACACTCTGCTTAGAAATCCTCTCTTTTCATTACTTAACATCAATTTCGTTTTGAAAAGACGAAAGAAAAAGAAAAAACATGTTTTGATTTGGCTTAGTAGTGTTGTGAAAATCTTTATGTTCTGTTGAAAAAGGAAAAGAATATTTCAATATCATTTTTTCATAGATTTGGGATTGTGTTGCATTGCATCATTTTTGGTAAAATTGTTGGAAAGAAAAATAAGATTTCTCCTTCCCATAGGTAGCATTCATCGAAAGAAAAGCATACTTTTTGCATGTAGTTAGGGCCTGCATTATGTTTCCGATTATGTACTCACCTCATGCATTCACCTAACCGTCCAGATAAAATTAACGATATAACTAGGGTAAAATATTTAGAAACTTGTGTGTAAGTTAGAGATGTGTTCCGGCATCGTTAAACGTGGCAGCTGTCGTTATTTTCCAGCATTGTATCCCGGGGGTATTGTAGTATTCCACGTACTTATCGATATATCGAGCTCCTTCATGTACCCACCAAGTCACCTTGAGTACTTGGCGTATATCGAAGGGTGTATCACGTACTCGGTAGTATATCGGAAGGTCTCTTGCCGAATGGTTGTGCATTAGACAGCACCACTACGGATTTGAATTCCCATGTACCTTGTGTATATCGGGAGACACCACTAGGATTCCTGAGACCAACTGAGTTAACCTTTTGGGCATCTTGGCGGAGAAATACACCGAGAATAGCACTCAGGGAGCTACTATGCACCTATCGTCCAGGTAATCGGGTATGCAGGCAAGGGTATGGTCCCAATCCTCCTTGTCACGTCATATTGTTGGACCTTGCGGTATATCGCGAGTTGCGAAGCCTTGACAATCCTGTGAGGATCAAGACTTTGAATCCACTCTTATCACATAAGTTTTCTTGTGGCCTTTGCTTGTGTAGGGTTTTGTTTGGTCTACTTTTCTTTTAGCTTCCCTTAGGAGAAACTTTTTATTTCAGTCACTCTGGCTGACTTTCCTTGGAGAAGGTCCCGTAGAATCCAAAACTTGCCACCTGAATATCCCCTTAACTAGGAGGTAATTTCGAGGGTGAGGATGGATCCACAAGCTAGGGTCGGGTCACATGAAGTGGAAAACCCCACTTTGAATGTTGGAGGAATTTTGTTTCCTCATACTCCTCCAGATTCACTTGCCTCTCATCCCTCGTTGGATGTAGAAGCACAAATTCCCACTTCACAAGACTTACCTCCCATCACTCCAGGAGAGCCTGGATTGTTGGAATGGATAAATAAACCCCAGGATGACCCCACAACAGCTGTTGGTCCTTCAACAACTTATTGGACATATTCTACCTGTCACCTAGTGGCGCATTTTGCCGTTGCACCCCCGCCCAGTCAGGCTAGTCCCAATGACTGCTTGACACCTTATCGTGAGCAATTGGCTCGTTTACGTGCCATGGGTGAGGAATTTTGAAGTCCAAAATTTCAAATAAGGTTCGACGATATACCGATCCCAGGTCGCTCTTTATCTTTTGCATCACCGGAATCATCCACGCAACACGTGACCACTACTAAAACTGGTCGACCATCCATCCCTGCACAGGTATCTCCTAGACAGGAGACCATTTCAATACCTCCCACTACCCAAACCGTTGAGGGATAACAGTCCAACACACCTATAACTACCACAGTTACGTCACCCGCTCCTCCCCCACGCAAAACGTTGAGGGGAGGATACTATTTACCCCCTACCTTCTTTACAGGTAATGGTAATCCTACAGTGAATAATCAACAACCTGTGTTGGGTCCACCTTTACCTAGTGGTCAACAAGTTGTTGCTGGGGGGAAACCCCCGTCTCTAAACCATAATACTGTAGCTGGAGTTCCTATCGATCCTTCCGTTGGAACTTCCCTACCTCCTGGACCTTCTACTTCGGGACTATCCCATGTTGGGGGATCGTCCAACATAATCCAACCTCTATCGAGTCAAGCGTATCTAGGTCATTTTAACCCTGTGCCAAGTAAACATAACCCTTGTAACGCACTCTATGGGGTACCATACCCTAGTAATACTTACACTCTTTGGGGACAACAAATTGTTTTACAACATGGACCCCCACTTACAGTCCCTCAAGTCCCTCCACCCACATTTGGTCCACCCCCACCTCCCATTGGAGGTGGTGGGCGCCCACATAATTCTGGAGGAGGTAGACCCCTACCTTCTGGTAATGGCCCACCTCATTTTGGTCATCATGGCCTACCACCCCCAGGAGGTGGCGGTGGAGGACCATCCCACCTTGGAGGTTGTGGTGGAGGACCATCCTATCCTGGCGTAAGAGGTGGGGGGCCATCTTATCCTGGTGGCGGTGGTGGCGGACCACCACCCTACTATGGTGAAGGCGGAGGAGGAGGTCCTTACCCATCTGGCAGTGGCGGTGGTGGACCACCACCTCCTCCTGGCGGAGGTGGTGGAGGCCCATCCTATTCTGGTAGTGGTGGTGGATCACCACCTCCTCCTGGAGGAGGCGGTGGAGGCCCATCCTATTCTGGCAGCAGTGGCGGACCACCACCTCCTCTTGGAGGAGGCGGTGGAGGCCCATCCTACCCTGGCGGTGGTGGCAGACCACCACCATTTGGAGGCGGCCCACCCCCTCTCAGCGGTGGAGGCGGCCCACCACCTTATGGTCATGGGCCACCTTATTATGGTAATGAACCACCTTGCTATGGCGGCAGACCTCCATTTGGTCCGGGCGGCACATACCCCTACGGCCAATTTCCTCCTGGTACACCTTATGGTCAATCAATGCAAGGTCCTTATATGCCTTATCCGTACTATCAGTACTCGTAGCCTAATCCACAGCTGCCCTTTTTGGATACTTTGGACCTACCTGACCTGTCTCATTTAACCAATGACCCCATTTACCACAAAACTAATTGGCCACCTATTTCGGTGAAACTTCCGTCTGATATCCCGAAATTTGATGGCAAGCCGGGTGAGGATCCTAAAAATCACATGATGACATACCATTTATGGTGTTCACCTAACTCCCTGATGGACGACTCGATCCATCTTAGATTGTTTCAAAGGACTCTTACCGGTTCGACTGCCAAGTGGTATATTGAGCTACCATCCCATTCTTTTCCCGATTTTGGTTCTGTTGCTATGAATTTTTTGACTCACTTCTAGCTACCTATACGGTACAAAACTGGTACAGAGCTTTTAACCTCACTCTGTCAAAATACCGCCACTCACATATCAGATCATATACATGAGTGGCAAAGGAGACGGTGTCTCATTAAGGCTCCTATTCCAGATCAACTCCTAGCAGACTGGTTTACGAAGTCTCTCCAACCTACCATAGCACGAGATGTTGCCATGGGCGGTGCTGTCACTGAAGAACAAGCCATCGCACGTGCCCATTTGCTAGAATTAGTCTATCCTCAGTTAGGCACATTGTTTGATATCCTTCCTGATGCACCCAATAAAAATTATAACCCCACGAAACCACCTAAGGGACCCCAAACTGATGGCATCATTGGATCCCTTACCACCCAACCTTCTTCTCAAACTGTTGGTTAGTCGAACCCATAGGGTTCTTCCCCATCACCAACACAGGCTGGTCACGGCACCACCAAATCACCCACTCCTGTTGTCATCAAAGAAGTGATTTCTGTCTCATCAGCTTCACCTCAAAAGTCTGGTGGTAAGAAGAAGAACAAGGGGAAACCTAAGAATTCTTCCACCCAGCAGGAGCAAAGGAGCACCCCTGATGATACCAAACAAAAAAGGAAGTTAAAGTATCCTTGTCTACTATGTGGTGATGACCATTTCTCTAAGGAGTTCCCCCATAGAGACGAAGTTCAAAAGTTTCTTAAGGGAAAACCCACACCCACAGTTCTCAATGATTCTTTCCCTACTCAAAATCAGCAGTCGATCGTTCACACTTCTTCTTCCCAAGGAGAAGCACCCAACACTGTGCATGTTCTCATGGTGCGTAATGAGAACATCAACTTGAACACTCGCTCTCATTCATATGAATCTATTCCAGCTAAAGAACCTGTTGAAAGTAATGCTGAAAAAGCTTCCACCTTGATGCTTGAAGTCACCGTACCAACTTCTCCTCTCACCATAGAGAATCCTTCTCTAGAGTCAGTGTTGCGTCCACGCAAGAGCGCGATTAGAAAATCAGTTTTCAATCCTAATGCTCGGGCTGCTCAAAACTACAACATTGCAGAGGACATAATGTAAGCTCCTTGCGCTATGTCGATGCTGGAGGTTTTGCAAAACTATCCTAGTGAGCACAAAACTCTCCTTGCCGCCATCAATGCACTTGACCTGGATTCATTGAATACCATTATGTTCTGGCTGGAATACTTCAAACCAAGGCTCTCCCATTAGCTGGCATTTCAAGTTGCCACAAACATTGCTGGGAAGATAATCCATTGTTTTGTTTTGGATGAGGGTAGGTCCACTTCAGTCATGTTGATCTCCTGTTGGAGAGCCATTGGCTGTCCCGAGTTGAATTGTTCTCCTACCACTTTGAGAGCATTCGACGGACGTGGATTTCAACCTCATGGGCTGATACAAGCTTTACCTATCGAGCTGGGGGGAAAGACCACAACCATTAACGTGGAATTAATCGTTGCCCCCGTTAGATTACAACATTTTGCTTGGTTGTAATTGGTTTTACACCATGACCACGGTTTCCTTATCAGTCTTCCGCATAGTGCAATTCCCCCATCAAGGCCGAATTGTCATAGTCGACCAACTGGATTTCTGCGCACCTAACACCACTTCCAACCCAGGCGATAATGTTCCTTCCATTGGACAATATTTGTAGAAGTATGAGAGTGTGGGGGTTGGCCTCCTTAACAATTCATCCCTTATGGGAATTTTTCCTACTCCGGATCCCCCCAACCATGTTGCCACGGTGAACATGATCTCCTCGCAGACTTCATTTTTTCCCAACTCCAGTGATTCATGGCTTGTACCTAATGAAGCCACCACACCCCTGATTGGAGACATTATGCCTTTGTCACCCGCCGAACTTATGTACGAGGATATCCAGTCAGCCCCGGAGGATCACTTAGCTATGAATTCCACCCCTAGTTCTCTGTAGCGGACATCATCCGATCCCTTCCTACGGAATTTTCATTCTGATGAGTCCATTATGGAAATCATGAGTGCGGATGATCCTCCATGGGAAGACCTCCCTCAATGTTCATCTTCCCTTCTTGCTTTGGCTATTGTAGAGAACAACATTCGCACCATCTCTACACCGGATGTCCTTTCTGGCTCTCAATCTTTGATACTCACATGTCAAACGAATTTTGAAGGAAACTTAGCCAACATTGAGCCTACCACTTTGATCGACATCTCGGTTAAACCTGGTGTAGTGGAGCACATTCAGTTAGGCCAGAAGTGTTCCCCTGAAGAAGTCATTACTACTATGGCCTTATTCAAGGGATTTCAAGATGTGTTCACTTGGACCTACGAGGAGATGCCTGGGATAGATCCCTCCATTGTTTTGCACGAGATCGAAACCTATCCCGACATCAAACTTGTCTGCCAAAGTTGCGACCGGTACACCCCAGGAAGACTATGGCAATCAAGGCAGAAATTGAGAAACTCTTGAAGGCCAATTTCATTCACCCTGTCCCATTGATAGAGTGGTTCTCTAACGTCATCCCTGTTACTAAAAAATAGGGTACTATTCGTGTCTATGTCGATTATCGGGATCTCAATAAGCTTTTCCCAAGGACAACTACCCGACTTCCTTTATCAACCATATTATCGAAAATTGTGCCGGAAGCGTCATCTTTTCATTTATGGATAGATTTTATGGGTACAACCAGATTGAGATCCACCCCGCTGACCAACACAAGACTGTTTTCATCTATCCTTGGGGAACGTTTGCATACTCCAAACTTCCATTTGATCTCAAAAATGCTTGTGCCACATTCCAGCGGGCCATGTCGTACACTTTCCACGATGTGAAGGACTTTGTGGAACCTTACTTGGATGCTCTCCCTGCCCATTCGAAGCAGCGTGAGTTCCACTTCGATCATCTAACAACTGTTTTCCTTAGATGCAGGTGGTACAATATCCGTCTAAATCCTCATAAGTGTATTTTCTGTGTTGAGTCTGGATGCATCCTAGGGTTTATTGTCTCGAAAATGGGATCTGCATTGATCCCTCGAAGGTGGAAGCCATCGTCACTCTTCCACCTCTGATCAATATTATAGAACTTCAGAGTTTGCAAGGACGAGCAACTTATTTATGACGCTTCGTTTGTAATTTCGCGCTAAATACATAGGGTTACATGAGATTGATGAAGAAAGATGTCCCATTCATTTGGGACGACTGCACTCAACAATCTTTTGATAGTTTGAAGCATGCCATCACGCATGCCCCCATGCTCCAACCACCGAATTACTATCGAGATTACATTCTATATCTCGCTGCTTCCGACACCACTATCGCCATGGTTTTGGTCCAGGAAGACCAGGACGCCCAGGAACATGTGATATAATATGCCATCAAAGGTCTCATTGACACTGAAACCCGGTATTCACATGTTGAAAAACTCGCTCTCGCGGCCGTCGTAGCCGTGCAGAAGTTCCAACACTACATTTTGCTCCGCACCACCACCATCATTGCTGATTCGAACCCCATGTACCATGTTCTGACACGTCAGGTGCTTGGGGGCAAGTATTCACGCTGGATCGTGATACTGCAAGAATTTAATCTTCTTTTCGAAAAGGCCAAACCTAAAAAATCATTGGTGTTTACCGAGCTCATCTGCGACCTCCCCCGTACTAATGAAGAGTCTGATCCCAATGACTCCTTTCCAGACGAGTCATTATTTCTTATTAGTACGTCTGACCCATGGTATGGAGATATCACATTGTATCTTCAAACCCAACGTTTAAGTCCTCAACTGTCTCATGACGACCGTTGTCGCATATGCCACCATGCAAAGTATTACTTAATCATCAATGATACCTTGTACCGTCGTGGTGTCGATGCCATTCTCCGACGTTGTCTCACTCATGATGAGGCTGAACACGTTCTAAATGACTGTCATGCTGGGGAATGTGGCGGTCACCTCTCTGGGATAGATACAACCCAGAAAATTTTGCGCGCAGGATATTACTAGCCTACTATCTTCTAAGATTGTATTGAAGCTATCAAAAAATGTCCTCCATGTCAACAATTTCATATGAAAAAGCGCACCCACCCAACCCCGTTACACCCAGTTATTTCCATTGGCCCCTTCACTAAATGGGGCATAGATCTCATCCATTGTAAGCCTTCCTTGGCCGAGGGGCATAGTTACATCATTGTAGCTGTGGACTACTTTACAAAGTGGGCCGAGGAAATGCCTACATACACGAACGACAACAAGATCACCGCACTCTTCATGTTCAATCATGTAATAGCATGGTTTGGATTTCCTCAAGCGATAGTTACCGACCATGGTTCTCACTTTATGAAACACATGGTTGACGATTTGAGCGATAGATTGGGTTTTCGCCATGAAAACTCAACACCATACTACCCAATGGACAGGTCGAGGCCATCAATAAGGTCTTGAAAACTATGGTCCAACGAATGGTAGGTACACATAAGTCCAACTGGCATAATATGCTCTTCTCTACACTTTGGGCTTATAGGACTTCCGTTAAAACTGCCACTGGATTTACTCCTTTCAAACTAGTGTATGGATTGGAGGCAGTCCTCCCTATAGAGTGTGAGATACCGTCTCTCAAGCTCGCCATCGAACTTCTCCCAAACACTACTACTGAGGAAGAACGTTTCCTCTACCTAGCTAAACTCAACGAAACTCGTCCAGATGCCACTCTTGCCAACAAGGCTCATAAGAAACACATCAAAGCGCAGTACGATAAGTCAGTAGAACCCCGCGCTTATAGCGAAGGAGATTTGGTCCTTACATACGACCAAAAACAGGATAATATGGGGGCAGGTAAGTTTGAGTCCATGTGGCATGGACCTTACAGAGTAAAACGCGTTTTAGAGAAGGGAGCTTATGAGCTTGAAGACTATGACGGGATATCTTTGGGTGAGCCTCGCAACGTGCTCTACTCGAAGAGGTACTATGCTTGAGTCTTTCATGCGTGATTAATTTTGTATATGTTGTACATGGCGTGCATGTGTGTTTTCCGTGTGGTGTGACGCTTTGATTTCTTGCGTGCTTAGGTCTTGTTTCGTTTCTTATGCCATGTTCTGTCTGCGTGTGCAGATGGCAACTTGTTTCAAATTCGCGAACGGTGCTAGTTGGCATACCCGCAACCTTGCTTCGGCAGCCTGGGTTCTCTATTCACCTACGGTCGAGCTTATTAGCTCAGGGGGAATGTGTCTAGGTTTCGCAACCAACAATGTTGCAGAATATCAAGCAGTCATTGGAACCCTAACTGACGCAATTTCTTTGGGTATGGACCATGTTGTCATCCACCTGGATTCTCAACTAGTGGTCTCTCATCTTAACAGAGTCTATGCTATCCATGACCCCTTTTTATTCCGTTTGTATTGACGAGTCTGTCTTCTGGAAAGGTCCTTTGAGTCCATTCAGTACCTGCACATTCCACGAGACATTAACACCATTGCCGACTCTATGGCCAACTTCATTTTAGATTGGTACATTGCACACACATAAGCATATTCATGAACTGTTAAAAGTAGACATAACATGTAATTAATTCATTTTATAAACAAACACATAAGAAAGACCACATCATTCACTCATTCGAAACACATAATCTATAAATCGTTGGAATGTCTGTATATATATATATATATATATATAATCTCAAAAGGTAGTGTTGATACAAAAATCTAAAGCATGATGGCTTTTAGTGAGTCTCTACAAAATCTGAAGCCTCGCAGCTTTCAGTAGTACAAAAAATTTGAGGCCTCTAAGCTCTCAGTACACACACAGTAACAACATATGGCCTATCGCCTGGCCCGTACATCCTTAGGAGGTCTAGCAGCCCTAGCCTGCTGAATCTGGAAATAATCGACTACTCTCACAACCCTATGAAGCAGCGCATTGAAGCGCGCAGTATCTCCAACCATGTGTACCTACATGGGATGCGACACCTCATCTACCGATGGCTCAGGAACGTCTATTGTCAACCCACTCAGGTTGGCATAGACTCTATCCATCTCTGTGATGGCAGTGTGCACAGCTGGACCCACAATTGCTCCCTCTCCTCTCTCTCTCCTAGCAAGAAGAGAGGTCCCCACTGTTCGTACAAGCCCCACATTAGCCAACACATGTTGTTCACTTGTCAGCACTATATAAAAAAAAAAAATCATAGATGCACAAAACTTTAAAAGTACAAGGGTCATTTGTTCTTATCGAGGTCTCCCCATGCTGCTCTCTCTGGTAGCGGCAAGTCCAGGTCATCTCTAAAGTCCGTGCCACTGTATGGGAAATCTTCCACCATCAGTAACTAGACCTCCAGCCAAGTGAAGAACTCAGGAGGGTATCCAATAATGGGGCCCCGACCATGTCGGGCCATCACATTGGTCCACCTAGCCATGTGAGGATCTCTAGGATCCCTGTCCTCCATTGGTACCTAAGGACACAAAAGGGGAACCCGTTCCAGTAAGAATGAGATCACTATTGATCCATAGCCAAACTATTTGAGCTCTCCCCGCTGACACTTTGTCAGCTGAGCTCACATGTTTGCGAGGACTCCCTCACACCAGTTAAAGATCTTTGGAGACATATAGTCCTCTGCATAAAGCATCTGTGCCCTAGTGGATAAGTGAGGAGCTTGGCTCCCCGCCATCCACGTAATGTTGAATAGTACGGTGCGTAATGGACGTTCCCGTACATCTTTAATGGGAATCTTCCCACTAGATGCATGGGTGTTGGGAACACAGTGCTGTAGAATCATATCGTCCACTACATCTTTAATGGGAATCTTCCCACTAGATGCATGGGTGTTGGGAACACAGTGCTACAGAATCATATCGTCCACACTCCGGTCACTCCCATGTAGTCCGGTAAGTAGCACATTATCCCCTCTTTGGGACAATCCAGTCAGAAAGTAGACTTCCTCGACATCTATGGTAAGCTCGTGCTCACCGATCACGAAGTATTGTTGGGCCACATCCCAACATCAGAGCATATGAGTCAATAGTGAGATTTGGGATCTCATCCCCTGGATGCAGAAGAACTTGAGGAGCCCACAGTTCCTTAATGCTTCCACTCATCGTGGATCATTTATAGCTTGTTCATCATCCAACTCATGCTCCCGTTCTCTCCATTCCATAACCATTTTGGATGCTTGGAACCTACCAATAGGAGAGTTTTAACAATGTTAGAACTTGCTTCAACCACTGATAGTCTTTATTTTAAGCTTGGCTTGGCTTTGGGGATGGACGTTGCCGTCACCATACCTTGTTTTTGCAAATAGAGAGACATCGTCGCAGTCCAGTCATGAGACCCTAGCAATGACTCGGTCTCGTTGTAGTTCCTGAAAGGGCCAACTGCGACGAGCAGAGGGTGTAATGGCCCTTCCCAAATCAAGCTAAAACCCAAAACAAATGACTGAAACTCAAAAATGTAAACCACTACAATCTTGCTGGATGAATTTTAGGGTTACTTGCCCCTGACGGCGAGTGAAATGGCTGCTCATAACTCCTGGAATCAACGATTGAAGATTTGGCTCCAAATGGCACTACTCCTCCCAAATTTGGCAAATAGAACAATGGTGACTATATTTGGTTTTTATTTCTATTTATAAACAAAATGGAATATTCCTTTTTCAAATATTTGATGTCATTATGCCATTTGTTATAGTTTGGATCAATTTTATTATATTTGAACGTTCGATTGACTATTTGACCTAGGAGTTGTGAAGTGCCTTTCTACGCCATTTTCGCATTGGAACGGTCATCTCAAGTATGAACACCCCTTGTGTATTTTGTCGTTTATCTTTTCATTTCATTAGATTCTAATTATTTAATGATTATGAGATTACTCTTTGTTCTTTCTCATGCTCTTGAAACTATGAGAATACGTGATCGAGTTATGATTTATCACATTTCCAGGCTCGTTAAACTCCTACATAAAAGGAACCCCCTTGGAGTCTATCTTTAAGCTCTTTGCAGGCTCTCAAAATATGAAAAGATTGCCAAGCGAACTTGTCGCGTTCATGCTTGTAAAAGAATTTGAATGGTTGTCTTCCTGGTGATCGTTTACCCCTTTTTCGGACCAGGGGGCACTAGTTACGAAAAAGGTATACTCTAGCCAATCATGACTGGAAGAGTCCTCTCCCGCGTTGTTTTACCCTTTTTCGGGCGATGAGGCTAAGTTTACGAAAAAGGACCATTGGAGTCTTCTTTAGTTCTTTTCAGACTCTCTAAACATGAAATGACGACCAAGTTTACCTTCTATGGACTCATTAAATGTTCACATCGAAGGGCCCACCATGGGATGAACCCCTCCTATCCCAGGTTCAGAAAATATTTGGGATTGGACTCATCTATGAGATGAGCTATACCGAGCATCTAGTTACCCTCATCAAGCTCGTAAAAAACACATGAGGCACGCATCGTTCATGATGGGGAAAAATGAAGGCTTTTGTATTACACCTTTATCAGTGGCAGTACCTAGTTGTTCTTGAACATGGCACTCATCTGCATTTGCATACAACACTTGGATCATCTATTTGTCCTCGAGTTCCTCTTATTTCTTGAGTCTTATTACTCCTTTGAGTCATTCAAAGAAAGCTTCCATTATCAGTTGCATTAGGAATTTGTGTCATACTCGTCACGTCAATACTGCCAAGTCATGCCATGCCCATGTTCAAGAATACTTTCACTATTCATCTATTTGCAGTCAGTACACCTTCAATCATGTCGGTCTACTCTGAGTTAGTCTCGCATTTTATTGTACCATCCAATCCACTCTACACATCCTTTCTGGTGTTTCGTGTCGATGATGTGGGATTCACCATGGCCCTCCTTCGACAGATTTATCCTTGTCGACTTCAACACATCATCTAAGGATTGAATCTAGAAACCAACCAAGTACCTTGGCCTTGCATGCCTCAATGGCAGGTTACCTCACTTTCGACATGAGTTTAAATCATTGACTCTTGATCGAAAGATTTCATATTGCGTTTGACTTCAACTCATTTATTCACGCTCGATGATATGTACTATAATACCTTGGGGATCACTGACATTAATGGTGATTTCCCTCGCACTTGTTAACGGTATACATCAATGACCGGTAATCAAGTGGTATCTACCATGTTCGACGTCAAGACATTTGTAATCACATGGATAGATTCGTGTCATTGCGGTTTCAGCTTGAAGACCCTGGGAGTCATGTTTTACCCAGGTTGTGATGGAGTTTGTATTGAGTCATATTACATGGATCCACATTTGTATTGGTCGTGGTTGTTTTACCATCTCATCATGGATCTACGCTTGTGTCCAGTAGCTGTGATTGTGTTCAGTCGGTCATTACTACCATGGATCTGCATTGTATTGGTCGGAAGCCATGTTGTACATCATATGAGATTGTTAGTTCAGAGTCAGTTGTACTGCAACAATGTCTTTCATCCGACAAGTTCATTTTTCCATTCTTTCTGTCAAAGCATTTCACCTGTCCAATCTTTAAATAGCTTCATGCTTTGGGGGGCATTCTGTTACACCTAAAATCTTACCCCCATTAGATTTAGTGTATACGTCCTTGAAGTCCCATTGACTAAGTCATTTACCTGGAAAGGACATCATTGTGCTTCTTCTAGGTTTTGAGAGACCATCGTAGGCTTCACTCATGCAACCTGCGACGTCGCACCTTGCTCCATTACAGGGTGCGACGAAGTCAGTTAAATTGAAAAAAATAGCTTCTTCGAGCTCATTCTCGAAGGTTGCTGACTTGGATCCCTATCCTTGACCTGCTGGGGGAGCTGGCCTTCAGTTCCTAACCTCTTGGAAGGATCCCCTATCTCTCTCCTACCATATCTCAACCTATCCTATCCATACCCTATCCACTTAGTCCTATATAAGTGAAGCTCTACTGATCTCCAAAGGGAGGAAGTCTATAGTGTCTACATGCTGGTGAAATCATCCTTGATAGATCTCTGCTCATATATTGGGAGATTGATACTTCCTTGGGAGGGTATGGAAAATGGCTTGGATGGAGAAGGGCTGCAGGGTTAAGCTTTGGTTGTAGTTCTATGTCTCTACTATGTATTTCCCTATTTACAGTAATACAAATGCTTTCCACCAATATTATTAATGTGTGATGATATTGATTAGTTTACCTGCTTAACTATTTACTTAGATCTCTTATTGTATAGATGCTCTTTACTTGTGTTGTGTTGTTCTTTGTGTCTTAACAGGTCTTACAACTGGGATCTGACGACCGCTAGACGTGGAGCAACATTTAGGAATAAAGGATTGTGAAGTAAAAGGTAAGACATGTAGCACTTGATCCTTAAGTAGATCTAGGAAATCCATTTGTAGTATGTTCTATTTGTTTTAGATTCACATTGAGCTAGGGAGATCCAGCTCGCGTCCGCTTGAGTGGATTGTCTATCAAACAAATATTTTTTTTTCCTGTCAGACATACACAGTGGATTGCAAACTTGGTACCTGTTCGGAAAAGGAATGGGGAAATCAGATTATGTGTTGATTTTAGGAACCTAAACAAAGCTTCTGAAAAGACAATTACATTGTTCCCCCCATGGGACAAATTTTACAAAAGGTAGCAGGTTCTGAGATGTTTTCTCTCCTTGATGGCTTCTCAGGATATAACAAAGTCCTAGTTTCTCCCGCTAATCAATTGAAAACAACTTTTATAACCCCTTGGGGAGATTTTTTCTACAAGCGGATTCCTTTTGGGATGATAAATGAAGGTGCCATGTTCTAGAGAGCTATGGACATAGCTTTCAGAGGATTAATGCACAATTATATTGTTGTTTATTTAGATTATATCACTATTTATTCTAAAAAACGACATGAACATTTGTCTACTCTTAAACAGGTGTTTGAGCGCTACAGAAAGTATGGAATTTCACTCAATCCGAAGAAATCTATATTTGCAGTCATTGAAGGTAAGCTGTTAGGTTTCATTATTTTGAAGCATGGCATGATCATTGATCCAGAGCGCAAAAAAGCCATTGCAAATATCGTCCTACCCAGTTCGCAAATAGCCATGCAATCTTTTTTAGGTAAGATCAATTTCGTTAGAAGATTTGTCATGAATTTTGCACAAATTGTCAAACCATTGCAACAATTGATTAAAAAGGATGCCCAATATAAGTGGTCTGATGAACAAAGAAAAACCTTTGCTGAAATCCGCAAGGCCATTGCGGAAGCCCCCACTCTGATGTCTCCTAATGTCAACAAAGATTTTATTTTATACACTTTTTCTATTGACTTCTCCTATGCAGTTGTTCTTACACAAAAGCATCTAGAAGATGTTGAAATTCCTATTTCATTCATGAGTTCTACTTTCAAAGGGGTTGAACTCAACTACTCCTAGATCGATAAACAAGCTTATGCGGTCTACAAATCGGTAAAACATTTTAGACCATATTTGTTGAAATCTCGGACTAAAGTTGTTGTCCCCTACACAACTATTAGGAATGTTCTGGTTCAGAAGGAGCTGGGTGAAAAGAGAGCTCACTGGATGAAAGATCTGCAATAGTACGACGTCGAGATTAGACCAACGAAAATCGTTAAGGACCAACGCTTGTGCTTGCTCACTGCTCAATCCAACGATCCTGTGCAGCAGCAAATTGAGTGGGAGCAAGAGGAAATTACAACAACAGGTTCTGTAAATGTCATTACAACTAAAACATCCAAATGGTACGGTGACATTAAGTTTTTCTTAACCCATGGGTTTTCTTCTGAAACCCTTGATTTTATAAAATGTAGAGCTTTAAGGTTAAAAGTTGCACCATATCAATTCATAGATGGTGTATTGTTTATGAAAAACTATGATGGTGTTTTTCTCAAATGTTTGGAGAGAGATGAAACTGATAACATTCTTTTGGAATTTCATGCAGGACCTGCAGGAGGGCACTTCTTAGGAGAAACTACTACACATAATATCCTGAGAGTAGGATACTACTGTCCCACCTTGTTTAAGGATGCATATGCTTATGTCATAAAATGTGAACCATGTCAGAATTGTGCTGGGAAAGTGAAAAAACCCGCATTTCCCCTGCAGCCGATTACAGTCCAGTTACCATTCCAACAATGGGGTATGGATTTTGTTGGACCCATTAACCCTACTTCCTCCCTACAACAAAAGTACATCTTGACAGCCATGGACTACTTTACCAGATGGGTAGAGGCATTCCATCTTAGACAAGACAACACAAACCAAGTGATATCCTTCCTTGAAAGTCAAATAGTCACTAGGTTTGGTGCACTCGAGTTCTTAATGTTTGACAATGCCTCTTATTTCTCCTCAATCGATCTTACACAGTATGCCCTTGAAAAAGGGATAACACTGAAATATTCATCCAATTACTATCCACAAGGGAATGGACTAGCAAAGTCTTCCAACAAAAACCTAATTAACATATTAAAGAAGATGTTAGCTACCCACCATAAATATTGGCATACCCAACTGTACAATGATCTTTGGGAATACTGTGTCACCCCAAAAGAATCCATTCGAAACTCCCCTTACTGTTTGGTTTACGGTAAGGAGGCCATTTTACCATCCAACCTTATGATTCCTTAACTACAACTAGCACATTCAATACAATAGGATGATTCTTCCCCACTCCAGCAAAGGATTGATACATTACTCAAGCTGGAAGAAGATAGGAAAAAATCCAAGAACAAGTTGTATCAGCACCAACAACTAGTGAAGAGGTGGTTTGATGAGAAGTCCTCATCTGATAGGGAGTTCATGGTGGGGGATTTGGTGTTAAAGTGGGATAATCAACAGAAAGACAAGAATGATTACACCAAGTTCCAACACTTATGTCTAGGACCATTCATTATTACATAAAATATTGGTCCTAGTACTATCCAGTTGCAAACACTGGAAGGTATCTCAAAAACCTGTCCAGTGAATGTCCAACTGCTCAAAAAGTACTTTTTTTAGAGGAGAATATTGGCTTACCTATACATAAGTGTGGTTTGCTTTCTTTTCTTTATTTGTTTTGTTGATATTTCTTTTACATTTTTCATTTTCTTTTGAATAATGTCCACACATTTGGTAGAGGCTGTTGATCAGTGTGTCTCAGATCAATACAATCTAAAGTTTTCAGGTAGCAATATTAGATTTATTTTACTCATACTATATCTGAAAATGTTTTTTATGATATCAAACAACCAATTTGCAGAGATTTGATTGATACCTTCCCAACTTAATCACTATCTTTATAGATTTTTCATTTGGTTAATTGAAGTTATGGAAGTGATTAGGCTTTCTTACCTTATGTTTTCATCCTATCTTGCTAGCCACTGACAACATTCCAGCAACCTACATACCCGAGGCTTCAACAAATGGCGCTAAAAGAAGGGCCTGAAGCAATATATGCCTAAAAAAAACACCAATAGACCTCCTCCAGCAAGATCACTGGTTATTACCCATATCCACACGCATGCATCAACATCTGCAGAACAACCAGTGCAACAACCAACCGCAATTCCTTCCACCCCTGTGATAGAGCAGGAAACTAGAAGGGATGAAATAGTTTTTATATCACCCACTGCGGGGGGCCTCACACTTGAACAATTATTGAAAGGTTCTTCTGATAGTGTTGTTAGATTACAACGAAGGATTGAAGAAGAACATAATCTCAGATTAACAACAATCCAACATCATCAGATCAACGATCCATAGGCTAATAATCAAGATAATCAACATTCAGGTGACCAAAATACTGAACATCACGATTAATCTAGCCACCAACTATCCCCTGATTTTAACCTTGATTCACTATTCCAAGAGACAGAACAAGATCAGCCCAACGTTGCAACAGGTGGACCACCACCAACCCCTCCTTCATCATCATCATCCTCATCTGACGAGTCATCAGATAGTGAGTCATCCTCCAGTTCATCCTCAGAGGATACACCCATGGAAGAAGGTGGAAACAGACCCTGGTTAGACCAGGATGCTGTATTTATTGTTGGAGAACACCACAGAGTCCCTAAGAACCTTGAAAATTGGCTTCCTAAGTTTGATCCTGATAAGAAATCACCTTCACTTGATCATATTAAAACTTTTATGCAGGCCATCAGGCTTAGAAATGTCATACATGAAGATGTAGTTTATAGATTGTTTCCTTGCACTTTCCAAGGAAAAGCATCCACTTGGTACTTTGCCCTAGAATCCAGATCTATTTCTTCATGGGATGATTTTGAAAAAATGTTTATCCAAAAATTTGGAGATGAAAAAACTCCAGAGGACTTGGTCATAGATTTGTCTTCAATGAAAATTAGGGGCAAGGAAAGATTCAAAGATTATAACCAAAGGTTCTCTTACTTGAAGAATATAATCCCTACCATTGTTCTTCCCACAAAAGAACTTCTGGTTGCATATTATGTTAAAGGTTTACCCGTTCCCATTGCTATGTGGGTAAAAAGAGCACGTAAAGATAACTTCCAAGAGGATTTTGTTGAGGTCATTCAGGTTGAAAAATATATATTCTGCTTGAAAGATAACCCTGATGCTTCATCTGAACAACCTTCTACCTCTCGCAAGAAACCAGATAATCCTCCAAAACCCACTGTGCGGAATAAGGACCCTTTTGAAATGAACGACATCAAAAAATTCCTTCAAAATATTTCTAACGAAATGGTAGAGTTAAAGAACACCAACACAGAAATATCTCTTTTTGAACTTCTGAAAATCCCTACCATGAGAGACAGTGTGCCCAAAAGCATGATTGTAAACAAACCTAGGGAGGATTAGAACAACAATTTAGAAACATACTCTAAACCTGGAAATCAGAAACCAGGTAGCAAGAAAACACTTTCTTTCCTGCTTACTTTTGAAGTTTTCAATAGGAATGCCCATAATTGTATGATAGACTCAGGGGATTCATCTAATGTGATGCCTCTATCCGTCTGCAAAAAATTGAATGCCTCTTGGGAGCCCTGCCCTACTCAAATTGTTCAAGTTGATCAATCCAAAGTTAGTGTAGTGGGAGAACTGAAGAATGTCCTCTTAACACTATCTGTTGACCCTCGAATCCACCAAACTGTGGATATTATTGTGGGTGACATCCATGAAATGTATGGAATGTGGTTGAGCAGGGATTGATAAAAAAAGATCAAAGGCTATTTCTCTATTGACTGGTCCCACTTATGGCTTCCTTATAATGGAAGACCAAATAGGATCAATATCAACAGAGAACCTTACATGAAACAAATTGTCACAGACTTAAATGATCCTAGTGATCTTTCTGCATACTTTAGCTCACATCTGGAACACTACACTTGTTGAGATATTGTAACTTCTAAGAACATTATATTTGTACTTTATTATTCCGGAGATGTTTCATTCCTCCGTGAAGATCTTATTGTATATCCGGAGATGTTTATTCCTCCGTCGGAACGTGGTAACTTGGTTTATTAGACTTCCCTAGTGGGGTCGGCCCTGTATGTGTTATGTGGGTCAAATGGTTGTTAGAACACCCTAGTGGGGTTGGCCCAGTCAGTTGTAGTGGGGTGTTTAACCCAGTGGTAAAGTTGGGGCCGACCTAGTTAATATAAAGTACAAGTCGGAGATGTGTATAAATAGAGGAGGTGTGTTCCTCGTTACACACACACTTCCCTCACTTAGAATGTAGCGCACTTGTGGAGGAGAGGTCTGCTATGGTGGAGGAGGAGATCATGTCTTTGGTTTGCATCTTTGTATATTGCTGGTCATCTATATTGAGGAAGCTTTGCTGGGTTTTCTACCCCATGAGGGTTTCCCAGGATAAATCTGTGTCTCTTATGTTTATGCTGTGCTTGTTGTTTCTTCAGTGATCCTGTATATGCCATTATTGTGAAATAAAATGCAATGCTGTTGTTTTCTATCTTAGCATATTAAATCTTAACATGGTATCAGAGCTAACCTGAAGGAAGGCAATGTATGGCACTTACGACACTTGCTTCACTTGCGAGAATTTGAAGGCTTAGGTTTTACATAGCAACAACCAGTCATCGTGGAACTTTCGTTATAAATACATTTCTGCGAAGTTTCAAGATCTGAAAAGTTTACAGGTCGTAGATAACATCTCCAGGTACCTTGTGTCCAAAGGACACCCTCAGATTCGTTGTACTTTGTGAGTTATGATCAGTACAAGTTAGGGTTTCTGCCTCTTCCAGATCTCAGTCAAAATCAGGTGACCTAGGAAAAAAGGTCATAACTTGGGATAGGAAGCTCCAAATGAAATTTCGTAAAAAGTGACAGGTATTAAACAGACTTTAATATCTCAGGAAACATTTTTAGAGGCCGAAGTTGAACCAGTGACATGTGGCACGCCGTACAAGTTCGCTCTCTTGTTTTATCCCATAAACAGGTCACGTTGCGACACTTGGCATAACTCTCTCTCAGAAAATCCAATTGAGGTCAGACCTGTCGGGATGGAAAGATGATAGGTCAGGCTACCACAAAAAATGTTTTCAGACCCTGTGGAGTGAAAAGTTCGAAGTTACAGCAGGAACAATCAGGTACATATTTATGTCAAAACAGAATTATTTTTGGAGCACCTTCATTCATGGCTTCCGGAATTTAGGATTTTGGAGAAAGTTAGAATTTTTGGAAACGGAATCCACGGCTGAATGCTACTCAGGAAAATCAAAATTTAGAGACCAATATTGAATTCTTTGGTTGGGTAGAAGACCGGGCTTGATCAAACCCCAGTTCGGGATTTTGATCGAAAAGATGGAAAATTAGGGCTTCAGCAAAAGTTGGAATTTTTGAAGTCTGTAACCACGGCTGGAAGCTCCTCAGAAAAATAAGAGTTTAGAGCCTTGGATCAAACCTTTTGATTGGGCAGAAGGGTGGGCTTCATCAAACCCTAGTTCGGGATCCTGTCCAGAAGATCCAGAAGTTTCGAAGGCAAATTTTGAGGGGTCAAATTTTGGAGATTTCAAAATTGAAGTATGCTAGTTTGATCAGCTCAGGAAGACACATCCTTCCATCGATTCAGAAGTGTGAAAGTCAAAGATTGAATTTTTAGGGTTTCTCTAGCAAACCCTAATCAAGCTCTAGATCAAGTTTCAGGGGGAGTTGAGGCTAAGGCCTTACATAAGAAGACTACAAGAAGTCTCGACAAGTACATCACGAAAAACAAATCAAGATCCATGACCATGACAACATGAAGACAAAGACTCCTCCATAATCTATGATCACATAGAGGTTCTACTTACAAGGTATGTATGAGTTTGTTCTATTATGCTTAACCTATGAGATATGTAGGCTCCAGCACAGGATCTCTAAATCATTGAAGAGAACAAAGAAGATATGGATTAGGTATGTTAAACAGATATACTAATCCAGGTATGTTTCCTATGAATCTTACCTTGTGTTAGGGTCCCTTATGTAAGTATACTTGGTATGATTAGATATGCTTATTCATAAAGTTAGTAATCAAGGGATTATGCATATTATGTCTTTTATCTTGATTGATGATATGCATGAGTAAAAGAAGACTTCCCTGAAATCTTGAATACTAATGTTTATTATCTATGATCATGACTATACATATTCAAGATTATTTAGAATCATAATGTTTTGATAATATTTATAATATACTAATGAATGTATGTTTGTGTATGAGATCATGAGGATAACACTAGTGCACACTTGAGCATGCACAATGGTACAGAATGAATAGAAGTTCAAAAGACATTTAGAAGATCAAGCGGGAGGCAACCACACAGACATAAAAGATAAGTATTTGAGTTGTTATTTGAAATAGTAAATAGATTGTATGCATATTTGTATTCATGCTGAGTGTAAACATTCATAGACCATTGAACAGTATACTACTAATATGCATATGATTGGTAAGTTGGACAAAACATTCCATTGTAGCTTGTCTAGAATGAAACCTCTTTGCTGACACGCTGAGAGCTGTGCACACTCTCGATAGTATGTTCTGGTAGAGATGGAAGGCATCTAGATAGCCACTGTATGCATACATGATATGGAAAAGTGTTGTGCCAAAGTATTGTTCAAGATAGTTGCATAACTATGTAAATGATATCTGTATGCATAATAGGTTATCATGTCAACATGATTTCATGATTATGAAGTATTACTAATCATGTACTTAATTTTGATTTGTAGGAAAGATCATGAAGAATGATGAACACCGCACAAGTGATTGGTGTTCAACAAGAATATTTACAAATCAAACATAATATAGAAGGCTCGTGGCTAAAAGATTCTCTTAGAAAGAGGAAGAGAATCATGATGAGATGTTTGCTCCAAGTGGCTAGATAAGACCATTATCTTAATGGTGCAATTAAAGAAGAAGTGTGAATCAGGTTCTGTATGGGTACCCAGGATCGACAGTCAATTGATGAGATTAATGATCATGGGTGACGTGGATCTCAACCTTGGCTACAAGGTTGAATATGGCTTCTATTCACAGATGACATAGATGTAATAAGGAACTCACAACAGAGTTCAGATGATATTGAGGCTCATATCAGTAGACCCATCTGACGAAAGATGGCACGAATAGATATGCATAAGATCACTCAATGCAAAGTGTGAATGATGTTCAGTCACAGAGGGAGAATTGACAGTCTCCTGACAAGCTTGGGCTTTACCAGAAGTAAAGCTGATCCTAACCTTTACCTTAAGGTTATGGATCATACTATTATTGTATGTAGATGATCTCTTTCTGACAGAGAATGAGAAATAGATCATGGAAAGCAAGAAGAAGCTAGCTACAGAACTTGAGATGAATGATATCGGTTTGATACATTACCTCCTAGGACTAAAAGCATGAAAAGGCTCAGAAGGAATCTTTCTCAACCAAGGAAAGTATGCTATGAAAATCCTGAGAAGAATTGATTTGTTTGAATGTACAACCATGGCCACTCTCATGGGTTCCGACTTGAAGTTGTTAGCTGATAACTCCTCAGAGTTAGTTGATGTGACTCTGTACAGACATATTATTGGGTTATTAATGTATCTGACGAATACCAGGTCAGATATATGTTTTGCTATGAAACACCTTGAGACAGTATCTAGTGGAACCTGGACGAGTTCACCTGATAGCTGCAAAGCATGTGATGAGGTACCTGAAGGGTACGATAGACTTTGATCTATATTACTTTGGAGATCATGACTTCAGTTTGTATGGCTACTCAGATGTTGATTGGGTAGGAAGTGTATCAGACAGGAATGGCACATCGAGCAGATGTTATTGTCTTGGATTTGCCATGATCTCGTGGTTTAGCAGGAAGCAGTCTAGTGTGGCTATCAGCACAACCGAAGCAGAATATATGGTTGCTTGCTCTGCTAGTTGTGAAGCAGTATGGCTTCAGGATTGTTTGACTTAGAGATAGACCCAACTATGATCCTATGTGACAAACAGAGTTGTATCAAGATGGTAGAGAATCTAGTGTTCCGTGATAAGTCAAAGCACATAGAGATCTGACAAGATATGGTGCAGAAAGGAACTATAAAATTTGAATTTGTAACAAGTTGCCGATATACTAACCAAACCTTTACCTCAAGTGAACAAGTTACCGATGCACTAACCAAACCTCTACCTCAAGTAAAGTTTGAGTATTTTTCGAGACAAGCTTTGTAGGACCCTCCTCGAAAGGGGGAGTGATGTGATTGCCTGCAACGACAATGAGGTCGATGATGTGGATACCTATATTGGTGATGCCGATAGAGAGGTTGGTGGATGCTCCTTAGACAGGCTCTAGGTTGACAAGGGGATTGCATCATCCTTGAACACGTGTTCTAAAAGGATCCGTAGACTTATGTCTCTGAGAAAGAAGAGGGATTGCATCATCCTTGAACACGTGTTCTAAAAGGATCCGTAGACATATGTCTCCGAGAAAGAAGAGGGATTGCATCATCCTTGAACACGTGTTCTAAAAGGATCCGTAGGCATATGTCTCCGAGAAAGAAGAGGGATTGCATCATCCTTGAACACGTGTTCTAAAAGGATCCGTAGACATATGTCTCCAAGAAAGAAGAGGGATTACACCATCCTTGAACGCATGTTCTAAAAGGAGTCGTAGACAAGATGTCTCCGAAAATAAAGTCCTGAATGAACATGTAGGGGATTGGATCGTCCTCGGACTTTGGTCCTTTGAATTGAGCTGTAGACAAGATGTCTCCAAAAATAAAGTCCTGAATGAACAGGTAGGGGATTGGATCGTCCTCGAACTTTGGTCTTTTGAATTGAGCCGTAGACAAGATGTCTCCGAAAATAAAGTCCTGAATGAACAGGTAAGGGGATTGGATTGTCCTCAGACTTTGGTCCTTTGATTTGAGCCGTAGACAAGATGTCTTCGAAAATAAAGTCTTGAATGAATAGGTAAGGGGATTGGATCGTCCTCGGGATTTGGTCCTTTGAATTGAGCCATAGACAAGATGTCTCCGAAAATAAAGTCCCAAATGAACAGGTAAGGGGATTGGATCATCCTCGGACTTTGGTCCTTTGAATTGAGCCGTAGACAAGATGTTTCTGAAAATAAAGTCCTGAATGAACAGGTAAGGGGATTGGATCATCCTCGGACTTTGGTCCTTTGAATTGAGCCATAGACAAGATGTCTCTGAAAATAAAGTCCTGAATGAATAGGTAAGGGGATTGGATCGTCCTCGGACTTTGGTCCTTTGAATTGAGCCGTAGACAAGATGTCTCCAAAAATAAAGTCCTGAATGAATAGGTAGAGGATTGGATCATCCTCGGACTTCGATCCCTTGAATTGAGCCGTAGACATGAGGTCTCCGAGAATTGAATGATAGGACTGGATCGTCCCTAGACCTCGGTTCAAAAGGTACATGATAGGACTGGATCTTCCCTAGACCTCGGTTCAAAAGGTACATGGTAGGACTGGATCGTCCTTGGACCTCGGTTCAAAAGGTACATGACAGGATTGCATCATCCATGGACCTATGTCCTAAAGAGAGCAGGATTGATCATCCTGTAATATGATCGTGTGTGTTGCAGGGTATGCTACTATTATGTGGATACTTCTATTGATGATGTGTATACTTGTATTGTGTGGATACTTGTATTGATGATGTGTATACTTGTATTGGTGTGGATACTTGTATTGATGATGTGTATGCTTGTATTGGTGTGGATACTTGTATTGATGATGTGTATACTTGTATTGGTGTGGATACTAATACTGTTGATCTAGATGTCGATGATGCTAATCATGTAGATCGAGATGAACCAGATGTTGTAGATCGAGATGATCCAGATGCTGAAGATCATGATGAACCAGATGTTGTAGTTCAAGATGATGTGACGATGCTGATCGTGTTGATCTAGATGACGATGTTGATGATCATATGATGACGATGCTGATGATCGTGTGATGACGATGCTGATGATCGTATGATGATGAGGCTGATGATCATGTGATGACGATGCTGATGATCATGTGATGACGATGCTGATGATCCTATGATGACGATGCTGATGATTGTGTGATGACGATGCTGATGATCGTGTGATGACGATGTTAATGATCGTATGATGAGGATGCTGATGATCGTGTGATGACGATGCTGATGATTGTGTGATGACGATGCTGATGATCATGTGATGACGATGTTGATGATCATATGATGACGATGCTGATGATCATGAGGATTCATATGTTAATGTTGCTGTAGCTGTTTGAGTGCTGCAGAAGATAAAGACTCAGTACTGAAGATGTTGATGTTCCCGTAACCGGTTGAGTTACTGATGATATTAAGAAAGCTTCCAATGAGTTATAGATGTATCATGTTGATGACTCCTTGCTCCTGCAGATGTTGTTATAATATCCTTCTCATTAAGGGGGAGTGTTGAGATATTGTAACTTCTAAGAATATTATATTTGTACTTTATTATTCCGGAGATGTTTCATTCCTCTGTGAAGATCTTATTGTATATCCGGAGATGTTTATTCCTCTGTTGGAACGTGGTAACTTGGTTTATTAGACTTCCCTAGTGGGGGTCGGCCCTATATGTGTTATGTGGGTCAAAGGGTTGTTAGACCACCCTAGTGGGGTCGGCCCAGTCAGTTGTAGTGGGGTGTTTAACCCAGTGGTAAAAATGGGGCCGACCTAGTTAATATAAAGTACAAGTCGGAGATGTGTATAAATAGAGGAGGTGTGTTCCTCATTACACACACACTTCCCTCACTCAGAATGTAGCGCACTTGTGGAGGAGAGGTCTGCTATGGTGGAGGAGGAGATCATGTATTTGGTTTACATCTTTGTATATTGCTGGTCATCTATATTGAGGAAGCTTTGCTGGGTTTTCTACCCCATGAGGGTTTCCTAGGATAAATCTGTGCCTCTTGTGTTTATGCTGTGCTTGTTGTTTCTTCAGTGATCCTGTATATGCCATTATTGTGAAATGGAATGCAATGCTGCTATTTTCTTTCTTAGCATATTAAATCTTAACTTTCGATACATTTTTTGGGGATCTACCTGCAGATTTATCACCTGCTGAGAATGCTCAAAACCAGTCCCAGATTGTCAATCTTACTTTTGTCCCATTTGCAGGTTCTATTGTACATAATGTATACAATGTAAATACTAATTTTAGGATAGATTTGAATGCATGGACTCTGTTTTTTGATGGCTCTAGATCTAAAGATGGAGCTGGTGCAGGATGTGTCTTAATTGATCCAAAAGGGACCAAAACAATGATTGCCCGCAGACTTGACTTTGAATGCACCAACAACATTGCTGAATATGAGGCCCTAGTTCAGGGACTCAAGAAGGAAATTGACATGGGTGCCCAGGTAATTGAATGTTATGGAGACGCTGAGATTATAGTAAAACAGGTGAGAAACAAAATCCATTGTTTATCTCCACATTTGATTAACTATCAGAAATATGTAAGGGACTTAGCTAATTCTTTTTTTATATTTAATATCAAGTCAGTCCTTAGGTCCCAGAATTTTGATGCATACCTGTTGGCTAACACTACATCCAAGTTGATACCTCCAGAAGGTTTGTCACCTAGCACTTTTTCTCTTGAGCTGATGTACAGACCTTCGATTCCTAACAATGTAACTAGTTGGAAGGTATTTGATGATGACCAGCAAATCTTAGATTGTCTTATATCTCAAGACACTTTTTAGGATGTGACAATAGATGAAGCTGAGCATGAGAAGTCTTTATTTGATCCCACCTACCCTTCCAATCTGATCCCTAGCTTAGTTATCAACCTGGAAAAGTATTATGATCTACAAGATAACTTCAAGCATAAGACAAATTGTAAAACTCAATGTTCCTCCCTCAATTATGAGCTTGTCAACCTAGGAACTAAACAAAACCCTTGATTAATCAATCTAGGGGTTGACTGCTCTCCTGAAGAGAAGAATGCCTTCATTAAACTGTGCAAGGAGTTCAAAGATGTGTTCACCTGGACATATGATGAACTCAAAACCTTTGATACCAATGTCATGCACCATAAAATACTTATGAAACCTGATATTAAACCCTATCAGAAAAACTTGAGAAAAATGCACCCCAACCTAGAACCATTTGTCAAAAAGGAGCTTGAGAAACTGTTGGCAACAAGAACTTTTTTTCCTATCAAACATACACAGTGGATTGCAAACTTGGTACCTATTTGGAAGAAGAATGGGGAAATCAGACTGTGTGTTGATTTTAGGAACCTAAACAAAGCTTCTAAAAAGACAATTACCCTGTCCCCCCCATGGAACAAATTTTACAAAAGGTACTAGGTTTTGAGATGTTTTATCTCCTTGATGGCTTCTCAAGATATAACCAAGTCCTAGTTTCTACCGTTGATCAATTGAAAACAACTTTTAGAACCCCTTGGGGAACTTTTTCCTATAGGCGTATGCCTTTTGGGATGATAAATGATGGTGCCACATTTTAGAGAGCTATGGGCATAGTTTTCAGAGGATTAATGCACAATTCTGTTGTTGTTTATTTAGATGATATCACTATTTATTCTAAAAAACGACATGAACATTTGTCTGCTCTTAAACAGGTGTTTGAGCGCAACAAAAAGTACAGAATTTCACTCAATCCAAAGAAATCTATATTTGCAGTCACTGAAGGTAAGCTGTTAGGTTTCATCGTTTCAAAGCACGTCATGATCATTGATCCAGAGCGCACAGAAGCCATTGCAAAGATCGGCCTACCCAGTTTGCGAAATGCCATGCAATCTTTTTTAGGTAAGATCAATTTCGTTAGAAGATTTGCCCCGAATTTTGCACAAATTGTCAAACCATTGCAACAATTGATTAAAAAGGATGCCCAATATAAGTGGTGTGATGAACAAAGAAATGCCTTTGCTGAAATCCGCAAGAAAATTGTGGAAGCCCTCGCTCTGATGTCTCCTAACTTTGGCAAAGATTTTATTTTATACACTTTTGTTACTGACTTCTCGTATGCAGCTGTTCTTACACACAAGCATCCAGATGATGATGAAATTCCTATTTCATTCATGAGTTCTACTTTCAAAGGGGCTGAACTCAACTACTCCTAGATCGATAAACAAGATTATGCAATCTACAAATTGGTAAAACATTTTAGACCATATTTGTTGAAATCTCATACTAAAGTTATTGTCCCCTATGCAACTATTAGGAATGTTCTAGTTCAGAAGGAGCTGGGTGAAAAGAGAGCTTATTGAATGACAGATCTGTAATAGTATGACCTCGAGATCAGACTAGTGAAAATCGTGAAGGACCAAGGCTTATGCTTGCTCACTGCTCAATCCAACGATCTCGTGCAGCAGCAAATTGAGTGGGAGCAAGAGGAAATTACAACAATAGGTTCTGTAAATGTCATTACAACTAAAACATCTGAATGGTATGGTGACATTCAGTTTTTCTTAACTCATGGGTTTTCTCCCGAAACCCTTGATTTTAAAAAACATAGAGCTTTAAGGTTAAAAGTTGCACCATATCAATTTGTATATGGTGTATTTTTTACGAAAAACTATGATGGTGTTTTTCTGAGATGTTTGGAGAGAGCTTAAACTAATAACATTCTTTTGGAATATCATGCAGGACCTGCAGGAGGGCACTTCTCAGGAAAAACTACTGCACATAAGATCCTGAGAGCAGGCTACTACTAGCCCACCTTGTTTAAGGATGCATATGCTTCTGTCATAAAATGTGAAGCATGTCATAAGTGTGTTGGGAAAGTGAAAAAACTTGCATTTCCCCTGCAACCAGTTACAGTCCAGTTTCCATTCCAACAATGGGGCCTGGATTTTGTTGGACCCATTAACCCTGCTTCCTCCCTACAACACAAGTACATATTGACTTCCACATACTACTTTACTAGATGGGTAGAGGCATTCCCTCTCAGAAAAGCCAACACAAACCAAGTGATATCCTTCCTTGAAAGTCAAATAGTCACTTGGTTTGGTGCACCCGAGTTCTTAATGTTTGACAATGCCTCTTATTTCTCCTCAATCGATCTTACACAGTATTCCCTTGAAAAAGGGATAAAACTTAAATATTCAGCCAATTAATATCCACAAGGGAATGGACTAGTAGAGTCTTCCAACAAAAACCTGATTAACATCTTAAAGAAGACCGTAGCCACCCACCATAAAGATTGGCATACCCAACTGTACAATGGTCTTTGGGTAGACCATGTCATCCCAAAAGCAACCATTAGAAACTCCCCTTATTGTTTGGTTTACGGCAAGGAGGCCATCTTACCATCCAACCTTATGATTCCTTCACTACAGCTAGCACATTCAATACAATAGGATTATTCTTCCCCACTCTAGCAAATGATTGATACATTACTGAAGATGGAAGAAGATAGGAAAAATCCAAGAACAAGTTGTATCAGCACCAGCAGCTAGTGAAGATGTGGTTTGAGGAAAAGTCCTCATCTGATAGGAAGTTCACTATGGGGGATTTGGTGTTAAAGTGGGATAAGCAACAAAAAGACAAGAATGATTACACCAAGTTCCAACGCTTATGGCTAGGACCATTCATTATTACAGAAAATCTTGGTCCTAGTACTGTCCAGTTGGAAACACTGGAAGATATCTCAGAAACCTATCCAGTGAATGTCCAACTGCTCAAAAAGTTCTTTTTTTAGAGGATCATATTGGCTTACCTATACATAAGTGTGGTTTTCTTTCTTTTTATTTCTTTGTTTTGTTGATTTTTCTTTTACATTTTTCTTTTCTTTTGAATAATATCTACACATTTGGCAGAGGCTGTTGATCAGTGTGTCTCAAATCAATACAGTCTGATGTTTTCAGGTAGCAATTTTCAGATTTATTTTACTCATCCTATATCTGAAAATGTTTTTCGTGATATCAAACAACCAATTTTGCATAGCTTTGATTGATACCTTCCCACCTTAATCACTATATTTATATATTTTTCGTTTGGTTAATTGAAGTTATGGAAGTGATTAGGCTTTCTTACCTTATGTTTCATTAGTGATTGGTAGCATACCTTTATAGCTTGGTCAACCTTTATCTACTCTGGATCCCATTTTGATCACCTTGAAAATAATTCACTTTAATAATTGTAAATTACAAGATGGGGGTCTTATTACAAGCCAACCCACTATGTTCATAGATGTTTAGTGGAATGACATATCCACATCTGGTCACCAAGCTAGGGAGATGACTTTCAGCCACTGCTGGAAGGTGGAAGATCCTATCACAGATCGGTCCGTTGATGATTTGCTAAACATCAGTGAGTAACACTACTAGCATTTGTTCACCAAGCCATGGTAGTGTCTTGTAGTTTATGCACCAATTAATTTTGTTTTCCTTTTTATAAGACAACTTGTTGTATATGAGGATAGGTGGGTCTTATTACAAGCCATCCCTACTATGATCATGAATTTGATTTTGGACTAGAATTATCACTTTATGGTTACCAATCCATGGTAATTGCTTTCAGTGTCAAAAGCTGAAAGACAAGGAGTCTCCTTACCAAGCTATCTTGTTCAGTTTCCATATCAGGTTTGTGAATAGCATTGATGAAATATGATCACCAAGTCATGGCAATGGCCTTGTATCAACAAAGTTTTATTTGCATATTTCATTCTGTTTTCAAAAGAAAAAGAAAAAAGTGAATATATAAAAAAAAAGAAAAAAAAAAGAAATGTGTATATTGTGAGTAATGCATCTGTACATAAATAAATAATTAATAAAGTCAAGGTGATAAAAGATTTGGAAACCCATAATGGCTCTAAGTTTTCTCTAAGGCTCATCATAAACTTCTCTCTTATGATTGCATAATGGTAAAGGATTCCTGTTTACTTCTAGATTGCCTTATCAGATAAACATCATCATTAATTTGTGTTTGGATGGGAATATATCAATCATATGACTAAATCTGTTGTTTGGTTGTGTTTTTATGAGAACATTTTGTAAATTGCAGGTTGAAACCAGTTTGCTGACATATCTTCCTTATGACTACAGATTTCATTCACAGAGATAACTGGTTTGTCCCGGCCAGTCGCCATTTGTTGTAGGTACAACAGATTCCATGTTTTAATGAAAACATGGGAGCCCCAATTTTTTATATGCAAAGGTAATTTTTAAATTCCTTAGTCATTTTGGGGTTTTCATCTTGCTCATCATGCTTTTTATGTCTTTGTCATGATTTAATTCAGTTAATAATTTTTTCCCTTTGAAAATTCATTCATTTTTGTGTGTTTTTGTGAGTTGCGGAAAGAAGTAATTTTCCCAAAAGTTTGTTCTTTCCGCAACCCGCAACCCGCAATCCGCAATGCGGATTGCAGAAGAAGGGTTTTTGGATTCAAAACTTTTTCTTTCCGCAACTCGCAATCCGCAATGTGGATTGCATATGCGGAAATATTTTTTCAATGATTGTGGTTTGTCGCACCCACAATTTGCAACCCGCAATTGCGAATTGCAGGAAGAGTTTCAAAAGAAATATGCGTTTTTCTTTTCCGCAACTTGGAATTGCAGATTGCAGATTGTGGAAAGATCATTATTTTAATTTGTGTCATTTGCGTTTCCACAGCCCGCAATTGCGGATTGTGGATTGCAGAAACTTTTGGTTTGTTTAGATTTAGAGTTGTGTTTCCGCAACCCACAACCCGCATTGCAGATTGTGGATTGTAGAAAGAATGTACATATTTGCAAGAATAAAATTCCGCAACTCTCCTTCCACATCCTCATGTTAGATCTTAGCCGTTGATTTTTTGTCATCCTACGGTCCAGTTTTCATCCGACAAAATTGTTAAATATGTCCAATTTTCTATTTTCTTTTACCATTTTTCAATTTCGAGAATTTACCTGCTACAAGGATTTTTACCACAAGCTTTTACCAGAGGTTGTTTTCTGTCGTTTTTCGTCTGCACAGGTCGGTTTCATGTCATTTTCCTATTTGTTCTTTACGGTTTTTCACCATTTTCGAACTATTTTTGATCTGTTTTAATTTATTTATCAGGCTTACCAGTTTTCAACATGTCGAGGAATACCCACTCCAAAACAGCTCATAAAGACCTATTAAACAAAGACCCCAACTGTGGCATATTGGCCGATACCCGTGACAAAATTTATGAAACCTATTAGATAGACTGGTCTAAAATTTATGCCATTTTTTATAATGATGACCTATTGGACATCCAAGACAACCGGTCTGTCTATGAGAAGGTTAGGGATTCCTAGTTACACGCCATAGCAGACAGACCTTCCCTTCTCCCTTAAACAGACGCAATCAAGTGGATAATTGACCACGTGAACCCCAAATACCACTCCTTTAACAATAGTGCAGGTTCCCTATTGACCACCTTTTGTCGTGAAGTTTTCATTAGAGCTTATCCCCTTAAGCCATTTGCCCAACTTCTTAATGCCGCTTTCCTAGATTCTTCCAACACCAGGTTTAACTTCGGTGAGATGATGAAGTCATGGATGAACAATCCGACCAACTTTATACCTAGAGCCGATAATGCATACCCTATCTCATGGTTCAAGGAACCCTATTTGCTTTTAGCTGCCATGTTGTGCAGGCTATACGGCCTACCCAATTGTCCTGTTTTCAAAGCCGAATGGGCACCTCTAGCCCATCACGTCCTCACAACTGGGTATTGATTCAATTAGGCTTCAATTTTGTCAGTCGAGTTAAAGACAACCATTGAGCGTTATCAGAAGACACCAGCTTCAAGGAAGCCCCCTTTCTTATATTTCACTTATGTCATTGATGTGTTCTGCTAAGAATTCCAATACCCTTTCATGGGATGGAATTGGACCCCGTCAGCTCCTCCAATTCACATATATTGCTCAGCATTGTGGGAAAACAATTATGTGCCTTTACTATATGATATTTGTGACCACTTCTTTGGTACAATTTATCATCAGATATTCAGAGAAGATGCACCTTCCTTCTCCCCTAATGCAAAAAATATCATTCCCACCATTGGTGACTAGTATGTGGGAGAATATTTCTCCTATATTAGATTTTGGGGAAGTAGCATAGTACATTTGTTGCCAAGGATAGTCTCGGACAAACTCCTGCTTGAAGAAATAGCTTTCCAAACTGTTACAGATGTAGTTTTTCTCAAGCTCATTGGACCTAAAATAAAGGGATGGCCTAATAAACCTTGGGCCTTTGGTCATTCCAACCTCAACATATGCTGCAGTATTGGGAAAGAGGATTGTTGCATTAAATTTGGGACAAGCCCCCAAAAGCATGCATGATCCAAAGGCATTCTTGGTAGTCCACTTTGCCCAAGAACACATGAATACCACCTATTCCCATGAGGATACTCCTGATGGCTCCATTTACCGGTGAGTAAATCTCTTTTCTAAAGTCCTGGTCAGGGCTAAGACCAAAGAAGAACAAATCTTCATTCTTCAGTACCAACAGGAGCTCAAGACCAAGGTTTTGAGTTATAGGAAAATAAAGCTACAACTTAAGAGCAGACCAGAAAGGATAGAGAAGAGAAATAAGCACAAAAGGAAAGTGATCCATTGATGTTAACATATCCATATGAAGGCAAGGGTAAGGGCCTTATGGAGGATGCTCCAAAATTGAAACCTGCTGTGGAGTTGAAGATATTGATTCAAACATTTGAACAACTAAAGAAGAAATTGGCACAAATGACTTCAGTACTTGATACTCGAGTGGTTGTTGCAAGTAACCCAGCCCATGATACTCAAGTGATTGCTCCAAGTAACCCAGCCAAAAGGCAAAAAATTCAGACCTCTGCTTCTCAAATTCCTACACTCAATATTGAAGACAGTGATGCTGAGGATGAAAGACTTCCTCTTGTTCTTGTTGTACTTGATATAAATGAAGGTTCCACGGCAATGGCTGATTTGCTTGACAACTTAGTGATGTATTATCCCATTCCAGATGACCACTTTCCTGAAGTCACCACCACTGTTGATACATTAACTTCTACACCCGCACTCTCTTATGTTGAGCTTCATTCCACCTCATCTTTTGAAGCTACACTACCACCATCCAACATATCTCAATTATTTGCTACACTAACCTCCATCACTACTCCACCTTCAACCTTGCCAATCCCACCTATCACTTTACCTCCAATAGTAACCGAGGTGCAGTTTCCAGCTATTTCTCTACAACCATCACTTACTGTTGTCCCAACTTCCCTCACTGAGTTTTCCACTATGTTTACTTCTCCTCCTTCTACACCTTCAGTTTCTGCTACCACTTCCCCTTTGATATCTACCTCTCAGATTAGCATGTCTATCCCTAATTCCACTGTCACCCAAACAACTCCATTGGTTGCAACATTTAATGTTTCCACATCTTCAATTGAGTTGAGATCTGATCCTGAAGATGATGTTGTGGTTCCTCTTGGGGAATACTTATACAGGAGGTCAACAAAAGTAGTGGTAAGAAGAGGTAACCAGAGAAGCAAGGGATCAACTGTGCTCCAAGCATCTGTTCCTAATAAGATAATTTGGGCTAAACAGTCTAATGACATCCAACAGGAAGCATTAGAAACTGCAACATCTTCGGGGGCATTTTATGAAGCCAATTTTGATTCAGTAACTTTGCTGAATAAAGAGATTGACATCAAGAAAAGAAGATTTGAAGAAACTTTAGGAGCAGTTGATTAAAGTTAATAAAGAATATGAATCTTAGGTTCATGAATTGAGGAATTAGTATGAAAATCAGCTCAAGGATTTGCAGGAACATAAAACTTCTTTCCAAGTTCAATTGGAGGATCTGAAGTCCTAAACACTTAAAATGAGAAAAATATAGTTGTGCTGGAACAACAACTGAAGGATGCAACTGTAAGTGCAATCATTTCTTCTTTCTCTAGGTTTTCTCAGGAAGATTTCAAGGACTTGGATAATAAAGTAAACGAGGAGAATTACAAACTATTAGCTAAATTATTTAGTTCCCTGAATTAAATTTAGGAAACTCATAATGATTTTGAGCGAATGTATACTATCCTTGAACAACACATCGACAAAAGCCAACAAGCTTCCAAAGCTTATGATGATGTTGTTGAATGGCAAAGGTATATCAAAGACAAACTAGAGGACATCCCAGTTTTGGATAGTTTCAAGTTCAGAAGAATCAAAACATCTTTGAATGCTTGGAAAAATACTTCTGAGATGGTTGAAGAAATAATCAAGAAGGAACAAGCAATCGGTGGAAGAAGATGGCATGCTGCAGACAATATCATGGTTAAGATACAGTTTCCTACTATGGATCTCATCGAGAAGAATTGTACACCGAAGCTGATGATTGAACATGTTGATAGAAGATGTGAGAAGGTCAAAGAGCAGATTCAACAGCTCGAGCACATAGGGATTTTAGAAGTTGACAAATTCATCAAACAACCTGTCAGCCTAGAAGGAAAGATCCATATTTTCTGTGTACTTGGCACAAGTTAGCCAAGAATGATATGGAATCCTTTACATGTGATTCCCATTTGGGACTTGAGTTAGCTAATTATCCAGATGTGGATGAGCTGCTAGAAGTTTGGACCAAGTGGCAAGGTGCCCTTGGTCATTCTTAGATTAGTTTGATTTTGTAATCCCTATTTTATGGGAACTTTATCCTTTGTATCTATTCTGTAATTATTAGTTAAAGGGTAGAGATCTCATAGGGTAGGGGGGAGAAATCATCAAAAGAGCACTAGAGAGACTCTGATTCGTAAGAGATTGTAATTTTTTGCATCCTTGAAGAAATATAGTTAGTGTTCTCTTGATATCTCTTTTGTCAATTTATCAAATTTGTTTGATGGGTTTTGATTTTCACTTCAACTTATGAATGAACATTGTTTGATTTTGCAATCATAATTTATACATTGATCTACAGTTCGGATTTGTCCTAACTTATGATCTGTGTGTCTTTATGTTTTAAGTGAATTTATTTATTTAAAACATTTATCTATTTCTGTAAATGATTAACAAACATTATTAAATTAATGCCAATTTTTCAATTAACATTTCATATACAGGATAATCTTTCATGTGCTTCAATCCTTAAGCTACTATCATTTGATTTTCATTCTCTAGTTGTATCTTAATTTAATAAGTAAAAGATCCTTTTCACATTTTTGTCAAACTAGTGAAAAGACTTATTAAAATTCAAATCAAGTTATCCTGCACATAAACAAAACACATTCTTTAGATTATATCTAACTTAGTTTAGATTTCATTTTAAGGTAAATTCACTTCTAGAGATAGAACACTTTGACCTTCCCTCACAGGAAATCATATCCTTTCAGGATCAACCCACATCAGTGCTAGCGGAGGCCTAATATCCGTGGGAGTTAACTATACCAAACAGTCTTGGGATAGAACTTCTCTTGCGCAGAGGTTTTTGAAGCCTTTCAGATTGGTTTTCCACCCTCTGTTGATAGCCTTTGACAACATTCCAACAACCTACATACACGAGGCTTCAACATGGTTCAATACTTAACATCCCCCAACAAGCCCCACAATCCACAGACAACGGCCCGAAAAGGAGTAAATCCCTTTCAAAGACACCTGCAGAGCAGATGAAGTCTCACCTAAAGTATCTATGGGGACTGCAGGAACCAGACTTCATGCAATACATAAGAGGAATATTTGACAAGCAATACATTCATCATTATGTTTCGTTACAGAACAACGATAGATCATAGATTCGATAGAATCATCACTTCGAGAAATACCCTAACTTAGATCGATAATAGATTACATCCAATTTCCATACACTTAAGCACATCATACATTCACTTGATTATTTAATAGAGGAAAGGAACACATATCACATCACATTACAATAGACATTAACACACATAAAGACACCATGTTTTAATGTGGAAACCCATTTGGGAAAAACCACAGAAGCACTTGTATTTTATTAAGAGTCGCAGCCAAATAAGCACTTTAGGTAAGACTTACATATTTCGTCATGTATTACAATGGATTTATTCTCACAGCCTGTGAATCAGTGACTCGGATTCCCCAAAATATCTCCAACATACATAGTGGATATTTTCATTACAGAGTAAAAAAACTTGACTATCTCTACCTACCGAAGGTAACCCAAAAATTCCTTTTTAATACATATTTATAGAGCGCACTAAGCTTTCCCTGTTCACACTAACCCACTAACTTCCTAACCGACTCATTATTACAATATGGACGAATTATAACTTACTGACTCAACTCCAAACTTTGACACAATCATCATGACCATTTTCCCCATTTCCTGGCCGCTTTGTCAGAGTTGACCACTTTGTCGAACTAGTTCCACTGCATCTTTGTCCACACTAAAACTTGTTTCTTAAAAAATGGTACCGCTAAAATGCTAGTCCCATATATATATATATATATATATATATATATATATATTACACATTACCAAAACAAAATTCTAAGATGCAGTCCGAGCAAATGCAATAAGGAAGAGTGAATAGAGCAGTCTGCGCACAACCATCCAACAACGAAGAGGGAAGAGTAACAAGTATGCCTTTGAGATTTAAATAATTTTTTAATCCATGAAACTATTCACATAATATTTTGGGCATGTTCCATGGATGAATCCATGGAATTTTTTTATTGTGAAGGATATTTTAAACCCTTCAAAAATTTAAAATAAATATTTATCAGCAATGGGAAACATGTATATCATGATAACATTGAATGGAGTCCATAAATTGGTTTTTGCGGGGTACAGTTCCCATCAATTCTTGGGCTCAAATCTCATGGGAAGGTTTTGGGTGTGGGAGCCACTTGTGGGGGATAAATTTCACTTCCCCAAGGGGCGTCCAGGCTTGATTGAGTCTCGTACAAACTTGGTGGAATCATCCTACTTGTAGGAAGATAATTCTCTCATCCAAAATTAGGTTTGACCTTTACCTAAGATCATCCTAGTCGAAATATAAAAGAAAAAACAATAACCATAACAAAAACAAAAACATTAAGTGAACTCACTATTTGATTGCTACTTTAACCTTAACTGCTTGGTTGAATGCTCAATTGCATCACCACAAAGAAAGATCAACAATCAACCCCGTAGAATTAGGTTTTATGTCCATACAAGTTGTGGTGCCATAGGGGTTCATATTATAACAACTCAACGTTTTTTACTGATGTGATAAGGCGCCTTCATTTTCTTCGCTTACATGTATTGCATTAGACCCCATCAATACTGCAATCGTTTTGAAGGTTCCTTCCTTTTACTTTTTGTACCGAAAATCATTTCTTGAGTTAATAATTGACAAATATTACATGTTGACATATTCACAGCTTTGGAGGGAATCTTCCTTTACACTATCAATTGATTGAAATATTGGTGGCAGCCTAAGTGGATAACATTATGTTAAACACCTTTATTGTTGATGGCCATTATTTCTTATTGAATTCACATGGTTGACATCGTTACAGTTTCTATCTCGTTTTTAGAGATAATGATATATATAAGATACATATAAAAATATAGCATTCATTATGAAACATATATATAAGGCAATAATTATAACTACAATGAATCATGATATAAAGTTATAATTAAACAAGTGCCACAGCTTGGCGATGTCCCTATCGTAATATTTATGATGCATAACACTTTCTACCTATGTGAATGTAGGCTTAAAATCATACTTGTAAATATTGTTATATGTACATTCTGTTCAAAAAGTAATCATAGGACTGTGCAATGGTTTTGTCATAACTGCTAGTATATGTACATAGCATACAAAATAGCAAAAATGTCATTTGTCTTCTTTCTTTATGCTCCTTTGATCTGCAAAATGGAAAACATGTCAATAATATTAATGCAAATTATTGTTAGGAATATGAAAGAGTAATTGAAATGATATGTTATTGTTTTCTTATGCGATGTGTAATACTATACTGTCTTCGTCCAATGTGAAATGGTCGTGCACTTGAAGGTCATGTAGCATATATATAGTAGCTGGTTTGTTTTGTAAATATCTGTCATATAACATTTTTTTGTAGTTCAGGGAGTATTTCTTGTAACATAGAATTTCTAAGTATGCAGTGTATGACAGCATTGCCCATATTTTTTATAGTGGCATTTAGACAATGTGGATATGTGAAAAATCAGTTTTTATTGCATATTGCACAAGCAATGATTGATTCTTGTATAAATGCAAATGTTCCCATGGGGGAGGCGCATTCAATGCAGATGGGTTCGAATGGAGTTGAGTATGTGTTTGTTTATATTAGTATGCCTTGTACTTGTTCATAGATTTTGATTGTTAAATATCAATGCAAGGTAGGATTTTTTACAAATGTATGTGTAAATGGAACTAATAAATGAGTATGTATATTGCTACTTACAACAGTTGTCAAGCCAACTAATTTTTGTAAATTGTCGAGTACTTCTATTTTCAATTATGTCATGAATGTTGCTATTACTAATTGGAGTGTCTTGTACTTTGTGTCTCTTTTCTTTGTGATTTTTTTGAATAAAATCATAGGGAATATTCCACTTTGCAATTGTTGTTCTATTGACGTGAAAAAGTGTGCAAATGTTTCATACAATTGTAGCTGTCATGTAAAAGAAATTTGAAAGTAATGTTTTTTTATTGATGAAAGCATGGGTTTTGAATATGAAATAAATAAAAAAATGAATATATTATAAAATAGTGCATTACCATGTATTTGTTATCATTCAAGCTTTCATCCCTTATTTGTATATTATATTTTGTTCTGGATGATCTGGAAGCTGTAACAAGTACACCAATCTCCACAATCATAGTTTGTTTTTGGCAAGATTTTGAAATCTGTTATGCAGATGCCATTGCCAGGTATGACATAGTTAGTGTAACTATCATGATTACTTTTTCATCGGTCATGTCAGCATGTATAATCAGTCGTGATCTATTTGATTTATCCAAGTATGTACTATATACGACCATGATGTCCCCAATAACAATTTGTCCATTTATACTGATGAGCCCAGGATATAGGTACTCCATAGACCCCCTTTATGTCACACACGAGCAAGAAAGGATAATAAAACACCTCTTTTTGTAGGGGAGAATGCATTTGTTTCATTATTAAATGAAGTAGTTTACCGATTATCTTTTCTTATGCTTTAAGAATTTTATGTGCTAATCATATGAATTTAGGCATGTGTGAGCTGGCCGCAGGTGACCTAAAAAAGTAACAAGTAACCAAGCTCAAGACTGAAGATCATGAGTGACTCAGCAATCCCATTTTCAGCTGATTTATAGGAAGGACTCCTGTTAACCAGGATCATTGTTTACAATGTAGAGAAAGGTTAGAAATAAGAATAATAAAGGACCTCTTGAATAACAGGGGGTTAGTGGATACATTTTTGAAAAACAATCTTAAGCATATTTTTGTATTTGAGACAGCTTTGTTTTACATTTTCCTGAAACATTGAGTTATGAATTGATAATGAAAGACCAGCATTATATTAATTCCTTGAATTTATAAGTTTCTTTCCCTCCTGAAATATGTGTTGGGGTGGGCCCCCTCAATACATAGATCATGAGTTTTGTGTTTCATTTCACATATTTCTCATGCATTTTATTTATTGTTTCCATCATCATGATGCGTGAAATTACTCTAGTATTTGCTTAGACATCAGATTCCAATTTCAACATAAATGATTTTCTTCCGTAGATTGATAGCACTGCATCTGTAGTTCCGTAATGCACTTTATGTAGTCCTGTGTGTGCCATCCGCGCAGGCATCTTTTATATCTGAGTTCCAGTATTTTCATACCTTTTTCAGATAGCGAGTCATATCCATGATTTCATGCATACTTCCCTTATTTGATTTTGATGAAATAGAGTCTAAATGTTCTAGCATTTGATTTAAATAGAACAGGGTTTAATCTCTTTCAGCATTTTATTTCGTAGGAAGAATTTAATTGTTTCCAGCATTCAATTCTTGGAATAGATTTATTAGTTTTTCATCATTCAATTCCTAGAATAGATTTATCAGTTTTCCAGCATTCAATTCCTAGAATAGATTTATCAGTTTTTCAGCATTCAATTCCTCAAATAGATTTATCAATTTTCAACATTCAATTCCTAGAATAGATTTATCAGTTTTCAACATTTTATTAATGGAATAGATGTATCAGCTTTCAACATTCTTAGATTCATTTTTTATTCTGATAAAATAGATCTACTTTCATTTCTTAATGATAGGATTTACATGCTTCCATATTTCCTGCTTCCTAGTTTCTCTAGGACAACACTTCCTATTCCCTGAGAACATTCTTTAGGATAGATTGAACACTTAGAATGACAAAGATCACCCTATAGTGGACATATAGTTCCTGCCATATCTTAACTTTGCACGCTCCCTGGTCGATAATTAAAGTATAAATGACAAAGATCACCCTATAGTGGACATATAGTTCCTGCCATATCTTAACTTTGCACGCTCCCTGGTCGATAATTAAAGTATACTTCTAGTATATCTACCTAAAAAAGGTACACATTCCTAGAGTCCACCACTTTTTGGCGTCGTTTCCTTGGAGGTGCTTAATCTATAGGAGACATCTTAAAAAAAAATCATAAATTTTTTACTATGAATCCCTCTACGAAAGAGGGATGCATTTGGACGTTTCCTACCTAACCACCCTATGAGCAATAACAGTTCTGAACATTCTCAATTTGAATTCCTCAACTTTGACGAAGAAGTTGATTCCAACTACGATCCACACCGTGATAACTACTTTGCTACCTCTAGCTCAAACGATACTATGGCTGAGGAAGAGGATGAACATAGAGAACTATTTATTTTTCCAATTAGTGTACCTCATGGGGATGCCAGAATGAAGAATATCAATCCTAACAATCTTCCAAACTTCCATGGCTTAACCTCAGAAGACCCTAACACATTTTTATTTGAATTTGAGGTAGTTTGTAGGTATTTTGGTTATACTACTGATGCACAAAAACTGAGACTCTTTCCTTCTACATTGAAATATCTATCACTCAGATGGTTTATGAGTCTAGGAGGAAATAGTATCTCCACCTAGGACCAAATGAAACAATCATTCCTGGAAAAATACAGAGATTACTATAAAGCAAAAGACACAAGAGATGAAATTTTTAGAATGCAACATGGAGAAAAAGAGTCCCTTGAATACTATGCACAACGCTTTCAACTCAGTTACAAATGGGCTAGTCACTGTACGGTAGATCAGGAATCATTAAAACTTGTCCTTCTTAGAGGAATCAAAGAAGAATATCTAGAAGTCTTGAACCTATTAGGAGATGGAGATATATTCCAGAAAACTTATGAACAAATTCTACAAATCTTCAAGAACAATTCTAGATCCAAAAAAGGTAAAAATGGGATATGGGATACACATCCAATTACCGGAGGATCATCCTCTTCAAGACCACGCCTCACAGAGTCTGATTTAGGAAATATTCTTGATGATATGAAAATTGATATCCTTCAGTCCCTAACAATGCAATTAGATACACTCCAAATAAAAAAGAAACAGGATGAGATAAACCAAGCACTGGCAGTATTTTTCCCACGCTACAGAAATAAACATGAAAATGGACAATGCCCATTAAATACAATAGAAATATGTGGCCTCTACACCGCTAATCATACTACTGATAAATTCCCTTTGTTGCCATCATGCAAAGCTGCCATACAGGATCCCACATATGAAGGTACTATGCAACAACTTTGTTTTGTTAATCATAGGAGAAACAATTTTGTTAGGCCCTTCTAGCCCAACAACCAAGCATATTTTAATCAAGGAAGTAATCAACAAAATTGGAACTCCTCAGCACCAACCACATGGACACCTCAAGCAGCTCCAATCCAATGGAAGCAAATCCAAACATTGTATCAACAACCATATTACACACAACCTTATTCTCCATACCCCCCACCTTTTTCTCAACCCTCGATGAATTATGGAAATCCATATCCATATTCAGCAAATTGGAGGACTCCATTGTAGTAGCTACTCATGATGCCGCCCCCACAGAACCAACCACCTCCCAGACCATGCCCAATACCTGCCCAACTGGTTCCAAACCCAAACAACAACATAACAGGGCAGCAACAACCCTATAACAATGAAGTGGTGCAATTTCCTACTTATGTCATGGATACACTTGAAATAAATGAAATCAATCTCAAATCTGGAAAAACATTGCAGAACACTCATCCAGAGAATAATCAAGAACATATCAATAATTACAAATAACACATCCTGAACCATAGCAACCAGTTGAGACACACTCTCAGGAAGAAGAAAATCGGCCCCAAATACCAAATAGAAGACCCCCATTCCCTGAGAAACTCATACAAAACACCAAAGAGGAGGAGGAGAATGCTATCCTTAACAAATTAAAACATTTGAACATCCAAATCCCCATTTTACAAGCAATAAGAGACATGCCAATATGCAATAAATTTATTAAAGAAACTTTCTTAAAAAGACTTGGCCAAAGGAAACGTGACCCACCAACTATAAACGTAGTGGGCCAATTAGCAGACTTAATGTTGGGTGTCATTGTCAACCCTAAATACCTTGACCCAAGAAGTCTAATTGTCAACGTAACCATTAACAATAGACCTATTGCAAGCAACCTAATTGATATAGGGGTTGCAATTAACATGATGACAAAGGACACCATGATAGCCTTAGGACTCCAATCGATTATCAGACCAACCAGTACTGTACTTAGCTTGCTGACACCTTAACTATAAAACCAAAAGGAATGCTTGAGGATATCATTATCAACATAGAATCCTGGGAGTATCTAGCCGACTTCATAGTTATAGAGGTCAAGATCAAGTTCAGTGGATACCCAATCATCCTAGGGAGGCCATGGCTAGCAACAACAGACACCTATATAGGTTGTCGATCTGGCAACATGACAATCACCAGTGGCCAAGCTAGAAAGAAGATCACAATTTATCCTCCAGCAAGAAAATCTACAGACATAGAATATCATAATTGGACAGATGACTATAATGATATAAATGACCAAAACATACAACCTGTTCTCACCATCAAAGCTGCCCTATCTCTAAAGGTTATTGATGAAGACAATCATTTAGATAGATTGATTCAAAATGCATCTTCTAATCATGATATTATTGTAGATTGTTTTGAAACAGATCAACAATAGGAAGTTAAGGATTCACCCCACAACTCTGATAGAATGTGAGCAAAAGTTCTCTCACTTGAAAAATAGTCACCACAGGTCAAAACAGTCGAGATCATGCCTAGAAAAATATTCAATATTAACTCAAATTTGGAGCCAGAACAGGAGCAGCGACTAATGAAAGTGTTCTTAGAAAACAACAAGGCTTTTGCATGGACATACACCGATATGAAGGGCATCCACCCAGACATTTGCAAGAACTACATATATATCAAAGAAGGCATTGTGCCCATCAGACAACTCCAAAGAAGGATGAACCCAACATTGAAAGATATAGTTAAATTGGAATTACAGAAGTTATTGGATGCAGGGTTCATCTACCCAATCTCGGATAACAAATGGGTCTCACCATTGGTAATAGTCCCTAAGAAAGGAGGGAAGTGGAGGATCTGTGTAGATTACAAAGAACTCAACAAGGCAACTAAAAGAGACCACTTCCCTCTACCATTAATTGACCAAGTATTAAACACACTGGCTAGAAATAAATTCTTCTCATTTTTGGATGGATTCAGTGGATACAACCAAATCCTAATCCACCCTGCTGATCAGGATAAAACCATATTTACATTCCCATGGGGCATTATGCATACAAAGTGCTACCCTTTGGACTCTGTAATGCCCCAACAACATTTGAAAGGGCCATTTTGAGCATATTCTTCGACTTTATCAATGATCAAATGGAAGTCTACATGGATGAATTCACACCTTATGGACAAAATTTTCACCAGGCATAACAACATCTTGAATTAGTCTTAAAAAATGCATCGAAATGAGCTTATGTCTAAGAAATGATAAATGAAGTATGCTGATGCAAGAGGGCATAGTGCTAGGACACCATATCTCACAAAGAGGCATTGAAGTCGATCAAGCAAAAGTCACGGTTATTAGGACACTTCCACCACCTTTAAAACAAAGAGATGTGTGAAGTTTCCTTGCGAAAACAAGCTACTATAGAAGATTTATTGAAAGTTATAGCAAAATCGTTGCACCTATGTTTTCCCTTCTAACAAAAGATACATAATTCATATGGACCAAGCATTGTATGTCAGCATTTGACAACCTCAAAGAGAAGACAATCATAGCCCCAGTACTCCAAGGACCCAACTAGACACTACCATTCGACATACATTCTGTTGCTTAAGATAAAGCCATTGGATCAGTCCTCAAGCAATAAGAAGAAAAGAGACCATATTCCATATATTACATTAACAAAAACTTGGCAGGAGCATAAATCAATTATATGATCACAGAAAAAGAGTTTTTGGCTGTCATGCATGCCATAAACAAATTCAGACACTATATCACTGGATACCAAGTCTTTTTCCACACCGACCATTCTGCAATCAGGTACCTTATGAATAAACCTAATACAAGTGCTAGAATGATTAGATGGCTACTCATCTTGCAAGAATTTGACATAACAATCCTGGATAAGCCATGCACACATAATGTGGTAGCCAATTTTCTATCTAGACTGACCCATTGACAGGACAGTGAGTTGGTAAATGATAACTTCCTTGATGAGAATGTCTTTGCAATCTCAACAAAAAACCCATGGTTTGCCAACATAGCAAACTACTTAGTATCTGGAAAATTTCCACAACATTATAGCTACCAAGAGAAGTGCAGAATCATAAGACAAAGTGCAACTTATACATGGATAGAAGGAATTCTTTTTAAAAATGGGCCAGACCAAATATTAAGAAGATGCATGAGAGAAGACGAAGTCCATGATATACTGCATGCTACTCACATTAAGCAATGTGGAGGCCATTATGCTGCAAAAAGAACATCTTATAAAGTAATGCAAATTGGATATTACTGGACCACACTACACAAGGGCTCCTATGATTATGTGTCACATTGTGATGATTGTCAACGAATGAGGAAGCCTACACAAAGAGAAGAAATGCCTCTAAATCCCCAAATATATTTGGAAGCATTTGATAAATGGGGATTTGATTTTGTTGGTCCATTCAACCCCCCATCAAATCAGAAAAGCTATATTTTAGTATGCATTGACTACCTTACAAAGTGGGCAGAAGTGGCAGCACTTATAGCTGCAAATGTAGCAAAAATTTTTACAGAACAAATCTTCCACAGATTTGGAGTTCCAAGAGAGTTAGTTTCTGACCAAGGAAAGCAGTTTACATCCAACCTCATCAAGGACCTACTTTGAAGAAACAATGTCAAACATCGAAGGTCCTCCTCCTACCACCCTCAAGCTAATGGTCAAGCTGAAGTGACAAGCAAAGAACTTGAAAGAATTTTGACAAAGATAGTACAACTACACAAAAGAGATTGGGAAGACAGGTTGAGTGAAGCAGTTTGGGCTTATAACACAACATGGAAAACAACAACAAGATTTACCCCCTATGAGTTGGTATATGGAAAGAAAATAATGCTCCCCATTTAATTTGAAATCAAAACATTGAGAATTGCAGCCAATTTAAACATGCAACTTTTAGAAATTCAAGAAGAACGTATGCTCGAACTAAATCAGCTGGATGAGCACCGCCAACAAGCCTTTGCCCACACTGAAATCATCTAGCAATAGAGGAAGAAATGACATGACAAGAACATCAAATAGAAGAAATTCAAAGAAGTCAGTTGGGCACTGCTATATGATTCTCGCTTCCAAATTTTTCAAGGAAAACTCACCACCAGATGGCTTGGACCCTACATCATTGACACAATCTATGACAATGGCATAGTCAGAATCACAACAATTGATGAAACATAATTCCCCATGTTGGTGAATGGACATAGACTCAAGCTATACAAGAAACCACATTCCAGAGATGATTTCAAACAAACACTCTATCAGAAAAATCTGATGTTGATAGAGAACATAGATAAGCACTGATTATTTAAAAAAAAAGAAAAAGAGAGAAAAAAATGAAAAGAAAAAAGAGAAAAAATATATATTGAAAAAAGAAGAAAAGGAAAAAAAAAGAAAAAGAGGAAGAGAAAATATGAAAAAAAACAAAAAAACAGGCTAGCAGCCACACAACTGAAATCAAATGGAAGCAAAGAATGCCAAATCAAGCAACCAAGCAAAAGAAAAAAAATCTCAGAAAAATTACAAGCAAGCCTGTGCAAAGAGTACATGAGCAATATTAAAAAAATCAACGCTCCAATCAAGCGAGCCAGCACAGAAAATCAATAAGAAAAATATACAAATACAGAATCCAGGGAAGCATAAATCCAATCAAGCGAGCTAGAAGAAGAACCAACAAGAAATATTCATAAAATCAAAAGTAAAATCAAGCAAGCCAGCACAAAAAATCAACAAGCAAAAAGAATACAAATCAAAATTCAGCAAAACAAAAATCCAATCAAGCGAGCCAGAAGAAGCATTAAAAATTAATATTCAACAAAATCAAAGGTCAAATAAAGCAAGCCAGCATAGAAACACAGGCAAGCAAACGACAAAAAGCAAGCGAGCCAACATAAGGAAATCATAAAAAATCATAACTATTGATATGCCAAAAATAACTACAGACACAGACAAAATCTACTATGGAACATCGCCCCCGTATGAACAAGCCCACATCATCTGCTAAGGTATGCTAAGCATAATAGGTAATCACTAAATTCTGTGTTTCATTTTCAAATCAATTCATTCTCCCCACAAAAACGACTATTTTTCAAGCTGAGGACATCTTTTCAGTTAGTTCGGTGGCACGGTTTAGGGTAACCTTACTAGGTCATGATGACCTACCTTAGCCATGTCAGTGAAATGATAACCTCCATAGCCGCCATATCCTCTGATGATCAAAGCACCAATGAAATGTGCAATGATATAAAGGAATGCATAAGACGACAAACACGATGTGCAATAATGAGAATGAACGCATAAAAATAGAAAAATAAGACAGCGGGATAAGCAAGCAGATCCAATTAGAAATATAAGTTTCTCAGAAAGGAAGAATACTAAAGGGAGGACTTGACACTCAACCAACAAGCTTCCAACAAGTCGACGATCGATCCCAAGCAGACGTGTAAGTCATCCACCCCCAAGCTTTGTGGTTTGATGTTATTTAGCAAACTCAGAAATGACAAAAGGATTCAAGAAGAGTGAGCCAGAAGACCATACACCTATATATGAAAAGCTGCAGGTGTTGGCCATCCTCCACACAGCAGGATGGATGCCATTTATTATGGGCCTAAGAGGATATGACACTACAGCAGACTTAGAATTTACCTAGATATTGAAGCACATAAAGGAAGAACACTATGTCACTCGGGTAAGGGGATTGCGCATCAGACTCAATGAAGAAACAATTGCAAAATATACATGATTTCCCATGGGGTTACATTGGGGAAGGGATGATAGAGAAGCCAACCAGAGGGCGAAAGTAGCTTTCTTTGGGCAGGGTGAAAGCTACGAGGAAGACAAGAACGGGGTTAAAAGAGAAACTATGCCTACGCCATGGGACAAGGTGGCTTCCATTATACTAAAGTATATAACGCACATAGGGAGGCTCAGTTACATCCCAACCTTCCATTTTCAAATTCTGGACCTCTTAAGGCATATGGTCCATATCAGATCAAGCAATAACATCAACATTCCCTTCTACCTTCTGCAGTCCCTCTGGGAAATGAGGAAGAAGGTAGTGCAAGGAAAGGTGGACGCATTGGCTCACCATGGATTGATCAAGTTAATTATTTGTGAAGAGTTGAAGGTTCAAATCCCAGAGCTCTCGTGGGAGGAATTCGTTTTGGTCTCGACTGAAGACATACAAAGGATGAGAGGCACGCCAAATCCAGACATAACCCTTGCCTCGGGATCAAAGGAAGAGAAATCCACCTCTGCATCGGAAGCCAAATGAAAAATCGACCTTGACAGTGATAACGAGGTCATGGCTGAAACTCTTATCAAAATAAAGCACTCCAAGGATGCCTCTCACCATAAAACCTTAGGGGCTTATGCTAACAAACAAGGGTCAAAACGATAGAGCAGAAGGTTGGCACAACAGAACAAAGCCAAGCATACAAAAAGAAAGAAAAAGAGGCCAGCCCAATAGTACAGAACCTGTCTGACTCTAATGATTTAGGGGCAGAGTAGGATGACCCTTATACACCTGTAGAAGAAGATACCTTCCAGTGGAACCCTGCAAATGAAAATATAAACACTGGAAAGAATGATCAGTTGACTGAGGCATTGGTCGAGCTGGAAAAATTCAGAGAAGAGTTGGCTTCCTTGAAGATAGAAGCATGACTCCACATCAGCTAGCCTGATTCACCGGCTTCGCCACCATTTATGCATGAAAAGACCCAAATTTTAAAGATGCAGCATGTAGGTCAACTGAAGCAGTTTGAGCAGCAAAATTTGGCACTTAAATAAAAATTAGTCCAAGCCTAAGAAGAATTGGCCATAGGAAGAATTGGACCAAAAATACCAACGAATTCTACAGTTAGAAGACACCTTAACCACCACAGCTAGGATATATGATGATATATTGGGGTTCAGACCGCCATCCAGGGTCTACACAATTTACCTGAAAGATAAATGGGGTAGGTTCCAATTATCGACGCTGAAGCAAGGCCTACCCTTGGAATTAACCACTCCTAAGGATTTTGTAGACACCTCCCTTTTTTGCACCGAATTAGAAAAAGATCAGTTATGTGAATTCTTCCTGCATAATTTTGTGGTACCAAACTCACCAAATTGGTCACCAAACCCCTACATGGGTGACTTCCAACTAAGATCACTATGCTCTTGGATGAATCATGAAATGGAAAGAGCCCAAAATATTCATCTATACCACACAGAAGAATGGCAGAACCCACTGTGGAACAGAGCTGAAGCAACACATCCCGAGAAGGTAATTCAAGATCACTTTGTCATCACCTCAGATAAAGATCTGATTCCCATACTTCTTGAAAAGCAGCACGAAGTAGTCTCACATTTTGACATCACCACCCAATGCACCTACAATGAAGTTCAGGAAGCAATCGGTGAGAGGTGGACAAGAATATCAAAGGATTTGAAAAAGCGGGAGCCTCAATCCTCCCTTAGGCTGGAAATTGCACCCACCAGAGAAAATATGTATAGAGAGTCTTTAATAAAGAACCAACTCAGGTGGATAGGTATGAAACTAAGCCCACCATTCTTTCTCCCTCTGGCTATTAAGGGGCAAATCGATGAAGACGAGGAAAGGAGAGCATGGGCTAAAGAAGATCAGACCCAGGGTTATTACAGACAGGCAAGAACTCCTCGAGTTGTCGCCTGGGATATCAGGGAGGCCGTCATGGAGCAGAATGTGTCACCCAAGGATGGGTGACATCTTCAAGTCCGAGGGAGATGATGAGGCTAGGATATAGGTACTCCATAGACCCCCTTTATGCCACACACGAGCAAAAAAGGATAAGAAAACACCTCTTTTTGTAGGGGATAATTCATTTGTTTGATTATTAAATGAAGTAGTTTAGTGATTATCTTTTCTTATGCTTTAAGTGTTTTATGTGCTAATCATATGAATTTAGGCATGTGTGAGAAAGGAATAAGTGAGCTTAAAAAGTAACAAGTAACCAAGCCCAAGACTGAAGATCATGAATGACTCAGCGATCCCATTTTCTCCTGATTTATAGGAAGGACTCCTGTTAACCAGGATCGTTCTTTACAATGTAGAGCAAGGTTATAAATAAGAATAAATAGGGACCTCTTTAATAACAGGGGGTCTGGAGACATTTTCGGAAAACAATCTTTAGCATATTTTTGTATTTGAGACAACTCTGTTTCAGGTTTTCCTGAAACATGGAGTTATAAATTGACAATGAAAGACTAGCGTTATATTAATTCCTTGAGTTCATAAGTTTCTTTCCCTCCTGAAATACGTGTTGGGGAGTGCCCACTCTATATGTAGATCAGGATTTTAGTGTTTCATTGCAGGTATTTCTCATGCATTTTATTTATTGTTGCCATCATCATGATGCATGAAATTACTCTGGTATTTGCTTAGACATCACATTCTGATTTCAGCATAAACGATTTTCTTCCGTAGTTTGATAGCACTACGTCCATAATTCCGTAATGCACTTTCTATAGTACTGTGTGTGCCATCCGCACAAGCATCTTTTATATATGAGTTCCAGTATTTTCATACCGTTTTCAGATAACGAGTCAGATCCATGATTTCATGCATACTTCCCTTATTTGATTTTGATGAAATAGAGTCTAAATGTTCCAGCATTTGATTTAAATAGAACAGGGTTTAATCGCTTTCGGCATTTGATTTGGTAGGAAGAATTTAATTGTTTCCAGCATTCAATTCCTGGAATAGATTTATCAGTTTTTCAGCATTCAATTCCTATCATAGATTTATCATTTTTTCAGCATTCAATTCCTAGATTATATTTATCAGTTTTTCAGCATTCAATTCCTCAAATAGATTTATCAGTTTTGAACATTCAATTCCTAGAATATATTTATCAGTTTTCAACATTCAATTAATGGAATAGATGTATCATCTTTCAACATTCTTAGTTTCATTTTCTGTTCTAATAAAATAGATCTACTTTCATTTCTTAATGATAGGATTTACATGCTTCCATATTTCCTGCTTCTTAGTTTCTCTAGGACAATACTTCCTGTTCCCTTAGAACATTATTTAGGATACATTGAACACTTAGAACTAAAAATATCACCCTATAATGCACATATAGTGCCTATCATCTCTTAAGTTTGCATGCTCCCTAGTCAATAATTAAAGTATACTTCTGGTATATCTACCTCAAAAAGGTACACATTCTTGGAGTCTGCCATCTACGATTGTTCAAGTCTTGAATTGAGAGAATGTTTGGCATCGATATTTTATACATGAATAGAATCATTTTTCTTATAGTTATAACATTATAATCATTGGTATTGAATATAATATGAATTATAGTATGCATACCTTTTTTGTTGTTTTTGTTCGGTTGTCTTTACTGGACCAATCGTACTTGTCGTTAGTTCCTTTGACCTAAGAGGAATAGTTGCAATTGATATCAAGTAAATTGTTACACACACACACACACATATATATTGAATAACAAAGTGAAGAACTTCATAAATACTTTCCCTTGTGACATCAATTGTTGTGTTGTTTGTGATGCACTACTGCTAATGGGTCTTTCGGTTGTCAATCTTTTTCGGATTTGAAAAATTTTAGTCATTCTTAAGATTATATTGTATCGTTGATAGTGTAAGAATATTGTATTGAATATGGCTATCAAACTACCTTTTAGAGCCAGCATGTTGAACTGGGTATTGATATTGACTCATGACTTCTTCTTCATTGTTTGCATTAGAGTTCTTGATTTTGGCATTGTGGTAAATATATGTCAAATAATAATTCATATATATATTTGTACATGTATGAATCAAGTATAGCTATCAAATTTCTTGAATCTACACAACATGCATTACATGCCTTTGTTTCATTTCCATCACTATCCAAGTTGCAATTGTCATAGTCAATTGATAATGTTACCATATAACCATATTTTTACCATTTGTATCACATATTTATTCATTTCCTTTGATCATATGTTGATTGGATTCTTTGTCTTTTCCTACAATTGTGTTACGTGCAATTTGTTTCAATTTATTGTAATTTAGCTTATACATCTTAGTTGAGTGCATATTTAGTTCATTTGATTGCATATGGCATATGCTATCACCTTTTTTCTTTTGTCAAATGTTTAGCTATATGTTTTTTACTATGTCTTATTGTAAATTCACTACAATGAAAATGCGATTTGCATTGGAATGTTTCTCTTATCATTGGATCATAATGTATATGAGATGTATCCATTTCAAATGACATTATGTCATATGTTTCATTACAATCTGAATTTACTACAAATGAACTTGATATGGTCTTGGTAGCAGAGGACCAGACTTGGATATTTGTATTGAATATGGTTGATATCCATTGCAAACAAAATGGTCCACCTTCTATTTTTCATTGTTCATATGGCATTTCTATATTTATCAAATATCCGTGCCAATTTGTAATTCCTTTCACATTGCATATGGAACTACTTGGTAAATGTTGTTTTCAACATGCAATACATTTTGATTATTGCCCATAATGGCATTGCAAAATGACCGTGCTATGTACAACCTAAGGGACTGTACATTAAAGTTAGTTTCTATCAAGTAGAAAACTGAATTGAACATACTATCCCCACAATTTGTTGTATTTGTTGTCGCTCTATTTAAGTAATGTAAATTCATGTCATTTACAATGGAATTCCAATGGAAATTGAGTTCTTTTCATATCATTGACATATAAGTAGTAGGTGGTACGAAATTGCATATTGAAAATCTTTTATACAGTAAAGGTTCATAGTGACCACTAGTATGATTAGCATCATGAAACAATATGCAATTGGATTTATATTAGTAGTTGCATTGGAAAATAAATATTTGTTCTTCCTAGTTAATGACCAAATTCCAATTGAGGTATTCAACCACTTTGCTACCCAATGTATGCAAAATGTATATCCTCATAGCCCTCTTTCCATTTCAGCCATATTCATAGATGTGGACAATCGCATTTTGCTTAGATATGTGTCAACATCAAAAATACCATGCAATTGATATAGGAGTTCAGCAAGAAGTTCATATTGATATGAATCCAATGCTCCCGTATTGTTATTTTCTAAACATTCAAAGAAGTGGTCTACTGCTCCAGTTCATAGTTCGATGGATGAATAGCGAAAATGCATTAAAAATTGTAATGTTTCAAATAAATAGATCCCCGATGTAAATGAAAATCCATGTAATCTGAAAAGGCCTTGTTTCTCCAAGGCATTGTAAATACTATCTTCTATAATGCACTTTTTCTCATAATTTTCTACATCTATTATTCCTGGCATTTTCTAAGTTGTACTCTTCAAATTATTCCTAAAGATGAAAAAAATACATCTAATCTGAAAACACTTTTTTTTCTAAAATATTGCCAATGATATTTTATATAATGCACTTTTTCTTATAATTATCACCATCTATTATTCACAATGCCTTTTGATTTCACATTTCAAATTGTACTAAAGATGCCATGGAAATATTCTTACATATAATGCGATAGTGGCAAGACAATCAGGAAAACGGAAAGATGCTTACTTGCTATTTGTTGTACATGTCTTTGTTATCCTTTGATTGATCTACTTTGTTATTATGTCCAAATGTATATTGTGTATCCTTTTTGTTTATGACTGATAAATAATGAGATAATAAATACACGTCTACAAATAATGTCAAAATTTTCCATAAACAATAACCAAATAATAATTGTATCTAATCTAAGTATCTATATTATTTATTTTTCATATGAAGAAACAAGGTAATTGAAAATCATTGCAACTAATTGTAAAACCGTATGGATTTGCAAAATAGATAAAGTTACACAATTAGTGTCTGCAAATAATGACAAATTTTCCCTCAAATAATTATGAAATAGTAATGGTATGTAAAATAAGTATCCATATGATTTCTTTTCCATATGCATAAATGACGTAATTGAGAATCATTGCAAGTAATTGTAAGTCCATACGGATTGGTCTAATTAATAAAAGTACAAAATTTACAAGCCTATAACTACAATTATTTTTGTTAAAAGAGACACTTGCATTATATTGAAAACAAATAAACCAATTGCCTAATACAAAAGAAATGTTACAATAAAATTTAGGGGACATAGATCCATGCATTAATATAAAAGCTAAATCATTTTAATTTTAATGGGTGGATTAATTTTAGGGAGACAAATCAGTTTAAAGCTTGTAAGCTGATTTTTTCCAATAGGAAACCAGAAAACAATAGTTTCAGCACATGTATAGTAAAGGCTACTTATATATACAAAATGATGTAGATATTAATAAGCACATGCTATTCATATATACAAAGTGATATAACATTAACAACAACACTTAACATCCAAATTTAGAAGGATGTGACTATCTCTCATATATATACAATGTGAAGCTTGACACTCACAACACCACTTGTCATTCAAATGTGAGGATGTGAGGATTTAGAAGTAGCCAATCCTCTCTTATCAACCTCACTGTGTCTTTCTTATGAAAGTGAATCAGTTTCTCAAAAATGACATTAATTTGGATAGTAAATAAATGGTTGGTCCCAAATGGTATATTGAAATTGTTGGATGTGGTAGAAATCTTCTCTCCAAATATTGAATAGTACTTTGTTGTTCTTGTATTTGATGGAAATAAGAATACAATGTTGAAAGATATTCCAAATCCATATATATTACAAAAAATAAAAAGATATATGAAATCCAACTTGATTAACTTTTTATGTGAAGAAATACAAAAAAGACAAATAAAAACAATGGCGAAATTACATAAAGTATGGAATTTTGTTACTAGTCTTCATGGTCATGTTTTCATTTTTTTTAACTTTTTAAAAGAAAAAGCATGGTTATGTTTCTAAAGATTTTTTTTAGGATAAAGAAGATAAAGCATGTAGCGGAAGCCAAGTCAAGGCAGGGCGGGAGAAAGGGAGAGGAAAAGTTCATAGGACTAATCCATATATTTTACAGATTGTACTATATCCCACAACATTAATTGGAGTTAATATTTGTTACAAAAAAAAGAAAAAAGATAAATGAAAGACAACTTGATTAATTTTTTATGTGAAGAAATACAAAAAAGACAAATAAAAGCAATGGAGAAATTGCATAAAGTATGGAATTTTGTTACTAGTCTTCATGGTCATGTTTTTTTTTTTTTTTTTAACTTTTTAAAAGCAAAAGCATGAATATGTTTCTAAAGCTTTTTTTAAGGATAAAGTAGATAAAGTATGGAGCGGAAGCCAAGTCAATGCATGGAGGGAGAAAGGGAGAAGCATATTTCATAGGACTAATCCATATATTTTACAGATTGTACTATAACCCACAACATTCATTGGAATTAATATATGTTACAAAAAATAAAAAAGATAAATGAAAGACATTTTGATTAATTTTTTATGTAAAGAAATACAAAAAATAAAAATAAAAGCAATGGCGAAATTACATAAAGTATGGAATTTTGTTACTAGTCTTCATGGTCATGTTTTCATTTTTTTAACTTTTTAAAAGCAAAAGCACGAATATGTTTCGGAAGCTTTTTTTAGGATTAAAGTAGATAAAGTATGTAGCAGAAGCCAAGTCAAGGCAGGGTGGGAGAAAGGGAGAGGCAAAGGTCATAGGACTAATCCATATATTTTACAGATTGTAGTATACCCCACAACATTAATTGGAATTAATATATGTCAAAAAAAAGAAAAAAAAAGGATAAATGAAAGATAACTTGATTAATTTTTTATGTGAAGAAATACAAAAAAGACAAATAAAAGCAATGGGGAAATTACGTGAAGTGTGGAATTTTGTTACTAGTCTTCATGGTCATGTTTTCATTTTTTTTTTACTTTTTAAAAGCAAAAGCATGAATATGTTTCTAAATTTTTTTTAGGATAAAGTAAATAAAATATGGAGCGAAAGCCAAGTCAAGGCATGGCGAGAGAAAGGGAGAGGTAGATTTCATAGGACTAATCCATATAATTTACAGATTATACTATAACCCACATCATTAATTGGAATTAATATCTGTTTAAAAAAGAAAAAAGATAAATGAAAGACAACTTGATTAATTTTTTATGTGAAAAATACAAAGGAGACAAATAAAAGAAATGACGAAATTACATGAAGTATGGAATTTTGTTACTGGTGTTCATGGTCATGTTTTCATTCTATTTTTTACCTTTTAAAAGCAAAAGCATGAATATGTTTCTAAAGAATTTTTTTTTAAAATAAAGTATATAAAGTATGAAGTGGAAGCCAAGTCAAGGCAGGGTGGGAGAAAAGGAGAGGCAAAGTTCATAGGACTAATCCATATATTTTACATATTCTACTATAGTTCATGGCATTAATTGGAATTAATTTTTCAGGTCCAATCAATGCTAGTTATTAGAAATGAGAGAGTTAGGGGTTCTTCCTAGATAATAATGGGATAATACTCTGATGAATGAGTTCTGATGAGTTCTGTAGACATGCTTAGGAGAAGCTAAAAAATAAATGCTTTATTGATAAGAGTTTATGTAGAAACCACGGTCATTTCTTTTCTAGTTATACACGGTTGCTTTATGTCAGATACACGTGAAACTGAATGAGAATTTGTATTATGTGTTGATGTATATGTAACTTCGGAATGTATTTCACATATATGTATATTGTATTCCTATAGAGATGTTACTATTCCTCTATAAGGAAGTGGTTGTATTCCTATAGAGATGTTATTATTCCTGTATACAGAAGTGTCATCATTTATATTGTAAGTGTCGTAACTTATACTTGATGGGTTATTAGACCACCCTATTGGGGGTTGGCCATGTGGGTCAAAGGGTTATTAGACCACCCTAGTGGGGGTCGGCCTAGTCAGCATTATGTTAAGTTGTTAAGTTGAGGCTGACCTAGTTGAGTAAAGGTCAAGTCAAGTTAGTGTATAAATATAGAGTGTGTCTCTCTCATTTTATACATTCTATTCTCTCACTCACACTGTGGAGAGTGGCGCACTTGTGGAGGAGGAGGCTCTGCTGCTAGGAGAAGACTATCTCTTGTATTCTGGTTGTATCATTGCTCTATCTATCTTTGAGGAAGTTATTGGGGTTTTTCACCTTTATGGTTTTCCCCAAGTAAACTCTGTGTCTCTTCTGTGCTTGCATTATTGTGTCCATGAATGATATGCTGTAGATTTGATGTACATGTTGTTCTCTCAGTTAAGATCCTAGATCAGATTGAAGTAAATTTTGAAAATTTAACATTATGAATATTCTAAAATTCATTCAACCTTGATTCCAATATCTGTAGAGCCCTTTCTTCCTCAGGTTTAAAATTTTAAGAATGGTGGAGAGAACGGCTAAGTGTGGCTTTTGAGGGGTGATTGCTATTCACTACGTGTAGCTTTTATTGTTGTTTATTTTGCATGTAGTATTTGGTGGTACATTCCTTGTTTGTTTTCTTTTCAACTTGCCACACATCACCTTCTAATTGGTAATCCATCATTTCTAGTGGGGTCTCTACTTAGTTGGAGTCTAGATACTTGCTTAGCTTCCAGTTCCTTATATATATATATATATATGATCTTTGATTGTTGAAGAACCAAGTCATTCGTTTATCTTTCACCATGGTGAATCAACGTAGGCCATTGTGGGATTTCCTTTCCCTACCTTAGCTCTTGTTTTAACTTTTTTGCAGAGCGTTATGTGCCATAAATATTTTCCCAAGTTTAATCCTAATCATTGTGAAGTTTTAACACTAGAGTCTCTTATGGATATGAGAAAACCAAATGCAAAGTCTAAGCCAATTCTTTTTTCCATAATTCTTCCCAAAGTCTAAAATTGCATTTTGGCATATTTGATAGAATTTATAGTATGCGTATTTGTTTTCCTAATTACATATATAATATTAATGAGGATTTACTCTTGCTAGTGTTATTAGGTCAATACTAGATATCAAGGCAAGACCACGGGGGGTTCACTCACTGAACTTGTTGCATAGCACGACCGATCACATGATATTAAAGAATATCCCTAATTTCACTAAATATTGTAAAATGCCTCCTAAAATTGTATTGTTGAACCCCCCTCCCAATATACCTTTCCAATTAAGAAAACCTCTAGTTTCACCAAATATTGTAGGTATCCAATTTTATGAACCCATTTTTAATACGCCCTTTATATCATATTATTAAGATGTAGCAATTAGGAGCCCTAACGCATCTTAGTATAAGCAAATAGGATTTTAAATAAAATAATAGTATAATGATAATAATGAGCCCACCAAGATTGCAAAGGCAACTGATCAATTTGTAGTGTTGGATAGTGGAAGACCCAACAAAATAACAATGAGGAAGGAAAAATGCATAAAAGGAAACCCAGTCAAGATATCAATGTAACAAGGAATGTAAAAGACTAATAGTCCAATAGTCAATGCTATGCTTAGAAAAGATGAGAATTGCAAATGTTTCACACCACAACCTGTAAACCTACCAATTTTATATAATATAAATACAAGTATAGCCATATAGAGCTCATGTTTTCTGTAAGATTAATAAATTAAACTCCATAAAAATGCAAAATTGAAACACTTTCGTGGATGGGCTTCCATACCTCCCTATCAAAACAAACATCATTGATGTTTGAACCCAAATGAACATAAAAAACTCCTCTTACTTTCCAATAACACCATATGATCATGTGCATAGCCTGGATTTGGGTAGTTCACAAGATGCAATGAATTGCCTCCACTTCCTCTACATTTATTCTTGCAATCAAGGGAATTCACAACATTTATTTACCTTTTCTTGAGTTATATCTAGTTTTTTTATCTTTACAGGAGAGGGAAAATTCTCCATTGTTATGTTTCAAGCATGCAATAGTTATAAATATACACATATGGTGAAACTTGTATGATACCATTTCATGGTAATGATAACACATAGGGTATGTAAAAGATACCTAACCATCCCCCTCAATAAAAAAATATAGCCACAAAGAAACTAGCTATTTGAAGCACTACTTGAAATAGAATGCTTGACAATCTCTACCTCAATGCTCTAAAAACTTCAATGGATGGTTGCAGTGCATCCACATTGACATTAGCACCTTCTTAGCATAAATATCCCCATTTTCTAGCACAACATGCAATCAAAGTGAATAATTTGTGTGAGAGAAAGATAATGAACTACCTCTCACAAAACATTAAAATCAAATATAACACCATTTATATTTTTCAAAATTTTCATATAATATTAATGCTCCTCTTTATGTCATTATAATTTACACTAGGGATGATTCTAGAAACACACACCTCAACATATACTTTCAATTTTTTCTTCACATGCCTTGCAACTAAGTGTCTATTAGTGACATCGATTAATTTCACGACTTGCTTTTCCAACAAATGCTAGTTGCACCCATAACTTGCTAAGAGATATGTGATTTCATTAGTATTGAGTAAAACTAATCCCTATGATGTTTCAAAGTTAGAAGTTTCTTTAGAAAGAAAATCTTATAATTTTCATATTTCTTTTTTTAAGCCTTCCATTACAACTATAAATCTCCTTCTATTAAATCTTATAATTTGCATATTTCCCTTTTAGGGACTTTTTATTATAATTTTTAATCTCCTTCTATTAAGAGTAACTAGCATAGATCCATCTTAAAAGGGGATCTACCAAGCGCCGAGAAGGATGAAATCTCTCGAGGTGCAAACCCTTTTTTAGAGTGCAAATGTTTAGGAAGCATTTTAGTTTATCTAATTTGTGTAGTTTTATATAAATGCCATTGTAAATGTTTTAAATCTAATTTGATCCTACATGTTATTTTTTTATAATATTTTTTTATTTTTTAAAAGACACGTGTCAAATCCAATATGAGCACATAAGGAGTTACACATCCCCCTACTGGGTTGTAGAATGCGCCTCTTCGACACAATGAGTTCTCAAATGTTAGTGCCTCCTTAAAGACTATGTATAAGGAAATACATACGACCTACTTTGCCAACAAATGCTAGCTGCACCCCTAACTTGCTAAGAGATATGTAATTTTATTAATATTGAGAAAAACTAATCCCTATGAAGTTTCAAGGTTAGAAGTTTCTTTAGAAAGAAAATCTTATATTTTCATATTTCGTTTTTCAAGCCTTTTATTACAACTATTAATCTCCTTCTATTCAATATTATAATTTGTATATTTCCCTTTTAGGGACTTTCTATTATAATTTTGAATCTACTTCTATTAAGATTAATGAGTTCTCAATGTTAGTGTCTCCTTAAAGACTATGTATAAAGAAATACATTATTACCTTTTATGACTATGCCTATCCCTTATTCTTTAGGGTTTCTTTTTTATACCCAATCTAAATTTATTTTGGAAAAAAATTATTTGAGTGGATTTTATATGAAATGTTCCTTTCTTTGGTTTTCTTTTCAGTCACACTTTTAAGTGATAAGGGGACTTGCCACTTTTTTAGTTGATTAACCTTATCTAATTTAAGTTGCAGTAAGGATAACAACTCTAAGATTAATGTTAATAGTATCTCCAAACAATTTAGGTGCTTGAGTCTCTGTGTCCAAAACTTATTTGATTTCTCTCCAACCAAATTTTTAATTTAGGATAACACGAATTAAATTTGATATAAAGTGTGCTTAACCAAAGTAATGACATATACAAGAATACACCTAAGATGTGCTATTTTGATATTTTCAAATTATTGCATGTGCACTTAATAACTTATTCAAACAAATAGCAATAAGAATATACACATTAACGTTTTATAGAAGATGAAGGGGTAGAGGGTGTGGAAAATAGCTACAATGGTTTCACTTCATTTGTGCATAATTTCCATCCTTGGCTTATGTGCACATCAATATTTAGTTACATGTAGATTTATCCAATCCATATATGTTTACATCACAATATTGGGTGTGCAAGTGTCCATATCACAAGTTGAAATGCTACTCCTTGTGTGCATCATAATTGTCACCAATTATGATGGATATTTTGAAGCGATCCACAACTACCATAGGATAGAAATTTCCCTTGTTGGTTATTAGTAACTTCCTCCAAGTGTATCCATCGAAATCAAATCCCATGGTTTGGGATGTAATTGGAATATACTTTTCCATCTTCCAATTTTCTATCTTGGACATGAATTTGAATGTGCAACTCATTATGAACTTTTCTACCATATTAGACTCGCATAAATACCTCTTCAAATTGTTGGAATATACTTTTCCATCTTCCAATTTTCTATCTTGGACATGAATTTGAATGTGCAACTCATTATGAACTTTTCTACCATATTAGACTCGCATAAATACCTCTTCAAATTGTTGCTCCATTAAAAAATGCCATGATATTTTGAAATGGTGTTTCACACAAGAAGAGTCTATGATATCCTCAAGAAACAAATGACCTCCATCTTATAACAAGTCCTATCCTTCAATAGGAAACCTAGAAACTCTTATCTAGTAGGATCTACGTAGAGTTCTATAAAATCATGTATCTACACACAAATTATGGACAATGTGCATATGCATTTTTAAAATCTTGAAGTTAAATTGTTGAAATTGCACTAACATGGTTAATAGAATTGTTGGATGTATTGAGAGGAAGCATGCAACGATATTTTATGAATATTAAACCTCTCGAATAAGAAAACCATAATCTGACATTGAAGTGCATTGCTTGAAGCAATAATAAACCTAGGAATAACATGAAATAACAACAGAGAGCAAAGAATAATAAAGACACGAGAAAAATGGATTAGTTTATTATCCTAGACAAAAGAATTTTATATAAGAATTCAATGGGTCCACTCAAGACACGCATGGCTCAAGGAATAAGAAAGAAATAATCAACAAATCTTGAAAGCATCCAAGCATGGAAAGATGCATCTACATGCCATAATAAATAACTATCTAAAATAGATGGAAATGGATAAGTGTTTCCCTTAAGGGAAGGGCACTATTGAATGAGTGTTAACTACAATAGGAAATATTGAGTTGTGTCTGCCCAAGTTTGATGTCCTTGGGTTAAGAGTGCATCCTTCTTGTGGATACCACCCTAGGTATCTACATCATTATTTATACTTTCATTTTCGTCGTTGATAATAATGTGGAATTATTGCAAATGTGTGATCCCCCTATTGATGGGAAATTTGAATCTTTTCTATTTGTCTCAAGGAACGCGAGAGGATTTCCATAAGAATCCACCTCAATATCAAAGAATTGTTAAATATTAGGCAAGGTGAATACTAGAAAAGTCACAACTTGGTAACATATTAGTGAGTTAGGTTGGGTAGGATAAATAAAAAAATTGCAAAATGAATTTTGTTAAATAATTGTATAATTATCCAATTCTATGAAGCTCACATGTCATAATTGTTCCTTAATAATTTGTAATTGAAAATAACTAAAAAGAGGTTTGTCGTATGAGGTTACCTCATGTGGATCCATTCTAAATCCAATGTAAACTAGTTATATCTATCTGACTATACACTTATTCACATTACGAAATAACTTGTCTTTATGCAATGGAAACTTGAAAAGCATCACTAATTATTCTAATAGTCCTTAAGATATATTAAAGGTTTCTATCTATGTATCTTCTAACGATTTAGTGGTAACTTGACTTCAAATAAAAATTATTGATGGTTGATCATATCATCAGTACTCATGCAAACAAAATATATTGGACAGGAAAGCGTTAGCACTTTCTAGCCAATCCCCCATACATTCATAATTTATAAGATTGGTAGGTATGATTTCGGGCTATAGATCTATATGTGGAATACGAATCCCCCATACATTCATAATTGATAAGATTGGTAGGTATGATTTCGGGCTATAGATCTATCGGTGGAATAGGAATGTGGCTATCACCCTTTGACTGTGCAGCCATTCATATCAGACCTATCTACTAATAGATATTTCTGGATACCTCCTTTAGATGAAGGTTTGATTCTTGAAGCTTCTCCTCCTTGAAAGGATGGATTTATCGATTTATTGATTCTACTCCTACCCAACATTTTGTACAATGGCGTATGGATTGGATATCCCGAGTGCACATCCTACTCCTTGAGAGGTTTGAGTTTGAGTGTGTCTGGTAGGTCATGATTCCATTTGAGAAGCAGACCTATTTGAACTAATTTTGGAAATATGAAAGTTTTAGTCCCTTCCTCTATATACAATAGATGTATTTTTTTAAGATAGAATTCCAACAATAAAACCGATATAGTTCAATCTAGTGTGGCCTTCAAAATCGTCCTGCCATCTTCTTACTCAAGCAACAAATAGATTTCCAGGGACTAACCTCACATAAGAAAGCATAACATAGCCTAACATTGATTTTTTACCTATTCCTTGAAAGAAAGTCTTCTCCTTCACGTCAATATAGTGAACACACAAAAACACTTTGGTATATTGAGAAGGCAATTCTTGCATGCCATTGTATATCTACGAAAATTGTTTCCCCGATCCACGATTCATGAGATATAGGCAATTTGTGTTTAAAACATAACCTTTAAACCATGAATTCAGGGTGGATGGAACCATAAGGCTCTATTTGCAAGAAGGATCAGGGGAAAATAACTGTAAGAAGTCTTCATTCCCAGAAATTGGGGGCTAAATAATTATAAGAAGCTTCAATCTGAGAAATGGCCGGCGAAAATGGTTTCTCTCTGGTTTTCTTCATTAACTATATTTTATTTTAATAAATGTTGAACTAATGTTTTTTTACAGTACCCTTTCCACATCAAATATCTGCATCCTGAAAAAGAGAATCCAATGGGAATTTAGCCATTGTACTTGGTAACGACTGAGAGGAAGCTTACCATGTTTTCTGGGAAAGTCAAATTCTTGGGCTAATGGAGTTACTTCCATCTCAATGCCAAACCCAAGAGCGCTTGAAACCATTTCCCTCGTGGTTAAGCCAGGGCTTGATCTACCCTGCACATTTACCATAAAAATGATATATATTAGCGCTTCGAATGATTCATAATTATGCAAGCCATTATCTAATACCATATCTCTCTCCTCAAGAACTGAGAGTCACTCTGTCTAAACTGCAATCTTCAAATTAGTAGAATAGTACCTTTGGTTTATAAAGGAATTGAGTCGTTTAATCAGCATAGTCTCCACTGTGTGCAAGATTGACAATGACGACAGATGAAAGCAATAACAATTTTTGCCTCCTGTGATTAACTCCCCATAGCTCTAAGGAAATAGAGCTATGTGTGAAGGCTAAATGAGATCTCTATCAAGCTAATAGCAGGGGAAGAGTGGTGTGCAATTTTTATACCTACCCTATTAATTAGCTGCAATCCCTAACCTCTGCCAGTACTCCATTTGTTGCATTGGTTGAATGATGGTCGTTGGATGAGGGATAAAATTCCAAAGCGATCCATACCCCAAATTTCCTATCTTCCTGCATTATGAACCCACGTTTTGGGATCTCTACTCTGAGTAAGAGCATTAAAGGAGTAGTTGACAACTAATGCGAGATAACCCATTGCTTTCCATAAAAGTTATAAAATGTTTAGTACGCTTTATGGAAATAATATATATTCCAAAGGATTAGTGGATCCCATATTGGGATTACTATGGGGTCGAGCATATAATTGTATATAAGGTATTTAAAATTTAAATTATATATCCAAAATTATAATTCAAACATAATTCTCATTTAGAGATGGACTATATATTTTGCAAATAATAATTAGATTTTTATGCTAAATTCTAAGGAGGGGATATCAGCTAAATTGAGTAATTACATTGGTTATACAATCTCGTTATCTATAGACATAATCATTTGCATATTAGGTACAAGCATAAGTTTACTTAAGTGTGCCCAGTTAATCATAGCACAACTCATTATTATGATGTTTCCACTCATTGTGTGAACAAAAGACGAGAAATTGTTAATATACACATATACATATGCAAATCAAAATGCATAATAAACAAAAGAATGTAAATACATGTGGAGTTGTGTTATGTATTTTCAGTAGATATTTAAAAAAAAATTATATATATATATATACATATATATATATATATATATCTGGGGATGTTACAGAGCTCAACAACATTAATCAATTTCTTTTATTTAAGTCAAGAAATCCCTATAGGAAACCTAATTGCCTCTCATTGAGGGGAAAGGGTAGGAAAAGGTCAAAAAGAGGGAGGGACGCCTTCAGTGGGGGGTTACAAGCCAAGAGGAACTTGAGTAAGTGTGAAGCCCATGAATGTGTAGACTGGTACATTGAGAAAACAGTTTGAGAGTGTTGATGTAACAAGAGGAGAATCCCTGACAATCCCCATTGGAGAATCATTCTTTTTTTTCATTAATTGTGTGTTTCCTCTAACCTTAGTATGCACTGGTTTTTCTATTTTTTAATTCTTTCAGAGTTCATTCTAAGAGTAAATGGAACTTTCTTTTTTCTTTTCTCTATAGCAGTTATTACTCTTCCAAGGAATTTTTTATGTCTTTGAAGGGTACACAGCTATTCATGTTCTATAGTTATCTAAACTCCTGTCTATCTCACACTCTTCCGGAGATTAGTCTCATGTTTCTAATTGCAAGTATAGATAACCATAACTATGGATTCTAAAGGTGAGGTAGATTGACCTCTTTGAAAAACTATGATCTTTCTCATTCTGGATCATCTATCTAACACTAGGATAAAATACAATCTCTTCTCAAGGCCAGTATTTAGGGGAGTTCAAGATAACTTAAAGAAGTGATTTAAAGAAAAACTTACACGACAAGGTTTTAGGATTATTTCTTAACTGCTAATCATAAATATTGTGGTCTATGTTGATTCCTAGTATCATGTATGGTTTCTTTGTTATACTAGTAACTATTATGACACCTTATTTTGTCTTTTCTCATCCGGTGTAATGAAAGAATATATGCATGTTTATGTGGTCATGATAATTGTTGGCCCATAACTATTATGATACGTGTTTATGTTTCTTCTCAGGTTCTTAATGGAAGAATATATGCATGTTTATATGATTATGCTAATTGTTGGCCCAACAACGTGGCATCTAAAGGTCTTATGCCATTTCCTAATATTAATCTAAACAAAATGTAGTATAGTCATGAAAAGATCCTCCACACTTGAACATTAACTAATTAGATAGGAACAAAAAAAACATTGCATTAAAAATAACAATTATGTCCAAGGATGATGAGGAAGTTTGGCTATAGGTGAACTGGTCAGTTTAGAGGTCAAAATTTTTTGGGGATACATAAATAAGACAAAAGATCAATTTTATTGAGTGCAAAGATCTTTCATAAAATATATATTTTCCTTTTAAATTGATTTTCTTTTATGCAACTCTTTTGTACAATTGAGTAACTCATATTCTAAATTAGTAAGGTGCATACATGCAGTTTTAATGAGTCTATTAATTGCTTTCAATTCTTCTTATGCAATCATTTCACTATGTGAATTATCGACGCGATGAGAACTAGATGAAAACATTCATAGACGATTGTGTTCCTCGTTGGTTAACTTCTTCAATACATACTGACTTCGAAACTATGGTAGGTGCATATAAGTTTGGAAATGTTTACTTTGTTCGCTTACCACAAGATGTATCAAAGGAGATTGAATGTGATCCTATTGGTGGAAGAATTAGGTGGGACCAGGGTAAGTTGAATGGAGAACCCAATAAAGTCGAAGACATAATACAATTTCATATAGGGGATGTAGTAACATTACAGAAGGAATCACTTATACCTGGTGGTGGTGAATGTCTGATTTATGGGATTGTGTTGGGAAGTATAATGGCATTGCCGCCATTTACATCTAGAGAGCATGTTGACTTATTCTCACATTTGGAGATGCATTTGAGGTAGGAGGACCCTCCTTTGTGTGCCAGAGATCACATGGGTTATAGATAATCTTATTTTCCAGTGAAGGTAAGCCTCATCTCCTGAATGTAGTGTGATGATGTTTCTTTACAAATATATGAAAGGGAGCATCATAGTTGCGTTTTTTTTATTGCTCACATGGGAGTGAATATTTTTTTGCAGGATGTGATTGATGGTGATCTTTGTACGCAGCTTCCCACGTTGCCACCTGATTTGTAGTGCAAGCTTGCATATGAACTTGATCGCATGCATGGTGAAATATTGAAGAAACTAGAAGACATTAGGAATAAGATAATCTAATTGAACTCTTGCTCACATCTGGGAGCAATGAAAATTTTAGGGGCAAAATTCAGCCAATGGGAAAAATATTTTTAGATTTAAAATATAAAGTGGGTGAATTTTTATTATTAACAGTGTTGCAAATATCTTTGATTTCTCTCGATATTTCTGATTTTTTATGAGTATTTAGCTTGTTGATTTTTCCAAGCTTTTGTGATTGTCTTTCAGGTCTGAGTTTATAAAAATTAAGAAGTGGATTACATTTCTCCATAACTATAGTAGAGTTAAATTACATAGCCACAGTGGGCTTGTTATAAATCAAAAGAGTATATATGGTTCATTACAAGCTTATACCTAAGGTTTGAATGAAGACCCTTATGACAATATGAATGAAGACACTTTAACAAAACTGAGGATTGAACCATATCAGAGAAGCGAGAAGATAGTGTTTGCATATCTATGAAAACCCTAATGATTTATGCTTGAACCCAATACGCAAAGATAAGTTTTGGGGTTTTTACTCAGATAAGAAAAGATTTAATATTACTCACGATAAGAATGTATTGTAATTTAAATGCACAACAAATTCAGTTATAACCCTTTACTCACCAAGAAATACATCCTAGCATCCACGAGTTGGCTCGGGAACGGAGTTTGGATAGTGTTACTGGTGCCGAAAAGTCCAATTTCTAAGGGCATTGACACGGTGAAGCCAACTTTTAACTACTAATTACACCTACGTTAAACATCAAATCAATTAATTCATAATATTAAGCCATGTGTTCAAGCAATGATGACCTATAATCAATGACGATTAGAAATAATATGAATAGAGTCATTACTTGGTACTGTCCTCTTTCTTGACAATGAATAATTGGACGAACTATGCGTTGAATGATCATAGGTCGAAGATTACTGTATAAGAAAAATGATGACAAGGATTGGATACTAAGATGTCACCCCATTTAACCCTCATAATATAACCTTGCTGCAAAGATAAACAATGTCCTATAACAGAGTTAAAAATGTGCCAATTCAGAGAATTAATAATAGATGCATCCATGCTCTGTGAGGAGAAAACACTTTGATTTACTGACAATACAAGAAAATTAACTAAACAATTAATACCTGTAGCAAAATAGAAAACTCAATCTTGCCATACTATATGGTCTCCAAGCAAAAGTGTTATGGAACACGGGAAAACCAGATTTTACATAAAAAAAGAAATGACAAACTCTCCAATGTCCAGAGAAGAAGAAAATCTACTTTTGCATAAGCAAATGGCCCTTAGCATTAACCCATATGGGATGGTGCGCATTTTCCAGTTGCCTCAATTAAGATCCATAGACATTACTACCAAAGTTGTACTTTAAGTCATGTGTTGGTTGCATATGAGTTGTCGATTTTAGGGAGAGAACTTCAATTGTACTCAGTAGGTGACAAATCAAATCAAACTTTAATGTGACTTGGTGATTATGGAATTATGCACCATCCCTTGTATTCATAGAATGGTTGGATATTAACTTTAATGCATATTATATTGTAATACATCCCATGCTATACTTATTATGTAAAACGAAACCATTACGATGTAGTGATAACTTTTGTGCACGATTACAAGGATTGAATAGAGAGTATAAAACATTCACACCAATATGTCTAGATGGACTTGAGTCCATAACCATGGACTAATGTTTTTACTTTGGATTATTATTTTCCATGCAATGTAGTTCTTGGACTACTAAAGTGATAACTTTTACAATGTTTTCCTTTTTATTACATCCCATCTAAGACATTAAATTAATACTTAGGATGTCATCTTAAGTATTCTATTTACAATATTTTCCCGTGATTTTCCCTCTACCTCCCCTCCACCACTTCTACAAGAAATGTAATAAAATATACCCTAAATATTTGTATTTCCATATAACATAATTAATCCCCCTTGGCCCCTTAATACAGGGAAATATATTTTCTCATTTTCATATCGTAGTTTACTCCCCAATATGAATGGACGTGATAGGATATTGCCTACCAACTGACCCCCCCGTGGGAAAGACAACTAGTGTTATTTAATTGAGTTGTTTCTTTGAACGTAGATATCAATATGGGGTTGTGGAGACTATCCTTTCTGCACAAGGTCACACAGCCGCACCTTGGACGACATCCTGGAGGGTGTTGTATGCACCTTCCTCTCGAAAGATACCAATGTTTTCATACTTTACAGTTCATGTAAACTAACCTAAACTTTAATATTCCTAAAGAAGCATACTTGTATACTAACCTCATTCTTGTCAGCATACATACATCATACCAGCATATCACAAAGCTCAAGTGGTGTATCATGAAGAAGCTCAAGTGGCGAAGCATGATCAAAGCTCACTAGCTAAAAAAAGGCCTAATGGGAATCTATATCTTTATGGAAATATACCTATCTATCTATCTATAGTAATAGGAGATTGATATGAGATAGGAATGAGATATTGTATGATACATGAAGATTGAAAAGAATTCAACTTCTAGAGAATTATTTACATGAAATATCAACAAATTCGTTCGACCAATGGAGAGGGAAATATTTGATCTGAATTTGTAGGATCTTTATTAACCAAGATTTATGTGTAAATGTATCAATAGTTAAATTCTTAAAAGGCTTTAAAATGGAAAAATTAAAGAGAACACAAGCAAAAAATAATGAAGATGCAAACCATAATATGAGACAGCAGCTAATAACGGAGTTTGTCCATAAAGGACTACGTCTCCAGGCCCCTTATAGTGAGACCGATTTTATTATTTTTCTTCAAATGATGCCATATACATGAGTTCTAAGGACATTCTGAAATTTGGACCGTTTGCTGCAAAAACAAAGTGCACCACTACGTCCATATCGAAAAATCGTGAAAAATGAGTATAAACACTATATACTTTGCCTAGGACCTCCCCTGGCACGTATTACGAGAAAATCTACCTCCTATATTATACAGACCCACCTTGGGAACTATGTTGTACTTACAGTGCATTGAAATCCATGCCCATGTTTTGTCACCTTCATATTGTACCTATTTTGTGTAAAAATGAGCCATTTTATAACTCAAATTATACTTTTCAAACTCCTGGAGGGCGCGCTTATTTGGGGCTCCAAATCTGATTTAACTTAAAAATATAATATGCACATATGGTTTAAAAGATAGTGCAATATCCCATTGGTAATACATTGTGGAAACAGGGTGAAGATCCCAGGTTCCTATAGTTTTATGGGCTTATAGAACAACATGCAAAAAATTGACAAGTCAGACACCCTTCAGACTAGTGTATGGACAAGAAGTTGTTATGCCCATGGAATACATTGAACCAAGTTTAAGGAATGTTGCTTTCACCGGTATGTCTGATACTATTGCTATTGAATAAATATTGTCAAAGTTGCTTCAACTAGAAGCAGAGAAGTTTATTGCAAAATTTCAGCAGCATGTTCATAAAGACAGGGAGAAGGCATGGCATGATGGCCACATCAACAAGAAGCAGTTTCAGCGAGGAGACTTAGTTCTTATTTATGATAGTAATTTTTTCAAATACCATGGAAACCTAAGGATGCACTAGATAGGTCCTTATTTCATTAATTATGTGATAGAAGGAGGCGCGGTAGTGTTGCAGAAGCTAAATGGAGAACTCCTCAATGGATTGGAAAATTGAAGCCGACTAAAACCTTAGAGGGACAACCGTGTCTTCTTGTAGTGAAGGTATTTCTACGTACAAAAAAACTAATTTTTTTTGAAACCCCAAGTTATTTTAGTGTCGAAACCAAGTTTTTGTCAGAGTCATAATTTTAGGAAACCCCAAGTTTTTTTTAGTGTCGAAGCCGAGTTAGTGTTGGGCTCCTAGTTCAGAATTTTGTTGAAGTGCATTTTGTCGTAGTTTGATTTGTCAAAGTTAGTTAAGTCGAAGTCTTATTTGTCGTTTTCTATATAGCCATAATGGGAAATTGTATAGAAGACATATTTGTTCGAATTTGAGTTTTTGTCGGAATTGCTTGCGTGCTCAACAAATGTTATATTAATTACGTAAATGTTGGCGGCGTTAGTGGAGAATCTTGCATTAAATGAAGAAAAGACACACTTGTGTGAGCATGATTTCCAACGGAAATGGGTAATCATTGCAAGGAGTTAGTCGTATCTACTCAATTTCTTGGCAAACAACATTGACATGACAAATTGAAGGACATAATTAACATCCAAAATGAGTTGGAGGGGTGCTTCATTGTTCCCAATCAATTGAGTCTATTTAGATAAATTCATAACAGAGTGTTGAGAGAGTTAGACTATTGTAGAAGCTTGAATATTACTTTGAATCAATGGAGGCAGTTATGTACAACATGAGTGTTGAACAGATTTTAGTTTCAGAGGTTGTTTCCCGCACGGTTGCACCATTCGTGGAGGAGTAGCCTGAAATTGTATCAACTCATGTTCCAACAAAACCACCGAGGAAGAAAAGATCCTCTCCAAGGTAGGTAGCCATTGAGATGAACTCAAAGAGAAGAAATTATCAGGAGGCATCTGGGTCCAAAGTTGGCTCAACATCATTGATGCCACCGTATGTACCATCGAGGAATCCATCTGCGAGGCCAATGAAGATTGGAAGGCATGCAAATTACTATGTGGTGCTTCATTCCATTTCGAAGGGAATTATCATTAAGGGAGATATGATGGGTAAGATCGGTAAACTATCATATGCAGATGGCCACGACTTGAATAAATTCCTGGAGTTCACACCTACTAAGTACATGGAACCAGTGTTGGACCAGATAACGAAGAAACATTTTCTAGATACCATGCCATGGGATCTTGGATTGCAGCGGGAAGGTATTTTGTCATTGCTTGATATACTGCACTTTGTGCAGACAATAAAATTTAATGCATGTGTAAAATATTTATTGTTATGTGTTCATGGAGGACTTTTGTGGCTCAACAAGAAGATCTCTCTAGAATCAAACCTAATAGTGGAGATCACTAGGTTGCCGAAGGTTTGGCTTGACCCTACCTTATTTTTTGTGGGAAAATAAAAGGATAGGTAGTTGGCAAACTGGATGAAAACAAAGTACAATTTGATGAAGGATAAGCAGGGTTATGAGATAGCCTTGATCAATGACCAAACAATGCACTTTGCAACAAAGTAACTAGAAATTAAGCTGCTCAAGAAGTGTCGGTCAAATCAAGTTCCTACGATAGTTATTGCAGCTGCAGAGTAGTGTGTCCAGGGGGGTGCATATGAATTGGGCCACCTTCTAATTGAATGAGTTTCTGAGTGATTTCCAAGATGTGTTAGATGACACTAACCCATTTCATTATTCCTGGTTGATTTTTTTAATTTCCTTTGTTTTGTGGGAGGATCTAGAGGATTACCAGGCGATGGGTCGGTGTTTAGCTGTGTGTTATGAAAGCTTATGGTTCAGCAATGAGAGCAAGAGGCAGATTGAGAATAATGTGCAATTTTACCTGCACTTGGAGGTGCTTTGTTATCATGTCCCAATGGTGTCGTGGGTTGAAAAATCAACACTGATAAGGTTTAGGGGGTTAATCAAGTTCATGGATGTGCCTCACCATATGTATCTCTAGTCACAACATGATCCATACAAGTAACGGTCGGTATCAACATTTAAGCTATCGGAGCCTGAAATATTTGCAATAATATAGGACTATCCAATTGAATGGAAGATTGTTGTTGAACCTGAATAAATATCAAAAGACGAGTCAGAGTAGGATCAGCATGGTGATGAAAAAGACAAAGATCCAGTTGGGATCACAGGTTATCATAGGAGTACACAAGAAAAATCGTAGGAGGATGGTCGGGACTCAAGTGCAACAAAATCAGATCCCGAGACAAGTGAGAAGAGAAGAACATATATGAAGCAAGGACCAAGGAATAAATCAAAGGCATCAAAAGAAAAGGTTTTCTTGGCCTTGATGAATATGACATCAATATTTTGTATGATTGCATGACAAAGGTTGTGGAGGAAAATCCTAATCTTGTGGAGGAAATAAATATGCAGTTGTTTGTAGGTGTAACGGATCAGCTCGAAGAACTCCGATGACCTATCCATGAAATTAATCTCACTCCTATTCAAACGGGAGATTCACAGTAGACCAAGGAAATATAGGAAGAGAAGGTGATGCCACATGCATCAACTATGATGAGAAAATCAGTACAATTGCTGCCAAGAGAATTACATTTTGGGGATCTGGGTCTATATAGGAGAAATCTCAAAAGTTGAGCTATGTTGATTTGCAGTTATTGATATTTCCCATGTTCATGTTATAGAATTTGTAGTAGCAATTGGTTCAGGAGACCGATTTGAGAGAAGAAAAGGAATATGTTGAATTGATCAAGTATTGGATGCAACATACAACATTGCAAGAAGAATGCGAGAAGCCGACGAAGGAAAGGGAAGAAGTTTCCAAAGAGAAAGAGAAACTACATAATGCTATAGAGGTAGGTTGCCACATAGTATCAAAGGCAAAAGTAGCTGATGATATGGCTCCTGAAGAAAAAATACAGAAGTTAACTAGAGTCCTGCTGCGGTTCTGGGATAAGATTGGGGAACAAGAGGCAAATCTGGTACCGAGCACTCCATCGGAGGTAACAAAACAACACAACGAGGAGGTGGTTGGAATAGTTAGAACTATGAAGGACTATGGAAGGGAATGTTGTGCATTATTCAAAGAGGCCACACAAAATTGGGCCACCTTACTAGATGATGCAGATATACAGAGCATTACTGCTAGGCTGGAGGAAACATAGACTAAGATGGAAGAATTGAAGAATTATTTGAAGACGTTGTGACCTTCTAGGAAAATGATCAAGGTTTCTGAGAATAATAAGCTCCAGCAGGAATTCAACCAACTACGATTCAAGCATCAACACAGAACATAATTGGTTGAAGAGCTACAAGGTGAAGTTGAGCAATTTTTGCAAGTTATCAGTGGTGCGATTAGTAAAGTGAAAGAAGCAACAGGATGGGGTGAACATCAGAGACGTGTTCACCTTATGGGGGATCCGGTACAATGATTTTTCCAACATCTAGATGACTTATGACAAATTGTCGAATACTTGAAGTGGAAGTTTGCAGAGTTTCAGGCGAAGTCCAAGAACCCAATGAAACAATCTTGAAGTTGCACGGGACAAGCCACACATGAGTGTTGGTGGCCTGTTGGGACATGTAAAGTTTAGAGGGGAAATTTTTAAAAAATTTCAATGTAAATTGGGCCAAGGAAAAGTGGTCCAATGGGGAGTAGTCAACTCCGACGAAAGCAACTTAGAATCAAGGAAACTGGGTATTTTGACATTGTCTAGGGAAGAGTTAAGTGAGTAACTTATATTTCTTGTCGACATACATTAATGAGTGGAGATAGTTAGTGGAGTAGTGGGAGTGGGCAAAGCTTTTTGTTCCCTATAAATATGGAACGGGTTGGGAGATTTGGGATTGTTAGTTAGTTGGTTAGTGAGGGGGCGAGCTAGTAGATGTCCTATTTTGAAATCTTTTGTTTTGTCGAAGAAGAGTCTATTAAAAGTACAACATCAGGAGACGTTCTCCAAACCAATATGGTCCAACCAAGATGGATCCTCATGTATATAGGTGAACACTTTGATTGCCTTCCTTGTAAATTTTATTCTCCCATATATAGGTAATTGATCTACGCAATGATGTTGTAAAGTCTTGTTGGACAAGGATTCGAACTTGTGCGTCAAGTCATGATTCTCATGTGAACCTTTTGAATAAATTTATCCATGGGGTGGACCTCTTGTATAGAGGTGGAACTTCCATATAAAGGTCATGCTTTACTTGTTAAAAGCATTTAATGTTGTGTGATGTATTATTAACCATGATCACCAGATTGATATTAAGTCTCCTTTAGATACCGATCACCTCTAAAGTGAATTACTTTAGCATATGATCATTTGGTCTGGAATAATATACTACAATCACAACATCCGATAATTCTTCTTAGTATAATGTAATGTGATGGATAACTAAATTTAGCACATATTGACCATGCAGTAAAAAATAAAGAGATAAAGATAAATGCATAGAGAAAAAGAGAATTCCAATTTATCAAGAGATGACTAAGTGAACTTGAATTGTCAAGATTCAACTAAAGCCACAATGTATGCCTCGGTTAACTAAAGAACTCACAATGGTCACTACAAGTAAATCAACCAACATGATTTCAGTTAATAATAGTTAAATAAGTGTTAAATAAGAAGGATTAGTTAACTAAAGTGTTTTCACTTTAGTTAAACTAAAAGACGACACTTCAGTAAATCAAGGAGAACTCAAATTGATCAGCACAGTGATTTTATCAAGAAAGAATCAGTTAAAGAGAGTTAACTAAGTTCCAACAAAGAATATATAGTTAAATAAGTGTTATTGCATGATGACACTTATGTTAAACCAAAACACGACAGTTGAGTTGCGACACTTGCATGACGACACTTAATTTAGCCACTGAACTAAGTGGGAAATATTTCAATTAATAGGCGAGTTCATCCTAAGAGACAACTCAGTGAGATAAAACACTACATCAGAAGTGGGGCACACTTATTCATGCAAGATTGATGCTTCTATTCTGAGGGCGATTTCATCCTGAAGTTAGAAGAAGTTAATGCATGAGAAGAATGTATACATATGTTATTTGGGATTGAGAAGAATGTATACATATGTTATTTGGGATTGATGAATTCAAGTCAAGCAAAATCTCTTCCCCATTGAAGTAAAGGCTCTTCTCTTTGTGCAGGTTATTGTTCTTTCTTGTTATTGATGTGGTGGGAACATTGGAAAACACATCCGATTGATCTCTCTTCTCAACTGCTTCTGTATCTTCACCAAGAATGTTTTGGTGATTTGTTATCTTCCAAAAGCAATCTGCTATGTTGTAAAAGAAATCATTCTCTGCTATCCATTATATTATACTGAGAACAATTGCTAAGGTTTTTTTTCTCATAGTTTTGAGGATTTTCCTCAGGGTATATCTTGTGTTATGGATGTATGAATTTCATGTGATTGAATTGTCTCATTGTTATAAGTTTCGACATCTAAAAGAATTAAAGATCAAAACTCAACCAAATATTAACATGGAATCAGAGCTCAGGGCATGAAGGAGTTCATTTTTTCATGCCATCTAGAGCCTACATAGATCTTGAGAAGTTGAGAACAGTATTTGAAGAGTATGGCATCAATATCTGTACGACCGGAAGACCATCTTGAGTGCACCTCGGAATTAAACACTTGGAAGGATAGGATTCTCAACATCCTAGAGGAACATAACTTGGACAACTACATATCCACTGTGGTGGAGGAGCCTACATCTAATGTAGGGTGCCTCAAATTCAATAAATCTAAGGCCACACAGATCATCTATGATTTGGGTAAAATATAACTTGATGTTCGTGATCACACCCCTGAAGACCGCAAAAGAATGTTTCAATACATTGACTAATCTATATGAGAAGAAGGACCCAACTCAAAAGACGGAATTCAATAACAATTTATGAAACCTCAAGATGGAGAAGGACGAGACAGTATCCTCCTTCTTCACTAAGATATCTCAGGTAAGAGATCAGCTTATTAACATTAGAGGTGTAGTGGATGAATATCATCTCATCCAAACCGCATTTTACGGTATCCCATCTTCATGGGAGACATTCTTGGCTACTATCAATGGTCGAGAAGTGAATCCTGGGTTCCAAATATTGTGGCATGACTATATCCAAGAGGAAGGGTGAATCCAGAGAAAATCTATGTGCACTAAATAAGAAAATATTTCCCTTACGGAAAGAATGAATAAATGAACGAAACCCTTCTTCCCAAAGAAGTTCTATCATCCAAAGAAGAAAGATTTAAACAAAGGCTTTGACAAGTCAAAATCTATATGCTACAATTGCAACAAGAAAGGCCATTTCTAAAGAGAGGGAAAAGAAAAGAGGAAAGGAAAGTTTCATGCTTCTACCACCATAGAAGATGAAACCACTTAAAAGAATGCATCCAAAAAAAAGGAGACGAGAAGGGAGTTTTACCTTGTCTCAACCCTTTCAGGATCTGTCATCACAATTGCAGACACATGGTTTATTGACAGTGGTGCATCCAAACATATGACTGGTTACAAGATTTCCATCACTGACCTAAAGGAGAAAATGTTCACATGCATGTTAGAGTTGAGGGACAACTCAACGTATTCGATCCAAGGAATTGGATCCACCTCATTCCAACTGAGCACCGATTATATTCTACATGTGGAGTACATTATATATTTTCCATGCTTGAAGAAGAACCTCTTTTCAGTTTCGCTTCTTGAAGACAAGGGCTTCCGAGTTATTTCCATGGATAACAAAGCAATTTTATGGCCGAAGAACAAAAGCCTAGAATCTACTGTTGTGATTGGAGTTCGAGAGGGAGGACTCTACAAGGTATGCAGGAAGTAAATTCAAGCTATGATCACCACACTATCATTCCATGTGAGCTATGGCACCAAAGGATTGGACACCTACACTACAAAGCGCTATGAGGACTTCAAAAGGTGGTAAAAGGTATGCCCATATTTGATTTTGAGCATGATATTGTATGTCGGGTTTGTGCTCTTGGGAAGAATGTTAAGAATTTTTTTTCCAATAGTACTTATAGATCTAAAGGGATTTTAGATCTAATAAATTCTTATGTATGTGGTCCCATGTCATCCTGTGAAGAACCTGCAATAATTAATTAATGAAAACACATGAGATAGCAGAAATAACAGAACTCATAATCACTTTTATATTGATCACAGGCCACTTCGAGGGGGCAACCTCCTTTGAGCAAGCTCAATACAAATAACTTCATGGTACCTTCATTGGTCTCAACACAAACTTATATACTAAGTCTAGGCACCAATACCATGGGTCAATACCATGTGTCAATACAAACCATGGGCCAATACAAAATATGGATCAACAATTATGATGAGACGACTTGCAAAGCATATGCGTCCAACAACAATAATACAAACTATGGATCAACAAATACTACAGGACGACTATCAAAACATATGCGTCCAACAACAATATGCTAACAAAGAAAATATAAGGGTTGACATGGGTTCCTAACATCCCCTCTCCCTTAGAAAAAGCTTTGTCATCAAAGATTTAGATGTGGAAATTGATGCAGAATCTGAAGGAGTGGTTCCCTTGTAGCATCCCTGGGTTGCATTCCAGCCCACTGACACCTTTTGCGTTTCAGGGAGGATTGCTTGGAAAGCTGTAGATGAAGAAGGACCATATCAGCTGCGTGAAAAGTGCGCTCAGAACAGTGCTAATCAACTTGTTGTTTCAGTCGAATTCTTGCCATGTGAAGATTGTCCTTCAGAATGAGAAGAATCTGATAGCGGTTTCGTAGAATCGAGTCAATTGCCTGAACTAGGGAGCGGCTGAGCGTGTATGGAAGAAGAACTGGCGGTGCCTGTCGATAAACTGCTTCATATGGTGTCCTTTTATATGTGGTATTGTACCACTGGAGTGCTTCTAGGAAATCCATAGAAATAGCTGTCTACATCTGTGTAGGGATGGGAAAGGGTTCGAGCAGTCCCAAAAGGAGTGTCGTTTCACCCTTGTTGACCTGGAAAGTATCACAGTTAGCCACCATCTGTTGAATTTTCATTTTTAGTCCCTGCCAAAAGAAGTTACATTGTTCCCGGTCATACATTTTGAGGAACCTAGAGTGCCCTGCTGATGAAGAAGCATGGAGTTCATAGAAGAGATAGCCCTGTTGAACAAATTGCAACCTATTTGGAACAAGCAGAGAAATAACTGTAAGAGAAACTGGGTCATCAAATGTGAGAGAAGGAGCATCTATCACCATATTGTCCTTACCCTTCTTGTAAGTGATCGCATAGGCATACCCCATGAGTTGGATAACCCATTTCAGGTGTGTTGGGGAGGAGACCCATTGTTCCAGGAAATTTTCCAGGCTCTGGAGATCAGTCTTGATGCAGAAATAATTCCCTAATAGGTATGGATGCCACTTCTGTACTGCATGCAAAATAGCCATCATTTCCTACTGAGAAGTAGATGCGGCTAAATTCATACCGGAAAGGTCTCCTGAAGGCGACAAGCCCACTGGTTCAGCAAGGTCACTTGCATATCTATCCAAGGAAGTAGTGGAGACCGTTGATGGGTGCATCTGAATGGAATGGAGTTGAGCGATGACACCATGTGAATTCTTCTTAAGGATCTTTTCCAAGCGATGTGAACTGATGATGCGGAGAGACCCTTCTTGTAAGACCTTACATTTGTGTTGTTTCCCATTGACTGAAAACTGCATCCAAAGTTCAGCAAAAACCCATAAGATGGGGCCAAGTGTGTGTAACCATTGAACACCCAAAACCACATCACATCTTCCTAGGGACAAGGAAAACATGTCAGAGCGCAGGTTATAATCTTCTAGAGAGATACGCACATTGTGACACTTCCCCTTGCAAGGTAAGGTGCCCCCATTGGAAACCATGACTTCAAAGTTGGAGCAAGGATGGACAAAACAATCAGCATGTTTGGCAATCCGTGGGTCAATGAAGTTATGAGTGCTACCAGAATCAATGAGTAGTGTAAGAGGAAGCTTCTTGAATTAACCCTTGACTCACATTGTTTGGGGGGTGGTGACGCTGGATAAAGCATGGAGAGATATCTCTGGTTGTTCATCTTGAGATGGGGGGTCAATAGGTGGCTCCTGAATGTCGACCTGATCATCCATTGTATCTGGAGTTTCTTGACCAATTGTAGAGGCAGGAGGAGAATCCATATCCAAGAGATAGAGCTTTTGTTGAACACATCTATGTCCCCAAGTGAATTTCTCATAACAATCATAACAAAGCCCTTTTTCTCTGCGTGGATGCATCTCTGTTTCAGACAAATGCTTGATAGGAGTTAATCGAGGAGTTGGTGGGAAGGGAGGTCGTTGAGAACCCATATTTCGGAAGGAAACAAAAGTGGGTTTGGAGCATTGTTGGGCTGCAATCTTGTCTTCTGCCAACTTAGCCAACCCTAGGACTTCCATCATTGTGTTGGGATAAAACATTTTAACCTCTGACCGGATTTCATCCTTAAGACCATTAATAAAACAACTCCTGTAGAATTCATCAAACAATCCTTCTGTGTGATTGGCTCGTTTCTCAAATTCTGTCTGATACTCTCTTACAGTGCCACTTTGACAAAGTTTAGTGAGTGCTCTGGTGAAGTCATCAAAAGCACAAGGACCAAATCGTTGCAAAAGGAGTTGGCAAAAATCTGTCCATTTTGGCTCGTCATGAGCCTTGATGTACCAACAGTACCATTGAAGGGCTTCCTATGCCAAATGAAAGGATGCAAATGGAACTTTTGGACATCAAAAGTATTATGCAGACTCAAATATTGTTCTGCACGATAGATCCATCTAGTTGGATCAGTACCATTAAGGCAAGGAAATTCAAGCTTCGGACCACAGAAATTGTTGGAAGAAGAGAACCCATTGGCTGCCAAAGATTCATGTTGTCGGTTATTGTTCATGGTTGAATGATGAAGATGGAGGCTGAGAAATTTTTCATCTAGATCTTGGAGTTTGGTTTGGATGGTTGCAAGTGCTTCCTCCATGGTTGTTGCTCTTGCACGGGAGACAACCATAACCAGGAGTTTTTTTTTTGGGGGGGGGGATGGATAGAAAAACACAAACACAAGCTTATTTACTAAAGGGAAATTTGGATTTGGGAAAAACTCGGAGGGGTAATTGGGGTTTGAGTAGCTTTTGGACACTTTCTTATGGACAGGGAAGCAAAATATGAGGATTTTAGAAGCGGGGTGAAAGAATGAGAAAAATTGGCAGAGAGGAACAAAGAAGCAAAATTAGGAAAGGAACTCGGTGGTAAAATTTGAAGGCGATTGGGTGAATTCCGAAGAAGTTATGGCAAACCCTAAAAATAAACAAATGTGGGATTTCGGGCTTTGGGAAGTGGAATTGGGGATAGGGTCCTCAAGAATGAAATATGTAGAATGGGATTACCGAGGTGTCAGGGAAGTTTTAAGGGAAATAGAGTGAAAACAAGGAGATATGGCCAAAAAATAGAATTTCATACTCATTTTTTTTTTCAAGAATGGATCTACAACGACACGGAAGGGATCTGAAACAGATAGATCTGAAGTGGTGCCGATTAGATCAAAAACAGCTGGATCTTAAATAGATCTGAAATGGCTGGATCTGGAATGGCTTTCAGAATAGATTTGAAACGACGCGGTAGTGATTGACAACAGTTCAGCTGAAAATAGATATCGACCCCAGCTATGTGCGGATTCCTAACAGTTCAGGGGTTTCACTCGACCACCAATGATGTCTGATGGCTTGCGTATTGGGGAAGTACCCCTCACTCTACGGCTCAGGTAAAACTGATAACCACTTTGCCACAAACGACAACTCTTGGTTTACCTCACGGGTGGGAACTAGTCAATCAGGTAGGGGTCGTTTCCTTTTTCGCTGGCAAGTCCTCTCAATGGGCCAGCTACTTTGGGGTTCCTATGGTACTCCTCACAATGATTTTTAGGGCTTATTCCGAAGTACTTCCCACAGTTAAGTGGATAGGGATTATTCCCAGATCCGAAGCTGCAACAAATGCAAAAAAAAAATTTTGACAAAAATTTCACCCAGCGAGCCCAAGAAAGTGCTCTGATACCAGATGTGAAGAACCTGCAATAATTAATTAATGAAAACACACGATATAGAAAAAATAACAGAACTCAGAATCACTTTTATATTGATCACAGGCCACTTTGAGGGGGAAACCTCCTTTGAGCAAGCTCAATACAAATAACTTCACAGTACCTTCATTGGTCTCAACACAAACTTATATACTAAGTCTAGGCACCAATACCATGGGTCAATACCATGTGTCAATACAAACCATGGGCCAATACAAAATATGGATCAACAATTACTACGGGACGAATTACAAAGCATATGCATCCAACAACAATAATACAAACTATGGATCAACAAATACTATAGGACGACTTACAAAACATATGTGTCCAACAACAATATACTAACAAAGTAAATATAAGGGTTGACATGGGTTCCTAACACATCCCCCTCCCTAAGTGGCTTCTTATATTATGTACTATTCATAGATGATTTTTCTAGGAAGTCATGGATTTATTTCATGAAACCTAAAAGTGAAAATCTTAGCAAATTTAAAGAGTTTAAATCCCTAGTTCAAAATAAAAAAGAAAAGCACATATGTGCATTAAGGTTTGATAATGGAGGTGAATTTGATTCACATGCATTTAATGAGCTATGTAGTGATCTAAGAATATGTAGACAGTTAACAGTACCATACAACGCTCAGAAAAATGGGGTTGACAAAAGGAAGAATAGAACCATATGTGAGGCTACAAAATCCATGATGCATGATCAAGATATGTCTACCTCATTATGGGGCATAAGCCACCAGTACAGTTGTGTACATCCAAAATAGAATCTCGCATGCCATTCTACCCTCAGAAAAATGGGGTTGACAAAAGGAAGAATAGAACCATATATGAGGCTACAAAATCCATGATGCATGATCAAGATATGTCTACCTCATTATGGGGCATAAGCCACCAGTACAGTTGTGTACATCCAAAATAGAATCTCGCATGCCATTCTATATGAGAAGACACCAGAAAAAGTTTTTACCAGTGAAAAGCTAGACATATCACACTTGAGGATCTTCAGGAGCCTAGTATACATTCATGTACTGAAAGAAAAGAGAACAGAGATGGAGCCTTCTGGAAAGAAAGGCACCTTTGTGGGTTATAGCAATTCATCCAAAGAATACCGAATATATGTATCTGATGAGAGACACATTGAAGTCAGGAGAGATGTTACCTTCCATGAGGAAGCTTCTTTCAAAAGATCAAAATAGATTCAATGTGATTCAGAGATGGAGGATCCTGAGTCTTATTCTCCCCCTTTAGAGTTTGAGAGGGAGAAACCAAAAGATTCCTCAGATCCGCTAGCTCTTGAAGAACTAGTAGAACTGATTGAGAGTTCACCTAATGAACCTCGTGCTAAAAGAAGATCTGCTTTGTGACACGATATCTAACAAAATGCATAGAAACATGGAGCACCATTAGGCTCATCCAGAGAGCGCAAGCAACCTGACATATATTCAAGGTATGTTGCACTGATGAGTCACATTAATGATTCAGAACCATCCTCATATGAAGAAGCTACAAAGAAGCAAGTTTGGAAATATGCAATGACAGAAGAGTGCAACTCTATAATGAAGAATTATGTTTTGGAGGTTGTTCCCAAACCTAATGGGAATTCTGTTGTGACTTCTAGATGGCTTTACAGGATAAAGAATTCTACGGATGGTATAATTGAGAAGTATAAAGCCATATTTGTTTCCAAAGGTTTATCTCAGAAATAAGGCATCGATTATGATGAGACCTTTGCTCATGTATCAAGGTACACCACAATTCGAGCAATGAATGCACTTACATTTATTATAGGATAGGAACTTCACCAGATGGATGTGAAGACAACCTTCCTTAATGGTGAGGTTTAGGAAGAGGTTTCTATTCAGAATCCTGAAGGATTTGTGGTGCATTGGAAGGATTCCCATGTTTGCAAGTTAAAGAAATATCTATATGGGATTAAGCAAGCCCCCAAGGATTGGTACTCCAGAATTGATAGCTACCTTCAGAAAATAGGCTTCTGTAAGAGTGAAGATGATCCAAATTTGTACTTCAAAGTAGTGAAGAACCAACCATTGATAATGGTTCTGTATGTTGATTATTTGCTTCTAAATGGAGAGGAATATCTGATTGCTTGGTGCAAGAGGGATCTCACCTCAGAGTTCGAGATGAAAGACTTAGGTATGATGCACTACTTTCTTGGCCTTGAGATTTGGGAAATAGAAGATGAAATTTTTATATCTCAAGGGAAGTACACTGTGGATATATTTCATAGTTTTGGCATGATATATTGCAAATATATGACTACACCGATGGTTTCCAATTTGAGGAAAATTCATGAGTCAATCTCTGGATCAGATCCAGTAGATCCCACTTTATATAGACAACTTATAAGCTTGCTAATGTACTTGATACATTCGAGGCCTGATATCTGTTATGTCATGAGCATTATGAGTCAATTTATGTATGATTCGAGACACATACATTGGATATCTGCTAAGCATGTGCTTAGGTAACTTCGAGGTACAATTTCATATGGACTCAGATCTTCCTCCAGTGGAGGATTCATGTTACTTGGTTATATAGACTCATACTAGGTAGGAAGCATTATGGATCATAAGAGTACATATGGCTACAATTATAGCCTAGGATCAGCTATGATATCTTGGTCTAGCAAGAAGCAGGGATATGTATCCCATAGCACTACAAAAACATAATACATAGCTACTAGTGTTTCCTGTCGAGAAGCAATGTGGCTTAGAAAGATACTTGAAAGGTTGTTCAGTGAAAATATTGAGCCTACAGTTATTAGGTGTGACAATCAGAGTTACATCAAGATTTTTGAAAACCCATTGTTTCATGACAATTCGAAGCACATTGCAATGAAGAATCACTTCATCCGAGACATGGTCGAGAAAGGTTTAGTGAAACTCTAGTACATTGCTACTAATGAGCATATTGCAGATGTGTTGACAAAGTTTCTGTCAGTGACAAAGTTGAGGTACTTCTGAGACAAGCTTGGTATAGAAAAGAATGCTTCCCTCACTAAGAGGGAGTGTTAAATGTACAACATCATGATACATTCTCCAAACCAATCTTGTGCAACCAAGATTGATCCTCCCGTATAGATGTGAACACTTTTATTTCCTTCTGTCTAAAGGTTATTCCTCCCATACAGAGGTAACTGATCAAAGTAATGATGTTGTAAAGTCTTGTTGGACAAGGCTCCAAACTTGTGTGTCAAGTCATGATTCTCATGTGAACCTTTCGTATAAAGGTATCCATGGGATGGACCTCCCATATAGAGGTGGACCTTCCCTATAAAGGTCATGATTTACTTGTTAAAACCATTTAATATTGTGTGATGTATTATTAACTATGATCACCACATTGATATTAAGTCTCCTTTAGAGATTGATCACCTCTAAAGTGAATTACTTTAGAATATGATCATTTGGTCTGGAATAATATACTATGATCACATCATCTGATAATTCTTCTTAGTATAATGTAATGTGATGGATAACTAAAGTTATCACATATTGACCATGCAGTAAAAGATAAAGAGATAAAGATAAATGCATAGAGAAAAAGAGAATCTTCGAATTGATTAGGAGATGGCTAAGTGAACTCGAATTGTAAAGCTTCAGCTAAGGCCACAATGTATGCCTTAGCTAACTAAAGAACTCACAGTGGTCACTACAAGTAAATCAATCAGCATGACTTCAGTTAATAATAGTTAACTAAGTGTTAAATAAGAAGGACTAGTTAACTAAAGTATTTTCACTTCAGTTAAACTAAAAGGCGACACTTGAGTTGCGACACTTAATTTATCCACCTAACTAAGTGGGAAATATTTCATTTAAGAGGAGAGTTCATCCTAAGAGACAGCTCAGTGAGATAAAACATTGCATGAGAAGTGGGGTGCACTTATTCATGCAAGATTGATACTTCTAGTTTGAGGGTGAGTTCATCCTGAAGTTATAATAATCCCATGCACATTGAGAAGAATGTATAAATATGTTATACGAGATTGATGAATTCAAGTGAAGAGGATTCTCTTCTCTATTGAATGAAAGGCACTTCTCTTTATGCAGGTTATTGTTCTTGCTTGTTATTGATGTGCTGGGAACATTGGAAAACACTTCTGATTGATGTCTCTTCTCAATTGATTCTATATATTCAACAAGAATGTTTTGGTGACCTCTTATCTTCCGAAAGCAATCTTCTATGTTGTAAAATAAAGCATTCTCTATTATCCATTATATTATATTGAGAAGAATTATTGGGGTTTTTGTTCTCATAGTTATGAGGATTTTCCCAAGGTATATCTTGTGTTATGTATGTATGAAATTCATGTGATTGAATTGTCTCATTGTTTCAAGTTTTGGCATCGAAAAGAATTAAAGATAAAATCTCAACCAAATATTAACAAATTCACACAATCTGTAGGATGTGTGCACAGGTCTATCGTAAGGGAAGGAAAAATATGAAAATCATTACAAACATGAAGTGCTTATTTTTGGTCTTGACTCATGAATAAAGAAAGCACTTCCATGGTTTTCTCCCATTTTGGTTTCGACGTTACACCTAGTGTCTAATCTGCATGTTTCCTATGATGTTATGTTCATTATTATGTTATGCATATTACTGAAAGATCAATGAAATATGTGCATGAATGTTATATGAATGTATATCTATCTTGGTTAACTAAAGGATAGATGCAAATAAATTTGTGAAGTATTATGTAAAGTGATATGTCAATGTTAAGAATCTCAGGTTTGTGTCACACCCCTTTGCTACTGTAGGTGAGACTTCATCTGCTTCGTAGATGTTGTTGAAAGGGGTTAACCCTTTCAGGACGATATTGTGGGGTTTTGTTGGTATTAGTAGTATGTGAAACCTGGTCAAAGTAGAAGTGTGCCATCACCTTCCTCCAAATATTTCAATGAAATATGTCAAAGCAGTTGTCTAGATCTGCAGTCGTGACTAATGGGTATCCCACCATCGGGCTGCTTGTATCGTGAATGTTTCGAATAGGGTTTGCAGACGTCCTTTCTCACCTATGGTTATAGATTCTTCTTTGAGATTCAGTACTATAAATTCTCATTCTTTGAACCTCAAGGGAGGTAGAGCTATTGGTTTTTTTTTTGTCAATATAAGAGTTGGAATTTGTTTTCTGTTTTTTCAAATATTTTTTGGATTGTAGTTATTGTAAATCATTTTCATGTTGGTCGTCGAGGGATGGATTCAACCGTTCAACATTCTCTTGCATGTTTTTTGTAGTTTTCAATCTTCTAGATGTATAATTCTGAGTTGGAATTTTTTTCGATGGACATAAGGGAACGAAGATGAGTTTCGCCAAATTCATTGGGTTCTAGTGAATCTTCATTGTCTTGCAGGGCTTGGTATAATTTCATTATATACCCATCATTATCATCTGGTTCCGCATAGGGTTTTCCTTGAGATGGATTGATGGGTACTATTACTTTTTGCCTTCGCCTTTCAATTTGATTCTATCTTTTTCTAAGGAAATAAAGGATTTCATTTTGTGACCCCAAGGCCGACTGACTAATGCTAGGAATGATTTGAATCCTTCCCTTAGATCAATGATTTCAAAATCAATAAGTGTGCTTATACCGATACTTTTGGTATTAACATTTTTCCATACTCCAATAGGTTCGATCAATCCTTAGTCATAAATTTTAAGGTATATGCTCAATTCTGCTAGTTGTTGTCAAGCCAAAATTTCCCACATCAACCTTGTCATTATATTAGCATGCGACCCAAAGTCGAGGACGACTTGTGAAATGTAGAACCCTTCAACTTCGAGTTCACTAAGGGGTTCAATATCAATTTTATCTTTGTGATTCAAACCTCAAATATTTTTGGTGATCCTTTCACTTGCTGAGTTAATAATTTCGAATATTATACATTAACTCAATTAATTGTGCAATAGCTTCTTCCTTTGTTAAGAGTTGTAATAACTCTTTAAGTGTTTTATTTATGGTGTCTGCAGTGTTTTCTTCAGCTGTAACTTTTGTAAATATGTTTGTAGCATTGGTAAATATTTCTTTTTTCTTTAGTGGGTTAGGATAATCATCTTCCTTTCTTTGTATTCTTGTGACATGAGGTTTATCCCCTCCAGTCTTTGTACCTTGTCTGGTGGTTACATGCAAATTTTTACTATCCAATGCATCATGGTTAGAGACACTGGACAAGAGATTAACATTCCTTTTTATTATTAAGTGATTCTAACATGATGGGGCACTCTTCTAAATTGTGCTCTCCTACACCACATTTTGTACAAAATTTTCAGTTTTTTTTGTCCTTTCATGGACAGTTAGGACTTATATTTTATTCACTGCATAACATGAAGCAACATAGTTTTCCACAACTCAGTGGCCTATATCCTCTATTTTTGTATATTCCACGACCGTTGTATCCACCTCATTGGTTATTTCCATTGTTTCACTGGTCGTTGTTGTGATCATCCCGTCTTTTCTGCTCGATAATTTATTTATGGTATAATGTATATAATTTGCTTTAGTTTTTAAGTTCTTGATACATTTTGCAATCGAATGCTATGTTGTTCGACATATTCCACCCCACTTTTTATTTTACATTTACGGCATTATAGGGGTATTCTTTCATTGAATGAGGTTCAAAAATTTCACATATGTCACAAAAATAGCTTATTTGTGTCATGTGGAACTTTTCAGGTTTATGCTATTATGGAAATACTCTTGTATTTTCTTCAAGTTGTTTTATTTTTCTCTAGTATGTTCTTCGGTCATCATGATATCTTCTTTTCTCATCATAGAGGAAATTGTCTCTCGTGTGGCCTTTTCTTGATCATGTGGTACACCATATGCCATTATTCATCATGGTAAGATGCTAAAGTGACCTTTATATTTTCTTCTAGTCATCTTTCGTTGGGTCTGGTCGAGTAATATGTGTTCGGCTTGACTCTTATAGATTTATTTAAGACATCATCATAGGTTGTATATTCATGTAATATGATTCGTGTCTTAATTATGAGTTGCATAACTACAACAAAAAATTGTATTACGTCAACTTGGTCCATCTTTGACGGCATTTGGCTGAGGAGACCTTTGCATCTTCTATCGCATTCACATACAGTGTCTCTCCTATTCATTGCTTGATTTATTTTAATTTATGTATGACTATATGCTTTGTGTCGTTGTCTTTAACAATATCTAGGAATTTATCTTTTATTTGTTGTTTTTTCTTGGGACCTTCTTCCATGAGATTCATGTACTAGGTGAGAGCTCTATTTCTAAGACCTCATGCAAACTGTGCAATTTGTTGGTTCTCATCATTGATAAGGTTATCTTTCCAGAGTGCTTCGCATACAAACCAATGTTTCTTGGGGTCACCATCCCCTTCAAAAATAGGAGTATTTACTAGAATGTGGTAAGCCATATTGATAGAAGTAGAATTTTTACTAGTCACTAGAGTCGAATGAATTACTGACTAACTTACTACGTGATGCTTGTTGTTAACTTCTTGTGGTTGTGATTGGTACCACGACAGACATACTTCTTTTGAGGACTCTTTGTCACTAGGTCGGATAGTACCCGATGGCGTAGTCTCTTCAATCAGTAATGTTGTTGGCAGGGGGTGTACCTCCACATGCTCTAAATAAAATAAATTAAAAGAATGTCTTTTGAATTCGAATGTGAAGGTAATATAGTTACCGTGCACTGGTCATTGTATCATCAACCACTCCACAATTCGTCTACATCGATCTAGTCGATTCCATATGCTACTATTACCTAGTCCTAATCCCATGTTGCACTTGAAAATTTTCCTAATGGTTGGCCCAATCGTCATTATCATAGGTACAAACTCAATGGGAGTCGAGGAATCTGGAATTGCAATGTGTAGAGATTGTGGGGTCAGCACCATCGCATGCAACCTATCTACCAGTGTCAACATCTCACCTTATTTCTCTTCTGGTCAACTTTCCCTCGACTCAGTTAGGAATTTTGGTTGCTCAACCATCTCGAATGGGTTTTGATTTAGTATTATTTTTGCACGCAAAGGACTTGCAATATCTCTTAGTTGCTCTCGCCGCTTGTATATTTTCTCTCTTTCTAATATTTGGATATCTGTTATTGGTTTGTGAGCATTCAGGAACTTATTTTGTTGGAGCGGACTTGAATTTTTACATGGATTCATTCTATTGTTCTTCTTTCGACTAACATCATTCTTTTATTCAGAACATATGGATGGTGAACCCCCCATTTCCGAACCGAATCTTATTGTTCGATGAAAGTGGGTTTAGCAATAGGCTTCATTTGTTCAAAAAATATTCCCACTCGCGTTCATTGATGTAGCGCTCTTTATCTTTCTACATCTTCTCCCAACTTGATGAAGCGGGCACGCCCAACAGAGTTCGTGGTTGGACTCTGTGACCAACTTCGTTTTTGATTAAGAATTTATATAGAAAACTTGGTATAGAGCAAAAAACTCCTTCATGAAGGTCATTGTAGAATTTGCATCGGACTTGGTCAACTAATGATATTTCTTCTATAGATTTTTCTTCACAAAATTCTTTGCATATATTTTCAAACCATTCATATAAATTCATCCTTCCTTCATTATAGATCTTGTGCATTAGGAATCTTTCATTCTTGGCATCCAACTTGGTCATGAACAACGTCTATACATTTCCTTATTTCATGGGGAACGACTTCGATGAATCTTTCATGTGACTCGATGAAGAACTTTTCTTTGTCCTATGTGAGTTCCAACTTGTTCCTTCTAGCATAGTTTTGTATATAGTTTGCAATTTTCTAGTTCCACTAGGCTCTAATTTACTTCTTGCTCACCATATGTGTACATGCTTCATGTCTCAGGTCAGTACTACCGGCAATGGAACCAAGTTGCAATCCGTGGGATTACATGGATTTACTGGTAGTGCATTGATCATACACATAAATATACATAGCATGCATAATCATAGATACATTAGAGAGAAAGAGAATAGAGTAATGGGAACCAAGGAACAAGTATTTTGTATTATCAGATAGACCATATATGTACAAAAAGAATATCTATTTTCTTGGCTCACCAACCTATTATATATTTCATACATATAGTTATTTTTTATGGTTTCATATTTGTTCAGTCGATTATCATAACCGATCCGATTATCTGAGCCAAATATGTGCTATTCAGTTAGGAGGACCTAGTTGGATGTCCAACTAGGCTCATCCAATAGGAAGATTACCTAGAACTCACAAATTTGGAAACCATCAGTCCAATCTCCCAAAATCAACAAAAATAGGTTTTGGCAATTGTGAATCAAACAATAAAAAATGGCTTTCTAAAGGTATGCCACCACCCCTATTTATAGCCATTTGGCCCAAACTTCATGTATCCCTTTTAGGATATATCTATCTTCATTTAAAACGCTATCAACATTGTCGCAATCAAGATCACAAGTGCTTCGTCATGGTACCCTTTATTTGATTTCCCATGGAACTTCACTAGAACCCCATTTTTTGACCATTTCCCTGGGTACATTTACCCATTCTTAATATTGTTTACACCATTGAAATTTTTATCATGTACACTCTTACCTTGTGTTATTTTTTTTATGTGTGCAGGATTTCATCCAGACCACATGGCCTCCTTATTAGGTATATCATCTAAAATTGGCATATACAATCTGTGTCCCCCTATATACATTGCATATATCACATCATACCAATAATATCATTAAGGTTTTCATCTTCTAGCAATTCACACCATGCCCTCCATTGCAACCTTCCTTTATCGGGTCACAACATTTTACCATCATGGATGTGCACACCATTATAACCCTTTTTATTAGGGAACCCATGCTGCTTCACCTTAATACCAAGGAATTCATTCACCATATCACCAAGGAAGTTACATATCTAATCCTTGATGCATCTTTATAACCGTCCCTTTAGATTCCTTGACACAATATGGTTACAATTCAGAAATGTCCTATCATCCCCACCATGATCAATATACCATTTGTGTTCATCTCCATCTCATAAACCCTCAAGAAGATCCAAAATGGGTCCCTACTAGTTTATTATGACACAATCAACACCTAACCATCACCAAAGGAACACTCTACATGGTATTTACTCATTGTGCACCTATCTTCTTATTTGTAGCAATTCCCATTACTCTGTATTAATTTCTAAAAAGGTGTTCTCTAACACAATCAAAACGAGGGAAAATTTTAATTTATCATTCATTATTCTTTTGGAAACAACATCCCTAGTCACCCTTTATTAAAGTAGTTACCTTGTATCACTTCATGCCTCCTTATCAACACCTTCATTGTTACCATTATCACCCTATTACATGAACTAGTTTACCCATCCTAGTTTGACATTACTAACCGATTCTAGTTTACATTCTATTTAATTCATCAACCCCTTCTAAATCTAATTCACCCACCACCATTGGTTGAAGATAGTTTCCTAGAGTTAGATACCCATGTGTACTCCGATCAAGGAAATTCATGAGGCTCATACTTACCAACTTGTGTCGTCTTAGTCTGTTGTCATACAAGTTAGTTACAATATGTTCTTGTTCCTCATCAGCAAGATATAGATCTTGTCATTTTCATTATCTCTCATCAACTTCAACAACACCCACTCTGATATTTACAGCAGTAGTAATTGTACTTTGGTTCCCTCTCCATAAAAAAGGTTAACCTCAGACTAAGCAGAGAGAACCATCATTTCTCTCTGCCTCAGTAGTCACCCCTATGATCGACATCAAATCCTTTATCTCATCAAAGGGATTTGTACGTTCCAGTGGTTGCATCTTCCCAACTATGAATGAAGAATTTTAAAATATGATATTATAAGTTTCCCACCTTGCACCTCCATCATTGTTCAGTTCATGTACCCCAGTGGGTTTTTTGACATCATTAGTGATCCCCCCTGGGTTAATGCACAAAGACTCATCGAAACTTTGAAAAATCATTGTCACCTTATCAGTGCACCATGTACATCTACTTATGTAGGGACTAAGACCAACTTTGACCATATCCCAATATTTTAGAGAGAATACCCCTCAATCTTCTCTTTTTCTATTTTACTTCAAAAGAATTATCATGAGCATAGGAATACCTACCTCATTTGTATAAAACAATTTTTTTATGTGTCACCTACTAGTTTAGTGCTTCATCAGTTATCACTGGTACTACCCCATGGAATACCTTTTACTCTCAACAATTTATTTCTTTTTATCACATTAACAGAATATCAACATGAGGGAAAGAAACGATGATGTGTTTTAGATATATGGGTCCCTCTTAACCTCACACATTATGGGGCATTTGTTATCACCTACATTTTGCACACATGCAACATTTCAATGATTATTACATAAAGACATAATTCGCATATAACTTGTAGAACACAAGCCTTCTTCATTAACAAAATCAACATGTGAAACAAAGAAATGAATCATAAAATCACACTTTTTTCCAACTATGTGGGTCTGTAAAAGGAAACATGTGAGACATCACATGGAAAATTCCTCAAAACCCATGCAAATGTACTAACACCTGAACCATTAAATTTCGTTGCACTTTCAAATCTTTTCCACCACATTTTGGCACCAAGGAATTTGAATTGGCCTTCTTCACTTGCTTGGGCATTCAATAGCCCCATATTTGTACCTTGAAGCCACTTCATAAGAGGGAGCATTCACCTAAAGAACTAGTTTTTTGTAGACCACCATTTGTCCTATAAAAGGAATCCATGAGCATGAATTTCATAAGGAGAAATTAAGAGCAAATTTATGTTGCAAGAATCAGTTTGAGAGAACCATCTTTCATCCTCATTCTCACCACACATTGACATTTCAAACTCACTTAGATTATTCCTCAAGAAGCAAGTATTTTCCCTTCATCATTCCAGGTTAGTTAGAAATCAATTTGAGAGAGAGCAAAGTACCCTCCCAAAGGGAATGTTGACTACCGTTTGCAAGCAAAATTCTCCTAGGTGAAACCAATGTATTCAAGCTTTTACATTGGATATAAACATATGGTTGAAGCTCATCTCCCTATTTCTTTTTATGTCATTTATGCAACTATTATATTCCAAGTAATCGTTATTGTGTTTTTATTTCTTTAATAGCTTCATCATTGTTTACTAGACTTACCAACCATCCACTTAAGCAATTTAATTTCCTAAAACTTGCAAGGGAAGGACGAATTGACCACCCCTAGGACATTTTTCTCATAATTGACACCCATTAAAAATATTTGTCCCATGCCATATAACATATTTAAAATACCCTCTTACAATCATTGGATTCACACATCCTCTTCCCATTCTTCATGGATGCCTAGTCTACATCACTTGTACAATTAAGGCAAGGGACAACCAATTTGAATGCATTTTAAGTTGTGTTCATTGGATGCAGTCAAGATGACAGTATGTCACAACCTAAATACATTGAAATGTACAATTTTTACATATTTATCTTATCCATCACAATGCATGTCTCTAATAATTGGTATCTCAATGTAAACCTTATTCACTCAATGTGAACCCTCCATAGTATGACTTCCTCAAACCCAAATAAAATTCACAAAAACTAAACTATCAAAAAGAGTGGTTCGATATTTGTTGTTCAATGGGTTAGAGAGTTAGAGGGTTAGTCTATGCATATTTATTTGAGTCAAAGACTTATTCTATGCATTTGAGCATATGGCACGCACACACACACAAAATTTTATATACTTAACTTAGTAGTGTGTCAATGTAATAGATCTATATGTCAAATATATTTAGGAAAAGTGTCCTTAGATGATGGCAATAAAAATAGGGAAAGAGAGAAACATGAGAGAAGAAAAGGTAAAAATATTACAACTGATGAAGGAAATAGCAACAATAAGAACCCGATAAGTTGTAGTTACCTACTTGTAATTTTATGATTGTGATATAATGTGGGAAAATATATATTATTTTATGAAGAGTTTAATTTATAATTCTAATAATTATTTATTGTAGTATTTATTATGTTGCGGGAAAACTTGATAAAATATTTGGCATCACTTCTTAAGAGTATAACCAAATAAGGTATGATATGATTACTTGCATTATGTGTAGTGCGAAGAAATTTATAAGGGCCTTAGTTGTGGTAGATCTAAGAATGTTAGTCATGGTATGATTTATTCGACATTTTTCAAAGAAATTTAATGCAATTGAATCCATCATACTACTTTTTTCATGGAATTTATTTTTTCTATGGAATTCCTATCAATGTTTGAACATACAACACAAAGATGAAGATGAATAGAGACACATATTTGTATCAACAAAAAATATAGATAATTTTTTTTATTATGATGATATACAAGTTATTGATAAATGACAGGTTTTAAATTTTGGTAGTGGTATAATTATCCATAATGAAATTGTTGGCATAGCCATGAGAGAGTGATTAAAAGAATACCACAAACATTAGGCATAAATAAGTAGTGCTAGGAAGCATAGAGAATTATAACATCTAAATAGAAGATTCTTAAATTTACAATTTAGTCAGAAATGGGCTCTTCATAAATTCTTTGAAACTATCAAGAGGAAAAGATACCTTATCAACTGAAATATGTTCGAATTAGTATTCTATGTACTCACTCTTATTTCTAGTCCTTCACTTGCATATTTCATTATGTATCATCATTGAATTTTATAGGTGATTTCATTTTTATTTGCTTTAACTAAATTTAGCCAAAACATCACAAAACTCACTAAGGATGGAAAATACTATAAAAAGGACCATCTAATATTGACAAATTAGTATTTAAAAAAATCTTGAATGATTTAAAAGAGGTTAAGAGAATCATTAAAGAAAAGTAAGCACGAGTCGACCCTGAGGAACTACAAAAAAACGTTATAAAAGTAATAAACAGTATATGCTTGTAGTTATTGATTTTGATATGTGTGCAATTATATATTTTGATATGTTTTTAACTTGTCATCTTAAATTGATTGTTTCACATTGTGTAAGTAAATTAGGGAGGTCCACAATTATAAGGTGCCTTGTATCTTTATCAGTATTATCTCATTCATTATGCTAATATACTATCTTAATATATATGACTATTAAATATGGTTTTATATTATTGGACATGGTTAAACGAATATAGTCATATTCCCATTGAAAAATAATTAAAGTATATTGTGAAGAAGAATTAGGAAAGAATGGTAGAAGATATGTTTTCCATTTTCATTGTAATTAGTTGTTAATTATGTGTTTATTTTTTAGCTTATATATAATTGGAATTATTTATTCATTGATTTAAATATATTATATTCTTCCAAACTAATGAACATGTGGGTGACTCAAAGGGATCAAAAGATATTGAGAACTATTTAACTTATATGTTTTTATTACATCATTAAATGTTAGCATTTTTTTATTAAATTCATGTTATTTTATCACGTTAGATGAGGATGGTTTGGAAGATGAGAAGTGGAATTGAAAAGAGTTCAATCAATTTTTTTATCTCAAACTCATTATTTCATTATATGTGCATATAATTTTTCATGCAACGTTGGATACAAAGAAGACATGTGTTTAGTGTGGTGATATATTACACTTAGAAGAAGAAAAAACTACATGGTTGTGGTGATATAGCACTTAGAAGAAGAAGAAACTACATGGTTGTGGTGATATACCACTTAGAAGAAGAAAAAACTACATGGTTATCTTATGATTTGATTTCTCTCTCTCTCTCTCTCTCTCTCTCTCTCACACACACACACACACACACACACGCGCGGTTTTTGGCTACCATGGTATAAAAATTGAATTACATGTTAATGAAGTAAAATTTCATAATTGTGCTTATGGATAAATAATTCCTTACTCTAATCATGGTGTGAAATTGAGAAATTGATTGAAACTTAGTGGAGTGGTGCATTTATATATGCATGTTTTTCTCTTATAAATAATACATTGTATAATATAATTATAATAGAAATCAATCTAATCAATATTTAAATATTAAAAAAATAGTAATTAAAAATAAGAAGAATAATCAAATTAATAATAGTAATCAAATAATCAATAATAAATCAATAACAATAGTTAAATAATATATAATACATTAATCAAAATAATAAAACCATTAACAATAATTGCATCACTATTTTTATGCTAAAATAACATAACCATGACACTAAACTGACACAAGAATAATATATAATACATTTTGGCTTTATAATAATTGCATCACTATTTTTATGCTAAAATGACATAACCATCATGACACTAAAATAACACAAGAATAATATATAATACATTAATCAAAATAAGAAAACCATTAATAATAATTACATCACTATTTTTATGCTAAAATGACATAACCATGACACTAAAATAAAACAAGATTGATGCAATTTGGTTGATCACAATGCATTTGTGACGAAATAGGATACAATTTTTATGCATTCAAGACACTAATTTGATGCAAAACTACTCCAGTACGAGCAATAATGATGCTAAATAGATAAAAACACTATCAAAATGATGCTAAGATGATGCATAAAAGAAGTAACATGACGTTCATAGTTCAATGTTATAAACTAAAATACATCACACGCACAACACTTGCAAGAAGACTCAAAACAACTCTATTTTGATCCATAACAATGTTACAGTGACATAACAAACATTGATTCAAATTTGACACACACCAATTCATGTGTCATAATTGTCATCGCTATGGCAATGTCTCAAGGAGTACACATTGAAAGAAACGATGCAAAATGGAGACACTATGATGTAATAACTACACCCTGTGTGCATAATATTTTGTGTCATAGAAACTTAATTTTTTGGGGGGGAGGGGTGTCTTTTTCTTGAAAAAGTTATATTATTGTGTGATGCTAAAAGCAAGGCTACAACCTTGTATTATAGTAGTGATTTTATCAAATGCTCCAATTTCCTCTTGGTATACATTCCTTTTGGATCTTGGAGTAGTTCATTATACACTTGCAAAAGATCTTGCAATTTGTACTTTTATTTTTTCATAAATGCTTCAAAGGATGTTTTCATGTTTACAAAATCTATTTTCTTTTGGTTTTGTCTCAAGAAAATAAGTACATACTTATTAGTTGAGTTGATTAGTCTCTTAGTTTGGTATGCACTCATTAGAGAGATATTAGAGATGTTGGAATTGATTTAATACTGAGAGGGGGGGTGAATCAGTATTAGCACAGTTATTAGTAGTTTTTACCTTCTTTAACAAATTATCCTTAACTTAATATTTGATCGTTAGTTATGCATCCAACAAAAATAAATCATTCATATATGCACTAAGACAAAGAACAAAGAACACAAGAATGTTGACGTGGAAACCAAATCGAGAAAAAACCACAGAATTCTCTTTTGTAATGAAAATAATACATTCAAGGAAGCACCATCTTCCTGTATTTACCAGCACCAATTGAAAGGAGGCACCGACCCCCTGGTTTTACAGGAACTGACTTGAAGGAAGTTTCAACTCCCTATGTTTCTCCAGCACCAACTAAAAGGAGGTTGCAACCCCCTTTCTCATTTCCCTATCCCGTCACCTAGATGTTCAAGATGTAATTCTGACTTACTAAACTTCTAACCCATGCACACCACTATTCTTCTGATATTAGTTCTGTTGTGCACTGTCTTCGCATGCAGACAATACACTATCACTGTATTACATACATCACTTTACTTCTCATTCCTCTCAATTCTACACTTTTTTTTATGTCTTACTTCATGTACTGTGTGCTTGTTGATAATGTAGTATGCGCCAAGATATGCTCTGTCAATCTGCTACATCACAACGGTACACACCAACTGATATTGTGCTTTCAATTGATAGTTTGCTGCTCTGAAATAAAGCATCAGTAACAGATGGAACTATTCACTTACTGATGTATTTGTTATGACTTTAAGTGCCACAATATTTTAGACAATCTGCGACATGTTGTGCATCAAATGATTCATCATTTTGGTTTAACACACTTGTCTCATATCATCCTTATCATGAAGCGCTTACTTGATTATGTTGTTTTGTTTATCTGTCGTTGCGCATCAGATGGACTTATCAACTTCGCACACTTCACTTCAATCTTCGTGCATCAACTAAACTGTTAGGATATTCCTATACTCCATCCTAGTCCTACCAGCATTTTCAGTCTTGCGAGCATTCCTTCATGCAGCATGCATTCTGCATGCATTGCATGCATTTGCATGCTGCCCAGTCATCAGGTTGATACCTCCAGCACCTAGTCCCTAGTCTTCTAGCACTCAGGAGCTTATTTCCACTCAGATTGATCCCTCCTATCCAGTGATGCACCCACATCTCACCATCCACTTGACAAAGGCGCCCTTCTTCACCTACTAGTCCAGTTGTCTTCAGTTAACTGAGTTCTCTCCTTGATTTTAGGCTGACTCACTCTTAACTGACCTTACCACTCCGATGGACCTCCAGTGTGACTAGACTGCTCATTCTGACTTCAGTTAGCTCCTCATGCTCCCTCCACTGAGATTCCTTCATTCAGTTAGTTCCAATTACACTCAGTTACACCTACCACACTAAGTTAGAATCAGTTTGACTAACGATTGACAGTTACTTGAGCATTGATGACTCCACTGATGATGAGATAGAATTCTAGTTGTGCTCCAATGACACTCCAGTGATCTTTTGATCACTCCATGAAGGCTAATTTGAAATGCCACCTTGGCATTCGAATCCTCATGCATTGTACTACTTATTTGTCCATACTGTGATTAATTAATCAGTGTGTGTGAAGTATTTTTGCTTCTATCCGAGTTCTACTGTATTATTATTCTGTTGCTCACCTTACTGCATTAACCACTCTTAATCTTATTCCTAAATTCTTTCATTGTGAGGTATACATCATCTCTCAGATCTGCTATGAGGATTTTCACATGGTATCAGAGCATGTTGAGAGTATTGTTTATCTCCATTCCTGAGAGTTTTTTGCGGGTTATTATCAAGATTTCAAGTGCAGCAGTTTCTACAATTTTGCAGCAGTAGCAGTTGCAGATATTTTCTTTTGTTTTTGTAGGTCTTCTATAGCTTCCATGTTTTCAAAAGAAATCCCTCCTCTTTATCTATTTGACTATGTTGAATGGAAACCAAAAATGATATAGCATATTTGAAGAGACATGATCTCTTTGATTATTGTTTTGAAAGAGAGTTCAAATCCTCTGAAGAAGAGATTGAATGGTTAACTTAAGGTGAAAGAGCCATTGCAACCATGATGCATGCCATGTCTCGAAGCATGGTATTCCACTCCCTTGATGATGAATATCTTGAATCTCCAAAAGAGATATGGACCCACCTGGATGAAAGTTTTGGCAGACAGAATGAAGGGATTGGTCCAAACCCTTTCGAGAGAAAGCAAAGTGTTGCATTCGCCCTCCTTGATGATCTTATTAATCATGAATCAGTATAAAACATATCTCATATTGAAGTTGTCCACAAAGAAGAAGAACTTGTATATTCTATACTCATGCTCCAAATTTCTTCTATTTCGAATTATGTGCCAGCTCACACTCTAGAAATTGCAGAAGGTCCTAAATCCTCTCTTGCACCAGAGTTTGTTGGTTTGCATCATGATCTATTGAATGTTTTGGAGGTAAAATAAGCCATTGGAGGTAATGCATTCGCTCTCCTTGATCACTCACCTCTTATTTACTACCATATGATCATAATTTCATGCTTTCAGAAGGTTATTGAAGATAATGGTCATTTCCATTCGCTTGGGATAATTTCTCATGCATTCAATGTTTTAGATCTCACTTCAAATGGTTTAAAGTATTGGGTATGTTATATCTCTTCACAGGGTCGCTGCGTGTACAACACGATCCCTTACCCAGTAGTGATTCACCTGCGCCGGGCGCGTCCGGAGGGGGGGGGTAGCCCGACAGGGCCCACCCCCTTCGTTTTGGACCATTAGGTTCCGAAATGACACGGAGGGGGCCGTTGGGCCCCCGGAGTCCGCGCGGAGCGCAAAATTTTTTGGGTTGCTTTTTGCTTTTTCGCGATTTTCGACCCATTGTACTCTATCTAATCCCGGTAAAAGGGATTAGGGTTGTAACCTAATTTCGGGTAAACGAATTAGGGTTTTAGATGCTACGGAATACCATTTATTGTATTGTACATGGTTAAATAAACATATAATGAAAAGGAGCAGTGCGACTCTAAGTTTTGCTGGTTTTTTCTCGGTTAAGGGTTTCCAGGTGAAAATCTCTATGTAATGTGTATGCCATTGTGTATTTTCTGTTAATGCTTAAGAATCAGATAAGTTTGTACTTCACTGTTAAGGTTTAAAACTTACATAAAGGAGATCTTAAGAAACCATTCTTTAAGTCTTGGATTTGATTTGGATTCAAAACATTTACTATTATTTGATAGTTCTTTTTGGCATAATCTCACCCATGATGGTTCAAAGGAGAAGACAAAAGACTATTTGCACATTCATAGATTTGATCCTACCTCAACTGATTCGAATCATAGGTTCAAGGATCATCCTCATACTTTTGGATTTGTTCTCATCACATTTGATCTGAAGAGAAAGTACAAGCACATACTTTCTGAGTATGATCCACTTCTTCCCAAGAAGAAGATACCTCCAGACATATGACCAATCATCACACCTGCTTGAGTTTGGAGCATTTATTTTTGCGTGTGCCTTACAGTCTATTTTGAGGGGGGGTATTTTTCCCATGATATTTTCCCCATTTCCTTGGTTTATTGACTCTTATTATTATTCATTGTATTGGGTGACCTTTGGTCTCAGTTACCAGGGCCCATGATGGATTAAGGGAGGGTGTTAGGATATTCCTATACTCCATCCTAGTCCTACCATCATTTTCATCCTTTGCATTTTCAGTCTTGCATGCAGCATGCATTGCATGCATTCGCATGCTGCCCAGTCATCAGGTTGATACCTCCAGCACCTAGTCCCTCGTCTTCCAGCACTCGGGAGCTTATTTCCACCTAGATTGAGCCCTCCTAGCCAGTGATGCACCCACATCTCACCATCCACTTGACAAAGCCACCCTTCTTCACATACCAGTCCAGTTGTTTTCAGTTAACTGAGTTATCTCCTTGATTTTAGGCTGGCTCACTCTTAATTGACCTTACCACTCCGATGGACCTCCAATGTGACTAGACTGCTCATTCTGACTTTAGTTAGCTCCTCATGCACCCTCCACTGAGCCTCCTTCATTTAGTTAGTTCCAGTTACACTCAGTTACACCTACCACACTCAGTTAGACTCAGTTTAACTGACGATTGACAGTTACTTGAGCATTGATGACTCCACTGATGATGAGATAGACTTCTAGTTGTGCTTTGATGACAGTCCAGTGATCTTTTGATCACTCCATGAAGGCTAATTCGAATTGCCACCTTGGCATTCGAATCCTCATGCATTGTACTACTTATTTGTCCATATCGTGATTAATTAATCAGTGTGTGTGAAGTATTTTTGCTTCTATCCAAGTTCTACTATATTATTATTCTTTTGATCATCTTACTGCATTGACCACTCTTAATCTTATTCCTAAATTCTTTCATTGTGAGGTATACATCATCTCTTAGATCTGTTGTGAGGATTTTCACATAAACATCTAAACATATTCTGATATACTTCGGTTTTGTTTATGTGCTTCTTCCTTTATTAAGACATTTGTGAATTCCTGTAAGCTATCTATAATTATGTCATTTAATCTTCATGTAGTTGTGCATACTTTTATGTTTCTTCCTTTCGGTGTTTGTGAAATCATCACATATCTATGCCATCATTTTGTGCATCATCAGTTGTATCGTTCCTCTGTCTGTGCGCACTCGGCTCCTTGTTAGATCATGTTGTTATGTCCTCAAGCCCTTGATGCCCCAAATATAAATCTGTATTTTCCAACTGAAGCTCTACAATTTGGCCATTGAGCTGACTTCAAATCTCCAACTTGCATCTATATTTATACATGTTCTGCACAGATTGTATGTCGACAAGTTGGTTGTGGAATCCCTTCTTCTATACTTCACGGATTGTGCTTTTTCCAAATGTCATCGTATGCGATGTTGATGTGTCACCCTTTGAGGGTCTTATGCATTCATGATCCATGACTTAGTGGAACTTACACCTTAGTGGTGTACTTGTTGCGCTCTTTATGTACCATTTCTTTAATGTATGTGAGCATCCTTTCTCTTCAACTTGATGATTCTTTGACCTTTTCCGTACCATCCTTTGCAGGTATTGTGCACTGCTGTATCAATGCTTTATGGAATCTACACATAAATTGAATTCTTCTTTATGGGACTTTGACCCTTGCAGTATTATCCCTTGTGGGTATTACACCCCTGCTGTATCATCTTCTTGTGGGATTTGTGCATGAACAAACTTAAACTGCTATTCCCTTCTTGGAACTTGTGCACCCTTTACTAACTGGAAGCATCTTTTGACTGTCAAGACTTGCACGCTTTCAGGATTGGCTAGTCATAAGTTGTTTCTTACTGCTTGCACACTCTCGATCCTTGATCAAGCAATGCTTGTGTATTCGAAAATATTCTTTCAACATGCTTGCACACTTGTATCTTTGCTTAACCAACTCTTTGGCACCTTGTGCACATGTACCTTTTTCCAACCAATTATTTGAATGCTACCTTGATTGAGTTTGACTTGGTGGACTTAACTTCTTCGTTGGTACCACATGTAGTAGGATACATTTCTTATGTGCTTCTTTGAACTAGATCTGCATGATGTTCCTTCCTTATGTGCTTCTTCATACTGGTCATGCATTATGTATCCTTAGACACACATCTTCAGATTGGATGCAACTTCTAGATATACTTATTCACACTAGCATCCATGTCTTTCACCATCTTGCACATATAATTCTTAAAAGTGGCTTCCATATACTTCTTTAAGTTGGCATAGGGATGTTGTATCCACTTTGAAATCAGTTGACATCAATGACTCAAAATGAATCAACTGACATCCTCTTTGACATTAGTTGACATCAATGACAACCAAAGTTCAACAATATATCCCTTTGGAATTGATGTCAACACCTTATGAAGTTGTGTATGATCTTCTCTGAACTATATGCTACCGCAGTGCTCCCCTGTGTAAGTGCTTCGGCCGAGTTCTTTGGGATTCTAACTTCTATGCTAACCATATGTACAATCATCTGCATGGAAATTCTCTAGGTGATCTACTTCACACTCTTTCATGTATGTTGGAGCTTCATGATATCTCTTTAATTATCTTTGTGATGGTTCTTCTCTATTGATGTACATGCAAATTCATGCATTACTCCCAGCTGTTCTGTCAACTTCATGCATTTCTCCCCCTTTGACATCAATGGAAAAGAGGTGCCATTACTTGTGCAATGTAGGTTCTCCTTTTGTTTTATTTTGTGCCAACCTCTACCTAATTTTTTTTCAGGGATGACTCCCCCTGACTTCATCCTTTATTTCTCTTTGTTTATATCTGCTTCCTATGTGCTTGTATGAACAATAGATTTAATCTTTTGCAGATTTTTTTTATAGCTGCAACTTTTTCTCTTAGTTCTTCTTCTTTTCCTATAATGGTTATTTCCACTTTTTCATTAGGAACCGATTTCAAAGTTTCTAAGCAATGATTAATTGATTATTTAATTACATTTTGTAGCAGAGGAAAATATTATGTAATACGAAAAGCTTCTTCTTGTAGAGGTTCAAGCCTTTCAATAATATTTCGTTGTTCTTTGCGTATCTTGTTTACTTTTTCCTACTGCTTCTTACAATCTCCCATTTTTTTTGTCATCTCAATTGTTGAAAGACTGGTTAGACTGTCACGGATATTTTGTTCTAAGTCTTGTGCAATCTAAAGGCTCATATTTACTTCTTTCAGCTGGTCATCCTCGACTAGGTTTGTCCATAATTGAACACTTTATTCATGCAGTTCTGCACATATTAATTCCATAGTTTTAAGGTTTTCAATTGCAGTGTTTATCTTGTCATGTTATGTCTGAAATTCTAGAGGAGTTCCTGGTGCTTGTCTTCTAATTTTGGTATGTAGTTTCTGAATGACTTCTCCTATTATCATCATATTTCTTTCTAAGGAGATATCTTCATTTTTGTGATCTTCTAGAAATAAGTTGTATACTTTCTCTACTACTTTTTGTAGACTGTAGACATCCTATTTTGCTTTCTCCAGTCCACGTTTTAATGAGCTACCTTTTTTATCTACTTCCTCATCTTCCTTTTCTAAATGTACTATTTTCAGTGAAGTTACTCCTTTCCAGTCTTTAGCTATGAACATTCTTCTTGTAGGGTATTCTTCTCCTTTTGTCTTATATCCAACTTAGCTGTGACTGCTTCATGTCTCCTTCTGATTTTTGTGTAGCATATGTGTGTAATTCATATAACTCATATGATGTTAAATGTGATAAAGTTAATTCCACATAACTTACCTCATTATGCATATCTTGAGTAGGAAACGTCATAACCACATATGAGATCTTCAATTTTTGATGCAGCTCTATCTCCTTCATTTGTTCGGTGGGATGAGATGGAAAACTATTTTGAGTTTCCTCAAAAATCTTATGTTCTCCCCAATTGATTTAATACTCAAGAAGGATCATTTCTTTTCGTCAAGATTTCCCTTTGTTGTAAAACAAGATTTTCAATCTCTCCTTTGGTGATTATGTTGTTGATTTCCTATTCAATAGCATTCTTGGATTCTGTGCCTATTTTCTCAAGGTCACTTGTTGTCAGTTGTTGAGCCGAGCCAATTTCAGATTCCTTTACTTTCTTCTTTAAATATCCCCCACCTTGCATTATTTATCTTCTCTTCTTGGCTTGCACAGACTGCTGCATGGGCTTGGGATGTGTTCCTGATTTTTTAATCTCTTATGATGATGAGGTTGATTTTTTCTATTTCTCTGCTTCTTCTTCTTTAGTCAATGGAATCCTCCATTATGCGCCCCAATATTTAATGATTTTTGCAACTTCTTCTTCAGAGCAGACAAACCTAGTAAGAAACCATCATTTTCTAGGATCCTTTTTTGCTTGTATGTATGGGTGTTGAATTCTAATCTTGAAGTGCATGATTCCCCTGTATGTTTCAACAACATGAGGAGATATGTGTGGAGAATGTTTCAAAATAAATATGATTTCATCACATTATAAGAATAAATTGATATCGTTGTCCACCTATCTGGCAGTGATGTCAGAGACCCACATATTTTTGTATCTTGCATCTTGAAAGGGTGTTCTATTTCTGTCAAAGAACTGAATTTCCTTGGGATCCTTCCAACCAGCGAGTGCTACACAAATTAATATCCAAGTATACTGAAAAGGGTAACCTTTTTCTTGTGCTTCTAGACAGTCTTCAAGAAACTCATGCAGTAGGAACTCTGACTAGTTCATCTAGATTCCCTTAACACATTTTTCTATCACTACAATGATTGATGCTAAGACCTAATCCTAGCGTCTCTTTCGGAATAATTTGCATGCCAATAACTGGGAAGTAAATCTTAGTGCATCATCCTTTATTTGTGCAACTGAGAATCCTCTACTTGCTCATTGGGTTCTGTATTTTCCATCTATCTTCCTTCCCAGATCCTTTTATTGAATTATGCTCATCAAAAGGATTATATCGTCCCCAGATGAGGGTGCCCCAGTGATCTCTTCTATAATATTGACATTGATAGGAATAGGTTTGTCCAGCCACAGATATACATCATGTACTTGTTATAATAGTAGTTTTGCACACATATTTACCTGTGGCGATCTTCCAAAATGAGGTATTTCCAATAGATTTAGTATACATGTTTTTGATAGTTCATATGCCCATTCTTTGAGTACCATAACAATTGGTATCCTCGGGTATGAGATTTCCTTCTTGTCCATGTACTTATACACATCTAAACTAGGAAAATTTTCTTTAGCGGTCACATCATGATCTGCAAATGTGAACTTATGTAGTAGGCCATGCAGGTTTCCTTTAACAAAAAACCCTTCATAGCTCTTTCGATCATGTAACTTTGTTCCTTCTACTTCCAGAAGAATCACATGCGGAGCATCAGGTTTTCGAGCCGAAATGTAATCACGTTCAAGATTTTCAGTCTTCACAGGGTCTTCCTGTTTCTTCACAAACAGGTTCTTAGATCTTCATTGTCTTTTGGGTGCCATGATATTCTTCCCATACTGTTAACTCAATATCTCTTGTTCTCAATAGGAAACATAGTTCAGACTGAGCATTCTCTTGATTTATAGAGACCCTCATTAACGATTTCCACCTTTTGTGGATTTGTCAGGATTTGGTCCATTTTGGAATTCATAAATTTCCACTTTGATTTTATCTTTGTCCAAATTCACTTAACCACTTCTCATCATTACTATTATTTTTGTTTCAGCATTTATTTTTTTTCATGCCACTACTCCACTAAATCATTAATCCTTACCCATTGTCGCATTTTATGTTGTCGCACAATTACTTCATTGCGATGGGACCAACTATCAATGAATCAGTTTTGTATTGGAATGGAGAAGGATTGGTCTTCCAAGTCCTTCAACTTTTCATTTAGAGATCTGATTGTTTCAGGATTACTATTTGTGTTTTTCTTTCTCCAGTTCATTTTGCAAGGATCCTTTCCTTGATTTTTAGAGATACTACAACTATTGGCAAATTAGAAATCCTTACTAGCTTTCTTGATCTGGTGCTTTACAATCTTTCCTAACTTTTCACAATCCTGAGCCTTGTGACCAATTTTGTTGCACTTGAAACAAATAACATTGTTGCAGTATTTTCCAATATGTTTGGTCATTGTGCATTTCCAACATTGAACTGATTTGTGCAAGTTCGTCTTCTTTATTTTTGGAACCTCCTCTATAGCATTTTTGTAATCATCCTTAAAACCTATACCGATTTTATCATAAGGATATATTTGCTTGGTGAGAATCTCATTTAGTACCTCTTTGCTTTTAGCAAAAATTTCTGTCACCATAACTTTGTTCGGATATCCACATCATCTTTTTCAGGATCTTGCATGCAATTAGGGTTTGCATGCAGAATCTAGGGTTTGCATGCACCTACATGCACTTGCATGCATCCCAGTCACTAGTTTGATGCCTCCAGCACCTTAGCCACCTCATTCTAGCACCCGGGAGCCACTTACTACAGAGTTTTAGCCCTCCTAGGCTGAAAGGCGCCCACTTCTCACCTACTGCCAGAGAAGGGTGCACTTGTTCACCTACCACTGCAGTTCCACTTCAGTTACATTCAGTTAGCTCCGATTCTCCCTAATTTGAGGCTAGTTTCACTCCCGACTGGCTGTTTCACTTCCGTTGGACCTCCAGATTGACTAGATGACTTGTTCTGACTTCAGTTAGCCTCCCATGCGCCCCCACTGAGCCTCCTTCTCCTTAATCAGTGCTACACACTTCAGTTACACTTATTACACTCAGTTAGACTCAGATTGACACCTGGATGACTGGTTCTTGTGCATTGATGACCACCACCAATTCGAATTGCTCATTGACAGACATTGTATTCTATTGTAATTCATTCACCCTTTATGGGATATTGAGCACTGCTGCATGTTTTGCACAGTTTTACACCATATTTTCTATGTTCATCTGTTGTGATTGATTTACTTGTTCATTAGATCTGCTGTGACTAATTTTACATGGTATCAGAGCCATTGCAGGGACAAGATCTCTTTTCTACATGTGTTTCTACAAGAAGATTTGACTGAATTGCTCAAATTGCAAAAAGTTTTGGCATGAGATATCTCAAGGGCATTCGCTCCTATGCATGCAAAGCTTAAAAATACTTCCAATACCACTCCAGAAGCTTGAGTTTCCACATAATTCCTGGATCTGATACATTGGACCCATTCAACATTGTTTGATCTCCAATCCCAGGTGTGATGCAACTCTAAAAGGGTGGATTGTTCGACCTTACGGTTCTTGGTTTGATTGTGATTTGCAGGTTATCAAGCTCCTCTTTTGCATTCGCTACACTGTGCATGCAAACTCCTCTTTTGCATTCGCTACACTCTGCATGCAAGCTCATCTACATCAGTTTGACTCACTCCTAGCAATGGAATACTCTTCTTCAAAGCCTATCCTCACCCCATTCAATTATTTTGATTGGAAATATGATATGGAGACCATATTACGTTCAAAAGGTTACTACCGAGTCACTCTTGGTCTTGAATTGGAGCCAAACAATGTGTCAGATCGAACCAAACACTACAACAAGCTTGATGAAGCTTATGGTCTTCTTTGTCTCTCCATCTCCAAAGATCTTCACTTCCATCTCAGCGGATTGAAGACTCCAAAATCTATATGGGAGCAACTTGAAACATTATTTGGAAAGCAGGATGAGCTTAGGGCTTTTCAATTAGAGAATGAATTGATTGGCCTTAATCCTAAGAATTTCGAGACCATCAATGAATTCTTCACAAAATTCAAGAACTTGAACTTGCAATTGAAGAACAGTGGAGTTATAAAAGAGGATAAACAATTGATCCTCTCCATTCTAAGCAAGCTTGGGAAAGATTATTAGGTATTTGTCTCTACTTTCAATTCCGGTCGGCTAACTACCCCGAATTGGAAGATGCCTACCTTGAATGCCTTCATTGAGTCCGTCACAAAAGAGCATGACAAGTTGATTCAAATGGGGTCCATAAGCTCCAAAGATTCAGCCCTATATGTTCAAGGACCCAAGATAACGAATGGTAAAGGAAAGCAAAAGAAGGAGAAGCCCAAATTCGAGCCTCACAAGCAAAAAGACAAAGGCAAGCAAACGGATGCACCATCCAGTTCGAAATCCAAGCAAAAGGGAAAAGAAGGTAACCAAAAATCTAAATGTACTTATTGTAACCGTGGCTTTCATCCCGAAAGTTCATGTATGAAGAAGACTATAGATCAAATGGCCCTCCTTTTGGAAAAGAACAACATAACCCTTCTTGACGGTGCAAGGAAGAAGGATAGGAATGATGATCATGAAAGAGGACAAGCACTCATGGCAACGGTTTCGAAGCCCACTACTCTCTTGATAGATTCGGGTGCATCAAATCATATGGCTACAAATATTGATTCTTTTTCCTCATTCGATCCAAACAGCTCCATCCCCATCCATTTGGGAGATGACTCAAAAATTTCTTCAAAGGGCAAAGGTACGATTCATGTAGAACATGGAAGCTTTCAGAATGTTCTCTATGTGCCTTCCTTGGCTTCAAATCTCCTTTCTGTGTATCAAATGACACACACTGGTGAACCAAAGCAAGTTACATTCAGCCCTAATACAGTTGAAATTTCTGATATCAAAAGTGGAAGACTAGTTGCAGTCGGAAAGGCAAATCACACTGCAAAATGCTATGAGTTTTCACACTTTATTCCGCTTGCAAAGCCCACTGCTCTTCGCACACATGGTAATGAGGTTAGTAGGCTTTGGCATGAAATATTTGGACATCTTAATTATAAGTATTTGCTGCTGTTATCAAACAAATCCATGGTAGATGGGCTTCCACAACTCCGTTCCTCGAAGGGAATATGCACTGGTTGCATCATTGGGAAGCACCCCGAGCACAGATTCGACCGCGGAAAAGCTAGCAGAGCTTCTACTATTTTGGGATTGATCCATTCTGATATCAGTGGTCCACTGCCCCATATTTCATTAAATGGTTCAAGGTATGTTTTGACATTTATTGATGATTTTTCCCACTTTACATGGGTATTCTTTCTCAAAAACAAGTCAAAAGTGCTTGGAAAATTCAAGGATTTTAAGGCTTCTGTTGAGACCACCACTGAGAGCAAGATCAAATCTCTTAGATTTGATAATGGTTGGGAATATATCAAGTTCGAGTTGCTGCAACTTTGTGCCCAAAGCGGAATTAAGATCCAACATATAGTTCCCTACACACCCCAGCAGAACGGTGTAGCGGAAAGGAAAAATCGGTCACTGAAAGAGATGGCTACATGCATGATTGAATCAAAATGTTTGGCTGCAAATCTTTGGGCTGAAGCAATCAATGTTGCTGCATATATACAGAATTGTGTTCCACATTCATCCGTGAAAGGTATGACTCCTTTCGAAGCATTCTTTGGTCACAAACCGGATGTGTCAAATTTGAGAGTTTTTGGCTCTACTGCATGGGCTAGAATTCCTTCTGAGAAGAGACGAGCTTTGGATCCACAAAGTATCGAGTGCATATTGATAGGATATGGGGAAGAATCAAAAGCATATAAACTCATGGATATCAGATCTAAAAAGATATTCATCGAGCGCAGTGTGCAATTTGAAGAACCGCTTCAAGAATTGCAACTAGTCGAGGAGAAGACTTTTGATTCACCGCCTTCACCAGAAGAAGATCCGAGCAGCGATAATGAAGGTATGAGTTCTGATATTTCTGATATTGTAGCAGGATATGATGATCATGACATATCAGGTTCAGAATCCGACCATTGTGATCCTCCTCAGTTACCAAAGTGGGCCCAAAACACTCTACATTCTGCTGGTTCGAATCTTGGAAATCCTGCTGATCCGAGATGAACAAGAGGAGACTTTCAAAGAGAAGGTATGGCTCTTTCTATTGCTGATCCATTTCTTGCTGAGATTTGTTACTTGATGGCTGGTTCAGATCCTACATCATACTATTCAGCTCATCGAGATCCGAGATGGAAAAGTGCCATGGACGAAGAGTACAGTTCTCTTCAAAAGAACAACACATGGGAGCTAGTTTCTCTTCCACCTGGAAGAAAATTAGTGAAGTGTAAATGGGTCTACCGTACTAAAGTTGCTGCTGATGGCACTATCAGCAAATATAAAGCAAGGTTCGTGGCAAAAGGTTTTTCCCAAGTCCAAGGAGTGGACTACACTGAGACCTTTGCACCGGTTGCAAAGATGGATTCCATCCGCCTTGTTTTAGCTATTGCCGCATCCAAGCACTGGGAAGTGCACCACATGGATGTGAAGAGTGCATTTTTACATGGAGACCTTGCTGAAGAGGTCTATATGCAGCAGCCAGAGGGTTATACATCATATCCATCATTGGTTTGTAGATTGAAGAAATCTTTGTACGGGTTAAAACAGGCCCCAAGAGCTTGGTACGCAAAGATGGACTCCTTCCTTCTTTCTCAGAATTTCCAAAGGTGCAAATCTGATCCGAATGTGTATCTTCAGCGAGTTAAAGGTAATTTGTTGGTTATTGTACTTTATGTTGATGATATTCTCATTACTGGTAGCACACTTACTTCAATAAACAAGCTAAAATCTGCCTTAAATCTAGCTTTTGACATGAGCGATTTGGGCTTGCTGAGTCACTTTTTGGGCTTGGAGATAGCTCAAAATTTTGATGGGATCACTATATCTCAGCAAAAATATGCTTCCGACCTGTTATTGAAGTTTAATATGGCTGAATGTAAGGCAGCCCCATTCCCATTCCTCTCAGGAATCAGTCTTGAGGAGGGAGATTCCACACCGCTTGCAGATTGCAGTATGTATCGACAGTTGATTGGTTCACTACTTTATCTGACACACTCACGGCCTGATATCTCATATGCTGTGAGTGCCATGTCAAGATATATGCAGCAGCCACATGAGCTTCATTGGTGAGCAACCAAGCGGATCTTACAGTATGTGCAAGGTACGAGACAGTTTGGCATACATTATGCTGCAGATTCTGAGCTAGATTTCATTGGTTTTACTGATTCAGATTGGGCAGGTGATAGCATTGATCGGAAGTCCACTTCTGGTTATGTTTTCATGATTGGTCATGGTGCTATTTGCTGGTCCAGCAAAAAGCAAGAAGCCATTGCACTTTCTTCAGCAGAGACAGAGTATCGAGGGGCAGTCAATGCCTGCATTCAGGCAGTTTGGTTGCAGGGTATTCTTTCCGAGTTTGGTTTTGGTGGCACTACTTCGACTGTCCTATTTTGTGACAATCAAAGTGCTATCAAGATCTCCACAGATCCAGTTCAGTGGCAGAGTACCAAACACATTGAGATTCATATGCATTACATTCGACAGTTGGTGCATGACCGCACCATCATTCTGCAATATTGCCCTACTGATGAGCAAATTGCAGACATCTTCACCAAGAGCTTCACTGAGAAGAAGTTCTCTTACCTCTGTTCACTGTTGGGGGTGAGTTCCATCATGGTGGAGACAGATTGATTCATTATTATGTTTTAGCTTGAGGGGGGGCTTTCTTACCACTGGGTTTTCCCTCTTTCCTCACTTAGTTTATTTTCAGCATTTTTTGGATTATTGTATTGGGGTGACCTTTGGTCTTAGTTACTAGGGCCCCACATTATTTTTGTTGGCACATCATAGTCTAGCTTGAGGGGGGGTGTTCGGATATCCACATCATCTTTTTCAGGATCTTGCATGCAGAATCTAGGGTTTGCATGCACCTGCATGCACTTGCATGCATCCCAGTCACCAGTTTGATTTCTCCAGCACCTTAGCCACCTCATTCTAGCACCTGAGAGCCACTTACTACAGATTTTTAGCCCTCCTAGGCTGAAAGGCACCCACTTCTCACCTACTGCCAGAGAAGGGCGCACTTGTTCACCTACCACTGCAGTTCCACTTCAGTTACATTCAGTTAGCTCCGATTCTCCCTGATTTGAGGCTAGTTTCACTCCCGACTGACTGTTTCACTTCCGTTGGACCTCCAGATTGACTAGATGACTTGTTCTGACTTCAGTTAGCCTCCCATGCGCCCCCACTGAGCCTCCTTCTCCTTAATCAGTGCTACACACTTCAGTTACACTTATTACACTCAGTTAGACTCAGATTGACACCTGGATGACTGGTTCTTGTGCATTGATGACCACCACCGATTGATGATGAGGACTCCTAGTTGGAGTCAAGCTACTCCATTCAGTGATTCGAATGGCCTACTTAGTCAATTCGAATTGCTCATTGACAGACATTGTATTCTATTGTAATTCATTCACCCTTTATGGGATATTGAGCACTGCTGCATGTTTTGCACAGTTTTACACCATATTTTCTATGTTCATCTGTTGTGATTGATTTACTTGTTCATTAGATCTGCTGTGACTAATTTTACGAACTTAATCTTGTATTCTTTTCATTTCTTCTTCCTTTTCCTGTAATTTGATTCTTTGCCCATCAAGCCTTTTTTCACACTTAGAGTTCTTTTCTTTAAGAGAGATCACCTCTATTTGCTTTGCTTGAAGATGAACTTGACTATCACATTGTTTCTGTAGCCGATCCTTCAATGACATGAATTCTTTGGTATTTTCTTCATTTTCTTCTGTGACATTTTCAATTCTCTGATTATCTGCAATCGATTTTTTCAGCTTTTTCTTCAAGGCATTATTCTTCAATATTTCATTTTGAAAGGTCTCATTCACTTCCTACAACTGACTAGTGAGAACTGCTTCCAATTCCTTAGATTCTGCTTCTTTCTTCGTCGAGATGTTTAGATCCTTGGTTGCTATTCTTTTGATTTATTCTATCGCCTTTCTCCGTGTGTGAATTATGTTATGTGCTTCTGCAACAGAGAGATTTTCTAAACAAACATCTTCCTGTAACCATGGTGCTTCTCTTAGAGAAAATTCCTTTCCCATAACTGTGCACAGATCTATCTTCCAGATGTTAATATGTTACTTAAGACATCGGCTCTGATACCAATTGTTGGAATCGATTTAGTACTGATAGGGAGGTGAATCAGTATTAGCACAGTTATCAGTTTTTTTTACCTTCTTTAACATATTAGACTTAACTTAATATTTGATTGTTAGTTATGCATACAACATAAATAAATCATTCATATATGCACCAAGACAAAGAACATAGAACACGAGAATTTTTTCATTGAAACCCAACTGGGAGAAAACCATGGAATGCTCTTTTTAAATGAAAAGAATACATTCAAGGAAGCACCAACTTCTTGTATTTAACAGCACTAATGGGAAGGAGGGACCGACCCACTAGTTTTACAGGCACTGATTTGAAGGAAGATTCAACTCCATGTGTTTCTCCAGCACCAACTAGAAGGAGGATGCAACCCCCTTTCTCCTTGCCTCGTCCTTCCACCCAAATATTCAAGATGTAATTCTGACTTACTAAACTTCTAACCCACGCACACTTCTTTTCTTCTGATATTAGTTCTATTGTGCGATGTCTTCGCATAAAAAAATACATTGTCATTGTGCTACATACATCACTTGAATTCTCATTCCTCTCAATTATACACTTATGTTGATGTCTTACTTCATGTACTGTGTGCTTATTGATTCTGCAGTCTGCGCCAATATATGCTTTTTCGATCTACTACTGTGCAACTGCACTCACCAACTGATATTGTGCTTTCAATTGATAGTTTGCCGCTCTGAGATAAAGCATCAGTAACAGATGGAACTACGCACTTACTAATGTGTCAATTATGTTTAAGTGCCACAGTATTTTAGAAAATCTACGACATGTTGTGCATCGAATGATTCATCATTTCATTTTAACGCACTTGTCTTAGACCATCCTCATCATGACATGCTTGTTAGATCTTTTTGTTTCTCTATCGTTTCGCATCTGATGGACTTCTCAACTTCACACTTCAATTCAGTCTTCGTGCATTAGCTAAACATCTTTGCATCTTCTGATATACTTTGGTTTTTTTTTCTACGCTTCTTCCTTACTTATGACATATGTGATTGTCTGTGTACTGTTTGTAATTTTGTCATTCAGTCTTCACACAATTGCGCATACTTCTTAGTTTCTTCCTTTCGGTGTTTGCACAATTGTCACAGATCTACAACATCATTCTGCACACCATCAACTATATCATCCCTCTATATGTGTGCACTCATCTCCTCACTAGATAATGTTATTCTATCCTCGAGCCCTTGATTGATGCCCTGAATATAATTTTTATTTTCCAACTGAAGCTCTACAATCTCACCATTGAGCTTACTTCAAATCTCCAACTTGCATCTCTATTTATACATGTCCTGCGTGGATTGTATGTTCACAAGTTGGTTGTGGCATCCCTTCTTCCATACTTCACGGATTGTGCTTTTTCCACATGCCATCATATGCGATGCGAATGTGTCATCCTTTGTGGGGCATGCGCATTCATGATCCACAACTTAATGGAACTTACACCTTAGTGGTGTACTTATTGTGCTCATGATGTACCATTTCTTTGAGGTATGTTCGCATCCTTTCTCTTCAACTTGATGAGTCTTTGGCCTTTGTCGTACCATCTCTTGAGGGTATTGCGCACTACTGTATCAATGCTTTGCGAAATATGTGCATAACTTGAATTCTTCTTGATGGGAATTTGACCCTTGTAGTATCATCCTGTGTGGGTATTGCACCCCTGTTGTATCATCTTATTGTGGGAGTTGCACATGAACAAACTTCAACTGATGCACCCTTCTTGGAACTTGTGCTCCCTTTACTAACTGAAAGCATCTTCTGATTGGAAAGACTTGCATGATTTCATGACTGTCTAGTCATAAGCTATTTCTTACTACTTGCACACTCCCGATCCTTGATCAAGCAATTCTTGCACATTCTAAAATCTTCTTTCAACATGATACCACACTTGTAACTTTTCTTAACCAACTCCTTGGCTTCTTGTGCACATGTACCTTTTCCCAACCAATTCTTTGACTACTACCTTGAGTGAGTATGACTTGGTGGACTTGACTTCTATGCTGGTACCACATGTAGTAGGATACATTGTTTATGTGCTTCTTTGAACTGGATTTGCATGATGTTCCTTATGTGATTTTTCATACTGATCATGCATGATGTATCCTTAGACCCACATCTTCAGACTGGATGCAACTTCTAGATATACTTCTTCACATTGGCATCCATGTCCTTCACCATCTTACGCATATACTTCTTCAAAGTGGATTCCATATACTTATTTAAGCTGGCATAGGAATGATGTATCCACTTTGACATCAGTTGACATCAATGAATCAAACTGAATCAATTGACATCCTATTTGACATTAGTTGACATCAATGACAACCAAATTTCAACAAGACATCCTCTTATGTGCATTGTTATAAATGATTTACCATTCTTAATTAGACGGTAATAATTGGCCCTTCTCATGAAGATAACATCCCTCATATTTGTACTAACTTAGTTATGAATCCCTAGATTATTAATTTGTATATGTATATGATAAAATGGATATAAGTTGGACACATATGACTTGTAATTTGTACATTGATATATAATATAAATACACTAATGGTTGCAAACAAAGAATGACAAATAATGAGGGGATATGAATCCATGAGGGGGAAAAGAAAGGGGCCCTCAGGGTCTAAATGAGAACAATATTATTTTATTACTATGTAAGTTCTTTAAACTTTGCTTTATTAAAAAGTTTCTTATGATTATCCTAAGTCCTTTTAATGTAGGATGAGTTTCCAAAGTAAAATACATGTACTTTCTATGGAGACACATGGTATCACTTTAACATGCAAATATATTCTATGATCTTTGGCATGCAAGGGGTTCTCTTCCATCATTGTTCATTTATTCCTGATATTTTTACCTAAGTTTAGTCTACCATAGTTTAATAGCCATATTATGATGAATTGAAACCATGATATTATTTGAAAAATATGTTGATTTAATGATTGTTTTCTGAGATAAAAAAGAATTTAACTTACAACTTATAATCCCTTGGATCCCAACACAGATATTCCATGCCCAACTTGTGTTGTATCCCTAGATGGAAGTGGTATAACTTGAGAGACTAGTTAACATAGAAGGGGATCCCATTCCTTGGGTTGTTCATGTTGAGGGTGAAAAGGGTCTAGCTACTTTGGGAATGTTGTAGTGGGAAATTGTCTTGAAAATTTTGGGAATTTGACTGTCGGAGTGAAATGACATCCAATACATAGAAATTCACCCTTATGGATTTAGAGCCTCAACTCAGGGGTGGCCTCTGTTTCAAAGAGATTAGAATGATAGAAATCCTATGGTTGGGTGGAATATCCCTCTTTTGTAGTCAATCAATGAAGAATATTCTAAGATAAGTGTTCTTTACTTGTTAATTAATATGTGTAATTATTGTTGTTCATGTTATGGATTTAACTATTTTCTATTTTTTAGTTCTAAATACATGTATTAGTCAACACTTATAGTTATGGGATCATACTTGACTATAATTGTTTAATTATTCTTGTATAACTTTGCATTAGAATGCATGCATTCTATAATTAGAGCATTGAGGTTGTTAATGGTATCAAAGAAAAAGTATTTGGTGTGGTTTTGGTGGTTATGATATGTTACAATATATATATACAGGCACTGCCAAACACTAGAGTGCAAACATTAAGAGGAACTACATCAACTTCGATTTCATTAATAAAGTTTTATTACATTGATAACAAATGCAATCTTACATTGATTGGTAACTTTTAATACTACATATTTATTTATCCATACCGAAAGGTATAGATGAAGGTAATCATGCATTTTTAAACCAATTTTACTTACGAAGTCCTCTCCAATGAGGATTTCCTGTGAACCAAGATTGAACAAAGCATCTTCCTTGTTCTTGTTTATCTAAATCTTGATATGGAGTAAATTTTTCATCTTATTGTCCTCTTTGGGATGGACAATACTCAAGCTCACCTCCTTCTACATTGTTGTGTAGATAATCTTTTCATCTATATCTAAGCTATTTTCTATCTCCTTTCCTATTAAAATTTTATTTGTTTTGTAATTCTCTTCTTAATAGCTCCTAGAATTTATCTCTAGATGTAGTTTCCAACATTTTTATTTTGCGTAACCATCAATAGTACAATTGTCAAAGTGGTTTTTATAGTCCTTGCACACATGTGCGTCATGGTGTAGTCTTCTTATTTTTTCCTTTTTCCTTCATCTTCTCACCCTTATTAGAAGTTCCATGTTGGTATGTCTTCTTTGAACCATTTTTTTGCCCCTGCATCTTGTCAAATTCGATGTATTAGGCCTAGATACATAGGATTAATTTATTATATTGTGATTAAATAACATAACTTGCCTCCTTATGTTACTGTGAAGATGACCCAAGTATATGATGACCACATATGACGACTCCAAACTCCTTTTAGTGTCAAATAGTTAATTAATGATTTATGAATAAGTTATATCTATTTAATCAAAATGTCTTATTGAAAATCATATAAATATAATGAAGAAAAATCGGATTACAATTATTGTGTTCAATCATGTTATGATAGATTTTGAAAAAAACTTGATTTCTTACATGTAGGTATATAGTTAGTAGAAGGAATAATAAAAATATCTTTTATGGAGTGAATTTTCCTTCAACGAAATAAATTCGAAGGCATGTTATTACTTTTGAAATTTTGCCCAATGTTTTAAGAACATCGAAAGATAAATCCACCACAATATGTTCATTGCAACTGAGAACGTTAAGAAAAAATATTCATATAAATTTTATATAAAAAAATAAATATAACTTAAAAAAAAAACAAATCTCATATCCACTTTCCCTTTTCTTGCATAAGATTAAGGTATTGAACATTTCCACACATATTCAAGAGGGTCACTTAGATGTAGTATAGTCTATATAAATCTTGCTTTAAAAAAATGGAGATAACTATAAAGATCTCTATTGTAAGATAAACAAGCTTGAGAGTAATAATAGTAAAACACTCTTAAATTAGAAAAAAAAACAAGAACAATAACATTTGAAATCGAATTCTCCCAATAAGATCATACTTTTACAATGGAAGAATAAGGTTAAAGTTTAAGATCATACTTTTACAATGGAAGAATAAGCTTAAAGTTTAGTTCTTTTTGTTTTGGTTAAAGTTTAGTTTTTGTTTGTTTGTTTTGGAGGGAGGAGTTTTTATGTTCGTAGGATGGGGGCTCTAATTTCAAGTTGTGGAAAGACCGTTCGTCTTAAACACCCCCACAACTATTTCCATTCTCAATTTCTAACCCACAAAAAGTGAGATTAAAGTGTTATAAATCAAAGATAATAAAGGTACCATTAATTCAACACTATTTAGAATATTTTTTTGTGAAATTAAAGTGTTCTAAATCACAGACAATACTAGTACCATTAATTCAAGAAACTACATAATAAAACTCATGGAATTATTTTCATTATTTCGAAATTCTTTAAAACACAACATAGCTGAATAACACCACTGCATTATATTTTATTTTTTACTTGTCTCACACGTCTCCCACTATACACAATGGTCCATACACAATGCTTTCATAGTATTGTCCACTATTTACGAAAGATGTTGATATATTAGCATATTCTAGGACAAGACATGAATGGTGTAAGAGCAATGTATTTCGAGGGGAACTGACTCAATATATTCCAATGGACCCATGCCATTATTAGAAGGATCTCCGGTTAGAAATCCAAAATAATATGATAGATTGAAATAATTATATACATTATATAACTTAGGATAATTAGAATTATATTATTTAGTTTTAACTGTTTAACATTATATTATTATTTAATATTTTATTTTAACGGTTTAACATTATATTATTATTTAATATTTTATTTTAACAATTTTTATTGATAAAAATTTATATTAACATATTTATATTTATGATATAATTTTTAGTATTTTTAAATTTTAAATATGTTTCTATTTACACAAAATTATTTAGTATTTTAATTATTTTTCTCATTTATCTTAACAAAATTCACATTTTTTTACTTAAGTTAATATTTTTTTTTTCATAGAAAAAAATCATAGCTATATTATTTAAAACATAGTTACATTTTTTAGCTGCTTCCATGTGTGATCTTTACTTTTAATTTTTAAATCTCTATTTTTAATTTATTTATATATATTATTGATAATATTAACTAGTTTGTATTTATTATCAATTTATGTTGTAGTACATTTGTCTAAATTATTTGGTTGAAGTGAGATATAAGTTTCTTTAATCTTATCTTGATGGCATTATATCATTGAATGTTTTATGTCTTTTTCCAATATATTGGAAATATTTTTAATTTTTTTTAAATTAAATTGGAAAAAATAATTATGTTAACTAAATTAAGATTTGTAATCTTTTTTAGTAGTTATTAATGAAGATTTTATTATTAATTTATATTTTATTTTTGAAGATGAAAAAACTTATTATTCATAATCTTTTAATCAATTTCTATTAGATGTAATTTTTTTATTTCTTAATCAATAAAAAATAATTCTAAACTTTATTTTAAATTTTAAATTTTATATATAAATGTAATATTTAAATTATATATATATAATATTTAAATTACTCATATTATTAATTTGATTATGTTTTGTTTTTCAACAATTAAGTCAAAATTCAAAATTTATAAAGTTAACTTTTAAATACATGATAGCTATTTTTCTATTATTTTCAAATTAAAAAAACAATATGATAAAGAAACAATATGATGATGTTGATACTTATTTAATTTAAACCATATATAATATAATTCAAGAATATTTGATTATAGTTTTATATTTTATAAATACATGGAAAGATTTGTTTAATTTATAATTTTATAAGTACATGGAACGATTGAAGGTTTAAAATTTCAAAAATTACTTTTTTAAAACAAGTTCGTTATTGTTTATACTAAAACAATATACGATGGTCATGTGTTTATTTATTTTAAATCCACTATAATTTTATAAATTTGAATATTTTATCATAACTTTAAAATCCATATAAGTATATAAAATATGTAATTATAAATTTGAATAATAAATATCATAACTTTAAAATTTATATAAATTTATATAAATTCATATAGAATGATTTAAATTATGAAAAAAATAGGATTAAGAATGTTATATTTAATTTGGAAATTACATATTATGGAATATTTTAAATTTATTTAATTTAAATTTAAATTTATAATTATAAAAAATATTAAATTTAAATTTACAACTATAAAAAATAGCTAAATAAATATTTACAAATATAATTTTGTTTTTTAAATAATTTTTTTTTTTTTTTTCAAAACTTTAATGATCTTTCCAATCATTAATATTGCTTTTTTACACAATTAATACATCTTAGGTAAATTTGACTCATTAGATGTAGTCAAATGTATGTTTACAATTTATGGTTTTCGAGTTCATGGTATAGACCATGGTATTGGTAGAAGCACTTGTAAGAGAGTTAGGTTTAACCACAATGTAAATTGGCACATGGTTGTAAGACCTTGTATACCCCAAGTCAAGCGGTTTTAGGGCCCATGGTATTATACCATGGCATTGCATGTGAAGAAGCCTACTTAAAGGCTTGAAGTGGCTTGAACTCCATTGTAAGATGCTGGAGTTTTTTGGTGTCTCCTCCACCACTACCCACTTTCAACTTGATACCTCTCAAATACCAACACCTAGTGACACTTAACACTATTATAGTTGGTTTTCATATCTAACATGGTAGCAGAGTAAGACAATAGAGAAGAGACACTTAAAATCTAACCATACTAAGAATTGATGCACTTGAAAACCATAAATCAAACTTTTATATACCCTATGCTAATGTCACAAGTCACCAACAAACTCCAGACAAAAATAATTGACTTAATTTCATCCCTATTAAATTCAATTATTTAAAAAAAGTAAGTATATAAACCTTGTCCGTGCGGTACATTGAATTTATGTTCCTTATTTTTTTTGTATGTTTGACACCGCCGAGTGCTATTAAAGCAGGGCATGCGAGAGGACCTTCAATATATTTCCCAGCTATTGCTGTACGTGCTTCAGAATGAGATATTCGTTTGCTCAACCTGTTCCGATTCATGTGATGGCTCTCACATGGCTAATTGGGTTAAGCATTTTCGCTGTTACGCGGGCTTCTCATGTGCTGTATACTGGTAACACAGTTAGCACGACTGTTCAACAGCAGTATCGCACAGCCTACCATTTTCAACCCCGAAAGAACTGGATGAATGGTTAGTACAGTGGATCTTATTTTGTTATGCCTAAAGGCTCATTCCATAGTTCAGAATGCATGTGTAATGCTGAGTATGTGGGCAAAAATTATTCTCTTACAGATATATAAGTTTGTATTTCAAAGGGATTTGATCCCTCTTTGCTTCATAAAAATCTCAAGCTAAAATGGAATTTAAGATGACTTTCAGATTTCCACAAATGACTTTTCTCTTGGCATTTAAGCCGATCTTCTAACTCTGTTTTGGTTTGCCTGTGATTGTCTGCATGATTATCTCGCAAACGCCCAACAGATCCAAATGGTGAGTTTTTCATTCCGTTTCAATTCACCCATTCAACTAATTATTAGATTTAATGATCGCGATGAGTTTGGACTGGATTCGTTTTGCAGGGCCCATGTTCTACAAGGGATTCTACCATTTCTTCTACCAGTATAATCCTCACGCAGCGGTGTTCGGACTCATCCAGTGGAGTCATGCTGTTTCTAGGGACCTCGTTAACTGGCATTCACTGGATCCTGCCATTGTTCCCAGTGAATGGTATGATATAAAGGGCTGCTGGTCCGGTTCCGCCACGTTACTGCCGGGAGACAAACCTGTGATTCTTTACACGGGATCGACCAATTCATCCCAGCAGGTGCAGAGCATGGCCATTCCTAAGAATATCTCCGATCCTCTTTTGAGAGAATGGGTGAAGATTCCCCAGAATCCAATTTTGATTCCAGAAAATGGGATCAACGGGAGCTCCTTCAGGGATCCCACTACTGGATGGCTCGGCCTGGACGGAAAATGGAGGATGCTAGTTGGAAATAAGAGGAAGCGTGGTGGGGTGGCTCTGTTATTCAGAAGCAAGGACTTCGTCAAGTGGGAGAAGGCCAAGCACCCTCTGCATTCCTCGAAAATTACAGGAATGTGGGAATGTCCTGACTTTTACCCGGTTTCTCTTTCTGGGAAACCCTACATAGGGCTAAACACGTCTGCTACTGGGTCCTCTCTTAAACACGTTTTGAAGGTGAGTCTGGACGACTACAAGTACGAGTATTATACTGTGGGAACTTTCTTGACGAATATGGATCGATATGTGCCAGACAACACCAGCGCAGACAATGAAAATGGTTTGAGATATGATTATGGGAAATTCTATGCCTCCAAGACATTTTTCGATCAATATAAGCTTCGGAGAATTCTGTGGGGATGGGTCAATGAATCAGACAGTGCCTCTGATGACGTTGCCAAGGGCTGGTCTGGCATTCAGGTAAACTCAATCTATACTTATAAATCGTTTGCCATTCTGCCTTTCTGTATTTAGATGTGTTATTTAATCTCACTTTTGAATTTTGTTGCATAAATTAGGCAATTCCCAGAACTGTCTGGTTAGATAATGTCACTAGAGCGCAGCTTTTGCAGTGGCCAGTATCTGAAGTAGAAACCCTGCGTCGAAAGAAAACTTTCAGAAAAAACCTTGATCTAACCAGAGGATCAGTTGTAGAAATTGCAGGCGTAAACGCTGCGCAGGTACTGAATCAATGGTTTTTGTTCAGTGTTTATTGCAGTTTTGTATGGATTTTTTAACTCAATACTTTTTATCGGTTTATAAATTGAGTTCGTATTTAATTTTCTGACATTGGATGGATATAGTCTCGCTCTCTTCGAAGCACATTGCAGAGTTTTAGGATGGTAAAAATAATAATGATAGGCAAAAACATCTCACAGGCCTTCTATGCCATTGGGAAGTTAAGAAACTCTCATGAGCACAGCCTTATCATCAAAAATCAAAAGATTAAGAATTCTTTCCTTTTCTGTGGCTGGGCTTGCCTTTGCTGAATTTGGATTTATTACTAGGTTGATGTGGAAGTCTCCTTCGATCTCCCGAGAGTCAAAATCGAAGAGCTTGATGGTGAAATGGACGTGAATTCGACTGCTCAACAGCTGTGCAGCCGGATGGGATCTGCTGCGAGGACTGTGGTTGGACCATTCGGCTTGCTTGTTTTGGCTTCCAAGGACTTGAAGGAACACACTGCTGTATTTTTTCAGATCGTTCGACATCGAAACCAAATGAAGTTATTGATGTGCAGTGACCAGAGCAGGTAAAACAACATAAACACTGTAATTGATTTATCTTAATAATAAATCCAAGAGGAAAATAGTACGTTAATCTCTTTCAATTCGATTGAATTTGATCCACAGATCTTCATTAGAAAGCGACGTTGATAAGACAACATATGGAAGTTTCGTGAAGAATGTGGACTCCTTCAACGTGAATCGTCTTTCACTCCGAGTCCTAGTAAGGAGGAATTCTCTGCATAACATTGGTGTACTGTTGTTGTGCAAATTTTGGTAGATAGCATTAACAATCGCCATGGAAATCGCAGGTTGATCATTCAATCGTGGAGAGCTTTGGAGAAGGTGGGAGGACTTGCATAACAGCTAGGGTTTATCCCACCCTCGCAATCGATGAAGATGCCCGTCTTTATGCGTTCAACAACGGCACTTCATCTGTTAGAGCCAGCAAACTCATTGCATGGGACATGGCGTCTTCTGATCACAGTCATATCTAATTTTCAATTGGATAATGCCTCTATAAGCTGCTGTTTATCTACATAGTATGTTATAGTTGTGATCAGTTAGGGTTCAAGGTTCACTGCAATGTGGATGTGGGTGTGGAACAAGATCCATTATCTATAAGCTGATTATCTCCATAGTATAGTATGTTATAGGTGTGATCAGTTAGGGTTCAAGGTTTAATGCAATGTGGATATGGGTGTGGACCAAAACCTAATGTATAAGCTGTTTATCTACATAGTATGTTTATCTATAGTGTAATGTAGATGTGGGTGTGCACCAAGATTGAATATGGCTCAACTCTCTCAATCTATAGTGTAATGTAGATTTGGGTGTGGACCAAGACTGAATATGGCTCAATTCTCTCAAGACTATGAAAGGAATAATATCAACAAAATTCTATTATGACATCAAGGTGAACTTGTGACATCAATATTTATAATAGACATATTATTAATAAATCAAACCTAAATCCACTTACATAATCTTTTAATTTTTATTACTCATAAACCCACTTCAAATAATGCAATGTTGATAGACTTAAAAACAGTATCCCACTTCAAAGTTCCCACTTTAATGTGTACCTACAATGTTGATAGTCTTGAAAAAATATCTCATTTCAAAGTTCCCACTTTAACGTGTAACATAATGAGTGCGTTGGTTTTCGAACATGATAAGAAACTCCCATTCTTTGTACTTTGTTACCATCTTTTTGTAATTGTTTTAGGGATTCAAAGAAACAATGGATTTGTCACAATGTTGATAGTCTTGAAAAAATATCTCATTTCAAAGTTCCCACTTTAACGTGTAACATAATGAGTGAGTTGGTTTTCGAACATGATAAGAAACTCCCATTCTTTGTACTTTGTTACCATCTTTTTGTAAATGTTTTAGGGATTCAAAGAAACAATGGATTTGTCACTTGCATGAGCTTTGGTTTTATAAGTTGAGAGTTATGCATGGTGATTTATGGGTTCTTATTTGGTGACCAGTGCACTAAGGTTCACCCTAGTAGGGTTTTTGCATTGTTTTGAGGATTAGGACATTATTTATAAGATAATTTTTATTTGTGATTAATTTTATTTTCTTTCCTTCTATGTGATAATAAAGTTTGCTATCAAGTTCCAATCAAAACAAATATATTAATAAAAAATATTTATCTTTAAAGCCATTTGAATGAATATTATGACTTTATAACAAATTCTAAGTAAAATGGCGTCGTAAAATTTTATTGGATCCATGGAAATTATATCGTCTAATTCCAACCATCGAAATTTCTCTAAAAGACATTATATCGTTTAATTCCAACCATTGAAATTTCTCACAAACACGCGTGATGGCACAAAAGTCATTTCCATGGGAATTATATCGTCTAATTCCAACCATTGAAAATTTGCTATGATGACTCAAACACCCGTGGTGGAACAACAATGCATTTATGTCTTAAACCCTAATTACCTGGTTTTCAAGATTAGCTTCTCCCGGTTTCTCTTTTGGGAAACACTCCAGAGGGATAGCCGCTGGACACGTCCGCAATCGGGCCCTCTATTAAACATTTTTTGAAGGTGAAGATTGACGTTTGCGGTATGGGAACTTACTTGCGGGACATGGATCGATACGTGGCAGATAACACCAGCAAAGACCATGAAAATGCATTGAGATATGACTATGGCAAATTCTATGGTTGCAAGAGTTTTTTGGATCAGTTTAATCACAGGCAAATTTTCTGGGTTTATGTTTCCGTAACATGGGTGAATTTGAGTTTGTTATTAGGTTGGTGTGAGATTTCATTTTTTTCATTTAGGATTACATGAACGGAGCTAGAACTGGAGTGGAACATTGAGTAAAACTGATGTGAGATCTCCATTTATAGATATTGCCAAGCTCGAAATCTGAGTTTAAAGGAAAGATGGATGTAAATTCGATTGCTCAATAGTTGTGCTGTTCTATGGATCAGTTACTGTTAAAATATGAAAACAGAAAAGAATGGAGCATAAGTGGACATATTGATTACCTTCTGATTATTAACCATGAGTTTGTATAAAATTACAACACATCAATAATGGAACAGGAAATATTATGAGACAACCAAGTGTTATTATCAAACTATAACCAACTAATAACTCAACTAATTAATGCACTTATGACCATTAAAATTACAATTCTTAACAACCTTCTTAAATTTCTTAACAGCTATGAGGACTGTGATTGGGCCATTTGGTTTGCTGTCTAGATCATTCTGATGATTCTTCAACAAAAGGAATTGAAGTTGCCAATGCAATGTGCAGTAACCAGAGCAGGTAAAAGTCCATACAGAATATGACTGATTGATGATCTGAATAAACCGATCACAGAAGCCAATAGCACGTCGATCTCTGTCAAATTTTTTGAATATACTGATAACTTCCCTAAATAGCGACGTTGATAAAACATATGGAAGTTTCGTCAATCATGTGGGTTCCTTCGAGGAGAACAGTTCATTTTACGCTTTATAATATCAGTGTTTTACCTTTGTGATTGCAAAACCTTTGTTGTAATATCATTCTATACGCTTTATAATTTTAGTGTTTTCACTTTGTGATTGCAAAACCTTTGTTGTAATATCATTCTATACTTGATGTTGTTTTTTAATGTTTTTGGGTGGCTAACTTGTCTTTTTAAATGATACTGATAATTTTTTATAAGAACTTTTTGTGTTTTTTGTAAGCTCTCTTAACGATTATTAACAGCTCCTCAATGATTTTCTAATAATTAAGGAAATAACTGATTTCTCGTTAAGAGCTCTTGGAATGGTTCTCTACCTTGATTTGTGGAACAATTGACACATAGCCAAAAAAAAAAAGCTTGTTGGAAGGTGGGCTATAAAGACTTATGTTTGGTCCCCAAGCTTGCCAACTCAATCTCCCTCAGTTTTTACACCATCAATCCAGAGTGAGCAGAGTTTGGAAGTGCCATACGGAATGGTTGTTTTAGTCTATCAGACGGAAGAGGTATCATATAGAAGTGGATTGCCTCAAGCAAAATCTCAAGTTAGAATGTGAGCAGTATCAATGTTCCATTCTTTAAAAGTTTATTCCACATGTAAAAAATCGTAATTTTTCTAACAGTTGGTATCAGAGCATAATTTTATCTCTGCCTTGATGTTTGGATTGTCCATTGGGACATTGCTCATGCGTTATATTGTTTATTTTTCTGCCTCTCTATATTTGATATGGCTGCAGAGTCATGTTTTTTAAAGCTGGGTCCCATTGGTTTATCTTGACTATGAGTGCTGCGAGGGTTTCACTGCCTTATTTTTGTGAGTGCCGAGATCTGTTATGGTCTGCTTGTGCATGCTTTAGGGTGTCGCTGTCCTATTCAAGCCTATAAGGAGGTGCTGCTGTCTCATTTGAGGAGGCCGCTGCCTTGTGGACTGATCTGCTTCCCTTTTGTGGGCTGATCTGCTTATCCGTGGACTGTTGGAGTGAAGGCCGCAGCCTTAGGGCTGCATGCTAACCTCTATGGTCTGTTTAAAAGGAGGGTCGCTGCCTTTATTTTTTTTCCTGCTGCCACAGTGATTTTTTCTTATACAGTAATTACAATATGATACCTTTTCTATCTGAGTTTTATGCACATGTATAAAAGAATTGAAATCAAGAAACTGTTCTTTGGATCTCTGTCGAGATCTTCACAGTTAGCTATTTTTCTAACAGTTCATGATGTTAGATAAAGTTTTATAATACGGTGCTATTAGGATTTTTTCATAATCAACTTGAATATATATTTCATTTGCATGATTAGTATCAAGTTAATTTTAGTAATGTCTAGTGATTCATATAATTTTTTATTGATTAGAGAATAGCCACAGCATCTCTAATTAAATAATGTTATATATTATGATTGATTAGGATCACATAAAGAATATTTAGACATTAATTGTAATTAATTATACTAAATGTAATAAATTTTATCCCACATGAATTTTTATTATATTTATATAATTAATTAGGATAAAATATTAAATTATTCATAACTTACCCACAGGAATTATGAATTAATAGTTTTATTATGAAGTTCAATTCTATCATAAAGAATCATTGAATCTGTTTGAATTGAAAATTTAGCCCAGAGGCAATTTTTATGTCATTAGATTCAATTTTAAGCATGAATTTACATTGGTAAAGCATGAAATTTTATTTTTAAGGCCTCAATTTAAAACAAGCATCCCGCCAATGGTATTTGAAATTCCATAATGTAATTTCTTCTTTCGGTTTTGTAGAAAACATTATGGATCAATGTATATACCTAAAATTTGGTGGGAGTAAAGTTTGTTTTTTGCTGACAACCAATGATAAGGGTTTGCTGCATGAGGTGAAACAATTTCTCTCTAAAAATTTGAAGGATATGGGTGAGGCATCTTATGTCATTGGCATTAAGATCCATAGAGACAGATTTCAAGGCATCTTGGGTCTATCTTAGGAAACCTATATTAATAAAATTTTAGAGAGATTTCGGATGAAGGATTGTTCACCAAGTATAGCTCCCATTGTGAAGGGTGATAGGTTCAATTTGAACCAATGCCCAAAGAACGACTTTGAAAGGGAACAAATGAAGAACATTCCATATGCTTCTACTATCGAAAGCCTAATGTATGCTCAGGTCTGCACAAAAACTACCATTGCATTTGTTGTTTTGTTCGTCTCCTATTTTGAGGCTACTTTACATGGTGTATAGCTTAAGAGTTTCATTTTTGGGCTTAGAATTATGGATCCTATCTCTAAGCCATTAAGAATGTATTGCAACAATTCAGCTACTGTTTTTATAGCTAAAAACAACAAAAGTGGGAGTCAAAATAAACACATCGACATTAAGTATTTATCTATAAGGGAACGTATTAAAGAAAAGAAAGTGGTCATTGAGCATATCAGCATTGAGTTGATGATCGCTGATCCTTTGACTAAGGGCATGCCACCGTTTAAATTCAAGGATCATGGATTGAATATGGGACTTGATTCCATTATGTAGTTTCTCATTATATGGACAATGTTATTATTGTGATGTTTTTCTCATACTTATGTGCACCTTAATTTAATTGTGAGAATTCATCTGTATAGGACCAAGAATAAACATAAGGTTTATTCATTAAGAAATTGTTGCCACATAAATTCTAATAGAAATAAATACATAGTAATACATGGAAGATAATACTCGTCTTAAGAGGACTTATCGCCATGATTCATGTATCTATTTTGAATATAGATTATCAATGGGTTTTATGATGAGACATTAAGTTTGGAAGTATGGACCAAGTGGGAGAATGTAAGCTCTCTTAATGACTATTAACAACTCCTCAATGATTTCCTAATAATTAAGGAAATAACTGATTTCTCGTTAAGAGCTCCTGGAATGGTCCATAACTCCTTCAACGGTTCTCTACCTTGATTTGTGGAACAATTGACACATAGCCAAAAAAAAAAGCTTGATGGAAGCTGGGCTATAAAGACTTTTGTTTGGTCCCCAAGCTCACCAACTCAATCTCCTTCAATTTTTACACCATCAATCCAGAGTGAGCAGAGTTTGGAAGTGCCATACGGAATGGTTGTTTTGGTCTATCGGACGGAAGAGGCATCAGACAGAAGTGGATTGCCTCAAGCAAAATCTCAATTCAGAATGTGAGCAATATCAATGGCTGGAGGTATGATCCTGACGACATACATTATTAATTCTTTTCGATTCTTTAAAAGTTTATTCCACATGTAAAGAATCGTAATTTTTCTAACATTTTTATCATTGGATGATGTTAGACTACTCTAAAATTATGTTTTATTATTATTTTAAATTATTTAAATGATTTAAATTATCAGTAGAAAAGTCTTTTTAAAAATTATATAAAATGCAAAAAGTAAGTTAGTAATAGGATCTATGCCTGAAATTTTTTAAATCATTTTTATTAAGATAGATTTAAAAACTATAAAGGGTGATGCAAGTTAGTTAGTCTAGATTTAAAATTTGTAGCAAACAAAATTAAGTGATGCAGATATTTTCCTTGTCCTATTCCTTTTTTAAAAGTGAGTTTTCCTCCATCAAGAGCATGGTTATGACCAGGTGATGTACAAATACATGATAAATAACATGAGAGATTACAGACTTCCTAAAATTACTTTAAAATCTAGTCAAGACTTTCGGCTCAAGAGAGGCTAGTATAAAGACGGGATGACTTGGTTACACCATTGGGGAATGACAAAATGCTACTTTGCAAGATATCAATAACATTAAGAATATCAATAACATCTAAGTTTAAAGAGAAAATGGTTAAAAGAAAATTAAGATACTATAAGGAGGTCATTAACCCTAATATGGAAGACCAAAAATATCTTTATATGTTTTAAATAGTCGAAAAAGAAAATTAATAAGGAACTCTCTTGAACTTCATAGTGAAAGAGGAGGATGAGTGGAAAGGCCTTGCCATATCTATACTACTTGAGGAAGAAAGTCACTTTCTATGCAAAGTCACTTTCTCTTAGAATGCCCTCCCTACACCGACATTAGATCTAAGTTTCATAGTATTGTAAATACGAACGCTTCCTAACCTTCTAACATGCCAAAACTATGCTGACCTAGGAATACAAACCTCCCTAACCTTCTAACATGCCAAAACTATGCTGACCTAAAAAGGATTAATCTTTCTAAAAATTTTGAGTATCAAAATAAAATTTTACAGCAATTTAAGTAATCCTCTTAAGGTTTGATAGACATCTTAGTGAACCTTAATTACTACCACTACCACCACCACCACCATCATCAAATAGTTAAAAATTTAACTATTAAAAATATTTTAGAAACTAAAAATTGAAATAAGTGATGCAACATATTCAAATTGTGCTAATACCATTACAATTTTTAACACTAAAGCATACCCAATCCGTTGAAATTTAAGAATCTAAACAATAAATATAAATAAATTATATATTAAAATTTTGATTTTATATGTATTAATTAATTTTGTTTATTTTATTTAAAAAATAATTTTTTTTAAAACCCATTTAAATTTAAAATTTTTAAATTTAAAAAACCGATTATCTTAAAACAATTATAATTTAAAGTTATTTCAATTAACTTAAAAAAATAATAACAAAAATATTATATATATATTAACTTAAAAAATAATAACAAAAATACTATATATTAGTACAATTTAAATTTTACATAATTATTAAAAAATTGAAATCAATATTGATTTATTTTGAATTCCATCTATTAACTATTAAAAAAACTAATTTTTTAAGGTATAATTTTTGTATCATTTATTATGAAGAAACTAATAATAACATCAATCTAATTTTTTAAGGTATAATTTTTTTATGGAATTAAGAATAACATCAAGATATATATGTTAAAATCCAAAGTTTATTAAGAACAACTAATAAATTGCATTGGTTTGTCGGTTTATCTTTCCTTTGTCCACTTAATGTTTTGTGTGTATAATATCCTAACGGAAGGCAATATATTCGTTCTTTATCTTCTTCATAAAAAGAGGTCTCTCTTCCAATATACAATAAAACCATGGTGTAGTCAAACCCACATATAAAATTGGTACATAATATTAAAAACATTATTACATTTAAGTTTAAAGAGAAGTTAGTGTGTGATAAAAATTAGAGAATAAGAAAAAAAATAAGATACTATAATAAGTTGATTAATCTTAATCTAGAAAATTATGAATAAAGAAGAAAATTATTAATCCTAAACTAAGAATAAATTCTCACTAATAATTATTATGATAAAAAAAAAAAATTATTAAATTTTTAAATTATATATATATATGTATGTATGAATGTTCATAAAATGTATTTATGAGAAAAAAATGAAAAATGGTCTTCGTCGCTTATGTCATCTTTATGCCTTCAACAAATTGAAACACATGACAAAATTTTTTCCTTTAAAACATTTTTGTATTTTCATAATATATTTGACAGTTATGTAAAAAATATGATTTATCTTTTTTTAATTAAATAAAATAACTTCATTTTCAGAAACTACAAATTGAAACACATGACAACTTTTTCCTTTAAAACATTTTGTATTTTCATCATATATTTGACAGTTATGTAAAAATTATGATTTATCTTTTTTTAATTAAATAAAATAACCTCCTCTTCGGAAACTACAAGCAGGTTAATGGTGAAGAGTGATGAATTTTGTAATTTTTAAAAATGAATATTTAAAAATAAATGTGAAATGAATTTAATCGGTGTAATTTTTCAAAATTTTAAAACAAAACAAACCATACGATTCATCCTTACATTGTAAGATAATATGAATAAGAGTCATTTAATATAAAATATGGAAAGATTGTTATTATACAATTAATATTTTGTAAGAATGTGAATCAATTCATAGCTAAATATAACATGATCCATTTAATAAAAATATGGAAAGTAATATTTTGTAATTAATATTTTTATAAGAATGTGAATCAATCCATAGCTACATAGTTAAATATAACATGACTCATTTAATATAAAATATGGAAAGTAATATTTGGTAAGATAACGTGAATCAATCCATAGCTAAATATAACATGACCTATTTAATAAATAAAAATGGAAAGATTGTTATAGTTTTATTATATTTTGTTAATTTATATATGATTTTGATAATCATAATTATTTAAATATAATATGAGTCATTTAATATAAAATATGGATATAGAGTTAGAGTTTTACTATATTTTGTTTATATGCAATTTTGATTATTTGATTTATTAACATTATAAGTTTGATTTTATATATACATTTTGATATAATAAAATAATCTTAATAATAATAAAAATTGGCAAATATCATCCATCTTGCCTTGGTAGGTTGTGGTAACACACCCATAATGAGAGGAAGTTGGGGTGTACAAACCTTCTAACATCATATACATTAGCGTAAGATTGATAACTAACAAGAATTTGTGTTGTTGTGAGGTTGATGTGATAGTTGGGGTTTAAACTTCCTTGGCTTGCTTGAGTAATGTGACTTTGTCCACCTTATTTGATAGGTCCTTACACATTCTCTTCAGAGAATGATGTGGGAAAACAATATGTATTCTGCAATAGTGTGATTAATATTGTTGCAAGGTTTTGACAATCTGACATCATTGTTCCAAGAATTGACGGATCCGTTATTGCACATGCACCCCCACATATATCCACTCTCTAACATATATGGGCGTTCACATGAAGTTGAGGGACCCTTTTGGTGCAGTTGTAGTTTTGCAAAACAAGATTCTGCTTTGCAAAAACACAACGCATACACATTTCTTGTCACTAGCACTAGAGGATCCCAAGCCTGACAGGCCAATTGACATGTAGGCAGGGAAAAGGAAACACAAACACGATTTGTGAACAAAACTAATGCGCATTTTGTAGACCAAAAACATTTGTGTGTTTTATAAGACATGGTATAAATGCCCAAAACTAGCCCGTGAGCATCCCTTTCTCCCACAACATTGATTTGGATAGCATCGGTAGGAAAAAGAGTCAAAACATGATCGCGATCATACTCCTAGAGAAGATTCATCCAACAACTTCTAATCCAAGAGGTAATTCTCCAACCAATTTATCAATTCTTCAACCAACTTGTAATTCTCCAACCATTTTATGAATTATTTAACCTATTTCTAATTCTTTAACCAATTTGAATTCTTTCCACTTGAAAAAATTAGGTTCATTTGATTCCCTCTGTGTATGCTAATAATAACCACTATGGTTGAAAGATGATGGTCACTGTAATTGGATCACCATCCATAATAAATAATACATTGTATAAATTTTAAAAAATTGATAATTTACAAGAAACGGTTTGAGCAATGTTCATCATTTAAATACTTTAAATAAGAGCATATACCTTAAATTATAACTACCTTGGTGCTCAAAGCCCAAAATGACCATTATATCTTGCTCACAAGTCAAAGATTCCATATGCGTAGCTTATATGGTGGTTTTGGCTACATGCATTGCATGTGATCCCCAAGGATAAACTAAATGGGATCTAATACCCAATATTTTGTCCCTATTCCATGGCTTCTACCTCTAGAATTATCCCCACTGCACCAAACCTCGGAATCACCTCCATATTGAACTTGTAAATTGAATATTCTTTATTTAAGGCATGTGTGGTTGCTATGGATTATTATCTCAATTTTCCCTCATCACTAGGAACCATCTCTCGAGCGCTAAAACTGTAAGTGGATACCATATCAAAATTGTAGGACATGTATTCTCTCTTAGGGCATGTGTGATTGCTTGAGGGACTACACATGGCCCGTGATCCCAAAACATGAATTCAATTGCATAAGACCTTACATTTGTCCATGGTCATGGAAATTGATAAGATTATCTAGTGTGGTATAGCTCAAAATGGAAAGCATATCTCACTCATAGGCTAAATATCCCTATGTAGAGACTACATGGTTATTTTGGGTACAACGCATGGCCCATGAGCCCATAGGAAATTATATGGTTTTAGACCATACATTTCAACCTTAGACAATGGAATAGATCCAAATAACCATCTATGGTATCTTTAAACGAAGATCATATCACACTTGTATGCTAATGATTCCCTATGTATGCTAATGATTCCCTATGTATGCCAATTATTCCCTCTTTGTATGATATATCCTTCATCATCGCATTTTATGAGGGTTGATAAAATGTATCCCTCTCCATATCCCCAATGAGACTCAAATGGTTAATGTGCATTTTATCAATGACTGCTTCCTTTCCATATTTTAAGAACACGATGTGTTGAGCATCATTGTGAGGAGTAATGTTCATGGTCAACTTCCTTTAAACATCGGTGGCTCGACGTCAAATCCTTAGGTGAGGATACTCTTCCTCAAGGTCCCAAACCCCTAATTCAATCCCTTATCCTACTATTTAACCATTATTTTAATCAATTGTGCATGTCTTATTATGTAGGGTTGGGTTCATGACAAATTTACCTTATAGTTGGGTGCATCAAGGTGAAAATCCCTAGATTGAACTCTTGAACCATTCATTAGGTGAGAATACCCTTCCTTAATGCACCAAACCATAGAATTACATTGTTATTATAGTATTTAGTTAATGATTCCATTTGGATGAGCTAGCTCATTTGTTGATATATTGTAACTTCAAAGAATATTATATTTGTACTTTATTATTCCGGAGATGTTTCATTCCTCCGTGAAGATCTTATTGTATATCCGGAGATGTTTATTCCTCCGTCGGAATGTAGTAACTCGAGTTATTAGACTTCCCTAGTAGGGGTCGGCCCTGTATGTGTTATGTGGGTCAAAGGGTTATTAGACCACCCTAGAGGGGTCGGCCCAGTTAGTTGTAGTGGGGTATTTAACCTATTGGTTAAATACGAGCCTACGTGTACTTGTGTAAAATACATATCAGAGTAGTGTATAAATAGAGGAGGTGTGTTCCTCATTACACACACTCACTCACTTGAGAAAGGCGCATTTGTGGAGGAGAGGTCTGCTATGGAGGAGAAGGAGCTTATGCTCAGGGTTTGCATCTTTGTATATTGCTGGTCATCTATATTGAGGAAGCTTTGCTGGGTTTTCTACCCCATGAGGGTTTCCCAGGATAAATCTCTGTCTCTTGTGTTTATGCTATGCTTGTTGTTTCTTCAGTGATCCTGTATATGCTATTATTGTGAAATGGAATGTAATGCTGCTATTTTCTGTCTTAGCATATTGAATTTTAACATGGTATCAGAGCTAACCTGAAGGAAGACAAGGTATGGCACTAAAGACACTTGCTTTACTTACGACAATTTGAAGGTTAGGGTTTTACATAGCAAAAACCAGTCATCGTAGCACTTTCGCTATAAATCCGTTTTGGAGAAGTTTTCGGATCTGAAATTGTTACAGGACGAAGCTAAGATCTCCAGGTACCTTGTGTCCAAAGGACAACCTCTAATTCGTTGTACTTTGTGATTTATGACCTGTACAATATAGGGTTTCTGCCTCTTCCAGATCTGAGTCAAAATCAGGTGACCTTGGGAAAAAGGTCATAACTTGGGCTAGGAAGCTCCAAATGAAATTTCGTGAAAATTGACAGGTAGTACACAGACTGTACTATCTTAGAAAACTTTTTCAGAGGCCGAAGTTGAACCAGTGACACGTGGCACGCCGTACAAGTTCGCTCTCCTGTATTATCCCATAAACAGGTCACGTTGCGACACTTGGCATAACTCTCTCTCAGAGAATCCAATTGAGGTCAGACCTGTCAGGATGGAAAGATAACAGGCTGAGCTATCTCAGAAAACTTTTTCAGAGGCCGAAGGTCAAACAGTGACACGTGGCACGCTGTACAAGTTCGCTCTCCTGTATTTTCCCAAAACAGGTCACGTTGCGACATTTGGCATAACTCTCTCTCAGAACATCCAATTGAGGTCAGACCTGTCAGGATGGAAAGCTAACAGGTCAGGCTATCTCAAAAAACTTTTCCAGACCCTTTGGATCAAAAATTTCGGAGTTACACCAGAAACAATCAGGTACATATTTCTGTCAAAACAAAATTATTTTTTTGGTACCTTCATTCATGGCTTCCGAAATTTAGGGCTTTGAAGAAAGTTGGAATTTTTGTAATCGGAGACCACGGCTGGATGCTACTCATCAAAATAGAAATTTAGAGACCAAGATCAGAATTTTTGGTTGGGCAGAAGGCCGGGCTTGATTAGACCCTAGTTCGGGACTTTGATCAGAAAAGTGAAAAATTAGGGCTTCTGTAAAAAATGGAAATTTTTGAAATCTGTGACCACGGCTGGAAGCTCCTCAGAAAAATAGAAGCTTAGAGCTTTGGTTCAAACTTTTTGATGGGGCAAAAGAGTGGGCTTCATCAAACCCCAGTTCAGGGTCACGTCCAGTGAATCCGAAAGTTTCAAAGGCAAAATTGAGGAGTAAAACTTTGCAGTTTTCAAATTCTAAATATATCAATTTGATCAGCTCATCAAGGCGCATATTTCTATCCTTTCGGAAGTCTGAAATTCAAAGTTTGAATTTTTGGGGTTTCTCTGTCAAACCCATATCCAGCTCCAGGTCCAGTTCTTGCAAATCAAGTGGATAGGGTTAATCCTAGAAGAAGATGGATTGGTCACCTACATAAGTGAAGGAGTTCATGTTTCAGAGGGAGATGAGGCTAAGGCTTTACATAAGGAGATTACAAGCGATCTCGATAGGTATGACTCATCGAGGTATGTTTTGAGATTTGTTCATGATTAAGTTTATGGTATGTTTGTCTTCATGATTATTACAGTTAGTACAATCTTGATTTTAGATTTGTTGTATCACCTTAACAAAATTATGAATGTATGATAGAAGATATTCATTGGTTAGGGTGTTGACACTTATGATTGTACTAATGCATTATGGTGTTGTGTGAGGTTGAGGTTGTCTGCTAACAAGATACAGGTACATCACAAAAGACAAATCAGGCTTCATGACCATGAAAACATGAAGACAAAGACTCATCCATAATCTTTGTTCTACTTACGAGGTATGTATGACTTTGTTATATTATGCTTAACCTATGAGGCATGCAGGTTCTAGCTCAGGATCTCTAAATCATTGAAGAGGTTGTTTAGGTATGTTGTACATAACCAAGTAGGTATACTAATCCAGGTATGTTTCCCATGAATCTTACCTTGTGTTAGGATCCCCTATATAAGTATACTTGGAATGATTGGTTATGCTCATTCATAAAGTTAGTAATCAAGGGATTATGCATATTATATCTCTTATCAATGATATGCATGAGTAAAAGAAGACTTCCCTGAAATCTTGAATACTAATGTTTATTAACTATAATCATGACTATACGTTTTCAAGATTATTTAGTACTATAATGTTTTGATAGCATTTAGAATATACTAATGAGTGTATGTTTGTGTATGAGATCATGAGGATGACTCTTGAGCATGCACAGTGGTACAGAATGAATAGAAGTTCAAAAGACATACAGAAGATCAAGCGGGAGGCAGCCACACAAACATAAAAGATAAGTATTTGAGTTGCTATTTGAAATAGTAATGATATTGCCTGCATGCATATTTGTATTCCTAGAATATATAATGCTGAGTGTAAACATTCATAGAGCATTGAACAGTATACAACTAATGTGCATATGCTTGGACAAACATTCCATTGTTGCTTGTCTAGAATGAAACCTCTTTGCTGACATGCTGAGAGTTGTGCACACTCTCGATAGTATGTTCTGGTAGAGATGGAAGGCATCTAGATAGCCACTGTATGCATACAGGATATGGGAAAGTGTTGTGCCAAAGTATTGGTCAAAATAGTTGCATCACTATGTAAATGATATCTGTATGCATAATGGGTTATCTTTTGATGATTATGAAGTATTACTAATCATGTACTTAATTTTGATTTGTAGGAAAGGTCATGGACACCGTACAAGTGGTGTATGTTCAAACAAGAAGATTTACAAATCAAACAAAATATAGAAGGCTCATGGCTAGAAGATTCTCTTAGAAAGGGGAAGAGAATCACGACAAGATGTTTGCTCCAAGTATGGTGTAATTAAAGAAGAAGTATGAATCAGGTTCTGTATAGGTACCTAGGATCGATAATATTTTGTTAAGCTTAATATGGGTGATGTGGATCTCAACCTTTGCTACAAGGTTGAATAAGATACACATATGACATGGATGCAAGAAGGAACTCACCACAGAGTTCGAATGATATTGAGGCTCATTTCAGTAGACCCTCCTAACGAGAGATGGCACAGATAGATATGCAGAAGTTCATTCAATGCAGAAATGAAAAATGAAAGATCTCAAATTTAATGCTTTACTTCCTAGGTCTGGAAGTATGGCAAGGCTCAGAAGGAACATTTCTCAACCAGGGAAAGTATGATGAGAAATATGACTTGAGGTGTTGGAATGGCCACTCTTATGGATTCCAGCTTGAAGCTGTTAGGGGATAACTCATCAGAGTTAGTGGATATAACTCTGTACAGTCAAATTATTGGGTCTTTGATATATCTAACATATACTAGGTTAGATATATGCTTTGTTATGAACACCTTGAGTTAGTATCTAGTGGAAACTAGATGTGTTTACCTGATAGTTGCAAAGTATGTGATGAGGCACATAAAGGACACGATAGAATTTGATCTATGCTATCTTGAAGATCATGACTTCAGATGGCTATTCAGATTCTGTTTGGGAAGGAAGTGTATCAGACAAGAAGAACACATCGAGAGGATGTTATTGTCTGGGATTAGCCATGATCTCGTGGTTTAGCTGGAAGCTGTCTAGTGTGACTCTCAGCACAAGCGGAATATATGGCTGCTTGCTCTGCTAGTTGTGAAGAAGTTTGGCTTTAGGTTACCGTTGTACTAACCAAGCCTCTACGTCAAGTGAAGAAGTTACCAACCAAACCTCTGTCTCGAGTGAAGTTTGAATACTTCCGAGACAAGCTTGGTGTAGTTCAAAAGGACCCTCCTCGAAAGGGGGAGTAGTATAGTCACTACTGATGAGATTGTCTCATCAAACAACAAGGTCGTTGATGAGGTAACCTGTTCCCTACACCCAGTTACTTAGAAATATTTAGATTTAGGACTCTTAGACTTAGAATACTTAGCTTTACTTATACATGTTTTGATGTTAGATGTATTAGTAAGAATACATGCTAGTTGTGATGTATACATGTTTTTGTGTGATGGATACATGTTTTGATGTATTAGTAAGAATACATGCTAGTTGTGATGTATACATGTTTTGATGTTAGATGTATTAGTAAGAATACATGCTAGTTGTGATGTATACATGTTTTTGTGTGATGGATACATGTTTTGATGTATTAGTAAGAATACATGCTAGTTGTGATGTATACATGTTTTGATGTTAGGTGTATTAGTAAGAATACATGCTAGATGTGATGTATACATGTTTAGATGTATTAGTAAGAATACATGCTAGTTGTGATGTATACATGTTTTTGTGTGATGGATACATGTTTTGATGTATTAGTAAGAATACATGCTAGTTGTGATGTATACATGTTTTGATGTTAGATGTATTAGTAAGAATACATGCTAGATGTGATGTATACATGCTTTGATGTATTAGTAAGAATACATGCGAGTTGTGATGTATACATGTTTTGGTGTGATATATACATGTTTTGATGTATTGGTGAGAATACATGCTAATGTGATAACTGCTCTTGTATAGATGAGAAGACAGTTGAGGGGATTGGATCATCCCTGGACTTTCAGTCCTAAAGAGAACCGTAGACGTGAGGTCTCCGAGAATGAAGTCCTTAGTGGACAGTTGAGGGGATTGGATCATCCCTGGACTTTCAGTCCTAAAGAGAACCGTAGACGTAAGGTCTCCGAGAATGAAGTCCTTAGTGGACAGTTGAGGGGATTGGATCATCCCTGGACTTTCAGTCCTAAAGAGAGCCGTAGACGTAAGGTCTCCGAGAATGAAGTCCTTGATGGACTTGAGGGGATTGAATCATCCCTGGACTTCCAGTCCTAAAGAGAGCCGTAGACGTGAGGTCTCCGAGAATGAAGTCCTTGATGGACTTGAGGGGATTGGATAATCCCTGGACTGTCAGTCCTAAAGAGAGCCATAGACGTGAGGTCTTCGAGAATGAAATCAGTGGATTAAATCATCCTTGGACAGTAAATCCAGTAATTCCGAAAGGAAGGATAGTCCTAAATGAATTGAGTGGATTAAATCATCCTTGGACAGTAAATCCAGTAATTCCGAAAGGAAGGATAGTCCTAAATGAATTGTGGTTGGATTAAATCATCCTTGGACAGTAAATCCAGTAATTCCGAAAGGAAGGATAGTCCTAAATGAATTGTGGTTGGATTAAATCATCCTTGGACAGTAAATCCAGTAATTCCGAAAGGAAGGATAGTCCTAAATGAATTGAGTGGATTAAATCATCCTTGGACAGTAAATCCAGTAATTCCGAAAGGAAGGATAGTCCTAAATGAATTGTGGTTGGATTAAATCATCCTTGGACAGTAAATCCAGTAATTCCGAAAGGAAGGATAGTCCTAAATGAATTGTGGTTGGATTAAATCATCCTTGGACAGTAAATCCAGTAATTCCGAAAGGAAGGATAGTCCTAAATGAATTGAGTGGATTAAATCATCCTTGGACAGTAAATCCAGTAATTCTGAAAGGAAGGATAGTCCTAAATGAATTGAGATTGGATTAATCATCCTTAGACAGCAAATCCAGGAGGGATAGTCTTAAATACGATTGTGATTGGATTAATCATCCTTAGACAGCAAATCCAGGAGGGATAGTCTTAAATGAGATTGTGATTGGACTAATCATCCTTAGACAGCAAATCCAGGAGGGATAGTCTTAAATATGATTGTAGTTGGACTAATCATCCTTAGACAGTAAATCCAGTAATTCCGAAAGGAAGGATAGTCTTAAATATGATTATGAAAGGAAGGATCATGACGATGCTGCTAATCGTGTGATGACGATGCTGCTGATCGTATGATGACGATGCTGCTGATCATGTGATGACGATGCTGCTGATCGTGTGATGACGATGTTGCTGATCGTATGATGATGATGCTGATGATCGTGTGATGACGATGCTGATGACGATACTGATGATCGTATGATGACGATGCTGATGATCGTATGATGACGATGCTGATGATCGTGCGATGACGATGTCGATGATCGTGTGATGACGATGCTGCTGATCGTATGATGACGATGCTGATGATCGTGTGATGACGATACTGATGATCGTATGATGACGATGCTGATGATCGTATGATGACGATGCTGATGATCGTGCGATGACGATGCTGATGATCGTGTGATGACGATGCTAATGACGATACTGATGATCGTATGATGACGATGCTGATGATCGTATGATGACGATGCTAATGATCGTGTGATGACGATGCTGATGATCGTGGGATGACGATGCTGATGATCGTATGATGACGATGCTGATCGTGCTGCTGTTGATAGTGTGATGATGATGCTGCTGATCGTGTGATTACGATGCTGATGATCGTAATGCTGATATTGATGTTGACATTGATGTACCAGTAACTGTTTGAGTTACTGATGAAGACAAATTGAAGAAAGCTTCCAATGATTTATAGATGTATCATATATGATGTTGATGACTCCTTGGTCGTGCAGATGTTGTTATAATATCCTTCTCGTTAAGGGGGAGTGTTGATATATTGTAACTTCAAAGAATATTATATTTGTACTTTATTATTCCGGAGATGTTTCATTCCTCCGTGAAGATCTTATTGTATATCCGGAGATGTTTATTCCTCCGTCGGAATGTAGTAACTCGGGTTATTAGACTTCCCTAGTAGGGGTCGGCCCTGTATGTGTTATGTGGGTCAAAGGGTTATTAGACCACCCTAGAGGGGTCGGCCCAGTTAGTTGTAGTGGGGTATTTAACCTATTGGTTAAATACGAGCCTACGTGTACTTTTGTAAAATACATATCAGAGTAGTGTATAAATAGAGGAGGTGTGTTCCTCATTACACACACTCACTCACTTGAGAAAGGCGCATTTGTGGAGGAGAGGTCTGCTATGGAGGAGAAGGAGCTTATGCTCAGGGTTTGCATCTTTGTATATTGCTGGTCATCTATATTGAGGAAGCTTTGCTGGGTTTTCTACCCCATGAGGGTTTCCCAGGATAAATCTCTGTCTCTTGTGTTTATGCTATGCTTGTTGTTTCTTCAGTGATCCTGTATATGCTATTATTGTGAAATGGAATGTAATGCTGCTATTTTCTGTCTTAGCATATTGAATTTTAACATCATTGTCCTAAGAAAACTTCATTGTCCTTACCCCTTAAACATGGGTACTTTAGGGAAATACCATTTTCATTCCCACCTACAAGAATTTATTTACTATATGATCCTCCCTCTATGCACTAATCCCTAGAATTATACCCTTATGTTTCTCTAGAGCCAAATATTCCATTAAGAGGATTCATTAGTGTGCAGGCATGCATTCATGACCAATTTCCATTCCTTGGCATGCAAAAACATGCAATTAGGCCATTAACTCACCCTTGGTTTAGCATGGAAAATTTGTAATACACGTGTAACATAAATTTAACATGGTAATATTTTAAGTTGATTCTCTATTGTAATTGTTCAATTTTAACTTTTAAATTTTAAATACTCATGTCATCATTTGTCACACTAGTTTTACATTTTTCATTTTTAAGAGATGCCATTATACCATGTATATGTTTCTAATGATTTATATTTGGAATTTTTTATTGCAGTGGTAAGTATGGATTTGAATGTGGAGATACTAAGAGAGATTATGAGACTTAGAGATATTGGGGTCACATGGAGGGGTGGAGACCAACTCCATTGCTCTCTTGTAGAGACCCTAGATTCCATTATAGACACTATTACCTAATTAAATGGTACTCTATATGACATAGCATCATACAGAGAAAGGAAAATGAAACAATATGCCGATGGATTGGATTACAATGCCATTAAAAAGCTAAAGATCATAAAGGAGCACATATTTGCATTGTTTAGAGAGCCCTGAACGAGGCAAATTCCAAGCAAAAATAGAGCCCACAATTATATTGAGTGGTGCATCTATCCAACATTCCAAGAAAATTGGATGGACCGGTGGTACATGGTTTTTGATGTGTCACCCGACAACAAAAGGGAAATTACTTTATATTTCCTTCGAAATGTATGTATTGAGTTCGTATTGGGAAAACACATCAACTATTTTGATATATTCGAGTTCCAAGGAATGTTTTTTGGGATGACTTAAAACTGTCCCAATGCCAGGAATCGAGATGCCAATCGCCCAATCCCTCCACCTCCCAGGGAGTTACCTAGGTCAAAATTATTGCCTGCACATGATATGATACCACAGACACATGAGACATTTCTGAGTATAGCATAAGCAATTGTCTCGACCATAGCACCATTATTGATCGTATGGACCAGGTAGCGCCACCTCTCCCTGTTGTTGTACAACCATTAGCTCCCAGTGGTGCAGGACCATCTAGTAGTGGGGGTAGAACAACACATCATGAGACCACCACTAAGGCTCATGAGTGCATAGCGTGTGGTCCTGCCTACTATGTCCATGCACCAATAGATGTTACCTTTACTAGGATGTTTACGTAGGTAAGTGTTGGCATGCCAAATTGACAGTTTGTACATCACCCTTTCACCCAATTTTGACCACTTTTTCCTAGAGATATTGCCTCATCATCATATCAATGACCTTATTTACTCACTAATCTGTCAAGCAAGCATGAAAATGTTTTCTATTGTCAAATCCTTTGTTTTCCTTTTTTTTAAAATTATTTAGACGTGGATTTTGGAATAGATGTTACCTTTACTAGGATGTTTACGTAGGTAAGTGTTGGCATGCCAAATTGACACTTTGTACATCACCCTTTCACCCAATTTTGACCACTTTTTCCTAGAGATATTGCCTCATCATCATATCTATGACCCTATTTACTCACTAATATGTCAAGCAAGCATGAAAATGTTTTCTATTGTCAAATCCTTTGTTTTCCTTTTTTTTTAAATTATTTAGACGTGGATTTTGGATTTATCATGCTAATGATGGTTGATTTTGCAGCATAGCTCGATCCATGCGATATGGTTTATCTCATGCAGCATGGTTTCATTCCAACGATGTAGTTCAATTTCAGCTACCATCATTGTTCTAGATATCTCCAAGAATCTAGGGAAGAATTTTCCGCATGGGTTTTACACTCAGCAATTTCCAGATGGTGAGGTGTCTCTTATCACACCACCAAGTCGTTGGAGATACGTGTGGTCATCCTCTTTGTCCCGCATAGGATTTGGTTTGAAAGAAAATTATGATGCACCGGTTGTATATGATCTTCATTCCTATACACTGCATGTCATAGGAATGAAGATCCTCGATGATTTCTACTCTCCATATACCTCCCCTGTTATCTAGAAACCGATTATCCATTCACATGACTACTCTATGAAGGCACCTTGCAGATCGTTGTATGCTATATTTGGTTTTTATTAATTACTAGTAATTGTCTCATGAATTGTGATGGGTATCTTTCTTCATGAGTCGGGCTAGCTGTTTCAGCTCGAACTCTATAAATTTCAAGCCCATCCTTCTATGCAGAGGCAGAGGAGAAAATGGGAAAATTAGAGAATTAATATTGTAAACTAAGAATATTGTGATGTTTGTTTTAGACCTTTGTTAAGAAAAATAGTTATGTACATAAGTTTATTGTTGTTGTAATGTAAGCTTTCACTAGTTAATACAAAGCATGTTTCATGAATTGTGATGGGTATCTTTCTTCATGAGTCGGGCTAGCTGTTGCAGCTCGAACTCTATAAATTCAAGCCCATCCTTCTATGTAGAGGCAAAGGAGAAAATGGGAAAATTAGAGAATTAATATTGTAAACTAAGAATATTGTGATGTTTGTTTTAGACCTTTGTTAAGAAAAATAGTTATGTACATAAGTTTATTGTTGTTGTAATGTAAGATTTCACTAGTTAATACAAAGCATGTTTCCTGAAGATGGTGTGTTAATTCTTTTGTGATATCGGAGACTAGCTGAGCCTTACAGTCCAATTGGCAAGGGTCCACCAAGAGGAATGTAAGGTTGTTGTTTATTATTTTGTAATACTTTTATTTAATTTCTTTTATGTGCACTCATATTGTTTTATGTGTACATACATTAATTCCTGTGTGTCACTGTATAGTTTCTTGTGCATTTATACTAGATTTTGTGATTTCATTAGATTTAGAATTTTACATTAGATTTCCAGCTTGTCAAGTGTTTTTTATTTCAAAATAAACTACAGGAATCCATTGAAGGATAGGAAAATTAAGTTAGCTACTCACAATTAATCACAGAACCATGCATACATGAGTTACTGTCATCTGACCCTTTATAGCACTCAACTCTTCTTGTGTCCCAATGAATGAATCCTTAGTGTTTGAAGTTTGCATTACTTCTATTTTATTTAGTTTTTCCATATCTTAGCCAACCGCTACAAGAATCAGTCATTGAATGTCAATATCTAACTCAGGAGATACGATGTTGTGATCCAGTGATAAGCAAAACATGTGGTGATTTGATTTTTCATTTAATTTAATCTAGTTAATTCCTTCTTACTTTCATTTGTTTCATTTAATTTTTGAAGTGTGAGTTTGAAAATATTTTTCTGGCATTATTCATTAGTTGTTAGATTAGGATAGATTAAGCTTAATCTTGCATTTCATGTGCTTGCATATCCGAGTTTATGAAATCTCGGTCGATAATTTAATGTCAATTATTTAACACATAATTTAGCCCAACATTTTTGGTGCCACTTCCGGGGAGGTGCTAAAAGGATTAGAGCCTAGGTAGATAGGTAGGTTTCCTTTAAATTACACAACTTGGAGGAGGAGAAACAATAAGACGCAAATACAACCTCACTACATAATTTCCGTGGCGTAATAGCCCGACACTTCCACTTTATTGGGTTTCTCCAAAGCTTTGATTGTTCATTTCACATAAGTGTGTTTCGTTTATTTAAGTTTTAGTACTGCATTATTTCATGAAAATAAGAGAAGCCTAACTTGTGTGAACATATAACTTGGTGACAGTAGGTTCCTAGTAGCACGGTGGTGCTTCGAGTACATGATTGTTTTTCAATTGATTGAATTTGTTTTGAGTAGTGTGATTTAGTTTTGCAATTAATTTCATTTGATTTTTGTTTCAATAGGATTCTTATAGTTAAAATTCAATTATTTTTAGGTGTTGTAAGAACCTTTTGTACTAATCCACGTGTGAGACAAGAAATCTTAACCAACAAAATGAACATGTTAAATAATTTGTTGAGCAAAGGAGGGCTCATCACTACAAGGAATTTCTTAAACCCTTGTTCTAATGTCATAGCTATAACTAGATATGGATCTACTTTCCAAAAAGAGCATAAAATCCATGAGAAAATCCAGAAAGAAGATCTAAAATGCCTTCCTAGTTATCCTTGTAAATCTATAGAAGAAGCCCAAGAATCATGGACATTAGCTATTGAAGAGAAAACGTTGGAACAAAAAATTGAAGAGTTCCTAGCATCTTCATCACCATAGCTAGATCTCTTGTGCATTCCAGAGTTTGGTGAGACAACTTTTGAAGAAATTTGTGGCATGGCAACTAAAGAAGAGAACTATGAAGATAAAGATTACATCAAGGCATGGTTCCAAGCAGTCATCGAGCCTCATCACTCCATTCTTCAACAAGTTTTGGCACTATCTCCATCAGAGCAGTTGGTCCCTCATGTTATGGTATCTCTCAAAGTATATCATTCAAACTTGAATATGAGCATATTTTGTAATCCTGTTATGCCCATGGTTCCATTGGAAATATTCCTATACTTGAAAGAGATTTTTTTTCAAGTAAAGTAGGATAGTGTAAATAAATAAATCAATAAATAAAATAGTAAAGATAAAAATAAGTTCAATTGTGAAAACCAATTTATTGGTGCAATTGGACATGAGTTTTGCTTCAAAACTAGGAAACTAGCAAGCAAAATTTTGAATAAAGTCTGTATGTTGGTTCAATATTGTACTGCGGTTCTTCAAAATCATTTATGTTTTGTGCTCATGTCAGCTGATATGATATTCCTTAAGGATAACCTTCCAACAAATATCATCACATCGACTTCATTACATAATCTAGGATTGATATTAGAGATGTTTATCAGTACCTTGGGGCATACATGCCTTAATGGTAGGTTCTCTCGTTATCAGCAAGGGGATACATCAATGTCCCTTGATTGATGGATTCTAGAGGTGTTCAACTCCAACACATTCATTCACACCAACTAGAATATACTTTTGTACCTTGATTCCCATTGACATTAATGGTAGGTCATCTCACATTAGTTAGTGATTTACATTATTGATTGGTAATCCAATGATTTATTTTCATGCTTGAATTCAACAAGTTTATTTGCATGATGAGAATTTTACTAATAAAGGTTATGTGTGAAGACTATATGATTTTAGCAGGAGTCCTCAAGACCTTCGGTTTCACGGATAAATGGATAGACTGGGTGATGAGTCTTGTATCCTTGACCTTCTTCTCGATCCTGGTTAATGGTACCCTATCACAGCCCTTCCAGGATTCATGGGGAATCTGCTAAGGAGATCCCCTATCACCCTTCCTTTTCTTTATCATTGCAGAGGGGCTAGGTCATATGCTCAAGGATATGCAAAGAGAGGAACATATTCGTGGGATTAACCTCAGCGAAGGGTTGGACCCCCAAACACATCAACAATTCATTGATGAAACCATGCTGATGGGACCCTCTACTGTTCAGGAAGCCATAGGCATAAAGAAAGGGTTGGATAACTTCCTAGAGGCCAGTGGATTAGAAATCAATAAAGATAAATCTCAGGTGTACTTCTTCAACACACCGAAAATCACCATACGAAATATCCTTCGGATTTTAGAATTCTCAAAAGGTCTCCTACCCTCCAAGTACTTGGGCGCTCCTCTAGCGGAATCCACTATTCGTCAAATTTCCTGGAAGGATCTGCTGGAAAAAATCAAATAAAAGCTCGGCCAGTGGACTTTCAGAGCTCTGAATCTCCCAAGTCGCATCATCCTAGTAAAATCAACGCTTCAGGCTATGCTTCTCTACCTTTTCTCAGTCTTGGACGCCCCCAAATCTGGCCTCAAGAAAATTTGTAATATTCAAAGGAATTTCTTGTGGGGTGGATTGAAAGGGCATAGGAAATGGGCCTTGGTCGATTGGGACACATTGTGTAAACCAAAATACGAAGGGGGTTTAGGACTCCGGGACTCGGTGAGTATAAACAAAGTTATGGGTGCTAAAATATGGTGGAGATGGATTACTCACACCGAGGAACCATGGGAGAAACTTTGGCACTTTAAGTACGCGTCGCAATATCCCAAGAAGCAATTGATAAGATTTGAAGAGGGTTTACCGGGCTCGAGCATATGGAAAGCTGCACAGGAGAATAGGGGACTCATACAAAGGCATAACTTTTGGGATATTAGAGATGGATCATCGACCTCTTTCATGCGGGACGCTTGGAAACAATTCCCTTGTATGCCCAACCGCGATGATACCCCAGAATTACTTCTCTACCTTCAGAGAAACCCTCTAGAGAGGGTGAAATATTTTTGGCAACCTATGATAGTAGACGCCCACTTAAGGATATGGAAATGCAAATCTTGGTGGCAAGCTTGTGTCCCTGACAAGAACTTGGACAGTTTATATGAGGAATTGTGCAAACGTAGGATCCCCAAGGTGGTCGGCCCAGATAAAATCCACTGGGATATTCTAACATGGGCAACTTCAGTATCAAAGAAGCCACAAGATTGTTCATGGGAACTCACATCATGGCGACGGAGGAAAAATGGTGCAAGCTCTGGAAAGGAAACTGGTGGCCTAAAATTGCTTCCTTTAGCTGGTTATTATTACGAAGACACATTCGCACATGGGAAAACCTTTAGCGTCGGGGGATGATAGGGCCACCCAGATGTAGCATGTGTGAGGCGGACTCAGAAACCATTAACCACCTTCTCGATTCATGCCCCATGGCTTCCTTCCTATGGGAGAAGGGGGAAGAGTGATTTCGGAAGAACGCTAGGGTCTGAGGGCATCCTGATATAACTATGGACAACAGGCCTTCCCAACATTTAAAAAATAGGATTTTGAATAGGATGTGGGAATTATTCTCGAGTTTTGTGGTCTGGGAATTATGGAAGGAAAGGAATAGGCGTATTTTTTAAGACAAAACTCGAACCACAAAGGCGGTATGGAATCTGATCTACATCGCAGTTGGCAAGTCATCAACGTTGACGCAACTTCAACAAGTTTCGACTTCGACACAAATTCGACTCAACAAGTTTTCAGTCCAACATGTTATCTCCGATAGGTTTTGAATTCGATACAACTCTGATGAGTCTCGACTTCGACACACCTTGACATATTCGCACCTTCGACATGTTCAACAACCTCACAGTTCGCGACATCGAAAAGCATTGTCAACATGTGACTAGCAACTGTCGAACTTCGACAGACTATCTCTCTGTCTTCCAGTCGACTGTAATGGTTGAACTGTTGAACCATTCTAACTTCTTCTTTGTAACTGAATGTAACGGGAACGCACCCAAGCGTCTCATTATTCTATATAAGCATGTATAATATTGTAGCATACATATCTGATCGGGAATTCACCTAGTAATAGAATCATTTCGCATTCCTGCATATTGTTTGTGCGTATTTGTGTTTATCTGTGTAGTGTAATCCTGCTTTGCTCATTCTGCTTATTCTTAATTGCTTCCACCATAACAGATCTGACTCATTCAATCGAACTGTTTCCCCCCTCGTGCTTCCTGGACACGACCCGGATCATTGGTATCAAAGCACTTAGTTTTGTTCATGCTTAAGTTATGCGTATACACTTTTCTCGAAGTTACGTGACTTATGTTGGTTCAAACTCACTCGCAATCTCAACAATCCAAGCAGACACTACCTCCAGAAATGACAGAAGAAATAAACGATAGACATGCAGCCGACGAGACAGCATAGCTTATTGAGTAAGCTCTGGCTCAACAACAGATTGAAATGTTCGCCCAGTTCAACGAAATTCTCATGTGATTTACATCGACATCCAGAGTATTTTCGACCCGAACTCACTCCGATAAAATTAGCCCCTTCAAAGTGCAAATGAATTTGGACATACCGAATCTTGAAGGTAAGATTGACGCGAAATCCATCAACAATTGGGTGCAACAATTGGAATCCTATTACGATGTAAATCAACTCTCCGAAGCTGAAAAAGTCACCATTGCATCCTTAAAGATGTCAAACTTCGTGCACTGCTGGTGGGAGAACCTCTCGATAAAGACGGAGAAAAGTGGAGACCCCATCAACACATGGGATAAATTCGTCGAACACATCTGCAAGGAATTTTACCCACCCAAATACCTCGAGCAGTAGTGTAAGAAGTGGTAGCAGTTAACGCAATGGAAAGACCAATCAGTACAGAGTTACACCGATGAGTTCTACTGACTCATGGCTAGACTTGGCATCCAAGAAGAAGAGAAATTGCTTGTTCTGAAGTACATCAATGGATTGTCTCAGTACATCCAGCAGGAGATGGAATTTTTGATTGTCAATACGCTTGTGGATACATTCCACTACGCCAGCAAACTGGAGACTAAGAAAAAAGGGAAAGCACGCTTCGCGACAAATTCGACATCAGGATGACCACCCAACAACAAGCCACCAGCCGAATTCAAGAAATCAAAATCTTTTCAGCTAACACCGCCAAAGCAAGACCACGAAAAAAATCCTTTTCACAAGAGGGAATGTAGCAAACAACCGGTGACCGGAAAATGGTACGATTACCATCACTCATCTTGGCATGATACATCTGAATGCAAAGCTCGGAAGACATTTTTGATGAAAGTGTTGACCTCCAATGTGTTGAAATATTGTAACTTCAAAGAATATTATATTTGTATATTATTTATTCCGGAGATGTTCCATACCTCCGATGTGATTATACTATAAATCCGGAGATGTTTATTCCTCCGAGTTGGGTGTGGTAACTAGGGTTATTAGACCCACCATGTGGGGGTCGGCCCAGTCAGTTATAATGGGGTATTTAACCTAATGGTTAAATACGAGCCTACATGTACTTGTGTAAAATACATATCAGAGTAGTGTATAAATAGAGGAGGTGTGTTCCTCATTTGATACACTCACTCACTTGAGGATAGCGCACTTGTGGAGGAGAGGTCTGCTATTGTGGAGAAGGAGATCATGTCTCAGGGTTTTATCTTTGTATATTGCTGGTCATCTATATTGAGGAAGCTTTGCTAGGTTTTCTACCCCATGAGGGTTTCCCAGGATAAATCTCTGTCTCTTGTGTTTATGCTGTGCTTGTTGTTTCTTCAGTGATCCTGTATATGCTATTATTGTGAAATGGAATGTAATGCTGCTATTTTATGTATTAGCATATTGAATTTTAACATGGGATCAGAGCTAACCTGAAGGAAGACAAGGTATGGCACTAAAGACACTTGCTTTACTTACGACAATTTGAAGGTTAGGGTTTTACATAGCAAAAACCAGTCATCGTAGCACTTTCGCTATAAATCCGTTTTGGAGAATTTTTCGGATTTGAAATTGTTGCAGGACGAAGCTAAAATCTCCAGGTACCTTGTGTCCAAAGGACAACCTCTAATTCGTTGTACTTTGTGATTTATGATCTGTACAATATAGGGTTTCTGCCTCTTCCAGATCTGAGTCAAAATCAGGTGACCTTGGGAAAAAGGTCATAACTTGGGCTAGGAAGCTCCAAATGAAATTTCGTGAAAAGTGACAGGTAGTACACAGACTGTACTATCTCAGAAAACGTTTTCAGAGGCCGAAGTTGAACGAGTGACACGTGGCACGCCGTACAAGTTCGCTCTCCTGTATTATCCCATAAACAGGTCACGTTGCGACACTTGGCATAACTCTCTCTCAGAGAATCCAAATGAGGTCAGACCTGTCAGGATGGAAATATAACAGGCCGAGATATCTCAGAAAACTTTTTCAGAGGCCGAAGGTCAAACAGTGACACGTGGCATGCCGTACAAGTTCGCTCTCCTGTATTTTCCCAAAACAGGTCACGTTGCGACATTTGTCATAACTCTCTCTCAGAGAATCCAATTGAGGTCAGACCTATCAGGATGGAAAGATAACAGGCCGAGCTATCTCAGAAACCTTTTTCAGACCCTGTGGATCAAAAATTTCGGAGTTACACCAGAAACAATCAGGTCCAGTTCTTGCAAATCAAGTGGATAGGGTTAATCCTAGAATAAGATGGATTGGTCACCTGCATAAGTGAAGGAGTTCCTGTTTCAGAGGGAGATGAGGCTAAGGCTTTACATAAGGAGATTACAAGCAATCTCGATAGGTATGACTCATCGAGGTATGTTTTGAGATTTGTTCATGATTAAGTTTATGGTATGCTTGTCTTCATGTTATTACGGTTAGTACAATCTTGATTTTAGATTTGTTGTATCACCTTAACAAAATTATGAATGCATGATAGAAGATATTCATTGGTTAGGGTGTTGACACTTATGATTGTACTAATGCATTATGATGTTGTGTGAGGTTGATGTTGTCTACTAACAAGATACAGGTACATCACAAAAGACAAATCAGGCTCCATGACCATGAAAACATGAAGACAAAGACTCATCCATAATCTTTGTTCTACTTACGAGGTATGTATGACTTTGTTATATTATGCTTAACCTATGAGACATGCAGGTTCTAGCTCAGGATCTCTAAATCATTGAAGAGATTGTTTAGGTATGTTGTACATAACTAAATAGGTATACTAATCCAGGTATGTTTCCCATGAATCTTACCTTGTGTTAGGATCCCTTATATAAGTATACTTGGTATGATTGGCTATGCTTATTCATAAAATTAGTAATCAAGGGATTATGCATATTATGTCTTTTATCTTGATTGATGATATGCATGAGTAAAAGAATACTTCCCTGAAATCTTGAATACTAATTAATCATGACTATACATTTTCAAGAATTTAGAACTATAATGAACATACTAATGGGTGTATGTTTGTGTATGAGATCATGAGGATGACACTTGAACATGCACAGTGGTACAGAATGAATAGAAGTTCAAAAGACATACAGAAGATCAAGCGGGAGGAAACCACACAAACATAAAAGATAAGTATTTGAGTTGTTATTTGAAATAGTAAATGATATTGCCTGTAATAGATTGTATGCATATTTGTATTCCTATAATATATCATGCTGAGTGTAAATATTCATAGAACATTGAACAGTATACTACTAATATGCATATGATTGGTAAGTTGGACAAACATTCCATTGTTGCTTGTCTAGAATGAAACCTCTTTGCTGACATGCTGAGAGTTGTGCACACTCTCGATAGTATGTTCTGGTAGAGATGGAAGGCATCTAGATAGCCACTGTATGCATACAGGATATGGGAAAGTGTTGTGCCAAAGTATTGGTCAAAATAGTTGCATCACTATGTAAATGATATCTGTATGCATAATAGGTTATCATGTCAATATGATTTGATGATTATGAAGTATTACTAATCATGTACTTAATTTTGATTTGTAGGAAAGGTCATGAAGAATGATGGACATCGTACAAGTGGTGGATGTTCAAACAAGAAGATTTACAAATCAAACAAAATATAGAAGGCTCATGACTAGAAGATTCTCTTAGAAAGGGGAAGAGAATCATGACAAGATGTTTGCTCCAAGTATGGTGTAATTAAAGAAGAAGTGTGAATCAGGTTCTGTATAGGTACCTAGGATCGATAATAAATTGATAAGCTTAATGATCACCATGGGTGATGTGGATCTCAACCTTTGCTACAAGGTTGAATATGATTTCTATACACATATGACATGGATGCAAGAAGGAACTCACCACAGAGTTCGAATGATATTGAGGTTCATATTAGTAGACCCATCTAATGAGAGATGGCACAGATAGATATGCAGAAGATCATTCAATGCAGAAATGAAAATGAAAGATCTCAAATTGATGCTTTACTTCCTAGGTCTAGAAGTATGGCAAGGCTCAGAAGGAATATTTCTCAACCAGGGAAAGTATGATGAGAAATATGACTTGAGGTGTTGGAATGGCCACTCTTATGGATTCCAAATTGAAGCTGATAGGGGATAACTCATCAGAGTTAGTGGATATAACTCTGTACAGTCAAATTATTGGGTCATTGATGTACCTAACATATACTAGATTAGATATATGCTTTGTTGTGAACACCTTGAGTCAGTATCTAGTGGAAACTAGATGTGTTCACCTGATAGTTGCAAAGCATGTGATGAGGCACATAAATGACACGATAGAATTTGATCTATGCTATCTTGAAGATCATGACTTCAGATGGTTATTCAGATTCTGATTGGGCAGGAAGTGTATCAGACAGGAAGAACACATCGAGAGGATGTTATTGTCTGGGATTAGCCATGATCTCGTGGTTTAGCTGGAAGCAGTCTAGTGTGGCTCTCAGCACAAGCAGAATATATGGCTGCTTGCTCTGCTAGTTGTGAAGAAGTTTGGCTTCAGGATTGCTTGACTTAGAGATAGAACCAACTGTGATCCTATGTGACAAATAGAGTTGTATCAAGATGACAAAGAATCTAGTGTTCCATGATAAGTCAAAGAACATAGGGATCTAATAAGATATGATGCAGAAGGAACTAAAGTTTGAATTTGTAACAGGTTACCGATATACTAACCAATTCTCTACCTCAAGTGAAGAAGTTACCAACATACTAACCAAAACTCTGTCTCGAGTGAAATTTGAATACTTCCGAGACAAGCTTGGTATAGCTCAAAAGGACCCTCCTCGAAAGGGGGAGTAGTATGGTCACTGATGATGAGATTGTCTCATCGAACAACAAGGTCGATGATGAGGTAACCTGTTCTCTACACCTAGATACTTAGAAATATTTAGATTTAGGACTCTTATGCTTAGAATACTTTGTTTTACATACTTGTGATGTATACATGTTTTGATGATTAGATGTATTAGTGAGAATACATGCTCTTGGATATTTGTACCTGTATAGTTGAGAATACAGATGGGGATTGGATCATCCCTGGACTTTCAGTCCTAAAGAGAGCCGTAGACGTGAGGTCTCCGAGAATGAAGTCCCTAGTGGACAGTTGAGGGGATTGGATCATCCCTGGACTTTCAGTCCTAAAGAGAGCCGTAGACGTGAGGTCTCCGAGAATGAAGTCCTTAGCGGACAGTTGAGGGGATTGGATCATCCCTGGACTTTCAGTCCTAAAGAGAGCCGTAGACGTGAGGTCTCCGAGAATGAAGTCCTTAGCGGACAGTTGAGGGGATTGGATCATCCCTGGTCTTTCAGTCCTAAAGAGAGCCGTAGACGTGAGGTCTCCGAGAATGAAGTCCTTAGCGGACAGTTGAGGGGATTGGATCATCCCTGGACTTTCAGTCCTAAAGAGAGACGTAGACGTGAGGTCTCCGAGAATGAAGTCCTTAGCGGACAGTTGAGGGGATTGGATCATCCCTGGACTTTCAGTCCTAAAGAGAGCCGTAGACGTGAGGTCTCCTAGAATGAAGTCCTTAGCGGACAGTTGAGGGGATTGGATCATCCCTGGACTTTCAGTCCTAAAGAGAGCCGTAGACGTGAGGTCTCCGAGAATGAAGTCCTTAGCGGACAGTTGAGGGGATTGGATCATCCCTGGAATTTCAGTCCTAAAGAGAGCCGTAGACGTGAGGTCTCCGAGAAGTGGGGATTGTATCATCCCCGGACTGCGGTCCCTGAATTGATCCGTAGACGTATGGTCTCCGAGAAGTGGGGATTGTATCATCCCCGGACTTCGGTCCCTGAATTGATCCGTAGACGTATGGTCTCCGAGAAAGTGATTTTTTGATGTGGTTACTTGTATCGGTAGGATACTTGTATTGATGATGTGGTTACTTGTATCGGTAGGATACTTGTATTGATGATGTGGTTACTTGTATCGGTAGGATACTTGTATTGATGATGTGGTTACTTGTATCGGTAGGATACTTGTATTGATGATGTGGTTACTTGTATCGGTAGGATACTTGTATTGATGATATGGTTACTTGTATCAGTGTGGATACTTGTATTGATGATATGTACACTTGTATTGGCATGAATACGTGTACTAATGATGTGGATACTTGTATTGTTATGGATACCTGTATCGATGACGATGCTGATGATCGTGTGATGACGATGCTGATGATCGTGAGATGACGATGCTGATGATCGTGTGATGACGATGCTGATGATCGTGTGATGACGATGCTGATGATCGTGTGATGACGATGCTGATGATCGTGAGATGACGATGCTGATGATCGTGTGATGACGATGCTGATGATCGTGAGATGACGATGCTGATGATCGTGTGATGACGATGCTGATGATCGTGTGATGACGATGCTGATGATCGTGAGATGATGATACTGATGATCGTGAGGATCCAGATGTTGATGTTGTTGTAGCTGTTCGAGTGCTGCAGAAGATAAAGACTCAGTACTGAAGATGTTGATGTTCCAGTATTGAAGATGTTCCAGTAACTGCTTGAGTTACTGATGATGTTGAGAAAGCTTCCAATGATTTATAGATGTATCATGTATGATGTTGATGACTCCTTGCTCGTGCAGATACTATTATAATATCCTTCTCGTTAAGGGGGAGTGTTGAAATATTGTAACTTCAAAGAATATTATATTTGTATATTATTTATTCCGGAGATGTTCCATACCTCCGATGTGATTATACTATAAATCCGGAGATGTTTATTCCTCCGAGTTGGGTGTGGTAACTAGGGTTATTAGACCCACCATGTGGGGGTCGGCCCAGTCAGTTATAATGGGGTATTTAACCTAATGGTTAAATACGAGCCTACATGTACTTGTGTAAAATACATATCAGAGTAGTGTATAAATAGAGGAGGTGTGTTCCTCATTTGATACACTCACTCACTTGAGGATAGCGCACTTGTGGAGGAGAGGTCTGCTATTGTGGAGAAGGAGATCATGTCTCAGGGTTTTATCTTTGTATATTGCTGGTCATCTATATTGAGGAAGCTTTGCTGGGTTTTCTACCCCATGAGGGTTTCCCAGGATAAATCTCTGTCTCTTGTGTTTATGCTGTGCTTGTTGTTTCTTCAGTGATCCTGTATATGCTATTATTGTGAAATGGAATGTAATGCTGCTATTTTATGTATTAGCATATTGAATTTTAACACAATGCATTTGACAAGACGATGGAAGAATATGATCTAGATGCAACGACCCTTTTGACATCAACCACTCCAACAACCTCGATTATCGTCGACGAGGAGGAACGAGAACGCCTGTTCCATACATGGATATGGGTCCAGTGCAACCCATTACATCTGATCGTGGACAACGAGAGCCAGAAGAACTTCATTTCTAAATATCTTGTGAAGAAACTAGGTCTTGTTACCACTCCACATCCTCAGCCCTACAACATCAGTTGGATGAAGGATGGACAAGAACTTCATATCACTCGATAATGCAAACTCGCCTACTTCATAAAGCCTTTTGAAGATGAAGTAATCTGTGACGTAGCACCACTCTCTATAGTCGACGCCATGTTTGGGAAACCTTACCTCTAGGATAGACATGGAATTTATCAGTCATGGCATCAGAAGGTGATTGTCAGAATCCAAAATCAGTGGTTCAGCATACTAGAGCGTCAACCTATACCGATGGTTGTATTGATATCTGCCAAATAGAAAAAGAAGCTCATCAATCATGCTCAGAAGTTCGCATTAATCATGATCAAGCTGCAAAATTATAAGAATACTGCAGCGACGATTCGAGTCACCGACCAATGCAGCTCCCGATAGAAGCAGAAAGTCGATCATATTCTCGATGAGTACCAGAACCTCTTTCAAGCTCCCGTCGGAGTACCTCAACATTGTCAGGTAAAACACTCCATTGAACTTATTCCTGGTTCTTCTTTTCCTAACGCATCTGTTTACAGAAGATCCATTCTCAAAAATGAAGAGATTCACAAACAAATCGAAGAATTAATCAAAAAAGGTCATATCTGCCCCAGTTCCTCTCCTTGTCGAAGTCCAGTCATCCTAGTTTTGAAGAAAGAAGGGACTTGGCCCATGTTCATCGACTACAGAGCTCTCAACAAAATATCGGTGAAGAATCGGTACCCTCTGCCGTGGATAGACGAGCTCATCGACTGTCTGAAAGGTGTTGAATTTTTTACTAAGCTCGACCTCAAGTCAGGATACCACCAGATTCCAATCGAGCCCTCAGATGTGTGGAAAACTGCTTTCAAGACCAAGGAAGGATGGTTCGAATGGTTAGTCATGCATTTTGGCTTAACCAATCCACCTTCGACCTTCATGCGACATATGGATAACATTCTTCGACCTTTCATCGACAAATGGGTCATTGTTTATCTCGATAATATATTGATTGTCAATCGGTCATGGGAAGAACATGTCGAACATCTTCGGCAAGTCCTCGACACTCTCCAACATCAGCTTTATCTGAACATGGACAAGTGCTCTTTTGCGATGACCAACATCAAATATTTGGGGTATGTATAGATCCTCAAATATTGGCCCATTCCTAGAAGCATTCAAGAACTAAGAAGTTTTCTTGGTTTGGTGAATTTCTATCGATGGTTCATACTCGGCTTCAGTCACATAGACTGGTCCTTGAATAAGTTGACAAAGGGAAATGGGAAAACTGTCTTCCAATGGATAGCAACACATCAAGCAGTTTTTGCACAGCTCAAACACAGGCTCTGCATTGCACCACTACTTGTCTTACCTGATTTGCATCAGCCCTTTGATATTCAGACGGACGCATCGGACTATGCCTTGGGTGCAGTGATCACTCAGTCTGGTCACCCAGTCGCTTTTCATTCTGAGACTTTTAACGACACAGTTAGAATATACTCAACGTACGAAAAAGAACTGTACGCCATTGTGCAAGCCCTCAAGCAATGGAGGCAATGCATCCTTGGCAAGGAAACGGTCATTCTCACTGATCACAAGCCTCTATAGTTCGCTCCGACACAATCAATGCTACAGAAAAACTGACAAATAAAGTGGATTAATTACCTACAACAATTCCAATTGGTGATTAAGTATCGGGAAGGTAAAGCTAACGACGCCGCCGATTGCCTCAGTCGACCACCCATTACTCTCCTTTTGACAGTGATGAGTATGCAGGGATACGACTCGACCACTTAGCCACAATTGTATGAGGATGACATCAAATTCTCAGCAGTCTACGGACAATTACAGAATAACAAGTTGTCAAACTTTGACTACTTCCTGAAAGACACCTTGCTATACAAGCTTGGATAGCTTTGTGTACCGACCAGTGAGCACCGACATCAGCTCATTTTGGACGTACACTACAACAAGAATGCATGACACTTTGGAGTAGCAAAGACACTTGATATTATGAAAAAGTATTTATTTTGTCCTACACTTAAATCCGACGTCAACAAGTACATTCGATCATGCGTGGTTTGTGCCATTGCTAAGCCACCTAATCGACGACAGAGATTGTATACACCTCTACCAATTCCTAGTCGACCATGGATATCTATTTCTATGGACTACTTGATGGGTTATCCGACTACCAAACATTAGCATGACGCGATATTATTAGTAGTCGACCGATTTTCCAAGATGGCCATTCTCATACCATGTAAGAAGACCACGACAACGCAACAAATCGCTCAGCTCTTCTTTACACATGTTTGGAAACACTATGGTTTACTAGCGACCATTATTTCCGAACAAGATGTCAGATTCGTCAGCATCTTTTGGAAGACCCTTTGCCAATTGCTAGACACATGACTCTCATTGTCGACAACTTTCCATCCTCAGACCGATAGATAAACGGAAGTTGTAAATCGCTTGGTAGTACAACTGCTTCTTATGTACAATCACCAGCATCGATGTACATGGGATGAAAGTCTTCCATATATCCAACACAACTACAATCGTGCTCAGCAAAGCTCTACAGGAAAGAGTCCATTTGAATTCTGTTATAGATTTCAACCCTCAGCTCCTATCGACTTGATCAGCTCCTTGACACAGCCAAGCGACACCGACTACAGCCAACGAGAAGTTGATAAAGCAGTCAAGTTCATAGATCATATTTGTGACATCCAACGACAAGCACAAGAAATGTTGCATAGAGCAAGCGAGAAAGCTAAGGCCCAACACGATAAGCATCATATTCCTCATTCATTCCAAATTGGGGATAAGGTCTAGTTACATCTCAAGAAGGAGCGCTTCACAGGCCCATTCAAGAAGCTCAAGCCTTGCAATATGGTCTGTACAGTATTCTTCGACAGATTGACGAAAACACTTTCCAGCTCGACATTCCTCCATGCCTGGGTCTACATCTAGTATTCAATGTGGATCTACTTCAACCATACCATGCACGCTTATTGGAACATAACAACTTACAGATAGAAGAACCCGAAGACATCCATCCAGATGTTCAGGAACCTCTTCCTTGTGACACCATTGTGGGATGACAAGTACAACATATAAGGACGAACACAATTCCCTTATTTCAGGTTGCCAAGGTTGGCCAGATCCCATCTCAAGGAAAGTTGTACTCTGTTACTGAATTGACCGACAAGTTTCCTCACCTTCACGAGCAAACAATGGGGTCCATTCTTTCTTAAGGAAGGAGCTCTGATCCGCATCGTAGTTGGCAATTCATCGACGTTGATGTAACTTCAACAAGTTTTGACTTCGACACGACTTCGGCTCGACAAGTTTCCAGTTCGATGGGTTAGCTCCGACAAGTTCCGAATTCGACACAACTCTGACGAGTCTCAACTTCGACACACCTCAACATATTCGCACCTTCAACATGTTCAGCAACCTCACAGTTCGTGACATTGACAAGCAACGTCGACATGCGACCAGCGACTGTCGAACTTCGACAGACTATCTCTCTGTCTTCCAGTTGACTGTAACGGTTGAACTATTGAATCATTCTAACTTCTTCTTTGTAAATTAACGTAACGGGAAGGCACCCAAGCGTCTTGGAATTCTATATAAACATGTATAATATTGTAACATACATCTCTAATCGAGAATTCACCCAGTAATAGAATCATTTCTCATTCCTACATATTGTCTGTGCGTATTTGTGTTTATCTGTGTAGTGTAATCTTGCTTTGCTCATTCTGCTTATTATTAATTGCTTCCTCCATAACAGAGTCGACTCATTCAGTTGAACTGTTGTCCCCCTCATACTTCCTGGACACGACCTGGATCAGAATCTTCTAGAAACTCATTTAAAGGAATCGCTAACTTTAATTCATTGGACTCCAGAAGCCATGAAAACTGACAGTGCAGAAAGACAAATTCTGAATGATTGGGGTATCTATAACTTACCGGAAAGAATTGGCCGCTCCCGCTCGATGGTCGCTCCTCCCCTTAGTCTAGATAGGTGGCAGATCCCAACAAAAGGAATGTTGAAGCTTAATTTCGACGGAGTTGCGAAAGGAAACCCAAGCTCGACTGGATTTGGAGGAGTTATCAGGAACGTAGAAGGAATGATTGTCAACACATTCTGGGGCGACATAGGATAAAATACTAATAATGTAGCCGAATTGGAAGGAATGGTGAGCGGCTTGATATGGGCCTTACAACAGGGGTGGATGCCTCTAGTTGTGGAGGGCGACTCCCTAATTATCATTTCCACCGCGAGGTGCATTCAACAAGGTTCGACCATTGCCAAGGTTTCCTGCAACTGGAAATGGGAGAGTAGGCTCACTGAACTAAGGATACTATTGGACACCACCCCAGCCATTCAATTTGCACACATCCACCGAAAGGGGAATAAGGTGGCGGATTCATTAGCCAACAAAGGGGTGGGAGCAAGCATATCTTTCCATGGAGTAATGCGTTAGGACATGGAAGACCAAGATATACATAGGAGATGCAGGGAAATGGATAAGGAAGATCTAGGCCACTTGGCTTATAGCATGGAGGGGGACCAGGACAGAATGCCATGCCAGGAAACCATCTGGCCCAGTAGCGCACCATAACTCCCTTGAACTCCGGTGCATCTTTTTTCCTGCGCAATCCCCACGACATAATCTCCGTGGCTCTAGGTAGGTAGGAGGTCTGGATAGATGGAAGCCTGATAATGGCCCACGGGGAGAGCAGTGAGAAAAAGCAGTTTATGGGCATCGGGATGAGTTGGTGGCATCCTCCATCATGGCCATTTTTTATCCCACCATCACTCATTATGATAGGAGTGCCAGGGCAAGTGGAGGGGAAGGAGGAAGGACGACAACGGATAACGAAACAGAGCAAGGATCCGCCAGAGGTACTCAAACGTCATTCCATCATTAAATGGGAAGCCATCAGTCCTCTCCAGTCTCGTTTGGCACTACCAGGTTTAATTTCCATTTTAGGAAATCAGTTGGCCTCACCAAGGGTAACCGCTTCCATACAATAGTTAGTAATGTCAGTAGTACGTCACTGAGGTGGGTGTATGGCCCTCAAAGTGATCATGCATGCGAGAAGGCATGCTTCACAGATTTGGGCGCAATCAACGGGTACGAAGCCATGAATGCTAGGCTCATGGTTTGTGCGGAGAAGGGGTTTACTCATTTTACTTAGAGGATGTACTTTCTCCTGTTGCTTCCCCGAAATTCTATAAATACCTGTGTCCTTGCGGGTATAGCCATGCAAACTGTGTGACATTCTGAGAATTGTTGGATTCATTCTATACGACATTCTGAGAATTGTTGGAGTCATTCTGTGGGTTTATGTTTGTTGAGTACTTTGGATCGGAGAGTTATGGCTCCCAGATGGAGGGCCCATAGCCATCAGGGCTCTAGTCGGAGTGGGGGTGATGGGAGATGCTTACCAAGCGAAGGGCCCTCTCAGCAGCAGCCTATGGAACTGGAGGCGTCGACTCCCCTAGCCTTCAATTAGGGAGCACAATACCTGGCGGAAACCTCGGCACCTATCAAAGCTCAAATTGCTCACCGAGAAGTCACTCTCCTCCGGGAGTATGAATAAAATTAGGGTAGGAAGTTGGCGGCCAACCCTTTTTGGGTGGTGCAGATTCTCTTGGCCCGGGACATCCAGGAATGGCATCAGCTGGTTCAAAGCATTCGAGAGGCCATCTAGGTAATCATGGGTGGTAAAAAGACTAGCGCGGTGGGGATTTGTTTGCTCAAAACGGTTCTGGGAGAATACTTGGTTATCTCGAAGGAACCGCCACGAGATGAGGCGGTGTCTCCCAAGAGGGACCCTTCAGAACCCTGATGATCTGTGGTTATGTCCAATTGTTTTCGTTGGATTTTTGGATCCTCTCTGTTTTTGTACCCTTTTGTTAATTTTGATGCTCTTCGTTACATGCTTCCGGTATAACCAGTCTCTGCATAGACACGAGTATAATAGTGGGAATCCTTCAGTTTGGGGGGCCGTTAGGCCAGGGTTTATGATTTTCTGATTATCTCTCTATTTGAAAACCGGCCATGCTTGGGGTCACCAGCATGGAACAAGCAGTGGCTCGACTATATGTACTATTACTCTGTAAATTTTTTGTTCAAACATAAGTAATAGAAGGAGTTATCGCTTACTTAAAAAAAAAGACTATATGATTTATGGTATCAACAACAACAATAGAATTTAGAGTTTTGATTTAGTATTCAACGTTTATTTTCATTTTGGCGTAATAAACAAAGTTCAAATTTTCAATGTCAGTAACATCAACATCAGTCTTGTAGCATGATATGGTTCAACAACATTATCAATAGTACTTTTATTTCTAGTGTTTGTAGAAGTAGTACGTTTCTATGTCGTTGGTTGCAGAAACTCCATTGTGTTGCAGAAACTCCACTGTGTTATTGGGACTATACTGTGTTGCAGGAAAACCTATAGATTTTCATAACTCTATGAACCAGAATGATGCATCCTCTATTGCAGATCACTCATCTTATCTCCATTTTACTCAAGTATTTAATGGGACCCTAAGTACCCACATCATTTCCAGCTCATATCTATACAAAACGAGTATCAACCACATTCATCTTGGTAAATATTGGCTTCATGAGGTAACTAAAATTGAGGTAATTCATGAAAACCCTAGAGGGAGATGTGGGAAAATGGTTTAGATCCTTTCCTGCACCATACATCAAATCTTGGTCAGTTATGGAGCCACTATTATGAGATAGTGGAGGGAAAAGGGAGACCACTTGTACTACTTAAAAAAAATTTCCTCCTTGAGGAAGGGAAATGTATAATATAATGTGGTTGAATTTAACAAAAGATTCAACAAATTGTACAAAAAAATATGACCTAACATCAAACCCTCTCAAGCAGCAGCAGAGGTCACCTTTGCAGGAGATTTTGAACCATAATTCACTTTAATGCTGACATCAGGAGTCAAGCCCTTCAATCAGAAGATGAGACATGCCAACCCCATTCTACTACATACAATTGAGATTAAGAATGAAATCTAATGGATGCTAATATCATAATCTCATTTAGGTACTCAAAGTGGGTGGCCAACCTGATGTTGGTCAGGAAAAAGAGTGGGGAAATGAGATTGTGTGTTGACTTCATAAATCTAAATAAGTGCTCCTTAAAAGATAACTACCCCTCCCCAAGATGGGACATATTTTGCAGAAAGTCATAGGTACCAACAAGATTTCCATTGTGGATGGTTTTTCAGGTTATAATAAACTATAAATGCACAAGAATGAAAGGGAGAAGAAAACTTTCACAACACCTTGGCATACATTTATGTATGATAAGATGCCATTTGGGATAATGAATGTAGGAGCCACTTTTCAATGAGAAATGGACATAGCATTTGTAGGTGAGAAAGATAAGTTCATAGTCATCTATCTAAATGAAATGATTTTTTTCTCAAAACCTGATGATGATAATTTGACCCACCTTAAATAGACCTTCAACGAATGTAGAAAGTTTGTACTATCACTGAATCCAAACAAGTCTCATTTTTCCATGCAAGAGGGGAATTTGATAGGCCATATTTTTTCCAAGGAGGGAGTGTACATAGACCTGGGTAGATTTTAAGCCATGAAGTTGATATATCTACCTAGAAATAAGAAAGAAATACAATCACTCCTTGGTAAAAAAGTAATTCTAAGAAGGTTCATCCCAAACTCTGCAGAAATTGTTAAAAGCATAACCAACAGGCTGAAAAAGGATAATGATGTCAAATGGACCATGAAGTCTAAATATTCTTTCCAACATATCAAAAAATATTTCAGATAATCACCTTTCTTAGTCATCCCTGATTATGCTAGTCCCTTCCTTATATTTACTTTTTCTTCACTAAATACTACTACAATTGTTCTGTTGCAAAAAAATGAAGAAGTATAGGAGAATCCCATAGCATTTTTCATCATAGCTATAAGAGATTCATAATTAAAATATTGCCTAATGGAAAAGTAGTCTTATCCCTAGTTAAAGTGTTCAAAGCATTCAAAGGTTACATTTCACACTCCCATGTTATTGCTTATGTACCTAACAACAAAGTTAAGGAGATCCTCATCCACATTAACAGTGATGGAATAAGGGGAAAATGGATTGCAAAAATCTAGGAGTATGACATTGAAATAAAACCCACCAAGTTGATAAAGGGCCAATATTAGCTAAGTTACTATCCATATCTAATTGTGAAGAAATAGAATTGAATTTAGTTCATTAAATAACAGAAGGGGAAGGAACAAATGCAAATAATCCTCAAGAAAACCTTATAAACGTAAATCCTAAGATTTTTTATTCCATATGGTACCGAGATATAGTCCTTTAGATGTTTCCTCTTCAGTGTCTATATGATTTTAATAAATCTAAGGCAATATCTCTAAAGCTCAAAGATGCCAAGTACTATATTCTGGATGAGTACATATATTGGAAGGACCCTTTGGGTATATTGATGAATTGTATAATAGAAGAGGAAACTAAGGGGATGATAACAAAATTCCACAAAGGGATATGTGAGGACCATCATGCATGGAGATACATAAGTTAGAAAATAATAAGGGTAGGATATTACTTGGCCACACTATTTTTTGATGTAGGTACCATAGTCAGGGCATGCACAGAATTCCAACTGTTTACGGGAAGATAGAAATTAGTTCCCTTACCCCTCATACCTATCAAGGTGGATGCACCTTTTCATTAGTGGGGACTGCACTTTATTGATGAATTCATCCTCACTCCAGTGGTCAGCATAGGTGGATATTGATGCCTATAGATTACTTTACAAAATGGGTAGAAGCCATCCCAACTAGAATAGTAAATGATTCAGTATTTATCAGGTTTATTAAAGAGAACATCTTGTCAATGTTTGGATGCCCTAGGAAAATTATAACAGATAATGAACAAGCCTTCAAATATTCTAAAATAATGAAATTCTACAAAGACTACAACATAGAATTGGGGAATTCAACTCCATATTATCCACAAGAAAATGTACTGGCATAATCCTCAAACACAATTTTGATCATGATAATCAAGAAGATGTTGTCACACTACAAAAATTCCGGGATTCTCACTCGAAATATGCACTATGGGATGATATGATAAGTACAAAGAGATTGATAGGTACTTCACCATTCCAACTAGTGTATGGAAAAGAATCTATTTTTTCCATCCAGTTAGGACTACCAATGATGAAGTTCCTACAGGAGGAAGTTGATGAGCCAAATAACATAATAAGGACGGTATATTAGTTAGTAGAGCTTAAACAAGGTAGAGAACACGTAGAATATTAGATGTAGGTTCACCAACAAAGAATGAAGGAAATATTTGATAAATGGGATTCAAAAAGAAACTTTAATCTAGAATACTTGGTGCTAAAGTGGGATGACAAAAGAGAATTCAAAGGGAAGCATGGAATCCCTATCACATACTAGCAAATTTGCCACGGTTTTTCATTGCTATTGCCACATTTTTTCGTCTCAATTGCAACAATAATGGTCACAATTTTTCGTGAAACCTGTTTCATGGATATAACGACAAACTTGGAAGCCTGTCGCAATAGAGACAAAAAATGGTTGCCACGTGTCTTCTATAAGGTGGTCTGGTGAAAGTTTATTTTTTTCTCATTTTCTACAAACTGTCCCTATATCGAAGAAAATGCGTCCCTTTGTTGACGAAAATGCGGCCCTCTATCGAAGGTGTTTCATCGAATAGACCAACAGAAGGTAGATGTTACCACGTTTTTGCTATACAATGCATCCCTATATCAACGAAAAATGTGTCCCTCTATCCACAGTTTTTCGTCGAACAAACCAAAAGAAAATAGATGTTGCGACGGTTTTTCTATACCTACGACGATGTTCCATCGCAAGTGTCGACAAACGTTTGTTGAACAGACCAAAAGATTAGGGAGAAAGTCCGACGGTTTTGCTATACTTGTGACAAACAATCGTCGTTATATCGATGATACCTGGAAGTTTAAAAAAAAAAATAATAACCGTTTTGGGATTCATTCTGTATTTTATTGTTGGTGCTTACCCTAATGAGTAGGTATAAGTGGAGATTTTATCATAACCGCGGGTTCTTTTAAAAGTAAAAATGTGGCTGCTTGGCATTTTAATGGTCAATCTAAATTAGTTATCCTGGCATTGTATTGGCAAAGCAAACTTATTAACTTAGTGATATTTGGGTTCTTACATGTTGCTTGGAATTGAAAGCTTATTGAAGGAGGAGGTGAAAACACCTTTATATATATAGAAAAACAACAGGAGAGCTTTGATAGGCTAAAAAAAACTGTGCAATGCACCAATGCTAGCATTTCCTGATTTGCAACAACCTTTTTAAGTGGAGACATATGCATAGAGTATGCCATGGAAGCAATGCTCACATAGATGGGAAACCATTAGCCTATCATAGTGAGACCTTCACTTACACAGTTAGGAGGTATTAAACATATGAGAAGGAATTATATGCCATAGTCCAAGCTGTCAAGCATTAGCGGCATTACTTTTTTTAAAGGAAACCATCAAACATTCAGATCACCAGATGCTCCAATACATGCAGAAACAATCTAAGTTGGAGAACAAGAGGCACATTAAATATATCATTTATCTGTAGCAGTTCTATTTTGTGATCAAATACAAGAAGGGAGCAACAAACAAAGTAGCTCACTTTCTGAGTTGTCCACCCATTGCCAGCATATGTACAACTTTAGAAGTAAAGGGATATGACATCAAATATTTAGCTGACTCTTATTCCAATGATGTTGTTGGAAGCTGTGTTTTGCAGGAAATTACACAAGGAAAAGCAGCAAAAGACTACCATGTGCAAGATGGAATGTTGGATATGAGCCCCAAGGCGTAAGAGACCACTTAAATGTACTCGTTTGGGTAGTTCATTGGTTTAATAATAGATTGGCTAATGCTGCAGAAGCTACCATACAAGAATTGAAAATGAATGCAGAGGAATCACTTTTTGACATCAAACAAAAATAAGTTTGTCACTAGTTTCTAGGAATTTTGCATAAGTAGTTTCCAAATAACATTCACTTTCAACAAGTTTACATGACATACAATTTTTGTAAATTCCATGGGATAATTGAATAGCCAAAAAGTACTTTTATGCAAGTTTCCTAAATTCAATAAACAAAAGGAAATGAATATATACTAGTCAAGCACCCTTTAATCTAAAACTAGTAGATAAATCACATACATGATCAAATACTAACTTTAAAGATTGAATATACAAGTAATACCAGACGACTACACATTAGGATTTCAAAATGTGCCTAGAATTATATTTTCAAGATTACTTGTCAAGCTTACTTGATTGTCAACCTTTGTGTCAATCTCATCAATCAGGGGAACTTGTGCATCTAGCTCCTGAAATAAACAAAGCGAAAAAAAATATTATACCAAATAAAGGCAAAAGGATGAAGTACTAAAATTCAACACAAAACATATTTGAGTTTAGGAAAAGAAACCTCTTTTATGTCCTAAGCCATGTTCTTCAATGTATCAAGGCCATCTCAAATCATGTCCAATCTTTGATCCTGTAGTAATTGATCTAAAAAAAAATAAGTTTGTCACTAGTTTCTAGGAATTTTGCATAAGTAGTTTCCAAATAACATTCACTTTCATTAGGTTTACATGAAATAACCACTTATACTATGAAACAAGAACTCGACACAGTTCTCGTTTTTCTCTCTCCTAATTTTAGTAGCTATTTTTACCTCCGTTTCAAAAAGGGTTGATGCCAGTATCACACATTTTCATTTTGAGGCATTTTTTTGGGCCTTTGACACATCTTTATTGTAAAGTATTTTTAATTTCTATTTTCAAGTGTGTTTTTTAGAAATTTAACAAAAAACATACATTTAGAAGCTAGCTATAATGAAAAACACATAGATTTTCGAAATTTATCTTTAAAATTTAATCATAAATAATATATTTTTATGGAAAAAATAGTAAACAAATCGAGAAAAAGAAGACATTTAAACCCATTTTTAACAGATTTTTAGTCATTTTGTATAAAAATGACACTATTTCACATTATTTTTGATAATATTTAACCACCTAACCAATTATTATTAAAATTTAAAAAAAATATATTTTAAAAAATTACATTGCCCCTTTCTACCCTAACCTTATCCCTACCCCCCACAAACTATTACAAAAGTTAAAAAAATAAGTATAATGCGTCCCTTCTACCCTAACCCCCTAACAAACTATTAATAATTTTTTTTTAAAATTACATTTAAAAAAATAATTACATATCCTACCCTAACTCCTCAACCAACCATTAATAAACATTTAAAAAAACAAAGTACATTTCCTAATGCTCTAGCCCCCTACATTACCCCCTACCTTAGCCACCCGAAAATTACATTTCTTAATGCCCTACCCACTACCCCATTACCCCTCACACATCGTTTTAACTAAAAACAATTTAAAACCCAACTTAAAAAAATTAAAAAATTAAAATAAAAACATAAACTTAAAAAATAAAAAATAAAACCTAAACTTTACAACAAAAAAAACCAAAACACAAACTAGACTTTACAAATTAAAAAAAAAAGACTTTAAAAAAATAAATTAAAAAACAAATTAAAAATTTTAAAATTAAAAAAAAAAACCAAACTTTACCAAAAAAAAAAAATTCAAAATCAAAATTAAAAAAAACAAAACTTTAAAACAAAAATTTAAAAATTAAACAAAAAAAATTAAAAATACAAAAAAAAAACCAAAAATCGCCCCCCCATGGGCGCCCAAAGGGCCGCCCCGCGGCGGCAGCTCGATGCCGGGGCATCGAGCTTCCCCCGCGGGGCGGCCCTTTGGGCGCCCATGGGGGCGGAGCCAGCGACCGCCCGCCCAAAAGTGGGCGGCGAGCGCTGGCTCCGCCCCCATGGGCGCCCAAAGGGCTGCCCCCGCGGGGCGGCCCTTTGGGTGCCCATGGGGGGGGGGGCGATTTTTGTTTTTTTTTTTGTATTTTTAATTTTTTTTTGTTTAATTTTTAAATTTTTGTTTTATAGTTTTATTTTGTTTGATTTTGATTTTTTTTTGTTTGTAAAGCTTAGTTTTTTTTTTAATTTTTAATTTTTTTTTAAAGTTTTTTTTTTAATTTTTAATTTTTTTTTTTAAGTTTTTTTTTTGGATGGGCGGATGCTGGCGTCGCCCCCTTGGGCGCCCATAGGGGCCCAAGGGCCTATGGGGGTGGAACCAACATCTGCCCGTCATTTTGATTTTTTTTTTTTTAAGTTTATTTTTTTTTTAATTTTTAATTTTTTTTTTTTTAAGTTTTTCTTTTAATTTTTAATTTGTTTTTTAATTGTTTTTTGTATAGTTTTTTTTTTTTAATTTTTAATTTGTTTTTTTTGTAAAATCTAGTTTGTTTTTTGTTTTTTTTTTGTAAAGTTTAGGTTTTATTTTTTATTTTTTAAGTTTAGGTTTTTATTTTAATTGTTTAATTTTTTTAAGTTGGGTTTTAATTTTTTTTAGTTAAAACAATGTGTGAGGGGCAATGGAGTAACATTGAGGGGTTAACGCAGTGGGTACGGCATTAAAAAATGTAATTTTTGGGCGGTTAAGGTAGGGGGTAATGTAGGGGGCTAGGGAATTAGGAAATGTACTTTGTTTTTTAAAATGTAATTTTTTCAAACATTTATTAATGGTTCGTTGGGGGGTTAGGGTCAAATATGTAATTATCTTTTTAAATGTAAATTTTTAAAAAAATTATTAATAGTTTGTTAGGGGGGTTAAGGTAGGAGGGGCGCATTAAAATTTTTTTTATAACTTTTGTAATAGTTTGTTGAGGGTTAAGGTTAGGAATTTATTTGTTGAAAACAAAAAATTTCAATTTAGGGGTTGATTTCAAGGTTTTCGTAAACAACCGTATGAGATTTTTAAGCCATGGCTATATTTTTAACCCAGAGAAAAAAAACGTTGATACTAGTATCAACACTTTTCGATTTGGGGGTTGTTTTTGGTGTTTTTTATGAAAACATGATACTGGCATCAACACTTTTTGATTTGGGGGTTGTTTTCGGTGTTTTTTATGCAAAAATGTGAGTTTTTATGGCTAGAGTTCTCGTTCTTAGTATATAGTTCTCGTTTCATAGTATAAGTGGTTAAATATGATTTTTGTAAAGTCCATGGGATAATTGGATAGCCAAAAATTAATTTTATGCAAGTTGCCTAAATTTAATAAACACAATAAACACAAGGAAATTAATATATACCAGTCAAGCACCCTTTCATCTAAAACCAATAGATAAATCACATACATGATCAAATACTAACTTTAAAGATTGAACATACAAGTAATACCAGACGAATACACATTAGGATTTCAAAATGTGCCGAGCATTATATTGTCAAGATTACTTGATTGTCAACCTTTGTGTCAATCTCATCAATCAGGAGAACTTGTGCATCCAGTTCCCGAAATAAACAAAGTGAAAAACATATTATACCAAATAAAGGAAAAAAGATGAAGTACTAAAATTCAACACAAAACATATTTGAGTTCAAGAAAAGAAACCTCTTTATGTCCTAAGCCATGTTCTTCAATGTATGAAGGCCATCTGAAATCATGTCCAATCTTTGATCCTGTAGTAATTGACATCAATCAAAGATACGTTTGTGAGTAGTTTCTAGGAATTTTGCATAAGTAGTTTCCAAATAACATTCACTTTCATCAGGTTCACATGACATATAATTTTTGTAAAGTCCATGGGATAATTGGATAGCCAAAAATTAATTTAATGCAAGTTTCCTAAATTCAATAAACACAATAAACACAAGGAAATTAATATATACCAGTCAAGCACCCTTTCATCTAAAACCAGTAGATAAATCACATACATGATCAAATACTAACTTTAAAGATTGAACATACAAGTAATACTGGACGACTACACATTAGGCTTTCAAAATGTGCCTAGCATTATATTGTCAAGAATACTTGATCGTCAACCTTTGTGTCAATCTCATCAATTAGGCGAACTTGTGCATCCAGTTATTTAAATAAACAAAGCAAAAAACATATTATACCAAATAAAGGAAAAAAGATGAAGTACTAAAATTCATCACAAAATATATTTGAGTTCAGGAAAAGAAACCTCTTTTATGTCCTAAGCCATGTTCTTCAATGTATCAAGGCCATTTGAAATCATGTCCATTCTTTGATCCTGCAGTAATTGACATCAAACAAAAATACATTTGTCACTAGTTTCTAGGAATTTTGCATAAGTAGTTTCCAAATAACATTCACTTTCACCAGGTTTACATGACATATAATTTTTGTAAAGTCCATGGGATAATTGGATAGCCAAAAAGTATTTTTTTGCAAGTTGCCTAAAATCAATTTATCCAAAGAAAAAAAAAGGTTTCCCAGTTGCTCTAGACAACATAGCTAAATGACTATTTTGAATATCCTGTAGAAATCAATGAACCGTGAAATGTTAAATTTATTAACAATATTTTAAGAAATAGGCATGCATTTAAAAATTTACAACCATCTTTAATACATATTAATAAAAGAGTATTTATACCTTATTGAGCTCCTCTATGTTTCGAGAATAGTTTTATATTCTCTACTGAACAAGGCCAACCATGTGAAGGTGGAAGTTCATATGGCCCCTCCCCCCCCCTCACAGTGCTCTCAATTCGCCATACCGAATAAATGATGTTTTTTACATACAAAACATATAAACATTCATGCATAACTAGGATATGCATCAAAACATATAAACATAAAAACATTGAAGCATAATGAGGTAATTCATATAAACAATGTTTCAGACTAACAACATCGATATACATCCAAATACAAGTCATGAATTTATACATCTACTTTTTCTTTGATTTCTGTTTTTTTGCATTGTAATAACTGACGATTAGGGTATTATCATCATCATTTGGTGGAATATCTACAAATCCATGTCATGCTAGTGTTTTTGATTCAATGCCCTCATGTATCATACTTCTTGTACTTCGTTGAGTAGGGTGTGGAGGAAGTTCTGAATGGGCGTGAACTGCAACAATGAAAATGGGCATATCGATATGTTGAAATATTATTGAAATTAATAGTTCCTTATTTTGATTAAAATTACAATATTTCTATTTACCTGTCTGTGTAGCTGTGACAGCTGGTGTGTTAATTGTTTCTCTACTTGCTAATTCCTCTTGCGGTTCACCCTCCTCAGCTACATGGTCTTCCATTGAAAGAAGAAAATTTATAAGTATACGTGAGGAAATAAATATCTATAATAACAGTAGATATTTCTATTTCGAAAGCACACATACCAGAATTGATACTCTTCTCCCCACAATCATGGGACATGCACACCCCAACATCAGCTGGTACGTGTTGTGTAGTGCTATATTCACTGCTACGGTTGCACTGTTGCTTAAAATCAAACATAAATATTTAGTTATGGGTGATGCAATCAAAACTGAATATACTTTAATAGTATACTACAATGATGTCCTTATTCATTTTATTTACCTGCATCTATGTCATTGGGGAGATTGGATTTTGCCCCAAGCTTTTCCGATATTCAATCACACTTTTAAAACCATACTTGAAACCAAGCTTTAGGTCTTCCTCGGTGGCAACATCTTGGAACGTATTTCCCTGCAATGCATAACATTTAAAATTTCCAGTATCAAAAACAGATATTTGTTCGCTACTATCAAATAAATATTCCCCACAATCAATCATTTAATTATTACGATTCGGGCTCTTAGTTTTCTATAGACACCCTGTCCCAGTATATGATGCTCGTGCTTTTCCACTCTAGCCTTGGCTTATTTGGAGGTGTTAGGTAGCCTATATATGAAAATTTTTAAAAACGTTAGATATAAGAATTCTTACTGAAAACAAAAAAGAAAAAATAAATGAGCATATTTCATTAAAAAGACCCTCTATCGACGAAAATGCGTCCGTTCGTCGACGAAAATGTGTCCCTTTGTCGAAGGTGTTTCGTCGAACAGACCAAAAGAAGGCAGATCTTGCCATGGTTTTTCTATACAATGCATCCCTATATTAACGAAAAATGTATCCCTCTATTGACAGTTTTTCGTCGAACATACCAAAATAAAACAGATGTTGTGACGGATTTGCTATACCTACGACGATGTTCCGTCGCAAGTGTCAACAAACGTTTGTTGAACAGACCAAAAGATTAGGGAGAAAGTTCGACGGTTTTTCTATACTTGCGATGAACAATCATTGTTAAATCGACGATACCTGGAAGTTTAAAAAATAATAATAATAACCGTTTTGGGATTGATTCTGTATTTTATTGCTGGTGCTTACCCTGATGAGTAGGTATAAGTGGATATTTTATCATAACCGTAGGTTCTTTTAAAAGTACAAATGTGGTTGCTAGGCATTTTACTAGTCAATATAAATTAGTTATCTTGGCATTGTACTTGAAAAGCAATCTTATTAACTTAGTGATATTTGGGTTCTTACATGTTGCTTGGAATTGAAAGCTTATTGAAGGAGGAGGTGAAAACACCTTTATATATATAGAAAAACAGCAGGAGAGCTTTGACAGCCTAAAAAAAAATTGTGCAATGCACCAGTATTGGCATTGCGTAATTTGCAGGAACCTTTTTAAGTGGAGACATATGCATAGATTATGCCATGGAAGCAATGCTCACACAGATGGAAAACCAATAGCCTATCATAGTGAGACCTTCACTTACACAGTTAGGAGGTATTAAAGATATGAGAAGTAATTATATGCCATAGTCCAAGCTGTCAAGCATTGGCGACATTACTTTTTTTAAAGGAAACCATCAAACATTCAGATCACCAGATGCTCCAATACATGCAGAAACAATCTAAGTTGGAGAACGAGAGGCACATTAAATATATCATTTGTCTGCAGCAGTTCTATTTAGTGATCAAATACAAGAAGGGGGCAACAAACAAAGTAGCTTAATTTCTGATTCGTCCACACATTGCCTGCATATGTAAAGCTTTAGAAGGAAAGGGATATTTCATCAAATATTTAGCTGACTCTTATTCCAATGATGTTGTTTGAAGCTCTGTTTTGCAGGAAATGACACAAGGAAAAGTAGCCAAAGACTACCATGTGCAAGATGGAATGTTGGAGATGAGCCCTTGGGCGTAAGAGACCACTTAAATGTACTCTTTTGGGTAGGTCGTTGGTTTAATAATAGATTGGCTAATGCCGCAAAAGCTACCATACAATAATTGAAAAGGAAAGCAAAAGAATTACTTTTTGACATCAAACAAAATAAGTTTGTCACTAGTTTCTAGGAATTTTGCATAAGTAGTTTCCAAACAACATTCACTTTCATCAAGGTTACATGACATATAATTTTTGTAAAGTCCATGGGATAATCGAATAGCCAAAAAGTAATTTTATGCAATTTGCCTAAATTCAATAAACACAAGGAAATGAATATATACTAGTCAAGCACCCTTTCATCTAAAACTAGTAGATAAATCACATACATTATAAAATACTAACTTTAAAGATTGAACATACAAGTAATACCAAACGACTACACAATATGCTTTCAAAATGTGCCTAGCATTATATTTTAAGGCTTACTTGATTGATTACTTGTCAAGTTTACTTGATTGTCAACCTTTGTGTCAATCTCATCAATCAAGGGAACTTGTGCATCCAGTTCCTGAAATAAACAAAGCGAAAAACATATTATACCAAATAAAGGAAAAAAGATGAAGTACTCAAATTCAACACAAAACATATTTGAGTTCAGGAAACGAAACCTCTTTTATGTCTTAAGCCATGTTCTTCAATGTATCAAGGCCATCTGAAATCATGTCCAATCTTTGATCCGGTATTAATTGACCTCAAACAAAAATAAGTTTATCACTAGTTTCTAGGAATTTTGCATAAGTAGTTTCCAAATAACATTCACTTTCATCAGGTTTACATGACATATAATTTTTGTAAATTCCATGGGATAATTGGATAGCCAAAAATTAATTTTATGCAAGTTTCCTAAATTCAATAAACATAATAAACACAAGGAAATGAATATATACTAGTCAAGCACCCTTTCATCTAAAACCAGTAGATAAATCACATACATGACCAAATACTAACTTTAAAGATTGAACATACAAGTAATACCGGACGACTACACATTAGGATTTCAAAATGTTCCTAGCATTATATTGTCAAGATTACTTGATTGTCAACCTTTGTGTCAATCTCATCAATCAGGGGAACTTGTGCATCCAGTTCCTAAAATAAACAAAGTGAAAAACATATTATACAAAATAAAGGGAAAACGATGAAGTACTAAAATTCAACACAAAACATATTTGGGTTCAGGAAAAGAAACCTCTTCTATGTCCTAAGCCATGTTCTTCAATGTATCAAGGCCATTCGAAATCATGTCCAATCTTTGATCCTGTAGTAATTGGCATCAAACAAAAATATGTTTGTCACTAGTTTTTAGGAATTTTGCATAAGTAGTTTCCAAATAACAATCACTTTCATCAGGTTTACATGACATATAATTTTTGTAAAGTGCATGGGATAATTGGATAGCCAAAAAGTATGTTTTTGCAAGTTGCCTAAATTCAATTTATCCAAAGAAAAAAAAAGGTTTCCCAGTTTCTCCAGACAACACAACTAAAGGACTATTTTGAATATCTTGTAGAAATCAATGAACCGTGAAATTTTTAATTTATTAACAATGTTTTAAGAAATAGACATGCATTTAAAAATTTACAACCATCTTTAATACATAGTAATAAAAGAGTATTTATACCTTATTGATCTCCTCTATGTTTCGACAATAGTTTTATATTCTCTACTGAACAGGGCCAACCATGTGAGGTGGAAGCTCATATGGCCCCTCCCCCCCCTCACATCGCTCTCAATTCCCCATACCAAATAAATAATGTTTTTTACATACAAAACATATAAAAATTCAGGCATAACTAGGCTAGTCATCAAAACATAAAAACATAAAAACATTCAAGCATAATGAGGTAATTCATATAAACAATGTTTCAGACTAACAACATCGATATACATCCAAATACAAGTCATGAATTTATACATCTACCTTTTCTTTTATTTCAGTTTTTTTGCATTGTAATAACTGACAATTAGGGTATTATCATCATCATTTGGTGGAATATCTACAAATCCATGTCATGCTAGTGTTTGTGTTTCCATGCCCTCATGTATCATACTTCTTGTACGTCGTTGAGTAGGGCATGGAGGAAGTTCTGAAGGGGCATGAACTACAACAACGAAAATGGGCATATCGATATGTTGAAATATTATTGAAATTAATAGTTCCTTTGTTTGATTAAAATTACAATATTTATCTTTACCTGTCTGTGTAGCTGTGACATCTGGTGTGTTAATTGTTTCTCTACTTGTTAATTCCTCTTGCAGCTCACCCTCCTGAGCTACATGGTATTCCATTGAAAGAAGAAAATTTATAAGTATAAGCCAGGAAATAAATATCTATAATCATAGTAGATATTTCTATTTCGAAAGCACACATACCAGAATGGCTACTCTTCTTCCCACTATCATGGGACATGCACACCCCAACATTAACTAGTATGTGTTGAGTAGTGCTAGATCCACTACTGCGGTTGCACTGTTGCTTAAAATCAAACACAAATATTTAGTTATGGGTGATGCAATCAAAACTTAATATACTGTAATAGTATACTGCAATGATGTCCTTATTCATTTTATTTACCTGCATCTACATCATTGGGGAGATTGGATTCTTCCCCAAGATTTTCCGATATTCAATCACACTTTTAAAAGCATACTTGAAACCAAACTTTAGGTCTTCCTCGGTGGCAGCATCTTGGAACGTATTTTCCTATAATGCATAACACATTTAAAATTTCCAGTATCAAAAATAGATATTTGTTCGCTACTGTCAAATAAATATTCCCCACAGTTAATCATTTAATTATTATGATTTGGGCTCTTAGTTTTCTATCGCCACCCTAGCCCAGTCTATGCTACTCGTGCTTTTCCACTCTAGCATTGGTTTCTTTGGAGGTGTCAGGTAGCCTATATATGAAATTTTTAAAAAACGTTAGATATCCGAATTCTTACTTAAAACAAAAAAGAAAAAAATAAATGAGCATATTTCACTAAAAAGATGATATGTGTTGTACCTTTTTTTTCCAGGTCGTGGTTGTTTTCCTTGTATTTTTAGCAAGTTATCCTTTGCATCCTCTATGAGTTGCTTCGACTCTTTCTCTGGAACCATGGGAGGGCGCTCATGCTTGAGGTCAAGTTGCAATTTATCCCTATATTGGGCCTTGGTATATTTTAAATTCTTGTCGTCTAACTTTGCAACCACTTTCTTATTGAATGTATTGCCGAAGAAGTTTACCATGTGGTCTATCAATGCATATCTCTTTGCACTATCTTGGATATTCCACCATGTGAAAATGGTGGGGCCAAAAATATCCAATGCTTTGTCATTCAAATTCCTGTAGAAAATATTGTTTCCTGCAGAAACATGTAATCCATCAATTTATAATAATTTCAACATATGTCCATTTCAATTTCATGATTAAAATAAATAAATAAATTAATAAGTACCTGCAATATTTTGAATCTTGATCGGAGCATAAGCATCATCCACCAGAAAGGTGAGATCTAGTAATCTGGTGCTTTTAACTTGTGTTGCTCTAGGAAAAGTTTCCTGGTCATCTACAGTACGTTCATCTCCAGAGTCATGTGGAGTCCTAGGCTCCCTCTCATCATGCTCCAGCATGTCATGCCGATCAAAATCAATGCCCTCATCAATGGATTCGAGGCCAACCACAGGAGTGTCAAAAAGCCTCATTGGTACATTGCTTTGTCAATGTTGTTGCTGCATTGGAGCATCACTGCTACCTATACCTGTATCGGCAGTTTCTCTAGTCACGGGTTGTAAATAATCCTACAAATGAAAAAATTTACTTTATCAGATCACTTGGAAAAATAGAAACCATAATATCATATATGAAATCATGTCGTAGCTTAAAAAAATATGTGAATATGCCACTTACCCCATAAGATTTTATTTGTTCTTTCAGCTTTTCAATCCTTGCCCCGATCTCCTATGTCATGGGTCTTATGCAAGCCAATGCAAGCATTTCTATGTTTTCCTTTTTCAGGGATTTCTTTATAGTTTCCATTGGGTCTATGGAATAGTAAATTTCATCCTCAAGCTCCTCATCACCCATATCAAGTGCATTGGACTAAATTCATCAAACAATAAAATTAAGCAAAATAATTTTAACATCATTCAAACATTGTTATTGTAATGAAATTTAGTTACTATTAAGAACTAACAATTACTTGATGTGGTGTTATGGCCGGTGACTTCCCATGGTCAACCCATACTGATCTACTTCTAGTGGGTTCAACTATCCACGGTCATCCTGGACCATGGAAGTAGCAGGTGCTTTTCCACGATCCTCACCCTGACACGATAAATCAATCAATAATTCATCATAAGCATAGAAAAATGCGAATGTCAACAGTGGAAATCAAATGTTAACAGAAAAAATCAAAACATTTAGTTATTATATTTAACACTTACCTGACGGGGCACAAAGTGTGACCTTCTACAGTCACCCTGAACCATGGAAGCAGCAGGTGCCTTTCCACTGGTACCACCCTGACACAATAAATCAATAAATAAACGTTATGAAAATAATTGTAACATAATAAAAAATGAGATATTGCAATAATATTTATTTTTACCTCAGAAGTAGAGGACACACATTCTATTCCATGACGATCATGGGAAGACCCCTGCCACAGTGTAATAAGCATGTTGTCACATGGAAATCTTCTGGGGTTGGAGTTTCTAGTTATTGTAGTGATATTTAGTTACTATATTTAGTTGAGTAAATAATTGTAACATAAACAAAAATGAGACATTGCAATAATATTTACTTTTACCTCTGAAGGATAAGATACATGTTCTGCTTGATGGTGATGAGCAAACCCCTGCCACAATGTAATAAGCATGTTATCATATGTAAGTATTCATAATAAGCACGAAAAAAGTGAATTGTAATAGTGAAAATCGAATGTTAATAGAAAAAATCAAAATATTTAGTTATTGTACTCATATTTATTTACTATATTTAACATTTACCTGACAAGTCATAGCTTGTAAACTTCCATGGTCACCCTGGACCATGGAAGAAGCATGTGGCTTTCCACTGCCGCTACCTTGACAAAATAAATCAATCAATAAAAGTTGAGTCAATAATTGTAACATAAACAAAAATGAGATGAGCATAACAATGTCATAAGCATGTTATCACATGGAAATATTCATAATAAGCACAAAAAACGAATGTCAACGGTGGAAATAGAATGTTAACAGAAAAAATCGAAAACATTTAGTTATTATATTTAGCACTTACCTGATGGGGCACAGAGTGTGACCTTCCACGGTCACCCTGGACCATGGAAGCAGCAGGTGCCTTTCCACTGGTGCCACCCTGACACAATAAATCAATGAATAAACGTTATGAAAATAATTGTATAATAAAAAAAGAGATATTGCAATAATATTTATTTTTACCTCAGAAGTAGAGGACACACGTTCTGTTCCATGACGATTATGGGAAGACCCCTGCTGCAGTGTAATAAGCATGTTGTCACATGGAAATCTTCTGGGGTTGGAGTTTATAGTTATTGTAGTGATATTTAGTTACTATATTTAGTTGAGTCAATAATTGTAACATAAAAAAAAATGAGACATTGCAATAATATTTACTTTTACCTCCGAAGGATAAGATACATGTTCTTCTCCTTGGCCATGAGAAGACCCCTGCCACAGTGTAATAAGCATGTTATCATATGGAAATATTCACAATAAGCACGAAAAAAGTGAATGGTAACAGTGAAAACCGAATGTTAACAAAAAAATTGAAACATTTTGTTATTGTAGTCATAGTTATTTACTATATTTAACATTTACCTAACAAGGCATAGATTGTGACCTTCCAAGGTCACCCTGGACTGTGGAAGCACATGTGGATTTCCACTAGCATGCCAAAGTATCCCTCAAGTAGTCAAAGACAGTCAACGTAGCAAAATCGTAGAACAAACATGATAAAATCACATCTGATGAATTACATGATGGGAATAACCTTCCTTAATGTACTCAGATTTTAACTTTCAATCCAAATCTTACCTCTCAGAGGCAAGTAAACAACTGGAACGAACTAGCCCTTATTCAAGGGCATAAACATACCTGAGAGAGAGAGAGAGAGACCATAAATGTTGATAAAAAATACATACAAGTACGGCAGAAGAACCAGCCACTCAAAAAGGTACAACACAGTCAAGATCATGCCCAAAAAATCAACGAGCACACCAAGTATCCCTGGAAACAGTCAAAGATAGTTAACACAACAAAAAACACAGCCACAACAAGCAGCAGTATGGACACGCATGCATGAAGGAGTGAGAACCAAAATTGCTATAGAAACCCTCATAAAGGACAGTGCTAAGTACAAGTTGGGTGTTGTTTGTTTACCTAAAAACCAAATAACGCTCAAGTAGAGACAACCTTAAAAACCCTAGATCAACCGTACCAAAACAGAGCTCAAAGTGCCATAAAGCCAACGCTCTCAACAAAGGCTAGACTAGTTCTTATATCCTCTCAAAGACCTCCTAGAAGGTCCTTCTAAGTGACATTAGGGTTTCTCTTAGGATTAGGCTAGGCATGATGTCATCAATTTAGAAGTCAAATCAAAGTGGCAAGCAACCAAATTAAGGAGGTCTAGGTGGTCCAATGTCCAATGAATGAAGTTGACCAGTGCAGTAAAGGTGGCTTCCATATGGAAGGCCAAGATTGAGGTCTTTAAAAAAACCTAAGTACACCTTGAGTCCATGGAGTTCAGAGAATGGACTCAAGAGAAAATAATGACTACTCCAACCAAAAAGATAGGTCCTAGGATCGTGATTGTATACATAGATAGAAGGAGAGAAAATATAAAGCAATGATGAAGTTTAAAGAAAAAATCATAGGTAATACAAATTTGGCTTGTGTGACTCAAAAAAAGTATGCATGTTGATAGGGGGAGCAATATGGTCAGCAAAAAAAACAAATCAAGTAAAACAATGTTATGATGTTTAGGACTGCTATTGATGCATGCTTACCTTTTATGAATTTACTAGATACATATGTTGACACAGGGTCTTTCGACAGGGGTTCACTCTATTGTCAACAACACCAACAACCTCTTATTCACCGACCCAGAAAGGAGTTACCCTTCCTAGCAACACGTGCGAAGCAGGTGAGGTCTCACCCGAGGTGGATAAGGGTATTGCAAGAACCAAGATTCTGCAGTTACAAAGAAGATACGAGTACTTTCACCAGAGATCACAATCATTCACTATAGTTCAATTATTCGCATCAAAACACATTAGCATTAACCAACAACATGTTTCCACATAAACCAACAAAGAACATTTAAATAACCCATTATTGCATCATAACATAACAACAGAATTCACAACCGAACATCTTCATTCATTGACATCTGTGGAAAACCCGTCGCAGAGATATTCAAAACATGATATCGCAAGTACAATCAAACTCAAAAGATCGCATTAATCTTCCATCAATCAATTCCCTTAGGCTTACAAGATTGCTTTATTTATATGCTTACATTATTTTACAAAAAATGGTCCATATGATCGACTCAACTCTTAACAATACTTATACTTCCGCAAAAAGTGGTGAAAGGTCCTTCTTCCGCTGAGTGACCCTTTCGCAATTGTCGGCTTCCACACTTCCTGCAGATTTATCCCGTGCCAATAGGCCCCCAACACAAAATTTGGCTCATCTCGAGCCACTTCAACTGGACACAACTAGTTTGTTATACTTCTTTTGAAAGTCTTCGTAGGTGGTCCGGATCCGGTCGACTATCTCTTTCTCTAATGCGCGGATCTGTATACTTTCCATCATCTGCTGGTCTGTTGGGTGGTCACTTAATTTCTGTCGTACTTCTTGTAGTTGCTCCTGTACCTGTTTCAATTCTAGAACCATGCTTGCTATCAGTGCTTCTGCTTTTGTCTGAAGTTCATCCAAATGTGCTGCTCATCGTTGCTTCCTTTCATGGGCTTTCTCAGCTCGTTGCTTCATATTCTGTAATTCCGCAGTCTTTGTCATCCTGGTCATGGTGGGCATTGCATTAATTGACCCTTTAAATGTTTCTAGCTGCTCTTCAGCTTCACGATGCATCTTCTTTAGTTCTGCTAACTAGTCATCTTCGACCAACCTGTCCTAGAATTCTGTAAGACTTACAGCTGCCTTCTGCGCCACCTATTCCAACTCCTGAATTTCCATCACTGCCTCATCTATCGCAGTCTGTCAGTTTTGGACTTGTGCCGACGACGTGTTGGGTGTTACCCGAGCTTGGAGTTTCACATTTTCCTTTCATATATCATTCACGGAAACTCCTAACATAATAGCATGGGCTTCGGGGTCAACATCCATGTCCAGTGCTGCTGCTTTGCATGCCTTTGCTAGCGCTCTTTCGAGGTTTGTTCGTTCCGTCGCAATTTCTTCCTTTGCATTGAGCATTCTAGTCTTGTCTACGATGACTGCTTCCTTGCCAGCTAGGGATTTCTCTAATTGTGCTTTCTCCTCAAGGGCCTGTACCTACGCAGCTCATACCGCAGTATAATCATCTCAAAGCTGCTTGGCCTCTATCTCACTACATTGTAGTCGTTTCATGCAATCGACCATCTTATTGTGCAGTGCAGCTTCACGGTCTCGGATTTCTGTGCTTGCTGCCATTTGGACCCGATGTAGTGTCAACATTGGTAGTAGGTTGAAGTCGACTATTGTCAGGGGATCCTTTCGGAGCTCCAGGTTGAAGTTCTCATCGCCTGTAAAGAAGGCATGTGAGTCGACTTGAACTATATGTTGTTGGTTTCCTACCTCTATCTCAACTCCGGGAGTTGACAGGTTTTGTTGGACATCGTTGTGTGGTACCTAAATGTTGATTATTGTATTGGCCACTGTATTTAACAAATCCCCTATATACTGTAAATTATCTGCGGAGTGCCTTGTAACCTTCCAACGGTTGTGCTCTATGATCTGTGTAATGCTATCCAATAGACTATCGACCTGTTGCGCAGTGAGGCTAGCTCTTGTACTACCGTCATCGCGGTCCATACGGTTCTTTGTCCGTCGTTATTCCTGCTGAAGGTCGAGCTCTGGGTCCATTGGGGTGTTTGTTGTTGAGGCCCCATCATGACTAGAGCCGGCTATCTGATCCTTTGCATCAATCTCCTGTTCCTCCTTCTGGTTGGCAGAAGCTTCATCATTCCTGGCCGGGTTCTGTCGACTGGTTTCCTATCCTACTGCAATCTCCTTCGGGTCTGTAGGGAATTTCCATTCCTCAAGCCAGTAGGCAATGATGTTGTCAAGCTCGGCTTCAGTGAGCTTGTACTATGTTCTTATCCATTGCTTGGTTGGATCTGCGTGTGCTTGGAGGTAAATTGTGTGCATCTCAACAGATAACTGGGAAATGGACTGATACTTCATTGCGGCCTGCAGTGTGATCCACGGTATCATCATTGCATCCATCTGTATCCTCTCGAGCCAAACGTAGAACTGGATAACATTCTCCCACTGGCACTCCTTATTGGTCATTGCCCACAAGTTTTGGTACCTTTCCCCATCGCATACTCGAAGTTCCATGAGGTCCACCCTTTGGTAGTCGTTTGGTTCCCTCCATGCTTTGAAGGCAATTAGGAGGAGTAACCATGAATACATGAAAGGCTGTCCATTTTCCTAGGCCTCATATGCATCCTCAGTGAGTTCATGCAGCATGAATTGGGCCTAGTTTAGCCTTTCTCCTGTGGCGCATTGTTCTGCTGATGCGATGACCCCTGAATTGAATTGCGCCGGTCAGTTTTTCCTGGTTACTTTGACCGCTAGTATTTTTGCTGCGACTCGGACCGCCCGGTTGTTAATGGTGTGGATTAGGTAACCCATGAATATTTATGTATGTCATACTTTATAGCCAACTACTCAGCTACTTTCTTATCGTTATCCTTTCCCTAGAAAAATTTTGACGGGTCGGCTCCGTCTTGTGGTAGGCCAGTGATTCTGGAGATGATGTCAACGGTAACTGGAATTCTCTCATGCAGCCATAGGGATTGGTCATGGAAGCATGCAAGGAGTTTCTTGACGCATGTGTTGACTTGTGCCAGGTGCCCAAAATGTGGTAGAAGGGTGATGCCAAGCAACCCTGATCGTGCCAATCCCTGTTCCCATTCCCTCGGTTCCTTCGTGGTTGGGCCGCTCACATGGGGGACATCCTCGTAGGATTTTGCATATTCTTTGAACTTAGCGAGGTCGTGGTCAGTGTATTGTAGTCTCTGCAACTTGGTGGTAATTTCCCCACTCATCTTAACCCTTGGAGGAATCGGTGCGACTACAATGGTGTATCTGTCATTTTTGTTGATCCGCAATGCAGGCGACCCGACCCGTCGAGGCGGAACATATTATGAAAGCATGGGACCATCGTATCCCTCCTGCACCTCTTCCACAATGGGGGATCCTATAGTGTCGTTCTTGTTTTGGGTAGATGCCCAGGTGGCTTTCTTTGTCTCCCGACCGCTATTGGGAGGTCACGTCGCACTTCTCTTCTTCTTGTGTGGAATTGACAACATGACTTCGGGCTACTCCTGAACAATTGGCGTGGCCTGTGGTCTTTTAGTGCTGGTGCTAGACACATACACTTCCATTCGGCTTCTAGAGTACTACAATAACTAGATCTGCTTCCCCATTGCCCTCTATATAGCAGTTGGTAATGTCCATCCGTTCGAGGCCATCATTGTCGATTCTTGTTAGGATTCCTCAAATCCGTCGCTTGCGCTGGATATTCACTCCTTGTGTCTTGGGCGTGACGCTATTCGGTGTGATATAAATGCCACTTTTAGCGTCTTTAATGTTGGAGTGGACTATTACTTGTCGTGGTAGCTTCCATCTTGGGCCTATCATGTCACCCACTTTTTGTGATTTATTATGGTTCGTGTGATACCTCCCTTCCCTTTTTTTTATTTATTTATTATTATTATTATTTTTAACACTACGGTAATAGGTGGTGCTGTATTGTCGACACTGTATCGCAGGGTTTGGTCTTTGCACTGGATGATGTTGTTTGTGGTTGCAAATTTCTTTCCATCGCATATTCATCTATTTCGAATTCATCCGCCGAGGTGTGAATGTCTTGTCTCTCTAAGGATCTTGTCGGAAATAAGTCCTAAAACTCATGCACCAGATCTGCTATTTCCATAATAGTTGATTCCTCTCGATGCTTTTCAACATCCGCGACATTCAGGTTTTCCATCGATTTAATAGTTACCTTCATAATATTCAGTGGTTGATTGTATTGGTCTACGGGTAGCTTAGGTTCTGTCCCATCGTTGTTATCATTCGGTTGGTAGCAGTTCCTCCTTATTTCGGGTGTCATGGTCCATCGGAGTTCTGATAGCTGGACAGTTGGTTCTGCCTCAAAATTTTTCTTCTTACTTACCTGAAGTGCATTATGGATGAAGGGGTTCTTATTTGAGAAGGAGAACGTTTGGATAAAGCCAAGTGTTAACTGATCCCAAGAAAGTGTACCAAGTCGCAGCTCCATCATGACATACCAACTCCGCGGTACTTCATCCAACGTATGCACAAAGGCATGCACCCATTCCTGCTCCAGTCACTTTGCCCATTGGTGCTGACAAGCCTTCACATGTTCATCTGGGTTACCCTGGCCATCGTATCTTTGTTCGTTCCATGTTGTGGTGTCGCTGAAACGTACCTCCAAGAGGCATTGGCATAGTGACCAGTTTGATATCCTTGGTTTATGCGCTGCCCACCAGTGTGCAGGAGTAGCCTTTAGGGCTTCCTCTAAGGCCAAGAGTCTTTGTGGTTCCGCTACCTTTCCTTCAAATTCTGTTAAGAAGGTGCTCAAATTTGGTAACCCTTCATACGTTGGTAATGCGCACTCCTCAGTAGCCACCCAACGTACAGACTGTGTAATCCTTGCACATCTACGAAACGATACTTTGTGAAGTTGGTTTTGCCAATTTTCCAGTGCCTCGTCTGAGTCCGAAGATGCTGAGCTAGGGCTGCACCATTCCAACTCCCCTCCATCATTTGGATTGATGTAATCTTCAGAGATATTATATAGGCTATCCCATCCTTCCCTATCTTCATCTTTGGTAGGCTCTACGTATCGTTTTCCTTCCGCAAGATCTAGTGGTGCGACAACCCTTATTTCTTGATCTTCAAATGACATGATCCGCTTCTTGAAATTGATGATTGCCTTATTTTCCATCGCCCAGTCGATTCCCAATAGTGCTGGATACGGACATGTGTTATCTACTATTTCTATAACATCGAAATCGGCATATGTTCGAAGTCCTTCGATTTCGACGGGAAGTTGACACACTCGGCCAAGAGGGGTGACCTTGCTCTGGTTTGCTAATCGCAACTGTACTGGCAACCAGGTCATTTGTGGTATTTCCATTGTTTCCCATGTTTGTTTTGTCAGGATGTTCACGTCTGACCCTAAATCCAAAATGATGTCGTCGACATCAAACGCTCTGATTTGTGCCAACATCCTCATTTCTCTACTCGTCTTCCTTTTCTTATGTATGCGATTAACCCTCGGTTCCTGACTTCCATCCTCCTATCGACTCAATAGCCTGGATATCTCCTCCAATGCCTCCTCATCTCGTGCCAACGCTAAGCATCTATTTAGGAAGGCTCTTAAGGTAGTGGCCTTTCTCTGCGAATTCGTCAGGTCAAACGTCAGCGGCATATCATAGATTTCTTCTTGAAGAGGTATGTTCCTCATTCTTTGCAGCACCTCCTATTGGGCCTTTAGGAAGGTGTCTTTTTCTGCCCCTGCATCAAACGTAACGTTTTTCTTTCCTGCTAGTCGAACAATAGGCTGTGGTCTATCAACTCCCATTACTGCTCCTCCTAGCGTTACTATTCCTACTGCCGCCGAGTGCCTCCTATCTTCTGTTGATATTTTCTGTACCGCTGGTTGGTTTTGATTCTAGTTTTGATTTGGCAGGGTTGGCAGGTTCTTCGTTTTCCATTTGGCAATGAGTTATTGGCAGTCTTCTACCGCATGGTCTGTTCCGCTACAATACATGCATTGCGAGGCCTGATTCGGGCAATCCCTTACGAAATGTCCTTATTTCCCACAATTATAACATGTAGGGGGTCCTCGACCCCGTCCAGCGTCTCCCCCTCTTCCGGCACCACCACCACGTCCTCCTCGTAAACCAAATCCTCCATGTGGTGGTCCGTACTGCACCTGTTGGTACTGTGACTGCTGATATTGCGGTTGTGGGTATTGTTGATACAGCGGTTGTTGGTACTGTGGTTATGGATACTGCGGTGCACCATACTACAGCTGCCCATACTGTCCTTGGTCAAATTGCGGCGTCTACATAAACTGTGGTTGTTGCTGGGCATACTGTGGCTGCTGTAGTCCTAGTTGTTTCTCTTCTCCATTTACCAGGTATGTGTCCATGTTCCGTTCTTGCAGCAAATTGTGTGCCCTGCAGTCCTTTTCGTCATGCCCTACTGATCGACAGAATTTACAATACAGATTCATCGATTTCGACACCATCTTCTATAAGTATATGCAGTCCTCTGGTCGATGCCCCCTGGCCTAGAAAACTAGGCACCATGGTAGATTTTCCTAGCGAAGGGGGTTTGGTGCCCCTGAATTCAAATACTGCTGAAACGTTGAACAGGTATCCTTATGATGGCCTTCCGTCCTACATCTGGTTCACCATATGTCTACACGGTTATTTTTCCCTTGCTTCATGTCCTCCAATTGGAGCGTCAACGTAGCCAGTTGTGCTTGAAGCCCCTAGTTTCATCGCGATTTCTAATGCTTCGGCTTGATCCACAAATTTTTGCTGCATCAATGGTCCTCTAATATGTGGTACCAGCCTAGCAATAAACCACTCTTTATGCTGCAGGTCGTTGATTGGAAAACTGACTTTCGCTATCAATGTTTTGTATCTCTGATCAAACTCCCATACTGGTTCATTCGGGTATTGCCTAATCTCTTTGAGCTCAGTAATGTACTGTGCTTCCGACTTGGGTTTTTTAAATTCCTGAATCATCGCTGCTTTGATTTCTGCCAACGTTTTTTCTGAAACCTTATTATATTGTATGAACCAGTCCAGTGCACGGCCCCAAAGGGTTGTCGCCAACTTTCCCTTTTTTATGTCTTCATTTTGGACCTGCTTCACGGTCCACACTGCTTCGCATAAAAACCAAAACTGATCGGGATCCTCCGTCTCGCTTCCTACGAAACTCAGCATCTTTGTATCGTCCACCATCATGGTGTTCCTACTATTGCTACTTACTGATGTGCTACTTTTTCCACTACACGTGGGACAGCTCTGCGAATTATTTGTCGTGTTTCCTTTAGATTGATAGGTGGTGTGCGAGGTCGAAGGTATGTGATAGCTTACGATCCGCCCTTCTTCTGGGGTAGCATGTTCATCGCCTTCCTCCTCGTAGTAAGGGATCTCTATCCTCTGTGGCCCTGTTGCATATGCTTCCCTTCCGGTCCTCTCAGAGGACTCTTCCTTAGTCCTCCTCCTCTTATCAGGACGCCGAAATATCGTTCCACTTCTTAAGGTGCCACAGTCCTTCTCAACTTCCCTTAGAAATTCATCGTCGCTCATGTCCATCTACCCTGCATCTTTCCTAGCGTATCCATAACCCTGCGATACCTACAACCCCTGCACACCGATCTGTCTACTCATCGGAGGTCATTTTCATCATACCCTTTTCGCACACCAGCATCTTAATCCACAGTTTCAGCGACACGATGAACTTACCCCTTGGTCCCCTGAAAATTTGTCTCTCCGCGTCGCTGTAAGAGTTATTTGTATCTACCGTGAACTCAGTGATGTACCCCTCTAGGATACTATCGATACAGAAGTCAACATCCCTTGATACTGTATTGTCGACTTTCTTTAGCTGTCGAATGAGTTATGGAGTCCACTAATCTGATCCAATATTCTGGTTGGTATGTCCTCTGAATGTCAACTGTGCGAGTCACTCCTATAGTATTATTGGAAATTTGGCGAAGAATATCTCATGGATATCCGATTATATGTTCTTTTGTAACCAACTTTCTACTGTTTCTACTGGGTTCCTCCTTTCTTCTTTCGCAAACTCTTCTGCTTTTTGACTTAACCACTCTTGGATCTCTAGTTTCGTCGGATGCCACAGCATATCCTGTCTTTTTTTCCTTTTTAAGGTCCTGACAACGGAACCATTTGTTGACGCAGGGTCTTTCGACAGGGGTTCACTCTGTCGTCAAAAACACCAACAATCCCTTATTCACTGGCCCAAAAAGGAGTTACCCTTCCTAGCAACACCTGTGAAGCAGGTGAGGTCTCACCCGAGGCGGATAAGGGTGCTGCAGGAACCAAGCTTCCACAATTACAAAGAAGATACGAGTGCTTTAACCAGAGACCACAATCATTCACTATATTTCAATTATTCACATCAAAACACATTAGCATTAACCAACAACATGTTTTCACATACACCAACAGAGAACATTTAAATAACCCATTATTGCATCATAACATAACACCATAATTCACAACTGAACATCTTCATTCATTAACATCTACAGAAACCCGTCGCAGAGATATTCAAAACATGATATCACAAGTACAATCAAACCCAAAAGATTGCATTAATATTCCATCAATCGATGCCCTTAGGCTTACAAGATTGATTTATTTATATGCTTACATTATTTTACAAAAAATGGTCCATATGACTGACTCAACTCTTAACAACACTTATACTTCCGCAAAAAGTGGTGAAAGGTCCTTCTTATGCTGAGTGACCCTTTCGCACCTGTCGGCTTCCGCACTTCCTGTGGATCTATCCCGTGCCAACAACATCTATTATAGAAACATTAAGGGAAGAACTGAGTAAGTTGATATAGTTAGTAAGTGGAAGTAATATGCCCGCTCAAGTGATTAAATGTCCAACCATGCCAGCAAGGAATGCCCACAGGCATTAAAGAACATGTCCTCAGCTTTGATATGGAAGGTTAAAATGCATGCAGAGGTTGTAAAGAAATGGAAAGCATAGTTTATGAAGGTTAAAATGCATGTAGAGGTTTTGAAGGGGGTGCAAACATGCCCGGATATGTGACCATGTTAAGGGGATACACTGACAAATGCTTGTAGACATTAAATTTTCTAGAATGCCCGCCAAGCTTTCAAGGAAGTTAAAAAAATGAAGAAACTGCTCACAACATATAGTGTAAATGCCCACTAGATTCAATTTATGCACGCACTGGAGAAGGTAGATGCCCGCAGGGTCTTGAAATAATGGATAAATTCCCGCACTGACTAAGAATATGCCCACATGTATGAAGGTAATATCAAGAAATGCACGCAGATCTCAAAAACATCCGCAGGCCTGAGTAAAATTATGTCCACACATCAATAAAATATGCCCACAATGGATGCATGAAAAGGAGAAATGTCCGCTAGGCATCAACAAATGCCCTCATCTGAAATAAAACCATCTGCAGAGGTGAATATTCCCGTGGAAAGTGGAAAGGTCAATTTAAAATTCCCCCAGCAAGTTTAAGAATGCCCGCAGGAAGTGAAGATATGCCAAGAAACAACATAAAATTCCCGCAGGGCTTTACAAAATGACCTCCAGGTATATTAAAATGCACTCCAGGATTTGGGAAAATGCCCGCAGGGCCTCCAGAATGCACACAAGGGTAGTAAAGGTACACGCAGAAATAATGGCATGAGAAGTGATGAAGTATGGCAGAAGTATATGCACAGTTTTAAGTGATGTTGAAGAAGAAACTCTCTGTCTATGATAGCCCCATTGATTAAGTTAGTATGAAGACTTGTAAAAATGAATAAATATGTTTGAAAATTTTGAGGACTGTGTATTGACAAATTTCAGGAAATCAATAAATGCTTAAAGTCACAGTCAAAGGAGGAGATTAGCACAAGAAAATTTTGTATGTAAAACTATTCAATCCTATTTTTTTGAGGTTCACAAGACAGTCAAAGCAATAAGAAGGCTTCATACAAAGACCAAAGTAGCCAGAACTAGAGTGCTAATTGATAAAGGGTAAAGGGTGTAGACACTGATTGAGCAACAAATTTTTGATAAATGCTCAGACATAGGGGGAGTATATTAGTTAGTAAAAGGGTACTTCTCTGATAGTAAGAAGCAAATTCTCAGGGAAATACAAGAAGCAAAGGGAAGCCAATTTCAGTACAAGTATAGCAGCATATCAGACAGGGGGAGTAGTCAAATAATGAAGCATTCAAAAATCATTTTTTTTGGGAATTGTGAAGTCCTTGATGGACAAGTCTTTGACCCTTTGTCCTTAATGTCAAAGGGGGAGAGTGCTTGAAAAAGTTGCCATCAATGACAAAGGGGGAGATTGATGAGCAAGGTTATCATTGATGACAAATCATTAATGACAAAGGTAAGATAAAGGATGATGATATGACAAGAAGGGACAAATATTGATGACATGGACTGATATGGGAATTGGAACACCAAATGGGTCAAATGACCCATTCTGTGGTCATTTGTGGTTTGATGGGGCCATGGAACCCTTGGTGATGGTCCATGATACCAATTGATGATGTGCTTGAAGTCCATGGAAAACATCTAGATTCATCTTGATTGAAAGTCATGTGATAACCTTGAAAGAGTCCTAGAAACTCTTGCATATGGTGCCTTTGGGTCAGTGTGCCATTATGTCCATCAAGCTAAATGAAGGGTCAACAAAAAATCTAACCACAAGTCAACACAAAAACATGGCTAACCACAAACATAATAGAACAAGTTGGATAACAACAAAGTCAACATAACATAACAAGTGGGCTAACCACAAAGTCAACATAACATAACAAGTGGGCTAACCACAAATTCAACATAACATAACAATACTCTCTCTCAAAGATATGTGGTCCACATATGTGCCATGCAATATGAAAGTTTATCATCACTGTATAGGAAGGGTTCAACTTGGAAGATGTCATTCTCTCATCCGCATTTAGGTTCTGTCGGAATCCGACTTTCAAAATACCCAACCAAGGGGAAACCAAACATGGAAGCACACTTGCACCAACAAAATTAGTGAACCAAGATAGCACAGTTGTAACATTAAAACATAATTTTCATCTCTTTCAACTACTCCATTAAAACATAATGTTCATCTTTTTCAACTACTCCATCAAAACATAATGTTCATCTGTTTCAACCTTAATACTCCCAAGGGCCAAGAGGTCCTTGTGTTAAAGTTGAAACATATGAAAATTATGTGTTGAAATGGAGCACCCATGAATGAAGTGTTGTACATTGATGAAGAGTGTGGGAACCTTAGTGTTTATATATACAAATTCCTTAGCATCTGAAAAAGTAGAAACTAATAACAAGGAATCATACTACCACCTACCAAGACATACCATGCTGCAAGACTACCATTAAATATTGTATGCGCCATTAAACAACAAAAACGTAGGAAACTCGCAAAACAAACATGTCAAAATCATATATGATGACTTACTTGATGGGAAGAACCTTCCTTGTACTCATAATTTAACTTTCAGATCAAATCTTTCCTCTCAGAGGCAAGTCAATAACTAGAACAAATTGGCCCTTATTAAAGGGAATAAACATAGCTGAGAGAGAGAGACCATAAACCTTGATAAGAAGAACATACAAGTATAGCAGAATAACCAACCACTCAAATAGGTATGGCACAGTAAAGATCAACCCCCAAAAATCAACCAGCACACCAAGTATCCCTCAAAACAGACAAAGACCATCAACGCAACAAAAAACACTGCCATAGCAAGTAGAAGTATGGACTCGCATGCATGAAGGAGTGAAAACCAAAATTGATGTAGAAACCCTCATAAAGGATAGTGCTAAGCAGGGTAATTTTTAGGGGCGAAATTTCGCCAATTGGCTATTTTTGGGGCTTTTTTTCAAAAAATAAATTCGTTATTTGGTCATTTTTACTCTCTAATATCACCTATATTTACATAAAATATGTCTTTTTATTGTAATATTCGCCAAAATTTACAATTTCCAGTAGAAACGTGTATGTTTCATATTAATTTTCACCTACCTATCTATATATATGATTTTTTCAATCCAAAATAATCACCTAGAATACTATACTTATGTAATATATTATAATCCTAAAGACGGGTTCGGTGTTGCAAGTAGACCCAAGTTCAAGCAGAGACAATCTTCAAACCCTTGATGTCATGGATAAGTGTTCTTGAAAACTCTAGATCGGTCGTGCCAAAACAAAGCTCAAAGTGCCATAAAGCACGAAAAAAACCGAATGGTAACAATGAAAATCGAATGCTAACTGAAAAAATCGAAACATTTTGTTATTGTAGTTATATTTATTTACTATATTCAACATTTACCTTACGAGGCATAGATTGTGACCTTCCACGGTCACCCTAGACTGTGGAAGCAGCATGTGGCTTTCCACTACTGCCACCCTGACAAAATAAATAAATCAATAAAAGTTGAGTCAATAATTGTGACATAAAAAAATGAAATAAGCATAACAGTGTAATAAGCATGTTATCACGTGGAAATATTCATAATAAGCACAAAAAAAGAGAATGTTAACGGTGGAAATCGAATGTTAACAGAAAAATAGAAACATTTAGTTATTTTAGTCATGTTTAGTTACTATATTTAGCATTTACCTGATGAGGCATAGTGTGTGACCTTCCACGGTTACCCTAAAGCCACATCTATTCGATTTAAGTTATAATCGATCAACAACTCTTCACCTGGAAGTATTGTTTTTGTTGCACATACAAATATATGATGTTCTCAGCATCCCTCAAATTCACAATTTGGTTGCTTAGTTGCTGTCATTGGCCGTGTACTATTTATAAATCCAACAATGTTTCCGGATTCTTTTGGTATCCCATCAATTTACATAGTCGCCCCTTTGTTTTTATTGTTTTCTGCTAGTTGTATATAATTTGCAGCAACTCCGTATCTCCACATACTTCGAGTATATTGGACCAAGATCAACTAGTTATTGTATCTATATAATGGTCTAACATAATCCATCAATTCAGTTACAGTTCCATAGCTGACCTTTATGCCATCCATGGAAAATAGCCCCAATCCATGTAAGGACGAAGAAGCAATGCGATACATCCTCCCATTGATGAAGAAATCTGTGTCCACTTGAGGTATCTTATTAGGTACCCATTGTTGCACTAGATGTTTATACCTCAAGGGAAACTCAATGTCACCTATGCTCTCAGCATCATAATTACATGACCCTCCGTTGGCAATAAAATATTGAATGCATCTACGAAATATTTTCCTTACCTTTTCAGATCTAGTTGATATAGAATCGGTAGATCTAGCACAACACATCCCACATTCAACCTCTCTGAGTATATCTTCATCATCACTCGAGGAAGATAGATATGAAAGATACCTATTTGGTGGTACCTACACTCGACAAAACAAGAATATAAGTTACCAAGTAGATATAATTTAGCGTGCAAATATATTTACTTGTAATGTTTTAATAGCAAAAGTTATGTCTTCCCAAAAACGTTATCAAAATCTATTTTTCTCTCAAAGGTGTAGTTTCTTTTAGATTTATTTATATTTGAATTATTTTTAAGTATAAGACACGATTTGATTTCAATTGGAATTTGTTCACAACACAGATATAGGAGTGTGTTTCTTGGACCACTTGACTAGTTAATGCATGCCAAGAGGTATGGGGTTCCCCCTCATATAGATCATGTTGGCGATTCAATTTGGAACGATCAGCAGCCATATTGCTTCATTCATGGATTTCCCACCGAAACTCGGCGACGTTAGTCTAAAGCTCACTCTTCCACAGTGGTTTGATATGCAAGTTTCCTCATGCAAGGTACTCCTTCTCTAACTATGTGCTACATTTGCGCAATGGTACTCTATTGTATGACAATGTGGTCACAAAGGTCCAACTCTCCTCCTCAACATAGGTCCTTGGTTCCATCACCAACCTCCATGAAGTATCCTCCTCAACCCAAGCATCATCAAATCAAGTGTCCAACCTTCAAGGCGTGTAGATCCCAAGCTCTAAGGGTTAAGTTCCCAATGCTCCTCCTCCTAGATAAGTACCTCCCTTGATCAATAAATCAACTCCCCCATTGTGTGCACCCAATGAGTTTATCAACATGTCGATTAGGTAACAATATCCTAAGGGTACCATGTCAACACACTGTCCAAGGACAAGCATCCACCCGAACCGAGACATTGATATGACCATGAAGCATCACAAGGGGCTAGGAGACCTATTGCTCATCTACCGAGGTGAGAACACTTTTGGAGTAATCCCAAAAGAAAACACATAGTTTTCCCTAAAATGAATAATTATATCTAAAAACTAGGTGGCCATGTGTATTAGTCACTCATTAGCCTTGCCAAAAATTTTAGGTGCATGCAGTTAATACACATGAAATTTATAACATCATGTCCATAAAAGAAAAATGAGTATGGAGTAACATAATTCTCTACAAAACTTATTTTTGCTTCAAAGTGAAATTCTCAATGTATATATGAGTTTTAATTGCTTGAAGTTGAATGAACAAAAAAATTTACAAATTTAATCGTCAACAAGCAAATGTATTACCCATTTTTGTATTTGCACCCTTATACCAACGAAGACAACCACATGAAAGTGGTGTCTTCCAATAACATATTGGTTGATTGGTTGGGGGGTCAGTATGCTTTCTTGGTATACAATGTTAAACAGTTAAAAACCCCTATAATATGGCACCTTAGAATAGTTTAGAATGCTTTAACTTACACCAAATTTGGCCATCTTTTTCCCATTTTTTCCAAATTCATGCAATTTCATACATGGAAGGAAAGTGGGCCCATGCACAAAATTGTCCAAAATTGGGCTAGATTTGGTAAATTTTGCAAAAAACACAGCATTTTTTTAATTTCAAGCATGAAATGAGGTGGAATAACATTGGGTATGAATCCCACTCCCTACCATGCATGTTTGAAATTGTAAAGGATTTGGACAAATTTGGAACATTTTGTTAGTGATTTTAGCTATGGGGAGAGGGTTTAAATGATAAGAATCAACCTTGGTGGAGGGGGAGGATTCTAGACATCTTTTCCCCTCTCTCCATGCAAGAAAACTCACAATGAATTGGCAAATTTTTCCCTCCCTCCATGCCTTATTTTTTTTTAAATAAGATAACATTGTTCGTTTTTCATCATTTAATTCAATATGATATAGAATCTTAACTGAGAGAACAACATGTACAACATATCAAACAAAAGAGACAAGAGACACAAAGCATTTCACCGGGGAAAACCAAGTAGGTGAAAAACCCTGCAACTTCCTCAGAGATAGAATGAGCACCAATACAAAGATCACAAAGTTCAAACCCCAAAACAAGAGATAGTCTCCTAGCAGCTGCTCCTCCTCCACTTGTGCGCACTCCTCCTCTCTCTCACTAATGCGAAGTGAGTGAGTGAGTGAATGAATAGAATGAGAGAGACACACTCTCTATTTATACAATGGCTTGACTTGCCTTTTACTCTAACTGGGCCGACTTCCTAAGGAAGTTGAATAACCCATCCACATGTCACTAGGCCGACCCCACTAGGGTGGTCTAATAACACTTTGACCCACACTGGGCTGACCCCTCTAAGGTGGTCTAATAACCCATCAAATATAAGTTACGACACTTACAAATTAACTTGCGACACTTGCAAATACAAATGACGACACTTCCAACCGGAGGAATAATACATCTCCGTTGGGGATACAATAAAGTACAAATGTAATACATATAATATACAATTGAATATCTTCTGAAGTTACAAATACATCAACAATCCCTCTTAACTAGGAATGTATTCTCTTGACATAGATCATCAATACATATCGGCACAAGTCTTCAATTCTGAAGCCGGATCATCGTCACTGGATCACGGAATATCATCGTCACTACTGCTGTATTCTTCATCTCGATCACTGGGCTATCTCTCAATTCTTCTCATCATAGGAAGTTATACAGAGCCATCCCTTTTTTATGCTGGATGTTGGCCTAGCCTCCTGTAGGTCTTCATCATGTCTGCGAGCGTGCCATCCTATGGAATTCTCACGGCTGATTACGTGCGTCAACAAAAACTTGAAAGAGCATCCCAGGACTTTTACGAGCTTACTGCTCAACCTATCGGATCTCCCAGGATCTTTTACATGTGACCTCCACAAAACCTTAAAAGAGTGTCTTGCGACTTGCAATATCTCTAAAGAACATCCCAGGATCTTTTGCATGACTAGCACAACCTATCCAGATCTCTAGGACTGATTACATGTGGTCTCCACAAAACCTTAAAGAGTGTCTTGCAACTGCAAGATCTCTAAAGAGCGTCCTAGGATCTTTTACGTGACTAGCACAACCTATCCGGATCTCCAAGAGTGATTAAATGTGGTCTACCAAACCCTTAAAAGAGTGTCTTGCAACTGCAAGATCTCTAAAGAGCATCCCAAGATCTTTTACAGTGACTAGCACAACCTGTCCATATCTCCAGGGATGATTACATGCTGTTGCACAACCTGTCCATGGCCACGAAGTATCATCCTAATACTCATGATCCCATTGATCATCTTCTTTGCATGGAGCATCATCCTGATGCTCATGATCATATTGATCATCATCATACAGTACATCCTCCTGATGCACAACATCTGGAGCATCGACCTGATGCTCATCACATATGATCGTCCTGATCATCATCATACAATAGATCATCCTGATTGCACCAAGAGGCGCTCTGCAACCCAGTATGAGGGAGATCTTGTAACGTGTATGTGTAGCGTTACATCTAATAAAACGTGAAAAGTGATGGTAAAAATGGATAATATGAGGGAGATCTTGTAACGTGTATGTGTAGCGTTACATGTAGCATTACATCTAATAAAACGTAAAAACTAAAAACTAAAACTAATTAATATTTTATCAGCCATTAAAAAAGGACGTATATTTTCTATTGAAAAAGATGGTTGAAATCAAATCCTATATGAACAAAAAACAACATAACAAAAATTCTAAAACAAAAGGCAAAGAGAAGCGGCAAAAAGAAGTGGATCGGTGATCGAAGTAGCGAAGAAAAGGTAATCTAATTGGAATATTTAATACACTGAAATCTAATGAAAGCTGCCATATTTTCCTACACCTCCTCCTTCGTCCGTCCTCCACTTGCAAACCTCCCCATCCTCCAGTCGTCCTCCTCCCCTCCTCCCTCCTTGCGTAGCTGCACACTACCTCCCTCCCTGCGCAGCTCCCTATGCCCTCCCTCCCTGCACACTGCTCCCTCCCTCCCTCCTTCCCTGCATGTTGCGTCCTCCCTCATTGCGCAGCTCCCTCCATCCATCCCCTCGCATCCTCCCTCCTGTTGTCTACCCTACCTCCATCCTCCTCCCCATCCATCCCCTTGCATCCCCTCCACACTGCCTCCATCCCTGCACAGCTCCTCCCTGCCTCCCTCCCTGCACATCTCCCTCTACCCTCCCTTCGTGCACGCTTCTCCCCCCTCCCTCCTTCCCTCCACGCTGCCTCCTCCCTCCCTACGCAGCTGCCTTCATCCATCCCCTCGTGTCTTCCCTCCCACTGTCCACCCTCCCTCCATCCATCCCCTCGCGTCCCCTCCACGCTGCCTCCTTCCTCCCTGGGAAGCTCCCTCTGCCCACCCTCCCTGCACGTTGCCTCCTCCATGCACACGTCCCCTAAATTCACCGCTGTCCACCCTCCCGCCATCCTCCTCCCCTCCCACCGCCATCCATCCTACTCCCCTCACGCCTGCACCATACTCCTCCCCTCCCGCCACCATGCTCCTCCCCTCCAGTCGTCGCTGCCGCCGCCTGCACCATTCACCATTCACCTGCACCAATGTTAAGCTTTTACAATAAAGTTTTAATACAGTTTTGTGTTTCAATATAGTTTTCTGTTTAATTTTTTAAATTTGAAATTACAATATATAAATTTAATTTAGTTATATTTAATATATATAAATATTAAATATACATTAAATTAATTTAGTTTTAGTTTTAGTTTTAGATTTAGATTAAAAAATAAATATACATTAAATTCAAAATTATAATATATATTTTAAATTTAGTTAGATTTAATATATATAATTAGTTTTAGATTTAGATTTAAAAATAAATATATATTAAATTTAAAATTATAATATATATATAATTAGTTTTAGATTTAGATTTAAAAATAAATAAATATTAAATTTAAAATTATAATATATATATTAAATTTAGCTAGATTTAATATATATATTTAGTTTCACACTGAAATTAATGCATCTTGGGTGTATCGCATTGGTAACACATTGTGGTGGTCATAGGTAGGTCATGGTGTCAAATCCTATTGATCCACCCTTCCCCCATTTTCAAGTTTATATAGAATTTTTATACAATTTATAATAAGAACTACCTGTGGTATAGTGGTAAGGGTGTGGGGATAATGGGTGTGAGGTCCAAGGTTCAATCCTCCCAAACCACTTATTTTCTTGGAAAATATATTGAATTTTACACTTGCATAGATTTCAGTGTATTATTTTTTAAACTATATTGAAATTTACACTTGCATAGATTTCAGTGTATTATTTTTTAAACTCTATTGAAATTTACACTTGCATAGATTTTAGTGTGAAGCAATGATTTCATTGAGGATTACAAATATGCATTATTTTCAAGGTATATGTTAATCGTTGACATTTTTTATATAGATTCAACACTAGAAATGGAAGATATCCATGCGGAAGATGCTATGAGACAAGCAAAAGAAGAACAAAAATATAACGAAATGACAACAAAAGAATGACAAGAAGACTTGAAACGAAAAGCAGAAGACGTGAGGCGAAAGGTGTATGAAATGACAGCAAAAGAATGAGAAGAACGAAGAAAACGAAATGCAGATCGACGGAAAGAATATCGAAGAAGAAAGTTAGACAAATTGACAACAGAAGAACAAGAGGAACAAAAAAAAGAAACGTTGAACGACAAAGAGCGATTCGAGAGAAAAAGTTGAAGCATTTGGAAGAACAAGGAAATCAATTTGCAGAACAACAAATAAATCAAAATTTAGAACATAATATGGCGATTGAGATGGACGCTAATATCGTAGTACCATCTAAAGAAATGGCAGCAAAAAAAACGACAAGAATACTTGAAACGAAAAGCAGAAGATGTGAGACAAAAGGTGTATGAAATGACAGCAGAAGAACGAGAAGAACAAAGAAAATGAAACGCAGATCGACATAAAGAATATCGAAAAAGGAATTTAGACAAATTGACAGTAGAAGAACAAGAGGAACAAAAAAAACAAAATGTTGAACGACAAAGAGCGAATCAATAGAAAAAGTTGAAGCATCTGGAAGAACAAGGAAACGAATTTGCAGAACAACAAATAAATCAAAGTGTAGAACATGATATGGAGATTGAGATGGACATTAATATCGCGGTACCATCTAAAGAAATGACACCAAAAGAATGAGAAGGAGAGTTTAAACAATATCTCAATAAAATGACAGCAGAAGAATGAGAAGAATGAAAAAAACAAAACGCTGAACGACAAAAAGAACTTCAAAAAAGAAAGTTGGACGAATTGACAGCAGAAGAACAAGAAGAATGAAGAAAACAAAACCTTGATCGACAAAGAGTGTATCGAGAAAGAAAGTTGAAGCAAATGGAAGAACAAAAAAATCAATTTGCGCAACGACAAAGACAATATTCAACGAATCCACCCGTAGAACCAACTGTGGGAGATGCTCAACGAGTAACCGCCAGAGATGCTCAATGTGTAACGGTCCGAGATAAGGAGATTGAAATTGACAATAATATATTGGTACCATCTGAAGATATGTATACTATACATCGCAATTTTCGTGAACGAGTTGATCAATTAGCAAAAGTGGGAATGTGTCATGTCTTCCTAGAGTCATATGATGGAATCCAAGTACATAATACAAATACAGGTCCAATCTACGTGCGATGTCTGAGAGAGAGATCTAATCACAGATTCTCAGCTATGAACCACATGGATCCAGGATCTCAACCGCATGTCCTTGAAGATCTCACATGAGTTGAAGAGATGTTGATAGCACGTGCAAGTTCAATTTTGTAGGTGATGCATTCAATAGGTGGACAATACAAATATCGAGGACACACCATTAGTTTTCCGCAAGAGATAAAAGATGTTGCTAAGACATTGCCATGATATATTAACAACTTGGACTTAATGGTTGTTGTGCGAAAAAAAGGACGACAAGGACCCAGTTATGATTTCATCGTTAGAAAACAAAAAGTTATGGATGCATTATTATATAGGATTTAGTATGATCCATATTATCGAGAAGTTCGATTTGATTATGACGTAGTAGAAGAGTTACCTGAAATTCCACAGATATCTCACATATGCTTAATTCTGTTACTCTTCCTGATATTGACGACGACACAGAATTTGCATTGTTGGAAGGGATACTAGGAGTTGATGACATGTTAGACAGTTTACAAACAACTTCTTTTGCATCAAGGATTCCAAGCGCACCATGAGAGATAGAAATTATTAGAGCATGGGAAAATAATCATAATCTGGATGAAATTAATGCAAATGGGGAATCGACTGAAGTGCTTAACTGGCCTGGCATTGGCTCATCTCCAATTAACGAGTATAACACTGTTGGATTATTTGATATGGAATTTCCATCATTTTTCCCTAAAGGAGAGGCTGATTGGTTACAACCGCGAATGCGAAATGTCCATCTACATGAGTATGCAAAACATCTTCTCAGATATCATGATAATAGATTTGGAAGGCACCCTCGCTTTAGATATTTTTTACTGAATATCATAATGAGACATCGTGCTCAAGCTTCCTCAACAGTTTTTGTCAAAAAAAATATCAGTGAACTACCCACAACAATGGAAGAGTTACGATAACATTTACAAAATCTTCCATATCAAGATTAATGAGATTTGGAACGATATTAAGAGGCACACATGCATATTGGAGCAAGTGTCGCCAAGAGTTATCTAACTTGATTCAACAAATAGGTTGTCCTACAATATTTTTTAGACTAAGTGCAGTAGATATGCAGTGGCCTGAATTGCATAAATTAATGCCAGGCACAAGTCCTACAGATCCACGTGAGACGAGAAAATGGCGACATCAAAATGTAATTGATAATCCTCACATCGTGGCACATTATATGCACTTGAGACATACAATGTTTCGAGAAGAGGTTTTCAAACATTTTCATCAAGCCACAGATTATTGGAGTCGCTATGAATGGAAACATCGTGGATCTCCCCATGTCCATGGGTTTCTTTGGTTAAAAAATGTTCCCAACATGGACACTCTAAATTGGGATGATCCTAGAGAAGTTATATCTGCAAAAAAGTATTTTGACAAATGTGTGCATGCAATAAATCCACGTGAGGGACATCAACGAAAGATTCAAATTGGAGATAATGTAGATGATCATCCATGTGTAAAAGGAACAGAACAAATATTTCAATCTGATCCAATGACTGATTATGAAGAACTTCTTAACTATGTTGAGCGTCATATTACCTACAATGAGAGAAGTTGTCTTCAAAAGAAGGGAGGAAAATTGGTATGTAGGTACCACGCACCATGGGATCTATGTGAGCAGTCGAAACTTTACATTGATGAACAAGGAGAAAAAAGTATGAACCTAGATGAAATGAAGACAGATTCAATACACACAATCATGAAACACTGATGATGTGGAGGGCTAATATAGATTGGCAGCCTCTACTTTCCAAGCGTGTCATTACTAATTACATAGCAAAATACGCTGCCAAATGAGAAAAGGGATTTGAAACTTTCCACAATATGTTGATGCAAGTCTCTTCTATCCAGAATCTGAACGAACCAGCAGCACGTGCATATGAAAGTTTGTTGTGTGAATCCATTGTGGATAGGGACATAGGTACACAGGAGACATGCCATTTGCTTCTAGAGCTTCCTGTTTCAGAATGTAGCCATCGTTTTGTGGTTCTAAATGTCGGTATGAAGGTTTTCAAACAAGTACAAGTTGAAAAATATAATGCCGACAATGATAATTCTCTGATTGATGCATATATTAAGCGGCCAGAGAATATGGAGCAACTTACATTGATAGATGTTGCAAAATATTGGTCATATGACAAACGTCGATGGGGGGAAAAATGGTTACCATGAAGTAATGCATCTATTGTACGCGTGTTTCCTAGATTTAACTCTATTCCTGATCGAAAAGATGAGAAGTTTGTCGAATTCTGTTGGTCCGAGTTGGTTTTGTACAAGACATTTCACGACTTTCAAAGAGATATAGGCCACACATCTGATGAAATAGTACAGAATTGGAAAAATTTGCAATATGTACCTTGGCATGTCGATCTCCAGCCTGTGCCTATAGATGCTCAAGTTGAATCCAACAAAGAAGAAGAACATCCAATTCCACAGAGAGATTCCAGGCAGAATGAATGGGAGATCATATGTGGATTATATAAAAATCAATTTATAAATTATAATGAGTTTGAGATGCTTGGACATAGGGATATTGATCATATGCATGATTGGAACACTGCTTTTGTAGATGAAGAGACCTCCAGTCGCGTAATTCATTTCATCTCTGATATGCGAAAATTGAAAACGATTTCTACTAATCAACATGCAAAGTCTTACTCAATTGATAGTTTGGGGGATAAGCAAAGAATAGCATACGATGTTATCCTTGAGCATAATAGAATGAGTTTTGATCCACTACGCATGATAATCCAAGGAACTACAGGAAACAAAAAGTCATATTAGATTGGAGCCATTAAAAGTACACTTGAAAATCTCTATCATCCAGGGAAAATTCCATTACTTCTTCAGGCTCCTACAGGGGTGGCAGCTTTCAACATATCCGCAAGAACAGTTCATTCTGCACTTCATATACCGATCAAAGAAATCAATCCTTTACCAGGATCGACTTTAATTAACTTACAAGAAGAGTTGAGGAATGTTAAATATATTTTGATCGATGAAATGAGTTTTATTGGAAAAACTCTATTAATCAAAATAGATTCAAGACTTTGCCAAGCTTTCCCAGAATATGCTAATATACCTTTTGGTGGATGATCAATTATATTGGTCGGTGATTTGGGGCAATTTCCACCTGTCATGGATAAGCATGTATATGCATCGGAAGGTATTGCAAAATAATTGTGGAACACATTCACAACAGTTGTGACCCTTGATACTGTTTTTCGATGGAATGGACAAAGCAATGAGCAAATATCTTTTTGTAATGTGTTAATGAATATTAGAGATGCAATTCCAACAATAGAGGATTGGAAATTACTGATGAATCATATAGATACTTCCTTACATGGTACAATGAAAAATTCCTTCAATAAGGCGATACATTTGTTTGCGACAAATGATGATGTAAACTGTCATAACAAGCGTTTAATAAGAAGCCTAAACTATCCCATTGCGACCTCTATTGCTACATCTGTAAGAAGAAACTATTCTATGGAAGGAGATGAAGAAGGGTTGGACTTGAATTACTTATAGCCATAGGAGCAAGGGTAATGCTCACATCAAACCTTTGGAACGATGTAGGACTCGTCGATGGTGCTCTTGGATTTATACAACAAATTGTATATAACCCTGGAAGTTCGCCTCCAGAACCACCCACATATGTTTTAATAAAATTTGATAATTATGTGGGGGGGGCCATGGGATGAATCGTTTCCTCAAGTTTTTCCTATTACACCTATCGAAAGAGGTAATAAAGAACAACTTCCATTGAAACTCGCTTGGGGTTTAACAATCCATAAGTCACAAGGATTGACATTGGAGAAAGCTACTATTAGTATTGGAAAGCAAGAGAGGCAGGGTATGACATTTACAGCAATATCTCAAGTTAAAGAATTGGAAGGTCTACTATTTCAACCTCCATTCTCATATGATCGATATGAGAATATGTCAAAACTACCAGGTGTGAAGATAAGAAAAGATGAAGAAGATAGATTGAGAATGATCACAATGTGAACCATATTTTCATTTATTTAAGCCGTACAAAATTATTGTCTCTATTTTCCAGTTTAAGAATTTACTCAATCCTTAATACTTATTACTTAAATTATGATAATCCTTGTAAATGTATCTATGTTTTCAACTTAATATATTCCTTAAAATGTTGATCAAACTCCATTTTTGTGTCACTGCCCATGACTGAAACCAGCCTAGATCCAAATCCTAAGGCTCTATCAAGCGCCGAGAAGGATCAAATCTCCCGAGGTGCAAACCTCTTCTCAGGTATTGCACTCAAGGAGCTTTTCAAGGAGAGGTTTTCACCTGGGGATATTTTATCCCTCTTGGCACTTGATAGAGCCTTAGAATTTGGAGCATCGACCTGATGGTCATCACATATGATCGTCCTAATCATTATCATACAATACATCATCTTGATGTACAACATCTGGAGCATCAAACTGATGCTCACCACACATGATCGTCTTGATCATCATCATAGCATCATCCTGATACATATCATCACATGATCATCCTGATCATCATCACATGATCATCCTGATGCATATCATCTGGAGCATCGTCCTGATGCATATCATCTAGAGCATCGTCCTGATGCATATCATCTATAGCATCGTCCTGATGCTCATCACACAGCACTTACATCCATAGCCATGGGAAGGATCCTCCTACCACCATGCTTGTAATGGCTCCTGCAAATGTGTCCCATCATTTCCTCCTCAAAGTATCTTCTATCTGAAGAACACCAAGCCTCTCTTTGAAGTACTCGAACTTCAATCTGGATAGTGGTTTGGTAAACACATCTGCAATCTACTCATCTATCGCAACATATTGGAGCTTCACTACTCCTCTCTGCACCATATCCTTGATATAGTGATATTTGATCTCGATAAGCTTCGACTTGTCATGGAACACTGGGTTCTCTGAAAACTTCACACAATCTGGTTGTCACAATAGATACAAGTAGCATCCAAATGGAGATCAAATAAATAAGACAGGATCTTCCTTAGCCATACTGCCTCACAACTAGCCAAACAAGATACAAAATACTCTGCTTCGACTGTACTCAGTGCTATGCAGGATTGCTTCCTGCTGAACCAAGAGATCACACCTGATCCCATATTGAAGCAGCACCCCAAATTGCTCTTCCTATGTGTAGCACTTCCTGCCCAATCTGAATCAACATAACCCTCGAGGTTAAACTTTTTATTTGCATCATACTTGAGCCCATAATCAACCGTACCCTTCAGGTACCTCAGAATATGCTTTACAGCAATCAGGTGAAAATCTCTAGGATCCGTCAGGAACTGGCTCAAGGTGTTCACCGCAAAGCAAATATCCGGTCTCGTGTTCATCAGGTACATCAAGGACCCAATCATCTGACGATACATAGTGGCATCAACCGACTCTGATGAAGCATCACTCAATAGATTCAGGTTCGATGCCATAGGTGTGGCCATGGCCTTGTCGTACATCATCCTGAACCGCTTCAGGATCTCTACTGCATACTTCCCTTGTCCAAGGAATATTCCATTTGCGCCACACCTCCATACCTAGAAATTAATGCATCATACCCAAGTCCTTCATCTAAAACTCGACAGCAAGCTTCCTCTTCGTGTTGACAATCAACCTATCCTCACCTGTCACAAATAGGTCATCCACATATAATAGGAGTATCACTAGATTTCCTTCCTCAACCTTGTAGTAAAGGTTGGAATCTGCTTTACTCTTGGTAAAGCCCAAACTGGACAGGAAGCTGTCTATCCTGCCGTACAATGTCCCGGGTGCTTGCTTCAAGCCATACAAGGCTTTCTTCAATATGCACATGTATGACGCCCTATCATGTGTCTCAAAACCGAGTGGTTGCTCCACATACACTTCCTCTTCGACTACACCATTCAAGAAAGATGTCTTGAAATCCATCTGGTGTATCTTACACTTCATTACTGTAGCCAGAGCAAGTATTGTTCTGATGGAATTGTATTTGGCTATAGGTACAAACGTCTCTTCATAATCTATCCCTTCTTTCAAGGAGAAGCCACGAGCCAGAAACCTTGCCTTGTATTTCTCTATGTTGCCATCTACAGCATGCTTAATCTTGTAGATCCACTTGGAAGTCACAACAGATTTCCCTTCTGGTCTCAAGACCACATCCCAAACATCATTCTTCATGATCGACTGGTACTCCTCGATCATGGCATCCTTCCATTACTACATCTCGGATCCTGGGAACTTAAGATTCTTCAATATCTTCAATAGGTAGTTTTCTGGATTTGTTGAGTCTTCGTCGCTTATTCTTTGAAACAAGTCTCTCTTGTAGGTGATGGTACACGGTCTTTCCTACAAGACAAGTTCAATTGCATGATTAGAAACATTTCATAGATTTCAAAACAAATTCTTACACATAAAGACATATGTCATACAGTCATGCAATTATCTTAGCCGATGCTTCAATACAACATTTATCCATATCCCGTAACTTTCTAGATGCCTTCCATCTCTACCAAAACATTGTTAAGAATGTGCACAACTCCCAACATGTCAACAAAGAGGTTTCATTCTAGATAAGTAGCAATGGAATGTTGTACAGTACCATAGGCCACTTACTCATTACTTGTATATTAGTAGTGTATTGTTCATTAATGCAACTTTTCTAATATGCATAATATACATCCTAAATCTAGGAACATAAGTATGTACATGGATGAACAACATTATTTAAGTAATCATATATACAAGAAATGATAATTCAAATACTTATCTTTGTTTGGTTGTAGGGTGGACTCCCTCTCAATCTTTGCTTCCTTGGAGGAACTACTGGAGTGTGCTCCCTCTTGATCTTTGCTTCCTGGATTATCTGTCTTTGAACTTATATCCATCCTAAACCACTATGCATGCTTAAGTGTGCACTAGTGTCATCATTGTGTCATCCCCAAGATCTCATACATAATCATACATTCATTAGTATAATATCAATACTATCAAAACATTATGATTCTAAATAATCTTAAACATGTATGGTCATGATTATTTCATATACAGGTAATTTATCACAAGCGTTAGTTATTCAAGGTTTCAGGGACTACTTCTTTTGCTCATGCATATTCTTATTTGACTATAGGACTCTTCTAGTTTGTTATATCATAATCAAACTAAGAAGCATAATATGCATAAACCCATGATTATTCAAACCTATAACTTCATGAATAATCATTATCAATCATACGAAAGTATACTTATATGAAACCCTAACACAAGGTAGGATTCTAACTTGATATAAGAAAAACATACCTAGATTATCGTGTTTGCGAGTTATGTCTAACACACCCAAACAATGCCTTCTTTGTTCTCTTGTCCTAGTAACCTGCATATCTCATAAGTTAAGCATTGTAGAACCAAATCATACATACCTCGTAAGTAGAGATTCTATGTGATCAATGTCTATGGATGAGTCTTTGTCTTCATGTTATGTTCTCGATCTAGAACTTGATTTGTACCTTTTATGTTAGCGGAAAACATCATCCTCATACAATACCACAGTGCATTAGTACAATCATAATTGTCATAACCCTAATCAATGAATTTCTTCTATCATTCACATGCATTCATACCTTTTACTAAGGTGATAAGACAAGTCCAAAATTAATCAAGATTGTACTAACCTCAATAATATGAAGACAAACATATCATGAACTTAATCATTAGATAAATGAAACAAATTTCGACACATACCTGTATCTCCTCAAGTCATACCTAATTTATGTTCTTTCCTTCAAACAGCTTGGTCAATGAATCAAACATCTCCTTGGGTGTCTTTAGAGAAGACACATGAGCTATGAGATGGTCTTTGATAGAATCTACAATGATTCTCTTGGCCTTGACCAAGTCCTTCTTATGTAAGGCCTTAGCCTCATCTCCCTCTGGAACTAGAACCTCCTCACTTATGTAGGTGTCCAATTCATTCTCTTCTAGGATTAACCCAATCCGCTTTGAATTGTTGAATTTGGATCTGGAGCTAGCTAGGGTTTGACAGAGAAACCCTAAAAATCCAAACTTGGAATTTCAAAACTTTTTTCTCGACAGGGACATGTAGATGACTGAAACGAGCAAGCTGGTGTGCTTAGATTTTGAAAACTTCAAAAATTGACTCCTCAAAATTGACCTACGAGTTTCGGATCTGCAGCTTCTGTCAAATTCTGGTTTTCTTGTTTTTCTCGTTTTCTGGTCAAAATCCCGAACTGGGGTTTGATAGAGCCCAGGGTTCTACCCAACCAAAAAATTCAATCTTGGTCTCTAAATTTTGATTTTGATGAGGAGCATCAAACCCTGGTCTCAGATTCCAAAAATTCCAACTTTTGCAGAAACCCTAATTTCCCGCAGCAGTGACAAGCCAAAAATGAAAGTGCTCAGAATCCAATTCTGTTTGGACAGAAATATATGCCACATTTTTTCTGATGTATCTCTAAAATTTTGGATCCTCAGGGTCTAAAACTTTGGCTTGTGGTAGAATGACCTATCATTTTTCCAACCCCATAGATATGAGCTTTAATAGATTCTCTGAGAGATAGATATCCCAAGTGTCGCAACGTGACCTATTTATGGGATGAAACAACATATCGAACTTGTATTGAGTGCCACATGTCACTGTTTCAACATCGGCCTCTGAAACACTGACCTCTGAAACTAAAGATTGTTCCCTAACTTCCACATTTTACGGAATTCCATTTGGAGCTTCCTAGCCCGAGATATGACCTTTGTTCCTAGGTCACCTATTTAGGGTTGTATTCTGGGAGAGGCAGAAACCCTAACTTGTACGAATCATATCTCACAAAGTACAATGAATATGAGGCTGATCTTCTGACACAAGGTACATGAACATTTCATCTTTTTCCTGTAAAATGTTCAGATCCTGGACCTTCGTCAAAACTGGTTTATAGCGAAAGTTCCACGATGACTGGTTTTTACTATACCAAGCCCTAGCTTCTAATTTGTCGCAAGTGCAACAAGTGTCATAAATGCCATAGCATGCCTTCCTTCAGGCTGGCTCTGATACCATGTTATTTTTTCATCATTTAAATCAATATGATCTAGGATCTTAACGGAGAGAACAACATGTACAGTATATCAAACACAAGAGAAAAGAGACACAAAGCATTTCACTAAGGTAAACCAAGAAGGTGAAAAACCCTGCAACTTCCTCAGAGATAGAATGAGCACCAATACAAAGATCACAAAGATCAAACCCCAAAACAAGAGATAGTCTCCTAGAATCTTCTCCTCCTCCACTTGTGCCCACTCCTCCTCTCTCTCACTAATGCAAAGTGAGTGAGTGAGGGAATGAATAGAATGAGAGAGAGACACTCTCTATTTATACAATGACTTGACTTGCCTTTTACTCTTACTTGGCCGAATTCCTAAGGAAGCCTAATAACCCATCCACATGTCACTGGGCCGACCCCACTAGGGTGGTCTAATAATCCTTTGACCCACACTGGGTCGACCCCTCTAAGGTGGTCTAATAACCCATCAAATATAAGTTATGACACTTACAATATAACTTGCGACACTTGCAAATACAAATGACGACACTTCCAACCCGAGGAATAATACATCTCCATTGAGGATACAATAAAGTACAAATGTAATACATATAATATACAAGTGAATATCTTCCGAAGTTACAAATACATCAACAAACATGGTGAAATGTCACCAAATTTAAACCAATTTTAGGTAGTTTTGAGTGGTTTTGCACATGGACGCAGATAGGGTGATGTTGGATCCTGAATCATCTTATCACAACCCTGAATCGTCTTACACTACCCAAGACCATTTTCTTACCATTGCTATGGTGTTCTGCAACACGGAAATCCCGAATTTGTTTGGTCGTGATGGCAGGGTTCAGGCCCATTCTCTATCAAATAGGCGATGGATGGGTTCAGGAATGGAATTTGAGGGGAAAAATTCCCGTCATGGGTCATTTTCCCTCTCAAATACAGCCTATATTTCATATAAACCCTCATAAAAAATGAAGTAAACAGTGAAACGTTCGTATTTAGTGTGGAAACAGTCAAAACCGTGGGATTTTTCCCAAATTCCTACGTGATGCAGGGGCATAGGCTTAAAGGATGAAGTCATCTATGACTTCATAAAGACAAGTGTGATCTTCTAGAAGAGACTTAGAGTCTCATTTAAAATTTCTTGTTTTCATAAAAGATTGAATAAAGTGGAGAAGGATTATATCCTTTCCAAGTGTAATAGTTAGGATAGGGTTGGTTAGTCTATTGAGTAATTTTAGGAGTCAGTTAGTGAGTCGGTAGATGAGTCATAAGTCTCGATCCTATCTTCACGGATCAGAAACAGAACTTTATTTGTATTTAAAGACAATCAGGGTTTATGGGAAGGGCGCTTGGAGTAGGTTGGAGAGCTGAGAGTAGCTCAATATCTTGATAGCTCGCAGAAACTTGGTATAGCTCATAAAGCTTGGGGGAATAGCTCGCATAGCTTGGAGATAATTCGCAGAAGTTTTTTCTTTGGATAGCTCACAAAGCTTGAGTAAATTGGAGAGTTTTAACAACTCAAGAGAAGGATCAAAGAGGAGGGATCGACACCTATTGGTTGTCTAGAGCAAACAGAAACAAGTTTGTGGCATCTGTTTCTGAGAATCGATCCGTGATTGAATTTCAAAGCTTTGTAAGATATTTTATGAGGAAACAGAGTGATTCTAGTGTATATGTATATGTTGTGTTTGAATAAACGAATTGTTGTAAGGAACTTTTGATTTCTTTACTGGGTATGTGAATTTCTAACTAAATGCCTGAAATTTATGAAAGTACTGTTGAACAATACAAATACACAAAGAATATGTATCTAAATCATTTATAGACTTCACAGGTATAGTATGATTGGGGGTGAATTCTTGTTTAAATCCTAATAGATGCTCGAATAAGCTGATTTCTATAAGAAATGGGTAGAGGTTTCAAGTGGAGAGCGCAGAGGTCCATTGGATTTCCCTAGGGCATGCATCACTATGCTGCTAGGGTTAATGGGCTTACTGAATTCATTGGGCCCTTTTTATCCTATGGACTGCCGCCAGATTTCCTCCCCTGGGAAGGTCGGTATCCTCTGGACTGGTATCCCCTGCTCCTTGAATTACCACTACTTTGCTCATCAAATTACCAGTGCTCTGGATGCTGCTAATGAACTAGTGCGCGGGAGTGAACTTGTTCTTTGTTGTTTTGCTCTAGATGCTGCTAATGAGCTAGTGCGCGGGAGTCTTTTCCTTTTATGTTTTTTTGTATTTTTATTTTCATATTTTATATTTTGTGTTTTGTTTTGTTTTTTTATTTGCATATTTATTTTTTTGTTTAGTTTATTTTGGGTTTTTTTTTATTTGCATATTTTATATTTTTTTGCATTTTAAATTAATTTTAGTTAAACAACTCTATGTTTTTAATTTAATGTAATTTAATTTAACTTAACTAGGATTTTGTCATAATTTGTATTGGTTGCATTGCTTATAGTGAGATCCTATACATAAGTCCCTTCAAGGATGAATATGTTGATGATGATGATGATCAAGACCAGGAATATGATGGTGATGATGACAACAACGATGATGATGATCATCATCATCCTTGTCATCGTCATCACCATCGTCTTCGTCGTCTTCATCATCATCATCATCATCATATTCATAATCATCATCATCGTCGCCATCATCATCATCATCGTCGCCATCATCATCCTCATCATGATTTTCTTCATCATCATCATCTTCCTTATCATCATCATCATAATCATCATCATCATCTTCCTTATCATCATCATCATAATCATCATCATCATAATCACCATCTTCATCATCAACATCTTCTTTATCATCATCATCATCTTGATCATCATCATCATATCTATCATCATCATCAACATCTTCATATTCATCATCATCAGCCAATTCATCATCATCATCATCATTTTCATTACCATCACCGTCATCATCATCATCATCTTCATCATCATCATCTTCTTCATCATCACAATTTTAGGGGGATCCCAGTAAATGAAGACATCTACATGATAGGGGGAGCAGCCAGTTGAGTGAAAAATTAAGGATTGCTCCTAACACCCATTTCAAGGACTAATCTGACAATTCAATATGATCTGAGGAAGTATTAAAAAAAAATTACAACTTTTTGAGCCCTGTGAAGCCTCATGTTCTTAGATTTGTGCACGTGAAGAATCAAGACTTATGGACCTAGTCTGGTGTTTTAAAGGAGGAAGATCCTAACTGAGCAGTTTGGTAGTTCTATAAAGTGCATTCTTTATAGGAGTGAATAATCACTCATAACCATTCCATTATAATGTTGGTTAAGATCAAAAGAATTTAGTGAATACCAAGGTAAATATCTTGTCATCACATCTTCATCATCATCATCATCTTCATCAACATCATCACACTCGTACAAAATGAGAAATTAATGACTAAAAAACTGACTAAAATTTGACTATAAACGACTATTTTTGAGTCGATGACTAATAGTATCCGATTTCCACTATCTTATCTCTAGTCGTATTTCACTAGTCATTAATTGGTTGACTTATTAGTCATTGATAGTGACTGATTAAGTCATTGATTTAGTCATTGATACTCACTGATTTAGTCATTGATACTCACTGATTTAGTCACTGGTTTAGTCATTGATTTAGTCATTGATTGTTAGAATTCATGACCAAATATATGACTAAATAAACTACTAGATGATACCATATTAATGACTAAGCTAAATACGACTAAACATTAGTTGCGCTATAAGATACTGGAAATTAGCTACTAATAGTCGTATATATGTGAATTTAGTCGTTTTCTTAGTCACTAATTTATGATAGGGTATGGAGGAATCAAACCACCAATCTCCTGCCTATAGTTAGGCAGGTTCTCTACCATTGAGCTAGCAGCCTTTTAAGAAGTTATTGCTTGACAATGATGATATTCAAACAAATTTTGCATGGGAACAAAATGAATGTCAAACATATTCAAGAATAATGCTTCAAGTACTAAAATAATTCTAAGATATAGCAGTTCAACTGTGACAATGATGAAAATTCAAAGAAGAATGATCTAACAAACTACGCATGAGTACAATAATCCATGGTTTTACAAATAAATTGTTTAGGAATAACAAGTAGAGTGTGGGATGTAGTTCTTTAATGCCCCTTTTCAAATGCAATCAATGAGGTTTATCAAATTTGATGTTAAAATATCTGAGTCACTAGAACAGAGACAATTCATACATTAATGCCCACACAAGTAAACAAGCAAACAATAATAGAATATAGATGAAGGTTTGATACATATGCAACAAAATTTTCAAATAAATACATGATAGGCATGAGTATTTATATGCTTGCAAAATACAAACTTATATATACAATTCACTTGGCCATAAAAATTTGTGAGTTCATCTACAGTGTTGATTTCAAAGCAATGAATGGACAAGGTATATAGTTACAACACTCTATCACGACCTGAAAAAACCAGTAATTTCCCAATGTTATATCAGCTATGCCCTATAAAATAGACAATAGGAATTTGTCTCAAACCAACAAGATTACCAATAGTCACGACATGTAATTTGAATTATGTATCACCACTTAACTTTATCATAAAACAACAAGATCATAGAAAAAGGAGAATTTCAATAAGATTCATTAGGATTTGCCGGCACAGGTTTACACCATTACACACAATTAAAATTAGGGAGTCAAACAAACATCTAACATCACAATTGTATAATATAGGCGCTTGTTAAAGGTTGGAAAACATCATAACAAAAAAGTGCACCTGTTCTTTATCTCAGCAGCCATGGTCATGAAAGCCTACTCCACATTTGTTGCATTCTTCGCACTTGTCTCCAAAAATGGAATGCCAATCTCACCAGCAAATGCCTTGAAGAACAAAATACACAAAGCATGTTAAGAAAAATGTAGACTGAAAAGTGACAAAAAAAACTAACCCTTGAGATTAATAAAAAAAAAATCTACAAGCCAAGTCAACAAACTTAAGACCACAAACTTCCATAGTGTTGTAATTAACAAAAAACAGAGCACCAACAACTTCAAGGCACACTCATATTTAAATCCTAATCAAGTCAATGATGATGATGCATATAGTGAAACACATAGCAGTGCACATGATGCCAAAGCTACTCAGCATTTAACATTACCTTGGCTGTATCATAATCAACAACTTTATTAGCAGTCAAATCACATTTGTTTCCAACAAGCAACTTGTTGACATTCTCACTTGCATAGCGATCAATCTCATTCAACCATTGTTTCACATTATTGAAACTCTTATGATTAGTAACATCATAAACAACCTGCCAACAGAACAAAAATATCATTATAAAACCATACATTTAAATAAATAATGGAGTATACCAAGGATAAAATGTTGTCTTGGGTGCTTCCTTCATTTGGAGCATGTTATGTTTCCCACCAGATTGTTCTGGATTGGGACAATAATTCATCTAGATACAAAATCAAACTGGGCAAGCATCACCTACCTAAAAGTCCCTCAAATGTTTTTTGAAATTTTAATCATGTTTATTTTCCTTCCCTAGTTAACTTAGATTTAGCCATAAGCAAGCTTAGACATCCAAACCATATCCAAATTGATCATTTGTTGCAAGGAAAATAGAAAATTCATCCAAAAATGCGATGAAAAATGACACATTCTGGATCCCTCTGCTTATCAAAACTCTAGAGTATAAGCAAAATAAAGGTTTTGCATGTGTCTCTTAAACAAAATAAAAGTCTTGAGAAACTTTGTATCCCTCTGAAGACATGATGATGAGGATTTTTACCTTGCAAGCAATTCAATTTCAAGATGGATTCAAAATACCTAGGATTTATACTACAGGTTTGATCAAGTTTTAGGGCTGCTACTATTACCCAAACTTGTTGTTTGAAGGCCAAAGAAGACCCAGATCTGGTTATTTGCCATAGATCTACCCCCTTTTATGCCAAGAACTCATGATCTGGGGATGATTAATGTGGATTCATGGCTTATGCTGGAAAATCACCTAGATATGACATTTCCCTCTGTTTATCCCCCCAAGTTTGCCCAACATGAACAATTAGGGAAGTTTGAAGATGAAACAATGCCCATAATGTTGTTTGAAGGGAAGAATATGGATAAAACATAGCCAAAATGTTGATTAGGTGCTACTTGATCCTCGTTTATTGCTAATTTCATATAGATAAATACCCAAAATTATGAAAGCGGTTCTTCATAAGCCCTTTACTGTTGGTTTGAGGTTTGAGGTTTGAAAGTGCCCAGAATTTCCTTTACTGCTAGTTTGAGGTTTGAAAGTCCTCTCCAACATTTGTATTTTCTTGAAGTGGATTTCTGATCTGTAACTTTGACATATAATTTGGAATGATATCATCTAGATATAACTGGTCTAGGCTTCTAGATATAGCTGGTCTATAACTTTGATATAGCTGATCTGTAACTTTGATAGGGTATATGGCATCTAGATATAGCTGGTATGTAAGTTCATGAATTATTCAAGGCTTCTTTAAGGCTTCATTAGGAGTTCAAATAACTTCAATATTTGTTCACAATTTCTTCAATGACTAGTCTTCATGTTTCTTCCACTAGTTCTCATGGCTCCAATCTTCTTCATCATTCTCCTTAAGATACTTCAACATTACACTTCGTGAAATATTTGATCAATGTATATTCTTTTGTTTTCATGGCACTTTGGCTTGTCTTCATACTTCAATATTTCTAACCATTGTTCTCAAATGTTTCTTGTGTTTCCAAATGTTTGCACAGACTTTTGACCTTAGTGTTGATATGCTCTCATCAATCTTAATGATGCTCTCATCATCAATTATTCAATCTTGACTTCAATGACAACATCATTCAATAGGTTGAAACAACTGGATGTCCTCTTCAAAATAGTTCACATGTGCTAAGTTTTAGGTTGGAATCCTTCTCTAAAGTCAGTGGCTTCTTCTACAACAGGTTGGTAGCTTCTTCTAGATCGATGGCCTCTTAAAGATGATATAAGATGGAGCACTTAGCCTTGGAACCACATATCTATCCCTCCCTCATAGAAATAACCTCCTCTTCAAGTGAAAGCACAAGTCTGCAAGTTTTCACATCTCGATTGGTCCAATTTGGATTCCCTAAATAATGATATTCTCCTCCATATTTTGCTTGTTGCTACTACAGGTCTGCCTAAGGCTCCAAACAATGAACTTTCAAGGCTTGTATGACTATTGTTCACAGCTAGAGTTGGAATTTAACCCTCAAATTTGACCCAGAATTACAGATTAGGCATATTACTTGTTGGTTCATGGTGTTTCTTGCCATGTATTTACTCAGAACTACCAAGATTTGTTCTAGGTCAGATTTCCATGCACTTTTAACTATCAAGCATGTTGTTTATTGACTAGGAACCACCCAGAATGGAGGATTAGGGTAGTTTGATGCTCAAAACTTTTTGTTTTAGGGTTGGAGTTATGCCCAGAAATAAGAAATGATCTCTTTTTCCATTGTTCAAGTGGCCCAGATTTGCTAATTTATCCCATAGGTGTGACAAAAAGTGGCCAAAATCAGCTCAGATGGATGTTGAGGATCTTTTCTCCTTGGAGGTTAGAATATGGATGCAATATACCCTTAACCTGCCCAGGAGCGGATATTAGGGGTTGTCTTGTTACCCAATACTGCTTAGACCATGCCTAGATATGTGAAATGGTCTCATCACTACTGTTAATAGGGTAGAAAAAGGTCTCGAAACTATCCATAAATAACCATAATGCTATTGCTCACCCATGCTATACCAAATCATTAGCTACCAAGGTATCATCATCATTCCAAGCACTTAGTCGGGGCATCAATACATCATCAAATAATGTTGGTTGCTTGAGAATGGACTCAAAATTATGAGGTTCACAAAAAATGTATTCATTCTACATAGTCCCAGGTCCATTTTAGGAACAACTTTATTCAGGGTATGTTTCCCCTGGTTGATTACTGTCTATTCTCGGAGCAGAGATACAAAATGCCGAGTTTGTTCCTCTAGATATATAAATATACTGAGACTCATTATAAGACTCGATATTTGGATGATTGTAAAGGTACTGAAGTCTCTGTAAGATAGTTGAATGCTATTTCCTTATTCCACTAGCTGAATTTCTGCATAAACTGCTGTATTTTTTTATTGTTTCTCTCTCTACTGAATCTCTAACATTCTAACATACCTTTAAAAATTAAGGCTTCTCTCATGCATTCCTTATTTCTACCCTGAATAGGCCGAATGTAAACATCCTCACTGGTGGGCTCCTGATTCCTGCTTCATAGTGATTCCTATGTTTTTTCAGCAGCAACAACATTCTCATAATGAGAAAGGTCAAACTTGTCTATGTCAATCACCAATCAGCAGCACAATAGGTGCACTTAAAGTAGCCTTCAAATAAGACAGAGTTTGATATATTCAAGGAAGCTGCTGCTTCTTCTAAAATTTTAACTTAACATCCATTAGCTAATGTCCTTTCCCACTCTGTATCGAGACCTCCATCAACCATATTTAGCCTCATGCTAGACCTGGAAATTGAAACTAAATAAAAACAAACAAAAACTGGACCTTGCCTGAAACAAAGAAGCACATATCAGCATGAAATCCTTAAATAAATACTGAGGTCGTTTGGTTATACCAGTGGCCATTGGTTTGAATCTCATGCATCATCATTCATATATTTGGTAAATTGCATATAACCCTTAACATTGTGTGCATTTAGGAATCTCATGTATATTATGTTTTTATGACATTTTGTAGGATTTTGCAAGGCTCACTGAACTTATTGAGTGAAGAGGTGAAGCATACGCCAATTAAGATGTGAAAGTATCACTGCAAAGTATATAGCTAGTTTCAAGGGTTAATTGCCTAATTCACTCAGTCATGTACTTTGGTCTTAATACAATTGATACTTGACAAAGAAACAAGGACAAAGTTGTCTCCCTGGCATTTTAGAACACTCCCGACAACATCTATGTCTAGTTCAATGAAGGAGAAAAGTTATCTACCACATTGAACAAACTGTGAAATGTCTAACTTCTTCATATGGAAAAGACTACCCGAGAGGATAACGAAACCCATTGTTGAATCTAAAAGGCTTTTTTTAATGGCCTCTCATTCACCAAAAAGTGGTTGCTAAGGAGAAACTTTCTAAACTTTGACTTCCTCCCATCAAAATTCACATTCATGGCATATTTGGTAAGCATCATGTATATATTATGGACTTGTGAAAATAGGTGATTGAATTCAACCTCCTCTTCTGCTACCAATCAAATTAGTGGAGTATTTGCATCATTAGAAAAAGTAGTCTCTATTTCTTTTTCTAAATGCATGGTTGTTTCCAGAATTGAAGCACTCGAATTATATGGAAGAAACATAACAAAGCTATAATTGATAATGTTTCTCTGGGTCTTTGTGCTTCTTTTATTGGTTTGACATAGGAACATTGCAAATTATGCTATAGAGACCAGAACCAAGCCAAATAGTCAAAATGGAAATGTAGAGCTTTGAAATTCATCAAAAGATGCTTTCCAGTTAGCTAAGTCTTTCCCAACCAACAAGAGCTGGAGATAAAGCAGAAGTGTTGATGTATATGCAACTTCGGAATGTATTTCATATATGTATATTGTACTCCTATAGAGATGGTATTAGTCCTCTATACGGAAGTGTTTGTATTCTTATAGAGATGTTATTATTCCTCCATACGGAAGTGTCGTCATTTATATTGTAAGTGTCGTAACTTATACTTGATGGGTTATTAGACCACCTTGTTGGGGTCGGCCCTGTATAATTCATGTGGGTCGAAGGGTTATTAGACCACCCTATTGGGGGTCGGCCATGTGGGTCAAAGGGTTATTAGACCACCCTATTGGGTGTCGGCCCATTCAGCTTTGTGTTATGTGGTTAAGTTGAGGCCGACCTAGTAAAGGTTATTAGGAAAGTCAAGTCAAGTATAAATAGAGTGCGGGAGGCACTCTATTTCATCATTCTATTCTCACACACACTCTTTGGAGAGTGGCGCACTTGTGGAGGAGGAGAAGCTGCTGCTAGGAGATGTCTATCTCTTATGCTTGGGTTGTATCATTGCTCTATCTATCTCTGACGAAGTTATTGGGGTTTTTCACCTTTATGGTTTTCCCCAAGTAAACTCTATGTCTCTTGTGTGCTTGCATTATTGTGTCCATGATTGATATGCTGTACATATGCTGTACATGTTGTTCTTTTAGTTAAGATCCTAGATCAGATTGAAGTAAATTCTGAAAAACTAACATGGTATCAGAGCTAGCCTGAAAGAAGGCATGGTATGGCATGTATGACACTTGTTGCACTTATGATGCTAGGGCTTGATATAGAAAAAACCAGTCATCGTAGCACTTTCACTATAAATCCATTTTGGAGAATTTTTAGGATATTAAAATTTTACAAGTCGAATATCAGATCCCCATGTACCTTGTGTCCAAAGGAAAACTTCTAATTCGTTGTACTTTGTGTTTTACGATCTGTACAATCTAGGGTTTCTCCCTCTTCTAGATCTAAGTCATAAACAAGTGACCTAGGAAAAAAGGTCATAACTTGGGCTAGGAAACTCCAAATGAAATTTCATAAAATGTGATAGGTAGTGCACGGACTTTAATTTCTCAGGTAACGTTTTCAGAGGCCGAAAATGAACCAGTGACACGTGGCACGCCGTACAAGTTTGCTCTCCTGTTTTATCCCATAAACAGGTCATGTTGCAACACTTGGCATAACTATCTCTCAAAGAATGAAATTGAGGTCAGACCTATGGGGTTGGAAATATGACAGGTCGGGCTACCACAGGTAAAATTTTCAGACCCTGTGGATTGGAAAGTTCGGAGTTACACCAGAAACAATCAGGTACATATTTCTATCAAAACATAATTATTTTTTAGCACCTTCATTCATGGCTTCGGGAATTTAAGGTTTCGGAGAAAGATGGAATTTTTGTAATCAGAGACCATGGCTGAATGCTACCCATCAAAATCAAAATTTAGAGACCAAGATCATAATTTTTGGTTGGGTAGAAGGCTGGGCTTGATCAGACCCTAGTTTGGGAGATTGATCGGAAAAGTGGAAAATTAGGGCTTCTGCAAAAATGGGAATTTTTTAAATCTGTGACCACGGCTGGAAGCTCCGCAGAAAAATAGAAGCTTAGAGCTTTGGATCGAACCTTTTGATTGGACAGAAGGGTGGGCTTTATCAAACCCTAGTTCGGGGTCATGTCTAGTGAATCCAGAAGTTTCAAAGGCAAATTTGAGGGGTGAAATTTTGCAGTTTTCAAATTCTGAATATACTGGCTTGATCATCTCATCAAGGCGCATCTTTCTATCTTTTTAGAAGTTTGAAATTCAAAGTTTGAATTTTTAGGGTTTCTCTGACAAACCCTAATCCAACTCCAGATCCAGTTCCTGCAAATCAAGTGGATTGGGTTAATCCTAGAAGAGAATGGATTGGTCACCTGCATAAGTAAAGAAGTTCCTATTTTAGAGGGAGATGAGGCTGAGGCCTTACATAAGAAGATTACAAGCAACCTCAACAGGTATGACTCATACAGGTATGTTTCGAATTCTGTTCATAATTAAGTTTATGATATGTTTGTCTTCATATTATTACGGTTAGTACAACCTTGGTTAATTTTAGACTTGTCGTATCACCTTAATAAAATTATGAATGCATGATAGAAGATATTCATTGATTAGGGTTTTTGACACTTATGATTGTACTAATGCATTGTGATGTTGTATAAGGTTGATGTTGTCCACTAACATGAAAGGTACATAAAGAAAGACAAATCATGTTCTAGTTCAAGAACATATGACCATGGTGACATGAAGACAAAGGTTCATCCATTTCCATGGATCACATAGAAGATCTACTTACGAGGTATGTATAACTTGGTTAACCTATGAGATATGCAGGTTACTAGAACAAGTCACTTAAGAGAACAAGAAGACATCATGTGGGTATGTTAGACAATAACCAGCTAACATATTAATCCAGGTATGTTTTTCCTATATCAAGTTAGAATCCTACCTTGTGTTAGAATCTCTTATATAAGTGTACATGGCATGATTGATAATGATTATTCATAGGTTTGAATAATCATGGGTGTATGCATATTATGTTTCTTACCTTAATTGATGATATGACTAACCAAAAGAGTCATGAAAGTATAGGTTTGAGTAATCACGGGTGTAGGCATATTATGTTTCTTACCTTAATTTATGATATGACTAACCATAAGAGTCCTTGAATACTAATGCTTATTATTTTTGTTTCAAATGATCATGACTATACATGCTTAAGATTATTGTGTTTTGATAGTATTGAGAATATACTAATGAATGTGTGATTATGTATGAGACCTCGAGGATAACACAATGATGATACTAATAAGCATGCATAGTGATTAAGGATGGATATAATTTCAAGGACAGGTAATCCAAGAAGAAAAAATCAAGAGGGAGCACACTTCAATAGTTTTTGCAAGGATGCAGATATTCAGAGGGAGTTGACCACTTCTCACAATCCACATCAGAATGGAGTTACAGAAAGGAACCAAAAACTGAGAGGGAGTCAACCCTACAACCAAACAAAGATAAGTATTTTGATTTTCATTTCTTGCATATTTGATTGTTTAAATAATATTGTTCAATGATGTATATGCTTATGTTCCTAGACTTAGGGTGTGTATTATGCATATTAGAATAATTGCATTAATGAACAGTATACTACTAATTTGCATATGATGGGTAAGTAGCCTATGGCACTGTACAACATTCCATTGCTACTTATCTAGAATGAAACCTCTTTGCTGACATATTGGGAGTTGTGCACACTCTTAACAATGTTCTGGTAGAGATTGGAAGGCATCTAGAAAGTTACGGGATATGGATAAATGTTGTATTGAAGCATTGACTAAAATAATTGCATGACTGTATGACATATTTCTTTATGTGTAAGAATTTGTTCTGAAAACTATGAGATGTTTCTAATCATGCAATTTAACTTGTTTTGTCGGAAAGATCATATACTATCACCTACAAAAGAAGGACTACAAGATTTGTTCAGCAACAAAGTTATCTATTGAAGATATTGAAGATGTTGAAGATGTTGAAGTTTCCAGGATTCGGGAATAATGCCATGATCAAGGAGTACCATTCGATCATGAAGAATGATATTTGGGATGCGGACCCAAGACCTGAAGGGAAGTATGTTGTGACTTCCAAATGGATCTATAAGATCAAGCATGTTGCAGGTGGAAGCATAGATACTTTTGCTCCTGTAGCCAGATCCACTTCCATCAGATCAGTACTTGCTCTGGCTGTAGTGATGAAATGGAAGATACACCAGATGGATGTCAAGACAGCTTTATTGAATGGTGTAGTTGAAGAGGAAGGGTATGTCGAGAAGCCACTCGGGTTTGAGACACATGACCGAGAGTCACATGTGTGCAAACTGAAGAAATCCCTGTATCGTTTGAAACAGGCAACCAGGACCTGGTATGGCGGGATAGATGGATTTCTATCCAGTTTGGGATTTACCAAGAGTAAAGCAGATTCCAACCTTTACTACAAGGTTGAGGAAGGTAATCCAGTGATACTACTTTTGTATGTGGATGACCTGTTTGTTACAGGTGAGGATAGGTTGATTGCCGACACACAGTGGAAGGTTGCTGGCGAGTTCGAGATGAAGAACTTGGAGATGATGCACTACTTTCTAGGCATGGAGGTGTCACAGAGTGCAGATGGAATCTTCCTTGGACAAGGGAAGTATGCAGTAGAGATCCTGAAGAGGTTCGGGATGATGGACTACAAGGCCATGGCCACACCTATGGCATTGAACCTGAAGCTTCTGTGTGATGCTTCATCTGAGCCGGTTGATGTCACTATGTATCATCAGATGATTGGGTCCTCAATGTACCTGACGAACATGAGACCAAATATTTGCTTTGCGGTGAACACATTGAGCCAGTTCCTGACGGATCCGAGGAGTGTTCACCTAGTTCCTGTAAAGCATATTCTGAGGTACCTGAAGGGTACAGTTGATTATGGGCTCAAGTATGATGTGAATCAAAAGTTTAACATGCAGGGTTATGTTGATTTAGATTGGGCAGGCAGTGATGCAGATAGGAAGAGCACTTCTGGGTGCTACTTCAGTATGGGATCAGGTGTGATCTCTTGGTTTAACAAGAGGCAGTCCTGCGTAGCACTGAGTACAACTGAAGAGTATGTTGTAGCTTGTTCATCTAGTTGTGAGGTAGTATGGCTTCGAAAGCTAATGTCTAAGTTATTTGATCTCCCGCTGGAGGCTACTGGTATCTTTTGTGACAACCAGAGTTGTGTGAAGCTATCTGAGAATCCGGTGTTCCACGACAGGTCGAAACACATTGAGATCAAATATCACTATATCAGGGATATGGTGTAGAGAGGAGCAGTGAATCTCCTGTATGTTGCGACAGATGAGCAGGTTGCAGATGTGCTAACGAAGCCACTAGCCAGAGTGGAGTTCGAGTACTTCAGAGAGAGGCTTGGTGTTCTTCAGATTGATGAAACTTCGAGGAAGAAGTGATGGACACATTTGCAGGAGCCATTCAAAGCATGGTGAGAGGAGGATCCTTCCCATGGCTGTGGATGTAAGTGCTGGATGATGAGCATCAGGACAATGCTCCAGTTACTGCTCTGTATATGCATCAAGTGGATGTTGGAGATGATCAATTGGATCATTTATATGTATATGTATGTACGCATCATGTTGGATGCTGGATATGATCAGTTGGATCATTTATATATATGTATGTACGCATCATGTTGGATGCTGGATATGATCAGTTGGATCATGGGTATGTATATGTAGATGTATTAGGTGGATACATTGTATGATCAGGTAGATCATGTATGTTGATATGTATCAGGTATGATCAGGTGGATCATGTATTTGTATATGTATCAGGTGGATACATTGTATGATCAGGTAGATCATGTATGATGATATGTATCAGGCAGATATTATGTATGCATCAGGTGGATGCATTGTATGATCAGGATGATCATGGATGACGAGCTTTAGGATGTTGCTCCAGATATGCATCAGGATGATGTAGTGATGAGTATCAGGATGATACTCTAGATGATATGCATCAGGATGATGCTATGATGATGATCAGGATGATCATATGTATCAGGTGGATACATTACATAATCAGTTGGATTATGTGTGATGAGTTCCGAAGACACAGATGCACATGAGCTTTTTGGACATGGTTGTAGATTTGTTCTCCCATGGTCACGATGTAATTGCTGGGCTTTTCCGACATGGTGGCAGATGTGTTCTCCCATGGTCGTGATGTAATTGCCAGGGCCATTCGAGCATGGTTGTACATGTGTTCTCCCATGGCTGCGATATAAGTGATGGGGCCATTCGAGCATGGTTGTAGATGTGTTCTGCCATGGCTGTGATATAAGTGTTGGGGCCATTTGAGCATGGTTGTAGATGTGTTCTCCCATGGATGCAATATAAGTGTTGTGCCATTCCGACATGGTGGTAGGTTGGTCCTCCCATGGTCATTGATGTAACTGCTGTGAGCCTTTCACGGATGGTGGTAGGTTGGTCCTCCCATGCCAGTGAGTGTAAGTGCTGTGTGTGTGCATCTAGGTTGTGCTTCATGATACTTTGTGGCTGTGGACAGGTTGTGCAGTAGCATGTAAAAGGTCCTGGGAGATCCGATAGGTTGAGTTGTGTGCTCGTAATCAGTCTTGGGATGCTCTTTCGAGGTTTTGTGACGCACGTAAAAGGTCCCGAGGATTCCACAATATGGCTAGTGATGATGAAGACCTACAGGTGGTGGGCCTACATCCAGTATGTAAAAGGAATGGCTCTGTAGAACTTCCTATGATGAGTAGATTCAGAGATTGATTGAGATAGTAGTAGTAGTGACAATGACGATGACTCGATGATGATTATCCAGTGACGATGATCCAGAGAAGAAGACTTGTGCTAGAAGACCTGGGTCGAGAAATACCTTCCTAGTTAAGAGGGAGTGTTGATGTATATGTAACTTCGGAATGTATTTCATATATGTATATTTTACTCCTATAGAGATGGTATTATTCCTCTATACGGAAGTGTTTGTATTCCTATAGAGATGTTATTATTCCTCTATACGGAAGTGTCGTCATTTATATTGTAAGTGTCATAACTTATACTTGATGGGTTATTAGACCACCTTGTTGGGGTCAGCCCTGTATAAGTCATGTGGGTCGAAGGGTTATTAGACCACCCTATTGGGGGTCAGCCATGTGGGTCAAAGGGTTATTAGACCACCCTATTGGGTGTCATCCCAGTCAGCTTTGTGTTATGTGGTTAAGTTGAGGCCGACCTAGTAAAGGTTATTAGGCAAGTCAAGTCAAGTATAAATAGAGTGCAGGAGGCACTCTATTTCCTCATTCTATTCTCACACACACTCTTTGGAGAGTGGCACACTTGTGGAGGAGGAGAAGCTGCTGCTAGGAGATGTATATCTCTTATGCTTGGGTTGTATCATTGCTCTATCTATCTCTAAGGAAGTTATTGGGGTTTTTCACCTTTATGGTTTTCCCCAAGTAAACTCTATGTCTCTTGTGTGCTTGCATTATTGTGTCCATGATTGATATGATGTAGATATGTTGTACATGTTATTCTCTCAGTTAAGATCCTAGATCAGATTGAAGTAAATTCTGAAAAACTAACAAGAAGTAGGCCCAAAAGGGACCACAAAGACTTTCAAATTCCCAAATATCCTGCTATAGCAATGATATGTACCCCGTTAATCCTCCTGCTATTTCCCACAAAGCAAAAGAGGAAGCTGTAATAATGATGATGTGTGGTAGGTGCCTCCCAATATCTGGAGTAATAAAATTGATGCTAATCAGGATTCTCCCTTCCGTGGCAAACAGTGGGATAATCTTCCTTTTGTTTGTTGTACAGTTCATATTTTTATGTGATCTCAAGGTGAGGAATGTATGACACTTGGTTCCTGTATGTTTCCCCACATATCTTACCCACTCCTATGCAATAAAATTATTAGTATTGCAGTTTTTTAAAGAAATGATATAAAAAAAGTAGTTGACAACAGAGTAAAGTTCAATACATAAAAAGATAATCCAATGATCCAAGCAAAGGGGACACTTCTTTGAGAAGCAATTGTAGCTCAAAAAATTTCACTTGAGAACTTGGTCTGGATATCTTGAAATGCGTGCTTGAAAGGATGCCCAATGTTTTTGATCTCTGGATGCCTGGTTCCTCAGTCCATACAATGGTACAATAAGCAAATTGTGCAATAACAGTGTTTAATGAAAAAATTAGAAATGACAACCAAACATACCTCCATACCCTTGAACTGTCTAATAAATTCTTCATCCTTTTTCTGATTAGCAACAATTGCATTTTCTAGGACTTGCTCATCAAGCCCTTCAAAGTCCATATTATCCTCCACTACATCTATTATCTCTAGTTCGGGCCATAAACGAGTGCTTGCTACTTTTACCAGGTAATCAGGAGGCTGTCTCAAGAAAAATTTTAAAATTCATGGATAAAAATAGTTACCATCAATACTCTAGCTAAAGAAAACAATGTATACAAAGAAATCATATGAACTAGACCATGTCCATTGACACGTGAGTTGCAATTTCTAGAAGGACCATTGACAACTACAACAGATGTTGACATTGATTGAATCTGACGACAATCTCCTGCATGGCCTGTTCTCCAATGGTCGACTTGCATAATATCCCAATACTGAATTTCCCAAAAACTCCATAGATTATCTAAATAATTAATAACCTATGAAGCTTCTCAATAAATAGATAATAAATTCATCAATGGAAACAAACAGGTACAATTACTTTACCTGATGTTGGAGAGAACAATACCATGCAATCTTGCAACCACTACAAATCTTCCCCCCTCTCCATGTCCCACACCAACTACAAAGAGCAACTGAACCAGAAATCCAAAAAAGAGCACTACTGAGATGAACTCAAACTAGCATATAGCTTCAAGAAATAATATTTAACAACTGTGGGCAATGCTATTTCCAAGCACATGTGCCTTTGATAGAAAATGTAAGATATAAATGGACCTTGGTCCATACTTTTCACATTTACAACCAACAAAGCAAACAATGGAATAATTACTTACATTTTCTAGCATAACAATTGTAGGGCAACCCATGTCTCCATAGTGCATTCGACATTTTTCCTAATATTACTTAATAGGAAAAATTCATTCCAAAACAATATGCAGCATTCTTGGGTATATATTTTCAATAATAACCTAGCTTTCTAACAAGCACATATAATATCTCAAACAAAGTCAATCAAAATATGAAAAAGATTTGTGGTGCAAAAATAATAAAATATGAGTGGTAAAATGCAAAATCATGAAAAAGAAGATAAGAAATTCCTCTGTGTAATTGTGTAATTGGATGTTAACTTGACCAAAACATGAAAAAGATTAGTGATGCGAAAATAATAAAATATAAGTGGTAAAATGCAAAATCATAAAAAACAAGGTAAGAAATTCCTCCCTGTAATTATGCAATCTGATGCTAATTATGGTATATTTTATTTACCTAGGAATTTGGATTTTGGAAAAACTTGTTCAACTGCCTAAACATATAGGACTTCTTCTCATACTTCTTGCTCTTAATAAAAATATTCAAGAGTTATCTTCGACCATTAGTCTTGCAATGGACATCCCAAGAAAGAACTGTGGAATGGAGTACACTACCTTCTTCCTCAAGTGATATAAAATGGTGAAGTAAAAAGATAAAGCCAAAAATCGCTTGCAACTTAGAAACTCATGTTTTTGGACAAAGCATAAAAAATATTATGTGTTTCAAGAGTTACCCCTATGCCAATTCGCTCTACTTTAGCTTCTACTTCTTACAAACACGAGAAGGAAAATTCAGAACTACTTGAAGGAATAAAAAAAAACAAGGATACCAACCACTAATACTAAATATTATATTATCAACATTAGATTAGAAAGCCTAAGTCTCTTAGTGCAAATGAAGAAAAAGAATACTTGTCGCTAATGCTCACATAAAAGGTGAAAGCAACCATTCATGACATCATAGTTGGAGTGGCATGAGTACAAAAGTAATAACTCATTGTAGTTTCCTCTCGAGCCTCAATAGTGGCCATGTCAATGTAAGTAATTTTCAAATCAAGTGGGTCCCCTTCTTGACTCAACAATTTAAAATACTTGATATAATTTGCCCTCAAAAGGCGAAGTTTACAATGAGGACAATTGCCTGCAGATTCTTGTGTTGAATTTTGTTAAGAAAAGTTTCTAAGTTGGAATATACAAAAACCCAATAGGTTTCGTACATAGATATAATTTCTGGTCTATGACAAGAAGTTGTTTAAAAATTGTCTTCTTCTATGTCCAAAACAAGTCACATGGACAAACTATGATAAACTCTATAATTTCAAAGTCTATTTATTACCTCCTAATTTGGCCAAATGTTTTGAAAATTTAAGATTACTGATTTGAGATCTTATGTCCAAGGGCATCCTTATAAATTAGGTCATAGAGTAAAGCATATTCGTTAAGAGAGGCAGATACTTGTGAGCCCTGTTTGAAGGGGTTCCTCCAAAATCTCTAATTGATTTAGTAAAAGTCGTAGTTAGTCCTCTCATGGCACCGACATATTTAGATACTAAGTATAAAGAAGGCCTTTTTCTTGCAGTTAGAAATCTTTGTTCAAGCTTAGCCAACAACCAGTCATGCAAAATAGCCCTTTGTGAGTTATTTTCATACAATAACTTCAATTGCATGTTAAGTTCTACAAGTACTCTATCAACTTACACATCTATATTGAAGGTTGTCTCAATTATTCCACCAAAAGACATATCAGATGTTGTTAAACATTATATCCAACTTATCAGGGACTATAGCATCGTTCTTCGGAATAAAAAAAGAAAGAAGAATTTAGAGTAGCTCATAAGTTAATACTTGCATGGGGTAGGCTTGATGATCTCCTAGAAACTTTGTCAGAACTTCTCCACAATGCCTCAAATATTGTTAGTTCTGGCAACATTGCACATTGCAAGTGAAGTAATAGGTGAAAACAAGACAGATCACAAAAATCACACAGGAAAACTAAATGGCCAGTAAAAATGTCCATGAAATGGAATATGGTGAAAGGGAGAGGCCAATCTCATAAATATGTAAATTTTCCTAAATGTTTCTAGTTCTGTGTGGTTTATGAGAAACAATTCATTTGAATTAATTATGATGACTCAGTTGTGTATTAAACTATGAGCAGCAATACTTGAAACTGGTGTGGGAAAAATCATTTTTTTACATTACCTCCTCGAAGAGGCTTCTTATTCATCTCTTTATTTCATTCTCAAGGCATTGGGTTATTCTATTTTTTCTATTTTTATGCTATTTTGGGAATTTGCATAACACATATAAGCTATGTTAATGTGACAGCCCTAACCCATTCTAGGAGAAACAACACAGAAATGGGACCAAAACAAAAATGTTTGTTTATGTTAGGGCCATCTCATTTCACCATTTCTGCTCCAAAGTGCTTCCTTTTCTCACTTCTCTGCTGCAAAAGAGAGAGACCAAAAGGAAGTGATTTAATTTTAAGAAGTCATAATCAATCTTGCCCTCCATATCTATTCCATATCATTTGTTACAGGTCTTGTCTAAGACCTTCCTTTCACAAGCATGTTTGGCTAAAGAGACAAGGAAGGAGCTCTTTTCACACACTTGTTCATTATCGGAAATGGAAATTACTCACATGAACCTAAGTGTGGATGCAACAAAGGATCATAGGAGTCAGGACACTCAGGGGAAAGTGGGAGGGAATCAGTGGAAAGTATTGCATACCTTTGGGGATTCCTAAAAACCACTTTTTTCTCTTGATGAGATTTGTTGAGAGGGAAGCCTGCATTCATAACCACTTCAGGATTTTGTCACTTTTGAGACAAGATTGTTGAACGGTGATTTTTTTCAATGTACCTTTTACATCCTTGAGTGCAACAGCAATTTCTTTCATATATGTTCCAATATTGTCTACTTCTTCTGTCTTCATTCCCATTCTCCTTGATTTCCAATGTTAATTTCTCCATCTAAGAATTTTACTCTGCATTCATACCCATTTTGGGATTTCCCCTCTCTAGTATTGACATCTACAGCTGTGTGACCCCCGCACAGGAGCAAAAGGAAGTTGTACATCAGGTTGGATGTACATTACAGAAACCATATTGACATCCTCATTATTAGAAATGTTTACAAGAAAGATAAGAAAGTACAAAACAAGATACTAAAGCTCAAACTTCAAAGAAGAAGATGTTGGGATCAACAGTATTTATGGAACCAAAAGTCAAGGAAAAGATACACGACAAGATGTTATCAAGAACCTATGAGTACAACAAATTGGCAAAGTTGCAACAATGCATGGAATCAAAGGAAATGAAACCATGCAACGTTAAATTATCAAGGATTAACATCAGATAGAATCAATTATGGATAGATGGATAAACAACAGTGGCAACAAGAGAGAATGAGGAAATCCTATTACTTGATTTCACCATATGTAAAATGGAAACCATTAGTTAAAAAGTTTTGAGGAAAAAGATACCCAAATGGGGGCACCATGCAATGTATGTAATGAAACTAATGGGCGTTGTATGCAATGCGAGTAATGTATGAGAGAGGAAGCATGTGTGTGTATGTGTTGGGGGCTGAAGAATATATATATCTTGGCATAATATTAAGTTTTTCTACACAACAACTTACAACAGTATAGATCTAAAGATTAACTTTGGTTGAAGGAGCATGATAGAATGCTTTTCCAGAATTGCCTAAAGTCATTTCAAGCATAATCCATGCATACAAATTTGAAGGATCAAGCCTGGAGGACTGTTAGCAGTATTGATTAATCAAGATCAGTCTCAAACTGTTATGGAGGACCTTTTGCAGATATTTCCCACGTTATTTGTCACAATAGAAGAAACCCTTCAACCAGTAAAAGAGATGAAGTAGCCTGAAACCAGATCAATTCCTGAGAGCATTGTGATTTTGTTGCATAGAAAAATATCTAATTATTAGTCATGAGAAGTTCGAAATGATATGAATAATACTCTTACAGGCCTCCCTGTCTTTGATTTTGGTTTGGAATTTGGCATACATAGATAGAGGCTTAACTGAATGCCTTTTACTAGCTGTCAAGACACTTCAGAAGACATACTCAGTGCTGCAAATGAATATGATAGTATGCCTAATGGGATCCTAGCATGGAAGAAAGCTAATCAAGGCAAGGTGCATGCTTCAATAAGGAAAAAACAATGACCATTAGAAGCCTACCATCACACTAATTCTGAACTGTTTTACACTTATTCTATATCCCAGATCTAAAAATAAATAAAAATTCAACAGGTTTAAAAATGATATTCTATGCAGATTGGTGTTGGCAGAATTTATATGTTGTCTTGTCATTCAGTAGCAACAATTAAATGCATTGCACCTTCTTTAGATTAAAGATCATGTATTTTTTATTCTTTGGAGGTATGCTTCACTTGTGGCTCCCTATACAATGATGATGTCTTATATCACGTCTTTGTATATTTCACATCATAGGATATAGTTTTTATCCTAAATGTGTATTAGATCCTATTTACCTCCTCCTAGTCTTATCTCTTCATGAGGTGTCGGTGTGAGAGTAAATCTAGCTTATGAGGTACTTACATCCATGTACTATATATGTGTATCATTGATATGAATAAAGTTGAAGTGGCTTATGTGTTTCCGTCATTTTCTTATGTCTCATTGCATATTCTATAGTTTATTCTTCTTTCACAATCAAATTGTAGCTAAATACATGATTTTGACTAAAAAACTAACTTTAGGAAATTAAAAAAAATGCATTGGTATAAATAGTTGTAAATCACCAACAGCTAAAGTGACGCACCAAAGTTGTCAAACTATTTTATGCCTATCAAAGCATTATTATAAAAAAGCATGAGAAGTATTATGTTCCTTTTATTTCCCTTTCCATACAAGAGAGGCAAGCGAATATCCATAAATTTCATATGTAGTAATGAAACATTGATTACACTCACAACATTACTAGATATGAAAGCTTGTTACTGTTTGTAAACTTTTAAAATATTAAAGTTCTATGAAGCATTTCCTCCAGGGAAGTGTTTCAGAGCGGGATACTGAGATTAAGCAATTAAATGAGCCATTTTCTCAAACACCTCAAAACTTTTGGACAAACCTCGGGAAGACTCCTGCAAAGTAACCTAAGAATTCCATGGAAATGCATATCAATCAAGTGCAATTTCAAGGTTTTAGAGATTAATGGTTTGGAGGGGACAATTCTACCCAGGTTCAAGACATCTCTTTAAACATGGAAAAACGAACATAGATCAACAACAAAGACAGATAATATTGAACCAACAACAAGAAGTATTGAAACAACAACGCACAAAAGATATAACTGATCAAAAGCGGTAAGAGGCCAGGAAAAAACGTCAAAACGTTGTTGAGGAAAAAAAGCAACAAACCAAAGGTGAGGTAGAAGATGATAGAGATGATCAAACTGGTAGGACTTCTTCATCCATTCTATCTCATATGAAAATCTCTCCCATTTATGAAACCACACAAGATGTTTCTTCACCTGATAATGAAGATACTGCAGACTCTGAAGTAGAGGGTTCATCATCCAGGATGGTTTCCCCTATGGTAAAGGACTCTGTGAAGCAATCCATGCCTACAGGAACTGATGTCTCAGATAAAAAGGAAAATCAAATACTTATTCAAAGAATCACATCAATTGGAAATGAATATATTTCAGAGCATAGCAACTCACTGTTTATGAATTCAGGTATCACGACAAATGAAACACTACCCTAATCTCTTCAGTGTTTTCCTGCAGGGCATATACCTTATACTCATTCCATTCAGGTGTCTAATAGTCCAGGTCTTTCAGTTCCATCTGGGTTCTCATTACCATACATGATGCAGTTTATGCCATTGACCATCAATGGAGCAGATCGGTCTACTGTTTGTCCTATGAAATCCAGTGGCTTTTAGCTGCCTCTTGTTTATGCACCATTCCAACTTCCAACACTTGAAATATCATCATCCCGAGCTTCAGTTTCTCATTCTCATCAACCTCTTATATTTGGTCCAAAAAATATTGGAGGTGCAAGGACCTCTTTGGAGCATGTGGATGATGAACCAAGAATTTCTCAAGGTATAATTGTGCCTTTCTCTTCAAAACATCATGAAATATTCATTATATCAGTATTTTGATGCAATTGTGTTTGTTAAGGATCAAGCCTAAGACATAAACAATTCTAGTTGCAGCCTAGCTTTTGGCTATATTCATCTTGCACATTTGTAATTGTCTTCTATTGTTTTATTTGGATATGTTCATCTGGAATCATTTGATGACTCCCCAATAACCTTCACAGAAACTAGTTAGAATAGTTGCTTTTCACCATCTGCTTGATTACTATAATCAGAGGGGTTCTGCAATTGTTTAAATGACACTGATGGTAGTTTGAGAAGCAACTAAAAAACATCACGTATAATCTTTAGACATGAATAAAATTATACATATGTGACATGTCATCATGGATGTCCCATATTGGTCAGTTAAGGGACAATCAAAACCACAACAAAACCTACATATCAGTCATGGAATGTTAGAGAAGTGATTATGAACAGAAAAGCTACAAAACACTGGATAAGATAGATAGTTTTATTGATGTGCGACAAATGACCACAATAGTAGGTCATTGGAACTCAATAGTACATCCAGTGTAAATACATAGTTAGAGTGTAAAAGCAATATTCGGTGAGAATAAGAGTCAGAGGATTAATATATATATAGTAGTACAATCTACAAATTGTAGAAAGAGATTGATGCTCAACTCCTAAGGGTGACAACTAATGCACTCTAGTGGCAGGGATTATTTGATGAAGGAAGCTAAGTCTTGAAAACACAGTATTTGAATTTCACAACATCAATTCCTATGGTGAGTACTTGAATATATATGGAAAAATTAGCAAAGTCTTGTATTGCTATATTAGTATATACTGTCCATGTGAAAACTTCATCTTAGACACATGCCTGTGGGCCTGTTGCCTTGAAGATATGGTATATGCTCGTGCAACAATCAAAGAAGCCACCTATATACATATTGATAGGAAGGCGCAATATCCATAGCACATAAATATGGTGTAAGTCTCAACAGAAAGGTAATATCCACGAATTTAACCAAAATATAAAGATAGCAGTTGAAGCAAAACGAAGCTGTGAAAAGTTACAATCGCCATAAATAGTAATCAAAGTTTCCTTTCTTAATTTTTACTCCTCGTGCATATATTAACTTCCAGATGTTTGTTGAAACTTGACCATTTACTCTTTATGATTAATCTCTTAGCCTTCTCTTTCTGAATCTGCAACCAGTGTTGGTATACTTGGGAAGGATCATATAATAGAGCAGAAGTTAGAATTTGATGCAAGACTGTATCCTCATTGTGTCCTACATTTCATGTCCAAGCAATTTGACAAGAGTTCGAATTTTATCGGATATCAAATAAGCAGCAGATGCTTCTGTAATAGGACATTCATAATGGCCACCCATCCTATGGCTTCGGTATCCATGTGTATTTACAAAGAAACAGTGAATCTCTCATAGTGCAATGAAATTATATATCAATTTTGAAAGTCCACAAAAAGATATTTAAAAAAAAAGCATGTTGGTTGGTCCATGGTTATTAACAGAAGCTGGGATGCATTTACAAAGTCGTCACCTCAATGATCTCCAGAGTGAAAAAGATATTTCATTTATGCTTTAGGGTCATCCTCGTTAATGTATCACCAAAGCCAGAAATATCTCAAAGATAGTGCCATCTAGTTAATAAGAATTATCATTGTTCTGAGTGTAGATTAGTATCCCTAAGTTTGGTCTTGCTCTTCTATGTTACTGCCAGAGGCATCTGATTCTTTACTTGGTGCATTCCAGCTTTTCCTTCATGTTTCAATCCTCCTTGAATTGTGCGACAGTTTGTAGAAGTTCCAATTGAAGAGATGGACAATTTTCCTTCAGTATTCGAACCCATCTGACCTCATGACTTCTTCCAAGTTTGTCGCAACAAATTTAAGGCATGCAGATTTGAGTTGAGAAGCCTGGTAACGCTGGGCCAGTTCAAGAATTTAGCAACAATGTTCACAGTTATTCCCTGTGATATTCTTGACTCACACAACCACCTTAACTGACACAAACCATACCGATCTACTGCTGTGAGAAAATATTCAATCATTGTCTCAGGTGTCGAAAAGCAAGGGGATGGATCAGAAATCTCTCCTAAATTTGTTTGTTCCTCTAAATCTAGAAGAGTATCTCTGTAAATAAATTGTAGCATAGCCTTAAATACCTCTGGCCTTGTGCCTTAGGGAAATAAGCAAATGATTTCACAAATAAGAAATTCCTTAGGGAAATGCGCAAGTGTGGTGATTTCACAAGTAAGAAATGCCTTAGGGAAATGCGCAAGAAGGAAATTTGAAGCCTTAAAATCATGAAATTGGCCCCTTTTATCCTGAGTCATCTTCAGATTTCCCAAAAAAAAGTTTCTCAATCAAGATATGTATAATATGGGAAAGATATGCAAGCCAGGTAGTAAGACACCGAATAACCAGATAAGAACTTGTGTACTAATTGAAAAAGGCATAGTCAACACAAACAACAATTTTGAAAAAGATTAATATTTCATGAATAAATTCGGTTTTAACACAACAAGCAAGCAAGGGAGCAAGATACAGATGGAGTGAGGTTTAGTTCCCCATCTAGTAGCATACCTAGAAATGAAGAGATGTTCATCATTCGAGTTCTCCTTTCGGCCTGACATAGACACATTCGACTCAGTTCAGAGGAATTCAACATGTTTTTCCAGGACCTGTGATGACAAGGACATGGATGTTGGTCACTAGTGGATGCCAACATCTTCACTCAATCTTAGGGGGCACTCAATTAATGGAATACGAATGAATGCACCTGCCAAATCAATTCTTGATCTAAGGTTTCTCTTTGGACTCATCTCTTCTAGTTTGTTGCTCCTTTCACCAATTTTCCCGAGTCCCCTCCTTCGATGGCTTCGGCAGGGGGCAGGGCTCCACCCCTCAATTTGGAAAGGTTCAAGGTTTAGGCTTAAGGACCAATTCATGCTTTGGTTGGAAACTCCACATTCAAGTTTTGGCTTCTATGACAAATTTGGTTTTGAGTGCAAAGTCAAAATTAAAAGAATATTGTTTAGGCTTCATGACCAATTCATGCTTTGGCAGAAAACTCCAAATTCAAGGTTCGGGTTCTATGACAAATTTGGTTTTGGGTGAAAGTCAAAATGAAAAGAATACTTTTTTGTGTTATATATATATATATATTATAATATAAAACTAATAGTAGTATTATATATATATAATAGTAAGTTAGTATATGTAATAATATATATATAGTATTTAGATATAGCTTCTAATCTTTGTACATGGTTGGTAAACCTTCAAAGCATATCTAAGCAGTCTATTCATCCTAACTATTCAACTAGTCAAGGTGGCCCATCCCTGACCTCATGCTTGTTCTTGGGTTTGGAAGCATCCATACCTCAATGGTTGGTAAGCATCTCGATCTAGTCCTTGTGCTTATAATATTTCACACGTGACTCGTGTTTCTCATGGCTAGGTTGTCTTCCTCCTATGCTTGGTGTTGACCAAAGGGAGGAGCAACTGATAAGCATGGAACCACTCGAGGACAAAGGAGTCGATCCACCCCATCCACTACCCCTAGTGCCTTTTGAAAATAGAGAGGAATTTATAGTGCTCACTTGTACTCAAAGTAGGGTGAGGAATTTATTACTTGCTCTCTGAATCCCTTGGAAATGCTCCTCTGCTTGTGTGTAGTGAAACTCTTATATTGACTATGCATCTCGATTGGTATCTTTCTCTACAATGTGACTCACAATATATATCTTTTTGTAGATCGCTCTACTCGTACTTTTGTTGGGAATCCAAAGGAGATGTGGTAGAAAAAAAAGATTCACTTGCTTGTGGTTTGGAACAGAGTTGAGTATCTCTTTCAAAGTGGGGCAAGTGGTAAATAAACACATACGTGAGCTGAATTTCCTTTCAACCAATTGAGTTAGACCCATTTACAATCTCCTCATTTATTTATCAATGGTTAAACCAAAAATCAATATTTTTATTTCACCTTCTCATAAGTCTTGTTGAGTTACTTTTAATGTACTTAAAGCAAGCAACATTTTACATGTTAGACATTTTGAACCTTTTATGGACTCATTTTTTTGCTTTTTTATATCAGAATCTATAATAAATTTTAGAAGAATTCTTGAAAAAACATATGATAGCTATTAAACTTTCATAATTTGGGTGTACTGGGGGTATTTGAGGGTGTTGAATCCATTTTTGCATTCAATAACTTGATTTGAACACTTCAAGATTTAGATTTTGGAAAACAATATTCGCTAGATTCCGATTAAAAGCCACCAGAAAGTCCAAAATGTCTAACAAGTAGATTGCTCCCTTAAATCAATGCTAGAAAGCGCCACAATTTTCTTCTTGACTAGTGCATCAATTAAGTAATTGGCCATAACATTATTCTCAATGGATTAAAGGCTAGTCTTAGAGAGAAAGCTTATATTAATGATTTTGAAAATCATCGATATAATTTCAAAAAAATACATCATCAAAACATCACTAGAGAAGAAAAAAGAAAAATATAATTAGTGATTTGAAAACTATAATTAAGATAAACTTGAGATAGATTATAATATCTCATTATATTAAACTTGTAATAAAATATCATTTACTATTTTTTAGCCCATTGTCATTGTTTGAGGTTCAAAATTGAAAAGTATCAATAATACCTCATCATTCATTGTGATTGTTTGAGGTTCAAAATTCAAAAGTATCAATAATACCTCGTCTTTCCTTATATATATAGAGCTGAGAGAAGATCAATATTTATATTGATAAGCAAAATGGTTGTGGTTTTGTAGTATAGCATTAGGTATGCTCTATTTATGCATAGCTATAAGTATAGAGAACATGAAATATGGAATTTTAAAAATAGTGGAGGCCAAAACTATTGTATTTTTCTTACTTTAAAACTTGTAGTGATAAATTCTCATAACCTTTATCAAGGGTAGATAGCATGAAAAAAATATAGATTAATTAGAAACTTAAATAATTTTGACCCAAAGGCTATGTCCTACTTGCTCGTGGTGTCATCCTTCACCTAAGATATGGTCTCCATCTCATGGCTGGTAGATATTTTCAGGAGTAATTGCAATGGAGGGAGATTCACATGATTTTCAAGGAGGATAAGAAAGTTCCTAATAGTACAGAGAGGTGTGTTTAATTATTTTGTGCACCCTCTTACAAAGGGGAGGGAATTCCTAGATTCCTATTTACATTCATGAAAAGCTAAAGTGTGATAAATGCTTCAACACAAAAGAAGTCATTGCCTTTGTCAGTGTCACTATGCCTATACTTGAATTGAGATCTTTGGATATTTGATTTCTCAATTCTTACAGACATGGTGGTCTTTGTAATTGTTATCTCATTTGTATCCCCGATATTATACTTGATGGAAACAAATTATTTGTTGGATGACGTACAAGTACTCTTGGTATTAAAAGTGGGTGTTAATTTTTATATACATCATGCAAACCAGTACTACTGGGTCTCTACTTTGCTAACCTCTTATATATAATATAAATGTTACAATTTACTAAATGTTAACACTATATATGGATTCAGAGACCCCCTTTAAAGGGGTCGAGGTCTTTAAATCCATCTACATTGTTAAAATTTAGTAAAATATTTTACAAATTCTTTATCAAAATTGTAATTTTCCATTGTTAGTGTGACACAACTAAAAATGACTAACATAAACGACTAATTCACATTAATCGTTGTTAGCTAGTCATATTTATATTCTCATGACTAAATTAGTCATTTATGTTAGTCATTTTTATTTTAGTCACTTGTTATCTAGCCATATATTTTATCCCGTGACTAAATTAGTCATTTATCTTAGTCGTTTTTTGTTGGCTGCTTTAAAATTGCTCAATTTTAGTCGTTTATCCCTTGAAAAAACTATGGTGACTAACATTTTTAGTCGCCTTGGCACTTATCTCTCATTTTGTACTAGTGTCATCATCACCATCACCATCATCATCATCTTTATCTTCATCATCATCATCATCATCATCCTCATCCTAATCATCATCATGATAATCATGATCATCATCTTCATCATCCTCATCCTATTCATCATCACCACCATCATCATCATCATCATCATCATCATCATCCTCCTCATCATCATCGTCCTCATCATCATCATCATCATCATCTTCATCATCTTCATCATCATCATCATCATCATCATCATCATCGTCGTCATCTCCCTCTTCCTCATCAACATCTTGATCATCGTCATCATCATCATCTTCATCATCTCCATCATCATCATCTTCATCATGATCATCATATTCATCACCACCACCACCATCATCATCATCTTCATCATCGTCATCATCATCGTCCTCATCATCATGATCAACATATTCATGATGATGATGATGACGATGATGATCATCATCCTCATCATCATCATCCACATGTGGTTGTTTGTTGAACTAATGAGACAATGACACCCACAAGTATACTTAGGTATCTAATAGATTTCCCTTGTTGGGTTATTTTTCATTCTATCATCACCATCTTCCTAATCAACATCTTCATCATCGTCATCATCATCATTATCTTCATGATCATCATCATCATCATCATTATCTTCATGATCATCATCATCATCATCGTCATCATCAACATCTTCATCATCATCATCATCCTCATCATCCTCACCCTCATCCTCATCCTCATCCTCATCAACATCCTCATCATCATCATCCTCATCATCGTCATCATGATCGTCATTTTCGTCATCATAATCATCATCATCATCATCATCATCATCATCATCATCATCATCATCCTCATCCTCATCCTCCTCATCATCTTCCTCCTCCTCCTCCTCCTCCTCCTCCTCATCATCATCGTCATCTCCATCTTCCTAAAAAACATCTTGAGCATCGTCATCATAATCATATTCATCATCGCCATCATCATCATCTTCATCACCACCACCACCATCATCATCATCATCTATTGATGTATTTGTAACTTTGGAAGATATTCTTCTATGTATTTATACATTTGTACTTTATTGTATATCCAACAGAGATGTATTATTCCTCTGATTGGAAGTGCCGTCATTTGTATTTGCAAGTGTCGCAAGTTACATTGTAAGTGTCGTCATTTGTATTGATGGGTTATTAGACCACCAGTGTGGGGTCGGCCCTAGTTAGGTCATGTGGTTGGTTTATAGAGTTGAGTAGCAAGTCGGCCCCAGTAATTTATTGGCAGGTCAAGTCAGTGTATAAATAGAGAGGTTGTGTCTCTCATTTGATTCATTCACTCACTTCTCAATCTCGCATAGATAAGAGAGAAAGTGGCGCACTTGTGGAGGAGGAGGAGCATCTGCTAGAGACATCTTATTGGGTTTGATCCTTGTGATCTTGTATTGGGGCTTATTCTATCTCTGAGGAAGTTGCGGGGTTTTTCACCTTCTTGGTTTTCCCCGGTGAAACTCTGTATCTCTTTTTTGCTTGCATGATTGTGTTTATGATTGATATGCTGTAGATGTTATTCTCTTACAGATCCTAATGATAATGGAATGAAATTATCGAAAAATTAACATGGTATCAGAGCTCACCTAAGAAGAAGGCACTGTGCAACTGCGGAAGCTAGGGATTCTTAATATTTGGGTTTCTCTCCACAGATCATCAAAGGCAGGAGGCTAGATTGACTCTCCTAGCAAGGGCGCATCTTTCTATCGAGACAGAATTCAATTTTGAGCATTTTTAGTTTTTGACCTAAAAATTAGGGTTTCTGCAAAAATTGGAATTTCTGAAATCCGAGACCATGGCTAGAAGTGCCTCTGAAAAATTGAAGTTTAGAGCTTTGGATCGAACTTTTTGGTTGGGTGAAGCTCCGGGAAAATCAAACCCTAATTCGGGTTTTGACTAGTGAATCCGAAAGTTCCAAAAGCAATTTTGAGGGGTGAAAATTTGCAGATTTCAAATTCTGAGTATACCAGCTTGACCAGCTCAACAAGGCACATCTTTTTATCCTTTTAGAAGTTTGAAATTCAAATTTTGAATTTTTAGGGTTTCTTTGACAAACCCTAATCCAGCTCCAGATCCAGTTTTCAGCAATCAAGTGGTAAGCCCTAAATATTTTCTATTTCCATTTGAAGTACTCTTTAAGATGTCTCACCACACCAATCTTGAGGATAAGCTTTAAGGGGATGATAACTTTTGAGCCTAGAAGTATAGGATTGGGCTAATCCTAGAAGAGAATGAGTTGGACACTTACATAAGTGAAGAGGTTCCAGTTCTAGAGGGAGATGAGGCTAAGGCCTTACATAAGAAGAACTTGGTCAAAGCCAAGAGAATCATTGATGATTCTATTAAGGACCATCTCATTCCCCATGTGTCTTCCCTAAAGACACCTAAGGAGATGTTTGACTCTTTGACTAAGTTGTTTGAAGGAAAGAACATAAATCAGAAGATGACTCTGCGGAACCAATTAAAAGGAGTAAAATACAGAATGAAGAGACCATACAATCTTACTTCTCCAAGGTCTCTCAAATCAAGGAACAACTTGAAGCTGTGGATGTAGTGGAGAATGGTGAAATTGTAATGACCACATTGAATGGCCTACCTAGGTCATGGGACTCCTTCATCCAAGGAATTTGTGCAAGAAAGAAATTGATCTCTTTCAGTAGACTGTGGGAGGAATGTTCACAAGAAGAAGCTAGGCTTGTGGCCCAAGAAGAAAAGATGGGAAATGAAGACCAAGCTCTCATAGCACACACCAAGAAAGGTAATTCCAATAGGGAGCAATCTTATCACAAGAGAGCTCCACACCACCATCAACGAGATAAGAAAGACTTGAGGTGCTTTACTTGTAATGAGAATGGACACTTTGCTTCAGACTATCCCAAGAACAAAAGGAACAACAACAACAACAACTTCAATAAGAAGAGGGAGAACAACAAGAAGAGATATCATGCTCATGCTACTGAGGATGATGAACCTCCCAAGAAGAAGGCTAGAGAAGAAAGTGATGACTCATCAAGTGAAGATGAATATGTTCTAATCTCTGCTCACAGGTACTATATCTCATGGATGTAATGATTGGCTTATTGATTGTGGGGATTCCAAACACATGACTAGGTTTAAAGAATCCTTTGTAGATCTATCTGAACATGAGTCGCCTCATAAGGTGAAACTTGGGGATGACTGCCAATATCCTATAAAAGGAAGTGGTGAAGCCTCCTACAAACTAGACTCTGGGAAGTCTTTGAAGATGAAAGATGTTCTATATGTACCTGGGCTTAAGAAGAATCTCTTTTCCATATCATCTTTGGATGAAAAGGGAATTAGAGTTGCATTCATGGATGGCCAAGTACTCATGTGGCCAAAGGGTAAGACCATAGATGATGCAGTAGTGATTGGAGAGCAAGAGGGAGGATTGTACAAATTGAAGGGACAACCTGAACATGCCATGGTACATGAGTCCATGGAGCCAAGTGAACTTTGGCATAGAAGGCTTGCACACATGCACTATAGAGCACTACCAATTGCAAGAAAAGCAGTAGAAGGTCTTCCTGAAATCCAGTCAAAGCATGAATGTATTTGCAAAGGATGTGCAAAAGGAAAGAACACAAAGAAAGCATTTCCAAGCAGTGAAATCAACGCAAAAGGAATCTTGGAAATTATCCACTCCAATGAATGCAGTCCGATGTCATCCAGTTCTCTGAGTGGGTATGTATACTATGGTTCTTTCATTGATCATTTCTCTAGGAAGACTTGGATTTATTTCTTGAAGAACAAAGATGAAGTATTCAGAAAATTCAAGGAATTCAAAGCCTTGATAGAAAACCACACAGAAAAGAACATCAAGACCTTCAGATCCGACAATGGTGGAGAATTCACTTCAGCAGAAACTACTCCGGAGGACAAATAATCTATGGATGAACCTCTCATCCATTTTTCAGCATTGTTTAAGGTGCACACTATCAGAGACTCCAGTGGTTCCTGCAAGAAAGCAAAGATTGAGAGGGAGTCCACCCAACAACCAAACAAAGATAAGTATTTAAATTGTTATTTCCTATATATATGATTATTTAAATGATGTTGTTAATTCATGTACATACTTATGTTCCTAGATTTAGGATGTATATTATGAATTGTAGAATAGTTGCATTAATGAACAAGATACTACTAATATGCATGTAATGGGTAAGTGGCCTATGGTACTGTACAACATTCCATTGCTACTTATCTAGAATGAAACCTCTTTGCTGACATGTCGGGAGTTGTGCACACTCTTAATAATGTTCTGGTAGAGATGGAAGGCATCTAGAAAGTTACGAGATATGGATAAATGTTGTATTGAAGCATTGGCTAAGATAATTGCATGACTGTATGACATATGTCTTTATGTGTAAGATTTTGTTCTGAAAACTATGAAAAGTTTCGAATCATGCAATTGAATTTGACTTGTAGGAAAGATCGTGTACAAACACCTACAAAAGAAGGACTACAACATTTGTTCCAGCAACGAAGTTCAAACTATCTATTAAAGATATTGAAGAATCTGAAGTTCCCAAGATATGGGATATAGTAAAGGATGCCATGGTCGAGGAGTATCAGTCAATCATGAAGAATGATGTTTGGGATGTGGTCCCAAGACCTGAAGGGAAGTCTATTGTGACTTCCAAGTGGATCTATAAGATCAAGCATGCTGCAGATGGTAGCATAGATAAATACAAGGTGAGGTTTGTAGCTCGTGGATTCTCCCAGAAAGAGGGAGTAGACTATGAAGAAACTTTTGCTCCTATAGCCAGATACACTTCCATGAGAACAGTACCTGCTCTGGCTGCAGTGATGAAGTGGAAGATATACCAGATGGATGTCAAGACAACTTTCTTGAATGGTGTAGTCGAAGAGGAAGTGCATGTGGAGCAACCACTTGGTTTTGAGACACATGACAAGGAGTCATATGTGTGCAGGTTGAAGAAATCCTTGTATGGCTTGAAGCAAGCTCCTAGGACTTGGTATGGTAGGATGGACAGTTTCCTATCCAGTTTGGGCTTTACTAAGAGTAAAGCGGATTCCAACCTTTACTAGAAGGTTGAGGAAGGAAATCCTGTGATATTACTACTGTATGTGGATGACCTGTTTGTTACAGGTGAGGATGGGTTGATTGCCGACACCAAGAGGAAGCTTGCTGCCAAGTTCGAGATGAAAGACTTGGGAATGATGCATTACTTTCTAGGCATGGAGGTGTGGCAAAGTGCAAATGGGATCTTCCTTGGACAAGGGAAGTATGCAGTAGAGATCCTGAAGAGGTTCAGGATGATGGACTGCAAGGCCATGGCCACACCTATGGCATTGAACCTGAAGCTTCTATGTGATGCTTCATCTGGGCTGGTTGATGTCACTGTGTATCGTCAATCGATTAGGTCCATGATGTACCTGACAAACACGAGACCAGATATTTTCTTTGTAGTGCACACATTGAGCCAGTTCCTGAAGGATCCAAGAAGTGTTCACATGGTTGTTGTAAATCATATTCTGAGGTACTTGAAGGGTACAGTTGATTATGGGCTCAAGTATGATGCAAATCAAAAGTTTAACCTGGAGGGTTATGTTAATTCAGATTGGGAAGGCAATGCTGCAGATAGGAAGAGCACTTTTGGGTGTTGCTTCAGTATGGGATCATGTGTGATCTCTTGGTTTAGCAGGAAGCAGTCCTGCATAGCACTGAGTATAGCCGAAGTAGAGTATGTCGTACCTTGTTTGGCTAGTTGTGAGGTAGTATGGATTAGAAAGCTACTGTCTGAGTTATTTGATCTCTCGTTGGATGCTACTGGTATCTTTTGTGACAACCAGAGTTGTGTGAAGCTGTCTGAGAACCCGGTGTTCCATGACAGGTCGAAGCACATTGAGATCAAATATCACTATATTAGGGATATGGTGCAGAGAGGAGTAGTGAAGCTCCTGTATGTTGCGACGGATGAGAAAGTTGCAAATGTGTTGACGAAACCACTAGCCAGAGTGAAGTTCGAGTACTTCAGAGAGAGGCTTGGTGTTCTTCAGATAGAAGATACTTGGAGGAAGAAGTAATGGGACACATTTGTAGGATCCATTCCAAGCATGGTGAGAGGAGGATCCTTCCCATGGCTGTTGATGTAAGCATTGTGTGATGAGTATCAGGATGATGCTCTGGATGACATGCATCAAGACGATGTAGTTGTTATATCTTGAAATGACACCTCTCCGTCCGTGATGACACTTGCTTCCCTTGGTCGCATGACGACACTTCTTGAGATCAAGTTCAGTCACACAACAGGACATTTGTGGATGGAGGAGTCATTTGGGACACTAAAAATGGTTGAAATTACCTCATTCTTGACCCATTAGATGTATATGACCCTTAGGAACATTTTTCCAGACCAAACCATCTCCTGAAAATGAGCAGAAAAGCTTGTTTTTGGCCATTTTTCAATATGAGCGCTGGTACACAATCATGATAGTAGCGTGTATACCCTACTGAGCGTGACTCCACTATTGAAATAGTAGCGTGTGTATGTGACTTTGTCTACTGTAGAGTAGCGTACACCCCTGTTTTGGTCAAAATCTCGAAATTCGAGTAAGTTAAGTTGGTTGGGAAACCTCTTGAGCGGTTATAACTTCTTTTCCTCTTCCTCATTGACTATATAAGGAGGGTAGAAGGTCATGTGAGGGAACTAAGCCCAATTACAAAGTTATGTTGGAGGAATGAAGACCCTCATCCCCCTCTCTTGTGCTTCAGTTTTGGTAAATCCTAGCACAGTTGATTAGAGGCTGGAATCCTTGGAGAACAGAAGCAGGAGACCTTGAATCTAGGTTTCGTGAAGTGCCAAGCTTGAAGGAAGGTATAACTTTATGTACTTGCTTTCATTCATTAATAAAGATTAGACGTTCTTCTCTTTCCAAATATGACTTATTAATGTGTCTTATATTTGATTACTATTTGATTATAGTTTGATGTCTCTTTATATTATGGATATCAGTCTTATATATGTAGTCAAATGTGTTTGAGAAAGGTATCAAGTTGTTTTGCAGGTCTGGGCATTGCGACACTGGATAAGCATTGAAGAGCGAGGGAGGCAAAACTAGGATCAACCTTATGAGTAAGGTTCCTACATATCTAAACCCTAATCTCTTCATTTATTTGTTGTACTTGCAGAATGATTGTAAGTCTATCTTTATCACCGTAAGTTGGTAGTTTCTCCCCTGAACTATAGGTGCATTTTCCCCACAACAGAATGGCGACTCCGCTGGGGAAAGCCTAACTGCTTAGGGGTATCCAAGGTCATTTCTTCAGTCTTGTTTGATGGTCTTTGTTCATTTTGTTGATTAGGATCAGTTAGTAGGCTCTGTTTGACCCTCCTTGGCTCTTATAGACCCTTCCCAGCCCTTGCAAACCCTTGTGGACCCGGGTGTGGTGGTTTTAACCCCATTTTTCCAACTTTTTCCACTTGTACACTACTGTTTGTACAACACAGTAGCGCCCATACGCTACTTTTCCTCTGCACAATAGTGCCCATCCTGCTATAGGCGCTGGTATGCCTCATACATAGTAGCGCTCAAAATCTAGGTTTGATTTTTTGAGTTTTTGGGTTGTTGACCCAAATATGGGGGCTGTGGCTGCATTTTTTTGGGATCCCTAATGACCCTAGGTCTGTGTTAAACCACTGTAAGTGGTCTCCCATCCTCATACTGATCCTACATTCATGATTTGAACCTCCTTTGATCAATTTGGGCTTGTTTGGAAAGTTTTGGGGCTTGTTGACCCAAGTTGGGGGGTTGTGGACCCGTTTGGTGTTTTGTACCCTAATTTGAGTCTGACTGAACTTGCTTCCCCCATTTCCATTGGATTTGAAACCTCTTGAGTCTTCTTGACCCTGTTTGTATCTATTTGAGTGAAATTTCTCTTTTAGGTTGGTTTCTTATCCTCCCTTATGCTTTTAGTTTTTCTTTTGTAGTGAAAGCTCAAGTGTTTTGGCTGTTGTTCAAGACCTTGTTTGCATTGTTTATGTGCAGACCTGACTTTACCAAACCATACTTCTTCGTAAGTCATTTGCTTCATTTGGGTCTAAAAGTAGTTTTTGTACTCTTTTCCCAATGGTTGGCATGCTTACATCAATAAGAATTTGAAAGTCATATTTGGTAGCTTTTACTGTTTCATAAAGAGAACCTGAAAGTTTCTTTGCTTTGCTTTGATAATAGGTTAGTTTTAGTTTTGTTTCTTACCTTTGAAAGCATAAATAATTTTGATTGATTTTATGAATAGAGTACCTTGCAAGTGGCTTAAAAGATTTTAGAGTGCATTGCATCAAAAAGAACAAGTTTTCTTTTGCATACCTAGTTGCTTGAGTAGCTGCATTCTTAGGTTTTGAGTTTAATTTTGTACATTTAGACTTTATTTTTACCTTTTTTGCATTCGAAAGATTAAAAAATTTCATTTGCACATGCATTCTAGATCAGAATTTTAAGACTGGCATTGAAAAGAGAAAGATTTGTTTGGTGGTAAATATTTCATTTTCAGTACTCTATCTCTATTATAACCACTCTCACACACCCACTACCTTTTTGAGTAAGCAAGTAACCTTTAAAATGAACTATAATAAAATATACTAGTAACATTTTCTTTTCTAGGTTACACTACACCAACTAGTCTTGGTTAGGATCTTGGGTTTAAAACACCTTAAACCACCCAAGATCACACATTACGCAAAAATCGTAGTTCGACTATCACAGGTAAACCCACTTCATTCAAAGCTTGCCTAGGATCTATGCAGTAGATCTTGTGAGATCATATTGTTGGGAATACTCCTCCTACTTTTTGTTTTGAGCATATACCAGGATTGGATCGCGTTTGGGGACTCTTTCAAGTTTCGGGCTTAGTTACCCTGCCCACGCCTTCTGATTCGACCAGCGACTGTTCCCCCAGGATTTTTCGGTGTTGTGGTATCCTTAGTATCTGACCATAGGTTCATACACAGGTGATAGCGGAGGGTATATCTGCTGTACCTAGGATAGACGTGGGAGGAAATCCCTTGCGGGTCTTTGGGAGGGCGGTTGGGTGATTCCAGCGCTTGCACCCTTAGTCATTGTATTGTGGACCCCGGGTAACTATCCTTCATCCTTCGTTGATCTGTTCTAGGCCCTCATCATCCCAGAATCTTCTCCGGAAGGCATCTGTTTGCCTGGTTTGATTTACCTAGGACCTTTTTAGTGGTGTGCTCTTTGTGCTACTGGTTTTAGTTTGCCTTAGAGAACTTCTTATTCATTTGAGCAGGAAACTATGTCTAGCATTCCGGTGAGTGCCAATCAAGGTACCCCTGTTCCGGGGGATCCTTGTGCTGTTCCATTCATTGGAAACATTGGTACTCCCTTAATGGCTACTCTGAATCTTCCTGGATTCACTATTGGGTTGCCGGTTTGGTTGTTTTCCACTCCGAATGCCTTGCATGCTCCTGACACTTCTCTTGTGAGCACCTCAAATCAAGAGCATCAGAACTCTATGCCTCCCTTGCCAGTAACATCTTATCCTCCTCCTTCTACCTCATGTGGCGAAAGTAGCAATACTAGTAGCCAGCAGTCTAAAAGGAATAGACGGAGGAAGAATAGGAAGAAGATGCCAAAACAAGGGGGTAGCAACCCAGCCTCTGTAAGTCATGCTGGGGGCAAGCACCCTGCCTCTGCAAGTCATGCAGGGGGCACGTACCCAGCCTCTGGAGGTCATGCTGGGAGAAAACTTTTAGTCACTGAAAATCATACTGAAAGTTTGTCTTCAACCACTGTCAGTCATGTTGAGGACACGTCATTGATCATTGCTGGTCATATTAATGACAAGTCACCAGTTCTTGTGAGTCATACTGGAGACACCAGATCAGCCACTGCAAGTCATGCTGAGGGAGTTGACATTGTCGACAAAGCAAACAAACAGAAGCTTAAGTTCCCTTGTAAGTTTTGCGAGGGAGACCACCTTACTTACTTGTGCCCTATACTTCCACAAGTGCAAAAAGTGTGGTCCTTAGTTCAAAAGTCTTCTGCTTCTGAGCAACCAGCCTCTGTGAGTCATGCTGGGGGCAAGCTATCAGCCAATGCTATTCATGCTAAGAATACTGACGTTGTAAAGGATTCTAAACCTATAAGACGGAAACCAAAGTTCCCTTGTAAACTTTGTAAGGGAGATCACCTTACTCACCGATGCCCTACCATTCCAGAGGCAAGAAGAGTGTGGTCCATGTCTGACTGAACCTCTGTTCCTGAGTTTTCTATAGATTCCCTGTAGTAAGATCAACCTTTGGTTGATAAAGTGGTTGAACCAATGCAATCTTTGGTCGACCCCACTCTTCCTTCGGAGAGTGAAGTGATCAAATTGATGCAATCTTCGACCGATCCCATCAGTCCTTCGAAGATTGATGCACCTAGTGCTGAAGTCTTCTGCATTAGTAGTTTGGATATTCCTGAAAAAGGGGGCACTTCATCTGTGCCATTTGAACCCCAGCCAAGCCCTAGAATTGTTTCCTTTGATTGGAATAGTCTAGCTGAGCCTCGTCTTCCTTCTTCGACACCTTTCCAGATAAAGGTTGATATCGGGAACCATACGGTTGATCGATGCATTGTTGATGAAGGTGCTTCTGTTAGTATCTTATCCGCTTATGCTTGGAGAGATTTGGGTTTCCCTAATGTTATTCCAGCTACTAATTGGCCGTTGACCTTTGATAGAAGACCTAGTGAACCGATCGGATTCCTCTGTCAGGCACCTATTACTTTGGGTGGAAAATTAGCCTTAGTTGATTTTATGGTTTTAAAGGACCCTATGGACTTTGATATGATCCTCGGGCGTGATTACGTTTATGCTATGCATGCTGTGGTGTCTACGCTCTTTCGTGTGATGCATTTTCCTCATAACGAAAGCATCGTCACTATCGACCAGCTTGCATTCGTTGATCCTCTTTATTACCCAACTGTAGACCAGTCAGATCCCTCGTCATTAGGCACTACTATGTCACATGGGACTTATGTGGCATATTGTTCCTTGAGTTCAACTGCTACTGAGAAGAAGTCTCTGAGTTCATGCTTACCTTCTCGGGACTTGGTCCCAGCTTTTGACCAAGTGACACCTCCATCTGAATGTTTAGATATGTGTTCTATCTGGGATGATATACTTCCTTCCGATGAAGTTTTCCTAGAGTCCATAGTACAGTCTGCCATTCATTTGGATGTTGATCCGGTCACAGTTGTGTCCAGCCCCGGTTTGACCTTAAAGTCTGATCTTCCTACTGTTGAGTCTTTGGACTCTCCTATAGATCCGCAAATCGGTGTTCCTACTGAGTTTGATTCTACTTCTAGAATTTTCAACTCCCGTGATGATGAATTTTTTTCTGCAGATTCCATCATGTCCTTCAACTTTGATCTTCATCCTGAAGTTGATCTTGTTGATTGTAAGTCCTCGGGCTTGGGTACCATAGAGTCTTCATTTGAAAACTCTGCCTTGTTTATGCCTGTTGTTGATGATAGTGAAGTTGAAAGTATTTCTACCACAGTGACTTGTATCGGGTCTTTCCTTACATATGTTTTAGATATGATCCTGGTACTAATGTTTCTTGGAGACAGGATTCTTAGCTGGATGTATACTTGCTTACTGGTCCTTTTCGACACCTTGTGCGACCATGTCAGGTATATTCGGAACCTTGCATATAGGTTTAGGCTTCCCCGTTGTTATGTTGCATTTGAACCTTTTGCCATCCGAATTCGCCATAAGGTCGAACCTGTTGGATATTGGTGTGTTAGCCATCTCTTTATGCATTGTGCACCAGTCCAACAGCAGAGCCTACCTAACATGGGTCACCCTAGTCAACACCCTTATGCCATTCTGGTGCCCATGCTGAGTTTTTCTCATAGGCTCGGGAGCCTTTTTAGATTTACCATGACTTTGAGAAGAAGCCTCATATCTTTCTTCCTCATCTATTTCTGGCCATCCTCGATAAGGCTCCCATCTTTATGTTCAAGTTGTATGTGCATCTGTTATGATCCCGCTTGCGCTAATGAGCCTGAAGCTAGCTTCCACGCTTTTAGCTCGTTATATAATCCTCCATCTCTGATCTCATTTTCGCTAAGCCTTGTATCATTTTTCCTTTGCAATTTGACACCTTTTACCCGGAGGAGACACACCCTGAGTGTCCTTATCTTGTTCATGTTCCTTGCATTAGGCATAGCTTTATTCCATGTGCTTGGAGCTATTTTTGCATGTCCCTGACACTCGTCTCCTCCCATTTCGAGCATTATGCTTTTACTTCGAGCTCGTTAAAAACAGTAAGTAGGTTACGAGCAGTCTTCCACCTTTACTTCGAGCTCGTTAAAAACAGTAAGGAGGCTACGAGCATTTCTTTCACCTTCACTTCGAGCTCATTAAAAACAGTAAGGAAGTTGTGAGCATTTTCTGTATCTCCTTTGAGCTCATTAAAAACAGTAAGGAGGTCATGAGTTTACTTTTCCAGACTCGTTAAACCTTTACGGAAAAGATCCCTATGGAGTTCTTTTAAGCCCTTTTCAGACTCCTTAAATAGGAAAAGTTTGCCGAGCATGGTTGTCTTTTCGGGCTCGTTAAAATAACTGAACCGACATCCACTTAGGTATAGAATTACCCCTTTTCCGGGCCTTGGTGGATAATTTACGGAAAAGGTATACTCTTGTATGCGCTAGAAGAGTTCTTCTTCCATCATTTTACACTTTTTCGGGGAAGGAGACTAACTTTACAAAAAAGGACCTTTGGAGTCGTCTTTAGGGTTTTCAGACTCTCGAAATGTGAAAACACCAAGCGAGCATTCACCTACTCGGGCTCGATATAAAATCCACGGATAGGTGTATGGAGTTTTCTTCTAGGTTTTTCAGACTCCTTAAATATGAAAATACCGTCGAGCATGCTTTAGTTCTTTGTCAAGCTCGTTAAAAAATGAAAAAGGAAAGGGAAGGGAAGAATGTTAAAATATCTTTCAATATGATGGCAGCAAGTCAACTATCTCCTTGAACAAAGCACCTGTTTTGAGTCTATCAAACAAGTTGGGTTCTACTGTTGGCCTTAGGGTAAACTTGATCTCAGAGTTCTTACTCCTCCATTTGGTTAGTCTTCCAATCATATGAAGAATCTGTTAATGTCTCCTACATTGTAGATTTGTATCGTGGTCTCTTTGTGTTCAAAGCTGCCTAAGTCACTCTTGTGTCGTGCCCACTGTTCAAGGATATAACCTGTGTCGGCCATTCTGCAGTTGCCTTGACCTCATGTGTCGGCCATTCCTTGGTGTCAGTATGTTTCATCATGTGTTTAGTCCTACACCAAATCAGCTCATACCTGTTTGAGTGTCCCTCGTGTTGGATGATGGAGGATGCATTAAGGCCTCCCTTCCAACGGACTTCTTCCCATCGACTTCAACTCATTGTATTCTAGGAATGAAGTTTAGAGTTTCGGTTAGTACCTTGGGGATTGCCGTCATTAGTGGCAGTTTCCCTAGCTATTGGATAGATGGGAATACATCAATGTCTCCTATCCGATGGATTCTTCAAGTGTTCGATGGAAAGACCATCTATTCGCACTTGCTTGAATGTACTAGGTACCTTGGGTTCCATTTTCATTATTGGTGGACACCCTCACATTTGTTAACGGTATACATCAATGACCGGTAATCAAACGATACCTCCCATGTTCGACATCAACTCATTTATTCGCATGGATAGGTTTGTACCTTGGGTTGTTTTTGGATGAAGACCTTGAGATCCTCGATAGCATCACCTCATTTATGTTATCGCCCAAGTTGCGCAAGACTGATCCACACTCTTTTTGGGCTCTTGATGAGACATAGATCCAGCTTGTTCTCTATGGCTATGTTCTCCAATTTTGACATAGATCCAACTTGTATTTATGTGGCTATGTTTACACTTATGTTCCTCATGGATCCACGCTTGTATTTTAGTGGCCATGATATATGCATTAGTATTTGGATCATTATTGTATCCTCTTGGAGGTCAAGTTCCACCATTTGAACGTGGACAGTTACACCAAGGATAAGTTTGTCTGACATTGTCTTTGCTTTCAGGTAGTTCATTTGAGCCTATGATTCTTGGTTTCTCCGTTCCTCCATGATTCAACTCTTTGTTATTTATAATGTATTTCGGCCATCGTTTCCCACACTCCCTCTGACCTCATACATTAGGGGGCATCTGTTATAGCTTGAAATGACACCTCTTCGTCCGTGATGACACTTGCTTCCCTTGGTCGCATGACGACACTTCTTGAGATCAAGTTCAGTCACACAACAGGACATTTGTGGATGTAGGAGTCATTTGGGACACTAAAAATGGTTGAAATTACCTCATTCTTGACCCATTTGATGTATATGACCCTTAGGAACATTTTTCCAGACCAAACCATCTCCTGAAAATGAGCAGAAAAGCCTGTTTTTGGACATTTTTCAATATGAGCGCTGGTACACAGGCATGATAGTAGCGTGTATACCCTACTGAGCACGACTCCACTGTTGAAGTAGTAGCATGTGTACATGACTTTGTCTACTGTAGAGTAGTGTACTGTAGAGTAGTGTACACCCCTCTTTTGCTCAAAATCTCAAAATTCGAGTAAGTTAAGTTGGTTGGGAAACCTCTTGAGTGGTTATAACTTCTTTTCCTCTTCCTCATTGACTATATAAGGAGGGTAGAAGGGTCATGTGAGGGAACTAATCCCAATTACAAAGTTATGCTGGAGGAATGGAGACCCTCATCCCCCTCTCTTGTGCTTCAGTTTTGGTAAACCCTAGCACAGTTGATTAGAGGATGGAATCCTTGGAGAACAGAAGCAGGAGACCTTGAATATAGGTTTCGTGAAGTGCCAAGCTTGAAGGAAGGTATAACTTTATGTACTTGCTTTCATTCATTAATAAATATCAGACGTTCTTCTCTTTCCAAATATGACCTATTAGTGTGTCTTAGATTTGATTACTATTTGATTATAGTTTGATGTCTCTTTATATTATGGATATCAGTCTTATATATGTAGTCAAATGTGTTTGAGAAAGGTATCAAGTTGTTTTGCAGGTCTGGGCATTGCGACACTAGATAAGCATTGCAGAGCGAGGGAGGCAAAGCTAGGATCAACCTTCTGAGTAAGGTGCCTACATATCTAAACCCTAATCTCTTCATTTATTTGTTGTACTTGCAGAATGCTTGTAAGTCTATCTTTATCACCGTAAGTTGGTAGTTTCTCCCCTGAACTATAGGTGCATTTTCCCCACAACAGCAGTGACGATGGTCAGGATGATCATGTGTGATGAGTATCAGGATGATGCTCTAGATGACATGCATCAGGATGATGCAGTGACGATGATTAGGATGATCATGTGGGATCAGTATCAGGACGATGCTCTGGATGACGTGCATTAGGATGATGCAGTGACGATGATCAGGGTGATCATGTACATCAGGATGATGTATGGTGAGTATCAGGTTGATACTCTGTGGTCGTGGACAGGTTGTGCAGAAAAGCATATAATAGCACCCTAGGAAGTTTGCATATACTCTTTCGAGGTTTTTCCTATGGAATATAATAGCGCCCTAGGATATCTGGAAAATGCTCTTTTGAGGTTTTGCTTGGGAGGACATATAATAGCACCCTGGGAGGTTTGTAGATACTCTTTCAAGGTTTTGCCTATGGCATATAATAGCGCCCTGGGATATCTAGCAAATGCTCTTTTGAGGTTTTGTCCTGTGGCATATAATAGTGCCCTAGGAGATCCGATAGGTTGAGTAGTACGCTCGTAATCAGTCATGGGATGCTCTTTCGAGGTTTTTCCATGACCACATATAATACGTCCTGGAGATCCGGACAGGTTGTGCCCATCACGTAAAAGGCCTCGGATGCTCTTTAGAGTTCTTGCTAGTCAAGACACTCTTTTGAGGTTTTGTGGTGGGGGTCACATGTAATACATCCTGGAGATCCAGACAAGTTGTGCTAGTCACATAAAAGGCCTCAAATGCTCTTTAGAGATCTTGCTAGTCAAGACACTCTTTTAAGGTTTTGTGACAGTCAACATGTAATAGCACCCTAAGAGATCTTGTCGGTCGTGCTTAGGCACATAAAGGATCCTGGGATACTCTTTCGAGGTTTTGTTGACGCACGTAATAAGTCCTGAGGATTCCACAATATGGCCAGTGATGATGAAGACCTACAGGTGGTGGGCCTACATCCAACATGAAAAAGGGTTGGCTCAGTAGAAATTCCTATGACGAGTAGAATTATGAGATATCCCAGTGATTGAGATGTCTAGTACAGAAGCAGTGATGATGATGATGCTCTGTGATCCAGTGATGATGATCCAGCTCCAGAATTGAAGACTTGCGCCAATATGTATTGATGACCTATGTTCAGAATACCTTCCTAGTTAAGCGGGAGTATTGATGTATTTGTAACTTCAGAAGATATTCTTCTATGTATTACATTTGTACTTTATTTTATATCCAACAGAGATGTATTATTCCTCTGATTGGAAGAGTCGTCATTTGTATTTACAAGTGTCGCAAGTTACATTGTAAGTGTCGTCATTTGTATTTATGGGTTATTAGACCACCAATGTGGGGTTGTCCCTAGTTAGGTCATGTGTTTGGGTTATTAGACTTGAGTAGCAAGTCGGACCCAGTGATTTATTGGTAGGTCAAGTCAGTGTATAATTAGAGAGGTTGTGTCTCTCATTTGATTCATTCAATCACTTCTCAAGCTCGCATAGCTAAGAGATAAAGTGGCGCACTTGTGGAGGAGGAGGAACATCTTCTAGAGGCATATTATTGGGTTTGATCCTTGTGATCTTGTATTGGGGCTTATTCTATCTCTGAGGAAGTTGCAGGGTTTTTCACCTTCTTGGTTTTCCATGGTGAAACTCTGTGTCTCTTGTGTGCTTGCATGATTGTGTTTATGATTGATATGCTGTAGATATGTTGTACATGTTATTCTCTTAGAGATCCTAATGATAATGGAATGAAATTATCAAAAAATTAACATCATCTTCATCATCATCATCATCGTCGTCCTCATCATCATCAACATCTTCATCATCATCATCATCATCATCATCTTGATTATCATCATCATCATCCTTATCATCCTTACCCTCCTCGTTATCATCATCATCATCATCATCATATTCGTCATCATCGTCATCATTATCATTATCTTCTTCTTTGTCATCATCATCATCATCATCTTCTTCTTCGTCATCGTTATCCTCATCATCTTCTTCATCTCCATCATCTCCATCATCTTCATCATCTTCATCATCATCATCATCATCATCATCCTCATCATTATCATCATCTTCTTCTTCGTCATCATCATCATCATCATCTTCTTCATCTCCATCATCATCATCATCATCATCTTCATCATCTTCATCATCGTCGTTGTCGTCATCATCGTCATCATCATCTTCATCATGATGATGATGACGATGATGATGATGATAAAGAAGATGATGATGATGCTGATGAGGAGGAGGAGGAGGAGGATGAATTTGATGATGACGTAGTTGATGATGATCATGACGATAAGGAAGATGATGATGAAGATGACGATGATCGTTGTCATCATCATCATCATCAGCAGCAGCAGCAGCATCATTAGCATCAGCATCATCATCATCATCACCATCATCATCATCATAATATTCATCATCATCATCATCTTCTTCTTCTTCATCATCATCATCATCATCATCATCATCTTCGTCATCATCTTCATCATCTTCATCATCATCATCATCCTCATCATCATCATCATCTTCGTATGAAATTATATTATTTTCTCCAAGATTGTTAATTGTTTAGAGTAAGGTAGTTGTGTATGATGCATCAGGTCCTGTCACTGAGAGGGGGGGGTGAATCAGTGACACAACTTCTAAACCAATTTTTACTTAGTTAATTATGGTTTGCAGATATAACAACAAATTTGAACACAATAATTTATCGTGGAACCCAATAGGGAAAAACCACCAACACTTTTCTATTAACTGCAAAATTTGTTTTTACAATTTACAATAGAAGGAAGATGTTTTCTTCCTCTTTGGATCAGCACTAACTGATCAGGATGCACCCACACCCCTATTTAGCTAGTTACAACTGACAAAGAAGCACCTACTCCCCTGCAGGTACCTACCTACCCTATCTCCTCCCAACCACCCTTTGTTAATCAATCTGGAAATATTCTATTTTATTCTCTAAATATCATAACTGTTGCTCTATTGTAGTCACACTTTCTCCTTCACATATCGACATACTTATAGTTCTTAAAAATATTCAACATCACTCTTCATAACCATCACACCTCTTCATAAAAAAAAAAATTATAAACCATAACAAATTTGTCATTTTTAATTTTGTTCCATCGTGAATGACTCATTCTAACTAACTTTGGTGATCCTTCAGTTTATCATTTCGTTACATCTTTCGACAAACTAGTGGTCTCAACATTCTGATGTATGTTCAATTGGTAACAAACTTGGTGATCCTCCAGACTTGGCATTATGCCAAAAACTCCAAAAAATGGCAGTCTTACTACCAACCAAAATAATGAGTGCACCTAAGACAACAATCACTTCATATGACCATCGTGTCAACAAAAATATTAATCTAATGGATGAGATCATCTCCTCGGTAAGTCAACAAATGTTGTCACTTATTCCAAAAAGGTAGGGGGCCTGAGAGGTCGTCCCAGGCAGGGAAATTTTTAAGGGCGAAATTTCTCCAGTTGGCTATTTTTGGGGATTTTTTTCAAAAAATAAATTCGCTATTTGGTCATTTTTAGTCTATAATTTCGCCTATATTTACATAAAATGTGTTTTTTTTATCATAATATTCGCGAAAATTTACAATTTTCAGTAGTAAATTTTATGTTTCATATTTAATATTCGCCTACCAATCTATATTTATGTTTTTTTCAATCCAAAATAATAGCCTAGAATACTATACTTAAGTATAATATGATAATCCTTAAAAAATACCCTGGTCCCGGGATCTAGGCTGGTGACTACTCATGGATTCCAAGCACCTAGAGCCCCCGCCATACCTTTGCACTACACATTGATTAACCATAGTGAGGCTGGCCTTTATAAACTCAATTGAACCTTTCCTCACTTCCAATGTGGGATAAATCCCACTGAATGAGTCAATCAGCATTGTCGATTACTTGATCGGATGGTTGTTGAGTCTTCATAATGGATTCTGCTACATATCTATATCTCCTCTTCTTCTTGCATCGATCAACTGCTACCCATCGAACTTCCATGATAGCCATCGCTTTGATCCAGAGATAGGCCATGCTTTGTATCACAGAGATAGCCATTGACACCATCGAATACTCTATTTTGTGTATATGATTGGATTTGTTTCTTCATTAAAATTTTGCAGCTTCACAAGCAGTTCCTTGGCTCTTCTACATTTTAATCCCTCCTATATAGAAACCACGTCTCCTATGCTCCATTTCCAGCTTACAGAGGAGGTTATCTCCCAAATGGATATGTCAAATTATTTGGCCTCGTGATGGCTATGGCCTTCTGCGAATTTGAACTTACTTCCTCTTCTTGGCCCCTTCAGTTACTCCCTCTGGTCCACATCGACTTGTTGATATGGGATACTTCCATGTCATGTTCCCTTTTCATTGCGGCCCCAAGTCTAACAACGCCCATCAACATCCAATGCAACACAATGAATTGATGGTGTAAACAAATCCATATGAGTCCACTTCAACTGTATGTTTCCTTCCACCTCCTGATTTGACATCATACTACCTTATACATGGCTCTGTCAACATAGACATGTCATCATATTCACTATCATATAAACATTAGTATCCCTATTCCAGTCATGATTATACAGTAGAGTCAATACTGTCAATGAAATCAATTCATATTTTCATCATCACAAATATATTGTCAATGCCAATGCCATCAATGCCAACCTATATTGCCACATTGCCAATAGTGTATACCTAAAACTTCATTATGTGAAGTTTGATAATACCAAGTATTGTTGCAAGTAGAATTTGCATCCAAAAGTTCATATAGTAGATTGATAAGATTTTCCATATGTGACTCTTACAATCCAATCCAATGCCAAGATTTTCCTCCAAAATGTATATCAATGAAACATAGGTTTCCTTTGTCTTCATAAAGAGTACATATTTCCCAAGCAACGTTGTCACTAAGGAAGCATGAATTTTCCAAACAATAGAACATAGATATTTTTTCCTCATTTTCATCTCCATAAGAACCTTCTTAAATCCATTTCCATTTTTTAATTATGATGATAAAGGTAAAAGGAAAAAATGGTTAGTTGATAGGTCTTATCCAAGATGCTAAGTTTACTTTCTAGTGATGTATCTCCACAAGATTCATTTTCTAATTTACTTTCAATCTTACTTAATAGTCTTTGTTGAACTAATGAGACAATGACACACACAAGGATTCATAGGTATCTAGTAGCTTTCCCTTGTTGGGTGATTTTTCATTCTATCATCTCCCTCTTCCTAATCAACATCTTCATCATAATCATCATCATCATCTTCATCATTGCCATCATCATCATCTTCATCATGATCATCATCTTCATCACCACAACCATCATCATCATCATCATCATCATCATCATCATCATCATTGTCATCATCAACATCATCATCATCATCATCATCATCATCATCCTCACCATCCTCACCCTCATCCTCATCCTCATCCTCATCCTCATCCTCATCATCATCATTATCCTCATCATCATCCCCATCATCTTCATCATCATTATCATTTTTGTTGTCATCATCATCATCCTAGTCACCATCATCATCATCATCCTCATCATCATCATCATCATCCTCATCCTCATCCTCATCATCATCATCATCATCTTTGTCATTGTCATCATCACCACCACCATCATCATCATCATCTTCATTATCTTCATCTTCATCATCATCATCATCATCGTCGTCGTCGTCGTCATCTCCCTCTTCCTAATCAACATATTCATCATAATCATCATCATCATCATCATCTTCATCATCGCCATCATAATCATCTTCATCATCATCATTATCGTCGGCCTCATCATCATCAACATCTTCATCATGATGATGATGATGATCATCCTCATCATCCTCACCCTCATCCTCATCCTCCTCCTCATCATCATCATCCTCATCATCCTCATCATCATCATCTTCATCAGCATCATCATTTTCGTCATCATCATCATCATCCTAGTCATCGTCATCATCATCATCATCATCCTCATCATCATCGTCCTCATCCTCATCCTCATCCTCATCCTCATCCTCATCCTCATCCTCATCCTCATCCTCATCCTCATCATCATCATCATTGTCATTGTCATCACCACCACCACCACCACCATCATCTTCATCATCATCATCGTCATCATCTTCATCTTCATCATCATCATCATCATCATCATCATCATTGTCATCATCTTCATCTTCATCATCATCATCATCATCATCATCATCATCATCGTCGTCGTCGTCGTCGTCATCTCCCTCTTCCTAATCAACATTTTCATCATCGCCATCATCATCATCTTCATCATCGTCATTCTATGGCTCGTTCCATCTCGCATCCCAAAGGCCTTCAGGGACACCTGTTGGATACCTACTGGGGGCATAGAATTCCAACCGTGCAACAAAACTGGGTTCTGGGAAGTCCTTCAAGTGTGTCTAGGAAGGTTCCAGCTGGGAATGCTATCCATAAGTCCTCGGTCGAATATTTTGCAAAGTTGACCCCCATGTGCAAAAAATGCGCACTCCCTTACTGAGCAAAACCCTAGTTTCAAAAATGGACCAAACGATGACACCTGGTCCATGGGACCAGAGGAGAGGGGCACCCCTAGCACTATCCCGATGTCCTGAATCCAACAGAGTCGACGATTTTTCGATCCAAGCCACGGTTGTCATTCTATGGCTCGTTCCAACTGGCATTCCAAAGGCCTTCAGGGACACTAGTTGGATACCTACCGGGGCCATAGAATTCCAACCGTGCAACAAAATCGGGTTTTAGGAATTCCTACAAGTGTGTTTGGGAAGGTTCCAACTGGGAATGCTAGCCATAATTCCCCAGTCGATAATTTTGCAAATTTTACCCCTTGTGCAAAAAATGCACACTCCCTTACTAAGCAAAACCCTAGTTTCCAAAATGGACCTACAAGTGATGATGTGGCATGTGTGATGAATATGGAAAGACACATGATGGTGTTTTGGTGCAATCATTAAGTCAGTGTTGCAATCTGACATCATTCTTGAACATTTTGGCAAGTTTGTGAAACTTTGGAAATTGACTATGGAAAAAGTAGTCAAAACTACTCTAAGAGAATGCCCACCATAATTCATGGTTTGAGAAAAATGAACACAGCATAATATCATGCTATAGCTTGTTGAAGTGGCTATCTATTCATGGTCTCAGTTCTCCATAAGCATGTGTGAGGAGAAAGTTATAAGTCTGCCAAAATAGCTTTAAGGATAAACTTTGGAGAAGTTCTTGAAAATAGATGTGTTGGAAAACTAGTCCAGGTGGGCTTGGGAAAATGCCCTCCATAATTCATGGTTTGAGAAAAATGCACGCAGCATCATATCAATATATAGCTTGTTGAAGTGGCTATCTAACCATGGTCTCATTTTCCCATAAGCATGTCTGAGGAGGAAGATATAAGTCTGCCAAAACAGGGTTTCAATATTTTTCGTACCAATGCTTGTAAGGTATTCTATTTGTGATTTTGAGTGTTTCTACCTAGTATGGTAACTAGAAAAAGGTAACAGGTAATCCTTCATTCTCTAGGGAAATAAAATAGAAGGTATTTTAGGTAGATTGTCTGAAAAAGGTAAGGTCTTTCTCTACTGTCCCCTCCCCTACCGGTACTGATCTTCTCTTTGTGGTTTCAAGAAAGGGTGGTAAAGTGACTAAATGTTCCTAGCCTAGGGTTCCGATCTAAAGAGGATAAGGTAAAGTAATGAATAAAAAGTGACTGACATTTCTAGGTCTAAGGGATAAGAAAGCAATTAAATTCTATTCCATTCAATATGTGGCTCCTAAGGTAAGGTAATAGCTATTTCTCCTGCTAACGACCTCATGGTCTAGGGGGAAACTCCATAGAAGGTATTTCTGATAGGTGAAAGACTAAACAAAGGGGGGGTAAAGCCATCCCTGACTAAAACTGTATTTGTCCTAGCTAGCATCATGGACTTCCTATGTTGGGTAGCACTCCATGTTCTATGGTAGAGGGAACATAGTAAAGGTTGTAACTAAACCCCGTCTCTCTAAAGATTCCAAACAGACATTTAGGTTGTCTGTTAGTCTGAAGCCTGTTCACCATGCCATCCCATCCAACATTTGTATGATATCTCCTAAATGGAAACTCCCCCTCGGGACCATATCCACAGGAGCATGCAACTATACTAAAATTCCTTGGCTGCTCGACTACTATCCCTCCGTCCCTCCATCCATCGATGGATCCATCTAGTTCCACTAAAGTGAGGGATTTAAAGTAAAGAGGCAAGGAGTGTTATTTTGAGGGTTCGTAGGATCTGATTCATCAGGGTTCACTAGATCACATTTGTCTCTATTCAAGTTGATTACTTTCATAATTCCAATAGCCCTCCTTTCTTTTCTTTCCTTTGATCAACCACGTGCCCCACTCCAAGGTTCAAATTCTATAGAATCTAAAGAAGCAGGGGGCGAAGCAGAAGCCTTCCCGAAATTAAATATATAAACGAAAAGGTGGTATAGAGAGAGAGAAAATATAAAAAAGTGAAATTGAAACCGGCTTTGTGATAAGATTATCCCGCATATTAAGGCACCGGGTGGGGGGGCCCGGTTGGCACCAAGTTTGGTAGGTCCGTGAATTAATTATAAAACCCTTCTCATATGCGTGTTTTTATAAAGCGACCCCTTAGTTATCTTGGATCAGAGGAACGAATTCCATTCACCGGAGTGTGGCATTCTTTAATAAAATTCTTGTTTACTCATTCATTTCTTCCTTTGGGATCCATATATAAAATCAGGTGGTTCCGGTCAAAACCAAAAAGCTACTTAAATGTGGTTTTTAACAAAGTTAATCCTCGTTGATCTATCGAAGAGGCGCAAGAGCGAATAAGAAGTGTCATAAATGATGAATTATATACATAATTAATAAAAAGGTAATTCCTTCTCCAATAAGATTTTATTGACTACGAGGAGGCAAATTTGAGAGCGAAAAGGTGGCATATGGAAGTATTGACTCAATCCCACCCAAGCAGTTCCAACAATTCAACAGTTGTCCATCATCCCATCCAAAAGCCTTCTATTTATCAAGTAGGCGGCTGATATCCCAGTGGTCTAAGGGCAAGTGCCCAACATTGTGTAGGATGGTAATGGTTCAACTGGTTCTACTCGGGAAACTAGATCAACAGGTGCTTTCACTGCATCAAATGAGTAGTCAAGGTAAACCACAGAATCAATGGGCTTCGCTCCTAGCTTCACTTCTGGTTTCATTGTTGGGTCAACACCAATGGCGTTTCCTTTATCCGCGACTCTCACCTCTGCTACATTTAATTATTCATAGTGGTAGCCAAAAGAACCTGATCTCAGTTGAGGTCATCAAGGTATTGAAGTTGTCGACAACGCCATATCCTCAACCATACCCCACCCTTCCCAACTTGGTTGGTTCCAACCCCCCCACTGGGTCCCTCAATATGTGAGGGAATGCCAATTCATGAATCCGGTTTAGATCAGATCGGTCCTTTATATATGATGTTCTTTCTCGCATCATAGAAAAAATAAGAGTACGTTTCTTACTCTTGGATGGCTCCTACCTAGGTTCCTCACTCACATTCTTAGGCCTGGGACTTCTACTGATTGAACAGAAACAAGCTACAAGGTTCATCTAAGCCTCACCACTCACTCATTAGGCCAGCTCATTAGGATTTTGAGAGGAAGGGCGCCTCACTAAACTATAATCACAAGTTTATATATCAAAACGCATGCTAAGCACACTTTTGACCTCAAATAGGGAACAACTCAATCACATTTTCTAATCTGGCTGGTACAGCTAGCTGCGATTGCTAGGATGAATGAGATTGATGGATGGGATGAATGGGATGAATGGTATGGCTGGATTGGATGGATCGCTAGATGGATGGTGGTTTCTATTGCTAGGATGAGTAGAATTGCTAGTTGGTGAGCGAGATAGCTAGGATTGATAGTACCGTTGGATCAGATGTCCACTATCAATTCTTGCTAGGTGGTGTTGCTTGGCTTGCTTTACTTCCCACACGCCCATTGACCCCCAAAATCACCCATTCCAAGTTGAAAATAGACAAGAGATATGATAACTTAGATAGAACCTATGGTCAGTACATGAAGCTCAAGTATGTTCCAAGTTTAAAGCCAGTTGGCATTGCTGAGAGCCGCTAGTCATAGTCCCCTAGTCATAGACAGTTGTCAGAGCAGTAGACAATCATAGTATCCCACCTCATTGAGCCCACCGATATCCCCTCATTACCTCGAACTAGAGCTACACCTATAATGCTACAAGAATTTCTAGAATTGATGGATTATGAGGCATTACTTACAATGCACCTGTTGAGGATGATCATTTCCATACTCATTGTGTTTGTCAGGTAGACGACAGCCAGGTAAGTGGGTGATGCCCTCGATTTATTGATTGAAAGTACCCACATGAGTGAAAGGGGTGGTTGGTCTTCAAAAAAAAGGAAAGTTACATATCTCGATCAGGTTGGTCTAGCAGGTTGTATCTATCTATATTGGTTAGTCAGCATTAATTGGCTTGTCCAAACAATGAAATCCATATACTTAACCGTCATGTTTCTCTCGCTATATCGCTTATAAAGGTGAGGGAGTTTAGGGGGAATTCCTCCATCCATAAAATTCTAAAGGCCAGCTACTCTTGCTAAACTTCGCTAGAATTAAGGCAGTCTTCAAAGCCCGGGTGAACTTGTGAAGGGTTTATTGGCCCTCCTAATAAGGAAATTAGAATGCGCAAACAGGCAGACGAGACCAAAGGTGCAATAGCAATTGAGTGAGGGAATGATGGATAGGATGGGAAGGATACATACAGGGATAGGCTTGTAGAGATACGTACAGAGTTCTTCGAAAACATGCTTGAAAAATATCGTATACAGAGGCCCGGAGGGGCGAAGCAAATTAGTATATATGTAATTATGCCACCTACCTTATTACTTGGCTCGGCTTTCACCAACGTGTAGAGAGAAGACAAACAGAACAACCTCTTCGATCCTCATCTTGAGTTTTGTATATGGGACGGGACTTGGATTCAGAACACTTATTGTTGAGAGTCTTTAGAACCCACCCTACTAGCCAGGGAACACCCGACAGACACACACCAAGTGATTGTGAAAACCACACCTGCTTACACAACACATCCACACAACTGGCAGCTGTGAAAACCCATACCTGCTTATACCAGACAGACACACACCGGATACCAGTGAATAAACACCTTGTGACAAGAGACAAACACACATCTTGCTTGCTACTACACACTATGAATATATTGTTGATTGTGCTGGGCTTCACCCACTTTGCTCCTACACACTCCATCTGTTTATCAACATATATAACATGAACAACACAAGGATTAGATTATTTATATCCCCCCACCTCACCTTGAGTTCAGGACTATTCTTGATCACTTTATTATGGGGCTAGTATTTAGATAAATCCCTTTGGATGGAGTAATATCTTCTCGATCACAGCGGATTCAAGCATCCTAAATCTTTGCTTCTTAAAATACGTTTGGGGAGGGTGGGTTTTCAAGTTAAAAACCTTGACTTGAGGATGAAGGTGCCCAGGCCCCAAGCCAGAGTAAATTAGGTGAGAATTAAAGTTTCCTATACACAAATGTGAGTTAGGGAACCCAGTAGAGTAGACAGGAATAGCCTTCAGACCCTCAAACACCAATATTTGATTATTAAAATGTGCCATTGAAGACATTTTTATTAATCAACCGGACCAACCCAACCTGGTGCCTTTTTGATGTGGGAATCTTATTAATAAACTTATTATGACTATCATTTTTAAAACACCCCCCTCCCTCTTGTTTTATATGGGGCGATTCTTTCTAAACTTCTTATTTATACTCAGCTATTTTTGGTTGGACTTTTACCGGTTAGAGTTGTATTACCTTTTTAAGCGGGAAGAATTAATTATAGTAAGGGAAGGAAGTTGGACCTACAGCACTAGCAACCAGTTGTGGCATCCTTGGAATTTCTCTCTTGGATTAGGAACTATAGCCAGCTAGACTCCTTTATCTCAGAAGGATGGAAGGAAGGAATCACCTAACATGCTATAATGAATCTAGTTCCCTAAAGCAAAATGTGAATTCGAGACCCGGTTGGGTGATTATGCCTCAGAACTACGACACACGTCAGCCATTTTCTTTAGACAAAAAAGCATCTCAGAAGGTTTTTGGCATCAACCAGAATCACCCCAATAGAGATGGCTGCATATTCATCAAATATTTGGATTAGATTCTCTACAACTGACCCAAAATATTTTTTCTTCTTCTTGGGAAACTCACCGAATCTTCAGTTTAATATGCCAGAGGTACGCAGTGTTCTTAAGCTTATTATTTAGCATATTATTTAGACCCTGCCCTTAGCAACTAACTTAGTGCCCCTTAGTACCTACCTTTTTAAGATGGAAATTTAATATACAAACCCTTCGATATCGAAGGGCCTTTACATATGTCATTTATCAATATCAGAGATTTGAATATTTCATCCTCAGGTCGGACTCGATAAACCATCTTATTCTTTATATTCTTTAGGAAACACCTCTTCTTTTAGATTTCCTATATAACTTTTGGATTAATTAATTGCTTACTTGGTGGGTACTTCCTATTATCTTATCTTATCAGGACCAGATCACTTCGTCCCTCACCCTTATCTTACTGCCTTCACCCAACAACCTATGAGTTGAGTTGAGTGTTTCCAAACCTATTGCTTTAGCCAGGAAGGAATGCAAGGGTATGGTACTAGTATATTGACTCTTTACCCTTACTTATTCTTCCTATTACCTTCTCGTCCAGCCGAGCCTTGATTATATGATTCATCAAACATTTGCGGGCACCCACTAGCTAGGAAAAGTTACCTTCCTTTCCCTTTTTATGCTACCCACCCACCTGGAGATACTACCTTCTTAGATTTATTACTTGGGTTGGCACTATGAACAGTTGTATGAACGTTTACAAGCCTACATGATTAATATGTTTATCTTACCTACTATGAATGAACATAGTTAGTCACCTCACTGCTGCGCACCTCGCATTATGCTGCACCCCCTGGTCTGATTGAAATAAAGGAATCCCCTTAATGCTGGAATCTATTTAACTTAATCAAACCGTGACTTATTGAACTCGGGTTAATATGATGCTTTGGAACCATGACAAACTCTAGTTTCTATTTATAAAAACAAGTCTAGTGAAGCTTTTTGGAATCAACTAGACCAGCATGGCTTTTTATATATTGCTTGAGGAACAAAGTAGCTCTAATTCATCGATTCCCCTACACCAAATACAAAGTTTGAGACCCCAGTGGGAAATTCTCATAACCCCGGAACACGAGGGGCGTAGAATTTATAAAACATGTGGTTGAGAAGGTTTTTCGGATCGACCCGTGACCAACCAAACTAGCCTGGGTGCCTATTTCAAGACGGTATGGGGATTGGGGAATGGTTAATGCGGCTTGAATGGCGTACTGGGGGATGCGAGAATAATGGTAATGTGGCCTGTGTAATGCGGATTGAACGTGGGGATTCATAAAGCCAGCAAGCAGCAATCTCGATAGCAGGTAAGTGTAACTAGCGGTTTGCTAAAGGTGAACTATGGATTTTTGTTTAACTTTGCGTTGTTGTTAACTGTGGATGTTCTGTCCCGTAAACCTGTCCCGGGAACTGAACCTACCTCCTCATTTCCGAGTAAACATATGTTCGAACTATACCCACTTGATTCATGAATCGCTTACTTGGTACTGCTACTAACAACTCTTCTCTTATCAGGGATGGATGGAAATGTACATATTCTCTTTTAAAATCAAAATTAATGCAATAAAAGAAAACTAAGCAAATGCACACTTTTCCAAAATATCTGGGTCTAGCAATGCAATGGGATCATTTGCTGGTGAATCTGCACTTGGAGCTTAATCAACAGATCCTTCTTCGATAAGAGAAAATGTAACTAGTGTGCCTTTAAACTGGTCCTAAGGCTACCTTTTCCTCTATCACCGTTGCTGGTCCTGGATTGTCTTACCTTGGGATGGGCTCTATCCATGGGTATGGATGGCGCAGCCCCCCTTACTATGTTCCTATCTGCTGCCTTGCCTTGCTATCTGTTCTTCAACCACTGCTATGGATACTGCTATTACGGGTGCTGCTAGCTTATTTACTTAATAAAGGTAAACAATTCGCTATAGGAAAGGAACTCTATCTCGATCTGCTCGAACTCAATCTGGATCTGCATTTGGATTCGTACATGTAATTGCATCTATTTTCGATACGGGTTATGGGTAAACTACACTACAATATTATTATTTGGGCATTAGAATTGGAGTGTCTAGTCTTTTGACTGACTTAGGAGTGCATTGGGGGAGTTATATGGGCACTCGGTAGATGGGTGTATGGCTCGGTAGACCTGCTTCAACTAGTAATACTTACGTTGATAGGCACTACCCACCTGAATAGATAGAGCCCTTCCCTAGGCACTTGATTAATTAATAGTCTTATATGGGTACCTGCCTTTCTAGTCATTTCTTGGGATGCCCCAATTTCAGATGGGGATCATCTTTCTCTTTATACACCACTTCTTATCCATCTTCCTCATAACTCACCTTTTGTTTCTTCTTATTTAGCACCCCACTATATCTTTAGTTTCTTCTTGTCTTTTGCCTAAGTGGCCTCAGTAAAATGCCCGCCATAATTCATGGTTTAAGGAAAATGCTAGCCCCTTTCTGTTAGGTTGTAGCTTGTTTATTGGCTATCTAACCATGGTCTCATTTCTTCAAAAGAGTGCTTTATGAAAAACTTATAGGTCTGCCAAAACAGGGGTTCATAATCAACTTTGGAGAAATTCTGATAAATGGCTGTGTTGGAAAATTGGTCCAAGTTGCCTTGGGGAAATGCTCTCCATACATCATAGGAGAATGATAAAAAATATCTGGAATCACCAGGATGAATCTTGTTGATCTTTCTACCTGAACATGGTCTCAGTTTGTCTTGAGAGTGTCTGAGGAGAAAGTTATAAGTCTACCAAAACAGGGTTTCAGGATGTTTTGCACCAGAAGGAGTAAAACTGCCTAAGTGGCCTCAGTAAAATGCCCGCCATAATTCATGGGTTAAGGAAAATGCCATCCCCTTCCTGTCAGGTTGACGCTTGTTGAATAGGATATATAACCATGGTCTAATTTCTTCAAAAGAGTGCTTTATGAAAAAGTTATAGGTCTGCCAAAACAGGGGTTCATAATAAACATTGGAGAAATTCTGAAAAATGGCAGTGTTGGAAAATTGGTCCAAGTTCCCTTCGGTAAATGCCCTCCGTATATCACAGGAGAATGATAAAAAATATCTGGAAGAACCAGACTGAATCTTGTTGATCTGTCTACCTGAACATGGTCTTATTTTGTCTTGAGAGTGTCTGAGGAGGAAGTTATAAGTCTGCCAAAACAAGGTTTCAGGATTTTTTGCACCAGAGGGGGTAAGACTGCCTAAGTGGCCTCAGTAAAATGCCCTCCATAATTCATGGGTTAAGGAAAATTCCCGTCACTTCCTGTCAGGTTGTAGCTTGTTGAATAGGCTATCTAACCATGGTATCATTTCTTCAAAAGAGTGCTTTATGACAAAGTTATAGGTCTTCCAAAACAGGGGTTCAAAATAAACTTTGGATAAATTATGAAAATGGCTAAAGTGTTGGAAAATTGGTCCAAGTTGCCTTGGGTAAGTGCCCGTTGTACATCATAGGAGAATGATAAAAAATGTCTGGAAGCACCAGGATGAAGCTTGTTGATCTATCTACCTGAACATGGTCTCAGTTTGTCTTGAGAGTGTCCGAGGAGGAAGTTATAAGTCTGCCAAAACAGGGTTTGAGGCTGTTTTGCACCAGATGGAGTAACACTGCCTAAGTGGCTTCAGTAAAATGCTTTCCATAATTCATGGGTTAAGGAAAATGCTCGCCCCATATGGTCAGGATGTAGATTATTGATTTTTCTACCTGACCATGGTCTCATTTTTTCTTAAGAGTGTTTAAGGAGGAAGTTATAGGTCTACCAAAACAGGGTTTTAGGCAGTTTTGCACCAAGTTCAGTAAAATGTTCACCTAGGGAAAATGAAGATGAGTTTGAGAGTGAAATCAACTTAGGTGTGATCAATGAGGTGTACTACATCATCTAGTGGCATTGGTCCAAGATTTTGGTGAAATAAAAAATCCACCTTAGAAATTGCAGAAATTGTCCAGGTATAAAATTACTAGTAAAACTGCCTAAGTGACCTTTGTAAAATGCCCACCATTTTCCTAGTCTAGTCTTGAATGTGCACTACTTCCAATAGGTTTCCAACTGTCTACTAAAATTACATATACATTATAATCAAGGAATTACCACAAAACCATGCGAGTATCTCTCTTTAAGAATTTGAACCTTATAAAGTTGAGATAACATTTTTTGAATTATTTTCATAGAGTATCTCATTAAGGAATGACCAGTATCCCATCAGTATTATTCAGGATGACAAATTTATTATGATATTGAGTAGTCCACTTATCACTCATTGCATTGAGTTAGTTGCAAAATATTTATCTCAACAATAAATTTACAAATAACTTCTCTAAATCATCCTAATATTTCTCAAACTTTCATACTCCAAAGTTTTGCATGTGGCCAACATTTTCATTTTGAAAATTCCATGCTCACTACTTTCAAAGCATTCCCTCTTTGATGTTTAGTCTTCCTCCTCAACACGTGTTTCTCAAAAATCAACTTAACCTAGAGAAACATGATCTCCACATTTTTGTACTAAGCAACTTACCTCAATCTATATAAATTTTATATTCTTCCTTGGAGCTATGCCCTTTCAATGTGTCTTCTCTACATGGAGATTCTAAGAAATGGATCATATTGAATATTGATTGTTCCAATGAACTCAATTTTTTTTAAACATGCATCTCATAAAACATTATTGCAATTGAATATCCATGTTAACAAAAGGGAGTACAAGTCTATAATATAGGTAGTGAATATATAATCCCCTATCTATAAGCATTAATTTGTTGTTGAAATACTCTTTGCGGGAATAATTTGTGAGCCTGAAATTTAGTCAGCGGGCATAATTTGTGAGCCTGAAATACAGTATGTGTGCATCACCTCACCTCCGCTTTGAACCTAGATAACCATGGACGAACTTCAAACAAGGGAGTCCTCTACCACGAGTGCAGTTGAAATGCGGGCATCCTCCTCTGCAACCCCAGTTGAAACATAGTCGTCCACAGATGATAGGATAATAGTAAAAAAATTCCAGGAGTATTTTGATGCATGGAGAGATGCAAAGATGTGGCCACAAGGTATGGAAACTATCCTAAGGAAAGCAGAAGTTTTCGACTTTTTGTTTGGAATGTTCAGTTATGTTGATGAGGAGATAGATGAGGCAATTTTGAAATATGATGCTGGGAATATGGAACTCAGAATTTTTGGGAAGCGGGTATACCTCAACCCTGATTTGGTTTCTCGAGCTACAAATATTCCACGTAGAGGGGGGGCGATTTTAAGCTCAAGGAAAACCCCCAAACAGGAGAAGAACCAGATGACCAGTAAAATTTGTGGGCGATAAGTAAATGTTCCTAGGAATGGTTTAAAAATGCAAGATGTCCCTCTCGGAATATACAAAACATTGATTCAGATTGTCCTTAGGACAATTCTGAATCATCACAGGCATGACATTTCGGGTGAATGTATGCGGGTAGTGATACATTGGGTGGAATATATACCTATAGATATTCCTTATCTATTGGTTAAGAAAGTCCACTCTTCCCTACAAGAGAGCCAATTAAGGAATGTTAAATTTAGTTTCCCGAGCACACTTCAAAAACTTATTGATTTATGTCGACCTCATGATACTGAAACAGAGATTGGTGATATCAACCAGCATGAAAATATATCTTTGCCAAAACCACCTATTCATAAAACATACGTTAGGAAATGTAATAGCAGGGAACATAATGAGGAATTTCCAATACAGTCTCCTCAGCAGAACAAGGAATTAGTACAATCTCCTGAGCACCATGAGGAATTACAATTACACCCTCATGAACAGAATGAGGAATCGCCAGTACAAAGTTTTGAGCACCATGGTGAATTATGAGTACAGTATCGTGATTTTGTCATAAATGATATAGTTTGTGCTGCCACAACTTTGAAAGAGTTACAGGGATACGAAGATAGAGGTCATTGGGAGGAGGTGATAGGCAACGAAATGGAACAAACTACTACTCACTTTTCTATTCCTCAATACTTTCTTGATAGAATTCCTCCTAAACAGTTGGAAATTGAGTATGATTGTTCTTCCAAATCAGAATCAAGGGCTTCCGCTATGCATTTAGACATTGCATCATATAAGTTTGATAGTAGGTACGTGTTCATCCTATATGATAAAATGGAGCATTTCAAGGAACAAGCTTCCTATATATGCAATTGGGCGAAAGAGTGCTTGAGAAAAGATGATAATATTTTAGAATGCCTCAAACAGATAACAGTGTTGCAGAAGACAGTTGTGGATAATTAATTCAAAGTGGAAAAAATTATAAAAGGGAAAGAAGAAATGGTTAAATTATTATCCAAAGAAGTAGAAAAAATCACTAATGATGCTGAAAATGAAATTGAGTTAGTAAGGGTTGTGTATAAGAGGATTTGGAAAAAGCTAATATTGAAGCGAGTGAACTTAAAGAAGAGTTGAAAAAAAGACCATGTGTTCTCAATGTACCACCAGTGAGGACAGAAATGGGTCCTTTACAGGTAATGGAGAAGAAAATTAAAGAATATGAACATGTAGTACAAGAATATCAGTTGAAGTTGAAAGAGTGTGAGGGAATCCATGGAAAAAAAATTGGAGAAATAGAATCAATAATTTCCGATTTGAGAAAAACCATTTCTAAGCAAGCTGATAAGCTAAAAGGCACAAGGTTAACAAGGATCTCTGAATATTTAAAACTTAAAAACCAAAGTAGAGGAAAACAAATTTCCAATCAACAAGGTGGTGAGGGTGAAGGTAAGGGTACCAAAGGAGACGAGGGTAAGGGTAGAAGGAAAAAAACACCTACAGCTATAATTTCCTTAGAAGAGTGAGAGAAGTCCTTAGCAAATCGAGATAATATGCTACAAGAATTCTTCTCAACGAGCATTGCACTAGGTGATTTGTTTGGCTCATCACAATTACATAAAGAAATGAAAGAGAAGATGGCTGGGAAAGATGCAAAAATAAGGGAGCTGGAATCAAAAATCTTAGACAGTAGAAAGGTTCATCATTTGGGATGTGATATGGAAATTCAAAACTTAAATCCACAATTGCCGATTTGGAGAAGGAATTAAAAGGGCCAGCTGCTGCGATGATTGCAATTCATGTCCTTCCCAATGAGACATAGTCTAGGGAAAAAGAGAAGGAGAAATAAATACAGAATCTAAAATGTGAATTGACTGAAGTTAAAGATCCATTGAAACATACCCGACAAAAATTGGAGGTCAAGGAAAAACAAGAATCACCGAAGTTTAAGAAAAATGTGGAAATGTTGAACAAATTGAGGGAGGAAAAAAATGTTTTGCTTAAAATTTAAAAAACGTTTCACAAAGAGTTAAAGAGCTTGAAAACAAATTGCAAAAAGTGCCTTGTCCAACTCCAAAACAATTATAGTCTTCTATGAAAGGCAAGAGATACCATTCGGATTTGTCTTCTGTTCAAGAGGAGGGATTGCAGCCATCTCAGAAACATGCTAGACATGTATAAATCAGTGTATATATGTATTTATCGATAGTTACTGAAAACAAAATTTTTGTATGATGGAGTTTTGTATTTATCGGCATATAATGGAAAATGCTTTAATTATTTATCTTACTTTTTATGTTTAGGAGTTAGTGGTTCTACAGTCAATGCTTATGAAGTATGGTATTCATGTTTATAAAGTCCTCATTTTTTTATTGAAATCTTCTTAATGTACAGGAGTTAGTGGTTCTACAGCCAATACTTTGGCTTATACTTTATTGTGATGTGAGGCATGATTCTCAACAATTTCATAGTGACATTTTTGCACCTATGACCACTTTTTTTCTTCAAGCTAAGTGCTTCCTCACCTTCTTTGATGGAGTTCATATGCACAGGTCCATAGAATTTGTCAATAGGATTTCCTCACCTTCATTACGAATGTTTTGTTCTTCACCACTCTGCATACAATGTTGCGTTATGATCGTTTTAGAATTTTCAACAAAACCGGTCTCTTAATACATTAAGGCCATAAATATCACCAAAATATCAACAAAATAGGTCTCTTAATATATTAAGACCATACGAATGTCATTTCATTACGAATTTTATGTTCTTCACCACTTTGCATATAATGACGGTGGATAAAACTGTTTTTCATGAATGAAATGATACCACCATTCAAACTAGATAATATAATGAAATAACAACATTATTGGGCATAAATGACCTATCTCTTCAAATCTATGTTCTTTTTAACATTTAATTCAGAATTATGTTTATTATTTAATTGTTAATTAATTTAATTAATCAACTGTCTTTGGTCATTTGCGAGGTTCTTCCATCTCAGGCCTGCGGGATTCTTCATCTGGGGCTAGCCTTTATCTTTAGCCAGCGGGCTTCTCCTCTTTCACCTGTGGGCATACTCCAAACTTCCGTGGGCTTATCTCCCTTGGCTTGTGGCCATATCCCATTCTCTCATGGGTTTCTACCTTAAGCACCTTGCAGGCTTAATTTAAGTCCTTGCGGCATCTTACAAGCCCTTGTGGGAATTTTTCAAACCCCTACGGGCATCTTACAAGCCCTTGCGGGCATTTTTCAAACCCCTGTGGGAATATTACAAGCACTTGCAAGCATCTCTTTAGCCCTCATACATTAAGCCCCTTGTGGGCATACATAAGCCCATGTGGGCATATTTAAGCTCATGTGAGTTTATTCATTAAGCCCCTGTGGGCATAACCTTTAGCCCCTGCGGGAATTTTACAAGCCCTTGCGGGCATATCATAAGGTGTCATTTAACCTTATTTTTCACAATTTTGGCAGGCCAAAATATCACACATGTGAGCCTCAAAGAGAGAAATGACACCACATCTAGATGGCTAGATCACCATGGAACACGTCCATGCCATATGGATAATTTATTAGCACAAAGACACTCTTTGGCGGGCATTTCCAAATGCCTCTTCAAACCTTATTTGGACATCAAAACAAACTTCTTCTCATTTTGGCAGGATTGTCTACCACATGTGTGAACTCCAACAGTAAGTCCGATCCTATGGATATATAGCCATTTCATCAAGGAACAAGCCTATGCCACCTGATTAATTTTATCAGCACAAGGACACCTCCTTGCGGGCATTTCCAATTGCCTCTTAGCCTTCCAAACTGCTAATTTGACACTTGGCAAAATTATCAAACCCTAGGTTTATAGTATGAAGATATTTTTCTTTTCACCAAATTGGAAGTGTGAGACAACCAATTAATAGAGGCCAACAAGGTGATTCCATCCAGACCAATTTCACCCCTTTAAGCCTCTTTCTCTCTCCTCGACGGGCATTTTACTGGAGTAGTGCAAATCAAGCTAAGAAGCACTTTTGGCATATCAATATCTTCTTCCTCAGAGACTCTTTGGACAAACCAATGATATGGTTAAATGCACCAAACAAAATTCTAGAGACCCATACTCTCAAAATAATTTAAGACACCAACCACAAGACATGGCAGGCATTTTACTAAGGTCACTCGGGCATTTCTATTGATTTTATACTTAGACAATTTTTGCACTTTCTTAGATTGGTCCAATATGCATGATGAAACACTGTTTTGGAAGATCATTAACTTCTTCCTCAGACACTTTTTGGACAATATGAGGCTATGGTCAAGTAGATATCTCAACAAGGTACAGCCTGACTGTACGGTGCAGGCATTTACTCTAACCCCCAAATTATTGTGGGCATTTCCCTGAGGCCACCTGGACCAGTTTTCCAACACATAGCCATTTTCAGGAATTTCTCCAAAGTTTATCCTGAACCCCTATTTTGGAAGACTTATAAATTTCTCCTCATACATGCTTAAGGAAAACTGATACCATGACTGGATATCCACATCAACAAGCTATGGTCTGGTATGATGGTGCGGGAATTTTCTTCAAACCATGAATTATGGCGGGCATTCTCTTGGATCATTTTTTACTAGTTTTTCCTTAGTCAATTTCCAAATTTTACGAAGTCTCACAAACTTGCCATACTTTTCCATAATGATGTCATATTGCAACATTGAATTCATGATGATGAATATGAATTTATTGACACACACATGCTTAGGAAAAAATTTCAAACCCTAGCTGGTATATAGAATGAAGAGATTTTTCTTTTCACCAAATTGGAAGTGTGAGACACCCAATGAATAGAGGCCAACAAGGTGATTCCATCCAAACCAATTTCACCCCTTGAAGGATCTTTCTCTCTCCTTGATGGGCATGTTACAGAAGTAGTGCAAATCAAGCTAAGAAGCAATTTTGGCAGATCAATATCTTCTTCCTCTTAGACTCTTTGGACAAACCAATGATATGGTTGGATGCACCAAACAACATTCTAGAGATCCATACTCTCAAAATATTTTAAGACATCAACCACAAGATATGGTGGGCATTTTACTGAGGTCACTTAGGCAGTTTTAGTGATTTTATACTTAGACAATTTTTGCACTTTCCTAGACTGGTCCAATCTGCCTGAAACACTATTTTGGAAGATCCATAACTTCTTCCTCATACACGTTTTGGACAATCTGAGACCATGGTCAAGTAGACAACTCAACAAGGTACAACCTAACCATACGGTGCAGGCATTTACTCTAACCCCTAAATTATGGTGAGCTTTTCCTTAGGGCCACCTGGAAGTGTCTGAGGAAGAAGTTATGGATCTGCCAAAACAAGGTTTCAAGCAGATTGGACCAAGTCTAGGAAAGTGCAAAAATTGTCTAAGTGTAAAATCACTCAAACTTCCTAAGTGGCCTCAGTAAAATGCCCTCCATCTCTTGTGGTTGATGTCTTAAACTATTTTGAGAGTATGGATCTCTAGAATGTTGTTTGGTGCATCCAACCTGTTGAATATGATTGTCATTGATGTCAAAGGAGTTCATTAATGATAAAGGAATAATCAAGGATATGATGGCAGGGAAAGCTCAGTGAAAGACAAAGAAATGACAAAGGAAATAATGATTCGGCATGTATGATGATGTGGCCTGTGTGATGAAGCTGGAAAGACACATGATGGTGTTCTGGTGCTATCATTAAGTCAGTGTTTCAATATGACATCATTCTAGAAAAGAATGGCAAGTTTGTGAAAATTTGGAAATTGACTATGTAAAAATTAGTCAAAGTTGTTCTAAGAGAATGTCCACCATAATTCATGGTTTGAGAAAAATACCTGCACCATCATACCAGGCTATAGCTTATTGAAGTGTCTACCTAGGCATGGTATCATTTCTCCTTAATCACTCATGAGGAGAAAGTTATAGGGGTGCCAAAACAGGGTTTTGCACCAAAGGGAGTAAAATTGACTAAGTAGCCTCAAGAAAATGCCCACCATAAATCATAGGTTAAAGTAAATGTCTGCATCATATGGTCAGGCTGTAGCCTGTTGATTTGTCTACCTTACCATGGTCTCATTTTTTCTCAAGCATGTCTGAGGAGAAAGTTATAAGTCTACCAAAATAGGGTTTTAAGATAAACTCTGGAGGAATTCCTGAAAATGACTGTGTTGGAAAACTGATTCAGGTGGCCTTGGGAAAATGCCTGCCATACCTCATGGGAGAATGATAAAAATTATATGGAACTATAATGCTCTAGATTGTCATAGATTTTATCTTTCCATGGTCTTATTTTTCACAGAAGATGTTTGATGACAAAGATAACAGCCTGCCAAAATAGGGTCTCGGGTTACTTTTACACCAAACTAGCAAAACTTTCCAAGTGGCCTCAGAGAAATGCCCATCATAGTTTGTGAGTTGAAGAAAATGCCCGCACCATATGGTCATCTTGTAGGTTGTTGTTTTGTCTACCTGACTATGCTTTCACATTGACTTGAAAGGGCCTAAGGAAGAAGTTATGGATCTGCCAAAACAGGTTTTCAGGCAGATTGGACCAAATCTAGGAAAGTGCAAAAATTGTCTAAAGTGTAAACTCACTTGAACTGCCTAAGTAACCTCAGTAAAATGCCTGCCATATCCTATTATTGATGTCTTAAAATATTTTGAGAGCATGGATCTCTAGAATGTTGTATGGGGCATCCAACCATATCATTGGCTTGACCAAAGAGTCTCTGAGGAAGAAGATATTGACCTGCCAAAAGTTCCTCCCAGCTTGATTTTCACTACTTCAGTAAAATTCCCGCAGAGGAGAGAGAAAGAGGTTGAAGGAAGTGATGGCATGGCATGTGTGATGAAGCTGGAAAGACATATGATGGTGTTCTGGTGCTATCATGAATTCAGTGTTACAATCTGACATCATTCTGGAAAAGTATGGCAAGTTTGTGAAACTTTGGAAATTGACTAAGTATGGAAAAAGTAGTCAAAATTGCTCTAAGAGAATGCCTGCCATAATTCATGGTTTGAGAAAAAATGCCCGCACTAGCATACCAGGCTATAGCTTGTTGAAGTGGCTATCTATCCATGGTCTCAGTTTTCCTTAATCATTTTTTAGGAGAAAGTTATATAAGTCTTCCAAAATAGGGTTTCAGGACAAACCTTGGAGAAATGCTTGGAAATGGCTGTGTTGGAAAAATGGTCCTAAGGGCCTTGGGAAAATGCCCGCCATACCTCATGGGAGAATGATAAAAATTATCTGGAACTATCATGCTCTAGATTTTCAGAGAGGCTATCCAACCATGGACTTAGTTTTCACAGAAGGTGTTTGATGACAAAGATAACAACCTGCCAAAACAGGGTTTCAGGTTGCTTTTACACCAAAGTAGCAAAACTGCCTAAGTGGCCTCAGGGAAATGCCCGCCATAGTTTGTGGGTTGAAGAAAATGCCCGCAACATATGGTCATCTTGTAGGTTGTTGTTTTTTCTACCTGACCATGTTCTCATATTGACTTGGAAGTGTTTGAAGAAGAAGTGATGGATCTGCCAAGACAAGCACTCAGGCAGATTGGACCAAGTCTAGGAAAGTGCAAAAATTGTCTTAGTGTAAAATCACTAAAATTGCCTAAGTGACCTTAGTAAAATTCCCTCCATCTCTTGTGGTTGATGTAGTAAAATATATTGAGAGTATGAATCTTTAGAATGTTGTTTGGTGCATCCAACTATGGTCTTAGATTGTCCAAAGAGTCTCTGAGGAGGAAGACTCATCAATCTACCAAAAGTGCCTCCCATCTTGATTTGCACTACTCCAGTAAAATGCCCACTGAGGAGAGAGAAAGAGGCTTCAAGAGGTGAAATTGGTTTATATGAAGTCACATTGTTGGACTCTATCCATTGGGTGTCTCACACTTTAAAATTGGTGAAAATAAAAATCTCATGTTACCCTAGGGTTTGAAAATTTTTGTCTAAGTGATGAATTAACAGTTTAAAAGGCCATTTAGAAATGCCCGCAAGGAGGTGTCCTTGGGCTAATAAAATTCATAGGGTGACATAGAGCTTTTCCTTGTTGAATTGGTTATCCACATATGCTTTCAGTTTTCCTTATGATGGTCACATGTGCAAGAAATCAATCTGCCAAAGTAGGAAAAATATTGTTTTGCATATTCATAAATTTGGCTAAGTGTTGAATTCACAAGGCTAAGGGGCCATTTGGAAATTCCTGCAAGGAATTTTCCTTGTGCTGATAAAATTCATCAGTTGGCATGGTCTTTTCCTTTGATGAACTAGTCATCTAGTCATGGGTTCAGATTCTCCTCTAGAGTTCACACGCGCGAAATAGAAGCTTGCCAAAATGAGAAAAAGGTTGTTTTCTTGTTCAAATGTAGGTTGGTAAGGCATCTAGAAATTCCCGCAAGGAGGTGTCTTTTTAATGATAAAATTCATCAGTTAGCATGGTCGTATTCCTTCATGAACTGGATATCCGTCCATGGAGTCAGATTCCTATTTGGTGCTCTCACGTGCGATATTTTGGCCTACCAAAATAGGTGAAAAATAAGGTTTAATAACACCTTATGATATGCCCGCAAGGGCTTGTAAAAATACCGCAAGGGCTTGTAAAAATCCCACTAGGGCTTATGGAAGTCCCACAAGGGGCTTAAGGAATAAAAATCTCCCAAGAGATTTACTATGCCCACAGGGGCTGAAGAAATGCCCACGGGGGCTTAGTTATGCCCACAAGGGCTAAAGAAATGACCGCAAAGGCTTAAGGATGCCTGGCAGCAGGGGCTTAGAAATGCCCGTAGGGGATTAGGAATGTACGCAGGAAGAAGCATATGCCCGCAAGGGCTAAAGGTCATTCCCGCAAGGAAGGGCTTGAACACTTATGCCCGCAAGGAAGCAATGGAGGGATTCTATGCCCGCAAGGAAGGGCTTGAATACCTATTCCCATAGGAAGAGGTGTATGCCCGCAAATGAAGGGCTTATTCCCACAATGGATTATGCCCCCGGGGCTTAAAGATATTTACACAGGCACTTGGAAATGCCTGCAGGATATGCCCGCAAGCCATGCCCATAGACTCACATGCCCGCAGGACTTATATGAGCCTGATGAGATCAAATTTATCTTGTTGATTCCATGTTTTAATTAATATCAAAAAGTGGTTTAAATTGTTAAAAAGATAACAATACTTATTCACCCCCCTCTCAGTATTGACCAATATTCCAACATGTCATTCGAAACCATGTCAAATTTTAGCTATATATGGTATACACCCCAATTTTGAGCTTCTCTTGGTTTTGAGAATAGTTCATTCTATAATAAATAGGGGAAACCACATGAAGGTGGAAGCTCTAATTATGCCCCCCCCCCAACATCACTCTCAATTTACCCATACCCAATTTGAAATATTAAAGAACATGCAACATACTCTATTATAAAAAATAAAAACATATAAATATAATCATGATATAAAATGTGCCTCTACTTTTCAACAATTAAATATCATTCATCTTCTTCTTCATCCAACTCAACATATGTATCAGGTTCTGGCTCAGAATAGATATTGATGAGAGGCTCATTCACATCAACATCATCATCAACGTCATCTTCGCTAATATAGCCATCAACGTCGTCAATGAGATCATTGTCTGCTACATTTGGATGATCAAACTCTTCAAATTCTTCATCTAACACATCGACTGCAGCCACCTGATCCTGATTTGAATCATCATCATCTTCGTGACTATCTTCATCATCTACATTATTATACTTTATTGGTCTTCCTCTTGGATCGTATCTAACAACGTATGGCCAACCTGCTTTACCTGGTACCTCTGAGTAAAATACTTGCTCACATTGACTTGGAAGAACATAAGGCTCTGTATCCGGTTCAAAAGCCCTTGTATTAACCATGGTAAATCCATTAGCATCCTCAATAACAGTTCTTTCAGGATCACGTTCATGCATCCGTAGCCTGTACCACTTCACCTCAAACAAAACTATTTTAAAGGAATTAAAATCACACTCAATTATGTCCTCCAAATGCCCATATTACCTATTCTCAATTTCTTTTGGATGTCTGTCACTTCTAGAGGAAACATTGGTGACCTTAAACACTGTAGTTATCCCACAATCCGAGGTTTTCATCTTATCGTCCAACATTTTGATACGAAATTTACGACCATTACACCACATAGACTTGTGATGTTTCAACTGCAACATTGACAAAAAGTAAAAAATACATTGTGAATTAATAAACGTCATATAGGACTTAGAAAATATATTTGAAAACTTAAACAAACCAAATACATTGAAAAAATGGGAAGTAACTAGAAAAATGTGGGTAAACAATTTACTTGCCTTTTTATCTTTTAAACCATAGGCTAAATCAACTTTCCTTTGCGACGTAAGATCAGGAAATTGTTGTCGATGACGATGAGTTCTTTTAGTCGTCTTACTGACCCCTACCGAAGTATTTTTCACAATCTTCTATCCAATGCTCCATCAAATCAAGGTTGTTTGCAATGTATAAATGTAAAGCATCCCACACTTGAGCAACTATATGAAAAAATAACAATTCAATATCATTAATTAGATATCATTAAAGGCATAGTTTAATATAGTTGAATATGCAGGATTAATAAAAAATAAAAAATCAGCATGAAAAAATAAAATTGGAAAAATATATGTGTAATATATTAATTCCACAAAATCTAATAATTACCTTTCACGGTCCTCATTGTACCTGTCCCTAATAGGAACTACCCTTCAAATTTGTTGATGGAGTCGAGATTCCAAATGCGAGGGACATCCATACTTGCTGCTAATTTAGGTATATATTCACTAATATACACCATGCATTGATATACCATATATCCCTCAACCATAGAACCATCAGGATGTGCTCTTTGTCTAAAAAATCCTTCAATGACTTCAACTACCTCTCCACCATCCACATCAACCTTGTGTGTACTAGTACACATAATTCAATCTCCTCAACTTGGTGTATGAGGTAGTGTTCTTGTGCATTGAAAAATGTTGGAGGTAGATAATGTTGCATTTCACACATTAGTCGGGGAATTTCTCTCTTCCAATACCTTATATCTTCTTTATGGATTTCATTTGATGAAATCCACCTACAAATGATGCAATAAAATAATATCAATCCATATATAAAATTTGTGGGAAAAACATAATATGTCAATAAGTTCCGCTACAAATCATAGACCAAGTACATTTTCCATATAAAACATTACTTATCTCATGTATTTTCCATTATGTTGTTGTCAAAGTCATCTGGGAGGGATAAAGGTAGAACGTACTGTATAAAAAAACACATAATTATTATTTATTTCCAAATAAGAGAATAAAATAAATAAAATAGTGCATACCAATAAGGAAATATATTATAAACTCATAATTACCTTAATGAATGTATGCCAGTCATGCATTTTAACGCCAACAAAATCACCTTTTCTCATTAAAATATTCTTTATGTTAGACGAAAACCCCATCGGAAACCTGATTTTTATGATGACCTCTTTTACAATATTGCTCTGTTGCTCCGTCAAGAACCAATAAAGACTAATATTCCATTGACGGCCATCACCATTAGAATTAATAATCACACTTTGCAATGCGTGATTAGCTTCTTGGATGTCACTAAAAATATTTCCAATTCTTTCTTTGTCACTCCTTCCATCTAATACTCGCCATAACAATTATGTTATGTTCTTCCCAATATGCATTGTATCAAACAAATGAACTATTTGTAGGTTCTCGTAGTATGGCAACCTATAGAATTGCATCGGGTAAATCTTCATTCCTCGTGGAAGCCCATTTGTGCCTTAACAACATTCATGAAACATCAACAAAATCAAATTAACACTGATTAATCAATATAGGTACATACCGCGCTGAACATAATTCACTAAAAAAGAACAAAGATTTATATAATATATGATACATGTTGAATGTGATTGTCAATTATGTCAAAGGAGTTCAGTGAATGACAAAAGGATAACGAAAGACATGATGGCAAGGTAAACTCAGTGAAGGACAAAGGAAGTAATGACATGGAAAGTATGATGATGTGGCATGTATGATGAGGCTGGAAAGACACATGATGTTGTTATGGTGCTATCAGGAAGTCAGTGTTGTAAACTGACATCCTTCTGGAAAAATATGGCAAGTTTGGGAAACTTTGGATATTGACTAAGTATGAAAAAGTAGTAAAAAATACTCTAAGATAATGCCCGCCATAATTCATGGTTTGAATAAAATGCCTACACCAGCATAGCAGGCTATAGCTTTTTGAAGTGGCTATCTAGACATGGTCTCGGTTTTCCTTAATCATTTCTGAGGAGAAATTTATAAGTCTTCCAAAATAGGGTTTCAGGATAAACCTTGGAGAAATTCTTCGAAATGGCTAAGTGTTAGAAAACTGGTCCAGGTGGACTTGGTAAAATGTCCGCCATACCTCATGGGAGAATGCTAAAAATTATCTGGAATTATCATGCTCTAGCTTGTCAAAGAGTCTATCCAACCATGGACTTAGTTTTCACAGAAGTTGTTTGATGACAAAGATAACAGCCTGCCAAAACAGGGTTTCAGGTTTCTTTTACACCAAAGTAGCAAAACTGCCTAAGTGGCCTCAGGGAAATGCCCACCATAGTTTGTGGGTTGAAGAAAATGCCCACACCATATGGTCATCTTGTAGTTTGTTTTTTCTACCTGACCATGTTCTCATATTGACTTAAAAGTGTCTTATGAAGAAGTTATGGATCTGCCAAAACAGGGTTTCAGGCAGATTGGACCAAGTCTAGGAAAGTGCAAAATTGTCTAAGTGTAAAATCACTAAAACTGCCTTAGTGACCTCAGTAAAATGTCTGCCATGTCTTGAGTGTGATGTCTTAAATCATTTTGAGAGTATGGATCTCTAGAATGTTCTTTGGTGCATCCAACCATGTTCTCAGATTGTCCAAAGAGTCTCTGAGGGGGAAGATATAAATCTGCCAAAAGTGTCTCTCAGCTTGATTTGCACTACTCTAGTAAAATGCCCATCGAGGAGAGAGAAAGAGGCTTCAAGAGGTGAGATTGGCTTAGATGAAGTCACCTTGTTGGCCTCTATCCATTGGGTGTCTCACACTTCAAAATTGGTGAAAATAAAATCTCATGTTACCCTAGGGTTTGACAATTTTTCTCCAAGTGTTGAATCAGTATGAAAAGGCCTTTTGGAAATGACTATAAGGAGGTGTCCTTGTGCTAATAAAATTCATAGGGTGACATAGATCTATTCCTTGTTGAAGTGGTTATCCACCCATGCTTTCATTTTTCCTTATGATGGTCACATGTGCAATAAATCAATCTGCCAAAGTAGGAAAAATATTGTTTTTCATATTCAGAAATTTGGCTAATTAGTATTGACCAATATTCCAACAATACATAAATAATTTGGCATAACTTGACAATTTCTATTATATTCCAACTTCCATAGGTGAGGTTTCATTCTTCATGGTTTTTTTCCATTCTCTTCGTTACCATTGAATTTTGCTTTGTATGTAGTTCGATACCTATGGTTCTTAGGCAGAAAGTTCCTATACTCATCAAACACTTCCTTTACTAAACTCCTTGAACGACGAGATTTTATCCTGGGACCGCAAAATGGACATGCAAATTTACCCTTTGTTTGAAGACCTACAAGATATATGAATTAGTGTAGCGAATTAGAATTACCATTTAAAATAATGCATGATATTTTCAATAGATATATATAATATTAAAGAACAAAAGAAAGTAACAATATACCACAAAAATGTGCTAACCCAAGAGCATCATGAATTGTCCATGCAAGTATTCCATGGAATTGAAATCGTTTTTTCCCTATTGGTCTAGAGATCTCATACATAGTGACGCCATCTCATAACTTCAACAATTCATCGATAAGAGGCTCAATATATGCGTTCATATCTTTAACCTGGTTCTTACCTAATTGGTCCAACATACATGATTAATTATATTTAGCTATACGTCGTTATATATAAAAGACATCATTATCATGCACGAAACAAATAAATGAAATATTTAGTGATTAGACTTTCAAGTAAAAAAATACAAATTAATTAAATACCTGGAACAATCATTGGCAACATTGTGTGCTCTCTCTTGATCGACATCCAAGGAGAAAGGTTATTATTTATAACAAAAATAGGCCACACTGAGTAGGTAGAACGAAGCTCTCCAAATGGATTGACACTGTTATAGGTCAAATCTGCACTTCTCCGTCCGTGATCACATTATGCTTTCGATCACACAAAAGGACAACATGGATTGAAGAGCTAGGTTGATCTAGATGATGTATGCACCAGAACTACCCTCTTCAGCTGAGAATTTCCCTGATTACCCTGATCTTTTGACATGTGTGCTACTCTTTGGGCCGTAAACCAGCGCACATATGGAAGTGTGCCCTACTTTACTCAAGGGAAACCAGTGCACATCTTCTAGTATGCCCTACTTTCCTCAAGGGAAACTAGCGCACACCTCAGAAAAGTTGTAAGCGCTTGTTGTAAAACACTGAAGTTGCGTACTGTGCACTACTATGCCTTGAGGAAACTCGCGCACATCTTAAGATGAAATCAAAAAATATATTAAGTTGACGAATTGGGATTAGTTGAAGTTGTTTTGCAACTTCCCCAACCTCCCAATCCAACCACCTCTCGATCCAAACTGCCTACCTTGTCCCATAAATACAAGGAGGATGCATGAGAGAGACTAGTCTCAAACTAGAGAACTAGACCTAGAAAGTATGCATTAAGGGTTGTTACGCTGGAGGAAAGTTCCAAGTCATTGTGAAGAGAAGGAGCCCAGGACTCAATTGCAGAAACATCTCGACACATTAGGTATATTGTACTGATTCATGTTTCTTTGACAATAAAAAGGTCGAAATACCCTTCCTATCCCAAATCAGATGTCTATTGGAGTGTATGTCTATTTGGATTAATATTTGATTATATTTGATGTTAAATTAATTTTTGATTTCATCATCTTTATATATAGTCAAGATATGCTGAGGAAGGTATCCTTTGTATTGCAGGTTCATCAAGCGGGAGATCAAGTGGAAGCTAAGACCAGCCGTCGGATAAAGGTATGTCTTTCGATATCCCGATCTCTGTCATTTGTAAGAACTAGTTGTAATACAATTAATGTATTTACTTGTCAACCTCGCCCAGTTGGTAGTGTCCATCTCCTCACTATAAGGTAGAAATCCTGAACAACAGACTGGCGACTCTGCTTGGGAGTAACTGGTAGTTATTCTGCTCTAGGAGACCTAGTTTTGGTTTTCTTCCAGCCCCCTTTTGTCATTTTTTTATTCTCTAAGAAGTCTTTTTAGGTCTCTATTTATTGCTCCTTGCTACTTGATTCATCTCAATTGTTGCTGCAGAGCCTGTTTTTTGTCCTTCTGTGACATGTGCGCTAGTCTTCCCTGCTAACAGTATCGCATACCACCTAATGAGCGCTTCTCTTTACACTGCACAGTAGCGCATACATCCGAATGTGTGCTGGTTTCTGCACTGCACAGTAGTGCATTTTCCTGTAATGTCCAGTTTTTTGTTAGGGTTTGATTTCCAGTGGTTTGTTTCCACTTCCAGCCTGTTGCTTTGCCTTCTTTACTGACCCCTGAGACTTCCATGTCTCTTTTGAGTCTTGTTGACCTCTCTTGAGTCTTTTTAGTTTGTTTTTGGCTGCTTGAGTACTTATTTAAGTGTCTTTACTGCTTTCTATCCCTTTTTGAAGTTCGTGCACTATTCTCCTTTGGACATAGCTGCATACTTTCACCCTAGTTGTTGTTGCAGTCATACAGGCCTCCATTCTTAATGTTAGTTGTCTATTGAAACTTTTAGAACACTTTCACTTTTTCTTATCCTTTCCATTAGGGTTTGACTTCAAGTTTGAGTCCTTAGGGTTGCTTTCGAAAGGTTGCTTGGTTTAGATACTTTCTGTTTGTCTTATCAGTTTAGTCCAAGTAAGTCAAATCTTTCTAGTTTTTTTTTTGTTGAGTCCATGTGTTGTTAAAGTCATTCTTGGTTCGCTTGCTTACTTTTTTCTTGGCTTAGTGTTTTCTTAGGGTTTTGATGCTTAGGAGCAACCTGTTTAGGTATGCCTTTCCATTACGAGTGTCTTTTTTTCTTGTTTCTTTTACATTCTGTTTCCAAGCCTCGAGTTTTTCTTTTGCAAAAACTTGGTAAGTCAAGTCTTCATCGAATCTTTTGATTCGTTTGCTTTGAGCCATTTAGATGTTTGTATTACTCACAATTTACATTTAGATCTTGCTTGCTTTTGTACAAGTTCTCTTTCTGTTACATTTATCAGAAAAGACAAAAAATTGTTCGAATATCTTAGTGGTAAGGTCTTGCATTATTTTGAGGTAGCATAGTTTGCTTTGAAATACTAAAAGAAAAATACAAAAAGAAGCTTGATTTTTAGGATTGCCTAGTTTCCGATTTTTGAAAGAATATAAACGGAAAAGAGAAATTTTTTTTTTTTCGTGAATTTGAAAGCATTACTTTACATGCACTTTACTTTCATAACAAACCATTCCACACACCGCACTACAACCCTTGAGTAACAAGTAGCCCTTAAAAAGAAACATTAATAAAATTTACTAGCAAGATTTTTCTTTTTAGGTATACACACCATCAACTAGCTTAGGCCAGAGTTTCAGACTTAAATCACCTTAAACGATCCGAAACTGGCTTCATTACTCAACAATCGTAGTACGACTTTCATTTACGTAAATCCATCTCTATCAAATAGTCCTGGGATGCTCTACTCAAACCAAAGTTAAGCACGAGGCCCTGGGAGATTGGAATTGTTGAGGATATCCCCTCACTTTCCTCTCAACCATAAACCAGAGTTGACTCGCGTACGGGGGTCCTTTCGGACTTCGGGCTTTGCTACCCTGCCCATGCATTTCGACTAGGCTGACGACTATCCCCCCAGGTTATTTTGTATTGATGGTAGCCTTAGTATCAGACTTTTAGGGCTTTACACAGGTAGAGTGGGTGGTTATTCCCACTTCACCTCGGACAGACGTGGAAGGTAACCCTTTGGAAGTAATCCCGGGAAGGCGGTTTGGTGATTTAAACGCTTACACCCAATGGACCTATGGAGGACGCCACGTAATTGACCGTCGATACTATGTTAGTCTGTTATGGGCCCTAATCATCCCAGACTTGCTTCTGAGAGTATTTTCCATTGTTTGCTTGGTTTGATTACTTAGGAATTTTTAGTGGTGTGCTCTTTGTGCTGCTTGTTTTTAGTTGGCCTTAGAGATTTTCTGGCCCGTTGAGCTGAAAACTATGGATAGCATCCCGGTGAGCACCGATCAAGGGACCCCTATTCAAGGGGATCCTTGTGCTTTTCCATTCGTTGGGAACATTGGTACTCCCTTAATGGCTACCTTGAATCTTCTGATATTCACTATAGGGCTACCGGTTTGGTTGTTTTCCACTCCGAACGCCTTGCATGCTCCTGATGCTTCTCAAGTAAGTGCCTCACATCAAGAGCATCAGAACCCTATGCCTTCTTCACCAGTAACATATTCTCCTCCTCCTTCTACCTCATGTGGTGAAATTAGTAATACTAGTAACCAGCAGTCTAAAAGGAATAGATGGAGGAAGAATAGGAAGAAGATGCCAAAGCAAGGGGGAAGCCACCCAGCCTATGAAGGTCATGCTGGGGGCACCTACCCAACCTCTGGTGGTCATGTTGGGAAAAGTCACCCATCCTCTGAAGGTCATGCTAGGGGAACCTACCCAACCTCTAGTGGTCATGTTGGGAGAACTCTTTCAGTCACTGGAAACCATACTGAACCTCACCACCCAGCCTCTGAAGGTCATGTTGGGGGCACCTACCCAACCTCTGGTGGTCATGTTGGGAGAACTCGCTCAGTCACTGTAAATCATATTGAACCCACCCACCCATGTTAAATTTTTAGAATTTACTTCAATCTTATCTAGGATCTTAACTGAGAGAACAATATGTACAGCAAATCTACAGCATATCAATCATGGACACAATAATGCAAGCACACAAGAGACACAGAGTTTACTTGGGGAAAACCATAAAGTTGAAAAACCCCAATAACTTCCTCAAAGATAGATAGAGCAATAATACAACCAGAATACAAGAGATAGTCTTCTCCTAGCAGCAGAGCCTCCTCCTCCACAAGTGCGCCACTCTCCAAAGTGTGAGTGAGAGAATAGAATGTGTAAAATGAGAGAGACACACTCTCTATTTATACACTAACTTGACTTGACCTTTACTCAACTAGGTCGGCCTCAACTTAACCACTTAACATAATGCTGACTGGGCCGACCCCCACTAGGGTGGTCTAATAACCCTTTGACCCACATGGCCGACCCCCAATAGGGTGGTCTAATAACCCTTTGACCCACATGACTTATACAAAGCTGACCCCAACAAGGTGGTCTAATAACCCATCAAGTATAAGTTACGACACTTACAATATAAATGACGACACTTCCGTATAGAGGAATAATAACATCTCTATAGGAAAACAATATACATATATGTGAAATAAATTCTGAAGTTACATATACATCAACACTCCCTCTTAACTAGGAAGGTATTTCTCGACACAGGTCTTCTAGCACAAGTCTTCTTCTCTGGATCATCATCACTGGATAATCGTCATCGAGTCATCATCATCGTCACTGCTGCTGCTATCTCAATCAATCTCTGAATCTACTCGTCATAGGAAGTTCTACAGAGCCAGTCCTTTTTCATACTGGATGTAGGCCCACCACCTGCAGGTCTTTGTCATCACTGGCCATACTGTGGAAACGTCGGGACTTATTACGTGCGTCACAAAACCTCGAAAGAGCACCCCAGGCTGTTACGAGCACACGGCTCTACCTATAGGGTCTCCCAGGTCCATATTATATGTGACCTCACCACAAAACCTCGCAAGAGCATCCCAGGCTGTTACGAGCACAAAGCTCTACCTATAGGATCTCCCAAGGACAGATTATATGTGGTCACCACAAAACCTCGCAAGAGCATCCTAGGCTGTTATGAGCACACAGCTCTACCTATAGGATCTCCCAAGGACAGATTATATGTGGTCATGGAAAAACCTCGCAAGAGCATCCCGGGACTTATTACGGGCACATAGCCCAACCTATCGAATCTCCCATGGACATATTATATGCCATAGGGCAAAACCTTGAAAGAGCATCTGCCAGATATCCCTGGGCCAAATTATATGCCATAGGAAAAACCTCGAAAGACTATCTGCAGATCTCCCAGGGCCAAATTATATGTCCTCCCAGAGAAAAACCTCGAAAGAGGATTTTCTAGATATCCCAGGGCCAGATTACATGCCATAGGCAAAACCTCGAAAGACTATCTGCAAATCTCCCAGGGCCAAATTATATGCTCATCTGCACAACCTGATCCACGGCCATAGAGTATCAACCTGATACTCACCATACATCATCCTGATGTACACATAATCATCCTGATCATCATCACTGCAACATCCTGCTGCATATCATCTAGAGCAACATCCTGAAGCTTGTCATCCATGATCATCCTGATCATACAATGCATCTACCTGATGCATACCAAGTATCTACCTGATACATATCATCATACATGATCCACCTGATCATACAATGTATCCACCTGATACAAATACAAATACATGATCCACCTGATCATACATGATACATATCAACATACATGATCTACCTAATCATACAATGTATCCACCTGATACATATACAGATACATGGTCCAAGCATCCAACATGATGCTTATGCAAAATACATACAAATAATCCAACCGATCATATCCAACATCCAACATGATGCATACATACACATACATATAAATGATCCAATTGATCAGAACCAGCATACAACATGATGCGTACATACATATACATGATCCAATTGATCATATCCAGCATCCAACAGGAGAACAAATAACTCAAACAGTAGCTTCCATAGCCATACTGCCTCACAACTAGCTAAACAGGCTGCAACATACTCTGCCTCAGCTGTACTCAGTGCTACACAGGACTGCTTCCTACTAAACCAAGAGATCACACCTGATCCCATACTGAAGTAGCATCCAGATGTGCTCTTCCTATCTGCAGCACTGCCAGCCCAATCTGAATCAACATAACCTTGCAGGTTAAACTTTTGATTCATTTCATACTTGAGCCCATAATCCACTGTACCCTTCAGGTACCTCAAAACATGCTTTACAGCAACCAGGTGAACACTCCTTGGATCCATCAGGAACTAGCTCAATGTGTTCACTGCAAAGCAAATATCTGGTTTCGTGTTCGTCAGGTACATCAAGGACCCAATCATCTGACGATACATAGAGACATCAACCGGCTGAGATGAAGCATCACAAAGAAGCTTCAGATTCGATGCCATAGGTGTGGCCATGGCCTTGCAATCCATCATCCCAAACCTCTTCAGGATCTCTACTGCATACTTCCCTTGTCCAAGGAAGATTCCATCTGCACTCTGCCACACCTCCATTCCAAAAAAAACAAATAGTGAAGCATCCCCAAGTTCTTCATCTCTAACTCGGTAGCAAGCTTCCGATGTGTGTCGGCAATCAATATGTCATCTCCTGTTACAAACAAGTCATCCACATACAGGAGTAGAATCACAGGATTCCCTTCCTCAACCTTGTAGTAAAGGTTGGAATCCGCTTTACTCCTGGTAAAGCCCAAACTTGATAGAAAGTTGTCTATCCTACCATACCAAGTTTTTCACATATATGACTCCCTTTCATGTGTCTCAGAACCAAGTGGCTGCTCCACGTACACTTCTTCTTCAACTACACCATTCAAGAAAGTTGTCTTGAAATCCATATGGTGTATCTTCCCTATCATCACTGCAGCCGGAGCAAGTACTGATCTAATGGAAGTGTATATGGCTACAGGAGCAAAAGTCTCTATGCTACCACCTGCAGCATGCTTGATATTGTAGCTTCTCTTGGAAGTCACTACAAACTCCCCTTCAGGTCTTGGGACTGCATCCCAAACATCTTTGTGATTGACTGGTACTCCTCTATCATGGCATTCTTCCCAGATCCTGGGAACTTCAATATCTTCAATATTTTCAATAGATAACTTTGTTGTTGAACAAATGTTGTAGTCCTTCTTTTGTAGGTGATAGTATATGATCTTTCCTACACAACAAGTTAAATTTCATGATTAGAAAACATCTCATAGTTTTCAGAACAAATTCTTACATAAAGAAATATGTCATACAGTCATGCAATTATTTTAGCCAATGCTTCAATACAACATTTATCCATATCTCGTAACTTTCTAGATGCCTTCCAATCTCTACCAGAACATTGTTAAGAGTGTGCACAACTCCCAACATGTCAGCAAAGAGGTTTCATTCTAGATAAATAGCAATGGAATGTTGTACAGTGCCATAGGCCACTTACCCATGTATATTAGTAGTATATTGTTCATCAATGCAACTATTATAATATGCATAATACACAACCTAATTCTAGGAACATAAGCATATACATCATTGAATAACATTATGTAAGAAATGACAATTCAAATACTTATCTTTGTTTGGTTGCTGGGTGGACTCCCTCTGAGTCTTTGCTTCCTTGCAGGAGCTGCTAAAGTAGCTTCTTCTACACCTTTCTATTGTGGAATGTAGAAAGATGGTCAACTCCCTCTGAATATCTGCATCCTTGCAGAAACTACTGAAGTGTGCTCCTTTGCTTTCTTGCAGGAACAACTGGAGTGTGCTCCCTCTTGATCTTTGCTTCCTGGATTACCTGTTCTTGAACTTACATACATCCTTAATCACTATGCATGCTTATCAGTATCATCATTGTGTTATCCTTGAGGTCTCATACATAATCACACATTTATTAGTATAATCTTAATACTATCAAAACACAATAATCTTAAACATGTATAGTCATGATCATTCACAGATAATAAACATTAGTATTCAAGGTTTCAGGGAAGTCTTCCTTTACTCATGCATATTCTTATTTGATCATAGGACTCTTCTGATTAGTTAATCATCAATGCATAAACCCGTGATTACTCAAACCTATACCTTCATGATTCTTCTGGTTAGTCATATCATCAATTATGGTAAGAAACATAATATGCATACAACCATGATTATTCAAACCTATGACTTCATGAATAATCATTATCAACAACACAACAGTATAAGATCCTAACACAAGGTAGGATTCTAGCTTGATATAGGAAAAACATACCTGGATTAGCATGCTAGCTAGTTATGTCTAATATACCCGCATAATGTCTTCTGGTTCTCTTCAGTGACTTGTGCTAGTAACCTGCATGTCTCATAAGTTAACCATTGTAGAACCAAGTTATACATACCTCAAAAGTAGATCTTCTATGTGATCCATGACAATGGATGAATCTTTGTCTTCATGTCACCATGAGCATATGTTCTTGAAGTAGAACATGATTTGACTTTCTTGGTGTACTTTTTGTGTTAGAAAACAACATAAACCTCATACAACATCACAATGCATTAGTACAATCATAAGTGTCAAAACCTTAATCAATGAATATCTTCTATTAAGGTGATACGACAAGTCCAGTAATTAATCAAGATTGTACTGTAATGATATGAAGACAAACATATGATAAACTTAACCATGAAACATACCTGTAAGCCATACCTGTCAAGATTGCTTGTAATCTTCTTATGGAAGACCTTAGCCTCATCTCCCTCTGAGACAGGAACTTCTTCACTTATGCAGGTGACCAATCCATCTTCTTCTAGGATTAACCCAATCCACTTGATTTGCAAGAATTGGACCTGGAGCTGGATTAGGGTTTGTCAGAGAAACCCCAAAAATTCAAACTTTGAATTTCAAACTTCCGAAAGGATAGAAATATGTGCCTTGATGAGCTAATCAAGCTGGTATATTCAGAATTTGAAAACTGCAAAGATTCACCCCTCGAAATTGCCTTTTAGATTTCCGGATTCACTAGGGAGGACCTTGAATTAGGGTTTGAGTTTCTCAGAGCTTCACCCAACCAAAAGATTTGATTCAAAACTCTAAGCTTTGAATTTTCTCAGGAGCTTCCAGCCGTGGTCACAGATTTCCAAAATTCCAATTTTTGCAGAAGCCCTAATTTTCCATCTTTCCGATCAAAGTCCCGAACTGGGGTTTGATCAAGCCCAGCCTTCTGCCCAACAAAAAAATATGATCTTGGTCTCTAAATTTCTATTTTGATGAGTAGCATCCAGCCGTGGTCTCTGATTACAAAAATTCCAACTTTCTTCGAAGCCCTAAATTCAGGAAGCCATGAATGAAGGTACTCAAAAATAATTCTGTTTTGACATAAATATGTACCTGATTGTTTCTGGTGTAACTCTGAACTTTTCGATCCACAGGGTCTGAAAATTTTCTTGAGATCACCCGGCCTGTTATCTTTCCATCCCGACAAGTCTGACCTCAATTGGATTCTCTGAGAGAGAGTTATGCCAAGTGTCACAACGTGACCTGTTTATGGGATAATACAGGAGAGCGAACTTGTATGGCATGCCACATGTCACTGGTTCCACTTATGTCTCTGAAAACGTTTCTTGAGATATCCCAACCTGTTATCTTTCCATCCCGATAGGTCTAACCTTAGTTGGATTCTCTGAGAGAGAGTTATGCCAAGTGTCGCAACGTGACCTGTTTATGGGATAATACCGGAGAGCGAACTTGTACAGCGTGCCACGTGTCACTTGTTCAACTTCGGCCTCTGAAAAAATTTTCTGAGCTATTACAATCTGTGTAATACCTGTCACTTTTTACTAAATTTCATTTGGAGCTTCCTATCCCAAGTTATGACCTTTTTCCCAAGGTCACCTTATTTTGACTTAGATCTGGAAGAGGCAGAAACCCTATATTGTACAGTTCATAAATCACAAAGTACAACGAATTAGAGGTTTTCCTTTGGACACAAGATACATGGGGATCTGATATTTGACCTGTAAACGTTTCATATCCGAAAAAATCGCCAAAACGGATTTATAGCGAAAGTGCTACGATGACTGGTTTTTGCTATATCAAGCCCTAACATCGTGAGTGCAACAAGTGTCATACATGCCATATCATGCCTTCTTTCAGGCTAGCTCTGATACCATGTTAAATTTTCAGAATGTACTTCAATCTGATCTAGGATCTTAACTGAGAGAACAACATGTACAGCAAATCTACGACATATCAATCATGGACAAAATAATGCAAGCTCACAAGAGACACAGAGTTTACTTGGGGAAAACCATAAAGGTGAAAAACCCCAATAACTTCCTCAGAGATAGATAGAGAAATGATACAACCAGAATACAAGAGATAGTATTCTCCTAGCAACAGAGCCTCCTCTTCCACAAGTGCACCACTCTTCCAAGTGTGAGTGAGAGAATAGAATGTGTAAAATGAGAGAGACACACTCTCTATTTATACACTAACTTGACTTGACCTTTACTCAACTATGTCGGCCTCAACTTAACCACTTAACATAATGCTGACTGGGCCAACCCCCACTAGGGTGGTCTAATAACCCTTTGACCCACATGGCCGACCCCCAATAGGGTGGTCTAATAATCCTTTGACCCACATGACTTATACAGGGCCGACCCCAACAAGGTGGTCTAATAACCCATCAAGTATAAGTTACGACACTTACAATATAAATGACGACACTTCCCTATAGAGGAATAATAACATCTCTATAGGAATATAACCACTTCCGTATAGAGGAATAATAACATCTCTATAGGAATACAATATACATATATGTGAAATACATTCCGAAGTTACATATACATCAACATTGGGTCCCAGATGAAACTCCTATCTATGTTGCCTACTAGATCATGTGGGCCCATACGTGTGTCAGCTTTTACAAACTCATATGTGAAGAGTTCATAATGCCCCTATATAAACTAATTTTCGATGAGGAACCTAATTGCATGTCAGACACTGCATTGGAGGTGATCAATGAGTATGTGGATTATTATTTTACACCAGAGGGTACTTATATTCGGATGTATGGAGGCACCAAGAGTCCTTCTTTGATGCCAAAATATGTCACAAACTATAAAGTTCACAAGGAAGCAGTAAGACCGGTTTTCATAAACGGAGTTGGACATTTTATAAATGAGAATAAGAAAGCTTCTTATCCTCCACTCCCTTTTACTATCAGAGCATATAAGTTTACTAAGGTCAAAGGTGCAGAAAAGTTTGTGAAGGATCTTGAAGCGTACCACTTTGGAGAAAAAATATTTATCAAGAATGATAAATTATAGAAGGTAGATAAACATTGTGCCTCATACAAGATCAACTTTGAATATACAGATCGTTTCCTTAAAGATGAAGAAGTGTATATAAGATCCATGAACATGTCAGAGTTTAACAAGCGATTTGGTAGGAAAGAAGGAACAAGTTCAAGCCAGAAAAAGAAACCTCAAAAGAGGCAGAACAAAAGAAAGCACAGGAAGAAGCCTTAGTAGCAGAAAAGGAAAAAAGGAATCAAGAAGAAGAAATAAGACAAAGAGAAGAAGAGTAAAGAATTAAATAAGAACAAGAAAAGGCAGATAAGGAAGCTGCTGAGCAAGAATAGAAAAAATTACAAGATGAAGCCGACAAGAAAAAGGAAGAAGAAGAGAAGATCAAGAAAGTTGTGGAAGAAAAGAGAGATCAAGAAGAAAATCAGAATCCACAAGATATGGAAGTAGACAAACCAGCTGACCTGGAAATAATTCTTACGGGAGGGCATCTCCCATTAGCTGAGCTTGGACTCACACCATTGATTCCTTCAAAGAAACATTTTGTAGCCAAGCTTGACACCATTGTTTTTTATCCTAAAAGGAAGACCATCCTAAGGAGATCAGAAAAGAGACTGAAGATTGGTACACAACCTGATATTGTGACTGTGCAGGAGAGTACTCTAGTAGAAGGTACTAATAAAGATCCAAAATTCATTGCTTTTGTGAATATTGTTGCATCACGAGCTAATGCAGACAACGTGGACAAATTACTAGATGATTTAGAATGCAACAAAGAAAAAATGCTCAAATTAAAGGATAATTTAGTACAAGCCGCTCGAAGTGAAGGAATTGAGATGAAAAGAAAGCGAGACACCATAGAAGCAGAGAAAGAAAGACTTTTGTTGGATTATCAAGGCCTTGAAGATGAAAATGATTCTTTAAATGTACAGCTAGTGATTATGGAAGGGGGAATAACTGATTTCCAATATCGAATCAATGAATTAGAAGGAGAGGAAACTAAGTTAAATCAATAGGGAGAATCCTTGACGATTGAAAGGTGATCTCTACAAGCTCAGATGGATGAATGGATTAAAGAGAAAGAGTCATTGATGGAACAAGTTAGAATTGCTCAAGCACAAAAGCATGACATGGCACCATTCTGTGAACATGCTTGTGAATTACAAAAACAAATTTTCTACTCCCAAGAGTTATTGACATAAGAGATTTATGAATTAAGAGAAATTATGGATAGAATGAAACAAATTTCTGCGGAAGGTGCCACTATAAAACATAAACTAGTAGACACATTTAATAAAGTGAAAAAGCTAATTGGATGGAAAGGGAGGATCCAGAAAATTTATGATCACTTACCTAAAAGAACAGATGTTGAATTAAAGTTAGATATAGCTCTCTTAGAAAGTTGTCGGAAGTCAGCCAAGAGAATACAAAATCAATTACAAAGATCAGTTCCAAAGTGTGAAGAAATTTATCATGCTATATGCCAAGCGTATGAGAAATGCCATATTCCAATCCCTAAAGCTATCGATGAATTGCCATCCAAAGAACAATGCTTAGTAGAGTTGAGAAATAGTTTGGGGGCAGATTTGAAGTACATTAAAGAGCTGGGCATGCTCACTACAACGGATCTTTAGCAGCATGTGGTACAAGCAACTCTAAATGCATAGTTTCTAGGAGAAGGTCACTAGGAAACAACAAAGGGACTAATAGACATAGTCAAAGAACTGTCCACTCACGAAGTTGCTTTAAAGTTATTAGAACCTCAACATTTAATTTGATATCTTATGAAAGTGACCTTTGGGACAATTATATTTCAAGTGAAGAGAATCCTCTAGCAAATTAATGTAATTTGTAATTTATTAGCTATTTTTGGTTGTGTAACCACAAAAAGTGGAAACCAAAGGGTAAGAGTGAATGTGAAGTGATTAGTCACATAGAGACAAATTTTTTTAAAGATAAATAGGAGGGATTAGAATGGGAAAGGGCTTTTGGCTGGTGTAATATAAGCAAGTAACATTTTTGTATGAGAGTTATTTTTCTGCTAATGAGAAAGAACTATTTTGCTTGGTGAAATCTTACATGGAATTTGCATGGAATGTTATAAATTAAGGCACATAATTACTTCTTCCCTCGTTCATATTTATGCTGTGAGATATTTCTTACTTTATTGGACTATTCTAATGGTGTATGAATGATTTTATCGATTTCTGTTACAAAATGTGCAAATGTCTATGTAGAATTGAGTAATGAATGAAATCAATGAATATCAAAGCTATCTTTGTGTAATCATTTTACTATGATTGTGAACATTTTATTTCTATCAGTTAACTGTTGAATTTGTACTAGCAATATCAGATATTACTCATATTTTAAAATTCGCTCCTTGCAAGGATATATTAGTTTAATTAGTTAAAAGATGTATTTTATTATAGTAGTTTTAATTGATTGATAAGGTAGAAGTGATAAGACAAGAGGTAAGAACCCGCACATCACTTGTGAGGCTTCTACCTATCAGTCAAAGTTTTATGGATTATTAGGATTAGAGCATTTGCATTTGCATCTCCATATATAAAATATAAATGGTGGTCCAGACCACAACCGGAAAAGATTATTTCGAAAGAAACCTACAGTAGCCGAACCATTAACCGGATGGATTCCCCATTTCCAAATAGTGAATAGTATAGTTGGGACTTTTCATTGGAGAGAATCCCTACTGTCAACGCAAGGATTTTTCCAGGCGCCAACAAACTCTTCAGTTACCTTTTCTTTCCTTTTAGAGTTTTCTTATGAAAATATCCATAAAATAATAATTAATATTATTTCCATGAGAGATTAGAAGTTAGCCCCCCCTTTCTAATTGGAAATTAGGAAAAGATTTCCCAGATTCCTTGCTTGCTTTCTTGATAGTTACTAAGCCTTTCTCTACCTTTATTAGCAAAAATTTGGAAACTTCTGCCTTTCTTGCTTTCCTACTTTTCAGCTGCTTTCCTGCTTTTCAACTGCTTTCTTGCTTTATGTTGCTTTCCTGCTTTTAGCTGCCTTTTATGTTTTTAGTTGCTTTTCCACATATTTCTTGAAGGAAACAAATCATATGATCTTATCCATCCTCTTATGCATCCTCTTGAGCCACCTAGACCATTTCCAACTCATTATCAAATATTAGAAAATTAAATATTCACAATTGTGGTCCTACATCACCCTTTCATGATTTGATTTAATTACACAAGGTAACTATATGCCAAAATTAATTCTTTGATTAATTAATTAATTTCCACTTGAACCCATGGGAATCTAATGGGCTAGTGGTTTCTCCATGGTGCAATCAAAATGGGGACATGACAAGGAAGCATGTAGCGCCATCACGATATTAGCATGAATTGTCATCATTCTTCTTCTTTATGCTGATGATATTGTTCTTATGTCAAGATGTCCCTCTGACCTTGATAAGCAATTGAGAACTCTGAAGGATTTATGCTTTAACATGGGAATGACTATTAACACCAACAAAACAAAAGTAATGATTATCAAGTCCAAGAAGGTCACTTATGATAACTTTAGATAGGACAATAACAACCCAGAGGAAGTTTCTTCCTATAAATATCTCGGAATTGATATTCATCACAAGCTCAATCAGAACTATAGCATTGAGAAAAGGATTATTGTAGGATGGAAAGCTTATTTTAGACTTGAGAACAACTATAAATCAACTCACCTTGTGACGTGGGATAAAAAGAAGTTCCTCTTTGACACTCTTGTCACTTCCGTTATCTTGTATGGTTGTGAAGTTTGGAGGTGTAACATATCTAGAGAATCCCAAAGAAAGATTGAGCAAATCTAGAAGCGTTTTATAATGTATAACCTCAGAATTAAAAGCAATATGCCTTATCCCATCCTTCTTATAGAAACATACCTCCCCTCCATAGGGAGCATCACTATGACAAGGTACTTGATGTACAAGTGCAAGATAAATGAGATGGGAGACCAAAGACTCCCTAAAATTGCTTTAAATTCCAGTCAAGACTAGCTACGGATCAAGAAAGATTGGCATAGAGATAACAGATAACATGGCTTGGTTAAATCGTTGGGGGATAGACGAAAATGCAACTTTGTAAAACATCAATAACATTAAAAGTATTATTACATCTAAGTTTAAAGAAAAAATGTGGGGCAAAAAGGATTTAGAGACTAAAAGGAAGCTAAAATACTACAAGGAGGTTATTGACCCTGATCTAGAAGACCAAAAGTATCTCTCTATTCTAACTAGCTTAAAGAAAAAAAACTAACATAGCGAAATAAGGACAAACTCTCATGAGCTTCATAGTGAAACAGTGCGCTGGACAATTCCAAAAACATCGTGAGAGGATAGGATTTGCCATCTCTGTGTGAGCAAGAGGGTTGAGGATGAAAGTCACTTTCTCTTAGAGTGCCCTACATACAACCACATTAGATAGCAATTTCCCAATCAAGTTATTATAATACTAACCTCTCTAATCTTCTAAGTTGTCAAAACTATGGTGATCTCAATACACACCTTTCTAAGCTTTTTGAGCATAGGAATAATTTGTTACAACAAACAAAGTAATTTCTTAAGGTCCAATAGACCAAAGTTGGTCTCAGTCGACGTTAAATATCATCATCATCATAATATTTGGATTTCATTGTTCATTTTTGCAACTTGACATATTTGCATTTGGTTCAACAACAGCACTTGTATTGGATTTATCATACTTGGAATCCATGGCTCTCTTTTGTCATTTGGCATACTTGCAGTTGGCTCAGCACCAACACCTGTTCCCATCACATAGTTTTCATTGATTCCATGTCCATTTTCTATGCTTATACTTAGAATCTAGTTGCCAATTTAGAAAATTTGTCCTATCTAGAATTTATGGTGCTTGGCCCTTTTCCCTACACAAGTAACAAAAAAATGTATCCTTTTGTACCTGCAAAAAAAGAATTGCTAATGCAAAAGCAATGGAAAGGTTGATGCCTCGTAAAGTTGAAATAATGTTCATAAAAAACTATGGCATGGCACATACTCTGTATAGAAGATTTAAGGCTAAAATATGTTATACAATGTTTGTCTACTAAAGTTGAAATAATTTTCATAAAAAATTATGGCATGGCACATACTCTGTATAGAAGATTTAAAGCTGGGGTCCTTCTAATAGGTGGGGTGGCTGGGGTGGTTGGTTGTGGCTATCCCCACCCCAGATTGAACCCCATACCATATGTCTAACGATGCCTTCGCCTGGAGCACGCACGAGCTATTCTATCTGTGAGAAGAAAAAAAAAAGATTTAAAACTAAAATATGGTATACAATGTTTGTTTACTAGATACAATTAATAATACTCATGCCAACTTCCTATTGAGAAAATGGTTTTTATACGATTTCCAGAATTCAACTCAATTAAAATTGAAAAGCAAAAACTTGCTTTCATGAACTCCAGCTTTAGTATTTAGTGCTTCTTTCTCTTATTCCAATAGACACGACATGCAAAAAAATCTATTCCATAATTCAAAAGATTTTTGGGCATTTCCGCCTCATGGCTTTGATTATTTTTTTTGTTTTTCAAATTGATCTTCCTCTGAATAAATTTCTTAAAATGTAATTGTAAACTCTCTCCTTCATCTTTCTTTTTAAAATTTTATATATCAGTTTTGAGTTTTTACGTTTAGTAAACATTAATATTTAAATAAAACATGAAATGAATTGAAATATTCCCTTATAAAGTTTAAATTGGTTTTAGAATACCTTTATATCCTATAGTTTAGTTTTCTTAAAAGTTAAAAGTTGGTCTTCTGAGACCAAAGTACCACTTCTTCATCCTCCAATCGAGTCAAAAAAACTTAATCACTATAATGTATGTTTTAAAATGCAACCCGGTTGGGCAGGCTTCAAATTTGAAGCCTTTAGGTCCCTTCAGAGGCCATTTTACACATCATAGAAGGCCACTTCAAAGCAAAAAAAATTTAATTTCATGGTAAGCCCTTCAATAATTAAATTAGCCACTACTGTTTAAAATTGCAATAGAAGGGTAGCTTCAAATTTCACCCATCAACAATTTTCAGTGGGAAATTGGGAATGCGGCTACTAGCTAGGTGACTTGGGAGTGGGACTCGGTTACTCTCCAATATCCACGTGTTCGATCATCCATGGATCATGGACCATTGGGCCTCTAATAATATCATTTACCAACTTACGTGGATGGGCTTACACTGAGCAGCCCATGGCTTGAACGCTTCCAAGTTCTTGTGTTTGTAGCGAGCGCTTACGTGTTTAACACATTTAATGGCATCACCAAATTTATTAAACCTGGTTGGTGGCTCATATGTGTTGTTGGCAGCGGGCTTACCAAGTTACCAGTTATAACATACCAATTTGTGAATGCTGACTCCGTGAGTTAATTGAGTATTCAATGTATAATATATTATGTTAATGTGCCCCGAATTTGGCATTTCAGACAAAATCCACAATCTAGAAACTTCTTGTAATGTTGCAGGTTGTTGCTCCCGCCCGTGGCCCCTACCTATAGCCCCGTGTTTTCTTTCTTGTATCAAGTTAATCCTACCGTCTACGGCTCCCAGCCTCACACCATGTGTTTTCTTTGTTGTATCAAGTCAATCTTGCAGCTCCCGAGTCCCACCTTGTGTTTTCTTTGTTGTATCAAGTCGATGCTCGCATTCCATGCTTCCATGGCTCTGACCATCAATATGTAATATTACAGGAATACAAACAAGCTTTTTCTTATACCCCTACTCCACTGTGGTTGAGCTACTTCCAAGTTCCACCTACCCTATCTCCTCCAGTCCTCTAGGAGAGTTTGCGGAGCGAAGCTGGAAATGCCAGCTTGCCATAAACATATTTAAAGAAATTCATTTTCTTTGAGGAGCTCAACTTCAAGGCTGACTAGATTGTTGACATCCTATGAATTTACAGGTATGCACATCATTTTATCCATTGATGATCCCATCAATTATTTAAAAATTTTGTTATTTGATTAAAATTCTGTAACTTCAAAGTTCAAACACAATATTATTATTTGAATGAAATTTTGTTACTTCAAATGGGCCTTGAAGGCTTCAAATTTGAAGCCTCGACCCGAGAGTGGGTTTGTCACAAATCTCCGTCAAAGGCTGTTTAGAACGACATTTATCAATTCCCAATTGTAGAAACAACAACAATTGCTTATTTCTTCATATGTCCTATGTATATGCATATATATGATTCCATGTACTCCTTGCCTTTCCCTATTTTCCATTGTCGCCCGATCGAAGCTCTTGAGAATTTAGCTACCCTTTAACTTTCATGAAATGGAGGGGACAAGGAAGACCATTTTTTTAACTCTAAAACCGAGTGCTTCCCTGTTCAGCTGCCACTGGACACAGTTGCATCCCTATGGGAACAGGTGTGCACAATGCGCCCCCCAACTTTACCAAAAAGCCCGGGGATTTGGGGAAGTTCCCACGCTGCCAACCTCCATGCATCTAGTTAATGAGTCAGATCAAGAATCCATACTTTGTATCTAAAACTGTATTACATGAGCTACTTTCCCCAATTGCTCAGTCATCGAATCGACACCTTCCTCTAGTACACGGTTTAAGATTCTTGGTATTTATTAATATGAAGCCCACTGATGCTACTACACTTACAATCCGTATTCGACTGTATGAACTGGGACAAAAATGTTTTTGTAATCTTGAGTTTTAGAATGACAGTGCTACTTTACCTTTTGATTTTGTTGCCCTTATCGGTTGGTTTGGAAAAAAATATGAACTTCAACCATATAACAAGAACTTCAACCATCTATGCATCTCCTCTCTACTTGGTCTACCTACGTTTTACTTATGCTTCACAACCCATCCTCTACTCCATCATACCACAGATTTAGTATGTATAACGAGATTTAGGGGGGGGAGCTATAAAGAAGAAGCATACAGGGTCCATAATTAGCTATTGAGAACAAAAGTTGCTTGGAGTTGGATAGTTCTCTTTGCTCAATTTGGGAAACTGCTAAGATGGCAAAGGTGGCATAGTGGCCTAGAGACTGAGCCACTAGATCGGGGCGAAATATGGTTGTGTTATATGACATATATAATGTTCAGTGCTACTATATCCACTGCAAAATAAAGCATCTCTACTTTACTATGTTAGTAAACATTGAAATTTTGATGTACTATTACAAATGAAAAGAATAACTTATTTTTACATGGCAGCATTGAAGGGTTCAATATCTCATAGCCCTTCAAAGTGAAATGGGACCCCACCTTTCAAATTTGATCCCTGCCGGGCCGGGAAAGAAATTGGCTCCTTTCACGGATTATAGTGGCAGCTTTAGAGGATTTCGTCAAACTCTCAGTTTCGCATAAATGATGGCCGTAATGATAGTGGCAGCTTTAGAGGATTTCGTCAAACTGAGTTTGACAGAAATGACGACAGTAATTATTGTAGCAGCTGTATAGGATTAAATGAGATGTTACTGGTGCACGTCTTCTCATCCTCGTTCACCGCACACCAGTACCACTACCGACACATAAAGGAAACACAGAAGTCAAGAGTTTGGCAGGAATTAAATGATATGATACGTACAACTTAGATGGCTGTTTGGACGTTTTAGGTTTAACTTAGAGTAGAATTTGTGAGTAGATTAATAGGCTTAAGTTTATGTTTAGCAATTGAAATGATTAATGTATATTTTATTTTATTTTATTTTATTTTGAGGTAGTTTAAAGATGAAATGATTTTGTTTGGTTTGTTTTGAGATCATTTTTCTTCAATCATTATTATATTTATATTTAATAAAAAATTTAAAAGAAAATCAAAATTGTTTAATAGTTAGATAATTTTTTTTTAATTTTAAAAAATGATAAATAATATATTTAATCATAGAGTAATGGTTATAGGATATTAATTGCAATATTGGAGTTAAGCAAGGTTGTCTCCTCTTCCTTATAATTTTTGGAATTTACATTGATAAGCTTGAAAGTTGTTTAGAAGAAGTAGAAAGTTGTTTAGAAGAAGCAACACGACCTTAGTACGAATAACAATCATGCTTCTTCTTTATGTTGATGATATAGTTCTTATGGCAAGATGCCCCTATGATCTTGAGAAGCAATTAAGAATTCTCAAGGATTTATGCTCCAATATGGGCATGACCATTAACGCCGACAAAACAAAAGTCGTGATTATCAAATCCAATAAGGGTACTTATGACAATTTTGTTTGACAATAGAAACCTCGAGGAAGTAACTTCTTATAAATATCTAAGAATTGACTTCCACCATAAGCTCAACTCGAACTATAACATCGAGAAGCGGATTAATGGAGGGTGAAAATCCTACTTCGGTCTAACAACTATAAATCGACAAACCTTGTGAAGTGTGACAAAAAGGAATTCTTCTTTAAAATGTTCATCACTCTCGTTATCTTATATAGCTCTGAAGCTTGGGGATGTATCATTTCCAGAGAATCTTGGAGAAGAATTGAACAAATCCAAAAACGGTTTATTACTTATAATCTTAAAATTAAGAGCAATACACCCTATCCTATTCTCCTCTTAGAAGCAGGGCTCTCCCCCATTGAAAGGATGGCTATGATTAGATATCTAATGTACACGCACAAATTAAACAATCTAGAAGACCACCGACGTCCTAAAATTGCTCTTAACTCCAGCCAAAACCACCTTTGCCTCAAGTGGGGGTGGCTTAAAGATGCCACGGTCTGGTTAAATTATTGGGGAATTAACGAAACTGCCACCTTGCAAAATAACAATAACACTAAAAAAAATTATTACTTCTATGTTCAAAGAGAAATGTGGCACAAGGGAGATTTAGAGGTTAAATGAAAATTACATTATTATAAAGAGATCATTAACTCTAATCTTGAGAATCAAAATTCTCTAAACCTATCTTAATAAGCTCAAGGGAAAAAATTAACATTTCCAAGATTAGAGCAATCTCTCATGAGCTTGTTAGTGAAATGGGGTGTTGGACAACCCAAAAAATGTCGTGGGATAAAAGGATTTGCCATCTTTGCGAGTCTATTAGCATTGAAGTTGAAAATCACTTTCTCCTAGAGTACCCTTCCTACACCCACATTAGATCTCAATTCCATAATCTTTGCTCCAGTAATGACCTCTCTAACCTTCTAACTCGTCAAAACTATGACAAGCTAGAGACGCTTTTTTTAAAGCTTTTCGAGCATAGGAATAATATTTTAAAACAAATCAAATAATTCATGTATTGTCTTTTCTCTTAAATTTTGATAGAACAAATTTGATTCAATTTTAATGGACATTAAAAACTATCATCATCATCAATAAATTCAAATATCATATTTAGTAGCAAAGCATCATCAAATTTCAAACATTTAAGAATTGATGTACATAAGAAAATATATTAACTCATATACATAAGAAAATATATGATAAAAGAAATCAAGTAGATAAACATCATGCATCTAATTACAAAACATTTACTACATGTATCAAAATATTTTTGTTTGATTTTTTTTAACAAATTACATAAAATCTTAGTATATGCTATATAGTTAAATTTTAATATATGTTATATAGTTAAGTACTTTTAATGAAAATGATTAGAAGTGAATATGCAATTTGAAAAAAAGATTCCTTGTCCAATATAGTGAGAAATAATATTTAATTAAATTTGAAATTTCAATTTTTTAAAATGTAAATTAAATTTATATATATAAATTTTTCCTTATAATAATTTTATATATTAATTAATTTTTTTTATATAAAAAAGTTGTTAACCATAGTAGTAGTTAGTAGTAATAGTTACATGGATAAATGGAATTATATTACTTTATATACTACATTATAAGTAAAGTAATTCAATTAACTTTAAAAAATAAATATGATCTTTTATTTACTTTTAAATTCTCGGGTAATCTAAATTTTTTTTCAATATAATGCTATAGAATGACACATTATTCTTATTCTAATGTTTTTAAATTATGTTTAATTTTCTATAAATTTATGTAATATCATGAAAATTAGTGCTCTAACTTTGTAGTGGATAAGTTGTGATTCAATGAACTTTTTCATTCAATATGAATCTTGTATGCCTTCTGAAAAACTATCAAATTTCTTCTTTATAAATCTATTATAATAATTTTAAAAAACAATATGTTGAGAATGTTAATAATTATAAATTTCAAAAGCAATCAAGTGTTTAATTTATAAAAATTAAGATAATAAAATAAAGTTTATATAATTTAACTATAAAAAATTTCTCATATCAATAAAAACTAATATTGCAAACCTTGATAAAAAACAATCAATTTTTTTCTTTATAAATCTATTATAATAATTTAAAAAGACAAAATCTTTAAGATTATCAATAACTATATTTAATTTATAAGCAAATAAAATAATACAAATGATTTTTTTTATTTTTATTTTTATATTTAACCATAAAATTTTTATCATATCAATAAAATCTAATCTTTCAAACCTTAATCAAACTTAAAACAATTTATTATCATTTTGAAATATTAGATTTTAAAATTTGGAAATAATAAATTTCATTTTCCTAACATTTAATTTTAATAATGTATTAAAATAAATTTACATATCAAATTAATTACTTTTAAAATTAAAAAAATCCATTTATAATCTTTATTTGAAAAATATTTATCTACAAAACAATACATAACAATATATATATATTAATTTACTCTCAAATTTCAATCATTAACCAAACTTATAATACATTGCAATCTCTTCAATATAGATTGAGTACAGACTTATATGGATTAAATTACCATATTCATAATATTAAAAAATCTATTCATAATATTTAATTTGAAAAATATTTATCTACAAAATAATAAATAACAAATCATATATATTAATTTACTATCAAATTTCAATCATTAACCAAACTTATAATACATTGCAATCTCTTCAATAGATTGAGTAGAGACTTATATTGATTAAATTACCATATTCATCCATGATTCATAGAGTTTATTAGAGACTTATATTACCATACTCATCCATGATTCATAGAGTTTATTTTTATGAGAGATGAACGTTTAATCTTATAACAAATATTTCCTATATATTGAGTAGAGACTTATATGGATTAAATTAGCATACTCATTCATGATTCATAGATTTTATTTTTATGAGAGATGAACGTTTAATCTTATAACAAATATTTCCTATATATTGAGTAGAGACTTATATGGATTAAATTACCATATTCATCCATGATTCATAGAGTTTATTTTATGAAAGATGAACGTTTAATCTTATAACAAATATTTCCTTTGGTCATTTGAATTAGGTTTTAACAGAATTAGGTTTTATGAGTAAGAATGAAGCTCAGTTTTGATCAAAATTTTAAATTTTAATGGAATCTTTGAGTTTCAGCAATACGAAATGAACAATACGATTCGCCGGATTGGTAAAACGGACATTCCTCATGTGCTAGCCATTATTTTATTTGTAGAGAGCATCTAATGGATCCTTCCTTCTCTTAACAGGTCGTCTCTGAACTCCATACGGCTCTTTGGTTTATCGAAGACAGAGGATTGTTCTCTTATTAGTAGTACGTGGAGTATCTTCAACTATGCGGCAACAGACATCACTTCACATCAAAATTTCATCAAAAGCTTTGATGGGAAATGAAAAAATCCCTAGGTCGCCGAGAATGGAATAAAACGTCAACAAAAGATTTGATGGGAAATGAAAAAGTCCTAGAGGCCGTGGAGAATAGAATAAATCTTTCAACAAAAACCTTTGGTGGCAAATGCGAAAATCCCCAGGTCGCCCAGAATAGATATGGTTTATTTGATTCCTGACTTTGAATTCCTGTGATAGAGATGGTTTATTTGATTTATGCCCTTGAAGTTCCTATCTTTTATATTGTGCAGATGCTATATGTCAGAATTCACGTGGACGCAACGTGCCTGCATGTAATCGTTGTACAACCTTGGTTTGGCAAGACCGTTGTACAAAAGAATATGAACCAATTATGTGACTAATAAAATCTGTTTCAAGAACAATTAAGCGAGAGGCATACCATATTCCCAAGAAATCAAATCATATGGATCTTCTCTCCTCTCCGGAAAGCCAATAACTCAGCGAACCGGTTGATTATCAAACTGTAAGTGGCTGATGAAATCGACTTGTTCAAGAGAAGATAATATGTGAAAACGTGGGTGAGCACGTTTCATTTGGTTTGGTAGCTCGTGCTGTCGTTAACTGTTGTAGCCCTCACTGTTAATCTTCAAAACGACATGATTGTATTGCAATTGAAGACCATCTTTTGAAATGTTGTTAGCAACCTGGTTGAGTTCTTTGTAGATATGAACAAACTGAAGTTGTGCAAATACACCAGCTACAATCTGCTTCATCTAAGTAGCAAGTGCGTAAATGTTAATATCATGTATAATGAGATTGTTATTCACTCTGCTGCATTACCAGCCTCCAGCGAAGAACGATATGTTCGCCCTCTTATTAATCAGAGGAGCTCTCTAGAATCACCAAATATTTAAAGGTTGTCACTAAATATTTAAAAGTTCTGATGACCAAGTAAGTTTTAAAAGAAAGAATAATGCCATTAACTCATAAATTTTGTTTGTTCCCCTCCCATATTTTCACTTACTTTGGAGTAATGGTTTTTAGTCAAATGTAATACACCAGCCTAGATGGAAATCTTAGGTTTTATCAAACTTAAAGAGAGATCAAATCTCCGTATTGCACTCAAGGAGTTATTCAAGGAAAGCTAGTAAAAATAAATTACTATAGTCGACATAAGAAATAGAAATTACACAATCTCCCTTATATTTACTTTTTACTTTGTATTATTCTTTTTTGTTTATGGCCCACATAATATTTATTACTTTTTACTTTGTATTATTCTTTTTTGTTTACTTTGTATTATTTTGTTACTTGACAAACACTCGACAAAAGTTACAAGATCTCCCTCATATTTACTTTTTACATATTTACTTTTTACTTTGTATTATTCTTTTTTGTTTATGGCCGACATAATATTTATTACTTTTTACTTTGTATTATTCTTTTTTGTTTACTTTGTATTATTTTGTTATTCCACAAACTCGACAAATACTCGACAAACACTCGACTAACAAGATCTCCCTTATAAGTGTTCAAGAATACCCATGTAGTGTTCAAATAAACTCCATGGATAAGATCTGTCCACCAAGAAGTGCCCAACCGATCAAGTTGGCATTTGAGATGTTATGTCTAGATATGAAATGATAATAATGCTAGGGCTTGCGAAGAGGTATGAAAAGTGGGTATAATATTTTCTTCAAACATAACTGCATTCCAAGTTAATCAAATACCCCTTATCCACTAATAGGGTTAGATATCATGTTTCCCAATATTCTTTCAAATTAAACCAATGGAGAAAACATTCACCTTTAAACTCCTTACATTTAATTAAATCAATTAATGGTATTTTCTCATGGTTTTCCATTCCAACATTTGGTTTTACTTTTCTATATTTTTTATTCACAAGTAAAAAGAAAATACAATCTTAAAGTTCTTTAGAGTACTTATAAATTTTTTTTTATATCAAGTATTAATATCTCAATAGTCCAACATAATATATTGTTCAAGCATCTATACCCTCTATTCCACTTAATCTACAAAAAGTTGTTGACAATCATTTCAAGGTATTTCGAGAGATCCCCATAGGTATTCCAACTTTTTGAGATCATGACCATGTGATTCACTTGAAACCAAAAAGTGTACCACCTCACATTAGACCTTACAAATACCCATATGCACAAAAGAGTGAGATTGAGAATATGGTTTAGGAGATGTTAGAAGCTGACATCATTTAGCCTTAGCCAAAGTACTTTCTTTGCACTAGTGGTGATGGTTCGTAAAAAGGAAGGTTTATGGCATATGTTTCCATATTATAGAGAGCTCAACACGATGACCATTAAAAATATGTTTCCTATTCATGTCATTAAAAAAATATTAGAGTAATTACGAGCAATTTCCTTTACCAAGTTGGATCTCTGTTCATAATATCATAAAATTAGAATGAGACAATAAGACATTTTGGAAATAGATTTTAGAACAATGTTTAGGTCATTAAAATTTTTTGATGATGTCATTTGGCCTTACTAATGCACCCTCCACTTTTCAAATCTGAATGAATTCTATTTTTAAACCTTTACTTCGGAAATTTGTGTTAGTATTTTTTGATGATATACTAATCTATAGAAAATATTGGGAAGAGCGAGTACAACATGTTCACATGGTCTTAAAACTATTGGAGGAGCAACAACTATATGCCATGCCTTCTAAGTGTTCCTTGGGGTTCAAGGAAGTGGAATATTTGAATCATATTCTATCTCATGAAGGTGTCAAAGTGGACCCTAAAAACATTCAAGCTATAATGGAATGACCAACTCCCAGAACATTGAATAAATTTAGAGGAATCTTAGGATTGATAGGCTATTACCGCAAGTTCGTTAATAATTATGATCAAATAGCAGCACCTCTAACAATGTTACTGAAAAAAGAGGCCTTTTCTTGGACTCAAGGAGCAACCAAATATTTTGAAAAACTTAAAATCACTATGTGTACAACTCCTATTTTAGCCACACCCAACTTCACAAAAACCTTTATATTGGAATGTGATGCCTCAAGGAATGGAATTGGTGTAGTTTTAATGCAAGAAGGAAGACCCCTTGCATTCAAAAGTTTCCAACTTAAGAAAAGAAGAAACTTACTCAAACTAATTTATGAAAAGGAAATGTTGTCCATATTGCATAAAATTAAGAAATGGCACCCTTACCTAGTAGGAAGACACTTCAATCACCACTACATTTGGGGTCCCAAATCGATGTTTGGAACAACATTTAATGAAAATATAAATTTCCAATGTCTAACTGAAGTTGAGTGGGTGGAAAATTGAAGGGAAAATCTACTAAATTTTCAAGACATGTCTCTTAAGCGACGTTCAATGGCAAACATGGCTTCAACGATGCTAGGGAGCATCGCTTAAGAGAAACTAAGAAGTGTAGCTTACGTAATGCTCCACGGTGTTGTTTAAGCCACATTTTCCACTAAACGCCACTTAAGTGATGTACCGACTATCATCATTGTGTTATCCTTGAGGTCTCATACATAATCACACATTTATTAGTATAATCTTAATACTATCAAAACACAATAATATTAAACATGTATAGTCATGATCATTCACAGATAATAAACATTAGTATTCAAGGTTTCAGGGAAGTCTTCTTTTACTCATGCATATTCTTATTTGATCATAGGACTATTCTGATTAGTTAAATCATCAATGCATAAACCCGTGATTACTCAAACCTATACCTTCATGATTCTTCTAGTTAGTCATATCATTAATTATGGTAAGAAACATAATATGCATACAGCCATGACGATTCAAACCTATGACTTCATGAATAATCATTATCAACAACACAACAGTATAAGATCCTAACACAAGGTAGGATTCTAGCTTGATATAGGAAAAACATACCTGGATTAGCATGCTATCTAGTTATGTCTAACATACTCGCATAATGTCTTCTGGTTCTCTTCAGTGACTTGTGCTAGTAACCTGCATGTCTCATAGGTTAACCATTGTAGGACCAAGTTATACATACCTCGAAAGTAGATCTTCTATGTGATCCATGACAATGGATGAATCTTTGTCTTCATGTCACCATGATGATATGTTCTTGAAGTAGAACATGATTTGTCTTTCTTGGTGTACCTTTTATGTTAGCGAACAACATAAACCTCATACAACATCACAATACATTAGTACATTCATAAGTGTCAAAACCTTAATCAATGAATATATTCTATTAAGGTGATACAACAAGTCTAGTAATTAATCAAGATTGTACTGTAATGATATGAAGACAAACATATAATAAAATTAACCATGAAACATACCTGTAAGCCATACCTGTCAAGATTGCTTGTAATCTTCTTCTGTAAGGCCTTAGCCTCATCTCCCTCTGAAACAGGAACTTCTTCACTTATGTAGGTGACCAATCCATCTTCTTCTAGGAGTAACCCAATCCACTTGATTTGCAAGAACTGGACCTGGAGCTAGATTAGGGTTTGTCAGAGAAACCCCAAAAATTCAAACTTTGAATTTCAAACTTCCGAAAGGATAGAAATATGCGCCTTAATGAGTTGATCAAGCTGGTATATTCAGAATTTGAAAACTGCAAAGTTTCACTCCTCAATTTCGCCTTTGAAACTTTCGGATTAACTCGGGAGGACCCTGAATTAGGGTTTGAGTTTCCCGGAACTTCACCCAACCAAAAGATTTGATTCAAAGCTCTAAGCTTCGATTTTTCTGAGGAGCTTCCAGCCATGGTCACAAATTTCCAAAATTCCAATTTTTGCAGAAGCCCTAATTTTCCATCTTTCCGATTAAAGTCCCGAACTGGGGTGTGATCAAGCCCGGCCTTCTTGCCAACCAAAAAATCTGATCTTGGTCTCTAAATTTCGATTTTTATGAGTAGCATCCAGCCGTGGTCTCCGATTACAAAATTTCCAACTTTCTCCAAAGCCCTAAATTTCGGAAGCCATGAATGAAGGTGCTAAAAAATAATTCTGTTTTGACAGAAATATGTACTTGATTGTTTATGGTGTAACTCCAAACTTTTTGATCCACAGGGTCTAAATTTTTTTCATGAGATAGCCTGACCTGTTATCTTTCCATCCCGACAGGTCTGACCTCAATTGGATTCTCTGAGAGAGAGTTATTCCAAGTGTCGCAACGTGACTTGCTTATGGGATAATACAGGAGAGCGAACTTGTACGGAGTTCCATGTGTCATTGGTTCAACTTCAGCCTCTGAAGTTTTTTTCCTGAGATAGCCCGACCTATTATCTTTCCATCCCGATAGTTCTGACCTCAATTGGATTCTCTAAGAGAGATTCATGCCAAGTGTGGCAACGTGACCTGTTTATGGGATAATACAGGATATCACACTTGTACGGCGTGCCATGTGTCACTGGTTCAACTTCAGCCTCTGAAATGTTTTCTTGAGATAGTACAGTCTATGTACTACCTATCACCTTTTACGAAATTTCATTTGGAGCTTCCTATCGCAAGTTATGACCTTTTTCCCAAGGTCACTTGATTTTGACTCAGATCTGGAAGAGGCAGAAACCCTATATTGTACAGATCATAAATCACAATGTAATGTCCCCTCCTATCATACCAGCATGATAGAGAGGATCATTGGGCTACAACTGGGCATCTAGCCCCATGATCTTATTCATAAGCATTCAGATATTAAAACAGGCATATAAATGTATTAATAACACAGCAGAAGTAATTTCAAACACACATTCATCATACATTCAAGATATCCATCGATTGATAATTGCAAATTTAACACAAGGGAATACTTATCTCAATAAGGTAGTCCCAAGCAACTGGCTATGCTTCTGCAACGTTCCACCCAACCGTAGGCCAGTGTGCTCAATCTCTTAGCACCACTGCCACCCCCCGAGCTGGGCATAATCTCCACAAGGAACTAGGGAACAACAGGGTCTCTCATAACCATAGATACTCCAGCATCAGACATACCAACCAGCAGTTGGGTTTTTTTGAGGCTGCTAGGAGATGGATGCACATAACAGCAAAAGAGTAAGTGCTGGGCATGAGAAAAACGATTCTAAAGTGAAGTTCCCAAGAATGAGTTTCTAACAGTTCCAGAAAAACGTGGGCAACCAAAAACGAAAGGGAGAAAATGGGAAATCAACCCCAGGAGAGCAGATTCGTTTTCAGAAGAATACTCATGGGCATTTCGTGGGCAAAAACGGCCTCCATAACCCCAAAAACCGTGGCTCCCTTCTCCCCAGCCAATGAGCTAACCAAAAATGAGATTATGGGCATGGAAAAACGCCGGAGATGGTGAAAAACGTGAAGGATAAAACACCCATAGGCTCAGACTGCGTGAGAGGATGAATGCCATGGGTGTAGAATGGCTTTTGGGCCAATTTCGTGGGGGTTTTCTTGCCCAACAAGCAAAAACACGATTTTCCAAGTTGATGGCTTGCCCATGCATGAAAATTGACAGCCATACCTCTCCCATCCCAAGGCATTCATTGTCTCAACCAATTCTTGGAAGAATTAAATGATTGGGTGCATGAGACCAAGTGGGTAGTTGAGAGTTCATGGGTTTCCTCAATGAAATGGCTTAACACCATAGCTCAAGGGTTTGGTTATTCCCCCCCCCCCCCCATTCCTTGTAAAGATCATGCCCCCATCTCTTCGTTGCATTGCGTAGCTGGTTGTGGGTCTCTTTCATTAAATTCGTATTTACATGATGTCTGATTTACAATCGTGCCCCTCTAGCACAAGATCCATAGGCATCTATCTCTTTAATTTTCGGTACATAAAATACTAAATCAATGGTGGGGCCTTGGCCTTGAGCTCCTCACCATGATTAAGTTACAATATTTACATCATTTACAATATTAATGCAATAGGGTCAAGCTGGGGACATTACATTCCCCTCCCCTTGGAATAACACCGTCCTCGGTGTTCCAATACTTCGGAAATAGATACCCTCTTTACATATATCCAAAATTCACAAAAACTTTGCAGATCTGCCCTGCATTCTGTTCTTTACATTGTATTTTTAGGACCAAGTCCTTTGATCTTCACGAGCTGTTGCTGCTGATTCGAATCTTCTCGCTCATCCATAAGTCTGAAAACTTTATGGCTGCTACCCTCTTGAGGTTCTCTTGTTGGGCAGTTGCAGAGGTAATGATCCCCTTCACAATTCCAACACTTCACGGGTTGCTTCATCTTTACTTTCTCAATTTCCTTTGAGTCTTCCCACCTGGAGCGTTTCTTAATCAGACGATTGGATGAATGCTTCTTCACTGATCCACTTTTCTTTCCCTTGCTGATTGCGTTCACAATGCTTTTTACCTCTTTATGCAGACGAATAGAGTCCTGCAAGACCTTGTGGTTCATCTTGTTCTGCTGCTTTTGCATCTTGAGCATCTCTCCAAGATTGTCTTGGGTCTTGGCAATTGTTTGAAGAAGACTTTCAGCCAATCCTAATAGCCCTTGGTCTGCCTCCATGGTCAATGGAAACAACTGACCACACTTTTCTCACTAGCACACCTGCCTGCACCAACTGCAACCAATTGATTCAATTTTCACCTGTGAAATTCATCATTACAATTCTCGTTAGGTCAAGCATAACCCAAAATATTAAAAATCAGTCAATGGTTTTTCCCCAGTTGACATGGATAGTCCATGCCTTACTCATGAGACTTCCACACTTTTCATGCTTGCCTAACATACACATGAATTCCTTCATGTTCATCCATTCACAAGAATTCATTAATTAGCATTCACAATTCACTTTAATCAAATACCACACCTTTACTTTCAGTCATGCATGCATTCAGCATTTTTTTTTCTAATTCTATAATTGCATCAATAAAAGGGAAAGAGAGAGCAGTAAGAGTTTCTCCTTTTAGTCTTGTTCCATTTTGGAACCCACGCCACCGCTGTGGTTTTCATGCTCCTGTCCTCTTTCACTTCAACGTGAATGCTTGACATTCCCTTCTTGGCTATGACACATAGTGTCTATAGTTTATTCTGGACCTCTCAACCATGGAGTTCCTCCACTTGGTTGGTCTAACCCTTGGCTGCTAGGACTCACACAGCTCCACTAGCCCCATTTTTCATTATTGCTCATACTGAGCTCTTCAAGGTGGTTACATGTCCACCTGCATCCTTAAGATGCTTCAAGGTTCTTGCTTCCAACAATACCTACGTTGGATGTCTTCACTTTATCCCACAAGATCCTTCTTTGCTTCCCAAGCATTGGGTTTCCCGTGGATACAACAATGAATGTTGGGCCAGCACGTAGGCTACTCCACAACCATTCTAATAGGAAATACCAGGCCAGTACGCTGACTGGTTTCATCCATTGTTTAAGGGAATGTTTGGCCAGCACGTCGGCTGCTCCACAACATCAAGTGGTTAATGTTCCCACCAACTACCCTCTGAATTTTCCGAGAATTTTATAGCTCCAACCAGTTACTCTCTGGATTTACCAAGCATTTATATCTCTTTCCAAGGTCCTTGTTTCCTGTAATGGCCAAGGTTTCCAACAAAGAAAACAACAGCGTATTAGCTTGGTTACGATAAGATTCGTACCTGAAATCTTCATTATTCCAAACAAGAATTAAATGAAAATGAATACTTATCTGTATTGTGCATTTCCTCGTTACTCCACAGGTTTCCTTCTCTGCTTTACAAGCCTTGATCACCTGTGGGGTGGATGTTTGGCCCGCACACATGCTACTCCACAACATCATCCGAATAGGCAATGCCAAGCCAGTGCGCCGACTGGGTTTATCAGGCATCCCACAAATCAGTATGCTAAGCCAGTACGCCGACTTGGTTTATCAAGCATTTCAAAAATCAGTATGCTAAGCCAGTACGCCGACTGGGTTTATCAAGCATTTCAAAAATCAGTATGCTAAGCCAGTACGCCGACTGGGTTTATCAAGCATTTCAAAAATCAGTATGCTAAGCCAGTATGCCGACTGGGTTTATCAAGCATTTCAAAAATCAGTATGCTAAGCCAGTATGCCAACTGGGTTTATCAAGCATTTCAATAACCATTTCCAAGCCAGTTCTCCGACTGGGTTTGTCAGGAAATAACACCTTTTCACCAATACCTCCACAACATGCAAGTAACCAATGCCAAGCCAGTACACCGAATGGGTTTATCAGGCATCCAGTAACCTTTCGCCACAACTCCCAAATAACCATTGCCAAGCCAGTACGCCAACTGGGTTTATCAGGCATACAACAACCATTTCCAAGCCAGTACACTGACTGGGTTTATCAAGCAATATGAACAACAAAATATGATTATGTGGCTCCTTCTCTTGTGCAACCAGTGGTTCCCTCCAGGAACTCCATAGAGGACTCACTTGACTGCAGGCTATCATGGCCCCACAATACCCACTCACACTACACAAGGATGATACCCCTTTCTGCAACATAGCTGCTCGGGCCTATCCATCTCTTCTAGTGTCCTTTAGTGTGAGCGTAGAAAGGTTACCACTGCCCATACAGTCCTCTTGAGCACCCTTTCTTCACTTTGCCTCTTACGTGCAACATCAAGTTGCATTTGTATAAGCTGTTAGCACAAGAAGGATAAGCAGACTCATTAGTAATGGCTGCTCTAAAATCGTAACCACATTTCATAACATTCGCTATCAAGTATTGAAACACCAGGAATGCGTCCATTCCCTTTAGGGTGTAATCAATATTGAAAACCCTAACATGACCCAGCACCAGAAAAGGTGTGCACCCCCTTTCCGATGTGTGCCATGTAGGCCCTAATCATACTCAAGCAGTCTGTAATGATATACATAAGATAGAGCATGTTCTGCACATTAACCATAGTAATTTAGACATGAATGTTCTTTTCTAGGGTCACAGAATACTCATTCATTTTGCAGATGTGCCTCACATGCCTTCTGGGCATAGCTTTACCATCTCACTTTCATGGTTACCGTCATGCGGTTTGGCTGAGACATTATCAATGGCGTTTCACCCGAAACCCATTTCCAAAGCATGGGATCCTTCCCATCTAGTTTGGCTTCCGCAGGCCATCACACATGATCTTCCCGCAATGTGTCATCCTGGCACACTTTATCAAATAGCCAAACAGTCAGCAACATTTAGCAATAAGCTTCAAATATGATTGTTCCATAACCAATCAATAGCATTAATAATTAAATTCAATATAAATTTTACAATTCTGTCTCCTACAGAAATTGATTTGCTTAGCAATGAGGCTATCCTCATATTGTTTGGCTCCTGTAAGTGGCATCACTCTGCCCGTTATGGTCTTATGCCTGCTGCCATACATGAGCATCTACTTACAGCACGTCCTCCTGACACATTTTCATATAAGCCAAACAGTCATTAGCAATTATTAGCAAATTTTCAAATCCGAAATATTTACAAATCTGATATTTACAACCGTTCTCACTAACAGAACTTATATCTCTTAACCATGAGATTCCTCCTCATAAGCTCAAGATCAAATTTCACAGTCATATCATTCATAACAACCCATGAAATGATCCTCAAATTATCATCAATTCATCATTTCATTCATTATTTATTTTGCAATGACATATGTATCATCCCTATGCATTCATACAATGCATCACAAGATTTATAAAATCTCTTAATGCACATCTACTCAATGCTACTTTGCATTGTTTCATGAGTACTATGCATCCAAGCATATTATGATCGAAACATGACTATCTCATATAACTTGCATTACCATAATCATGACCACCAGTCCTCACTTGCTTTGGTTATCGAGCACATAACCATCATACACATGGCATGATATAAATTCATATGAATGCATTGAGATTTCTAAACAGTCATAGGGTGTAAGGATCATTTCCTTCACTTACCCACACCTCACCAAGCTTGGTAGGTTAACAGCCCCAAGCGGTATTTAATATCATATGCAAACTATCTCAACATAAGTCAAACATAGTTGAAGAGATCTTACCCATTCCTTTTCAACATTCATGCAATTTGGCACCAATAATCATTACCTGCATGGTTACCATTAACATCGCCTGATGTTACCTGATCAATTGGCCTCTTACCAAGGCTGCTCAGTCCTTTTGCCAACTTTATGATCATAGATTTGTTGCACCATTCTTTCTACATAAGGTTGTTGGCTTCATGCAACAACATCCTCAGCACATTTAGCCATGCTCTTTGGTTATCTTTGGTCCTACAACCAATACCAACATCAATAGTGATTATCAACCACAGTATTCTCCATTAGTGGTTCATTGCATATGCAGACTTCATTATTCTACCAATATACAATATCCTATTTATGCACAAGCATTTCCATATGCATTATGCACTGTTTGTTAAGATGCCATCTAGTGCATATACATCTATGTAATCCTTTACATTTTTAATGCCATATGACAATTTCATAATTATAAGTACGATAACAAACAGAGGTTTAGGAAATTCTTCCCTTTTCGATCCCACATCGTAACCTGGAATTCATGTTCCATATCATGCAATTGTAGAAATTGCCCATATTGACAACAAAATTTGTTTGTCAAAACAGCCGCCGGCACTCTTCTGCACTAAATATATATAATATATGCAGACCTCATTCAAACCCTGGTTATGTATCATTGTTCCCTGCTGGACAAGCTTTCCAATTCCTGTCTTCATGCTTCATTCCGACACCGGGTGTGGAAACTGCATCTTTTAAAAAATGACAACTTTCACCCCAATTCTACACATTTTACACAGTTGCCTTTTTGGTCTAGAATGCCAACTTTAGATACCTGTGGAAGAAAATCTATGAGGAATCACAAAAACGTTTCTATCGGGCGGAGTTAGTCCATATAACAGTGAACACTCAACAATTCACGGATTTCAATTCCGATGCACCATTCATCTTCTATGAATTTCTGGGTTTTACTACTTCTCACTTTTCACATTTTTACAAAATTCCAAATTTTGGGCCAAAAATGGCTATCTCCCAAACGGTGCATTTCTGGAAAATCTTCGTCTAACGGAAACTGTCCATATTAATGAGAATATGAAATGTCTAGTTCAGTAAAATTTTTGATTCCCATATCTAGGGTCACTTTTGCTGCCTACTAGCTTTTCAAAATCCCGAAAAAGTGGCCCGGAACAGTGCTTTTTGGTCTTCTTGATCACCCCGACTTCACATCCTTTGGAGTTTGGCTCCCAGATTCTGAACTTAACATAGTGCCTGCTTCAGGGCCGCGCCTGATCAATTCCAGCTCAAACCGACCTTCCGTCAAGCCTCGGGACTCCGTCCCTCAAAAGTCACTATTATCCATTTTCTGTCAAATCGGAGTGTAATGGGCCCGGGGTCTTCACTGGTTCTTTCATGGCCTCTGTCAATGGCCTCCGAGCCCCACAGAAATCGTCCCATTCCGAGCCCCGATGCTCCCCCTATCCAAAAAATGAGTTTTTTTTTTTTTTTTTTTTTTTGCCTGCCGCCATTGTGGGGCGGTTCACTGAATGCTCCCGGTTGGCTATAGCCTTCCGCAAATTTCGGGCTGGTTGGCTGTATCCTCTCGCAGTTGCGGACCGATTGGCGGAATGCTTCCGCAGTTGCGGAACGATTCGGCGAAGTCTTCCGCAGTTGCGGAATGATTCGCCCAAGTCTTCCGCGATTTCGGAAAAGATTTCCTTCCAAAATTTCGGAAGAGAATTCCTTCCGAAATTTCCTTTGGACGCCGGGCACTTAGAAATTTTTCTACTTTTCGGAGCATTTCACCGAATTTTTTCGCGTTGCGGGACAACTCGCTGTATCCTTCCGCAATTGCGGAGCCGTTCGTGGAACCCTTCCGCAGTTTCGGAAGACTTTCCCGAATCCTTTCCGAAACAAACCTTTAAACAAAAAATTTTGAAAACACTTAGAAAATTTTTCCTCCTTTTTTGGAGGAATTCGTCGAATTTTTCCGCGTTGCGGGACAACTCGCGGAATCCTTCCGAAATTTCGGAAGAGAATTCCTTCCGCAAATTTCGGAAGAGAATTCCTTCCGCAAATTTCGGAAGAGAATTCCTTCCGAAAACTTCCCTTCGCAATTTCGGAAAAACTCGTGGAATTGCTTCCGAAATTTCGGAAAGATTCGTCGAATGCTTCCGCAGTTGCGGAAGACATTCAGGAATTCTTTCCGAAACAGTCTTTTAACAAAAACTTTTTCAAACAGACTCTAAGCAAATTTTTCAAACACTTAGGAAAATCGAAATCTTTCTTTCTATCAGAGATGACTGTTATTGGATTTGGCCCATAGAGGCCCAATGCTGCAACCAGCAGCTCTGATACCAAATGTAATGTCCCCTCCTATCATACCAGCATGATAGAGAGGATCATTGGGCTACAACTGGGCATCTAGCCCCATGATCTTATTCATAAGCATTCAGATATTAAAACAGGCATATAAATGTATTAATAACATAGCAGAAGTAATTTCAAACACACATTCATCATACATTCAAGATATCCATCGATTGATAATTGCAAATTTAACACAAGGGAATACTTATCTCAATAAGGTAGTCCCAAGCAACTGGCTATGCTTCTGCAACGTTCCACCCAACCGTAGGCCAGTGTGCTCAATCTCTTAGCACCACTGCCACCCCCGAGCTGGGCATGATCTCCACAGGGAACTAGGGAACAACAGGGTCTCTCATAACCATAGATACTCCAGCATCAGACATACCAACCAGCAGTTGGGTTTTTTTGAGGCTGCTAGGAGATGGATGCACATAACAACAAAAGAGTAAGTGCTGGGCATGAGAAAAACGATTCTAAAGTGAAGTTCCCAAGAATGGGTTTCTAACAGTTCCAAAAAAACGTGGGCAACCCAAAACGAAAGGGAGAAAATGGGAAATCAACCCCAGGAGAGCAGATTCGTTTTCAGAAGAATACTCATGGGCATTTCGTGGGCAAAAACGGCCTCCATAACCCCAAAAACCGTGGCTCCCTTCTCCCCAGCCAATGAGCTAACCAAAAACGAGTTTATGGGCATGGAAAAACGCCGGAGATGGTGAAAAACGTGAAGGATAAAACACCCATAGGCTCAGACTGCGTGAGAGGATGAATGCCATGGGTGTAGAATGGCTTTTGGGCCAATTTCGTGGGGGTTTTCTTGCCCAACAAGAAAAAACACGATTTTCCAAGTTGATGGCTTGCCCATGCACGAAAATTGATAGCCATACCTCTCCCATCCCAAGGCATTCATTGTCTCAACCAATTCTTGGAAGAATTAAATGATTGGGTGCATGAGACCAAGTGGGTAGTTGAGAGTTCATGGGTTTCCTCAATGAAATGGCTTAACACCATAGCTCAAGGGTTTGGTTATTCCCCCCCCCCCCCATTCCTTGTAAAGATCATGCCCCCATCTCTTCATTGCATTGCGTAGCTGGTTGTGGGTCTCTTTCATTAAATTCGTATTTACATGATGTCTGATTTACAATCGTGCCCCTCTAACACAAGATCCATAGGCATCTATCTCTTTAATTTTCGGTACATAAAATACTAAATCAATGGTGGGGCCTTGGCCTTGAGCTCCTCACCATGATTAAGTTACAATATTTACATCATTTACAATATTAATGCAATAGGGTCAAGCTGGGGACATTACACACAAAGTACAACGAATTAGAGGTTTTCCTTTGGACACAAGGTACATGGGGATCTGATCTTCGACCTGTAAAAGTTTCAGATACGAAAACTTCGCCAAAATGGATTTATAGCGAAAGTGCTACGATGACTTTTTGTTTTTCTATATCAAGCCCTAGCATCGTAAGTGCAACAAGTGTCGTACATGCCATATCATGCCTTCTTTTAGGCTAGCTCTGATACCATGTTAAATTTTCAGAATTTACTTCAATCTTATCTAGTATCTTAACTGAGAGAACAACATGTACATCAAATCTACAGCATATCAATCATGGACACAATAATGCAAGCACACAAGAGACATAGAGTTTACTTGGGGAAAACCATAAAGGTGAAAAACCCCAATAACTTCCTCAGAGATAGATAGAGCAATGATACAACCAGAATACAAGAGATAGTCTTCTCCTAGCAGCAGAGCCTCCTCCTCCACAAGTGTGCCACTCTCCAAAGTGTGAGTGAGAGAATAGAATGTGTAAAACGAGAGAGACACACTCTCTATTTATACACTAACTTGACTTGACCTTTACTCAACTAGGTCAGCCTCAACTTAACCACTTAACATAATGCTGACTAGGCCGACCCCCACTAGGGTGGTCTAATAACCCTTTGACCCACATGGCCGACCGCCAATAGGGTGGTCTAATAACCCTTTGACCCACATGACTTATACAGGGTCGACCCCAACAAGGTGGTCTAATAACCCATCAAATATAAGTTACGACACCTACAATATAAATGACGACACTTCCGTATAGAGGAATAATAACATCTCTATAGGAAAAAAATATACATATATGTGAAATACATTCTGAAGTTACATATACATCAACAACCCAGCCTCTGGAAGTCATGCTGGGGGCAGCCACCTAGCCTCTAGAATTCATGCTGGGGGCACCTACCCAGCCTCTGGAGTTCATGCTGGGAGCAAACTTTCAGTCAATGCAAATCATATTGAAAGCATGTCTTCAACCACTGTTGCTCATGTTGAGGACTCATCATTGATCACTGCTGGTCATATTAATGACAAGTCATCAGTTACTGTGAGTCATACTGGAGACACTGAATCAACTAGTGCAAGCCATGCTGAAAAAGTTGACATTGTCGAAAAACCTAATAAACAAAAGCTTAAGATCCCTTGTAAGTTTTGTGAGGGAGACCACCTGACCTATTTGTGCCCTGTACTTCCAGAAGTGCAAAGAGTGTGGTCCATAGTTCAAAAGTCTTTTGCTTCTAAGCAACCAGCCACTGCAAGTCATGTTGGGGGCAAGCTGTCAGCCAATGCTAGTCATGCTAAGAGTATTGTTGTTGTAAAGGAGTCTAAGATTATAGGATGCAAGCCAAAGTCCCCTTGTAAACTTTGTAAGGGAGATCACCTTACTCACCTTTTCCTTGCTATTCCAGAGGTTCGGAGAGTGTGGTCCATGTCTAAAGGATCCTCTGCTCCTGAATTGTCTATAGATTCCCAACAGCCGGATCAACCGTTAGTTGATGAAGTGGTTGAACCAATGCAATATTTGGTCAACCCCACTCTTTCTTTGGAGAGTGAAATGATCAAATCGATGCAATCTTCAATCGATCCCATCAGTCCTTTGGAGGTTGATGCACTTGTCCCTGAAGTCTTCTGCATTACCAGTTCAGATGTTTATGAAATTGGGGGCACTTCATCCGTGCCAAGTGAACCCCTACCAAGCTATGGGATCATTTCCTTTGATTGGAATAGTTTAACTGAGCCTCACCTTCCTTCTGCTACACCTTTTCAGATAAAGGTTGATATCGGCAACCATGCAGTTCATTGATGTATTGTAGATGAAGGAGGCTCTGTTAGTATCTTATCCCCTTATGCTTGGAGAGATTTAGTTTTTCCTAACCTTGTTCCAGCTGTTAATTGGTCGTTGACTTTCGATAAAAGACCTAGTGAACCATTGGGATTCCTCCTCAGGTACCTATTACTTTGAGTGGAAAAAACGTCTTAGTTGATTTTATGGTTTTAAAGGATCCTATGGATTTTGATATGATCCTCAGGCGTGATTAAATATATGCTATGTAGGCCGTGGTGTCTACGCTCTTTCGTGTGATGCATTTTCCTCACAACGAAAGCATTTTCACTATCGATCATCTTACATTTGTTGATTCCTCTTATTACTGTTATTGGACAATCCACTCGAGCGGACGCAAGCAGGATCTCCCTAGCTCAAAGTGAGTCTAGAACAAATAGAATAGACTACTAATGCATTTCCTAGATCTACTTAAGGATCGAGTACTAGATGCCTTACCTTTCACTTTCACAATCCTTTCTCTTGAATGTTACTCCACGTCTCATGGTTGTCAGATCCAATGCTGCAAGACCTGTTAAGACAAGAAACAAGAGAAACCAGTAAAAGACATCTATACAATAAGATATCTAAGTAAACAGTTAAGCAGGTGAACTACTCAATATCATTACGCACATGAACAATATTGGTGGAAAGCATTTGTATTACTACAAATAGAGGAGTACATAATAGATATATAGAACTACAACCAAGGCTTAACGCTATAGCCCTTCTCCGACAAAGCCGATTGCCATATCCTTCCAAGGAAGTATGAATTCTCTAATGGGTGAGTGGAGATGTTCTAAAAGTGATTTCACCAACATGTAGATACCATAGCCTTCCTCCCTTTGGGATGGGAGTGAGATTCATTTATATAAGACTAAATGGATAGGGTATGGATAGGATAGGTTGAGAGATGGTAGGAGAGGCTTAAGGGATCTTTCCAAAGGTTTAGGAATCGAGTGCCAACTCTTCCAAGAGGTTAGGGATAGGGTCCCAAGTCAGCAAGCTTCGAGATGGACCTCGAAGAAGCTATTTTTTCCATCTAACTGACTTCGTCGCACCTTGTAATGGAGCAAGGTGAGACGTCGCATGTTGCTAGTGTGCAGCCTGTGACGACCCTCCAAAACTTAGCACAATTGGGTACGAATCCTCCCAGGATGATTACTTAGCCCAGGTATCTTTAAGGGTGTATACACTGAATCTTATGATGAGTATATTTTGGGTGTAACAGAATGCCCCCCAAAGCATGAAGCTGTTGAAGATAGGCAGGTGAAGTGCTTTGATAGAAGTAATGGCAATAGACTTGTCAGACGAAGGACACTGCTGCAGTACAACTGACTCTGAACTGACAATCTCATATGAAGTACAACATGGCCGCCGACCAATACATTGCAGATCCATGGTAGTGATGACCTACTGAACACAATCATGGCTACTAGACACAAGTGTAGATCCATGATGAGATGATAACACAGCCACGACCAATACAAAAGTGGATCCATGTGATATAACTCAATACAAACTCTATCGCAACCTAGGTAAAACATGACTCCCCAGGGTCTTCAAGATGAACCCGCAATGATATGAATCTATCCATGTGATTACAAATGTCTTGACGTCGAACACGGTAGAAACCACTTGATTACCGACCATTGATGTAAACCGTTAACAAGTGCGAGGGAGATCACCATTGATGTCAATGATTCCCAAGGTATCACAAAACATATCATCAAGTGTGAATAAATGAGTTGAATTCGAACGCAAGATGAAATCTTTCAATCAAGAGTCAATGATGTAAACTCATGATGAAAGAGAGGTAACCTGCCATTGAGGCATGCAGGGCCAAGGTACTTGATTGGTTTCTAGATTCACTCCTCGGATGATGTGTTGAAGTCGATAAGGATGAATCCGTTGAAGGAGGGCCATGATGAATCCCCCATCAATCGACATGAAACACGACAAAGATGTATAGGGGAGATTGGATGGTACAGTAACATGCAAGACTGACTTAGAGTAGACCGATGTGATGGTGGGTGTACTGACTATAGATGATAAATGATAGACATATTCTTGAACATGGGCATGGCATGACTTGGCAGTATTGACATGACGAGTGCGACACAAATTCTCGAAGCGACTGATGATGGAAGCTTTTCTTTGAATGACTCCAAGGAATAATAATACTCAAGAAATAAGTGGAACTCGAAGACAAACAGATGATCCAAGTGCTGTATGCAAATGCAGATGAGTGCCATTTTCAAGAACGATTACATACTGCCACTAATAAGGTATCTAAAACAAACGCTTTGCTTTTTTCCCATCATGAATGATGAGTGCCTCATGTGTTTTTTATGAGCTTGATAAGGGTAACTAGATGCTTGGTATAGCTCATCTCATAGATGAGTCCAATCCCAAACATTTTCCGAACCTGGGATAGGAGGGGTTCGTCCCATGACGGGCCCTTCAATGTAAGAATTTTAATGAGTCCATAGAAGGTAAAATCGGTCATCATTTCATGTTTAGAGAAACTGAAAAGAACTAAAGAAGACTCCAACGGTCCTTTTTCGTCAAGTTAGCCTCATCGCTCGAAAAAAGGGTAAAACAACGCAGGAGAGGACTCTTCCGGTCATGATTAGCTGGAGTATACCTTTTTCGTAATTAGTGCCTCCTGGTCCCGAAAAAGGGGTAAAATATCACTAGGAAGATGACCATTCAAATACTTTAACAAGTGTGAACGCAACAAGTTCGCTTGGCAATATTTTCGTCTTTCGAGAGACTGAAAAGAGCTTAACGGTAGACTCCGGGGGGTGTCCTTTTCCGTGGAAGTTTAACGAGCCCGGAAAAGTGATAAATCATAACTCAGTACTTGTTCTCATAGTTCCGTGAGTATGAGAACAAATGAAGAGTAAACTCATCATCATGCAATAATTACAGACTAACCGTTGCAAAAATAATGACAAAACCTTCAAGGGAGTGTTCATACCAGTGATGACCGTTGTGATACGAGAAATGGCACGAAAGACTACTTACAACTCCTGCACACTAGAAAATGTGTCAAATAGCCTCAAATATGACAAAAATGGTCAAAAACTATGATAAATGGCCTAAGAGCATCAAAATATTTGAAAAGGAATATTCCATTCTATTTATAAATGGAAAAATGGGCCAAAAATATATTTCATTGTTTCATTTGCCAATTTGGGAGGAGAAGTACCAATTTGGAGCCAAAACTTCCTTTGCCAATTCCGGGAGCTACGATCCGCCATTTCACCCACTGTCAGGAGCAGGTAAGCCTAAAATTCATCCAGCAACTTTCCAGTGGATTAGATTTTGTTTTTAGGTTCAATTTTTGGTTTTTTTTATGAATTCATGGAGGGCTACTGTGCTCTCGGCTTGTCGCAGTTGGCCCTTTCGGGAACTGCGACGAGACCGACTCAGTGCAAGTCCCGAATGAGTGAAGTGCGATGAAATCGCACTGTACAAAAAATTACAGTGCAACGACGGAGTTTCATTTCCCAAACATCAAAATGAACTCAAAAAAATAACTTGCTGTGGTTGAAGTAGGATCTAATAGTGTTTAAATGTCCCTTTTGGCAGGTTGCTAGCAAGCCAACATGGTTTTAGAGTGGCGGGAACGAGAACACAAAGTAGAAGATGAACAAGCTACCAATGATCCACAATGTGTGCATGCCTTGAGGAACTGCGGTTTGCTCACGTTCTTTGAGATTCAGGGGATGAGATCCCAAATCCCATTGCTATCACACATGCTCCAGAGTTGGGATGCGGCCCAACAATATTTCGTGATTGGTGAGCACATCCTCACAATAGATGTCGAGGACATCTATTTCCTTACTAGTTTGTACTGGAGAGGGGAACCTGTAGCTCTTACTGGAACATGGGACAGTGACCGCACAGTTGATGACATGGTGTCATAGCATTGTACTGCTACTGCTCGATCTTCCAGTGGGAAGATTATTATTAGGGATGTGTTGAGCCTCCCACTACGTACCATATTGTTTACTATTACTAGAGTGGCGGGTAGCCAATCCCCACACATGGTTACTCGGACTCAGATGCTTTATGCGGAGGACTGCATGTCCCCCATGGTTTTCAACTAGTGCGAGGGTCTCCTTGCAAACCTCCGAGCTCAGCTGACCAAGTGTTGGTGGGGAGAGCTCAAGCAATTTGGTTATGGGTCGATCGTGGTATTGCTTCTCTTGGAGCATATTCTTCTCTTGCGTCCACAGGTAGTACTAGATGACATGGAGCCTAGAGATCCCCACATACTCAGATGGGCTGAGGTGATGACCCACCATGGTGGAGGTCCTATCATCCGCTTTGGTCCTAAGTTCTTCAGCTGGCTGGAAGGCCAGTTACTCATGGTTGAGGACTTCCCGTACAGAGGTATGGATTTCAGAGAGGATCCTGACTTGGTGCTTCCCGAGGATGCAACATGGGGTGACATAGGTGAGAACAAAAACCCTTATACTTTTAGTTTTGTATATTTATCATTTTTTTTGATGCAGTGATAATAAGTATATAACATGTGTGTGCAAATGTGGGGCCCGTACGACCGGTAGGACTTTCCCTTCTGGCGAGGAGAGACAGAGGTGGGGAAGCAGTTGTGCCCACAGGTGCTCAGGCTGCCATCGAGGAGATGGAGGAGGTATACAAGAACTTGTCCCAGCTGACAATAGAGGTTCCTAAGCCAGCGATAGATGACTTTCCGAGACCTATGCATAGGTTCGGGGTTGGATCGTCCATATGCTTCAATGCCCTACTCCGCAAGGTAGCGAGGACCGTGGATTGCTTCCTTACTGAGCGACAATGGGCTGTCCGTGCTAGGGGTGGTGTACGGGTCAGGAGTAGGGGTGGTATACGGGTCAGGAGTCAGGCCTGATGACACTATTATACTTGTATTGAGAGATTAGATTCGTAAGATTTTGTACTACTGAAAGCTACGATGCTTTAGATTTTGTAGAGACTCACTGAAAGCCATCGTGCTTCAGATTTTGTAGCAGCACTACTTTTGAGCGATATATATATATACAGACATTCTTGGTGATTTATACATTATGTGTTTTAAAATGATGAGTGATGTGATCGTGTTTACATGTTTTCTTTTATACATTGCATTATTTACATGTTGTGAATGATTTTACATATTATGAATATTATGTGTGTGTGATGTACCAATCCAAAATGAGGTTGGCCATCGAGTCAGCAACTGTGTTTAACTCTCGTGGAATGTGTAGGTAATGAATGGATTCAAATGACCTTTCCAGGAGATGTACTCATCTGAAGAGATGGAGTAAGGTGGGATCACGGATGGCGTAAACCCAGTTAAGATGGGAAACCACTAATTGGGATTCCATGTTGATGACAATGTGGTTCATACCCAAGGAAATGGCGTTAGCTAGGCTTTTGATTACTGCCTGATACTTTGCGGCATTGTTGGTCGCAAACCCTAGGAAACTTCCTCCTGAGCTAATGAGCTCACCTGTTGGGGAATATAGTACCCAGGCTGCTGAAGCAAGGTTACGGGTATGCCGGCTGGTTCCGTTCGCAAATACATAGCACGTTTCCATCTGCACACGCAGAAAGAACATGGTATAAGGAGCAGAAACAAGATCTAAAGACACTCAAAAATAAAAGCGTCACAACACACAAAAACACAAAAAACACCCCATGTACAGTATATACAAGAAAGTCTAAGCATGACGAGTTTAGGCATAGTATCTCTTTAGGTAAAGCCCATTGCGGGGTTCACCCAAAGAGATTCTGTCATAGTCTTCAAGCTCGTAAGCTCCCTTTTCCAAAACATGTTTGACAATGTAAGGTCCATGCCACATGGATTTGAACTTTCCTGCTCCTAGTTTGTCGTGCTTCTGGTCATAAGTGAGGAGTAGGTCACCCTCGTTAAAGATACAAGGTTCAACTGACTTGTCGTAATGGGATTTGATGCATTTCTTGTGTGCTTCATTAGAAAGAGCGGCATCTCGACGGGACTCGTCATGTTTTTCTAAGTGCAGGAGATGTTCTTCCTCAGCAGTAGTATTAGGAAGAAGTTCAACAGCGAGTTGTAGAGATGAAATTTCGCACTCTATAGGTAGGACAGCCTCCAATCCGTAGACTAGTTGGAAAGGAGTGAAACCTGTGGCGGTTTTAATGGAGGTTCTGTAGGCCCATAACACTGAAAAAGAGCATGTTATGCCAATTGGATTTCTGCGTACCTACTATCCTTTGGACCATAGTTTTCAAGACTTTGTCAATGGCCTCGACTTGTCCATTGGACTATGGGTAGTAGGGTGTTGGGCCCAGGTTGAGATAAAGTTTTGGAAGCACCTTTTTTAGGCAAGCAAGGAAAGCTGAGTTGAGCGCAGCTCAGAAATACAATTTTGGCTAAGTATATGGTGCGAAGTTGCGCACAGCATCCAACTTTTGACCAGACTACGGAGTTGCGTGCAGCGTCGAAGTTTTGGCCGTGATGCAAAGACTGGTACTGCACTGAAGCAGTGCTGCGGAGTTAGGACGCCACGTGGAGCCAGTAAAGCGGTGTGCTGGACAAGTATCAAGTGTAGCTACCGGCTGAACTAGTAGCAGCCATTTTTGGAAAGATATTCCAGGATTGTCGAGCAGCGGACATAGGCAAAACAAAAAGGCGGCCACGCGTGGGTTGTTAAGGAAAGCAATGTTTGGCACGCTTAGAAGGTAAAACCATTAGAGAGAAACGGTTCAGCAGAAGCAGCCTATAGGCACGCGTGCGACAGGAAGGAAGATAGCGATAGAATGAGGACGTGGAGATCCTCCATGATCAAGCAGACGCTACCAGGAGCTAGCAAGCCGGTTTGGAAAACCAGTGCAGTTTTGGAAACCCTTAGGGTTTTGGGTTTTAGGTCTTCGACATTGTACAGACATGACCTTCGGGCATGATCTATTTAAGAAGACACTTTTGTATGGGATGGGGGTTTCTCTATTTTGGATACTAGATGCTAGTTATTAGAGTAATCCTGAGATAACCTTTTTGTATTGTAAAATCTCTCTGAGTTGAGAATATTGTAAAGGCTTTGCAGCTGTGTGCGCAGAGACCTAGCCGAGAGAAAGGAGAGTCTGTAGCTGAGTGCGCAGACTAAGAACGGTTGCCTCATCCCTTTTGAAAGAAATATATTACCAACCGTTCTTGTGGACGTAGCTTTCCATCCGGGGAAGTGAACCACGTTAAATCCTGTGTTATGTGATGATGTTTATGAATGGATGACTGTCTATCTGTAGAATGAATGTTTGAATGTTTCCTTGCATGCTGTAATAGGAGAACTTTGATATGCATTCACCAATAGGCGAATTTTGGGAATGATATGCTAAGTTCCATGTGAACAGATGAATGGCGAACATTTTAATTATATGTTAAGATCGTGAATCAATCATTTAAGCTTAATACTTTCTTAAACATAGTGAAGGAACACGACACAGTTAGTCATGTTTATCATTTCAGTTAACATTGTAATAACCCAAGTTCTTGAATGAATGCTAGAAAGATAACCAGTAAGTGCCTGAAGGAATGGATGAGTGATATTCATTTCAGTGCCTTAACATTTCCGAGATCTTCCAAGTAGAGGATAAGTGTGGGTGATTCGTAGTTCCAGTAGAAGATTTACAGCAATAAGAAACCCTTAGTGAGGCCCGCAGTGTTGCCTCCACCACACAGTACTACTCACAGTGTAGATCCTGCTGCGTACTGCAACACTTTGCCTCGCAGTGCACTCCTTCTGTCCTGCACTGCATAGCTTGTTCATATAAACAACTCATCATTTACTGTGGAAACCTAATTATGCAGTACCCCATAAGATACACCTCGGGTGAGACCTCAACCTGCTCGCAGGTTGTTGCCGAAAGGGCCGGTGCGAAGGGGTTTTGTTGGTCAAAGGGAGAACCGCAAAGAACCTGGGTCTAATTGGAAACCTCTGGGTCAGTTTAAGCCAACAAATGGTTCCGTTGCCGCGCTAGAATCCATGATGAGTTGCAATCACGATGTCTGAAGAAGAATATTAGTTCCCTAAAGGATCTGACTATTGGCATCCTGAAAAGATAGAAATACAAGCTTGGTGGGATAAGACCATAAGAGATTTTAACAGACAAGAAAATAGACATCCGCGTCTAAGCAACACACAATGGTCGGATAGATATCTGTTGGACGACATTCACGAGATCTTTTGAGCGTCGTTTCCAAACGAGCTGCATGCGTGGATCTCGCGACTCGCAGAGAAGAAAAACTGTTTCCAAGGAGGAGTTCCTACAGAGTGGACTCTCGAGCTCACAGCGCAGCTTAAAGTGTTAGACAACCCGTTGTCACGCGCAGTTGATTATTGGGTCGATCATATGCTAGAAGGCTTTGTAACAGAATTCGTTGTAGACACACTCAAATCCTACAGCCAAGCAGAAGGCGTACGTGAGGTAGAAGGACCTCCGTTGGAAATCCCATATATGATTGGACTAGTAAAAACACAAAATGCGAACATTGGCACAGACAAAGAGCTGAAGTTTGCATCAATAGGAGATTATTGGGACGATCAGACTATTGCAGAGATCGCAGATACCTTACATGAGTATCAGGAACTGTTTCCAACAAAATTTACAGAGATGAAAGGAATTTTGGGAGACCTAGGGGTCATGAAAATACCTTTAAAGCCAGGTGCTAATCCTGTCAAGCAGAGGCCATACAGATTGAATCCACGCTACAAGGAAAAAGTCCGCGTAGAATTTGATAAGATGCTAGAAGCAGGAATCATTGAACTAGTCGAAGAATCCGAATGGATTAGCCCCATGGTTGTTCAAGACAAGAAATCAAAAGGCGAGATCAGGATTTGTGTGGATCTCAGAAAGCTGAACGATGCTTCCATGCATGACCCATTTCCTACTCCATTCACAGATGAAGTGCTTGATAATGTTGGAGGAAATGAGGCATATTCTTTCACTGATGGTTTCTCTAGTTACCATCAGATCAGGATTGATCCTGCGGATAGGCATAAGATGACATTTGCTACAAAATGGGGGTCATTCCAGTACACCGTCATGCCTTTTGGGCTGAAGAACGCACCTGCCATATTCTCTAGAGTAGTCATAGCAGCATTTAAAGATTTTATGCACAAGTTTTTAGAAGCGTATTTTGATGATTGGACTGCATTTGGTCTATTGAAAAATCATTGCGCGAATCTTCGCATGATGCTCGAGAAGTGTCGATAGCATCAAATATCCTTGAATTTGAAAAAGTGTATTTTCTGTGTGCCCTATGGAATTTTACTTGGCCACATTGTCTGTAAGCAAGGATTGATGGTAAACCCTGCGAAGATTGCAGTTATTGCAAACTTACCAACACCAAATTCAGTCAAGATGTTGCGATCTACATTAGGCCATACTAGATATTACAGGAAATTTATAAAGGGTTATGCATAGATAACCGTAGCAATAGAAAAGTTGCTGAAGAAAGACGCACCGTTCATTTGGAACGCAGAATGCGAATAGGGTTTTGACACATTAAAAGAAAAGATGGTCACTGCACCTATTCTAGTCTTTCCAGACTGAATGAAGCCATTCCATGTCCATGTTGACGCATCATGTATTTCCCTAGGGATCGTGTTAGCTCAGCCAGGAGAGGGAGGTATTGACCACCCTATTGCATTTTCTAGCAGAAAGCTTTCAACAGCAAAGAAGAACTATACTACTACTGAGAGGGAAGGCCTTGCGATGGTATATGCCCTACAGAAATTTAGACACTACTTGCTCGGATCACACTTCCTTATGTTTACTGACCATTCTGCGTTGAAATATTTGGTCAACAAGCTAGTGTTAGGGGGATGCATATGCCGATGGCTACTACTGTTCTAGGCATATGACTTTGAAATTATTGTCAAGCCAGGTAGACTGAACTTGGGACTTGATCATCTGTCAAGGATCGAGTCAGGAGAGGAGCCAACGAATATTGAAGACAGTCTGCCTGATGCACATTTATTTAGTATACAGGTTGCCGATGATTATTACAAGGATATCATTGACTTCCTAACCACAGGGCTGGCACCCCAGGAATTCTCGGTCCAGCAGAAAAAATAGTTAGTGGTGTGCGCCGTGGACTTCACTATAATTGTAGGACAGTTATACAAACTTGGTCCGGATGAAGTCCTGCGCAGGTGTGTACTCGATCATGAGAAGCCATTTATTTTAGCCGACGCACACTCAGGAATCGCGGGAGGTCACTATGTAGGAAGGGCTACTGCGCAGAAGATATTGCGTGCAGGGCTATGGTGGCCTACGCTCCATAAAGATGCCAAAGAACATTGCAGGAACTGTGATGTCTGTTAGAGGACAGGAAAACCATCACGCGAGATGAGATACCATTGAATCCATAGTTGACACTGCATCCATTTGAAAAATGGGCAATAGACTTTGTGGGTCCTATAAACCCACCAGGAAAAAGAATAGGTGCAAGGTATATTATTACTGCTACGGATTACCTCACTAGATGGGCGGAAGTAAAACCAGTTAAGGACTGCAGCGCAATTTATTTTTGAAGAAATACTCACCAGATTTGGTTGTCAGAAGATTTTGATGAGTGACCAAGGTACTCACTTTTTGAACAAGACGATTGAGGTGCTTACAAAGGAATTCCACATTCGTCATCAACGCAGTACTCCATATCATCCATAGGCGAATGGTACTGTAGAGGCTTTCAATAAAATATTGGAGAACACACTCACTAAGGTGCGCAATGTAAATAAAGACGATTGGGACCTGCGTGTCTCATCTGTGCTATGGGCATATAGGACCACATGCAAGAAATTGATAGGACATACACCCTTTTGGTTGGTTTATGGGTAGGAGGCTAAAATGCCTATGGAATATATTGTCCCTAGTTTGAGAATCGCTGCATTCACAGGGATGGCAGATTGCGAAGCTCTAAAAGAAACATTGCTACACTTACTGGGCTTGGAGGAAGATCACTTCATCGCAGGCTTCCACCAGCAAGCTCAGAAGGAACGCGTGAAAGCATGGCATGATCGCCATATAAAGAACAAGTGTTTTCAAGTAGGTGATCTAGTCCTCCTATATGATAGCAAATTCATGAAATTCCTTGGTAAATTTAAGATTCATTGGCTTGGCCCATATACTGTGATACATGTTACTAATGCTGGTGCAGTCCAGTTAGCCAATTTAGCTGGTGATACCTTTCCAACTTTGATAAATGGAAGCAGGCTAAAGCTATACCATGATAGCACTGCTTTGCAGAACCCTGAATAACGAACAAAGGAAGGAAGTTATAAGTGTCAAGTACAGTTGAAAGTGGACACTAGAAATGTAAAGGAGTCTGTACATGTATGATAAAAGGAAGAAGGTATGATAAGAAGAATGATCTATGCATCGCGCAGCACTGTTGAAGCTGCGCGAAAGGAAAACAAAAAAAAAAGAAGAAAAATATATATTTATAGTGGAAGCCGCACAGTTGGAAATTTTTGGCACTGCGAAGTAGCCACATAGGGTTGCAGATGGCTTGCCGCACAGTTCAACGCAGCACTCAGAAAAAATAGCCGTTGCATGGCTTTTCAAAAAAACAGTCGTTAGATGACCGTTGCAGCAACCGCTTCAGCATTGAAAGAGAAGATAGCCATTCTGAGCATGGTGACAACAGAAAATACCGAAGGATCCGCTCAAATTTGCCAACGGACACCACATTAATTACTTATCTAGCCGTTGAAGGGCGCAGGAGAGGGTCTGCTGTGCTTATAAATAACACCATTGGGAGACTCGCGGGCGTTACCGAGCACTTAGAATTTTCTTGTCATTAACCTCTCTGAGCTAGTAGCCATCTGTATTCTGTCTGCCTTAGCCGCTACCTCATTAGTGAATGTTCGAACCTTCCTATAGAGATGAAGAACTGACCATTGAAGAAGCACTGAGGATCTTTCAGCATGGAGGGATTCAACAGTTAATGAAAACTCCAGTTAAGAAGGTCGTCGTAGAACAAGGTGAAGGATCCCGCAGATCACCAAGATTTAATCCGATGATGCAATAAAAAGCAAAAGATAAAGGAAAAGTCGTAACTGCACCTCGATCCAACATCATAAAGATGGGCTCCTCGGCATAGAAATTGCCAGTCTTTCAGACAGAACCCTTGAAGATGACACCTAAATATATCTCCCCACGGGCATTGAATGCCCCTGTGTTTAAATTGTCCAAAAATGTGAGATATGACATCCCGCTGTCACCTATCTCAAAGCATGTAAACACTGCTAAGAATTTGCTGGGAAAGATAGCAGATTGTAAATGGGAGGATTATGACCTCTTGGGAATGAAGAAAGATGAGCCAGATGTTCCCAAATACCCAGATTTTCAACTAGACCAGTATATGTGCTAGAAAAAGGATGCCAAGGGAACTCTGAACTTGGTAGCTGACAGTTGGCTAGCACCTGTCGTTCAGTCGGGGCTACTGAACTTGCTGAGATTGCCACATTTTGACTGTTCTCCAGAACTTAATATCGTGGTTCGCAGGCTCATGGCGCGAATCCACCAAGGTTATCTGTGGCTGGACAGGAACATTGATATTAACATCGATTTGATCCACCTCATCACCAGGCTAAGCAAGCACGGTAAGGATCCTAAGCAATTCTTCCAGGGGAAGAGCAAAGAAAAAGAGGCTGTTGAGAAGATGAAGAAAACCCATCCGGTGGTGAAGGAAAAAAGAGGTTTCCCGACAGAAGATATAGAGGATAGAGCAACAAGATTTGTAACGCAGTTGCTCACAAGCAAGATACTCAAAACAGCTAGGCCTTCGGAGGTGCCTACGGGCGCAAAACTCCTTGGTGCCGTAGCGGCCGAAGGAAACAACTTTAATTGGTGTCAGTTTCTGTTGAATGAGTTCCTTGAAGAACTCAACGACACATAGGTGAATGGCGGCCAGTTCCATTTCACCTAGCTCATCATCCTGATTGCTTTGTGTGGATTGAAGGAGCCGCGAGATTATGCGAGCGTCATTATGGACACCAAGGATCCTAGAGGGTTTAAGTTCATCAACCTCTGGGCAAACACAAATGCAGAGCGCCAGCATGCAACAGCAGAAGTCTTTTACCAGTACTATATTCAGCTACGCAACGAAATCATGAAGACACCCCGCATTACAAAGTAGGTCACGACGAAGTATATCCACATCATCGACTTTGAGGAAGATATGAAATGTATCTTCATATCGCCAAAAGCAAAAACGAAGAAACCAGAGTGGTTCCCAGGGAACTACATCATGTATGAGCAAGATATTGAGGACCTAATGAAAGATTGGCCACCAGAGTTCCACATAGAGGTTATGGACGTAGAGACAGATTCAACAAAAGATGAACCGATCCCGCTCTCATGCCCAATCATTGAAGAAACAGGGAAGAGAAAAGAAGCTGAGACTTCGGAGAAGCCAAAGTCGAGGAAAAAGGTGAAGGCCACAAAGATTCAATCGGAGGTAGTCGTCAAGGATGATGACTATGAGATGATAGCCGAAACAGTCTCAGAGCAGATGAAGGAGCTTATGGCGGCTAAAGAAAAGAAGGACATGGTCATCCAGGATGACCTGCACAACACGTGGCTCACAATGCAAGGCCTAATGAAGAAAATGGATGATGTCCAGAAAAGCCTTATTTTGCCGCGGGAAGCAAGGGCTGAAGGGAGGTCGGTAGGGACCTCGCAGCAAGGAAGCCAACAGCTAGCAATAACGCTGCCATCGAAGACTAGAATTATCCATGTGGACCCATTGGCTGTTGCGTTGTCGATGGCAGAACAAGTTGTCTTGGACACAAAGGGAGTCGAGAGGGTAGAGCTCGACTTAGCCAAAATCCCATTACCAGGATTGCACTTCATCCACACGCAGATCATTGAGGAGATGCATGAATGGACGGTTGAATCGATGAAGTCACAAGCAGAGCTCACTGCAGCAAGCAGGCAAATTCAGCTGCAGGAAAAAATACAGCTACGGAACGAACTGGACCACCGACAAAATTTGGAGACTACCATATCCAATGTGGCGAAGGATATTAAAGGCATAGAAATCCAGGATGATCCTGTAGACACAGTTCTGAGGATCGGAGATAAGGTGAGATCCTTGCAGTCAGAGATGCAGGATAAAGAGATTTATTATGAGGCCGATATTGCCACATTGAAGGATAAGCTGAATAAGCAGGTGCCATTAACTGAACAGCAAGTCAGAGAGAAAGTAGTGAGCGCTGTCTCGAAAAGAATTACAAGTGAGATGGTTAAGTGCCAATCACTCATGGATAAGGTTTCACAGGCAATCACGACCCTTGAAGAGAATCAAGTGTTGTTGCAGGTCAAAACCATGGTACAAGAAAAACAGACCGCGCTGGACAAGTTGAACGCAGAGGTTAAAGGAGTCTGCCACCCAAAGAGAGGCTGTCGAGATACAAGGAGATATCCGGCTTAAAGAAAGAAGTACAGGAATTACGACAAAAAGAGACTGAGATGGATAATCAGTCGCAGCAGCTCCTAGAGAATTCCATGGCAGTATCGTAACAGATTGAAGATAAGTTAGTAGAACTGCGCAATAACCAGGAGCAGGTACAAGAACAAATTAGACAAGAAATAACTCCAACACTGCTTGAGACAATTAAACAGGTTGAGCACGATACAAGAGAAGCAGTGGTGCAGTTGTGCGATACATATGACGAGTTCACAACCAAGTTCGTTCCACCAGTCGCGGCGTAGAGTGAGACAGCTGAAACAATCAGTGGCTTGGGGACGTGCCACATGTAAGTGATAGGGGCATGTTGGGCCCAGGTTGAGATAAAGTTTTGGAAGCACCTTTTTGAGGCAAGTAGGGAAAGTTGAGTTGAGCGCATCTCAGAAATACAATTTTGGCTAAGTATATGCTGCGAAGTTGCATGCAGCATCCAACTTTTGACTAGACTGCGAAGTTGCATGCAGCATCAAAGTTTTGGCCATGATGCGAAGACCAGTACTACACTAAAGCAGTGCTGCAGAGTTAGGAGGCCACGTGGAGCCAGCAAAGCGGTGTGCTGGAAAAGTATCAATTGTAGCTACCGGCTCGACTGGTAGCAGCCATTTTTGAAAAGATATTCTAGGATTGCCGAGCGACGGACATAGGAAAAACAGGAAGGTGGCCACGCGTTGGTTGTTAAATAAAAGCGACGTTTGGCACGCTTAGAAGGTAAAACCGTTAGAGAGAAACAGTTCGTCAGAAGCAGCCTATAGGCACACGTGCGACAGGAATGCCGATAGCGACAGACTGAGGACGTGGAGATCCGCCATGATCAAGTAGACGCTACCAGGATCCAACAAGCCGGTTTGGAAAACCGGCGCAGTTTTGGAAACCCTTAGGGTTTTGGGTTTTAGGTCTTCAACATTGTACAAAAATGACCTTCGGGCATGATCTATTTAAGAAGACACTTTTGTATGGGATGGGGGTTGCTCTATTTTGGATACTAGATGCTATTTATTAGAGTAATCCTAAGATAACCTTTTTGTATTGTACAATCTCTCTAAGATGAGAATATTGTAAAGGCTCTGCAGCTATGTGCACAGAGACCTATCCAAGAGAAAGGAGAGTCTGCAGCTGAGTGCGCAGACTAAGAACGGTTTCCCCATCCCTTTTGAAAGAAATATATTACCAACCATTCTTGTGGACATAGCTTTCCATCCGGGGAAGTGAACCACGTTAAATCCTGTGTTATGTGATGATGTTTATGAATGGATGACTGTCTATCTGTAGAATGAATGTTTGAATGTTTCCTTACATGCTGTAATAGGAGAACTTTGATATGCATTCACCAATAGGCGAAGTTTGGGAATGATATGCTAAGTTCCACGTGAACCGATGAATGGCGAACATTTTAATTATATGTTAAGATCATGAATCCGTCATTTAAGCTTAATACTTTATTAAACATGGTGAAGGAACGCGGCACAGTTAGTCATGTCTATCATTTCAGTTCACGTTGTAATAACCCAAGTTCTTGAACGAATGCTAGAAAGATAACCAGTAAGTGCCTGAAGGAATGGATGAGTGATATTCATTTCAGTGCCTTAACGTTTCCGAGATCTTCCAAGTAGAGGATAAGTGTGGGTGATTCCCAGTTCTAGTAGAAGATTCATAGTAGTAAGAAACCCTTAGTGAGGCCCGCAGTGTTTCCTCCACTACGCAGTACTACTCGCAGCGTAGATCCTGCTGTGTACCGCATCACTTTGACCCGCAGTGCACTCCTTCTGTCCTGCGCTGCGCAACTTGTTCATATAAACAACTCATCATTTACTGTGGAAACCTGATTCTGCAGTACCCCATAAGATACACCTCGAGTGAGACCTCAACCTGCTCCAGGTTGTTGCCGAAAGGGCCAGTGAGAAGGTGTTTTGTTGGTCAAAGGGAGAACCGAAAAGAACCTGGGTCTAATTGGAAACCTCTAGGTCAGTTTAAGCCAACATAAGGTGTTGAATTTTCATGGTGAAAACCCAACCTATCGCTCAGTTCATCAACCATATGGTTCTGAAAATGAGAACCATGATCGGTGACAATCACTTGAGGAACTCCAAACTGCGCTATTACATGATTGAACATGAAGAGTGCGGCGGTTTTACCATCGTTCTGGCATGTAGGCATAGCTTTGGCCCACTTTGTAAAGTAATCCACAGCTACAATGATGTAACTATGCCCCCTGGCTTAGGTAGGCTTACAATGCATAAAGTCGATGCCCCGTTTTGCGAAGGGGCCCACTGCAATAACCGGGTGTAACGGGGCGGGATGGGTGCACTTCTTCGTATGGAAATGTTGGCAAGGAGGACACTTTTTTACGGCCTCAATACAATCTTTGAAGATAGTAGGTAAAAATATCCTGCGCGCAAAATATTTTGGGCTGTAGCCATCCCAAAGAGGTGACCTCCACATGCCCTAGCATGACAGTCATTGAGAACGCGTTCAGCCTCATCATGAGTGAGACAACGTCGAAGAATTGAATCAATGCCACGGCGATACAAAGTATCATTGATGATTAAATAATAATTTGCATGGTGACGTATCTTACAACGGTCTTCGTGAGACAGTTGAAGGTTGAAGCGTTGGGTTTGAAGATATAATGAGATATCTCCATACCATGGGTCAGTCGTACTGATGAGAAACAATGATTCATCAGGAAAAGAGTCATTATGCTCAATTTCTGCATCAAGACGGGGAAGGTCACAAATCAGCTCGGCAAACACCAAAGACTTTTTTGACTTGGATTTCTCGAAAAGAAGATCAAATTCTTGAAGTATCACGATCCAATGTGAATACTTGCCCCCAAGCACCTAACGTGTCAGGACGTGGTACATGGGGTTCGAGTCTACGATGATGGTGGTGGTGGTGCAGAGCAAGATATAGTGCTGGAACTTTTGGACGGCGATGACTGCCGCGAATGCGAGTTTTTTGACATGTGAATATCTAGTTTTAGCGTCAACAAGACCTTTACTTGCATAGTCTATTACATGTTCCTGGGTGTTTTGATTATCCTGTACCAAAACCATGGCGATAGTGGTAGCAGAAGCGGCGAGATATAAGATATAATCTCGATAATAATTGGGTGGTTGGAGAATGGGGGCATGTGTGATGGCATGTTTGATACTGTCGAAGGAATTTTGAGCTTGGTCATCCCAAATGAATGGGACGTCCTTCTTGAGCAGTCTCATGTACCCCTGAGTCTTTATTCACGAAATTGCAAACAAAACATCTTAAATAAGTCGCCTTTCCTTGGAGACTTTGAAGTTCCGTCACATCAGTCGGGGGTGGCAGGTTGATGATGGCCTCCACCTTTAAGGGATCAATGCGGATCCCATCCTTTGAAATGATAAATCCTAAGAGGTGTCCAGACTCAACGCAAAAGATACACTTATGAGGATTCAAACGGATATTGCACCGTCTGTATCTGAGGAAAATGGTCGTCATATGATCAATGTGGAACTCGCACTGCTTTGAATGAGTAGGGAGATCGTCCAGGTAAGGTTCCACGAAGTCCTTAATGTCATGGAAGGCATACGACATAGCCCGCTGAAACGTGGCGCCAGCATTTTTAACGCCAAATGGGAGTTTGCGGTATGCAAACGTTCCCCACGGGCATATGAAATTCATCTTATGTTAGTCGGCGGGGTTGATCTTAATCTGGTTGTAACCAGAAAAGCCATCCATAAATGAGAAGATGACGCTTCCGGCACAATTTTCAATAATCTGGTCGATGAAGGGAGTCGGGTAATTATCTTTCGGACAAGCCCGGTTAAGGTCCCGATAATCGACACAGATGCGAATGGTACCCTGCTTTTTGTTCACAGGGACGACGTTTGAGACCCAACCCATCAATGGGACAGGAGAAATAAAACCAGCCTTTAAGAGCTTTTCAATCTTAGCCTTGATTGTCGCGTCTTCCAGGGGTGTACCGGTCGCAATTTTTGGTGTACAGGTTTGACGTCGGGATATGTTTTTATTTCATGAGAAACAATCGCGGGGTCTATCCTAGGCATCTCCTCATAGGACCAAGCAAATACGTCTCGAAATTGCTTGAATAAGGCCATGCTAGCAGCTATTTCTTTAGGGGAACACTTCTGGCCTATGTGAATGTGTTCCACTATACCAGGTTTCACCGAGATGTCTATCGGTGTGGTTGGCTCAATATTGGCCAAGTTGCCCTTCGTGTCCATAAGACATGTAAGAATGGGGGAATGAGGGAACAGGTAGATGTCTGGAAAAAAAAGGGTGTGGATGTTTTCCTCTATGTACTCCAAAGGAGGAAGAAAAGATGACCTATGGTGGAGATCATCCCATGGAATGTCGTCAACATTCATAACTTCCATGATGGACTCGTCGGAATGAAAAGTCCAAAGTAAGAGATCAGGTAGAGATGACGTTCGTCATAGAGAACAGGGTGGAGAGGCCATGGTTAAATGGTCCTCCGGTGTTGATTGGATATCCTTGTAAATACTTTCAGCGGGTGAAAGAGGCATTATATCTCCAAGAAGGTGTGTTGTGGCTTCATCCGGTACAAGCCAAGCATCGGTAGAGTGAGATAAAATCTCTGTGGAGATCATGTTCACCATAGCGACATGATTAGGGGGGTCCGTCATCGGAAAAACGCCCATGAGAGATGAATCTTTCAAAAGGCCATCCCCTATACTCTCATACTATTTTGACATTTGTCCAATGGAAGGAACATGGTCACCAGGATGAGTAGTAGCATCTGGTGAGAAAAAATCTAATTGGTCGATAGTAACAATTCATCCTTGGTGGGGGAATTGTACTATGCGGAAGACTGAAGAGGCTACCGCCTACATGGTGTAAAACTAGTTGCGACCAAGCAAGAGATTATAATCTATGGGGGCCGAGACCACTTCCACATTAACGGTTACGGTCTTTTCGCCCAACTCAACTGCAAGAGTTTGTAAGAGCCCATGAGGTTGAAAGCCACATCCGTCGAATGCTTTCAACGTGGTGGGAGAACGATTCAATTCGGGGGAGCCAATGGCTCTCCAACAGGCGATCGACATGACAGAAGTGGAGGCTCCTTTTTCCAAAAGGGTACGATGGACAATCTTCCCAGCAATGTTCGTAGAAACTTGGAATGCGAGCTGGTGGGAGAGCCTCGGCTTGAAGTGGTCAAGTCGGAACATGATGGTATTTGAGGAATCGAGGTCGACTGCACCGATGACTGCAAGGAGAGTTTTGCATTGATTAGGACAATTCTACAAAACTTCCAGGGTAAACATGGCGCAAGGAGCTTGTGCCAAGTCTTCTACGATATTGTAATTTTGTGCCGCCCGAGCATTGGGATTGAAAACAACTTTTCGAATCATACTCTTGGGTGGTCGCAATATTGAGTCTAAGGAGGGATTCTCAATGGTGAGAGAAGTTGATGGTACAGTGACATCAGTTAAGGAGCCGGAAGCTTTTTGAGCATTACTTCCAGTGGATTCCTTCGAAGGGACCGGTTCGTAAGATCGCGAGCGAGTGTTCAAATTGATCGTCTCGTTACGCACCATGAGAACATGTGCGGTATTGGATGGTTCCCCCTGGGATGGGGGGGCTTGAGAAATCATCTGCTGGTTCTGAGTAGGAAACAGATCGTTGAGGACTGCGGGAGTTGGTTTACCCCTAAGAAACTTTTGTACTTCGTCTCTATGGGGACATTCTTTGGAGAAATGGTCATCTCCACACAATAAACAAGGATACTTTAGTTTCCGTTTCTGCTTTGTATCTTCAGGAGTGCTCTTTTGTTCCTGCTGGGACGAAGACTTTTTGGGTTTCCCCTTGTTCTTCTTTTTACCACCAGACTTCTGAGATGAAGCTGATTAGACAGAATTCACCTCTTCAGTTTGAGCAGGAGTGGTGGATTTGGTGGTGTTGTGGCCATCCTGGGTCGGTAATGGGGAGGAACCGTGAAGGTTGGATGATCCAACAGTGCTAGAAGCAGGCTGGGTGTTAAGGGAACCAATGATTCCATCAGTTTGGAGTCCCTTATGTGGTTTCGTAGGGTCATTAACGTCACAGGGTGCGTCAGCCAGAATATCAAACAAAGTGTCGGATTAAGTGTAGACTAGGTCTAGTACATGGGCACTGGCGATGGCTTGTTCTTCGGTGACAGCACCTCGCATGGCAATGTCTCTTTCTATGGTAGGGAAGAGGGATTTTGTAAACCAGTCTACTAGGAGCTGATCTGGAATAGGAGCTTTAATGAGACGTCGTCTCCTTCGCCATTCGTGGATATGATCCGAAATATGAGTGGCGGTATTCTGACGGAGCGAGGTTAAAATCTCGGTACCAGTTTCATACCGTATGGGTAGCTAGAAATGTGTCAAAAAGTTCATGGCAAGAGAACCAAAATCAGGAAAAGGGTGGGGTGGCAACTCAATGTACCACTTGGAAGCCGAACCGGTGAGAGTCCTTTGAAACAATCTAAGACGAATTGAATCGTCCATTAAGGAATTAGATGAACACCACAAGTGGTATGTCATCACGTGGTTTTTAGGGTCTTCACCCGGCTTGCCGTCAAATTTGGGGATATCAGATGGAAGTTTCACCGGAATTGGTGGCCAGTTAGATCCGTGGTAAATAGGATCGTTGGTTAAACGGGATAGGTCAGGTAGGTCCAAAGTAGCCAGGAAGGGCAGCTGTGGGTTAGGCTACGTGTATTGATAATATGGATAAGGAGTGTAAGGACCAAACTAACCTTAAGGTGTACCAGGAGGAAACTGGCCATAGGGGGGTGTGTCACCTGGACCGTAAGGGGGTCCACCACCATAAGGTGGTCCATTCCAATAAGGTGGGGGTCCACCTCCACCACTGGGAGGGGGTGGAGGTCCGCCGCCACCACCGGGAGGAGGTGGGGGTCCATAACCGTAATGAGGTGGCCCACCACCACCTCCGCCTGGAGGGGGTGGTGGACCACTGCCACCGCCAGAAGGATGGGGGCCCCCACCACCTCCGCCTCCGAAAGGATGAGGGTCTCCACCACTACCACCACCACCATAGTAATTAGGTCCTCCACCGCCTCCGCCTAGAGGGGGTGGTGGACCACCTCCGCCACCCGAAGGGAAATGTCCTCCTCCACCATGATAGGGTGGTCCCCCGCCGCCTCCGCCGGGAGGGGGTGGTGGACCATTCCCGCCACCACCGAAAGGGTGAGGGATATTGTTGGTAAAATGAGGTGGACCTCCACCAAGGTTAGGTGGGGGCCTGCCGCCTCCAGCAAGAGGTGGGGGAGGGCCAATCGGGGGTGGTGGTACTTAAGGGATAGTCAGTTGGGGTCCGTGTTGCAACACAGGTTGTTGCCCCCATAGAGTGTATGGATTCCCGGGATAAGGTATCCCGTATGGTGCATTTCCGGGATTAGGTTGGCTCGGCACAGGGTTAACATAACCTAGATACGCTTGACTCCATGAGGGTTGAGTTACATTGGACATCCCCCCAATATGAGATAATCCTGTGGTGGATGGTCTAGCGGGTTGGGGAGGTCCAATGGAAGGTCCGTTGGGGATTCCACCGCCTATGTTCTGTTTAGGAAACGGGGGTTTCCCCCCAGCCACAACAGGTTGACCACTATTCAAAGGTTGAACCAATGTAGGTTGTTGACTAGCTACCGTAGTAATAACATTACCAATAAGATAATCCGTGGGAATGGAATACCCTCCCCTCGAATTTTGAGGTGGGGGAGGAACTGGTAAAGTAACTGTGGTAGTGACGGGTGTGTTGGCATTAGAGAGATTTTAAGGTCAAAAAAGGGCCTCCTAAGAGATGTACTACAAAAATATGAGATATATTAAAATATTATGAATTGGGGGTTTTATGGGGTAGGTATATATGACAAGTCACCTCCCACACTATTTTCTATGCACAATATAAATAACCATGGTTGATTTACTTTTCAAAATTCACTAGAAATAAAATTAATAAAATAAGACTATATTGATGTGACTAAGATTCATTGTAAATTCCCAAAAATGTATTGTCCTTTAACATTTATTTGTCTTGAACATGCAAATGAAATTAAATAATAAAAAACATTTTTAAGAGCTTTTTTTAAATTTTATGTTGACTTTTTATATTTAATACTTTTCTCATGAATTTAATAATGTAATTTAAGTGAGAATTTATTTACATGTAAAATGTTAATAATATTATTATAATCCACACTGCATTATTATTATTATTATTTATTAAATCTATTATTATTCTTTATTAGTTTGACATTATGTTATTAAATAGAATGGAGTGAATATATAATTTAAAATTAAAAACATAAAAATGATAATTATTATTTTATAAAAAAATGTGAAAGGACTTTCTTTATGAATTAAGAGTACTTCACTTGAAAATAACAATAATATTATTTTATGTGAAAGTGTGAAAAGACATTCATTATGAGTACTTTACTTGAAAATGACAATAATATTATTTTATGAAAAGACTATCATTATGAGTACTTTACTTTATGACTTAAAATTACTTACACCACTACCTTGGTTAACTATGTGTTTTCATCCACCATAGAAAATTTGACAAATAAGCATTCTTAACTCATGCAATGCCACCTCACCAAGGGGGATGATGTCATCTACTAGAATGTGATTGGTTGTATTTTATAGTACATTTTCATTGTTTTGAGGCCCTTTTTTGACCTCAAAATTTCTCTAATGACTATTGTCCTTCCACAGGTTGGTTCACTTGAGGTGCAGGACTGGACTCTTGTGAGGGTTGACCAGTCTTATTAGTGGTCTCGTGGTGGGAAGGTTGTTCCGGTGATCCAAAAGATATCGGATGATCCGGGATGGGTCTATCATCGAATCTTATTTGGAATTTTCGATTTCGAAACTCTTCAGAGTGTCGCTCGACTCTGTCTTCAAAGGTCATCACCCCTAAGACACAATTGTTCCACATGTTCGTGGATAGGGCTGAAAATCTTGGCGGGGTCAGACCTGTAATAAGGTCTAGAGAGCTCTAGAGTAGTCCAGTTAGGTGGGAATGAGATGGAAAAATGAGCCACTGGGTGGTCTGTAGAAGATGTCCAGTAAGCTACTGAAGGACCAATAGTTGCTGTAGGGTCGTCCTGGGGTCAGTTTATCCATTCCAATGATCTAGGTTCTCCCGGGATGATGGGAGAAAGGTCTTGTGAAGAAGGGATTTGTGCTCTTTCATCCTACAGGGGATGAGAGGCAGGTGAATCCGAAGGAGTTTGTGGAAACAAAAGTCCTCCAACATTCAGAGTGGGGTTTTCCACTTCCGTAACTACGACCGCGTTACGCTGATCCATTCTTACCCTTGAAATAACCTCCGGATTAAGGGGATATTTGAGTGATAAGTTTAAGATCCTACGGGACCTTCTCCAAGGAAAATCCCCTAGAGCATCAAGATAATCAGCCAGGATTGCTGAAACAACGTTTCTCCTAAGGGTATGCTAAAAGAAAAGCAGTCCAGAAAAACCTACTCAAACTAAGGCAACAAGCAAACTTATGTCACAGAGTGGATTCAAAATCCTGGAACCTCACGGGATTATCAAGGCATTGCAAACCGCGATATATTGCAGGGTCCAACAATATGACGCGACAAGGAGGATTGGGACCGTACCCTTTCCTGCATACCCGATTACCTGGATAGTACATTCGTGCTAATCTCCCTGAGTGCTGTTCTCGATGTATTGCTTTTCCAAGACGGCCAAATGGTTAACTTAGTTGGTTTCAGGAATCCTAGTGGTGTCTCCCGATATACGCAAGGTACGTGGGAGCTCAAATCCGTAGTGGTGCTATCTAATGCACAAACGTTCGGCAAGAGACCTTCCGATACACTACCGAGTACATGATACACCCTTCGATATACACCAAGTACGGATTATGGTACTTCGTGGGTACGTGAAGGAGATCGATATACCAATAAGTGCGTGGAAGACTACAATACCCCTGGGATACAGTGCTGGCAAATAACGACAGCTACCATGCTTAACGACGTCGGAACACATCTCTAACTTACACACAAGTTGCTAAAAATTTTACCTAGTTCTACCGTTAATTTTATCTGGGACGGTTAGGTGAATGCATGAGGTGAGTACATAATCGGAAGCATAATGCAAGCCCTGGCTACATGCACGAAATATTCTTTTCTTTCAATGAATTCTAGCTATGGGAAGGAGAAATTTTTTTCCAATAGTATTGCCAAAACAAACTCAATGCAACACAATCCCAATTCAAACAAAACTTGACTATGAAAGTATTCTTTTCATTTTTCGACGAAACACAAAAAATCACAACACTACTATCCAAATCGAAACATTTTTCCTTTTCTTTTTCTTTTCAAATCAAAACGACACTAGGTAATGAAAAGAGAGGATTCTGAAATGGAATATGCAAGTTTTTCAAATTCACTTTCAATGGTCTAAAAGCAACAGAAATTAAAAATGCATCTATCTTTCCTTAGCATGGAATCAATTTTGCAAAAATCGAAGCGTACTTTGAGTCTTTCAAGAAAATGAGCGATTCATAGTTCGAGAAAAACACAATAGATCATACATTCATTCAACTTTTCCAAAACAAAAACGAAAACGTTCCAATGCACAACAATTTTCTTCAATAATGCTCAAGAAATGATGGGAAAGAATCACTTTTTAATTTTTCAATGGATGCATCAAATATCAAACTTGATAACAACTGAGCTTTCAGATCTAAATGACTGAAAAGAAAACACTACTTACAGCACTAGTACACTCAGAAAACTCGAGAAAAGACAAGCACTCGATCAAGCTGAAAGGCACACTTAACTCAAAATCAAGCAGTAACAAGCAAACCAAGCAAGCAAAGCTTAAACAATGATGAGAACGAGGTCTGGAAGCTGATCTAATGTAATGATCAGATCAGGGATGGAAGGAATGGAGTGCAAGGGTGAGTGGATGAAGGTGGAGGAGACAAGAGTATCCACCACTACCAGTCTTCAAACTTGTCCAAAACGGAACCCAAAATCAATCCAAACAAAACCAAACACTCTAACTACAAATCAAAATAGGATCTCTGGCTGGATCTTGCAACACAGAGGGAGTTCATACAACAAACCAAAGTCCAGACTGTCAAATGGAGAGGAGATGTCTGCATGCCAAAATTTGACAAATCGGCACACTCTGTGCTCGTACATAGTGCGACACCGCAGTCTATCTACATGGGAAGTGCGACGATGTCGCAGTTTACCAATGTAAGGGATGCGACGAGTAACTAACAGGTAAAGAACAGATACCCAAAATGACACAGTGTCACTCTGTTCCCACTGCCTAGGTGCGACAGGCGAAGTCTAAATTCAAAAATGAATCAGATCTCTCAGCAATGAACCATGGAATGGTTTGGGAATGAGTTGTATAAACTCAGAGGAAGCAGATCAAAGTCTTCAATACGAAGATCTGATAGTGAAATCAACTCCAAGAAGTAAATGGAAAAAATAAAAAGGCTTTTGTTAAGCGATCAACTGAAAATGACTCTCAGATTGACAACTACTCACCAAATTCTACACTCCCCAGTATGGTCGCCAGATTTGTTATTGGATGATCCACTAGAGCGGATGCGAGCAGGATCTCCCTAGCTCAAAGTGAGTCTAGAACAAATAGAACAGACTACTAATGCATTTCCTAGATCTACTTAAGGATCGAGTGCTAGATTCCTTACCTTTCACTTTCGCAATCCTTTCTCCTAAATGCTACTCCATGTCTCATGGTTGTCAGATCCAATGCTGCAAGACCTTTTAAGACAAGAAACAAGAGAAACCAGTAAAAGACATCTATACAATAAGAGATCTAAGTAAATAGTTAAGCAGGTGAACTACTCAATATCATTACACACATGAACAATATTGGTGGAAAGCATTTTTATTACTGCAAATAGAGGAGTACATAATAGAGATATAGAACTACAACCAAGGCTTAATGCTGTAGCCCCTTCTCCGACAAAGCTGATTGCCATATCCTTCCAAGGAAGTATGAATTCTCCAATGGGTGAGTGGAGATGTTCTAAAAGTGATTTCACTAGCATGTAGATACCATATCCTTCCTCCCTTTGGGATGGGAGTGAGCTTCATTTATATAGAAATAAATGGATAGGGTATGGATAGGATAGGTTGAGAGATGGTAGGAGAGGCTTAAGGGATCTCTCCAAAGGTTTAGGAACTGAGTGCCAACTCTTCCAAGAGGTTAGGGATAGGGTCCCAAGTCAGCAAGCTTCGAGATGGATCTAGAAGAAGCTATATTTTCCATCTAACTGACTTCGTCGCACCCTGTAATGGATCAAGGTGCGACGTCACATGTTGCTAGTGTGCAGCCTACAACGACCCTTCAAAACTTAGCACAATTGGGTACGAATCCTCCCAAGATGATTACTTAGCCCAGGTATCTTTAGGGGTGTATACACTGAATCTTATGATGAGTAGATTTTGGGTGTAACAATTACCCAACTATAGACCAAGTGTAACCCTCGCTAGTAGGCACTACCATGTCACAATCAAATATTGTGGCATATTGTTCCATGAGTCCAATAGCTACTAAGAAGAAGCCTCTGAATTCATGCTTATCTTCTCGAGACTGGGTCTCAGCAATTGACTAGGTGATGACTCCATCTGAATGTTTAGACATGCGTTCTATTTGGGATGATATACTTCCATCTGATGAAGTTTTCCTAAAGTCTATAATCCAGTCTGCCATTCATTTGGACATTGACCCACTTACAAGCATTCTTCCACCTTCACTTCGAGCTCGTTAAAAACAGTAAGGAAGCTACGAGCATTCTTCCACCTTCACTTAGAGCTCATTAAAATCAGTAAGGAGGCTACAAGCATTTCTTCCATCTTCATTTTGAGCTCGTTAAAAATAGTAAGGAAGTTACGAGCATTCTTCAACCTTTTCTTCGAGCTCGTTAAAAACCGTAAGGAGGCTACAATCATTCTTCCACCTTCACTTCAAGATAGTTAAAAACTGTAAGGGGGCAGCGAACATTCTTTAACATTCACTTCGAGCTCGTTAAAAACAGTAAGGAGGCTATGAGCATTTCTTCCATATTCACTTCGAGCTCGTTAAAAATAGTAAGGAAGTTACGAGCATTCTTCCACCTTCACTTCGAGCTCATTAAAAACAGTAAGGAGACTACTAGCATTCTTCCACCTTCACTTCGAGCTCGTTAAAAATAGTAAGGAGGTTACGAGCATTCTTCCACATTTTCTTAGAGCTTGTTAAAAATAGTAAGGAGGCTACGAGCATTTCTTCCATCTTCACTTCGAGATCATTAAAAACAGTAAGGAAGTTATGAGCATTTTTTTGTATCTCCTTTGAGCTCGTTAAAAATAGTAAGGAGGTCGTGAGTTTACTTTTTCGGGCTCATTAAAAATTTATGAAAAAGATATTTATAGAGTTCTTTCACGCTCTTGTTTTACTCTTTAAATATGACAATATTGCCGAGTATAGTTGTCATTTCAGACTCGTTAAAGGATTTGAAGCGACATCCACTTAGGTATAAGTTTAACCCTTCTCCGGACCTTTGCGGATTACTTATGAAAAAGGAATACTTTAGTCATACGTGGCTAGAAGAGTTCTTCTCATTGTTTTATACTTTTTCGGGGGAGGAGACTAACTGTACGAAAAAAGACCTTTTGGAGCCTTCTCTAGGGTTTTCAAGCTCTTGAAACATGAAAACACCAAACGAGCACTCACCTACTCAGGCTCAATGTGAAATCCACGAGAGGGTAAATAGAGGATTGTTTAAGTTTTTCAGACTCTATAAACAGGAAAACACCGGCGAGCATTAACCTACTTAGGCTCGATATTAAAATCCACGAGTAGGTGTATGGAGTTATTGTTTAAGTTTTTTCAAACTCCTTAAAATTGAAAACACCGGCGAGCAAGAACAGATCTTGGCTTGATATTAAAATCCAGAGATCAATACTATAGAGTATTCTTCTATCTCTTCTTCGAACTCTGTAAACAATGAAGAAGGTCCCGAGTCTTCCTCCCATGGGCTCGAAAACTTATTACATGGTTGGACCTATTGAGTTTTCTATCTTTCTTGGACTCATTAAAACAACAAGAAGGGAATTCTTTTACCAAAAATAATAAGGGATAATAAGGGTATATCACATCTTTTTCAGTTTCAAAGGCATTTCAGTCAGTCATGTCCTTGAACAAAACACCTACTTGAGTCTTTCATGTCAGTTGGGTTTTAGTTTTTTACCTTAGGGTGAACCTGATCTCCGAGTTTTTACTCCCTCGGTTGGTTATTATTCCAACCATATAGAGGGTCTGTCAATGTCTCCTACATTACAGGCTTATATCACTTCCTCTTCATGTTGAAAACTACCTAAGTCACTTTGTGTTGTGCTCACTGTTCAAGGATACAACCTGTGTCAGCCATTCTGTAGTTTACCTTGACTTCATGTGTCGGCCATCCTAGTGTCAGTTTGTTTCATCTTGTTACTTGTCCTACTCCACATCATCTCATACCTATGAGTGTTCCTCGTGTTGGATGATGGAGGATGCATTAAGGCATCCCTTCCAATGGACTTCTTCCCATCGACATCAGCTCATTATGTTCTGGGAACAAAGTTTAGAGTTTTGGTTAGTACCTTGGGGATTGTAGTCATCAGTGGCAGTTTCCCTCGATGTTGAATAAATGGGAATACATCAATGTCTCTTATTCGACAGGTTCCTCAAGTGTTCGACTTCAAGTCCGCTTATTCACACTTGCTGGATCGTACTAGGTACCTTGGACCCCATTATCATTATTGATGGAAGTCCTCATGTTTGTTAACAGTATACATTAATGACCAGTAATCAAACGATATCCCCCATGTTCGACTTTAGCTCATTTATTCTCATCGTTAGGGTTTGTACCTTGGGTTGTTTGGATGAAGACCTTGGGACTATGATAGCATCACCTTGTTTATGTTATCACCCAAGCTGCGCAAGACTGAGCCTCACTCATTTTGGCTCTTCATGACACATAGATCCAGCTTGTTGTTATGCTTATGATCTCTCATTTTGACATGGATCCAAGCTTGTATTTCAGTGGCCATGCTCTATATATACATCAACTAGTTATGTATCGGAGATCATGCTACACATCTATATGATGTAAAGATTGTAATTGCTCACTGACCTTGATCGTTGTTTCAGGTGTTTTTTGTGACTTGGTTCTGCGGTTTCTTGCTCCTCCTCTGACTTGGACTTATAATGTATTTCGGCCATCGTTTCCCTCTGACCTCACACATTAGGGGGCATCTGTTATAGGTCAAATCTGCACTTCTTCATCCGTGATCACATTATGCTATCGATCACACAAAAAGACAACATGGATTGAAGAGCTAGGTTGATTTAGATGATGTATGGACCAGAACTACCCTCTTCAGCTGAGAATTTCGCTGATTACCCTGATCTTTTGACATGTGCGTTACTCTTTGGGCAGTAAACTAGCACACATCTGGAAGTGTGCCCTACTTTACTCAAGGGAAACCAGTGCACATATTCTAGTATTCCCTACTTTACTCAAGGTAAAGTAGCGCACACCTCAGAAAAGTTGTAAGCGCTTGTTGTAAAACACTGAAGTTGCGTACTGTGCGCTACTATGCCTTGAGGAAACTCATGCACATATTAAGATGAAATCAAAAAATATATTAAGTTGACGAATTGGGATTAGTTGAAGTTGTTTTGCAACTTCCCCAACCTACCAATCCAACCAACTCTCAATCCAAACTGCCTACCTTGTCCCATAAATACAATGAGGATGCATAAGAGAGACTAGTCTCAAACTAGAGAACTAGACCTAGAAAGTATGCATTAAGGGTGGTTACGCTGCAGGAAAGTTCTAAGTCATTGTGAAGAGCAGGAGCCCAGGACTCGGTTGCAAAAACATCTCGACACGTCAGGTATATTGTACTGATTCATGTTTCTTTGATAATAAAAAGGTCGAAATACCCTTCTTGTCCCAAATCAGATGTCTATTGGATTGTATGTTTATTTGGCATAATATTTGATTATATTTGATGTTAAATTACTTTCTGATTTCATCATCTTTATATATAGTCAAGATACGTTGAGGAAGGTATCCTTTGTATTACAGGTTCATCAAGTGGGAGATCGAGCGGGAGATCAAGTGGAAGCTAGGACTAGCCGTTGGATAAAGGTATGTATTTCGATATCCCGATCTCTATCATTTGTAAGAATTAGTTGTAATGCAATTAATGTATTTACCTGTCAACCCCGCCTAGTTGGTAGTGTCCATCTTCTCACTATAAGGTAGAAATCCTGAACAACAGACACCATCAACTGCCAATGAAAGTTTAACATAACGAGTTTCTTCTTTGAAAATTTGCCACTTTTCTTCAATGTACCTCAATGCAAAACCACTTGCAGGCATTCAAAGAACATCGTCTCGACTTTTGTTCTTTGCATGGAAACCCATAAACTGTGCTATACTTTGACACCTGAACAACGGTTGTAAACGTGGAATTATCAGATTATAACGAAGAACTTTGTGAGGCACCTTTTTTGTCACTTTATTTGTTCGATACCTACTTGTTTGTGTTAGGATATTCCTATACTCCATCCTAGTCCTACTAGCATTTTCATTATTTGCATTTTCAGCCATGCATGCATGCAAACTGCATGCATCCCAGTCATCAGCATGGAGTCCTCGAGCCCCTAGTCCTCAGCTTTCTAGCCATAGGAGCTTCTTTATGCTCATTTTCAACCCTCCTAGCCAGTGTGGCGCCCTTATTTCACCTACTACTTGACAAAGGTGCCCTCTTTCACCTACCATTCAGTTGCATTTCATTTATTGAGTGATTTGTGGATCTGCTCCTTGATTTGAGGACAGATTGACTAGTTAACTGTCTCTGACACTCCGATGGACCTCCAGTTAGCCCTCACAACCTGTTTTGACTCCAGTAAGCTCATATTGTGCCCTCCTTTGAGCCTCCTTCACTACATTATTGCATTATGTTTGTGTTACACATATTACATTCAGTTAGACTCAGTCTTCTGCATGGATGACACTCTCTAATGATGATTAGGACTCCTAGTGGTGCACTGTTGACACTCCACTGATGATGTTGATGACTCTATTGATATGATGATCACTCTATGAGAGGCTAATTCGAATTGCCACCTTGGCATTCGAATCCTCTCCACCATTGTACAATTTATTGTTCATACTTGTGATTAATGAATTAGTGTGTGTGAAGTTATTTTGCTTCTATCCGAGTTCTACTGTATTATTATTATGTTGCTCAGTTTACTGCATTGACCACTCTTAATCTTATTCCTAAATTCTTTCATTGTGAGGTATACATCAGCTCTTAGATCTGCTGTGAGGATTCTCACATGGTATCAGAGCATGTTGAGAGTATTGTTTATCTCCATTCCTAAGAGTTTTTTGCAAGTTATTATCAAGATTTTGAGTGCAACAGTTTCTGCATTTTTGCAGCAGTAGCAGTTGCAGATATTTTCTATTGTTTTTGCAGGTGTTCTACAGCTTCCATGTATTCAGAAGAAATCCATCCTCTTTCTCCATTCAACTATGATGAATGGAAACAAAAAATGATAGCATATTTGAAGAGCCATGGTCTCTTTGATTATTGTTTTGAAAGAGAGTTCGAATCCTCTGAAGAGAAGTATAATTGGTTAAATAAAGGTGACAGAGCCACTGGAGTCATGATGTATTCTATATCTCGATGCATGGTACACCACTTCCTTGATGTTGAATCTCCAAAAGAGCTATGGGCCCATCTGGATGAAATATTTGGCAAACAAAATAAAGGGATTGGTCCAATCCATTTCGATAGAAATCCCACTATTCCATTCACTCTCCTTGATAATCTCATTGATTATGAACCAGTATCAAACATATCTCATATTGAAGTTGTCCACAAAGAATAACAACTTGCAGATTCTACATTCATGCTTCAAATTTCTTCTATTTCGAATTCTGTGCTAGCTCACATTCTAGAAATTGTAGAAGGTCCTAAATCCTCTCTTGCACTAGAGTCTGTTGGTTTGCATCATGATCTATTGAATGTTTCAGAGGTAAAATCAGCCATTGGAGGTAATGCATTCGCTCTCCTTGATCAGTCACCTCTTATCTACTACCATATGATCATTATTCCATGCTTTCAGAAGGTTATTGAATATGATGGCCATTGCCATTCACTTGGGATAATCTCTCATGCATTTACTATTTTAGATCTCACCTCTAATGGTTCAAATGAGATCTTGAGCAACCATGATTCAAGTCCTGGAGCTGATTTAAAATCCAAGCAATCACTGCTTGGGATAATTTCTCATGCATTTACTGGTTTAGATCTCACCTCAAATGGTTCAAAGGGCAACCATGATTCAAGTCTTGGATCTGATTTGGATTCCAAGCAATCACTGATATTTGATGGTTCTTTTGAGCATAATCTCACCCATGATGGTTCGAAGGAGAAGACAGAGGACTATCTCCACATTCATAGATTTGATCCTACCTTAGCTGATTCGAATCACAGGTTCAAGGATCATCCTCATATTTTTGGATTTGTTCTCATCACATTCGATCTGAAGAGAAAGTACAAGCACATGCCTTTTGAGCATGATCCACTTCTTCCCAAGAAGAAGATACCTCCAGACATATGACCAAGCATCACACCTGCTTGAGTTTGGAGAATTTATTTTTGTGTGTGCCTTACAGTCTATTTTGAGGGGGGGTATTTTTCCCATGAGGTTTTCCCCATTTCCTCGGTTAATTGACTATTATTATTCATTGTATTGGGTGACCTTTGGTCTTAGTTACCAGGGCCCAAGATGGATTAAGGGCGGGGTGTTAGGATATTCCTATACTCCATCCTAGTCCTACCAGCATTTTCAGCCGTGCATGCATTGTTGCATGCAACATGCATTCTGCATGCATGCATGCAAACTGCATGCATCCCAGTCATCAGCATGGAGTCCTCCAGCCCCTAGTCCTTATTTTGCTATCCCTAGGAGCTTCTTTCTGCTCAGTTTCATCCCTCCTAGCCAGTGTGGTGCCCTTCTTTCACCTACTACTGACAAAGGCGCCCTCCCTCACCTACCATTCAGTTACACTTCAAGTTATTGAGTGATTTGTGGATCTGCTCCTTGATTTGAGGACAGATTGACTAGTTAACTGTCTCTGACACTCCGATGGACCTCCAGTTATCCCTGGCAGTCTGTTCTGACTCCAGTAAGCTCCTATTTCTCCCTCCTTTGAGCCTCCTTTACTACATTAGTGCATTATGTTTGTGTTACACTTATTACATTCAGTTAGACTCAGTCTTCTGCATGGATGACACTCTCCAATGATGATTAGGACTCCTAGTGGTGCACTGTTGACACTCCACTGATGATGTTGATGACTCTATTGATCTGATGATCACTCTATGAGAGGCTAATTCAAATTTCCACCTTGGGATTCGAATCCTCTCCACCATTGTACTATTTATTGTTCATACTTGTGCTTAATTAATTAGTGTGTGTGAAGTTATTTTGCTTCTATCTGAGTTCTACTGTATTATTATTCTATTGCTCATTTTACTACATTGACCACTCTTAATCTTATTCCTAAATTATTTCATTGTGAGGTATACATCAGCTCTTAGATTTGCTGTGAGGATTTTCATAGTTTGACATTGTGGGCATTCATTTTCTAATGCATATTGTCCATAGTATATGATATGATCATTAGGAAATGCATCAATAGCTTGATACTCCATTCCAAATTATTTCATAATCACATATACCTCTCGATATGTGTGTGGTAAAATATTTGACATTCGTAATAGAAATTCACCTAACAATCTACAAAATTCAAAATAATAAGTCAATGTAAACAATATTAATCATCAATATCACATCCATACTTTACAAATTAGATAACAATAGCAATATAGGAAAAAAGTCAACCCTTTATGTACATGTGAACATGCAGACATGAATAATTAAGAAATTAACCTTAGTATCAGTGTGAGACAGGAGTTTGATAAACCATTCAAAACGTTCAAGTTCACTAACAACAATATAGAAGATAAAAGATTTGTTTTTGAGCCTTCATAAAGAGGTTGACGTGACTTCTCGAGTAGAGGATCAACATCATGACTATCATCTTGGTTTTCCTCATCCATTGGAGAAAATGTGTCTTGGATCAATTTATGTATCTCATCTTCCTAATTTGTATCACTAACATTATCTCCATCCATATCATCATTAAGAACTTGATCAACTTCAATATTCTGATCTAGATGTTCATCACCATGTAAATGAGTATTTCTGCTAGTACTTGGAAAATAACTATTTGGAGGGTGACATTTTGGGGGCATTGTCTATATATTTACAAACAACGTAGTAAAATTAGTGTGTATAGAACATATAATAAAACGATATACATTTTACTGAAATTCATGACATGATGACTATTACAGAGAATACATTAAAAATTGAATAACCTCTTACCAAGGGATGATATTCATAACTCCCTTCGGCGTGCCCCTTCTCCGTACAATTTCTTTCAGCTGTTGTTATTAAAATTCTTCTTCTTTGCAAGCCCCTGCAATCAGAGAAGGGAAGTAACATTTTCCATCTCCCCTTGCCTCTAATGCCGCTCTAAACTGAGCAAGCTTCCTTGCATTTTCATTCATAGTGACAAATCCTTGTATTGATAAGTAATTGTCTTACCTACACCATACCAAATAGTAACTTGTCAAATACATTAGATATAAGTATATTTCTAAATACAATATATTATATACCAATTGCTATAAAGAAAAAACATGAAGACTGAAGTTTTCATTGATGCAAACATGTGTTGTGCTATGGCCTTTGATTTACTCACAAGGATACCTTGATAGTTTGGGCATTGGAACACTAGGTGGCCCAAATGGTCCAAATGAAAGTTGTCCTTGATGCATGCTTACCTTTTATAAATTTACCAGATGATTGTTGAGTATGACTCTCTCTAGTTTTGGATATGGTTGATAAAGAATGTATTTAGGAAACACTTGTTGTTGGTATCTGATTGTATGGCTTATATTCTTCGACAAACATACGAGAGAAAACAAAGACAAGGGAAACAAAACCATGTGACATAGGTGAAGCTCACAATTCAAGTGTTGAAGAATCAAAGGCAATCACAAGCATAACTGGAATTTCTTGGATAGTACTGAGGTGGTTTTCAATTCCGATTTCGGGTTTAATAGAACTATAGAAAAAAAAAGAGGTTTAATTAGTAATTAATATATAAGAATCGTATGCAAATCCTATAAAAATATGTAAGTATAACTAATTAATCACACGAAATATATGTAGCATTGGTAAATTTAAAAAAAATTAAATTAAATTAAATTTTGTTCAAACATGCATGTTAAAAAATATCCTGAATTTTTTTTTCTAACATATAGACAAAAAAATATAAAAACACTAAACTTGCAAGTTCAAAATCTGAGCTATGTAGAATATCCGAGCTTAAACAATCACTACGAAATTTATCGCAAGTTCAAAATCGGGGCTCAATCAATCAACAGGAACCTTGTCGCAACTATAGAAAATGTGTCGAAAATTGTCTTAAAGTATGTATTTATAGATTGACAATCATCGATCTATCGACGCAAATGCATGAGTTGACCGACGCGTAAAAATCCAAGAGCCGTACTGGGAAACTGGCCGCATTGGTTTTGCGGGTGTGCAAAGATAGCCATATTTCGTCTATATAGAGACGGAAGTTTGTCTAAAATTAAAAAACATTGATATTGCCACGGTTTTTCTACCATGATAAAAAAAACTGAAAAGACATCTTAAATTTCATTGTATTTTCCCACGAATGTTTGAAACGTGGAAATATTTCGTGGAAAAATCCACCTGAATGTACTAGTGAATGATTGATAACCTACGGTTAGAACCAGTCCATATATCAATTGTTCAAGGAAACATCACATACCTCCTTTCTTTGTTGGATGGTGAATTTATAGGAATAGTTGTGAATGGGAGGCTTCTCAAGTGCTTCATGCAATATTGAAAGGCCCAAAGGTGCACACATCTTTGTAAATTAGTAGTTTATAAGCACTTTCTAGTTTTGTCTTTTACAAGCAAATTTAATTTATGTCAATTTCCTTCTTTACTATAAATATTTTGTTTTTCAATAATGGCACACTACTTGAAAATCTAATGTCAGTAAACCCATAATGAGAAGAGGGCGGACTCCATAACCCAACACTTAAGGAACTAGTATATTGTTCTCACCATTACACAAGCAAAAAAGTATCCCTACTAGAGCCAATGTTAGTACCAAAGAATATTTTAGTCTTAAGGTTTATCATGGGAAAACAAATTAGTCCAAAAGGTGCCAAAGAAGGATATCATGTGGAGAGAACATCAAAGGTAAGTGCATGGGTGCTAATATGTAAGGAAAATATAGGCCAAGGAGAGCACTTGAGCACCAGGAAATGAGATCTAAACAATCGCAGGCTAGGAACCGTGGGCTGAAGGATGTTGGGTCCAGGAAATGTCCCTTTTTGGCCATCCTTATTTCATCATTTTTCCCTAATTACATCCTATTTCCACAAGCCATATATATGCCTTTCCTCCAGATCAACCAATAATATCAACAGGTATAATTCATTATTTCTTTATTCATTTTATGCCTAATATTGTTATAGTTCAAGATCCTAGCCTTTGAATTATGCTAACTTGTGTGGTTTCATTTAGTCAAAGCTCAAAGCACAGGTGTATCAACTACCATGCCTTGGAAGCAATCATACGTGGCACCAACTGTTACTCTTTTAGCTCGATTCCTCATATTTTCAAGGGACATCACATCTCTCCACGTGAGTTGTAACAGGTAGCTATAACAAATTGTTGTAACAGAGTATAGCTGTGACAGAGAGGTCACCTTCCAGATTACTAATCCATTGATCTATGGCTTGCCAGCATAAAAACATCTTATATGATTAAACAACCTCATTCAATGTGGCTGTAACAGTTAGTCGTGACTCTGCAACATGTCGATCATAGATATTCATTGCTGCATGAGATTAGTGGATCACGAACTGCATTTTGTATGTATAAATATGGGAAGGATTTCCATGCCTGGGTTTGGATAATCATCAATTGTTGTACGGGCTGTAACAGAGATTGAGACTGTGAATTTCCATCTTTTAATGAAGAGCAGAGTTACTCCATTTCTGTGTCTTAATTGATGGTGATTCACAGTGTCTTTGTTAGAAGGCCAGGGCCCTCCTTCTCACAGAGATTGCCGATTTAGTTAGATAGTTAGATTTATTCATTTCCTCATGTGTGTTGTGGAATTGCATTAGGTGTATTTCTGATAGCAACAGTGAGTTTATGATTGCATTCTTTATTGATAGTTTATCTCCTGCATATGAATAGCTGTAACTACGTGGTGTGACAGTCGACTGTGTAGGTTAGTTTGATTATGCATGTGTGTTCAATAGCTGTGACATCCAAGCTCAGCTCCATTCCTTTCAATCATTTATGCTTTCTAGGATTTCCAATAGTTGTCAATTTAGAGTTCAAGCTTATGTTTAATTTCTGGTTGCTGTTGTATCTTCAATTAATTCATTAGAGTAGTCAGATTGTGATTGAGTAACAGTAGCTTGTAGATAGATCATTTTGGTAAATATTGAATATTGTAGTTTGATAATTATAGGATTTAACTTCTTGCAAAAGTAATCTAGTTCATTTATATTCTTAGATCAATATTTGCTAAGTCAATTTCTGTAGGAAGGTAGCTACACTTTAATTTCCTAGATGTATGAGTTAGATTAGTTTTCTTATGGAATGAGTTTGGCTGAGCAGATAGGTAGGATTGTTATCTCCAATTACTTGATCAACTACTGAAAGATGTTTATGCATAGATTGTGCTTATTGCCATTGAAATAAAAGACCTCCCTGGGTTTGACAATTTATATTGAGCATTCTGTATGTCGGTTGTAATTAATTGAAATATAGGGTGACCAACATTTTGGCGCCGTTGCCGGGGATGGTAATAGATAGACATAGTTAGTAGTTGGTTTTATTTAATTTCATTTTAGTTTAATCATTTAGAGCATGCATGGATACAAGAAAAACAAATCGGGAACCCCCTTTGAATACTAACACTGTAGGTGGACGAGGTCGAGGTTGTAATGCAGGTTTGGGAAGGGAAACATTCATCAATGATATAATTGGAAAGGCGGATTCTTCTACCAGACCACCGCAGATGTCTACAGGAAGAGGAAATTGTGTTCCTCCCCATCTTGAGAATTAAACATCAACAGTGGAGAATATAATGGGACCTTCAACTCCTGTTGCAGAAAATAAACCTCCTGAAGTTAAGGGAAGCATTGTGGGTGTACCAGATAGAGAGGAGATTTATCATATCAATGGAACCAGAGTTACTAAAGAAGTGTGGTTGGAGACTCGCCGAGTAGCAGAGGAAAAGAGGAGGCGAGAAGAAGAGAGGAGAAGAGAAGAAAAAGAAAAAGCATAGGAAGAACGCATAAAGGAGGCCATTGAATTCTGGACTAAAAACATGGCTGATAGGGAACATGAAGGCGAGAATGAACATAGGGAGAACCAGGAAGAAGAAGTGGAAGATAATCATCCTGGTAATACTATGTCTACATTGGAATTCCCTATCCTCCAGACACCTGGAGCAGCTCCCATGAAAAACATCTCACCATTAGTTCTCCCGAATTTCCATGGTAAATCTTCTGAGGATCCTGATGAATTTCTTTTTGAGTTTGATATCCTCTGTCCCAGCTATGACTATACATCTAGTGCTTAGAAGTTGAAACTGTTCCCAGCCACCCTAAAGGGAAATGCTCTGTGCTGGTTCATGAGTCTAGGTCGTGAGACCATTACTACTTGGGACCAAATGAAAAACACCTTCCTTTCTAAATATCAAGAATATTGCAGAACCAGGGACAGAAAGGATGAATTGTTTAAAATGGTTCAGAAGGAAGAAGAGAGCTTGGAAGACTTTGTGGAAAGATTGTTGTACAATTTACAAAGGTCTGGACATGTTGAGATTGGAAAAGATGTACTTAAGATCATTCTGCTACAAGGAATTAGAGAAGATTGCCTTGATATGTTGAATTTGCTGGGAAAAGGGGACATCTCAAAGGAACCCTTCGAGAATATTGTTGAATTATGTCGAAGGTACTCAAGGGGATCCTCCAGAACTAACAAACAAGACAAGGATCGAGATCAGGATATCTTCACGAAGACACAAAAGTCAGCTAGTGGAGGAGCCACTCGAGTAGAGATAGGCAACTTGTTGGAGAATTTTAAAATTTATATTTTGAGCTCCATTTCCTCAGAGTTAGATGTCTTAAGAGAAAAACAGAGGCAAGTTGTAGAAGACCTTACACTTTGTGTATTCTGTCCCAAATGTAGGAAAAAGCAACCATTGAAGGAGTGCCGGTTGGACAAAGCAGAGATGTGTAGGATATGTGAGTTGGAGCATGACACTAAGGAATGCTCCTCACTACCCAAGGTCAAGAAAGTTCTGCATGAATCTACTTCAAATGTGGAACAGGCTTACTTCATTTCAAAGAAGAAACCATGGCATCCTCGCAATCAAGGAATGAATCAAGACCCATCATTTGTTTTGAATAATATGAATGGTATGAACAATATGAATAATATGAATACACAATTCGCTTCACATTATTCTGGTAACCATTGGAATCCATTTTAGAACCCAATGCAAAATCCTAATTCTTGGACACCATGGTCACATCAGTCAAACAATCAAGCTCCTTGGAATTCCAACTGGAGAAATTCTTACCAAGGAAATAACTTTCCCCATCACCAGACTCAGTATCAACAGTATCAGCACCAACAGTATCAGCAACCACAGCTCCCATTTCAAAACAATGCTGCACTTGTCAATGCACCACTTCGACCACAGCTGCCTGCACAACCTAACTCGAACCCAAACAATAAAGTAGTCCATCAATTTGAGACTGCCAACATGCCTACATATTCCATCACCCAAATTCCCTGCAATGATATACAATTACGATCAGGGAGGGTAGTGGAACCCATTATCACTGAGGATGTTTCATCCCCAGTGATTGAAATTGGAGTGAATCAACACTATGAGAATATGGTCAATTCAATAAGCCCCATCATTGAGGATGTTGATACGCCTACCGAAATAGTAGCTGAAACTCAGATAATAAAACATGATGTATCACAACCTACACAGTTGATGAGAGAACCGCCATACCCTGAACGATTGGCTCTACAAAAAATAGTGGAACAGCCTCGATTTAATCTCTTAGGAGAATTGAAAATTTTGTATGTCAAAATTCCACTGTTACAAGCCCTTCATGACGTGCCCATTTATGCTAAGACTGTCAGGTATTTGTGTATCAAGAAACCAGGAAGGAAGCCTAGGGATCCTCCCACTGTCCACATATTGGGAAATATTTCCGAATTGATAATGGGGAAGACCCCTGTGGCAAAATATGATGACCCTGGAAATCCTACTGTGACAGTTCACATAGGAAACACACAAATCCCCAACGTCTTGGTAGACTTAGGCGTGGATATTAACGTTATGACCATAGAAACTGTGAAGAAACTTGGACTCACTAACCTTCGGCCGACCCCTACTATTTTGGAACTTGCTGACAGATCAACCATCAAGCCTGAGGGGATCCTAGATGACCTCGTGATCTCAGTTGACTTGTGGGAATACCCTGCGTATTTCTTGGTGTTACAGCCGAAATCCCAGTTGGGGGCACACCCACTGATCTTGGGAAGACCGTGGTTGGCCACAACAGATGCCTATATTAGGTGTCGATCAGGATCTATGACCATTTCAGACGGGAATGAGATCAGGAGCCTAACCTTGTACCCTTGAGCTCGACCAAGCACAGAAGCTGAAACTCCACTGTGGGTAGATTTGGAGGAAGAGGAAGGTGTCCAATTGTTATTAACAATAGGGAGAGCCTTAATGTTTAAAGCTGAAATAGAGGACGATGCCATTAACAGTTTCATCAGTGAGCCCACGTCTGTCAAAAAACACGTTTACCAGATTCTTAACAGTACGTTAGATGAAGTAGAATAGGAAAATCTTACAGAAGAAACTCTAGTCAGTGATGCCAGTATAATTCCAGTACTTCAGAATTCGAAAAGTTTACCAGTGGAAATTGAGCCAGGGAAAACGTTGAATGTCAATTCAAACCTTGGGCCCAATGAACTGGAACAGCTAGTCACCTTGCTGAAACAACGTAGAGGAGCTTTCGCTTGGGAGTATACAGACATGAAAGGGATTCCTTCTAATCTGTGTACCCATCAAATTTATATTAAGAGCGACTCCAGGCCTGTGTGTCAACCACAACAAAGGATGAACCCGAACCTAAGAGACATTGTGAAAGAAGAGATCCAAAAACTTTTGGAAGCAGGATTTATATACCCGATTTCAGACAGTGAGTGGGTTTCTACACTCGTGATTGTGCCAAAGAAGAATGGGAAATGGAGGGTCTGCGTGGATTATAGAGAATTGAACAAGGCAACTTAGAAGGACCACTTCCCCTTACCTTTTATCGATCAGGTCCTTGATACCTTGTCTGGGAAGAAGTATTTTTCCTTTTTGGATGGTTTTAGTGGCTACAACCAAATCCATATTGCTCCAGAAGACTAGGACAAAACCACTTTCACCTGTCCCTGGGGGACTTTTGCATACCGGGTACTTCCTTTTGGGTTGTGAAACACACCAACCACATTTCAGAGAGCAGTGATTGGAATCTTTTCAGAGATGGTAAATGATTGCATGGAGATTTTTATGGATGACTTCACTCCATATGGTGATAGCTATGAAGAAGCACTAAAAAAGTTAGAAAATGTCTTGAAATGCTGTGAACAAAGCCATCTCTCTTTAAGTACTGAAAAGTGCCATATGATAATGAGCGAGGGCATAGTGTTGGGGCACTTCATCTCTTCTGATGGTATCCAGGTAGATCCATCCAAAATCAAGGTAATTGAAAACATACCAACTCCTAGAACACATAAGGATGTACGTAGATTCTTGGGGCATGCTGGCTATTACAAAAGGTTCATAGAAATTTTTTCCAAACTAGCTTCTCCTTTATTCACTGTGTTGATGAAGGATGCACAGTTTGTCTGGAATGAAGCATGCCAAATAGCGTTTACTAAGCTAAAGAAAAGGCTATCTATAGCACCCATCTTACGAGGGCCCAACTGGGCTCTGCCTTTTCATATTTCTTCAGATGCTTCAGACACTGCCATTGGAGTAGTTTTGGGACAGCAGGAAGGTAATGATCCTTATGCAATTTATTACATTAGTAAGAACTTATCTCCTGTTGAACTAAACTATACTATCACAGAAAAGGAATTTCTTTCCATTGTTTATGCCATCAACAAATTTAGACATTGTATTACTGGATATTCTACTTTCGTGCACACTGATCATTCTGCCATCAAATATTTAATGAATAAACCAATCACGAATCCTAGAGTTACTAGATGGTTGTTATTGTTACAGGAATTTGATATCACAATTATTGATAAACCAGGGAAGGAAAATGTTGTTGTAGATTTTTTATCTCGACTTACTAACAATGATGAAAATTTACCAGTCGAAGATTCCTTCCCTGATGAACATTTGTTTGCAATATCAGCTCATTCCCCATGGTATGCAGATATTGCTGACTTTTTGGCTGCAGGTAAGCTCCCAGGACATCTGTTGAAGAGAGAAAAAAGAAAGATCATACAACATAGTGCTAGGTACTGCTGGATTGATGGCCATCTTTTCTATACAGGGCTTGATTTAGAGATCAGAAGATGTGTTAGAGAAGATGATATCTTTAGTATTCTTAAAGCTTGCAATGATGAGCCCTGTGGGGGAAATTTTGCTGACAAAAGGATCATAAAGTCTTGAGAATGGGTTATTTCTGGCCCACATTGTTCAGGGATTCAAAGAAGTATGTTCAGGCATGTGATAGCTGCTAAATGATGGGCCAACCCAATAGATTAGATGAAATTCCTTTGCAACCACAACTCATGGTTGAACCATTTGATAGATGGGCTCTAGATTTTGTAGGGCCTATCAACCCTCCCTCAAAACAGAAAGTTCACATCTTGGTTTGTACAGATTACATGACCAAATGGGTAGAAGCTGTAGCCTTGGTTAAGGCTAATGATCAGGTTGTGATTGATTTTCTGTATGAAGAAATTTTCACTCGATTTGGAGTACCCAAGGAAATCATCACAGATGGTGGACTGCAGTTTGTGTCTCACAAGCTAGAAGCGCTGTTACAGAAATTTCATATTCAGCACAGAATAACCTCGCCATATCATCCACAAGCCAATGGCCAAGTGGAGAGTTCAAACAAGGTTATTGAGGCTATTTTGAAAAAGACAATGAAAAGCCATCGTAAAGATTGGGCTGAGAGACTTCCAGAGGCACTATGGGCCTATCGCACTACATGGCGTAACACCACTTGTTTTTCCCCATATGAGTTAGTGTATGGTAAGAATGTTGTTTTCCCAATTGAATTTGAAATCAGGACTTTGAAAACAGCTATAGAAGCAAATATGGATTTATCAGAAGCACAGAGGAACCGACTGAATCAACTTAATGAATTGTATGAAAAGCGCACAGTAGCAGTAAATCATACAACTTTAATCCAACGGCAATGCTCTAAGTGGCATGACAGATTCATAAAGAAGAAATTCTTTTAGGAAGGAGACTGGGATCTGTTATATGATTCATGGTTTAAGAGGGATTTCAAAGCCAAGGTACGCACTCGTTGGTTGGGACCTTATCAAATAGATCGTGTATTTGACAATGGAACAGTTCGGTTGATCACCATTGATGAAAACAAGATACCATTATTCGCAAATGGTCATCGGCTGCGACTGTATCACAAACCCATCTCAAGGGATGCTTTCGTTTCACAAGTTGCAGTAGATCCAGATTATTAGTTAACGCCACGGCAGGGAGTTTTCTCCACCCCTGTGAATTTTTAAGAACTGCAGCTTCCACATCATTTGTACATAAATAATTTATTTTTCATTCTGTATTTTATCTATTTTTCATTTTGCACTTGATCGGTTTGTTTTGAAGATTTATGTGCAGGTATTAATTGGAGGAACAACAGTCGTGACTGGGCCAGACGATTGTAGGAACCTTACATTATTTCCTGATTTAATAAAGCTCTTTGAAAAAGATGGATTATTCATTAGTTTTTTAGAAGCCAGCTAAAAGTCCGCCTGTTACTCATTTTTGCACAACTGCGACTCCTTACCTTGCCCATTCTTCCTATTTTCGCAGATGTAACTCCGCCATTTTCCATCCACTTCATTTTTCTTAGCAGCTGCGACTCCGCTATTCTTGCATATTCCGCTAGTCTAGCAGCTACGACTCTTCTACTTCAATTTAATTTTCACTTTTTGCCAGCACTTGCGACTCCGCTATTCTTGCTTGTTCCTCTAAGTCTAGTAGCTGTGAATCCTCTATTTCCACTTCATTTTCTCTCTTTGCCAGCAGCTGCGACTCTTCCTTTTTTGCCTATTCCGCTAAGTTCAGCAGCTGCGACTCCACTATTTCCACTTCATTTTCACTCTTTGCCAGCAGCCGTGACTCCGCCATTTTTTCCTATGCCGCTAAGTTCAGCAGCTGCGACTCTGCTATTCTTCATTCATTTTACTTTTTCTCTATACAGCTGTGACTCCGCTAGAATTTCTTCATGCCCACTGTGATTCCGCTAGTTGTCCTTTTTCCGAATTAATGCCGGTAATAATGACTCAATTTGGCGTCAATTTGAATGCTTGCTCCATAGATCCAATCACAGTCTGCCAAAAATACAACATTAGGTGTCTCGGGCATCTTTCAGCTGAATGGCGACATCCAAATCACCTCAGCACATGCACATTTATGCTTTTTTTATTGGGAGGTGGGCTATAATGATAACTCACGGTTGAATGCATAATGCAAAAGGTAAAGATTTGGACTTTTACATGATTAAGCATGAAATTGAATATGGTAATAATGATTATGCACTGTCTTTTAGTCCCTATCAGCAAGGCCATACCATTTAACCACCAGGATACCCCAATTAAGCCAACTTTCCATAACTGTCTCTTTTCACTGGGATTTCATACTTGTGCCAATTTTCCGAAAATACCCAATTTTAAACTGCAACGATTCCTTGCATGTTCGTATGCTGCAACTCCCACATCCGGACTGTTATTTGTTGTATTTGTCACCTGGATTTTGAAGAAAGGTTGATATGGGAAACCGAGTCTGGCATGAACCCGTGAATACAAAATCCTTGCGCGCTAATGCCACAATTCTTAACATTTTCATAGAGGCAGGTTGGATGGAATATTTTGAATGGTTGAACGGTTTCCACATAGAAACCGCATTACAATTCGCCCTCAACTTGACTGATACTCACTCTAAGGTCAGGGGACTACACGTGGATGTTGCAGAAGAAATCATAGCAGAGGTTACTGGCTTACCCCAGGTTGGAAATAATCTATTTGGATGGAAAGCACATAATGCGACGGCTGTAAGAGAATTTCTAGCAGTTGGGGAGAATGTTCGTCCAAAGCGCCGTGGGTTAGAATTGGTATCATTACCACGACCCTGGAATCAAGTGGCAGCCTTTGTGAGAAATATATTTCTTGTGAAGGAAGGTACCAAACTATTTCCTTCTCTGAACTTCCTTTATTGTCTCACTTACGCCGTGGTAATTTAGTAAATATACCACTCTATCTTTTTAAAGCTCTGCAAACCATGGTTGGATATGCAAAAACAACCCAACACCCAGTTTCCTCCCTTACCAATCATGGCCTAGTTAAATTGTTAGTCTTAACGGCCCTGGAAAATCACAATTTAACCTGGGAGCAATTTCTTGTGGGGGTTTGTCCATTTAGAGGACCTGTATTAGAAGTGGGGGGTATCGGATAAGGTCAAGAGGACCGGCGTTCCTCAAATCCAGTTGGGGGGGAGGTTGGAGCATCAGGAAACCAGAAGGAGGACAAATATGAGGTAAATATGGGGGATGTTGCAATAGCAGCAAAACCTCTTATTGAAGAAATGGTGATGGAAGCCATGGCACAGGAAAAAGAAGCTGAAACTGGAGCAGTTGTTAAAGCTACGACAGTAGAAGCTGCAACTGCAGAAGCAGAAATTCAGGAGGAAGAGTATCAAGAAGAAGCAGCAGGAGAAGGAAATGTGGAGGTTTTGGATGTTGTGTCCTCTCCTGAAATAAGGGGGGCCATTATTGAGGAGGAGAAGACTAAAGAAAAGACCCCTGTGTTAAAGAAATGAAGAAAAAAGCCAGGGGACAAGGGTCAAACATTCACTACAGCAAAGAAAAGAAAAACTAGAGATGTCACAGCATCAGTAGTATCATGCAGTGGAGACTGGCCAGCAGAAATGGTAAAGAAAAGGAGGACTCGATCCATGGTAGCAGCAGAGATAGTAGGTGCAATTGGGGTTAATAGTGAAGTACCCTCAGTAGAGACAACAAGAGCAATTAGAGCAAATATTGAGTTACCTATGGCAGAAATAGCACCTGTAACAAGGGTAGATATAGAAATTCCCATTCTGAACCCCAAGTCACCTGCTGTTACACAGGAACCTTCCATAGAAGAACCTCAAATTCAAAACCTCCTGTTTGAAAATGAATTATTAAAGGAGGAAGTGCAGACATTGCGAAATGAGTTGGAAAGATTGAAGGGAATAGTTGGAAAACAAGCAGAGAAGAATTTGAACACATTGTTAGATGCTGCAAATTTATTAGAAAGTTCATCTCTTGCAATAGAAAATGAGGAGCAAGGAGAGATTGTTTTCCCAGAGTGTGGAGACATATTCTTTGCAGTAGGACACAGAGTTATGTTGTTGGGAGTTGTATCACAAAAGCATGCACAAATAGAGCAGAAGGAAGAAAAAAAACCAGAAATAGAATTGATGGGGGGAAATGAGCCAAAAATTTAAGTGATCCCTGATTTGAATATAGGAGATGAAACAGTGCAGTCCCAACCATCAGGGGATACCGAACTTCTTCAGGACCAATCTCATCAGTCAGAGGGGTTTGAGATAACCCAGAAACATTCTCAGCAGGTCGAAGAAATTGAAAAGCAGGGGGATGTGACACAAGAACCAGCACCTTTGGAAATATATAGTGAGGCTGCAACTCAGACAACAATATTTGACATCAAGGATCAAGAAGAGAACACTGTTACACAAGAACTAGTGTTTTCAAAATCATTTGCTGAAGTTGCGACACAAACTGAGATGGTTGAGGTTGAAATGGAAAGAAAGGATGCTGTCACACAAGAACCAGCAGTCCTAAGAACATTTGCTGAGACTATGACACAAACTGAGATGGTTGAGGTTGAAATGGAAAGAAAGGATGTTGTTACACAAGAACCAGCATCCCCAAAATCAATTGTTGAGACTGCGTTACAGGCACAGACCACTGCAACACCAATGGAGGTTGAAATTGTTACATTGCCAAAGCAAAATGAGGAAGTCAGTACAGCGGGGGACAAGGTAGGAATACAACTTTCTTAGGAAGTCATTTATCTAGACTCTGATGATGAAAAGGATGTGGAGAACAGAAGAATTCAATGCTTAGAGAAAAAGATTCTCTGGCTAAACCTTGAGTTGGATAATGGCACAAATATATTGATCAGTGCAGAACAGGGATGAGCTCTCTCCATGAACATAGAAATACCATCAGGGAGTTGAGAGAAAAGTGGGCTGAGGAGTTATTCTTCCAGAAAATCTGGTGGGAAAAACTTCAAGAAAAATGGGAAGAATTGAAGAAACTTAAGTCCCTGCAACAAGAAAAAGACAAAATGTATACTCTTTCCCTAGAATTACTGAGTTGCAGGGATCCATCCCCCTCTTACCCTGTCTTTCTCCATGATCAGACAACTTTATTTCAATTGAGGGCTCTAAAGGAAGGGAGATCATTTGATTTAGCAATAGCTACCCAGTTTTTAGAAACTTTTCTGAAAAGTGATTTTGAGGATTAGAATTTGTTATTGGAATTGTATTTACATGATAGGGCTTGTTATATTGACTCTCCATCCAATCCCTTGCCTTGTTTGGGGGATGTTTAGCTGAGGGCATTTGCCTCTTTTGTCATCAACCATGTAAAATGGCGAGATGCTTTCCAAACCATCCTCAAGAATGAGGATAATTCTACTCTCTGGATTAGGGGTGAACCTCAGAATCCAAAAGAACTCATAGCAAATCATGTTGGATCTCTCAGGGTTCCTGCCATTGCCCAATACTTTGAAATTTTGCGAGATAAAATCCTCACTACCTGTGTCCCGATGATTTTTAATATAAAGCAAACTGCTCTGGAAGGTAGTGAATATAGATGGCTATATTCTTCTTCATCTCAAAAGGAAGGGGACCCATACTGCTTTGATAATTTCAGGCAATCCTTGACAAGGGTTCCTAGATATGTGCAGTGCATGGAAAATTGTGGACCTTGGTGGATTGGATTAAGATTCAGATTCCCTCTCATATGGACGCATGTGAGTCCTTACAGGAACAGCTATGCTTTGACTAAAGAAGAAGAAAAGCTATGTTGGGAGAAATGGACAGCCTGTTAAGGGTTTGTGCCTCAAGGGGAAACACCAGAATTTGCCTACAATCTCACAAATCTTCACAGATTCAACTCAGACTCAGATTCAGAATAGTGGAGGTTGTTACATGAGGACATGCAATCGGATAGTTGGGGGGAGATGTTGGGTCCAGGAAATGCCCCTTTTGGGCCATCCTTATTTCATCATTTTTCTCTAATTACATCCTATTTCCACAAGCCATATATATGCCTTTCGTCCAGATCAACCAATAATATCGACAGGTATAATTAATTATTTCTTTATTCATTTTATGCCTAAGATTGTTATAGTTCAGGATCCTAGCCTTTGAATTATGCTAGCTTGTGTGGTTTCATTTAGTCAAAGCTCAAAGCACAAGTGTATCAGCTACCATGCCTTGGAAGCAATCATACGTGGCGCTAGTTGTTACTCTTTTAGCTCGATTCCTCATATTTTCAAGGGACAACGCATCTCTCCACGTGAGCTGTAACAGGTAGCTGTAACAGATTGTTGTAACAGAGTATAGCTACAACAAATAGGTCGCCTTCCAGATTGCTAATCCGTTGATCTATGGCTCGCCAGCATAACAACATCTTTTATGATTAAACAACCTCATTCAATGCAGCTGTAATAGTTAGCTATGACTCTGCAACATGTCGATCATAGATCTTCATTGCTGCATGAGATTAGTGTATCACCAACTGCATTTTGTATGTATAAATATGGGAAGGATTTCCATGCCTGGGGTTGGTTAATCATCAATTGTTGTACGGGCTGTAACAGAGATTGAGATTGTGAATTTCCATCTTTTAATGAAGAGCTGAGTTACTTCCATTTATGTGTCTTAATTCGTGGTGATTCACGGCATCTCTGTTAAAAGGACAGGGCCTGCCTTCTCACAAAGATTGTCGATTTAGTTAGATAGTTAGATTTATTCATTTCTTGTTGTGTGTTGTGGAATTGCATTAGGTGTATTTCTGATAGCTGTAATAGTGAGTTTATGATTGCATTCTTTATTGGTAGTTTATCTCCTGCATATGAATAGCTGTAACTGCGTGGTGTGACAGTCGACTTTGTAGGTTAGTTTGATTATGCATGTGTGTTCAATAGCTGTGACAGCCAAGCTCAACTCCATTCCTTTCAGTCATTTATGCTTTCTAGGATTTCCAATAGTTGTCAATTTAGAGTTCAAGATTATGTTTAATTTCTGGTTGCTATTGTATCTTCAATTAATTCATTAGAGTAGTCAAATTGTGATTGAGTAACAGTAGCTTCTAGATGGATCATTTTGGTAAATATTGAATACTGTAGTTTGATAATTATAGGATTTAAATTCTTGCAAAAGTAATCTAGTTCATTTATATTCTTAGATCAATAGTTGCTAGGTCGATTTATGTAGGAAGGTAGCTGCACTTTAATTTCCTAGATGTATGAGTTAGATTAGTTTTCTTATGGAATGAGTTTGGCTGAGTAGATAGGTAGGATTGTTATCTCCAATTACTTGATCAACTACTGAAAGATGTTTATGCATAGATTGTGCTTATTGCCATTGAAATAAAATACCTCCCTAGGTTTGACAATTTATATTGAGCATTATGTATGTTGGTTGTAATTAATTGACATATAGGGTGACCAACAAAGGAATGCACCATAGTGTATGGCCAGAGGAAGATCTCAAAGGACCAAGATACTAGGACCAGGAGATAAACAAAAGGTTCTAACTCTCGTTAGCAAGAATATCTCTTGTCGGGTAGCTAAACCAATAATCGAGCATGATAGCACATCACCAAAGTGCATGAGCCTCAACGCTAGCTTGCTGATCCATTAGGAGGAAACCATTATGTTGCATGGTGCTCTATTTATGTTAATGGCTCCAACTTTTGCAATTTTCAAACTTCCTTCTATGATCCATTACCTCCTTCTCCTCAGTCAACTAGAAACTATGTAGGTTCTCACCAAGGTGACATGTGTGGAACATCAAGACCCACAGAGAATCCCAAAAGAATAATTCTTAGGGATCATAGGCTCCACGTGCACCAAGCCATAAATGACACATGGAACCCGCTGTTGGGCTTGGCCCAGGTAAGGCATTTTTAATAAGAACAGGTTTGGAGCTGCAGTGCAGCTTAGACAAAGGTATTTTTGGAAAGACATTTTTTGGGAGATGCGAGCATACAGCGCAGTGCAACATCGACAAAGTAAGGAAGCCAGCGCCGTGAAGTTACAGCACTCAAAAGTACCAGAGCTGCAGAGAGATAGCACTGCAAAGAGCCTGATCCGCGAAGATCCGACAAGGCATAGTTTTGGAAGGAAAACGGTACAAATTCTGGTAAGACCATCGGTGGTCTATTTTTGGTTAGGATACTCCATGATTCCCAGCATATAGTTAAGGAGTGATGCGGAAGTAAAGCGACCGGTCGCACAAGAAAATACAACACTACATGAACCGGCTGCATAAATTCGTTAGAGAAGGAACGGCGGGGTGAAAGCTACCTATCGGCATGCACTCGGTAGAGGGGCTGGAAGCGATGTGACCACGCACAGAAGGATGGCCACGATGAAGAGTCGCTATCAGAGCTTGACAGTCCTGGTTAGCAGGGTAATCGCGACAGTTTTGGGAAACCTTAGGGTTTTGGCTCACTGATTGTAAAGACATGACCTACAGGAACGATCTATAAAAGGGCACATTTTGTAAGGGAAAGGGTTAATCTTCATTGAATAATATTCATTGTAAAATATTCAAGCTATGAATGCTATTGTAAAAGGATCTGCAAGCTATGTACGTAGAGACCTACTGAAGAGAGAAGAGAGTCTGCAGCTGAGTGTGCAGGCTGGAATTGTTGTAGCCTTCCCAAAGAGAATATAACAACAGTTCATTTGGACGTAACTCCCATCCTGGGGGTGAACCACGTTAAATTATGTGTTATGTGATTGATTATGTGCTTGTATCTGTGTATTTGCTTATGTGAATGGTTAAGATCTGGTTTATGAGTTCAGGTGTTCTTACTTTTATATGTATTCGCCATAAGCATGATGATGGGAACAATATTTTAAGTGTCAACACATGTGAATGAATGTTAAATACATAATTATTTCTAAGTCTGTGAATGCATAAATTAATCGGGTAAACACTTAGTCCGCGAATTTGGTATAGTGTGATTCCCTGAGTGCAACACCAAAAGTGCACGGTTGCATTGTTGGTTGTTATAGTGTATAAGTTTGCAAGGATTGCAGTCTATTATGCTTGTCGAACATGTCTTTTTGCACTAACTAATATCTATTGAAGTTGCATGAGTATTGATAGGAAGCGCAGTCGTCAGTTGCGCTATCCTATATTCAAGAACCATCCCGTATCGCGCAGTCTGTGGATGCGCGATAGGCTAAGTGTGATCCGTGAAGAAGTTGAACTTCGCGCAGCCCGAAGTCCGCAGCGCGAGTCCTGTAGCACCCTGCTCACTAGATCCATTTAAGCTCTCATCACTTGGTTGTGGAAACCTGATTCCACAGCCCGCCCATTACTTCACCTTGGGTGAGACCTGAGTCTGTTTGCAGATTGTTGTCGAAAGGGCCGGTGAAAAGGGGTTTTGTTGGTTCCTCGAACTGCATAGAACTTGGGTCTATATTGGAAAACATCAAGAATAGTTATACAACCAACAAATGGTTCCGTTGCTGGGCCTGAACTGGTGATGAGTACCGCCACTGAAAATTGGCATCTAGACAAGAAAGAGATTTGGAGCTGGTTAGACAATACAGAGAGAGATTTTTCCAGAAAGGAGAATAGACATCCGCGTCTATCTGACAAAGATTGGTTAAACAAATACCTGTGGAAGGATATGCATGAATTTTTCTAGGCATCCTTTGTAAACAAGTTGCACGAGTGGATATCGAGACTCGTAGAGTGAAAGAACTGTTTCCAAACAGAATTACCTACCGAGAGGACCTCAGATCTCATTAAGATGCTCAAAGCAATAGATAGTCCACTCTCACGAGTAGTTGACTTTTGGGTTGACAGTATACTAGAAGGCTTCATGACATAGTTTGTTGTGGACACCTTGAAGTCCTACAGCGCAGCAAAATCATAATTCTACAAAGGATTCAGAGGTAAGTACTAGAACAATCTAAGTTTATATATTAAAATGCTTTTAGCTGAGAAAGGCATTTTAAGGATGCAGTAAAATTTACATAAATTTTTTAGTCTGTCATGGTCAATAGCATATATAGTGACTCTAATGAAGATGCACATAGTTTGAGAAGTGGAAAGAGATACAAGTTTAATACCGAGAAGAGTGAAATCCACGTAGAAACTGAGTTCCAAGTTCATCCTGATAGCCAGACCGCACCTCTATCAGCCACCTATCATCCTATTACTCCACAAAACCCACTGATTGTGAATACCGCTCCTCCTATTGCTCAGAATCTGCTAGTTCAGAACCCTCCCGTTGTTAATATTCCTAACCCTCGGAGCATAAATACCAGTAACATCATAGGAGTGAGTACTCAGACCATTCTATCTCAAACTATTCCATCTCAGAATATTCCCGCTCAGAACATCACGCGCATTAATATCCCTAACATCACTTAGAACACTGCGCCACCAAGAAGGAGAATGATTGACAACATAAAACTGCCGATATTTAAAGGAACGGGTCTAGAAGACCCTGAGCAACATCGGTTTCTATGTGAATCCGTCTGGAGTGTCAAGCAAGTTCAGGATGATGCTGTGAAGCAAGTGTAGCTCATGAGCTTTGAACTGGTTCATGAAGTATTCTCATGGACAGAATAGAACCTTAGTGGATATTAATGCTGCATTATTAAGAGAGTTCAAGAAACCAAAATTTGAATCACAGTGTATAACAGAACTGAAAGAAATTAAGCAGAAAACGATTGAGTTGGTATGGGAGTTTGACCAGAAGTTTAAGAAACTATTAGACCAATTCAGTTTTGACATAGCACTGCAACAACACCAAGAATGGTTTATAGATGCATTGTTTCCCCATATTAGACTGCCATTGATGCAATAGAAGGTTGCATTACAGGCAAAATCCCTGGAAATCACGATGAAATTAGAAGCTTTGCCGATAGGGGAGACTAGCACTGGAATGTCTCAGATCCAGACCCAGCTAGCTACCTTGACATTACAGTTATAGGACATGAAGAAGGCGAAAGAACAAAGACAAGAAATCTAACATACAAGATGCAAGGGAGAAGGACACACCAGGGAGAACTATCCTTTATTTCAAGAATATCTTAACATTGGAGCACCAAATCCACTGAATCAGAACCAAGTGCCATGGTGTAAAATCTGTATAGCTAGAGGACACTAGCCAGAATACTGTTACTTAATTCAGAAGTATGTGCGAACACCTAAGAATCTATATTGCACATTCTGTAAATCCGTTGGGCATGATGAATCCAACTGTAGGGCATATGAGCTCATGATGGAAAGAAAGCAAGATATGGAGAATATGCATGGTGGTGGAGTATACAGAGTTCAAGAAGAAACTCTGCAGAACAAGGATAACACGCAGTATGATCAAGGCACATACAGAGGCCATGGAGGATATCATGGAAGAGGAAGAAATACTGGCCCAGGACAAGGAAGAGGAAGAGGCCAGATGATCTATTATAGCTATGGCTAGCCAGGTCACTTATCTAGAGATTGTACCAATGCATGTACTACCTGTAATTATTGTAAATCTTTTGATCATGTCATCGAGAAATGCCCAATGTTAGTAGCATAAATGTAGAAGAGAAAGCAAGAAGTACCTAACCTGAATATTCAGTTGATCGCAACAGAGAAAAGGACTGTCAATCCAAGTATTAAGGTTGTGACGCAAAGTGGCGCTGCAACAGGAAGAGATAGGAAAGTAGAAGCTTCAACTTCTGGAGATTTTGAAACTAAGGACACCGCTATTGAAACGATCTGGATCAGAAAGGCTAGTGGGAAATCACCTGCTTTCAAACTGGAGAAAAACAAAGAAGTCTTTGAAGAAGCATGGGACATCTTCAAAGGGCCAGCACCTATGTCACCAAGAATCTCGTTGCGAAGTGAAATGCTGCATATGTGGGATATGCCAACAGCTTATGACAAAATGTGCACCGCAACAGAGACATGCACTTTGTTGCGCAATTCCTACGGAGCTGTATGAAATTATTAAAGAGAGCTGATGCTGTAGTAGAATTGGAAAAATTACTAAACTAGTATGAACCATGCAGTGAGACAGACACTGCCCAGAGCGCAGTTCACCACATCAAGCTCCACAAAAGAACAGGAAGAGAAATGAGGCTCAATGCACAGATAGGAGATTATGATATGGATGAAATCATCCTTGACTTAGGGTCAGAGGTAAATGTCTTGACTAAGAAGACATGGCAGTAGATGGGGATACCAAAGTTGTCATGGTCACCCATACAGTTGAGGTTAGAAAATCAACAGAAAGTCATACCTTTTGGGATATTAGCCAATATTATTGTTGACATTGATGGAGTGCGAAGTCATGCAGACTTTAAGGTTATTGAAATCATGGATGATATCCAGCCTTATCCAACACTATTGGGTATACACTGGTAAATGGATAACCTCGTGACCATAAACCTAAAGAAAAAGAAGATGATCTTCGAAGGGCAGGATATAAGGGTCATCGCACCATTGGACCCTTCGCAGGGCAAAATATACAGTGAACTGATTCAGGAAGAATCTAGAGCACAGGACCTTGATCACATTTACAAGATGACTGTGAATCAAGATGAATACATTAATCCTACAGCGGATGGAACGCTCAGTTGGCGATGCGAAATTTCTTGCATCTCAGACTCCGACGCAGGACTGGAGAATTGGCAAAGCAGAATGCACGAAGTATCTCCCAGAAGATGCGCATAGATCACAAATTCACTGCGTTGGATTGGAACCGAGGTAAGTCCAATCCCCACCTATGATGGTTCGACTAATGTTTATTCATTTATTCAAGAATATACTGTATCAGTTGCAGCTGAACATCGCATACCAGCATTAGACATAGCATTGCGTGAGACACCTACCAGATGGTGGGTTCCGCATAAGCATACTTTGACTACATGGGATTAGTGCAGACACATGATGCAAATCAGATTCACAGAGAAAGTTGCACTAACATTTGAAAAGTATAATGGAAAAATGGATCCAAGGGATCACATTGAAACTTGTTCACAAGCATGGATAAAGAGAGCACAGACATAATGGGTTCATCTGTTTGTGCACACATTGGAGGAGTGGACTCCAAAGAATTGGTACCTGGATATGGAGCTTCGCAGAGGAACTACATATTGGTATATCTTAACTGCGAACTTCCAGAGAACTTTTAGCTTTGAATATGAAAGTCCAAGCATAAGTGAAGCTCTACAGATTATCAAAGAAAGGATATTCAGATCCGAATGCCATAGTATAAACGAGGCATTGGAGGAAATAAAAGAGAGGGTATTTGAAGATGTAAAGGTACCTATGAACCTACAACCAGAATGGGGAAGGCAGATAGAACATGCCTTTGAATGTTATAATCTCGCTGAAATGGAAGAAGAATAAGACGAGAGAGATGAGGAGGATCCGTACAAAATCAATACACCTGAGTCAGAAGGAGCGCATGATGTAGAGGGACCTCCACTAGAAATTCCAAATATGAGTGGACCTTTTAAAACAAGAAAAGTGAACATTAGCACAAGTGAGGAGCCTAAGTTCGCATCAATTGGAGATTACTGGGATGATGCCACGGTTGCACAGATCACACACCTCCTACATGAATACCAGGATCTGTTTCCAACAAAGTTTTCTGAAATGAAAGGCATTTTGGGCGACTTGGGAGTTATGAAGATACCTCTGAAGCCAGGAACGAATCCTATTAAGCAAAGGCCTTATAGACTAAATCCCATATATAAAGAAAGAGTGAAGGCAGGACTTGATAATATGCTTGATGTAGGGATCATTGAGCTAGTTGAAGAGTCAGAGTGGATAATCCTGATGGTTATTCAAGACAAAAAGAATAAAGGTGAGATCAGGATCTGCATAGACCTGAGGCAGTTGAATGATGCTTCGCTGCATGACCCATTTTCTACTCCTTTCACAGATGAAGTATTAGATCATGTTGGGGGGAATGAGGCCTACTCATTTACTGATGGATTCTCTGGATATCATCAAATCAGGATTGATCTAGCAGACAGGCATAAGACAACATTTGCTACTAAATGGGGCTCATTTCAATATATAGTGATTCCCTTTGGCCTGAAGAATGTACCCGTCATCTTTTCCAGAGTTGTTGTTGCAGCATTTAAAGATTTTATGCATAAATTTTTAGAAGCATATTTTGATGATTGGACTATCCTTAGTTTGTTGAAAAACCACTGTGAAAACCTGAGATTGATGTTAGCTAAGTGTAGACAACATCAAATTTCATTGAATTTAACGAAATGTATCTTTTGTGTGCCTTATGGTATTCTATTAGGACACATTGTGTGCAGACAAGGTCTGATGGTTGATCCTGCGAAGATCGCAGTGATTGTCAATTTACCTGCACCAAACTCAGTGAAGCAGCTTCACACGACACTGGGGCATATAGGATACTACAGAAAGTTCATCAAGGGTTATGCGCAGATAACCGCGCTAATGGAAAAACTGTTGAAGAAAGAAGCGCAGTTCATATGGAACGCAGAATGTGAGAAAGGACTAGATACATTAAAGGAGAAAATGGTAATTGTGCTAATCCTAGTTTTTCCAGATTGGGATAAGCTATTCCATGTACATGTTGATGCTTCATCTATAGCATTGGGCATTGTGCTTGCTCAACTAGGTGAAGGGGGTATTGATCACCCCATTGCATTCTCAAGTAGAAAACTATCTTCAGCTGAAAAGAACTATGCGACCACTGAAAGAGAGGGTCTAGCTATGGTGTATGCACTGTAGAAATTCAGGCACTATTTGTTCGTTGTGCACTTCTCCATGTACACTAGCCATTCAACTCTGAAATACTTGGTCAATAATCCAATGTTAGGGGGGAGAATCTGCAAATGGTTATTACTCTTCCAGGAGTATGACTTCGAAATTATGGTTAAGCTAGGCAGATTGAACTTAGGACTTGACCATCTCTCAAGGATTGAGTCAGGAAAAGAAACCAACAATCTTGAAGACAGTCTACCTGACGTGCATTTATTTGCTATACAGATCGCAGATGACTACTATAAATACATTGTCGATTTCTTTACGACTGGGTTGGCACCGACAAAGTTTACTACACAGCAGAAGAAGTAGCTGGTAGTAAGAGCAGTAGACTTCACCCTAATCGCGGGACAGTTATACAAGTTAGTACCAGATGAAGTGCTGCATAGATGTGTGTTGGAGCATGAAAAGCCATTTATATTGGCTGATGCACATTCAGGTGTATCGGGAGGTCACTATGCAAGAAGAGCCACTGCGCAGAAGATATTGAGAGCAGGGCTATGGTGGCCCACAATTCACAAAGATTCTAAAGAACATTTCCAGAGCTACGATGTATGTCAGAGGACAGGAAGGCCATCGTGAAGAAATGAAATGCCGTTGAACCTGCAATTGACACTTCAGGGATTTGAGAATGGGCTACTGAATTCATGGGACCTATTAACCCACCAGGAAAAAGGACTAGTGCAAGATACATTATCACTGTGATTGATTATCTCACCAGATGGGCAGAAGCTAAACCAGTGAAGGACTGTAGCGCAGTTATTGCCGCGCAGTTCATTTTTGAGAACATCCTTACTAGATTTGGATGCCCATAGATTTTGATGAGTGATCAAGGCACTCATTTTTTGAACCGAACTATTGAGGCCCTTACTGAAGAGTTCCACATTTATCATCAAAGGAGTACACCACCATCCTCAAGCCAATGGAACTGTCGAAGCATTCAACAAGGTACTCGAGAATGAGCTGACCAAGGTATGCAATGTCAATAGGGATGATTGGGATCTGCACATTCCAGCTATGTTATGGGCGTACATGACCACTTGTAAGAAGTTGACAAGCCATACACCCTTCATATTGGCCTATGGATAGGAAGCAGTGATGCCTATGGAGTATATTATACCCAAATTGAGAATAGTTGCGTTTACAGGCATGGAAGATCAAGAGGCGATAGAAGAAATAATTCTACACTTGGTTGGGTTGGAGGAAGATTGCTTCATCGTAGGATTTCACCAACAAGTGCAGAAAGACAGAGAAAAAGCATGGCATGATCGCCATATCAAGAATAATTCCTTTCAGGTAGGTGACCTAGTCCTTATGTATAATAGAAAATTTATGAAATTTCTTGTCAAGTTTAAGATGCATTGGCTTGGCCCATATACTGTTATACATGTTACTCACGGTGGCACAGTTCAATTAGCCATGCTAGCTGGAGATAACCTACCAGGTTTGGTGAATGGAAGTAAACTAAAACCCTATCGGGATAGTCGTACTTCGCAGAACCCTCAGTGATTAAAAGAGAAGGGAATTTCTAAGTGTCAGGTACAGTTGAAATTGGGCACTAGAATCGAACAGAGTTTGTACACACTTTTGGGCCAATAAGGGAAGTTTGATAGAAAGAATGCATGTACCGCGCAGCACTAGTCGAGAAGTGAAGTTGCGCGGATCGAAAAAAAATAAAAATAAAAATAAAAGAAAAGTAGAATCGCGCAGTACGAAGCTCAAAATGTAGTTGCGCAGATCCAATGGAACAGAGACTGTTATCTCCCAAATTGACCACCGTCATTTTGGTTGATAGAATGGGTAAAAAAAATTTATTTCTGTGAGTCTTGGCCTTCAATATCAAAAAATCCCAGCTTTTCGGCAGTTAAGTGAGTCTGTGGAAGTGCTTTCGATTCCATTCCTAAATTTTAGCCACGAAGTCAGTTTGAACTAGAACGCTTCATCCCTACAATCTCAGGCTAAATCTCCAGTCGTTATGTCATCTGTCTGTTGCAACATGCTCTGTTATTAAATAAATCCCGAATGCTCAGCTATGATTTGTCACTTGGCTGCCCTGTGAGGTATTTTCATTGTTGAACCATAACTCAAGAGGAATTTTTTGCTGAAATCGCGTGATCTTGCGGGGCAATTTTGACGGCCTTCCCAAACTCCAAATTCAGATCTGCAAGGACCAGTGGATAGCTTATGATCTGTAGATCAAAATTGACTATTCGAACATGCAAAACGGACATCGGACGGTTGAGAAAATTGATTTTTTCCAAAGGCAGTTTTTTCAGGAATTCTACAGGTTTCGGCAGCTTAGACGAGCCTCCAAGAGCTCATTAGCTGCCGAAAAGGCTGACTTTCAGCGGCTAAGACACGAAATCAACAGAAGAGTTAACTGCCGAAAGCCTGTTTTTGCCAATTTTCTCTAATTTCGCCCAGATCTCAGTTTTGTTCGCTGAACTAGCAGAAAGCCGATCAGAATGAATGGATTATAAATTATTTTATCAATATCTCAAGGGTTTTGAGCGATTTTTGAATCAGTTGGGCATTAGCTTTTGACAGGAGATCTTCATATCAGCATTTCCTTGATTTTAGGGATTAGTCCCTATCTTTTTGCTTTTTACTATCAGTTAGTGTTTTAGTTAATTAAACAGATCCATGCTTTTAGGATCTGGGAACTGCTTTGTAAAGGCTATAAAGCCTGAAAACTAAGAGGATTCAAAGGTTCGAGCTTGGAGAGACTTTGCCATATGTTTTAGTTGCTTGTTATAATAAAAATCACAGTTTTCTCTTGTTGTTGTTATCAGATATTTTCATCCACCATTGTTCTGCACTCTGTTCAAATTAGCTTAGCCTGTGCTCATAATTTGGATTGAGGAACTTCCTACTGCTGTGTGTGACCCGATGTTATGCATGTATTTGGTTGCATAAACCCTGCATGATTAATATACTTGGTTGTCTTAGCAATATTCTACATTTCATTTCTATATTTTATCATCTGATTTACAGTTTCTAAGAGCACTGGTTCATTTAACTATTTGATAAGCAACTTTTCCATTGAGTTATTGTGGTATCCCATCGATCCATTTACTGAAAAGGGTATTGAATTCTTAAGTTACCAAGCATACTTAGCCATAACCACTAAGTAGTTTCTTGGAGATCTAACAAACTGGCGCCGTTGTCGGGGATCGAGGTGAGAAGCTGATCTTCCTGGGAGAACGACACAGATCTGGTCCTTGATGATAGACAAGGATCAGACACTTCACTGGTTATAAATCTTCTATTTGGCGACTCCATGAAGGATGAACTCAGTGGCGACTCCATTGTTCAGAATTCTGTTGGTGATTCCACTGGTATGAAATGGAAAAGATCTTAGCTAAGAGATATGCTTTTTGTGATTTTTCAGATATATCTGGTTTTCCGCATCCAGTGCCAACTATAAATGAATGGGATGATTATCTTCCCAGATTCAGAGGAAGTAAGTATGATCATCCCGGTGAGCACTTATTCAATTTTCATCAATGCATGCTTGAACATGGCTTTGTTCACGAAGATGTCTTGATCAAGCTGTTCAAATTTTCTTTAGAAGGAAATGCTCGTGAATGGTGTCAATCCCTTCCTGCTGTTAGTATCCATTCTCTGAAGGATTTCCATGTGGCTTTCAATTCATATTACGAGAAGATTTATTCAGCTGATCTTCTTTTTCCTGAGTGTTGTCATGAGTTTAATTTTTCGAAAGTAGAACTTCAGGGAGAGTATGCTGCTGAAGAAAATACTCTTCATCATGATCAGGAGATCATTGATTCACCCCATGATAACCTTAGTGATGCTTTTGACATCATATCAAATGCACCTATTGATGTATGTTGTCATGAAGATGATATTATTCCCTCTGAAGAGTTTGAAGATGTTGAGCAGAATGACATATCAGCAAGTGACATTTTCAGATCTGCAGAGTTTGAAGAGGACAGCTTACAATTTCCAGATTTGCAGGGGCTGTCCAATCATGATCCTGGATGTGTTGATGTTGTAGCAGCATATGTTATGAGCAGCCCATATTTTCCAGACTTGCAGAAAAATGTAGATCACAGCACGTATGAAAAGAGTGATGGAGATGAGGATCTAAAAGGTCCAGATCATCAGTCCGTCTTATGTGTTTCTCCAACAGATCTCGAGCAGCCTGCATTCAACAATGAGATTATTAAAGGCAGTTTTCAGCATCTTTTCAATTTACAGTTGGATCAGCAGTCTAAAAAGGTATTGCTATGTGATTTTGATGATCCTTTTGCTGACTATTTAGAGTCCATGAGCAGTATAGATCTTAAAATTTTCTGCCAGAAGAAGATTGTCTTTATCCTCTGTTCAAACATCTTTTCTACATGATATGGCTTCCATTGTTGTTTGAGTCAAGATCAAAGATGCCTGTAAATCACAATCTGACATGGCTGCATTGGAAATCCAGTGTTACTTGATCATGCTGCTCCTATTAGTTAGTGTAGGAGTAGATAGGACAATAAGCTCTTTTATAAGAGCGCGTAGATCATTTTTTAGTTGTTGTTGAATAAGCAGAGCAGGCTGCATGTAAGCTACAGGTGGGATACAGGTTTGCAGAGGGATCAGTGTTAAAGACTTGATGACTCCATGCCCAATGCTAAAGGCTACTGGAACTACTTGGTTCTGGGATTCTTCGGAACCTCACTGGGAGGATTCCATCCCCGAGTAGGCGCCAGATGTTATCTCCCAAATTGACCACCGTCATTTTGGTTGATAGAATGGGTAAAAAAAATTTATTTCTGTGAGTCTTGGCCTTCAATATCAAAAAATCCCAGCTTTTCGGCAGTTAACTGAGTCTGTGGAAGTGCTTTCGATTCCATTCCTAAATTTTAGCCACGAAGTCAGTTTGAACTAGAACGCTTCATCCCTACAATCTCAGGCTAAATCTCCAGTCGTTATGTCATCTGTCTGTTGCAACATGCTCTATTATTAAATAAATCCCGAATGCTCAGCTATGATTTGTCACTTGGCTGCCCTGTGAGGTATTTTCATTGTTGAACCATAACTCAAGAGGAATTTTCTGCTGAAATCGCGTGATCTTGCGGGGCAATTTTGACGGCCTTCCCGAACTCCAAATTCAGATCTGCAAGGACCAGTGGATAGCTTATGATCTGTAGATCAAAATCAACTATTCGAACATGCAAAATGGACATCGGACGGTTGAGAAAATTGATTTTTTCCAAAGGCAGTTTTTTCAGGAATTCTACAGGTTTCGGCAGCTTAGATGAGCCTCCAAGAGCTCATTAGCTGCCGAAAAGGCTGACTTTCGGCGGCTAAGACACGAAATCAATAGAAGAGTTAACTGCCGAAAGCCTGTTTTTGCCAATTTTCTCTAATTTCGCCTAGATCTCAGTTTTGTTCGCTGAACTAGCAGAAAGCCGATCAGAATGAATGGATTATAAATTATTTTATCAATATCTCAAGGGTTTTGAGCGAGTTTTGAATCAGTTGGGCATTAGCTTTTGAAAGGAGATCTTCATATCAGCATTTCCTTGATTTTAGGGATTAGTCCCTATCTTTTTGCTTTTTACTATCAGTTAGTGTTTTATTTAATTAAACAGATCCATGCTTTTAGGATCTGGGAACTGCTTTGTAAAGGCTATAAAGCCTGAAAACTAAGAGGATTCAAAGGTTCGAGCTTGGAGAGACTTTGCCATATGTTTTAGTTGCTTGTTATAATAAAAATCACAGTTTTCTCTTGTTGTTGTTATCAGATATTTTCATCCACCATTGTTCTGCACTCTGTTCAAATTAGCTTAGCCTGTGCTCATAATTTGGATTGAGGAACTTCCTACTGCTGTGTGTGACCCGATGTTATGCATGTATTTGGTTGCATAAACCCTGCATGATTAATATACTTGGTTGTCTTAGCAATATTCTACATTTCATTTCTATATTTTATCATCTGATTTACAGTTTCTAATAGCACTGGTTCATTTAACTATTTGATAAGCAACTTTTCCATTGAGTTATTGTGGTATCCCATCGATCCATTTACTGAAAAGGGTATTGAATTCTTAAGTTACCAAGCATACTTAGCCATAACCACTAAGTAGTTTCTTGGAGAGCTAACAGAGACGATACATAGTTCAAAACCAAGAAGCAAGGCACCATGAAGTAACCGCGTCAGGAGAGTGACAACCCACCATACAGTTCGACGCAATGCTCCAAGAAACTAGTTGTTACAATGTTGGTCGGAAAACTAGCCGTTATACAGTGATTTTTTGGACGATCGCTTGAGAATTTAACACGGAAATAATCGTTCTTAAGGAATTAATGAAGGAAAGGACTCGAATCCTCAGCGGATTTAGCCAACAGGCATGCCATTTAATGATTTTCTATTCATTTATGGGAATAACTAAGCCTAACTGCGCCTATAAATACGGTTTTAGTTGGACTCGTAGGCGTTACCGAGACTCTGAAATTTTTCTAGGAACCAGAGCTTGAATCCGTTACAGTGAGTGTTAGTTACCCTGTGAGTCTACAGAAGAAAGTGCAGTGAATGTCTAAAGATTCTACACTTTAGAAAGAGTTCACAGTCGAGTAGACTCTGAGGGTGTTTAAGAAAATGGGGCTTGAAGGGTTGATGAGAACCCCCGCTAAGAAGGTTGTTACAGAGCAGGGACAGGGTTCACATCAATCGCCACGACTTTCCATAGTTATGAAAAGCAAGGGTAAGGAACCTGCAGTGGAGAAGACAAAACCAAAGATGATGAGATCCAAGATGCCAGATGTTATGCTTCGCGATAAGGAAATCCCATTAACTTTGACCCCTGAGTATATTTCTCCGTGTACATAGGAAGCACCGACCATTAAGCTGTCCAGAAACGTGAAGCATGAGATACCGCTTCCACCAATATCCAAACATGTGAAACTAGAAGCAAATCTATTGGGTAAGCTCGCAGAATGTAAGTTTGAGGACCATGACTTACTCCAAATGAAAAAGGAGCCAGTCGAGCCAAAGTACCCGCAATTTCAGCCAGATAAGTATATGTGCTAGAATAAGGATGTGAAGGGAAATTTTTTGTTGGTCGCATAGAGTTGGTTATCTGAAGTAGTGGAATCAAGGCTGCTGAACCTATTGAGGCTCCCGTTGTTCGACCAGAGTCGAGAACTGAATGTAGTGGTGCGCACTCTCATATCACGCACACACCAAGGCTATCTTTGGATGGATAGAAACGTCGACCTGAACATCGAACTGATCCATTGCATCACAGGGGTAAGCAAGCGAGGTGAGGACCCTAAAAAATTCTTTCAAGGAAAACAAAAGGATAAGGAGGTTGTCGCGCAAATGAAAGAAACACACAATGCCCCGAAAGGAAAAAGAGGATTCGTCATGGATGATCTAGCCGATGATGCTACGCGGTTTGTAACATAACTGCTAGCAGGAAAAATTTTGAGGAAGGCATGGCCAATAGAAGTACCATCCGGAGCAGTGCTCTTTGGGGTGAAGGCCGCGATGGGGGGAAGATTTAATTGGTGCCAATATTTTGTTGAATGAATTTCTAGAAGATGTGCTCGACACGCAGATGCACGACAACAACTTTCACTATAGCTGGTTGATGGTATTGATCAGATTTGTAGGATGGAAGGACCCAAGACACTATGTTGGCCTCACCGCTGCCAGCAATGACTGTAGATGACCTAGGTATGCGAACCTCTGGGAGAATTTGATGTCAGAAAGACAACGCGCGTCAAATGAAGTTTTCCACACATACTTCGAGCAGCTGTGCGATGTCATTATTCGTACACCACGGATATCCGAAGAGGTAACATCTAAATATATTCACACCTTAAATTTTTGTGCTAACATGCATTCTGTCTACATTTCAGCAAAGGTACAGAAAAAGAACCCAGAATGGTTCCAAGGGAACTATCACATGGATGAAGCAGATATCGACCTCGTCATGAAGGAATGGATAGATGAATGGAAGGTTGAAGGACCTATGATCATCGACACTGACTTCGAAGAAAGTAATCCAATTCCGACAACTATTGTCAAAGAGTCACCATCAGGAAAAAGGAAGGAGCCCGGAAGATCGTTACCAGAGAAAGTACAGAAGAAGAAACAAAAATACTCAAAGGGCCAATCGGAAGCAAAGATCCATGACGACGATTATGAGATGATCACGTCCATGGTCACCGCGCATATGGAAGATCTGCTAGACGTCAAAGACACCAAGAATGAGGAGATTAAAGCAAGTCCAGAGTAGAATCTCACTGCTTTGCAAGGCATAGTGACAAAGTTTGAGCAAGTCCACTATGACTTAGTTTGCGGATCTAAGTCAGAAGACAAATCAACAGTAACATCGCAGCTGAAGCAAACGTCTTTAGCTCTAACCATGGCACCAAGATCATGCATCGTCAGACTGGATCTGCTAAGCGTCATATTACCTTGTGATGAATTAGCGCCAGGTGCATAGAGAATAGAGCATGTGGATGCCGACATTGCGATGTTACCACTTGAAGGACACACAATCTGCACCTGCAGGTCATGGAATAAATTCATGATCAAGATAGGGTCATCATCAGCCGCCATCATGAGTTACAAGAAAATTACAAGTAGTTGGAAGAAGAGAGTGCACAGAAGGCCAAGGATATTGACAACGCACAAGAGCAGCAAAGAAGTATAGAGAAAACTATCGCTTTAGTTTACGCAGTGAACCCAGAGTGTGTTGAGCAGCCAGAGCTCGCAGACACTATCCTTAAGACCGGCTCAGTGGTCAGCGATCTTAAGGTAGAAATGACAGACATGGAGGTGGATTATAAGGCAAAGATTGCCACTCTATAACCACAAAATCCTCCAAAGACAACACTGGATCAACAACAACTTAGAGCAACAGAAGTGCAAGCTGCTGTAGAGAACATATCTAGTGAAGTGGCTAAGTGCCAAAGCTTGTTGGACGAAGCTACAAGAGTATTTACTACGCTGCAAGAGGACCCTGAGCTGCTGGAGGTCCAAACCACTTTGAAGGAAAAGCAGGCAGCGTTAGATGCTTTGGACGTGGAGGTGAAGGCCCTGTCGCCGAAAGATAGACTCCATAGATATCCGGAAGTTAGAGAACTAAAAAGAAAACTTCAAGGGTTGAGAGACAGAGAGACTGAAGCCAGAGATAAATCGCAACCCCTCCAAGAAGAGGCCCATGCAATATCGCAAGAGATTGAGGAGAAGCCGAGGGAGCTCCGCAACACACATGACTCAGTACAAGGGAAAATGCAGGATGGCATAACAGTTGATGTATTGGAGACCGTCAAGCAAATTGAAAAGGATACAAAGGAAACGGTTGCAAAGCTGAATGCAACTTATCAAGAGTTCGCTGCTAAGTTAGATCCACGGGAGGAAGAGCAGCTAGGAGAACCAGAAGTGGAAAGTGGCTCGGGGACGAGCCACATGTAAGTTTTAGGGGCCTGGCCCAAGTAAGGCATTTTTTAGAAGAACAATTTTGGAGCTGCAACGCAGCTCAGACGAAGGTATTTTTGGAAAGACCGTTTTTGGGAGCGGCGAGCATACAGCGCAGCGCAACATCAGCAGAGTAAGGAATCTAGTGCCACAAAGTTACAGCGTTGCGGAGTACCTGTTGGAATATTCTCCCCATCATTTTTTAGTTTTGCATGTCTGCATGCATTTTTCATGCATCCAGTCATCGCCTTAATGGTCCTCCCAACACTTAGAGCTTGTTCCTAGCTCTCCAAATCCTGTCTACAGCTCCCAGTTGGCTTCCCACCTACCTAAAGCACCTTCTTTGAGTTTATGCATGCCAAGTGCACCTTTTCTCACCTAGCACACTCAGTTAGTGCGCCTTTTCTCACCTACCTTTAGTTATCACTCAGTTAGGGCGCCTTATCTCACCTACTGGGAGTTATCTCTCAGTTAGTGCATGGATTGAGAAGTTCTTCCACTGATTGCTCATCCTAACTACTTGTAGCTCGTAGTTAGCTAGTTTTGGAGTGCCACTTGACCCTATTACAGCCTCATGCGCCCCCCTTGGAGTCTCCATTCCCTGATTTATGCCTATATGGCTCTGTTAGACTCAGTTGGACACACTTGACTGACTCTTACCATTTATGACTCATACTACTGATTGGATGATGTATCCATTGTTATCCAAGCTAGAATTTGAGCTCAGATTCGAATTCCCTACTTGGCTAATTCGAATCCTATATTATGCTGCATCAAAGTTATTGTAACCACATTCTTTACATTCATCATTCCATGTATGATACTGATATTGTCTATTATTCTCTGTTTATGAGTGATTATTGAGTGCATTCTTCTCTTCTTCTTTGCAACATTCTTGAGTGTTTGATTGTGAGTTTGTTACAGTTTCTAGATCCCTTGCAGATTATCACATGGTATTAGATCAGGAAGCAACTATTCGAATTGCATCCATTGTAGCAGTTGCAACATTTCTTTGAGCAACTATCTTTCACTTGAGCACCAGAAGCCTCTGAGTTTCCATAGCAAATCTAGTGCTATTACTTGAATTCGTTGGAGAAATCCAGTGAGGTATAGCTAGGTGTGAAGGACTTAGTCTATGTGCTCAATGTTCAAAAGGTAGTGTTCAGTCGAAGTGTAGCATTCTCCATCAGCAAAAACTCTTCTTGTTTTGCAAGTTTATTCACCCATTCAAATTCTTCTTCAACAATTCGATCTTCTCTATTCAGATGGATCTAAAGCTCAAATCTTCCAACTATGTTGAGTGGAAATCCAATATGGATCTCTTCATGAGATCCAAGATCTTTACCAGAATACTCAATGGAACGATGGTAGAACCTCTCAGTGCAATTGAAATTCCAAGTACTTGGATAGGCTTGATGAAGCGGTTGGCTTCCTCCTTCTCTCAATTTTTGAATATCTTCACTTCCATGTCATTGATATTACATCTCCTAAAGAGGTTTGGGACAAGATGGAATCCCTTTTTCGACAGAAAGATGATATGAAAGGACACAAATTGGAGAATGAACTCATCTCTTTGAGTCTTGATATCTTCGAATCAATCAATGCCTTCCTCACCAATTTCAAAAGCTTGATATCACAGTTGAAAAGATATGAGATAGTGAAAGAAGACAAGCAACTTATTCTTGCCATTCTCTCAAAGTTGGGGCCAAACTTCTTAGTTTTTGTCTCTACTTTCCAGTCAGCTAAGATGTTCATTCCAAAATGGAAGTTTCCCTCACTTGATGACTTCATCCAATCTCTTACTCAAGAGGAAGAGAAGTTAATCTCGATGGGAATGATCAAACCCAAGTTGGATTTGTCCCTTACAGCTGTTTAGGCCAAAAGGGCGAATGGTAAAGGCAAGCAAAATATTTCTAATAAGAGATCAAATGATACAAAGCATACAGATAGTCCATATCAGTCATATGGGGCTTCGAACTCAAGGAAGACCAAGCATTCTCAGAAGAAAAGATCCAAGTGCACATATTGTCTTAGATGTTTTCATCCTTAGAGTACTTGCATGAAGAAGACTATAGATTTGATGTCGCAGTTACTTGAGAAGAACAATCTTCCTGTACCTGCATGTACAAGGAAGAAATATCTTGATACTGAACCTTCTAGATCCGAAGACAAAGAAAGATGTCATGCCCTCATGGAAAGTGCATCAACAGATTCTTCCTTCATCATAGATTCAGGAGCATCAAGACACATGTCTTCCTCCAAAGATCTCTTCTCCAGTTTCGAAAGCTCAGTTGGCCCTTCCATAAGATCGGGCAATAATTCAGAAATATCCTCTCAGGGGATTGGAAGAATCAAACTTGACTATCGTTACTTTTCTTATGTGTTTTATGTTCCTTCTCTTGCAGCAAATTTAATTTCAGTGTATCAAATGACTCAAATTGGAGAGCCCAAAAGAGAGATATTTTCTCCAAATGAAGTCGAGATACAACACATGGTTTCAGGGGAAATCATTGCAAAAGTAGTTGCAAATCATGAGACAAAAACATATGAGTTTTCACACTTCTTACCTCTCTCAAAGGAGTCTGCTCTTCGCTCTCATACTCATGAATCATCTCAACTACAAGCTAGCTCGAAATGTGGTTGAAGGTCTTCTAAGTGGCAAGCTTACTAATGGCACTTTCAAAGGTTGCCTAAAGGGCAAAGATACACCAAAAGAGATTGAGAAAAAGAGGACTCTTGAAGAAGTACGAATGCTAGATCTAGATCCACAAGAACCTGAAGATCTAGCACCTATTTGTCCAACTCCTATTTCAAAATGGGCCTCCACTACTGCATCCTCCTTTGATCTTAATGAAGATCCATCATCATCTAGTTCTAGTTCTTCTGATAATGATCACAGCTATGATGGTTCAAATGAGGACTACATGCACATTTTGGAGAAGTTTCATGATATCCATATTTTTGGATATGTTCCTCCTTTGAGTGACGATGAGCCAGTTTTATTTGCTTCTCCTCATGAGATTTCAGATTCAGAGTTTGTATGTGATGATGAGCCAGTTTTACTTGCTTCTCCTCATGAGATTTTAGATTCAGAGTTTGGATGTGATGATGAGCCAATTCTACTTGCTTCTTCACATGAGATTTCAGATTCAGAGTTTGGATGTGATGATGCATCTTCACATGATATTTCAGATTCAGAATCTGAAGATGGAGATGATGATGAGCGAATGCTTGACCCAGATCCACAAGAACCTGAAGGTCTAGAAACTGATGATGAAGATGAACGAATGGGAGATCCAGATCCAAAAGAACCTGAAGATCTCTCACATGTTTTTCCTCTTCTTCCTCGATAGGAAACCACTGCTCCTTGATCAGCTAGATCAGATTTTCAGCATGGAAGGTTTCATCCTTCTCACATTGTTGATCCTCTTCCTTGATGGGATACCACTGCTCCCCGATTAGCCAGATCAGATTTTCAGCATGGATGGTTTCATCCTTCTTACTTTACTGATCCTCTTCTTTGATGGGCAGCCACTGCTCCCCGATCTGCCAGATCATATTTTCAGCATGTAAGGGTTCATCCTTGTGAAATTCCTGATCCATTTCAGATCTATCGATCCTTCTTCAAAAAGAAGGACACTTACCTCCTTCAGGGGTGAGAGATGATATGCTACATTAGCATCCTTCAGTTTATTTTGAGGGAGGGATTTCTTCCCACTGGATTTTCCCTCTTTCCTCACTTAGTTTATTTAGATTGATTGTACGGGGTGACCTTTGGTCTTAGTCACCAGGGCCTTATTTTACTATTTTTAGTTATTTCCTCATAGTATAGCTTGAGAGGGGGTGTTCGAATATTCTCCCCATCATTTTTTCAGTTTTGCATGTCTGTATGCATTTTGCATGCATCCAGTCATTTGCATGTAATTGCATGCATCCATTCATCACCTTGATGGTCCTCCCAGCACCTAGAGCTTGTTCCTAGCTCTCCAGAGCCTGTCTACAGCCCCCAATTGGCCTCCCACCTACCTAAAGCGCCTTCTTTGAGTTTGTGTATGCCAAGTGCACCTTTGCTCACCTACAACACTCAGTTAGTGCACCTTTGCTCACCTACCTTCAGTTATCACTCAGTTAGGGCGCCTTATCTCACCTACCGGGAGTTATCATTCAGTTAGTGCATGGATTGAGTACTTCTTCCACTGATTGATCATCCTAACTACCTTGAGCTCCTAGTTAGCTAGTTTTGGATTGCCACTTGACCCAATGACAACCTCATGCGCCCCACTTGGAGTCTCCATTCCTTGATTTATGCCTAGATGGTTCTGTTAGACTCAGTTGGACACACTTGACTGACTCTTACCATTTATGACTGATACTACTGATTGGATGATGTCTCCATTGTTATCCAAGATAGACTTTGAGCTCATATTCGAATGCCCTACTTGGCTAATTCGAATCCTATATGATGCTACATCACAGTTATTGTAACCACATTCATTACATTCATCATTCCATGTATGATACTGATATTGTCTATTATTCTCTGTTTATGAGTGATTATTGAGTGCATTCTTCTCTTCTTCTTTGCAACATTATTGAGAGTTTGATTGTGAGTTTGTTATAGTTTCTAGATCCCTTGCAGATTATCAAAGTACCAGCGTTGCGGAGGGATAGTGCTGCGAAAAGCCTGATCCGCGAAGATCCAGTATGGCAAAGTTTTGGAAGGAAAACAATACAAATTCCAGTAAGACCATCGGCATTCTATTTTTGGTTAGGATACTCCATGATTCCCAACAGAAGGGTAAGGAGTGATGCTAAAGGAAAGCAACCGGTTGCACAAGAAAGGACATCACTACATGAACCAGCCACATAAATCCGTTAGAGAAGGAATGATGGGGTGAAAGAGACCTATTGGCATGCGCTCGGTAGAGAGGCTGAAAGCGATGCGACCACGCGAAGAAGGATGGCCACAACGACGAGTCGCTATCAAAGCCCAACAGTCTTGGTTAGTAGGGTAACCACGACGGTTTTGGGAGACCTTAGGGTTTTGGCCCACTGATTGTGAAGACGTGACCTACGGGAACGAGCTATAAAAGGGCACATTTTGTAAGGGAAAGGGTTAATCTTCGTTGAATAATATTCATTGTAAAATATTCTAAGTGTTAAGAAGTGAATGCTATTTTAAAAGGATCTGCAAGCTATGTACGCGGAGACCTACTGAAGAGAGAAGAGAGTCTGCAGCTGAGTGCACAGATTGGAACTGTTGTACCGTTCCCAAAGATAATATAACAACAGTTCCTGTGGATGTAGCTCCCATCCTGGGTGTGAACCATGTTAAATTCTGTGTCATGTGATTGATTATGTGCTTGTATCTGTGTATTTCCTTATGTGAATGGTTAAGATCTAGTTTATGAGTTCAGGTGTTCTTACTTTTATATGTATTCGCCATAAGGATGATGATGGGAATAATATGTTAAGTGTCAACACATGTGAATGAATGTTAAATGCATAAGTATTTCTAAGTATGTGAATGCATAAATTAATCGCGTAAACACTTAGTCTGCGTAGTTGGTATAGTGCGATTCCCTGAGCGCAGCACTGGAAGTGCGTGGTTACATCATTGGTTGTTATAGTGTATACGTCGGCAAGGATTGCAGTCTATTATGCTTTTCGAACGCATCTTTTATCACTAAGTAATATCTATTGAAGTTGCATGAGTATTGAGAGGAAGTGCAGTCATTAGTTGCGCTATCCTATTGTCAAGAACCATCCCATATCGCGCAGTCTGTGGATGTGCAATAGGCTAAGCGTGATCCACGAATAACATCACGCAGTCCGAAGTCCACAGCGCGAGTACTGTAGCACACTGCTCACCAGCTCCGTTAAGCGCTCATCACCTAGTTGTGGAAACCTGATTCCGCATCCCCCCCATTACTTCGCCTCGAGTGAGACCTCAATCTGTTCGTAGATTGTTGTCGAAAGGGCCGGTGAAAAGGGGTTTTGTTGGTTCCTCAAACCACACAGAACCTGGGTATATATTGGAAAACCTCAAGAACAGTTATACAGCCAACACCTGCATATTAATGACATCAGGTGATGTCACCTCATAATTTCCCCAATAATAACGAACCACTAGGAAAATTCAATTTTTCCACTTGGAAAATTTAAATTCTTGGCCTATAAATGGGGGAAATAATCTAAAGAAGCACTCATTCTACTCTAGAAAAAGAAGAAGGGCCATGCCAACTCTGCACCAGATATTCCAACACATAGTGTCACACCTGGAAGATCGATGCCCCGACCAACCTGGTAATTCTAATTTTGACTGTCTCTCTATTACTCTGTTACCCTAAATAGTGAAACAAAGTTACCATGGTTTCCTCATCTAAATTAAAACCCCCCAAGGCCACAGTCAAGAGTATCCCCATCAACAAACACTTGATCGATCATCAATCTAACAGCTTTGACATAGTTTTTTCCTTCCCAGAGTTAAACACCTAATAACTGAGGAAGAAGCTAGCTACACCGTAGCACAAGACTCCTATCACATATGGGATACCAACCTCACCTAGGAATTCTACCCATAGACTTTCAATTTCCTTGATTTAATCACCTGGTGTGCATCCAATTACTCATCTGAAAATCAAGTTGTATTCTCCTTTGATGGTTATATAGCCTCATGCATTATATCTAAAGATGCCTTGGTCAAAATGACCTTCCTTCCATACCACCCAACACATGCAACCCCTGAAAGATGACGTAATTCCTACTTCATACGAGGCCCTGCAAATTTCAGAAAGGAACCATATACTGGAGAAACACCTTAAAGAGGGAATTCCAGTTCCAGTTGGCCCACCTCCATACAAATATTCAATGTTTTTAGAAAGCTACATAAAATACTTGGACCTATTTTTCATTATACTAGGGTATTACCGTGATGAAGTCGTAGATGATTCCCTACTAGGTTTCCTATCTACCTTGACCCCAAGAATGGGTGTGATCCCATTTGGTTTGATTTATGTTTACTTTTAGGAGACAGTATTCATACACAACTTGAATATTTTCATACCATGGAGTGCTTCAGGTATCAATCATACATGTTCTACATGTTTCTATACTAGAACTCAATATACTTTAAGGACCTAGGCTTGAACATAAGGGATCAGATAGGGAGGAAAATACCAACCTGCATATGGACAAATTTGATCCTCATGAAACCGTGGAACCATGGTTTTCAAGCCTTTGCATACAAATTTATGAGCATTATCTATTTTATCTTGTATAAAGACGAACCATCAAGGATTTTACCCTTGTACAAGGACTTACTACATTTGATTCCTTATACCAAAATAGGGGACTGGTTCATCCATGAGAACCATACCATCATCAGGGTGTATGGGTTTGAAGAGGAACTATGTCTACTACCTGTATTGTTTATTCATGGAGTATTTTCCTTGAAGTACATTAGACATAGGTTGTTATCTGATCATCTGCATTTTTCCAAGATGAAGCATCTAATCACATTCAAGTTCCCTTAAGAGATAGGCCCCTTCCTAGTTAAAAGCAGAAATTCTCTATCATATGTGGAAGAGATGTTGAAGCGAATAAAATTGGACAAAGGATAAATATGGGATTATGATCCCCATCAGGTGATATCAAAGAAAATAATGGAGAATAAAAATTCAACTTATAACCATGAGCCCCACCTATAGTGGGAGAATATGAGTGAAATCCTAAGTTTTGATAGAAACAAATCTTCCAAAGGGACACAAGATTGCTAAGCAGGAAGTCAGTCTACAGTGATAACCACCCCATAGAATCTAGAAGCAAGGACCAAAAGGGTAGCTCTGATAGGTCTATATAGATATGGATGTTGATGAACTTGAATCAAAACCAAGAAGGAAAAGGGACAAAGTAGTGGAAGAATCATATTCTAAGCATACTTTAGTAGAGCATATGTAAGTTGAATGGCTGTCGAGTGGATTAGATACATCATCAAGACAACCACAGGTAAGTAAAACTATACCACCTATCCTTACAGAACAATTTCCCTTAGTACCATTCAGAACACTAGAGCCACAACAAATCTCCTCTTCCACAATCTTTTTCAAAGAGAAGCCAACCATATATTCACATTATATGGACATTAGAAAGAAGAATCTAGATATAATGAAGGATATTAAAAATACAATACATCCATCAGAGAATAAATTATTGTTAATGGAAGACCACAAGGAGGGAACCTTCAAGCTTGTATTCCTAAAGTGAAAAGTCCCTCAAGCCAAAATATTTAGTGATTACAAAGCAACTGAGTACAACTTCAACTTTGGCCAATTCCGTCCTCTGGATATAGGAGACTTATGCAAACAATCCAATGAATTTCTATGCAAGGATGTCATGCAATCCTCATCCATTGTGAAAAAATATGTTCCTTTCTATCCAAAAGATCAAGAAGCAATTGAAAGTAGAGAAGGTGGTAAAAAAGGCCAAACATTTGACCATTAAATAGTTGGAGAACAAGATTGTCACCTTGGGGTTTAACCCAGGTTTCTGAAAAGATTGGCCCTAGTACCTATAGACTGTAGAATTTGGAAGGGGATACATATTCTTTCCCCCTCAATGGCCAAGCCTTAAAACAATACTTCACTTGCATTGAAGGGAGAAACCATCCATGTATATAAATAAAAAAATTCCTTCTCTATTTTGTTTTGATTTCATCCTTCCATTTTATTTCAGATTGTCATCACTCATTGATCTATTTTTTTCAATAATATCAAGATCAACAATTAGAGTGCAATTGGGAGAGTATTGGATCTGTTTTTGATAAATTCCAATTTCCTTCTATCCCTTTGGAAATCATGTTCTATCTACAACTCATGGGGAAAACCAAGTTAGAGTTGTGAATTCTTACTAGTATGATGTTTTCAAAGATACAATTTCAAGGACTATCATTGGAAGGATTTCACCTCATCTTCTAACATATGAAAATGTGTCTAAATCACCTTTTTAAGGCATCAAGAAATTCAAGCTAATGATCTGACCCTGATACAAAATTCATCAAGCAAAGAAATGGGGTTAAATACAATCTCATAAAGGTTTCTCGGTCACTCTTTGGTGAGATCCACTCACTATAAAACTTAAATTGGTTATATCCTATGATTACTCCAAGTGATAAACCCATGGGAATAAATTAATACGTAATGATGCATCACATATCAAAATGAATCGATATGCTATCCCATGCATGTAAGAGGCTTATTGAATCAATGGCCCCATCTAAGCATTTCCAAGGAGAATATTCTCTAAATATAACAATCAATTGTGTGTATGCATGATATGTGTGTGTGTGTGTGTGTGTGTTGTTAGGATATTTAAATACTCCATCCTTGTCCTACCTAGCATTATTTACTTTTCCTAGTTGTTGATGATGTCATTTTCCCCCTAGTGGTGTGCATATGTCATCCATGATCCATATACCACCTTCTGAGCCCTGCATGTATCATTTTAGGACCACTTCAGTTAGTTGCCTATTTTATAGGAACACACTGAGTGTTCCAGTGCAGTCCACCTGAGTTATCTGAATCTTGTGGGGGGTTAGACCTCTAGATGCCACTGATTGTGGCCTCATGCGCCCTTTTTTGACTGGCATGCATGACATACTCACTATCATTCCCTCCTTAGTTAGATAATTGATTGTGACTTCAGTTAGTTGAGTTTAGGTTCAGTTCAGTTTACTTTGAGTTTTCCGGAGTACTCCAGTGGTGATAATCCCTGTGCTAGACCAACTGATGTTCGAATTCTCCTGCATGATTTGAATTATCTCCATTGTAACTTCATTTTTTATTATACTAATAATTGGAACATGTAATGTTATTCTGCTCCTATCTGAGTTTTGTTGCATTATTATTCTTCTGCTCTTTTTTACTGCAGTTTTCACTCTTATTCAAATTTTCTGCTCATTCTTTCTTTGTGAGGTATCCTTAGCTTTTTAGATCTGTTGTGACTTAGAATTTCACATGGTATCAAATTCATAGAGCTAATAGGTTAAGCAACTTCTTTCGGTAGTGCACCAGAAGCCTCTGGATTTCCACAGCAAATCCTGTTGCCATTTTCCATTGGGGGAATTTTGAGGTAAAAAATGGGCCTCCAAACAAAGAAAGTACTATCAAAATCAACTTTTTAAGAACCAATCACATTCTAGAGAATGACATCATCTATAATAGTGTTGGCAGGCGGTCTGGTAAGTTAGTATCGCAGCATCACGGATGCTGCGACAAGTCAGAAGATACCGCGGAAGGTGGAAAGTTGGGTGCAAAGGAGAATATTTTATGTATTTTTGGGTCAAATGTACCGCGGTATGCGGATTTTTGGTTCATTTGGACCATGTCAGTTAGGTTTTGATTCATTTAGACCATGTCAGTTAGATTTTGGATCAATTACTCAAAATGTTGGTTAGGAAATTGTTAATAAGTGGACAAGCAATGTAAAGGCGGAAGCCTATTTATAGTCATAGAGTTGTATGAGTGGATAACAGGATAAGGGAATAGAGATCTGATCTTGGAGATATATGTCTGTAATTTGAGATCAAGAGTTATCGGTGAGATCTGTGTTTTGTGGAGATATTGTATCTGGGTTTTTGTAGAGTTAATATGACATGATAGAGTTGTTTTGTGAAATCCCTGTGTATCTTCTGTTCTCTTATGGTAATGCATGTTGCAATATATGAACGATGCTATGTTTTCTTGCTACAATTAATGCTTTACTGTTGTATTTGTTGCGATGAGTATTTCTGTTGAATGATGCTATGAATATAAATGATGTCGAAGTTAATTTCATAGATCTACTTCTGAAATGTCGCAATAAGTTTAAGTAATCAAGCCACAACCATCCTCCTTCATTTGGCGGAAACATGGTTTCGTCAACTCTCCCTTGAACATCTCGGGTGAGACCTCATCTTCTCTGCAGGTGTTGTTGGATGGGTTAAAACCTGTCTGGGCTGGTGCTCAGGGAGATCGCAGTGGGTTGGATGTCGACAGTGAGTGGAACCCCTGTCGACTGGGTTTGAGTCAACAAATGGTTTCGTTGCCGGGACCGTGTGCGAAGTGAAAGGAGGATATGTTGTGGCATCCGACGCAACCGAAGATACAAAGCTGGTTCGATCAGAAGTTGTAGGAATTTGCTAAAGAAGAAAGCTGGAACACTCAACTGACAGTACATCAGTGGGTGGGAAGATATATTCACGATGGTCTGCACAAATATTTTTTCTATGAATTTCCAGTTATCTTGTATGAGTGGTTGGAAAAATTGACTTTTCAGAAGAGGAACTTCCAAGGTGGTGAGCCGACGACCTGGACCCCAGAGCTGATCCAGGAGCTACAGAAAGTTGACAACAAGGCATCGCGGGATGTCGAAGTTTGGCTCAATAGCATATTGGAAGGCTATATCACTGAATTTGCGGTTGATACCCAAAAGTCTTATAGTGAAGCTGAAAGACACTTCTTTCGTGGACCCTGGGGAAGGTTTCTGCTGTTGATTCAATTGTCCATTAAAATGCTTATTTGTGAGAAGGGTATACTGAAGATGCATCTAGATCAGTAAACAACCTGGTGAGCGAAGGTAGTGGGTATCACAATAGAAGGGGGCGGTACATGGAATGATAAGGGGTAGATGGGTGCAGGTCATGACGAAACTATGAGTAAAGCCGAGGAAGAGAGTGGTCTTACAAGGGGAGGAGCAAGGTTTTGACAAGAGAAGAGGAAGAGGATAGGAGAAGGTCCTGTTGTGATCAAACCACAAGGCCATGAAGGAAGACCACACGGGATGAAGTGGCCTCACAATCCGGACAAGGAAAACCAGGCTACACCTAGATTAGAGGCAGGACCAAACCCCAGTGGAAGCGTACCCACACCTCCACTCACTATCTGTCAACCAGTGAGAAACACAACCTCGACACCACCATGTCAACAAAACTTGATCGCTAATAGTTCAGCAACTGGAGGAAGAAATCCCAGAATGGCGGGCAAGGATCCAAATTTGCCACTATTCCATGGAAATGGGACAGATAACCCTGAACAGTATTGGTTTTCATGTGAAACGGTATGGACCGTGAAACAGATTACTGATGATAATGCTAAGAAAGGACAGTTAGCGACAACTCTACGAGGTCACGCATTAGATTGGTTTATGAAGTTTGTTCTAGTCCCTACAGGAGCTCCAGAGAAGACGCTGGATGATATCAGGAACGGATTGATCGCAAAATTCAAGAAACCCAAGTTGGAAGCACAGTACATTAAAGTGATGAAAGAAATTAAGAAGTACCCCGATGAAACAGTGTGGGACTTTGACCAGAGATTTAAAATGCTGATGGCGAGGGTTATTTTTGATATGATCATTGCCCAACATAACGAATGGTTCATCGTGGCATTGCTTCTGCACATTAGACTACCACTGATGCAACATAACATTACAACGCCCAATGAAGCTATGGAGATTGCAATGCGATTGGAAGCCTCACCAATTGGTGAAAAAGAAGCTGGGATGTCACAAATTCAGACCTAGCTGGCTAACCTAACCATACAGCTGCAATATCTTAAGAAGGGCAAGGAGCAGCGTGAAGAAGTATGGTGTAGGTGATGTCGAGGAGAAGGACATACTAAGGATAATTGCTCGGACTTTCGCAATTATCTAGTTTCAGGAGCACCGAATCCATTGAGTGGTGGTGGCATGCCATGGTGTCGCGTTTGTTAGGTATATGGGCACCACCATGAAGAATTCCCATACATGCAGAAGATGGTCACAAAACCAATGAATCTGTATTGCACATTCTGTAAATCTGTGGGACATGACGACAAAGATTGCCAGGAATATGGGTTGCTTCATGAGAGAACGTATGAGGCATTCTATGTAAGGGATGACTAGCATGTCATACAACAACCACATCTGCAACCGTAGGTAGCCCAGCCGCTACCTCAACCGCACGTACAATTTGTACTGAAGCAATAACCACAGTAGTTTATGTCGCAATATGCTTTGATGCAAATGGCTCCACGGCAGCCACAGTACGTTCAGCAACCACAGTATGCGCAGCAAGGGCAAGGCATGCAACAAGCTCCTATGCAGCAACAGTACAATCGACCATAGTACCAAAAACAGGGCGGATTCCTTGGAGGATTCCGGGGTGGACGCGGCGGAGGATTTGGTCGTGGAGGAGGACGAGGAGGTCATGGACCTGTTCAATGTTATCACTGTGCGGTATGGGGACACTATCAGCAAGATTGCCCACTATTGTAGACACAATGTACATTTTTCTTTGTTATAGATCATATAGTGGAGAACTGCCCATAGTTGATTGCGCGATGGTAGGTAGGAAACATTCCATAGTTGCACAATTAGAATCAGGCGCAGCAGACAGTACAGAATCAGGTGCAGTAACCAGCGCAGAACCAGAATCAACGCCCAAAGGAGAATGCTAATCCAAATGTGAACCAACCAGGGAATCCACTTCTGAACTAGAATCAGGGTGCGTGTGTTGTAACAATTTCGGCAGAGCCAAGGCCACAAGAGGCAGCTGTCGCAGTGATCACTCATGGAGGTGCATCGACCGGAGGGGATATATCACAACCGCTCATTCGGTTGGAAGGGAAAAAGAAGGTGTCATTTTATATTGAGTCTGAGCATGATACATTCTTTTAGGCATGTTGTGCGATGGACCAGGATCACGGTAAAGCTATTATCTGTGACATGCCCCCTGTTTTTTATGCTACTTCAGAGGCAGGTCCGTTGGCACCATCTAGAACCTTGCATAAATTTTTTGAGAGCTGTTTATTATTGGCAAAGGATCCTGCTTCTCTAGCTAAGATCGAGGGGTTGTTTCCAACAACCTACCAGGGGACAACAAGAATCTGCGGTAAACTCTTTACAGCGACAGAAGACCGGTAAGGATATGCGCATGAACATACAAATTGGGGACTATGATGTTGATTCGGTTATTCTGGATCTTGGTTCGGATGTCAACATCTTAACCAAGTAGGCATGGAAAAAAAGTGGGAGACCCCCATTGAGATGGTCTTTTGTACAGCTCCAGTTAGCTAATCATGCTAAGGTGACACCGATTGGGAGAGTTCCACGTCTGGTGGTGGACATTGAGGACATGAAGACCTATGTTGAATTTGACGTCATCGAAGTGGTTGAAAGAGAAATCTCTTATCCCGCGTTGCTGGGGATTGGATGGGATAATGACAGTGGAGCGGTAATCAACTTCAAGCGGCAGATGATGACTTTCGAAAACCGCGATCTCAGAGTCATAGCCCTATTGGATCCGGCTGAAGGAAGCAGATACATTGAGTCAGTGAAGGATGAAGATCCTAGTGGATGGGACCATGCATTCAATATTTTCAAAGATTATATTCATCCGACTGCCAACGGTGAGCTGAGATGGCGCAGTGACAGTTCTGCGTCTTCCGACTCTAATGACACATTAGAACATTGGCAGAACTGATTGCACGAGGTGTCGCTCCGCAAGTGCGGGTTAGTCACGCAATCGTTATGCCGCGTTGCGACTGAAACCGTTACACTACTAGTATACGAAGGGCTGCCTAGTTTGTTTGACTTTCTGGCAGAGTTCAAGGAAAGAGTTTCCGAACCACAGCGACTGCTGGCATTGGAGGAAGCACTGAAGGCTGCTCCAGCAAGCTGGTGGGCGACACATAAGAAATCAATTGATGGATGGCCACAATGCAGGAGATTGATGACGGTTCACTTCGGCGATACCGAGGTCTACCATATAGGGAAATATGATGGTCGGCATAACCCTGGAAGTCATTTGATGGAGTGTCAAACATTATAGGCATCGTGACCCAGAGATGAGTGGGTCCATGCATTTATCCATACTTTTGACAAAATGCCACAATCATGGTATACTGCAGCAGAATTGCGGGGAGAAATCACTACATGGTTGGAGTTGACATTTTGCTTTACTCATACATTCAGCTTTGCCGATCCCAACCCGGATGTTCATAACGCTCTGCAGATCATTCGCGATGTGATTCTGAAGGTTGTTCCAGTGGCATATCTTGTAGATCCACATACGCAATGCCAGATGCAATCCATAATGGAATGTTATAATATCACTGGTGGGCCTAAAGACGGCGACGATCCGTGGAATGTCAATATTTCGGAGTCTGAAGGAAGGCGCGATGTAGTACCACCCGATGTGCCAAGTGACTCGATCAGCCAACCCTTGAAGCTTCGTAAGATCAATATTGGGATGGAGACCACTCCCACATTCGTGAATGTTGGAGACTATTGGGATGATGAGATGATGGGAAAGGTCACTGACTTGCTGCATGAATTTCAAGACCTCTTTCCTACCAAGTTTTCTAAGATGAGAGGTATTTTGGGCGATTTAGGGGAGATGAAGATCCCGTTGAAACCAGATGCTAAACCAATCTGGTAGTGACCTTATCGGCTGAATCCACGCCATAAGGAGAGGGTCAAGGTAGAACTTGATCGCATGTTGGATGCTGGTATTATTGAACCGGTTGAGGAGTCAGAATGGATCGGTCCTATGGTGGTGTAGGACAAGAAGACTGGCGAGGTGCACATTTGTGTCGATCTACGGAAGTTGAATGATACCTGCTTGCATGATCCCTTTCTGACACCATTTACTGATGAGGTACTCGAAGGAGTGGGCATCCAGGAGATGTACTCTTTCACGGACGGGTTCTCGGGCTATCATCAGATCCACATTGTGAAGGAAGACCGCCACAAGACAACTTTTGTGACAGAATGGGGCTATTTTCAGTACACAGTAATGTCATTTAGGTTAAAGAATGCACTTGCGATATTTTCACGGGTTGTTGTTGCTGCATTCAAGGATTTTATTCTAAATTTTTTGCAGGTATACATGGATGACTGGACAGTCTATGGGCTGATACGCGATCATCTGGAAAACCTACGGTTGATGTTGGATGACTGTCGAAAACATCAGATATCGCTGAACTTGAAGAAGTGCATCTTTTGTGCACCATTTGGCATACTACTGGGTCACATCGTGTGCAAGCAAGGATTGTTAGTTGATCCAGCAAATATTGCGCTTATTCTGAGCTTAACCCCACCGACTAATGTTAAGCAGTTGCGAGTGACATTGGGAAATACCGGGTATTATCGAAAGTTCATCAGGGGTTATGCAGCGATCACCGCCCCTATGGAGAAGCTATTGAGAAAAGATGTAGTATTTCAATGGAGCCCCGAATGTCAAGATAGTTTTGAGATGTTGAAGGCTAAAATGGCTTCGGCGCCGATACTGGTATTTTCGGACTGGAGTAAGGAATTTCATTTCCATGTCGATGCATCATCGATCGCGCTAGGAGTGGTGCTTTCCCATCCAGGAGAGGGGGATCTAGATCACCCAATTGCTTTTTGCAAGTCGGAGGTTATCATCAGTGGAAAGAAACTATACCACCACGGAGAGGGAAGGCCTAGCGATGGTGTATGTGCAACAAAAGTTTCGACATTACTTATTGGGAGGACATTTTAAGATGTTCACCGACCACTCTGCATTGAAATACCTGGTCAATAAGCCTATGTTGGGGGGGAAGATATGTCGATGGCTACTTCTTTTTCAGGAGTTCGATTTTGAAGTGATCGTGAAGCCAGGGCAGTTGAATGCTGGCCCTGATCATCTGTCACGGATTGAAACGGGCAAGGAGCCAACTAACATTGAAGATGGGTTGCCTGATGGGAAACTTTTTATGGTTGAAATCGCTAATGGCTACTTTGAAGACATCATTCAGTTTCTGATGATGGGTACTGCACCAGAAGAGTTCACCACCGCCCAAAAGAAGCAGTTGGTGGTTAAGGCTACAGATTTCCAGCTCGTTACAGGTGAGTTATACAAATTGGGCTCAGACGAGATCTTGCGGCGGTGTGTTTTTCCTCATGAGCAGGGGCAGATCTTGGTAGAAGCACATGCAGATGTAGCTGGGGGGCACTATGGCGGTCATGCGACCACCAGGAAGGTGCTTCGTGCGGGGCTCTGGTGTCCCACACTGCACAATGATGCAACAAAATATGCGCAGTCGTGCGACGTTTGTCAGCGAACCAGAAAGCCATCCAAGAGGGATGAGATGTCATTGATGCCTTAGCTAACATTGCATCCTTTTGACAAATGGGCAGTGGATTTCGTGGGACCAATCAATCCACTGGGGAAACGTACAGGTGCAAGATACATCATCACGTTGACAAATTATTTGACACGATGGGCGGAAGCACCACCAGTTGTTGATCGTTCCGCGGCCACATCCACATGGTTTTTGTTCGATAATATCGTTACTCGATTCGGATGCCCCAAGATATTGTTGAGTGACCAAGGCAACCACTTTCTCAATCGCACTATCATCGCATTGATGGAGGAACTGCAGATGCAACACAAGAAGAGTACCCCGTATCATCCACAGGAAAATGGCACTGTGGAAGCTTTCAATAAGATATTGGAACATGCACTGACAAAGGTGTGCAATGCGAACCACGATGACTGGGATATGAAAATCCCAGTAGTCTTGTGGGCGTATCGCACCACATGTAAAAGGTTGACGGGATAGATGCCATTCAAGCTGGTGTATGGACAAGAAGTGATTATGCCAATGGAGTACATCATTCCAAGTCTACACATAGTGGCAACAACAGGTATGGATGCTGCAGAGGGACTGGAAGAATGTCTAGTGCAGTTAGTACAAATGAAAGATATCTTTATCGTAGGATTCCACCAAAGTGTGGAGAAGGATCGCCAGAAGGCTTGGCATGATCGCCACATCAAAAACAAACAATTTCAGCAAGGTGACTTGGTGCTGCTGTATGACAGTAAGTTTATGAAACACCCAGGAAAATTGCAGATGCATTAGCTTGGTCCATATTGCATCAATAGCATCACTTCAGGAGGCGCAGTACGGTTGCAGTAGTTGGATGGAGTGATGCTCCCAAAATTGATTAATGGCAATAGGCTAAAGCCCTATCAGTCAGGCTTGGAGCAGCACGATGCCTGAGTCGCATCAGGGAAAAAAAATTGCAGGTTGTTCGGTGTAAGATGGCGCACCGACAAGACGATAATGGGCTAGCAGGGAGGCTTGCACCGCAAGTTAGGAGCAGCCCGCGACAGTAGCAGGGTTGGGACTGGGTCAAATCAGGAATCCTTACGAATCATTAGCAAACGAAAATTTTTCTTTTTTCCAGTATGATTGTTAGTCAGCTCGAATTGCCACCAGAAGCACGCACGTTTGGCACGAAGAATACACTGTGGCAGCATGGCCGATAGCACCTAGGGTGATGGGTTGCACACTTTGGCACGAATGGCAGCAGGCGGCAGTATGGTTGCCTCGCCGCACGTCAGAAGTCTGGTTCATACTCACAAAGAACAACAAAATGATATCAGTAGCATCTTATGTAAACGAGTGGTGCAAATGATTGTCGAGGAAGACAACCGGACAAAGGCGATGTATAAATATAGGAACTAGAGGATAGCAGAGCACAGAGGTATTTCCAATCGAGAAGTAGTTATGCTGCGATAGGGTCAGGCATCTAGCTAAGTTAGGAATTCTAAGGAGGATGTGGAAATGATCCATTTCATTTCGTGCGGTAGCACACTAGGCATGTTAAGGGCCCGAATGACAAGTGTGCATGAGTGCCTGGAGCAGGCCGCGCCGCAGACACTCGGGTGTTCCAAGCATGAAGTCTCTTCTGAGATGTCTAGGTAGGTGGTGATAGTTCAAAGCTTCGTGGTCCCTGTGACCACAAAAAGGATGGGGGTGGCATCCCCCTGGTCCCCGTAGTATGTGCTTACCGGTGTGAAACAGATGTGCCGGAGCCACTGGCCTATTTCGCACCTCGACGCTAGTCGTAAACTTCTTCTCCGTCTGCAACCGATTCCTCGAGACTGGAGGATGAGTTTGAGAGGTACATGACAACAAGTCGGGGGATGAATACTTTAGGGTGAGAAGTACATGACAGCAAGTCGACGATAAGTGTAGTAGAAGGAGCAGGACAACACTGCGCGATCCAGATAGCAAGAACAGTTGCAAAAACATAGTTCAGCCATAGCAGATTCCGAGTACACCATGTCCTGCTGACGTGGCTCAAGGGTGAGCCACAAGATTGTGTTGGGGGCCTGTTGGCAGGCGGTTTGTTAAGTTAGCATCGCAGATGATGTGACAAATCAGAAGATACCGTGAAATGCGGAAAGCTAGGTGCAAAGGAGAATATTTTATGTATTTTTAGGTCAAATGTACCGCGGTATGCGGTTTTTTTCGGTCATTTGGACCATGTCAGTTAGATTTTGAGTCATTTAGACCATGTCAGTTAGATTTTGGATCAATTACTCAAAATGACAGTTAGGAATCTCTTAATAAGTGGACAAGCAATGTAAAGGCGAAAGCCTGTTTATAGTCATAGAGTTGTATGAGTTGATAAGAGGATAAGAAAATAAAGATCTGATCTTGGAGATATATGTCTATAATTTGAGATCAAGAGTTATCGGTGAGGTCTATGTTTTGCGGAGATATTATATCTAGGTTTTTGTAGAGTTAATATGACATGACAAAGCTGTTTTGTGAAATCCCTGTGTATCGTTTGTTCTCTTATGGTAATGCATGTTGCAATATATGAACGATGCTATGTTTTCTTGCTGCAATTAATGATTTACTGTTGTATTTGCTGTGATGAGTATTTCTATTGAATGATGCTATGAATATAAATGATGTCGAAGTTAATTGCAAAGATCTACTTCTGAAATGTCGCAATAAGTTTAAGTGATCAAGCGGCAACCATCCTCCTTCATTCAGCAGAAACATGGTTCCGTTGACTCTCCCTTGAACATCTCGGGTGAGACCTCATCTTCTCTGGAGGTGTTGTTGGATGGGGTAAAACCTATCTGGGCCAGTGCTCAGGGAGATCACGGTGGGATGGATGTCGACAGTGAGTGGAACCCCTGTCGATTGGGTTTGAGTCAACAAATAGTTGAGTTGGCAATTCTTGAGTTAAGGTTGCTTATTTGTCACATTATAAATGGTTGATGAAAATCTATAGTTAACCATGGTAGTCTATAAGTACTTTTGCACCTACAGAATAAAGTACTAATGTCTTTTCACTATTTCAATAAAATATATTATTGTCCTTTCATATATTTTGAAAGAAACAATGTATGTCTTTTCACATAATATGCATGTCTTTACACAATTTTCAATATATATTATATCCATCCATTTTTCTTAATGTAAATAATATCATATGTTTATATACTTTTAATTGGACTTTATTTTATTTTGTTATTTTTTAAAAATATTATTAAGTTTTCTAATAATTTAAAAATATGTTATTACTATATTTATATAAAAAAACACAAAAATGATAATAAAAAAATATAACAACAATAAATACGATGGTACAACGTAGGTTCTACTTACATGTTATGGGAACTATGATCCTTACCATAGGATCATGTCATTACCTCCATTCCTCCTTGACCCTTTTACCCTTCACCCTATGATAGGAAGGAGATTTAGTGTTTGTTTCCCAACCCATGCATGCATGCATGACTTTATCTTAGAAGCACCGGATTAGATTATCCAATCTTACCTTTATACCTTCGTATTAGAACCTTCACCCTTTAGCCTTAACCGCATATAAGGAAGGTCCCAAACCCTATGAAAATAAGGATGGATAACCTACCTATGTGGAAGATAGAAGGAAGGGAAAGGGAGGGGTTGCTCGAGAGTATCATTAAAAAATAAATTAAAAATTAACTTTAAAAAAAAATAGTCAGATTGTCGTCACTTGCCTCCCAGGTTCATAGGCTGAGTGTCGAATGAGGGAGGAAGCAAATCCACCGCAGTTGATTATTCGAGCCTACCTGAACTTCCATTTTCTCTGGTCCAACCATCCATTAAGGCAAGGTGTATACTAGGTTATAGGTACCAGTAGTTTACCAGGTTGAAGCATCACAGCCAACAGCTGCAAAGTAAGGAGAGTTATAGATAGTGAAGTATTACAGTAAAAATAATTTATACGCATCCTCGAGAAATACGTGCTTGCGATTATTATACTTAGCATTCTTCCATTTGCATGTTCGATCTATCCCATCCCTCTATAATGACCAGAGATAAAGTAGGGGCTAGCTAATATATTATGTAGGCTTGGCACTTGCACGTTTAAAATAGTCTTCATTGTTCATAAGGAATTCCCAGCCAAACAAGAAGTGCCCTTATGATTTAGTTTCTACAAAAATAGATTTGAGCCTACCTAAACTTCGATTTTCTCTAGTCCAGCCAAAAAAGAAGTTCCATAACCAAGGGTGTTTAGTTATGTATATAGGATGACTCCAAGTTTAAGCAGAGAAAATAGTTCATTTCATTGCTATCTAGAATCAATCGCCGGTGGCTGTTCTGTTGCAATCCTTGGTGTTTGTTTTGGTTTAAAAAATACTTCCAAGGCTACCAACGCTGAAACTACCAATGTTAAATCCCTAATCAAGATACCTCCAATGCTACCAACATTGAAGATAACAATGATAGAGGCCTAATCAAGCTACCTCCAACGTTGAATCTAACAATGCTAGAGCCCTAATCAAGTTACCTCCAATGCTAAAGCCCTGATCAAGCTATCAACGCTGAATTTCAGTATTTCTTGCCAGCCGAATTTTTTAACATGTAGGTGCTAGCCGCTCAGCTGAGGGTAAATTGCTCCACTTTCTTGAAGTCTTTCCCTTCATAGGCCACCTCCTCACTCTTAATTTTACTGCTTATACGATGAGAGACATGTTATAGGAGAAATAGCAGATCTTTCTAAATATAAGCTTCTAAATATCAGATTTATAGACCACAGGTGCAAAGGGGGATCTTTCGTTCATTATTTGTCTACGCGATTACATTTTTTTTAGTTTTTTTTGTTATTTTGAAATATGGATATCCCTTTGGTCGTCTCCCCTGGCACACCATTTGTGTAGTTTGACACCAACTATTTATTCCCACCCACAACTATGAAAGGTTGGGTGGGAGCTATAATGATGGAACACTCACATGACCTTATCACTTCACTCAACTAGGCCAGAAAAGGACCTTGCCATTGGGAATCCAACACACCCCATAGTCTCTACAGACAGAGTTCCTTGCTACCGTCGTTTCTGCTTGAAATGGCTGATAATCAATCTCTTTCTTGATTCTTTATGTTTTCATGTTTTCTTCATTTGATGCTTTGGTTTTATCTTGGTTTAGTTTCTTGCTCATGTGAAGTTTTGGGAAGATTGTTGATACTCCTACTTTGCTTGTTATATTATATTCTCTAATTGCAACTGAATGGAAGAGAAAATTTGGGTTGATCAGAAGGTAACCATGAACACAACTTAATCGCACTGCAAGACCAATCCATGAATACTGTTTTTTCAAGGGGTCATAAAATTTGGGATTTACGTGTAAAAATACAAGGCCACATATCCCTAATGATTGTACAAAATTCCCTAAGAGGGATTACAAGTCTTAACACCTTGCTGCAAAGCAACTCCACATATGATTAGATGGGGACAATGAATGCATGGAAAGGAGTATGCATAAGAATAATATGTGAGCACTTATCTCTCTCTTATGGTTTTTGTGAAATTCAGTTCACACCAAGATCTGATCAATAAATTACACACTCTCACAAAATATCTCACACAACTAGTCAAAAAAACAAAAAATACTCACAATAGATACAAATTGTATTAATCCTCATGAATAAAATACATAATCCAACCTTGGGAAATTAAATGGCTATCAATATATAATGTTTACATTAGATATTCGAATGGATAAATATGCCATTTGGGTCCTCACAAAAGTAGACTTACTAAAATGATGCAAAATCCCCCTGAGTGGAAAGTGTGTTCTCCAAGTCACACCAAAGGCTCACAAATTTCTGATTTAGTGATCAGATAGTGATGTGTGATGAAAAAAAATCCTAAATCCCAAAAATGGAAGGAAGAAACATCAATGAGTGAAAGTGGTTCAAAAAACACTTTCCCTAGTCAACTAGCTTTTCACCTTTAACCCAAAAGCAGTAAAAAGAAAGAATGTGCCATTCTCACCAGAATCTTATCCAGAATTAGTAGGAATGTGACCAAGTGAATTAGGAAACTTGTGGTCCACACCTGGAAGGATTGTGTGTTAATTTTTAAACCAAATAACCAAGCAAGATCACTGAAAGAAGCATAATCACAAGATAGACACACAATATATCCTGGGAAACCCTCATGGGGTAGAAAACCCAGTAAAGCTTTCCTCAATAAGATGATCAACCAAAATACAAGATGTGCTCCTCCTTCCTTTGTCTCCTTAGCTGATCTCCCAGACAAGTGCGCACTCTTCCACAAGTGAGTGAGTGGTCTAATGAGGAGTTCACCTCCTCTATTTATACTTGACTCTCAACTGACTAAAAGACCTGTTGGGGCCGACCTCACCTGGAGAAGTCTAATAACCCCTAAAATATAACTACAGGGCCGACCCACACATGGTGGGTCTAATAACCCTAGTTAATATCAAACCCTGGAGGCAAGATCACTGAAAGAAGCATAATCACAAGATAGACACACAATATATCCTGGGAAACCCTCATGGGGTAGAAAACCCAGTAAAGCTTTCCTCAATAAGATGATCAACCAAAATACAAGATGTGCTCCTCCTTCCTTTGTCTCCTTAGCTGATCTCCCAGACAAGTGTGCACTCTTCCACAAGTGAGTGAGTGGTCTAATGAGGAGTTCACCTCCTCTATTTATACTTGACTCTCAACTGACTAAAAGACCTGTTGGGGTCGACCTCACCTGGAGAAGTCTAATAACCCCTAAAATATAACTACAGGGCCGACCCACACATGGTGGGTCTAATAAACCTAGTTAATATCAAACCCTGGAGGAATAAACATCTCCAGATACATAGTAGGATTACCTCGGAGGAATGAAACATCTCCGGAATAAATAATGTACAATTATAATATTCTTAGAAGTTACAATATTCAACACTCCCCCTTAACGAGAAGGATATTATAACAACATCTGTAGGAGCAATGAGTCATTTACTACATCATCTATATATCATCGGAAGCTTTCTTCATTTCATCATCATCAGTAACTTGACTAGTTACTGGAACATCAACATCGTCATCAGCATCGTCATACGATCATTAGCATCGTCATCACACGATCATCATCATCATCGCCACACAATCATCATCATCGTCATCACACGATCATCAGCATCATCATCACACGATCATCAGCATCATCGCCACACGATCATCAGCATCGTCATCACACGATCATTAGCATCACACGATCATCAGCATCGTCATCACACGATCATCGGCATCGTCATCACACGATCATCAGCATCGTCATCATACGATCATCAGCATTGTCATCACACGATCATCGGTATCGTCATCACACGATCATCAGCATCGTCATCATACGATCATCAGCATCGTCAACACACGGTCATCAGCATCGTCATCACACGATCATCAGCATCGTCATCACACGATCATCGTCATCGTCAAGGAATGATGTAAACCAGTCATGTACCTTTTGAACCGAAGTCCAGGGATGATCCAGTCCTATCATGTTCTCGGAGACCTCACGTCTACGGCTCAGTTTACAGGACTAAAGTCCAAGGATGATCCAATCCTTCACCGTGCTTTTAGGACCTACGTCCAAGGATGACTTAATCCTCAACCGTCCACCAAGGACTTCATTCTCGAAGACATACGTCTACGGCTCTTCTTTCGGACTAAAGTCCAGGAAAGATCCAATCCCTTCATTATCGAAGACATACGTCTACGGCTCTTCTTTCGGACTGAAGTCCAGGAATGATCCAATCCCTTCATTATCGAAGACATACGTCTACGGCTCTTCTTTCGGACTGAAGTCCAGGAATGATCCAATCCCTTCATTCTCGAAGACATACGTCTACGGCTCTTCTTTCGGACTGAAGTCCAGGAATGATCCAATCCCTTCATTCTCGAAGACATACGTCTACGGCTCTTCTTTCGGACTGAAGTCCAGGAATGATCCAATCCCTTCATTATCGAAGACATACGTCTACGGCTCTTCTTTCAGACTGAAAGTCCAGGGATGATCCAATCCCCTCAACTGTCCACTAAGGACTTCATTCTCGGAGACCTCACGTCTACGGCTCTCTTTAGGACTGAAAGTCCAGGGATGATCCAATCCCCTCAACTGTCCACTAAGGACTTCATTCTCGGAGACCTTACGTCTACGGCTCTCTTTAGGACTGAAAGTCCAGGGATGATCCAATCCCCTCAACTATCCACTAAGGACTTCATTCTCAGAGACCTCACGTCTACGGCTCTCTTTAGGACTGAAAGTCCAGGGATGATCCAATCCCCTCAACTGTCCACTAAGGACTTCATTCTCGGAGACCTCACGTCTACAGCTCTCTTTAGGACTGAAAGTCCAGGGATGATCCAATCCCCTCAACTGTCCACTAAAGACTTCATTCTCGGAGACCTCACGTCTACGGCTCTCTTTAGGACTGAAAGTCCAGGGATGATCCAATCCCTTCACATGTTCATCAAGAACATGTATCCTCATCATCATAACATGTATCACCACAACATGTATTATCAATATCAAAACATGTATAACCACAACATGTATCATCATCATCAAAACATGTATAATCACAACATGTATCATCATCATTAAAACATGTATAACCACAACATGTATCATCATCATCAAAACATGTATAATCACAACATGTATCATCATCATCAAAACATGTATAATCACAACATGTATCATCATCATCAAAACATGTATAACCACAACATGTATCATCATCATCAAAACATGTATAATCACAACATGTATCATCATCATCAAAACATGTATAACCACAACATGTATCATCATCATCAAAACATGTATAATCACAACATGTATCATCATCATCAAAAGTATGTAACATCAAAAGCATGTATACATCTATCATCAAAAGTATGTATACATCTAATCATAAAAATAAAGAATATAAGAGTCCTAAATCTAAATAATTCTAGGCGAGTAAATGCAAAGAAAAATAAGTAACCTCATCATTGATGAGATAGGCTTGTCTGTCTCATACTGTGCTACTCCCCCTTTCGAGGAGGGTTCTTCTGAACTACACCAAGCTTGTCTCGGAAGTGTTCAAACTTTACTCGAGACAGAGGCTTGGTCAGGATATCAGCAATTTGATCCTCAGTGCTTATATACTCTAGCTTGATAGCTCCTTTCTGCACCATATCTCGAATATAAAAGTAACGGATCTCTATGTGTTTTGACTTATCATGAAACACAGGATTTTCAGTCATCTTGATGCAGCTTTGATTATCACACATAATCACAGTGGGTTCCATTTCTAAGTCAAACACTCCAGATAAAAGTTTCCGAAGCCATATTGCTTCACAGCTAGCAGAACAGGCAGCTATGTATTCAGCTTCAGCAGTACTGAGGGCCACACTTGATTGTTTCTTGCTGAACCATGAGATCATGGCAGATCCAAGACCATAACATCCACCTGAGGTACTTATTCTATCCGAGACACTACCTGCCCAATCAGAATCTGAGTAACCATGTAATCTGAGTTCATGATCTCCAAGATAAAGTAGGCCAAAATCTAATGTACCTTTTAGGTACCTCATTATATGCTTTGCAGCTATTAAATGAACCTTTCTAGGTTCTACTAGATACTGACTTAAGGTATTTACAGCAAAGCATATATCAGGTCTAGTATTTGTTAAATACATCAATGATCCAATGATTTGTCTATATAGAGTTATGTCCACTAGTTCTGATGAATCATTAGCTAATAACTTTAAGTTGGAGTCCATGGGAGTGGCCATGGCTTTACACTCCAACATATCAAATCTTTTGAGAATCTCCACAGTGTACTTACCTTGATTTAGAAAAATCCCTTTTGGTTCTTGCCATACTTCTAGACCTAAGAAGTAGTGCATTAGTCCGAGATCCTTCATCTCGAATTCTAAAGAAAGCTTCTTCTTGCTTTCAATAATCTGTTTCTCATCTCCAGTTAGGAAAAGATCATCTACATACAACAACAATATAACTGGTTCATCATCCATCACCTTGAGATAAAGATTTGGGTCAACTTTACTTTTGGTAAAGCCCATGCTAGTTAAGAAATTGTCAATCCTTCCGTACCAAGCCCTTGGAGCTTGTTTTAAACCATATAATGCCTTCTTTAATTTGCATACATGAGTTCTTCCATCATTAACCTCAAACCCTTGAGGTTGCTCTATGTATACTTCTTCTTCAATTACTCCATTCAGAAAAGCTGTCTTAACATCCATTTGGTGTAATTTCCACTTCATCATGGATGCAAGAGCCATAATAGTTCTAATTGAAGTATACCTGGCAACTGGTGCAAATGTTTCTTCGTAGTCAATTCCCTCCTTCTGAGAGAATCCTCTGGCTACAAATCTTGCTTTGTATTTTTCAATGCTTCCATCTGCGGCATGTTTTATTTTGAAGATCCATTTGGAAGAAACCACACTTTTATCTTTTGGCTTGGGAACTATATCCCAAACATCATTTTTCATTATTGACTGATATTCTTCTGTCATTGCTTCTACCCATTCTTTCTTCTGAGCTGCCTCTTCATAGCTAGTAGGTAGTTGATCCACAAGGTCACACATTAAGGCCATATAGTTGGATACTAGCTTTGGTTTCTTTCTTTCTCTAGTGGAGCCTTCAAGAGCTCCATATCTTTCAGCTCCTTGAATAATATCTCTAGCCCATGCTGGTCTTCTTTTCCTGGATAGTTCTGTAACAGGGGGTTCTTGAGGTTCCAGCATGTCATGATCCTCTGGTGTAGCTTCTTCAGGGATGTGAACAGTCTCTGAATTTCTGGGTGATGAATCTTCTTCATAAACTTCTTCAAGTTGACACTTTCTGGATTTCTTGAGAGCTGCTTCCTCATCAAAGGTTACATCTCTAATTATTTCTATATGATGGAAACCTGGTATGTATATTCTGAAGGATTTGGAAGTTTCACAATAACCAACAAACATTCCCTTCTTACCTGAGGGATCCAACTTGGTTCTCTTTTCTTTTGGAATGTGGATATACACAGGACACCCAAATATTTTGAGATGACTTACCTCAGGCTTCTTACCTGTAAACACTTCTTCTGGAGTTTTGAATTCAAGAGCACTGTGAGATAATCTATTTTGCACATAAACTGCTGTCTTGGCTGCTTCATCCCATAAGTACATGGGAAGATCTTGGTCATGTATCATGGTCTTCACAGCTTCCATGATTGTTCTATTTTTCCTTTCAGCCACCCCATTCTGTTGGGGATTGTAGGGAGTAGTTAGTTCCCTTTTAATTCCAGCTTCTTTGCAAAAGTCCTCAAATTCCTTTGAGGTGAATTCTCCGCCATTATCTGTTTTGAGAGTTTTGATTTTCTTGTCTGATAGATTTTCTATTAGAGCCTTGAACTCTTTGAATTTTCCAAAGACTTCATTCTTCCCTTTTAGGAAGTATATCCAAGTTTTCCTTGAATAGTCATCTATGAATGAAAGATAGTATTCAAACCCACTTAAGGAAGTGGTGGGCATTGGACCACATACATCTGAGTGTATAAGCTCTAAAATGTTCTTAGTCTTTGTTTCACTCTTTGGAAAGGGGTTCTTGATATTTTTCCCTTTCTTACATCCTTTACATGAGCCATCATGATCGGCTTTTAAATCTGGTAATCCTATGACTACCTTGCTTACATAGGGTAAGGCTTTAAAGTTGATGTGGGCTAATCTTCTATGCCATAGCTCACTGGGGCTAGAGATCTCATGTGCAAGGGCAGCTTCTGGACGACCCTTGAGTTTATAGAGACCTCCTTCTTCTTCACCAATAACAACCGCATCTTTAATTGTCTTCCCTTTGGACCACATAAATACTTGTCCATCTATGAAGGCTACTCTGAAGCCTTTCTTATCTAGAGCTGAAATGGAGAGAAGGTTCTTCTTTAAACCTGGGACATATAAGATGTCTTTCATCTTCAAGGGTGTTCCAGAATCTAGCTTATAGCTAGCTTCACCAATTCCTTTGATAGGATATTGGTAGTCATCTCCTAGAGATACTTTCTGTGAAGAAGACTTTTCTTCAAGATTTGAGAAGGTCTTCCTTTGACCTGTCATGTGCTTGGAAGCACCACTATCAATGAGCCATGTATCTTCTCCAGGAGATACAGATCCAGAGAGTGCAGAGAATAGAACATATTCTTCTGGATCTTCTTTCTTCACCTTACATCTTTTCCTTTTGGGTTTTACCTCTACCTCTTCTTCTTCTTCATCTTCTTCCTCTTCTTCTTCTTCACTTTTATTTTCTGCCATATGTGCATGATGTCTTTTGTGGAAGACTTTCTTCTTTTGAGAAGGACAAAATCTGGAGATGTGTCCCAATTTATGACAACTGTAGCATTCTACCGTAGAAAGATCTCTTGCTGAATTGGGTCCTCTTCTCTTGTTAGATCTAGAGAAGTGTTGAGATCCTTTGTGGTCAACTCTCTTGAAATGACTCATTCTTCTTCTTTTGGTATGAGTGGCTAAGGCTTGGTCATCCTCTTTGAGAAGGGCTTCTATATTTGCAACCCTAGCTTCTTCTTGAACACAATCCTCCCATACTACATCAAACTTCATGCTCTCTTTCCTGGCACACATGGTTTGTATAAATGACTCCCAAGATCTAGTGAGACCATTGAGGGCAGTCATCACAAGTTCATCCTCATCAAGGGTATCACCAATTGCATCTAGTTGTTCCTTGATTTGTGAAACCCTTGAGAAGTAGTCTTGAATGGATTCTCCTTTGTGCATCTTGGTGCTCTTCAATTTAGACCTCAGATTCATCTTCCTATTGATGTTCTTCCCTTCATACATTCTTCCTAGGGCATCATACATTTCCTTTGGAGTCTTCTTGGAGGCCACTTGGGGAATCAAGTGGTCTTTGATGGAATCAGCTATGATTCTCTTTGCCCTAATCAAATCTTTTCTATGTTTCTCTTTGGCTTCATCTCCTTCTGGTTCTGCAACTTCTTCCTTGATAAGCTGAGCAAGATCATTCTCTTCAAGAATGAGACCAATTCTGTATTTCCATGCCCGGAAATTCTCTATGCCTTCTAGCTTGTCTTCAAGCTTAGTATTTGGAGCCATCTTCTCTTGGGGGAGTCCAAGAGACAGAGTAGACTTACTTGGAAAGTTCCTTTTCACTTTTCCGGAAACTGAAACAGAATTTTATCGCACTTTTGGTAGAATTAGGGTTTGACTTTCCCGGAGTTCTACTTAACCAAAAAGTTCGATCTATAGCTTAAAAGAATGCTCTTGATAAGGGCTATCCAACCATGTAATTAGAAATAAAAAATTCCAACTTTTTTCTGAAACCAAAATCTGACGTATCGCACTTTTGGTAGAATTAGGGTTTGCAATTCCCGGAGTTCTACCCAACCAAAAGGTTCGATCTAGGGCTTAAAAGAAAGGTATTGAGGAGGGCTATCCAGCCATGCAACCAAAAAATCAATAATACCAACTTTGGGCTGAAACCCTAACTTCACCAAAGAGAGAGAGAGAGATAATCTTACCTTGTGAAAGATGTCCTATTCAGTCTAGCTCTGATACCATGTTAAGTTTTAAACCAAATAACCAAGCAAGATCACTGAAAGAAGCATAATCACAAGATAGACACACAATATACCCTGGGAAACCCTCATGGGGTAGAAAACCCAGTAAAGCTTTCCTCAATAAGATGATCAACCAAAATACAAGATGTGCTCCTCCTTCCTTTGTCTCCTTAGCTGATCTCCCAGACAAGTGCGCACTCTTCCACAAGTGAGTGAGTGGTCTAATGAGGATTTCACCTCCTCTATTTATACTTGACTCTCAACTGACTAAAAGACCTGTTGGGGCCGACCTCACCTGGAGAAGTCTAATAACCCCTAAAATATAACTACAGGGCCGACCCACACATGGTGGGTCTAATAACCCTAGTTAATATCAAACCCTGGAGGAATAAACATCTCCAGATACATAGTAGGATTACCTCGGAGGAATGAAACATCTCCGGAATAAATAATGTACAATTATAATATTCTTAGAAGTTACAATATTCAACATTGTGATCCCCCCAAAGATGCCTTGTGGTCCACACAATGACTCATATGCTAACTAGTTAGTCTAATACATAGTAATTAATCATAAAATGATTAATTAATGTCTCTAATGTATTAATTGACATAGAGTGTGTTTTAATTATTCCAACACCCCCCCATAAGTCTGAATTTATGTGCTAAATATCACAAAATGAAAATACTAAGGGCCCAGTAACAAGACACCATGTACAATACTACCTGGTCCACAAGAGCAAGGATAGAAGGAAAACCTCATGGGAAAAAACTTCCTTAAAAAATGGACATATCAAAATTGAAATATTGTTGATCAATCCTTCACTCCACCACATGTTCAACCATCCCAAGCAGTGATCTCAGATAGCTGAAGGTCTTCTCAGTAAAAGCTTTGGTGAAGATGTCTGCAGTTTGCTCACCTTTTGGGAAATACTGAAAATCAATGATCTGGTCATGCAATAAACCTCTGATGCAGTGCATATGTATCTTAATATGTTTGGTCCTCTATATCTGTACTAGATCACTTGAGACCCTTATAGCACTCTGATTGTCACAAAAGATGACAGTAGGAGTACTAAAGGCAATCTCTGTAATGTCCCCATTTTGACCCCCTTTGTATTAAATCGTAAATGATGTAAATATTGTAATTTAATCATGGTGAGGAGCTCAAGGCCAATGCCCCACCATTGATTTAGTGTTTTATGTATCGGCAATTAAAAATAGATGCCTATGGTTCTTGTGCTAGATAGACACAATGTCAATAAGACATCATGTAAATACGAATTTTAATGGAAATACCCACAACTAGCTATGCAATGCAACAAAGAGATGGGGGCATGATTCTACAAGGAATAGGGAGGGAAATTATTCAAACCCTTGAGCCAATGGTGCTAATCCATGTGTCAATGAGAAAACCCATAAACCACCAACTACCCATTTTGGGTTATGCACCCAATCATTTAATTCTTCCAGAAATTGGTTGAGGCAGTTAATGCCTTGGGAATGAAGAGATATGGCAACCAATTTCGTGCATGGGCAAGCCATCAACTTAGGAAAATGTGTTTTGTCTCCTTGGGCAAGAAAACACCCACGAAATGGTGCCCAAAGCCATTCTGAATGGATAGTCTTTCCTCTCTCACGCAGTTTGAGCTAGCTGGGTCTTTCCCTACACGTTTTCCTCCATTTTCTGCATTTTTCCATGCCTGGGAGCTCGTTTTTGCATTGGACAGCAGCTGGGAGAGAAGGGCCACGATTTTGGACTGTTATGGAGGCCGTTTTTGCCCCAGAATGTCCATGGACGTTTTTCTAAAAACGGATTTGGCTTCCCAGGGTTGTTCCCCATCTTCTAGTTTCGTTTTTGGGTTTCCCACGTTTTTCTGAAGATAATGAAAACCCCATCTTTGGGCATCTCACTGTAAAAAACGTTTCTTCATGCCTAGCATTAGACTTCTGTTGTTATGAGCCTCCCTGTTTTGAGTTGAACCTGTGAGCAAGAAACTTGGAGTGGTAGTGGACAGAATTGGCTTGATAAACCTAGTGAAGGGAGTAACCTCTCAAGAAGATCAAGAGGGCTTTGGCTACTTTTCTATGCACACCCTGAGAGCACTAGAAAGGAAGGTATGGCTTGAGGAACTGTGTGGCAGTGAAGAGAATGCGTCCTTGTGTTGGGTGTGTAGGCATTGTGAGTGCCAAGCTGAATAGATTTGGGAGGGATATCCATAGCTCTGTGGTTGAGCTCACTAGCTTAGCAATTCTTCCTTTCCATTTCCTAGCAGCCTGATAAACCCAATTGTAGATTGGCTTGGCTCATCTTGGTGTATGCTTGGCTATGTGTGAGTCTGTTGTTCCCTAGTTCCTTGTAGAAATCATACCCAGCTTGGGGGTGGTAGTTGCATCAACAGGTTGATAAGCACAACTAGCCTATGGTTGGGTGGAATAGCCAGTTGCTTGGGACTACTGTTATAAGATAAGTATTCTCTTGTGTTAACTCCCCAATTATTATTTGATGAATATATTGAATGTATGATGGATGTGTTATTAATATTATTTCCGTTGTGTTTTTCTTATAATTGCACACTCCATATGTCTTTTATACTATGTGAATGCTTGGTTAAAATTTTATGGGGCTAGATGCCCGGTTTTAGCATCACGATCCTCTCTATGATGTTGGTATGGTAGGAGGGGACGTTACAATCTCAAACTCTGAAAGAATGTTGAGATATTGTAACTTCTAAGAATATTATATTTGTACTTTATTATTCCGGAGATGTTTGATTCCTCCGTGAAGATCTTATTGTATATCCGGAGATGTTTATTCCTCCGTCGAAATGTGGTAACTTGGGTTATTAGACTTCCCTAGTGGGGGTCAGCCCTGTATGTGTTATGTGGGTCAATGGGTTGTTAGACCACCCTAGTGGGGTCGGCCCAGTCAATTGTAATGGGGTGTTTAACCCAGTGGTAAAGTTGGGGCCGACCTAGTTAATATAAAGTACAAGTCGGAGATGTGTATATATAGAGGAGGTGTGTTCCTCATTTGACACACTTCCCTCACTCAGAATGTAGCGCACTTGTGGAGGAGAGGTATGCTATGGTGGAGGAGGAGATCATGTATTTGGTTTGCATCTTTGTATATTGCTGGTCATCTATATTGAGGAAGATTTGCTAGGTTTTCTACCCCATGAGGATTTCCCAGGATAAATTTGTGTCTCTTGTGTTTATGCTGTGCTTGTTGTTTCTTCAGTGATCCTGTATATGCTAATATTGTGAAATGGAATGTAATGCTACTATTTTTTTTCTTAGCATATTAAAACTTAACATGGTCTCAGAGCTAACCTGAAGGAAGGCAATGTATGGCACTTACGACACTTGGTTCACTTGCGACAATTTCAAGGTTTGGGTTTTGTATAGCAAAAACCAGTCATCATGGAACTTTAGCAATAAATCCATTTTGGAGAAGGTTCGGGATCTGAAACCTTTACAGGTCGTAGATAACATTCCCATGTATCTTTTTTCCAAAGGACACCCACAGATTCGTTGTACTTTGTGAGTTATGATCAGTACAAGGTAGGGTTTCTGCCTCTTCCAAATCTCAGTCAAAATCAGGTGACCTAGGAAAAAAGGTAATAACTTGGGCTAGGAAGCTCCAAATGAAATTTTGTAAAAAGTGACAGGTAGTACACATACTTTACTATCAGAAAACGTTCTCAGAGGCCGAAGTTGAACCAGTGACACGTGGCACGCCGTACAAGTTCGCTCTCCTGTTTTATCCCATAAACAGGTCACGTTGCGAAAATTGGCATAACTCTCTTTTAGAAAATCCAATTGAGGTCAGACCTATTTGGATGGAAAGATGACAGGTCAGGATACCACAAAAAAAAATTTCAGACCCTATGGATCGAAAAGTTCGGAGTTACAGCAGAAACAATCAGGTACATATTTCTGTCAAAACAGAATTATTTTTGGAGCACCTTCATTCATGGCTTCCGGAATTTAGGGTTTCAGAGAAAGTTAGAATTTTTGGAATCGGAGTCCACAGCTGAATGCTACTCAGGAAAATCAAAATTTAGAGACCAAGATCGAATTTTTTGGTTGGGTAGAAGACCGAACTTGATCAAACCCCAGTTCGGGATTTTGAACGAAAAGATGGAAAATTAGGGCTTCAGCAAAAGTTGGAATTTTTTGAGTCTGTGACAACGGCTGGAAGCTCCTCATAAAAATAAGAGTTTAGAGCCTTAGATCGAACCTTTTGATTGGGCAGAAGGGTGGGCTTCATCAAACCCTAGTTTAGGGATCCTGTCCAGAAGATCCAGAAGTTTCGAAGGCAATTTTGAGGGGTCAAATTTTGGAGATTTCAAAATTGAAGTATGCTAGTTTTATCAGCTCAGCAAGACACATCCTTCCATCCATTCAGAAATGTGAAAGTCAAAGATTGAATTTTTAGGGTTTCTCTAACAAACCCTAATCAAGCTCCAGATCAAGTTTCAGGGGGAGTTGAGGCTAAGGCCTTACATAAGAAGACTACAAGAAGTCTCGATAGGTATGTCTTAAGGAGATACAGGTATGTCTTGAAATCTAATTCCTGATTAAGTTCATAATATGTTTGTCTTCATATTATTTATTAGTACAATCTTGATTAATGTTAGAATTGTCTTATCACCCTAGTAACAATATGAATGCATGTGAATGATAGAAGACATTCATTGATTAGGGCTATATGATTGTACTAATGCACTGTGGTGTTGTATGAGGTTGATGTTGTCTGCTAACAAGATTTAGGTACATCACGAAAGACAAATCAAGTTCCATGACCATGATAACATGAAGACAAAGACTCATCCATAATCTTTGATCACATAGAAGTTCTACTTACGAGGTATGTATGACTTTGTTCTATTATGATTAACCTATGAGATATGCAGGTTCCAACATAGGATCTCTAAATCATTGAAGAGAACAAAGAAGATATTGATTAGGTATGTTAGACATAAATAGCCAGGTATACTAATCCAGGTATGTTTTCCTATGTCATGTTAGAATCTTACCTTGTGTTAGGATCCCTTATATAAGTATACTTGGTATGATTGGTTATGCTTATTCATAAAGTTGGTAATCAAGGGTTTATGCATATTATGTTTCTTATCTTGGTTGATGATTTAACTAACCAGATCAAATAAGAATATGCATGAGTAAAAGAAGACTTCCCTGAAACCTTGAATATTATCTATAATCATGACTATACATATTCAAGATTATTTAGAACTATAATGTTTTGATAACATTGATAATATACTAATGAATGTATGTTTGTGTATGAGATCATCAGGATGACACTTGAGCATGCACAGTGGTATAGAATGAATAGAAGTTCAAAAGACATACAGAAGATCAAGCGGGAGGCAACCACACAAACATAAAAGATAAGTATTTGAGTTGTTATTTGAAATAGTAATGATGTTTCCTATAATAGGTTGTATGCATATTTGCATTCCTAGAATATATCATGCTAAGTGTAAACATTCATAGAGCATTGAACAGTATACTACTAATATGCATATGATTGGTAAGTTGGACAAACATTCCATTGTTGCTTGTCTAGAATGAAACCTCTTTGCTGACATGCTGAGAGCTGTGCACACTCTCGATAGTATGTTCTGGTAGAAATGGAAGGCATCTAGATAGCCACTGTATGCATACAGGATATGGAAAAGTGTTGTGCCAAAGTATTGGTCAAGATAGTTGCATAACTATGTAAAAGATATATGTATGCATAATAGGTTATCATGTCAACATTATTTCATGATTACGAAGTATTACTAATCATGTACTTAATTTTGATATGTAGGAAAGATCATGAAGAATGATGAACACCGAACAAGTGATGGATGTTCAACAAGAAGATTTACAAATCAAACAAAATATAGAAGGCTCGTGGCTAGAAGATTCTCTTAGAAAGAGGAAGAGAATCATGATGAGATGTTTGCTCCAAGTGACTAGATAAGACAATTCTCTTAATGATGTAATTAAAGAAGAAGTGTGAATTAGGTTCTGTATGGGTACCCAGGATCGATAGTCCATTGATGAGCTTAATGATCATCATGGGTGATGTGGATCTCAACCTTTGCTACAAGGTTGAATATGGATTCTATACACAGATGACATGGATGAAAGAAGGAACTCACCACAGAGTTCGAATGATATTGAGGCTCATATCAGTAGACCCATCTGACGAGAGATGGCGCAGATAGATATGCAGAAGATCACTTAATGCAGAGTGTGAATGATGGAGAATTGACAGCTTCTTGACAAAGCTTGGGCTTTACTAGAAGTAAAGTTGATCCTAACCTTTACCTTAAGGTTGTGGATGATGAACCTATCATACCATTATTGTATGAGGATGATCTCTTTCTGACAAGGAATGAGAAACAGATCATGGAAAGCAAGAGGAAGATGGCTACAGATGAAAAGATCTCTTACTTCCTAGGTCTGGAAGTATGGTAAGGTTCAGAAGGAATCTTTCTCATCCCAGGAAAGTATGTTGTGTAAATCTTGAAAAGAATTGATATGTTAAGCCATGGCCACTCTCTTGGGTTCCGACTTGAAGTTGTTAGTTGATAACTCTTCAGAGTTAGTTGATGTGACTCTGTACAGACATATTATTGGGTCGTTGATGTATCTAACAAATACCATGCCAGATATATGCCCTGCTGTGAACACCTTGAGTCAGTATCTAGTGGAAACTAGATGTGTTCACTTGATAGTTGCAAAGCATGTGATGAGGTACCTAAAGGATATGATAGACTTTGATCTATGTTATCTTAGAGATCATGACTTCAGATGGATACACAGATGTTGATTGGGCAGAAAGTGTATCAGACAGGAAGAGCACATCGAGAGGATGTTATTGTCTGGGATCAGCCATGATCTCGTGGTTTAGCAGGAAGCAATCTAGTGTGGCTCTCAGCACAAGCGGAATATATGGCTTCTTGCTCTGCTAGTTGTGAAGCGGTATGGCTTCAGAATTGTTTGACTTAGAGATGGACCCAACTGTGATCCTATGTGACAAACAGAGTTGTACCAAAAAGGCAGAGAATCTAGTGTTCCATGATAAGTCAAAGCACATAGAGATCTGACATTTCTATATACGAGATATGGTGCAGAAAGGAATTAAAGTTCGAATTTGTAACAAGTTACCGATGTACTAACCAAACCTCTATCGATCCGATGTACTAACCAAACCTCTATCTCAAGTAAAGTTTTTCGAGACAAACTTAATATAGTTCAGAAGGACCCTCCTCAAAAGGGGGAGTGATGTGATCACTTATGATGAGATTGTCTGCATTGATAGTGAGGTCGATGATGTGGATACCTATATTGGTGATGTCGACAGAGAGGTCGGTGGATGGTCCTTAGACAGGGTCTAAGGTGACAAGGGGATTGCATCATCCTTGAACATATGTTCTAAAAGGATCCGTAGACAGGTGTCTCCGAGAAAGAAGAGGGATTGCATCATCCTTGAACACATGTTCTCAAAGGAGCCGTAGATAGGTGTCTCCGAGAAACAAGAGGGATTGTATCATCCTTGAACACATGTTCTAAAAGGAGCCATAGAAAGGTGTCTCCGAGAAAGAAGAGGGATTGCATCATCCTTGAACACATGTTCTAAAAAGAGCCGTAGACAGATGTCTTCAAGAATGAAGTCCTTCATGGACATGCGAGGATTGGATCATCCTTGGACTTCATTCCTAAAGTGAGTTGTAGACATATGTCTTCTAAAATAAAGTCCTGAATAAACATGTGGGGGATTGTATCATCCCCAGACTTCGGTCCCAGAAGTGAGCCGTAGACATATGTCTTCGAAAATAAAGTCCTGAATAAACAGGTGGGGGATTGTGTCATCCCCGGACTTCGGTCCTAGAAGTGAGCTGTAGACATATGTCTTCAAGAATAAAGTCCTGAATGAATAGGTAGGGGATTGTATCTTCCCCAGACTTCGGTCCTAGAATTGAGCCGTAGACTGGGTCTCCAATAATGAAGTCCTAAATGAACAGGTAGGGGATTGTATCTTCCCCGAACTTCGGTCCCAGAATTGATCCGTAGACTGATGTCTCCAAGAATTGAAGATAGGACTACATCGTCCCTGGACCTTGGTTCAAAATGTATGTGAGAGGACTACATCGTCCCTGAACTGGGTTCAAAATGTACATGAGGACCGCATCGTCCATGAACTGGGTTCAAAATGTACGTGAGGACTGCATCGTCCATGAAATGGGTTCAAAATGTACGTGAGGACTGCATCGTCCATGAACTGGGTTCAAAATGTACGTGAGGACTGCATCATCCATGAACTGGGTTCAAAATGTACGTGAGGACTGCATCGTCCATGAACTGGGTTCAAAATGTACGTGAGGACTGCATCGTCCATGAACTAGGGTCAAAATGTACGTGATGGGATTGCATCGTCCCTAGACATGAGACTTGTCTTAAAGTGATAAGGATTGATCATCCTGGAACTTGATCTAGATTGTATCATCCATGGACCTATGTCCTAAAGAGAGCGGGATTGATCATCCTGTAATATGATCGTGTGTGTTGCAGGGTATGCTGCTATTATGCATACTTGACTGATGAGGAGACTTGTATTGATGTATTGATACTTGTATTGATTATATGTATTGATGAGGATACTTGTATGTATACTTGTATTGATGATGATACTTGTATTGATGATATGTATTGATGAGGATACTTGTATTGATGATGTGTATACTTGTATTAGTGTGGATACTAATACTGATGATCTAGATGACAATGTTGTTGATCATGTTGATCTAGATGACGATGTTGTTGATCGTGTTGATCTAGATGACGATGTTGTTGATCATGTTGATCTAGATGACGATGTTGCTGATCATGTAGATCGAGATGATGCAAATGTTGTAGATCGTGATGATCCAGATGCTGTAGATCGAGATGATCTAGATGTTGTAGATCATGATGATCCATATGTTGTAGATCGAGATCGTGTGATGACGATGCTGATGATCATATGATGATGATGCTGATGATCGTGTGATGATGATGTTGATGATCATGTGATGACAATGTTGATGATCATGTGATGACGATGCTGATGATCGTGTGATGACGATGTTGATGATCGTGAGGATCCAGATGATGATGTTGATGTTGTTGTAGCTGTTTGAGTGCTACAAAAGATGAAGACTCAATAATGATGATGTTGATGTTCCAGTATTGACTATGTTCCAGTATTGAAGATCTTGAAGATATTCCAGTAACTGGTTGAGTTACTGATGATGTTTAGAAAGCTTCTAATGATTTATAGATGTATCATGTTGATGACTCCTTGCTCCTGCAGATGTTGTTATAATATCCTTCTCATTAAGGGGGAGTGTTGAGATATTGTAACTTCTAAGAATATTATATTTGTACTTTATTATTCCAAAGATGTTTCATTCCTCCATGAAGATCTTATTGTATATCCGGAGATGTTTTTTCCTCCGTCGAAATGTGGTAACTTGGGTTATTAGACTTCCCTAGTGGGGGTCAGCCCTGTATGTGTTATGTGGGTCAAAGGGTTGTTAGACCACCCTAGTGGGGTCGGCCTATTCAGTTGTAGTGGGGTGTTTAACCCAGTGGTAAAGTTGGGGCCGACCTAGTTAATATAAAGTACAAGTCAGAGATGTGTATATATAGAGGAGGTGTGTTCCTCATTTGACACACTTCCCTCACTCAGAATGTAGCGCACTTGTGGAGGAGAGGTCTGCTATGGTGGAGGAGGAGATCATGTCTTTGGTTTGCATCTTTGTATATTGCTGGTCATCTATATTGAGGAAGATTTGCTGTGTTTTCTACCCCATGAGGGTTTCCCAGGATAAATATGTGTCTCTTGTGTTTATGTTGTGCTTGTTGTTTCTTCAATGATCCTGTATATGATATTATTGTGAAATGGAATTTAATGCTGCTATTTTCTGTCTTAGCATATTAAATCTTAACAAAGAATACCTTGCAACCACACACACTAAGTAGCAGCATTCACAGCTGTGAAAATCCTCACAGCAGATCTAAGAGATGATGTATACCTCACAAGAGAATAGTGGATTAAGCAAGAAAATAGAAGAAGAGTGATACATGCAGTATAATGAGCAACAGAATAATATGGTACAGTAGAACTCAGATAGAAGCAATAATACTTCACACACACTAGATTATTAATCACAAATGGACATATAAATAATACAATGCATGAGGAATTCGAATGCCTAAGGTGGCAATTCGAATTAGCCTTCATGGAGTGATCAAAGGATCACCGGAGTGTCATCGGAGCACAACTAGGTGTCCTCATGATCATCGGAGCGCAACTGGAAGTCTTCATCATCATCAGTGGAGTCATCAATGCTCAAGTAACTGTCAACCATCAGTCAAACTAACTCTGGTAGGTGTAACTCAGTGTAACCAAGTGTAACTGAGTGTAACTGAGTGTAACTCAATGTAACTAAGTGTAACTGAATGTAACTGAATGTAACTGAGTGTAACTGAGTGTAACTCAATGTAACTGAGTGTAACTGACTGTAACTGAATGTAACTGAGTGTAACTCAATGTAACTGAGTGTAACTGAACTGGTAGGTGAAGAAGGGCGAGTTGCTCCCTAAAATCAAGGAAGAGGGGCGCACTAAGCAACTAGAGGGCTAAAACTGAATAGTGAGAAGCTCCTGGGGGCTGGCTAACTGAGGGCTAGGTGCTGGACTGATGACTGGGATGCATGCTCATGCATGCAAACCCTAGAATGCATGCAAACCCTAAAAGGTGCATGCATGACTGAAAATGTAAATGATCAAAATACTGGTGGGACTAGGATGGAGTATAGGAATATCCTAACACCCCCCCTTAATCCATCCTGGGCCCTGGTAACTAAGACCAAAGGTCACCCAATACAATGAATAATAACAATCAATAAACCAAGGAAGTGGGAAAATTTCATGGGAAACATACCCCCTCCTCAAAAAATAGACTGTAAGGCACACATAAAAAATAAATGCTCCAAACTCAAGCATGTGTGATGCTTGGTCATATGTCTGGAGGTATCTTCTTCTTGGGAAGAAGTGGATCATGCTCAAAAAGCATGTGCTTGTACTTGCTCTTCAAATCGAATGTGATGAGAACAAATCCAATAGTATAAGAATGATCCTTGAACCTGTGATTCGAATCAGCTGAGGAAGGATCAAATCTGTGAAAGTGCATATAGTCTTTTGTCTTCTCCTTCGAACCACCATGGGTGAGATTATGCCAAAAATAACTATTACATGTTTGCTTGAAATCAAAATCAGATTTAAGACTTTCAAAACAGTTTCTTGAGATCTCCTTTGAACCAGCAAGGGTGAGATCAAAACTATCATATGATGCATGAGAAATTATCTCAAGCGGGTGGCAATGGCCATATTCTTCAATAACTTTCTGAAAGCATGTGCTAATGATCATATAGTAGTAAATAAGAGATGTTTGCTGAAGAGGAGCGAATGCATTACCTCCAATAGCTGATGTTACCTCCGAAATAATCATGTGATCATGATGCAAACCAACAAACTCTGGTGCAAGAGAGGATTTAGGACCTTCTGCAATATCTAGAGTGTGAGCTGGCACAGAAAGAGAAGAAAGTTTGAGCATGAGCGGAGAATCTGCAAGTTCTTTGTCAACAAATTCAATATGAGATGATACTGGTTCATGATCTGAGAGATCATCAAGGGGAGCGAATGCAACATGATCTGAGAGACCATCAGGAGGAGCGAATGCATCATGATCTGAGAGACCATCAAGTGGAGCGAATGCATCACCTTGCTTGCTTTTGAAGGGATTTGGACCAAATCCACCATTCTTTTTGCCGAATCTTTCATCTATATGAGCCCATAACTCTTTTGGAGTTTCAATATCAATGATGGTCGGGTACAATATGTAATCAGTCATAGCAAGCATCATTCTTCCAATGTGCATGTCACCTTTATTCAACCATTTAATCTTCTTTGTAGAGGATTCGAACTCTCTTTCAAAATAACAATCAAAGAGATCATGGCTCTTTAAATATGCTATTATTTTTGGTTTCCATTCATCATAGTTGAATAGAGAAAGAGGAGGGATTTCTTCTAAATTCATTGAAGATGTAGAGGACCTGCAAAAACAATATAGAATCACTGCAACTGCTACTGCTGCAAAAATGCAGATTCTGCTACAACTGCTGCACTCGAAATCTTGGTAATAACCTGCAAAAAACTCTCAAGAATGGAGATAAACAATACTCTCAACATGCTCTGATACCATGTGAAAATCCTCACAGCAGATCTAAGAGATGATGTATACCTCACAAGAGAATAGTGGATTAAGCAAGAAAATAGAAGAAGAGTGATACATGCAGTATAATGAGCAACAGAATAATATGGTACAGTAGAACTCAGATAGAAGCAATAATACTTCACACACACTAGATTATTAATCACAAATGCACATATAAATAATACAATGCATGAGGAATTCGAATGCCTAAGGTGGCAATTCGAATTAGCCTTCATGGAGTGATCAAAGGATCACTGGAGTGTCATCGGAGCACAACTAGGTGTCCTCATGATCATCGGAGCGCAACTGGAAGTCTTCATCATCATCAGTGGAGTCATCAATGCTCAAGTAACTGTCAACCATCAGTCAAACTAACTCTGGTAGGTGTAACTCAGTGTAACCAAGTGTAACTGAGTGTAACTGAGTGTAACTCAATGTAACTAAGTGTAACTGAATGTAACTGAATGTAACTGAGTGTAACTGAGTGTAACTCAATGTAACTGAGTGTAACTAACTGTAACTGAATGTAACTGAGTGTAACTGAGTGTAACTCAATGTAATTGAGTGTAACTGAGTGTAACTGAACTGGTAGGTGAAGAAGGGCGAGTTGCTCCCTAAAATCAAGGAAGAGGGGCGCACTAAGCAACTGGAGGGCTAAAACTGAATAGTGAGAAGCTCCTGGGGGATGGCTAACTGAGGGCTAGGTGCTGGACTGATGACTGGGATGCATGCTCATGCATGCAAACCCTAGAATGCATGCAAACCCTAAAAGGTGCATGCATGACTGAAAATGTAAATGATCAAAATACTGGTGGGACTAGGATGGAGTATAGGAATATCCTAACAACTGCTCCTCTATACTCGGCCTCTGTTGAAGATAGTGCAATTGCACTTTGTTTCTTGCTAGACCAAAAAACGAGACCACCTCCAAGCATGAATACAAATCCAGATGTGGATTTTCTGTCAAGGCTATCACCAGCCCAATCTGAATCAGTAAAGCCAAGAAGATCTAGGCTAGAATCTACAGCATAGTGGATCCCATCAGTCTTGGTTCCTTGCACATAGTGCAAGATTCATTTTTCAACCCTCCAATGGAGCTCATGTGGATGCTCCATGTATCTTTATTCCACACTCACAACATAAGCAATATCACATCGAGTGTGAGTCAAGTAAAGCAAGCTGCCAACAAGCTGCCTATACAAGGTGCTGTCAACCAAGGGTGTAGATTCTGCTTCTTCAAGTCTAACTCCTAATAGGAAAGGAGTCTTTGAAGGCTTTCAATCAGCCATATTGAACTTCTTTAACATATCAGATGCATATTTGGACAGAGATACCTTAGTCCCATTCTCTGTTTGTGAAATCTCAAGCCCCAAAAACTGCTTAAGAATTCCCAAATCACTCATGGAAAATGCTTGATGCAAAGCAGTTTTTAATGAAGCTATTTGATCAGTAGAGCTACCTGTGATTATAAAATCATCAACATACAGCACTATAATAATGATTGAACCATCAATCATATTCACGTAAACATTAGGATCATATTTGCATCTAACATAAGATTGTGACAAGAGAAAGCTGTCCATTTTGGCATACCAAGCCCTAGGGGCTTGCTTAAGCCCATATAAGAAATTCCTCAACCTGCAAACATAGTTAGGATCAGATGTATAACCTTCTGGCTATTGCGTATAAATATCCTCCTCAAGATACCCATGGAGGAATGCACTCTTGACATCCATGTGGTGCACTTCCCAGTGCTTGGATGCAGAAATTGCCATAACTAGTCTTATCGAATCCTTCTGTGCAACTGGTGAAAAATTCTCATTCTATTCAAGGACTTGGACTTGGGAGAAGCCCTTTTCTAGCAGCGTATCCTTATATTTCACTTCGGTACCATCAGCTGCGCACTTGGTTTTGTAGATCCACTTACACCTTACCAATTTTCTGCCTGGGGGGAGCTTGACTAGCTCCCATGTTTCATTATTTTGTAATGAATGAAACTCCTCATCCATGGAAGCCTGCCATATTGGGTCATTTGAGGCTTCATCATATGTCTGAGGATCAGAATCCACCATCATATAACATCTCTTAGACAAGTAAGGATCATTCACATTGAGAGCAGTCTCAAATTGTGATCTAGTCCTCCTAGTGTCCTGAGGATTTCCCACTAGTTCACGTGCTGCTTGCAAAGTCTTAGCATCCCATTTAGGCTTTGTTGGTGAATTAGAATCTATAATAAAATGGTCCTCATCATCATAAATATCAGAATCAAAAAATTCAATAGCAGCATCACATACTTCTTAAGGTGGTGGTGAAGATGGTTCTCCAATTTCAACATTCTAAGAGGGCTCTTCTTCGAATTGAACACTTATTTCAATGAAGGATTTTTGAGTGGTCATATTCAGAAACTTATACCCTTTGGATTCCTCTGAATAACCAACAAAAATTCAAGGTTGGTGTTATAGGTCAAACTTGCACCTCTCTGTCCGTGATCACCTTGAGCTGTTGATCACACAAAAGGACAACTTGGATGGAGGAGCATGTTGACCCTAGATGATACTTTGACTTACTCCATTTCTTGACATTACTGGAAAAACCCTAAAAAATATCATTCTGAGATATGAGTGCTACTCTACTTAAATAGACTAGCACCTATATGCTACTCCAGTGTATAATAGTGGCGCTCAAATCCTTATAAGCGCTACTCCTTCTCAGCATAGTAGCACTCAACATTTAAAAATCGATGAGCGCTAGTTGACAAGCACAATAGTAGCGCCCTAAACGCTACTTCACTAAACAATAGTAGCGTACATCTCAAAATATGATTAAAAAATAATTAATTTCACGAGGAGGATTAGTTGCTGGTAGTTTCCCAACTTCCCCAACTTCCTCCATAACCATATCTCGACCTGAACTACTTCTCTGATCCTATAAATACAGGGAAGACTAAAGAGAAAGGTTAGATGGATAGATGGAGAAACTTAGAGATATAGAGATATAAAAGAGAAGCTTACATTGGAGGAGTTAATGCTGAAGATATCCAAGCCAAAGAAGAGCAAGAGCCCAGAATCAAGTTGCAGGAGCATGTCACAAAGTCAGGTATATTTGTAACATCGATTTGCATTTGACAATAAAGGTTGAAGTGTCTTTCTTGTCCCAAATTAAGTGTTCTTTGAAATAATATATTAATTTGGATCTATTTTGGTTAATATCGAATGTTTAAAATTGTTTTTTTAATCATTATATATTATCCAATATACGTTGAGAAAGGTATTTGTATTGCAGGTTTACTGAACGGAAGGTGGATTTGAGGATTGAGCGCAAGATCAAATAAAAGCTAGGATCGAACGTCGATTGAAAGGTATGTTCTCAAGGTCCATAACTCATTTCTTTTCATAAATATCTCTGTAATACAACTAATACACTTACCTGTCACCCCACTCTAGTTGATAGCATCGGTTTCCTTGCTATAGGGTAGTTTTGCCCACCAACAGACTAGCGACCATACTGGGGATAGTTGTGTTTTTGCTCTAGGAAACATTTTCTTGTTTGTCTTCCCAGAACTGTTTTGACTCATTTCATGTGCTGAGAAACCCTGTAGGTATCCCCTGCCTATTTTTCTCTGCTTCCATCAGTGTTTTTGTATCTTTTCAAAGTCAGTTTTTAAACTTTTAAGATATGAGCGCTACTTTGTTGTACATACAGTAGTGCCCATATGCTACTGTGCTATACGTACAGTAGTGCCCATCTCTGTAGGGGCGCGAGTTTCCCTACTGCACAGTAGGGTACATTTCCTGAAGCCTTCTATTAGTGGTCTGCTTGAGTTTTTAGCCCTTTTGGTGGTCTTCTGACTTTGTTTTTAAATCTCCTTGACTGGTGTATGAGGTTTTTAACTTTTTTTTAAGTCATAGAACCTTTGTTTGAGTCTTTTTACCATCTTTGGATCGCTTGTTTACCTTTGGAACGTTTGGACTATTTATAACTTTTTTGGAAGACTAGGTTGTGTTTTGTGGTGAGCACTTCCGCTTTTTAGGCCCTGATTGTATGTTGTTGGTTTACAAACCTGCATACTTTTGTATCTGTTGTTTGTGGCAACATTTGTCTACTCTTTACCTATACTATCCTTTGTTTTAGGGTTTGGTACGTTTTATATCCTCTAGGGTGTCTTCCGAACTTGTTGATTTCCAATCTTCCTGGACTTATTGTCTTTTTCTGGTTTCAAGTGTATTTAAAGTGCTTTAGGCTGATTCATTTCTCAGTTCTTTGTGTTAGTAGGGTACTTGGTAGCTTGCTTGTCTACTTTTTGCTTGGCATAGTGGTCTTGCTAGGGTTATATGCTTTAGGTCAGTCCTCTTGTATCTATCTCCTTTGTTTTCTCCCACTTTGTTTCCGAGTTTAGAGGCTTTTTCTTTGCAAAACACCTGTAGGTCAAGTCTTTTTTGAGCTAGTGCCTTGACAGCTATAAGCTTAAGAACCATTTTTAGCCATACTTACACATTGCACCCAAGTCTTATTTTGCTTTCCATGTTTATAGTTCTTTTTCGTTTATGATAACAGAAAAAGCAAAAAATTTGGTAGTTTAAGTTTAATAAGGCTTATTTTTTGTTACAATATAGCATAGGTTATTTTGTACAATTTCAAAAAGAAAACAAAAAGAGATTTAAGTAGATTTGCTCAGTTTTTCAGTTTGGAAAAGAAGTTTAAATGAAAAAATAAAAAGAGCTTTGTTGTAGAAAGTTTGAATTTATGCACTTTTGTTTTCCTGTTGCAACCACGCCACACATAAGCACTACCTTTTGAGTAATAACAGCCCTAAATTTTTTTTAATAAAATGAAATAGAAACAATTTTTCTTTTTTAGGGATACACTACACCAACTAGTCTTGGTTAGGATCTTGAGTTTAAATCACCTTAAACCACGCAAGATCACACATTACGCAAAAATCGTAGTTCGACTATCACAGGTAAATCCATTTCACTCAAAGCTTGCCTGGGATCTATGCAGTAGGTCTTGTGAGATCAGATTGTTGGGAATACTCCTCCTACTTTCTGTTTCGAGCATATACCACAATTGGATCACGTATGGGGACTCTTTAGAGTTTCGGGCTCAGTTACCCTACCCACGCCTTCTGATTCGACCAGCGACTGTTCCCCCAGGAGTTTTCGGTGTTGTGGTATCCTTAGTATCTGACTTTAGGTTCATACACAGGTGACAGCAGAGGGTATATCTGTTGTACCTAAGACATACGTGGGAGGAAATCCCTTGCAGGTCTTTGGGAGGGCGGTTGGGTGATTCCAGCGCTTGCACCCTTAGTCATTGTATTGTGGACCCCGGGTAACTGTTCTTCATCCTTCGTTGATCTGTTCTGGGCCCTCATCATCCCAGACTCTTCTCCAGAAGGCATCTTGTTTGCCTGGTTTGCATACTTAGGACTTTTTTAGTTGGCATGTTGTTTGCTCCCTAATCATAGTGGCCATTAGGTTCTAGTCTTTATTATATATATATATATAATCACGGAGAATCAAGAACTTCGTAGATCGAGAAGGTTTCAAAACCTTCCACCAATTAGAACAGAACCTTTACCACCAGCTATACGGCAGTGGGCAAACACCAGTGTTTCTTCAGAAAACATTCCTGAAACCAAATTTCCTGAGGAAATTTTTACAACGGAAAATCCTGAAATAGAAATTCCTGAGGAATTACCACTTGAAGTTGAGTTTCCTGAAGAACAACAAACAACAATAGAAAACCCTGAAATAGAGGTTCCTGAGGAACCACAACCAGGTACCCCAGATCAACGACACTTTAGTTCAGTTGAGATTGAAGATCTTACTTCTGCGGAGTATAGCACTCCCTTCAATCCTCCTCTGACCAATCCTAGGAATCCGCTTCTATTACCTGTTGGTTTCCAGTAGCCCCATTACAGTACATATAATTTCTTGCCTGGACATCTGATGACTTCTTTAGGAGGTGAACAGGGAGTTCCCCAAACTCCCACCATAGGTATGAACACTAACACGGTAAATCCTTCTTTTACTACTACGCCAAGTCAGGTACAGACAACCTCTGTGTCTACTCCGTCTTTCAGTTTTAATACTGGTACATTAGGTATGCCAAGTTCAACAACGATGGCATCTATCCCTACACCTACTGTTGGACCTAGCAGTACAGCATATTTAGCACCACCTCCTACTTTTCAACCGTTATATCAGATACCCAGTACTTGGATTTCCACACCTGCTCTAGGGCCAAGTGCTTCTGCAACTGTGCCTATCATGAGTACCATGACCGCACTGTCTACATCATCTACCACTGGTTTCAATACCTTTGCAGGTCCAAACATGAATCAATGTAATATGCCTACATGTAATGTCCCTTTTTCCTTATTTTCAGGGGGAGGGGGTAATATTTTTAACCAGCAATATGGTGGGGCTAACACCCAGCCACAGTGGACGAACCCACAGAGCACTAATCCACTTTCATATGGGTGGGGAAATTTCAATAATTCTTTCGTGCAACAATAGATGGCAAGGGGCAACCCCTACCAACAAGTAGATGGGGGCAACCCCTATTAACAGATGGTAGGTGGAAACCCCTATCAACATATGGCCGGGGGAAACCCTTATCAACAAATGGTTGGGGGAAACCCCTACCAGCAGACAGCTGGGGGAAACCCCTACCAGCAGTTCATGGGTCAAACTATGGGTGGTTCCCCTTTTTCGACCCCAGCTTATCAAGTACCGTCTTACCAGCCTCGTTTACCATTTCTGGCAACTTTAAATTTGCCAGATATTTCCAAACTGACCAACGATCCAATGTATCATAATGCTACATGGCCATCAGTTCCTACCAAGTTACCTTTGGACATTCCAAAGTTCGAAGGCAAAGCAGGTGAAGACCCTGGTGACCATGTCACTACTTTCCACTTATGGTGTTCCTCGAATTCATTAAATGAAGATTCCATTAGATTAAGACTGTTCCAAAGGACTTTAACCGGTGCTGCAGCCAAATGGTACATTGAGTTACCTGTAGCTACATTCTCTAATTTTGGGGATCTCGCGACTATCTTTTTGAATCACTTCCAGCTTCCTGTTCGGTATGATGCCGGAACAGACCTTTTGTCTACATTTAGGAAAAATAAAGCCACTCATTTATCTGACCACATTTAGGAGTGGCGAAGACGGAAGAGGCTCATTAAGGCCAACATACCTCCAGAATTCCTTCTTGAGTGGTATTTGAAATCACTCCTTCCTTATATTTATAAGGAAGTAGCTACATCTGGAGTATCTAACGAGGAAGAAGCCATCCTACAGACCTAGCAGTTAGATCTCGTTTATGCACAATCCGGGTTATTGTATGAGATTATACTTGATGCACCGCGATCGAATACCGATCTGAGTAGACCTAAACCTGGACCACATGCTGATGGCATAGTGGGTTCAGTTGACTCTGCAGCTTTTGAAACATTGACCAAACAGGTTCATGCCTTATCTGTCAAACAATCGACTGCAGATGTTTCTTCTGTCACAACCTCTCCTTCTACTTCTGAGCATGTCAACCAGGTTTAGAACAATCAAAAGGGCCCTCGGCATCCCAATAACAAAAAGAAGGGCAAGAAAGGAGAGGGGAACCAACAAAAGCCCCCAAAAGAGAATGCCGAAGAGGGTAACAAAGAGGAAAAGAAGGTTAAGTTCCCTTGTAAACTTTGCAAGCAGAACCACCTTACTCACCAATGCCCTCTGCTTGAAGAAGCCCAGAAACTCTTAAGAGAAAAGAAGCCTGCCGTACTGAAAGATCCATTCCCTAAAGGGAAGAGCTCAACTTCTGGCACCTCCAACACTGGGGGCACTACACATGCTACGGTTGATCAAACTTTTATTAACATGGTTAATTCGGATGCACTCTTACAAATGAGAGCCAGGAACTATACCCCAGACGCACAGAAAAAGGATAAAGAGATTCCAGAATCCTCCACTCCACTCCACATACCTATGGACCCAATGCCCAAGATTTCGAAAGGTGTCTTGAAACAGGCATCGCACAATCCCAACACTCGGGCCGCTTCCAACTACAACGTGGTTGAAGATTTAGCCCAGGCCCCTTGTGCCATGTCTACTTTAGAAGTCTTGCAAAGTTGTCCTTTACAACGGAATGCACTTCTGGCAGCTATTGGAAGTATGGAATCCTCTAACATGTCTGCACGATTTGATATGACTGATGTCAAATACCAGTTTCCCTACCATGTTGCTCTTCAGATTGAAGTCGTTCATGGTCCAATGACCATCAGACGAGCTGTCTTAGATGAGGGCGCGTCGACTTGCGTAATGTCAATTTCCTGTTGGAAAGCTTTAGGTTCCCCCGAGCTAGCCCCTTCTAACACACTGCTTACTCCATTTGATGGCAGAACTTTCCGTCCACATGGTGTTTTGCCATCATTTGATGTCACATTGGCTGGTAAGATAGTTGTTGTAGAAGTAGAAGTTCTGGACGCTCCGCTTGATTACAATATGTTATTGGGCAGGAGTTGGACATATGCCATGTGAGCCATTACATCGACAGTTTTTCAAGTTGTTATGTTCCCATTTGAAGGTAAGATCGTTACAGTCGATCAACTTTCTTTCACTCAGAGAAACAACCAGACTTCTTCAGAAACCACAGTTCCATTAGTTGATCAAACCACCCCGGTTAATGAGAGTTTAGGAGCAGGGTTGTATGGTTCGTTAATAGGCTCTTTTGACCTCCCCTCCCCTGTTCTTTTTATGCGTTCTGATGTGGGTACTGCTACCGAAACATTCACGGTTGGTTTAAGAACTGATCCTTGGATCCTTCCTACTACATCAGAACCTTTTGTGCCTCCGTCCATTGCAGAAGTGGCCTATATGGAAGCACAACACACTACAATGGAACATATCATGACTCCACCAGTCTCTGTTGAATCAGATATGGACTATGCTCCGGCATGGTCACTGAATTCCACTCACTCGTTCGATTGTTTAGATACGGTTTTTCCATCTGATGAAGCCATCTTATAAGTCATGATGGGCCTGGACCAACCATGGGAACATATGCATCATAGGTCCTACATGCTTCCAGATCTAGACAGGATTGAGAGAGGATAATTCACTGTGAGACCCGGTGGATTGGTTGATTTGTCATCTTTTCCTTCTACTTCGAGAGCTGTTTATGCTGAGGGAAATATGGCTAATATATCGAGAACAATTCCAATCAACATTTCCACCAAACACGGTGTCGTGGAAAACATTTTTATTGGTGTAGAATGTTCTCTAGAAGAGATCGCTTTGTATACAAAACTTTTTAAAGAATTCCACGACGTTTTTGCCTGGTCATATGAGGAGATGCCAGATATTGACCCAGCCATTGTGGAGCATGTCATCACGAAATACCCTAACACAAAACCTATGATACAAAAGCTCCACCCCATGAACCCTAGAAAAGCGACCGACATTAAGGTGGAGGTTGAAAAATTGCTTAAAGCCGGTTTCATCTATCCGATTGATATGACGGAATGGGTTTCAAACCCTATTCCGGTTGATAAGAAGCAAGGCACTATTAGAGTCTATACTAACTTCCGGGATTTGAACAAAGCTTGTCCGAAAGACAACTATCCCACACCATTTATCGATCAAATTATAGATGCTTGTGCGGGACATGAGATGTTCTCTTTCATGGATGGTTTTTCGAGATACAATCAAATAGAAATCAAACCCAAAGACCAGCATAAAACAACTTTCATTTGCCCGTGGGGGACCTTCGCTTATCGGAAAATGCCATTTGGCTTGAAGAATGCGGGAGCTACCTTCCAGCGTGCGATGAATTTCGATTTTCATGATATCAAACACATTGTAGAACCTTACTTGGATGATCTCCCGGCGCGATCTCGAAAGAGACGGGATCATCCAGCCCATCTTAGACAAGTGTTTGAAAGATGCAGACAATATAAGATTCGTTTGAATCCTAATAAGTGTGTGTTCTTTGTCGAATCAGGGCATCTACTGGGCTTCATTGTCTCCAGTCGTGGCATAATGGTCGACCCACTGAAAGTAGAGGCGATTGTAAATCTGCCTCCTCCTCGAACCTTGCGACAACTCCAAAGTCTGCAAGGCATGTCTAATTTCTTATGGCGATTCATCATAAACTATGCTAAAATTACCAAAGGTTTTATGAGGCTACTCAAACAAGACTCCTACTTTGTGTGGGACGAGGCTGCTCAAGCATCCTTTGAAGCTTTAAAAAAGGAACTCCTTTCAGCACCCTTGTTGAGCCCGCCAGACTACTCAAAAGATTTTCTTTTATATCTGGCAGCGTCTCTTAATACAATTGGTATAGTTTTGGTTCAGGAAGATGATATGCTCCAAGAGCATGTTGTCTACTATCTTTCTCGCGCATTGATAGCCCCTAAGGTTGAATATTCGCACGTTGAGAAGTTAGCACTTGCCGCGGTCTATGCGGTACAAAGGCTTCGTCACTATATACTTTTACGAACTACTACTGTGATAGCAGAAATCAATCCTTTCCAGTACGTTCTCACCTGACAAATCATCGGTGGGAAATATAATAAATGGATTGTAATCCTACAGGAGTTCGATTTGGTCTTCCAATCAGCCAAGTCGAAGAAATCACTAGTGTTCGCTGAGTTAATCTCAGAATTTCCAAGTGACCTAGAATACCTTGAGGAAGAATCATCATTCCCAGACGAACATATCTTCCGCATTGCTTCCTCTGACCCATGGTATGGGGATATCTTAGTATATCTCCATACTTTGAGGTGTCCCACTACTTTTTCTCGAGAAGAGCGACGTAAGCTCAAAAGCCATGCGAAGAATTACCTTATCATCTCAGACACTTTATATCAACGTGGGGTAGATTCCATTTTACGACGTTGCTTAACTCGAGAAGAAGCCGAAGCAGTATTAAATGATGCCCACAGTGGAGCTTGTGGGGGACATCTTTCCGGGTTGGAAACAACTCAGAAGATACTGCGTGCCGGATATTTTTGGCCCACGATTTTTAAAGAATGTGTGGAAGCGGTGAAACGTTGTCGTCCGTGTCAGTTTTTCACTAAGAAAATGAGGGCACACCCAGCTCCTCTTCATCCTGTGATTACAACAGGTCCCTTCACAAAATGGGGGGTTGATTATATGACATGCAGTCCAGTTTCGGCTGGAGGACATCATTACATCATCGTTGTCGTTGACTACTTTACTAAGTGGGTAGAGGCAATGCCTACTGTTAAGGCAGATGGAGAAACTGCCGCTTATTTCGTGTTTAATCAGATTATTGCACGGTTCGGCATACGTAAAGAGATAGTGATTGATCATGGCAATCATTTCCAAAATAGCATGATGACCGAGTTGTATACAATGCTTGGTTTTCGACAAGAACATTCGTCTTCATACTATCCACAGGCGAATGGACAAGTCGAAGCAGTGAATAAAACTTTAAAGGTTATACTGCAGAGAATGTTAGGATATTTAGACACTTAGGAGTTAGTTAAGATCAACTTGTGTAATATATCCGTTAGGAATAGTGTGTTTCTTTAGTATGCATTAGTATGCATTTGTAAATACTTAATCCGACGGTCACGATATGTTTCCGACATAGAGTGATCTGATGGCTCAACTTCTCTTAGATCAAACCTAACCTTGATCCGTGGCTTAACACCCGATTGGTCCATGATCTCTATTTAAAGAGCATGGAGGGTCATTGTTTAGTTGATCGATTATGAGAAGCTCATTTGTAACTTTCTTTCTTTGCATAATAAATTGTCCCGTAGAAGCTATTTGGCCGGGGCCGTGGAGTGTTTCCCTCAAGAGGGTTTAAACCACGTCAAAACATCGGTGTGTTGATTTGTGATCTGTTTGTGTGAAGTGGTTGCTCTTGGTGTTCGTTCCTTTGGTAATACCCTGTGTACTCGAACATGGTATCAGAGCTTTTATGAAGTGCCGCTTCCGGTTATGATCTAGATCTTGAACTGTTGTTGCCGAAACTCGAAAGGGTTTCTAGTTCTGGTATTTCTTTGCATTTCTGGGCTGTGGGAGGTGTTCCATTGCGTCCGGAGCGTCGTTTCCATTGGGAAATAGTTTTCGTTTGATCGAAAATGGTTCCCGGTTTCTCCAGAAACGCGTATTTCATTAGATCTGAAGCCATTAATTTACAAATATGGCCGCACCTTGTGATATTCTACTTAATAGTTCCAACTATTTCTCATGGAAATCTCGTATGGAGGATGTTCTACGAAGTAGGGGACTTTTCAGAATTACAACAGGGAAAGAAAAAGAACCCACTGATGATGATAAGAAAATAAAATGGGCAAATAGATGTGATTAAGCTCGTGGATTGATTGGGATGTCAATCTCTACTGATTTACGATTCCACATATCTGGAATTGATGAATCTAATGCTGCTTGGGACAAGTTGGAAACTGTGTTTGGTAAACACAATGAAATTCGAGGTCACCAACTCGAAAATGAGTTGATTTCTTTAAATCCAAGTGACTTTTCATGCATTCAAGATTATTTATCTAAGTACAAAACTCTTAAACTCTTATGTGTAGAATGTAAGATTGAGAGGGAAGACAAACAGTGCATTTATCATATTCTTTCCAAACTTGGACCTGCATATTCTATTTTTGTATCTACATTTTACTCCATGAAAGCATCCTTGAATGCAGCTAGCTATCAAGAGCCTAGTCTTGAATCCTTTTGTGATTCCCTGATTAGAGAACAAGATAAACTCATTCATCTTGGAATAATCAACAATGCAGATACATCTGGGAAAGCCTTATTGTCCCAACAGAAAGAAAAGTCCAATCCTCCCAAGAAACAAAATTTTTGCAATAATAAGTCAAACAAGGGTCCAAAACCCTCTTAGTCAGCTCCTTCTTTAAAAAATGACAAAGGATCCAAGCCAAAAGGCAAGAAGACTGAGCGTCATTGCAACTATTGTGGGAAAGATAATCATGATGAATCTAAGTGTTTCAAGAAGATGGCAGCCTTGGAAGTAGCAATGAAGAAGCACCACATCAGCCTAGATTCGCCTTCAGAATCTGCCTCTCATGGACATGCACTTTGTGCTTCTGGTTATTCTTATAATGCATCTTCTTCTTCTACTTCAAATGAATGTCTCATTGATTCTGGAGCATCTTATCATATGGCTAAGGATCAAGCTATCTTTTCTACTATGCATGAATGTAACACCAAACAAATATTTGTTGGTGATGATAGATCTCTAAGTGTTGTAGGAGCTGGAACAGTTCCAGTAGATAATGGTCATTTTAGTGATGTACTATGTGTTCCAAGAATTTCCTGCAATTTGTTATCAGTCTATCAGATCACTCATTCTGGTGAAGGTAAAACTGTGACCTTTACACCTCACCAAGTTGTAATCAAGGATTTTAAAGATCCTCAACAGGTTCTAGCTACCGGAATTGTTGATGATATTACCAGGTTGTACAAGTTTAACAACTTTGGGTCATCACCTTTCCCTTCAGTTTTTGTTGCTCATAGTGATAACTTGAGCAAACTTTGGCATGAGCGATTTGGTCACTTAAATTATCGCTCATTGCAACAACTATGTAAAGAAAATATGGTGACAGGTCTTCCGATGGTATCTTGCAGAGATGGTGTTTGCTCCGGTTGTGTACTCAGAAAACATCATCGGGACAGTTTTGACAAACGTGCCTCTTGGCACGCCTCGGTTCCCTTGGAGCTTGTGCATAGTGACTTGTGTGGTCCTCTTCCATCTGCTTCCTTTTCTGGTTTCAAGTATTTCTTAACTTTCATTGATGATTACACCAGACGCACTTGGGTTTATTTCCTAAAACTTAAGAGCGAAGTATTTAACATGTTCTTGGCCTACAAGGCCTTTGTTGAAAAACAATCTGGTCATTAAATTATTAAGTTAAGATCTGACAATGGAGGAGAATATGTTAACAAACAGTTCACTACTTTCTGCACTGAACAAGGCATCCAACAACAACACACTGTTCCATATACACCACAACAAAATGGTGTAACTGAGCGGAAGAACCGCACTTTAAAAGAAATGGCTAATTGTATGATCCAATCTAAGGGACTAAGTCTTCAATTTTGGGCTGAAGCCATTAATTGTGCAAATTACATAGTTAATCGCACCCCCACTAAAGCATTACAAGGTATAACACCGGAAGAAGCATGGAGTAAAACTAAACCTGATGTAAGTCACTTCCGTGTGTTTGGTAGTGAAGCATGGGCTTACATTCCGGATGAAAAATGGAAAGCATTGCAGCCTAAAAGTGAAAAGTGCATATTTGTTGGATATTCTGAAGATGTAAAAGGTTATAGACTTCTTCAACCACATTCTCATGCTATAATCATTAGAAGAGATGTTAAATTTGATGAAAATATCTTGGCCTGTGAGCCTAACTCGGCGAGTGTGCCATCTTTGGCCTGCGAGCCTGATTCGGCGTTTGTGCCTTCTTCTTCTTCTTCCAACTTCCTTGACAGGTTTCCAACTCCAGTTTCTGATGATGACAGTGAGGATGAAAATCCACCTCCGCCTGCTCATGTTCCTCCAGTTGCACCAGCACAAGTGCTTCCTTGATGGGTCCGTTCAACAAGTGAAGCAGCTAGTGATCTTGCCGGTGATCCTAGAGATCAACGTCGAACACGTTCTCAGTTTCAGCGAGCCTCTTCTCTTTTGTCTCAAGTTTCCAAGAATCATGATCCATAAACTTTTGCAGAAGCTTCAGGGAATCCAAATTGGGATGCAGCCATGGATGAAGAATATCGTTCCTTAATGGCGAACGATACTTGGGATCTTGTACCTCTTCCAAAAGGAAGAAAACTTGTCAGATGTAAATGGGTCTACAGAACTAAGTATGCATCAGATGGAAGTGTTGAAAGACTTAAGGCAAGGTTAGTTGCCAAAGGTTTTTCCCAAGTTGAAGGGATTGACTACAATGAAACCTTTGCTCCCGTCGCCAAAATGAACTCCATCCGCCTTATTCTTTCCCTTGCAGCCTTACACAACTGGGAATTCCATCAAATGGATGTCAAGTCTTCCTTCTTACATGGTGATTTACAGGAGGAAATTTACATGGAACAACCTCCTGGCTATGTTCAGAATAACTCTAGCCTTGTCTGCCTCCTTAAGAAATCCTTATATGGCCTTAAGCAAGCTCCTAGAGCTTGGTATGCCAAAATGGATAACTTTCTCCTTGACACTGGTTTTTCTAGATGCCATTCTGACCCCAATGTCTATACCAAGAAAGTAGGAAACCATCTCATCCTACTTGTTCTATATGTTGATGACCTTATTCTTACTGGTAGTGACCCTAAGCTTATAACCCATGTGAAATCCAGTCTTAAACAAACTTTTGAAATGTCAGACTTAGGGCATTTGCATTATTTTCTTGGTCTCCAAGTTCTGCAAACCAAAGAAGGAATCTTTCTTTCTCAGTCTGAGTATGCTTGTGACCTTCTTCGTCGCTTTCACATGGAAGATTGTACACCAGCCCCTTCTCCCTTTCAGTCTGGAGTCAAACTTTCTGCCACTTGTACTTCACCTAAAGTAGATGCCACCTTGTATCGTCAGCTTGTTGGTAGTCTTTTATACTTGATTCATTCCCGTCCTGACCTTTCCTTTGCCATTGGTCGAGTTTCCCGTTATATGCAGACACCTCATGAAAGTCACTAGAAAGCAGCTAAAAGAATACTTCGATATATTCGAGGTATAGTTCAGTTTGGGATTCATTACAGTACACGGGGGAAACCTTTGTTGGTTGGTTTCACTGATTCAGATTGGGCCGGCGATCCTGATGATCGAAAGTCTACTGCAGGTTATGTTTTCAGTCTGGGATCTGGACCTATTACTTGGGCTTGTAAGAAACAACAAGCTCTTGCTCTTTCTTCAGCAGAGGCAGAATATCGAGCAGCAGTTAATGCCAGTCAGGAAGCTTTATGGCTTCGATAGATCCTTTCAGAGTTTGGATTCGAGCAGCAGCAGCCTACTCCACTTTGGTGCGACAATCAAAGTGCCATCAAGCTTGCCAAAGATCCAGTTCTACATCAACGCAGCAAACACATTGAGATACATATGCACTTCATCAGAAATCTTGTTCATGATCGGGTTCTTGAAGTGCTCTTTTGCCCTACAGATGATCAAGTTGCAGACATCTTCACCAAGTCTCTTACAGAAGCGAAGTTTTCTAAACTTCGATCTATGTTAGGACTTCAGGAACTTGTCATTAAGGGGGGATAGGCTCTAATGCCTCCTTCCTTCTCCTAATAGTGTCACTTTTGTAAATCCTTCAATCCTATCCCAAGTTGTTCTTAAGGGGGGATGTTAGGATATTTAGACACTTAGGAGTTAGTTAAGATCAACTTGTGTAATATATCCGTTAGGGATAGTGTGTTTCTTTAGTATTTAGTATGCATTTGTAAATACTTAATCCGACGGTCATGATATGTTTCCGACATAGAGTGATCTGACGGCTCAACTTCTCTTAGATCAAACCTAACCTTGATCCATGGCTTAACACCCGATTGGTCCATGATCTCTATTTAAAGAGCATGGAGGGTCATTGTTTAGTTGATCGATTATGAGAAGCTCATTTGTAACTTTCTTTCTTTGCATAATAAATTGTCCCATAGAAGCTATTTGGCCGGGGCCGTGGAGTGTTTCCCTCAAGAGGGTTTAAACCACGTCAAAACATCGGTGTGTTGATCTGTGATCTGTTTGTGTGAAGTGGTTGCTCTTGGTGTTCGGTCCTTTGGTAGTACCCTGTGTACCCGAACACGGGTACACAGGGTACTACCAAAGGACCGAACAGAGAACTGTTAATGCCAGTCGAAATAACTGGCACGTCATGCTGTACCCAGCTCTTTGGGCTTATCGAGCCAACATTAAGACTGCTACTAGATTCTCTCCTTTCCAACTCGTGCATGGGATAGAAGCAGTCATACCGATTGAATGTGAGATTCCTTCGCTAAAACTAGCAGTTTAGTTACTACCAGACACTTCAATACTAGAAGAACATTTGTTACACTTAGAACATCTAGATGAACAGCGCCGCGACGCGCTCACAACAAGCAAGGTCCACAAAAAATGAGTCAAAGGACAGTATGACAAATCCGTCAAACCTAGGGTTTTCATTGAAGGAGACTTGGTCCTACTTTGGGATCAATACAAAGAACCCTTAGGACCTGGAAAATTCAAATCCAAGTGGCTTGGACCTTTTATAATTTCCAAAGTATTGAAGAAGGGTGCCTATGAACTGATAGATTATGAAGGTAATAAGTTGGTCGAGCCTAGAAATGGGCTCTACTTGAAGAAGTACTACGCTTAGGCTGAAGTACTTTTTTCTTGTAACATAGCTGTATATTTTTGTAAAGCTAGTTTTTGTTATGCTTGTTAATTAATCTTATGTGTGTTTTTCATTTCGTGTACCAGATGTCAATACATCCCAAGATCTGCATATGACAAATGATTAGCACTTCAAAATTCATTAAAAAAAAATCAAATATTTGAAAAGTTTGAAAAAATTAAATAATTCTAAAAATTAAGTCATTTTAAGCTCTTGTTTGGACTATTTAAACATAAACAAGATTGCCGAGTAAACTTGTCCTCTTCAAGCTCGTTAAATTAATCGAAGGCTCATCCACTCAGGTATAGAATTACCCCTTTTCCGAGCCTAGGTGGATTAACTACGGAAAAGGTATACTCTAGGTATACTTCTGTATACGCTAGAAGATTTCTTCTTCCATTGTTTTATACTTTTTCGGGGGAGGAGACTAACTGCACGAAAAAGGACCTTTTGGAGCCTTTCTTTAGGGTTTTCAGGCTCTCTAAACATGAAAATACCAAGCGAGCATTCACCTACTCGGGCTCGATGTGAAATCCACTAGAGGGTAAATAGAGGACTGTTTAAGTTTTTCAACTCTATAAACAAGAAAACACCGCTGAGCACAGACCAATCCGGGCTCGATATAAAATCCACGGATAGGTGAATAGAGGATTGTTTAAGTTTTTCAGACTCTATAAACAGGAAAAAACCGGCGAGCATTAATCTTCTTGGGCTCGATACTAAAATCCATGAGCAGATATATGGAGTTATTGTTTAAGTTTTTCAGACTCCTTAAAATTGAAAACACTGGCGAGCAAGAACAGATCTCGGCTCGATATTAAAATCCAGAGATCAGTAATATAGAGTAATCTTCTATCTCTTCTTCGAACTCTATAAATAATGAAGAAGGTCCTAAGTCTTCCTCCCATGGGCTCGTTAAACTGTTTACATGGTTGGATCTATTGAGTTTTCATTCTTTCGTGGACTCATTAAAACAACAAGAAAGGTATTATTTTATCTAAAAAGAATAAGGGATGGGAAAGACGTATCATATCTTCATTGTCAAAGGCAGTTCAGTCAGTTCTATCCTTGAACATAGCACCTACTTGAGTCTATCTTGTCAGTTGGGTTTAGTTTTTGACCTTAGGGTGAACCTTTCCTCCGAGTTGTTTAATCCCTCGGTTGGTTATTCTTCCAACCATATGGAGGGTCTGATAATGTCTCTTACATTTCAGGCTTATTATTTACCCCATTATGTCAAAAACTGCCTGAGTCACCTTGTGTCGTGCTCAATGTTCAAGGATATACCCTGTGTCGGCCATTCTGTAGTTTACCTTGACCTCATGTGTTGGCCTTCCTAGTGTCAGTCTTGTTATATATTATTCCATATCATCTCTTACTAGTTGAGTGTCCCTCGAGTTGGATGATGGAGGATGCCTTAAGGCCTCCCTTCCAACGAACTTCTTCCCATCGACATCAACTCATTTTACTCTGGGAATGAATTTTAGAGTTTCGGTTAGTACCTGGGATATTGTAGTCACCAGTGGCAATTTTCCTCGCTGTTGAAAGATGAGAATACATCAATGTCTCTTCTTCGACAGGATCCCCAAGTGTTCGACTCCAAGTCCATTTATTCACATTTGGTGGATCGTACTTGGTACCTTGGACCCCATCATCATTATCGGTGGAAGTCCTCGCGTTTGTTAACGGTATACATCAATGACCGGTAATCAAATGATACCCCCCATGTTCGACTGTCAACTCATCTATTCATATGGTTAGGGTTTGTACCTAGAGTTGTTTTGGATGAAGACCTTGGGATTTTGGTTGATAGTACCTCATTTTGTTATCACCCAAGTTGCGCAAGACTGAGCCTCACTTATATTCGGCTCTCCATGAGACATAGATCTAGTTTGTTTTTATGCTTATGATCTCTCAGTTTGACATGGATCCACGCTTGTATTCCAATTGGCCATGCTTTATATACATCTCCTTGTTATGTATCAGAGATCATGTTGTACCACACTACACATCTATATGATGTCAAAGATGTAATTGCTAGCTGACCTTGATCTTTGTTGCAGGTGTTCTTGTAACTTGTTTCTGCGGTTCTTTGCTCCTCCTCTGGCTTTGGATTATAATGTATTTCGGCCATCGTTTCCCTCTGACCTTACACATTAGGGGGCATCTGTTATAGGTCAAACTTGCACCTCTCCTTCCGTGATCACCTTGAGCTGTTGATCACACAAAAGGACAACTTGGATGGAGGAGCATGTTGACCCTAGATGATACTTTGACTTACTCCATTTCCTGACATTACTGGAAAAACCATAAAAAATATCATTCTGAGATATGAGCGCTACTCTACTTAAATAGACTAGCGCCTGTACGCTACTCCAGTGTATAATAGTGGCGCTCAAATCCTTATAAGCGCTACTCCTTCTCAGCATAGTAGCGCTCAACATTTAAAAATCGATGAGCGCTAGTTGACAAGCACCATAGTAGCGCCCTAAACGCTACTTCACTGAACAATAGTAGCATACATCTCAAAAGATGATTAAAAAATAATTAATTTCACAAGGAGGATTAGTTGCTGGTAGTTTCCCAACTTCCCCAACTTCCTCCATAACCATATCTCGACCTGAACTACTTCTCTGATCCTATAAATACAGGGAAGACTAAAGAGAAAGGTTAGATGGATAGATGGAGAAACTTAGATATATAGAGATATAAAAGAGAAGTTTACATTGGAGGAGTTAATGCTGAAGATATCCAAGCCAAAGAAGAGCAAGAGCCCAGAATCAAATTGCAGGAGCATGTCACAAATTCAGGTATATTTGTAACATCGATTTGCATTTGACAATAAAGGTTGAAGTGTCTTTCTTGTCCCAAATTAAGTGTTCTTTGAAATAATATATTAATTTGGATCTGTTTTGGTTAATATCGAATGTTTAAAATTGTTTTTTTCAATCATTATATATTATCCAAGATACGTTGAGAAAGGTATTTGTATTGTAGGTTTACTGAATGGAAGGTGGATTTGAGGATTGAGCGCAAGATCAAATAAAAGCTAGGATCGCACGTCGATTGAAAGGTATGTTCTCAAGGTCCATAACTCATTTCTTTTCATAAATATCTCTGTAATACAACTAATACACTTACCTGTCACCCCACTTTAGTTGATAGCATCACTTTCCTTGCTATAGGGTAGTTTTTCCTGCCAACAGTTGGCTTTGGGGATGCATATCCCTCCTCTTCTCAAGTCGAATCCTAGCCCAAGCCTTGGAGCCAAAAATCCTGAAATGAGAGATATCAGGTTTGTGCCATGTCCAAGCCTCAAAAGGAGTGATACCTTTGAAATATTTGTGTGGCACTCTATTCTGAATATATGTGGCACTATTTATTTCCTCATCCCATAGTTTTGGAGACAAAGAATTGCCTCAAGCATACATGTGGCCATCTCCTTAAGAGACCCGTTCTTCCTCTCAACAACCCCATTCTGCTGAGGTGTATAAGGAACTGTGTGTTGCATCTGAATTCCTGAAGAGGCACAAAATTGCTGAAACTCTGATTTGATATAATCCCAACCATTATCAGATCTGATAATCTTGATATGTCTACCATACTGGTTCTCAACTGAGACTTTGAATAGCTTGAATAGACCAAAAACTTCATATTTTAACTTGATGAAATAAATCCAACAATATCTGCTAAATTCATCTATGAAGGTAAGGATGTATTTGGCATGGTTCAAATACTGATGGGGTAATGGACCTGATATATCAGTGTGAATAAGCTCCAAGGGTGCAGAGGTTCTCTCAGTTTTGGATCTCCCATACTTATGCTCACGTTGTTTTCCTAGGATGCAAGATTGACAGACACCTTTGGAAAATCCGATATTGGGCAACACTATGACCATTTCTTTCTCATGAAGTTGGGAAAGGTATTTATAGTTCAAATGGCCAAATCTTTCATGCCATAATTTTCTTGACTCATTGGCATGGGTTAAAAGAGGAGAAGGTGAGGGAAATGGAACAAAATGAGAAAACTTGTAGATCCTAGAGCTATGGTTAGCGGTGCCTAAAGCAACAATTCGGCCTGTTGACATTTCACATATCTCAACATCATTTTGGCTAAAGGTTACCTTCTTGGGTATACCTGTGTGGGTCATCTAATAGACTGAAAATAGGTTTGTAGCAAGTCCAGGAACATACAAGACATTATTGAATGAACCAAATTCGAGATCTATGCTACCTTTTCCTTTGCTAGATGTTTCAGAATTGTCACCCAATACAATATTAGGACCATTAGAAGAGTCAAGTGAAGTAAAAAACTCACTTATAGACGCCATGTGTATTGAATCTTCGGAATCAATAATGAGTGAGGTAGGATTGGATGTGCTTTCCATCAGTGCATGTACTCTCTCCTTATCATCAGAATTTTGTCCTCCATCCTTCCTCCTTGCGCTCTCTGGAAGAGGAATGTTGGCTTTCTCCAAGAGTGGAGACATTTGATCAATGGTCTTCTTCATGCAAGAGATTTCAGGATGAAATCCCTTGCTTCAATAATTTCACTTTGTCCTCTCATTCTTCTTGTTTGGATTTCTCTTGAAATTTGAGGAGTCTTCATGAACTGTCTGCTTGTATTTCCTCTTATCAGTGGGGTTCTTGAAATTGCCCTTCTTCTTCGCTTTCGAAAATATTCAACATTCAGACAATGGTATTTTGATGGATTTTTAATGGCTCCCATAAATACCTATTTGTATTGTTCTTTTGTAAGAGACTCCATGAATTATGTGTGTCGGGCTCTTCCAATTTTTAACTGCCTTCCTTGTGGAGTGGAAGGTCAAAACAAAGAATGTGTAATCTGGGCCAAGTTTGGAGAGAATGGCCAAGATTAGTTGCTCATCCTTTTTGTCAATACCACATTGCTTCAGTTGTAGAATATATGATTTGAATTTGGAGAAGAAATCCTGGAGGTTATCGAAATTATGTGGACTCAATTAAACTAGTTCATTATCGAGTTGGTGGCCTCTTAATTAAACAGTCTTTCCGAACAATTCTTGAAGCTTTAGCCAAACTTCATTGGCCGAATATCTTTAGACCATCAAGATGGAATAGAATATCCCTGGATGTAGTGAGACACAGTAATCCATAGGCTCAATATCTTCAATTATGCCATTTTGATTTCTCAATTGCTAAAGGTTGGCTCAGCTTTAATTTCCATAGTCACCCTGTAGAGGCCTTTTCTCCTCAACATGATCTCCATCTACACTTTCTAGTCAAAAAAATTGAATGGAGTTAGGATGATCTGATGTGATTGATCCATGGCAACTCTTAAATAAGTTTTAGATTGATTTGGGTGCGTTTTTGGATGTAAAATGTGCCCTATGGATGATAGAATGCGCCATGTGGATGAATTACTGCACCCTCCTTGAGACTGGTTGGATCCTGCAAGACAATAGAAGGAGAAAGGAATAACTTGATAGATCTGATACCATGTTAAAGTTAGTTCACACCAAGACCTGATAAAGAAATTACACACTCTCACAAAATATCTCACATAGTAGTCAAGAACACAGAAAATTACTCACAATAGATACAAACTGTATTAATCCTCATGAATAAAATACATTAGTCAACCCTGGGAAATTAAATGGATTTCAATATATAATTTTTACATCAGATATTTTAATGGCTAAATATTCCATTTGGATCCTCACAAAAGTAGACTTACTAAAATGATGCAAAACCCCCCTAGGTGGAAAGTGCTTTCTCCAAGTCACACCAAAGGCTCATGAATTTTTGATTTAGTGATCAGATAGTTATGTGTGATGAAAAAACATGCTAAATCCAAAAATTGGAAGGAAGAAACATCAAGGAGTGAAAGTGGTCCAAAAAACACTTTCCCTAGTCAACTAGCTTTTCACCTTTCACCCAAAAGCAATAAAAAGCAAGAATCTGCCATTCTCACCAGAATCTTATCCAGAATCAGTAGGAATGCGCCCAAGTGACTTAGGAAACTTGTGCTCCACACCGGGAAGGCTTGTGGTCTCCCGAAAGATGCCTTGTGGTCCACACAATGACTCATATGCCAACTATTTAGTCTAATACATAGTAATTAATCATAAAATGATTAATTAATGTCTCTAATGTATTAATTGACATAGAGTGGGTTTTAATTATTCCAACAGTTTTTGTATTGTTATGGAGTGGTGGTATATGCTTATTCTTATTCAATGATAGTTGATTCTTGGATTTCATCTCAACTTCAAGTTATTCATTAATGGATAGAGTTGCTTCTTGGATGTCGATACATGCCAGATGTGTATCGTGTTTCACTAGGACAACATTCTCTACAAATAATGCATGTTGGGGACATGATTTTGGTTCAACCACAATGGAAAGTTTTTCTATCATATTACCAACATGCTCAATAAAACCATTGTGTCTCTCTCCAGAACATAGGAGTCAAGACTCAACTTCATACCTTCCTTCTATAGGGGGAGTTGGATATTTAGGGATCAACTCATACCTCTAGTGAATGTTATCCATAATGAATTTTAGAACATTACTGACCCAAGAAGAGTTCATAGCCAAATAATTTATGTTCTTTCCTATAAGATTTATCTCACCCACAACAAGGTGTGCTACTGGAGATCAACTACCTCTAGAATCATTTTTTCAGCATGCAATGGATAAAGATGCTCCATGTTAGATGCTTCAAACAAATATCTTAATTGTTTATTTCTATAAATGGAATTTATTTTAGTTTGATTCCTAGGAGAGCAACTTTCCAGGAAATGGAAGCAAGGAGGAACTAGCCACAAAATTTGTGTATCTTGGTCCTTAGCTTATTTGCATAGCCTCAAAACTAAAACACATGTTTGAGTTCATGGTGACCACACATGGGATGAGAAGAACCAAAGTGCACCAACCCATGGTCAAGATTTAATCCCCTACGGATAAGGGGCCAAACAATAAATCCTTCTTGCAATCAACTATGGATTTCCATACATTGTGTAAATCAAAAGAGACATCACATTCAACTAGTTTTCTAGCACATATTTATGGTAAAGCCCGCTAAACTCATTTGATAAGATTATAGTTCTTAATTTCCTTGATCTTGTTCCTATTCCAATATTTTCACCTTTCTACAAGAGATTGCAATCCTAATTTCATGTCAAGATAATTAGCGAAAATCCCCCTTATTTGTTCAATCACAACCCTATCTAGATTGGTCAGTTTGTATTTACTTCTCAATACTATCCATGGGACCCAATGCCTAGTCTAAGCATTGAAAAATTCCTTTCTCTTGATAATGTCTCTCTTCAAAAATCTTAGATGGAAGACCCAAGCTATTTGAACCAACACTTAATTTCCTTCAGTAACATACAAGACCACCATAAGGAATGTCCATAAAGGATAAACCAATTCCAAAACCTTGTCCTTTCCATTTGAGATAACGTTGTATAGTATTCCATGCCTTTTAGATACTGTGAGCAACAAATTTCCCTTTCACCTTAACATCGATCATGATAACAACAAGAGTTTGAAAGCCCAAGTTTACTGATGATTTTTTGTTCGAAGGAGATTTTTGGTGAATGCAATTCTAAAGAAGCAACTTTTAGGATTTATTCATATATAATGCTCAAATGATCCATTTAAAACATAAGGCCTAGTCTTGGGTGTGGGCTCTTCAATTCCCATAACCCCCAATCCTTGGGAGTGAAACATATGCTCAAGTTGACACAATGAGAACCTTTTTGTCACCCTCCATGTTCACCCAATAGATACTAGAAAGAGACTTATTGAGACATTAAGCTTACAAATGTAATCCAACATAAGGAATAGTCAACATGGGTCCTTGTCAAGATCTTGGTGCAATTTTGAAACTTGGTTGCGAGAGCCATGAGCTTAGCTAGTTACTGCTCACTTTACTCTTCCACATGTCGGTGGACCATGTTCCAAAAAACTGTAGGCGATCTTGGAAGGAGAAGGGAATTTGAAGAAAATTTAAATTTTAAGATGGTTGGCTTCAATACCATCCCTACTCAAAAAACTATTGGCAAGGAGGTATCAAAGACTTTCTTTATAACATTGGACTTAGGCCACTAAATTCTTGAGCCAGAGGCAATGGAAAATTATTTGGAGATAATCAAATGTTATTCGTTGATTTGGAAATATCCTTTGGAAAGTGTAAAAACGGATGATGTTTGTTTTTGAATCATAAACAGATAGACAATGTTACCCTAAGCAACCTTTTTTTAGCATTCTAGCTTGTTTGAATTTTTTTTTGTGATAAGTAATAGAGAGATTTCATGCTTACCATTCCTTTTCTGTGCTAAAAATCAAAATAGAAGTATGGTTGAAATTTGATTAACCTTCAGATAAAGTATATTCCATTTACTTCAAAATAAACAATATGAAATTAATATGGATGATTGACTAACACAATAACTCTATTTAAGGCTTGCTTAGATCCTCTAAAATATATTTTTTCCAGGGAAAGTCCTCATGGGAAACCCTCTGAATACTTCCCCATGATCCATGGATGGTAAATGGGGTAGCCCATTGGATTTGATTACAAAGCCTAATCCCAAGGGGATCAAGAGAATGAAACTCATTACCTCCCCAATTTGTGGGGAGAGATCTCACATTTGGCTCATGAGCACTTGAGCTAACCCTTAGGGTTCACAAAAAATACCTACAAGTATTGCATATGTTTTTAGAGACTATTCTCTTACACAAGTTGACACAAGTTGTCATGATTAATGTATTGTTAATATGATTGAAGTCAAAGGAGAACATCACAATGGCATGGATTGATAGAGAGAATTGCTTTTTCAAATACACAAAAAATATATAGACAAAAGAAAGATATTTGCAACCCACCTCAAAATGATGTATTTAATCAATAATTTGGAGTGTATTGTATATGGGATGGCTAATTTAGAAAAAATTGTTCTACCAAACCTTCATTCAAACTTCGATCAGTGAATCTCTGGCAGGAATATGAACCAATGTTCACCAAACAGTCATCCTTTCCGCCATTGATGTAGAACTTGGCTCGTACATTGATCTCACCTCATCCACACCATGGAAGATGAACATATGATATTTTGATTTTACTTCTCCGTGGAAGCATCATCGCACTTCACTATAGAGATTGCTTCATCTTCATCCTCCCCATGGAATCATCCACCAATCAAAACAAACCATGTTCTTACACACCCATATCAATTTACCCTTTTTTTGACCATTGGATTTCTGGCTGGATGTGAGCCAATGTACTGTATATGGGTCCAACGCTCCAAATGAAAGTCCCTCCTTAAGGAATATTCATCTTATAAAAATGGTTTCCACAACAAAGATAGCCCTTTCTACATGAAAATAAGTTGACTTCTTTGTTGTACTGTACCAGCATGCCATGTTTTGCATGGATGATCATTCCTTCATTGCTCTATAATGATAAAAACAATGCTTAACAATCTTCCCTTTCGTCATACACTGATCAAAACAATTTGTAGGATTTTTTCAATAGCTATAGCTCCACCAAAAGGTACCAAAGTACATGTATAAGAACAGACCCATGAATAGAGATGTTGGATGCATAGGGAGTTTCTAGAATTAAAAATGATAAATCTTACTTGTTGTGTCATCCCCATATCATTGTAGAAACGCATACATCTATCCAAAAGGTTCCCAGGATGATTCCATTTGTCTCTAAACATGACCAACAAACTAAAAAATTGGCCCAAATGCACTTGACTATCCAAATTGAGGGTTGTTTCTATATTTATGGTATGAAATTAACCCAGAAAATGAATTCATTACTAATTGCTTCCTCTTGAGGTCTGAATTTCACCCAAAAATGTGGGTTTACCACCCAGAATGTTGTACAAGACTATTTGAAGGTGGGAGAAAATCCCCAAATTACACCAACATGCCCTGAATTACCTGAAACAGACCCAGACTTACTAAACCAGCTTACTTATTGCTAACATCTATCCATAATCAGTCCAAAATACATTAAATTTAGCACATACTTGCCTCGAAACATGATAAGATGTATATCTAGTGCCATTTTCAGCCTATATCACTCCTAACATTGCTTAAACTCCCTTAGGGAACCATCATCATGAAAAATGTCACCCCCACTAAAGAATGTGATCAAACTCACACATGGACACCCATGCGAATAGTGGGGTAATTGAAAGTCCTAAAAGAAAATCAGCATCACTAAGAAATAAAAAATAAGACTAGGTTGCACAAACCCACCTTGGATTAATGAGCCATGTAGGTTGAGTACTAGAAGCAAAAAGGTACCAATAGAAGCAAAATGTGAGCCATGTAGGTTGAGTATTGGGAGCAAAAATATACCAATAGAAGAAAAATAAGACAACATGGAAGGGACATGCAAATGTGGTGGTAGAGAAACACTTGTAGAACTATCTATAGTAGGATAGTAAGTTTTCATTCGCATAACACTCAAAAATTGTATTTCACTTGTATGTTGCAGAATTCAATGGATCAACGATGACCCAAGAGTGAATTGAAATCAATTGTGTTATACAACAAAACCGATGATCAAGGAAAATGGGTTTCAATGCCATTATATATTGGGTCATGGGTAACAATGAAACCATCAACAATTGGAAGCCATGCAATAAAAAAAAGGCATTTCCAAGGCATTAGCATCCATTGGAAAGGTTTGGTAAAAGGATTTAAGATGAGTAATGGAGGAAAAAAGGTGGAAAAGAGTCAAATGGCACATGTTTATGACTGTAGATAGATGTCAAAAGAGAAAGTTTCTATTGTTGTGGGGAAAATGCACCTATAGTTCAAGGGAGAAACTACCAACTTACGGTGATAAAGATAGACTTACAAGCATTCTGCAAGTACAACAAATAAATGAAGAGATTAGGGTTTAGAGATGTAGGCATCTCATTCAGAAGGTTGATCCTAGCTTTGCCTCCCTCGCTCTTCAATGCTTATCCAGTGTCGCAATGCCCAGACCTGCAAAAAAACTTGATACCTTTCTCAAATACATTTGACTACATATATAAGATTGATATTCATAATAGAAGAAGACATCAGATTATAAACAAACTGTAATAAAATCTAATACACATTAATAGGTCATATTTGGAAAGAGAATAACGTCTGATATTTATTGATGAATGAAAGCAAGTACATACAGTTATACCTTCTTTCAAGCTTGGCACTTCACGAAACCTAGATTCAAGGTCTCCTGCTTCCATTCTCCAAGGATTCCAGCCTCTAATCAACTGTGCTAGGGTTTACCAAAACTGAAGCACAAGAGAGGGGAATGAGGGTCTCCATTCCTCCAGCATAACTTTGTAATTGGGCTTAGTCCCCTCACATGGCCGTTCTACCCTCCTTATATAGTCAGTGAAGAAGAGGAAAAGAAGTTATAACCGCTCAAGAGGTTTCCCAACCAACTTAACTTACTCGAATTTCGATATTTTGACCGAAACAGGGGTGTACGCTACTCTACAATAGACAAAGTAGCGTACATATGGAGTTGATCGCTACTATTTCAACAGTGGAGTCACGCTCAGTAGGGTATACACGCTACTATCATGCCTGTGTACCAGCGCTCATGTTAAAAAATGGCCAAAAATAGGCTTTTCTGCTCATTTTTAGGAGATGGTTTGGTCTGGAAAAATGTTCCTAGGGGTCATATACATCAAATGGGTCAGGAATGAGGTAATTTAAACCATTTTTAGTGTCCCAAATGACTCCTCCATCCACAAATGTCCTGTTGTGTGACTGAAACTTGATCTCAAGAAATGTCGTCATGCGACCAAGGGAAGCAAGTGTCGTCACGGACGGAGAGGTGTCATTTCAAGCTATAACAGATGCCCCCTAATGTATGAGGTCAAAGGGAGTGCGGGAAACGATGGCCGAAATACATTATAAATAACAAAGAGTTGAATCATGGAGGAACGGATAAACCAAGAATCATAGGCTCAAATGAAGTACGTCAAAGCAAAGGCAATGTCAGACAAACTTATCCTTGGGGTAACTGTCCATGTTCAAATAGTGGAACATGACCTCCAAGAGGATACAATAATGATCCAAAATACTGATGCATATATCATGGCCACTAAAAATACAAGCGTGGATCCATGAGGAACATAACAGTAAACATAGCCACCTAAATACAAGGTGGATCTATGTCAAAACTGGAGAACATAGCCATAGACAACAAGCTGGATCTATGTCTCATCAAGGGCCCAAAAAGAGTGTGGCTCAGTCTTGTGCAACTTGGGCGATAACATAAATGAGGTGATGCTATCGAGTATCCCAAGGTCTTCATCCAAAAACAACCCAAGGTACAAACCTGTCCATGCGAATAAATGAGTTGTTGTCGAACATGGGAGGTATCGTTTGATTACCGGTCATTGATGTATACCGTTAACAAATGCGAGGGTGTCCACCAATAATGAAAATGGAACCCAAGGTACCTAGTACATTCAAGCAAGTGCGAATAAGTGGTCTTGCCGTCGAACACTTGAAGAATCCATCGGATAGGAGACATTGATGTATTCCCATCTATCCAATAGCGAGGGAAACTGCCACTAATGACTGCAATCCCCAAGGTACTAACCGAAACTCTAAATTTCATTCCCAGAGCACAATGAGTTGAATTCAATGGGAAGAAGTCCGTTGGAAGGGAGGCCTTAATGCATCCTCCATCATCCAACACGAGGGACACTCAAAAGGTATGAGCTGATTTGGAGTAGGACTGAACACATGATGAAACATACTGACACCAAGGAATGGCCGACACATGAGGTCAAGGCAACTGCAGAATGGCCAACATAGGTTATATCCTTGAACAATGAGCACGACACAAGAGTGACTTAGGAAGCTTTGAACACAAAGAGACCATGATTCAAATCTGCAATGTAGGAGACATTAACAGATTCTCCATATGATTGGAAGACTAACCAAACGGAGGAGTAAGAACTCTGAGATCAAGTTTACCCTAAGGCCAACACTAGAACCCAACTTGTTTGATAGACTCAAAACAGGTGCTTTGTTCAAGGAAATAGTTGACTTGCTGCCATCATATTGAAATATATTTTGACATTCTTCCCTTCCCTTTCCTTTTTCATTTTTTAACAAGCTTGACAAAGAACTAAATCATGCTCGACGGTATTTTCATATTTAAGGAGTCTGAAAAACCTAGAAGAAAAATCCATACACCTATCCGTGGATTTTATATTGAGCCCGGATTGGTCTGTGCTCGGCGGTGTTTTCTTGCTTATAGAGTTGAAAAACTTAAATAGTCCTCTATACACCTATCCGTGGATTTTATATCAAGCCCGGATTGGTCTATGCTCGACGGTGTTTTCTTACTTAGAGAGTTGAAAAACTTAAACATTCCTCTATACACCCATCCATGGATTTTATATCGAGCCCGGATTGGTATGTGCTCGGCGATGTTTTCACATTTTGAGAGTCTGGAAACCCTAAAGACAACTCCAAAGGTCCTTTTTCGTAAAGTTAGGCTCCTTCCCCGAAAAAGTGTAAAATGATGGAAGAAGAACTCTTCTAGCGCATACCAAAGTATACCTAGAGTATACCTTTTCCGTAAATTATCCACCAAGGCCCAGAAAAGGGGTAATTCTATACCTAAGTGGATGTCGGTTCAGTTATTTTAACGAGCCCGAAAAGACAACTATGCTCGGCAAACTTTTCCTATTTAAGGAGTCTGAAAAGGGCTTAAAAGAACTCTATACGGATCTTTTCCGTAAAGGTTTAACGAGTCCGGAAAAGTAAACTCATGACCTCCTTACTGTTTTTAACGAGCTCAAAGGAGATAGGAAAATGCTCATAACTTCCTTACTATTTTTAACGAGCTCAAAGGGAAGGTGAAAGAAATGCTCATAGCCTCCTTACTGGTTTAACGAGCTCGAAGGAAAGGTGGAAGACTGCTCGTAACCTACTTACTGTTTTTAACGAGCTCGAAGTAAAAGAAGAATGCTCGAAACCTACTTACTGTTTTTAACGAGCTCGAAGTAAAAGAAGAATGCTCGAAACCTACTTACTGTTTTTAATGAGCTCGAAGTAAAGGTAGAAGAATGCTCGATATGGGAGGAGACGAGTGTCAAGGACATGCAAAACTAGCTCCAAGCACATGGAACAAAGCTATTCCTAATGCAAGGAACGTGAGTAAGATAAGGACACTCAGGGTGTGTCTCCTCCGGGTAAAAGGTGTCAAATTGCAAAGGCAAAATGATACAGGGCTTAACAGAAATGAGATTAGAGATGGAGGCTTATATAACGAGCTAAAAGCGTGGAAGCCGGCATCAGGCTCATTAGCGCAAGCAAGATCATAACAGATGCATATGCAATTTGAACACAAAGATGGGAGCCTTATCAGGGATGGACAGAAATATATGAGGAAGAAAGATATGAGGCTTCTTCTCAAAGTCATGGTAAATCTAAAAAGGCTCCCGAGCCTATGAGAAAAACTCAGCATGGGCACCAGAATGGCATAAGGGTGCTGACTAGGGTGACCCATGTTAGGTAGGCTTTGTTGTCGGACTGGTGCACAATGCATAAAGAGATGGCTAACACACCAATATCCAACATGTTCGACCCTATGGCGAATTCAGATGGCAAAAGGTTCAAATGCAACATAACAGCGGGTAAGCCTAAACCTATATGCAAGGTTCCGAATATACCTGACATGGTCACACAAGGTGTCGAAAAGGACCAGTAAGCAAGTATACATCCATCTAAGAATCTAGTCTCCAAGAAACATCAGTACCAATATCATATCTAAAACATATGTAAAGAAAGACCCGATACAAGTCACTGTGGTAGAAATACTTTCAACTTCACTATCATCAACAACAGGCATAAACAAGGTAGAGTTTTCGAATGAAGACTCTATGGCACCCAAGCCCGAGGACTTACAATCAACAAGGTCGACTTCAGGATGAAGATCAAAGTTGAAGGACATGATGGAATCTGCAGGAACACTGATTTGCGGATCTATAGGAGAGTCCAAAGACTCAACAGTAGGAAGATCAGACTTTAAGGTCAAACCAGGGCTGGACATAACTGCAACTGGATCAACATCCAAGTGAATGGCAGACTGTACTGTAGACTCTAGGAAAACTTCATTGGAAGGAAGCATATCATCCCAGATAGAATACATATCTAAACATTCTGATGGAGGTGTCACTTGGTCAAAAGCTGGGACTAAGTCCTGAGAAGGTAAGCATGAACTCAGAGACTCCTTCTCAGTAGCAGTTGAACTCAAAAAACAATATGCCACAAAATTCCCATGTGACATAATAGTGCCTAATGACGAGGGAGTTGACTGGTCTACAGTTGGGTAATAAGGAGGATCAACGAATGCAAGCTGGTTGATGGTGACAATGTTTTCGTTATGAGGGAAATGCATCACACGAAAAAACGTAGACACCACAGCATGCATAGAATAAACGTAATCACACCCGAGGATCATATCAAAGTCCACAGGGTCCTTTAAAACCATAAAATCAACTAAGACTGTTTTTCCACCCAAGGTAACAGGTGCCTGACAGAGGAATCCGATCGGTTCACTAGGTCTTCTGTCAAAGGTCAACGGCCAATTAGCATCTAGAATAACATTAGGGAAACACAAATCTCTCCAAGCATAAGTAGATAAGATACTAACAGAAGCACCTTCATCAACAATGCATCGATCAACCGTATGGTTCCCGATATCAACCTTTATCTGGAAAGGTGTCGAAGAAGGAAGACGAGGCTCGGCTAGACTATTCCAATCAAAGGAAACAATCCTAGGGCTTGGTAGGGGTTCACATGGCACAGATGAAGTGCCCCCTTTTTCAGGAATATCCAAACTGGTAATGCAGAAGAATTCAGTAGTAGGTGCATCAATCTCCGAAGGACTGATGGGATCGGTCGAAGATTGCATCGATTCGATCACTTCAATCTCCGAAGGAAGAGTGGGGTCGACCAAAGATTGCATTGGTTCAACCACTTTATCAACCAAAGGTTGATATGACTGCAGGGAATCTATAGACAACTCAGGAACAAAGGTTCCTTCATACATGGACCACACTCTTCGTTCCTCTGGAATGGCAGGGCATCAGTGAGTAAGGTGATCTCCCTTACAAAGTTTACAAAGGAACTTTTGTTTCTGTCCTATAGGTTTAGACTCCTTTACAACGTCAGTACTCTCAGCATGAATAGCATTGGCTGATAGCTTGCCCCCAACATGACTCACAGAGGCTAGTTGCTCAGAAGCATCAGACTTTTGAACTAAGGACCACACTTTTTGCACTTCTGGAAGTACAGGGCACAAGTAAGTAAGGTGATCTCCCTCGCAAAACTTATAAGGGAACTTAAGCTTCTGTTTGTTTGGTTTGTCGACAATGTCAACTCCCTCAGCATGACTTGCAGTGGTTGATTTGGTGTCTCCAGTATGACGCACAGGAATTGGTGACTTGTCATTAATATGACTAGCAGTGATCAATGACGTGTCCTCAACATGACTGACAGTGGTTGAAGAAAAAATTCCATTATGATTTTCATTGACTAAAATTTTTCTCCCAATGTGACCTCCAAAGGCTGGGTAGGTTCCCCCTGCATCACTTGCAGAGGAAGGGTGCTTGCCCCCAGCATGACTTGCAGAGGCTGGGTTGTTGTCCCCTTGTTTTGGCATCTTCTTCCTATTCTTTCTCCGTCTATTCCTTTTAGACTGCTGGCTACTAGTATTTCTACTTTCACCATATGAGGTAGAAGGAGGAGGAGAAGATGTTACTGGCAAAGAAGGCCCAGGGTTCTGATGCTCTTGATTTGAGGTGCTCACAAAAGAAGCGTCAGGAGCATGTAAGGCATTCAGAGTGGAAAACAACCAAACCGGCATCCCAATAGTGAATCCAAGAAGATTCAGAGTAGCCATTAAGGGAGCACCAATGTTTCCAATGAATGGAACAACACAAGGATCCCCCGAAATAGGGGTACCTTGATTGGCACTCGCCGGAATGCTAGACATAGTTTCCTGTTCAAATGAACAAGAAGTTCTCTAAGGCAAACTAAAAAAAGTAGCACAAAGAGCACACCACTAAAAAAATTTCCTAGGTAAATCAAACCAGGAAAACAGATGCCTTCCGGAGAAGAGTCTGGGATGATGAGGGCCCAGAACAGATCAACGAAGGATGAAGAACAGTTACCCGGGGTCCACAATACAATGACTAAGGGTGCAAGTGCTGGAATCACCCAACCGCCCTCCCAAAGACCTGCAAGGGATTTCCTCCCATGTCTGTCCTAGGTACAGCAGATATACCCTCCGTTGTCACCTGTGTACGAACCTATGGTCAGATACTAAGGATACCACAACACCGAAAACTCCTGGGGGAACAGTCGCTAGTCGAATCAGAAGGCGTGGGCAGGGTAACTGAGCCCGAAACTCAAAAGAGTCCCCAAAAGTGATCCAATCCTGGTATATGCTCGAAACAGAAAGGAGGAGGAGTATTCCCAACAATCTGATCTCACAAGACCTACTGCATAGATCCCAGGAAAGCTTTGAATGAAGTGGGTTTACCTATGATAGTCGAACTATGATTTTTGCGTAATGTGTGATCTTGGGTGGTTTAAGGTGTTTTAAACCCAAGATCCTAACCTAGACTAGTTGGTGTAGTGTAACCTATAAAAGAAAATGTTTCTACTACATTTTATTAGAGTTCATTTTAAAAGTTACTTGCTTACTCAAAAAGGTAGTGGGTGTGTGAGAGTGGTTATAATAGAGATAAAGTACTGAAAATGAAATATTTACCACCAAACAAATCTTTTTCTTTTCAATGCAAGTCCTGAAATTCTGATCTAGAATGCATGTGCAAATGCAATTTTTAATCTTTCGAATGCAAAAAAGGTAAAAATAAAGCCTAAATGTACAAAATTAAACTCAAAACCTAAGAATGCAGCTACTCAAGCAACTAGGTATGCAAAAGAAAACTTGTTATTTTTGATGCAAAGCACTCTAAAATCTTTTAAGCCACTTGCAAGGTACTCTATTTAGAAAATGAATCAAAATTCTTTATGATTTCAAAGGTAAGAAACAAAACTAAAACTAACCTATTATCAAAGCAAAGCAAAGAAACTTTCAGGTTCTCTTTATGAAACAGTAAAAGCTACCAAATATGACTTTCAAATTCTTATTGATGTAAGCATGCCAACCATTGGGAAAAGAGTACAAAAACTACTTTTAGACCCAAATGAAGCAAATGACCTATGAAGAAGTATGGTTTGGTAAAGTCAGGTCTGCACATAAACAATGCAAACAAGGTCTTGAACAACAGCCAAAACACTTGAGCTTTCACTACAAAAGAAAAACTAAAAGCATAAGGGAGGATAAGAAACAAACCTAAAAGAGAAATTTCACTCAAATAGATACAAACACGGTCAAGAAGACTCAAGAGGTTTAAAATCTAGTGGAAATGGGGCAAGCAAGTTCAGTCAGACTCAAATTAGGGTACAAAACACCAAATAGGTCCACAACCCCCCAACTTGGGTCAACAAACCCCAAAACTTTCCAAACAAGCCCAAATTGATCAAAAGAGGTTCAAATCATGAATATAGGATTAGTGCAAGGATGGCAGACCACTTACAGTGGTTTAACTCAGACCTAGGGTCATTAGGGACCCCAAAAAATGCAGCCACAGCCCCCAGATTTGGGTCCACAACCCAAAAACTCAAAAATTTCAAACCCAGATTTTGAGCGCTACTGTGCATGAGGCATACCAGCTCCCATAGCAGGATGGGCGCTACTGTGCAGAAGAAAAGTAGCGTATGGGCACTACTGTGTTGTACAAACAGTAGCGTACAGGTAGAAAAAGTTTGAAAAATGGGCTTAAAACCCCCACACCTGGTTCCACAAGGGTTTGCAAGGGCTGGGAAGGGTCTGTAAGAGCCAAGGAGGGTCAAACAGAGCCTACTAACTGATCCTAATCAAGAAAATGAACAAATACCATCAAAAAAGACTGAAGAAATGACCTTGGATACCCCTAAGCAGTTAGGATGTCCCCAACGGAGTCGCCATTCTGTTGTGGGGAAAATGCACCTATAGTTCATGGGAGAAACTACCAACTTACGGTGATAAAGATAGACTTACAAGCATTCTGCAAGTACAACAACTAAATGAAGAGATTAGGGTTTAGAGATGTAGGCACCTCATTCATAAGGTTGATCCTAGCTTTGCCTCCCTCGCTCTTCAATGCTTATCCAGTGTTGCAATGCCCAGACCTGCAAAAAGACTTGATACCTTTCTCAAATACATTTGACTACATATATAAGATTGATATTCATAATAGAAGAAGACATCAGATTATAAACAAACTATAATCAAATCGAATACACATTAAGAGGTCATATTTGGAAAGAGAAGAACGTCTGATCTTTATTGATTAATGAAAGCAAGTACATACAGTTATAGCTTCTTTCAAGCTTGGCACTTCACAAAATCTAGATTCAAGGTCTCTTGCTTCCGTTCTCCAAGGATTCCAACCTCTAATCAACTGTGCTAGGGTTTACCAAAACTGAAGCACAAGAGAGGGGAATGAGGGTCTCCATTCCTCCAGCATAAATTTGTAATTGGGCTTAGTCCCCTCACATGGCCGTTCTACCCTCCTTATATAGTCAATGAAGAAGAGGAAAAGAAGTTATAACCGCTCAAGAGGTTTCCCAACCAACTTAACTTACTCGAATTTCGAGATTTTGACCGAAACAGAGGTGTACGCTACTCTACAATAGACAAAGTAGCGTACATATGGAGTTGAGCGCTACTATTTCAATAGTGGAGTCACGCTCAGTAGGGTATACACGCTACTATCATGCTTGTGTACCAGCGCTCATGTTAAAAATGGACAAAAACAGGCTTTTCTGCTCATTTTTAGGAGATGGTTTGGTATGGAAAAATGTTCCTAAGGGTCATATACATCAAATGGGTCAAGAATGAGGTAATTTCAACCATTTTTAGTGTCCCAAATGACTCCTCCATCCACAAATGTCCTGTTGTGTGACTGAAACTTGATCTCAAGAAATGCGTCATGCGACCAAGGGAAGCAAGTGTCGTCATGGACGGAGAGGTGTCATTTCAAGCTATAACATCTACTCAACCGAATTTTCCCAAAATTGATTGTAATTGTGAGTATGCATGGCCAATTTTGATGTCATATTTTTTTATGGTTAATTTCTATTGAAAGCTGTGAATATTTCCACATCTCTTTATTTTTATTTTATAGTGACATGATATTACATTTATCTCAGTTTTCTGCATATTAAATTGGAAGGAATGGGATCCAGTGGAATGCATAACGAGTGTTTTCCAAGCCATTCATTCAAAAGTAGGAGAACTACTCTATGTTGGTAAGGATCCTGCATGGTTAAAGAAGGAAGGCATTTTCTTTTACAAATATGAATACATTCTTCCAAAAACGATTGGATCAAGTGGATATATCAAAGAGATTCCTTTACCTCCTCTCAGCTTATTGGAATGGCCAAGTGTAGATGATTCTTCAGTAATTTATTTTCGTTACAAGTTATTTTCATAAATGCAAATTGGAATGAAGGAAAAAGGCGGCATCCATGTACGTAGCGGCATTTTCCTGCCATTCTCTATGTTTGTTCATATTTTTGGGAAGGATGAGTCGATTAGGGAAACTGGTAAAATGTATTCTACTTCAAAACCTTCTGATGCGCTACTGACAATTTTGTTTTTCACCGGGTGGGATAGAAGAGTACATGACCAAAGTGGAGAAGAAATATAGTGCAGATTGAGTCATGATACCTTGTCTTTCAAGTATGTATTTTGAATACTCTTTACTTTTAATTGTATCATGCTTCATTTTTAGGGGCTAGAAGAGGAAAAAAGAGAGTTACATATCAATGTAACAAATCATATTAGGATACACTGAGTATTTTTATTTCATTCTTTAAGGTACTGGATTTCAAGACAGATACTATATATCTCATTTAAATTCCGTAGGTTCAGACATGTTCAACAAATGGGGAAATGGGTTTGGGTTCCAAAGGAACAGGATGACAATGATGGAACACATTCTCCAATAGTTTCACTTGATGTTATGAAAAATGGTGAATTATTTACAACATTATCAATGGAGGAGGATTGGACACTATTTGAAGTCGGAGAAAAATTGGAGCTACAAGAATACTTTGACCATTTTGTATTTATACACAATGGTAAAATGGTGGGAATGTAAAGATGAATATCATGATTTTAATTTGTAGACTTACAAAGTTATTGGAATCTTAGACCTTTTGTATAGAAAAAATAATTGTAATTTCTTTTATTGTATTTTGTAGGTGGGGAAACAGAGAGAACATCATGTGCATTGCAAAGATTGTGTCAATCCTTCCACCATTGAAATTAGGGAATGCTAAATATTTGTAGAATGAAAATATAACTCGTGTAATTAATCCACAGTATAAGGGTGTTCGCCGAATGCAATGGACATTATGTTTTGCAATCTTTAGTATTGTTTTTGCTTCTATCATTTGTGAAGCTATACTAGTCCATATCATTCAAGACTTGGATTTCTCTAGGGGTTTGACATAGCAGTCATATCCTTAGTTTTGATTACTGCTTTGTTGGCTTCCATAATATATGCTAAATGGGAAATTTATGTGTCTTCAATCGAGAGAACTTGTTATTGTTGAAATTCAATTTAGTGGATATAACCAACTTTCCAAAAACTTGATTCAAGGGATATTCATTTATTTATCCTGGGGATGAACATTTAGCTTGTTTAATCATGCAATGGTTATCTAAGATTATTTTATGTGCTTCCTTTTATTATAAATTTATATATATTTTTTTGTTGGACCGCTTTTATATTGTGTTAACTTGCATAATTATAATCTACAGTACGTGATATGCTTGTAATAACAAGAAATAAAATGATTTATTGCCTCTCCCAAAGTGCGATTGTAATTGTCCTTAAATATATTATTATTTTTTAATTTTGATATTTTCTCTCCCTAAAAATTCATATGCAAAATATGTGAGAACTTTTGCAAATTTGTTACTGCAGCTGCAATTTTCTTTCCTAAGCCTCATATTGTTCCATGGTAGTATGTGATGTAAGCTTCATAGCATGTGGGAAATTGTCTGAAACATACTCTTGTTTGCAAGTAATTAAAGACCGAAAAATGGAAGGAAATAACTTATGTATTCAACTTTGCTCCAACTACCACCAGTGCATCATTTGTCTTGCAGAAATACTATATTTCCCTTCTTCATTATTATGAACATGTTTACTTCTTTCAAGCATAGGGTCAACTTCCTGCTGGTATGTTGAGTATCCAGTCTATTACACCATTTTATAGAAAATCAGATCTGAAACACTTTTATCTAATTACTGTTATGATGAATTACAGCTCCTCTGTATGTTGTAAGTCATAACATTACTCAATCACTAGATAATGGATCTTCCCATCCTTTTAGATGAAAAGCAACTAGAAGTCAAGAAGAGGAAGAGGAAAAATTTTCCCTTTCCCTCGCCAATTGTAGGAGGTTTATGCTTCATTTGTTTGCATTACTATGCTTTGCAATGACAATTCATTTATATTGTAACATTTTGTTGCTTATGGACTGACACCACTTGACCTTTTATGTCCACTTTGACAATTGATCACACATCTTCAGTGGATCAACCTGTAACATGAGTTATTGATGGGAAGTTTGATTATGGTTATCTTGTAACTGTAAAGTTGGGTTCGGATATATTAAGAGGATTATTGTATCACAAACCAACTGAAAGTTCAGGGGCACAGTTTGCAGGTGTTTCTTGTTTGCAAGACAACAATGTTTTTGATGTTGTAGCTTCAGAAATCAGAACTTGCTGGAAGAAGAAAAAGGATTGACTCAAAAAGAGGGATCCTGAGCATCCACAGCCAAACAAGAGTGGTTACAACTTCTTTTTTGATGAGCAACATGCACGGCTGAAGGAATTGCATCCTGCTAAGGATAGAGAGATCAAAAAAATGATTGGGGAGTTGTGGAATAAACTCAATGAAGATGAAATACTGGTAAGATAAGTGTCTGATGTGCATTTGGTATCTCTAAGAATCTTACAAATGAGGCATAGACAGAATTCTTTTATGTTATTATTACCTAAATTTAGGGGGATTATTGGGCATAATTTCTTGCAATAGCAGGCATTAGAATATAGCTTAGGATTTTTCCTTATGATTGTAGGTTTATCAAGATTTTCGATTGAAGGATAAGGAAAGGTGCAAAAGGGAAATGCAAGAGTATAAAGAAAGACTGAAGGTTCAGACTAACACAAATGAAGTTTTGAAATAACAATGAAGAAAAATTCCAGATTCCAGTGATCACGGGATGGACTACCCATTATCCATTGGAGCATCACAAAAATTTGTTGATGTTGATGTTAAGATACTGTCAATTCAATCTGGTGCAACAGACATCAATATTTCAGCAAAAAAAATCTTCTAACCAAGAAAATGATTACAAGGAGTCCATCTTGAAGCAATAAGCTTACTGTTGAGGAGCTTCATTTCTCTTCTATCTGTTGGCAATCACCATGTAGTAGGACTAATTATTTTTGGCAACGGAGTGCACAAACTATGCTTTATATCCCAGCTCAACTGATTTGGCATTGTTTGTTTTCATTTTAGAATTTTTGTATAGTATATTGATTCATAGATGACCTGGTTGAAGCAACCATATAAAATCTACTTGATTATTGATTTAAGACCCCATTGAGTGGAAACATAATATCATGATTGTACATGTTTGTGGACTATTTTTTTATGGTTAAGTCAACATTCACCTACGACATTTTGAAGATTTTCGCTGCTCAGCACAAATTTTTTTTTTTCTAGAAGATTGCTTTCTATGATTTTCGGACCGGAATTCTCAAAATTTAGCAATGTTTAGTATCTCAACTTTTCTATTAGGACATTGTATTCATAGTGTCATTAGAAGCATTTCTATTTTAAATTTATTTATTACATGAAACATTGCTTGGGTTACATACAAAAGTAATTTAAAGTTCAACAAGCTGCAGGCATTACACGAACTTTTGTAGAGTTTGGACTTGTCCATCGATATACCCATTTGTAGTACAGTAGCATTCATTCAGTGTGCTCGATTCGATGGAAAATACATGGTAATTGAGTGGCAAAATGTGCTTTAACAAAGAAGATGGCTTGTTATTGCATAATTGCTCTGAGTAGAATTCTCTATGAAGGGCTTAAGATTTCAGGAATTTATGGATTTTTTATGGATGGATATATTAGTCTCACATGAAGGTTTGGGAGTAAACTTAAAGTGGGAATATTTTCATGAAAATATGATTCTGTTAAGGAGTGATTGATGAAATTGATGAAATCCAAGTCCCTAGGGGATAAGACTTTTTTAAATCAAGGTGCAGGTGATGTCAATATACTTAACATATATAATTTTATGTATATAATTTTTTTTTGTTTAAATTTATGTGAAAGAACCCAAAAACGTGATATAATATGATTCCATCACCAATGACTCGGAATATGGAAAGTAGAACACTGAATCTCAAAAATATGAAAATTTCAAATGATATGATTCCATCACCATTGACCTCGAATATGGAATGAAGAACACTGAATATGAAAAATATGAAAATTTGAATTTAAAAGTGAATACTGAGAATGCTGAAAATATGAAGACTGAAGCTGCATAAACTGATGCAATAGCCTAGTTACAATAAATTGTAAAGATGATATATTGTTTAGTAATATGGAATATATTAATTATACTAGTATCTGTTGTCAACAATTATTGCAGTGAATAACTTGTTGGATATCGTGTAGTTATTCTAGCATAAGTTGGGCATTCCATGAGTTTATGCTTTTCATCTTGATTTGTGTTTTTATTGTAAATTGTGTCCTTTCCCGGGCAGGTGGCTAAGAACATGTCAATGGAGAGGTTGACTGCACTTAGAGAGGCTAGAATCCAATAAAAGTAATATAAATGAACTTTGTTGAGGTTGTCTGCAAACCAACTACTCCCCTTGATTCTGCAACTAAGCTTCTCAGTAACTGAAATAAGGATGATGCTCAGGAAATTACCAACCCCTAGAACACTAATATACACAACAATACCCAGGATTTTCATAGTGTCTAGAATCTAATCATAAAATTACTCTTGCATTCCTACCATTGTAAATACATCAACTATGCCAAATAACACGTATTGTGGAAGAAACAGAGAAATACTTAGTGGAATTTTTGCATGGGGTGTATCTATCAGCCCATTATCCTTTACTACCTTGATTATTCTAATCTCTGTTAATCCAGCAACAATCATTGACATAGTGGAGAAAAACATGCCAATGCCTATTTTGTGAAGCAAAGTTATACCCCGTTCATTCCCTGTCAATTTTTTTGTAGTTGGAACAAAGATGCGGTCATAGACGGGCACCAATAGAACAATATATAGGCTAATAAAACATTGTAAGCTTGAAGGAGGGATCTCGAAGTGTGTTCCAATCTTTCTATCCATTGTGCTACGTTGTTTTGTGAAAAATGTGAAAGTTTGCGCATAGACAACCCTAAACATCAAACATGCCATCCAAATTGGCGACATCCCAAGAACATATTTCAAAAATTCCGTCCAAATTGGGTCATGTTTTTCGGTTCTAATCATACAGGAATATTGCTACTTCTCTATGGGTGGTACAACTAGGTGGTGTGAGTCTGTGACATCTAGTTTTTTAATAGGATCAGTGTTGGACCATGGGTGGGTTGTCATTTCTTACATATGAGTATTTGTAACAACATCAATGGAAATTTTTTCCTTGATAATCTAATGAATGGGATTTCTCTTTTTGTTTTTTCAGTCTTTTGTTTTTTTTAACATTGTCAATATGCCAATCTTTAGAGAACATTAAAAAATACCATAGCGATATCAAGTTGTTTCACATCTAACTAATCAACATTTCCATATTTTATGATACTATAATGCAAAGATCATTATATTTTATTTCAATTAAAAATTATTGTGATCATTAGTTGTCAAGTCAGTTGTCAGCTTTGAATGGCATGGTTTTACAATCCATTATGGTTTTCTACAGGCTACAACATTTACAATTTAAATGATTCTGAATTGCACATGAATTGTAAGATATTCAATGGCTTTAAACATTGAGAGAATAGCTACGTAGGGGTTTCACATAGACATATACTAAACCTAAAATGCACCCCTGAAATCTAAGCTTCTCTTTTGGTTGGATTTGAGGGACAAATTTATCACCTGGAATATTCTCCAAAACAGAACTCCTTTGATACCTTCCATACCTTACCATTCAAAACTGGATATAAATGGATCAGATTTGAGGGGTCTTTTCTACACATATCTAAGCACTTAGGATATTCTTGGCCCTCTATTACCTTGTGAATGAGTGATGAGGTCAGAAATTATAGCTTGGACAACTCCCTGTAGCATTGGTTGTTGTTCAAAGGGATTCATGTCCTCAAGGGAGTCATATAGGTTGAAATGGAATGACTACAGTGACCTTGCCCATTAGAGCAAGCATATCTGTGCCCTGTTTCTTTTTATAATTCATACAGGAAATGTTCAAAGGGATAATCTGATCCCAAATACATATATCATGCAGATCTTGGACCATTGTACTTTTGACCATGGTTTGCTTCATATCCAAAATAGATCATTCTACTAAATGTGATTAGGTTTTAAGGTAAAAATCATGTTGTTTTTCTCCTGGGAATTAGTCGATGGTTGTACTTAATAAAAGTGGACCAACATCAATGCTATCCTCGTGACAGAATTGACTATGAAGGTTTGCAGTACAGTCTTCTTATAGAAATAAAGTGACATTTCTTATGGCATAGGATGCATCAATAGTCTCTTGTAATGGAGGACATAGGATGTATATTGGAGGGTTTGCTAGATTTTGAACTAATATCACATATGACAACATTGTTGAACTGCCATGATATCATGATTTGGTTTTCTTTGCAATTATGAAATCCTATATTCACTGAGTCATTGACACGAGAGAGGAGGTCCATTAGAGGAGAGTTAACTTGGAAGTGCAACTCTCTAAAATGATGAAACTATATCTTTTGAATGCTAGTGTGGGAGATATACTTATCATACATTGGAAGGTGCAATTGTTGATTATAGAAGCAAAATTACATTTATATGATGAATTCCTCGTAGAACTCTTTTTTCCAAGAAATCTTGTGTGAAGTTGCTCTTGTGTAAAGCATACAAACCATTTGCATTACAATGTTAATTGAAGTATCCACTTCTATTTCCATTACTCCTATTAATGCACATGTGCTTTTCTTTAATCCTTATGCTTGAGAGCACTAGGACTAAGGAAACTGCATTTCTTCATGTTCAGAAAACCTTGAAAACTTTAGATATTAGACCCAATCTATTTATTTTTATTGTCTAGTGATTATCTATATTGGCCATCTATACAGTCGATCAGTTGTTTTTAGGGATGCACACCTTAGCTCTGCATACTTAGGTAATGGAACCCAACAAGAAGTAACAATGACAAGACTGAAATAAAATAGAAATATGACTTAATGACTCATTGCACCATATCCATGGTCAGAAGGTAGCAATATATTATACTATATTCCTAAAGCATAAATTGTTAGCCTATCCTTCCTACAAAATATTATTTCAACTACCAAGAGCTTCAACATTTCCCATGTCACATGGAAAAGCCACTTACTCCATTAAATTTGATTTGCAGCATTAGGCAATTTTAGAAAGGTCAGGTAATTTGAGTGGAAATTATTTCCTGTGCTTTTGTACTAATAAATGCAAAATAACTAAATGTGAAGTGGGAAAGATCAGAGAGGGTTTACCTAAACTTATCAGTATACAAATACTTTGTTCTTGACCCACACTTCAAAACTTCTCTTTCCTCAATGGTAATTGCTTTATTTAAAACATTCCACTTGTGAAACATTGCAACAAAGACATGTATAATTCAAGTGAGAGGACTACCACCAGGAAGTTTATGCCGGTAAAATATTTTCCCAGACAAGGAATTATCCCTCGCTTTTGTTCACTAAATCATTTTATAACACCAGAAGTATATCTTGAACATAGATACAAGGAACGGCTAGAAAGGACCAAGAAAACAATTTGGCTATAAAACAAGATGACCATCATCATTTCAGCTTATAATAATCCAATTAGAAACCAAAGACACAGTGGTTGCTTTTCTCCACCTTCAAGACACAGTGGCTTTGTTTCTCCACAGAAATCAGAATCAAGAAAAAACATTGTAAGGGATAAAGAATATTTCCTCCCTCAACTTTAGAAGACAGATTGTAATTGTGTTGTCAGAACTTGCAAAGAAATATAGAAATGTTCTGCAAAGATACTATAATCTACATAGTCTCCGTTAGGGTTATGTGAGAAGTTCCAAAATCCTCAACTACAGTCACCATCCATAATATACATCAACTCTTACTCTCCAAATTAAGCAATACCTTTGCACCTCAAGAACATGAAATGGAACAACAAAAGAGAGCACTCCTCCTCCCCTTCCTATCTAGCACTTTATTATCTTAACAATGGATAACATATTAGCCTCACTATAGACAGATAACACGTTTGCATTGTGTACCAATGTAGCATGGGTTGTTCAATCAAATAGAATTTGACTCACTCCAAAATGCAAAATTTACTTAACTTAAATTTTGGCATGTTCTATTTCCACTGTATATTTGAAATCAAAAGCATCAGCATATCAACTACAATAGAAACAATACAGTACTTGTTTATCTAGAATTTTATGTGAAACAACATGGATTAAGCATTTATGTGGCTAATATTGAAGCCATACTACTTGTGAAAATTTATTGCTCACTTTTCCCATGCCATGCACCACTCAATGTGTTGAACTGAAACCACTTACAGTTCTGTTGGGGAGTGACAGAGTAGGTGTGGTTTACATTTTATATGCTCATGTCACTCTAGGATAATACAAAGGACTCCTACATATCTATATGGTGTGATCACATGCGTTGAAATCTTGCTTTTTCTCTTAATATGGTTCGAATAAATGATTTTGGGGATCTTCAACCTAATCTTGATGCCACATTTGTAGTAAATCCAAGTATCTAAGTGCCAATACTCTAAACTTGGTTTTAAATCTTATTTTACGAAGTGTCTCTTTTAAGTAAACTAGTATAAGAAAGTAAGTAGAGAGAGAATAAAGCACCAATGGCTTAGAATAGAAGATATGCCGCAAACTCTGTTGTTGGTTCGAGGTAATAAACAAGAGTGTATACTACTGGTGAAACTACTGCTTATGCTTGTACTGGATCTTCAACTTGTGCTATTGATCCTTCTATCAGTTCCAGTATCATAAGTGCTTGTCCATATGAACGACCATGAATTTGATTAATTATTGTATCATTCTACGGCACAAGTAACAGGTTATGTATATTAACTAGTCCTGATATACATAATAATTTGCTCTATGACATAAAAGATTCATGAATTATATATTAATAAATAGCCCATATATCTGGATTAGCTGGTATATTATTTACTGGTTGCAGATATATACTATGAATTACCAAGTGTAAAGTATGATCATTAAGGGTTACTATACCAGGAAAATATGGATAACGTGTTTGTATCCAAAGGAGGGTTTACCTTGCTTTCACCTTTGGTATATTTCCTTGTTTTTCATGGTTGATCACTTTTGCTCACATATGCCCCCATTTGGGCTCTTCTCTAACTGTGTTGATCTCTTTTGTTTAGCCTTCATTCATTATGGCCTCGTTAATAATCAATATACACCAAACAAATCCAGTGTTAAGTTCCAGCACATTTGTGATTATATTCTTGGATTAAGGTGGACTTGTCCAAAGCCCAGCTTGATTGGTTTAAACCTAACAGTTTGTGGAAACATTAGTGGTGGATTTAGCACCAATGGTTCAAGAGTACCTTGGCCATATTTAGTACCTCGTTCCAAATTTATGAAGATACATTTATTCCAACTTATTACTATAACTTGGTCACAAGTCATTTTGGATTCATGAAAATTCTATTGTATATTGACCAATGACTAAGCATGAACATGACAATGTAATCTTAAAACATCGTAAGTAAATCATCACTATTAAAGAGAGGTAAACTATTCTTCAGAAATATGGAGACACATTTACAATAGACAACATATTTATTCTGCTAAACAAAAGGAGCTATTGTATATTAGATTAGTGGGAAATGTACATAGGATTAAAAAATGGTGGGATCCTTTTAGTTTGTTAGGAGGATCCCAAACTTCCAGAGTAATGATACAACATGTTCCTTCTATTCAATCTCCTCCTCAAAGTTGTTGCGAATTCCTTGTGAATTGACGCACTCTACAGCATATTGTTTTTTGAAATATTCTTGTCTATGTTCTTCTGTGGACGGTATGCAAACACCAGCAACAAAATACCATTGGAAGTAAACCAGTATATGGAAGCAAGAGGGGTCGTCTTTGTGCTATTTCTTCCTGGAGAATACCATATGAAGCTGCCAGACCTGAGAACCATGCATTTCCACAACGTTTTCATGCAAAGACACACCTAGATTACTTGGAAATGTTGTATCAATACCTTTATATTTTCCAAGTAACCTCCAAAAACCTGTTGCAACAATTACTGGTAGCTTCTTACTGTTTCTTTTCCTCAAACGACTGCTCAAATTTACTTGAGTGTGCCCAAAATTCATAGTTTTTTCAATAGGGTTGTTACTACTGCAAACATAGCCCAAAGTTGTTGAAGGAGTGTGCAATAAGGCCAATGGTGGAAACCTTCCATGGGAATACCAAAGATTCAAAACTCATTACATTGAATATTTTTGTACAAAGTCGATCTTTTATTATAATAAAAGAAATGTGTTCTAACTTTTAATCTATTCATTTGTGCTATCCAACCTACAGATATGTAAATACATTGAACAAGGGTTAATCCTTTGGTAAACTGAAATGTTCGTTGGAGGGGATTTGTTTTGCTAAGGTCACACCATACTAGTTAAACAAATAATTACAATAGTGCATTCAAGGCATAATTTAAGTTTGTACCAAGGAAGAAATATTCTCGAGGTTTTCAAGTGCCCTAGGCTCCAACTACCAATTGAGAATTCATGGCGGATACATTGAGACATTGCCACCTTGTTTGACATGTTTATTGCACTGGAAAGGAATCCAGAGCATGATGTTGAGGAATTGTAAAACGAGGAGGTGACTAAGGAGAGAAGTAGTAGGCTAGCTGGCACAAGGAAAAGCCAGAATTTGTGGGATTGAGTTTCAAGAGTTTTGAAGGAGAGAAGTATAAAATATTGATGTTGTAAAAGTTTTGATAAAATAATGGTGTTGTAAGAGTTCATCATTAAGGGAATGATTTTTTAAGGATGTGTTGCAAGGGTTGATTTTTGAGATATGTCAAGTGTCACATTAGATGAATATTCTGAGATTTTCAATATAAAGACATTTTTTTGTCTAAACTGAGCTAATGCAACAAAATATGAAAGGACATAAAATGAACATAGGATTAAATGTACCTGGAACATATACGTACAAACCAGTAGCACAGTTGTTTCCCCTATGATGGTGTTTTGAGAGATAAGTTGCTCGACACATATAAGATAAAATCAGAGAAGAATAAACTACAGAAGTGAAAGCAATTTGCAGTAAAAAATTCATCCATAAATTACAATAGTGCATTCAAGGCATAATTTAAGTTTGTACGAAGGAAGATAGATTCTCTAGGTTTTCAAGTGCCTTGGGATGAGAATTCATGGCATAGCCATTGATACATTGCCACCTTGTATGACATGTTTATGACACTGGTAGGGAATCCAGAGCATGATGTTGAGGAATTGTAAAACGAGCAGGTTACTAAGGAGAGAAGTATAAGGATAGCTGGAATAAGGAAAAGCCAGAATCTGTGGGATTGAGTTTTAAGAGTTTTGAAGGAGAGAAGTATAAAATATTATTGTTGTAAGAGTTTTGATAAAATAATGGTGTTGTAAGAGTTCATAATTTAGGGAATAATTTTTTAAGGATGTGTTGCAAGGGTTGATTTTTGAGATATGTAAAGTGTCACATTAGATGAATATTCTGATATTTTCAATATAAAGACATTTTTTGTCTAAACTGAGATGATGCAACAAAATATGCATGGACATGGAATGAACATAGGAGTAAATGTACCTGGAACATATACATACAAACCAGTAGCACAGTTGTTGCCCCTATGATGGTGTTTTGGGAGATAAGTTGCTCGACACATATAAGATAAAATTAGAGAAGGATAAACTACAGAAGTGAAAGCAATCTGCAGTAAAAAAGTCATCCATGCCTTTAGCTCAACTATTTTCTATGACAATTTGTCCTAAAAGAACAAGGTGGTACCTTATTTGTTGAATGTTGTAGTATCTTTGTTCTAACAAAAGTTGTCATTAAATATATCACAAGGACACAAAAATCATCAAATTGATGCACACAAAGTTTTGATAGGTGGGTGTATCTTTTTCCATATAGACAACTTTTTCCGAAAATTCTGATTAGAGGATAGGATAGGGCTAAAACATGCCCAAATTTTCTTTTGAGGATTGCTTGGAGAGAAATGTGTTGTCATTAATGACTATTAGATGCTCAGAACTGCTATTAAAACACCCATAATTGAATTTTGTCCCTTCTGGAGCATGAAGATGAAAAGGGATTGATTTGGCATGCTAGGCACACCCTTTCTGGGTTGATTGTTTATCATCACATTCTAGGGCTGCAATCAACCAAAAAACTTACCACAACTTACTAGGCCTGATCTACATATAATTTTGTTCATTTGACAAATCGTATTTTTCCTTCCATTCAACTTTAGCAAGGAAACATTAACCCCTGAAGAGTGTGATTGAGATTCACACGTGGACACCTTCACAAAATGGGGGGTAACACTTTTGTTGATTATTGACAACATCCCAATGATAATTGTTTGAATTCCAACCACTGATGCAAGTATTGCAACTCTTAGTACTGGACACTATAAAAGCTCTGCAGAGTATTTATACAATATTATATTATTTGATTCATTTTGTCAAAATAAATAAATTTTTTGACTAAAATGAGCTAATGCAACAAAATATGAATAAACATATAATGAACATAGGAGTAAATGTACCTGGAACATACACATACAAACCAATAGCATAGTTGTTCCCCCCATAATGGTGTTTTGAGAGATAAGTTGCTTGACTCATATAAGATAAAATAAAAAAAGGATGAATGACAAAAGTGAAAGCAATCTCTAGTTAAACAGTCATCCATAACTTGTAATTCATCCATGCCTTTAGTTCAACTATTTTATATGAAACATTGTCCCTAAAGAAGAAGGTGGAAACTTATTTGTTGTATGTCAGTATCATTGTTCCACAAAAGAGTCATCATTAAATACATCATAAGGATAAAAAAGAGAAACTGTCCAAGGATCAAAACAATAATATTCAGATGCAGCGCGACACTTAAAACAATAAGAGACATATCAAACATAGTATTCAAATGCAACACTTAAAAATAACATAATAGATATCAAACATACCATGGTGGAATATGTACTTACCATATATAGATTTAAAGTAATTCTTGAGCAATATCTTCTTCCACAACCCATTTTTTACCCTTCCTTGTTCTTTTTGAACGCCATTTTGTACAAGCATTTCTACCTTTAGATTGTTCCCATGTTTCACATTTTTGTCTTATATGTGCATCCCTTATCCATTCTTCAATTGAATCTTCACTAGAATTGTCTACTTCCTAAGTAAACCTTGATACAATGCACCTATAAAACCACTAAAACATTTGTACAAGTGGATTTAAAAGCATTGAGCCACCTCCATGTTGATTACTTTTATGATATGCTACCCTTGCTTGCTTATGAGAATTTTCCATTCCTTGGGTATTCCAAATTCTTAAGCTACCATAATCCCTAGAAAACCATGGTGCGTGGGAATTAAGTATGTGCTACCAACATAAAAACAATCAATTAAATGTGGTAATCAAAACCACATAATAAAGAGTATCGAACATGATGCAGGGAGAATAAAAAAATTAGACCTACCATGTAATGTGTGATCTCATTTTATCCTCATGCCTCAATCATTTCTTTTGTAAAATGAGTAATTTCTTTAGTGAAGGCCATATCATCCCCCTTTTCAAATTTCTACTTATCCATTAATGGAAACAATGCAGAGAGTGCCATCCAAAAAACAAAATTCTTAATGCAGATCTTCCATTATCAATTCGATCATCCTCTGCATCAATAAGGTCCTTATAAATTTTCCATTGACCTTTTCTTGTTGGTTTGACATATGCGATAAAGTGTCTTTCTTTAACCCCACCCATGGATGGTTTAGAAGGAACATTACCTCGAGCCCTTGAAAATTTTCTGTCTTTACAAATTTTTACATTGCCTCCATGTACACCAGCATTAGAAAGAACCTTCTCAATTGTTTTAATAGAAGTTTGAGCAATTTCTTGTGGCCTATTATTCCAAGAAAATAGAATAGAAAGGTACACTAATTTATCAACAATTCTCACAAACCCATGTAGTGTACATATATGTACTCTTGTAAGTGGTATAGGTAGTATGGGATCCATATTTTTATCCATCTCATCTCGATTTGGAACGATGTCCTGTTTACAACTCATAATCCCATTTGACCACCCACCACTTGGTAATTTTTATTTTTTCCTTGTGTACATACAATAAATGCAACTATGCTTTGCATTAGCACCATGGCCAACATTATACATGCACTTTACGGTTTTTAAATTAGCTGCTAGATGCCATTCCACTTCATATGAACCATAACCATCAACCTCAAGATTTTCTCTCATTCTATGTGAGGCGATTGTTGTGGGTATTGAATTTTGATAATAAAAAAAACCATTTCAATGTTTCACGAGTCTCCTTAGAAATGCGAAACAACCCCAACCACCATATGTGATTGTCAGATTGGACAAAAAAAATATTTTTTATCAGTTACTTCAATATTAGGATCCATGGCCCTATTCATTAATGTAACATAAATTCTTTCATATTTCTCATTATTGATGAGTTCCATCTCATCCAATTTAATGACAAAAATCAATTTTCCTTCTTTTGCTTCCTCCAGAGAAATATCATAGAATTTGACCATAGCTTGTAAGGTTTTTTCTATATCTAACCATATGTTGTTATTTGGATTTAATATAACAACTTCATTTTGACTACTTTTTTCCCACCCCTTTGTTTATCTCCTTCTTTGCTTCTATATGATACATGTCACCCATGAGATCAACAATTTTTCTATTACTTCTTGTACGAGCATTTGCTACATGAAAAGGACGAGGAATAACAACTTTAGTGATTTCTGTCTTTATTAATCCTTCTCATAAGCATTTAAAGAGTGTTTGATAACCTCGTCTACTGATCCCAGTATCATCACAAACACTTTGGACTTTCTCTACATTCATGGACTCTGCTATTTTATTTATCACTTTATAAACAAGGGCTTTTCTAAGGGAACTAAAATGAGATTGTCCAATCATAGATATTATCTCATCTTTATTGAAAATGGACTTCAATATATAAGACAAGGTTTTACTATCATCGATCTCATTTGTCTTGTTTGTCTTCATGAGATATTTATTAGCATGTATCCTCTTTTTCATATCACCCCTGTGGATATCAAAGAAGAAATGCTAGTAAAATTTTTAACCCTATTTCTTCCTCCAAACGGTGTTTTCTTGATTGTTTTCAAACTGTGTGTTAAAGTAGCAACATTAGATTTTAAGTTGTCGTCCTATTTACTAAGACATTGTCTCTCTTTGAAAACTATGGATTTTTTTTTAAGGTTGTTCACAATATTTTGATTGTCCAAGGAGATGGTTTTTTGTAAACTCGTATTTTCACTATTTGCAACCAAATTTATATTCTGAATTTGATTAATGCTTTCAACCAACTTGTAGTTTTTGTACTCCAAATCGTAGATTGTTTTGTGCAAATTATGGACCTTCTCCTCAAGGTCTTTAAAATTTCCTTCTATATTTTCACAATATCCTAGTAATCCATGCTTTCCATTACACAAAAACTTACTAGTCCTGTTACATTTTAAAATTTTGGGGGAGAATTTGTTATAGGATCTATTGGAAATAGTTCTCCCTTTTCCCATAATTCAATGTTTTTTTCCCTTTCTATTCTTCTTGTGTTTTCATCTACACCATATATTTTAGGAATATTTCTCTTCTATAATGGTGTCATATTTTGATCCACCTTAATCATAATAGTGTATTTATTTCCTTCATCTGATGTTTTTTCTATATTTTCCATTTACCACAAAACTAGACCTGCAATTACAAGTAGAATGAAACAATAAATTAGGAAAAACATATAAAATATAAAAACATGACAATTTAAATACTAAATCTGCAATGTCGATTTAACATGGTAATTTGAGCATGAGTAATTATTCTAGAAAATGACGATTTAGATGTTTGTATGTCAATCTAACATCTATTTAACATGGTGGGGAGTGAACTTGTTGATATGTATGCCAAAAATAGAAGCATATAGGATGCAAAAGAGGTGTTTGGTAGAATGGTTGAACGAAATGTTGTATCCTGGAATGTAATCATTATAGGAAATGCACATAATGGTTTCAATGAAGACACCCTAAAGTTGTTTTGTCTAATGGTTCCCAATGAAGAATGGTGACCACAAAAACTTCACAAAGGTGGATGGTTGCTCCCAAAACCCTCATAATAGTGGATGAATTCAAGGAAAATCCTAACAGAGGGAAATGTCACAGAAGGTAGTGCCACCCTCAAACATACTTCAAAATGGTAGCGGCAGTCTCCAACGTGACCCTAGCAAGTAGAAGGGCCCTCAGCAAGGCATCGACATCCATCAAACATCCTTAGGAGTCTAGGACGGACCCTGAAGCAGACGACATCCAAAAATGAGATTTTGCATCCTTAACACTGAATTTGGCACCCTCATAACAGTCCAAAAGAGGCAGCAGTACCCTCAAACATGTAGTAACAGCCACTAGACAAATCGCAGTCCCTTTAGGACAGTCAACACTATGGACGACAACCTCTAAACAGCTGAAGAAACCTTCAAAAAGTATGTGCCAGCCCTAGGTAGGTGGATCGGGCATAAAAATTGAATTTTTCACCCAACATACAATGGGGGGAGCTAGCACCTAGGACCAATAAGGGTCAACACAATACAAGGCTAATACAAGGCTAACCACCACAAATCAAGGATGGGTAAACACCCCTTCAAACCACAAGACCAAAGGTGTAACCACAAGGTGGGAAGACAACCCTTTTACCCATGGCTCCAACCTACTTGGTCCCAATCCAAGAAGCCTAGTAGAATGTTGGGGGCCCTAGATACCTGCTAGGGAATTACACTCCCCGGTTAACTGAACAAGAACCCTAATTAACTTACTAGGGTGTCATCCTCCCAGAGAATGGCTCTCATAGTTGTATTATATTTAACATGTGCTAGTTATAAAGCTCTGGAATAGGTAGAGACTCCATGTCAATGCCATCAAAATTAGATTAGGATTGGATGCCATTAAGGACGAAGTCTACATTGAGCAGCCAGAGGGTTTTGGGATTCATGGGAAGGAATCCCATGTGTGTGAATTGAAGAAGGCCATAGGGTTGGTGTGGTATTGTGTTGACCACTTGTTGGTCCTTATGCTAGCACCCCTTTTAATATGGTTCCTAAACCCCTTTGACATGATGTCTTGATCCTAGTACCCACTACATAAGATACCTTAACTTTATTTTATATTATGGTGTCTTAACCTATTTATTGGAAACCCTAACTCAATAAAGGATTACTACTCATCCAATTGTTCATCAATAAAGAATTAAGAAGGTCGTCCACCTCCTGAAGCTTACTACTCATACTTATGTCTGATCCGTGACCTTTATGATTTGATCTATATTCCTGTGGATTGTTGGTGGAGAGGCCGCATGTCGTAGTGACTGATTTACTAATATGTGGACAGATTTGGACAGGCCACCTTCCTTCTTGATAGTGCTACTCTTCTTTGTGGATTTTTTTGATGTCTTATAGCGGGTCGCAGCCCTAGGACTTCCTACCAATCTCCACCGTCGACTATTGGACTAACTTAGATGAAGTTGCATCCTCTAAAGGTTGCATGTTTCCCTAATAAAGGTGGGTTGTGACCTCTTGTGAATGGATCTAGGGATGCTTGTTTCAATTGGTGGAGGTCGCGACATATCTAAACCATGTTTAGGAATGTTGGTTGTCATTTGTGAAGGTCATCTCCCCCTATAAGTGTTAGAATTTATAGCAGTATAATTAGGATCACTAAAAGAATGGCAAAGCACAGAAAAAAAATGAGTGTGGAGCTCGTTTAACCATGATGATAAGAACAATCATCTCCCAACCATAGACAAAGCTATTTGTCTCCCCCGAGCTCATGCCTTCCAGTAGAGAATGATGTACATTCAGATAGTAGTAGCGCAAACCCAAGATTGCTTGATAAATCCAACTACTTATCTTTTATTGTTTTTGTTGGTGGGATCCCACTTCCTCCTTGTGGGAGCCATGAGATTCCTTTGTTCTTCATTTTCTTGCAAGGATATCATCGCATTCTATATCTTTATAACATCACCTCAACATACTAGAAGACCTTTACTGAATCCACCAAGATTCTTCTTGCTCTAGCATCGTTCTTTCTCCATTGAAACTTTTCATCTGCTGCTTCTAGTTCTAGGACCTTCTTATGACGAAATTCAAAAGATCATTTTCTTCTAATATGTGAAGAACCTTAGAATTCTAAGAAATAAAATTTGGAAGCCCCATCAAGTCGATCTTCAACCTTCATTCCAATCGTCTTGACTGCAAAACTGGATCAGAAACCTTAGCAGGAGCTAGGTCAAAAAATGAAGTTTAGAATCTTTTAAAACAGACTCCACAGGAAAATGTTCCCTAGCAAGGCAATTGAGATAAAGTAGGGTCTAGGCAAACCTATGGAGGGAACAACACAAAACTTGAAACCCTAATTTCTGCAATAACTGTAGCAGCTACAAAATTAGGTCAAATTTGAAAATTCTTGAAACTAAAATTTTCTTCCACCAAAAGATGTGCCTTCCCTAGGGAAAAATTCTTTACCTTCAGCACATCATCTCACTCTCAAGTTTGTACTAACCCTCAGGTAAGGGTCAGATTGTTCCAATTGATTGTCTTGCCTCTGAGAGGCACAATGTTAAAGAAATGTAACTACGGAAGATATTCTAAATGTATTTGTCTATTGTATTATTGTATTCCTCCTTCGGGAGATGTCATTGATGTAATTGATAATGTAAAAGTCATTAAAAGAGTCAATGTAAAACCCAAACTGATTAGTTCGACCTATAAATATCTAGAATGAAGATTTTATTTCATGCTCATGCATCCAAAGATAGTGAGTATGATGACGAAGTCAAAACCAAAGAAGATGAGTACTCCAGTGAAGAATATGTACTAATATCAATCCTCACTGGTTTTGTTTCTCATGGAAGTGATACTTGGCTAGTGGAAAGTGGAGCCTCAAAACACATGATGGGATATAAGGAGTCTCTTTCACATCTCACATGGAAAGACTCTCCACACAAAGTAAAGCTTGGAGATGATTATCAATACCCTATCAAAGGGATGGGAGAAGCCTCTTACAAGTTGGACTCTGGAAAGTCCATGAATATGAAGGAAGTACTACATGTTCCAGGTTTGACGAAGAACCTTCTATCTATTTCAGCATTAGATAAGAAAGGTCTTGGAATTGCATTTGTAGATGATGAAGTTCTCATGTGGCCAAAGGGGAAGACTATCAATGATGCAATTGTTATTGGAGTAGAAGAAGGAGGATTTCATAACTTAAGGTTCATGCAGATTCAGCACTGATGACTAGTACAATGATCCCCTATGAAATATGACATAGAAGACTATCTCATGTACATTACAAAGCCTTACCAATAGTAAGTAAGGTGGTGACTGGACTACCAGAAATCCAAGTTCATCATAAAGGAGTGTGCAAAGGATGTGCACAAAGAAAAAGTACGAAGGAACCATTTCTAAATAGTGATAACAAAGCTAAAGACATATTGGACATTATTCACTCTGACATTTGTGGACCTATGTCTACCACTTCATTAAGCAGGTATGTTTACTATGCTTCTTTTATTGATGATTACTACTGCAAAACATGAATTTATTTTCTAAAGAGTAAAGATGAAGATTTTGTAAAGTTTAAAGAGTCCAAGGATCTTGTGGAAAACCTCTATGAAAAGAGGATCAAGATTCTAAGGACATATAATGGAGGGGAATACACTTCAGTTAATTTCAAATATTTTTCTACACAAGTAGGGATTAAGAGGGAGCTAAACATTCCCTATAATCCACAACAGAATGGTGTAGCTTACCTCAATTAGAAACATTCTTTATTTTAAGAACATATATGATGAACCTATGATACTACTATTGTATGTGGATGATTTGTTCCTGACAGGAGAAGACAAGTCCATCACTGAATGCAAAAGGAAGCTTGCTGCAGAATTTGAGATTAAAGACCTTGGGATGATGCACTATTCTGCTTCTAGTACTAGTTTAGAAGTTTAGAAGTTTATTTTTTGCATTAAAGCATAAATCTTTTTTTATTTTCTACTACAACCCCTAAATAACATATGAATAAGAAAGGTTTGTTGGGTTTTTCCCAAGTTTGGGTTTCCTAGGGTAAACTATTGTGTCTCTATTTTTTTTTCGTGCATAGTTATCTGTCAGTGATCCTATATTTGTTTCTAGGTTGAAAGAAATGAAAATTATACTGATATTATTGAAAATCTAACAAGATGTGCAATGTCGATTTAGTAGAAGAGTCCCCACATGTATGTTCTTTTTAATTATGAGATAGTGAACTTGTATTTAAAAAGAAAAATAACTGTAAATTCCCTAAAATACCTAACGTCCCTCCTCTAAACTGTAACTGGGCCTTCCAAAAGCACAATTAAAGGTGACAGTGGGATCCACACATCAATTGACTAGTGAAGGTAACAAAGAGCCAGTTATACCGATGATGGGGATATGTTCCGAAAGAACTGGAAACACTTCCCAATGGCAATATCTAAACTCAGGAGTCAATTGCTCTCACAAATGCTCCTTGGCGATGTCCTAAGTTTGGCCATTAAGATACCTTGCGTCAAGTGTGGATAAGTGGTTCTGCCTAGGCGGTATAGTGTCACCTCCACAAAAATCTGAGTGGCTCTTTAGAGAGGGTAGGGAAACTATACCTTGGCTTTGAACTCCTTGGGCACGACGCACTTCTTATCTGGTTTTTCTTTTAACACTTGCTGATAGCAGGATTTTGACAGTACCATATAAGTCAACAATGTTATGTTTCAAACACCTAATGAAACTAGATTTGTGGGCATTAATGGATGCATATCCCAATCAATCCTACCTGACTAAAATATTGTTTTGTGACCTCCTTGGATCTGCTGAGGATGTCTTCGGTCTTATATGAATTCTGACATATCTCCATAAGAAAGGAAAGGCTGACATATCTTTGCATGTAGTCATCGGTTCCAAAAAATGTCAATTCATGTTTGTGGAGGCCATATATCTCAAATAAAATTTATGCAGCTTCATTATTTCTTTGGACCCTATTACAACAACACAAAGTACAGTATCTCTTCTTCAAAATGTAAAAGGTCATAGAAGAGAGCTTGTATAATTTTCTTAATGGAATCAAAACAATAAATAACCAGAACTATTCTCTCATGGGATATGAGCTAAGCAATAATGCTCCTTCACTTCCCTAGCCTATTCTTTGAGTAAGTGTTAAATGCTTAATAATAGGAAGAAATTATGGTGATTGTTAAAGTTTTAGGGTTTTTTTCATAGAATTTGACAAACTTGTACTTTAATGCAAATTTAAACTATAAAATAATACTGAAATAAAAAATACAGCAGTAGTATAAGTCTATCAAATAAAAAATATAATTTCATCTCTTTTAACTTTAACACTCACTAAGATCATTGTGCTAAAGTTAGGATTTGGAACAAAATATAACAGCTGCAAAAGTATACTATCAAAGTACACAAGCAGTAAAATCATGAACAACAGTACATTAATATAACTAACAAAACAAATAGTTGTTTATTAGTTGTTACCTGATTCTTAAGAATTAGAAGAAAATCATTTTTGGAACATGTTCTCATTCAAGAATTTCATTGACATGTTGGAAAATGGCATTGTATCGATTGGGAAAGAAAAAATTTGGGCATCTATATCTGACAATGGTTTTCAAGTGCTTACATCCAGTGTAAAATATTTCCCAATTACTCTATTGGGAAAGGTGTGTCGTTGACATTCTTATGACTTTCCATTCATCATTTTTATAACTATGAATAACTAGATTCAATGTATACTTTTATATAATTTCATATGATTCAAACTAATGGGTTTTTCATCTTGTTTCGGTAGTCATTGTGATTTCAATCTAGCGAAATTAGAATTCTACTAATGTATTTCATTTGGAGCAAGGTGAATACAAGGATGAGATTGTCATTGCTAGAGCCCCACTTTTTGAGGTTTTATGGATTTCATCTTCAGAATCCTTTATAATATTTATGGTCATTTTCCTGGGATGTCTCATAGGTTAGAGTTACACTAAGAGAAAGGAGGGCTTCTTTGATGTAGAAAGAATTAAATCAACACTTTGTCGTTAGGATCATTCTAAGTTTATGCTATATTTGTCTCCAAATCCTATACTATGTTTATGGAAAGGTTGTGGATAAGTGTTGAAAAGGTTTATAAGAGCCAAGCATAATCAGAATGGCTCAAAAAACCTAATTTCAAAAATAAAAAACCTTATTTAAAAAATAATCCAATATGGGCATTAGTGTGAAACCATAAGCTAATCCATAAGCATATGCATCGTGCAACTTATTTCTTAGATTCCAATATCATAAAGAGAAAGAGATATTTCTTAGATTCCAATATCATAATTTAAAGTTGCTAATAGCTATAAAAGAAAATGAGTAAGGATAGTATAATGAAAGTGGACTTGATTAAGGATATATTTATATGCATTTATATCATTAAGAGTGGCATGCAAGAAAGTGGTTGATGGGGAAGTTGATGAGAAGATCATTGAAGTTGTTTGATCATGCCCTAGTAGGGATACCATGGAGTTGTTGAAGCCCTAGCAGGGCTTCCATAATAGTAATCATGCCGCATAGGGATTCCACTGATTTTTTGTAGCCTGCCAAGGTCCGTTCCAGTCATTCGAGGGTTTGACCATTCCCTAGTAGGGCTACCATGGAGTTGTTGAATCCCTAGTTCGGATGTCATAATAATAATCAGGCCCTAGAATGTTTCCACTAGCTATTTGAATCTTGACATCACCAATTTCTTCAAGGATCAAGGATTCCATTATTTTGTTAAGGGATGCTTGATAATTTTATCTTTGTTGACTCAACTCCTCTCGACAGGGGTTCACTCTGTCGTCAACAAACACCAACAACCCCTTATTCACCGGCCCAGAAAAGAGTTACCCTTCCCAGCAACACCTGCGAAGCAGGTGAGGTACCACCTGAGGCGGATAAGGGTGTTGCAGGAACCAAGATTCCATAGTAGTGAGGAGGATATGCTTTTACATCTTGAATCCACACTATCGCATGAACCAGAGATAACTAATTCTATGATCAACTATTCACTTATCATTCGCATCAGAAGCAATTCGCAGATTTATCATAAACCATTCATATTAACGAACTCATCCTACTTAATCAATTTTGAGCATCATTAATTCGAAATATCATCAACATACACAATCGTTCATCATTGTAAAAGACAGAATATAGACCTCATAACCGAACATCTCCATGCATTCATTAAATACTGCGGAAAAACCCGTCGCAGAAATAATCAAAACATAACACTGCGGATCCCAAAATAGGTCCTGGTTAGGATTATCATTCAAAACTTCGATGCCCTTAGGCTTACAATCTTGCTTTATTTATATGCTTACATCATTTTACAAAATGGTCCACATGACTGACTCAACTATTTAACAATACTTATACTTCCGCAAAAAGTGGCGAAAGGTCCTTCCTTCGTGGAGTGACCCATTCGCATCTGTCGGCTTCCGGCTTCTGAGGACTCTTCGTCACTAGGTCGAATACCCGATGGTGTAGTCTCTTCAATCAGTAATGTTGCTGGCAGGGGGTGTACCTCCACATGTTCTAAATAAAATAAATTAAAATAATGTCTTCTGAATTTGAATGTGAAGGTAATATAGTTACCATGCGCTGGTCATTGTATCATCAACCTATCTGCAATTCGTCCGCACTGATCTAGTTGATTCCATATGCTACTATTACCTAGTCCTAATCCCATGTTGCGCTTAACAATTTGCCTAATGGTTGGCCCAATCGTCATTTTCATAGGAACAAACTCAATGGGAGTCGATGCATCTGAAATTGCAATGTGTAGAGATTGTGGGGTCAACCCCATCACATGTGATCTATCTACCAGTGTCGACACCTCACCTTCTTTCTCTTCTGGTCAACTTTCCCTCGACTCAGTTAGGCATTTTGTTTGCTCGACCATCTCAACCGAGTTTTGATTTAGTATTTATTTTGTGTGCCATGGACTTGCAACATCTCTTATTAGCTGCTCTCGCCGCTTGTACCTTTTTTCTCTTTCTAATCTTTGGATATTTGTTATTTTTTTGTGAGCGTTCGGGCATTTAATTTTTGGTAGCGGACTTGAATTTTTACAAGGATTCATTCTATTTTTCTTCTTTCGAATAGCATCATTCTTTTATTTAGAACATATGGATGGTTAACCCCCCATTTCCAAACCAAATCGTATTGTTCTACGGAAGTGGGTTTAGCAATAGGATTCATTTGTTCAAAAAATGTTCGGGTACATAGGGTAGTCCCAAAAGATCGAACACCTAGAGCAACCACTTCACACAAATAGATCACAGATCGATACACCGATGTTTTGACGTGGTTTAAACCCTCGTGAGGGAAACAATCCATGGCCCTGGCCAAATAGCTTCTACGGGACAATTTATTATGCAAAGAAAGAAAGTTACAAATGAGCTTCTCATAATCGGTCAACTAGACAATGACCCTCCATGCTCTTTAAATAGAGATCATGGACCAATCGGGTGTTAAGCCACAGATCAAGGTTAGGTATGATCTAAGAGAATTTGAGCCGTCGGATCACTCTATGTCGGGAACATATCGTGACCATCGGATTAAGTATTTACAAATGCACACTAATGCACACTAAAGAAACACACTTTACCTAAAGGATCTATTACACAAGTTGATCTTAACTAATTCCTAAGTGTCTAAATATCCTAACATCCCCCCTTAAGAACAACTTGGGATAGGATTGAAGGATTTACAAAAGTGACACTATTAGGAGAAGAAAGGAGGCATTAGAGCCTATCCCCCCTTAATGACAAGTTCCTAAACTCCTAACATAGATCGAAGTTTAAAAAACTTCGCTTCTGTAAGAGACTTGGTGAAGATGTCTGCAACTTGGTCATCTGTAGGGAAAAAGAGCACTTCAAGAACACGATCATGAACAAGATCTCTGATGAAGTGCATATGTAGCTCAATGTGTTTGCTGCGTTGATGTAGAACTGGATCTTTGGCAAGCTTGATGGCACTTTGATTGTCACACCAAAGTGGAGTAGGCTGCTGCTGCTTGAATCCAAACTCTGAAAGGATCTGTCTAAGCCATAAAGCTTCCTGACTGGCATTAACTGCAACTCGATATTATGCCTCTGCTGAAGAAAGAGCAAGAGCTTGTTGTTTCTTACAAACCCAAGTGATAGGTCCAGATCCCAGACTAAAAACATAACCTGCATTAGACTTTCGATCATCAAGATCATCGGCCCAATCTGAATCAGTGAAACCAACCAACAAAGGTTTCCCCCCTGTAATGTCATGAATCTCAAACTGAATTGTACCTCGAATATATCAAAGTATTCTGTTAGCTACTTTCCAGTGACTTTCATGAGGTGTTTGCATATAACGGGCAACACGACCAATGGCAAAGGAAAGGTCAGGACGGGAATGAGTCAAGTATAAGAGACTACCAATAAGCTAACGATACAAGGTGGCATCTACTTCAGGTGAAGTACAAGTGGCAGAAAGTTTGGCTCCAGACTGGAAGGGAGAAGGGGAAGGTGTACAATCTTCCACGTGAAAGCGACGAAGAAGGTCACAAGCATACTTAGACTGAGAAAGAAAGATTCTTTCTTTGGTTTGCAGGACTTGGAGACCAAGAAAATAATGCAAATGTCCTAAGTCTGAAATTTCAAAATTTTGCTTAAGACTGGATTTCACATGGGTTATAAGTTTAGGGTCACTACCAGTAAGAATAAGGTCATCAACATATAGAAAAAGTATGATGAGATGGTTTCCTACTTTCTTGGTATAGACATTGGGGTCAGAATGGCATCTAGAAAAACCAGTGTCAAGGAGAAAGCTATCCATTTTGGCATACCAAGCTCTAGGAGCTTGCTTAGGCCATATAAGGATTTCTTAAGGTGACAGACAAGGCTAGAGTTATTCTGAACATATCCAGGGGGTTATTCCATGTAAATTTCCTCCTATAAATCACCATGTAAGAAGGCAGACTTGACATCCATTTGATGGAATTCCCAGTTATGTAAGGCTGCAAGGGAAAGAACAAGGCGGATGGAGTTCATTTTTGCGACAGGAGCAAAGGTTTCATTGTAGTCAATCCCTTCAACTTGGGAAAAATCTTTGGCAACTAACCTTGCCTTAAGTATTTCAACACTTTCATCTGATGCATACTTAGTTCTGTAGACCCATTTACATCTGACAAGTTTTCTTCATTTTGGAAGAGGTACAAGATCCCAAGTATCATTCGCCATTAAGGAACGATATTCTTCATCCATAGCTACATCCCAGTCTGGATTTCCTAAAGCTTCTGCAAAGGTTTCTGGATCATGATTCTCGGAAACTTGAGCCAAAAGAGAAGAGGCTCGCTAAAACTAAGAACATGTTCAACGTTGATCTCTAGGATCATCGGCAAGATCACCAGCTGCTTCACATGTTGAACATACCCATCGAGGAAGCACTTGTGTTGGTGCAATTGGAGGAACGTGAGCAGGTGGAGGTGGATTTTCATCCTCACTGTCATCATCAGAAACTGGAGTTGGAAACCTGTCAAGGAAGTCAGAAGAAGAAGGCACAATCGTCGAATCAGGCTCGCAGGCCAAAGATGGCACAATCGCCGAGTTAGGCTCGCAGGCCAAGAGATTTTCATCAAATTTAACATCTCTTCTAATGATTACATCATGAGAATGTGGTTGAAGAAGTCTATAACCTTTTACATCTTCAAAATATCCAACAAATATGCACTTTTCACTTTTAGGCTGCAATGCTTTCCGTTTTTCATCTGGAATGTGAGCCCATGCTTCACTACCAAACACACGGAAGTGACTTACATCTGGTTTAATTTTACTCCATGCTTCTTTCGATGTGATACCTTGTAATGCTTTAGTGGGGGTGCGATTAACTATGTAATTTACACAATTAATGGCTTCAAGCCAAAATTGAAGACTTAGTCCCTTAGATTGGATCATACAATTATCCATTTCTTTTAAAGTGCGGTTCTTTCGTTCAGCTACACCATTTTGTTTTTTGTGTATATGGAACAGTGTGTTGTTATTGGATTCCTTATTCAGTGCAGAGAGTAGTGAACTTTTTGTTAACATATTCTCCTCCATTGTCAAATCTTAACTTAATAATTTGATGACTAGATTGTTTTTCAACAAGGGCCTTGTAGGCCAAGAACATGTTAAATACTTCGCTCTTAAGTTTTAGGAAATAAACTCAAGTGCGTCTGATGTGATCATCAATGAAAGTTAATAAATATTTGAAACCAGAAAATGAAACAGATGGAAGAGGACCACACAAGTCACTATGCACAAGCTCCAAGGGAACCGAGGCTTGCCAAGAGGCACGTTTGTCAAAACTATCCCGATGATGTTTTTCGAGTACACAACCGGAACAAACACCATCCATGCAAGATACCATCGGAAGACCTGTCACCATATTGTCTTTACATAGCTGTTGCAATGAGCGATAATTTAAGTGACCAAATCGCTCATGCCAAAGTTTGCTCAAGTTATCACTATGAGCAACAAAAACTGAAGGAAAAGGTGATGACCCAAAGTTGTTAAACTTGTACAACCTGGTAATATCATCAACAATTCTGATAGCTAGGACCTGTTGAGGATCTTTAAAATCCTTGATTACAACTTGGTGAGGTGTAAACGTCACAGTTTTACCTTCACCAGAATAAGTGATTTGATAGACTGATAACAAATTGTAGGAAATTCTTGGAACACATACTACATCACTGAAATGACCATTACCTACTGGGACTGTTCCAGCTCCTACAACACTTAGAGCTCTATCATCACCAACAAATATTTGTTTGGTGTTACATTCATGCATAGTAGAAAAGATGGCTTGATCCTTAGCCATATGATAAGATGCTCCAGAATCAATGAGCCATTCATTTGAAGTAGAAGAAGAAGACGCATTATAAGAATAACCAGAAGCACAAAGTGCATGTCCATGAGAGGTAGATTCTGAAGGTGAATCTAGGCTAATGTGGTGCTTCTTCATTGCTGCTTCCAAGGCTGCCATCTTCTTGAAACATTTAGATTCATCATGATTATATTTCCCGCAATAGTTGCAATGACGCTCAGTCTTCTTGCCTTTTGGCTTGGATCCTTTGTCATTTTTTAAAGAAGGAGTTGACTGAGAGGGTTTGGGACCCTTGTTTGACTTATTATTGCGAAAATTTTGTTTCTTAGGAGGCTTGGACTTTTCTTTCTGTTGGGACAATAAGGCTTTCCTAGATGTATCTACATTGTTAATTATTCCAAGATGGATGAGCTTATCTTGCTCTCTAATCAAGGAATCACAAAAGGATTCAAGACTAGGCTCTTGATAGCTAGCTGCATTCAAGGATTCTTTCATGGAGTAAAATGTAGATACAAAAATAGAATATGCAGATCCAAGTTTGGAAAGAATATGATAGATGCATTGTTTGTCTTCCCTTTTAATCTTACATTCTTCACATAAGAGTTTAAGAGTTTTGTACTTAGATAAGTAATCTTGTATGCATGAAAAATCACTTGGATTTAAAGAAATCAACTCATTTTCGAGTTGGTGACCTCGAATTTCATTGTGTTTACCAAACATAGATTCCAACTTGTCCAAAACAGCATCAGGTTCATCAATTCCAGATATGTGGAATCGCAAATCAGTAGAGATTGACATCCCAATCAATCCACGAGCTTCGTCACATCTATTTTCCCATTTGATTTTCTTATCATCATCAGTAGGTTTTGTTTCTTTCCCTGAGGTAATTCTGAAAAGTCCTCTACTTCGTAGAACATCCTCCATACGAGATTTCCATGAGAAATAGTTGGAACTAGTAAGTAGAATATCACAAGGGGTGGCCATATTTGTAAATTAATGGCTGTAAAAGCAAAAACCAATAGTCTGGATGTGAAAAGCTCGAAAAAATAGGCGGTTTAAAAAAAACGTCACTGAAAACTGACTCTTTATGATGAAGTTATGTTTGAACAAAGAAACTGATGAAGATGTCCCCAATAGTGACGTGGCAGATAGAAAATGACCAGCTAAAAAAAAGACCCCCCTCTTCTCAAGATGAACCTTTGACAATCGCTTTACAATAAAGTTGCTTTAAGTGAATCACTTTTGTAAAATAAGTGATTTCACTTTTACAATGATTTACTTTAAATAGTGCAGCAATAAAAAGGAACTTAAGTGACTCACTTTGTATTTTTATTTTTTATTATTTAAGTGATATGCACTTTTACAATAAAGTAACTTGAAAATAGAAATTGCATGCACTTTTTTTTTTAAAGTAACTTCCTAAGACTTGAACCCAAGACCTATTAAGGAATAAAGCAACTTTGAACCAAGTGAGCTAGATTAAAAGGTATGTAAAATATGGGAATGAGGAAAGGGCATTTTTTTTTATTTTTTTTTACTCTTCTTGCTCGGTTTCCGTGCTTGCCTTTTTTCCTGTAAAACACACCACAAACCAAAACAAAAAAACTTTTCCACACGTTTAGGGTTAGATCTTGTTAGCTTGCCCGGAAAGTCTACGTTTTTTCTCTATTTCTGATTTGCCGAGATCACACAAGGTGCACAGCAAAGAGCATACACAGCCGAGAAAAACCCTTTCCCTTTTTGTTTCTGATTTGTCAAGATCGCACAAGGTGCACAGCAAAGAGCATATGCAGATAAGGAAATCAACAATCTGAAACTAAAAAATATATAATAATAAAAATTGATAAAATATGAGATATTTTAAAAAAATAAAAATAAAAAAAACGTCACTGTAACATTATACCTTTAGATATGATGAAATACGCGTTTCTGAAGCAACCGGGAACTGTTTTCGATCAAACGAAAACTATTTCCCAATGGAAACGGCGCTCCAGACGAAATGGAACACCTCCCACGGCCCAAAAATGCACAGAAATACCAGAACCATAAACCCTTTCAAGTTTCGGCAACAACAGTTCAAGATCTAGATCATAACCGAAAGCGACTCTTCATAAAAGCTCTGATACCATGTTCGGGTACACAAGGTAGTCCCAAAAGACCAAACACCTAGAGAAACCACTTCACACAAACAGATCACAGATCGATACACCGATGTTTTGACGTGGTTTAAACCCTCGTGAGGGAAACACTCCACGACCTCGGCCAAATAGCTTCTACGGGACAATTTATTATGCAAAAAAATAAATTTACAAATGAGCTTCTCATAATCGATCAACTAGACAATGACCCTCCATGCTCTTTAAATAGAGATCATGGACCAATCGGCTGTTAAGCCACGGATCAAGGTTAGGTATGATCTAAGAGAAGTTGAGCCGTCGGATCACTCTATGTCGGGAACATATCATGACCGTCGAATTAAGTATTTACAAATGCATACTAATGCATACTAAAGAAACACACTTTACCTAACGGATCTATTACACAAGTTGATCTTAACTAACTCCTAAGTGTCTAAATATCCTAACAAAAAATAGTCTCACTCGCATTCATTGATGAAGCGTTCCCAGTCTTTCTGCATCTTCTCCCAACTTGATGAAGCGGGCACGCCCAACAGAGGTCATGGTTGGACTATGTGACCAACTTCGTTTTCGATTAATAATTTATATAGAAAACTTGGTATAGAGCAAAAAAATCCTTCATGAAGGTCAGTGTAGAATTTGCATCGGACCTGGTCAACTAATGATCTTTCTTCTATAGCTTGTTCTTCAAAAAATTATTTGCATATATTTTCGAACCATTCATATAAATTCATCCTTCCTTCATTATAGATCTTGTGCATTAGGAATATTTCATTCTTGGCATCTAACTTGGTCATGAACAACGTCAAGAAATTTCCTTATTTCATGGGGAACGACTTCTATGAATCTTTCATGTGACTCGATGAAGAACGTTTCTTTGTCTTGTGCGAGTGCCAACTTGTTCCTTATAGCATAGTTTTGTATATAGTTTGAAATTTTCTAGTTCCACTAGGCTCTAATTTACCTCTCACTCACCATATGTGTACATGCTTTATGTCTCAGGTCAGTACTACTGAAAATGGAACCAATGTTGTAATCTATGGGATTACATGGAGTTACCAGTAGTGCATTGATCATACACATAAATATACATAGCATGCATAATCATACATACATGAGAGATCAAGATAATAGAGTAATGGGAACCAAGGAACAAGTATCTTGTATTATCAGACAGACCAAATATGTACAAAAAGCATCTCTATTTTCTTGGCTCACCAACCTATTATATATTTCATACATATAGTTATTTTGTTATGGTTTCATAATTGTTCATTCGGTTATCATAACCGATACGATTATATGAGCCAACTATGTGCTAGTCAGTCAAGAGGACCTAGTCGGTTGTCCAACTAGGCTCCTCCAATAGGTGGCTTACCTAGAACTCAAAGGTTGGGAAACCACCAGTCCAATCTCCCAAAATCAACAAAATTAGGTTTTGGCAATTGTGAATCAAACAATGGTTTTCTAAAGGTATCCCACCACCCCTATTTATAGCCATTTGGCCCAGACTTCATGTATCCCTTTTAGGATATAAGTATCTTCGTTTAAAGCTCTATCAACATCGTCGCAATCAAGATCACAAGTGCTTCGTCATGGTACCATTTATTTGATTTCCCATGGAACTTCACCAGAACCCCATTTTTTGACCATTTTCCTGGGTACATTTACCCATTCTTAATATTGTTTACACCATTGATATTTTTATCATGTAGACTCTTACCATGTGTTATTTGTTTTATGTGTGCAGGATTTCATCCAGACCACATGGCCTCCTTATCAGGTATCTCATCTAAAACTGGCATATACACTCTGTGTCCCCCTATATACATTGCATATATCACATCATATGAACAATATCCTTAAGGTTTGAATCTTCTAGCAATTCACACCATGCCCTCCATTGCAACCTTTCTTTATCGGGTCAAAACATTTTACCATCATGGATGTACACACCATTATAACCCTTTGTATAAGGGAACCCATGCTGCTTCACCTTAAGACCATGGAATTCATTCACCATATCACCAAGGAAGTTACATATCTCATCCTTGATGCATCTTGCTAACCATTCCTTTAGATTTATTGACACAATATGGTTACAATTCACAAATGTCCTCTCATCCCCACCATGATCAATATACCATTTGTGTTCATCTCCATTTCATCAACCCTCAAGAAGATCCACAATGGGTCCCTACTAGTTTATTATGACATCATTGACACCTAACCATCACCAAAGGAACACTCTACATGGTATTTACTCATTGGGCACTTATCTTCTTATTTGTAGCAATTCGCATTACTCTGTATTAATTTCTAAAAAGTTGTTCTCTAACACAATCAAAACGAGGGAACAATTTAATTTATCATTCATTATTATTTTGGAAACAACATCCCTAGTCACCCTTGATTAACGTAGTTACCTTGTATCACTTCATATCCCCTTATCAACACCTTCATTGTTATCATTTCACCCTATTACATGAACCATTTTACCCATCCTAGTTTGACATTACCAATTGATTCCTAGTTTACAGTCTATTTAGTCCATCGACCCCTTCTAAATCTAATTCACCCACCACCACCATTGAAGAAAGTTTCCTAGAGTTAGATACCCGTGTGTACTCTTATCAAGGAAATTCATGAGGCTCATGCTTACCAACTTGTCTCTTCTTAGTCTGTTGTCATACAAGTTAGTTACATTATGTTCTTGGTCCTCATCAACAAGATATAGATATTGTCATTTTCATTAGCTCTTATCAACTTCAACAACACCCACTCTGAGATTTACAACAGTAGTAATTGTACTTTGGTTCCCTCTCCATAAAAAATGGTTAACCTCAGACTGAGCAGAGAGAATCATCATTTCTCTATGCCTCAGTAGTCACCCCTATGATTGACATCAAATCCTTTATCGTATCAGGGGGATTTGTATGTTTCAGTGGTTGAATTTTCCCAACTATGAATGAAGAATTTGAAAATATTATATTATAAGTTTCCCACCTTGCACCTCCATTATTGTTCAATTCCTATACCCCAATGGGTTGTTTGAAATCATTATTGATCCCCCCCCCCCCCGGGGGTTAATGCGCAAAGACTCATCGAAACTTTCAAAACTCATTGTCATCCTATCAGTACATCAGGTACATCTACCTATGTAGGGACTAAGACCAACTTTGACCCTATCTCAATCTTATCTTGTTCTAATTTACTTCAAAATAATTATTATGAGCATAGGAATTCCTGCCTCATTTGAATAAAATAATTTTTTTATGTGTCACCTACTAGTTTAGTGCTTCATTGGTTATCACTAGCACTATGCCATGGAATACCTTTTAATCTCAACAATTGCTTTCTTTTTATCACATTAACATAATATCAACATGAGGGAAAGAAACAATGATGTGTTTCGGATATATGGGCCCCTTTTAACCTCACACATTATGGGGCGTTTGTTATCACCTAGATTTTGCACACATGCAACATTTCAATGATTATTACATAAAGAAATCATTCGCATATAACTTGTAGCATAAAATCCTTCTTCATTAACAAAATCAACATGTGAAACAAAGCAATGAATCCTAAAATCACACTTTTTTCCAACTGTGTGGGTCTGTAAAAGGAAACATGTGAGACATCACATGGAAAATCCCTCAAAACCTATGCAAATGTACCAACACATGGACCATTAACTTTCGTTGCACATTCAAAGCTCTAACACCACATTTTGTCACCAAGGAATTTGAATTGGCCTTCTTCACTTGCTTGGGCATTCAATAGCCCCATATTTGTACCTTGAAGCCACTTCATAAGAGGGAGAATTCACCTAAAGAACTAATTTTTTGTAGACCACCATTTGGCCTGTCAAAAGGAAGCCATGAGCATGCATTTAATAAGGATAAATTAAGAGAAAATTTATGTTGCAAGAATCAGTTTGAGAGAACCATCTTTCATCCTGATTCTCACCACACATTGGCATTTCAAACTCGCTTATATTATTCCTCAAGAAGCAAGTACTTTCCCTTCATCATTCCAGGTTAGTTAGCAAGCAATTTGAGAGAGATCAAAGTACCCTCCCAAAGGGAATGTTGACTAGCATTTGCAAGAAACATTCTCCTAGGTGACACCAATGTATTCAAGCTCTTACATTGGATATAAACATATGGTTGAAGCTCATCTCCCTGTTTTGTTTTTATGTCATTTATGCAATTGTTATCTTCCAATTAATCTTTATTGTGTTGTTATTTCTTTAATAGCTTCATCATTGTTTACTAGACTTACTAACCATCCACTTCAGCTATTGACTTTCCTACAAGTTTCAAGGGAAGGAAGAATTTCCCACCCCTAGGACATTTTTCTCATAATTGACACCCATTAAAAATATTTGTCCCACTCCATATAACCTATTTAAAATACCCTCTTACAATCATTAGCTTCACACATCCTCTTCCCATTCTTCATGGATGCCTAGTATACATCACTAGGAAAACTAAGGCAAGGGATAACCAATTTGAATGCATTTTAAGTTTTGTTCATTGGATGCAGTCAAGATGATAGTCTGTCACAACCTAAATACATTGAAATGTACAAATTTTTCCATATTTATCTTATCCATCAGAATGCATGTCGCTAATAATTGGTATCTCAATGTAAATATTCTTCACTCAATATGAACCCTCCATAGTATGACTTCCTCAAACGAAATACAATTCACAAAAACTAAACTATCAAAAAGAGTGGTTCGATATTTGTTGTTCAATGGGTTAGAGAGTTAGAGGGCTAGTCTATGCATATTTATTTGAGTCACAGACTTATTCTATGCATTTAAGCATATGGCGCACACACACACACCCACACAAAATGTTATATACTTAACTTAATAGTGTGTCATTGTAATAGATCTATATGTCATATATATTTAGGCAAAGTTTCCTTAGATGATGCCAATAAAAATAGGGAAAGAGAGAAACATGAGAGAAGAAAAGGTAAAAATATTACAACTGATGAATGAAATAGCAACAATAAGAACCCAAAACGTTGTAGTTACATACTTATACTTTTATGATTGTGATATAATGTTGGAAAATATATATTTATTTTATGAAGAGTTTAATTCTAATAATTATTTATTGTAGTATTTAATATGTTGCAGGAAAACTTGATAAAATATCTGGCATCACTTCTTAAGAGTATAACCATATAATATGTATGATACCTATATATGGATTACTTGCATTATGTGTAGTGCGAAGAAAGTTATAAGGGTCTTAGTTGTGGTAGATCTAAGAATGTTAGTCATGGTATGATTTATTCGACATTTTTCATGGAATTTATTTGTTCTATGACATGCCTATCAATGTTTGAACATACAACACAAAGATGAGGATGAATAGAGACACATATTTGTATCAACAAAAAAGATAGATAAATTGATTTATTATGATGATATACAAGTTATTGATAAATGACAAGTTTTAAGTTTTGGTAGTGGTATAATTATCCATAATGAAATTGTTGGCATAGTCATGAGAGAGTGATTAAAAGAATACCACAAACATTAGGCATAAATAAGTAGTTCTAGGAAGCATAGAGAATTATAACATCTACATAGAAGATTCTCAAATTTACAATTTATTCATAAATGGGCCCTTCATAAATTCTTTGAAACTATCAAGAGGAAAAGATACCTTATCAACTGAAATATATTCGAATTAGTATTCTATGTACTCACTCTTATTTCTAGTCCTTCACTTGTATATTTCATTATGTATCATCATTGAATTTTATAGGTGATTTCATTTTTATTTGCTTTAACTACATTTATCCAAAACATCGCAAAACTCACTAAGGATGGAAAATACTATAAAAATGACCATCTAATATTGACAAATTAGTATTTAAAAAAATCTTGAATGATTTAAAAGAGGTTAAGAGAATCATTAAAGAAAAGTAAGCACGAGTCGACCCTGAGAAAATACAACAAAATTTATAAAAGTAATATACAATATATGCTTGTAGTTATTGATTTTGATATGATTGCAATTATTTATTTTGATATGTTTTTAACTTGTTATCTTAAATTGATTGTTTCACATTGTTCAAGTAAATTTGGGAGGTCCACAATTAGAGGGTGCTTTGTAACTTTATCAGTATAATCTCATTCATTATGATAATATACTATCTTAATATATGTGACTATTAAATATGGTTTTCTTTTATTGGATATGGTTAAATGAATATATTCATATTCCCATTGAAAAACAATCAAAGTATACTGAGAAGAAGAGTTAGGAAAGAATGGTGGAAGATATGTTTCCCATTCTCATTGTAATTAGTTGTTAATTATGTGTTTATTTTTTAGCTTATATATAATTGGAATTATTTATTCATTTATTTAAATATATTATATTCTTCCAAACTAACGAACATGTGGGTGACTCAAAGGGATCAAAAGATGAGGATGGTTTGGAAGATGAGGAGTGGAATTGAAAAGTGTTCAATCAAATTTTTATCTCAAACTCATTTATTTCGTTATATGTGCATATATTTTTTCATGCAATGTTGGATACAAAGATGACATTTTCTTAGTGTGGTGATATATTACCACTTGGAAGAAGAAAAAACCACATGGTTGTGGTGATATACCACTTAGAAGAAGAAGAAACTACATGGTTGTGGTGATATACCACTTAGAAGAAGAAAAAACTACATGGTTATCTTATGATTCTCTCTCTCTCTCTCTCTCTCTCTCTCTCTCTCTCACACACACACACACACATGCACACACGGTTTTTGGCTACCATGGTATAAAAGTTGAATTACATGTTAGTGAAGTAAAATTTCATAATTGTGCTTATGGATAAATAATTCATTGCTCTAATCATGATGTGAAATTGATTGAAACTTAGTGGGGTGGTACATTTATATATATATGTTTTTCTCTCATAAATAATACATTGTAAAATATAATTATAGTAGAAATCAATCTAATCAATAATTAAATATTAAAAGAATGGTACTTAAAAAATAAGAAGAATAATCAAATTAATAATAGTAATAAAATAATCAATAATAAATCAATAACAATAATTCAATAATATATAATAAATTAATCAAAATAATAAAACCATTAATAATAATTTCATCACTTCTTTTATGCTAAAATGACATCACCATGATGCTAAAATGACACAAGATTGATGCAATTTGGTTTATCACAATGCATTTGTGACGAAATAGGATACAATTTTTATGCATGCAAGACACTAATTTGATGCAAAACTACTCCAGTACGAGCAATAATGATGCTAAATAGATAAAAACATTATTAAAATGATGTATAAATGAAGTAACATGATGTTCATAAGGCACAAAAATGAGCAAAAGTTTCATAGTTCAATTCTACTATGATGCTATAAACTAAAATACATCACACGCACAACACTTGCAAGACTCAAAATAACTCTATTTTGATCCATAACGATGTTACAGTGACATAACAAATGCATTTTTGAAGCAAAACCCAAACAAAAATTGATTCAACTTTGACACACACCAATTCATGTGTCATGATTTTCATCTCTATGGCAATGTCTCAAGGAGTACACATTGAAAGAACGATGCAAAATGAAGACACTATGATGTAATAACTACCCTGTGTGGATAAAATTGTGTGTCATAGAAAATTAATTAATTTTCTTTTTGGGGGGTCTATTTTTCTCGAAAAAGTTATATTGTTGTGTGATGCTAAAAGCAAGGCTACAACCTTGTATTATAGTAGTGATTTTATCAAATGATCCACTTTCCTCTTGGGATGCATTCCTTTTGTATCTTGGAGTATTTCATTGTACACTTGCAAAAGATCTTGCAATTTGTACTTTTATTCTTTCATAAATGCTTCTAAGGATGTCTTCATGCCTACAAAATCTGTGTCCTTTTACTTTTGTCTCAAGAAAATAAGTACATACTTATTAGTTGAGTTGGTTGGTCTCTTAGTTTGGTATGTACTCACTAGAGAGATATTAGACATGTTGGAATCGATTTAATACTGAGAGGGGGGGTGAATCAGTATTAATGCAGTTATCGACAGATTTTACCTTCTTTAACAATTTATCCTTAACTTAATATTTGATCGTTAGTTATGCATCCAACATAAATAAATCATTCATATATGCACCAAGACAAAGAACACAGAACACAAGAATGTTAATGTGGAAACCCAATTGGGAAAAAACCACAGAATGCTCTTTTGTAATGAAAAGAATACATTCAAGGAAGCACCAACTTCCTATATTTACCAGCACCAACTGGAAGGAGGCACCGACCCCCTGGTTTTACAGGAACTGACCTGAAGGAAGCTTCAACTCCCTGTGTTTCTCCAGCACCAACTAGAAGGAGGCTGCAACCCCCTTTCTCCTTTCCCTATCCTTCCGCCCCGATATTCAAGATATAATTCTAACTTACTGAACTTCTAACCCATGCACACTTCTGCTCTTCTGATATTAGTTTTGTTGTGCACTATCTTCGCATGCGTACAATAGACTATCATTGTGTTGCATACATCACTTGACTTCTCATTCCTCTCAATTCTACACTTTTGTTGATGTCTTACTTTATGTACTGTATGCTTGTTGATTATTTAGTATGTGCCAAGATATGCTCTGTCGATCTATTACATCACAACTACACACCAACTGATATTGTGCTTTCAATTGATAGTTTGCTGCTCTGAAATAAATCATCAGTAATAGATGGAACTGTGCACTTGTTGATGTGTTTGTTGTGTTTAAGTGCCACAATATTTTAGACAATCTGCGACATGTTGTGCATCAAATGATTCATCATTTCGGTTTAACGCACTTGTCTCAGATCATCCTCATCATGAAGCGCTTACTAGATTTTTTTTGGTTCTATGTCATTGCGCATCAGATGGATTTATCAACTTTGCACGCTTCACTTCAATATTTGTGCATCAGCTAAACATCAACGCATATTCTGATATACTTCGGTTTTGTATATGTGCTTCTTCCTTACTTACGAAATCTATGACTTCATGCGTGTTATCTATAATTATGTCATTCAATCTTCACATAGTTGTGCATACTTCTATGTTTCTTCCTTTCGGTGTTTGTGCAATCATCACAGATCTACATCATCATTCTGCACATCATTAGTTGTATCATTCCTTTGTCTTTGCACACTCAGCTCCTTGCTAGATCATGTTGTTCTGTCCTCAAGCCCTTGGTGCCCCAAATATAAATTTGTATTTTCCAACTGAAGCTCTACAATCTGGCCATTGAGCTTACTTCAAATCTCCAACATGCATCTCTATTTATACATGTCCTGCACAGATTGTACGTCCACAAGTTGGTTGTGGCATCCCTTCTTCCATACTTCACGGATTGTGCTTTTTCCAAATGTCATCATATGTGATGTTGATGTGTCATCCTTTGTGGGTCTTTTGCATTCATGGTCCACGACTTAGTGGAACTTACACCTTAGTGGTGTACTTCTTACACTCTTTATGTACCATTTCTTTGAGGTATGTGCAAATCCTTTCTCTTCAACTTGATGAGTCTTTTACTTTTGTCGTACCATCCCTTGCGGATATTGCGCACCATTGTATCAATGCTTTGTGGAATCTACACATAACTTGATTTCTTCTTGATGAGACTGTGACCCTTGCAGTATCATCCCTTGTGGGTATTGTGCCCCTGTTGTATCATCTTCTTGTGGGATTTGTGCATGAACAAACTTCAATTGTTGCTCCCTTCTTGGAACTTGTGTGCCCTTTACTAACTGAAAGCATCTTCTGATTAGAAATACTTGCATGCTTTCAGTATTTTCTAGTCATAAGTTGTTTCTTACTTCTAGCGCACTCTCAATCCTTGATCAAGCAATGCTTTCGTATTCGAAAATATTCTTTCAACATGCTTGCACAATTGTATCTGTTATCACTAAAAGATGCACCTTGACTACATAATGAGCATGGCTAGTGAATCTTTAAAATTGGTTTAATGGATAACTGAGTTGATAGAGTGATGGAGGTATAATAGTATAAATATCAAGCTAGGTTTAAAAATTGAACAGCCGGGAATGTATGAGTATCATGGATATTAATAGGACGGAGATATGAGCATAACTTTGTGAACGAAGTGAAACAGGTTCTGTATTCAAGCATTAAAGATAATTGCATATTAATCAAGAGAATCATGGCATGGATTGATAAGACCACACACAAACAAAATAATGATAACATGTAACACAGTTATTAAAACAGAATAGGCTCATATGATCACAATCATTTCAAAATAGCTATTTGATATTAAGAAAAACAGAATGCATACACGCCCTTGCCTCAGCCCTCGGTTGGAACTCTCTGCCTCCTTTTACATTTTAAATGAGAGTTTAAATAGACAATACAATCCACCATAACTGTAACAAATTGCTACGAGTTTTTATGGAACGAAGACTAACAATTAACTAAAAATAAAGAGATTCTGAAATAGTTGCAAAAGATCAAGAACTGCTAAAAATATTCTGCCATGATATCTGGATCTAATGAAGTCGAATTCCCTTTGAATCTGGAATCTGCTTACTGAACTTCCTCTTTAAAATGCTCTGCCACCTGTCCATTAGATGTCCATCAAAGCCTAAAAACTAGAAATAATCCTTGGTTTGTTGATCCTTTTCTTGATTCTTGAAGATGACGATAAACTTTTGTTGCCATATGTATTGTTATTCATGTCTTGTTATTCAAATGACTTTGCATTTTTATGTGCTGGAAATGGTTCGATCGACTACTAATTCAATGCCTGGAAATATGGAAGAAGTATTTTAATTGCATTCCACATATATTAAATGTTGTTTGAAGACTGCACCGACGCTGAAAATACTCTGTCACTTGAAATTTGTTTTAATTTCATGCAGAGTTTATGCCTTCAAATCTGGAATCTAATACTAAACTAAGCCTGAGTGAATCTTTCAATACTTTATTTTTAATACAGCGTGCTTCCTTTTCTGGCATCCTTGGTAGCAATAATCCTCTCATCCAAGTGTTTTGCTGGCAAATTCATGTTTCCAACCTTAAGACTTCAATTGGTATTCAGTTGATTTATGTTGCAATTTGAATATAAAAGAATGTATCCCAATTGCGCAGCTGGAGATGTGAGACTATGTATTTATACAGTTGTTAGGAAAAAGAGTAAGTGAAGATCACTTTGAGTAAGATATTAGAGTCATGGCTTCGGTGCTTGGGCTTGAAACATATATGTTCAATGGTAAGTGGAGGCTATGACTTTCATGTTGAGTAGAAAATGGATGTGAAATGGACAAAAACCCAATTTTTTAATAATAAACATTTATCCCTTTTTGGAATCCTCGTGATCATGAATGGATGGGTAAAGGAAATAAAGTGAAAACCCCCTTTTTATGTTTGTAAGCCAAACTTAAATTTAAATATAAAATCATTTAAATAATAAGATTAATATAAAATGATTTTATATTTAAAAATAATTATGATTATTTTCCTAATAAAATTGAAGAAAGGAAACCAATACTCTAACCCATATGAGTTAACAGAAGATTTGACGGAGCTAGGTGCATGGATTTGAGGCTTTGACAGAATACTAGTGGACTTTCCAGTAGTGAAAATTGGGGTCCTTTTACACACGGGTTGCGAGAATAAAAATTTTGCTAGGACAAATCTGGTGACAACATCTGGCTCTGGCTAGGGATGGCATGCTCCCTACGAGATGCCAAGAAATAGCATACCATGTGCCTTCTCCTGAAACCATCTCTGACATCTGTACCCTACTACCATTCACTGCTAACCAAAGGATACAACTTGTTTTGCCATGTACAAGCTCTGAAATTACCCTGCTCTGCAAACCAGGGTTTCCCTACAACTGAGAATAAATAGCACCAGTGCTCGACTGGGATGGAGTCATCTATCCAACCAACCTCCGTCACTTATTCAAACAAACTGATAACCCTGTTCCAAAACTTGCAACCCTGCTCATCTAACTGAAATTGCTCACTCCAAACTATACTTGCTGAAAACAAACCTTACACTGCAAACTGAAGGAAATGCTTGAAACATCAAGCTTATTTATTTACAAACTTCAGTCCTAATCATCTACTTCCTTTCGATTAGGTAAAATCATGCTTCCAATGAATCCATACAAATATCTGACTAACTGGTGAAACTTCTGCTTTGGAAATGATGAATAAAGGAACCCATGAAATGCCAAAATGCATTTCAAAAGAACAGAAAAACCAATCTTCATTTGACAAAAACAATCTGACATTTGAACTGCTCAAAGACTCCATATAATCAACAAACAGATCAATGAAGCTATAAGGAATTACCTCTTGCTGATGTTTCAACTGAAGATCAAAATATCTCTGCATATCCTCTTCCTCATAATGGTTGCCACTTTCAGAGACCTGCAAATCTGAACATGGTTGTGGACTGATTTCTTTGCTAATCATAGGTTGTTTGGTATTGTCTGCAAATCCAGGTTGAAGCATGATGAATGCAGGCCTACTGATTTTCAGAGATGGTTGCTCAATGTCTTCTATGGATTTAGGATGGCTGATTTCTACACAATTTTGTTCCTCATCAAAACCTGATTCAAGCATGACAGATATAGGCTCGCCATTTTCTGGAAGTTGTGGCTCAAAAATATTTATTGTAGACTATTCCAAGAACTCATCGGCATTCTTCTTGTTGTTAGTGCTATGGGCACCTGCTAACTAGTAGCAGCAGTTTCAATAGAATTAAACAAGAAACTAATCTAAACAAAACTAATCATGGATCTATGCAAGAATATAAGCAAATATGTAAACATTTAAAAAACAAGAACAAGAAAATATTCAAGAATGAATTTGTATTGAAAAATGGGGGGCAAGCAAGTGCTTGCGATAATACCTTCAATGGTGAAGGTTGATGTTAAGCAACTCCCAAGATGAGTAGCTTCAAGCTCCAAGAGGTCTCCTTCTCCAAGGTTGCTTAAAATGGCCAAAATGCTCAAGGGAGATTTCGGCAGCATGAGGATGAGATAATGGATGGATCTGAAATGAGGAGCCCCTACCACCTTTTTATAGGTTTTGGTGGTGGGGAATACCATTTGTGGTTTTGTGGAAACCAAATGGTATTGACCAACATGGTTTAGGTACTTTTCCCTCCTTTTTCCTCTTTTGAATAAAATTAATATTTTAATTCCCTTTTTAATATTTTTGGGAATTTGGACCCTTTTTGAGGGTTTTTTATGCTTTTCAGGAAAAATAATCTTTTTGAGTGGGAAAAAGGGGTGTACTAAGGTCTTTTGGTGACCTTTTGTTGGTTTCAGAGGCTCAGATGGTGGAAAAGTGGACAAATGGGTCATGTGAATAAGGGAATGAGCTAGTGAGCACTTTTTAGGTGTTAACACATGGATAATGGACTGAATGCCATTGCGCTCTAACATATTAATATCATCATCACTATATTCATCATAAATTGGAGCAGCATGATAAAATTCCAATGGCAAGGATGAATCTTTCTGCATATTATTATCAGTAATATGACTTCCAAAAAGATTCGGAATAGCTCCTGTATCGTAATCATCACTATTAAAAATATCCAGATTGGTACCAAATATATTCAAAGTATTACGATTATCATCTTCAATATCAGAATGTTGAAAAACCTCCTACTGTAAAACAGAATTGGGAAAAGGTACAGTTGTCAACAAATTGTTTTTCTCTTCTTTAACTTTATCATCTTCCTCATCATATACATGAGAACCTTCATAATTCTTTAGAACAGCAAATTCATCTTGAAAATGACTACAATCTTTTTGAGACTGATTAAATTCAAATCCCTCTTCACTGATCCTTTCACTACAAGGAAGATCTTCATGATGAGTATTCAGATGATGATTAAGACTGTGAAAAAGATTATGAGAACATTCCAAACTGTTTCCGTTGATCTCATCATTAAAATCATATTTCTCACAACAATTTTCAAATAAAAACTCATCTGAAAAGTACCTTTTACAGTGGTCATGGAATACTGTGTGGAAATCCTTCAAGGATGAAATGCTGGAAGGAGGTAATGAAAAATACCATTCACGTGCATCACCATCCAATGAATACATGAACATCTTCATGTTGTAGACCTAGCATATCCATGCATTCATGAAACTTAATGAGGTGATGTGCAGGAATGTCTTCTTTCTTTTCTTGGAAGATAGGCAGAAAATCTCCCCAGTCTGACATACTGGGTACTGGATGTGAGAAACCAGGAACTGTAGAAAATTCAAGAGGTACAAACCTCCACAATGGCCGCCATTCGATCATTTGATGGCATTCTGGATCCTCAAACAGTGGAGTCACCTCTGGATTCGTAGGAGTCGCCCGGTGAAGAAATATGTAGTCATATAAGTGCCCACTCCTTGTTCACTGTCAAGAAGAGGATCTGATCAATATCAAACCCTAGGGAAGATAACTTCGTTCCTCTGTCCCTGGCAACGGCCAGAAGATGTTATCACTAAAACATGCACCTTGACTACATAAGGAGCATGACTAGTGAATCTTTAAAATTGGTTTAATGGATAACTTAGTTGATAAAGTGATGGAGGTATAACAGTACAAAGACCAAGCTTGGTTTAAAAATTGAATAGCAAGGAATGTATGAGTATCATGGATATTAATAGGATAGAGCTATGAGCATAACTTTGTGAAAGAAGTGAAACATGTTCTGTATTCAAGCATTGAAGATAATTGCATATTAATCAAGATAATCATGGCATGGATTGATAAGACCACACACAGAAAAAATAATGATAACATGTAACACAATTATTAAAACAGAAAAGGCTCATACGATCACAATCATTTCAAAATAGCTATTTGATATTAAGAAAAACAGAATGCATGCACACCCATGCCTCGGCCCTCGGCTGGAACTCTATGCCTCCTTCTACATTTTAAATGAGAGTTTAAATAGACAATACAATCCACCAGAACTATAACAAATTGCTACGAGTTTTTATGGAACGAAGTCTAACAATTAACTAAAAATAAAGAGATTTTGAAATAGTTGCAAAAGATCATGAACTGCTAAAAATACTCTGCCACGATATCTGGATCTAATGAAGTCGAATTCCCTTTGAATCTGGAATCTGCTTACTGAACTTCCTCTTTAAAATGCTCTGCCACCCGTCCATTAGATGTCCATCAAATCCTAAAAACTAGAAATAATCCTTGGTTTGTTGATCCTTTTCTTGATTCTTGAAGATGATGATAAACTTTTGCTGCCATATGTCTTGTTATTCATATCTTGTTATTCAATTGACTTTGCATTTTTATGTGCTGGAAATGGTTCGATCGACTGCTAATTCAATGCCTGGAAATATGGAAGAAGTCTTTTAATTGCATTCCACATATATTAAATGTTGTTTGAAGACTGCACCGACGCTGAAAATACTCTGTCACTTGAAATTTGCCTTAATTTCATGCAAAGTTTATGCCTTCAAATCTAGAATCTAATACTAAACTGAGCCTGAGTGAATCTTTCAATACTTTATTTTTAATACAGCGTGCTTCCTTTTCCGACATCCTTGCATGGCAATAATCCTCTCATCCAAGTGTTTTTCTAGCAAATTCATGTTTCCATCCTTAAGACTTCAATTGGTATTCAGTTGATTTATGTTGCAATTTGAATATAAAAGAATATATCCCAATTGCGCAGTTGGAGATGTGAGACTATGTATTTATACAGTTGTTATGAAAAAGAGTAAGTGAAGATCACTTTGAGCAAGATATTAGAGTCATGGCTTCGGTGCTTGGGCTTGAAACATGTATGTTCAATGGTAAGTGGAGGCTATGACTTTCACGTTGAGTAGAAAATGGATGTGAAATGGACAAAAACCCAATTTTTTAATAATAAACATTTATCCCTTTTTGCAATCCATGTGATCATGAATGGATGGTTAAAGGAAATAAAGTGAAACCCCCTTTTTATGTTTGTAAGCCAAACTTAAATTTAAATATAAAATCATTTAAGTAATAAGATTAATATAAAATGATTTTCTATTTAAAAATAATTATGATTCTTTTCCTAATAAAATTGAAGAAAGATAACCAATACTCTAACCCATATGAGTTAATAGAAGATTTGACAGAGCTGGGTGCATGGATTTGAGGCTTTGACAGAATACTAGTGGACTTTCTAGTAGTGAAAATCAGGGTCCTTTGACACATGGGCTGCCAGAATAAAAATATTGCTGGGACAGATCTGGTGACAACAATATCTTTGCTTAATAAACTCCTTGGTTGCTTGTGCAGATGTACATTTGTCCAACCAATTATTTGAATGCTACCTTGACTGAGTATGACTTGGTGGACTTAACTTATGCGTTGGTACCTATTGGCACCCGAACATCTCCCCTTGATTTTGTAAAAATAAAAGGGGACCACATTAGAATTTTGTAAATATTTAGGTTTTCGTTTTGCTTTATTTTCATCTTGCTTGATTTGAAGGTGGTTCATGACTTTCTTTATTTTTACTTGATCTTTGCACTACTTATTCTTTTGCTTTGTTTTCATGGTTTTAAGGATTTGGTGATTTTGGTCGTTCAACTCTCTTGATTTCTTGATTGATCATCAACAGTTTCATACCCTTATTTAAACTTGTATGAATTGATTGTATACTTCGGTTTACAAACCCAAAATAAATAAAATAACATTTTCATCTCCTTTACAATTTAGTAAAATTCATTTGAATAATATATAACTTTATTTTACATTCTTTGTGAGTGATTATACATTTTGAGGATACACTACATTTAAACAATCTTTAAGAATACTTAGAATTGCTGTAATGTCCCCATTTTGACCCCCTTTTGTATTAAATCGTAAATGATGTAAATATTGTAATTAATCATGGTGAGGGGCTCAAGGCCAAGGCCCCACCATTGATTTAGCGTTTCATGTATCGGCAATTAAAAATAGATGCCCATGGTTCTTGTGCGAGATGGGCACAATGTATATAAGACATCATGTAATTATGAATTTTCAATGAAAAACCCACAACCGGCTATGCAATGCAACAAAAGAGATGGGGCATGACTCTATAAGGAAAAGGGAGGGAAATTATTCAAACCCTTGAGCCAATGGTGTTAATCCATGTGTTAATGGGGAAACCCATAAAACCACCAAATACCCATTTTGTCTCATGCACCCAATCATTTAATTCTTCCAAGAAATTGGTTAAGGCAGTTAATGTCTTGGGATGGGAGAGGTATGGCAGTCAGATTTTCGTGCATGGGCAAGCTACCAACCTGAAAATCGTATTTTTGGCTTGCTTGGCAAGAAAACCCCCACGAAATGCTACCCAAGGCCATTCCTCATGCATGACGTTCTTCCTCTCACGCAGATTGAGCTCACAGGAAGTTATCCTCACGTTTTTCACCATAACCCTGCGTTTTTCCATGCCCAGGAACTCGTTTTTGGATTGTGCAACAGCTGGGGAAGGAGGGACTCGAATTGGGACTAAGGGAGAGGGCGTTTTTGTCCTGGGGCTTTTTTCTGGAATGGGTTTGGCTTCCCCAGTCAAATTTCCAAAGTGCCAATACGTTTTGAGTCTACCCACGTTTTTCTGAAGTCCAGGAAACCCCATCTCATGCATCCCACTGTTGGAAACGTTTTCTCATGCTCAACAAGTGTAGGTTGCTGTTAGGTGCATCCCTGTTTTGTTTGGAACCCATGAGCAAGAAACTGGAATGGTAGTGGACAGAATTGGCTTGATAAACCTAGTGTAGGGAGTATCCTCTCAAGAAGATTAAGAGGGCTGGCTACTTTTCTATGCACACCCTGAGAGCACTAGAAAGGAAGGTATGGCTTGAGGGACTGTGTGGCAGTGAAGAGAATACTTCCTGGTGTTGGGTGTGTAGGCATTGTGAGTGCCAAGCTAAATGGATCTGGGAGAGGTACCCATAGCTCTGTAGTTGAGCTCACTAGCTTAGCAATTCTTCCTTTCCATCTCCTAGCAGCCTGATAAACCCAATTGTAGATTGGCTTGGCTCATCTTGGTGTATGCTTGGCTATGTGTGAGTCTGCTGTTCCATGGTTCCTTGTAGAGATCATGCCCAGCTCGGGGGTGGCAGTGGTGCTGAGAGATTGAGGAGCACACTGGCCTACGGTTGGGTGGAACGTTGCAGTTGCATAGCCAGTTGCGTGGGACTACTTTTGTATAAGATAAGTATTCTCTTGTGTAAATTTGCAATTACCATTTGATGAATATTTTGAATGTATCATGGATCTGTTAATAAATTTGCTTCCGCTGTGTATTAAAATGATTATGCATTTCCATATGAGCTTGTATAATTCTGCACAGATCTTTATTTCATGGCTGTCACAGAATCTTGAATGTGTGCTAGAGATCAACAACATTTATTTGATTATCGTCGTTTTTCCATAGCATGCACAGATACAGTTCTTTGCATCAATGATTTTAATTCAAACGTTTTGGGGCTAATTTCCCGGATTGAGCACCACGTCCTCCCTATCACGCTGATATGGTAGGAAGGGACACTACATTATGGTATCAGAGCTGCATTGCATCATTGGGCCTCTATGGGCCAAATCTGATAAGCAATTACAAGAAAATTGTTGTCTTATGAGTTTTTGGAAATTTTGGTTTAAGTCCGTTTTTGAAAATTTTTGGTTTAAGACTGTTTCGGAAAGAATTCCCGAATGCCTTTCGCAACTGCGGAAGCATTCGGCGAATCATTCTTAAATTTCGGAAGCGTTCCGAGAATTTTTCGAAAATTTGCGAAGGGAATTTTTTCGGAAGGAATTCCCTTCCGAAATTGCGGAAGGAATTCTCTTCCGAAATTGCGGAAGGATTCCGCGAACCGCTCCGAAACAGCGGAGAAAATTTTTGTAAGTGAAAAAATTTCTAAGTCTCGGCGTCGAACGGAAACTTTTTCGGAAGGAATTCTCTTCCGAAATTGCGGAAGGAATTCTCTTCCGAAATTTCGGAAGGATTCTGCGAATCATTCCGCAATTGCGGAAGCATTTCGCAAGTCGTTCCACAAAAGCATTTCCGAAAAACCGCCTGAAACCCCCGGAAGCATTCCGCGCAACGGCGGAAGCATTCCGCGAACGGCTCCGAAGCTGCGGAAGCCTTCGCCGAATGGCTCCGCAATTGCGGGAGCATTCGCTGAATGGCTTCGCAACTGCGGAAGCCTTCGCCGAATGGCTCCGCAATTGCGCGAGCGTTCGGCAAATCGCCCCGCCATTGCTAAAGCGTTCGGCGAACTGCTCTGCAATTGCGGAAGCCGTCGCCGAAGCACCCCGCAATTGCAGAAGGCTACAGCCAACTGTCCCGCAGTTGCGGGAGCATGCAGTGAACCACCAGTTGCGGAAGCCTCCAAACTATCGCCCCGCCCATTGCGGAAACTTTCAGCCTATCGCTCTGCTAGATGCGGAAGCTTTCAGCCTATCGCCCCGCCCATTGCGGCAGGATTCAATGAACCGCCCCGTGACAGGGGCATTATTTGTAAAAAAAAAAAAAAAAAAAAAAAAAAAAAAAAAAAAAAACGAGGGCACTGCCCTCGACCTGCCCTGGAAGCCACAAGGGGGAAAGCCCCCTTGACCCCCTTTTTCTTTTTTCCCCTCATATGTCATTGTTGTTTGTGATTTGACAAATTGTCAACGTAATGTTTTTCCCACGTGCATGAAGTAATTTGTGAATTCTGAGAATGTAATGCAGCTAACAATTGTTTTGATAAACACATTCCACATAGTCACAGTTACAGCAGGGTATCACTCTAGATAATACAGTCAGAGAGTTTTGGATCTTGGTTGGGCCAAGAAATCAACATTATGGATGATGCACAGGATCCCTATGAACCTGAGACAGATGCCATGGGGGAAAACATACAGGTTGAGAATGCTGAAACAGAATCTAATGGGAGAAGAAATCAAGAGACCCCTCCAGATGTTGCAGCCACCATGAGAAGCCTAAGGGTGGAATTGCAAAGCTGTAGGGAAGATAATGAAAGGATGATTAAAGCTCAGGAAGAGCAAAATCAGTTGAATGCAGCTATGCTACAGAGTCTGACGGACATCCAAAGGCAAATAAAATCTGGGCATCAGATATCAAGTCTAGAAAGGGGTGGGAGTAGCTCTAGAAGAAATTCCCGTAATAGGGCTAGTAGTCCAAGAAGAGTTTCTACAGACAGGACATATAGTCCAGAAATCTCTTCTAATGAATCATCTGATTCGGAAGAATCCATTGAAGGTTCAAGCTCTTCATCTCACATGAGTAAGAGGAAGAAACACTACAAGAACAATTCACATGGGGAATTTAAGAAGGCAAAACCTCCTACATTTGATGGAGAGATAAATTCGGGTCAAGAAGCTGAGGCTTGGCTTCTTGGGATGAGAAAGTATTTCCAAGTCCAAGACTACTCGGGAAATATGAAGGCAAGGGTAGCCATCTTCAACTTTAATGGAAGAGCATCTATATGGTGGGAACACACCAGGCAAGTGAGGAAGATCAACGAAAGGAAGATCGTGTGGAAGCAGTTCAAGAAATACTTCAAGCAGAAGTACCTCTCTGATAGGTACAATGATGATAAGATCAAAGAGTTCCATGAGCTGAGATTGGGACAATCGACCATGGAAGAATATGCAAACAAGTTCTTGGAGCTGCTGAGGTATGTTAAGTATATTCGAGATGATAAGGTCAAAACTCAGCGTTTCCTAAGTGGACTGCCCCAGTCATATAAAGACAGAATTGAGTTTGATGAACCTCGAACTCTAGAGGAGGCCATAAGAAAGGCCAAGTATTGCTTTGATCAAAACAGAAGCAAACCAGAATTCCATAAGGCATGGAAAGATAGGAAAAATGAAAAGTTTGATCAAAGGAAGAAGGGGTTCAAGCCTCCTCAATTCAGGAATCAGCAAAGGCAGCCATCACAGGTTGTGACTAAGCCGACTAGGATGATGGGAGACAAGCCAAGAGATCCAAAGGAGCCAAGAGAACCACTTCAATGCTGGGGTTGTGGAGGAGACCACCTACTTAGGAACTGTCCACATAGGAATGGGAATGCAAATCAAGTTCACAACATCCAAGGAGCTGGAACTGTGGGTCAAGTGGCGAGGACAATCCCTAGAATCTATGCAGCAGTAGAAGACCGCCAAGCAGATCATCATTCAACTGTGGTTGAAGTTGAAGGTAAGATTGCTAAGCAATCTGTTTCTATTTTGATTGATCCTGGATCTACTCACAGTTATGTCACTCCTAGAATTGTTGAGGTTTGTGCTTTCAAGAAATTAAAGCATAGTAAATCTTGGTTAGTTCAACTAGCCACTGGAACCAAGAGAAAAGTTAGCGAAATAGTAGAGAAATGTCCATTAGAGATGGATGGGCTATTCACTTATGCAGATCTGAATATTTTGCCACTTGGTTCCTATGATATTCTCATTGGAATGGATTGGTTAGAAGCACACAGGGTTAAACTTGACTGCTACAATAAGACATTTGAATGCATGGACGAAGAAGGAAACCCGAGGGTTGTAAAAGGCGTTCCAAAGGTGACTTTTGTTAGACAGGTTTCGGCCATGCAGCTGAAGAAGTTCTGTAGGAAGGGATGCCAATTGTATGCAGCCCACATTTTAGAGGCAACAGAGAATGAAACTATGAAATTGGAGGACTATCAGGTATTGCAAGAATTCAGGGATGTTTTTCCTGATGAGATTCCGGAACTCCCTCCAAAGAGAGACATTGACTTTACAATTGAACTTGTGCCAGGAGCGGCACCAGTATCTAAGACACCATACAGGATGAGTACCCCAGAATTGCTAGAATTAAAAATGCAATTACAAGAGTTGCTGGAAAAGAAATATATTAGGCCAAGTGTGTCCCCATGGGGAGCACCTGTTCTATTTGTGAAAAAGAAAGATGGAACACTCAGGTTATGTATTGACTACAGGCAGTTGAACAAAGTCACAGTGAAGAATAAATACCCATTGCCCCGAATTGATGACCTTTTTGATCAAATGAGAGGAGCAAAGGTATTTTCAAAGATTGACTTGAGGTCTGGTTACCATCAGGTAAGAATCAAAGAAGAATATATTCATAAGACAGCCTTTAGAACGAGGTATGGACACTATGAGTTTGTAGTGGTACCATTCGGTCTCACAAATGCACCAGCTACATTCATGTGTCTCATGGATAATGTTTTTAGCAAATATTTGGACAAGTTTGTTCTAGTATTCCTAGACGACATTCTCATCTATTCTAAGAATGAAGAAGAGCATGAAGAACATTTGAGAATGACAATGCAATTACTAAGGGAGCATAAGCTGTATGAAAAGTTGAGCAAATGTGACTTCTATAAAGATAGAATTCATTATTTGGGTCACATCATCTCTGACGAAGGAATATTTGTAGACCCTGAGAAGATTGAAGCCATTATGAATTGGCCAACTCCAAGGAATGTGACTGATGTGAGATCTTTTATGGGCCTTGCTGGTTACTACAGGAGGTTTATCGAAGGATTCTCCAAGGTTGCAAACCCGATCACTTCTTTGCAAAAGAAGGGGGTAAAGTTTGAATGGTCACCAAGATGTGAGGAAAGTTTTCAGCAGTTGAAGAATCTCCTTACAAGTGCACCAATTTTGAAAATTGCAGATCCGGAAAAAGACTTTGTGGTGTGTACAGACGCATGCAATCAAGGACTTGGAGGAGTTCTTATGCAAGACAACCACGTGATATGCTATGAGTCAAGAAAGTTGAAGGAGCATGAGAAGAACTATGCTACTCATGATATAGAACTTGCAGCCATAGTACATGCTTTAAAGATGTGGAGGCATTACTTAATGGGAAGGAAATTTGAGTTAAGGACAGACCATTGTGGTCTGAAATACTTGTTTGATCAGCCAACTTTAAATGCTAGGCAAGCTAGATGGTTGGAATTTTTGTGTGAATTTGATTTCGAAATCAAGCACATAAAAGGGAAAGAAAACAAGGTGGCTGATGCACTCAGCAGGAAGGTATGTGAAATGCATGTGGCAGCGCTTAGTACTTGCCAACCAGGTTTGAGGCAGCAGATTGTTAACCATATGGTTGAGGATAAAGTGTATGAGAAGATAAAGGGCAAATTGCAGCAGCAAAACCTTGAAAAGAAGTATGAGGGCTATCATTTGGAAGAAGGAGGACTTCTTACTTACAAGAATAGAGTCTATGTTCCAAATGCGGCAAATTTAAGGAGAATTGTTATGGATGAAATCCATAAAGCTCCATACTCTGGTCACCCAGGATATCAGAAAACAATTGCTACAGCAAGGAAATATTATTTCTGGCCAGGCATGAAGAAGGATGTTGCTGAATACATTTCTAAGTGCATGGAATGTCAACAGGTGAAGAGTGAACACCAACATCCAGCAGGTTTATTGCTTCCAGTGCCAATTCCAGAATGGAAATGGGAAGTAATATCCATGGATTTTATTACAGGATTGCCAATGACTAAGAGACAACATGATTCCATCATGGTTGTGGTGGACAAGTTAACGAAGGCAGCACATTTTATACCGGTTAAGTCCACACATAAAGCCGATGCCATTGCAAATATTTTCATGAAGGAAATTTTTAGATTACATGGGCTACCTAAGGTAATAATTTCGGACAGGGATACCAAGTTCACTTCCAATTTTTGGAAAGGGCTCTTTGCAGATTTGGGTACACAGCTAAGCTTTAGTACCGCATACCATCCTCAAACAGACAGGCAAACCAAAAGAGTAAATAGGGTGCTTGAAGACATGCTCCGTATGTATGTAATGGACAAACCATCCAAGTGGGAGGATTATCTACACTTGGTAGAATTTGCATATAACAATGGGAAACAAGCATCATTGGGAATGAGTCCTTATGAGGCTTTGTATGGCAGAAGGTGTAGGACACCAGTGACTTGGGACAATCCAGTGAACAGAATTGTACTTGGGCCAGAATTGCTTAAGGAAATGGAACAAGAGGTTGCGAAGATCCGGCAAAATTTAAAAGCAGCACAGGATAGACAGAAAAGCTATGCAGATAAGCATAGAGTGCATAGGGAATTCAATGTTGGGGATCATGTATATCTTAGAGTGAGATCAAGGAAGAGTTCCTTGAAGCTTGGGAGTTGTGCCAAGCTATCACCTAGATATTGTGGGCCATTTGAAGTGCTCGAAAGAATAGGACCAGTTGCATATAGACTTGCATTGCCTGCTAGCACTAAAGCTCATAATGTTTTTCATGTCTCTTTGCTTAAGAAATATGTACATGATCCTAACCATGTGATTAATTGGGATGTGATCCAGGTGGAACCCGAGGGATAATTCCAAACCGATCCATTGCGCATCCTAGACAAGAAAGTAACATTGCTCCGGAACCGAGCCATCGGACAGGTAAAGGTGCAATGGAAGCACTACGGTCCCGATGAGGCTACATGGGAGCTGGAGGATGCCATGAGGGTGGCATATCCATTTTTGTTCAATTCTGATGAGCACTGAGGACAGTGCTACTGTAAGGGGAGGGGAATGTAATGTCCCCATTTTGACCCCCTTTTGTATTAAATCGTAAATGATGTAAATATTGTAATTAATCATGGTGAGGGGCTCAAGGCCAAGGCCCCACCATTGATTTAGCGTTTCATGTATCGGCAATTAAAAATAGATGCCCATGGTTCTTGTGCGAGATGGGCACAATGTATATAAGACATCATGTAATTATGAATTTTCAATGAAAAACCCACAACCGGCTATGCAATGCAACAAAAGAGATGGGGCATGACTCTACAAGGAAAAGGGAGGGAAATTATTCAAACCCTTGAGCCAATGGTGTTAATCCATGTGTCAATGGGGAAACCCATAAAACCACCAACTACCCATTTTGTCTCATGCACCCAATCATTTAATTCTTCCAATAAATTGGTTAAGGCAGTTAATGTCTTGGGATGGGAGAGGTATGGCAGTTAGATTTTCGTGCATGGGCAAGCTACCAACCTGAAAATCGTATTTTTGGCTTGCTTGGCAAGAAAACCCCCACGAAATGCTACCCAAGGCCATTCCTCATGCATGACGTTCTTCCTCTCACGCAGATTGAGCTCACAGGAAGTTATCCTCACGTTTTTCACCATAACCCTGCGTTTTTCCATGCCCAGGAACTCGTTTTTGGATTGTGCAACTGCTGGGGAAGGAGGGACGTGAATTGGGACTGAGGGAGAGGGCGTTTTTGTCCTGGGGCATTTTTCTGGAATGGGTTTGGCTTCCCCAGTCGAATTTCCAAAGTGCCAATACGTTTTGAGTCTACCCACGTTTTTCTGAAGTCCAGGAAACCCCATCTCATGCATCCTACTGTTGGAAACGTTTTCTCATGCTCAACAAGTGTAGGTTGCTGTTAGGTGCATCCCTGTTTTGTTTGGAACCCATGAGCAAGAAACTGGAATGGTAGTGGACAGAATTGGCTTGATAAACCTAGTGTAGGGAGTATCCTCTCAAGAAGATTAAGAGGGCTGGCTACTTTTCTATGCACACCCTGAGAGCACTAGAAAGGAAGGTATCGCTTGAGGGACTGTGTGGCAGTGAAGAGAATACTTCCTGGTGTTGGGTGTGTAGGCATTGTGAGTGCCAAGCTAAATGGATCTGGGAGAGGTACTCATAGCTCTGTAGTTGAGCTCACTAGCTTAGCAATTCTTCATTTCCATCTCCTAGCAGCCTGATAAACCCAATTGTAGATTGGCTTGGCTCATCTTGGTGTATGCTTGGCTATGTGTGAGTCTGCTATTCCCTGGTTCCTTGTAGAGATCATGCCCATCTCGGGGGTGGCAGTGGTGCTGAGAGATTGAGGAGCACACTGGCCTACGGTTTGTTGGAACGTTGCAGTTGCATAGCCAGTTGCGTGGGACTACTTTTGTATAAGATAAGTATTCTCTTGTGTAAATTTGCAATTACCATTTGATGAATATTTTGAATGTATCATGGATCTGTTAATAAATTTGCTTCCGCTGTGTATTAAAATGATTATGCATTTCCATATGATCTTGTATAATTCTGCACAGATCTTTATTTCATGGCTGTCACAGAATCTTAAATGTGTGCTAGAGATCAACAGCATTTATTTGATTACCGTCGTTTTTCCATAGCATGCACAGATACAGTTCTTTGCATCAATGATTTTAATTCAAACGTTTTGGGGCTAATTGCCCGAATTGAGTACCACGTCCTCCCTATCACGCTGATATAGTAGGAGGGGACACTACAATTGCATCAATATTAAAATAAATACAATGTAATCACAAGGAATTTAGAAAGCTTTACCTAAAATATACTCTAACTTTAAGAATTCATCATGTATACTTTTCAAAGGAATTCCTTACCTTTACCATTGTAATCCTTTATTATTATTTATAAATATTTTAATGGTATTTGAAGGAGTATTAATGGATGGAATGGGGTTGATTAGGCAATTAAAAATAAATTAAAATGTGACATACACCAAGACAAACATGTTGCAACTTTATTTTTGCAAAAATATAAAACTACACGTATTAAGAGATGGAATCCTTCGACTTTAGAGATTTAGCTAAAAAAATGAAATATTGGAACAATTTAAGTGCACTTGGATTAATGAGTGAAATAGCCAATTGTAAGCTTATATTTCAATTAAAATATTTTTTAAGGATGAAACGTGTAGTTTTGTTTTCCATTAGAATATGTGATAAACGTTGAATTTGAATAATATCTTGAATGAACCAGACAAGTTTTTAGGGTAATTTAAAATGTATTTTGCATACAAGCGTTTGATTTTATGCATTCAACGCAAGTCTGAAGTTGGAATTCCAAGAATGAAGTGATAGGCCACCTCACCAAATGACCATATTAAATGAAGAGATCAACCAAACGCATGAGATGGATGGCATCTCGAGGAATTGAAGAAGATTATGGAACTCTTTATGGAAGCAGTTTACCTCGTCCAGGGTTTAAAATTGAACCCGTCACAGCTCGTCAAAGGGGTTCTAGCACGTCTCAAAAGTGCATCGAAAAAAATGGACGTAAAAAAAAAAATTAATTTTAATTTTTGACATTTTAATTAAAAATTGCATATTTAGATTAAAACTTCATTAAAAGGGCGGTTTTACAAACTGCCCATCAAATATTAAATTTGGCTATGAGTATTAACCTACTACGCCATGGATACGAATGTATGCACAGACTCCACGCGACCTGGTTCTTTGATCGATGGACACGTCCACTAGTAAGGACGACTGCCAACTTGCAAAGGTACCTGGAGTTGTTGGCATTTAAGGAAGAGCCATATATTAATTAAATGTATTAAGTTCACAGGTGTCCGTGAAAGTTAGCAGAAGCAGAAAGTCCTCCCGAGTCTGCTACAGGGAAACCGGGCTAGATTTGCATTTAGCTCAAAAACAAAAAATTGCTCATAAAGAGCTAAAAAATGAAAAAGACCAAAAGAAAAGAGTCCTCTAAATAGGAGCATAACAATCTTCCCATTGCTAACAACAGGTCCCAAATCATCAGTATTCCATTGCCAGTTCGCTGCTTATATCTAATTTCCATGGGTGAGCCACACTACGGTCTTCATCCATGGGTGAGCCACACTACAGTCTTCATCTCCTCCTCGAGGGAATACACTGAATAAACCAGCCAATCTGCAAGAAATAGCTGCATGAAACCATTGTAGACGATTTTGAATTGGAAAGGGCCATTGTCTTCATAGGTCGGGCACCACCGCCAACTGTGTCGTCGGCCACAAGGGAAGGGCAATACAACCCAACATTAACGGCTCCACCACATAAAACCGTCGCACCACATCACTGCCAAGTGCCAAGCCAACCACTGTCTTGTCTGTAAAACATCCCGCCTCTGTAGATGTCGTCACCGCCGCAAACGAGCCATAAAAATACGCATCATAACAGGTTGTCGTGTATGGAGACTAGTCATTAGAGACTCGGGAGAAACATATGGAGACTGGTCATTAGAGAGGTGTCGGTGAAAGTTGGCAGTAGCAGAAAGTCCTCCAACATGCCAAAGCTTTGCTTACCGACTTTTCTATCAATGGAGGGTTACGAATAAATTGTGTGTCTTGTCTTGAGGGACACAGATGATTGAAGATTGGGTTTTGCTTCATGTGTAAGGATCTGGAAATGCTGATCACATTTTCAACAATTTCGACAGCTCTCTGGACTGGACTTTTTAGGCTATAATCTCTCTGCTCTCGAGTCTCTCCCTTTTCATATTGCGGTTTTTAAGGATGGCTTTATAGAAGAATCCAAAACTGTCTAACCCCAGCTGAATAATAAAATATGATGTTCCATAATAGCCAAGGACCCGGGATACGAAGTTGCAACATTTTTTAATCATGCTGAGCCATTTTTTATTTGCGGGATTTTGAGTTGCAGCATTTTTTTGAAGGGTTTATTTTATGGAATCAGTTTTTTTTTGCTAAGGAAGGATGTAGACTAGAGCACGTTGCTATGCTTTAGAATCTGCAATAGTGGATAAATGTAAGCGATTAAAATGAAATGGCCTCTTTTGATGACATTCTGGATGACCTGCTGATTTCTGTCCACATATGGATTCAAGGTAGACTGTTATCTCACTTCTCTTTTTTCCTATTTTTTTCGGTGTTGAAATCAGTGTTTGAAAAGTTCTATTTCTTTTTTTTTCAGTATTGAAATTAGTATTTGAAAAGTTCTATTTCTCTTTTTTCCTTTTTTTTTTCAGTGTTGAAATCAGTATTTGAAAAGTTCTATTCCATAAATAAATCTATTTTTAGGAAAGTAGTATCATGTAATTGCACTTGGATTTATCGATTTTTTAGTTGAAAAAATTGATTAAAAATGTAATATTTTATTTACCAATTTTTTTATGAAATGCCAAGTTTATTTATTATTGTCAATTGAAGTGTAATTTTTTAAAAAAAATTTCATCGTAGAAGGTCTACATTAATATATACCCTTCTATTTGAAATTAAGACCAGCCCTTCAAATTTGATCCCTGCTTGTCAAGATGATAAAGGAGATTCACCAGAAAAAAAAGGAGGAACCCGAGACAGTCACCGTATTGTTTGAATTGAATTACACTTTCCATCCATTTATAACCAAAAAATAATAAATGAGCTTTATCCAAAATGGATCAAGTAAAGTGAAATAGCCAACGAAACCATCGAAGCATTTGTAATTTTGCAAGAATGACAAGTTTCATCTTAGATTAGTTTTTATTGGATTTCATATTAGTTAGATTATATTTTAATTGTATTTTAATCATTCATATCATTAGTTCACGAGACTCTCATTTCGAGAGCAAATCCAAAAGGCAGCGGGGCCTTTGTTCCCACGATATTTAGTCATCCCAAACACACCGAGAGTTGTTTTAAGCGCTTTGTATGGACTATTTCTCCTTGTTGGCCATAGTGAGAAAATCTGGCCAACAGTACCACATGTAGTAGGATACATTTCTTATGTGCTTCTTTGAACTAGATCTGCATGATGTTCCTTCCTTATGTGCTTCTTCATACGTCTGATCATGCATGATGTATCATTAGACACAGATCTTCAAACTGGATGCAACTTCTAGATATACTTCTTCACACTAGCATCCATGTCCTTCACCATCTTGCACATATACTTCTTAAAAGTGGCTTCCATATACTTCTTTAAGCTGGCATAGGAATGTTGTATCCACTTTGAAATCAGTTTACATCAATGACTCAAACTAAATCAATTGACATCCTCTTTGACATTAGTTGACATCAATGACAACCAAAGTTCAACAATCTCCCCATTTGGCATTGATGTCAACACATTATGAAGTTATGTATGATCTTCTTTGAACTATATGATTTATCTGTACTTAGCACAGTGCTCCCCCTGTGTATGTGCTCCACCCGAGTTATTTTGGATTCTAACTTATGCGCTAACCATATTTAGAATCATCTTCATGGAAATTCTCTAGGTGATCTAATTCACAGTCTTTCATGTTTGTTGGAGCTTCATGCTATCTCTTCAATTATCTTCGTGTTGGTTCTTATGTGCTGATGTACATCCATATTCATGCATTACTCCCATTTGTTCTGTCAACTTCATGTATTTCTCCTCGTTTGACATCAATGGAAAAGAGGTGCCATTACTTGTGCAATGTAGGTCCTCTTTTTGTTTTATTTTGTGTCGGCCTCTACCTCAACTGTTTTCAGGGATAACTCCCCCTGACATCATGCTTTATTTCTCTTTGTTGAGATTTGCTTCCTATGTTCTTGTAACCTCCCCAGTCACCTCGGTGACCTTTAGAGGCGATGGGGGATAACCTTGAAACAACCTGCTAATTTTGTTTTCTTCCAAACTATGCACTTTCGCATAGCTGCAAGAAATTCAGTCTGCAATCCACGATCCGCAAGCTACAAGTCGAAAGTCGGAATTTGGCATCCCAACGCACCACTTCAAGAATTACACCTCTAACTTACACAATCCGCGATGCGAGGGTCAGATCGTCAGAACACCCAATTATCTGCTTCACCGAATCATGCCTTCGACTTCCGCAATCCACGATGTGGGAGTCGAAAGTCAAAGCTCCAAAATCCTTAGCTTTGCAAAATCATGCCTCTGTGATAATCTGCAGGGATATAGCAACTGTAACAAACTCACAATCTAACTCTCAAGATTATTTGCAAAGAAGAAGAGGCATGTATTCAATAATCACTCATAAACACAGAATAATGGACAATGTCAATATTATACAATGAATAATGAATGTAGAGAATGTGTTACAATAATCAATGATGAGGCATCATATAGGATTCGAATTAGCCAAGTAGGGCATTCGAATTATGAGCTCAAAGTCTAGCATGAATAACTACGGAGACATCAACTAGTCAGCAGTATCAGTCATGAGTGGTAAGAGTCAGTGAAGTGTGTCTAATTGAGTCTAATAGAACTAACTAATCATAAATCAAGGAATGGAGACTCTAAGTGGAGTGCATGAGGATGTCTAACTCAAAGTCTAGCTTAGATAACAATGGAGACATCATCCAGTCAATAGTATCAGTCATAAATGGTAATAGTCAGTCAAGTGTGTCTAACTGAGTCTAATAGAACCATCTAGGCATAAATCAAGGAATGGAGACTCCAAGGGGGGTGCATGAGGTTGTCAAATAGTCAAGTGGAACTCCAGAACTAGCTAACTAGGAGCTACAAGTAGTCAGCATGAGAAATCAGTGGAAGAACTACTCAATCAATGCCCTAACTGAGTGATAACTGATGGTAGGTGAGTAAGGGCTCTCTAACTGACAGTGGTAGGTGAGAAAAGCGCACTTGCTAAGCAGATAAGTCAAGGAGGGCGCATTAGGTAGGTATGAAGCCAAGTGAGGGCTAAAGACAAGCTCTAGAGAGCTAGAAACAAGCTCTAGGTGCTCGGGAGACAACCATGATGATGACTGGATGCATGTAGTTGCATGCAAATGCATGCAAGCATGCAAACTACAAAAATGATGGTGTGAATATTCCAACACCCCCCACAAGCTATACTATGAGGAGATAACTGAAATAAAAAATAGGACTCTGGTGACTAAGACCAAAGGTCACCCCGTACAATCAATCTAAATAAACTAAGTGAGGAAAGAGGGAAAACCCAGTGGGAAGAAAGCCATCCTTCAAAATAGACCGAAGGATACTAATGAAGCATATCATCTCTCACCCCTAAAGGAGGTAAGTGTCCGTCTTTCTCAAAGAAGAATCGATAGTTCCGAAATGGATCAGGAATTTCACAAGGATGAATCCTTACATGTGAAAACTCTGATCTGGTAGATTGGGGAGCAGTGGTTTCCCATCGAAGAAGAGGATCAGTAAAGAAAGAAGGATGAAACTTCCCATGTTGAAACTCTGATCTGGCTGATCTGGGAGTAGTGGATTCTCATCGAGGAGGAGGCCAACCAGGTGAGAGATCTTCAGGTTCTTGTGGATATGGATCTCCCATTCTATCATATTCATCATTAGTTGCTAGAGATTCAGGTTCTTGTGGATCTGGGTTTAGCATTCAGTCATCACCATCTCCATCTGAAATATCATGTGAAGATGCATCATTACATCCAAACTCTGAATTTGAAATCTTATGAGGAGGAGCAAGTAAAACTGGCTCATCATCACATGCAAACTCTAAATTTGAAATGTCAAGTAAAACTGGCTCATCATCATGTGTAAACTCTGAATCTGAAATCTCATGAGGAGAAGCAAGTAAAACTGGCTCATGCTCATCATCACTCGAAGGAGGAACATATCCAAAAATATTGATGTCATGAAACTATTCCAGAATATGCATGTAGTCCTTTTCTGAACCAATAGAAGAGCTGGAATTAGATGATGATGGATCTTCATTAAGACCAAGGGAGGATGCAGTAGTGGATGCCCGTGTTGAAATAGGAGTTGGACCAATAGGTGTTGGATCTTCAGGTTCTTGTGGATCTGGATCTATCATTCGCACTTCTTCAAGAGTCCTCTTTTTCTTAATCTCTTTTGGTGTATCCTTTCCTTTTAGGAAACTTTTGAAAGTGCCATGAGCAAACTTGCCACTTAGGAGACCATCAACCATAGTATGAGCTAGCTTGTAGTTGAGATGAGATAGTCTACTCTCTTCATGAGTATGAGAGCGAAGAGCAGACTCCTTTGAGAGAGGTAAGAAGTGTGAAAAATCATAGAGTTTTGTCTCTTGATTTGCAACTCCTTTTGCAATGACTTCCCCTGAAATCATGTGTTGTATCTCGACTTCATATGGAGTAAAGATCACTCTTTTGGGCTCTCCGGTGTGAGTCAATTGAAATACTAAAAGGACATTAGCTGCAAGAGAGGGAACATAAAGCACATTAGAAAAGTGACCATGATCAAGATCAATTCTTCCAATTCCCTGATAGGATATTTCTGAATCATTTCCCAAACTGATGGAAGGGCCAATATAGCTTTCGAAGCTAGAGAAGAGATCTTTGGAGGAAGCCATATGGCTTGATGCTCCTGAATATATGATGAAAGAAGAACCAGTTGATGCATTTTCTATGAGAGCATTACATCTTTCTTTGCCTTCGAATCTAGAAGATTAAGTATCATGATCTTTCTTCCTTGCACATGTTGGTACAGGAAGATTGTTCTTCTCCAATAATTGAGCCATCAAATCTATAGTCTTCCTCATGCAAGAACTCTCAGGATGGAAACCTCTAAGATGATAGGTGCACTTGGTATTTCCCTTCTGAGAATGCTTGGTCTTCCTTGAGTTTGAAACCCCATTAGACTGATATGGAGTATCTGTATGCTTTGTATCATCAAATCTCTTGTTAGAAATGTTTTGCTTACCTTTACCATTTGCTCTCTCTGCAACTGTAAGGGTTGAATCCAATTTGGGTTTGATCATTCCCATAGAGATCAACTTCTCTTCCTCTTGAGTAAGAGATTGGGTGAAATCATCAAATGAGGGAAACTTCCATCTTGGAATGGACAACCTAGTTGACTAGAAAGTAGAGACAAAAACTGAGAAGTTTTCCCCCAACTTTGAGAGAATGGCAAGTATAAGTTGTTTGTCTTCTTTCACTATCTCATATCTTTTCAATTGTGATATCAAGCTTTTGAACTTGGTGAGGAAGGAATTGATAGATTCGAAATTGTCAGGCCTCAAACATATGAGCTCATTCTCCAATTTGTGTCCTTGCATATAATATTTCTATCCAAAAAGGGATTCGAGCTTGTCCCAAACCTATTTAGGAGATGTAAGATCGATGACATGGAAGTGAAGATCATCAAAAATTGAGAGAAGGAGGAGACCAACCACTTCATCAAGCCTGTCCAAGTACTTGGAATTTTCAACTGCATTGAGAGGTTCTACCATCGTTCCATTGAGTATTCGGGTGAAGCTCTTTGATCTCATGAAAAGAGTCATTTTGGCTTTCCACTCAACATAGTTGGAAGATGTAAGCTTTAGATCCATCTGAAATAGAGAAAGTCGAATAGTTGAAGAAGATTCTGAATGGGTGAATAAACCTGCAAAACAAGAGAATTTTTGTTGATTGAGAATGCTACACTTTGACTGAACACTACCTTAAGGACACTTGGCACATAGACTAAGTCCTTCACACCTAGCTAGACCTCACTAGATTTCTCCAATGAATTCAAGTAATAGCACCAGGATTTGATGTGGAAACTTAGAGGCTTCTAGTGCACAAGTGAAAACATAGCTGCTTAAAGAAATGTTGCAACTGCTGCAATGGCTGCAATTCGAATAGTTGCTTACTGCTCTGATACCATGTGATAATCTGCAAGGATCTAGCAACTGTAACAAAATCATAATCTAACTCTCAAGATTATTTGCAAAGAAGAAGAAGCATGCATTCAATAATCACTCATAAACACATAATAATGGACAATGTCAATATCATACAATGAATAATGAATGTAGAGAATGTGTTACAATAATCAATGATGAGGCATCATATAGGATTCGAATTAGCCAAGTAGGGCATTCGAATTTTGAGCTCAAAATCTAGCATGAATAACTACGGAGACATCAACTAGTCAGCAGTATCAGTCATGAGTGGTAAGAGTCAGTCAAGTGTGTCTAACTGAGTCTAACAGAACTAACTAACCATAAATCAAGGAATGGAGACTCTAAGTGGAGTGCATGAGGCTGTCTAACTCAAAGTCTAGCTTGGATAACAATGGAGACATCATCTAGTCAATAGTATCAGTCATAAATGGTAATAGTCAGTCAACTGTTTCTAACTGATTCTAACAGAACCATCTAGGCATAAATCAGGGAATGGAGACTCCAAGGCGGTTGCATGAGGCTGTCAAATAGTCAAGTGGAACTCTAGAACTAGCTAAATAGGAGCTACAAGTAGTGAGCATGAGTAATCAGTGGAAGAAACTCAATCAATGCCCTAACTGAGTGATAACTGATGGTAGGTGAGTAAGGGCGCTCTAACTGAAAGTGGTATGTGAGAAAGGAGCACTTGCTAAGGATATAAGTCAAGGAGGGTGCATTAGGTAGGTAGGAAACCAAGTGAGGGATAAAGACAGGCTCTGGAGAGCTAGAAACAAGCTCTAGGTGCTAGGGAAACAACCATGATGATGACAGGATGCATGCAACGTGCAGTTTTCCATGCAAGCATGCAAAATATAAAAATGATGGTGTGAATATTCTAACAGCCTCCGACTTCCATGATCCGCGATGTGGGAGTCAGAAGTCGGAACCCCAAATGTACAACTCCAGAGAATTTACCTCTCCGAATTCCGCAATCTGCGATCCGCCTTGGAGTCAAAAATTCAGAATGCCAAATTCTCTGCTTCGGGCAAATTACACCTTTGAATTTCACAATCCACGATCCAACTTGCGGGAGTCAGAAAGTCAGAACACCAAATTCTTTGCTACGGGAAAATTACACCTCTGACATCTGCACTCTGCAATTCGGCTTACTGGAGTCGAAAGTCGGAATTCCAAATTCCCAACTCCGGGAAAATTACCTCTCTAACTTTCGCACTTTGCAATCCAGCTTGCGGGAGTCGAAAGTTAGAACGTCAAATTCCCAACTTTGGGAAATTACCTCTCTGAATTCCACACTTTGCAATCCGACTTGCGGGAGTTGGAAGTCGCGACACCAACATGCCTCACTGATAAATCACACCTCCGACTTCTGAAATACGCAATCCGCACTGCGGGTTCGGAAAGTCAGAAGTCGACCATATACCCCTGTTACTGCCAACTTCTCATGTTGATAACTTCCTCATCCTATGTCTATTTTTGGAAAACTTGGTACCGTTGGAAATCTCTTGGGGAGCCCCATGCACCTGTATGATCTTATGCCACACCTAAGAACCTTGATCTTGTCCTTCTTCCAATCAAAGTGTTTCCCTAAACCTCATCCAGACTCCTTTACCTCTCTGTAAAGAGCTCTGATCCACTTTGCCATGTCCCCTCCCTTCATCTGACCCATAGAGGGAACATGAACACAACAGAGGGGTGTCTATTTCTCCCCAAAGCCCTGATTGAACATTCTGAGCATTATGGTCCTTTACAACACTTATCCCTACTCATCAATGAACAGATTCATATAAATGAAATCACATGGGTGCATATGCATACTCAAATAAGAACAGTGGAATGAAACCTTATCCACACACATATCTATCATGCATTCAACATATCAATGATAGTCATCAATAATTAAACCATTGCAGAAGTAACACACATAGAATATTAATATTCAAGGTGAAATCACCAAGCAACCGGCTATGGATTGAAACGTTCCAACCCAACCATAGGTCTCTTCCCAGCATGTATTCTTTCAGCACTTAGAGACAACCCCCGAGCTAGGGTTGTGTATACATTAAGGAGGAACTAACAGGCTCACTCACAGCCTTAGGCATAGTCATTCAGGGTCATCCATCACACAGTTGGCTCTGCCAAGCAAGTGGGGAGACAAGGTAGTAGGTTTCTAAGCCAATAATCTCAACCACACAGCTACAGGAATATCTAGTTGGATTCAGATAGTCCAGGCACCCCCATCACCTCCACTCTTAGCCTAAGTAAGGTCCCCTTATCTACTGTACAGTCCTTTGGGCGCCCCTTCCCTCAGGGCATACGTGGGAAGGTTTGGTTGGTCCTGACTGCTAAACCAAGGATGAATGAGATTTCACTGGCTCTGCCATGAAGTCTAAACACCCAGGTCTCTTTCCCACTACGATATACTCTTGTATCTCCTCAGAGTTGCGGCCTAAAGGCTCTATTCCACAACTGGATTTTCGGGATTCCAAATCAGGGTTCTCCTATGAATTTCTAGGCGTCTCACACTCTCAAATTTTCCCCAGGGTTTAGTTCGATGGATCCCCCGATCAGATTTCACTTCTCACACGAATTTCTAGGCGAATTGGCACTTCCAAACACGGCTTCATCCCAAGTCACGATTTGTTGGTTCTACCTCCCTATTGGGCCTGTGTCCTCCATGAAAAATCCTCCTAGATGGTCAACCATGGAATGGGGATGAGGGAAATGAATTCCCATGATATGGAGTAGCTTATGGGACAAGCTAAACAGAGCACATACCTTGCTTTACGAATTTCAAGGCTTCACATACTTCATCACTCTCATGGACTGATTTCTCACCCACCTCCTTACAACAGAAATAAATGACATCTAGGACAGTCAAAGATGGGTTCTCAAGGTGACATATGGAAACCTAAGGTTTAATCCCACAACCCCCTCACTTATCCCTAGTGGATACACATATCCCCCTCATTTAGTTGCATCCATAGCTATCCCCTTGGTATTTTATTTGCATTACAATTATTTACATCGTTTTTACAATTTCCCCCCTGGCTTACTAGCACATGGATGACACAACATAAAATATCAGCCCTTCAAGGATGAGCATTCACTAGCGGGGCCTTGTCCTTGAGCTCCATGCTAGGAATCATACATCACATATATACAATGTTTACATTACAATCCAATACATCTGAAGGATCAATATGGGGGTATTACAATTCCCTCCCCCTTAGAATAACATTGTCCTTGGTGTTCCAATACTTAGGAATACATACACATTGTTTAAACATCAAAATTCACAAAATGTGGTAGGTATGTCCTGCATTTCATCCTTTACTCTGATTTTTCAGGACCAAGTCCTTTGGCTTGTACAAGATGCTCCTGTTGGCTTTGACCTTCCAGCTCCACATGTGGGAATTGCTCCACAACAGTCCCTTCCTTTCCCTAACCTTCCAGATGATCCACAAGTATGTAAAATTTATGGCTACAATTCTTCTTGCTATCCTTTATGCTGTTCATAGCTTCCAGAGTTCCTTTTACCCCATTTTGGAGACAAATATAGCCCTGCAAAACCTTGTGGTTCATCTAATTCTATTGCTTTTGTAGCTTGAGCACTTCCTCCCTATTTTCTTGGGTCTTGGCAATTGTTTAAAGAATATTTGCAGCCAACCCAAATAGCTTTTGGTCTGCTTCCCTGGTCAATGTGCACAGCTGCCCACACTTTGCTTACTAGCAACACTTGCCTTGTAACAACTGCAACGAATTGGTTTAATTTTCATCTGTGAAATTCATCATTGCAAATCTTATTAGGCCAAGCATAACATAAGCATTAAGATCAGTCAATTACTTGCCCAATTGACATGGAAAGTTCATGCTTTATCCATGAGGCTTCCACACATTTCATGCTTGTCCAACATACAAATGAACTCATTCATGTTCATCATTTCACAGGAAATTAACTAATTCAGCATGCACACTTTATTCAAAGCAAAAAAAACACAGTCAACTTTCAACCATAACATGCATTCAACAATTTTCGATTTCTAAAATGCATCAATCAAAAAGGAAAGATAAGAGTAAGAGTTTCCCCCTCTTAATCTTGTTCCAATCCGGAGCCCCTCCACAACTGTGGTTCCATGCTCCTTGGTCTCTTTCACTTCAAATGTGAATGGTTGAATCGCATTTTTCCTGTTTTGGTGATGACACTTGGTGTCTAAGGTCTGTCCGAGGCTTCTCAACTATGGAGCCCCTCCCCATGGTTGCCTACAGAATCTTTGGCTTATAGGACCCACAAAATTCCGCTAGCACCATTTTCCAGTGCTACTCATACAGATCTTTCTAGAGAAGTCACATGTCCACATGCATCCTTAGGATTCCCTCAAGGTCCTTGCATCCAACAATGCCTACACTCAAACATTGAGTCAATTCACATGTCAAGTTCATTTTCATAGGATTTATCTCTAAACAAGATTTTTAAAATCATATCCAAATCATATACACACGTATATTCATATTAAGTAAGCAAAAAGATGCAAGATAAACCAAATACTCATTAGGAAAATTTTGAGGTCTAAAATGGGCCTCATAAGAGATATAATAGAATATTACGAGTTAGGCATTTTGTAGGGGAGGTATATTTACAACTCATATTTTACACTATAACCAATGTAACTATGATTAAGTTATATTGAAAAGATGTTTAAAACAAAATCAATAAAAAAATATATTGAAAAGATATCTAAAATAAAATCAATAAAAATACTTTCTTTAATGTAACTAAAAGTAAAAATACTTTTGAAGACATAAATTGATGTTGCATATAATATGATGAATGTACTTATAAAGTTAATCACTCATAAACTAAAATAAAATATATTAATTTTGAATTTTGAAATATAGTTTATTCAATATTCAAAATATGTTTTAAAATTTATATATTTTGAATTTTACATATAAATTAAATTTATATAAATAAATTTCATTTATATATATATATATATATAACAAAACTTAATCATAAATTCATATAAATTAAATACTAATTTTAAACATAAAAATCAATAAAAATATATATACAATATATATACCTTTATATGTATCCCATAATACTTAACCTTCTACCCTTTCACAAAATACTACTTTATTTTTTATTCATATTCATATACCCATAGCACGTATACTTATATTTATAGCAATATACATATTACATAGCACTTAAATTTTACCTTCCAAAAAATTGACACTTAACCTTTTACCCATTGCACGTATCCCAAAGCAATCATGGATTTTCATTAGAAGAGTACGTATCCATGAGAAGGATTTAAAGGTTTAGAAAAGGATTTAATGTTTAAACTATATATATTTTCCATTATGACATAACAAGTATCCCATAGCACTTTTGGGAATTTATTTGGATGGTAAGTATATATATTATTTTACTCAACAGTACTTTATATACATTATTAGTCCCTGCCTGGTAGGGTACTAATTGTTTTCGATCAGCGTTGATTCAACACTGGTTTTGTATTGACAATGTATAATTTTAACCAAAGTTTAAAATTAAATTTTTATTTCTTAATACAAAAAATGGTTTTTTCTTCAAGTTGATTGGATTATAGTTTGAAGTGTTATTACCGTAAAGGCAGCGTAAATCTATCCTCTACCTACGGTTGTGAGTTATTATACGTGATTTATTTGGTTATTTAATGCCATGCTCAAGAAGTAATGCTATGTTTAAGCATTTAGCATTCTCTTACATCTTTATTGCCAAGCTTTGATACATTCTAGGACACATTTAATTGTTGTGTGCATCTCTGCACTATCTTTGTGCATATTTAATGCATTCATTTACTTCTTGCAGCCAATGTCTCCTTCACCGCCAATGCATGCATTTACTTCTTGCTGCCATCACCTCCTTCACCGCCTCACCAATACCATCACCGCCTCTTCTCACCAATACCATCACCGCCTCTTATTGCATGGTGCAAAACCAAAGAGTCATGACTTCCAGGTAAACTAAAACATAGAGCAAAGGCTTGGCCTTGTTCATTTATTTATTTGTTCCCATTGATGTTTTCATTACTCATTCTTCGTCCCTTTTAATTTTCTCTCACATCTTTTACTATTTATATTTCAAGTACTTAGTACTCGCTTCTTACTTGAATTTATGATGCCTGCAACAGAAAATCGCACCTGGAATGAGGTCTTGCGATGGAAGAATTTTGTTACACTTGACATGGTTGTGGCTTCACCGCTTTAGAGCTATGTCATGTATGCCTTTAAAACCCTATTTCCTGAAATTGCAGCTGCTGGAGAAATTTGAACTTGAAGGATTTTTTGAGACTGCAAGGGGAAGACATTTTGTGAGGTGAATGCTTCATTCGTCATCCATCCGAACATCTATCCATTATTTGCCTTTGAAGATGACCAACATCAATATAAATTTGAGTACTTTTATCAAATCCTAAAGCCTTCCAAACCAACGCAGTCTCCTTTGGTGTGAGCGGACAAAGGCCTTCCAATATTTTCTGAGTATAATAGATAAATTTGGACGGATGTACTTCTGCTCATCTAAACACCCAACCAAGCACCATCAAGATAAAGAAGCAGTGATACCAGGTTTGTACATCATGTTTCAGTCTTATCTTAATTCACTGCATAAATTCTAAGGATTGGAGCTACGTTATGCTTACATTGCTTTGCATTTTGCTATGTGATTTACTGAAGTAGATTTTGTTTGAATCTACTTCAGTAAATCACATAATAGATTTAAAAGATGTAAATAGAGGTGTTCTAAGCGAGCTATTGCTATTCTTGTGTAGGGCGTTCAATGAGGGTGGTTTGAACAGGCATGTAACCAAACAAGGAACAACCTTTGTATAAATTATTGTTTCATGGCGTTCATTGCTACACACTGCGCCGAAAATTCTGTCAAGCGATGGCAGTGGATGCAAATGAGTCTTGTGGCCACCGCCTCTTCATGTAAATGAGTTTTGTGGCCATCGCCTCTTCATGTAAATGAGTCTTGTGGCCACCGCATCTTCATGCAAATGAGTTTTGTGGAATTAGAGAGTCAGAGCTTTCTTAAAACTTTGTTCTTCTTTTAGATTGCATGCAATGGGTTTAGGCATCAGTTGGATTTGCACAAAATATCTATGAGTGCCGCGAGGAACATGTGTTACTTCTGTTTGTTCATTCTAAGGTAGTATGTTTTTCTTATCCATGTATTTGAACAAGCAGAACAAATAACAAAATCTGGACAAAGTACACTTAAACAAATAGACAATTTGTAAGATGGTTCGATAAACTAATTAACATAGAAAATCTCTAAGATGGTTCGATAAACTAATTAACATGTAGAACATATGACTTTGAAGCATTAAATCCATTCTTGAACTTTATATATATCTATTTACATAACTATGTTAACCATCTCTTGTATGTTCTCCAACCTGAAAAGAAAATGGCAGCCCATATTGTTCTCTTTCCAGTATTGTTTTCTTCCAACGTCTTTTCGTCAGTCCTTTCTTGGAAAATGAGGAAGGTATTAGGACACAATAATGATGTCTTGGCTTAGAACCTACTATGATAATGTCAGTGACATGGCTAGTAATAGTATTTATTGAATGCTACAAGACTTGACCGCATGAGCTCTTGCTAGAATATGATTGTTTTTTCATTGCTATATTTAAACTCTTGTTAGAATATGATTTTTTTTTTCATTGCTATATTTAAACTATAATTTGAACGAGTCTTTATTGTCTAGGTCCTACGTATTCCTCTCCAACCCTCTCAGTAACTTGAATTGATGGATGGATCTTGTGACTGCTAAGAATGATGCAAAGAAAATATACTTACACTATTATTTATTCCAACCAATTCTTCTCTCTGCGACATAAAGGAGGAATTGTTGCATATATTCAGGGAATGGTCATGTTCTTCAAGTGCTCCGCTTCATAGGATCTTAGCTTCAGCCCCTGGCAGTGCTATCCACGTCATTTCCTCGGATTATTTAGATTTCTACAACTATTGCCAGTAAGGACAAACCCACAGGCTACACAAAAGCATAGGACAAAAGCCCCATTTCAGAGTTCTTACTCGATGACTGTGGGTTGTGTCTGCACTCTCAACAAGCTCAAATATGGCATGCCCTAATTTGGCAACTTCTAGTAAAATTGAGAAAAACATCTAACAACTGGTACCACTGACCATAGGCTAGTTGTCCTGTATATTGCTCCATCAATAAGCCTATTGATGAACCTGGAGGAAATGTCGTAGTTGGTGGAGACCATAAGAGAGGGGAAGTGTCTTCTGTGTGGCATGGTGATTTCCTTATGCATGGCTTAAATGTGGACGTTACCGAGCCCAAAACAAAGGTGGTTTCCTTATGCAGCTTAAACGTGGATGTTATCGGGCCCAAAACAAATGAATGTTGTAGTAAGTGTTCTTCGCCCTGTTTTCTTTGGGAGCATTGCATGCCTTAAACACGTGGTACACATCATCTCATAAGATTACCAAGTTACATTTTTTAATTCACATTATAGTGTTGTCTTATACAAATATATTGATTGTTAATACATTATGCATTATAATTACTGCCAAATTCATAACCAATATTTAGTATTGGAAGTTCGATTAATAATAACGGGCACTCAACTGCTTTTACAATATATTAGGGATACATTTTATATAAATTCATATAAAAAAATAGGTACTGAGATGCTATTACAACATGTAACCATAAATTCTATTACAATAGGTAACTGGCTCGGCCTTGATGTCAATGTTATACGACTAACACATTATAGCCATGGTTTATTTAAGTAATTCACATGTTTGGACTTGATGTCAATGTTATACGACAGTAACATATTATAGCCATGGTTTATTTAAGTAATTCACATGGTTAATCGCTATTACAACAAGTAATAGTCTCGGCCTTGATGTCAATGTTATACGGTAACATATTATAGTCATGGTATTGAAGTAATTCACATGGTTAATCGCTATTATTAAGTTCACTGTAAATCGTTAAATTGTTATTATGTAAAGAAATTTTTTTCTTTAAACTCATTGCAGATCATTATCCATTTAATAAAGCTAAGTCTTTGTCCTTTTAGGAAAATATATACTACTCATTTAGATTATTTTCCAACGAGTCATCATAATGTGAGGCTATTACCAATTCAAACTTCGGTCATCAATATTTTTACAACCAAGAGGTTGCAACTCACTAAATATTTAGATAATATATTGACGTGTCGAATTTGTGATTAGCCACGTTAACTCAAAACTTAAAACATCCATAAAGTAGACAGCAAAACAATGTTTTAAAGCGAATCATCAAATTTTGACAACTTATGCTCAAACTTGAAGAACCAAGTTCCGCGAATTTTTGGATTTTTCAAGATTTTAGGTTACTCTTGGAATTTTCAACATTTTAGATTGAACTATAACTATAGTGGAATTACAATTTTTAATAAAAATATTTGCTCCTTTTTCATTACAAAATATCAAGGTGAACCTCCATTGTGGATTACCATACCATCACTGTGACAAATTGAAAAATCTAACGACCTCAAATGTTGCCTTTATACACCAACTTGCACCGCCTTTATGCCAAAATCATAATATAAAACTTTAAATGTATACACCAACTTGCATTGCCTTTTAGGCCAAAGCCATAATATAAAACTTTAATATTAGTGTGAAAAAATTAGAAACATAAAGCCATAAACATTGGAAGAACTACTTTTATATCTAAAGGCCAGTTTAAAGCATTATTTACTTATTAATGCAAAACCATACAACCTTTGGAACATTATTTTTTAATAAATATTCATGGATGAATTATGCAAAACTTTAATATAAGTATATTAAAAAGGAATTTAATGCATGTTTTAAAACAACTATGCATGGCTTTTCACATAATTCACATAACATACGGCAGGGACTCCACCATTCCAATGGCACTTGTTAACATAGGACTATCCCATCGCATTTATGGGTTTTTATTTCGATAGTATGTATCCACATGGATTTAAACATTAGTTAACTTATTTAAAATTATATATTATATATTCAAAATTAAAAGTTTAAATTAATAATTTAAAAATATTTATATGATTTTGATTTTGAATTTGAATAATTTTTTTTTTTTTTAATATTTATAATTTATTATTTAAAAGTATATATTGTATATGGAAGAATAATTACATAGTTTTGATTTGGAATAGAGTATTCATTTTTTGGTATTTGTAATTTATTTTATATTCAAATATAAATAATATTTTTTTAATTACATTAGTATATTTATATTATATTCAAAAGTAATGTGTAAGTATTTTTTTATTATTTATGAGTACTTTACTTACAACATTGTTATGGCTAACTATGAGTTTTCATTCACCATTTATAATTTGACAAATAAGCATCTTTCACTCAACCAATCCCACCTCAACCATTATAGATGATGTCATTCTCTAGAATGTTATTGGTTCTTATAAAGTTGATTTTAATAGTACATTTTTTGTTTTGAGGCCCATTTTTTACCTCAAAATTCCCCTAATGTATCTATATTGTATGTCTTCACTTTATTCCACAGGTTATTCTATGCTTTACAAGCCTTGGGTCACCTGCGGATACAATAACAAATGTTTAGTTAGTGCGCAGGCTGCTCCACCACATTCAAATAGCCAATGCCAAGAGAGTACATCAACTAGGTTTATCAGGCATTCCATTAACCAATATTCTAAGCTAGTTCTCCAATTGGATTTATCAAGCATACATCAACCATCCACACACATAGGGATGGTACCCTTCTTTAATTTTCTTCTTAGTATGCAGCACCAAATGACATGATATAAAATTGTAACATATTTCATACAAATTGACTCTCTAATATTGAAACACCAGGAATGTGTCCGATCCCTTAGGGTGTAGTCAATTTTGGCAACCATAACACAACACAGCACCCGAAAGGTGTGCACCCCTTTTTGATGTGATCCATGTAGGCCCTAATCACACTCAAGTAGTTTGAAATAAAAACATGCTCTATATATTAATTCTAGTAATTAAACATGCATATTCTCAACAAGGGTTACAAAATACTTATCGATTTGCAGATGTATTTTATCTTCCTTTCGCAAGGAATGAGAATCCCTTCTCTGAGTTAACAGTCCCTTGAGATTGTTACCCCAATCAATTTCTCATTTCATAAACAACATATTCCCTATGGCATAACTTCACCATCTCACCCGCGTTGTTTACCAACAAGCAGTTCAGATGAGACATTATCAAAATTTACAATGACGTTTCACCCGAAACCCATTTCCAAAGCATGGGATCCTTCCCATGGAGTTTGATTTCTACAGGTCATAGCACATGGTCTTCCTGCAATGTATCTTTCTAACACACTTCTCAAATATCCAACCATTCAACAACATTAGCAATCAAATTCAAATATGTTTTCCATAATCAGTTAATGGCATTAATAATCAAATTCAAATATGAATTTACAATTCGGTTTCCTACATAAATTTGATTTATTTACCCATGAGGCCATTCTCATATTGTTTGGGTCTTGTAAGTGGTAGAACTCTGTCCGTTATGGTTTTACACTTTCTTCCATAACCTGAACATCCACCTACAACACGTCCTCTTGACCCAATTCTATAGAACCAAACAACCATTAGTAATTGTTAGAAAAATCTCAAATATGAAATTTACAAATATGTTTTCCTACGAAAATTAGATTTTGCAACCATGAGATCACTCTCATAAACTTAAATCAAAAAATTTCAAATCTGTATCATATAGAAATCATATTTGAGAACCCTAAGATCCTTCTCACAATTTTTGGATTTTGTACATGGTAGATTCCAATCTTTATTATGGACTTATCCACATTGCCATACCTAAGACATTTCTACCTGTAACCTGAAATTTCAATAAGCCAAGCGCTTGGTGAGCATTCATGTATATAATATTTTCTTTGTTACAACAGTCACTGAAGTGATCTCAGAATTATGATATTCAATAATTCAAACACTATCAGTTATTATTATCTCAAGACAATGAAATATCTCTACTTTATGTACATCTTATCACAATAAAATTGCAAGACACAATCACATTACTATGCCATTTAAATAAAATTTTCAATTCTCATGATTACACAATCATATCATTTCATGCAACTTTGTCCTCCCAACAGAGCATCCCGGTATCCCATCAAACATGACTACCATTTTCATACAATCATTTTCGTGCATTCATAGCAGCTCATGAAATGATCTCAGAATTGACAATAATTCATCATTTCATATATTATCTAATTGCAGTGAAATATATATATCACAACCATGCATTCATACAATGCATTTCAACATGTGCATCCACACACATGCATATACATTCGAAACATTTACATAATATTTTAATGTACATTTACTTAATGTACCCAATGCACTACATCATTGATCTAAACATTCTTGTGCCTACACAGGTTTCTTACCATGGTAAGTTGGACATCCTAGCCAATGCTTCAGCACCATACCTAGCCATCTCCCCAAACACTTGGTGATCTATTTGGTTCCTTCCTTCTCCACTTGAACAACACATTAGGATTTTTCTCACTCCTTGGTTGTTGGCAAAGAGATTTCATCCCAAATTAACACCAATAGGGAGTTCATGGGATACTTGTTGAGCACTGCAGGCTTCACAACCCAACATCCTCATGGTTTCACACATAACATGCTCTTATTTCTTATGGATGCATTCAAAATTTTAAACAGTCACATGGTATAATGCTCATTTCTTTTACTACCACATACCTCACCATACTCTATGGGATGTCATTCACATAAATGCATTCAATTTTACATGCATACCATTTATGATGATTAAAACATAGTTAAATGAATTCTTACCCATCCTTTCTCAACATTTATACAATTAGTATAAATAAAACATTACCTGCATGGATGCCATCAACATATCCAATGCTACCTGGTCAGTTGGCCTCTTACCAAGGACTACACAGTCCTTCCACCAACCTCTTGATCATGGATTTGTTGCTCCAACCTTTCTTCACAAGGTTGTTGGTCACATGTAATATCATTATCAAAATTTTCAGCCATTTTTATGTTGTCTTTGGCCTTACCACCAATACCACAACGTTAATTATTATCAACCACAATAATGATCATAACTGGCTCATTGCATATGTAAAACATCCCAACTTTTATCAATATGAAATACCATATGCAAGCACACATAAGTTTACATGCAATATGCATTATCTCTTAATGTGTCCACTATGCATACACATTTCATCTATCTAATCTCTTGCATTTCTAACATCCCTATACCATAATTTTCTATACATAAAAATTGGAAATATAATCATATCAGCAAAAGAAGAGTTAAGGAATTCCTCTTCCACATCATAGCTGATCCAATTTCATGGCCTCTCCAGCAAGCACACAAGGAATCATTAGCTATGATTTTCTCACCAAGCATCAATTCAATACATATACTCATGTATAACATTCCTACTTGCTACTTTCCAAGCATACAATTCTTATGCTATAAACATAAATAGTTTAAGGTGAGAAATTTTCCTCTTTATCAACATTGCCCTTGGAGATCATTCTCCAATTTTAAGCTGCAATCATCTTATCAACCCTATGTAGCTTTCCTTGATCACTACAATAGCTCTCATTGCACTAGGTTCACATGCATTGTTGCTCACATTGCTTTTAGGAATTATGGTCAAGTCCAACTTGGCCTTTCTTGTACTTCATTGCACTTATGAGCACTACAATTGTTCAAAATTGATGCCAGGTAAAGGGCTAGATGTCTAACTAGATCTGAATCGGCCTTTCTGTGTTGATTAGATAGTCCCCACGGACTGTCGGGTCTCACTCACTCAAGGAAGATTCCAAAGGTATCATCCTTTTCCAGTCGAATTTCGTGTCCGCTTGTTTTGTTAACATCCTGCCACTTACATGGGATAAATGATGTAAGAGCCGTTGACCTTGGCGGTCTTCCTCGTCCATGGATTTGTGATAAAAGAGATATGTTCACCTTTGGGATTTCGTGGACCAATATTCCACTAACCCTCACTCACTTCACCTAGTGAAATGCTATGCGGCCATCGATCCTTCTCGGTCTCTGTTTGTTTCGCAGTTCTAACAAGCCTGTAAGCTCTTGCTTTGGCCCAAGCAGCCCTAGTGTTGCAACATTGGGCTCTGATACCATCTGTAACGTCCCTGGTCACCTAGGTGCCCTTTAAAGGTGATGGGGGGTAACCTTGAAAAAACATGTTAATTTTTTTCTTCCAAACTATGCACTTTCGCACAGCCGCAATAACTTTAGTCTGCAAGCCACAAGTCGGAAGTCAGAATTTAGCACCCCCACGCACCACTTCAAGAATTACACCTCCGACTTCCACAATCCTTGATGCAGGAGTCAGATAGTCGCAAAACCCAATTCTCTGCTTCGCCGAATCACGCCTCCAACTTCCATAATCCACGATGCAGGAGTCGGAAGTCATAACTCCAAATCCTTAGCTTCGCAGAATCACGCCTACGACTTCTACACTCCGCAATCCACGATGCAAGAGTTAGAAGTCGGATCCCCAAATGCACAACTCCAGAGAAATTACATCTCTGACTTATGCAATCTGCGATCCTCCTTGCGGGAGTCAGAAAGTCAGAACGCTAAATTCTCTACTCCAGGAAAATTACACCTCTGACTTTCACACTCCAAAATATGGCTTGTGAGAGTCAGAAGTCGGAAAGCCAAATTCCCAACTCTAGGAAAATTGCCACTCCGACTTCCGCACTCTGTCATCCGGCTTGCAGGAGTCGGAAGTCAGAACGCCATATTCCCAACTCTTGGAAAATTACCTCTCTTAATTCCACACTCTGCAATCCAGATTGCGGGAGTTGGTCTAATATTTCAGAAGTAGATCACTCAACAATAGCATACCTCACCAGGATTTGCTCATGTAATGCAGAAAGAAGAAGAAGAAACACTAAATCAATTAACACTTATTACACAGAAAATGGAGAAAAACTGTTGTATCATACATCAGCTGTAAGCTGGCACTCTGTAATGTGAATAATAACTGAATACAATTAATGAGATTCGAATGCCTCTAAGGTCATTCGAATTATCCTCAAAGTGTGGCTTGGATAGCATAGAAGACATCATCCAAACAAGTGGTAGTGATCATAAAGGTCAACTAGTCAGTCAGATGAGTCTAACTGAGTCTGACTGAGTGCATGGGAATTGATGTAGGAAATGAGACTCCAATGTGGGTGCATGTGGAACTATCAGTAGTCATAATAGCTCAAACTAGTCTCAGTAGGTGCTTATCTAAGTGCTTCAGTCAGTTAACTGATCAATCGTCCCCAGAATCAAGGAACTGAGTCATCAACCAACTAACTAACTAAAGGAACTCCTAAATAGGTGGAATAAGGCGCACTTGTGCTCCAATAATGAAAACAAGGGGGCATCCGTGGCTAGGAGGGCTAGAACTGAGCACAAATAGGCTCCTGGGGGCTGCAAAATAAGGACTAGGTGCTGGGATACTACCATACTGATGACTGGATGCATGCAATTGCATGCAGATGACTGGATGCATGCAAAATAGAAAAATGATGGTGAGAATATTCCAACACCCCCGCAAGCTATACTATGAGGTAGCACTAAAGAACTAAATAGTAGGGCCCTGGTGACTGAGACCAAAGGTCACCCCGTACAACAATCTAAATAATAAAAGAGGAAAGAGGGAAAACCCACTGGGAAGAAATCCCTCCCTAAAAATAGAATGAAGGATTCTAATGTAGCATGTCATCACTCACCCCAAGAAGAGATCTTAGGCAAGTGAACCTCTTCACCGTGAAGGTCTTGGTGAAGATATCTGCAATTTGCTCTTCCGTGAGAAGGTAGAGCAGTGAGATGATCTGATCATGCACTAATCCTAGGATGTAATGCATGTGTATCTCAATGTGTTTGGTTCTCTATCTCAGAACCGGATCTGTGTAAATCCTGATAGCACTCTGATTGTCACAATAGATAACTGGTGGAGTACTGATAGATGCCCCACAACCAGATGCATTGTGTGGCTGCATTAACTCCACCTCTGTACTTGGCCTCTGCTGAAGAAAGAGCTAAAGCAGTCTGCTTTTTGCTCGACCAACAGATAGGTCCATATCCAATCATGAAAGAAAAACCAGATGTTGAATGTCGATCTGAGCAATCTACAGCCCAATCCGAGTCAGTGTAGCCAACAAGGTTCAGAGGAGACCTAGTTGCATAGTGAAGACCATAGGTCTTGGTCCCTTGCAAGTAATGCAATATCCTATTTTCTTCCTTCCAGTGAATCTCATGAGGCTCATGGATGTATCTGGAAACAACACTAACTACATAGGAAAGATCAGTTCGAGTGTGTGTGAGAAACAATAGACTCCCAATCAACTGACGATATAGTGTACTATCCACCAGAGGTGTGGAAGAACCATCATCAAGGCTGATCCCTGAAATAATAGGAAATGTTGTTGGTTTTCATTCACTCATGTGGAACCTGTCAAGCATATCTAAAACATACTTGGACTATGCAACCTTGATTCTTGAATCACTCTAAGTGACTTCAAGACCAAGAAACTGTCTCAACAATCCAAGATTTGACGTGGAGAAGGAGTTATGCAAAGTTGTTTTTATAGATATGATGCATGAAGTGTTTCTCCTAGTAATCAATTGATCATCAAAATATAGAAAAATCAGAAGTAGAGAGTCACCTTCATGTCTCATGTAGACATTCGAATCAGATTTGCATCTCAAGAATTTTTCTGACAGAAGGAAGGAGTCCATTTTAGCATACCAAGCTTGGGGAGCTTGCTTGAGTCCATACATGGACTTCCTCAATTTGCAAACAAGGGAAGAGTCTTCAACATACCCATCAAGTTGCTTCATGTAGATCTCCTCCTCTAGATCTCCATGAAGGAAAGCACTCTTGACATCCATGTGATGCACTTCCTAGTGATTGGATGTAGCGAGAGCAAGAACAAGACGGATGGAATCCATCTTAGCAATAGGTGCGAATGTCTCTGAGTAGTCATTCCCATGCACTTGGGAGTAACCCTTTGCAACCAGTCGAGCCTTGTATTTGCTAGTGACCCCATCACAGTCCATCTTAGTTCTATAAACCCACTTGCATTAAATAAGCTTCCTCCCAGGTGGGAGAGAAACAAGCTCCCAATTTTCATTTCTTTGAAGAGACTCATACTATTCATCCATAGTTTCTACCCATCTTGGATCTTGGTAGGCGTCAAAGAATGTCTTTGGATCTAATCCAATCATAAGAAAGCATATCTCAGCTAGAAATGGATCTGTGTGAGAGAGTAGATCAAATCTGGTTGTTCTTGAAGATGATGGATCTCCAACAAGATCAATGATGGATGAAGCAATAGTGGTGGTCCATGATGCAATAGGAGTTTGAACCTTAGGTGCCAGATCTTCAGGTTCTTGTGGATCTGGATCTAGCATTTGCTCTACCTTCTTAATCTTCTTTTTGTCAACTTTCTTTTCTGGATCTTTTCCATTCAAGCAACCTTTACAGGTACCATGAACAAACTTAATCTTGGGAAACCCTTCAACCATCTCCTTTGTATGAGTGTATTGCAAGTTTTGATAGTTAAGATGTCCAAATCTTTCATGCCACAATCTGCTTTCTTCATTGGCATGAGTGTGGAGAGCAGATTTCCTTGAGAGAGGTAAGAAGTGGGAGAACGCATACAGTTTTGACTTATGATTTGCAACTCCGTTTGCAATGGTAGATCCTGATACCATGTATTGAATTTCAACCTCATTAGGAGAAAAGATCACCCTCTTGGGATCTCCAGTGTGGGTCATCTTATATATAGAAAGTAGATTTGCAGTGAAAGTGGGGACATAGAGTACATCGGTGAAGTATCCATGATCTAACTTAATTCTTCCAATCCCTTCAGAAGAGACTTCAGAATCATTCCCCAACATAATGTATGGTCCAACAGTAGCTTCAAATCCAGTGAAGATATCCTTGGAGGAAGACATGTGTCTTGAAGCTCCAAAATCTATGATGAAGGAGGATTGAGTTGATGCACTTGCCATAAGGGCATGTCATCTCTCTTTGTTCTTAGATGTAGATGGTTCACTCTCTTTCTTCCTAGCACATGCAGGTACTGGGAGATTATTATTCTCAAGGAGTGAGGCCATGAGATCTATGGTCTTCTTCTTTCAAGATGGTATCCTCGATTACAGTATGTGCACTTGGATTTTCCCTTCTGAATATTCTTATCCTTCTTAGGATTCGAGGCTCCATCTGACTGTATGGGAGCCTCCTTCTACTTTGTATCATTCGACTCTCTATCATAATTTTTTTGTTTCACTTTTCCATTCGCTCTTCTCATCTCAGTGGCTGCAAGAGATGAATCCAACTTGGCTTTTATCACTCCCATGTGCACTAGCTTCTCCTCCTCAAGAGTTAGAGATTGGATGAAGTCTGCAAGTGAAGGGAACTTACATTTTGGAATGGACATCTTGGCTGACTGGATGGTCGAAACAAACACTGAATAATCAGGGCCTAGCTTCGACAGGATGGAAAGGATGATTTTTTTGTCCTCCTTCTCAATCCCATACCTCTTCAACTGTGAAATGAAGTTCTTGAATTTGTTGAGAAACTCAGTGATAGTTTCGAAACTGCTTGGGCTCATGGAGATGAGCTAATTTTCCAACTTTGGACCCTTCAAATCATCAGTATGACCAAGGAGAGATTCGAGCTTATACCAAACCTCCTTTGGAGTCTTTAAATCGATAACATGAAACTATAGGTCTTCAAAAATGGAGAGTAGTAGTAGTCCTACTGCTTCATCAAGCTTGTCTATGTACTTGGATTTCTCTATTGCAATAGTGGGCTCAACTGCAGAGCCATTCACTACTCTAGAAAGACTCTTTGACTTCAAGAAAATGTCCATTTTATCCTTCCATTCGAAGTAGTTGAATGAATTCAATTTGAGATTCATAATGTTGTAGAATTCGAAGCTAAAAGAGGGAGATTCTTGTGAAACAAATGAGAATTATGAAAAGAAGATTTGCTTCAATTCGAATTGAACACTTCCTTAGGACATTGAGCAAGTATGACTAATTCCTTCACACCTAGATAGACCTAACTAGATTTATCCAGTGAATTCAAGGTAATAGCACCAGAATTTGTTGTGGAAAATCAGAGGCTTCTAGTGCTCAATGAAAGACAGTTGGAATTGCTACAACTGCTGCTGCTGCAATTCAAATAGCTATTGTCAGCTCTGATACCATGTAATATTTAAGAAGTATGATCACTCAATAGTAGCAGACCTCACTAGAATTTACTCATGTAGTGTAGAAAGAAGAAGAAGAAACATTGAATCAATTAACACTCATTACACAAAAAATGGAGAAAAATTGTTGTATCATACATCAGTTGTAAGCTGGCACTCTGTAATGTGAATAACAACTAAATAAAATGAATGATATTCGAATGCCTCTAACTTCATTCGAATTATCCTCAAAGTGTGGCTTGGATAGCATAGGAGACATCATCCAAACAAGTGGCATTGGTCATAAAGGTCAACTAGTCAGTCATATGAGTCTAACTGAGTCTAACTAAGTGCATGGGAACTGATGTAGGGAAGGAGACTCCAATGTGGGCGCATGAGGAGCTGTCAGTAGTCATAATAGGTCAAACTAGTCTCAGTAGATGCCTATCTAAGTGATTTAGTTAGTTAACTGATCAATCATCCCCTGAATCAAGGAACTGAGTCATCAACCAACTAAATAACTGAAGTAACTCCTAAATAGGTAGAATAAGGTGCACTTGTGCTCTAGTGATGAAAAAAAGGGCGCACCAGTGGCTAGGAGGGATAGAACTAAGAAGAAACGGGATCTTGGGGGATAAAAAATAAGGACTAGGTGCTAGGAGACTGCCATACTGATGACTGGATGCATGCAGATGACTGGATGCATGCAAAATTGCATGCAGGAATGCAAAATAGAAAAATGATGGTGAGAATATTCCAACAGCTGGAATTCAGGATGCCAATGCGCCTCGCCGATAAATCACGCCTCTGACTTCCTAAATCCACAATCTGCACTGCGGGTTCGGAAAGTCAAAAGTCGGCCATATACCCATATTACTGCCAACTTATTAGGCTGATAACTTCCTCATCCTAAGTCCATTTTTGGAAAGCTTGGTACTGTTGGAAATCTCTTGGCGAGTCCCATGTACTTGCATGATATTCTGCGACACCTGAGAACTCTGATCCTATCCTTCGTCCAATCAAAGTGTTTCCCCAAACCTGATCAAGACTCCTTTACCTCTCTATAAATAGATTTGATTCACTCTGCCTTGTATCCTCCCTTCATCTGACCCACAGAGGGAACATGAACACAACAGAGGGGTGTTTATTTCTCTCCAAAGCCCTGACTGAACATTCTGAGCATTCTGGGCCTTTACAACACTTATCCCTAATCATCAATGAATAGATTCATATAAATGAAATCACATGGGTGCATATTCATACTCAAATAAGAACAGTGGAATGAAACCTTATCCACACACCTATCTATCATGCGTTCAACATATCAATGACAATCATCAATAATTAAACCATTGCAGAAGTAACACACATAGAATACTTATATTCAAGTTGAAATCACCAAGAAACTGGCTATGGAATGCAACGTTCCAACCCAACCATAGGTCTTTTCCCAACCTGTATTCTTTCAGCAGTAAGAGACCACCCCCAAGATGGGGCTATGTATCCACTAAGGAGGAACTAACATGCTCACTCACAACCTTAGGAACAGTCATTCAGGGTCATCCATCACACAGCTAGCTCTGTCAAGAAAGTGGGGAGACAAGGTAGTAGGTTTCTAAGCTAATAAGCTCAGACACAGAGCTACAGGCATATCTAGTTGGTTTCAGATAGTCCAGGAACCCCCATCACCTACACTCTCAGCTTGAGTAAGGTCCCCTTCTCAGTTGCACAGTCCTTCGAGCGCCCCTTCCATCAACGCTGACCTAGGAAGGTATGGTTGGTCCCGAATGCTAAACCAAGGATGAATGAGCTTTCACTGGCTCTACCATGAAGTCTAAACCCCTGGGTCTCTTTCCCACTGCGATCTACTCTTAGATATCCTCATCGTTGCGGCCGAAAGGCTCTGTTCCACAACTGGATTTTCGGGCTTCCAAATCAGGGTGCTCCTATGAATTTATGGGCATATCACACTCTCAAATTTGACCCAGGGTTCAGGTGGATGGATCCCCCGATTGGATTTATGTTCTCACATGAATTTCTGGGCGAATTGGCACTTCCAAACGCGGCTTCATCCCAAGTCGCGATTTGCTGGTTCTACCTCCCTGTTGGACCTGCATCCTCCATGAAAAATCCTCCTATATGGCCAACCATGGAATGTTGATGAGGGAAATGAATTTCGATGAGATGTACTAGCTTATGGGACAAGCTAAATAGAGCCCATACCCTGCCTTACGAATTTTAGGGCTTCCCATACTCCATCACTCTCATGGACTGATTTCTCACCCACCTCCTTACAACATAAATAAATGACAACTAGGACACTCAAAGGTGGGTTCTCAAGGTGACATATGGAAGCCTAGGGTTCAATACCACAACCCCCTCACTTCTCCCTAGTGGATACACATAGCCCCCTCATTTAGTTGATTCCATAACTAGCCCCTTGGTATTTTATTTGCATTACAATTATTTACATCATTTTTACAATTTCCCCATAGCTTACTAGAACATGGATGGCACCACATAAAATATCATCCCTTAAAGTTTGAGTATTCACTAGCGGGGCCTTGTCCTTGAGCTCCATGCTAGGAATCATGCATCACATATATACAATGTTTACATTACAATCCAATACATCGGAAGGGTCAAAATGGGGGTATTACAGTTCTTGTATGAATAGTAGATTTAATCTTTTGCATATTTGTTTTTATAGCTGCAACTTTTTCTCTTAGTTCTTCTTCTTTTCCTACAATATTTATTTCCACTTTTTCATTAGGAACCAATTTCAAAGTTTCTAAGAAATCATTAATTGCTTATTTAATTACATTTTGTAGCAGGGGACAAGATTATGTAATACTGAAAGCTTCTTCTTGTAGAGGTTCAATCCTTTCAATAACCTTTCATTGTTCTTTGCATATATTGTTTACTTTTTATTATTGATTCTTACAATCTCCCATTTTGCTTGTCATCTCAACTATTGAAATACTGGCCAGACTGTCACAGATCTTTTGTTCTAAGTCTTGTACAATCCGAAGCCTCGTATTTACTTCTTTCAGCTGCTCATCCTCAACCATGTTTGTCCATAATTGAACACTTTATTCATGCAGTTCTTCACATATTAATTCCAGAGTTTTAAGTTTTTCAACTGCAGTATTTAGTTTTTCATGTTTTGTCTTAACTTCTAGAGGAATTTATGGTGCTTTTCTTCTAATTTTGGTGTGTAGTTTCTAAATGACCTCTCCTATTATCATCATCTTTCTTTCTGAGGAGATATCTTCATTCTTGTGATCTTCAAGAAGTGAGTTGTATACTTTCTCTACTAGTTTTTGTAGACTATAAACATCCTACTATGCTTTCTCCAGTCTGCATTGTAATGAGATGCCTTTTGTAACTGCTTCCTCTTCTTCCTTTTCTAATTGCACTATTTTCAGTGCAGTTACCCATTTTTCAATCTTTAGCTGCGAACATTCTTCTTATAGGGAATTCTTCTCCTTTTGGCTTATATCCAACTTAGTTGTGACTGCTTCGTGTCTCCTTCTGATTTATGTGCAACAGATGTGTGTAATTCATATAACTCATATGATGTTAAATGTGATAAATTTAATTCCACATAACTTACCTCATTCTGCATATCTTGAGTAGGAAACGTCATAGCTGCATATGAGATATTTTATTTTTTATGCAACTCTATCTCCTTCATTTGTTCGGTGGGATGAGATGGCAAACTATTTTGAGTTTCCTCAACAATCTTCTTTTCTCCCCAATTTGTCTTCATCAGTTGATTTAATACTCCAGAATGATCATTGATTTTCGTCAAGATTTCCCTTTGTTGTAAAACAAGATTTTCAATCTTGCCTTTAGTGATTATGTTCTTGATTTCCTCTTCAATAGCATTCTTGTATTTTGTTCCTATTTTCTCAAGGTCACTTGTTTTCAGTTGTTGAGATGAGCCAGGTTCATATGCCTTTACTTTCTTCTTTAAAGATCCCCTATCTTGCATTATTTATTTTCTCTTCTTGGTTTGCACAAACTGTTGCATGGGCTTGGGAGGCGTTCCAGAGTTGTTTATCTCTTATGCTGATGAGGTTGATTTTTTCTTCTTCTCTACTTCATCTTCTTCAGTCAATGGAATCCTCCATTTTGCATCCCAATCTTCAATGATTTTTGCAACTTCTTCTTCAGAGCATACAAACCTAGTAGGAAACCATCATTTGCTAGGATCCTTTTTTTCTTGTATGTAGGTGTGTTGAATTCCAATCTTGAAGTGCATGATTCCCTTGTATGTTTCAACAACATGAGGAGATATGCATGGAGAATGTTTCAAAATAAATATGATTTGATCACATTATAAGAATAAATTGATATTGTTGTCCACCTGTCTTTTGATGTTAGAGACCCACATATTTGTGTATCTTGCAGCTTGAAAGGGCCTTCTATTTCTGTCAAATAAATGACTTTCCTTGGGCTCCTTCCAACTAGTGAGTGCTACACAAATTAATAGCCAAGTATAGTGAAAGGGGTAACCTTTTTCTTGTTCTTCCATACAGTCTTCAAGAAACTCATTCAGTAGAAACTCTAACTAGTTCATATGGATTACCTTAACACATTTTTATGTTGCTACAATGATTGATGCTAAGACCCAATCCTAGCGGGTCTTTTGGAATAATTTGCATGCCAATAACTGTGCGGTAAATCTTATTGCATCATCCTTTATTTTTGCAACTGAGAATCCTCTACTTGCTTGTTGGGTTCTATATTTTTCATCTATCTTCCTTCCCAGATCCTTTTATTGACTTCTTCTCATTAGATACATCATGTACTTGTGATAGCAGTAGTTTTGCACACATATTTACGTGTGGTGATCTTCCAAAATGAGGTATTTCCAATAGACTTAGTATCCATGTTTTTTACAGTTCATATGCCCATTCTTTGAGTACCATAACAATTGGTATCCTGGGGTCTAAGGTTTTCTTCTTGTCGATATACTTATACGCATCTAACCCAGGAAACTTTTCTTCATCGGTCACATCATGATTTGCAAATGTGAACTTATGTAGTAGGCCATGCAAATTTACTTCAACAAAGACCCCTTCATATCTATTTCAATCATGTAACTGCGTGCCTTCTACTTAAAAAAAAATCACATGTAGAGCATTAGGTTTCTAAACCGGAATATTATCACGTTCAAGCTTTTCAGTCTTCATAGGGTCTTCTTGTTTCTTCACAAACAGGTTCTTATATATGCATTGTCTTCTGGGTGCCATGATAGTCTTCCAATATTGTAAACTCAGTAGCTCTTGTTCTCAATAGGCACAATAGTTCAGACTGGGAATTATCTTGATTTATAGAGACCCTCATTAACGATTTCCACCTTTTGCGGATTTGTCAGGATTTGGTCCATTTTGGAATCAAAAAAGTTCCACTTTGATTTGATCTTTGTCCAAATTTACTTAACCACTTCTCATCATCATTGTTATTGTCGATTGAGCATTTATTGTTGTTCATGCCACTACTCCACTAAATCATTAATGCTTACCCATTGTCATAGTTTATGTTGTCGCACAAGTACTTCACTGCGACAAGCCCAACTGTCAATGAATCAGTTTTGTATTGGAATGGAGAAGTATTGGTCTTCCAAGTCCTTCAAATTTTCATTTAGAGATCTAATTGTTTCAGGATTACTATTTGCATGTTTCTTTCTCCATATCATCTTGCAAGGATCCTTTCCTTGATTTTCAGAGATACTACAACCGTTGAAAATTATAAATCCTTACTAGCTTTCTTGATCCAGTGCTTTACAATCTTTCCTAACTTTTCACAGTCCTGAGCCTTGCGACCGATTTTATTTCACTTGAAACAAATAACATTGTTGCAGTATCTTCCAATATGTCCGGCCATTGTGCATTTCCAACATTGAACTGATTTGTGCAAGTTCGTCTTCTTTATTTGTGCAACCTCCTCTACATCCTTTTTGCAAACATCCTTAAAACCTATACCAATTTGATCGTAAGTATATTTTTGCTTGTTGAGAATCTCATTTAGTACCTCTATGCTTTTAGCAAAAATTTATGTCACCATAACTCCATCTTGTATTCTTTTCATTTCTTCTTCCTTTTCCTGTAATTTGATTCTTTTCCCATCAATCCTTTTTTCACACTTAGCGTTCTTTCCTTTGAGGGAGATCACCTCTATTTGTTTTGCTTGAAGATTAACTTGACAATCACATTGTTTCTGTAGTTGATCCTTTAATGACACGACTTCCTTGGTCTTTTATTCCTTTTCTTTTGTGACATTTTCCAATTTGTCCTTTAGAAGAGTGATCTCATTTTCAAGTCTCTAATTATATGTAATCGATTTTTTTAGCTTTGTCTTCAAGGCATTATTCCTCAATCTTTCATCTTGACGGGTCCCATTCACTTCCTTCAACTAACTGGTGAGAATTGTTGCCAATTTCTTAGATTTTGCTTCTTTCTTCTTTGGGATGTTTAGAGTCTTGGTTTCTATTTGTTTGACTTCTTCTATCGTCCTTCTTTGTGTGTGAATTATGTTCTGTGCTTTTGCAACAGAGAGCTTTTCTAAACAAATATCTTCTTGTAACCATGGTGCTTCTCTTAGAGAAAATTCCTTTCCCATAACTGCACACAGATCTATCTTCTAGATGTTAATCCGTTACTTAAGACACCCACTTTGATACCAATTGTTGGAATCGATTTAATACTAGCAGGGGGGTGAATCAGTATTAGTGCAGTTATCAACAATTTTTACTTTCTTTAACATATTAGGCTTAACTTAATCTTTGATTATTAGTTATGAATACAACATAAATAAATCATTCATGTATGCACCAAGACAAAGAACATAGAACACATGAATTTTTTCATGGAAACCCAACTAGGAGAAAACCATGGAATGCTCTTTTTTAATGAAAAGAATACATTCAAGGAATCACCAACGTCTTGTATTTACCAACACCAATTGGAAGGAGGCACCGACCCCCTGGTTTTACAGGAACCAACCTGAAGGAAGCTTCAACTCCATGTGTTTCTCTAGCACCAACTGGAAGGAAGATGAAACCCCCTTTCTCCTTGCCTCATCCTGCCACCCAAATATTCAAGATGTAATTCTGACTTATTGAACTTCTAACCCACGCACACTTCTTTTCTTCTGACATTAGTTCTTCTTTGCGATGTCTTCATATACAAAAAATACACTATCGTTGTGTTGCATACATCACTTGACTTCTCATTCCTCTCAATTATACACTTATGTTGATGTCTTACTTCATGTATTGTGTGCTTGTTGATTCTGCAGTCTACATCAATATATGTTTTGTCGATCTACTACTACGCAACTGCACTCAACAACTGATTTTGTGCTTTCAATTGATAGTTTGTTTCTTTGAGATAAAGCATTAGTAATAGATGGAACTGCACACTTACTAATGTGTCCATTATGTTTAAGTGCCACAGTATTCTAGACAATCTATGACATGTTGTGCATCAAATGATTCATCATTTTGTTTTAACGCACTTGTCTCAATCCATCCTCATCATGATGCGCTTATTAGATCCTGTTTTTGCTCTATCATTTCACATCTGATGGAATTCTCAACTTCACACACTTCACTTCAGTCTTCGTGCATCCGCTAAACATCTTCGCATCTTCTGATATACTTTGGTTCTATTTCTGCGCTTCTTCCTTACTTACAACATATGTGACTGTCTATGTATTGTCTGTAATTCTGTCATTCAATCTTCACACAGTTGCGCAAACTTCTTTGTTTCTGCATTTCGGTGTTTGTACAATCATCACAGATATACAACATCATTCTGCGCACCATCAACTGTATCATTCCTCTATCTATGCACAATTGGCTCCTCACTAGATCATGTTATTCTGTCCTTGAGCCCTTGATTGATGCCCCGAATATAAATTTGTATTTTCCGATTGAATCTCTACAATCTCACCATTGAGCTTACTTCAAATCTCCAACTTGCATCTATATTTATACATGTCTTGCATGGATTGTATGTTCACAAGTTGGTTGTGGCATCCCTTCTTCCATGCTTCATGGATTATGCTTTTTCCACATGTCATCATATGTGATGCTAATGTGTCATCCTTTGTGGGTCACACACATTCATGATCCACGACTTAGTGGAACTTACACCTTAGTGATGTACTTCTTGTGCTCCTTGATGTACCATTGCTTTGAGGTATGTGATCATCCTTTCTCTTCAATTTGATCAGTCTTTGGCATTTTTTGTACCATCCCTTGTGCGTATTGTGCACTGTAGTATCAATGCTTTGTGAAATATATGCATAACTTGAATTCTTCTTGATGGGACTTTGACCCTTGCAGTATCATCCCTTGTGGGTATTGCACCCCTGTTGTATCATTTGCTTGTGGGAGTTGCACATGAACAAACTTCAATTGTTGCACCCTTCTTGGAACTTGTTCGCCCTTTACTAACTGAAAGCATCTTCTACTCCCATGAACAAACTTCAACTGTTGCACCCTTCCTGGAACTTGTTTTCCCTTTACTAACTGAAAGCATCTTCTGATTGGAAAGACTTGTGTGCTTTCAGGACTGTCTAGTCATAAGTTGTTTCTTACTACTTGCGCACTCCCGATCCTTGATCAAGCAATCCTTACACATTCCAGAATATTCTTTCAAAATGATTCCACGCTTGTATCTTTTCTTAACCAACTCCTTGGCTGCTTGTGCACATGTACCTTTTTCCAACCAATTCTTTGACTGCTACCTTGAGTGAGTATGACTTGGTGGGCTTGACTTCTGCGCTAGTACCACATGTAGTAGGATACATTGCTTATGTGCTTCTTTGAACTAGATCTGCATGATGTTCCTTCTTTATGTGTTTTTTCATACTGATCATGCATGATGTATCCTTATACCCACATCTTCAGACTGGATGCAACTTCTAGATATACTTCTTCACATTGGTATCCATTTCCTTCACCATCTTGCGCATATACTTCTTCAAAGTGGATTCCATATACTTCTTTAAGCTGGCATAGGAATGATGTATCCACTTTGACATCAATTGACATCAATGACTCAAACTAAATCAATTGACACCCTATTTGACATTAGTTGACATCAATGAAAACCAACGTTCAACAAGACATCCTCTTATGTGCATTGTTATAAATGATTTACCATTCTTAATTAGGTGGTACGAATTGGTCCTTCTCATGAAGATATCATCCCTCATATTTGTACTAACTTAGTTATGAAACTCTGGATTATTAATTTGTATATGTATATGATAAAATGGATATAAGTTGGACACATGTGACTTGTACTTTGTATATTGATATATAATATAAATACACTAATGGTTGCAAACAAAGAATGACAAATAATGAGGGGATATGAATTCATGAGGGGGCAAAGAAAGGGGCCCTTGGGATCTAAATGAGAACAATATTATTTTATTACTACCTAGGTTCTTTAAACTTTGCTTTATTAAAACTTTTCTTATGATTATCCTAAGTCCTTTTAATGTGGGATTAGTTGCCAAAGTAAAATACATGTACTTCCTATGGAGACACATGGTATCACTTTAACATGCAAATATATTCTATGATTTTTGGCATGCAAGGGGTTCTCTTCCATCATTGTTCATTTATTCCTTGATATTTTTACCTAAGTTTAGGATACCATAGTTTCATAGCCATATTATGAGGAATTAGAACCATGATATTATTTTAAAAATATTATTGATTTAATGGGTGTTTGCTAAGATAAAAAAGAATTTAACTGACAACTTATAATCCCTCGGATCCCAACATAGATATTCCATGCCCAACTTGTGTTGTATCCCTAGAAGGAAGTGGTCTAACTTGAGAGACTAGTTAACAGAGAAGGGGATCCCATTCCTTGGGTTGTTCATGTTGAGGGCGAAAGGGGTCTAGCTACTTTGGGAATGTTGTAGTGGGAAATTATCTTGAAAATTTTGGGAATTTGACTGTTGGAGTGAAATGAAATCCAATATGTATAGAAATTCACCCTTATGGATTTAGAGCCTCAACTCAGGGGTGGGCTCTATTGCAAAGAGATTAGAATGATAGAAAACCTATGGTTGGGTAGAATATCCCTCTTTTGTAGCCAATTAGTGAAGAATATTCTAAGATAAGTGTTCTTTACTTGTTTATAAATATGTAGAATTATTGTTGTTCATGTTATGGATTTAATTATTTTCTATTTTTTTAGTTCTAAATACATGTATTAGTCAACACTTATAGTTATGGGATCATAATTGGCTATAATTGTTTAATTATTCTTGTATAACTTTGCATTAGAATGCATGCATTCTATAATGAGAGCATTGAATTTGTTAATGGTATCAAAGAAAAAGTACTTGGTGTGGTTTTGGTGGTTATGATATGTTACAATATATATACAGGGGATTCCAAACACTAGAGTGGAAACATTAAGAGGAACTACATCAACTTCAATTTCATTAATAAAGTTTTATTACATTGATAACAAATGCAATCTTACACTGATTGGTAACTTTTAACACTACATCTTTATTTATCCATACCGAAAGGTATAGATGAAGGTAATCATGTATTTTTAAACCAATTTTACTTACGAAGTCCTCTCCATGAGGCTCCCTTGTGAACCAATATTGAACAAAGCATTTTCCTTGTTCTTGTTTATCTAAATCTTGATATGGAGTAACTTTTTCATCTTATTGTCCTCTTTGGGATGGACAATACTCAAGCTCACCTCCTTCTACATTGTTGTGTAGATAATCTTTTCATCTAGATCTAAGCTATTTTCTATCTCCTTTCCTATTAAAATATTATTCGTCTTGGAATTCTCTTCTTAATAGCTCCTAGAATTTATCTCTAGATCTAGTTTCCAACATTTTTATTTTGTGTAACCATCAATATTGGAATCGTCAAAGTGGCTATTATAGTCCTTGCACACATGCGCGTCATGGTGTAGTCTTCTTATTTTTTCCTTTTTCCTTCATCTTCTCACCCTTATTAGAAGTTCCATGTTGGTTTGTATTATTTGAACCATTTCTTTTCCTTGCATCTTGTCAAATTTGATGTATTAGGCCTAGATACATAGGATTAATTTATTATATTGTGACTAAATAACATGACTTGCCTCCCTATGTTACTGTGAAGATGACCCAAGTACATGATGACCACATATGACGACTCCAAACTCCTTTTAATGTCAAATAGTTAATTAATGATTTATGAATAAGTTATATCTATTTAATGAAAATGTCTTCTTAAAAATCATATAAATATAATGAAAAAAAATCGGATTACAATTATTGTGTTAAATCATGTTATGATAGATTTTGAAAAAAACTTTATTTCTTACATGTAAGTATATACTTAGTAGAAGGAATAATAAAAATACTTTTTATGGAGTGAATTTTCCTTCAACGAAATAAATTCGAAGGAAAATTATTACTTTTGAAATTTTGCCCAATATTTTAAGAACATCGAAAGATAAATCCACCACAATATGTTCATTGCAACTTGCAACTGGGCACGTTAAGAAAAATATTAATATGAATTTTATATGAAAACATGAATATAGCTTTACCAAAAAACAAATCTCATATCCTCTTATGAAATTCATACTCCACTTTCCCTTCTCTTGCGTAAGATTAAGGTATTGAACATTTCCACACATATTCAAGAGGGTTAGATGTAGTGTAACCTATATAAATCTTGCTTAAAAAAATGGAGATAACTATAAATATCTACATTGTAAGATAAAAAAGCTTGAGAGTAATAATAGTAAAACACTCTTAAATTAGAAAAAAAAAAATAACATTTGAAATTGAATTCTCCCAATCAGATCATACTTTTACAATGGAAGAATGAGGTTAAAGTTTAGTTTTTGTCTGTTTTGGAAAGAGGAAATTTTATGTTTGTAGGATGGGGTTATAATTTCAAGTTGTGCAAAGACATTTCTGCCTTAAACACCCCCACAACTACTCCCATTTTCAATTTCTAACCGACAAAGAGTGAGATTAAAGTGTTATAAATCAAAGATAATAAAGGTACCATTAATCCCATTTTCAATTTCTAACCCACAAAAAGTGAGATTAAAGTGTTATAAATCAAAGATAATAAAGTACAATTAATTCAACACTATTTAGAATAATTTTTTTGTAAAATTAAAGTGTTCTAAATCACAGATAGTACAAGTACCATTAATTCAACCATATTTAGAAAACACTACATAATAAAACTCATGGATTTTTTTTATTATTTCAAAATTCCTTAAAATAAAACATAAAACATATCTGAATAACACGCACTGCATTATATTTTATTTTTTACTTGTCTCACACGTCTCTCACTATACGCAATGGCCAATACACAATGCTTTCATAGTATTCTCCACTATTTACGAAAGATGTTGATATATCGGCATATTCTAGTACAAGACATCAATGATATTATATATATTAAATGATGACAATTAATAATAATTTAGGATAATTATAATTATATTATTTAGTTTTAATTATTTAATATTTAATTATAACAATTTATATGGATAAAAATTTATATTAACATTTATAATATAATTTTTAGTATTGTTGAATTTTATATTTTAAATATGTTTTAACTTAGACAAAATTATTTAATATTTTAATCATTCTTCTCATTCATATTAACAAAATTGCACATTTTTTCACTTAAGTCAATATACAATCAAAAGATCTTCACCTTTAATTTTTAAATCTCTATTTTCTATTTATTTATATATGTTGTTGATAATACTAACTAGTTTGTATTTATTATCAATCTATGTTATAGTTTAAAATCATTATGGTGTTTATAATTAATCCAATGACATTTTTGTAAGTTGTTTTTTAAAAATAAAAATTATATAATTATTTTAAAGTAAAATTAAATTTTATTAATAAAATTATGTTTAATTAATAAAATTAAATGTTTATAGTTTTTTTCAAAATTAATATATATTATTAATTTTTTTATTAAATTGTATATATAAAAAATTAATTAACACCAAACATTTGTTTGAGACATTTGTCTAAATTATTTGGTTGAAGTGAGATATAAGTTTTTTTAATCTTATATTGATGGCATCATATCATGTCTTTTCTCAATATATTGGAAATATTTTTAACATTTTTTCTAAATTAAATTGGAAAAAATAATTTTGTTAACTAAATTAAGATTTGTAATCGTTTTTTAGTATTTATTAATGATGATTTTGTTGATGGCATTATATCATGTCTTTTCTCAATATATTGGAAATATTTTTAACATTTTTTCTAAATTAAATTGGAAAAAATAATTTTGTTAACTAAATTAAGATTTGTAATCGTTTTTTAGTATTTATTAATGATGATTTTGTTATTAGTTTATATTTTATTTTTGAAGATGAAAAAACTTATCATTCATAGTTTTTAGTCTTTTAATCAATTTCTATTAAATATCTTTCAATTTTTTTTTATTTCTTAATCAATAAAAAATAATTCTAAGTTCTATTTTAAATTTTATCTTTTATATAAATGTAATATTTAAATTATATATATATATATATATATATAAAATTAATATTTGAATTACTTTATTAATTTGATTTTTTTTTTCAATAATTAAGTTAAAATTCAAAATTTTTAAAGTTAACTTTTAAATATATGGTAGCTATTTTTCTGCTATTTTTCAAACTTAAAAAACAATATGAAACCATATATAATATAATTTGAACATTTGATTATGGTTTTATATTTTATAAGTACCATTTATTGGTTTTATATTTTATAAGTATATGGAACGATTGAATTCAAAAATTACTTTTTTGTAATTTTTAAAGCAAGGTAATTATTGTTTATATTAAAAACAATATATGGTGTTCATGTGTTTATTTAATTTAAATGAGGTGTAGTTTTATAAATTTGAATATTTTATCATAACTTTAAAATTCATATAAGTATATATAATGTGTAATTATAAATTTGAATATTTTACCATAACTTTAAAATTCATGTAAATATATAGAATGATTTAAATTATGAAAAAAATTGGATTAAGAATGTTACATTTAATTTGGAAATTACATATTATGGAATATTTTAAATTTATAATTATTAAAAATTTTAAATTTAAATTTACAACTATAAAAATAGTTAAATAAATATTTACAAATGTAATTTTATTCTTTAAATAAAATAACAATTCTTTTTTTATTTTCAAAATTTTAATGATTTTTTTAATCAACCATATTGTTTCTTTACACAATTAATACATCTTTGGTAAATTTGACTCATTAGAGAGTCAAATGTATGTTTACAATTCATGGTTTTGGAGCCCATGATATTAGACCATGATATTTCTACTTAGGTTTAACCACAATGTAAATTGGCACATGGTTGTAAGAATACCCCAAGTCAAATACCCCAAGTCAAGTTTAAAGGGAGGATTGTTAGATGAACTTAACTAAATTAAAATGTGTGGTTTTACGGCCCATGGTAAAGAATCAAATGTATATTTACAGTTCGTGGTTTTAGGGCCCATGGTATTATACCATGGCATTGCATGTGAAGAAGCCTATTAAAAGCTTGAACTCTCTTGAACTTGACTCGGAGGCTTGTTGGCATGACTATGATGGGTGATGGCCCGATGGTCCGGATTGGCCATGCCCTAATTTCAAAGACATCAAAATCATGTGTGGGACTCTACTCGGACCACATCAACCAACAACTAGTGGGACTTGACACTATTATAGTTGGTTTTCATATCTTGTACCCCTTGAACATCAAATGCTCATATATTTATTGTCACTTATAGCATGGTTGGTTTAGACTCACCTTAGCCTAGCTTTGCGTGGGGACACTAGTTCGAACCCCACAAAATAGCATAAAAAAAACACTTAAAATCTAACCATGCTAAAAGTTGATATGATCGAGATTACATCAACCCAAATTAAAATCCCCAAAATAACCAAGAAAAAACTTTGATATACCATAATCACATGAATCAAACTTTTTATATACCATAATCCCTTGAATCAAACTTTTATATACCATAGGCTAATTTCACAAGTCACCAACAAACTACAAACAAAAAAAAGTAAACTTAATTTCATCCATATTAAATTCAATTATTTAAGCCTATAAACCTTGTCCATACGTTACATTGAATTTATGTTCCTTATTTTTTTGGTATGTTTGACACCGCCGAGTGCTATTAAAGCAGGGCATGAGAGAGGACCTTCAATATACTTCCCAGCTATTGCTGTACGTGCCTCTGGAAGTGCTTCAGAATGAGATATTCGTTAGCTCAACCTGTTCCGATCCATGTGATGGCTCTCACATGGCTAATTGGGTTAAGCATTTTCGCTGTTACACGGGCTTCTCATGTGGTGTATACTGGTAACACAGTTAGCACGACTGTTCAACAGCAGTATCGCACAGCCTACCATTTTCAACCCCGAAAGAACTGGATGAATGGTTAGTACAGTGGACCTTATTTTGTTATGCCTAAAGGCTCATTCCATAGTTCAGTATGCATGTGTAATGTTCAGTATACATGAGTAATGTAGTTCCGATTTTATGTGTACAAAAAATTATATTCTCGTTTGTATTTCAAAGGGATTTGATCCATCTTTGCTTCATAAAAATATCAAGCTAAAACGGATTTTAAGATGAATTTCAGATTTCCACAAATAACTTTTCTTTTGGCATTTAAACCGATCTGCTAACTCTGTTTTGGTTTGCCTGTGATTGCCTGCATGATTATCTCGCAAACGCCCAACAGATCCAAACGGTGAGCTTTTCATTCCGTTTCAATTCACCCATTCAACTAATTATTAGATTTAATGATTGCGATGAGTTTGGATTGGATTCGTTTTGCAGGGCCCATGTTCTACAAGGGATTCTACCATCTGTTTTACCAGTATAATCCTCAAGGAGCGATGTGGGGAAATATTGTCTGGGGTCATGTTGTTTCTAAGGATCTCATCAACTGGCATTCACTGGATCCTGCGATTGTTCCCAGTGAATGGTATGATATAAAGGGCTGCTGGTCCGGTTCGGCAACATTACTGCCCGGAGACAAACCTGTGATTCTCTACACAGGATGGGCCAATTCATCCCAACAGCTGCAGATCATGGCCGTTCCTAAGAATATCTCCGATCCTCTTTTGAGAGAATGGGTGAAGATTCCCCAGAATCCAATTTTGATTCCAGAAAATGGGATCAACGGGAGCTCCTTCAGGGATCCCACTACTGGATGGCTCGGCCTGGACGGAAAATGGAGGATGCTAGTTGGAAATAAGAGGAAGCGTGGTGGGGTGGCTCTGTTATTCAGAAGCAAGGACTTCGTCAAGTGGGAAAAGACCAAGCACCCTCTGCATTCCTCGAAAATTACAGGAATGTGGGAATGTCCTGACTTTTACCCGGTTTCTCTTTCTGGGAAACCCTACATAGGGTTAAACACGTCCGCTATTGGGTCCTCTGTTAAACACGTTTTGAAGGTGAGTCTGGACGACTACAAGTACGAGTATTATACCGTGGGAACTTTCTTGAGGAATATGGATCGATATGTGCCAGACAACACCAGCACAGACAATGAAAATGGTTTGAGATATGATTATGGAAAATTCTATGCCTCCAAGACATTTTTCGATCAAGATAAGCTTCGGAGAATTCTGTGGGGATGGGTCAATGAATCAGACAGTGCCGCCGATGGCGTTGCCAAGGGCTGGTCTGGCGTTCAGGTAAACTCAATCTATACTTATAAATCGTTTGCCATTCTGCCTTTCTGTATTTAGATGTGTTAGTTCATCTCACTTTTGAATTTTGTTGCATAAATTAGGCAATTCCCAGAACTGTCTGGCTAGATAATGTCACTAGAGCGCAGCTTTTGCAGTGGCCAGTTTCTGAAGTAGAAACCCTGCGTCGAAAGAAAACTTTCAGAAAAAACCTTGATCTCACCAGAGGATCAGTTGTAGAAATTGCAGGCGTAAACGCTGCGCAGGTACTAAATCAATGGTTTTTGTTCATTGTTTATTGCAGTTTTGTATGGATTTTTTAACTCAATACTTTTTATAGGCTGATAAATTGAGTTCGTATTTAATTTTCTGACATTGGATGGATATAGTCTCGCTCTCTTCGAAGCACATTGCAGAGTTTTAGGATGGTAAAAATAATAATGAAAAGCAAAAAAATCTCACAGACCTTCTATGCCGTTGGGAAGTTAAGAAACTCTAATGAGCACAGCCTTATCATCAAAAATCAAAAGATTAAGAATTATTTCCTTTTCTGTGGCTGGGCTTGGCTTTCTTGAATTTGGATTTGTTACTAGGTTGATGTGGAAGTCTCCTTCGATCTCCCAAGAATCAAAATCGAAGAGCTTGAAGGTGAAATGGACGTGAAGTCGACTGCTCAACAGCTGTGCAGCCGGATGGGATCTGCTGCGAGGACTGTGGTTGGACCATTCGGCTTGCTTGTTTTGGCTTCCAAGGACTTGAAGGAACACACTGCTGTATTTTTTCACATCGTTCGACATCGAAACCAAATGAAGTTACTGATGTGCAGTGACCAGAGCAGGTAAAACAACATAAACACTGTAATTGATTTATCTTAATAATAAATCCAAGAGGAAAATAGTACGTTAATCTCTTTCAATTCGATTGAATTTGATCCACAGATCTTCATTACAAAGCGACGTTGATAAGACAACATATGGAAGTTTCGTGAAGAATGTGGACTCCTTCAAAGAGAATCGTCTTTCACTCCGAGTCCTGGTAACGAGGAATTCTCTGCATAACATTGGTGTACTGTTGTTGTGCAAATTTTGGTAGATAGCATCAACAATCGCCATGGAAATCGCAGGTTGATCATTCAATCGTGGAGAGCTTTGGAGAAGGTGGGAGGACTTGCATAACGGCTAGGGTTTATCCCACTCTCGCAATCGATGAAGATGCCCGTCTCTATGCGTTCAACAACGGCACTTCAACTGTTAGAGCCAGCAAACTCATTGCATGGGACATGGCGTCTTCTGATCACAGTCATCTCTAATTTTTAAAAAGATAATGCCTCTATAAGCTGCTGTTTATCTACATAGTATAATGTTATAGTTGTGATCAGTTAGGGTTCAAGGTTCACTGCAATGTGGATGTGGGTGTGGACCAAGATCGATTATCTATAAGCTGATTATCTACATAGTATGTTATAGGTGTGATCAGTTAGGGTTCAATAAGCTGATTATCTACATCGTATGTTATAGGTATGGTCAGTTAGGGTTCAAGGTTAATGAAATGTGGATGTGGGTGTACCAAGGCTTAATGTATAAGCTGTTTATCTACAGTACAATGTGGATGTGGGTGTACAGTACAATGTGGATGTGGGTGTGGACCAAGACTGAATATGGCTCAATTCTCTCAAGCCTTCGAAAGGAATAATATCAACCAAAGTACATTATGACATCAAGTTGAACTTATCACATCAATATTTGTAACACGCATATTATGCATAAATCAAACCCAAATCCAATAGTTTATGTTTATTACTCATAAACCGACTTCAAATAATGCAATGTTGATATAACACGCATATTATGCATAAATCAAACCCAAATCCAATAGTTTATGTTTATTACTCATAAACCGACTTCAAATAATGCAATGTTGATAGACTTTAATGTGTACCTACAACGTTGATAGTCTTGAAAAAATATCCCATCCCATTTTAATGTGTACCATAATGAGTGGAGTTTGTTTTCGAACATGATAAGAAACTTCCATTCTTTGTACTTTGTACTTTATTATTATTGGTATATGTTACCATCTCTTTTAATGTTTTAGGGTTTAAAAGAATAGATGGATTTGGCAGCTTCGGTTGTATAAGTTGAGAGTTATGGATGGTGATTTATGGGTTCCATCCAAAACTAGGCTAAAAAATGTGATATTTTTTTATTGTTTGGTTTTTTTGTTTAGTGACGATTGTACTAAGGTTCACCTTAGTAGGGTTTTTATATTGTTTGAGGTGAGGACATTATTTATTAAATAAGTTTTACTTGTAAAATTAATTTATTATTTTCCTTTTAGTTCTATGTGATGAAATAAAGTTTACTATCAAGTTCTATTCAAAACAAATATAAGCCATTTGAATGAATGACTTTTTAACAAATTCTAAGTAAAATGGCATCCTAAAATTTTAGTGCATCCATTAAAATTATATCGTCTCATTCCAACCATTGAAATTTCTCTAAAAGACAAACACGCGTGATGGCACAAAAGTCATTTCCATGGGAATTATATCGTCTAATTCCAACCATTGAAAATTTGCTATGATGACTCAAACACCCGTGATGGAAAAGCAATGCATTTATGTCTTAAACCCTAATTACCTGGTTTTCAAGATTAGCTTCTCCTGGTTTCTCTTTTGGGAAACACTCCAGAGGGCTAGCCGCTGGACACGTCCGCAATCGGGCCCTCTATTAAACATTTTTTGAAGGTGAGTCTGGACAACTACAAGTACTAGATTGACGTTTCCGGTATGGGAACTTACTTGCGGGACATGGATGATCGATACGTGGCAGATAACACCAGTAAAGACCATGAAAATGCATTGAGATATGACTATGGCAAATTCAATGCTTGCAAGAGTTTTTTGGATCAGTTTAATCACAGGCAAATTTTCTGGGTTTATGTTTCCCTAACATGTGGGGTGAATTTGAGTTTGTTATTAGATTGGTGTGAGATTTCCTTTTTTTTCTTTCAGGATTGAGGGGAAACTTACATCTGTACACGAACTGAGCTAGAATTGGAGTGGAACACTGAGTAAACTGATGTGATATTTCTATTTATCGATATTGCCAAGCTCCAAATCGAAGAGTTTAAAGGAAAGATGGATGTAAATTTGACTGCTCAACAGTTGTGTTACTGTATGGATCAACTACTGTTAAAATATGAAGACAGAAAAGAGTGGAACACAAATGAGCATATTGATTGCTTTTTAATTATTAACCATGAACTTATATAGAATTACAACACATTATTGTCCAATACTATGGAACAAAAAATACTATGACACAGCCAAGTGTCTTAATCAAATTATAACTAACTAATAACTCAACTAATTAATACATTTATAACCATTAAAATTACAATTCTTAACATCTACAGTTAGGTAATTTGGTTTGCTGTCTCTTTTCAGATCATTCTAGTGATTCTACAACAAAAGGAATTGAAATTGCCAATGTGGAGTAACCAGAACAGGTAAAACTCCATACAGAATATGACTGATTGATAATCTGAATAAACCGATCACAGAGGCCAATAGTACGTTGATCTCTGTCAAATTGTTTGAATATACGGAGAACTTCCCTAAATAGCGACGTTGATAAAACATCTGGTTTTCCCTTTATGATTACAAAACGTTTGTTGTAATATCATTCTATACGAAACAAATAATTGTTTTTATGTTGTTTTTTTAATGTTTTTGGGTCGCTAACTTGTCTTTTTAAATGATACTGATAAAAAAATTATAAGAACTTTTTGTGTGAACTCTCATTGCATGAAGTTAGACCAACTCTAAAATTAATTATTATTATTATTATAAATTATTTAAATTATCAATAAAAAAGTCTTTTTAAAAATTATATAAAATGCAAAAAGTAAGCCAGTAATAGGATCTAGGCCTGAAATTTCTAAAATCCTTTTTATTAAGATAAATTTAAAAACTATAAAAGAGTGATGCAAGTTAGTTTAGATTTGAAATTTGTAGCAAACAAAATTAACCGATGTGGGTTTTTTTCTTATTTTTTTAAGTGAGTCTTCCCCATCAAGACCAAGACCATAGATGTACAAATACAGGATAAATAACATGGGAGATTAGGGCAATACCATTTCATTTCCATCTAAAAGAATTTATTTACCATATGATCCTCCCTCTATGCACTAATCCCTGGAATTATACCCTTATGTTTCTCTAGAGACAAATATTCCATTGAGAGTATTCATCAGTGTGCAGGCATGCATTCATGACCAATTTCCATTCCTTGGCATGCAAAACCATGAAATTATGCCATTAACTCACCCTTGGTCTAACATGGAAAAAATTTAATACATGTCTAACATAAATTTAACATGATAAGATTTTATGTTGATTCTCTATTGTAATTGTTCAATTTTAACTTTTAAATTTTAAATACTCATGTCATCATTTGTCACATTAGTTTTACATTTTTAATTTTTAAGAGATGCCATTATACCATGTATATGTTTCTAATGATTTATATTTGGAATTTTTTAATGCAATGGAAAGTATGGATTTGAATGTGGAGATACTGAGAGAGATTGTGAGACTTGGAGATATTGGGGTCACATGGAGGGGTGGAGACGAGCTCCATCGCTTGCTTGTAGATACCCTATATTCCATTATAGATGCTATTACCCAATTAAATGGTACTCTATATGGCATTGCATCATACAGAGAAAGGAAAATGCAACAATATGCCGATGGAGTGGATTACAATGCCATTAAAAAGCTAAAGATCATAAAGGAGCACATATTTGCATTGTTTAGAGAGCCCTGAACGAGGAAACTTCCAAGCAGAAATATATCCCACATTTATTTTGAGTGGTGCATCTATCCAACATTCCAAGAGAATTGGATGGACCGGTGGTACATGGTTTTTGATGTGCCACCCAACAACAAAATGGAAATTTCTTTATATTTCCTTTGAAATGTATATGCCGAGTTCGTATTGGGAAAACACATCAACTATTTTGATATATTGGAGTTCCAAGGCATTGGTTTTGGGATGAATTAAAGTTGTCCCAATGCCAAGCATCAGGATGCCAATTGCCCAATCCCTCCACCTCCCAAAAAGTTACCTAGGCCAAAATTCCCGCCTTCACTTGATATGATACCACGGACACAGGAGACATTTCCGAGTCTAGCATAAGCAATTGTCTACCATAGCACCATTATTGATCGTATGGACTAGGTAGCGCCACCTCTCCCTATTGGTGTACAATCATCAGCTCCCAGTGGTGCAAGACCATCTAGTAGTGGGGGTAGAACGACACATCATGAGACCACCACTGTGGCTCATGAGTGCATAGCATGTGGTTGTGCCTACTATGTCCATGCATCGATATATGTTACCTTTAATAGGATGTTTACATATGTAAGTGTTGGCATGCCAAATTGACACTTTGTACATCACCCTTTCACCCAATTTTGACCACTTTTTCCTAGCCATATTGCCTCATCACCATATCTATGACCCTATTTACTCACTAATGTGTCAAGCAAGCATGAAAATGTATTCTATTGTCAAATCCTTTGATTTCCTTTGTTTTTAATTATTTAGATGTGGATTTTGGATTTATCATGCTAATGATGGTTGATTTTGCAGCATAGCCAGATCCATGCAATATGGTTTGTCTCATGCAGCAAGGTTCCATTCCAACGATGTAGTTCAATTTCAACTACCATCATTGTTCTATATATCTCCAAGAATCTAGGGAATAATTTGCCACATGGGTTTTACACTTAATAATTTCCAGATGGTGAGGTGTCCCTCATCACACCCCCAAGTCATTATAGATATGTGTGGTCATCCTCTTTGTCTTGCATAGGATTTGGTTTGAAAGAAAATTATGATGCACCAGTTGTATAGGATCTTCATTCATATACACTGCATGTCATAGGAATGAAGATCCTCGATGATGTGTACTCTCCATATACGCCCCTTTCTATCTAGAAACCGATTACTCGTTCACATGACTACTCTATGAAGGAACCTTATAGATCATTGTATGTTATATTTGGTTTTTATTAATTACTAGTAATTGTCTCATGAATTGTGATGGGTATCTTTCTTCATGAGTCGGGCTAGTTGTTGCAGCTCGAACTCTATAAATTCAAACCCATCCTTCTATGTAGAGGCATAGGAGAAAATGGAAAAATTAGAGATTAATATTGTAAACTGAGAATATTGTGATGTTTGTTTTAGACCTTTGTTAAGAAAAAGAGTTATGTACATAAGTTTATTGTTGTTGTAATCTAAGATTTCACTAGTTAATACAAAGCATGTTTCCTAAAGATGGTGTATTAATTCTTGTGTGATATCTGAGACTAGCTGAGCCTAATAGTCCAATTGGCAAGGGTCCACCAAGAGGAATGTAATGATGTTGTTTATTATTTTGTAAATATTTGTGTTTAATTTATTTTGTGTGTATCTTTGTGAATCTTGATAAGTATACAAACTTGTTCATAGAATGATTTACATTATCGTTTGTTAATCTCTCTAACTATGTTTAACTTATGTACATAGAACACTTGTTCATACCATTCGCAATCTTCAACTGTTCAGTATTTCCTGTTATATCATAGAGTTACTTTCTTTGTAATAGCTCGAACATAATAATTAGGATAGTCTTTGCAGATGTATTTACAGTAATGTGGTTTCCAGTTGAGCACTTAGTTTGCTTAGAATGTATGGATATTGAAATATTGGATTGTTATTTAGTAACCTTGATTTAGTTTGCATAATTTAAGTTATTTTGAATTAGTCTATAGACACACAGATTGACATGGTATTTAAGTTACTTCGGATAGAGTAATCAATTAACTTCCATTCATACACAAAATCACACTTTGCCACTTATACTTAATCTTGATCATTAACTTAATAAGTGAATCCATACAAGTGCATGAAATAACATTTACACTGATTCATGTGCACTAAGATTGTTTTATGTGTACATACACTAATTCCTGTGTCACTGTATATTTTCCTGTGCATTTATACTAGATTTTGTGATTTCATTAGATTAAGAATTTTACATTAGATTTCCAGCTTGTCAAGTGTGTTTTATTTCAAAATCAACTACCCGAATCCATTGAAGGATAGGAAAATTAAGTTATCTACTCACAATTAATCACAGAACCATGCATACATGAGTTACTGTCATCTGAGCCTTTCTATCACTCAGCTCTTCTTGTGTCCCAATGAATGAATCCTTAGTGTTTGAAGTTTGCATTACTTTTATTTTATTTAGTTTTTCCATATCTTAGCCAACCACTACAAGAATTAGTCGTTGAATATCGAGATCTAACGATACGATGTTGTGATCCAGTGATAAGCATAATCATGTAGTGATTTGATTTGTCATTTAATTTAAGCTAGTTAATTCCTGCTTACTTTTATTTGTTGCATTTAATTTTTGAAGTGTGAGTTTGAAAATGTTTTGCTAGCATTCGTCATTAGTTGTTAGATTATGCTAGATTAAGCTTAATATTGCATTTCATGTTCTTTCATATCTAAGTTTATGAACTCTCGGTCGAATTTAATGCAAATTATTTAACACATAATTTAGCCCAACATTTTTGGCACCATTTCTGGGGAGGTGCTAAAAGGATTAGAGCCTCGGTATATAGCTAGGTTGCCTTTAAATTACACAACTTGGGGGATGAGAAACAATAAGATGCAAAGAAAACCTCACTACATAATTTATGTGGCGTAATAGCCTGACGCTTCCACTTTAGTGGGTTTCTCCAAAGATTTGATTGTTCATTTCACATAAGTGTGTTTCCTTTATTTAAGTTTTAGTAATGCATTATTTCATGAAAATAAGAGAAGCCTAACTTGTGTGAACAGATAACTTGGTGACAAAAAAGTCCTAGTAGCACAATGGTGCTTCGAGTACATGATTGTTTTTCAATTGATTGAATTTGTTTTGAGTAGTGTGCTTTAGTTTTGCAATTAATTTCATTTCATTTTTGTTTCAATAGGATTCTTATAGTTAAAATTCAATTTTTTTAGGTGTTGTAAGAACCTTTTGTACTAATCCATGTGTGAGACAAGAACTCTTAACCAACAAAAAAAAGATGTTAAATAATCTGTTGAGCAAAGAAGGGCTTGTCACTACAAGGAATTTCGTAAATACTTGTTATAATGTCAGAGCTATAACTAGAGATGGATCTACTTTCCAAAAAGAGCATAAAATCCATGAGAAAATATAGAAAGAATATCTAAAATGCCTTCCTAGTTATCCTTGTAAATCTGTAGAAGAAGCCCAAGAATCATGGACATTAGCTATTGAAGAGAAAATGTTGGAACCAAAAATTGAAGAGTTCCTAGCATCTTTGTCACCATAGATATATCTCTTGTGCATTCCAGAGTTTGGTGAGACAACTTCTGAAGAAATTTATGGCATGACAACTAAAGAAGAGAACTAGGAATAAATATTACATCAAGACATGGTTCCAAGTAGTCATCGGGCGTCATCACTCCATTCTCCAACAATTTTTGGCACCATCTCCATCAGAGTAGTTGGTCCCTCATGTTCCAGTATCTCCTCAAAGTATATCATTCAAAATTGAACATGAGCATATTTGTAATCTTGTTATGCACATGGTTCCATTGGAAATATTCCTACACTTGAAAGAGATTTTTTTTCAAGTAAAGTAGGATAGTGTAAATAAATCAATCAGTCAATAAAATAATAGAGATAAAAATAAGTTCAATTGTGAAAACGAGGTTCAATAAGACATAAGTTTTGCTTGAAAACTAGGAAACTAGCAGGAAAGTTTTTGAATAAAGTATGTATGTCGGTTTGATCTTGTACTATGGTTATTCAAAATCATTTATGTTCTGTGCTCGTTTCAGTTGATGTGAGATTCATTAAGGATCACCTTCCACCAAATCTCATCCCATCAACTTCATTACATAATCTAGGATTGATATTAGAGATGTTTATAAGTACCTTTCGGCCTGCATGCCTTAATGGAAGGCTCTCTCGCTATCAGCAAGGGGATACATCATTGTCCCTTGATTGCTGGATTCTAGAGGTGTTTGACTCCAACACATTCATTCACACCAACTAGAATGTACTTTTGTACCTTGATGCCCATTGACATTAATGGTAGGTCATCTCGCATTAGTTAGTGATTTACATTATTGATTGGTAATCCAATGATTTATTTTCATGCTTGACTTCAACAAATTTATTTGCATGATGAGAATTGTACTAATAAAGGTTATGTGTGAAGACTGTATGATTTATGGTAACCACAATAGCAGTAGAATTTAGAGTTTTGATTTAGTATTCAACGTTTATTTTTAGTTTGGTTTAATAAACAAAGTTCAAATTTTCAATGTCAATAACATCAACATCAATCTTGTAGCATGATATGGTTCAACAACATTATCAATAGTACTTTTTATTTCCAGTTTTTGTAGCAACAATACCTTTCTATGTCATTGGTTGCAGAAACTCCATTGTGTTAGAGAAACTCCACTGTGTTATTGGGACTATATTGTGTTGCAAGAAACCTATATATTTTCATAACTCTGTGAACTAGAATGATGCATCCTCTATTGCATATCACTCATTGCATCTCCATTTTACTCAAGAATTTGATGGGAACCCAAGTACGCACATCATTTTCAGCTCATATCTCTACAAAACAAGTATCAGCCACATTCATCTTGGTAAATATTGGCTTCACAAGGTAACTAAGATTGAGGTAATTCATGCAAACCCTAGAGGGAGATGTGAGAAAATGGTTTAGAGCCTTACATGCACCATCCATCAAATATTGGTCAGTTATGGAGCCACTTTTATGAGATAGTGGGGGTAAAGAGAGACCACTTGTACTACTTAACAAAATTTGCCTCCTTGAAGAAGGGAAATGTATAATATGTGGTTGAATTTAACAAAAGATTCAACAAATTGTACAACAAAATCCCACCTGACATCAAACTCTCTCAAGCACTACAGCAAAGGTTACCTTTGTAGGAGATTTTGAACCATAATTCACTTTGATGCTCAAATTAGGAGTCAAGCCCTTCAATCAGAATATGAGACATGCCAACCCCATTCTACTACATATAATTGAAAAGAAGTATGAAAGATAATGGATGCTAATATCATAATCCCATTGAGGTACTCAAAAGTGGGTGGCCAACTTGGTGTCGATAAGGAAAAAGAGTGGGGAGATGAGATTGTGTGTAGACTTCATAAATCTAAATAAGTGCTCCTTACAAGATAACTACCCCTCCCCAAGATGGGCCATATTCTGCAGAAAGTTTTAGGGACCAATAAGATTTCCATAGAGGATGGTTTTTCAAGTTATAATCAACTATAAATGCACAAGGATGACAAGGAGAAGACAACCTTCACAACACCTTGGGGTACATTTATGAATGATAATATGCCATTTGGGATAATGAATGTAGGATTTAGCTTTCAAAGAGCAATGGACATAGCCTTTGTAGGTGAGAAAGATAAGTTCATAGTCATCTATCTAAATGAAATGATTTTTTTCTCAAAATCTGATGATGATAATTTGACCCACCTTAAACATAGCTTCAACAAATGTAGAAAGTTTGTACTATCCATGAATCCAAAGAAGCCTCATTTTTCCATGCAAGAAGGGAAATTGATAGGCCATATTATTTCCAAGGAGGGAGTCTGCATAGACCCAGATAGAGTTTAAGCCATGAAGTTGATAGATCTTCCTAGAAATAAGAAAGAAATCAAACTATCATTCCTTGGTAAAAAAAACTTTATGAGAAGGTTCATCCCAAACTCTACAGAAATTGTTAAAAGCATAATCAACATGCTGAAAAAGGATAATGATGTCAAATGGACCAATAAGTCTAAATATTATTTCAAAACATATCAAAAAATATTTCGGATAATCACTTTTGTTAATCATCCCTGATTATGCTAGTCCCTTCCTTATATTTACTTTTGTTTCACTAAATACTACTACAATTTTTCTTTTGCAAAAAAATGAAGAAGTATAGGAGAATCCCATAGCATTTTTCATCATAGCTCTAAGAGATGCATAATTAAAGTACAAGTAGTCTTATCCCCTGGTTAAATTGTTCAAAGCATTCAAAGGTTACATTTCACACTCCCATGTTATTGCTTATGGACCCAACAACAAAGTTAAGGAGATCCTCATCCACATTGACAGTGATGGAAGTAGGGGAAAATGGATTGCAAAAATCTAGGAGTATGGCATTGAAATAAAACCCACCAAGTTGATAAAGGGCTAAGATTAGCTAAGTTACTATCCATATCTAATTGTGAAGCACTAGACTTGAATTTAGTTCTTTAAATGACAAAAGGGGAAGGAACAAATGCAAATAATCCTCAAGAAAACCTTATAAGTGTAAATCCTAAGATTTATGATTCCATTTGGTACTGAGATATGGGCCTTTACATGTTTCCTCTTCAATGTCTATATGATTTTAACAATGCTAAGGCAATATCTCTAAAGATCAAAGATGCCAAGTACTATATTCTTCCAAGTAAAATAATGAAATTCTACAAAGACTACAACATTGTTGGGGCATTCAACTCCATATTATCCATAAGGAAATGGACTGGCATAATCCTCAAACACGAGTTTTATCATGATAATCAAGAAGATGTTGTCACATAACAAAAAAGTCTTGGGATTCTCACCCAAAATATGCACTATGGGATGATATGATAAGTACAAAGAGATCCATAGGTACTTTACCATTCCAACTAGTGTATGGAAAATAATCTATTTTTTCCATCCAGTTAGGACTGCCAGTGATGAAATTGCTATAGGAGGAATTGGAGGAGACAAATAACATGATAAGGAGGGTATATTAGTTAGTAGAGCTTAAACAAGACAGAGAACACATAGAAGCTTAGATGTAGGTTCACCAATAAAGGATGAAGGAAATATTCGATAAAGGGGATTCAAAAAGAACCTTTAATCTAGAAGACTTGGTGCTAAAGTGGGATGCCAAAAGAGAAGACAAATGGAAGAATGGAATGCTTGATAACCTATGGTTAGAACCATTCCATATCTCAATTTTTCAAGGAAACAACACATACCTCCTTGCTCAGCTGGATGGTAAAGTTATAGGAATAGTTGTGAACGAGAGGATTCTAAAGTGCTTCATGCAATACTAAAAGGCCCAAAGGAGCACACAACTTTGTAAATTAGTAGTTTATAAGCACTTTCTAATTTTGTATTTTACAAGCAAATTTAATTTCTGTCATTTTCCTTCTTTACTATAAATATTTTGTTTTCCAAACATGGCACACTACTTGAAAATCTAATGTCAGGAAACCCATAATGAGAAGAGGGGGGACTCCATAACCCAACACTTAAGGAACTAGTCTACTATTCTCACCATTCCAAAAGAAAAAAAGTATCCCTACTAGAGCCAATGTTAGTACCAAAAAATATTTTAGTCTTAAGGTTTATCATGGGAAAATAAATTAGTTCAGAAGGTGCCAAAGAATGATAGCATGTGGAAAGAACATCAAAGGTAAGTGCATGGGTGCTCTTATGTAAGGAAAATATAGGCCAAGGAGAGCACATGAGCACCAGTAAATGAGCTATAAACAATCGCGGGATGGGACCCATGGGATGAAGGAATGCACCATAGTGTGTGGCTAGAGGAAGATGTCAAAGGACCAAGAGACTGGGACCAAGAGCTAAACAAAAGGTTCTAACTCCCGTTAGCAAGAATATCTCTTGTCAGGTGGCTAGATCAACAATTGAGCACGATATCACATCACCAAAGTGCATGAGCCTTAACACCAGCTTTCTTATCCCTTAGGAGGAAACCATTATGTTGCGTGGTGCCCTATTTTTGGTAATGGGTCCAAATTTTGCAATTTTCAAACTGCCTTCTATCATCCGTTACCTCCTTCTCCTCATTCAGCTAGAAACCGCGTGGGTGCTCACCAAGGTGACACATGTGGCACATCAAGACCCACAGAGAATCCCCAAAGAAGAAGTCTTAGGGCACATAGGCTCCACGTGCACCAAGCCATAAATGACACATGGAAACCACATCTGAATGAGATCAAGTGATGTCACCTCATAATTTCCCCAATAATAATGAGCCACTAAGAAAATTCAACTTTTTCTCTTGGAAAATTTAAATTCTTGGCCTATAAAGGGGGAGAATAATCCAAAAAATCACTCATTCTGCTCTGGGAAAAGAAGAAGGGCCATGCCAACTTTGCACCAGATATTCCAACATATAGTGTCACACTTCCAAGATCGATGCCCAACCAACCTGGTAATTCTACTTTTGACTCTCCTCTATTACTGTGTGACCCTAAATAGTGAAACAAAGTTACCATGGTTTCGTCATCTAAAGTAAAACCCCCCAAGGCCACAGTCAAGAGTATCCCCATCGATGACCACCTGATCGATCATCAATCTGATGTCTTTGACACAGTTATTTCCTTCCCAGATTTATATGACACCTAATAACCGAAGCAGAATCCATCTACATCATAGGACAATACTCCTATCACATATGGGAGACCAACCTCGCCTAGGAAGTCTACCCATAGACTATCAATTTCCTTGATTTCATCACCTGGTGTGCATCCAATTACTCAACTGAAAAGCAGGTTGTATTCTCCTTTGATGGTTCCAGAGCCCCATGCATTGTCTCTAAAGATGCCTTGGCCAAAATGCTATGCCTTCCATACCACTCAAACATGCAACCCCTAGAAGATGACATCATGCTTACTTCATACCAAGCCCTAAACATTTCAAAAAGGGACCATATCTTGGAAAAACACCTTAAAGAGGGCATTCCAGTTCCAGCTGGCCCACCTCGATAAAAATATTCCATGTTTTCATAAAGCTCCAAAAAATACTTGGACGTATTTTGCATTATACTAGGGTATTACCGTGATGAAGTTGTAGATGATTCCCTGCTAGGTTTCCTATCTACCTTGGCCCCAATAGTGGGTGTGATGCCCATTTGGTTTGATTTATGTTAATTTTTAGCAGACAATATCCATACAGAACTTGAATATTTCCATACCATGGAGTGCTTCAGGTATCGATCATACATGTTCTACATGTTTTTATAAGGGATCAGCTAGGGAGGCAACTACCAACCTACATATGGACAAATTTGATCCTCAGGAAACTGGGGAACCAAGGTTTTCAAGCCTTTGCAAACAAAGTTATGAGCATGATCTATTTTATCCTGTATAAATACGCACCAGCAAGGATTTTACCCTTGTACAAGGACTTATTACATTTGAGTCCTTATACCAAAATAGGGGACTAGTTCATCCATGAGAACAATACCATCATCAAACATCAAACATCAAACATAGGTTCATCCAAGAGAAACTATGTCTACTACATGTATTGTTTATTCTTGGAGTATTTTCCTTAAAGTACATCAAACATAGGTTTTTATCTGATCATCTCCATTTTTCCAAGATGAAGAACCCAATCACATTCAAGTTCCCTGAAGAGATAGGCCCCTTTGTGGTTAAAAGTAGAAGTGCTCTATCATATGTGGAAGAGATGTTGAAGCAACTGAACTTGGCCAAAGGATAAAGATGGGATTATGATCGCCATTTGTGTAATACCCCTAGTTTTGACTTAGAATGTATTCATCCAAATTATGTAAATGATGTAAATATGCTAGTGTGAATTCCTAGTGCGGAGCTCAAGGCCAAGGCCCAACTAGTGAATGTTTAGGAATGTATGATGAACTTATATTTCATTTGGACTGTTTAATTAGATTTTATGTTGATTTGGAATATTATGTGCATAAATAATAAAATGGTCCAAAATTGAGTGTGTAAAGAGCACCAAAGGGGCTATGATTCCACCAAGGGGAAGAGGAAGGGGGTCCATGGGTGACTAAATCCTTGCTGCCAAGTTTCAACCTTAGAACTCACACCTAAATTCTATCATGTGATGAGAATAAGCCAAATATCTCATTTTTTGACCATTTTCCAATCATTAGTGCATGTGTGTGGTTGGTGGGAAAAGTCACCTCATGTAGTTATTGTAGTATGGGACCAACTACACTTTTGTGACAGTTTTTTCATGACAAAATTCAGTCTACAGCCGCCAGGAGTCATTTCCCTAATGCCAGAAGTTATGTCAGTTGTCTTGCACCATTTTCTCATATCCTTTGGAGTCAACCCTCATTTGTCTCATTCTCTCATGCAGGTTTAGAGGTTGCAGAGCTCTCCATTGTTGTGGCAAGAACTTACCATGTTCTTTTGAACCCAGAAATTCAAATTTGGAGACCTTGTTGCAGATTTGGAAGTGGGTATTGTGGCTGTAGGTGAGCAGAGAGGTTGGGAAATCTAGGAACCCTTACCCTTGAGTTATGTTGCTCATAGGTGCTCGAGAAGCCACGGATTGAGGCTGCAGGAGGTCCTATAGAAGCCAATACCAAGTTGGACTTATTCTATGCACACACTAGAAGCACCTAGCAAAATGGATCGCCCAAGAGAACCATGGATCGATGAAGGGGATTCCTGAGCTAGAAGGGTGTTGTGTGGGGAAGTTATTATGGAAGCCAAGGCTGTGAGGGATGAGTGAGACCCTTGTAGAGCTCTGTATGAGACCCCCGTAGAGCTCTGTATGAGCATTTGGCTAAGCATAGAGAGGGGAATTGGTTTTGGGCTGAGAGATAGAAGCCTATAGGTGTTTCCTTCGCCCTGGTGGCCTCATAGCCCAGTTTGGGGGTGGCCTCTCAGCAGCAGAAATAGTATATGCTGGACATAGTGCCTATGGTTGGGTGAAAAAGCGCTCTTACACAGCCAGTTGCTTGGATCTACATTGGATAAAGATAAGTATTTTTATGTATTTAAATATGGAAATGTTTTATTTGATGCATGTAATGTTTATGCTCGTAATTGCATATTAGATGTGTGTGGGGATAGATTTGAATTCCGCTGTGCATGTTTTATTTACATTTCTGCACACATTGCATTGTTGAAAAAAAAAACGTATTATGAACTTGGGGCGAAATTTGAAAGCCCAGATTTGCCCGACGTCCCCTCCCGATGGTCGAATTGGGTGAGGGGGATGTTACAATTAGGTGATATCAAAGAAAATAATGGAGAATAAAAATTCAGCTTATAACCATGAGGCCCACCTAGAGTGGGAGAAGATAGATAACTTGCCTTCAGGGGAGCAAGTGAGTGCAATCCTAAGGTTTGATACAAACAAATATTCCAAAGGGACACAAGAGGGCTAAGCACGAATTCAGCCTACAGTGATCACCGCCCCATAGAATCTAGAACCAGGGACCAAAAGGGTAGCTCTTATAGGTCCATACAGATATGGATGTTGATGAACCTGAATCAAAACCAGCAAGGAAAAGGGCCAAAGCAATGGAAGAAGCATATTCTAAGCATACTTTAGTAGAGCATATGCAATTTGAAGGGTTGGTCAGTGGATTAGATACATCATCAAGAAAACCAAGGGAAAGTAAAAATATACCACCCGTCCTTATAGAACAATTTCCCTTAGTACCATTGGGAACACTATAGCCACAACAAATCTCCTCTTCCACAAGCTTTGTCAAATAGAATCCAATGATATATTCACATTATATGGACATTAGAAAGAAGAATCTAGATATAATGAAGGATCTTAAAAATCTGGTAAATCCATCAGAGAATAAATTATTGTTAATGGAAGACCACAAGGAGGGAACCTTCAAGCTTGCATTCCTAAAGTACAAATTCTCTCAAGCCAAAAGTTATAGTGATTACAAAGCAACTAAGTACAACTTCAACTTTGGCCAATTCGGTCCTTTGGATATAGGAGACTTCTGCAGACAATTCAATGAATTTCTATGCAAGGATGTCATGCAATCCTCATCCGTTGTGAAAACGATGTTCCTGGTTGTCCAAAAGGTCAAGAAGCAATTGAAAGTAAATTTAGGTGGTCAACAAGGCCAAACATATGACCATTAAAGAGTTGTCAACTTGGGGTTTAACCCAGGTTTCTAAAAAGATTGGCCCTAGCACATATAGACCGTAGACTTTGGAAGGGGAGACATATTCTCTCCCCCTCAATGGACAAGACTTAAAACAATACTTCACCTGACTTGGAGGGAGAAACCATCCATGTATATAAATAAAAAATTTCCTTCTCTGTTTTGTTTTAATTTCATCCTTCCATTTTATGTCAGATTGTCATCACTCATTGATCTACTTTTTTCAATAATGTAAAGATCAACAATTAGAGTGCAATTGGGAGAGTCTTGGATAGTTTTTTGTTAAATTCCAAATGCCTTCTATCCTATTGGAAAGCATGTTCTCTCTACAAGTCATGGGGAAAACCAAGTTAGCCTTGTGATTTCTTACTAGTGTGATGTTTTAAAAGATGAAATTTCAAGCACTATCATTGGAAGGATTTCACCCCATCTGCTAACATATGAAAATGTGTCTAAATCACCTTTTTAAGGCATCAAGAAATTTGAGCTAATGATCTGACCATGATACAAACTTCATCAAGCAATGGAATGGGTTGAAATACAATCTCATAAAGGTTTCTCAGTCACTCTCTGGTAAGCTCCACTCACTATAACATTTAAATTGGTTATATCCTATGATTACTTCAAGAGATCAACCCATGGGAAGAAATTAAGACATGACGATGCATCACATATCAAAATGACTCTATATGTTATCAGATGCCTTTAAGAGGCTTATTGAATCAACTTCCCCATCTAAGCACTGCCAAGCAGAATATTCTCTAAAGATAACAATCAATTGTGTGTATGCATGATATGTGTGGTGGGGGGGGGACTGGGGCATTCAATTGTAAAATGGGTGCAAGAGGCAAATCTGTCGAGGCTATATATGCTTGTTGGCAGCAAAGCTCTTCCTATAGTGTAATAGACAAGGACCAAACATTTACACTTGTCTAACATTGTTTCTTACCCTATGGTTTTATGCCTGAAAAAGCACTGATGGAAACTAACCTAGATAATGAGTTTCATACTTTGGCTCTTAGAGAGTGGTTGTGAAATACTATTCCTAGTTCATTTGAAATCAACTCACTGAAATGTAAAGGATTAATAGCTTACGGATGTGGGAAGTTTTTTTTCTCATCTTCATGACTTATCTTAATGCTCTGAAAGGATTTATTCTCATGTGCTAGCAGATAAATGATATTATGATTCCTACACTGCAAGAAAATTTAAGGCTACATTAGTGGGACCCATGTACTCATTTTAAAATTGTCTAGACTTAGAAGGAAAAGCATGCTTGTTTTACCGATTCTATATCCTCCCAATCTGTCGCCAATTGTTGCACTTGCAACCTTTCCCCACTAGCTCCTAGAATATGATGGGGTCCCGTCCTAAAAATTCTTAAAGTATCTATCTTGAAACTTGGTTTTTCTCCCTAAGTAGGTGAATATTGGCTTGAAACTTGGTATATTGATGTTTCATTAGTAAAAGGATGAATTAAGAAGAACATGAGCATAAAAGGTAGAGCATTTGGAAGGGCCATCCTTGAAAATCGACTAAGGCAAGGAAAAAATATTGTGGCACAAGTATTATGAGTTTTCCCCAACGTTACATAGAAAATGTGGAAACGCATCGATGTTTTGCCATGATAGTGAGAATACTGATAATACATCACATAGGTTGTAGAAAATTAATTGTTTCCTGGAGGTATGGGTGTTGCTCCTTTCTCTTCTCATTTCTAATTACCCCTAAAATCAAATATTTCATTGCCTTGAGTGAATTATCCTTTACTCCTCATTTACAATGGTAATGGACACCCCCCATTAACCAATATACTCGTAGAGTCTGCTCCATCTCTTGGAATAATAAAAGGATATTCCCACTACATTGAAGCCAGTCCCTGACCGATCCACTAAAATCCATGTGGCACATAAGGGAAATATGCATAATAGTTAACGAGTCAAGTGGAATCAAACCCCAACCTAGGCATATAATTGAAGACATAATTTTAATTACGGGATAATATTGCTAATTTTTCCACTGTATAAGTCCATTACCTAGTGTTTTTTTCCCCGAAATGGCTTCCATCTCTAGAGTGGTCTTTAAGGCATTGTTTTGTTTAGAGGAACCACCGAAAGATGGCTTGCGTAAGGTTACTCCATCTATGACATAATGCAATGATACTATGTGATGATGTTGCATTTGAAAGGAGGCATGTTCATCCTTGTAAACTCTTGAAGTTAGATGGCTCACCATAATGTTGTGCAATTCATGGGAAATACTAGAAAATCCATTCCATTGTTCGGTATCATCGACATTATCTTAATAAAATTGAAACTATAATGCAGTGACAAATTATTTTAGGGAAAATTAAATTGTGACTGGTTCTTTTTGAAATTCATAACCACCCCTTGGTTTTCCTGCCATAGTATCTCTAATAATTAACTATTTTTAGATAACTTCTTCTTAAAATGACTATGGATCAAGGTGTTGGGGAATTTTGTGGCTTGGAAATTTGTCTACATGTTTTCAATTATAGATTTCGTCTAAGATTTCTAATCTATACATGGAATATGATTATGGATCTAATGATTCACAGGAGGATTTTATGTCTCAACTAAGGAGCAAGCTCCAAACCAAGGTTGTCCAATACTTTTCATTAAAAGAAGAAATGGCTAAGGATAAGGGTTAACCAAGCCCCATGCTTCAATATGATGAAACCAAGAGAGACACAAAATCAAAACCAAAGTATCATTGGGGGAAATGTATCATCTCTTAAATAAGGAAGAGTATCATGGTCTTATTTCAAAAAACCAAGAGGACCTACCTATATACCAGAATATCAAGAGGCTAGGCTTGCATATGTTAGCATCCAGGTCTGAAGTATTTCCCTATGCTGAGGTGATAGAATGGTTTCTTTTGTATGTGGATGTCAACAACAGAATTATCAAGAATTCCATTGGCGAAGTCATCGCCTCCTTCAAATCATCCACTTTGAAAAACTACTACAAGTTTCCAGCACCTGAGCAAAACCTGACATCTAAGTGGGTTAATGCACTCAAAATTGATTACATGGATTTTATGAGGAAAGCATGGATTAAAGGAAAGAAATTTTGGGCTAGGGAAGATGACATCTATCAAATTCAATGGTTGAGACTTCCCTATAGAATCTTTCTAGCACTCTTGTGCAAATTTGTATGGTGAGCAATATGCCTCGCATTTTGGAATATGATGATTACCCTTATTTTATCATACCACTCCAACAGGCGCAAATTTCAATCAGGCTTCCATTCTTTCATAAAACTCAGAGGATGTGGTAGTGAACTCAGAGGCTAATTTGGCTAAAAAACATTATGATTTCCATATGTCTTCCTATTTGCTGGATACAGTTTGTGCTATGAACAATTTTCCTAGCATGGGATGGAGATGGATACCTACAGACCCCCCATGCATGTCTATTTCCTAGAATTATGGAACAAAAGTATACTAGTCATTATAAGCAAATTTGCAAGGAATTTATAATGCCGCTATATGTTCTTTTATACAAGCAAATCGCTAAATGCATGTCTAATAAGGCTATTGAAGAGGTGATGAAGCCGGGAGATTGGTATTTTATGGAGGGAAGCACATATTTGTGTATCTATTGAGGTTCACAGTCCCCCTACATAATTCCCAAGTACATTCGAGATGATGTGGTTTTGAAGGAAATCCTAAGGAAAATCCTCATCAATGTAATTTCCCCCCCCTTAGTTAAGGCCAAGAAAGCTTCATGGCCACCTTTTCTCATTATAATTACTCAAATACCTAAGTTTTTTTCATTTTGTCAAAGAAAAGTTTAGACCAAATGATAGTAAGAAGAAAGTACTGATTCATTGCTTGTCGATGAAGTATGCTTGGCCTTACATTGACGAATTCTTCTTTGTGGAAGAAGAAATATTTAGATGGGATAAAACTCTTGAAGAAATGGAAAAAATAATTAAAAGGGTAAAAATCTCTATTGTATAAAAGGCTAGCATAAGAAAAGGTAAAAAAGGAAAGCAAGTAGAAGGAGCATCCCAAAAAGAAGCCTATAAGAAACTAGAGGGAGGTTAGAGGGAGGTAGTAGAGGCTCGAAAAATGATTGAAAAATAATAGAAGAAGAAAGATGATGAACAAAGCCAAGCAAAATCCTAGTAGAGACAACTGGAAGAAAGAGACAAGGAAGAAACTTGCAGAAGGAGGAAACAAGAAGAAAAGGAGCAACAAGAAAAAAAAAAAAAAGCAATAGGAATAAGCTAGGAAGAAGAGGGAATCAAAAGAGAAAAAGTAGCAAGAGAAATAGAAACAAGCAAATATTTATAAAAAGACTAAAAAAGAACAAATATTATAGAAAGAAGCCGAAGACAATGGTGCACAATATATGGATGTAGAAATAAATGCCACAAGTTCAAATGTCTCGCTCACTGGTGGACATTTCCCAAATTTGAAAGAATGAGGGATAGGATTGTACACCCTCTCCAAAGAGGATTCCATGGACAAACTAAGCTCCTTTGTCTTTTATAGGCCAAAGAGACAAACCATTCAAAGAACTCATAAGAGACTAAAGTTGTTTGTGCAACAAAAAATGGAGATAGCTCTCAAAACACCAATAATTAGGCGAGCGGATCAACCTCTCACCCTCGTAGCCTCAAAAAATGTATCCTTTTCTATGGCTACTAATTTTAACATACAATAGTTGAATGACCATCTAGGAAAAGCATGGGACAAGATTCGTCTTTTGGAAGATCAAATCAAAGAATCTAGAAGGAAGAGAGTAGAATTTTGACATGAATATGATGCATTGCTTGTGGAAAAGGAAACATTGGCAGTTGAAGTGAAGGACCTGCAAGATGATAAAGAAGCATTGAATGCCCAAGTAGAAATATTGGAGGCTTAAAAGGGAACATTAACAACTCAAGTGGAGAGTTTGCAGAGTGAAAAGGTCACATTAGCAGCTGAAGCAGAAAACTCTAGAAGTGAAAAACACAGTTTAGAATAGATGTAGACATGTGTTACCTCACTGCAACATGATTTATTCCATATGCATGAACATATCATTGAGCAAATTCAAGAATTAATAATATTGCAACGTTATTAAAGGATGTAATTGAGGGGGCCAAGAAGCGGGACAATGCCATTGATATTATTAAGGTAAATCTAGATTGTATAGTCACTTGGAAATAGCAGGTGACTAAGACACCCTTGAACCTACCTAGAAGGACTCTTTGATAAATTCAGCTCGATCATGCCACCATTACAAATTGCAATAAGGTCATACTAGATTTACTAAAGGAGGTTGTTGCATCATTAGATAAATGTGAAAATATGCATATGGGGGTCACCAAGGTAATAGAAAGATGTCAACTACCACCTCTAGGAACCCTCAACGATCCCACACCTAAGGAACAAAGAGCAACAGAATTAAGAAAGATAAAGGATGAAAAGGATTCAATTATCAAAGGTATTTCATAGGTTTCATCCCAATCATTGTAAAGAAACATCGGAACTCCTACTTGTGAGTTACATTTGATGACCGCATGCAATGCATCTTGTACTAGAGGGATGCTTAGGTTAAATGAAGAAGCAGTGACACATGAAGTTTCTTTTAGGCTCCTCAGACCACATCAACTCAACATTATGATGGATTATTTTGAGTTGTGGGACTTATTTATGATGTCAAGGGGAATTTACTCCTCCTTGAAATAATGTAAAATGAAATTTCTTTTATTTATTTTTGGAGAAAATTAAAACTTAAAAAGTGACAAATCACTAGGGACCTCAAAATTCATAACTGGCAAAGAGGGATTTGAAGAGTCACTAAGGAGTTACTTTGTAAAGGCTATAAAGCAAAGTTGGGAAAAAGGAAAGAGGCCTTTTTGGCTTATGGATTTTTGCTTCTCATTTTTGTAAGAATTGTTTCTTGTTTAGTGAGAAGGAGAAGCCACTCGGATGGAGTTTTTCACAGAAGTATTTGTTTTCATGTAGATGAATGTTTTTGAATTGTTTCACACTTTATATCATGTGAATATGTAGTAAGATAGTTCTATATTTATGATGGATTGTTCCTACAGTTTTATGCTTTTGTTGCTTATATGATACTTATGTGTTATATTTTCTTTTTACGAGTTGTGAATTCAGAATGATATGAATTGTAAGACCGTTATAACATTATATGTCATTATTTTATTGTTTATCTACTTCTGAAATACAACTATCTAAATTTAGGATTAGGATGCCAATTTCATTTCACCACTCGCTCCTTTTAAATCTTTACCCTAGCAAGGATATGTTAGTATAGTTGTATAGGACTACATTTTAGTGTATCTCTTACTGCATTTCATTCTCTAAAAATAAAAACCATAAATGGTGTATTGGGCTACAACCGATGTAAACCCAAAACCAGTGAACAGTAGTCGAGCCAAAATCTAGATGACTTCCCTACTCCAAGTGGTTTGACGTCTAATTGGGACTTTCTACTGAGGAGAACCCCTTGTTGTCAACATTAGGACATTCCATGCACCCCAGAAAGATAATTCCATCACTGACTTCCTTTCCCAGCTTACCACTAATGGGGATGCACCTTTATTTTAGGATACCTTCCCTCATGAATGTCTTTTCAAAGTATCTACTAACACACCTTGGTTTGCAGATATTGCTAGTTATTTGGCTGCGGGGAAGTTTCCTCCAATTATATAATTGAAAGAATGACAAAGGATCATCAGGAAAAGCAACAGGTATTCCTGCATTAGGGGTTCTCTCTTTTATATAGGCTAGATATTATTCTTTGAAGATGCATCTAAGAAGATGAAATGTATGACATTCTAAAATCTTGTCATGATGGTCCATGCAGTGGACATTTTTCTGACAAAAGTACATGTTACATAGTACTCCACATTGGGTACTACTGTCCCACTATGTTTTGTGATTCCCACTAGTACAAAATGGATAATTTGTTATTAAAAAAAAACTAAAATTAGCATATAAACAACTATTTTTGAGTCGTTGACTAGTAGTGTCTAATTTCCATTCTCTTATAATGCAACTAGATTTTAGTTGTAAATTTCACTTAATCATTAATTGGTTTCCTTTATTTATCATCCAGTAGTATATTTAGTCGTGTATTTGGTCACTAATTTAGTCATTGATTGTCACAATTAATGAGCAAATACACGAATAAATATACTACTAGATGTTAAATCAAGGCAACCAATTAATGACTAAGGAAATACAACTAAATGTTGGACTTGTTATAAGATATTGTAAATTAGCTACTATTAGTCACCACCTTGAAAACAATATTTGCATATATGCAAATTTTAGTTGTTTTTTTAGTCACAATTTTGTCATTTGTAATAGCAATTTATCTCATTTCAATAATTTCATATTAATTATATTTATTACTAATGTAGTAGTTTTATATGCATTTCATTTTCAATCATCATTATTATTCAATATAAACTACTAATTTAGTAGTTTTATGATCATTTTATTTGTGTTCATTATCAATCAATATAAATTAATTAGTATGATATTGTGAATAAATTAAAAAAATGTCATACGATATTCATGCTCATCTAATATGAATCTAATATGAATACACATGTGAATCATGCAAAGTTGCATTAGTTATTTACAACACTAAATAATATCAAGTTCAAGCATATATAATTTGAACCACATAAATTATACTATATGAAAAGTCAAGTATTACAATATATTTGAGTTTCCAACTAAATATCCATTAATGGCCTACTATTGGTCCATGAAAACAATTATCTCCATACTTTACATGAAAATCATGGACATCGATGACTTTTCCAAATACTACAATGAGCACTGAATAAAACTTCATTCTCCTTCAAACAACTAAATCCATATAGTTTATGTTCATATGGAAGGTGGATGCTACTTGTGACCTAAAATAATCCAATAATGAGTAGTTAAAACTAAAACAACTAAATAATGAATCATTATAACTTATCACTATCACTAGAAGCTAACATCTTGTCAAGTTGAGATACTATTTATAGAACTAGTACAATGTACAATACTTAAACGTCTTTATTCTCTATTTAATCTTAAAATTAACCTTATCAAAGAGTGTTGTTACTTCAAAAACTAGTCATTAGGAAGTAAAACCTTCTCTAGTTGAAATTTTGTCTACAACACACATACTTCCTACATGCACACACCCTTTTTACATTTTAATATACCTCATATTTACCAAAAACTAATTTAGACAAAGAAATGCTTCCCAAGATGGCATATGATATATGAATATGTATTAGAAGGAAAATTATCCAAAAAAGAATTAACATGGAACTATCAAATGTTGCTAAAGTCGGTAGTGAAGGTTAATAAAGGTAATAATTCTTAAAAAAGAAAGTTATAGTCATGAGAGAAAACTTAATGATAATTTCATGTTTATTGATGTTCCACTAGTAGTAACCAAGTAGTACAACACACTAATGAATAACTAGTGACAAAACATAGGAGAAAAGTTGAATTTGTCCTTGATTATATACCTTCTGGAATCCTATTGACACAGTTCCATAGTCTCTATTTTAATGAGTTCTTTATTAACTCTTTCAAGCCCCTTAGTCACTTCTTGCATCTCTTTAGCTAGGGACTTAAGTTGGATCTTTTATGCAACCACCCTTTTCAAAGAAATTACACATTATAAACAATATAGTTATACAAGTTAGTTATATATAGTTATAGTTATATCAGATGAAATAAAAATACTCAAGGCAATAACCTTTTTTCTAGGACAAACACTCACGACAATTGCCACTTTTAGAAACAACTATACTATACCATATTGATGTACAAAGAACAGTAATTTAAATTACAATTAGATGTCTTAACACCAAACTCCCACAAATAATGGTTATTAAGTTTCATAGATGGTTATGCTCCATGTGTTTGGATTTCCAAAGATGCAATTTCATGGAGGAGGTGGGCTTATATTTTTCGTTTCATGAAGTGAAGTGGGTAGTTGGGGGCATTAGAAAAAAATATTAAATGAGCAATACCAGGTTATTCAAGGGTTCCATTCTTTATATTTATCCTCTTAAGTTCATTGGAGGCATCTTGAATAATTTTACAACCTACTACACACACCCAAATGCACTGATGCACATGAACCCACATCCCATTGAAAAACCCAAAAATCTATCCACGACATATGAAATCTCATCAAATTATTTATAGTATGACTTAAAAAGTCTGCAGATGTGCCAATATCAACATGAGTTCTATTTGAAGTATCAACAGATTCAACATAATTCCCAACAATAGTTGCAACATCAAAACTAGGTGTTTTTGCCAAAACAACAACAACAGTCTCTCTGGTTTGTAAATTTATTTGGTTGATCTCCGTAGGTTTTATAAATCCAATTCTAGGAATGAAACTGTATGTGTTCTTTGATATGATGATGGTGTTATTAGTTTTCCTTATCTACATTTATTTATGCAAATAATGGATTTTTCCAAGCAATTTAAAAAAAAAAAAGATTCAGGAAATGCATCTCGATTTCTCATTAGATTATACGTATTGTACCCTAGATTGTATTTTTATGATATGATATTCATTAAACTACATCATCTTATAGGGAAAAAGTGAATGTTTCTCTCCTAGGAGACCCTGAACCACAAGATGCCTCCTTGAATCTTTTATGTCATCAAATGAATGTGAGACATTTGGCAGTGCAAGCATTGAAACAAGACTTGCCAAGCCTACCAAGTGTTTGGTAAGTCTACTTGGTTCTGCTCTGTGTTGTGAGAAAATTTTCACGAAGGTGTGCAACCCTTCCCACTTTGAGGGGGAAGCCTTGGAGGTTGTTAACATGGCCCAGTATTGTGTTACTAAAGAAAATGTCAATGACTCCAAATTGATCATGCAAGCTCTTGTTAGCAAAAGAAAACAAAACAAAAACAAATAACTTGAAAATAAACAAAGGAAGTGAGGATATGCAAACCACAACAAGAATCCAATGCTAGAACCAATTTAGATTGTCCAATGGTCAAGCTTGTTACATGTAGTGTCACCTAGGAGGTGTGGTCTTCAAGGGAAACTATAAATCTCCCTTAGGGAGGTCCTTTTTGTCCCCACTAAATGCTAAATAACTTGAAGAACAACTGGGAGAAGCACTTTCCCCTTTGAGGAATATGGCAAGGGAGCTTGAGGAAAGCTAATAGGCGTGGGAAGAGGTGGAAGAAGTTCCAACACAATTCCAGCAACATAACCTTGATTTAATTTTATCTACCTATATGCATTCCCATGGATTCCTTTTATAGTCCACGAGGTGGCCAAGAAACAACTAGATCCAAATGTGAATCCCATCACCTCATGAACTAGCTCCAAAGTACACAAAGGGGTCTATTCAATGCTTGAAGAGCCAAATTCGAATTTCAGTTGGTGAGGGAGCTTTCATAATCCTTCAATGCACGGCCAGTGATTGATATCCCGCCGTTTTTTATAGTAGCACGGACCTCAAAGGATAATCCACGCTAAGCAAGCCTGGGAATAGAACTGATAACACACACTATAGCGCATGCTAAAAAGGATTTAGCTATGATACCTCTTCTTTTGACTATTTTTTTTCATTTTTGCACTCATGTTGTGTTATGGATCTGATGAGGATGTCTTCAGTGAGCTGCATGCTATATGTTGATGATGCCTTACTGCAAGATTAGCCAAAATGTTGCATGTGTGCGAAATTTAGATGTTAACAGATGTCCTCTAATGTATGAAGTTCAGAGGGTACTATAGAGCCGATGATGCATCATCGTTTCTTTTTTTCTCTCATGTTCTTATAAGTTGTGAATCTAGTGTGGACGAAAAGTTCCTCTAATGGGGGAATATTGATAGTGATGATCGATGAAACTGTAACAAATAATGGTGTTTTGCACAAACGAGGAAGGCATACCCATGCTCGTGAAAATATGTCAAGATGAATACAATAAGAGACCGAGGGGTCACGTGATAATACTATTGGTAAATGGATGATGGTGGCTTCAATCCATATGAGAGTAAATGAACCTAGAAATGATGGTATTGGTGCCTAAGAAGCGAAACCATTGATGATCATGATAAGCCCACTGGGCTGGGGGACCGAAATACTAGTGAAGTTGTTGGATGGAGAACATCAATGTACTGTTGCTACCATGATTTGTAAATGTGAACACTGCTACCTATGAAACGCATGACTCTCCATGATGTGATAGATGTGTTGACATCAAGCATAGGAGATACCACTAAGTTAGGGAGCACTAATGACTATCCCTACCTAGTGGGAGGAAATACCTTATATTGATTGAAATGGACCCCAAGGTACAATTGCAACTACTGCAACTTTCAAAATATGGGGATTTGATGTGGATGAGAGTGTAAGTACATGATAAGACGATGGTGTTATCTTGAGAACCAAGATCATTTTGTAACCAACTATAAGTTTGATAGACCTAAAAAAAGACTAGTTGATAAGCACGGGGATCATAAATTCCTTTGATTGATGTCAACTTGGGGAGTAACGGATGGTATAATTATTCAAATAAAGGTATAGAGCGTAACGGGGGAAACTAGCTACAGATGGAGGGCTCTGTTGGAGACATGACACTGAGGGTGATAATGACTAATAAAACTAACAATGCTAAGGATAAGGAGACTCAATGACATTGATCAAAGGAGACAAGGGGTTACTTCCAAAATAATAATGCTTCCCACAGTTTTGTGAGGATTGGGGAACTGTTTGTACATAAACAATAATTGGTGGGGTCCCCATGGTTTTGAATGTGTTGGGGGACCAATTTGATGATGGGTGGGATTCTCGCGGTTTTGGGTGAATCAGTGAATCAATTTGATGATGGGTGGATTTCCCACGGTTTTGAGTGAGTCAGGAAACCTTTTCCATGATTGTGTGATGGTTGTTTGCAAATGCAAAGATGGGTGCCCCATGAATCAATGCAATACAGATTGTTTTTGTGGGAATAGCTAAATAGCAATTGTTTCTTCAGAGGGTAACAGGGGGGATTATTGTGTTCACAGGTATGATGACATGAAGAAGAGTGCACATGGTAAATTACTCATGGAGGTATGAGTGGTTAACTATGAGTCTTGATCGTAACGTGCTGAGAAATATAATGGCATGAACTACTGAAGGTGGGGCAGTAAATGCACAACTATAGAATGATGAGCTATGGGTTGATCTTATCAAAGTGGAACAAATTCATCGGGCTTGTGGTGGTTTGAAATCATGGATGCCAAATTATGACAGTGTTTGCAATTGTGCACACACCCATGGGGGGAACATGAAGTATCAGAAATGGCATTGATGGCACATCATTACTCGAAATTAGGACCCTATGGTTATCAGCAAGAATACTGGTAAATGTAAACAGAGGGAAGACGTTGCATATATGCCATTTTTGGGATGATACCTATGATACAACTCTTGCGCCATTACTGAAAGGGTTGGAGTTTTCGTGTATTGGTCATTCTCCTGCACACATAATGCCAGTACCTAAGTGTATTAGATAACATGACAAAGGTATTGACAATGCATAAATAATAACCAAAAACATAGAACACCTAAGGGCCAACCCGTTGAAAAGGATGTTGAGGGTTATTCCATCAATATCGGTTAAGACATATGCCCTTTTGGGTAGGACTTGCTTAATGATGTAGGATCCTATCCATTTAGATACAAATTTACCCAGCCCAGGTTTGGTGTCCTTTTTAGTGTTGAAGACTAGGAAAAAGTCTTCCTCATTAAAGGTGCAAGGTCGGATGTGGCAGTTGGAGTGTGCTTTGGAGCACAACTTCATGGCCTTGTTCTGTTGGAGCAAGTCCCTTCTTTATTCATTGAGGTGCTCCAAGTAAAAAATTGTTGTTTGAGAGTTGGGGTATCAGGTAAAAACTCCATAGCTGATTGGAGTGTAGGTATTTGGAACTCAATCAGTAGTACGAATTCTACTCCATGTGTGAAGTGAAATGGGGTAAATCCTATGGTCATTTTAATCTATGTTTGGTATTCCCATAAAGTAGGGAATATCATATGATTCCAATTGGATTTGTTTTTGTTCACCATGCGTTGAAGCATGGTTTTGAGAACTTTGTTTATAGCTTCGACTTGGCCATTAGCTTCAGGATAGTAAGATGTAGAGGACTCATGCTTGAATCCTAACAAAAGAGATAACTCCTCAAAAGTTTGATTACAGAAGTGGGTTATGTTATCAGAAACTAACTACTTTGGGACTCCAAATCATGAAATGACATGATTGAATAAGAATCATGCAATGGTAGTCCTGATACCATCAAATGTAGGCATGGCTTCAGCCCACTTAGTGAAGTAGTCAACTACCACTATGATATATTTGTGACCCTACGCTAAGGCCAATTGACACTCCTTGAAATAAATTCCCCATTTATGAAATGGGCCAACTGTGGATACTGGATGGAGAGGGGTAAGGGGTGCCCGTGTCTTCAAGAAAACACTTGAAAATTGACACATCTTTTGATAGTGTAAACGCAATCCTTGAATAGTGACGGCCAAAAATGGCCTATGCGAAGTATTTTTTGGGTGGTTTCCATCCTTGAGAGATGGCCACCGCATGCCCCACTGTGACAGTCATTGAGGACCTACTCTGCTTCCTCGTGGGACAAGCAACAATGTCTAACAGTGTCAACCCTGCAATGGTACAAGACATCTTCGAGGAGAAGATATCTTAGAGCTTGATGGCATATATGCCGATGATCATGACAAGATGTGTAAGGGGCAAATTTCCGAGTTTGGAGATATGTTAAGATATTTCCATACAATGGATCATTTTTGGCTATGAGGAAAATATATTCATCAGGTAATTGGTCGTTCATAGGTTCTCCCAGGGTAATGGCTGAGAGGCCAGTGATGAGATTGGAAATTGCCAAGGATTTTTTTCATTTAGGAATAACAAAATCAAGGTCGAATTCTTGGAGAATGAAAATCCACCTTGAAAACTTATTGTTAATAAGCTAGCGGATAAGTATGTATTACATTGGATTAGATTCTACGATAACTGTTGTTTTGCATAGTAAGATGTAATGGTGCAATCTATGTACTAATAGGATTATAGCTAGTGTATTTGAGTATTGGTCCTTCTAATGTTTTACTGATGTAGTAAATGGCATGTTCATTGCAGTATTTAGCCTGTTGGACTAGGACACTCGCCACAGCATAAGATGATTCCTATATATAAAGGATAAAACATTTGTCAAATTCGAGTGGGGAGATGAGGGGTGCAGAAGCTAGTGCTTTCTTTAGTGTGCCAAAAGAGATTTGTGCTTGGTCATCCCATTGGAAAGGGATGTATTTCCTAAGTAGATGCAGAAAACCATGTTCCTGAGTGGCATAATCAGAGACAAATCAACGGAGGAAGTTGGCCTTCCCCTGAACACTTTGTAACTGACATATCTTCCGTGGGTGAGGTAAGTCAACAATGGCTTGGACTTTGGATGGGTCCACGATGATTCCTTCTTTTGAAATGATGAATCCTAATAACTATATTGCGGTGACATAGAACATGCATTTGGGGGTATTTAATCATATTTTGTACTTGTGACATCACATTAAGATGGTTCGAAGGCCATCGAGGTGATCACATCATTTTTTGGATTTGGATGTAAGATCATCGAGGAAGGCCAAGTTGATATGGGTTAGGTCATTTAAAACATATGACATGGCTCTTTGGAATGTGGCCCCAACATTATTTAACCCAAGAGGCATAACCCTATAGGAAAAAGCAACCCATGGAATTGTGAATGTCATTTTGTACTTCTCTTGGGGGCAGATATGTATTTGGTTATAACTGGAAAATCCATCCATGAAGGACAAAATTTCACTACCTGCACATGGATCGACTATATGGTCAATGAATGGGGTGGGGAAATTGTACTTGGGGCATGCTAATTTGAGATTACATAAATTTGTACAATCTCAAATCACTAGTACAAAATGAGAGATAAGTGACCAAGCGACCCAAAAAATTGGTCACCACAATTTTTTCAAGGGATAAATGATCAAAATTGAGAAATTTTAAGTGAAATGACTAAAAATGACCAAGATAAATGACTAATTTGGTCACGGGATAAGAACTAAACTAAAAATGACCAAGATAAACGACCAATTTGGTCACGAGATAATAACTAAACTAAAAATGACCACATAACAATTGGTCATTTATGTGGTCATTTTTAGTTGTGTCATTCCGACAATGAAAAATTATAATTTTGATAACGAATTTGTACAATTTTGATAATGAATTTTATAGCTCCCTCTCCAAATTCGATTTTTTTGGGTTAAAGATGGTTTGGTAAGGTCTTGGAGAACAATCGAGAGCTCTGCATAGTGTAAATCTGCATGCAAGAATGAGAGAATGAGGGTTGACTCCAAGGGATATGAGAAACTCGTGAAAAGACAACTATCATAGCTTCTGACTATAGAAGAAAGGACTCTTGGCAATTGTAGACTAAATTCTATCATGACAGAACTCACATAAAAGTGTATTCAGCCCCATGCTTCAATAACTACATGAGGTGAATTTTCCCACCAACTTCACACATGCATTCAATGATTGGAAAATAGTCAAAAAAGGAGATAATTGGCGTATTTAAGGCACGTGACAGAATTTTGGTTGAGTTCTAAGGTTGAAACTTGGTAGCAAGGATTTAGTCTCCCATAGACCCCCTTCCTCTTCCCCTCTGGACCATTTTATTAGTTATGCACATAATATTTACATATATTCTAAATCAACATGACAAGCCAACCATATAGTCCAAATAACAATATGTACATCACACATGCCTATACATTCACTAGTCGGGCCTTGGCCTTGAGCTCTGCACTAGGAATCCATACTAGCATATTTACATCATTTACATCATTTTGGTTAAATACATTCCAAATCAAAACTGGGGGTATTACAAATATGGTATATTTCTTTATTTAATTTAATTTTAGTTTTATATGATTTATATATTAAATTAATGCATAGAATATTATTTATAGGCTATTTAGATATGTTATAGTAAATAAAATATGTATGTTATGTTATATTAGGTTATATAGATTATGTTATAGTATTTATTAATTAACTATATATATGTTATTATTATTTAATGTTTAGGATATATGTATTGTAATTAAGTTAGTACATAATATTAATGCAAAAATTGAGTTTTTTTATAATGTAAATATATGTTATTATAGGGATAAAGGGACAAAAATAAATGTTATTCAATAATGAGCTGTAGGATCATCGCAAGGTTATAGGTGGGGTGTAGGAGGTATACACAATTGCAGTTAGAGTAGAATAAATATCATCATGTATATTTGTTAAATTGATAGATGGAAGTGTCATCGTAAATTATCTAGAAAATTTGAAAATACATATAATATACATATAATATTATAATGATGTATTTATATATGTGCAATCCCTTAAATATCTATGTCAAACAATGACATCATGAAATTAGGCTAGGTATCATCATTATATAACATCAATTTGATTACTAAAGCACGATGGGTCGGCACATCCATGGAGGATAATGCAAAATTGAATTCAACATTAAAAATCCTAATCATGAACATGACTACACCATAACTCAACTTATACATGTAAGTAAGAAATACTACTAATTTGTATTCACATAGTTTTTATCTAGTCATTTTTTTTATCCATAGACTAAAGTAGTAGTTTAGGTTAGTCATTTTTAGTTGTCACTTGAAATTGCTCAAATTTGGTAGTATTTAGATTATAAAAATTGTCATGACTAACGTTTTTCTAGTTAGCCATTTTGTACTAGTGCTTTTAATCGAATAGAAAATGTAGACTATCTATCTCTATAGGATCTAGAGGTGTGATGAACTATTGAGTCCTACTATTCCAACACACCCCCATTAGCACAACAATTTGGAGATTCAAGAGGTGAAATTACTTCTTTACACCTCCCCATAATTGCAACTTCCTAAAGTCCAAACATAGCCTGAAATTTGAAAAACTTAGATTCTAGTAAAGGCTTCATAAAGATATAAACAATCGAATCATTAGTTCTATAATAGACAAGTTTGATAGTAGAATATTGTATCAATTGTATTAAGTAATGCACATGAATCTCCATATGCTTCATCTTGTTGTGTGCAACATTATTGCCAACAACCTATATCGCACTTTGATTATCACAAAATATTACAGTCATTGAGTTGATTAAAAAACTATGCTCTCCCAAGAGCTATAAAATCCAAATGGCCTCTATGCCATCATTAACTGTTGAGATATTGTAACTTCAAAGAATATTATAATTGTACTTTATTATTCCGGAGATGTTTATTCCTCCATTGGAATGTGGTAACTTGGGTTATTAGACTTCCCTAGTGGGGGTCGGCCCTATATATGTTATGTGGGTCGAAGGGTTATTAGACCACCCTAGAGGGGTCGGCCCAGTCAGTTGCAGTGGTGTATTTAACCCATTGGTTAAATACGAGCCTACATGTCTTGTGTAAAAGACAATTCGGAGTAGTGTATAAATAGAGGAGGTGTATTCCTCATTTAACACACACTCACTCACTTGAGAGAGGCGCACTTGTGGAGGAGAGGTCTGCTATGGTGGAGGAGGAGATCATGTCTTTGTTTTGCATCTTTGTATATTGTTGGTCATCTATATTGAGGAAGCTTTGCTGGGTTTTCTACCCCATGAGGGTTTCCCAGGATAAATCTATGTCTCTTGTGTTTATGTTGTGCTTGTTGTTTCTTCAGTGATCCCGTACATGCTATTATTGTGAAATGGAATGTAATGCTGCTATTTTCTGTCTTAGCATATTAAATCTTAACATGGTATCAGAGCTAACCTGAAGGAAGGCAAGGTATGGCACTTACGACACTTGCTTTACTTACGACAATTTGAAGGTTAGGGTTTTATATAGCAAAAACCAGTCATCGTGGAACTTTCGCCATAAATACCTTTTGGAAAAGGTTCAGGATCTGAAACCTTTACAGGTCGTAGATAAAATATCCAGGTATCTTGTGTCCAAAGGGAACCCTTATATTCGTTGTACTTTGTACGTTATGATCAATACAAGTTAGGGTTTCTGCCTCTTCCAGATATCAGTCAAAATCAGGTGACCTAGGAAAAAAGGTCATAACTTGGGCTAGGAAGCTCCAAATGAAATTTCGTAAAAAGTGACAGGTAGTACACAAATTGTACTATCTCAGGAAACGTTTTCAGAGGCCGAAGTTGAACTAGTGACATGTGGCATGCCGTACAAGTTCGCTCTCCTGTTTTATCCCATAAACAGGTCATGTTACGACACTTGGCATAACTTGGGCTAGGAAGCTCAAAATGAAATTTCGTAAAAAGTGACAGGTAGTACACAGACTGTACTATCTCAGGAAACTTTTTCAGAGGCCGAAGTTGAACCAGTGACATGTGGAACGCCGTACAAGTTCGCTCTCCTGTTTTATACCATACACAGGTCACGTTGCGACACTTGGCATAACTCTCTCTCAGAAAATCCAATTGAGGTCAGACCTATCGGGATGGAAAGATGACAGGTCAGGATACAACAGAAAACGTTTTTAGACCCCGTGGAGCGACAAGTTCGGAGTTACAGCAGAAACAATCAGGTACATATTTCTGTCAAAACAGAATTATTTTTGGAGCACCTTCATTCATGGCTTCCAGAATTTAGGCTTTCGGAGAAAGTTAGATTTTTTGGAATCGAAATCCACGGCTGAATGATACTCAGGAAAATCAAAATTTAGAGACCAAGATCGAATTTTTTGGTTGGGTAGAAGACCGGGCTTGATCAAACCCCAGTTTGAGATTTTGATCGGAAAGATGGAAAATTAGGGCTTCAGCAAAAGTTGAAATTTTTGAAATCTGTAACCATGGATGGAAGCTCCTCAGAAAAATAAGAGTTTAGAGCCTTGGATTGAACCTTTTGATTGGACAGAAGGGTGGGCTTCATCAAACCCTAGTTCGGGTTCCTGTCGAGAAGATCCAAAAGTTTTGAAGGTAATTTTGAGGGGTCAAATTTTGGAGATCTCAAAATTGAAGTATGCTAGTTTGATCAGCTCAGCAAGACACATCCTTCCATCCATTCAGAAGTGTGAAAGTCAAAGATTGAATCTTTAGAGTTTCTCTAGCAAACCCTAATCAAGCTCCAGATCAAGTTTCGGGGGGAGTTGAGGCTAAGGCCTTACATAAGAAGACTACAAGAAGTCTCGACAGGTATGACTTAAGGAAGTTCAGGTATGTCTTGAAATCTGATTCTTGATTAAGTTCATGATGTGTTTGTCTTCATATTATTTATTAGTACAATCTTGATTAATGTTAGAATTGTCTTATCACCCTAGTAATAATATGAATGCATGTGAATGATCGAAGACATTCATTGATTAGGGCTATATGATTGTACTAATGCATTATGGTGTTGTGTGAGGTTGATGTTGTCTGCTAACAAGATACAGGTACATCACAAAAGACAAATCAAGTTCCATGACCATGACAACATGAAGACAAAGACTCATCCATAATATTTGTTCTACTTACGAGGTATGTATGAATTTGTTATATTATGCTTAACCTATGAGACATACAGGTTCTAGCTTAGGATCTCTAAATCATTGAAGAGATTGTTTAGGTATGTTGTACATAACTAAGCAGGCATACTAATCCAGGTATGTTTTCCTATGTCATGTTAGAATCTTACATTGTATACTTGGTATGATTGGTTATGCTTATTCATAAAGTTAGTAATCAATGGTTTATGCATATTATGTCTCTTATCTTGGTTGATGATTTAACTAACTAGATCAAACAAGAATATGCTTGAGTAAAAGAAGACTTCCCTAAAACCTTGAATATTATCTATAATAATGACTATACATTTTCAAGATTATTTAGAACTATAATGTTGAGAATATACTAATGAATGTATGTTTGTGTATGAGATCATGAGGATGACACTTGAGCATGCACAGTGGTACAGAATGAATAGAAGTTCAAAAACATACAGAAGATCAAGCGGGAGGCAACCACACAAACATAAAAGATAAGTATTTGAGTTGTTATTTGAAATAGTAAATGATATTGCCTGTAATAGGTTGTATGCATATTTGTATTCCTAGAATATATGATGCTGAGTGTAAACATCCATAGAGCATTGAACAGTATACTACTAATATGCATATGATTGGTAAGTTGGACAAACATTCCATTGTTGCTTGTCTAGACTGAAACCTCTTTGCTGACATGCTGAGAGCTGTGCACACTCTCGATAGTATGTTCTGGTAGAGATGGAAGGCATCTAGATGGCCACTGTATGCATACAGGATATGGGAAAGTGTTGTGCCAAAGTATTGGTCAAAATAGTTACATAACTATGTAAATGATATCTGTATGCATAATAGGTTATCATTTGATTTGATGATTATGAAGTATTACTAATCATGTACTTAATTTTGATTTGTAGGAAAGATCATGATGAATGATGAACTATGAACAAGCGATGGATGTTCAACAAAATATTTACAAATCAAACACACTATAGAAGGCTTGTGGCTAGAAGATTCTCTTAGAAAGAGGAAGAGAATCATGATGAGATGTTTGCTCCAAGTGGCTAAATAAGACCATTCTCTTAATGGTGTAATTAAAGAAGAAGTGTGAATCAGGTTTTGTATGGGTTCCCAGGATCGATAATCAATTGATGAGCTTAATGATCACCATGGGTGATGTGGATCTCAACCTTTGCTACAAGGTTGAATATGGTTTCTATACACAGATGACATGGATGCAAGAAGGAACTCACCACAGAGTTCGAATGATATTCAGGATCATATTAGTAGACCCATCTAACGAGAGATGGCACAGATAGATATGCAGAATATCATTCAATGTAGAGTGTGAATGATGTTCAGTCACAAAGGGAGAATTGACAATTTCTTGATAAGTTTGGGCTTTACCAAAAGTAAAGTTGTTCCTAACCTTTACCTTAAGGTTATGGATCATACTATTATTGTATGTAGATGATATCTTTCTGATAGGGAATGAGAAACAGATCATGAAAAGAAAGAAGAAGATGGTTGCAGAAATGAAAATGAAAGATCTCAGATTGATGCATTACTTCCTAGGTCTAGAAGTATGGCAAGGCTCAGAAGGAATCTTTCTCAACCAAGGAAAATATGCCGATAAATATTAAAAGGACTTGATGTGTTGGAATGGCCACTCTCATGAATTCCAACTTGAATTTCTTAGCAGATGACTCATCAGAGTTAGTGGATATAACTCTGTACAGACAAATTATTGAGTCATTGATGTGTCTAACAAATACTAGCGGAAACTAGATGTGTTCACCTGTTAGTTGCAAAGCATGTGATGAGGTACCTAAAGGATACGATAGACTTTGATCTATGTTATCTTAGAGATCATAAATTCAGATGGCTACACAGATATTGATTGCGCAGAAAGTGTATCAGACAGGAAGAGCACATCGAGAAGATGTTATTGTCTGGGATCAACCATGATCTTGTGGTTTAGCAGGAAGCAGTCTAGTGTGGCTCTCAGCATAAGCGGAATATATGGCTGCTTGCTTTGCTAATTGTGAAGCGGTATGGCTTCAGAATTGTTTGACTTAGAGATGGACCCAACTGTGATCCTATGTGACAAACAGAGTTGTACCAAAATGGAAAAGAATCCAGTGCTCCATGATAAGTCAAAAGCACATAGAGATCTGACATTTCTATATACGAGATATGGTGCAGAAAGGAATTAAAGTTCGAATTTGTAACAAGTTACCAATGTACTAACCAAACCTCTACCGATCCGATGTACTAACCAAACCTCTACCTCAAGTAAATTTTTCCGAGACAAACTTAAAATAGTTCAGAAGGACCCTCCTCGAAAGGGGGAGCGATGTGATCACTTATGATGATATTTCCCGCATCGACAGTGAGGTCGATGATATGGATACCTATATTGGTGATGTCGATAGAGAGGTTGGTGGATGGTCCTTAGACAGGGTCTAAGGTGACAAGGGGATTGCATCATCCTTGAACACATGTTCTAAAAGGAGCCGTAGACAGATGTCTTCGAGAATGAAGTCCTTCGTGGACATGTGAGGATTGGATCATCCCTGGACTTCAGTCCTAAAGAGAGCCGTAGATGTATGTCTTCGAGAATGAAGTCCTTGGTGGACATGATAGGATTGCATCATCCTCAAGAGATCCGTAGACGTATGTCTTCGAGGATGAAGTCCTTGGTGGACATGATAGGATTGCATCATCCTTAAGAGAGCCGTAGACATGATGTCTCCGAGAATGAAGTCCTTGGTGGACATTTGGGGATTGAATCATCCCTGGACTTCAGTCCTAAAGTGAGCCGTAGACATATGTCTCTGAGAAAGAAGGGGGATTGTATCGTCCTTGGACTATGGTCCTTTGAATTGAGTCGTAGACATGAGGTCTCTGATAATTGAATGATAGGACTGGATCATCCCTGGACTTTGGTTCAAAAGGTACATGATAGGACTGGATCATCCCTGGACTTCAGTTCAAAAGGTACACGACAGGACTGGATCATCCCTGGACTTCGGTTCAAAAGGTACATGATAGGACTGGATCGTCCCTGGACCTCGGTTCAAAAGGTACACGATAGGACTGGATCATCCCTGGACCTCGGTTCAAAAGGTACACAATAGGACTGGATCATCCCTGGACCTCGGTTCAAAAGGTACATGATAGGACTGGATCGTCCTTGGACCTCGGTTCAAAATATACGTGACAAATCCTAGAATTGTTCTAGGTTACATCCAGCATGAAAAAGGGCTGGCTCTGTAGATGTGTTACATCCAGCATGAAAAAGGGTTGGCTCTGTAGATGTGATACATCCAGCATGAAAAAGGGCTGGCTCTGTAGATGTGTTACATCCAGCATGAAAAAGGGCTGGCTCTGTAGATGTGTTACATCCAGCATGAAAAAGGGCTGGCTCTGTAGATGTGATACATCCAGCATGAAAAAGGGCTGGCTCTGTAGATGTGATACATCCAGCATGAAAAAGGGCTGGCTCTGTAGATGTGATACATCCAGCATGAAAAAGGGTTGGCTCTGTAGATGTGATACATCCAGCATGAAAAAGGGCTGGCTCTGTAGATGTGATACATCCAACATGAAAAAAGGATGGCTCTGTAGATGTGATACATCCAGTATGAAAAAGGACTGGCACTGTGGTCGAGATTGCATCATCCCTAGACATGGATTCGTCTTAAATGAATCACAGACTGCATCGTCCCTAGACATGAGACTTGTCTTAAAGTGATAAGGATTGATCATCCTGGAACTTGATCTGGATTGCATCATCCATGGACCTATATCCTAAAGAGAGCAGGATTGATCATCCTGTAATATGATCGTGTGATGACGATGCTGATGATCGTGTGATGACGATGCTGATGATCGTGTGATGATGATGCTGATGACGATGCTGTAGATCGTGATGATCCATATGCTGTAGATCGAGATGATCCAGATGTTGATGCTGTAGATCGTGATGATCCAGATGCTGTAGATCGAGATGATCCAGATGCTGTAGATCGAGATGATCCAGATGTTGTAGATCGAGATGATCCAGATGCTGATGTTGTAGATCATGATGATCCAGATGCTGTAGATCGTGATGATCCAGATGCTGTAGATTGAGATGATCCGGATGATGATGATCCAAATGTTGTAGATCGTGATGATCCAAATGTTGTAGATCGAGATGATCTAGACGCTGATGCTGTAGATCATGATGATCCAGATGCTGTAGATCGAGATGATCCAGATGTTGTAGATCGAGATGATACCGATGTTGATGATCGTATGATGACGATGCTGATGATCGTGAGGATCCAGATGTTGATGTTGTTGTAGCTGTTCGAAGTGCTACAAAAGATAAAGACTCAGTACTGAAGATGTTGATGTTCCAGTAACTGCTCGAGTTACTGATGATGTTGAGAAAGCTTCCAATGATTTATAGATGTATCATGTATGATGTTGATGACTCCTTGCTCGCGCAGATGCTGTTATAATATCCTTCTCGTTAAGGGGGAGTGTTGAGATATTGTAACTTCAAAGAATATTATAATTGTACTTTATTATTCCGGAGATGTTTATTCCTCCATCGGAATGTGGTAACTTGGGTTAGTAGACTTCCCTAGTGGGGGTTGGACCTATATATGTTATGTGGGTCAAAGGGTTATTAGACCACCCTAGAGGGGTCGGCCCAGTTAGTTGTAGTGGGGTATTTAACCCATTGGTTAAATACGAGCCTACATGTCTTGTGTAAAAGACAAGTCGGAGTAGTGTATAAATAGAGGAGGTGTATTCCTCATTTAACACACACTCACTCACTTGAGAGAGGCGCACTTGTGGAGGAGAGGTCTGCTATGGTGGAGGAGGAGATCATGTCTTTGGTTTGCATCTTTGTATATTGCTGGTCATGTATATTGAGGAAGCTTTGCTGGGTTTTCTACCCCATGAGGGTTTCCTAGGATAAATCTGTGTCTCTTGTGTTTATGCTGTGCTTGTTGTTTCTTCAGTGATCCTGTACATGCTATTATTGTGAAATGGAATGTAATGCTGCTATTTTCTGTCTTAGCATATTAAATCTTAACATTAACTGTATCATGATATTCATATTTGTCAAAATATATACCAGATCCTACTTCTGGCATGTCCAAACTAAGGGTCCTAAACCAAGAAAAAACACACAACTAGATGTCGAAATCCTACCATCGTTGTCCCTAGAACAATCCAAGTTGGTGTAACTAACTAGCAAGTATGTGGTATTGGTGCAATATTTCATACCAAGTGTTGATGTATATGTAACTTCAGAATGTATTTCACCTATGTATATTGTACTCCTATAGAGATGTTATTATTCCTCTATATGAAAGTGTCGTCATTTGTATTGACAAGTGTCGCAAGTGTCGTAACTTGCAGTGATGGGTTATTAGACCACCAAGTGTGGGGTCGGCCCTGATTAATATAACCATGGGTTATTAGACTGAGTTAGACAAGTCGGCCCTGCTAGGTTATTAGGCAGGTCAGGTCATATATAAATAGAGTGTGGGAGGCACTCTATTTGATTATCTCATTATTCACTTCTACACTACTCAAAAAGTGCCGCACTAGTGGAGGAGGAGGTTCAGTTGCTAGGAGGACTGTCTCTGTGTACTTGGGTTGTATCATTGCTCTTTATATCTTTGAGGAAGTTGTGGGGTTTTTCACCTTTATGGTTTTCCCCAGTGAAACTCTGTGTGTCTATTGTCTCATGTGATTGCTTGGTGTGATTGATATGCATTGTTATACTTGATATGCTGTAGATGTTATTCTCTCAGTAAAGATCTTAGAGTATGTTGAATTAATGCTCAAAAATTAACACCAAGTTGATAATTTCCATTGATATAATGAATGAAAATTCTCTTTTCCTCCTTATAGTGAATTTCTCGAGGATCATGCATAAATCTAGAAACCACACTAAAAGCAAAGGAAATACTAGGTCGACTATGAGTTAAATAAATCATAGCACTAACCAACTATCAATAAAGAGTTGCATTGACTCGCAGTAATGCACAGTCCTTCACCAACTTTACTCCCGACTGAAAAGGTGTAGCATAGGATTTATAGTCATTCATCTTGAATCTTTGAAAAAAATCCATTGCATACTAAAGTTGAGAAATAAAAATGTCATCATTTTAGTTGTAGAACTTGAATGCCCAAAAGGAAATATAAAATACCATGATTGGTCATTTCAAATGTATCAATTAATTTTTTCTTCAACCTCAATATTAGATTTAAATTGCTACTAGTAATGACTAAATCATCTACATATAATGCAATTTAATTAAGGTTTCCCTATTTACATTTAAACATAGATGTTGTGATCTAATTCACAATATTTAAAACCAATATTGATAAAGAAATGATCAATCTTCTCATACCATTCCCCAGGGGACTGTTTCAAACCATAATATGATTTATGCATTTGGAAAACAAGATTGGAATCCTTCTTAAAAACCAAGGGGTTTCTCCATATAAATTTCTTCAGTTAGCTCTCCATGAAGAAAAGCACTTTTGACATCCATATGTTGTACTTCCCATCTAAGTCAAGCAATAAGTGAAATAATCATTCAAACCAAGTTCATCTTTGCAATAGGGGAAAATCTTTTAGTGTAGTTGATGCCTTCTTGTTGAGAAAAATGCTCTGAAATAGAATGAGACTAGTGTCTTTCAACAACAACATGAGATGTGAATTTGGTCTTGTAGACCCATTGGCATTTCAATATATCATTTCCTTGTAGTTGAGGAACTAAATCCTATGTTTGTTTCTTCATCAAGGAAAAATATTATTTATCCATAGCAGTCCCCATTTAGATTTATCGTGTGCATATGCATATGTATCTAGATCACATGTTTCTAACACACATTCCATGAAAACAACTCTTCCACACTATGTTTTTACTTCTAGTCTTCCTTTAATCATTAATATATCCTGCATTAGCCCCAACAACTTCAATTGTCTTAGTATCCCAACCAAGTAGACAAGAATTCTAACATGAATAATTCCCTATATTGACCAGTTCACCAAAAGGTAAATCATGGATTCCAAATATGGTAGTTGATTCTGTAGTCACTGGTGGAATACAAGTTGAGACAAGCACGCGAGTCAACTATTTAATCGAAAATCCATAACATGGTTTAGTCGATCATGCTTATCTCACAATTTCAAAAGGATCATTACTCATTAAAATAGAATAGGAATTCAACAATTTAATACCGGAGGTCTTTTCATGAAAGACAACATCCCTTCAAATGATGATCTATTGCTTGACTAGATCAAACAATCTGTAGGCCTTCAAATCTTCAAAGCATCCCATCATGTTGCAAGCATGACTCTTTGGATCCAATTTATTTATGTATTCATATGGGATGTGCATCCATGCAATACATTTGAACATCCTAAGATGAGTGACTAATGGTTTCCTTCTACTCCATTTCTAATTAGGAGTCATACCAAGTACATCTCTAGTGAGAACAAGGTTCTACAGACAATTCAAATAGTAGACAACTTCTACCTAGAATCTAGTTGTCAAAACTTTGGCTTCAATAAAATGGTGGTCCATTTCAACCAAGGTCTATTTTTTCCTCTCTTCAACTCCATCCTAATGAGGTGTGTGAGGTATATATATCTATCAAGAGATTCCATTTTGTGATAGGTATTTTTCAAAAACTTTACGCACATATTCTCCACCATTATCTAATCTTAAACATTTGACAAGTTGACTGCATGTAATTTTAGCTAATTTGCCCTAAATTTTTTAACTTTTCAAAGACATGACTCTTATTCTTCAAGAAATATACTCGGGTATACCTGGAAAAATCATCAATAAAAATTAAAATATACCTTGCACCTATTAGTGATAGTTTTTTCATGTAACATAGGTCACCGTGGACAAGTTTAAGCTCAGCCTTTCTCTCCACACCTTCCCTATCTCAAAGGGATCTTGGTGATTCTTTCCAAGCACACAACCTTCACATACTCCATCAGGTGGAAAACATTTAGGTAGTCCAACACCCGTGTTATGTTTTACCATTAGTTTCAAGCTTTGGAAATTTACATGTTTGCATTGTTCATGACAAGTTTTGTTGTGGTCATTAGTATGAGCTATGATTGCAGTTGGCCCTGCTTATTTCTTGTGAAAATCATGAAACATATACATCCCATCTTTGGGATTAAGGAACCCTTTAGCAATAGTTTCCCAATTGTGCACATCTTTCACATCAAATTGATCTAGTCAGAATTCAACATTTTTGTCATTCTTGGTAAGCTAGGGCACTGAAAAAATGTTTGCACTCAAGTAGGTACATGATAAACATTGGTGATCATATCATGTTGATATTCAATGTCACCACAACCAGCAATAGTAAGCGCATAATCATCTGCTACAAATATTTTACTTTATGTAGCTTCACTTAAGGAAGAAAATGAGAAGCATCTTTAGCCATATGGTGTGTACAAACAAAATCAATTGTCCACTCACTTTGAATAGTCTGAGCAAGCAGGTATTGAGAAACACTAACATAAATGTATAATTGTCTACCATACCTTCTAGAATTCAATGTTGAGCATTGGATGATCATTTAGTTAACATGCTTGCTTCAAGTTTCTTGATCTTCTCCTCTAAATCATTGGTCTTCTTCTAGAAAACCTTCTCCACATTTCCCAATTTCCCGCAATAGTGGCAGGTCTTCTTCTTCCAATATTTCTTAGTTGAAGTGAGTTCATCATGCTTTTTCTTCTCATTCTAGTTGACACACTCTCGAGCATTCTCCAGGTTACACTGTGTGAAGCACCTGCAACAATTAATTAATAAGAATATGCGAAATAGCAGAAATGACAAAACTCAGAATCACTTTTATATTGATCACAGGCCACTTCAAGGGGGCAACCTCCTATGAGCAAGCTCAATACAAATAACTTCACGGTGCCTTCATAGGTCTCAACACACACTTATATATTAAGTCTAGGCGCCAATACTATGGGTCAAAACCATGGGCCACTACAAACTATGGATCAACAATACTACGGGCGACTTACAAAGCATATGCGCCAACAACAATAACACAAACTATTGATCAACAAATACTACGGGACGACTTACAAAGCATATGCGTCCAACAACAATATACTAGCAAGGTAAAGACATGGGTTCCTAACATCCCCTCCCCCTTAAAAAAAAGTTTTGTCTTCAAAGCTTTAGATGTGGAAATTGTTGTTGAATCTGAAGGAGTGGTTCCCATGTAGCATCCTCTGGTTGCATGCTGTGCCACTGAATTAAGACCTCTGTGATAGAGTGAGAGCGAAGCTGACGAGTGCGCCGATTGAGGATGGCCTCCGGCTCCAAAAGGATGGATCCTTCATTATCCAGTTCGGGTAAAATCATTTTTCCACTGATGTTGGTGCCAAGAACTTTCTTCAGACAAGAGACATGAAAGACTGGATGAATGCGGGAAGAAGGAGGAAGTTCCAATTTATAAGCAATGGACCCAATCTTCTGAAGAATCCGATATGGCCCATAGAACTTTGGAGCGAGCTTATGACGCCCTTTGAGTTTTAGGGAGGATTGCTTGTATGGTTGGAGACGAAGAAAAACCATATCGCCTACTTGAAAAATGCGCTCAGAACGGTGTTGATCAACTTGTTGCTTCATGTGATTTCTTGCCATGTGAAGATTGTCCCACAAAATGCGAAGAATCTGATCGCGGTTTCGAAGGACCATGTCAACTTCCTGAACTGGTGAACTGTTGGGGGTGTATGGAAGAAGAACTAGAGGTTCCTGACCATAGACTGCTTCATATGGGGTCATTTTAGAGGCAGTGTGGTAAGAGGTATTGAACCACCAGTCAGCGAGAGGGAGCCACTTTGCCCACTAATGTTGTTGTTCAGAGGTGAAGCAACAAAGATAAGTTTCCAAGCATTTATTGATAATTTCAGTCTGACCATCTGTTTATGGGTGATACCCTGAGCTCATCTTCAGTTTGGTGCCAGTGTGGCGAAATAGTTCTATCCAAAAATGTTTGGTGAAAGTCGCATCACGATCTGAGACAATGGAAGAAGGGATGCCATGAAGACGAAAGATCTGGTCCAGGAAAATTTGAGCGATTGAGGAGGTTGTATAGGGATTGCTGAGAGCACAAAAATGACTATATTTGGAGAGGCGATCAACCACAACGAGAATCACTGTCTTCCCGCCAGATTTAGGGAGCCCTTCAATGAAATCCATAGAAATATCTGTCCAAATCCGTGTAGGTATGGGAAAGGGTTTAAGCAATCCTGGAAGGAGTGTTGTTTCACCCTTATTGCGCTGGCAGGTATCACATTCGGCCACCATCTGTTGAATTTTCATTTTCATGCCCTGCCGTGCCCGTTCATACGTTTTGAGGAACCCAGAGTGCCCTGCCGATGGAGAAGCATGGAGTTCATAGAAGACAGCCTGTTGAAGATCTGTGCTCTGGGGAAGCACCAGACGACCCTTGTATCTCAGAGAAGCACCATCCCAAGAGTAATGTGGTACAGCAGAAGGGTTGTTGGTCAAGCATTGGATGATTTGAGATAAGGAAGAGTCATTGACATAACCCTGTTGAACAGATTGCAACCAATTTGGAACAGGCATAGAAATAGCTGAAAGAGAACCTTGGGCATCAAATGTGCGAGAAAGAGCATTTGCCACAATATTGTCTTTACCCTTCTTGTAAGTGATCTCATAGTCATAACCCATGAGTTTTCTAACCATTTCTCTTGTGCTGGGGAGGAGACACGCTGTTCCAAGAAATATTTCAGACTCTGGTGATCCGTCTTGATGCAAAAATGATTCCCTAATAGGTATGGTTGCCACTTCTGTACTACATGAAAAATAGCCATCATTTCCTTCTCATAGGTAGAGGAAGATAAATTCTTACCTGAAAGGGATTTGCTGGTGAACGCAATGGGGTGTTCATCTTGAAGGAGAACAGCACCAAGTCCATTGCCGCAAGCATCACTCTCAATAGTGAAGGGCTTGGAAAAATCGGGCATAGCTAGAACAGGTGTAGTACACATAGCTTGTTTTAGTTTGTCAAATGCACACTGAGCAGCATGTCCATGTAAAAGCATCCTTTTTCAATAGAGCAGTTAATGGAGCTGCAATCTTTCCATAATCCTTGACAAACTTGCGGTAGTAGCCAGTCATCCCCAAAAAACCACGAAGGCTCTTGAGTGTCTGAGGATGCGGCCAATTGTTCATGGCATCGATTTTGGCAGGATCCATGCGAACCCCTTGTGCTGAGATAATGTGCCCGAGATACTCAACTTCCTTCTGTCCAAAAACACATTTAGACTGCTTGGCGTGGAGATGATGGTCAGAGAAAAGTTGCATGACAAGATCCATATGCTGGAGATGTTCATCCCACGTTTTACTGTAGATGAGGATATCATCAAAGAATACTAGAATGAATTTCCGCAAGTAGGGTCGAAATATTTTATTCATTAAGGCCTGGAATGTGGAAGGAGCATTAGTAAGGCCAAAGGGCATGACCAAAACCTCATAATGGCCATCATGTGTGCGGAAAGATGTTTTAGGGATATCATCCTCATGAACCCGAATTTGATGATACCCAGAACGAAGATCCAACTTGGAGAAAAAGTGAGCCCCATGAAGCTCATCAAGAAGCTCATCAACAACAGGAATTGGAAACTTATCCTTGATGGTGAGCTGATTAAGTGCTCGGAAGTCAATGCAAAGGTGCCATGACCCATCTTTTTTGCGGACAAGAATAACTGGAGAAGAAAAGGAACTAGTGCTTGGGAGAATAATACCTTGCTTCAATAAGTCCCGAACGAGCATTTCAATCTCCATTTTTTGGTGAAATGGGTAGCGATAGGGCCTGATGTTGGGAGGAACACTGCCAGGAAGGAGCTGAATACGATGGTCTTCTGGCCTAGAAGGTGGCAATCCCACTGGTTCAGCAAAGACACCTGTATATCGATCCAGAATTTGTTGTAGATCCAAAGGAGTAGTGTAGACCGCTGATGGTTGCATCTGAATGGAATGGATCTGAGCGATGACACCATGTGAATTCTTCTTGAGGAGTTTTTCCATGCGATGTGAACTGATGATGTTGAGAGAACCTGGTTGTAATCCTGTCAAGGTGTGTTTTTGTCCATTGAGGGAAAACTGCATCCAAAGTTCAGCAAAATCCCATAAGATAGGGCCAAGTATGCATAGCCATTGAGCGCCCAAAACCACATCACATCCGCCTAAGGTCAAGGAAAACATGTCAGAGAGCAAGGTATAATCTCCCATAGAGATACGCACATTTCGACACTTCCCTTTGCAAGGTAAGGTGCCCCCATTGGAAACCATGACTTCAAAGTTGGAGCAAGGATGGATAAAACAATCAGCTTGTTTGGCGATCCAAGGGTCAATGAAATTATGAGTGCTACCAGAATCAATGAGTATTGTAAGAGGAAGCTTCTTGAAGTAACCCCTGACTTGCATTGTTTGGGGGGTGGTGATTCCAGCTAAAGCATGGAGAGATATCTCTGGCTGGTCATCCTAAGACGGAGGGTCAATAGGCAGTTCCTGAATGTTGACCAGAGCATCCATTGTTTCTGGATCTTCGTCACCAATTTCAAAGGCAGGCGGAGAATCCACATCCAAGAGATAGAGCTTTTGTTGAACACATCTATGTCCCCGAGTAAATTTCTCATCACAATTATAGCAAAGCCCCTTTTCTCTGCGTGCTTGCATCTCTGTTTCAGACAAACGCTTGATAGGAGTTGGTCGAGGAGCCTGCGGTATAGGTGGTCGTGGAGAACCCATATTTCGGAAGGGAACAAAAGTGGGCTTGGAGCGTTGTTGGGATTCCAACTTAGCCAACCCTAGGCCTTCCATCATTGTGTTGGGACAGAACATTTTGACCTCAGAGCGGATGGCATCCTTTAGACCACTGATAAAACAACTCTGGTAAAAGTCATCAGACAATCCTTCAGTGTGGTTGGCTAGTTTCTCAAATTTGGTTTGATACTCTCTCACAGTGCCAATTTGGCGAAGTTTAGTGAGGGATCCTGTGAATTCATCAAAAGCACTAGGACCAAATCATTGCAAAAGGAGCTGGCAAAAGTCTGGCCATTTTGGCTCTTCATGAGCCCTGATGTACCAACGGTACCATTGAAGAGCTTCCTGTTCCAAATGAAAAGATGCAAGCGGAACTTTGTTGACATCAAAAGTATTATGCAGACTCAAATACTGTTCTGCACGATAGATCCATCCAGTTGGATCAGTACCATTGAAGTGAGAAAAATCAAGCTTCGGACCACGGAAATTGCTGGAAGAATAGAACCCATTGTCTGATGAAGACTCGGACTACCGTTTGTTGTTTATAACTGAATGTTCAAGATGGAGGCAGAGAAATTTTTCATCGAGATCTTGGAGTTTGGCTTGGATGGCTACAAGTGCATCTTCCAAGGTTTTTGCTCTTGCATGGGTGACAACCATAACTAGGAGTTTTTTTTTTGGTTGAGTGGGTAGGAAAACAAAAACAGAAACTGCTTCAGTAAAGGAAAATCTGGACTTGGGAAAAAATCTGAAGGTTAATTGGGGTTTGACTAGGTTTTGGACACTATCAAATAGACAGGGAAGCAAAAACGAGGCTTTCAGAAGCGGGGTGAAAGAATGAGAAAATTTGGCAAAGGGGGACAAAGAAGCAAAATTCAGAAAGGAACTCTGTGGTAAAATTTGAAGGTGATTGGGTGAAATCTGAGGAAGTTATGGCAAACCCTAAAAATAGACAAATGTGAGATTTCAGACTTTGGGAAGAGGAATTGGGGATAGGGTTCTCAGGAATGAAATATGTAGAATGGGATGACAGGGGTTCCCCGAAAATTTCAAGGGAAACAGAGTGAAAACAAGGGAGATATGGGGAAAAAACTGAATTTTATACTTTTTTTTTCCAGACTGGAGCGGCTATGGCTCAGAAGGGATCTGGAACAGATAAATCTGCAACGGTTGGATCTGAAACGGTGCAGCAGTGATCGACAACAGTTCAGATGAAAATAGATATGGACCCCAGGTATGTGCAGCTTCCTAACAGTTCAGGGGTTTCACTTGGCCACCAATGCTGTCTATCGACTTGCGTATTGGGGCAGTACCCCTCACTCCATGGCTCAGGTAAAACTGATAACCTCTTTGCCACAAACAACAGCTCTTGGTTTACCTCACGGGTGGGAACTAGTCAATCAGGTAAGGGTCGTTGCCCTTTTTGCTGGCAGGTCCTCTCAATGGGCTAGCTACTTCGAGGTTCCTATGGTACTCCTCACAATGAGTTTTAGGGCTTATGCCCAAGTACTTCCCACAGTTAAGCGGATAGGGATTATTCCCAAATCCGAACCTGCAACAGATACGAAAAAAAATTTGGCAGAAATTTCACCCAGCCAGCCCATGAAAGTGCTCTGATACCAGATGTGAAGCACCTGCAACAATTAATTAATAAGAATATGCGAAATAGCAGAAATGACAGAACTCGGAATCACTTTTATATTGATCACAGGCCACTTCGAGGGGGCAACCTCCTATGAGCAAGCTCAATACAAATAACTTCACGGTGCCTTCATAGGTCTCAACACACACTTATATACTATGTCTAGGCGCCAATACTATGGGTCAAAACCATGGGCCACTACAAACTATGGATCAACAATACTACGGGCGTCTTACAAAGCATATGCGCCAACAACAATAACACAAACTATTGATCAACAAATACTACGGAACGACTTACAAAGCATATGCGTCCAACAACAATATACTAGCAAGGTAAAGACATGGGTTCCTAACACACTGTCGAACCATTTCTCTAAATTTTTGTTGACCGTTTCACTTCAATAGATGGGTCTGCTACTTGAGGTTTAATTTACCTTCAGCCGACAATTTCTCCTATGTCGTAATCAAGAACCCATAGAAAGAATCAAAGTGATAGTCATTGTCATCTTATTTTCTCATTAGGGGAATTTTGAGGTAAAAAATGAGCCTCAAAACAAAAAATGTACTATCAAAATCAACTTTTAAAGAACCAATCACATTTTAGAGGATGACATCATGTATAATAGTTGAGATGGCATTGGTTGAGTTAAAAATGCTTATTTGTTAAATTCTAAATAGTGAATGAAAACCCATAGTTAACCATATCAATGTTGTAAGTAAAGTACTCATCATGAAAATAGTACTCTTAAATTACTTTTGAATATAATATAAATGTACTAAAGTACCATAAAGTACTTAAAAAAAAAAAACTCTTTATGTTTCAATATAAAATAAATAAATTAGAAATACAAAAAAAATAAATGCTTTATTCAAATCAAAACTATAAAATTATTTTTCAATATATAACATATATCTTTAAATAATAAATTATTAATACTAAAAAAATTTAAATTTCTATTCAACATGATATAAATAATTTACATTATATAATATATAATTTTAAAACTTTATTTAAATAAATTATAATATATAGATAAATTTACAATATAATGATAATGTATAATTTATAACAATTTACAATATATTGATGAAGTTTCAAAATATGAGAATGATTTAAATATGATGGCAGATGAAGGATCCTCTAACAGATTGAGGATTGAAGGTCCTAGAGTACACTATGATGAACACATGCATGATGCAGAAGCCTCTGCACAATATTTGCCCAAAGTTTTTAACTTTGGAATAAATAATATGAATAATCTCATTTCCCAAATCCCTGAGCAACCAGTGCTCAATATTCAATGCCAAAAAAGAGAAGAAGTTAGAGAAGCAATACAATTGCTGAGTCATTGGACACTGTATAAAAAACAGCAAGATCATAATCTGACAGGACAAATGATTGCAACACGATTGGTTGCAGGATTGTCAGGTTTAGCATATGAATGGTGGCGGTGGTTACCGCAAGAAACAAGGCATGAAATTCTTGCTGCCAATGATGCAGATGAACAACTTCTCTCTGCATTGGGAAGAGAATTCTATGGTCCAGATGATGCGGAAGATATTGATCACATCGCATCTCTGTTCATGTCTGCTTGCCTTTGTGATTTGAGTAAGGCTGAGCAATATTTTTGTTATATGCAAAAACTACTGATTAGCTCTGGCAAATCAGGAGACCCGGCTTATCTCAAACACTATTTGAGAAGTTACCCTGGCCATGTGCCCGATGCTGTTGAACAAAGACTCAAAGACAAAAATGTTGAATTAAGAAGTCTGTCTTTGGCACAATTACATGGTCATATTTTAGAATGCTGGCAAGAACATTGTTTAGAAAAAAGAGTTAGCAAAGATTTTAAGTGTCATCAAAAAATGTTCTCTGCTTCTTTCTGTAAAGATGTTGCAGGAATGCCAGACTGGGGGTGTGGAGCACACAACAGAGGTCATTTGAAAGAATGAAAATGTAAAAAGAAAAAGAAAGGTTTCTATACCTCTGAGAAAAGATATCATCCAGAAGGCTCCTATAAGCATAAGCTGAGGCACCGATATAAAAAGTACAGCTCTAAGCCAAAATGGAAATCTAAAAATTTTGTAAAGCGACGAAAAGAGAAAGGTCCTCCAGATAAGTGTTTTATCTGTGGAGAAAAAGGACATTGGGCAAGTAAATGTCCAAAGAGAAAAACAAGACCAAGGCTTGTAGCACTGTGTACAGCACTGGATCCCGAGTGGTGGGATTTATATGAAATTTCAGCAGATACTTCTCTCCCTCCTGGAGAAATAATTGAATTGCCTGAGTCTGACAGTGAATCAGAATCTGACAATGACGCCGATACCCCTATCATTGCTAAATGTGATCCTCTTAGTTCATCCTCTTCAGAGTCTGACTCCGATGATCCACATTTAGGGGGGTGTAGTAGCCTACCTGACTATGACTTTTCCCTATACATGTTTTCCTCTCATACTTCTATCCATCAATTAGAAAAACAAATAGCCGGTATTGACCTTAAATTATTGACTATCCCTGTTTACCGACATATTGAGAGAACAGAGCTTAGAGAAGAAAAGAAACGACTTCAAACCCAGATAGATTCTCTGAGCAAATTCAAAGGAAAAGCCACAGACATTAGTACAAGCTACAATCCCATTGAGCTTTACCAAAATTACCCCGACAGTCACATGGATAGGCAAAACCATAGGGAAGACAGAGAGAGACTTTTGCAGAGTCAGTTAAAACAAAAACAGTCACAAATAAAGACACTGCTAAAAGAAATAGAAGCACTGAAACATTCCATTTGAGTTCTTGCTGCTGAAAGAGACCAATCTTCAGAAGAAGAGCTCTCGAAAGAAATTGAGAGAGTTTGTGGTACCAAAGAAGTAACTCCTAAAAGTTCTCCTGAAATATCTCCGTCTCCTAAGTCTCAATCAACAAGTTTGCTTGGTGCTGTCTCGGGTCCAAAATTGTTTATAACTGTAAATTTTTGCCCTGGTGAATTTAAGTCTTACCCTGTACAGTGTTTAATAGATTCAGGTTGTCAATTTAATTTAGCTAAAGGGAATGCTCTTCCAGTCTTCTACTGGGAGAAAGTCAAAGAGTATGGTTCAGCTATTCAAGGTACTCCTATGTTTTTAACAGGAAAAGTCAGAGATTTTCCTATATCTTTGTCAGGTCAGTCTTTTGGTTTATCTTTATTTAGATTAGATGAAATCAAAGAAGATTGTGTCTTAGGATCAGAATTTTTGGTCAATGTCAGTCCCTTTTCCATAGATACACAGAAAATGCGTTTTACTTGTACAGTCAAAGGTGTATCTGTGTCTATGCCATTAAGTAACAAGTTCAATCCTAGGTGTAAACCAATTGTAAATATGTCTGAGTCAAGTTTGTCCCGTCAGTCCAAAAAGTCCCTGAATAAGATGGAACGCTGCATATCCTATGCAGAAGTTCATAGTGAAAAGATCCTTGCAGGAATCAAAGAGAAGATTATCAGAGATTGTTGTTCTGAGAATCCAAATGCCTTTTGGAAGAGAGAAAAGTATTTTGTTTCTATTGAATTTGATCCTCTCCAAAAGATCAGACCAATGAAAGCATCAACAAGGATTATGAGTCCCTCTGAGAGAGAATTTTGCTCAAAAGAAATTCAAGAATTGCTATCCAAAGGCCTGATAGAACCTTCAAAGAGCCCTTGGGCATGTAGAGCCTTTGTAGTAAACAAGCACTCAGAGCAAAAGAGGCGAAAACCAAGGTTAGTGGTTAATTTCAAGCCACTAAATACTGTGTTACAGAAAATCAGGTATCCTTTGCCTGATAAGTCAAGTTTGTTGCAGAAGATTAATGGCTGCACAATATTCAGCAAGTTTGACTTAAAATCTGGATTTTACCAAATAGGAATCAAGCCAGAAGACAGGTATAAAACAACTTTTGTTGTTCCAAATGGCCAATACCAGTGGAAAGTCCTACCTTTTGGAATCAACAATGCTCCTTCAGAATTCCAAAAGAGAATGGAAGATATTTTCAGAGACATACCATGGTTGCTTGTGTTTATAGATGATATTCTCATATGCTCAAGAAATGTTCAAGATCATCTAAAACATCTCCAAAAGTTTTATGATTTAGTTTATAAGCATGGTTTGGTATTGTCTGCCTCAAAGATGGAAATAGGAAAAACAGAAATGGATTTCCTAGGATTCCATATCAAAGCTGGTACTATTATTCTGCAAGATCATGTTTTGAAAAGTTTTGATAAATTTCCAGATAAAATCCTTGACAAAACACAGTTGCAGAGATTCCTTGGTTGTTTGAATTATGTCCAACCATTTTATAAAGGTCAAGCTACTGATATTAAATGCCTACAGCAGCGACTCAAGAAGAAACCAGTAGCATGGACAGAAGAAATGACTCTGGCAGTCAAAACAATAAAAGCCAGAGTAAAAGTATTACCAGCACTCTATCTCCCTCAAGGTACTGGTAAAATGATCATTGAAACAGATGCTTCTAACTCTACATGGGGTGGAGTTCTCTTGGAAGCAATTGAGGGAAAAGAAAATATTTGTGGTTATGCTTCAGGTGCATTCAGAGGAGTTGAATTAAATTATCCAAGTAGCCACAAAGAAATCTTGGCTGTGAAAAAGACAGTCAATCACTTCATCCTGTATTTGAAGCCAGTCAGATTTATTGTTAGAACAGATTTGAAAATCATGCCTGGTATTTTTAGAAATGAGAATTTGATGGCTGAAAATTCAAGCAGGATATTAAAATGGTTTATCTGGTTGAGTAACTTTGATTTTGATATTGAGTATAAGCCTGGATATTTGAATTGCTTGGCTGATATTCTTACTCGGGAAAATGTGCAGCTTGAAGACAGCAGAGTGCCAAGTTTAAATATGTTTGATGCAGGTGAGAGCTCTAGCTCTAGAGTTCCAAATTTGAATATACTTCTTCCAGGAGCAGGTTCTAAAGATGAAAAGGGTAAAAGCCCTATGAACAATTATGACCAGATACCAGAATACCATGGAAAGAATAAAAGTCCTATGCTAGAAAACTGTCCAGAAACTATTCCAAGAGAAGCTTTATTCTTAAAGCCATGGGACAGTAGTCTTACTGAGGAAGAAAGGAAAGAATTGCTCGATTATGCAAATCGGCAAGATGCAAAAAAATATCTCAGTTTGACTTTGATAAAACAAATCCAAATGAGTCCTTGGCCTCCACACCTTAATAAATTATTAATACTAAAAAAATTTAAATTTCTATTCAACATGATATAAATAATTTACATTATATAATATATAATTTTAAAACTTTATTTAAATAAATTATAATATATAGATAAATTTACAATATAATGATAATGTATAATTTATAATAATTTACAATATATTGAATATGTACCATTCTACCTTAATGTTTGACATAATTGATAGAATATTCAAGCTTTTAAAACTTTTGAGATTTAAACCTTTTAAACCTTATGCTATGAAAAAGAGGTTCTTATGAAGACGTAATCCATTAATATATTATTTTATTTTAGTATATGATATAAAATTTTAAATCCATAAATATGTAATATATGTGGAATAATTACTATTTATATAATATATAATTTTAATTTTAAGAATATTAATATAAATGAGATAAGTTTTATGAGATACAAGATAATAATAAAAAAATAAAATTTTTAAAAGATATAAATTAAAACAAATGAAAAATAACTATGTTGATTATTAAATGAATACATAAAATAAATACTTGGTTATCTAAATTATAGATATGTAATATCAATATAGATATATAAGTTAATTAAGTATTTTGTAAATAAAAATAGATTTAAATGATGTAGATATTTATGTAGATAGATTATTAATATTTAAATAATGTTAATATTTATATAAATAAATAATTAAGTTTTAGTTTTAATAAATTTAAGTTAGATGTATATAATAGTTATCCAACATATTTACGCCGTAAGGCGTTCTTTCTGCGAGGATAATCCTTGCTCCTGGAGCAGGATTCTTCGTCTATAGAACCAATAAAATTACGCCACGTGTCCTTATCTCTTCGTCTATAAAACGAATGAAATCACGACATGTGCTTTCACGCCAAATTCACTCAGCTTTTGACAGTACTGTCCTCTTGCTATTTTTAGCGGTCGGTCTCCTATTTTGGCGCTTACTTCATCGCACGCATTCGACATTTCGTTCAATAGTTTCCTTTTGAAAACCATGTCGGGCTTCCACTCCCACATAGTCGCAGATCATTGAAGACAACAATGGCGGATTGGTGGTCACGGGTTCGGGCTTTGGCTTCCAAAAAATCATTGGGGCTTTAGTTAAACTACACGACATGTCACTAGGATTTCTTTTCATTTTCTCTACCAACGACCTCCAGTGACGAAGAACTTCAGCCCCAGACCCTCCAAGCGCCGGAAGAACGATTTTACACCACAATACTGAGTTGATCGTTACGGCTATGGCGGAGTCTACTTCATCACTTCCTTGAATTGTTAATAACTAGGGTTTCCACGTGAAATATTCTGGCCGCATATTTTTAGGGTCGTGGTATCGTCTCACATCGGTCAGAGCTCCTAATTGGAAACATCTCTATATTGGGTCCCTAATAAGGCTCGATTCGATCCTGAGACATCACATAGGTCGTTGGTGGTCATTCGAGGGTTTCAGCAAGTCTCACGAGAAACATTACAAGCACGCACCTATGGATTCCTTCGATTCTGACGAGCCTGAATTATTATTACCATAAAGGAAAAGTAATGGAAATAGGGATGATTCTTTAAAGGAGAAGCATGGAATCCAGGTGGGGGATAAAGGAAATATCCAGCATCGAAGGAACAATACAACTTTACGTATTCTTTATTTCCTTCTAAGAAGAGACGGGCGTCTGTGTTTTTGCTGAGCGTCGGGAGGCGAGGAAGGATTCTCTTTCATGGCTTGCTTATCTCAACCACAACAAAGAAAAATATTCCAAGGACGATACTGATAGGTCAAGTGAGTATGTCAAGGTTTTGGAATTCAACGCAAAGGGTTTTGATAAATCAAGGGGAATGGTCCCCCATGATGTTGGTGAAATTAGGGTTTTCATAACCAAAGAAACCCTCACGCACGGGATAAATGATTCGAGTCAGGAAATTGCAAGGGAAATCAGATGGAGATCAAAGCAGGATGGAAGTAAAAGAGGCAAAGAAGGCGCAAGATTTGAGAGGCAAGGGTTCGGTTAGTTTTTTGGTGGAGGGGCGGTGAAGATGCTGCAAAATAGGGTTTCCAAAGCGCAAATGGTTCTCAAGAGGCTTCTCAAAAGAAATGGCAGAGAAATATGGGTAATTTGATTAATTCGAGTTCACTGTTAATTTTCTTTTTTAATTTTTTGGAAATTGTTTATTTTAAACTCAAGAGAAGAGTTAAAACCAACCCCAAGTGGTCGAGCACACTATTTGTAGGCAGAAATCTGAACACAAGCACTTTCATCTAGGTAAGCTGCTGCCCCGGGGTGGTACTTTTTAATCTGGCATTTGGCCCCGACTTCTTATTTATGTTTATGAGAAAATCAATTAAAGGGTGAGAATTATCTTTTTGCTTGTGTAATCTCATTATCTTGTGAAAAAGGGGAGCCACCAAAAATATTCCAAATCTATCCATTCCCATAGTTTTCCTTGTTGCTTGGTACTTTTTTATGATTTTCTTTATTTTAGTGTATAAACCAGATTGCAGGTCCTTTGTTTTCCATTTTCCTGGGATAAGCATATCTTATTGTCCAGTTTTTATTTTCTGTAATTTTCCATACTGAAATTCTTTCCATACATTATATTTTTACTATTAAATATATCCCCCATAAATCCTACTTATTTTTTACGTACGCTAACTCCAATGGTTCAATTAGATGATATCACTCCCAGACATGAGAAAATTTATCACAATCTTCCTGTTCGGCTTCTTCTCGACCTCATTGCTGCTAGGTAACATAAACGTATTGTAAGAAATAGAGCAAACATTAACCCTAAGTCTAATATCACTTTTGTGAATCTGCAATTTATGTAACAGAATGCAAAAACTAGAACATATTCCAAGTATCAGAGCAATCTCTGTAACGTAATGCAAAAACATAAACATTTTGTAAGAGGCAGAGATCTCTGTAACACCATTAGTATTGCAGACTACTGTTTATCAGGATGGCGATTTGCAAGAAAACTTTTCTTGTAATTATGTGTTGAATTGAAATGCTTCATTTTACATGTTCTTTTATTTATTAAAACACCTGATATAGAGAATGTGGAATGTGTATTTAGATCTTCATCTCATTAAAGGAATGCATAAATGTGAATGTTGTTTTGATATCTGTCCTCATTTAAGAGGTAGATTGTGTTTCAGAAGTTGTGTTTCCCCAGAATATGGGGGCTTTTTCACTGAACAAACATAGCAAACTTTGGAGATGGAAAATTACCAATCTATACTACACACTAAGGCTTAATTTGGGGGAGGACGAGATAAAGGTGAAAGCAATGGCATGATAAGCTAGAAATTATTTAGATCATAGTTACCAAGTTAGTATTGGAATTTGGTACGATACTGTAAAAATTTGATAAATTATTGAACAAAAATCGTTAATATATATTTTTAATCAATATAAACTCTCCAATATAGAGAGGTTTGAGACAATGTTATTCTTTTAGGATGAAAATACATATGAGACAAGGTTATTGTTTTAGGATGAAGAGAACACAGGGTAAGAATTTAACTACTTGCTCATAATTCAATTTTTAGTTTGCCAAAGCAACAATTACACATGCAATCAACAAGAGCATATGAAACCAGTGTACTAAACAAATCAAGAACATTATTATTAAGAAGTTACACCCAATCATTTGACAAAAGATGAATATAGTTTTAGGAGCAGTTCTGTGTCCAACAGCAGAGACTTAGGCTTATTGCTTCACCACCTATAACCGAATTTAAACTCAACTAACCAAACTAAACTTAATAATTCTAGAGATCAAAATAATTTCTGAATTTACTTAATTTTAGCTTGATTCCACTGAATTTGATAACCATGATTTAAAAACTAGAGTACAGTACTAGTGTAAAAGACGAATTCATGAGCGTTCATTCAAATTACATAAATATCATGATTTCCTAGAGTAGCTTGCAACCTCAACACTCTCGAGAAACTTATGCAAATATCTCCTGAGGGAAGAGGTGATGTATTTACAGATGGCTAGAAAGTGGCAAGCAACCCTGAAAGGGAAAATCCAGCAGGGATAGAGAACAATGTACCCGACAAACGGAAAATGCAAGGATATATAATAGTGTATCCCCACAAACGTAAAATAGTAGTAGCAGTGGTTCAATCTAATAGGCGTGTTTATCCAACGGTGAATGCCTTACCCTACAAGGAGCGTCCCCATCTATCCATGGCAGGTTAGAATGAAGTAGTTAGTTGAATATTGTTGGAGCAACTCCCAAGCTTTATCTATTTATTCCGGCATACTGGGTTGTGCATTTTGATTTGACTATATTTTTTTTCATTACATTCCTTTGAATTTGAATCACATACGAGATTTAAATTTAAAAAATAAAAAGTGCATTGTTTGTATTTCCTTTCATCAACATCTTTCACTTTAATTTGAATCAGCTCCAACTAATTTCTGTAATTATAACAACTATCTAGCATTGACTTGTTTATGGGGTTCAATTCCTAAATATATGCATTTTGTCATACAAGGCTGGAGAAATGGACCTGTAATATCCATTGTTGAAGATGACGTAAGCGATAGTCAACCTGCTATGGGAGTTTGGGGTTTATTTTTTAGGGCCAACATCTAAAAATGCCCCACATGGAGGACAACAACAACAGTCAACAATACTAACTTAGAATAACATCTTTTGTTCTCTCTTATGCCTGTTATCAAAAGATAAGAAAAATGCATGGCATTTTGAGGCACTTTGGCATTTACCTAAAGATTCACTTTAGTGGAAGTAGTAGAATATACTATTTTTCCTAAACTTCCTAAGGTCATTTCCAGCATACTCCATGCATACAAATGTTGAGGCCCGAGGGATTATACCAGACCTATCACCTTTTGCTCTTATTCTCACCTTGGAAATGATGCATGGGACAACATATTCACATTTGTTTCTTTTTCTTGTGGATATAATGTATGGAGGTGGGGTACTCAAACATTTAAGGATTTACTTGGATATGAAATCTAAATTGAGCTTCAAGTTCATATTTCAAAACAAAATTTTGAGTTGTTGCAACATGATGCAAGAAATTTTATATGAGGATATTTTAATGTAATTGTAACAATCTATAAGAAAATATCACGAAAAATTGTTTCGAATAATTACAATTTTTATCTTTCTACTGAATAATTACAACTTTTATCGTTCTATTGTTCTTGAAATCTAGGGACACCTTATGACTGCACATCACCCTTGTTGGCATGGTGATTTGTTTACCAGCTACTACAAGGATAGATTGCCTTGATTTGATGATTTTTTTCATTTTATTGATTTTTTTATTTCAATGTCGAGGTATGAAAAAAATGGTTTAAAATGAATTCTACTACTGATGGTAATACGAAGCAAAGCATTATAACTTCCCTGCCTCTTTCCCACTGACCATGTATTTTTGTTGTTATCATTTTGTGAGTTTGAGATTTTTATTGGACTACCTATTTCTTTTGATGAAAGGGAAAAGGTATTGTAGCGTATATAACCCCTTGATGATATGTATGTATGTCACTGGTCAGGTGGAATATTGCCTCTGACAGGGTACCCTCAAGACTTTGTGAAGATACCAGTGACAAACATGAACATACGTCCCAATCATCATATAGGCTATCCGAGTCGAACATACAGATTTTACACAGGGAAGAAATTGTTGAGTTTGTTCAGGACTGATTTACTCAAGATACTTACAACTTCTCTTCCGAAACCATCAAGAATATTGATATGAACTTAAATATGGAGCATGTTGAAGCCCATGGTAAAAGAGGAAAAACTCATGTCAGAGTGCAGGGCACCTCTTGTAGGAAGTTAAAATCCAGATCCTCCTATTAGCGCTAGAAGATGCTTTTTACTGCAAGAAAAACATGGCTAGCACATCTTGAATGTTATATGATTGTTCTTTCATTATCTTGAATGTTATATGATTGTTTGTATGGTTTTGGTAATATTGGTGGTTCAGGTAGATTAGATTGAGAAAGATAAAAGACATATAACTAGATCAAGAATATCTATAGATCTGTAATCAAAGCCATTGGGCATGGAGTCTTCTATAATTTTTCATGGATCTGAGGCAATCCAACCAGCTATCAGACAAACTCGATAGTAGCATGGATACGGTAGAAGAATAAGGACAATAAATATGGAATACACAAATGTCACTCGCAGCTCAGATTTGCATAATCCATATGAAGAACCTTCATAAACAAAAAAGGATTTTCATTAATGAAGATCAGATATCTGAATGAACTTTACAGAATGTAGATCAAGTACACTTAAAACAATGCACAGGAATTATGCAGCGCATGGGTTCTATTCAAATAAGAGGAAAAATGACAATGAAAACACAATAGAACTGACAAACTGGTAAACACGATTTTCATGGATCTCTGATGCTAAAATATGTATAGAAGAAACATGTCATCGGGATTACAAAAGATGGACATAATTTCCTTGATAGAATTTTGTTTCCACCCCCATAACTTTCAAACTCTCTGCTTCCCGAAGGAATATCCCACCAATTACATTTCAAATGATAGTTTAAATAGAAAAATTCTTATATCGGCTGTTACAAGAATTTTGGAACTTAAATTTTATCACTAAATAAAAAATAAATGAAATCTTTGATTTATGGAAACTTGGAAAGGGATATGGATCTGAAAGTAATTGAATGCCCAAAATTTCATTTTCTCTTTGATTAAGTGAAACTCTTGATATGGAATTGATCCATTTGACTGCTAATTTTATCCCTTTAATTTTGAAGCCAATCCTCGTTCAATCAAATCTGGATTAGAAATAAACAATGAACCTAAGATCGTTAGATTCATGAAGATAAGATCATAGAAGAATTTGACAATTCCACTCGCTGACTATCATCCTTCAATGCTAAAAATCTGCCTCTAAATGGTCTAAATGATACCTATTCCTAATTTGGAGGATTTGAATGAATCCAAATTCTCTGATGCTAGATACCCTGCCACCAAGTTTAATACTTGTGACTGATGTTTTGCTCATTATGACTAATATGGAAATCATCTGAAATTTGACCTTCCAGCAGTTTTGATGAATATTTGAAGGATTCTACAGTGTTGACAAACAACTTCGGAAATTCTGAAAGTAACTATTGATTCCAGGCACTATCACTTGACATTTTTGCAGTGCAAGGGCATTGAGAATTCCATATTATTTGATAACAAAGAAGCACAATTTTTTACTGATTATCACCACTGGATAATCACATCTCCATATTGTGACACTATTGTTTTGCATTTCTTTCTAACAATACCGGAGATATCAATAGCAGTGGGGTGAAAAAATGAAGATTGGTGTCTATTTTGGGGGGTCTCGTGAGAAAATAATTTTGGTTTTTTCATGTTTTTCAACTTCGGGTGAACAAAAGTGATATTTTTGTTTAAAATTTTACTTTGCAGTAAAAATAAAACTTTTAGAGAATTATCTTAGCTTTCTATTCATAATTTTTTCAATTTTTTTTATTGAGATTTGATATGTCGATTTTGCAAATGTTTGACAGTGTGTTCTTATAAAATGAAAAGACTACAAAATAGTTATGATTTGTTGCGCCACTAAAATCGTTGTTAGACTTGTTTTTTGCAAAAACAGAAAATGCTACGACAATCTACACACAATGTACTAGTGCCTGACTATAAGTTTGTAACCAATGGATCTATATACTAATTATTATATTTTTTTAAAGTCGATCAATGGGGAAACTCAGTCGATTTTCAACATCTTTTTTTTTGCGCCACTTTTCTCTCAATCGGCTCTAAAAATAAAAAATCTACGATCACCCTTTTGAAGTAGACACGCCAATTAAGATTCCCACATTTTTTTCAATTTTTTTGGTGCTGTATTTTTAAAGTTATGGATTTTTCTTTTCACCGTTTTTTTAAAGAGATGAATCCAAACTCGACACATGTTACGAAAATAAAACTTAAAAAATATCAGTTCTTATCTATATACAACAAAATTTATACCCACGTAAAGTAGATTCAATGATGAACCTAATGGTATCAAGTCCAACATTCGTTTTGTTGTGTAAGAGGTGGTGTTTTCCTTCCGAAAATGGAGAAACCTAAAAATTCTGCAGAATTGTGAATCTTCCATGTTTCAGAGAATATTCGGCCCGAATAATTGTTCGGACCGAATAATTATTCGGCCCGAATAACCTTATTCCGTAACGGCACCGTCAATTACAGCGAAGGTTATTTGGCCAAATAAGGAAAAGGGAAAAAAATCTCGTCGGCCGAAAAAAAAAAACTTATGTTTTCTATACTCGTATAAATAAACCTAAATTGATTCATTATTTTCGTATGTTTTAACTTCGCATATTTTTTGTCAAGCTAATTTTGAAAGGGTTTTCAAAGAAGAAATTTTTTGCAAAATGAGGTTTTTACAAAGTATGTTTCTTCTTATTTTTTTCCAAAAGGCACATTGAAGGAGTTTTTTTGTAAGACATTTTTGTAAAGGAGTTTTTTTCTAAGGCATATTTGCAAGGAGTTTTTTCAAAATATTTCTTTTCTTAGACATGTTTGCAAAGTGGTTTATGCAAATAATGTTTCTTTCCAAGGAGGTTCTTTCCAAGGGTTGTATTTAAAAAGTGTTTATTCCAAACTATTTTTGCAAAAAAAATGTATTTTTACTTCTTATTTCTTTGAAAGAGATTTTTTCAAAGAGTTGTTTTGGTAAGGTAATTTACAAATGGTTTTTTTTCCAAGATAATTTTGCACTTCTTTTTTCTTTGAAAGGGGTTTTTTCAAATAGTTGTTTTGCTAAGGTATTTTGCAAAGGGTTTTTTTCCAAAGTAGTTTTGCACTTCTTATTTATTTGAAAGGGGTTTTTCCAAATAGCTGTTTTGCTAAGGTATTTTGCAAAGGGTTTTTTTTCAAGGTAGTTTTGCACTTCTTATTTCTTTAAAATGAGTTTTTTCAAAGAGTTATTTACTCAAAGTATTTTTGCAAATAAGTTATTTCTTTACAAGGGTTTTTTCCAAGATATGTTTACAAATAAGTTTTTTTTCATAGTACTTTTTCCTAGATATTTTTTCAAAGAGGTTTTTTTCCAATGGTTTTTACAAAAAAGATTTATTTACAAGGTGTTCTTATTATTTTCCAATGGGTAGGTGATTTATTGTCAAGGAGTTTCTTATTTCTTTCCAAGAAGGTTTTTTTCAAAGAAGATTTTTGTTCAAAGAGTTTTTTTAAAGGAAAGTTAATTCCAAAAAGATCTTCTTCAAAAGACTCTTACAAGATTTTTATAAGGTGAAGTAAATTTCAGTTCATGTTTTTATAAATTCTGTAAATGTTTTTAAATCTTAATTTATTTATTTTTACTATAAAGTAATGATTCTTTAATTTATCATCTATAGATTAAACAATCATGGGCAATAAGAGAAAACGTCAAAAAAAGGTGATCGTAAACGTGATGATGATGGTAATAGAAAAAAACAAAAACTCAGATATATTGCCAAAAAACAAAGGGTTGCCGAAACGGAAGAGAGAATTATTGAAAATCTAAATACATATTTACATGATAATGTTGAGGAAATGGAAATTGAAAATAGAGTACAAGAAGAACAAATTGAAGTTGAAAAGACTATTGTAGAAGATGTAAATAGTGATTTACATGCTAATGTCGATGAAGTCAATATTGAAGATCAAGTTCAAGATCCAGAAATTGGACCTGGTATGTATATATCATATATTTTCCAAATTCATTTTTTTATAATGAATTTTATTTTTGGATATATATTAAATTAAATTTAAATTGATGTATAGGTATTTTCACCATTGATGATGAAATGTTAGAAGACATTGATTGCGACAAATATGGAGAAAAACTACCAATACATGTTGCACGATATCGTGCTACAAAATTTTATGATGAAGTTCTCAAGGATTACTCAATAGCAAGACAAGCACAAATTTTGAGATGTTTATTAGTGTCCAAGAAGTTAGAAGGTGCTACATCATTATTGGGTATTCACAAGGCAACAAAATAGTTGAAATTGAAACAAAATGTGATGGAAAATATAGGTGATGCAATAAAAAAATTTGGAAAATCCAGGAAAAAAGATATCAGTGCTGCACGTAAAGCAATTCATACAGCAATTCTTTTAGCTAGTACTAAACAAAAGCGTTTGACAACAGAACTAGCAAAAGCAGTTGTAACATCAAGAAAGACATTATACAAACATAGCAAATTCAGAATGCAAATAGATGAAAATTATGAACTTGCTTGCTGGGCAATTATTTGTAGACAACCTTACAAAGATAGATTGAGAGCAGGTGTTAAAGATATTGTATGAGAATACTGGTTGGAACATGCTCGAGTTTCATCAAATTCAAGAGATGTGATACGCAAAAGAATATCACGAAATGTATATGAAAGCCAACAAAAATATATAATAGACATGACACAAGTACAATTGTTCAATAAATTCAAGGAAGATCATCGTAGAATTAATATATCAATCACTACATTTGTGCAACAAAAACCATGGTATGTTAGACCTATTGCTATACGTGATACATGTTGTTGCCGTTATCATGTGCAATTTCAGTTATATTAAGACACGTTTCTTGAATTTGGTAAAATGTTTTGGACAAATTCACCACCTCCGCCCACAATATGTGAATTCATATCTCAAATTTTATGTGAGAGAAATCACGATGAAGTATTTTATTCAAAGAAATGTGTCAATGGAAAACATTGTCATCATTGTGGAAATTTGGTGTTATTCCACAATAAATATCCTATCGATAATGATCAATTGTTGTCAAATGTAAATGTTGATTGGAGGAGATACAAATACATCAATTATAGTACAAGTTCTAGTGATTCACATTCCAAAAGAATTGATTTTCTAGAAGACAAGATATGCGTGACAGATTTTCTCAAAAAAATTGAAAGCGAAATTTATAAATACACCCAGCATTCACATAGAGCACGATGGCAAGATCTTCAATTCAAACATTCTCGTGAAATTTTTCCACCCGGAACAATTTTGTCCGTGGTTGATTTTGCTGAAAACTATACATTTGCTGCACAAAAAGAGATACAGAGTGAATACTATCACTCTGACCAAGTTTCGATACTTGTCTATGTTGTATATAGACATTCTCAACAGGATGTTGATGGCATTGAAAGCACATGTGACAATCGAGATGTGATTAAAGAATATCACTTCTATATTAGCGATGATCGTACACACGATACACATTTTGTTCAACATTGTATAGAAAATATTTTCTATTATTCACTGAAAAAACGCAAAGTTAAATTCAATGAACATTGGATATGGTCTGATGGATGTGCGGGTCAATTTAAATCTTCACGGTCATTTTTTTGGTTATGTCGACTTCATAAAGCGTTGAACATTAAACATCGTTGGAATTTATTTGAAATTGGACATGGAAAAGGTGAACATGATGGTGCAGGAGCATGCGTAAAAAGAGCACTTCGAAGATGGCAAATGAACTATTCTTCTGCACGGTTTCATTCAGCTGCAAAGGTTGTCCAATGGTGTCAATTAAATCTAAGCCATGATTATAATCAACAATCAAAAGATGTGCACAGGTATGTACACTATTTTTTTAATTTATATTATTTCTTGAAATTTAAAAAATGTACACTAACATTTAAGTACATGTACACTAACATTAAAAGTTGTTCTTTGAAAGTGATTCATCATTTATTGTGTAGGTTTTTTTGGCTTGTTGGGGTCCAAGATATAAATAGATCAATACCATATGACGCTAGCACCATACATGGGACTAGAGATCTTCACTCTATTCAAACAAAATCATTCCAAAACGTGTTTGCATTTGACAGTAGAAAGCAATCATGCTTTTGTCATATTTGCACTGAAAATGTTGAATCTACAGAAGTTTATGAAAACATAACAAACAACTACGTAAAAGCTTCGAAACACACAGAGATTAATCCAAAAGGAAAAATGCCACTGGCAAGTGTAGAAGAATTAGAATCAGAAGAAATAGAAATATCATCTGATGGCGATAGAATTTCAGATCTTGTTAGAGAAGGTAATGAACTTACTTGACTTTTAAGTTAATTGTTCATTCTTGTCCATCGCCATAAGTATAGTCAATTTAATTGATTTAAAAACGCTAACACCAATTGTAATTTGCGCAGGAGATGTTTTCATTGTGATTGCACCTTTAGACAACAACGAAAATGTGAAATATTATTTGATGCGATGCACTGAAGGAAAAATGAAGTTATTGGACGACTACAATGACAACGGATTTACATACGAGAGAGGATCCATCATTTTAAAAGGATATTTTTTTTAGCAGACGCATATGACTAAAAATTATGTCTACTTTCAAGATTATGAGCCCGATGTTATATATTGTCAGTATAGTCATTTAGTATGTGCATCTCGAATAAGGTTGGTACAAGTTCCATCAAAAAAACAGTTAAAAACCAAAAAATGGAAACTATCCATATGTGACCATGAACGGATAATTGAGGATGGCATTCCATTGTGATGTTTTTAACTATATATCAAAAATGAATTGATCTATGTTTTTTCCATGTCAATTGTTGTGTACAATATATTTTTTGTCCATGTGTCACAACTGTTATGTACAATATATTTTTTCATTGAATTTTTATGAATATTATCTTGAATGACAACTAACATAAGAGTTTAAATGGTTGTATTTTAACATGCTTAAAAATGAATTCAAAAATTATTTGGTAATTCAAAAGTACTTTATTCGGGTCCCCATATGTCTATTAGACCACTTAAGGGATGAGATAACGGATGTAGCTATCCCCACACTCCGCCCCGAATTTTTACTTTTGATTGATTGATGCCAATGAGAAATCACCAAAAAACCTACTAAATTTTGTATTCTTTTAATACATTGAACATGTTTCTCTAATATACTTCACCATAAATATGATCTGGATGAGTTTTTTAAAACAAGTTGTTAATCTCCCCTAAAATTTAAATTTTGTTAATGAATAAAACATAGTAGAAACAAAAAATAAATTAAGCAACTAACTTAAAACCAAAACAAGAAAATTAAAATCATTAGCTCACAATAGATGGTAAATCATCTAAAAAGTTCGATTCTAAAGAAACCTGCATGGATAAGTCAAATTAACAATAAGATACATTGATATTTATTAAAATTATAAAAAAAAAGATAAAATATCAAGTTCAAGCATAAATATTATAATAAATATACCTCTCCAAGATGCTCTTCATTTTGACTAGTGGAGACTCGAAAATTATGTGCATTCAACATTCTAGAAAACTGCAAACAAAATACATTTGCTTAATATATTTATTACTATGTAACAAAAAATTCAATTCAAAATGAATAATAAAAGATCAAATAGATTATCATAGCATAATCAACAAACCTCTCCCATACTTGATGTGTCATTGGATAACACATCTGAAGATATATCGCGACAAGACTTGGCATAAGCCCTAAGATCGTCGATGCTCAATCCATCTACCTCATCATTTGTCTTGTAAACAAACTTTTGACGAATAATAGCACGAGCCCTCTCTCGACCCAATCCCACTTCTACTCCAACAAGAGCTGACGCTAAACCATCACCTAAAGAATCCCTTGCAGTTGTCCCAAGTTGGGATGTGGGCTCCATCTCCGATCTTAAAGCCACAACCCTAGGTGGACGAGGTATCTCGGGTGGAGGTCGAAGAGTCGTAGGGTCTCTAAGAGCACCTTTTCGATTATATATTCGACCCTTTCCAACTCCATAAACATCAGAAGGAATACCATTATAATTTGGCTTCATACCTAAAAAAACCTCCACATAGAAAAATCTAGCAAAATAATTAGGAACCTCATCGTTCCATGGAAATCGACCATAAGCTGCAAGGAACCGATCATATATTAGATGTGCAATTTGAGGATGCTTGAAATATTTCACTTTCAACATTTTTCTCTTAAGGCCTTATTTGAAATTAAACATTGAATTGGCTTGTTCTTTGGTCACTCTCTCCTTCACAACCTCCCACTTGTCTGGACCCATAACTTGGTCCCTTCGCCTCTGCATCAAATGAACAAAACCATTCGTAGTTGGTATGAGTTCCTCATATGCATCAATGAATTTTTGCAATGACCCCAAAACAATCTCTAGACTTTGTTTGCTCTCTGGAGGGAGATCCAAAGAACAAAGATCATTGTTTAACCTGTCATAGTGGGATCTACAACTTTCAAGGATAGTTTGTTGCACAACACCTTCCCATGGAAGCTCATCAGGTAAATCATATGGATAAGTTGATATGGGTGTACAACCCTCAGCTAGTGGAACATATGTCGTCCTAGCTCTAGGAGGATCTTCGCGAACCTGCTCTGCACCCGCACCTATCCCATCATCTACAATCCTATCTTGATCTTCCTCCCGCTCTATCGAATTACGCACATCTTTTGAACCTCACTCTGCTTCAAATATAGCCTTAGTCAAGTGTTAACCTTGTCCAAAAATTCAAAACATACAAAAATACAGATTATACATGTATTGAAACATTAATGTTCATACCGACAGAAGGTTGAGATCAACGCTCTCCCACGGAAGATAAAGGGGAATCATTTGTACCCCTATCAACTTGTTGGTGATCAGATGACTGTGACCCATACAATAAACTCAAACCCCGAGGTGAATTCGACAACCTTTGACTACCAATTGGAACACCAATTCCCGATGAATGTGATGACCTCCTACGCTTTCGCTTCGAAGACTCCACTCTTTCCATTTGATATGATTTCTAAATTTACACAAATGTCAACTCATAACATATTGAAGTTGTCCATGTTAATTCTACAGACTTAAAGACATATCTAATAAAGAACTACATACCAAATGTAAGGGTGTCTAAAGTAGTATAAGTGATTTTTTTTTGTAAGTCCCTCTCCTAACTCTAGCATAATTAATTAACTAAAATTCCTACCATCACTACTATTGCAACATAAAGATATATTTAATAATCATTTCATAATCAGATATAAGTTATAATGCAGTTAATTGTAGTAGTATAGTAACCTTACAAATTTTTCATCCATCAAATATGATTGAATTATATATCTCAATAAACAAACATCTCACGCAATATATATATATATATCCACTTATTATAAGAATCGTACTTTATTTATATGAAATTGTTTTTACACAAATGTCAACTCATAACATATTGAAGTTGTACATGTTAATTCTACAGACTTAAAGACATATCTCATAAAGAACTGCATACCAAATGTAGGGGTGCCTAAAGTAGTATAAGTCATTTTTTTTTTTTGTAAGTCCCTCTCCTAACTCTAGCATCACTACTATTGCAACATAAAGATAAAATTAATAATCATTTCATAATAAGATAGAAAATATAATGCAATTAATTGTAGTAGTATAGTAACCTTACAACTTTTTCATCCATCACATATGATTCCATTATATATCTCAATAAACAAACATTACTTATTATTTATAAGAAAAAAATTAATTAAGGACTTACAACACTATGACTTTTTATATGACTCTTTATATGAACAGAATCTTTAAACTCTGCTCATGAACAGAGTTCAAGAACTCTGTTCAAGAACTCTATTCAAGGGTAAAAATTTTCATCCTCTTTACATCTTATTATATAAATTTAGTATAAAAAATTAGATAGGTGCAAACTTCAACTATTATTACACAAACATGTTGAGGGAAGGCAGAAAATTGACCAGAACAAGACTGTCCAATAGGAACAGGTGCCATTTAAATATTGGTATTCATAAATTAAACCTATAGATGTAACATTCAAAAACATATATTTTTTATCTTTTCATGAATAGAGTTTTTAACCTCTGTTCATGAACAGAGTTTAAGCACTCTGTTCATGAACAGAGTTCAACAAAATGAACATAAAATTAACTGTAAAAAAAATAAATAGTCTAATTTTAAACCTGAATGCAAATATTTTTTTTAATTTTCTTCAAATGACAACAATATTTTGTTACAATACAAAAGATTGGGAAACGAGACATACTTGTAAACCAAACTCGCAGTGAACAGATTGTCGAACCACAACGCCGCACCAGATAAGACCACCAACTCGCCAAGCAAAAAATATTTCCTACACACAACAACAAATTGTGTTAGCAACAAAAAACTATAAAAATACAAAAACGAAATCAAAATGACACAACTCATCGTCAAAACATACCTGAAAATGACAAACTATCAACCCTGCGCAGAAAACCAAAACACCAACGAAGCACCGATAACAACCACCAACTCAACAAACGAACTAACCTGCACACACTACCACATTTCGAGAACACATTAAAACATGAAAACGTATGCATACATCAAAAATAAAATTGGAAAACAAAAAACAAACATATAAACGAAATGATGAAACTAATTATAACCTCACCCCGTAACCGTTAACTCCATGCGGATCCGTCAGGAAGCGACCGTCCTATGCCAAACGCAAATTTCGAGCTCGTCGTTAGCAGCCTCGTCGACAAACGGAGCATCCAACTGCTGTGACGAGTAGTGACGAGAGAGAAGGATAAGAGTGGCAGGGGATCAAACGAGGGGTGGAGAGAGAGCAGACGAGCAGTATCAACAAAGCGGGTGAGCGTCGTCAACGCGACCATGCAGGGTGGCGAGGATTGACAGCGGGCCCGCATGCGGGGTCCAAAAAATTGCCAACGACTAATGCTAAACTGCGGATGAGGCCGGGCTTTTATGCAGGAAACGTGTTCGGCCGAACACTTATTTGGCTGAATAATTGTTCGGCCGAACAATTATTCAGCCAAAGAGTTGTTCGGCCGAACAATTGTTCGGCCGAACAAGTATTCGGCCGAATAAACTAACACCCAAAAAATTTTCCCGGTCGGTAGTGCTTTGCACACATTTCAAGGGTCCCCGTTAAACTAAATGGAGAACTGTTAGTAGGTATTCGGCCGAATAATGACAATTATTCGGCCGAATAACATTTGTTATTCGGCCGAATAACAAATATTAATCGGCCGAATAACCTCCGCCAAAACTTTTTTGCACTTGTTTCTCACGGAAGTGTTACCCACCTTCACGTTTTTACCCAGTGTTGATCTGTGTTATAATGCCCGATGGACCAATCAGCAAAGAAATTCCAAAATCTACAATAGCAACATAACCTACAGTACAAAAAGCTGTTGATGTATTATCAATGAGGAAGTGTCCCATGTCAAACTGCCAGTAATTCTCTCCTATTGATAAAGCTTGTGCTTGTTGTGCCGTTGCTGAAGCTTTAACTTCTGGAATAGGTTCAATTGTATCTCCAATTCCAGGACTTATGACCTTTGTCTCTCGATATTTTTTCATATGTGCTGAACGTCTTCTTCCAATCTCTAGAAAGAAATAGCTTGCTTGTAATTTGGCAGTATTACCGTTGTGTGGCACCTTCATGGTGTAAGCAGTCTTCTTCATGTGTTCTGTAATGCATCTGCTCAATCCACTTCTTTTACAAACGAGAGATTTATTTACCGAGCGGTCATAGGGATGAGAAAGGCCTTTCCTTTGCTATTTTTGCAGAGGTAAACTAAGGTAACCGAAGAAGAGCAAGACAAATTGAAGATAGCCATGGATAAGTAAATTTTCTCTTTGCAACAAGTTTGCTACTCTCCATTGTAGAAGCCTTAGACAAGAAATTTTCCATATCTACTCATCTCTCATCATCCCTAGAATCGAAGAAATCAGTTGATCCACCTGTAAAAATAAGCATGGTATGAGTACCAATATATACATCAGACGTAATAACGTTGGGCACATGTTGCTATATAAAGCACGAGGCAGGATTTGCAGGAAAAAGTTTGCAGAGAACATAAATGCCATCTTCATTGCAAACACACTTTTGTCATCCATCATCAATTTGTACATGGTACCAAAGCCTCCAGACCCAATTCATCAAGTGTTTCAATTATCTTTATTATATTCTGAATGTATATGGTACATATGTCCATGGAACATAAACAGCTTAACGCCTGTTTGTTGCAGTGGAATATATGGATGTCGTGGGTTCCATTGGCAAGCTTGCTCTTGACACTGCATTTGGCTCTTGAACTTTATTTTTGTTGCAGTGAGAAATATCCCACATGCGACAAGCATGGAAATATTTTATTTTATATATATGCAGGTGTCGCTGCATCAATTTTACGATGAGTTGGGCACTATAATTACTCGATGGCTGTAACTGGGTGGACTTGTCATTTGGAATTGTGGCTTATTCAATTGTGTGATGTGATATGGTGACGGTTGGATGAAATTACATCAGTTTATGACTTGAATAGAACATGAAATATGGGGTTTGGGTTTGGACTTAGCACGAGACGAAAAGGCCCATATGATATGAAATATGGGTTTGGACTTGGCCACATAACATAAAAAAACTTTTGAGTAAAAACAAACTTTTTTTTAATAGAAATGAACATAAAATATTATTTTAAAACCTTATAAAAAGTTTTAAAATAAAATCTTATAAAAAATTTTAAAACAATTTTATTTTATTTTTATTTTTATTTTTATACATAATTTTCAAATATTGGGCTTGTCTCAAAATAGCAATAGCAAGGGTGGTTTCTAACAAAATTGGAGAATCCAAGGAATGACCGACAAGGCATATGCGGGATGTCACCAGATCAAAATTTGAGGTTATTAAATATTTTGACAAATTTGGCACCAAAAGAATAAGGATAATGACAAGATATGGAAATTGACGCAAATAAAATAACAACTTGACTTCAGGTGAACGCTAGCCTCCTTGAACATTCTGTAGCACCACTACTTAAACAAACTGGCATATATGCTACAAAATCTTGAAACTGAGCCAAAGATGAAAAATTTTGATAAGTATATTTTAGCGTTAACACCTCCATACTTGTGTGGAATCATGATAAAATTGATGACATGGATGATGTGCTATTATATTCCAAGTCCCTTGCAACCCACAGAGGAACTTCACAACAGTAGCTAATTGTATATCGAAGTGTTAATGTCCAAGGTGAGCCAAAGTTACGTTTGTAGTGAAGTCTTGTGATTATTTCAAATGGTGAAATACTTTTGGCCATTGGTTCCGGTTCCTATTTTTTGGTGATGCTTGATATCGAGTTTCACTTGTCACTAAAATGGAAAATCGCTAAGAGACTCAACCACTTGAGGGTCCATTGAATTAATCTTTTATTTTATGAAAAATTATTAAATAATATTTAAACATTGATCTTTATAAATATTTTATGAAGTTCAATTTTTTTTGGCAAAGATTACTAAATAATTATTTATAAAGGTATTAAACTTTTATTAAATATTTTTCAAACATGTGTTATTAAAATAGTATAGAAAGATCAAAACTTTATGTAAATATTTTTCTACATAATCATCAATAAATTATTTTTATTTTATTATTTAAACATTATCTAAAGTGGCAATGATGATGGTAATTAACGTCCATTAAGATCAAAGGGATCCTTAAAAGGGTAAGGAATCATTTGGTATGTTTTAAAATTTTATTTAGTGTCACGAAGGAAATAAATTCTTGCCCCACAACTTTTTAAGAATTCTTCCATATCTTTTTTCATCATGTTCATGAAAGTGATTTTTTATTTTAATAATATTGGTTTTATTCTTTCACATGGTTAAATTAGAGAAATGATTTTGATATTCTAGATTATGGTTGATTATGTTCTTATAACATCTATCTTTTCTCTTATTGTTTTGTGTCTAATTTTAATTGATTTCCTTAAATTTATATGTACTCGTATTTTTAATATTAACATTATTGAAATGGCATTTTTCTCTTAACTTCCCAATGATTTAGCCAACACTTGCCATCTTTATGGCAACCTCATTTGCGCTAAAGGTAGTTTTCATTACAATTCAAATCAATCTTAAGCTCTCAATAAAGAAGATTCTTGTTTTTAGGAGGATAGGTTAAGGTGTATTGTCTTTGATTTTGAGATTGTAAATTATAAAATGCTTTTGGGTTTGCTTTGTCATTCTTCAACCATTAACTTGAGCGGTTAGAGTCTTAAGGGAAAGTAACAATCTCCACCTAAAAAATTAAAGAGGGTGCTATGTTTTTTAAATAGAGGAGGTTGTGGGTGGTTGTTTTGTTATAAGATGTTTTTTTGTTTTTATTTATTTCTCATACAACATATATATATGGATTTATTGTTTTTTTCATAATTTGATAAAGTTCATCAAATAATCTCATTGTAAATTGTGTAGAAATGTGATGAATAACTAAAGCAAATTGAATGAAATATTTTGTTGTTGTTTCGAAGGATTTAGATATTGCAATTATAAATGAAAATTTGATTAAAATAGATTTATAGTTCTTAACAAATATTTAAATTTGAATTTAAAATTATATTAAAAAGAGGATATTACTATGGTCAAATCTATCTTATCACATTGGTAGATGTATGTGTATGCATATTCGGTTTATATTCTTTTTGGTTTGTCATTTCATGTGTGCATTTAGAGTTTGGTATTTGGTTTTATTATTTAGATGGTATGGCTTTTTTAGATATGATAGTAAAATGTATCCAAATTAAATATTAAACAAATTAAATATTTAATGGGATTTCATATGTTTATGCAAAATGAGATTTCATGTGATCAAATCCTTACTCAACTTAGTTTTTCAATGAGTACAAGCCAACAATATAGATGTGGATTATTATTATTATTATATGAAAATAAATTTATCATTTTAAGTTGTTTTAATGATTTACAACTACCATAGCTTACATGTTGTGAAGATGTAATTCCAATGTACTAATGATGAGAAAGTGATGCCCTTGGTTTGAGTCTTCACGCTTTTTGTTGCTTTTATCTTCACAATGTGTAACCCAACACTAGTTTTGTTGCATTATTTTGATGTTGGGGGCAAGATGATTGGAGTGTGTGCTTGTGTCAATAAATTGGACATGTTGCATTACAAATACTACGTACCAAAATACTAGTTGTTTTCTTTCATAAAAATGAGAAAGTTTCACAACATTTTGGTATGAGTTTTTTCTTTGATAAAAATTTGAAATTTGAAATTTATTTTTTTTCATTTTTCATTTATGAAAAAAAAACAAAGTATTATAATACCTCTTTTCAATTCTGAAATTAAATCTTATACACTAAAACTTAAAACTTTAACCTAAGAAAGTTGACATGTCCCAATAATAAAAATCCATGTTCATAAATGATTTGTTTTAATGTGCCTTAAATTACAACTATCTTTGAATGCAAAGTAGTGCTTAGGCCCAAGTTGCACATGGAAGCGAGATGAGTAATAAGCATAGGGTAAAAAAAGAACATTAACATAGAAGATATACGTTGATATTTGCATCAAACCATAATCTAGTCATATAAAAACCCTTCACATTTAGCACAACATACAACAAAAAAACAATACTTAGTGAAATAACACAAGAGAGAGCTAAATAGAGAAGTCCCTTTTGGAAATTATTGGCACACGTGATCAAAATAGTGAATGGAGGTTCTTTACAAATGAGTATGTGTATTTATACATCAACCATGTATTGTTTCAAGTGCTTTAAATGATTTGATTATACACTAAGCGAAAATAAGGCTATTGTTCAAAGAGTGGATGTCGAACTCGCAAAGGTCCTTTAAGATGGGACAGATCGACACCAAAAGGTGGATGCTCTCCCCTAAAATGGTTGTATACCTACAATATCTATTCCGGTGGCTCCCACTAGATTTCTCATCGATTTAACCAATTTTGGGTGATTGCCCATTTCTTATATAACCAACAAATCTCTACTATATATGTCTATCTCCCTTAGTTCTCTTAGACCATTGGCATGTCCTTCTCTATACTGCTAATTTCAGGTCATGTAACAATCTGTTTACTTTGAAATGGCATGGACCTCCTTTCTAAGCCTTAGGGATACAAATTTTCAATAGTGATGGGATCACTCTATACAGTTTTACAACTCTACAATGCATGCATTTCAATAAAAGTCAAAGTATGAAATTAAGGCATACAATAAGATCATATAGAGCTATATATTTTAGAGGAGAGACATATATATGGATATATCACTACACACTTACCAATTAACCAATCATCATTGAGCCTCTTAGTCAAAACGAGATATAACTTGTTCATAAGGAGGAGGATTTGGAGAAGAAAGAGGAGAATTCTAGATTCAAAATTTCTACATATGGTGGCTAAGCAAAGGGGATTGCAATACAAACTTATTTTTCCAAACAACCATTAAAAATTAGAATTGTAATATAACTACCTTCCTTTGAAATAAGCATTTTAGAAGCAAACCAAAAGATTGCAAATGAGTTAAGAAAAACTTTAATTGAACTACCCTTATACTACTCAAATGAAACTAAATAACATTCTCTTCTTGACATTGGTTTTATTACTCTCCTTTTCACTTTATTGCATATACTTTACCTCCCATTTTTTACCTTTCGGCGTTCCTTTGTACCTTTTGGGGCAATTGCTAGTTTATAAATATTGAAATGTAAGTTGGATTTATATGACTATATGACTGATTTTTATTTTTAATGAACATAACTTAAATTTATATAATTAATATATATTTTAAAAGAAATAACAATTTATTCATATAAATTTAATTTATGTTTAAAATTAAAAATTATAAATGCTATTTTAATCATATTTGAATATTGAATAAATTATATTTAAAAAATCAAAATAATATACTTTATTTTATTTTATGGGTACATTACTTTTTACTTTTTACTTTATGAGTACATTATTTTTTATTATTTTTTGCTTTATGAGTATGTTACTTTTTACTTTATAAGTATATTCATCATATTATATTCAAAAGCAATTTATGTATTCAAGAGTAATACTTTTAGTCACATCAAAGAATGATTTTTTTATTGATTTTATTTTATATATCTTTTCAATTTATCTTAACCATAGTTACATTGATTATAGTGTAAAAGGTGAGTTGTGAATATACCTCCCTCACAAAATGTCTAACTTATAATATTTTACTATATCTCTTAGGAGACCCATTTTAGACCTCAAAATTTCCCTAATGAGATCTCAACTTGCACGGAACATCAAACAAAATATATCATATGGTGTCTTAAAATCATGAAATCAATATAATGAGCTAGCCATATTCTTCGGAATTCCCTTGCCACATTCACACAATTTCAATTCTAGCTCCTTGACATGAGCCAGATAATCCTCAATTTCTTCAAAGGAGAGGGGATCCAAAGAGATCAACTGTTTCTCAGTTTGCATAACCTAACTTTCATTGACTTTATCAAACAAATTCTTCAGTTTCTTGTAGACTTGGTGAGGACAATTTATCCCACTTGTATGAAAGAAAATCTCCCTTGAAATTTAGGTGGTAATCACTCCTACATCCTCATCCTTCTTTGTCCTACGATGAACTTTCATTGATCATCCTTTGGGTATGGTATCACGATTTTGGTAAATTGCCAAAGGGCCTTACATTTTAGCAAGGTCTTCATATCTTGTGCCCATATTCCATATTTATGAGCATTCAAGATCACTAGTTCTTGCTTGGAAGCCATAATGCTCATATGCCAATCTAAACCTTAATGCAATCTCCAAGTTGAAACCCAGAGTCAATCAAGATAGATCTAAGTCAATAAAGTGTAACTAGTCATGTAACATCCCGAAAATTCACAAAAATTTAAAATTTTTCAACGTAGCATTAAGTATTGTATTTTGCTATACGGAATTATATAAAATGTTTCTATGTCTTCATGCTGTAATAAATGTTTGTAATGATCATAAATATATTGTTTTGCGACATGATAAGAGATGAAATTAAATCTACATTAGATACTATTGATTGTTTTCCTGTCTCAACTGTACTTTTTAGATTACTTAGTCAATGCTTAACAATTACTAATGTTTATAAGTGCTAACTGTTTGTTCTTCTCTTTGATGGTGAAGGGGTCCTATGGATACCCCGAAGCTTACTTAGCATTTATGCTAAGACATTTGAACCTTCCTTTTCACAAATGATAGGTAAGAGCACTAATGTTTTCGAAGTGAAATCAAAAGAGTTCCTAAATTTGCTTCAATTAGTCTTCGATATTTTTAGAGTTAACCTTGGAGTATTTTTCGGTGAGATCTTCCAATTTGACCTTCATTCATTACTTATGTCAACTTCATGTGCTTACTTATATGATAGATTTATAATGTTTAAAGTATTGATATAATTGCTATATCTTAGTGATGAAATAGCCTTTAGCCTTTATACAAGGCTTTGTGACAACACATATATTGTAGCATGGGTATGATTGTGAAACATAACTATGCACCAAAACCATGCATTTCTATTATATGTAAACTAAATGCAATGCCATATTATTCAAATATAATATGTGAACTATATGCAATACCATGCATTTCTTATTAGGTGTAAACTATATACAAAACCATGCATTTCTTATTAGGTGTAAGCTATATGCGATGATAAGATAATAGTCTATATGCACTAAGAACTTGTGATAACTTAAAACCTAAGTTTGATGGTTTAATAATATGTTACGAACAGATTGTAACTATTGACTTATAGTATTATATGTTATGACATGTTACAGTCATAACCATCGTACTCGATTCCAATATGAGTATGGTAACAATTTCCTAGTGGTTTAAACGTCAGAAGGAACTCACGTCCGGGCTCAACATTAACTCTCCTATCTACTACTTGGTAGATTCCTTGGTGGCAGCTATCGTGGATAGAAATCATGTGAATACTTCATAAATGTAATACCACCTTGTCGAGTTGTACAATGTTGGACCTGTCAATAAGCTAAGTTGGTCTCCACGGTGGAGGTGGTAATAAATATGGTTTTTAATGCGGTTGGTGCTTCGAAATTTGTTGTTCCTTGATGGCAAGATATCTCCCATTGATTTTGTATTACCTCGGGTTTGGGTCTTAAACCCTAGTCTTTCCCACTACGTCTTCGTCGAGGTTGTTCTTTGGCATTCATTTGGTGTTACTGGGCTTGGTAGAGAGGTTGACAGGCCTGCGAGTTGTAGGGTTTACTAACAGAGTGTAAGGGCACCTCCCGGGTCTTGATAGCAAGACCTGTGACTGTATAACTTAGCTCTCAGAGCCGAGTCATGTAATGAGGTTTATATGCACTGGTTTGGTAGTTTGAAGGCTCAAGATTCTCGTCGATTGCAGGTGTACTTATCTTCGAACCACAGTTGCTTTTGTGAAGGTAATGTCTTAGTTTCCAGAATGTACTGTTGTCTATTACATGTTTTCAAGGTTTTGTAAAGCATAATTTTAACCCTCGATTGTTTTTATGGCAGGTACTTCACATCTGCGAATTATTTTGGTTAAATATTTCGGGGTAATGTTGCTTCCTCAATTGGTAATCTTCGGTGGTTTTCCTTGTTGGCTTTGGCTCGGTGACTGTTGGTCCTTGCTTTGGTTCTTAGCCGAGAATTCGTTTTCAAATGTATGGATGTGGAAGGTTGACCACCGTTGTGATGTTTGTGAACCGACTGGCAGCGTGGGGAGGATGAAATCCTCAACCCACTTCGGCGTTAAGCCTGAAGTGTTTGTTTTCTGCGTAAATACTTTGTAAAAGAATGTAAGACAGTTTGAGAGGGTTTAACCCTCAACCATTCTAGTTTAAAATAAAAGATTTTGGTTCCTTTATCTTAATGCTTATTTACATATGATGCCACTGAGAGCGATGCTCCAGAATATGTGATAATGTAACATTTTGTTTATGAACTATTGTGTTTTAAGGATGGCTGAGAGCCATAGGTTTAAACCTTATGTTGGGAAGTTGAAACCCTAAACCTGTAGGTTTTGATGGTAGCTTTGATAGTTCTGGGAAGTCGCACCTGAGAACTGTGTCTTAAACTCGTTTATCTATTTCGTTTTCGATGCAAAATATGGTTCTACTAGGGTTGTAAAGCCACTGTTTGATAATGATGCTAAATATGTTTCTTTGTTTTAGTTTTAGACTATGTACTGGAATCGTGACTAAAAATTTACTACTGTTTGAGTGAGGGTATTGAATCTTACCTATGTTATTAACACGAAAGGTAGATCTTTATGTTGCTAAGGGTCTGACCGCTGAAATAGTTATGAACCTGTCACGATGCTTAAGGTTATTTAATTCTCTGTTTAGGGTTTCAAACCCGTGTCTATTATGTATACAAAATTCTTATATTAACTTTGTCTTGGATAATTTATTTGCTATGATAAATGTTGAAAACTATACTAAAAGTTCAAGTATAGAAGCTAGGGTTGGAACCTTAGGGTTTAATATGCAATAGAAGTGTTTTGAATTTATAAGTATAGTTTGATAATTAATTCAAAATAAGAGATATGAATACTGAGGATGAGATAATACTATGCAACAATGTTGTTGTATGCAATTGATAAATTCTGTTTTAAAGATATAAGTACTTGGTAGCAGTTCTGTATAATTAGTAATGTTTATTTTTGCAGCTGTTATATTTCATGAATGCTGATAAAACAAATAAAGTGAAATTATAACACTAAACTGTTTGAAAAGAATGATAAGAGAATACAAAGCATATATCTTTTGTAAGGAAATAAATGACCTAAAGTGAAAACCCTAGGTTTCGTACAGAGATGAAATGTTTACTTTTATTTCTACGTAAAAGAAATATTATAGTGCCTATAATATGAAATGTTGTTATGTTTTTTCTGAGTCTAGACATATGTAATTTATATTACAGAATATAACTGATAACAAATATTAAGGAAACACGGCAGTGTTAGTCTATCCATTCATTCTACATTCTGTCTATCATTCATATATCTTAATTATCCTTCTATGTACTAGAGTACTATATAGAAAACGGTATGGGAAAAATATAGTAGAGGTATTTTATCAATTCATATATTTATTCAACAGTTTACAAGTTCCTAAATAGCTCAGAAAATCACACTTTTACTTCTGCATAATGTAAACTAACAGTTTTAAACTAATGAGATACTAAATCAGTAATTACAGAAAATATTTTTTACTACTTAGGATTGAAATAACAAGTAGAACCTGTAACTGTAGATAGGGTGGACAAACACCCAAGGAGGCCTGTTCCTCCCAACCTTCTCCAGAAGAAGCAGCCAATCTACTTGCCTCCTTTGGACCCCCGAGCCTGTTTACTAAACCACTAGGTAGATGAAATCTGTGTAGAAGCAAGGCACTCAGCTTTGTATAACCAGCAATCATTAGAGACTTGCCAAAAACCTCAATCTCTGCACTCAGCAATAGAAACTATGCACTCAGTAGTAAAGAAGGCAGACTTACACCATGATAAAAAAACATAGCATTTCCCCTCATCGAATTTCTTGTGTTCATATAGCAGAACCACAAGGTTAGTTTCCTCGTCAAGAAAAGTGATGAACCTCAGTCCAAAATTTGATGGCTCTTAAAAAGATTGCCTAGGTCTTTAGTGGTCAGTTTTCAATAAATGAGCCTCAAGCTCCAATCCCATATTTCAAGGCACTATGACCACAATTCAATGGAGTTGTCCCATACCAACAGCTAGTTACTTGCCTCATGATACTGCCACTTGTCCATTGCCTTCTACCCTAGATTCCCTTCCACGTAGTGGGTCAGTAAACACTCTTTCAACAGCTCTCCTTGGGTGAGTGTCTCCTATTTTATTTATTTAAATAATAATATTATGCAATTATAGTCATCCTTGGACACTTGTCCAAATATAAAACTTTACAATAAAAGTTAAGATAATGTTTCCAACATAAAATGTTTTTCAGCAAAAAGGGGTATGTTACAAACACCCCCACTTAAGCTCAACATCGTCCTCAATGTTGCTTATTCTTAGTCAGAGCCTCCCTAGAACAGAACTGGATATGCTGCCTGCATGAAACTGAATGCCACCATCGCCTGGGGTCTTCTACACATGTCTTGATGGTGCAAGTCCCATCAAGTGAATAAAGGAGTTGGGGTCGAACCTGATGTGACATCGTCTGATTACCGGTCAATGATGTATACCGTTAACAGATGCGAGATGACCCACCCATAATGAAAATGGGAATCAAGGCACAGAGCAAAATCATCGGAGTGTGAATAAATGAGTTGAAGTCGAACACTAAGATGAATCCATCGATCAGGGGACATTGATGTATTCCCAAAACTGTCGATGGCGAGAGAACCTGCCACTAATGACTACAAGCCTCAAGGTACTCAACCGAACTCTAACCTCAAGTCCCAGAATAAATGGGTTGAAGTCGACGGAACAAGACTCGTTGGAAGGAGGGAATTAATGCATCCCCCATCAATCAGCCCGAGGTACCAGCTTTGCTGAAAGATTTGGAAGAGCTCAGGTGAAACGGACTGACTCAATAAGGATGGCCGACATGCAATAATCAAGGGATATGAGGAGTGGCTGACACTAGTTTCAGGAATTCCTTTGAACAAGAGCATGAGAAGATGGATAGACGTAGGCAGCATAGACTCAATATAAACTATGCGATGTAGGAGGCATCACAAAGGGCTCCATAATGACTGGAAGCTTAACCAATCGGTGGAGAAACTGAGAAACAAGTACAACTCCTAGGGTCCAACTATAGTCCCGAATCATAATGTATGGAGTGGAATGAATGCTCTATTCAAAGGCGACACAACAGCTGCCAACAAGAAGTAGTAACCATAATCTCGTCCGACTTTTTGGAATATTTTATTTTTTTTGGTCTTTTTCATATTTGGGGAAAGCTTGAAAAAGAATAAAATTGCTTATAGTACAACAAGTGAGAGAACGAGTGTCAAATAGCGAGCAGACTAGTCCCAAGCAGTGGAACATACCTATGATCAATGCAAGGAAGTGCATGTAGGATGTGGACACTCGGGGGAATGTTCCCTCGAGGTCAAAAGGTGATCAAATTATGAAGGGAAAATGGAAGCTCTGTAAGGCTCGATAGGGAAAAGTGCTCAGGCACCAGGCTAACAACTGAGTAAGCGGGAGCTGGCACAAGGCTCAAGTGGCAAGTAGGATGATGCAATGCAATCACAACATGATATAACTGAGGGGAGTCCTTAAGGGAGATGGACAACATTAGACAAAGTAGAGTATGAGTCTTCATCGCAACGTCATCGCGTAACTACAAAGGACTCTCAATCCTAAGGACAAACAACGGTATGGGCACCAGAATGCACAAAGGGGTTCTAACTAGGGTACCCATGTTCGGAAAAGCCCTGCCGCCACATAACGACACTTCTATAGTAGTGTGAAGGTTCTGTGTCGGTTACGAAGCGGGGTCGCACCTAGGGTGTATGAAAGTGGTCAAAAGGTCAAATGCATAATGCATGTGGAAATAACATCTAACCTATATGCCAGATGTGAAACGTAGCTGCCGTAGGTGTGAAATGGTCGGAAACAACTTTCGTCGAAGAGATCTGGTCAAAAATACTACTCCAAGGCATTATATTAGTCCATACCGGCATCAAACGGTAAAAACTATAGACAAGTGGGCCCTGAAACTTATAAATGGTAATAAAAATTTACAATTTACTATTCACCCATTTGGAGTTTTGAGGTTAGTTTTCACCTTGAAGTTCAATTGTCGATTTTGAGAGCTACAAGCGTCTGTTCATCGAACTGTTCGGAGCAAGTTGGTAGTCTCATCCATATCTTCGATTTCAATGCTTTCATTTTAGTTTTCAGTGGTGGGATTTTCAGTTTGGCCAAGCCCTAAATGGCTTCGGTGCTACCCGCGAGCTATCACTATGCGGGTCACGGGTAGGGCACGATACTAGCAGTCAATGCATAGGTTGACCGTGGGTACCCACACCTGTATACAAATTAGCCCGCAGGTACAGTCGTGTAATTGATTTTGCAAAGGAATTTGACCAAAATCCTTGTTTTTTCTCACTCCAGGATGGTTCTAGAGTGGAGGGAAAGGGAGCATGACCTAGTAGATGATGCCATGCACAACGATGTGCAAGCACAACACACATTGCAAGCATGTGGGTTGTACAAATTCTGGAGTGTAGGGAGTTTGAGGGCCCAAAACCTACTACTCCGTCGCTTGATAGATTATTGGGATGTTGATGCACAGAACTTCAGTCTCAACAGGAAAATCCTCACACTGGAAGTGGAAGACATCTACTTCATTACCGGTTTGTCCCGTTGAGGTGAGGTGGCCAATCTTCGATCTCGTACTATGGGTGGTGGAGTCACCGTCCTTGATTACATAGCGCAGTATTGTCCCGCAGACACACGAGCAGTGGGAAGTCAGGTGCCCATAGTAGATCTGAGCATGAAGATCATTGCGGCTACCTTAGTGCGAATATCGGGTTCTAAAGCTCTACACCAGGCATCCAGGCCAGTGATGTTCTGTGCATCACAATGCATGCAGCCTATAGTATTCGATTGGTGTACCACACTACTGGGGTTTATGAAGACCCAACTGACAGAATGCAAAAAAGGGAAGGCCAAAAACTTCGAGTATGGAAGTATCCTATGTAGCTTCTTCTTTGAGAGAGTTCTGGGGCTTAGTCCGAGGGTGGATGTCCCTCCTCATAGTCTCCGCGATCCAACCCTAACCCGGTGGGATGAGATCTTGACACGACAAGGTGGTGGCTGTCTGGCATCACCATATACCGAGGATTTCTTCCGTTAGTGGGATCAATAGGTCATTGCCATAGAGGACTACCCCTATGCAAGGATAGATTTCTGCCAGGATCGGGTCATGCCACTCCCACCAGATGCAGCGTTCGGAGACATTGGTGAGTACTATTTTTAGGTTTTTTGTGTATTTTAAATTTTTATGGATTTTTTATTATAGATGTGAATGCAAAAATATTTTTGGTGGTAGTATCATATGCTAATGGTTGACTATTTGCTCGCAGACAAGAGCCTAGTGAGACCCGATGGCTTCCCGAGACATGGTCGCCGGGGTAGGAGTGATGAGGCAGGAGATGCTGCAGCAGGGCACACTCTAAAGACCTTGCGGTGCAACCTATCATGGATGGTTGCCAAGGTTCCACAGATAGAGGTGGCGCGACTACCTGAGGCCATGCAGCACCAAGTAGTGGGGGTTCCTGGTGACTGGGTGCGGTTACTGCAGCGGGTAGCCAATGCAGTTCACTATTTCTATGAGACACATCCTGTCGGGGAGACAGCTAAGCCTCCTCGTAGAGAGTAGATATCCCAGGATCTCATTTTTGTATCGATATGGGATCCAGTTTTGTATGACACTACTATTTTTTGACATATTTATAAAAAAAAAACTTTGGTTCTCCGGTTCTACTATATGTGTGTATGTACAAATGTATGAATGTCTCTTTCATTTGTGTGCTTCATGGTGAATGTGACAAATGTACAGTTAGCGTATGCATCAGATATATGATTAACACTTCTCGGAACATGTATATATGTAATTGAAACAAAATGTCATTCCAAGAGTCTTACCCTTAGGAATTTCCGTAGTAACGTAGGATCTCACACACGGTACTACCCATTCAACTAAGACACAACTAGTTGTGAATCCAGGCGGAATTCTAAAGACTGGATACCATGTGAAATTGCATCCCGAAGTAGCTCGATCACGACACTATACTCAGCCACATTGTTAGATGTAGGACCGAGACAAGCACCTCCTGAAGACACAACTAGGTGGTAAGGTGAGAAAATAACCCAGGCAGCAGAAGCAAGCTGTTGCGTATGACGGATAGCACCATCCGCGAACCCTAAGAAGGTAGGAGATTCTGCTGACATCTTTCAATCAAACGGAAGCGAATCAGCAGACCCGAAAAACCAAAAGAAAGCTAAACTATGTATAGAAGCAACTATACAATAGTATACAAAAGTATCGGCCTAAACCATAGGTTCAAGCATAATACCGCTTGAGATATAGCCCATTTCTAGGCTCCTTCAAGACAGTCCCCTCATAGTCTTCTAATTCATAGGCTCCTTTTTCCAGGACATGCCTCGCGATGTAAGGACCGTGCCACATGGGATTGAACTTGCCTGCCCCCAGGGGTTCTTTAGCTTGGTCATATAAGAGGACCAAGTCACCTTCAGCATACTGTCGGGGACGGATAGACCTATCATATTGAACCTTGACATGACGTTTGTTGGCATCTATGGCCACAATGGCATCCCGACGTTGCTCATTGAGTTGCTCAAGGTGGATTAAATGTTGCTCAATATCTGTCGTATCAGGGAGGAGCTCTATGGCCAGTTTAAGCGAAGGGATTTTGCATTCAATCAGTAAACGGGACTCCACGCCATGAACTAGCTAGAACGATGAGAATCTGGTGGCAGTCTTGACTGCGGTTCGATATGCCCACAAAGCAGGATATAACATGATGTGCTAATTGTTCTTGCTTTGTTGGATGGTACGCTGGAGAATGGTCTTCAAAGACTTATTAACTGCTTCAACTTGACCATTCGCTTGGGGATAGTAGGAAGACGAGTGTTCCCAACGAAACCCAAGCTTAAGAGATAAATCCTCCATCATCTTGTTTTGAAAGTGACTGCCATGGTCAGTGACAATCTCTTTCGGGATACCGAAATGAGTGATAATCTGATTGAACACGAAATGGGCTGCAGTAGCACCGTCAGCTTTTACGGTAGGCATGGCCTCAGCCCATTTGGAAAAATAGTCCACGGCCACTATAATATGGTGCTGCCCCCTAGCCAAAGCTGGTTTGCAATCCATGAAGTCCACCCCCCACTTAGTGAAGGGACCAATAGTGACGACCGGGTGAAGGGGCACTGGATGCGAGCGTATGTTCCGAGAAAACACCTGGCAAGGGTGACATCTCTTCACAGCATTAACACAGTCCTTAAATATGGAAGGCCAAAAATAACCAACTCGCATAATATGCTGGGTTGTAGCAAGCCCAGATAAGTGACCGCCACACGCCCCTGCATGGCAATCATTAAGCACCCACTCCTCTTCTTCGTGAGTTAAGAAATGACGGAGAATGGAATCCTTTCCTCGGTGATGCAAAGTGTCACCGACGATGGTATAGTCTTTAGCATGATGTTTCACACGCCATCTCTAATCTCGTGAATAATGTGGAGGAAACTTCAAAGTTTGGAGATATACAGTGACATCCCCATACCAAGGGTCCTCAGACGAGATAAGAAATAAGTGCTTATCCACAAAAGAATCTTCATGAATGACATCCTCATCAAGTCTCGGAAGGTCCGACATAAGCTCAGCAAACACCAATGATTTCACCGATTTCGTCGAAGCAAAATCAAGATTGAACTCCTGAAGGATCACAATCCATTTATTATACATCCCCCCTATAAGGTATCGTGATAGAACGAACTAAAATGGATTGATGTGAGCTACAACTATGGTTGTTCTAATCAAAATGTAATGTCGTAACCGCTGGACTGCATGGACAGTCGCAAGCGCCAGCTTTTCCACATGAGTATATCTCAGTTCAGCGTCTACTAGATTTCAACTGAGGTAATAGATAACATGCTCGATGAGCACGTCATCAACCTGAACCAAGACCATGCCAATCGTCTCTTGAGACACGGCCACATAAAGGATAAAATATCATGCGAAGTCTGGTGGACTAAGCACAGGGGCCGATACCAAAGATTTCTTAAGGGCATCGAAAGACTGCTGGGCTCGCTCATCCCAGATAAAAGGTGTGTCTTTCTTCAATAAGCACGTGAAACCTTTGGTAAGATTAGCATAATTGACTACAAATTGACGCAGAAAAGTAGCTCTCCCTTAGAGCCTTTGAAGTTGTAACAAATTACGCGGAGGAGGCAACTGAAGTATTGCCTCAACTTTTAGAGGATCGACTCTAATACCCTCTTTTGAAACTATGAAGCCTAGAAGGCGACTAGTCCTTACAACAAAGATGCATTTATTGGGATTCAATTGAATTTTGTAGTGTATACATTGTTCGAGAATCATACGGAAGTGCTTGGGGTGGTCCGCTCTCTTGCGAGAATGGACAGCAAGATCATCCAAGAAAACCTCCATAATCTTCTTAAGATCATGAAAGGCGTAGGTCATGGCTCGCTTAAACGTATCTCCGATGTTTTTAAGGCCGAAGGGCATTTTCCGATATGCAAACATTCCCCATGGACAAATAAATGCCGTCTTATGTTGGTCCACGGGTTTGATTTGAATTTGATTATAGCCTAAGAAGCCATCCATGAACGAAAAAATCTCACTTCCTGCACAAGAATCCAAGATCTAATCAATGAACGGCGTGGGGAAGTTGTCTTTCGGACATGCACGGTTCAAATCTCTAAAATCGGTGCATACGCGGATCGTTCCCTACTTCTTATCCACAGTAACGGGGTTTGACACCCATTCGGTAAGGGGAACGAGGTAAATGAAACCAGCTTTGAGCAGTTTCTCCAGCTCTACCTTGATAGCAACTGCCTTCCTAGGGTTCACAGCACGTAAGCATTGTCGAACCGGTTTAGCATTAGGTTACGTTCTAATCTCATGTTCAACAATGTGGGGGTCCATTCCTAGCATCTCCTCATATGACCAGGCGAAAGCTTCCCGGAGTTCTGTAAACAATTCAGTGTAAATAGAAATCTCCTCAGGAGTGCAATCGGCACCGATGTAGACATTCTCCACCTTTCTAGGAGTACGAGAGATGTTGATCAACTTGGTTGGGGAAATATTGGCCATATTCCCATCCAAAAAAACATCATGGGACTCCAAAAGAGCCACAGGGTGACCAACCATCTCTGCTAGAGTCATCCTAAACTCTTCTTGCTCAGCGAGCTCGAGGTTGGGAGTAAATAAGAGCGATGATGCATATCCTCCCAAGGCCTCTCACTACCACACATGGCCTCCATAATAGCTTCATCAGATGACAAAGTATCATCAAGGGAGTCGTGTGAACAAGATGAGTTGGCTGCCCAAACTGGCAGCGTAACGGGATCTTCTTCGACTGTTTGGGAGGAAGAGAGATCTGGTTCTGCAACGGCTTGTTGAATATGCTCATAAGCAAGCTCAACTACAGACAAGGGCACAAACATCCTGACGTGCGTAATGTCTCCAGACGTAGGACTCGGGGACGGTAAAGTCCATGGATCAGTACAATAGGAAGTCCAGAATGGCATACTATGCAAAGGAGGAGACGCATCGTCGAAAATGGTTCCGATGAAGTTCACAAGAGTAGGAAAGCTATAAGTTCCCATTAATGAAGGGTACATACCAACACCTATGTTCCCAGTTGCCGGCTGAGAATCAGAAACTTGCGGGACTATGGATCCCATGGATGCTGTGGAAGGACTGTTAACGAAATCCAGCTAATCAATGGTCACAATCTTGCCTTCATGGGGAAAGAAGATAACTCTAAATATAGTGGATGCGATAGCCTTCATAGCGTACATCCAATTCCGACCCAGTAACAGGTTGTAGTCAATGGGCGCATCAACCACCTCGACTTCAATAGGCATAGACTTACCTCCCAAGGAGACAACAAGGGAAGGGATAATTCCATGCGGCTTAAATGACCGACCATCGAATGCAGTGAGCGTGGTTATAGATGTGAGTAGAGGAGGAGATCCAAGAGCTTTCCAACAAGTTAATGACATTACTGACGCCGAAGCACCTTCGTCAACCATAGTACATTTGACAAAACTATGAAGGCACACCACCTGGATTTGAAAAGCCACATGGTAAGGTAAGCGAGGTTGAGTATCAGTAGTATTGAACTTGATAACACTGGGAATTCCCCCATCCTGAACTCCTAATGCACTCAAAAGGGCATGCTTCAGAGAAGGAGAGGCCTACAAAACTTCAAGAGTCGACATGGCACACGGAGTTTGGCCCAAATCTTCTACAATGGAGTAGTTCTGGGTGGCTCGAGCATTAGGATTATGCGTAGAGCGCTTGAGAACACCTTTTGGTATCCGTGGCATATTAGAGGGATTCTCGATATGCAAGGAATTTTCAGGAGGAGGGGGAGGCTCACTCCCCATATTAGGTTGTGGTGCTCCATAATCGCGCTGACGAGTAGCAACACTAACCTCCGATTGAACCATATTCACACATCCATAACCACTAGTATTGGAAGAAGGCATTGCCGTTTCAGTAGGTCCATAACCAGTGGTGGGAGCATGTGAAGCCATGTTTTGATGATGAGGAAGGGGATCCTTTAACACAGATGGGCTATGTGCCAAATGCTTTGATGCTTCTTCAATTTGAGGACATAAGTGAGTAAGATGATCTTCCCCACAGAGCTTGAAAGGGAATTTCACCTTACGCCTAGGTTTACGATCCTCACCAGCATTTCTGCCTTCCCGAGGAGGGTTGGAATTCTCTTTACGAGGGGTATTGCGATTGCTATTATTGTTGTTTCCATTGTTTCCACCCCTATGGTTGATTCTCCCCTTTTTCTTACCACCAGGTTACTGGTTACCTGATGGCTTCGTTGATTGCACATTGTGTACATCAGACGACAGGGTGGAAGTGGGCACAGTGTGAACCTGTCCGGGAGTAGACTGGTTTAGCGACAAATTTTGCATTTGATTAGATACCAATTCTATAGGGCGAGTGCTTGCGGATCCTACAATTCCATCGGCATGTGTTCCAGGAACTGATGTAGGCTCATGTTGTGTTCTCGATGCGTCCGGAATAATGTCATATAAAATGCCAAACTAAGAGTATAGTAGGTCTAATTGCTGGACTTTCAAGATGGCTTGTTCCTCAGTCACAATGCCGGACATCGAAACATCCTTAGCAATGTATGGGAGTAGAGACTTGAGGAACCATTCCAACAGAAATTATTGAGGAATGTTGGCTTTCACTAATCTCTTCCGTCGGCGCCACTCTTGAACGTGGTCAGAAATATGTGTGGCCTTATTCTGATGGAAGGTAGACAACAGTTCAGTACCAGTATCATAATGAACCAACAACTGGAAATGGTCCAAGAAAATCAAAGAAATCTCATTGAATCCCCTATAGGTGTTCCCAAGCAACTCCACATACCACTTCGCAGCTGCCCCCGTGAGGGTGCATTGAAATAGTTGTAATCTAACGGAATCGTGATTCAATGAGTTGGAGGAGCACCAAAGGTGAAACGTTGTGACATGATCACCCGGATCCTCACCACCTTTCCCCTCAAACTTAGGAATGTCCGAAGGGATCTTGGTAAGAACTGGGGGCTAATTAGGGTTGTGACACACCGGATCGTTCGTGAGCTTTGAAAGATCCGGAAGATTCAAACGTGCAAGGAACGGGAGCTGCGACTGGAAAGCTTGATTATAAGCTCCCATAAAATGTTGGTTGAACGGAACCGAATTATAAGGTGGACCAAAAGCTTGACCAAGAGCATTAAACGGCTGATAACGAGGATCTAACGGACCATAAGCTTGACCATGGCCATAAGGTGGATAAGCTCCCCCAACCTGACCCGTATGATAGTAAGTAGGCATATGTGTGTTTTGGGCACCGTATTGAGGTGGGTTGAACTGGTGGCCATCACCGACTATGTTGTAGTAAGGGTTGCCACCATAAGTATGGGGCATATACGTACTATTCGTAGCGGTAACCGAGTTGTAATGACCATAATGGTAAGGTATGTTCCCACCCCCAGCATTAGGATTAGCATGAGTAGTCGTGTGGTGACCCAAAGCATGAGAAGTATTCCCAACCCCAACGTTGGTGGTACTAGTAGCAGGAATGGTGGCATTATGACCATATGGATAAGATATATTCCCACCTCCTACATTAGTACTACTAGTAGCGGTGGTGGATGTAAAAGTGTGTGGTATATGTCCACCCCCATGGTTATGAGGAGCATTATCATTTGCAAAAGTGATCCTGGGTTGACGAGTAGCGATATGTTTGTTAAGTGGTGGATGGTGAGTCGTGTTTCAAACAGTGTTCCTATTGGGTTGGGTAGTCCTAGGAGGTGGTCTTCTTCCAACATTAGCAGGGTTAGGAGGATTATGACCAGTCCCCATATTATGTGCACAAGTGGACAATGTGGTGCTCCCGACGAGGGTATTTCCCCTAGTGGGTGCAGTGTTGCTAACACCATGACTAGTGCCAGCATGACTACCAAAAGCAGTGGGAGGATCAACTGTGCTGAAACCGGCCATACTATATGAGAATGGGTTAACGTTGATCGCAGGATCTTCGTCTTCAGCTAAGGTTGGCATCCCATAAAGATAATTATCGGATTATTACGAGACATACATAGCCGACGTTATGACAGCTGCACATTTCGACATGGAGGAAATCCCCACGATTCCATCGGGTGAAGTCAAACACACTTCAGACACCCCCACACATCGAGAGGCCTGGGGGGGTGATCCACTTGAGACTCAACCTAGTTCGATTTGGCCAAATCCACTTGAGAACGATCCGAAGACTCGGAGGGAGCCCGCCGGCGTCCCCGAGCAACACGACGTGAAAATTCAGCCAGTTTTAAACCAGCTAACCGACGGGATCGGTGGAGAGTAGGAATCAACGCCACGATATCTCTGGAGAGAATATCAATTCACAACGTCTCCTACGGCCAACTATTAATCAAAAATAGTAAATCAAAAGCACACACCTAGAGAAACTACAGCCAAGAGCAGACAAACAAAGTGGCTAAATGAGCTCCCGACACTAAAGCCGGTATGTCTCGCCTAGGAGAGTCTTGAGACTCCCAAACTATAGCTGGAGGTAACATAATCAGTTATAGAGACACCTAGGCTTCACTGTGTGCACAGGGTCAAGTCCACTATACAAACACAACTATGTTGTCCAATCCCTATCTGACTCAGGACACAAACAGCATAACCACTACAAGTACCCTATGCGATACCTAGGTAAGGCAACTATGGTCACCGCAATCTAACCAATGCTCAGGGGGACAGTCGCAGGTGGGATCCGTCATATGGGCAGGGTAGCTAAGCCTAAAGCACAAGAGGACGAACCTCCGGTACCCCCGGATACAAACAAACCCTGGAAATATCTCCCATGTTCAGTCGGTATCAGAGGGATATCCCTTCAACCAACCTCCCGTGACCTCATGCTTAACTCTGGTTTGAGTAGAGCTTCCTGAGAACACCGATATATACCATGGATTCCTCCACTCCCTGTTTAGACACCTAATGTTTCGTCTAGTAGTCTTGGATTGCTAACTCACATTGATCTATTCCAATACTCTAAACCTATGCTACTTGGTGTACCCTATAAACAAAATCGGTCTAATCAATTTTAAAATTAAGCGTTAATTTTAATGGCTGTGGTTACTCTAAGGATATGGTCGTGAAACTAGTGATGTGTATGACTCAATAGTATGCAAAATCGTCCAATCCTAGACTCATCTATCCAATAAAACAATGTCACTAACATGCAAAATCAACCCAACGATTTCAAAATAAAAATGAAATCCTTTTATATTTTCGATGCACAATCAGAACCTAAATGAAAGCAGTAAGCACTCAATGCAAGATGCATTACATGAAAGTAAAAAAAAAATTTGTATTTTCCCTTATAAACAAAAGGAAAATGCAAAACTATATGTATTTTTTTGTATTTTTCAATATAAAGAAATGAAAGATGCAAGCAAAATCCTACTATTTAGTCACTGAAGTGCCGAGAAGATCACTAAGACAACCCAACAGATCCCAAACAGTAAGACCCAGCCACAAGAATGAGCTCAAAAGGAAAAAACCAACAAGGCTAAATCCAAAGATGGGTAAAAAACCAACAAGGCTCAACCAAGAGAAAAGAAGAGTTCTTGTCACAACCAAGGCATGAAACAGTCAAGAAACAGGCCAACAAAGACTCGAGATCGTCCAAAGCCAACCCAACAACAACCAAAAGTCATAAATCAACAAAAGACAGAGTTGTATTCTACTGTCCAAGGAAATCCTGTGGGTACCCACGAGCAGTAGAGTAAACATAGGCAGGTATACGCGGGCAGAGCTAAGCTAGCCCGTAGGTGAGGAAAGGAAAATGGGAAAATAAAGAGTCCAATGGCTCAAAAAAAGCAAGTTTTCTATAGTGTATCTTAACGGCCAATCAGTGACACAGAGCTTCGACAAACAACAACTCTAATTAAGGACTAATGCTCAAAAATCCCCAAACATGGATGTTTTCCCCAGCGGAGTCACCATTTCTGTATTGGAGAAAACTCACTATGGCTTGGGGGACCACTACAGACAGCTGACTACCAGAAATATTAACTCAATTCTCAGAACTTATGCTATTATAAATGAAAATGCTAAGATAATGAAGAATGTAACCAACCTCGATCCAAACGTTTGATGTAGATCCCCATTGGAGCTTTCAATACGAGCACTTGAATCTGCAAATTAGTCTTGACAGCCAATATACAACAAGTACATATAATATATAAACGACATTAACATCATCAATAGCAATGGTCCATGATATTATAAGTAAATGCAACCCAATGTAGAATAAATAACATTCACAACATTAATGGACGAGAATATGAGTATTTCTATTAATGAACAAGAAGAAGTACAATGTGATACGACCTCTTGCCAGAAACCAATCTGAACCAAGATCTAGATCAATCCACTTGTGCCTCCACCACTTCAATCCTCCATGAATGGCAAACTCAAACTATGGCAGGAGTTTGGAAGGTGAACATAAGGGGTTCACAACTACAAGGATCAATGAGTGTAGACTCAAGATAGGGCAAAAATCCACTAGAGTTCTCTTGCTCTTCTTTCTCCTCCCATCCATAAGCCATATGTGCTCAATATATAGTCCTCCCAAAGGTAAGTGAAAGGACACATCGAGGCATTTCTTGGGCAGATGAAGGGTCAAAGGTCACCCAATAACCGTTTTTGGGGAGTAAAAAGTAATTAATTAGTGATTTTTACCATTTTACATGCTACCCGCGGGCTATATGATGCAACTCGCGGGTATGCCTGCTATAATGATACAGCAAGCAGGTGAGAAGAAAAATGAGGAAATAGTATATCTGAAGGATATAAAGTGGATCTGAGTCAGTGAAATGGATCCTACATGTCAAAGAATGTTGATGCTCACAAGGTGGAAAATTACGTTGTAACACCTGAAAATATCCTTTGGGTTCCACCTGTATGTCATTCCAATTCAACACGAGTAGCATCGTGCACATACTTCTTTAAAACAGAGATGTGAAAAACATTATGGATTCTTAAACTAGATGGCAAATCCAACTGATATGCAACAGGTCCAATCCTTGATAGGACTTCAAATGGTCCACAGTACCTTGGTGCTAGTTTAGCACAACTCCCAAGCTTAAAAGAACTTTTCTTGGGTTTTACCTTTACAAAAGCATGATATCCAACCTGAAATTCTTTTTCAGTGCGTTTCAAATCTACATAACTTTTTTGCCGATCTTGTGCAACTTTTAGGTTGCCTTGTACCTGTTTCACGGTTAGCTCCATCTCTTTTAACAAATCTGGTCCTAACATTAATCTGTCAACAGGGTTATCCCAAGAAATAGGAGTACAGCATTTTCTTCCATATAAAATCTCAAATGGACTAAGTCTAGCAGATGCTTGATAATGATTATTATATACAAATTCAGCTAAATGAAAATAATCTTCCCACTTAATTGGCTAATCTTTAACATACATTCGTAACATGTCCTCTAAAATCTGATTAACCCTTTCAGTCTATCCGTCAGTTTGTGGATGGAAAGCAGTACTGAAATTTAATTTAGTATTTAATCCCTTAAACAATGTTGTCCAGAAATTTCTAGTAAACTTGGAGTCTCAGTCAGAAATAATTACCTTTGGAATTCCGTGTAAGTGAAAGATTTGCTTCATAAACACATCTACAATGTTCGTAGCTTTGAATATAGTCTTAACAGGAATAAAATGAGCGGATTTACTAAGTTTGTCCACCACCACCATTATGGAGTCATTATGTTTCTGATTCTTAGGTAAACCTGTAATAAAATCAATACTTATAATTTTCCATTTTCATTCCGGAATTGGCAATGGCTGCAATAGGCCAGCTAGATGTTGATATTCAACCTTAATGATTTGACATTCAAAACATCGAGCTATGTACTCAGCCACGTCATTTTTCATGTTGGGCCAAAAATAATCGTTCCTTAACATAGTTATCATTTTCTGATAACCAGGATGTCCCGAATAAGGAATTTTATGAACTTCATCCAAAATCAGCAATTTAACTGTTGACACATTAGGTATATAAATTCTGTTTTTATATGTCATTAATCCTTTTTCATTAATGTTGTATTCTGTTATTAAATTTTTAGATAAATTTGCAGCAACCTTATCATGCAATTTTTTATCATTTTCATCTTGCTTAATTCTTTCTTCGATCAGATTTTCTAGATCTGTCTTAAACATGCTGATTGATGCCACAAAACTTAATTTGGCATTTTTGCTCAAGGCATCAGCAACTTTGTTTTCTTTACCTTGAATGTGTTGGATCTCAAAATCGTACTCGATAAGGAAAGCTAACCACCTATCTTACCTTGCATTAAGATTTGTTTGATCCAACAAGTATTTTAAACCCTTATTATTTGTCATTAGTATAAACTTTCTTCCAATCAAGTGATGGCACCACATTTTCAGTGCATGTATCACGGCTGCCAACTCTAGATCGTAAGTTGCATAATTCTTTTCATGGATTTTTAACTTTCTAGACTCAAAAGCAATAGCATGACCTTCTTGAGCTAAGACCCCTCCAAGTCCTTCGTTACATGCATCAGTGCATACAACGAAGTCCTTATTAGGATCAATAATTTTTAAAATGGGTGCGGTTGTTAATCATTCTTTTAACTTATTAAAACTTTCTTGGTATTTTTGATCCCATACAAATTTCTTCCCCTTCTTCTACAAAGAAGTGATGGGATTCGCAATTCGTGAGAACCCTTCAATAAACCTTTTGTAGTAACCTGTTATCCCCATAAATGACTAAACGTCAGTTACGCCTTTAGGAATAGGCCACTCGTTAATTGCTTTTATCTTATCAGGGTCGACGAAAATTCCATCTTTAGAGATTATGTGACCTAAGTACTGTATTTTATCTTTATAAAAGACACATCTGCTAAACTTAGCATAAAGCTGATGTTCTCTTAACACTTACAGAATTATTCTTAAATGTTCATCATGCTCTTCTTTAGTTTTTGAGTAAATTAGAATATCATCAATGAACACAAATACAAACTTATCCAAGTACTTATGCAGAACGTTGTTCATTAAACACATGAATACTGTCAGTGCATTGGTTATCCCAAAAGGCATAACTACGAACTCGTAGTGTCCATAACGAGTTCTGAAAGCAGTTTTGAATATGTCTTCGTATTTTATTCTAACTTGATGATATCCGGACCTTAAATCAATTTTAGTGAATATCTCTGCTCCGTGTACCTGATCGAATAGATCATCAATGCGGGGCAAGGGATATCGATTTTTAATTGTCATTTTGTTAAGTTGACGGTAATCTATGCACAATTACATGGTACCGTCCTTCTTTTTAAGAAAGATAACTGGTGCTCCCCAAGGAGACACACTAGGCCTTATGTAGTTTTTATCTATTAACTCCTTCAGCTGAGATTTTAGTTCATTTAACTCCATAATATTCATTATGTAGGGAGCCTTCGAGTTTGGTACCGCACCCGGTACTAACTCAATGGTGAAATCAAGTTCCCTTTTCGAAGGTAGTCCTGGAATTTTTTCCGGGAAAACATCAGAAAAGTCCCTAAGGATGGGTATATCCTCCAGTTTTATCTTATCTTCTTTAGATGAATATTCGTCATTAATAACATTAACAACAAACATTTTACAACCCTTTCTTGCAGCCTCTTTTGCTTGTAAAGCAGAAATTTGTCTTACAGAAGTTTTCCTATGAATTCCTTTTACTGTTCCAGTTTTGCCTTCATCATTCAAACAGGTAAAAGACTTTTCATAACAGTTAAGTACTACTCTATGTTGTTCAAGCCAATCCATGCCAATTAACAAATCATATGACCCTATTGGTAAAACATTCAAATTAACTTGTGTTTTCAGCTGACTCATAAATACATCACAACTTTTGACAAAGTCTGTAACCTTTCTTTTAAGGCCTGTTGCTAGCTAAACTAACCATGAATTATCAAATTTCTCTACCTTTAACTTGCAACTTTTCACTAAATCAGGTGAAATGTAACTCAAACTTGCACTTGGATCTATTAGAATGGATATATATTTGTTGTGTATCATACCTTCGAGACGTTTGATGATTTGCTTGACGATTTTCCAACACTACATTTATCCTGGGCATTTCTCTTGCTACATCACCAACTGTAGGCTCCACTTGTATGGTGTGAATGTTGTTGACTTTCTTTATGTTGCATGGGAATTGAGCTCTAGTATGGGGTCCACTGCAATCATAACACTTCAAAGGTGCTTTCTGTTTAGCATATCTGGTGTTGTTATTATTATTATTAGGCACATTCCTTGCAGCAGTAAAATTCTGTGGTGCATTACCTCTGTAATTATTATTTGGAAAATTTCTGTTATTAAAGCTTTTCTTAAAATTTCCAGAATTATGATTAAAACTTTTCTTTTTATGCTCAAAATTATTAGACTGATTACTTCTCCAGCCAGGTATTCCTTTTCTTTTTCTATTTTGCTCAAATCAGAAATTAGCTTTCCTCATAGCCTCTTCCAAAGTGGAAGGGTTATCATATTCAATCATGTCTTTTATGTTGAAAGGTAGACTACTTAGAAACCTTTGTACCTTAGGCTTCTCTTCAACCATGTAAGGTACATACCTCAGCAATCTAAGGAACTTGTTGCACAACTCCTTCATACTCATAGTACCCAATTTTAAATCATAAAATGCCTTTGATTTATCTTCATAGTTATCCTTCGACAAGAAATTTTTCTTAAATAAATTTTTAAACATACTCCAAGTTATGTCTCTTTCTTTAATACTCTTAATTCTTTTAAGATCCTGCCACCAAATATCTACTTTTCCGGTCAGATTATAAATAGCCATCTTAGCTTTTAACTGAGAAGAGTAATCGTAAATATGAAAGTATTTCTTCATGCCAGACAGCCATGCTTCAGCTGTCTCACCCTTTTCATTTTTTCCATTAAAGGTTGGTGGCTTAATCTTTTTAAACTCTCCTATAATTTGTTCATGATGCTTATGCTTCCTCTTCTTAGAACAGCAATCATTGTCACTGCTGTCCTGATCAGAATTACAGTTACTTTGATCAGATTCAGATGAAGAGTAACTATTACTTTCACCATTATTTGCTTTCTTACTTTTATGTTTGTGAGACATTGTACCAGAATCAGAATTTACTTCTGATTTCCTTCCTCTTTCCTCATTTCGGTAGTTTGCCATTAAAATCTGATTTAACTCTTCATGTGCCTTCATAATTCGTTCATTCTCTTCTTTAACAGTTCTTATTTCAGATTTTAAATCTTTTACAGTACGTAGTAGTTCAGAAGATTGATTATTTAACTCTATGTAAATTCCTTTATTACCATTATTATGTGCGTTGTTATTATGTTCATTATGATGAGGAGATCTGTCCTCTGCTGATTCTTCCGGTATATCCATACCTGCAATTTAAACGTCAAATTGTTCTGTACAGAAACAAAATTAAATAAATTCAGTAGCTAAATTTTCTATTTTCATTTTCTGTTTTTGCGCGCATGAGCCTATTCCAGGCCTAGAGTTTGAACTCACGCTCTAATACCAAATGTAACATCCTGAAAATTAACAAAAATTTAAAATTTTTCAAGGTAGCATTAAGTACTATATTTTGCTATGCGGAATTATATAAAATGTTTCTATGTCGTCATGCTATAATAAATGTTTGTAATGATCATAAATATATTGTTTTGCGACATGATAAGAGATGAAATTAAATCTACATTTAGATGCTATTGATTGTTTTCCTGTCTCAGTTGTACTTTTTATATTACTTAGTCAATGCTTAACAATTACTAATGTTTGTAAGTGCTAACTGTTTGTTCTTCTCTTTGATGGTGAAGGGGTCCTATGGATACCCTGAAGCTTACTTAGCATTTATGCTAAAGCATTTGAACCTTTCTTTTCGCAGATTACAGGTAAGAACACTAATGTTTTCGAAGTGAAATCAGAACAGTTCCTAAATTTGCTCAAGTTAGTCTTCGATATTTTTAGAGTTAACCTTGGAGTATTTTCTGATGAGATCTTCCAATTTGATCTTCATTCATTACTTTAAGTTGTTTGTAAACTAGAGTGTTTGTATAATAATGAAAGTATTGGAATGTTAACTTTGATATGTTAGGAGGTTACAATCCTACCTTAGCAATATCAACATGTAACCAGGAGCTATGAATTAGATTCTATTCTAATTCTAATGCTATTATTAACATCCTATAAATTTTCTTACGTTCCTATACATCATATACATAACCTAAATAATAATATGCAAAAATAGCTTGACTAAGTCTAAGTCATGACTTATGTCAACTTCATGCGCTTACTTATAAGATAGATTTATAATGTTTAAAGTATTGATATAATTGCTATATCTTAGTGATGAAATAGCCTTTAGCCTTTATACAAGGCTTTGTGACAACACATATATTGTAGCATGGGTATGATTGTGAAACATAACTATGCACCAAAACCATGCATTTCTGTTATATGTAAACTAAATGCAATGCCATACTATTCATATAATATGTGAACTATATGCAATACCATGCATTTCTTATTAGGTGTAAACTATATACAAAACCATGCATTTCTTATTAGGTGTAAGCTATATGCGATGATAAGATAATAGTCTATATGCACTAAGAACTTGTGATAACTTAAAACCTAAGTTTGATGGTTTAATAATATGTTACGAACAGATTGTAACTATTGACTTATAGTGTTATATGTTAAGACATGTTGCAATCATAACCATCATACCTGATTCCAATGCGAGTATGGTAACAATGTCTTAGTGGTTTAAATGTTGGTAGGTACTCATGTCTAGGCTCAGCATTAACTCTCCTATTTACTACTTGGTGGATTCCTCGGTGGTAGCTATCGTGGATAGAAATCATGTGAAGACTTCATAAATGTAATACCACCTCGTTGAGTTGTACAATGTTGGACCTGTCAATAAGCTGAGTTGGTCTCCACGGTGGAGGTGGTAATAAATATGGTTTTTAATGCGGTTGGTGCTTCGAAATTTTTTTTGCCTTGGTGGCAAGATCTCTCCCGTTGATTTTGTATTACCTTGGGTTTGGGTCTTAAAACCTAGTCTTTCCCACTACGTCTTCGTCGAGGTTGTTCTTTGGCATTCATTTGGTGTTACTGGGCTTGGTGGAGAGGCCGACAGGCCTGCAAGGTTGTAGGGTTTTCTAACAAAGTGTGAGGGCACCTCCCGGGTCTCGATAGCAAGACCTATGACTATATAACTTACCTCTCAGAGCCAAGTCATGTAATGAGGTTTATATGCACGGGTTTGGTAGTTTGAAGGCTCGGGATTCTCATCGGTTGCAGGTGTACTCGTCTTCGAACCACTGTTGCTTTTGTGAAGGTAATGTCTTCTTTTCCAGAATGTACTATTGTCTATTACATGTTTTCAAGGTGTTGTAAAGCATCCTTTTGACCCTCGATTGTTTTTATGGCAGGTACTTCACATCTGCAGATTATTTTGGTTAAAGATTTCGGGGATAGTTGCTTCGTCAATTGGTAAGCTTCGGTGGTTTTCCTTATTGGCTTCGGCTTGGTGACTGTTGGTCCTTGCTTTGGTACTTAGCCGAGACTTCGTTTTCAAATGTATGGCTGTGGAAGGTTGACCATCGTTGTGATGTTTGTGAACCGACTGGCAGTGTGGGGAGGATGAAATCCTCAACCCACTTCGGCGTTAAGCCTGAAGTGTTTGTTTTCTGCGTAAATACTTTGTAAAAGAATGTAAGATAGTTTGAGAGGGTTTAACCCTCGGCCATTCTGGTTTAAAATAAAATATTTTGGTTCCTTTATCTTAGTGCTTGTTTACGTATGATGCCACTGAGAGCGATGGTCCAGAATATGTGATAATGTAACGTTTTGTTTATGAACTGTTGTGTTTTAAAGATGGCTGAGAGCCATAGGTTTAAACCTTATGTTGTGCAGTCGAAACCCTAAACCTGTAGGTTTCGATGGTAGGTTTGATAGTTTTGGGAAGTCGCACCTGAGAACTGTGTCTTAAACTCGTTTATATATTTGGTTTTCGATGCAGACTATGGTTCTACTAGGGTTGTAAAACCACTATTTGATAATGATGCTAAATATGTTTCTTTGTTTTAGTTTTAGACTATGTACTGGAATCGTGACTAAAACTTTACTATTGTTTCAGTGAGGGTATTGAATCTTACGTGTGTTATTAACACGAAAGGTAGATGTTTATGCTGCTAAGGGTTTGACCGCCGAAATAGTTATGAACCTGTCATGATGCTGAAGGTTATTTAATTCTTTGTTTAGGGTTTCAAACTCGTGTCTGTTATGTATACAGAAGACTTATATTAAATCTATCTTGGATAATTTATTTGATATGATAAATGTTGAAAAGTATACTAAAAGTTGAAGTATAGAAGCTAGGGTTGGAACCTTAGGGTTTTAATCTGCAATAGAAGTGTTTTGAATTTATAACTACAGTTTGATAATTAAGTCAAAATAATATATATGAATACTGAGGATGAGATAGTACTATACAGCAATGTTGTTGTATGCAATTGATAAATTATGTTTCAAAGATATAAGTACTTGGTAACAGTTTTGTGTAATTAGTAATGTTTATTTTTGTAGCTGTTATATTTCATGAATGCTGATGAAAGAAATAAAGTGAAATTATAACACTAAACTGTTTGAAAAGAATGATAAGAGAATACATAGCATATATCTTTTGTAAGGAAATAAATGACCTAAAGTGAATACCCTAGGTTTCGTACAGAGATGAAATGTTTACTTCTATTTCTATGTAAAATAAATATTATAGTGCCTCTAATATGAAATGTTGTTATGTTTTCTGAGTCTAGACATATGTAATTTATATTACAGAATATAACTAATAAGGAATATTAAGGAAACACAGCAGTGTTAGTCTATCCATTCATTATACATTCTGCCTATCATTCATCTATCTTAATTATCCTTCTCTGTACTAGAGTACTATACAAAAAACGGTATGGGAAAAATACAATAGAGGTATTTTATCAATTCATATATTTATTCAACAGTTTACAAGTCCCTAAATAGCTCAGAAAACCACACTTTTACTTCTGCATAATGTAAACTAACATTTTTAAACTGATGAGATACTAAATCAGTAATTACAGAAAATAATTTTTACTACTTAGGATTGAAATAACAAGTAGAACCTGTAACTGTAGATAGGGTGAACAAATACCCAAGGAGGCCTGTTCCTCCCAACCTTCTCCAAAAGAAGCAGCCAATATACTTGCCTCCTTTGGACCCCCAAGCCTGTTTACTGAACCACTAGGTAGATGAACTCTGTGTAGAAGCAAGGCACTCAACTTTGTATAACCAACAATCATTAGAGACTTGCCAAAAACCTCAACCTCTACACTCAGCAGTAGAAACTCTACACTCAACAGTAAACAAGGCGGACTTACACCATGATAAAAAACATTGCATTTCCCCTCATTGAATCTCTTGTGTGCATACAACAGAACCTCAAGGTCAGTTTCCTCATCAGGAAAAGTGATGAAACTCGGTCCAAAATTCGATGGCTCTTAAAAAGATTACCTAGGTCTTTAGTGGTCAGTTTTCAATAAATGAGCCTCAAGCTCCAATCCCATCTTTCAGGGCACTATGACCACAATTCAAGGGAGTTGTCCCATACCAACAACTAGTTACTTGCCTCATGATGCTGCCACTTGTCCATTTCCTTCTACCCCAGATTCCCTTCCACCTAGTGGGTCAGTAAATACTCTTTCAACAACTCTCCTTAGGTGAGTGTCTCCTATTTTATTTATTTAAATAATAATATTGTGCAATTACAGTCATCCTTGGACACTTGTTCAAATATAAAACTTTACAATAAAAGTTAAGATAATGTTTCCAACATAAAATGTTTTTCAGCAAAAAGGGGTATGTTACAAGTCAACACCTGAAAAAGACTTGTAGACAACACTTGATACCATGTTGGAGAAACCAAGGAGATTTTAAGATTAGAGAGCTAATTATTCCAATAAGAGGTGGTGTCAATAGATAACATTTCAGCACTTAAGCACAACATATCGCAATTGACTATACATTGAAATGCATTGTTCATTATCCCCAATTTTCCATATCACTCGATCCATAGGGTCATATTTTAATAGCAACAAGATGTAATGAACCCCCTTGAAGTGAGGAAGAGTGTGTCTACATTCTTGGGTCATAGAACATAACCACCTCATTGATTTATGTTGTATTTGTGCCACGATCAACGATTTTGTTCTAATTGCATGACTAGTTGGTTGGTTAGTTTACTCCTCAGTCAACACATAAGTTGACTCTTATAATCAACTATTAATTATCGACTACCTATCTCCAAAATATCTAGAGGTGTGTTGAACTATCAAGTCTTGTTGTTCCAATGGAATGGGATATGGATATTTTTAAATTTAATGCAGTTTCTTTTTATGACGATAGTTATGGTAGAAACCCCTTTGATGAGATGAGGATGCACCACGGATTGAACAATTTTGATTTGGAAAGGGAAGAATTATCTCTATTTAGTGCAAATGAAGTACGTTGTCCAAAAATAAACATATTTCCATGTAATGTCCCCCTCACCCAATTTGACCATCAGGAGGGGACATTGGCAAATTATGGGCTCTAAAAACTCGCCCCAATGCATAATACGATTTTCTAATAAAAAATGAATGTGTGCAGATATGTAATAAACATGCACATCGGAAATAAAAAATCTAACCACACACATCTGCCATGCAATTACCAGCATAAACATTGCAGGCATCAAATAAAACAATTCAGATTTGAATGCATAAGATTACTTATCAAGTTAAGAAACACAGATCCAAGCAATTGGCTGTGTAAGAGCACTTTTCCACCCAACCGTAGGCACTCAGTCCAGCATATACTCTTTCTGTTGTCGAGGCCACCCCCAAGCTGGGATATGAGGCCACCAGGGCGAAGGAAACACCTACAGGATTTTATCTCTCAACCCACAACCCATTCTATTGTTTGTTCCTAGTCAAATGCTCATACAAAGCTCTACAGGGGTCTCACTCAGCCCTCACATCCTTGGCTTCCACAGTACTTGCACCACACAACACCCTTCTAGCTCAGGCATCCCCTTCACCGATCCATGGTTCTCTTGGGAAATCCATCTTGTTGGGTGCTTGTAGTGTGTGCATAGAAAAAGTCCAATCTGATATGGCTTCTATAAAACCACCTGTAGCCTTGATTTATGAATTCACAAGCACCTACAAGCAGCAGAACTCCATGGGTAAGGTTCCTAGCTGCCCAACCTCTCTGCTTACGTACAACCAACTGTTTTTCCCCTCCAAAAATGTAACTCTGTCCTCTAATTCGAATTTATGGGTTAAGCATACAGTCTAGTAATGGACATGAACAACCATGGTAACTCTACGTAGTGTAGCAGCTTGCATGAGAGAATGAAAAATGGAATAATGATCAAAAGAGTGTTGACTCCAAGGATATGAGGTGAGGGTGAAAAGATAGTTGACATGGCTTCTGACCATAGAATAAATAGGGCAACTAACAGCTGACATAACTATCACAATCCCCATGCTCAATAACTACATGAAGTGACTTTTCCCACCAATCTCACATATGTAATAAATGATTGGAAAATGGTAAAAAAGGTGATAATTGGCTTATTCTCATCACATGGAAGAATTTAGGGTGAATTTTAAGGTCGACACATGGCAGAATAGGGTTGGGTTTCCCATAAGCCCCCTTCCCCTTCCCCTCTGGTGGAATCATAGCCCCTTTGGTGCTCTTTACACAGCCATTGTTGGACCATTCTATTAATTTTCAACATAATATTTACATACATTTCGAATTAAGCCTGATAAGCCAAGCCTTGAGTTCCACACTAGAATATTTACATCATTTATATAAGTTGGATAAATACATTCCAAGTCAAAACTAAAGGTATTACATTCCATGAGTAGGAAAAAAAATAAAAAAATTAGTCTAACATTTATTTTAATTTGCAACCATTTACTTCAAAATCACAACATAATTTTTTAGAAATAAAAGTAGTTTAAATAGAAGTAGTTTTGTTATCTTTAGAAGTAAAAGTAGTTTTGTTTGCTATTGATCTTGGCTAAGTAAAGTTTGCACTTATAAGCTTTAATTTAAAAAATCAAAATGCAAATTAATTTGACTAATCATCCATTAGTATATTTAACAAAGAATAATAAAATAAAGCTTACACTTCAACAGCTTCAATTTAAAAAAAAAAAAAATTAAAAATGAATAACCCTCGTTTTAAGTTATATTGGTTAAATTGTTCACTTAATGACCACATCCACCGTATAACTAAACATAACATATAACTTAATAATAATTATAACAAATTCAATTTCAATATTCATTTAATTTTTATAAAATATAATTATATTTTTATTTAAATAATGTACAAGTTTGAATCCTATTAAGGTTGAAACACATTGATGTATAACATATTCTTATTATAAATTTTACATTAATATTTACTTTACTCTCATTTACTAGGTTTGACATTCATACCTACGTTACTCTCATGTTAAAGATAAACATAGACATGCTTGATCAATGACACGAGAGCACGTTGAAATTTATAACGTTTCCATCTCAGGTCGGTTGCCTTTCGGATTTTTTTGTTGAACTTTTTGATCCCTTTGGGATTTGGGTCGAACTCTGTACGTTTCCAGCTCATGGTGATTGACTTTCGATATGTTATTAGGATTTGGGTTATAATGGTAGTAATTTATAATAAGAAAACTAAAACTCATATGTAATCAAATCAAAATCTTATTTTTATTTATTAATTTATTTATAAATAATATTAAATTATTTTTTAATTAAAATAAATATTTTATTTTATAATAAATTTAAATTTTATTAATTTCATAAATATAAACTTTTTATTAAGGTATTACATGTGGCTATTAAGAATGGTAAAAACGAACATTTTATTTATATTAAAATATTTATGCACAATTGTGTTTTTTTTTAATTTCTATAACAAAAAACTGTATTTTTCATTAAAAAAAGTGTCATATATTTAACTACTTTTTCTAATATTTTCATACTTTTTTAATACTTTAAAATAATTTTAAAAACATATTAAAAATTTTAAAATAATCAAGGGGTTTACCAATGTATGCTTATTACACATTCAACTTCACCCGATTGAAGCACCATTTAAAAATATTCGAAATCCAAATTCACTTGCATGTTCTCGTTGAAGGCCGAAGATATTGGAACTTTCAAATGTCGAGTTTTTTTTAAGTGTTAAACTTTATTATAATTTAGTTGTTAAATTAACATAGTTTGAGCTTTTTCTTATTATGGAAAAGTGAGTAAAGGTTGAGAAGATGCAAATGATATTAATGTAAGTAGAAGTAGAAGTTGAGGAGATGTAAAAGATATTAATGTAAGTTTTTTTTTTTTTAATTTATGTTGAAGTGGTAAAATTTATCATAAATTAGTTGTTAAATAAATTATTTGTGAGATTGAGTTATTGTTGAATAAATATTTAAGACAATTATCATTGGCATATAGATTTCTATTTTTGCAAAAAGTTTATAGATTTTGAGTCATTAACCTATTACTTTGCATTGTAAAAAGATTCTCTCTTACCCTATCAAAACCATTTTAAATATTTACTTCAAAACCTCCATTAAGATTACATTTTTAAATGTTTACTCATTACAATAAGAGCATCATGTCACTTATGAGAATTCAACCTCGGTGGGGAGGGTAACAATCATTCCTCCCAACCACCCAAGCTACAATTTGGCAACAAAAAGAAAGCTTCCTATATTTAATTGAAAAACAAGAAAGTATCTTAAAAAATAAGAGTACCTTCTAGATACTCCCACATGAAGATTTCCCATAGAGCCCTCCAGTGCAACCTTCCAAATGTCATCATCAATAGTATTGTGTTCCCTATAGACATGATTGATGGTAATATGGGAAGAAAGTAGAGATGAGCAATCTAATGCACTCAGTTCACTATATCAAAGATAACACCTACAAATTTGATATATCATTAACCCAATTAACAATGACCTTCCAATCCCCATAGATATATCTAGAATCAATGTCACTAAAAAAACAAATTTTAGTAATCCCATGAAGCAAGGAGTTCAACTCTACAATTTGTACCAAGACCATCATTCTTCTAACACTTAAAATTATAATCCTCATTAATCTTTAATAACATATAGCATCCACACATTCCAAGCTGATTTGCCCATCCAAAAAACTAACTGCAAAAACTTTGGAAGCGCCAATATTGACAAGTACAACATCCATATGTTGTACTTCCCATCTAAGTCAAGCAATAAGTGAAATAATCATTCAAACCGAGTTCATCTTTGCAATAGGGGAAAATATTTTAGTGTAGTTGATGCCTTCTTGTTGAGAACAATGCTCTGAAATAGTATGAGACTAGTGTCTTTCAAAAACAACATGAGATGTGAATTTGGTCTTTTAGACACATTGACATTTCAATATATCCTTTCCTTATAGTTGAGGAACTAAATCCTATTTTGTTTTCTTCATCAAGGAACAATATTATTTATCCATAGCACTCTCCCATTTAGATTTATCATGTGCATCTGCATATGTATCTAGATCACATGTTTCTAGCACACACACTTCCACACTACTTTTTTACTTCTAGTCTTCCTTTAAGCATTAATATATCCTACATTAGCTCCAACAACTTCAATTGTCTTGGTATCCCAACCAAGTAGACACGAATTCTAAAATGAATAATTCCCTATATTGACCAGTTCACCAGAAGGTCAATCATGGATTCCAAAGATGGTAGTTGATTATGTAGTCACTAGTGGAATACAAGTTGAGACAAGCATGTGAGTTAACTATCCAATCAAAAATCCAAAATATGGTTTAGTCGATCATGCTTATCTCACAATTTCAAAAGGATCATTGCTAATTAAGATAGAATAGGAATTCAACAATTTAATAACTGAGGTCTTTTCGTGAAAGACAGCATCCCTTCAAATGATGATCTATTGCTTGACTAGATCAAACAATCTGTAGGCCTTCAAATCTTCAAAGTATCCCATCATGTTGCAAGGATGACTCTTTGGATCCAATTTATTTCTGTAGTCATCTGGGATGTGCATCCATGCAATACATATGAACATCCTAAGATGAGTGACTAATGGTTTCCTTCTACTCCATTTCTAAATAGGAGTCATACCAAGTACATCTCTAGTGAGAATAAGGTTCAACAAACAATTCAAATAGTATACAACTTCTACCTAGAATCTAGTTGTCAAGACTATGGCTTGAATAAAATGGTGGTCCATTTCAACCAAGGTCTAATTTTTCCTCTCTTCAAATCCATCCTACTGAGGTGTGTGAGGTATATATATCTACCAAGAGATTCCATTTTGTGATAGGTAGTTTTCAAAAACTTTACCCACATATTCTCCACCATTATCTAATCTTAAACATTTGACAAGTTGTCTGCATGTATTTTTAGCTAATGCCCTAAAAGTTTTTAACTTTTCAAAGACGTGACTCTTATTCTTCAATAAATATACTCCTGTGTACCTGGAAAAATCATCAATAAAAATTAAAATATACCTTGCACCTATTAATGATAGTTTTTTCATGTAACATAGGTCACCATGGACAAGTTTAAGCTCATCCTTTCTCTCCGCACCTTTCCTATCTCAAAGGGATCTTGGTGATGCTTCCCAAGCACACAACCTTCACATACTCCATCAGGTGGAAACAATTTAGGTAGTCCAACACCCATGTTATGTTTTACCATTAGTTTCAATCTTTGGAAATTTAAATGTTTGCATTGTTCATGACAAGTTTTGTTGTCGTCATTAGTATGAGATATGAGTGCAGTTGGCCCTGCTTTCTTTCTTGTGAAAATCATGAAACATATACATCCCATCTTTGGGATTAAGGAACCCTTTAGAAATAGTTTCCCAATTGTGCACATCTTTCACATCAAACTGATCTAGTCATGATTCAACCTTTTTGTCATTCTTGGTAAGCTAGGGTATTGAAAAAATGTTTGCACTCAAGTTAGGTACACGATACACATTGGTGATCATATCATGTTGATATTCAATGTCACCACAACCAACAATAGTAAGTGCATAATCGTCTTCTACAAATATTTTACTTTATATAGCTTCACTTAAGGAAGAAAAATGAGAAGCATCTTTAGCCATATGGTGTGTACAAACAAAATCAATTTTACACTCACTTTGAATAGTCTGAGCAAGCAGCGATTGAGAAACACTAACACAAATGCATAATTGTCTACCATACCTTCTAGAATTCAGTGTCGAGCATTGGTTGATCATTTAGTTGACATGCTTGCTTCAAGTTTCTTGATCTTCTCCTCTAGATCATTGGTCTTCTTCTAGAAAATCTTCTCCACATGTCCCAATTTACCCGCAATAGTGGTAGGTCTTCTTCTTCCAATATTTCTTAGTTGAAGTGAGTTCATCATGCTTCTTCTTCTCATTCTAGTTGACACACTCTCGACCATTCTCCAGGTTACACTGTCGAACGCTTTCTCTAAAGTTTTGTTGATTGTTTCACTTCAATAGATGGGTCTGCCACTTGAGGTTTAATTTACCTTCATCAGACAATTTCTCCTATGCCCTAGTCAAGAACCCATAGAAAGAATCAACAGTATAGTCCTTGTCACCTTATTTTCTAGATCCCAACTAGCACGCAACATCAAACAAAATATATCATATGGTATCTTCAAATTCATGAAATCAATATAATGAGTTAGCCATATTCTTTAAATTCCCTTTCCACATTCACACAATTTCAATTATAGCTCCTTGACATAAGCCAAATAATCCTCAGTTTCTTCAAAGGAGAGGAGATCCAAAGAGATCAACTCTTTCTCAATATGCATAACCTAACTTTCATTGACTTTATCAAATAAATTATTCAGTTTCTTTTAGACTTGATAAGGACAATTGATCCCACTTGTATGAAAGAAAATCTCCCTTGAAATTTAGGTGGTAATCACTCCTACATCCTCATCCTTATTTCCATCCAGGACGAACTTGAACGTTGATCACCCTTTGGGTATGGGATCACGATTTTGGTAAATTGCCAAAGGGCCTTACATTTTAGCAAGGTCTTCATATCTTGTGTCCATATTCCATATTTATGACCATTCAAGATCACTAGTTCTTGCTTGGAAGCCATAATGCTCATATGTCAATCTAAACCTTGTTATAGTCTCCAAGTTGAAACCTAGAGTCAATCAAGATAGATCTAACTCAATAAAGTGTGTTTAGGAAACACCTAAAAAAGACTTGTAGAAAACAAGATATTATTAAAACCAACAACTCTGATACCATGTTGAAGAAACCAAGGATATTTTAAGATTAGAGAGCTAATTATTCCAAGAAGAGGTGGTGTCAATAGATAACATTTAAGTGACTTAAGCACAACATATCACAATTGACTATACATTGAAATGCATTGTTCATTATCCACAATTTTCCATATCACTCGATCCATAGGGTCATATTTTTATAGCAACAAGATGTAATAAAACCCCTTTAAGTGAGGAAGAGTGTGTCTACATTCTTGGGTCATAGCACATAACCACCTCCTTGATTTATGTTGTGTTTGTGCCACAATCAACAATTTTGTTCTAATTGCGTGACTAGTCGGTTGGTTTGTTTACTCCTCAGTCAACACATGAGTTGACTCTTATAATCAACTATTAATTGTTGACTACCTATCTCCAAAAGATCCAGAGGTGTGTTGAACTAGCAAGGCTTGTTGTTCCACTGGAATGGGATATGGATATGTCTAAATTTAATGCAATTCCTTTTTATGACTATAGTTATGATAGAAACCCCTTTGATGAGAGGAGGATGCACCATGGATCAAACAATTTTGATTTGGAAAGGAAAAAATTATCTCTATCTAGTAGAAACCCCTTTGATGTTTGATGAGATAAGGATGTACCATGGATTGAACAATTTTGATTTGGAAAGGGAAAAATTATCTCTATCTAGTGCAAATGAAGTAAGTTGTCCAAAAATAAACACATTTCCTTCAAAATCACAACATAATTTTTTAGAAGTAAAAGTAATTTAAATAAAAGTAGTTTTTTTATCTTTAGAAGTAAAAGTAGTTTTGTTTGCTATTGATCTTGGCTAAGTAAAGCTTGCACTTATAAGCTTTAATTTAAAATAAGATTTAAAAAAATCAAAATGCAAATTAATAAAGGTCAATAAAATTTGACTAATCATTCAGTGGTATATTTAACAAAGAATAATAAAATAAAACTTGCACTTCAAAAGCTTCAATTTAAAAATAAAATAAAAATGAATAATCCTCGTTTTAAGTTATATTGGTTAAATTGTTCACTTAATGACCACATCCACCGTATAACTAAAACATAAAATATAACTTAATAATAAGTATAAAAAATTCAATTTCATGATTTATTTAATTTTTATAAAATATAATTATATTTTTATTTAAATAATGTACACTATTAAAGTTGAAACACATTGATGTATAACATATTCTTATTGTAAATTTTACATTAATATTTACTTTACTTTACTCTCATTTACTAGGTTTGACATTCATACCTACTTTACTCTCATGTTAAAGATAAACATAGACATGATTGATCAAGGACACGAGAGCACGTTGAAATTTTTAACGTTTCCATCTCAGGTAGGTTGCCTTTGGGATGTTTTTGTTGAACATTTTGATCCCTTTGGGATTTGGGTCGAACTCTTTACGTTTCCATCTCATGGTGGTTGACTTTCAATATGTTATTAGGATTTGGGTTATAATGGTAGTAATTTATAGTAAGAAAACTAAAACTCATATGGAATCAAATCAAAATATTTTATTTATTTATTAATTAATTCATAAATAATACTAAATTATTTTTTAATTAAAATAAATATTTTAATTTATAATAAATATAAATTTTAATAATTTCGTACATATAAACTTTTTATTAAAGTATTACATGTGGTTATTAAGAATGGTAAAAAAAACATTTTATTTATATTAAAATATCTATGGAACATTGTTTTTATTTATAAATTATATAAAAAATGTATTTTTCAAAACAAATTCACATATTTAACTACTTTTTCTAATATTTTCATACTTTTCTAATACTTTAAAATAATTTTTAAAAAAAAGGAACTCAAGGGGTTTACCAATGTATGCTTATTACACACTCAAGTTGCTCTTTGTTACCAATGTATGCTTATTACTTGTTAGTTCATTGTGCAGATCCATGATGGTATTGGGTCCAACCTCTTGTTGGGCGTACACTCCTTTTTTGTGGTTATTATCACTGCCATTTATATACATGCTGATCGGTATTTAGTGTATGGTTGATACATGTTTATGATGCTCTTGGTGGCAGTCCATGGGGGATGCCTATGAGACATTATATTTATTTTGGTTTGCACTCTTTGTTCGGATGACTGTATATGTTTTGATATGGTCTATGAAGGAACTTTGGGACATATGGCCCCTTTATTTTTGGACTATATGGATGGGTGATGATATTATTTGGTCATTTGATGACAATTGATTCTTCTGACAGGGATTATGTAACTTGTATGATCTGACAGCTGGCTCTATTTACTATTCCGTATATTAATAATAAATTAAAATTTTCAGTGAAAAAAAAAAGTTGCTCAACTTCACTCGACAAGATCATAATCAAAGTGCCCACATGTACGATTGAAGCACCATTTAAAAATATTCGAAATCCAAATTCACTTTCATGTTCTCGTTGAAGGCCGAAGATGTTCTCTTTACCTACCAATTATGACCCCACTTCCATATTGAACTTTCAAATGTAGGGTTTTTATATGACCCGACTTCCATATTGAAACTTTTAGAGTTTTTTTATGACCCCACTTCCATATTGGAACTTTCAAATGTGGAGGTTTTTTTAAGTGTTAAAATTTATTATAATTTAGTTGTTAAATTAACATAGCTTGAGTTTTTTTATTATTATGGAAAAGTGAGTAAAGGTTGAGAAGATGTAAATGATATTAATGTAAGTAAAAATTGAGAAGATGTAAATGATATTAATGTAAGTTTTTATTTTTTAATTTGGTTTTGAAGGTGATAAAACTTATCATTAATTGTTTAGTTGTTTGTTTTAAATATTTACTCCAAAACCTTTATTTAGATTATATTTTTAAATCTTTATTTAGAAAATCAAGATAACAATCATTACAATAAGGGCTCAACAAAAGTATCATGTTATTTATGAGAATCTGGGTAGGGAGGGTAACAATTATTCTTCCCAACCACCCAAGCTACAATTTAGCAACAAAAAGTTTCCTATAATTAATTGAAAAACAAGAAAGTATCTTAAAAATTAAAATACCATGAAGATACTCCCACATAAAGATTGCTAGTAGAGCTCTCCAATATAACCTTCAAAAAATCATCGAAAATAATATTATATTCCCTATAGACATAATTGATAATAATATCCAAATAAAAAACAACACTATATCAAAGATAACACCTACAAATTTAACATACCATTAACCCAATTAACAATGACCTTCCAATTCAATACCAATAAGAAAAACAAATTTTAGTAATCGCATAAAGCGAGTAGTTCAACTCTAAAATTTGTACAAAGAACACCATTCATACAAAACTTAAAATTATGTTCTTCATTAATCTTTAATAACATATCACATCCACACATTCCAAGCTGATTTGCCTCCATTCAAAAAAAGCAAATGCAAAAGCTTTGGAAGCGCCACATCCACACATTCCAAGCTGATTTGCACCCATTCAAAAAAGCAAATGCAAAAGCTTTGGAAGCGCCAATATTGACCTGTAGCAAGTCTCCACGATTGGTGCTCTGTTTTCAAAGATAAGCTTATTTCTTAAATTCCATATACCAGCAAATAAAAGCAAGAATATACTCCTAGTTTTTACACGACTCTTCCTAGATTTTAACGATATAAAACAGTCGTCCAAATTATATTTTACAATATTAAATTCAAATTTACAATAAAAATGCACGCTATAATTTTTTGCAAAGAGTCGTCAAATTATATTTTACAATATTAAATTGAAATTTGCAATAAAAATGCATGCTATATTTTTTGCCATGATAGGTGCACAGAATTTCTGACTTGTAACGTGATAACTATCTATGGACTGGTAATAACACTGTCGGTGATTGGCTTCTTCACGGAAACTACTTTTGCTTTTCCAAAGTCAAGTACTTTTGCTTTTCCAAAGTCAAGTCTCCCGTGAGAGAACCTCCAGTGTAATTCTTGATTTCAAAGTATTCTTAACACGTGTCTTGCATGAAAAGTAGCTGGAAAGCGTAATTCTGACTAATCAACCTTATCTTATCTGCCATTGTAAAACGAGAAAAGCACACGGGATCTGCGGAAATTCACAGCGAAGATCACCCTCGAGAAGCGACCAACTCCGTTCCGTTCGAAGCAGAAGCGTCAAGAACCCTGGCCGATCTCACTACGAATTAAAATAAACAAACAAAATCCTTTCATTTTCGCACGGTTTATGAAGAGTTACAGTAGATTTGATTCGGCCCGTTTGATTGACTTATTTTCTATGGGTTCTTTGTATTGCTTTTGATTTGTTTTAAACCACCGAGTGCTATATAAGCAGGACATTCGAGCGGATCTTCATACTTACAAGTTACCGGTGATTATTTTGCTGTATTTGGCTCTGCTTGCAGAAATATGGTATCATCGGCTCTACGGTTTCTGATCCATGCGATAATTCTCGCATGGCTCTGCTTAAGCATTTCTGCTTCTCATGTGATGCATACTGTTAATACAGAGAGCACAAGTGTTCAACAGCGGTATCGCACAGCCTACCATTTTCAACCTCAAAAGAACTGGATGAATGGTTTGTAGAGTCCATCTTATTTCAGATTTCATATACGAGCTCTTCTTTTTTCGGATTTAAACCGATCTTCTAACTCTGTTTTCGTTTGTTTGTGATTGCCTGCATAATTATCTGCCCAACAGACCCAAATGGTGAGCTTTTCGTTCCATTTCAATTCATACATTCAATAGTTAATAAATTTAATATTCTCCGTGATGAATTTGGATTGCATTCGTTTTGCAGCGCCCATGTTCTACAAGGGATTCTACCATCTGTTTTACCAGTATAATCCTCTAGGAGCGGTGTGGGGAAATATTGTCTGGGGTCATGTTGTTTCTAAGGATCTCATTAACTGGCATTCACTGGATCCTGCAATTGTTCCCAGTGAATGGTATGATATAAAGGGCTGCTGGTCCGGTTCGGCGACATTTCTGCATGGAAACAAGCCTGTGATTCTCTACACAGGATGGGCCAATTCATCCCAACAACTCCAGAGCATGGCCGTACCTAAAAATGTCTCCGATCCCCTTTTGAGAGAATGGGTGAAGATCCCTCAGAATCCTCTTTTGATTCCGGAATTTGGGATTAATGGTAGCTCATTCAGGGATCCCACCACTGGATGGCTTGGCCTGGATGGAAAATGGAGGATTGTGGTTGGAAATAAGAGGAATCGCAGAGGGGTGGCTCTGTTATACAGAAGCAAGGATTTCGTCAACTGGGTGAAGGTCAAGCATCCTCTACATTCGTCGAAATTGACCGGAATGTGGGAATGCCCTGACTTTTACCCGGTTCCTCTTTCTGGGAACGAAGGGCTAGACACGTCTGCAATTGGGTCCTCTCTGAAACACGTATTGAAGGTCAGTCTGGACGATTACAAGTACGAATATTATACAGTCGGAACATATTTCCGCGACATTGATCGATACGTGCCAGACAATACCAGCAGTGACGATGAAAATGGGTTGAGATATGACTATGGCAAATTCTATGCTTCCAAGACTTTTTATGATCAATATAAGCATAGGCGAATTCTGTGGGGATGGATCAATGAATCGGACAGCGTGTCCGATGATGTTACGAAGGGATGGTCTGGTGTTCAGGTAAAGTCAATATTATTATTTGGAGTAGACGAAACTTAGCTGTAGCATAGGGACAAGAAACCGTAGCTGATATTTGACAACTTAACAAGATTTGACCTTATAACCTTATTCTTAATTGCTAAACGCCGTTGAAGATCATTTAAATCAATCGCATTGAATCTTCACCTAAAGATCTGATTTTGCCTTGCTATATTTAGATGCTTTAATTTCTCATGTAGGGACTTTTTTAAAGCCAGAAACCATTCAAGGCTTCAATTTTTTTTTCTCGTTTTCGACGTATACGGTTGTTTTTAAAGGCGGGGAGCCATTCTTGTTTTATTTTTATTTTTTATGTGTTTTGACGTTTGTGGTTGTTATTTTGGGTTAAGGCGATTCCAAGAACAATCTGGCTGGACAGCGTCAATAGAATGCAGCTTTTGCAGTGGCCAGTTTCCGAAGTAGAATCTCTTCGTCGAAAGAAAACGTTTAAAGAAAGTATTGATCTCAGCAGTGGATCGGTTGTAGAAATTACAGGCCTTAACGCTGCACAGGTACTCATCACATCAATAAAATTCTTTTAATTCATTACCTTTGCCTAGGAATTGTTTGCTCCAAACAATCTCTCAGTGGATAAGGCAGCTCCATGCCTCTGTCTTTTAGTTTACGATAATTAATTGCTCCGATATTTATTTTTCTGTAACGAGTTGTTAGTTCTTTTGTTGATTTGGGATTCTAAATTTAATAGCCTAAAAATCGCACAGCCCTTCTATGAATTTCGTTGAAGCAAAGATCCCTTACATGACACAACAGATTTTAAGAATTTTTTGCTTTGTTTGTGGCCGTGTTTTCCTTTTCTTAAATTATTCGGTGAATTTTTCTTTGCAATTAGGTTGATGTGGAGGTCTCTTTTGATCTGCCAAGGATCGAAATCTCAGAGTTTGAAGACAAGCTGGATCTCAATTCGACAGCTCAAAAACTGTGCAGCCGGATGGGCTCAGCTGCGAGGACTGTTGTTGGGCCATTTGGGTTGCTTGTTTTGGCTTCAAAGGACTTGAGTGAACGCACTGCTGTGTTTTTTCAAATCGTACGATATCGAAACGAATTGAAGTTATTAATGTGCAGTGACCAGAGCAGGTAGAACTTTATAAACATTGTAACTTATTGACCTGAATAAATCAATCCAGAAAAGAATTAGCGCGCTAATCTCTGTCAAATTGTGTGAATGCTCGCAGATCGTCTTTACAGAGCGGCATTGATAAGACAACATACGGAACTTTCGTGAACCATTTGGGTTCTTTCAAGGAAAAGAAACTTTCACTGCGAGTCCTGGTAAGCTGTTTTACATGAAAACTTTTAAAATCGACATTTTTAAATTTCTTGAAAAACTAAATTAGCTCGTCAAATTTACCTTCTTGAATTTATTGTTGTAGCATATATTGGTTATTGGTTTTTTATTTTACTTTTGTGAAATGAATTACAGGTTGATCATTCAATCGTGGAGAGCTTTGGAGAAGGGGGGAAGGCGTGCATAACGGCTAGAGCTTATCCCACCCTCGCAATCGGCGAAGACGCTCATCTCTACGTCTTCAATAATGGCACTTCCACTGTCACGGCCAGCAAATTTACTGCATGGGAAATGGCTTCTTCCAATCACAGTCCTCTGCACTAAATAAATGAGTTCTATGTTAATCAATTCTTTTGCAATTCGTCAAAAACTGGCAGAGCCTGTAGTCTGTTCCAGATAAAGAGGCGTGGAATCTTCATTAAAAATTAGGTTATCATTTCATCGTTCAATGTATTGTGCATTTTTCTGTGGACTTTTTGAGCATCATCATTGACGGCTCAAGTTCACTAGTGGAACAATAATGGAAGATCTGGATAGCGTTTATCTGTAGGAGGGCGCCTTGGCAATTTGGCCCCTTCAGTAATGTTGTAAATTTTGCCCATATTTTAGGGATGGGTTAATCTTTCATCAGAAAGACTCTGTGATCTTCTGATGGGCACCAAACTGATCAACAGAAGTAAGGTGGACTAATTACTTATCACGAATATGATAAAATATAGCAGCTGTATCTATAATATATATATAAGAGACCTTTCAGTTCAAATCTGTATCGCAGTTACATCTATCTGGATTATCTGGATGATTATAGTTACTGGTTCTAACTAGGCTTGGAATTTCAAATTTATTTTGTCTGTCAAACTCAAATTTGATGACGGTTTGTATTTTTTATGTTGAAATTTTGAGATATCAGTTCAATAATTTTTAATATTTTGTAATTTTTTATTATATCAGCATAGATCCATCTTAAAGGGGATCTACCAAGCGCCAAGAGGGATCAAATTTCTAGAAGTGCAGACTCCTTTTTAGAATGATTGTAGAATGCTCTTCAGCCCAATAATTGAAATAATTGTTATATGGTAAAGGATAAAATTAAAATAATTATTACATATTAATGATGATTAATTAATTAATTATTTCGATAGTATATTTTAATAAATTAGAAGAAATTCATGACAAACGGTTACATCTTTATGGAATGTGCTTATATAAACGACAGAATTTGGTATATACAACAAATTTTGTTTCTATTTTATCGCATCAAATCTAATAAACCTAACAATGAACGTGTAGGGATTTAACCAACAGGATACGCTAGCTGTGACAAAGCTGTTCTCATTGGTGTACAGCATCAATGTATAACATGTGTCTTTCTTTTATATTTGACTAAACAATGTTGGATTTAGAAAATAAAGAGTAAGTTGTGCGCTTTTTCAAATTAAAATAACCAAAGAAGCAACTTACACATGTAAATTGAGAAAACAGAGATTTGTATTTTTTGAGCCCAAAACATTTTTTCCTAAAACTATACTTTGCGTATTTTAACATATTCTTCTATGCTAGTTTCAATCAAACTCTTATTTTTTTTGTATTTACAACAGATAATTTCAGAGAAACACCTTCCAAAGCGCATTACATTGAAGTAAAAAGCAGAACACCGCCTGCTCAAGGATGGCTACAAATGTTCGCTTAAATGCCAGAAAATTTAGAATCGATTATTAATCCGTATCTTCAGTTTGTTCATACTCTCAGAGTCTCAGTAGCCATGATCTTCTTCACTAAGTTTCTGGAGAATTGCAAACATACATGTACTTCGCAGGAGAGAAGAGGCGAGGACCGCTGCGCAGGAGGAGGGGAGGTATGCGGCGGACGAGGGGAGGTGAGGAGGACGCGGAGGAGGGGTGGGGTCTGCGGAGGACAGGAGAGTAGTTGGAAGGCTCAGGGTGGATACTTGGAGTTGTACACTTCAGTTTGAATTGCTACTTTGATTGCTGATAAAAATTAAAATTGCTGCTTGAATTGTTACTTTGATTGCTGATAAAAATTAAAATTGCTATTTTGATTGTTGATAAAAATTAAAAATTTCAATTGAAAATACAAGTCTTTTTAATTTTAATTATTGGTCGACATAATATTTTTTATTTGTTTATTATCATAATATTTGTTTATTTCTTTATGGTCGACAATATCAACAAATACTCGACTTACAAGATCTCCCTCGTACAAATGTTATTTATGGTCGACAATATCGACAAACACTCGACTTACAAGATCTCCCTCATACAAATGTTATTTATGGCCGACAATATCGACAAACACTCGACTAACAAGATCTCCCTCATACTGGGCTGTAGAGCGCCTCTCGTCGCAATAATTTTCAATTTTCTGCAAGCTTTGCCGGAAAGGGGAGCTCAAAAAAATTGCAGTAGTCATGGACTTTGAGCTTTTCTGAGAAGCTGGATGGTTTTGGTGGTATTGGTTTACCCTTTGTTATTTCTAGTAAATCTAAAAAATCACTATATATATCTTCACATATTTTGATATAATACCTAAGTTAGAATTCACCAATCTTATCAATGCCTTTAATTGTTTAAAGGCATAATTAATAAATGTACATTACCCTGCTTGTTATTACTAGTATATAAAATATTATGACAGTTAAATATACATTACCTTGCTTGTTACTACTCCTATATAAAATATTATGACGGTTTATTTGAACCATTAAACGTCAATTAGATGGTTTAATAATTTTTATACCTGACGTTTCAAATTTATAAGCAAGTGTCAAATACGTCAATTTCCAGCCTGGAAGTTGGATCCAACTTCCAGTGATTATATAAATATAATATAAAAACACTTCCTTTTCTCTTTATACATAAAGCGCTTCTTTCTTTTTTATTCCTTCTTTTTATAATATAAATAGTTTGGCATATTCCAAATTAGGTATAAATTTGTTTTGTCTGGCTGAAAAAGAAAGTTTCTAAATTTACATCCTTTGTCAATTGGGCAAAAAACAAACGTATGGCAAACATCTAACCATAGCAATTACTCTGTATTTTTAAATAAAATATAAGTCCAGACTATTTTATGCAACAACTTTTACAGACACACACTATTTTATGCAACAACTTTTACACACTACTTTATGCAGCAACTTTTAAACAGAACAGAAATTTATATTTTTATCACTTCTAAAATAAGCACATATTAACTGATTTTCGAAAACAATTAAAAGCAGCGTGTTATCTAAATCTTAGAGTAAGCATGGAAGGTAGGTTCAAGATTTTATATGAAAAAGAAGGGAGATACCACTGGCTAGGGATTAGTTGTATTAATTGAGAGCTTTGTTAGTTAATTGATGAAATTAACTACTGTTGTAATACATACAATGATGTTATAAAATATATCATTTAAAATATATTTTAGATTTTCATGGTATTTATGACTAGCATGTCGAGCTAGTTATATGTTAGTGGGTTATTAGGTTAATGATTAATGAATTAATATGTTAAAGCTAGTGGACAAGTAAGTCATTGGTTAATACAGTAGTGTTCGTGGGCTAGTATTTTATATAAATGGAATAGTGATTAAGGGATTAAAATTATTGCATGTTAGTATATTAGTTATTAATAGGTTATGAATTAGTTGTTAGGTGTTAATTGTTAGTGTGTTAGTGAATCAATGGATATGGTTAAGGATGTTAAGGAATAATTTTGTTGGTGGGTTGATTTTTAGAAGTTAGTGATGTAGGAGCACTTACCAATGTTGGATGGACAACATCAAATGATGCTATCATGAGAATCATAAAATGACATGAGGATATCTGAAAACTGCTTAAAAGGTTACATTAAGAATTATATGATTAAAGGCATGGGTGAAAACATAAACATTAGTAACACTTTTGGAGTGAGGTTATATAAAAAGCAAACAAAACACTAGGTTGAGAGTTTTATAAACTCTCATTTGAGAACCAATTGATCAAAATATTTTCTCAAATATTTGATAACCAAAACAATAAATTCTTAAGTTTTACAAACGAAAAACTTCCACAAGGGTGAACCTCCATAATTTCCTCCATAATTTTTATGATGATATCACAATTTTTTATTTTTTTAATAATTTTGTCTTAAAACTTTATTTCTTAATATTTTTATTGTTCTCAAAATCACTTGAAATGAAAATTCAACATTTTCATAATTGAAATACCCAAAAACATAGAAAAAATCAAGTGCACTCACTCCCACTATCCTCTTCAAAAATGATATTTTTAGTTTTCTGGGTAATGATCACATCAAAATGAAAATTAGTGCTATCTATGTAGATTGTGAGCATATTATTTTTTCATAAATTCAATAGTCATTACCTAAAATTTCCATCACATTTATCCCTATTAAGATAAAATTAATAAAGATCACATTTATCCCTATTAGAATATTCAGATACTTAGAAGTTCGCTGTCTCCTGATGATGATCCTACAGTAAGGATTGAAACGTCGAGAACTTTCATTTCACAAACGCAGATCCTCTTCTTCTTTTTTCAAATACTTAGAAGTTAGTTAAGATCAACTTGGTATAATGTGTCTTTAGGTAAAGTGTGTTTCTTTAGTATCCATTTGTATTTATGTAATCCAACGGTCACAATATGTTCTAGACATAGAGTGATCCAATGGTTCATCTTCATCTCGAACTTTATGGTTATTGATCCATGGCTTAACACCCGATTGGTCCATGATCTCTATTTAAAAAGCATGGACGGTCATTTGCTCAATTGTGAGAAACTCATATGTAACATTCTTTTTCCTGTTCATAATATATTGCCTCAAGTAGCTATTTGGTCGGGGCCATGGACGATTTCCCTCTTTGAAGGCTTTAACCACGTAAAAACCTAGTATGTTGATATGTGATCTATTTGTGTGAGTAGTTGCTCAAGGTGTTTGATCTCTTGAAAATTTCTTGTGTTAGTCAAACATAGTTCTTATGAAAGATTCGCTTTTGTGGCTAATCGAGATCTTGAATCAGTGTTTTTGTATACATCAAAGGATTTATGGTTTCTGATATTTATGTGCATTTATGGACTAAGAGAGGTGTTCCATTGCATTTGGAGAACTTCTTTCAATTGGAAATGTTTTTTGTTTCACTGAAAAAGATTTCCATTTGCCTAAGATAAGTCTATTTTACCATATCCAGAGGTATATTGTTTAGAATTACACGCTTTTATTTTTTATTTTTTTTCTCATATTCTTTCATATTTTATCTTGGTTTTCTATTTTACTCCCAATTGCTACCCTTTCGATATGTGTATGCTCTTTCTCATGCACTCTATGCAAACTCAACAAATCAAAAACAAAGCGGAAAGGGTCTTCTTAACTATGTATGCTCTTTGTTGTGCACCTTGTGTGAACTCAACAAACTAGAAGCACTTAGAAAATTTGCATTTTCTACGTAAGCTAACCAAGGACTAACTCCAAATCTGAGAAATTTCGGTTTTATATTTTTGTTTTTGTTTTTGTGTGGTTGTGTATAATGTCTTATGAGACAAAAATCAAGGTTTTTGGGTAGGCACACTTTCCAACAACAACAACAGTTCCCCAATCTCCTCCATTATATTGCTAACTCTTTTGCTTAGTTCACTTGATTGAAATTTACTTTAAAAGTAAGAGGCATTGGGTTCAAATCCTTCTTTTTGTTACTTTTTATAAAAGTTCATGTAATTTTAATTTATAAATTAACTACATTGTAAAAGTGCTTCTCACTTGTTTTATAAAAGTGTGTCACTTATTTTATAGCAACTTATTTGTAAAAGTGAGCTTATAGGAAAAGTTAGTAAGGGGTACTGGAGATATTATACACCCAACTAGTATTTATTTTCCTATGTTTATTTAATTTATGTTGAGGGGCCCTTGATCCGAGATATTCTCCCCTAGACAAAGGTACCACATCTTCTTCAACCATTACTCAGTTACATTTAGTTAGACTAGTGGTGTCCAATATTGCATGGAAACTTTGGCATCAACACCAAGGATTGAATGCAACATTGGAATCATCACCAGAAAGGTGCATTTCCTCCTCCATGAGGCTAGAGATGCGCTACACTTGTGCATGCATGATATTCTCTCAACTTCACTTTATGTTTAGCTAGTTAATTATCGACTACGTGACTAATTAACTAGGACAAGGTGGCAGCTCACTCTGGTGACTATTGGTATGTCTCCACGCCTCTCTAGAAAACCTATGGAGGGGAATTAGTCCATACATGCATAATATTTCATGTGTGTTACTACCATTATTTCATTGAATCAATACAATTCTTTCACTTGTTTCTCTAATTATTCCCTCAACTTTGCAAGTCTATTGTTCATTGTTGCTAGCTAGATTCGCTGTGCAAGTTTCACTACAATTTGACATGGTACCAGAGACCATAGTTTCTAGGAAGAAGGCGCACAAAATATCTATTGCAAGTACATAAGATTGAATCAATCACAAAGAATGGATGGGAGAGCTCACAAAGTTGTTCCCCAAAAGTGTTGCAACAAGGCTGCGCTAGTGGGGAAAAAAAAAACCCATGCACACACCATTAGGTTTGGTACTGAACTAAGGCGTGTGCGCATCCCTAGCGCGTGCGCGCACAAATGCGCACACGCAACCCTGTTAAGGCAATAAAAAAAATGGCAGAGTTGTTTTCATTCTTTCCATTGCGGTCGAGCGTGAGTCATCCATCGCGTGTGCGGGGCTAAAGCCAACCAATTTCACCATTTCCACTCAAAACATATCTCCATCCATTCACCAAGTGAATTGGATAGGTAAATTCCATGTTGCTTGTCATTTTATTCATTGTTTTTTGTTTATTAAATTTGTAATAATTCTCAAATTGTTAAAATAAGAGAGAAATTTTCAATTGCAGAGTTTAAACCCACACAATGAATGAATAAAATATTAACATGGAGTCCGGTGGAACACAAGAAAACACAAATCTTGGAACCAATGAAAACCCTCAACAAAATCCAAATGTCCAAGAAAATCAAAACCCCCAACCAAATTTTGACCAAGATGACTTGAACCATTATGTAAATGAAATGAGAGTGCACAATCGAGAACTAAGAAACACAGGGGAACCATCTCGAGTGTCCCTTGCCACCACAATTGAGAGCTCAATTGACTCCCTCATCCATGCACATTGCCAATTGACTGACATGACTGAAGATGGAGCTAGGATGCAGGAGTATTATTCCACGGGCATTTCCAAGGAGAAAATAAAAGATTTGAATATTACAAAGGCCCAATTGTACAGTATGTTCACCGATCTAAGAACACAACAACCACCATACATTATAAATCCATGTGTCTGCATGGATTGGTGTCATTTCCAACCATGGAGGGACAATTGGATGCATAGGTGGTTCATGGTTTACGATAAACCTTTCTGCAATAATAGGGAGGTTCCATAGTACTTCCTTTGGCAACTGTGGGCTGAGTTTGTGCTCGGTTTACATGTCAACTATTTTGACATAACCAAGTTCCAGGGTATTGTGCATGGCTCTACCCAAGATCAACCTGTTGATAAGAGGAACCCAGTGAGAGGGCCACCAGCTCCTAAGCGCGAGCCCAACCCCTCTCCCCAACCGCCTCAGTTACCGCACAAAATTCATCAGAACGAGGGCGCGACGAGGAGTGTTGCATGGGGACTTCTTAGACACACTGCCTTTGTAGCAACCACTAAAGTGGAGAGACGAGCTGACCTTGATAGAGACGCTGGTGCAGGGCCTTTAGGACAGATTCATGATAGACATGTGATTGGTGGTAGCCATGTTGGGCCTTCTAGTTAGACAGGGACAATGCCACATCTTTGTCCCCATTGCGGGCACACTTGCCCTGGACTGATCGAGGGATTCTATATGGAGCAGCTTAGCACTTTTTTTAATGTGTTTTCAATCATCACTTGATAATTTGTAAAGTAATTTTAAATTATTTTTGTTTGACTTAAACTATTATTTCAATGTATATCTATTTAGAGCCGAGACGCCGTCATGGGAGAATGCAGCATCTCCCAACCTGGATGCAGCAATGGCAGCTGCAACTGAAATTGTGGCACCTCACACGGAGGTATTTTCAGTACCCCACACAATATTGTTATTACTTATGACATTTCTATTTTTATGTATTTATATTTATGACATACATGATGATAGTTCATACAATATTTTTTAATATTTTGATTGACTAAATAATTACTTGTTTAATATGTTCATAACGTGCATGCGTTTTAGTGTCCATAGGTATGCACGGACTACGATGATCAACCATCTCCTCCAGGGATCGGCAGATCACCATATACACAGGTACAATGTGTAGTTAAAAGCATGCTTTTAATTTTAAATGTTACGACATACTATGGTTTAATTTGATTTTTGTTTACTAAACTATGATATTACAAATTTGTATGCAAGGGCCGCAAACAGCTGCAGGCCACTTTAGTCCCGTGTTTCCACCCTCTCCCATTAGTTTCCCCCCTCGCTTCCATCCAGACCCCTCCCTTTGTCCACCCCCTCTCTTCCATCCAACCCTCCCCTCTCCATCCATACTCACCCCTCCGTCCATCCTCCCCAATTATTCCACGCCCCCCCAATCTATAAATACTCCCCCATTCAGCCCCCCCCCCCCCCGTCTATCCATCCTACCCCATTCGTCCATGCCCCCCCTTCCATCCAGCTTCCCCCCTTCGTCCACAATCTCCCCTCTATCCATCCTCCTCCCTCTATCTAGGACTGCTCTCCCATTCACCATACCTCAACATTCCCCCTAGCACTTTTGGGTCGATACCCCCTATTGTACAGCTAGTAGGGGTTCATCATCCACGACGTCGTCCTCCACCCCATACCACCATGTCCTCTTCCACCATATCATCTCCAATTCCCGCCACTATTGTGGCAACTACTATTCCATTATCTGCCCATGTATCTACAGTGGTTGCACTCATAGTTGTTGCATCTACATCTGCGCCCCCCCCCATGACTGCATCAAAGCAAGTTGTCCAGCCAACTGCTCCACCTGCTAGCCTAGAAGCCCAGCCATGTCCATTGTCGGAGGTGTTCACGGTGAGAATCAAGTTAATTTATGAAAATTTTTTGATGCATTAACCAAAATTATTTTAAGAAATTATTATTTTTCAATGAAATCATTGTTGTAAATGTTGTAGGGTGGAATTGCTGAGAGGCTCAACAGATCAAGGACACCTGCCTCTCGTCTCCCACTCACATAAACGGTGATTTATTTAAGATTTGAATTGTACATTCATTTTATAAATGTGGTAAATGTTACAAATGCTTGAAAATGATGGTATCTTATTTCATTTGTTTCCGAGCCTGGAGAGACGGTCTACTCCTAGATGGAAGAAGACCCGAGATTCCAATAGCTCCAAGAAGAGGAAGATCGATTTTGGAGATGCGCTTGGGAGTGATCGGGGTGGTCACAATGCTTGACACACCATGTTATGTACATTAGCCACTATGTGGCACCTTTGGGCACCAGTTTCCATGTACTTTGTATCTACGGCATGGGTTGCCATGTATTTTGGATCTACGACACGAGTTGTCGGATTTTGTATAGGGCACAAGTTGCCATGTATTTTGAATCTACGACACAAGTTGTCCGATTTTGTATAGGGCACGAGTTGCCATCGTATGTAATTTGGGAACCATGTTCCACCATTTGCCTGAAAATTTATATATTTGTTCAAGTTTTGTTCCACTATGGTTTTATCTCATGGATTTATATATATTTTTGTTCGATTTTTGTTCTATATATGTGTATAATGATTTTGATTCAAATGTATGCACATGAATATATATGTACAATGAAAATGATTTAATTTTTATATGTATTATAATTTAGGCAAGGGATTAGGATACATAATAGGGTTTCATTGTGATTAGAATACAAGCTAGGGTTTACGCTACCAAGTAGGTTTTTTAGGATAGGCTCTCGTGTTTCTAGGATAGGCTCCAAGCTCTAGGGTTACCAACTTAATGTTGAACTCCACTATCTTGACAACATTGTCACCAACACCATGCCCACTACCACAATCACCGTCAAGCCTCGACATCCTCTTGATTGTGGTGCCACTATCCTCGTCCCCATCAATCATTTGTCATCCACCATCAACCTAATGCACTTTGTATCATTGTCACCGCCACCATATCTATCCTCACGCCCATTATCACCATCGTCATCATTGTGCTCATTGTCACCATTGTCTCCATCATGCCCATTGGAGTCTAGGCCATTTAGCCATTAAAAGATTAATTGAAGATATAATTAAATTTGAATTCCACAATAAGCATCCATGTTGATGAAAGAGATGGGCCATAAGTTGATTGCTTATGGATCTATTATTGTCTTAAAAGATGAAAGTTCTAAAGAAATCTCGCATTGCTTTTATATAAAGAAGGTTTGCATGTTGTTTATATTTTCCATGTGAAATACTCACCAGGTTCAAGTCATCAAATGATAACAAAATTTTATTGTTAAGGACAAGAGTTGAGGAAATCCAAATAAGGAAGAAAACATCTTGAGCCACACAAGGATATCTTGATTTATAGCTCATGTTGTACTTTCAACAATGTTAGTATCACTAAGTATGCAAAAATGAAAAAACGACTATCTTATATTTTATGTCATATTTCTTGAGTACCGACAATATGTAGGTGTGAGGGATATCTAAGAAGCTAGTTAAATGAAAATTTAGGATATCGTAATGTTCTATTTAATAGATTTCACTACTAGTTGATCAAACTCAAAAGTTAAGGGCTAGAAAATAGGGCATGGAAGTAGAACATATAAGTGGCAAAAATCACATGGATGTTAACATAATGGGATTTGCATTTCCATGGATATTCATGTTTTTAGTTAGATATTCATTTAACATTTTCAACTAGCATCAATTTACAAACAAAAGCATTTCAATTCAATTCCCTTCTCATATTAGGTAAATATGTCATAGTGAGTACATCCAGTAAGACCCACCTCTTTTTTCTAGTTAACAAGGAATACATTACTATTGGAATGGATACCTTTAACAATGTTCCTTCTAATTATCGTGACCTCTACAGTCATAAATGGGGGTTTCAAGTAGATATGCATGCAAAGAAAGGATGTAATGCTTATCTTGCTTCATCCATTCAATACAATTTGATTTTCATCTATTCCTTGCAACAATCCCAACCTATAGACACTCATAATTTATGTTTCTAGGTAGATCCACATGTAAAGAAAGGCTATAATGACTTGCTTCACCCATTCTAAACAACTTTTAATTCATATATGATTTCAATATATATGAAAACAACTACAGGGCTTTCACAACAATGATTAAAACCCCAACAAAGAGAACCACGATTTAGCCTTAAAAACTTGGAGTATTCCAAATTTCCACTAGTAGTTCAATATACCTAATCAGTAAAAAACATGGATTATGGATAAAACAAAATAATATGGTTTTCCTAGAGTGAAACTCAGCCTCAAGTAACTACAAGTAATTTTTTCTATATAAGTATGTGTATAGTCTACACAAAGAAACAATCAAAATACTATAGTTCATTGTCATAAGGAGAACGCCTAATGGTGCCCACTAAGCCAAAAACACATGTTAAATATGTTAAATATGCATATATGCCCACTAAGTAGATCGAAGTTCTAGGGTTTTCCCATAGACACTTGATAGAGACAATTTCAACCAGCTCAAAGATACCTCTAGTCTACCTTCAATCTACTTAGCCTACCTTTCCATATGCCATATAAAAATGGGGACACCTGGTTGGTACCGGTGCTATGGCATATCCTCTCTAATTGACTTATGGTAAAACACTTTCTTATGTGATTACATAACATTAGGAGGTCAAAGGTGTTACTCTATAATGGATCACATATTCTCAATATTGTCTCAATATTGTCTCAATAGCTTAAGGAGCATCACGATGTGGTTATAATTGTATGACCTCTAGTGTGAGGTGTGCCCTTAGGGATTTAACCAAGCGCAACCCTCATTTCATCTCATTAGCAACATTTACCTAGCCATTTTTCATATTTATCAACACTTGGGAACCAAACAACCCTAAGACATGTCCTATATGGTAGTTTGAAATCTCCTTTATGCAAGTGTGGGAGCTGACGGAACCTAAGTCCGCTCGCCGGTTTGGGTTCCGTGACCCCAGAGCAATCCCTCAAAGTGTCCCTAAATGACCCCGGGGTTCTCGACGAAAATTCCTGCAGCAGCAAAACCGTGACTCCGATCACGAATCTGTCGATTCCGATGGATCTGGTACGTCGAGTTTCAGCTAGGGGAACCCCAAACCGTGCCTTGAAGTCTCAGAAACGATGTTATTGTGCCATCTCCAGATATAGGGTTTTGATCAGTGAAGGCCATGCCAATCTTGCCCAAGGGGGTCATTTACGATCCGAAGGCTCCTGGACATGTGTGGCCATCATGAACACATCCACAATGGCCACATGTATGTGTGGGAGCTGACAGAACCCAAGTCCACTCGCCACTTTGGGTTTCGTGACCCCAGATCTATTCCTCAAAGTGTCCGTGAATGGCCCCGAGGTGCCCGACGAAAATGCTTGTAGGAGAAAAACTGACTCCGAACATGAATCCATTAATTTCGATGGATCCGGGGCACCATGTTTTAGCTACGGGGCCCCCTACACTGTGCCTTGAAGTCTCAAAAACGGTGTTATTGTGCCCTCTCCGGAGCTAGGGTTTTGCTTAGTGAAGGCCATTCCAATATTGCTCAAGGGGGTCATTTACGATTCGAAGGCTCCCGAGCATGTGTGACCATCATGAACACGTCCACAATGGCCACGTGCATGTGCAGTAGCTAACGAAACCCAATTCCGCTCACCGGTTTCGGTTCCGTGACCTTGGAGCAATTCCTCAAAGTGTCCCTGAATGGCCCCGGGGTTCCCGGAGAAAATTCCCACAGTAGAAAAACCGTGGCTTGGATCGTGAATTAGTCAATTCTGATGGATCCGGGACACCAGGTTTCAGCTAGGGGACCCCCCACACCATGCCTCAAAATCTTTGAAACAGTGCTATTGTCCCATCTCCGGACCTAGGGTTTTTCTTAGTGGGAGCCATGCCAATATTGCTCAAGGGGGTAATTTACGATTCGAAGCCTACCGAGCATGCATGGCCATTGTGAACACGTCTAGAATGGCCACATGCACGTGTGGGAGCTGGTGGAACCCAAGTCCGCTCGTTGGTTTGGGTTCCGTGACCCCGGAGCAATTCCTCAAAGTGTCCCTGAATGGCCCCAGGTGCCTGACGAAAATTCCCACAACAACAAAACCGTTGTTCAGATCGTGAATCCGTTGATTTCGATGGATCCGGGGCATTAGGTTTCAGCTAGGGAAGCCCCCACACTGTGCCTCAAAGTCTAAAAAATGGTGCTATTGTGTCATCTCCGGAGCTAGGGTTTTTCTCAGTGAGGGACATGCCAATCTTGCTCAAGGGAATCATTTACGATCCGAAGGCTCCCAGGCGTGTGTGGCCATCGTGAACACGTCCAAAATGGCAACGTGCACATGCAGGAGCTGAAGGAACCCAATTTCGCTCGTCGGTTTGGGTTCCGTGACCCCGGAGCTATTCCTCAAAGTGTCACTGAATGGCCCCAGGGTGCCCGAAGAAAATTCCCACAACAGCAAAACCGTGGCTTAGATCGTGAATCCGTCGATTCTGATGGATCTAGGAAGCCGATTTTCAGCTAGGAGCCCCCCCACACCATGCCTCGAAGTCTTGAAAATAGTGTTATTCTGCCATCTCAGTAACTAGGGTGTTATGATTCGCGATCCAACCCGCTTCCCAGTAAGTATTGTGATTCTCTTAAATCGAAGCACTGAACTCAGCTAACAACCAGCTGTGTTCTTCTCAGTTGCAGTCCTCACCTTCAAAATGGGATTTTCGCAACGTTCTGACAGTCAAAATTAGCTTTCCGCAACAACCTTAAGGAAACACCTTCTTTCCGCAATGTTCTATCCACAGCCACCTTTCTGCAACTCTTCCTTCCGCAACTTGCGGATTGCGGGTGCGCTTTTCATGATTTCTTGAAAAGGCTTCCGCAAAAACTCTCCCGCAACGCGACTTCCACAACTCTTGAGCTTCTCCCTTCTGTGGAATGCTATATCAATCATCGATCGTTTGCGGATTTGATCTTGCCCATTGATCTATGATCAACGCGTAATACTTCACCTCGTCTTGTGGAAATGTTAACTCCCATGCACTTTCACCTTGCGGATCCTTTCCCTGTCGTCGATCTTCCTTTTGGCTTCAATCTGAGCTATCCAACCTTTGCTAATTGAATCGACTGCAACTCTACGGTATTTATCTGTTGATTGATCAGAGAAGCGATCAATCCAGCTCGACCTTCGTCCAGATCTCATGAGAAACTAAATACAACACGAAATTATATCTGCTATGTAATGATGATCGGTTTGCAAAGGGTTTGTGTGTTCTTAACTGTTCATACAAGCACGAAAACAAAGACTCATTCACACAGACATCAGGTTAATACTTTCACATTACTCTACTTGATAGATTCTAAGCCTATCTCTCATTCACGTGCATAGTAACACCATTGGAGACACAGAACTTGCTAATTTCATTAACAGATAGAAAAAACATTCATCCCATCGCATTTCCTCTGGTGTTCAAGAAAATATCCCAATGAATTTCCTTCGTGCAGAGCGCTCTTGTGCCGATAATCCGTAATTATGCAGGAACAAAATAAGATAGCATATATAGAATCATATACAAAGATATATTGCAAAGAACACAGTGATATAGTAAATACACATTCTATTAAATAGCGGAAATAGAACAGACTGTAAAATACAATAGCTGGAATGGTGGTAGCTATCTCTGAGAAGAGATGTGGCCGCTATGCTCATTCGTGCCAAGATGATTACAAAGAGAGGCCAAAAGGGCCTATTTATCATAAGCATGAGGGAAAGAACACCAAACATCCAAAAACCTAACCCTAGAAGATGAACTGTCATAACGTTTGCATCCCCAAGGTGGTTAGTTGAACAGTCAACTTCCTTGGGTCATAAATTTTGCATACGATCTCCATTTGGGGCACTCAGTAGCCCGTTGGAAAAGTCTATCCAAGATTTACAACTTTTGACTAGGGCTAGATGCATGCCGTTGGCAACCATCTGGTCCCCCAAATTGCCAAAAAAGGTCGTTTAAGGCCTCAAAACAGCCCCGAACGTTTAGGACCCGAAAAACTATAGAAAAATTACTAGAAAATTGACAAAATGGGTAACTGTTTTGAGCCAGTGGAATAGGTGGGTGGCCACCGATATCCATCTGGATCAATCCTCCCCCCTTAGGAAGCAATGGTCACCATTGCATCAAATCCCTTATCATATGCCGAGCTGTGTGTCGAGTTGAGCTCCTGGTGCGACATTTGGTGAAGTGGAAAGGCTTCCTTACTTTGACATCTTCAGAGGGTTGTAATTGTTGTTGATGGATGCGCTGGAGTTGTTCAACAGTTTTGGTTGTTCTGGTATCCTTGGTCTGCACCGGTGTGGATGGATTCTTTTTGGAGGAGCATCTTGAATGTGTGCTCTTGCACTGTAGAGGTACCCGAATAGGAGACGCTGCACCGACTTTGTGTTCTTCTTGTTTCTGTTGAGTAGAAGGATAATGTGCAGAGGTTATGGATGTCTCTACGATCTGATGTTCTCCTTCAGTGGCCATTGCGAATAGGGAAAATTTCCCAGTGTGGGAGATTATCTTCCTTCCCTGCTTGGTTGAGGTAGGTGAAACTGTCTCTGGTATCTGATTGTTACATCGTAACCTTCCACCCTGTGAGCATCAGCATTATTTGGCCTGTAGGATCCATTTCAGTGACTCAGATCCACTTATATCCTTCAGAGATATTAGTTTGCCCTATTTTTATTCCTATCCGCATGTTGCATCACTATAGCATGCGTACCCGCGAGTTGCATCACTATAGCCCGTGGGTATCAAGTAAAATGGTAAAAACCACTATTAATTACTTTTTACTCCCAAAAAGCGGTCATTGGGTGACCTTTGGCTCTCCATCTGCCCGAGTAACGCCTCGATGTGTCCTTTCACTTACCTTTGAGAGGACTATATATTGAGCACATATGGCTTATGGACTGGAAGAAGAAGAGAATAGCAAGAGAACTCTAGTGGATTTTTGCCCTATCTTGAGTCTGCACTCATTGATCCTTGTAGTTGTAAACCCTTTATGTTCACCTTCCAAACTCCTTTCATAGTTTTAGTTTTCCATCCATGGAGGATTGAAGTGGTGGAGGCACAAGTGGATTGATCTAGATCTTGGTTCATATTGGTTGCCGGAAAGAGGTCGTATCACTTTGTACTTCTTCTTGTTCATTAATAGAAATACTCATATTCTCGTCCATCATGTTGTAAATGTTGTTTATTATACATTGGGTTACATTTGCTTGTGATATTATGGACCATTTTTATTGATAATGTTAAAGTCATTTTTATACTATATGTACTTGTTGGATATTGGTTGTCAAGACTAATTTGCAGATTTCAAGTGCATGGATTGAAAGCTCCAACGTGGATCTACATCAAACGTTTGGATCGAGGTTGGTTACATTTCTCCATTATCTTAACATTGTCATTTATAATAGCATTGTTTTGAGAATTGAGTTGATTTCTAGTAGTCTTCTGTCTGTTGTGGTACTCCTAAGCCATAGTGATTTTTCTCCAATACACCGATAGAGTTTCCCTCCCAAAGTGACAATGACACTGCGAGGTTGTGATTCATATACAACATGACGCTTCCACATATATGGTTGTCCTAAAAGAACATCGCATACTTCAAGTGGGGCCACATCACACAATACCTCATCTTTGAAGGGCTTGATGCCATATGGTAGGCGACATTGGTGACTAACGCGGATCCCTCGTCCTTGGCTTAGCCATCCAATGGTGTATGGTTGTGGGTGTGGTGTTATTGGTAGCTCCAATCTCTTGATGACTTCTGTTGATATCATGTTCTTCTGGCTGCCGCTGTCCACAACAAAGTGTAGGGGAATCCCCTTCACCCACATCTGTAAGTGGAAAAGGCGCTCCTCTGCCTCCGACTCTTCAGGTTCCTCTGGTTGAATCTGTGTGGTGGAAACAACGGCACTAGGTTCTGCATCAATGATCTGCTTCCCTTTTCACGCGGCTGTGAAATTAGGTTCTGAGTCAAAATCGGAACTGGGATATGATTTTGAAACTTTGATCTCAGCCACCAATGACTGTTTTGAGCAACATTCATCGGTGTTGTGCCAAGGGATTTTGTGGAACTCGTACCACTTCCCGGTGTCCTTATTTGTCTTTTCGTTACCCTTCTTCGCTTGTGGTTGGGACTGGTTGTCCTTTCCCTGCCCTGTGTTCTGCAAGCCAGAGCTTCCCTTGCCCTGCTTCTGTGCAGGTTTGAAGTCACGCTTGTTCTTTTGCTGAAATTTCTGCTCGATTTTGATAGCGTATCGATAGGCGGATCCGAGTGAAGAGATTTCCAGGAAATCCATCTCTATTCATATGTACCAGTGTAGGCCACTGCGATATTTCAGTACTAAGTGCCGCTCGGAGTCCTTGATACCTAGCTTTGTGCGCAAGGTATGAAATTTGGTTGTGTACTCCGACACCGTTTGGTCCCTCTCTTGGTTTAGAATGGTCCATTTTGTGTACTGGTCATCATAGTTTCTAATAGGGTAATATTGTTCCTTGACGACATCTATAAAAGAGGCCCAAGTGGGATTGGAATATTCAAACAATCCAGAATCGTCTGATGAGTTTTGCTCACAATAAGTTTCCCACCAATTTTTGACATGGGGGACGGCCTTGAGGAGTGCAAAGACGATATTTTCCCTATCGAAAAAATTGTGGACAGAGAAATACCCTTCTAGTAGATTCAACCATTTATCTAGGGCATTGGCATCGATTTGGCCTTCAAAGAAAGGGATATCAAAATTAACTTGTACCTTGAAGGGAGTCGTATCTTTGAAATGGCTGCTCGTTGAGGGTGCATTTGCCACTATTGGCATGCGTCGAAGGATCTGGGCGAAATTATCCATCATCTCGTTCCTCTGTCGTGCGAGGGCTTCCTCGAGCAACAACTTGATAGGATATACTGCTCTGTCGTCTCTCTTTTCTTCCACCATGGGAGGCCGTTTGGAGCGGCGAGAGTGGTCTTCCCCAAGTGAAACTAGTTTGAGACCCAACTCTCTGTATCCTAACCTCGTCGGGGACATGCACCGAGAAACAATCAAAGAGCAGACCGCTCTGATACCACTAATCCATATTTATACAGGAATGAAATAAGATAGCATATACATAGATATATTGCAAAGAACACAGTGATACAGTAAACACACATTCTATTAAATAGCAGAAATAGAACAGACTGTAAAATACAATAACTGGAATGGTGGTAGCTATCTCTGAGAAGAGATGTGGCCGCTATGCTCATTCATGCCAAGATGATTACAAAGAGAGGCCAAAAGGGCCTATTTATCATAAGCATGAGGGAAAGAATCCCAAACATCCAAAAACCTAACCCTAGAAGATGAACCGTCATAAAGTTTGCGGCCCCAAGGTGGTTAGTTGAACAGTCAACTTCCTGGGGTCATAACTTTTGCATACGATCTCCGTTTGGGGCCCTCGGTAGCCCGTTGGAAAGGTCTATCCGAGATTTACAACTTTAAAATGAGACCAAATGCATGCCCTTCACAATTTTGTGGCCCCCAAATTTACAAAAAAGGCCGTTTAGGGCCTCAAAACGGCCCCGGAAGTTTAAGACCCGAAAAACTGTAGAAAAATTACTAGAAAATTGGTAAAATGGGTAACTGTTTTGAGCCAGTGGAATAGGTGGGTGGCCACTGATATCCATCTGGATCAATCCTCCCCCCTTAGGAAGCAATGGTCTCCATTGCATCAAATCCCTTATCATATGTCGAGCTATGTGTCGAGTTGAGCTCTTGGTGCGACATTTGGTGAAGTGGAAAGGCTTCCTTACTTTGACATCTTCAGAGGGTTGTAATTGTTGTTGATGGATGCGCTGGAGCTGTTCAACAGTTTTGGTTGTTCTGGTATCCTTGGTCTGCATCGGTGTGGATGGTTTGTTTTTGGAGGAGCACCTTGAATGTGTGCTCTTGCACAGTAGAGGTACCCGAATAGGAGACGCTGCACCGACTTTGTGTTCTTCTTGTTTCTGCTGAGTATAAGGATAATGTGCAAAGGTTATGGATGTCTTTGCGATCTGATGTTCTCCTTCAATGGCCATTGCGAATAGGGAAAATTTCCCAGTGTGGGAGATTATCTTCCTGCCCTGCTTGGTTGGGGTAGGTGAAACTGTCTCTGGTATCCGATAGAGTTGTCCTCCCAAAGTGACAATGACACTGCGAGGTTTGATTCATATACAGCATGACGCTTCCACATATATGGTTGTCCTAAAAGAACATTGCATACTTCAAGTGGGGCCACATCACATAATACCTCATCTTTGAAGGGTTTGATGCCATATGGTAGGTGACATTGGTGACTGACGTGGATCCCTCGTCCTTGGCTTAGCCATCCAATGGTGTATGGTTGTGTGTGCGGTGTTATTGGTAGCTCTAATATCTTGATGAATTCTGTTGAGATCAGGTTCTCTGGCTTCCGCTGTCCACAACAAAGTGTAGGGGAATCCCCTTCACCCACATCTGTGAGTGGAAAAGGCGCTCCTCTGCCTCTGACTCTTCAGGTTCCTCTGGTTGAATCTGTGTGGTGGCAACAATGGCACTGGGTTCTGCATCAATGATCTGCTTCCCTTTTCACGCGGCTGTGAAATTAGGTTCTGAGTCAGAATCGGAACTGGGATCTGATTCTGAAGCTTTGATCTCACCCACCAATGATTTTTTGAGCGACATTCATCGGTGTTGTGCTAGGGGCTTTTGTGGAACTCGCACCACTTCCCGATGTCCTTCTTTGTCTTTTCGTTACCCTTCCTTCGCGTGTGGTTGGGACTGGTTGTCCTTTCCCTACCCCGTGTTTTGCGAGCCAAAGCTTCCCTTTTACCTGCTTCTGTGCAAGTTTGAAGTCACACTTGTTCTTTTGCTGAAATTTCTGCTCCATTTTGACAGCATATCGATAGGCGGATCCGAGTGAAGAGATTTCCAGGAAATCCATCTCTATTCATATGTACCGATGAAGGCCACTACGATATTTCAGTACTAAGTGTCGCTCAGAGTCCTTGATACCTAGCTTTGTGCACAAGGTATGAAATTTGTTGGTGTACTCCGACACCGTTTGGTCCCTCTCTTGGTGCAGAATGGTCCATTTTGTGTATTGGTCATCATAGTTTCTAACATGGTAATACTGTTCCTTGATGGCATCTTTAAAAGAGGCCCAAGTGGGATTGGAATATTCAAACAATCCAGACTCGTCTAATGAGTTTTGCTCACAATAAGTTTCCCACCAATTTTTGACATGGGGGATGACCTTGAGGAGTGCAAAGACGATCTTTTCCCTATCAGAAAAATTGTGGATAGAGAAATACCCTTCTAGTAGATTCAACCATTTATCTAGGGCATCGACATCGATTTGGCCTTCAAAGAAAGGGATATCAAAATTAACTTGTACCTTGAAGGGAGTCGTATCTTCGAAATGGCTGCTCGTTGAGGGTGCATTTGCCACTGTTGGCATGCGTCGAAGGATTTGGGCGAAATTATCCATCATCTCGTTCCTCTATCGCGCGAGGTCTTCCTCGAGCAACAACTTGATAGGATCTACTGCTCCGTCGTCTCTCTTTTCTTCCGCCATGGGAGGCCGTTTGGGGCGGCGAGAGTGGTCTTCCCCAAGTGAAACTAGTTCGAGACCCAACTCTCTGTATCCTGACCTCGTCGGGGACATGCACCGAGAAACAATCAAAGAGAAGACCGCTCTAATACCACTAATCCAAATTTATGCAGGAACGAAATAAGATAGCATATACAGAGATATATTGCAAAGAACACAGTGATACAGTAAACACACATTCTATTAAATAGCGAAAATAGAACATACTATAAAATACAATAGCTGGAATGGTGGTAGCTATCTCTGAGAAGAGATGTGGTCGCTATGCTCATTCGTGCCAAGATGATTACAAAGAGAGGCCAAAAAGGCCTATTTATCATAAGCATGAGGGAAAGAATCCCAAACATCCAAAACCTAACCCTAGAAGATGAACTGTCATAAAGTTTGCGGCCCCAAGGTGGTTAGTTGAACAGTCAACTTCCCGGGGTCATAACTTTTGCATACGATCTCCATTTGGGGCGCTCGGTAACCCGTTGGAAAGGTCTATCTGATATTTACAACTTTTGATTAGGGCCAAATGCATGCTGTTGGCAACCATTTAGTTCCCCAAATTGCCAAAAAAGGTCGTTTAGGGCCTCAAAATGGCCCTGGAAGTTTACTACCCAAAAAACTGTAGAAAAATTACTAGAAAATTGGCAAAATTGGAAACTATTTTGAGCCAGTGGAATAGGTGGGTGGCCATCGATATCCATCTGGATGAACCGACCTGCAACTGAGTCCCAGTCTCCCCCTTTTCACCCATTTGAAAATCCCCCAGAACCGAATGGCTGAACAACAAACAAACTAACTGACAAACACTCCATCACTGAAGGAGTCACTATCATTCAACAACGAAATGTCTATCTGGATTGATATCCACGCAGGGAGTATCAACTTGCCACTATGTCCTATTTTCTCAAAAACGGATAGCACACTAGTTGGTTACATAATTGCAAACATTAAGACACTTAATAAACGAGTTTCCTTCCCACTTCAGGATAACTTGTCCTCTTGCTAGCCACAACATGTGAACACACAATCACATTGTTGAATTAGCATTGATGCTCCTGCATCAGCATCCCTTGATCGGGCTAGGGCAAGTGTGCCCACAATGGGGACAAAGATGTGGCATTTTACCTGTCGAACTAGAAGGCCTAACATGGCTACCACCAGTGACATATCTATCCTGACTCTATCCTGAAGGCCCTGCACCTACGTCTCTATCAGGGTCAGCCTGTTTCTCCACTATAGTAGCTACTACAAAGGTAGTGTGTCTAAGTAGTCCCTGTGCAACACTCCTCATCGCACCCTCGATCTGATCAAGTTTGTGGGGTAACTGAGGCGCATTGGGAGAGGGGTTGGGCTCGTGCATAGGAGCTGGTGGCCCTCTCAATGGGTTCCTCCTAGCAGTAGGTCGATCTTGGGCAGAGCCACGCCCAACACCCTGGAACTCGGTTATGTCAAAATAGTTGACATGTAAACCGAGTGAAAACTCAACCCACAGTTGCTGAAAGAAGTATCGTGGAACCTCCCTATTATTGCAGGGAGGTTTATCGTAAACCATGAACCACCAATGCATCCAATTGTCCCTCCATGGTTGGAAACACCAATCCATGCAGACACATGGCTTTCTAATTTATGGTGGTTGTTGTGTTCTTGGATCGGTGAACATACTGTACAATTGGGCCTTTGTAATATTAAAATATTTTATTTCCTCCTTGGAAATGCCCATGAAATAATACTCCCACATCCTAGCTCTATATTCATTCATGTCAGTCAATTGGCGATGTGCATGGATGAGGGAGTCAATTGAGGTGGCAAGGGACACTCGAGATAGTTCCCCTATGTTTCTTAGTTCTCGAGTGTGAACTCTCATTTCATTTACATAATGGTTTAAGTCACTTGATCAAAATTTGGTTGGGGTTTTGATTTTCTTGGGCATTTGGATTTTGTTGAGGGTTTTCATTGGTTCCAAGATTTTTGTTTCCTTGTGCTCCACCGGACTCCATGTTAACATTGTATTCATTAATTGTGTGGGTTTACACTCTGTAATTGAAAATTTCTCTAATATTTTAATAATTTGGGAATTATTACAAATTTAATAAACAAAAAACAATGAATAAAATGACAAAAACAATGAATAAAATGACCAAAAAAATGAATAAAATGACAAACAACATGGAATTTACCTATCCAATGCACTTGGTGGATGGATGAAGATGGTTTTTAAGTGGAAATTGTGAACTTGGTTGGTTGTAGCTTCGCGCACGCGGTGGTTGACTCATGCTCGGCCGCAATGGAAACAATGAAAACAACTCTGCCAAGTTTTTTTTATTACCTTAATATGGGTGCGTGTGCGCACGTGCTAGGAATGCACACGCGCAACATCCCGCATGCGCCCTGGTTTGGTACCGAACCTAATGGCGTGTGCGCACTGCCTTAGGTGTGTGCACGGGTTTGTTTTTAACCCCGCTAGCGTGACCTTGTTGCAACACTTTTGGGGAGCAACTTTGTGCACTCGCCCAATAATATACTTTATATAAATTATTATGTTATTTACATTAATTTTATAAATGATAAATACATTATAAATATAAGTATAGTGTTCATAAAATATGAACATGTAATGTTGACTTATTCTATTTATACAATTTTAACATTATAATTGATTAATATTATAATTTATATTATAAATTATAAAAAAATTCAAATATTTAAAATACAATATAAACATTTTAAAATACAATATCAATATTGTAATTAATGTCCAAAGGTGACATACATAAAACATGACATAACACTTGATTAATGTACCAACCAATGAATTTGACATAAACAAACATTGCAATGTGACATAACGGTTGATAAATGCTAGAATGCGACATAACCCTTAATGAATGATGACATTTAATATTAATGAATTTATGTTGCATTGCATTGTCAACATAAACATCACAATGCGAAAAAACCCTTGATGAATGGCACACTATGACATAACCATTCATGAATGTCATCTTTAGAAGACATCATCGCATTGTGACATAATTCCTGCTGAATGTCACAATGCAACATAACCCTTAATGAATGACGACATTCAACATTAATGAATTTATGTCACATTTCAATGCCGACCTAAACAGTGCAATGCGGAATAACCCTTGATGAATGTCACAGTGTGATATAACCCTTCATGAATGTCATCTTTAGGAGACATTTAATATTACAATGCAATAAAACTTTCAAGGAAAATTGCAAATATGAATGCCAGATTTTGGCATAAACATGGAGGAATGTCACAATCCAACATAAAACTTGATGAACGCCATAATGCGACAAAACTTAAAATGTGACATAACAATTTATTTATTATTACATACTAAATATATCACATTCTAGGGGGTTTTGTCACATTGCGATGTTTTAAAATATTTGCAATATTTGTGCCAATAACAAGAGTGTGACATAAGCAATAATTAAAAATAACACATGTTATGATGTTCAACCCTTGACATAACAATTGATTAATGTACTAAGCCAACATAAGCAAAATGTGATTAGAATCAACATGAGTGAAACAATAAACCCTTGCAAAGTTTCATAATGCAACAAAAAATTTCTTGAATGTCGTAATGCCACAAAGCCATTACAATTCCATATACTCCTTGTTGAACATCATAACATAACAAAATCATTGAGGAACTTATGAAGAATGCGACATAACTATTGAATATGTACCAAGACATGACATAAATCAAATGTGATTAGAATGAACATGAGCATGCAACATACAACCCTTACAAAATGTCACAATGTAATAGCACTTGATGAACGTCACAATTTTAGAAAAACCTTGCAAGTTTCACAACATAACACTTAATGAAAGTAGTCACTTAATGTCATCAAACATATAAACCTTGGATGAAAGTAACGAAAAAAATATTAATTTACACAAGTATCATTGACATTTTTATCTTTGACTGTAACTTTAAGAATTATAAAAAATTTAAAAAGAAGAAAGGAAAATGATACAAAAATAATTATTTGTTAATTGATATGAGTTATTATGTTATTCATTTCTTTAATTTTATAGATATTAAATAAATTATATAAAAATCATTATCATTTTGATTAATTTTCATAGAGTATAATTCATATATTAATGACGTATCCTACTTCATGTAAATTAAATATAAACATTGTACTAACAAATTTAAAAGTTACATGAAATATATATACCACTAATACAAATACTTAATAAATATAATAAAAATTGAATATATATATATATATATATATATATATATATATATATAACACCTTTTATATATATATTCAAAGTGTTTTAAAGTAAATTATATAATAAAAAAGATTAAGAATATTTTTTTTAATTATAAGTTTTAAAATGCAATGATATGTAATTTTTTAATAAAAACATCCCTTACTTTATTTTTTTAAATGGAAATGAGTTTTTTTCAATTTTTAACCTTAATAATTCTGGTACTGTTAACGAAATTATATCATATATGTTTATGCAAATATTTTCAATAAAATGATTAATACATGCTTTGAACGAGCTATATGACATTTTTATTTTGTTTATGTAAAAGATAGATTTTTATGTGAAGTAGTTATGCTCCCACTTTATTGATAGTATTAATGAAAATATATGCTATATGCACACTTTGCAATGATTAAATTTTATTAATGAAAATTTATGCCATATTTCCAATCTTATCAAATTAATAAAGAACGAGCAAGATTTTAAAATTGTATATATATTCTAATTCATTGCAATTAATGTACATTCTAATCCATCAATGTTTTTTTTAATTATATATACTCAAAGTGCTTTGAAATCAATTATATAATCAAATGCTTAAGAATATGTATTTTTTCAAATTATAAATCAAGAATATGTTTTTTTTTTATCAAATTACAAATTAAAATACAATTATATATATATAATTAAGAATAGGTTTTATTTTTCAAATTATAAATTAAAATACAATTATTTATATATATATATATATTTCATTATTCATGTAAATTAAATATGAACATTGTCTTTACAGGTTCATAACGACATTCAAAGTCGACGAAATACACCGAATCTTTTTTGGAAGTTTGTAAAGTATATTGATAATCCTTTCAGTATTAAGATTTATGACCTGGTTACAGCCCTTGCGGGAAACCATAGTTTGAAGCAATTACACTATCAAATTAAATTATAACATGGTATCTCTGGGCATTAGTTATGGGCCCCGGATGACAGGTACATGTACACGCCTTGCCTACCTCCCATCGATCAATGGGGTTACCGTTAATGGATACACAGCGATGGAGATATAGCCTTTAATCCAAGTTGATGGAAAAAAAATGCTATATTATTTCTAGTTTGAAATGATAGATTATGAATGAATAAACCAATAAAATCATCAAACCATCAAAGCCTTTAAATAATCTAGATTTGGTTGCTTCGTATACACCAATGAAATCCATCCTTTATTGGTTATAAAAAATTCATAAGAATTATAGAACTTCAATATATGAATATTTCATCCTTTACTGGAACCCAGAGTTTGTGGGGAATTTGTCACTGTCTGAATTTGAAGATACTCTCTTGAATATTTTCCTGCCAACATTAACTGAAACAAAGTCACAACTACAAATAACAAGTGGGAGCTTGAGCAACATATGACATGTTTCTTTCACTCCTATGTCGCTGTCCACAATTGTTTCAGCAAGGAAATTTTTATATGCACATATAGAGGGATCTTCAACATCCACGACATTAGAGATTCTTGTTAAGATGTCTTGATAACTTTCTGATCTTTGTTCATTAAGATGTTTTGATAGCTTTCTGATCTTCGTTCAGCTTTCGAAGCATATTTTGAGATGTACTTCAATACTGCGTGACATGACACGACTGGCTGGTAATCAACATTAGCATGCCACATTGAAAGAAGTGTGACATTATGAACATTTATTCTGTCATCATTGCATGTAGGTTCATATTTCTTTTGTCCTTTATTGTTGATAAATAATTTTGATTAATCTTGAAGCTCCCATGGTGCATTGTACCGACATGTGTCAGAGGAACCTTTCTTTCGTAAACATGAATGAACACTGCGCTTCATGTGATGGTTTGGCTCATATAGCCACATGTTTTTTAATTCTATGTTCTATGGCATATGTAAAGTTTCTTTGATTTATCTAATAAATATCAAAAACCAAATTTTCAATGAAAAAAATAATAATATTATTAAACCTTGTGATATTAATGGAATAAAAAAATGAAAAATTATTATTATTATCCATATAAATAAAAGAAAAAATTAAATAATAAGAAATGTATATTAAACAAAATTAACAAATATATATTACACAAAATTAACAAATATATATTAAACAAAATTAATCTTTAAACTTTATTGTTACCAAATTAATATAACTTAATGAGAATTTCAATCCTATTAAGTCTCTGAGAGTGGAATTGTTTTTTGTACATGTTCGATATTAGTCTTGGAAGTCTCATTCATAGAGAAGTAACATAGGTACAATGATATAGCTGTATATTAGTCTCTATGATTTTCTGAATGTATTATGCAGTGGATAGTTGGTTTAAAAGTCTAATCTTTAAACTTTATTGTTATCAAATTAATATAACTAAATGAGAATTTCAATCCTATTAAGCCTCTGAGAGTGGAATTGTTTTTTGTACATGAATTTGTTTGTGATAATTTTTTTCAATATTAGTCTTGGAAGTCTCATTCATAGAGAAGTAACATAGGTACACTGATATAGCTGTATATTAGTCTCTATGATTTTCTGAATGTATTATGTAGTGGATAGTTGGTTTAAAAGTCTATTATTTAGATGTGATGGTTTGGTTCACATAGTCACATGTTTTTTATTTTTATGGCATATATAAAGTTTCTTTGATTTATCTAATGAATATTAAGAAATAAAACTTTTTTTTAAAGAAATTTTTTTTCTTGACACATATGTTTCTTTGATTTATCTAATAAATATCAAGAAACAAAAAAAAAATTTGAAAAAAAAAAAGATTTTTTTTGAAAGAAATAAATATCAAGAATTTGTTTTTTCCCGTGAAAAATATCAAGAATTTTATATGACCTATATGTTTCTTTGATTTATCTAATAAATATCAAGAAACAAAATCTGAACGTGTCATATCGTCGAAGCTTTTTTGAGATCCCACCCACCTCGTCTCTTACTTTAATGTGTTTCTGTAGCACATACGCAGTTGAGCGTCCGGTGAAATGCGACTTGGCCCTACACTCAAATAGATGGCTTATACTTGGGCCTTTTGTTTCTTCGTTAAGGTGTTTAGATAAGGATTATTGAGAACGATTATGTTTGGGTCAAGTTTCAAAAGTCAAATTAGTTAGGTGGGTTGATTCTAATGTGTTGACGTGTCATACGTGTCATAAAATTAAAGGGACATAATTTTAACATGTTCCAAAAGTTTAGAAAGTAAACTATGTTTTCATTGTATTTTCTCTACGATGAAAATGGAGTTTTTCTTGATATTTTGGATCTTTCTGGTTGAACAAATTGTTTAATGAATGGTGAATGGTAAGTATTTTTATTTGTTTTTTTGTTTAATATATATATATATATATAAAAGAGAATTTGTTTTTAATATATATATGCATATATATAAAAGAAAATTAATAACAATCTAACATTAATAAATAATTAAGAATTTTGTTTTCATTTTTCATCTTATTCAAAATTTAAAATCTAATAAAAAAAAAAATGCAGTTTGAGTTCTTGATTCTTCATGTCTCCAGTTGTCCATGCAAACGCATTATCACGAAAAAGTGTTCTAAATATGGATGGTTTGGCTACGAACTACTTCACCCCGTGGAGGGTTATACGTGCTTGATGCCTGCTAATCAAGGAGGCACTTGTCAGTGGACATGACGTTGTCACGAAAATTAACCTGCCAAATGCAGTTTGAGTTCTCGATTCTTTCATGTCTCCAGTTGTCCATGCAAACATGTTATCACGAATTTCTTGATTCTTCGTGTCTCCAGTTGTCCATGCAAATGCGTTATCACGAAAAAGCATTCTAAATATGGATGGTTTAGCTACGAACTACTTCTCCCCGTGGAGGGCTATACGTGCTCGATGCCTGCTAATCAAGGAGGAACTTGTCAGTGGACATGACGTTGTCACGAAAATTAACCTGCCTTATCTCACACAAGTGGACATATGCATGCGCTTATATTTGGCCTAGGAACACATAACACTCAATGGCTCTTGGGTAAATACTTATGGTTCCAGTCTACCACGCGCTCAAGGACATGCAAATTTCACTCTCCTATGCAACAAGGAAGCAAGAACTAAACCTATCATTTTCAGGTCTTTGAAGGCGAGCGAAGTCTAACAAAAGATTGTAGAGAACTTGGGCGATTTGAGCTATCCAGAATTAACGATGTTGGTAAGCTTTGGGATTGAAGTCATTGCAAGTGCCAGAAATCGACAGAGTTTTTGAAGAAGTGTTTTTCATTAATCTCGTGCTGCTAAAACCTCTATGATGTGTTATTTCATTTTTTTTAACATAGCATGAGCATAAGGAGGATGATTGATTGAGACATTTCCCTTTTCAGGTCTTTGAAGGTGAGTGAAGTCTAACAAAAGATTGTACAAAACTTGGGCGATTTGAGCTATCTGAAATTCCTCCATCTCCAAGGTTTGGTATTTCTTTGTGCATGCATGTTTATGTTTATGAATCTAAGTTTCATTGTTCGGTTAGTGGAGTCTAGCTGATAGATGTAATGCATCTTCTAGCTTAACCTATTTCTAATCAAGCTATTGTAGTGATAATATGTTGGATAGCTGTTCAAATACCCAACGCACCAAAATTAATCAAATTTACTGTATTTGACATGTTGACACAAACCTAGTCGACAAGGGTTCCACACGTTGTCGACACCCAAGCCACTGCGATCTCCCTGAGCACCGGCCCAGACAGGTTCAACCCTGTCCAGCAACACCTGTGGAGTAGATGAGGTCTCACCCGAGATGTTCAAGGGAGAGTTGATGGAACCATGTCTTTGCCGAATGAAGGAGGATGTTGTGCATCAATTGATTAACTTATTGCAACATTCAAAAATAGATCTAAGCATTCAACTCAGGCATTAATCATAATCGCAACATCATTCAACAGATATAACAGTAAAGCATTAATTGCAGCAAGGAAACATTGCATCATTCATATATTCATGTCGCAAGATGCATTTACCATAGATAAATAGAAAAGACATAGGGATTCTGCTAAAAAAATTTGTCACATCATATTAATCTCCGTAAAAACCCAGATACGACAAGATATTCAACTCGGTCTTCAGCTTCCTCAGGACATTCTCTTCTTAACTTCTCTCCAAAGACGACTTATCAACACTTACAAACCTACATCTACTTATAGGCTTGCGCCTTTACATTTGTGGTCCACTTAGGCAACCGCCTAACTACTTCTTAAAAAACTTTACAAAAACTAACCCAAAATCCCACATAATGCAGTCAAAATGACCCAAACTACATATGACAAGGTCCAAATGACCCAAATTACATATGCCGCAGTCCAAATGACCCAAAAACTACAAAAATATTTGTCTCCTTGTGCACTGCATTTTGCCTTCCACGGTACCTTTGGCCTTGTGCAGCATCCGCGATGCTATGATGCTGACTCATCAAACCGCCTACCAACAGGTCCCCAACACAATCTTGTGGCTCACCCTTGAGCCACATCAACTGGACATGATGTACTCACACTTGTCTACGGCTGGACTATGTTTCTGAACTGTTCTTGCTGTCTAGATCTCGCTATTGTATACGGCTCCCGCTACTATGATGATCACCGGATCGCTGTCATGTACTTCTCACCCTAAAATGGTCATCCTACGGCTTGCTATCATGTACCTCTCAAACTCATCCTCTAGTCTCTAAGAACTTGGTGCAGGATGAGGAGAAGTTTACGAACAACACCGGGGTGCAAAACAGGCCAACAACTCTGGCACATCTGTTTTGCATCGGTGAGCACGTACTACCGGGACTAGGGGGCTACCACCCCCATTGTCTTTGTGGCTGCAGGGACCACGAAGCTTCGAACTACCACCATATGCCTAGACATCTCAGATGAGACTTCGTCTCTGTGACACCCGAGTGTCCATGGCGCTTCCTGTTCTAGGCGCTCATGCACACTTGTTGTTCAGACCCTCAGTGCACCTGGTGTGCTCCCATGCGAAATAAAATGGATCATTTCCACAGCCTCCTTGGAATTCCTAACTTAGCTAGATGCCTGACCCTTTTGCAGCATAAATACCTATCAACTGATAAATACCTCTTTGCTCGGCTATCCTCTAGTTCCTATATTTATGCATCACCCACGTTCGGTCGTCTGCCTCACAAATCATTCGTAACTCTAGTCACGTAAGGAGCCACTCATGCCACCCTGCCGTTTCCTGCATGTGTAGACCAGACTGCTGGTGGACGGAGAGGCGACCATACTTCCATCAGCTTCCAGGCGTGCCAAAATGTGTGAACCATCACCCTTGATCCCACCAGCCATACTGCCATAGTGTGTTCCATATGCCAAACGTACCTTACACCGCTCCAATCTAGGTCATCGAACGATCATACCTGTCAACCGAAAAAGTCCCATTTTCTCATGATTCAAAATGATTGTTGATTTGACTTGGTCGCAACCCTGCCGCTGTCGTTACCCATCGCCTAAACCATGATACAGGTTCTGCAACCTGTGCATCCTATTCCTGTAAGTGCGCGATCCTGCCACCAAGCATCTTGTCAAGTTTTTTTTATTTTTTATTTTTTCCCGATGTGACTCAGGAATCACGTTGCTCTGAGCCCGTCCTATAGGGATTCAACCTACTACTGTTAACCAAATTTGGGAGCATCGCTCCATCCAAATGTTGCAGCTGTACTGCTCTGCCTGAAGTTATGTTATTGATGCGATATGGACCAAGCCAATGCATCTGCAATTTCCTGGGATGCTTCATAAACTTGCTATCGTACAACAGCACCAAGTCACCTTGATGAAACTGCGTGTTCTTGATATGGCGATCATGCCAATCCTTCTGTCGATCCTTCTCCACACTCTGGTGGAAACCTGCGATAAAGCAATCTTCCTCAAGCTGCACTAGCTGCGCCAAACGTTCTCCTAATGCTGCTGCATCATCCATACCTGTCGCGGCCACTATGTACAGACTCGTAACAATATATTCCATAGGCATAATCGCCTCTTGCATACACCAGTTTGAATGGTGTCTGTCCTGTCAGTCTTTTACAGGTGGTGCGATATGCCCACAAAATTTTTGGAATCTTCAAATCCCAGTCGTCACGATTCGCATTGCAAACCTTCGTCAACACGTGCTCCAAGATCTTGTTGAAAGCTTCTACTATCCCATTTTCCTGCGAATGATATGGCGTGCTCTTCTTATGCGGTATCTGTAGTTCTGTTGTCAATGCGTTGACGGTGCGATTGATAAAGTGGCTTCCCTGATCACTCATCAAGACCTTTGGGCAGCCAAACCGAGTGACAATGTTGTCGAACAAGAAGCGCGCTGCTGTTGCAACGATGCAATCTATGACTGGTGCAGCCTCTGCCCATCGTGTCAAATAGTATGTCATTGTGATGATGTATCTTGCACCAGTATGCTTCCCAGGTGGGTTGATAGGACCCACGAAATCCACTGCCCATTTATCAAATGGCTGTAGTGTCACTTGAGGTTTCAATGGAATCTCATCTCTCCGAGAGGGTTTCTTGGTTCATTGACAGACATCACAGGTCCGCGCATAATCTGTCGCATCTTTATGAAGCGTGGGCCACCAAAGCCCTACACGGAGCACCTTGCATGCAGTTGCCCGACTGCCATAGTGCCCACCAGCCACTCCTACATGTGCTTCCGACAAGATCTTCCCTTGCTCATGAGGCAGAACGCAGTGCCTCAAGATCTCGTCAGATCCCAGTTTGTACAACTGTCCTGCAATCAGTTGGAAATATGCAGTCTTGACCACCAGCTGCTTCTTCTGACTAGTGGTGAACCCCTCCGGTGTGGTTCCTGTTGCCAGGAATTGAATGATTTCCTCATAGTAGTCATCAGCTACCTCAACCTTAAACAGTTGCGCATTGGGTAACCTGTCTTCAATGTTGGTTGGTTCTTCTCCTGTTTCAATTTGCGACAGATGATCTGGCCCTACGTTCAAGCGTCCTGGCTTCACAATTACTTCGAAATCAAACTCTTGAAAAAGAAGTAGCCAGTAACATATCTTCCCCCCAAACACAGGCTTATTGACCATATATTTCAATGTAGAGTGGTCTGTGAACATCTTAAAGTGACTGCCTAATAAGTAATGCTTGAACTTCTGCAGTGCATATACCATCGCCATACCTTCCCACTTTGTAGTTATATAGTTTCTCTCTGCAGAAGACAACTTCCGACTTGCAAAACCAATGGGGTGATCTAGATCCCCTTCCCCTGGTTGCACGAGCACTACTCCTAGCGCGATCGATGAGGCATCGACGTGGACATGGAATTCCTTGCTTCAGTCTGGAAATACCATGATCGGCATTGAAGCCATCTTAGCCTTCAGCATTTTGAAACTACCTTGACATTCAAGACTCCACTGAAATACCGCATCTTTCTTCAACAACTTCTCCAGAGGGGTCGTGATCGCTGCATAACCCTGGATGAACTTGCGATAATACCCAGTATGTTCCAATGTCACTCTCAGTTGCTTGAAAGTAGTCGGTGGTATTAAGCTCCGAATGAGCGCAATCTTTGTTGGGTCGACCAACAATCCTTGCTTGCACACAATGTGACCCAGTAATATCCCAAAGAGTGCACAGAAGATGCACTTTTTCAAGTTCAGCGATATATGATGCTGTCAACAGCGCTCCAACATTAGTCGTAGATTTTCCAGATGATCGCTGATCAATCCATAGATTGTCCAGTCATCCATGTACACCTGCAAAAACTTCTGAATGAAATCCTGAAAAGTAGCAACAACGACCCGAGAGAATATCGTCAGTGCATTCTTCAGTCCAAACGGCATCACCATGTACTGAAAACAGCCCCATTCTGTCACAAATGTTGTCTTGTGGCGGTCTTCTTTCGCGATTCTGATATGATGATAGCATTCGTGAACCCATCCGTGAAAGAATACATCTCTTAACCACCCACGCCCTTCAGGACCTCATCACTGAACGGGGTCGAAAATCGATCATCCAGACATGTGTCATTCAGCTTCCGCAAGTCGACACAAATGCGCACTTCACCTATCTTCTTGTCCTGCACCACCATCGGGCTAATCCAGTTGGATTCCTCAACTGGTTCAATAATGCCAACATCTAACATGCGGTCAAGTTCTACTTTGACCCTCTCCTTATGGCATGGATTTAGTCGATATAGTTGCTGTCTTATCGGTTTTGCATCTAGTTTCAATGGGATCTTCATCTCCCTCGAATCCCCCAAGATTCCCTTCATCTCAGAAAACTTCGTATGGAATAAGTCTTGGAATTCGTGCGACACGTCGGTGACCTTCCCCATCATATCATCGTCCCAATAGTCCCCGACATTTGCAAACTTTGGACATTCCTCTATCCCATTGTTGACCTTCCGAAGCTTCAGCGGCTGACTGATCGGATCAGTTGGTGCATCAGGTGCTACAACATCGCGACTTCCTTTGGATTTCAGAATATTGACATTCCGCGGATCATCACCATCCTCTGGCCCACCAGTGATATTATAACATTTCATCATTGACTGCATCTTGCAGTGTGTATGCGGATCCGTAGGATATGCCACTGGAACAACCTTCAGAACCATGTCGCGGATGAGCTGCAAAGCATTATGGACATTCGGGTTGGCATCCGCGAAGCTGAAGGTATGAGTAAACCAAACTGTCAGCTCCAGCCAAGTGGTAATCTCTCCTCGCAATTTGGCTATAGTATACCATGATCGCGGCATCTTGTCCAAAGTATGGACAAAGGCATGGACCCACTCATCCCTTGGTCGCGATGCCCACAACATTTGACATTCCATCAAATGATTTCCAAGGTCATTTCGTCCATCGTACTTCCCTGTGTGGTAAACTTCGGTGTCGCCAAAGCGAACCATCATCAGTCATCGACACTACGACCACCCATCAATCGAATTCTTATGTGTTTCCCACCAATGTGCTGGAGCAGCCTTCAGCACTGCCTCCAATGCCAGCAATCGTTGTGGTTTTGAGACCTTTTCCTCGAACGCTGCGAGAAAATCAGACAAGCCATGAATCCCTTCATATACTGGTAGTGCAACGGTTTCAGTCGTGACACGATGTAATGACTGCGTGACTAACCCACACTTGCGGAGTGACACCTCATGCAAGCGATTATGCCAATTCTCTAAAGCGTCGTCAAAGTCGGAGGACATAGAGATAAAGCTGCGCCACCCAAGCTCACCGTCGGCGGTCGAATGAATATAATCTACCGAGATATTGTATGCATGGTCCCATCCACTAGGAACTTCATCCTTTACAGGTTAAATATACCTGCATCCCTCAGCCGGATCCAACGGAGCTATGACTCTGAGGTCGCGGTTTTTGAAATTCATCATCCGCTTCTTAAAGTTGATTATTGCTCTAGTGTCATTAGCCCATCCAATCCCCAACAGAGCGGGATAGGAGCTTCTGCCTTCAACAACCTCAATGACATCAAAATCCGCATATGTCTTCATTCCCTCAATGTCCATGACAAGGCGTGGAACTCTCCCAATCGGTGTCGCCTTGGCTTGATTATCCAGTCTCAGTTGTATAGGGGACCAGCTGAATGTTGGGCTCCCCATTTTCTGCCAGGCCTGCGTGGTGAGGATTTTGACATCCGAGCCAAGATCCAAAATAACTGAATCAACCTCGTAATCCTTGATTTGGACATTCATTCGCATTTCTTTGCCCGTCTTCTTCCACTGCAAGAAGTTCACCGCAGATTCCTTCCGTCCCGGAGTCAGTCGTCGCAACAGATTTTTGATCTCTGCTAGAGCATTGGGGTCTCTTTCCAGCAATAAACAACTTTCCAAGAAGTGTTGTAGTGTGCTATACTGACGTGACGGGCCTGCTTCCAACATTGAATAAAAAATAGGAGGCATATCACAAATAACTGCCTTACCAGGATTTTTTCCCATCGTATGTTGTGCTTGAAAGAATGTATCACGTTCGACATCGATATCGAACTGTACTGTCTTCTTCCCAGCTAACCGGATCAGAGGATGCGAACCATCTTTGCTTGTCTTCACACCTCCTCGAGTAATAACTACGACAGCAGCATATTGTATCCTCAGCTCCATAGAAATTGCCGCGATAGTTGCACCCTAAGTTTGATTCAGTGGCGGAATCCTAGGTTGGTTCACATTCTGGCCAGCATTCTGATTCGGCCGCTGATTCTGGTTCTGCGGAAGTTGCTGCACTTGATTCTGTACGGGTTGCTGCACCTGATTCTGGTTCTGCAATTGCTGAACATTTCCCTCTTTCCATCACGCAATCAATTGCGAACAGTTTTCCATAGTGTGATCAATAACAAAACAAAACGTACATTGCATCTGCAATTGTGGGAAATCTCGTTGGTAATGTCCCCACATGCCACAATTATAACACTGGACAGGTCCTCGTCCTTGTCCTCCTGCACAACCAAAACCTCTGTCGCGTCCTCCCTGGAACCCCCCTTGCTACTGGTATTGCGGTTGATTGAACTATTGCTGCATGGGATTCGGTTGTAGTTGCGCACACTTCCCAGGTTGCAAGTACTGTGGCTACTGAACGAATTGTGGATGTTGTGGAGTCATTTGCATCGGAGCATATTGCTGCATAAACTGCTGTGGTTGTTGCTGCGGTACAAACTGCACATGCGGTTGAGGTAGCAGTTGGGCTACTTGTGGCTGTGGTTGTGGTTGTGGTTGTTGTACGGCACGCTGTTCATCCTTCACATATAATGCATCGTACGTTCGCTCATGAAGTAACCCATACGCTCGGTAGTCCTTGTCTTCATGTCCCACAGACTTGCAAAAGGTACAATACATATTCATCGGTTTTGTGACCATCTTCTGCATGTATTGACACCTTCATGGAGGTGCCCATATACCTGACAGATGCGACACCACGGCATATTGTTGCCGCTCAATGGATTTGGTGCTCCTGAAACCAAATAATTGCGGAAGTCTGGGGAATTATCCTTAGTATTCTCCTCTCTGCGACATCGCATACACCATACTTCTTCATGTTTTTCCTTACCCTTCTTAAGGTCTTGCAGCTATATTGTCAAGTTAGCTAACTGTGTTTGAATCTGAGACATACCCGTGGCGTTCTCACCAAGTGGTGAAGCTTCCAACCGCATTGCAATCTCTAGAGCTTCACTTGGTGTTGTAATGTTTTGTTGCATCAATGGTAGTCGAATGTGAGGAAGCAATGCCGCGATGAACCATTCTTTATGCTGGACATTGCTCATGTCGAAGCTAACCCTTTCCATCAATGTTTTGAATCGCTGGTCAAAATCCCACACAGTTTCATTGGGGTACTGCTTAATTTCTTTGAGATTTGTAATATACTGCACTTTAGATTTGGGTTTCTTGAACTCTGCAATCAATCCAGCTCGAACTTCATCTAGCGTCTTTTCTGGAGAGCCTACAGGAACCAGCACAAAATTCATGAACCAGTCTAATGCACGACCCTGAAGGGTTGTCGCCAATTGTCCTTTCTTGGCATTATCATCAGTAATTTGCTTTGCAGTCCATACTGCTTCACATAAAAACCAGTATTTCTCAAGGTTATCTATTCCATTTCCGTGCAGCAGTGGTAACTTTGCATCTTCGCCCACCATCCTGGGCTTCCTTCCTACAGTCGTTGAGCTACTACCAATTAAATTCTGTTGACTTGATGAAAACAGTGGTGTCAAAGTTGTATTTATTGTATTTATTACTGGTTGAGAGATAGTGAGTGGAGGTGTGGGTACGTTGTTGCTGGGGTTTGGTCCTGCCTCTATCCTAGGCATAGTCTGGTCGTCCCTGTCAGCACTGTGAGGTCGCTTTATCCCGTGTGGTCTTCCTTCGTGGCCTTGGGTTTCGATCGCAGTAAGACCTTCTCCTGTCCTCTACCTCTTTTCCTGTCAAAACCTTGCTCCTCCCCTTGTAAGACCACTCTCTTCCTCGGCTTCCTTCACAGTCTTATGATCTCCCGCAACCATCTACTACTTATCATTCCATGTACTACCCCCTAGCCGTCACGGTATCCACGGCCTCCGCCCACCAGGGTTCTTATTGGTCTAGGTGCATCTTCACTATGCCCTTTTCGCAAATGAGCATTTTAATGGACAATTGTATTGACAACAGAAATCTACCCCTTGGCTCGTTGAAGAATTCCCTTTCTACCTCACTATAAGGCTTTATTATATCAACCACGAACTCAGTGATGTAGCCTTCCAGTATACTATCGACCCAAACCTCAACAGCCCACGATGCTTTGTTGTTGACTTCTTGCAACTCCTGGATCAGTTCTGGGGTCCAGGCTGTCGGCTCACCACCTTGGAAGTTCCTCTTCTGGAAGGTCAATTTTGCTAATCAATCATACAGGATGATTGGGAACTCGCAGAAAAAATATTCGTGCGAACCTTCGTGAATGTACTTTGACAACCACCAATCTGTCAACAACCCAGGGTTCTTATTTTATTTTTCAGCGAACTCTCACAACTTTAGGTCGAACCAATCTTGGATCTTCGGTCTTATCAGATGCCACAACATATCCTCCTTTCACTTCGCACTATGGTCCCAGCAATGGAACCATTTGTTGACACAAACCCAATCGACAGGGGTTCCACATGCTGTCGACACCCAAGCTACTACGATCTCCCTGAGCACTGACCTAGACAGGTTTAACCCTGTCCAGCAACACCTATGGAGCAGATGAGGTCTCACCCGAGATGTTCAAGGGAGAGTTGATGGAACCATGTTTCCACCGAATGAAGGAGGATGTTGTGCATCAATTAATTAACTTATTGCAACATTCAGAAATATATCTAAGCATTCAACTCAGGCATTAATCATAATCGCAACATCATTCAACAGATATAACAGTAAAGCATTAATTGTAGCAAGGAAACATCACATCATTCATATATTCATGTCGCAAGATGCATTTACCATAGACAAACAGAAAAGACACATGGATTCTGCTCAAAAACTCGGTTACATCATATTAATCTCTGTAAAAACCAGATACAACAAGATATTCAATTCAGTCTTCAGCTTCCTCGGGACGTTCTCTTCTTAAGTTCTCACCAAAGATGACTTATCAACACTTACAAACCTACATCTACTTATAGGCTTGCGCCTTTACATTTGTGGTTCACTTAGGCAACCGCCTAACTACTTCTTAACAAACTTTACAAAAACTAACCCACAATCCCACATAATGCAGTCAAAATGACCCAAACTACATATGACGTAGTCCAAATGACCCAAATTACATATGCCGCAGTCCAAATGACCCAAAAACTACAAAAATACTTGTCGCCTTGCGCGCTGCTTTCCACCTTCCGCGGTACCTTTGGCCTTGCGTAACATCCACGATGCTGTGATGCTAACTCATCAAACCGCCTTCCAACATGACATCTTAATTTTTTAAACTGGATTCCATCTAAATCCAGAAATTGCTGTCAATAAGGGAGAAATAGTAAAACGTTTAATATATGCGTTCAAAATATGTTAGATAGCTTTTTTGAAGCAACTGTGTTGTAAAGGTTCAGTCAAATTTGAAAGTAAGATACAAAAATACAGACCCTAACCCTAAGCTTATAGCTTGATCAAGAGAAAATCGATGCATAAAAAGTAACCTTAGTATGTACAACAGAAAATGCATATATATACAGAGATTTTAATAAGTATGTAAACTACAATGATAGCACTCGATCGCTTTTATTTTCATCAAAAGCATGATATATATGCAGAGAGTTAGATGTGTAATAATTACTTACATAGGCAGATCCAAAACAGGGTTCACAACTCCTTCTGCGCACCGGTGGAATCCTTCCCCAAAATGGCTTGGTGGTTGGACTAACTTCAAAAAACCTTGCGCGCAGTCGCAGTCGAGCTTGGTGGCTGGACTAACTTCAAAAAACCTTGCATGCAGTCGCAGTCGGGCTTGGTGGCTGGATTAACTTCAAAAACCCTGGTATTGCGGGTTATGAGTGCTACATATAATAAAAGAAGAGAGAGCCTTATGGAGCCTCTGCCAACCATCCACTTGACGCGTTCAACCGCCAACCATCCACTCGGCACAATCAACTGCCAACCATCCACTCCGCCCATTCAACTGCTTCCACCACACAGCATACCTCCATAACCAATCAACTCCACCACCTGACTGACGAGGTAACAACTACCAAACAAATCAGAACAAATACCCTTAACGAATATTTAGCTCCATAACGAGTACTACGACCATAGAAGCAATCTATTCCCATGGGGGGTTCACTCAACGAACTTGTTACATAGCACGACCGTTCATAGGATATTAAAGAATATCCCTAATTTCACTAAATATTGGAAAACTCCTCCTAAAATTGTATTGTTGAACCCCCCTCCTAATATACTTTTCCAATTAAGAAAACCCCAACTTTCACCAAATATTGCACGTATCTATTTTTATCAAACCATTTTTAATATCCCCTTTATATCATATTATCAAGTTGTAACAAAAAGGAGCCCTTACGCATCTTAGTATAAGCAAACAAAATAATGGGGAGGCCTCCTCTGAAGCAAAAACAAAATCTTATACATCTGAAACAGTGGATGGATGAGCAAGGAATGAAAAGCTCGTGCGATATTTCAAATTGGAATGAGAGTAATGATAAATGGATAGGCTAGAAAGTTCTTAACACTCATTAAAAATTGATGCCTCTTTTGAATGAGCTACACATAGCCTTGGACGGTTGTGCTCCTAGTAACAAAAGAGAGGATTCAAGGGGCTGCAGTAAGCAAGGGTACTCCGTAAAACAAGGATACAATTCAGAACTACAAAATCTTCCTCTTCCTCGGAATTCCAGGATGTGGAAGTATGTGTGTAATCCAAATGGCATTTCCAAAGTTAATATAATCAATTCCATATTCTAGTGCATGAAAAACTATTAACTACTAATATTTATAGCGGAGAGGACTTTCGAGCCCTTCTAGAATATCGAACACAAAGGAAATTTTCAAATAAAACCTCTTCTTAAAAGAGTTTGGAATATTCTCCCCAAGTATCTTTGCTTGAATGTGTGGTTATCTAGGAATGACACTATTTTTCAAGAGCAGTGTGACAACCCTCGAAGAATAGCCATAAAAGCTCGCAGGTTATTAAAAGATTACCTTCAAACTAAGAAGGCTTTAAATCAGAATATGCAGCAGTTAGATAAAAATGAAAGGGACTAGTTAAGGGATATGTTGGAACCACCCTCTTTGCAAAAAAAAGTCATCATCTCTCAAGTAGACAAGAAATGGAAATTGAAGCTATTCAATGATGAGTTCCAAAATGGGAAAATTATGTAAATAAAAAGCATCATGTTCTTTGATGGAGCCTCAAAGGGATACCCAGGGGCTATAGGTGCAAGAGGGGTACTTTTGGATCCCAGTGGGAAATAAGAACTACACTACAAATGAGAACTGGGAAAAAACACAAACAATAAAGCAGAAGCTACTGCTCTTTATCAAGGCCTCTTACAAGGCCTCTTACAAGCTTGTCTTCTAGTATTAGAATGCCTCGAAGTGTTTGGAGACTCATAAATTATAATCAATTTGGTTCATGGTGTCACCTCTCTCAAATACATCACTCTCACTAGATGGATTGACAGAATAAATTATGAGATCAAGAACCTCAACACCCTCAATTTCTTCCATGTTCTTCATCATCAAAACCAGAAAGGTGATGAGAGGGAAAACAATGCCACTCGAAGTAATGAAGGGTATCTCAAAATAAATGAGACCTTCTCATTAAGCCATATACCGTGATCCTTCTTTGAATAAAACATCCAACAATCAAATTGACATGTACAAATGGATAAGAGGCAGAGCACAATATATTTAGCATAAGTAGGAGTCCTGAAGCCTAAATTCTTGATATGAAGGTAATAATGTTAGTCCATATTATTCACCACACCTTTGGGAATCATTCAGAGTTAAATGTAAAGGTAAGCTCCATCACTTCATGGCACATTAAACACAAGTTGGAACGAGGATTAATAAAGTGTAATATTAATAAATAATTATAATTATGATGTTGTCAATTTTCGGTAGCTCGTTTGGTTAAGGTGTGGGTCTCATCATGGTTTCTTAAGCCAAAGGCCAAATTAGAGAAATTCTAGCAAACAAATAACTATAATGTTAAAACCATCAATTTTATTTTATAATAAACATTTATTAATTATAATTAACATATATTAATTTTAAAATTGTTTTATTTAATTTTATTGTTTATAATTAAAAATTTTGTTTATATTTAACAGATTTTATTTAATTTTATATTATTGTGGAATTCAATGTTGCATTCGAATTTAAAACTTTAATTGAGTTTTAGATAATTTTGATATATTTAAAATTAAACAAAATTCCTTATCAAATTTTAAACAAACGAAATAAATTCAAATTTAAACAAAATAATACAATTAAGATCTTAATATTATACAAAATCCTATAAGCATAGTAATATTATAAATGAAATTTGAATCATTAAAAAAACTGTGCTCATCCCTAAAATTTAATACATACTATTATGACGAAAAAAATTATTTTTTCTCCAAAACTAACTTATTCAAACTTCAAACAAAGTATTATGCTGAAAATGAAAAAGCCTCTGATGTAGGGAAGGATAGCAATGAACTCGATGAGAACGTAGGAAGGATAACAATTAGACTCAGAAATTGGAGCATAGACGTAGTTCTACTTTTTTCGATTTCTCTCTCTGTCTCTATTAAATTCACATTTTAATTTCCATTTACAAGCCTAATACGAGATATTTGAAGTCTGAACTATCGATTCAATGACAATATCGTGGGTATCCTTAATTTTATGGCTATTTTATGGCAATCCCATGCCTGCAAGAGGCATATGGTTGGATGGCAGAGCGATCACCCAATGCGTACAACTCATGGAAATGCCAATGATCCTCCTAGGCCTTATCCTGCTGCTAATGATCCTCCTGGGCCATTATGTTTACAAACCTCTAAATAAATAGTAGAAAAATGCTGTGTATCCCAATCTATTTTCATATGTAAAAGAAATTCCAACTCCTACAGGGCACAATATTTCAGACAAATTTCCCCAATTTCCATTATATACCTGAAAACTTCTCCGCGGGGGCACTTAGCATTTCCAACGAACTATTTTTAGCCGGCAAGAACGAACTATTTTTAGCCGGCAAGAAGTAGCTCTCCCTCTATAAAGAATAGTTGGAAGTGAATTCGGGTTTATATCCGCCCCCTATAAGGTATGGTATCATTTCCAACGGATCGAGAAATATATCTAGACTATCACAGGGTTTATTTGGAAGATATATTGACCCACTTTTTTTATTGGGTTGTAAAGGTATCTGTCCCTTTTAGGAGAGGTATAGGAAAAATGGGATCTTAGCCTTGTAGCCTTTAAGGAACTGGGTTTCTCCTTTGAGGAACTGGGAAACCGGGACCTCCTGATCTGGCAATATCTCGACTTCCTAAACTCTCTTTGTGTGCTCTTCTCATATCTAGATTGTGGGAAAAGGAACTTTTAAACTACGAACTTAACTACATGTGTTCTCCAAATAGTATCTTCCCGCATACAACACTATTATTCGATGGAACAGATAACCAGATTAAATATGGGTAAATGCTAACCATTTCAGATAGTCAGAAAGGAAAGTATTGGTTGCAAAATATTGGCTAACTAGAAGACATGCTTCTTTTACAATAATTTCTCATATATTTATTATACAAGTCAAGGATAAAGAACAATAATAACTGTTGAAAGAAATGTAGGGCTTAAATAAAATCCAAAACAATAGCCTATTTTTTTACAAGTGGTTTTAACAAAGGTCTAAAACCGAAAACAAGAAAGGAAACCTAAAGACCCTATTATACATTATATAAATCCTAGTGGAACTATATAACAACCCTACAACTGAATTTTTAAGAGCAGACTACAATTTTTCATATAGAACACAGAGAAAAAAAGAATTCACTTACCCGGGAAGTTGATCCTTTTGTATGTGGAGAACCCAAGAGTGCCCAAGTTGAATCTGCGTTTTCAATAAACAGTGAAGATGTTAACACTGTCATATCCAAATATTATCATGGACACAAATTATTTACAAAAAAAAGATTAGGTTTTATATTATGAATTAAGAAGTATTTGCGTTGGATTCAAGTTGACCTGCCAATACAACCCGTGAATATGACTGGACGCGAGTTGTGTTGTATCTACAAAGGCTGCCGAAGGGAGATATGGATATGGAAGGATATGACCATGGTTGGCTTCAAACTCCAGCCAAACCTATGTAACAAATAAATACAAATGAGTTAGCTTGACGAGGTATCATGTGAACCATACATGAATAATATATCTGGAGACGAAAAACTTATTGCAAAACTATTACCTACGAGAGAGTGTTCTTTTCTGTATTTTGCAAGTTAAAATCATCAGTTCACGAATAATTTCGTAAATTAAAACCATGAACCTCCGTCCTCCTCCATCCTAAAGTCCATGCAGAGGAAACCAAACAACTACTGAGCATTCACTTACAGGTCTGCAAAACACCATTACAATAATGCAGAGGTCGCGGGTTGCAAACTCCAAGCAAACTTGCTAACCCTAATTTTTAGCAGCATGTCGGCCTCACACTCTAACTCCAAAACGTGAAAGTGAAGACTGAGAAACCCTCCAGCATTACTTACAACGAGAATTTAGGGTTTATCATTCAACAACCCAGATCTATTGTGATTGACGAGCGAGAAGGTGACAGCTTGATGCTTTGAGAATCGGGCAACCATAACATAAATACCTCATTTATTGTAACAGCTACGACAATGCCAACGCTGCATGCCAAGGAGTCAATCCCATGTACAGTTCGGAGGAGAGTTGCTTGTTCACTACGCATAGTTCGATTTCGTGAGTCACATTTTAACCAGGCTTCATGTGATTTGACAACATGGATAGACAACATTACACTCCACTAAAGAGTTGGTTCAGAACCATTAATGTTTGGACGAGACACCATCAACCTGTTAGATCGATGCGGCAGCGACATTAATAACCGTCACTTCCTTACCAGTGTCGTATTTAATGCTTGGTGTAATGTCGTTCATTATCAATACATAGAGTAAGGTCATGATTTCATTGTATATCGCTTCATCGCTATGGTATTAACCATCGAATGCATGATTACATAAATCAAAAGTTTGTATTGGTAATAATCGCATGCATATAAGATTTAGATAGTTAGAACTTAGGTTAGAAAATAGTATCGGTACATTGTAATATTATTATTACAATAAACCATATAAAAGTTGTTTATTATAATAATGCACCAATATCACATTAGAATGGTTCACCCTATAGTTAAAAAGGGTCCACACTTATGTATTATGTTCTTAAATAAAATATGATTTTGACTTTATAAATATCAAGACTATATCCATATATATATAAATTATAAATGGAGAAAGTAGAAGCTACCATAGTTATCTTAAATAAAATACCAAGCATTGAAATAGTAAGTGAAACTTGATGTTATAATAAAGGAATAAAGTTCAAATTGAATTTGTCCATTAATCATTTCACCTGGTAGTAAAAGGTTTCATGAATTGGAAAATATTGGTAGAATCATATTAGCAATTCATTCTTCAAATCTAGTAATTAATCTTAATATTTTTAAGCATAGATATTTCTACCAAGATAATGTACTTTTGAACCCTGTTTAAATATTATTGACTTTTGCAACTTGTATTTTTTTTCGAAATAATACATTTAGAACTTGGATAGAATTCCATACTTGAAACAAGGAGGTACTTATAATTTCTTTAACCAAATAAGACGACTAATTGGAAAATATAAATACTCTTAAAAATTGTTTTGTCATTGTTATCCTTACCTGCGAATATTCGCAAGAAGGACAGGTACAAATGCTTTAGCTAATTAGCTAAGTAAGTCTCGGGACACCTCGCAGGAACCCTTTCATCACCATCCCGAAATTAAAACTATCAGTACCTTGTCAAGGAGAACTCCGTCTTATATTGTTTTGAAATTTCAGTTATTACAACTACAAACAAATTAGTGTCGTAATCATTTTTATGGAGGTAAGACACATCACTGTCTTAAAGCATCATTAGTTAAAAGGACATAGTAGTTAAATTGTTATATACATTAATGACTTTATTATTTAATACTGCCTTAACAAGCATTTATTACTTCTGCAATCACAATTTTAAAATTTAATGCTGGTATAATTTTTTTTAAAAATTTTATGAAATTATCGGGATGTTACATTGCTCAAGGACAATAATCCAAAGAGACTTCCATCGATATTATCATTGTTACACTATTATCAAATTTATTCAAAACTTAGGATCATAAGCAATATCAAATAAAAATGGAAGGTCCTTAAGTCTTAGGTGGGTATGAATTGAGCCCGTGATTTGGACGTATGAATCCATCCCACGATTTGGAGGTTATTCCTCAACACTCCCAAATAAAATAACCCCCAATATTTATATTACTATGTCAAATAAAAAAGACTCCTTGACCCCTTAATACGAGGAAATATATTTTTGAGGTTTTTAAGAGTATTCAACCCCCCAATATGAATGGACATGATATGATATTGCCTCACTAGTGAACCCCCCATGTCTATTCCGCACACTTGTAAACTTCTGCTAGATCTTGATGATCCACTCGATGAAGTCCCATCCCCCAAAATATAAGATATAAACGCCTATCGGCGTAATTAGTTGTTATGTGTTAATTATTAGTGATTAGTGGGTTAGTGAATCAATGTACTATGGTTAGAGGATGTTAAGGAATAATTTTGTTGGTGGGTTTATTTTTAGGAGTTAGTGATGTAGGAGCACTTATCAATGTTGGATTGACAACATCAAATGAGGCTACCATGAGAATCATAAAATGACATGAGGATATCTGAAAATTGTATAGAAGTTTAAATTAAGAATTATATGATTAAAGGAATGGGTGAAAACATAAACATGAGTAACACTTTTGGAGTGAGGTTATACAAAAAGTAAACAAAACACTAGACCGTTGAGAGTTTTTGGGCAGAGAGGCCTGGATGAGATGTGTCTGTCACATGTCGGCTCTAAATTTAAATTCGTTAAATTATAAAATGCATTTATATAAATATACATTAAATTTAAATTTAAATTTCCATTCATGCATCCTCACGATTTAAATAATTTTTTCATAAATAGTTACAAGAAGAACTATTTTACTTCATAATCAATGAATACACACAATTTTTGCCAATAATTGGGTAAATTGAAAGCATTTACTTCACACTTAATTAATTAATGCAACTTTTGTGTATTTGTAGGATTTATATGTTATAATTTATAGCATGAAATAATTGGCACTTGAACGATAAAATTTGGCTAAATAACTATGTTACTTCATTACTAATGAATGAATGCAATTTTTCCCTATTTGTAGGATTGATGTGTTATACTTTAGAAAATGTAATAGTTGGCCTTTGACCATTAAATTTGGGTAAATAACTATTTTACTTCATAATTAATTAATTAATGCAACTTTGGCCTATTTGTAAGATATCCAAATTGGAATATTTGGTGCTTGAATGATTATAACCTAAAATATAGTAGATTAAATGTATTTTTAAGTTGATAATATAACAATGAGTTAGATATTAGTTTTGTAATAATTGCATATTAATAAACTAGCATAGATCCATCTTAACGCTCTATCAAACCCTGTTAAGATGGATCTATGGTGGTATAAATTTTCATTTGAGAACCAATTGATCAAAATATTTTCTCAAATATTTGATAATCAAAACAATAAATTCTACAAGTTTTACAAACAAAAACTTCAACAAGGGTGAACCCCCATAATTTTTATGATGATATCACAATTTTTTTTATTTTTTTTAAGAATATTTTTTATAATAATTTTGTCTTAAAATTTATTTCTTAATATTTTCATTGTTCTCAAAATCACTTGAAATGAAAATTCAACATTTTCATAATTGAAATACCCAAAATCATTGAAAAAATCAAGTGCACTCACTCCCACTATCCTCTTCAAAAATGGTATTTTAGTTTTCTTGGTAATGATCACAACAAAATGAAAATTAGTGCTATCTATGTAGATTATGAGCATATTTTTTTTACATAAATTGAATAGTCATTACCTAAAATTTCCATCGCATTTATCCCTATTAGGATAAAATTAATAAACATCACATTTATCCCTATTAGGATATTTAGATACTTAGAAGTTAGTTAAGGCCAACTTGGTATAATGTGTCTTTAGGTAAAGTGTGTTTCTTTAGTATGCATTTATATTTATGTAATCCATCGGTCACAATATGTTCTAGACATAGAGTAATCCAATGGTTCATCTTCACCATGATTTTAATGGCTATTGATTCATGGCTTAAAAAGCATGAATCAAAAGCATGGATGACCATTTGCTCAACTGTGAGAAACTCATATGTAACATTCTTTTTCCTTTTCATATTGCCTCAAGTAGCTATTTAGTTGGGGCCATCGACGGTTTCCCTCTTTGAAGGTTTTAACCATGTAAAAACTTAGTATGTTGATATGTGATCTATTTGTGTGAGTAGTTTCTCAAGGTGTTCGATCTTTTGAAAATTTCTTGTGTTAGTCAAACGTAGCTCTTATGAAAGATTCGCTTTCGTTGCTAATCGAGATCTTGAATCAGTTTTGTTGTATGCATCAAAGGATTTCTGGTTTCTGATATTTATGTGCATTTATGGACTAAGAGAGGTGTTCCATTGCGTCTGGAGAACTTCTTTCAATTGGAAATTATTTTTGGTTCATTGAAAAAGATTCCCATTTTCCTGAGATAAGTCCATTTTACCATATCCAGAGGTACACTGTTTAGAGTTACGTGTTTTTTTTCTCATGTTCTTTCATATTTTAGCTTGGTTTTCTATTTTACTCCCAATTGCTACCCTTTTGATATGTGTATGCTCTTTGTCATGCACTCTATGCAAACTCAACAAATCATAAACAAATTGGAAATGGTCTTTTTAACTATGTATGCTCTTTGTCGTGCACCTTGTGTGAACTCAACAAACTAGAAACACTTAGAAAATTTGCATTTTCTGCATAAGCTAACCAAGGACTAACTCCAAATTTGAGAAATTTCGGTTTCATAATTTTGTTTTTGTTTTTGTGTGGTTGTGTAAAGTGTCTTAGGGGCCAAAAATCAAGGTTTTTGGGTAGACACACTCTCGAACAACAACAACCCCAATATTCTCCATAATATTACTAAATATTTTGCTTAGTTCACTTGGTTGAAAGTTACTTTAAAAAGCAAGAGGCATTGGGTTCAAATCCTTCTTTTTGTTACTTTTTATAAAAATTCGTGTAATTTTAATTTATAAAGTAACTACATTGTAAAAGTGCTTCTCACTTGTTTTACAAAAGTGGATATCTTATTTTATAGCAATTTATTTGTAAAAGTAAGCTTATAGGAAAAGTTAGTAAGGGGTACTGGAGATATTATACACCCACCTAGTATTTATTTTCCTATGTTTATTTAGTTTAGGTTGAGAGGCCCTTGGTTTGAGATATTCTCCCATAGACAAAGGTACCGCATCCTCTTCAACCATTACTCAGTTGCATTTAGTTAGAATAGTGGTGTCCAGTCTTGCATGGAAACTTTGGCATCAACACCAAGTGTTGCATGCAACATTGGAATTATCACCAGAAAGGTGCATTTCCTCCTCCATAAAGCTAGAGATGCCCTACACTTGTGTATGCATGAGATTCTGTCAACTTCACTTTATGTTTATCTAGTTAATTATCGACTACATGACTAATTAACTAGGACTAGGTGGCAGTTCACTCTAGTGATTGTTGGTATGTCTCCACACCTCTCTAGAAGACCTATGGAGGAGCATTAGTTCATCCATGCATATTATTTCATGTGTATTACTACCATTATTTCATTGAATCGATACAATTCTTTCATTTGTTTCTCTAATTATTCTCCCAACTTTGCAAGTTTGTTGTTCATTGTTGCTAAATAAATTCTTTGTGCAAGTTTCACTACAATTTCACATAGTACTAGAGACCATAGGTGCTAGGAAGAAGGCACACAAACTATCTATTCCAGGTACATAAGATTGAAGCAATCACAAAGAATGGATTCTACTCCATCAACCATTGTTACTCCATACAACTATTTTGATTGGAAACCAAAGACTCAACTTCAACTCAAAAGTAGAGGCTTATATCGAATAACAATGACAATAGAAATGGAGCCCACATCCACCATTGAGAAAGAAAATTATTTCAACTGCACAGACAAAGATTTTGGTCTTCTTTGCTTATCCATCTCTTCGGAATTATTGTTACATGTTGAATCATCCACCAGTCCAAACAATATTTGGACTACTCTAGAGACTCTGTTCAGAAAACATGTTGAAATGTGTGACCATATTCTCAAGATTGAGTTAAACTCATTAGATCCAAGCAATTTCGAGAACATCCAAGAATTTTTCACATGGTTTAAAGATTGTTGCTCCAACTCAAAACATGCGGGGATCGAAAAATCATTTAATTATTGATACCTTATCAAATTTGAGTCCAGATTGTGTCATCTTTGTCTCCACATTTCACATAGTAGGGATCACAACCGGTACAACTTGGAAAATTCCCTCATTGGACGCATTCATTGAGTCCCCGATTCATGAGTAAGATAAGCTCGTCAAGATAGGAGAACTAAAAAATTCCAAATCCCATGCACTTTCTGGAAAGAGTAAATCCAAATTCAAGCAAAGAAAGATCTCATTCCAAGAAAGGGAGGCAACTCCAAACCCTTTTATGAATCCTCGAGCTCGAAAGTAGGAAAGGAAAGAAAGGGAAATCAAAGTGTGGTTATTTCAATCAAGGTTATCATCTTGAATCCTCTTACATTTTTAAAAGCATTGTCCTCATGGTGCAAACCATTAACCTAATGATAAAAAGCATTAGGTTATCATTTCATCGTTCAATGTATTGTGCATTTTTCTGTGGACTTTTTGGCTCAAGTTCACTAGTGGAACAATAATGGAAGATCTGGATAGTGTTTATCTTTAGGAAGGCGCCTTGGCAATTTGGTCTCTTCAGTAATGTTGTAGATTTTGCCCATATTTTAGGGATGGGTTAATCTTTCATCAGAAAGACTCTGTGATCTTCAGATGGGCACTGGACTAATTACGTATCACGAATATATAACAACTGTATCTATAATATATATATATATATATAAGAGACCTTTCAGTTCAAATCTGTATACATAAAGCACTTCCTTTTCTCTGTATACATATATAAATATAAATATAATATAATATAATATAAAAGCATTTCCTTTTCTCTGTATACATAAAGCACTTCTTTCTTTTTTACTCCTTCTTTTTATAATATAAATAGTTTGGCATATTCCAATCCTTCTTTTTATAATATAAATAGTTTGGCATATTGCAAAGTAGGTATAAATTTGTTTTATGTCTGAAAAAGAAAGTTTCTAAATTTATATCCTTCGTCAATTGGGCAAATAAAAAACGTATGGCAAATATCTAATCATAGCAATTACTTTCTATTTTTAAATAAAAAATAAGTCCAGACTATTTATGCAACAACTTTTACACACTATTTTATGCAGCAACTTTTAAATAGAACAGAAATTTATATTTTTATCACTTCTAAAATAAGCAAATATTAACTGATTTTCGAAAACAATTAAAAGCGGCGTGTTATCTAAATCTTAGAGTAAGTATGGAAGGTAGGTTCGAGATTTTATATTGAAAAGAAGGGAGATACCACTGGCTAGGGATTAGTTTTATTAATTGAGAGCTTTGTTTAGAATACCCATGATTTTTATGATGATATCCCAATTTTTTAATGATGATACCCATCATTTTTATGATGATATCACAATTTGTTTTTTTGAATTTGTTTTTTTTAATAATTTTGTCTTACACTATATCTTTTAATATTTTTATTATTCTCAAAATCACTTGAAATGAAAATTTAACATTTTCATAATTGCAATACCTAAAAACATAGAAAAAATCAAGTGCAATCATTCTTACTATCTTTTTCAAAAATGGTATTTTTAGGTAATGACCATTCAATTTATGAAAAAATAATATGCTCACAATCTATATAGATATCACTAATTTTCATTTTGATGTGATCATTACCAAATGATGATGCCCATCATTTTTATGATGATATCACAATTTGTTTTTTTAGAATTTGTCTTTTTTAATAATTTTGTCTTAAACTCTATTTTTTAATATTCTTATTACTCTCAAAATCACTTGAAATGAAAATTTAACATTTTCATAATTGCAATACCTAAAAACATAGAAAAAACCAAGTGCAATCATTCTCACTATCTTTTTCAAAAATGGTATTTTTTGTTTTCTAGGTAATGATCACATCAAAATGAAAATTAGTGATATCTATGTAGATTGTGAGCATATTATTTTTTCATAAATTGAATGGTCATTACCTAAAATTTCCATCACATTTACCCCTATTAGGATAAAATTAATAAACATCACATCAACTTGGTATAATGTGTCTTTAGGTAAAGTGTGTTTCTTTAGTATGCATTTGTATTTATGTAATCCAACGGTCACAATATGTTCTAGACATAGAGTGATCCAATGGTTCATTTTCACTTCGATCTTAATGGCTATTGATCCATGGCTTAACACCCGATTGGTCCATGATCTCTATTTAAAACGCATGGACGGTCATTTGCTCAATTGTGAGAAACTCATATGTAACATTCTTTTTCCTTTTCATAATATATTGCCTCAAGTAGCTATTTGGATGGGGCCATGGATGGTTTCCCTCTTTGAAGGTTTTAACCACGTAAAAACCTAGTATGTTGATATGTGATCTATTTGTGTGAGTAGTTGCTCAAGGTGTTTGATCTTTTGAAAATGTCTTGTGTTAGTCAAACATAGCTCTTATGAAAGATTCACTTTTGTTGCTAATCGAGATCTTGAATCAATGTTGTTGTATGCATCAAAGGATTTATGGTTTCTGATATTTATGTGCATTTATGGACTAAGAGAGGTGTTCCATTATGCCTGGAGAAATTCTTTCAATTGGAAATGCTTTTTGTTTCACTAAAAAAGGTTTCCATCTGCCTAAGATAAGTCTATTTTACCATATCCAGAGGTATACTGTTTAGAGTTACATGTTTTTATTTTTTATTTTTTTTTCTCATATTCTTTCATATTTTAGCTTGGTTTTCTATTTTACTCTCAATTGCTACCCTTTTGATATGTGTATGCTCTTTGTCATGCACTCTATGCAAACTCAACAAATCAGAAACATAGCGGAAATGGTCTTCTTAACTATGTATGCTCTTTGTCGTGCACCTTGTGTGAACTCAACAAACTAGAAACACTTAGAAAATTTGCATTTTCTCATGCGTTAGCTAACCAAGGACTAACTCCAAATATGAGAAATTTCGGTTTCAGAATTTTGTTTTTGTTTTTGTGTGGTTGTTTATAATGTCTTATGGGCCAAAAATCAAGGTTTTTGGGTAGGCACACTCTCCAACAACAACAACAACCCCAATCTCCTCCATAATATTACTAAATCTTTTGCTTAGTTCACTTGGTTGAAAGTTACTTTAAAAGTAAGAAGCATTGAGTTCAAATCCTTCTTTTTGTTACTTTTTATAAAAGTTCGTGTAATTTTAATTTATAAAGTAACTAAATTATAAAAGTGCTTCTCACTTGTTTTATAAAAGTGCGTAACTTATTTTATAACAACTTATTTGTAAAAGTGAGCTTATAGGAAAAGTTAGTAATGGGTACTGGATATATTATACACCCACCTATTATTTATTTTCCTACGTTTATTTAGTTTATGTTGAGGGGGGCCCTTGGTCCGAGATCCGAGATATTCTCCCCTAGACAAAGGTACCACATCCTCTTCAACCATTACTCAGTTACATTTAGTTAGACTAGTGGTGTCCAATTTTGCATGGAAACTTTGGCATCAACACCAAGGATTGCATGCAACATTGGAATCATCACCAGAAAGGTTCATTTCCTCCTCCATGAGGCTAGAGACGTGTTACACTTATGCATGCATGAGATTCTCTCAAATTCACTTTATGTTTAGCTAGTTAATTATCGACTACATGACTAATTAACTAGGACTAGGTGGCAGTTCACTCTAGTGACTGTTGGTATTTATCCACATCTATCTAGAAAACCTATGGAGGAGCATTAGTTCATCCGTGCATAGTATTTCATGTGTATTACTACAATTCTTTCATTTGTTTCTCTAATTATTCTCTCAACTTTGCAAGTTTGTTGTTCATTGTTTCTAGCTAGATTCTCTGTGCAAGTTTCACTACAATTTCACATGGTACCAGAGACCATAGGTTCTAGGAAGAAGGCGCACAAACTATCTATTGCGGGTACATAATATTGAAGCAATCACAAAGAATGGATTCTACTCCATCAACCATTCTTACCCATGGTACAACTATTTTGATTGGAAACCAAAGACTCAACTTCAACTTAGAAGTAGAGGCTTGTATCAAATAACAATGACAAAAGAAATGGATCCCACATCCACCATTGAGAAAGAAAAATATTTCAGCCCCACAGACAAATATTTTGGTCTTCTTTGCGTATCTATCTCTTCGGAATTATTGTTACATGTTGAATCATCCATCACTCCAAACGATGTTTGGACTACTCTGGAGACTCTCTTCAAAAAATATGATGAAATGTGTGGCCATATTCTCAAGAATGAGTTAAACTCATTAGATCCAAGAAATTTCAAGAACATCCAAGACTTTTTCACATGGTTCAAAGCATTGTTGCTCCAACTCAAAACATGCGGGATCGACAAATCAATGTAAGCAAATCATTTAATTATTGATATCTTATCAAAGTTGGGTCCATAGTATGTCATCTTTGTCGACTCCACAATTCACACAACAAGGCTCACAACAAGTGCAACTTGGAATATTCCCTCATATGACGGATTCATTGAGTCCCTAATTCATGATCAAGATAAGCTCGTCAAGATAATAACTAAAAATTTCCAAATCCCACACACTTTCTATGCATGAAAGTGAAAAGAATAACTTTGAATTCAAGCAAAGAAGGATCTCATTCCAAGAAAGGGAGGTAACTCCAAACCTTTTGATGAATCCTCTAGCTCGAAAGTAGGAAAAGGAAAGAAAGGTAAATCAAAGTGTGGTTATTTCAATCAAGGTTATCATCTTGAATCCTCTTACATGTTTAAAACCATTGACCTCATGGTGCAAACACTCAAGCAGAACAATATTGGTTGTTGCATTCCATAGAATGATAAGAAGAAGTCAAGAAAAAATTCACTAGAAACTCGAGGTAATGTGCATTCTTTAATTGCAATTAATTCTTCGCCAGATGCATGGATCATTGATACAGAAGGATCACACCACATGGTATCCACAAAAGATTTCCTTTCATCTTTAAAATCATTTGTGGTTCCTCTTATTCTAATGGGTGATGATTCTCCAGTAGAAGTTTCTAGAAAAGGGAGAGTGGATCTCAAAGATGGAATTTTTGAGAATGTCTTGTATGTTCTGAAACTCTCTTTAAATCTACTATATGTTTACCAAATTAAAAGCGTACACAAGGGAAAGAGGGTTGAATTCACCCCAGATTTAGTGTCCATATTTGACATGGAAGATAACTCTCTTCTTATTGTCAGTGAGGTAAATAATCAATCTAGATTGTACACAATCCCTGAAATTATTGCTTGATTTGATTCCACATTTCTACTAACCCATGAAAATGATGATATTATACTTTGGCATGAATGATTTGGCCACTTATTTCTAGGTAGATGCAGTAGCTCAACAAACAATGGATGGAAAAAGGCTTACTTGACATAAAATTCTTTGAAGGAGTTTGTTAAGGATGTGTTGGAAAGCATTCAAAAGAGAATTTTGAGAAAGGGAAGGCATGGGGAAACTCCTCTCCCTTGGAGATTGTTCATAGTGATACCATGGGGCCCTTACCCCATCCTTCCATAAACAAGGAAAAATATGTGTTGTCTTGTATTGATGATTTCACAAGGCACACGTGGATATTCTTTTCAGGCTCAAATATGAAGTGTTTTAGTGTCTCAAATATTTCAAAGTACATGCAGAGAAGTATTCCAAGAAGATGATCAAGATCCTATGCATAGATAATGGGGGGGAGTTCTTAAAGAATAAAGTGCAAATTCTTTGTAGCGAAGTAGGTATTTAGTTACACCACACAGTTCCATACACTCTTGAGTAGAATGGAGCAGGTGAGAAGAAGAACTGGTTTCTAAAAGAGATGGAAAGTTGCATGTTGCATGTAAGGTCCCTTCCCTTTAAATTGTTGCCTGAAGAAATAAATTGTTCCACGTATATTCAAAATAGATCTCCTCACAAATATGTGAAATGAAAGACACCCTTTGAATCTTGGAGCAACATGAAGCCGAAAGTCACACACTTCCACATTTTTGGATCTCACACATGGGTCCGCATACCTCCAAAAAAGAGGAAGGATTTGAAGCTTCAAAGCATAGAATGCATGTGTGTCGATTATCTCAAAGATGTAAAGGGATACAGGTTGATAGATATTTCAATGGACAATTTGTTCATTAAAAGGAGTGTCTGGTTTGATGAAAGTCCTTTGCATTCACCTCAGGTACAACATGCACAAAATTTTATGCTTCCTCTTGTAGCATATATTAGAGATGATGCATCATGTCATTCGTATCATATTTCAGATTTTATTTTCAAATCCGATTCAAAAGATTATGAGCATGCATGTGAATATCCATATACAATACACAAGTGGGCACAATCCACCCTATAGGAAGTAGGTGATCTTGTGAGTGATCATGCGGTGAGAGGAGGACAAGATCCCAATTTGAGGAAGCTCCTCATGGACTCACAACTACAAAACGTATAATTGCCTTGCATTGCTTCATGGTTCTAGCATTAGACACTCAGTCCTATGCAGGGGATGAAGGGAATCCTTATTGGAAAGCAACCATGAATGAAAAATACAACTCCCTCATAAAGAACTAAACATGGGACTTGGTTATGCCTCCATCAAATCTAAAGATTGTAAGATGCAAGTGGGTCTATAGGAAAAATAAAGTAACAAATGGACTTGTGAGAAGGTATAAAGAAATATTGGTTGATAAATGCTTTCAGCAAGTTTCTGGGATCGATTACAATGAAAATTTTTCTCCAATGGCAAAATGGTTTAATCCATTCGGTTAGCTCTCACCATTGAAACAACAAGAAGGTGGGAATTTCACCACATGGATGTGAAGAATGCATTTCTTCACAGTGATATCAAAGAGAAAATCTACATGGAGCAGCCAGAAGGGTATGTACATAATTCATCACTAGTTTGCAGACTCAAGAAATCACTCTATGGCCTCAAGCAAGAACCTAGAGCATGGTATGCTAAAATGGATTCTTACTTACTCTCTCAAAATTTCATTCGATGCAAATCTGATCCAAATGTTTATATGATGAGACCTTCTGACTCTCTATTGATTTTAGTGCTCTATGGAAATGATATACCAATCATAGGTAGTACAGTTACCACCATTATTGCAGTCAAATCAACTTTGCATGATAGGTTTTCCATGAAATACGTGGGTCTATTACACTTCTTTATTGGTCTTGAAATTAGGAAGGATGATTCAGGAATCAAGATGGCGTAGTCAAAGTATGCCAAAGATATCTTGGTTAGATTTCACATGAATGAATGGAATCTAGTAGAGACACCTTTCTTATTAGGGGTAAATATTGAGGATGGCATGGATACACCAATGGTCGATTTCACCAAGTATCCTTAGCTAGTGGGGAGTCTCATATATCTCACTCACTCCCATCTAGGTATCACATATGTTGTGGGAGTAGTTTCCATATACACGTAGGATCCAAATGAGATAAATTGGAAAGATGCCAAGTGCATCCTCAGATATGTCCAAGGTACCACAAGCCGATGGGATTCATTATGCAGCAGGTTGTATAATGAATTTCATTAGCTACACCAATTCCGATTGGGATGGTAATAGCACATATCACAAGTCCACTTCAGGATATGTTCTCAATTTGGGATCTTACTGCATGTGTTGGTCCAGTAAAGAAGCAACCATCGATCGCTTTGTCATCAGCAGAGGCCAAGTACATAGGTGCAATCAATGTCACAACTCAGGCCATTTGGATACAACATGTCTTTGTAGAGATTTGTATCATGTTTTACCATCTAACTATCATCTTGTGTGAAAATCAGAGCACACTGAAGTTTTGTAGAGATCCAATGCATCAGCGGAGAACAAAACAAATCAATATCCACATGCATTACATCATAGGACTATTACATGATGGGATCATCAACTTGTATTATTGTCCTTCTTTTGAACAGATTGCATACATATTCACAAAGACTTTCACCAAGCATAAATTCCACTTTCTGTGAGACCTCCTTGGGGTGAAGAACAAATTTTCCTAGCAGTTATCTTATTTTTTGAGCATTGTATTTTGAGGGGGGTGGTTTCCCATGAGGTTTTACCTCTTCCCTCTTTTCGGTTGTCATATGTTACTTATATGCATTTTAAATTGGGTACCTAATATGGCTTGTTTTGTTGAGACCCATTCATTGTGTACTCTCCATAGTGCTTTAGGGCGGGTAGATATTACACACCCACCTAGTATTTTTTTTCCTATGTTTATTTAGTCTATATTGTGGGTCCCTTGATTTGATATATTCCCCCCTATATGACAATATTATCCTCTAGACAAAGGTACCAAATCCTTTTTAGTCATTACTCAGTTACACTTCAGTTATTCTAGTGGAGTCCAGTCTTGGCTGGAAACTTCAACATCATCACCAAGTGTTGCATGTAACATTGGAATCATCACTAGGAAGGTGCTTTTCCTCCTCCATGAGGCTAGGTATGCACTAAAATTGTGCATTCATGAGATTATCTTAACTCCAGTTGTGTGTTTATCTAGTTAACTGTCGACTGCATGACTAGTTAACTAGGACTAGGTGGTAGTTCACTTCATTCATTCTTGGAATATATATGCATGTTTCTCTAGAATCTCTATGGAGGCACACTAGTTTAGACATGAATACTATTTCATGTGTATTCTACCATTCTTTCATTTGTTTTTCCAATTCTTCTCTCAACTTTGCAATTTTGTTGTTCATTGTTGCTACCTAGATTCTCTATAGAGGTTTCACTCCAATTTCACAAGGGGGGGATTCTTTACTGCATTTTTTTCTCCCATAATCATGTGGATTAAACTTTTCCTACCATGTGGTCCCTCGGTTCCCTTTTATGAATTTCTTCAAAATGGCATAACTTTGAGATCAGAAGTATGTTTTCAATGCTATTTTTTAATCTGACTATTTTTTTAGATCTTTGCATCTAGACCATTAGTTTATGCTTTTGAAGCCATATTACCTGCATTTTACAATATGGACACTCCATGTGATATTCTTCTTACAAGTACCGACTACTTCTCATGGAAATCCCATATGGAGGATGTGCTACAAAGTAGGGAACTTTACCAGATTACCTTGGGAAAAGAAACTGAACCCACTGATGATGATAAGAAAATAAAATGGGCCAGTAAATGTAATGAAGCCCATGTATTAATTGGGATGTCAATTTCTAATTATCTATGATTCCACCTTCAATAAATTGATGAACCAAATAAGGCTTGGGAAAAATTGGAAACTATGTTTGGTAAACACAATGAGATTCGAGGTCACCAACTTGAAATAAGTTGGTTTCTTTTTAAATGCAAGTGATTTTTATTGCATTCAAGACTATCCATATAAATTCAAAACCTTTAGAGCATTAGTTGAAGAACATAAAATAGCTAAACTAGAAAAGTAATGTATTTATGATATTCTTTCCAAGCTTGGTCCTACCTATTCTGTTTTTATATCTACATTTCACTCCATGAGAGAATCTCTAGGGGCTAAATATATACATCCCACTATTGAATATTTTTGTGATTCCTTGATTAGAGATCAATATAATATCATACATCTTGGAGTAATTGGCACTATCGATACATCTAGCAAAGCCTTAGTGGCACAACAAAAGGATAAGTCCAAGCATCCCAAGAAGAAAAATCCTCGGAACAACAAGAAAAACAAGGGTCCCAAACCATCCTACCCAACTCATCCTTCCAATGATGACAAAGGAACCAAATCAAAAGGTAAGAAGATTGAGTTTCATTGCAATTTTGCAGGAAAGATGCTCATGTGGAATCTAAGTGTTTCAAGAAGATGGCATCCTTGGAAGTAGTAATGAAGAAGCACAACATTAACCTTGACTCATCTTCTAACTCTAGAACTCAAGGACATGCACTTGCTTCTTTTGGTTTATCCTTCAATGTATCTTCTTCCCCTTCTCCAAATGATTGGCTCATTGATTTTGGAGCGTCTTATCATATGGCTAAGGATAAACTCATTTTTTTTCTCTAAATGAATGTATCACTAAACAAATATTTTTGGTGATGATAGATGTCTTAATGTTGTAGTATCTAGAACAACTTCACTAGATGATGGCTAGTTCAATGATGTATTATGTTCCAACAATTTCCTGCAATTTCTTGTTAGTCTATCAAATCACTCATTCCGATGAAGGTAAGAATGTAGAGTTTACACCTCACCAAGTTGTAATCAAGGATTTCAAATATCCCAAGCATGTCCTAGCAACTAGAATTGTTGATCATATTACTAGGTTGTATAGATTCAACAACTTTGGGTTGTCACCTTTTCCCTCAATTTTTGTTGCTCATAGTGATGAACTGAGCAAAATTCGACACAAGTGATTTGGTCATTTAAACTATCGCTCATCGCAACAACTATGGAATAAAAAAATGGTGAATGGTCTTCCTCTCAACTCTTGTAGATATGTGTTTGTCTTGGGTGTGTTCTCGGCAAAAATCATTGATATAGTTTTGAAAAACATGCCTCTTTGCATGCCTCGACCCTCTTACATATTTTTCACAGTGATTTGCATGGTTCGCTTTTTCTGCTTCTTTTTCCCGCTTCAAGTATTTCTTAACTTTCATTGCTGACTTCTCTAGATGCAGTTGGGTTTATTTCTTAAAACTTAAGAGTGAATTTTTTGCCAATTTTTTGGCCTACAAGGCCCTTGTAGAGAAATAATTTGGACATCAAATGCAGAAATTAAGAAAATGGATAATGGAGACGAATATGGAAACAACAAATTTACTAATTACTGCACTTCACAGGGAATTTTTGGATGCAAAAAAACATCTCCGTCGGAGGTACAAATAAAATACAATAATAATAACAATATAAAATACAAGGGAATATCTTCCGAAGTTACAATTACAACAACACTCCCTCTTAACTAGGAAGTTATTCTCTTGCCACAGTCATCAACCCCTTTGGACACAATTCTGGATAACGACATCATCCCTGGATCATCATCAATACTGGAACATCGTCATCAACACTGGATCATCATCGTCACTATTGTTGCAATCCTCATCATGTCGATCATCGATTGGAGACATCCCTTGAATCTACTCATCATAGGAAGTTATACAAAGCTAACCCTTTTTATGCTGGATGTAGGCCTAGCCCTCATGTAGGTATTCATCATCTCTGCGAGCAAGCCATCAAGTAGGTACATCCTAGGACCAGTCATTACATTGCCACAACAATCACCCACGTATCCTACTACCGCCTCATCGTATCATCTCATCATAGCATGGAGCAAAGCCCAGATGCACATCACATGTCCCACAACGGTCAGCCTGGGTCTACCAGCATGGGAGGACAAACCTGCCACCATGCGAGATCCTTCCTAGGAGAACACACAATTCTTATGACTGGTGTACCTCACAACGTCTCCAGTATGGGAGGATAATCAAGAGCACACAAAGTGCATTACGTCCTAAGGACCACCTACGCCAACCACCATAGGAGAATCTCGTCTACCAACCTGGGAGGAAAATCAGGAGGACACCAAGTGCATTACGTACCAAGGACCACCTACGCCTACCACCATGCAAGACCCATCCCTTACATCTACCAACATGGGAGGACAAACCTGCCACCATGTGATAATGGATCAACCCTTACATCTACCAACATGGGAGGACAAACCTAACACCATGCGAGAATGGATCTAGTGCATTTGTGTCTTCCGGTCGCATCACTTCCTCTTAGGAGGAACCTCGATCTAGAGAAAAATAAGCTTCTCTCTGAGGTACTTGAACTTCACTTTGGTTAATGGCTTGGTCAACACATCGGTTATCTACTCGTCTATCTCTACATACTGGAGCTTAAATTCCCCTCTCTGCACCATATCCCTGATATAGTGGTACTTGATCTCAATGTGCTTCGACTTGTCATGGAACATCAGGTTCTCGGACAACTTCACACAACTCTGGTTGTCATAGAATATACAATTCACCTCTAACTGGAGATCAAAAAAATCAGACAGTAGCTTCCTAAGCCATACTACCTCACAATTGGCTTAACAAGTTGCAACATACTCTGCTTCGGTTGTACTCAGTGCCACGCACGACTGCTTCCTGCTAAACTAGGAGATCATACCGGATCCCATACTTAAGCAACATCTTGAAGTACTCTTCCTATCAGCGGAACTGCCTTCCCAATCCGAATCAACATAAACCTGAAGGTTAATCTTTCTATTCATGTCATACTTGAGCCCATATTCAACGGTACCCTTCAGGTACCTCAATATATGCTTTGAAGCAATCAAGTGAACATGTCTCGGATCCATCAGGAATTAGCTCAGGGTGTTCACAACAAAGCATATGTCTGGTCTCGTGTTCATTGGGTACATCAATGAACCAATCATCTGACGATACATTATGGCATCAACTGACTATGATGAAGCATCACACAGTATCTTCAAGTTCGATGCCATGGGTGTGGTCATAGCCCTGCAGTCCATCATTCCGAACCTCTTCAGAATATCTACTGCATACTTCCCTTGTCCAAGGAATATTCCATCCGCACTCTACCACACCTCCATTCCTAATAAATAATGCATCATACCCAGGTCCTTCATCTCGAACTCTATGTCCAACATCCTCTTTGTATCTGCAATGAGCTCATCCTACCCTGTTACAAACATGTCATCTACATATAGTAGAAGTATCATTGGATTTCCCACCTCAAACTTGTAGTAAAGGTTGGAATCTGCTTTACTCTTGGTAAATCCTAAACTCATCAGGAAGCTATCCATCCTGCCGCACCACATCCTGGGTGCCTGTTTCAATCCGTACAAGGTTTTCTTCAATTTGCACACATGATTCTTCCTATCATGTGTCTCAAATCCAAGTTGTAGTTGTTGTTCCATGTACACTTCCTCTTCTACTACACCATTCAAGAATTTTGTCTTAACGTCCATCTGGTGTACCTTCCATTTCATCATTGTGGCCAGTGCTAGTACAGATCTGATGGAAGTGTATCTCTCCATAGGTGCGAATGTCTCCTCATAGTCTATGCCTTCTTTTTGAGAGAATCCACGTGCTACAAACCTTGCCTTGTGTTTCTCAATGCTACCATTTGCAGCATGCTTGATCTTGTAGATCCACTTCAAAGTCACAATAGACTTCCTTTCTAGTCTTGGAACTACCTCCCAGACATCATTCTTCATAACCGAATGGTACTCCTCGATCATGGCATCCTTCCATTGTTTCTTCTCTGTCGCTTCCTCATAGTTGGAAGGTTCTTTGTCAATTATGTTGCACAACAGGGCTACATAAATGGAGTATGGTCTATCTCTTGCTTTCTCTGTGCATCCCATGTGGAGCACCATACTTCTCTGCATCTTGTATTGCCTCTCGTGCCCATGTTGGTATTATTTTGTGGGAGTTCTTCTCACGAGGTGGATCTACAAGTTCTTTTGGTTCTACCATGTTGCGGTCTTCATGATTTTCTTGAATTATCGTATGATGAGTCTTCATCGCTTGTTCTTCGAAACAAGTCTCTCTCTTGTAGGTGATGGTACATGATATTTCCTACAAGTCAATTTAGTTGTGTGGTTTGAAACATTTCATAATTTTCAAAAAAAATTCTTATGCATAGGTCACGTAGTCATGCAACTATCTTAGCCAGTGCTACAACATTCATCCATATCCCGTATTCATACAGTAACTTTCTAGATTCCTTCCATCTCTACCAGAACATTGTTAAGAGTGTGCACTACTCCCAACATGTCAAAAAAGAGGTTTCATTCTAGATGTATAAATGGAATGCTATACAGTACCATAGGCCACTTACCCATCATGTTCCCATCATATACATATTAATAGTGTATTGTTCATTGTTCTATCATAATATAGAAATATAAATATGTAAACAACTGAACAATATTTAATTATGACAATTCAAATACTTATCTTTGTTTGGTTGTTGGGTGGAATCCCTCTTGATATTTTCTTCCTTGCAGGAACTACGGGAGTCTATGACAGTGTGCTCTACTTCATCGTATGATTCTGAGGTCTTGTGCCTTATGATTAGAAATGTTGAGCAAGTGTCCTTTCTTCTATATCCTAACCAATGCTTAAATGGTTGAGAGAGGCTTCCATAGAGCATCGATCTTTTTTTTTTTTTCCGGAATCTGACTCTGTAGTAGCTTCTCCTACTAAATGTCATCTATAGCTTTCACCTTATGAGGTTGAACCTCCTTGTAGCTAGTTACCTTTATTCATCATAATACATATTCTTCATCACTTGAAGAATCATCCATTTCTTCTCTATTTCTTTTCTTTGCAGGTTCATCATCTTCAGCGGTGTGATCATGATTTCTCTTTTGGTTAGTCTTCTTGTTGGAGCCTCTATTTCTGGGACAATATCTGGAGTAGTGTCCCTTCTCATTGCATGCATAACATCTAATGTTGGATATATCTCTTCTGGGTCTTCTATGTCTATCATAGTTCTCCCTCTGATTTTGATGGTGTTTTCCCCTCTTATTGTGATGATGGTGCTCCCTTTTGTTATGATTTCTTCTGGCGTGTGCTATGAGAGCTTGATCATCATTTTCTCCCATCTTCTCTTCTCGTGCCACAAGTCAAGATTATTCTTGTGTACATTCTTCCCATAGTCTACTGAATGTGATCAACTTCTTCCTGGCACATATCCCTTGAATGAATGAGTCCCATGATCTTGGGAGATCATTCAATGTGGTCATCACGATCTCTCCTTCTTCTACCATTTCTCTAACTACTTCAAGTTTCTCCTTGATTTATGAGACCCTTGTGAAATAGGATTGCATGGTCTCTGCATTTTGAATCTTCACATTCTTAAGATGGTTCCTCAAGGTCATATTCGGATTGATGTTCTTCCCTTCAAATAACTTCATCAAAGAATCAAACATCTCCTTAGGTGTCTTCAAGGATGGCACATGTGGGATGAGATGATCCTTAATGGAGCCTGTAATAATTCTCTTTTCCTTAACCAAGTTTGTCTTGTGGATATCCTTAGCCTCATCTCCCTCTGGTGCTGGAACCTCTTCATTTACATTCTTGTCCAAATCATTTTCTTCAAGGACAAGAGCAATCCTATACTTCCATGCTCAGAAGTTATCAGCTCCTTCAAGAGTATCCTCAAGCTTGGTGTGGTGAGACATATTGAATGAGTACTTCAAATGGAAATAGCAAAGATTTTAGGTCTTACCACTTTTGAGATGACCAAACTGGTTTTGGAGCTGGTTGGCCTAGGGTTTGTTAGATAAACCCTAATTTTCCAAACTTGCAATTTGGAACTTATGATTGGATAGGAATATGCGCCTCCTCAAGGAAAGTTTTCCAATGTACTCACTTCTCCAAATCTGTGAACAGAATCCCAAAATAGTCGATGCCCTAGTTTTCCTTACAACAGAAGTGACGGGCCAAAAATTGAAAATTCTTGGAATGAGATTCTGCTTCGACAGAAAGATGTGCCCTCCTAGGGCAAGTTATCCTAGCCTCCTTTTTCAAATGATATGTGGAGAGAATACCTAAAACTTAAAATCCCTAGCTTCCCGCAAGTGCACAATGTCTTCTTTTCAGGTTAGCTCTGATACCATGTTAGATTTTCTACTTTTAATCAATATTATCTAGGATCTTAATTGAAATAATAACAAGCACAACATAACACAAGAGACACAAATAGTTTCCTTGGGGAAACCATAAAGGAGAAAACCCTGCAACTTCCTCAGAGATAGAATCATCACCAATACAATATCACAAAATGGAAAACCACAAAACAAGATAGTCTTCTGCAGCCCTCTCTCTTTCTCCTATGCAAACTTGTCTTCTCTCTCTCACTTATGCGAACTCAAGTGAGTGAGTGTGTGTCCAAATGAGAGATCCTTGCTCTCTATTTATACTTTATTTTTGGGGTGACCTTTTAACCAACTAGGTCGGCCTCAACTAAACTGACTGGTCCGACTTCTCTAGGAGACTCAATAATACAATTACATTTGACCTTTTGGGGATATATTTCCCTAACTTACAATGGAGGCTTTTACCTCACTGACCTAGTATGACTAAGCATAATAATGACATCCCCGAATGGAGGAAAAACATCTCTGTCAGAGGTAAAAATAAAATACAATAATAATAACAATATAAAATACAAGGGAATATCTTCTAAAATTACAATTACAACAACACCTTGTTGACCCATTTCACTAGATCAACTGCGCACAGATAAGGCTTCCCTGGTAGAGGGATCTAGAGACAATTTTAATTTCAACTCTTCTCTCACTAAGGCAACTACCACATCATCAAAATTCAAAGTTCTTGATAATGAGTTGGTGATGGTAATCACCAATTGATCCTGGGTATCTAGGAGAGAATAGAGTAAAGTGATTGCTCCATCCTCATCCTCCACCTTTACACCAACTAAGGCTAGTTTATTGATTAGGGTATTAAACTCATTTAGATGATCTACCATAATTGAACCCTCTTTCATCCTGAAATGATAAAGCAATTTTTTTAGGAAAACCTTATTTGTTATTGATTTAGTCTCATACAAGTTCCCAAGTTTCTCCCAAAGAGATTCTGCAATCTTTTCTTCATCAACATTGAGTAAGATAGATTCTATTAGGTAAAGACGAATGGTAGAAACTGCCTAGCGTTTTCCACTCCTCATCTGTCATACTGCTCAATTTTTTTCGCAACCTTTTCAAGGCTAAGGCTTGGTTCTTCTAAACCAGGAAATCCTCCACCTTCATCTTCCATAAGGAGAAATTATTTTTATCAAACTTTTTAATCTCGAACTTGGTTAAACCTCCTATCATTGTTGAATCTCCCACTCGTAGAAAACCCTATGCTTGCAAGTTTTCTAGGCCTTGATACCAGATGTTAGAAAAATATAAACAACATAAGAAAACAACAATAACAATAGAAAATGAGATTTACATGGAAACACTATTGTGCATAGGTAAAACCACAGGGCAATGGTATCTTCAATCTTTCAATACTACTCGAAAAAAATTTACAATGATTTCTTCTCTTGTGATACAATGCCAGGGGTCAATCCCCTTTTATACAATAGATATGATAGTTCTAGAAGGAATTGAAATACACTGTAAGGGTCTAGAAAATTTTCTCCTTGGGGGCTCCACCCCCACACCCCCAAATAGGGGGAGCGCTATGACCTCCCTTCACGCTCAATGCATAAGAATCAAATGAGAGGATAGTCATGTACCACTATATAGGAAAATGTCAGAGATCTAGATATTGACTTCACCTCCTAATAAGATGTAGTTATGTTTTCCAATAGCCTTTTCTAAGTAACGATTGCACTTATAAATTTGGATCAAAACACCATTATCAACTTAACAAGAACTATAAACTCAAAATGTGAACTATGGCTCTTAAAACCCATCTTTTGGGTCAAAAACATAAAAATCAACCCCTGAATCGAAAAGTGGTGCTACTAGTAACACGATTTATTTCGAGGTTACAGTTACAACTTATTCCATGATGGACTTAATTGCTCATAAATTTCCAAACAAAAAATCTTAAAAATCAACCCCAGATAAAAAACTGGTGGTCCTAGTATTAAGCCCTTTTTTTCTATGATGGCCTTAATTGCTCGTAAAGTTTCAAACAAAAACCTTAAAATCAACCCCCAAATAAAAAAGTGGTGCTCCTAGTATGAATCCCTTTTTGAGGGGACAACCTACTATGAGCTAAGCTCCAAATATAATATACTCCACACATGATTCATGAGAAGGACTCTAACCTTATTTATAGGTCACAAGACAACTCTAACCATAACAACCTCCTAACTACCTAGTGGGCCTTTTTTAATGAGATTGTATTACATTTATTCACTAATAATTATCATAGTGACTCTTATTTAATAATAACAAATATAGTGAACTTAATCCACCTTACATTGAATGACCTCCACTATTATTTCTATAGTGGACCCTTTGCCCTATGGAGGATCAGAACAAATTTTGTGTTTATAATTTGCCCAAAATAAACATCATAGTTTGACATCAAAACCATATTTTATTCCTATGACTTAAATTGTGGATCCATCACACTTATATAATATTTTAGAAATGGAGTGAGCTAATAAGTGGACACACTCAACTTTTATAATTAATTAATTATTAAATGTTTTTTTTTCAAAATTTCAACACTTCATCTAATCATAAAATGTACCAAACCCTCTAAAGACAAAATTTTATACTTAAATTTTTTATCAATTAAATAAAACTTTAACTTTTAATTAAAAAAAATATCTATCATAAAAAAAATTAAATATGTTACCTACTTTTTTCTTAAACTATAATATTTCCCTATCCTTTACTCTACTCTCCCTTCATATAAATATCATTCATCATTAAGACAAAATTTTATGCTTTAACTTTTTTATCAATTAAGTAAAACTATAACTTTTAATTAAAAAAATACTAAATTAAAAAAAATATCTATCATAAAAAAATTAAATATGTTACCTACTTTTTTCTTAAACTATAAGATTTTCCTGTCCTTTACTCTACTCTCCCTTCATATAAACATCATTCATCATTAATTACTTTATTCTCACTATGTCTAAATATACTTAGATATAAAAAAATTGCCACAACTTGTTAATTTAAATAAAAAAGAAAACTCTCCCTCAAATTATTGGAATTTGGAAAACACCCCAAATTGTTAAACTTTTTGGTTTTTTTCTTTTTCATATATTAGAAAATCTGCTGTTAAACTTTTTAGTTAAGCTAAAAGAAAATTTGCAGTTAAACTTTTTGGTTTATTTTAGGAATTTAGAAAATCGTCCAAGACGATGGAACCCTTTTTTTCTATTTAATGAAAATAACTTATATTTTTTTCCTTTTCATATATTATTAAAAATTTAAAAATCGCTGCAAATCGTATAATGATCACTATAATCCAATCAAATCCTTAATTTACATAAATCTATACTTAATCAAACCAAAACATTATTATGTGATTATTATTGTTATGTCCCTGATATATATGATTCGGGAGGTTGGATTAGTTTGCAGGTTTTACAAAAATTTCATTACTCCCTAAAGTTGGAATTATGGTTTAAAATATTTTTATTTTTTTGGTTTTTTAAAATTTGTATTTATCTTGTTTTTAATTGGTCCCGTGCAGGTGACGTCGGCTTGGGGTCCTGTGCCCCAGGCCCCGGCGGCGAACCCCCGTCAGCAGACGTACCGCAGGGTCAGTTGATTGACAAGTTTTAATGGGTTGACGCGATCGTGGATGGAGTTGCATCCTTGTGATACTGCGAACAACTGTACAGGTCCCGACGGAATGATGTTTTAGGTCCCGGACCTACCGCATATCCATAATGTTTGATGATCAATGCATGCATAGCTTGAAAAGACGACATTTACCAAACTCTGCGAGAAGACTACAGTAATCACCGTCAATGAACAACTACCAGGTCCAACGGTTCATGCACATGATGGGGACACTGTTATTTTTAAAGTTTATAACAAAGCCAGATACAATGCCACTATTCACTGGTATGTATCTGCAACCCTAATAATCATATTTCAGAAAATGAGTACATCTATTGTTCTTATAGATAGGTAATTTTAATTATAAGACTCGTTTACATATGTCAGGCATGGAGTAGAGCAGTTACGTACATGATGGGACGATGGACCTGCATATGTTACACAGTGCCCTATTGCACCAGGTGGACGTTTTACATAGAGATTCAAGATTAGTGGACAAGAAGCAACCGTGTGGTGGCATGCTCATTACTCATGGTTCAGAGCTTCAGTGCATGGAGCTTTCGTAATCTATCCTAAGAAAGGAAAATCATATCCATTTCCTAAACCCAGTGCCGAGGGTCCTATCATAATAGGTACTGATGATATGCTATAAGATTCAAACACAAATGTTTGTATGCTTAATGTGTTTTAATGGTTAAATTCATTCAAAGTGATTATGTTGTTGTCATTGAACAGGAGAAGGGTGGAAGACTAACCCCATCGCCGTTATAGATGAAGCAATTATATCAGGCGGTGCGCCCAATTTATCAAATTCCTTCACCATAAATGGACAGCCAGGAGATCTATTGCCCTGCTCTGACTCAAGTATTAAATTTCTACTTTCATACTGGCTTCAGTTTGCTTATATAAATTGTTGTCTTGAAAAATGATGTAGAAACTGATCGAAATCTTGTTGATGCAGACACATTTCGATTCACTGTACAACAAGGAGAAACGTATCTTCTGCGGATCGTGAATGCTGCACGCGGGCATTTTTTCAAGATAATAGGCCACGAATTTATAGTTGTAGCTGTGGATGCTTGCTACACCAAGCCATACAAGACAGATGTAGTTGTCATCTCTGCGAGTCAGACTACAGATGTTCTTGTCACGGCCAACCAGCGTGTGGGCAAATACTATATGGCCGCCAAAGCATATAATACTAGCAACAACCACATTTTTAAATGTGGTTGATATTCGCCGATCGACATATATCAACCATGACCACACATTTAAAAGTGGTTGATATTCACCGATCGACAAATATCAACCACATTTAAAAATGTGGTTGTTGCTAGTAGACAGCCAGGCCCACCAAAAAAATAGGTAAATTAAAATATTAATAAAAATGTTAATTGAAAATAAAAATGAAAAAATAGGTAAATTAAAATATTAATAAAATGTTATTTACTTTAATTTTTTAAAAATAAAAATGAAAATAAATATATATTAAGTTTAAAAAAAATTAAATAAAAAAATTAAAACATTTTAAAATAAACTAAATTAAATTAAATAAAAAAAGTAATATTAAAATAAATTAAATTAAAAAAAAAGTAAAATAAAGAAATAGAATAAAAGTAAAGTAAAGTAAAAATAAACTGAACTAAATTAAAAGTAAAGTAAATAAAAGTAAAAAAAAAAATTAAATTAAATAAAATAGAATAAAAGTAAAGTAAAGTAAATAAAGTAAAAAATTAAATAAAAGTATAATGAATAAACTTAAAAAATTAAATTAAATTAAAGTATAGTGAATAAAATTGAATAAAAAATAAATTAAAGAAATAAAATAAAATAAAATAAAGTTAAATAAAGAAATAACTAAATTAAATTAAATAAAAATAAATTAAATTAATTAATTAATTAATTATTTATTTAAATATAAATACATAAAAAAAAGTAAAATAAAGAAATATAATTAAAGTAATATATATATATAAAAGTGAAAAAAAAACTTAAATAAATAAAAGTAAAATAAAATAATAAAATAATAAAATATATTAAATAAATAAATGGTTGACTATGGTTGACCAAGGTTAACCATGGTTTATTTTAATTGACCTTGGCTGACCATGATTGGTTATGGTTGACTGTGGTTTACTTTGTTTGACTATGGCTGACTATTTGACTATGGTTGACCATCGTTGAACATGGTTGACTCTGGATGGACATAAGTAACTTTGGCGTATTATGGTTGACCATGATTGACTATGGCTAACTTTGTTTGACTATGGTTGACTTTAGTTGACAGGTCGACTATGGTTGACTATTGTCAATTATGGTTGACTTTGTTTGGCTGCAATTGACTGTGCTTAAATTTATTTTACTTCGATTGACTAAATAAGTGCAGTTGACCATGGTTGACTTCGGTTTCCTACGACTGTCTTTGGTTTACTATGTTGACTAATTCACCATGGTTGACTATTTTTTACTATGATTAACTTTGGTTGACTATGATTGAATATGTTTGACTGAGGTTGATGTTGGTTAACTAAATCACTATGGTCGATTATGGTTGACCATAGTTGACTAACATTGACCATGGTTGACTATGGTTGGTTGACTTTGGTTGACCATGGTTGACTATGGATGAATTAGTTTGTCCATAATTGATTATTGGTTAAACATAATTGAAAATGGTGGAATATGGTTTATTATGGTTCACTATACACTACTACATATGACTCAAAAGTCCCCCGAAAGTTTGCCACGAAACAGTTAAAATAAATGTTTTCGTGGAAAAACACTTTAAATTTTTGGAAAAATTTGAAAATTTCCCCGACAATCGACTCTATAGACGGTATGGACTTTCATTGCTATAGCAACAAAATTTCGTCTCTATAGCAACGAACTTTATCTCTCTTGTTGCAACTCTCGCATCCGCATACCATTATCTTTTAGTATTATGGAGTTTCGACTTGCTCTTGAACTCATCAAATGTTGAGATGGTGGTTTGGCGGTCTTCTGGTCAATCCTCAACTACCTTGTGAACCCTACAAGTTCCATCAAATTTGTGACAAATTTACCCTCTTTACAATGTTCAAGCTTGAAACAATGGCTTCTTCCACTTTGAACGCCTTAAAGGCGAGGCCACTCTCAGCATATGAACCCTGGAAGGTCCATCGAATTTGTGACAAATTTACTCTCCTTACAATGTTCAAGCTTGAAGAATTGGCTTCTGCCACTCTGACCACCTTAAAGGCGAGGCCACTCTCAGCTTTGTTTTCTATGGATTCATGGCTGAAGGAGGACGCTGTGGCTCTTGCTACATCTACCAGCTTAAAGCCGAGGATGCCACTCTTAGCTTTGTTTTCTGCGGATTCACGGTCGAAGGAGGACGCTGCGGCTTCCACTACATCTACCAGCTTAAAGCCGAGGATGACACTCTGGGGTTGTTTCTCCGATGATTTATGGCCGAAGGAGGATGCCACGACAAGGGCTTCTCCGCGTCTATCAGAAAATGAAGACATCGCTCAGCAAATTGCCAAATTGGTCAGGAAATTAGGGATCCAGTCTCTCGAAGGTAACCATCTCGCCTCTAAATTAACCCCATCACAAGTCACTACAGTCCCACTGAGTCTTAAATCCAATGCTAAGTTATGCCTTCTATTTTTCGAATGGATCAGAATGCAGGAAGGATTTAGCCACACCACTTACACTTATGGCACAATGATCTCTATTTTGATGGAAACGAAAATATATCGGCCTGTAGAGGAGCTCGTGAAAGATATAGCCATAAATGGCGCTTGGTACTCTCTCTCTAATATAGCTAAAATCATTTGCTGGGTGTTATTTTTTTAAAAGAGAAAGACTTGTTCAATTTTTTTTTTTTTGATGATACAGTTGGCCTTTGAAGCTCATGATGGGCAGAAGCGAAGGAGTGGGGATCCATTCATCATACATCCAGTGTCATGTCCCCATTTTGACCCCCTTCGCATTAAATCATAAATGATGTAAATATTGTTACTTAATCATGGTGAGGAGCTCAAGGCCAAGGCCCCACCATTGATTTATCATTTTATGTATCGGCAAATAAAGAAATAGATGCCTATGGTTCTTGTGCTAGATGGGCACGATGTAAATAAGACATCATGTAAATATGAATTTTAATGAAAAATACCCACAACTAGCTATGCAATGCAACAAAGAGATGGGGCATGATTCTCCAAGGAATAGGGAGGGGAAATAACCAAACCCTTGAGCCACTAGGGTCAGCCCATGTGTCAATGAGAAAACCCATGAACTCTTAACTATCCATTTTTGTCTCATGCACCCAATCATTTAATTCTTCCAAAGATTGGTTGGGGCAGTTAATGTCTTGGGATTGGAGAAGTATGGCAATCAGATTTTCGTGCATGGGCAAGCCATCAACCTGAAAATTGTATTTTTGGCTTGCTGGGCAAGAAAACCCCCACGAAATGCTGCCTAAGGCAATTCCTCATGCATTACGTCCTTCCTCTCACGCAGACTGAGCTCACTGGAAGTTATCCTCACGTTTTTCACCATAACCCCTGCGTTTTTCCATGCCCAGGAACTTGTTTTGGTATTGTGCAATAGATGGGGAAGGAGGGACGCGAATTGGGACTGAGGGAGAGGTCGTTTTTGCCCCTGGGGCATTTTTCTGGAATGGGTTTTGCTCTCCCAGTCGAATTTTCCAAGTGCCCATACGTTTTGAGTCTACCCACGTTTTTCTGAGTTAGTTGAAACCCCATCTCATGCATCTCACTGTAAAAACGTTTTATCCTGCCCCATAATTGGGTTCTGCTGTTATGTGCATCCTCGTTTTTGGTTTGAACCTGTGAGCTGAAGTTCTGGAGTGGTAGTGGACAGAAGTGGCTTGATAAACCTAGTGGGGGAGACAACCTCTCAAGAAGATCAAGAGGGATTTGGTTACTCTTCTATGCATACCCTGAGAGCACTAGATAGGGAAGGTATGGCTTGAGGGACTGTACAGCAGTGAAAAGAATACTTCCTTGTGCTGGGTGTGTAGGTATTGTGGGTGCCAAGCTAGATAGATCTTGCAAGGTTATCCCTGGCTCTGTGCTGGAGCTCACTAGCTTAGCAATTCTTCCTTTCCATCTCCTAGCAGCCTGATAAACCCAATTGTAGATTGGCTTGGCTCATCTTGGTGTATGCTTGGCTATGTGGGAGTCTGTTGTTCCCTGGTTCCTTGTAGAGATCATGCCCAGCTCGAGGGTGGCAGTGGTGCTGGGAGATTGAGGAGCACACTGGCCTACGGTTGGGTGGAACGTTGCAGTTGCATAGCCAGTTGCGTGGGACTACTTTCGCATAAGATAAGTATTCTCCTGTATTAACTTGCAATCAATTATTTGATGAACATCTTAAATGTATGGTGGAGGTGCAATTCTTAATATTCCGCTGTGTTTTTCTTAAAAATCATACATTTCCATATGTCTCTGTTATATTATGTGAATGCTATATTTAAAAGTTTCATGGGGCTAGATGCCCAGTTTAGCACCACATCCGTTATGCACTTTCACATGTATATTTTCATTTTAATTTGAATGTTTGTCTACTATGTATGGGACTGGATGCCCGGTTTAACCTCACGATCCTCTCCACCTAGCTGGTAGGATGGGAGGGGACGTGACATCCAGTGGAAGTTGCTAGTATCCTTGGCGAGCTTGTAAGACATGAATTTTCTATTGCATGCATTTCCTATATCAATACAAATTCAGTAATTTTTTGTTGAAAAATACGTCACATATTTACATAAAAATATTTACATCCGCAAGAAAAAGAGAGTGGAAGGGTAATATACTAATATACAATGGGACTTTTATCCTCTTCCTCATTGCTACCAAAACTGAAATAAAATCAGAGCATGCACTGCATCTAGAGACCTAGCATCCTTAATGATAAAAAAACCTTTGGCTAACAGTTGCACATGTACCCCATCTCTCCACAGATTGCTAAAGGTAGATAGATAAGATAATTTTATTAACATATACCATAAATGCTAAGAACAACAACACTTTAACATGAACATAATCAGCAATAACAACAGGAAATGCATTTATTTCTGACCTGGGCATGAAATCACTCCTGGAAATCTTGACAGTAATATAGATTTAGGGTGTTCAAATCAAGAATCCAAAAAAATCTAGGGTTTTCAACTCAAGGGTGTTAAACTACTTGATGCAAATATTAAGTACATTTTTTTACAAAAATAAAACAATGCTTAGCCCCACCATGAGACTAAAGATGAAAGTGATACATATCAAAATGGATGGAATATAATAAAAAATAATACACAAGTGGGATATATACTTGGAAAGAAAAAAGAGGCACATATCAAGTCAGTAGCAGTAAGAGAAAAAAATATGCTTAACCTCTCATAAATGATGAGACATTCAGTCCTAGGATGATTGTGGAGTCTTTAATTCGATATTTTTTCTGGGAATTATTGGCCTAAAATGGATTGATGGAAATGCTCTCATATGGAATGAAGGCTGTAAATGGGTGTGCAGATGGCCAATAATTCAAATTTACCAAATTCCTCATCCCTCACACTGATAAGATCTCTAGACAAGGAAAAGGGAGGAATGGAGGAAGGGACAAGACTCTATACTATACTGGGAGTGGTTTCCTACATTGCACTTCTCTACTTGAATTTTTGGGATGTTCACATTCTTCCATTTTCATAGCCAAGAATGAGATTTTTGGAATGGAATGGATCTCACTTTCTAGTGGATGGAAAGGAATTGCATGTTAATGGGTGGAATTCATATTGGTTAATGGACCAAAGCATGGAGGATTCCACCAACACAGAGTGAAGACAATGCTTAGGAAGGGTGCAAAAATGTGTCTCATCATGTTTCAAACATGGGCCTTCAATGATGGAGGATACAATGCTCTTCAACTGTATCCTGGAATATTTTATCGAAGTTTTTTTAGGGCATTAGATTTTGTTATTGTGGAAGCCAGATGGAATGGGATTAGGTTTATTTTTGGCCTTGTTAATAATATCAATGTGTATGGTGGAAAGGTTCAATATGTAGAATGGGAACATGCAGCTGGAATGAATGTGGGGTCTTCATATGATTCCTTTTTATCTAATCCCGCCATTAGAGGATACTACAAGGAATATGTTGAGTCTATTTTAATGAGGAAAAACAGTGTTGGTGGAGTTGAGTACCGCAATGAGATAGCCATATTTTCATGGGATATTGTGAATGAACGTCATGGTATGTCAGATGAATCTAGTCATACACTTCAGACCTGGATAAATGAAATGGAAAATCTCATAAAATCGTTGGATAGTAGGCATCTTCTCATTGTTGGGCTTGAAGGATTCTATCGGAAGAAAACACCTAATAAATTTGAAGTGAATAATGGAGATTGGGCTGTCTCACTTGGTTCAGATTTCATTTCGAATACAGAAGTTGAAGAGGTTAAATTTTCCTCTGTCCATGCATATATTGATAGTTGGATTCCTAATGTGGAGTTAGAGGACCACCTCAAGTATTTATCTAAATGGGTGACCTCTCATATTGATGATGGGGAGAAAATCATGAAGAAACCTGTGATTTTTATAGTTTTTGGAATTTATTCATGTCATAAAGGTTTTGCACAAATCCATCAAGATCGGATGTTGAAAACTATGTATGGAAAAATAGACCAGTCAACTAGGAAAGGTGGGGCTGGAGCTAGAGCTCTGGTTTTGCAGTTTGTAGTAGAGGAGATGGAAGAATATGGGGATGAGTTTTCTTTTGTTCCATGGTATTTTCCTTCTACATATAAGCTGATTGTGGAGCAGTCCTGGAAATTGTAAGCTTTATATGAAGATCAACCTCAACTAAAGCAGAGCTTATATGTTGCTTGCTCCAAATTGAAGAATCATTGAATTGTCTTATATTCAGTAGCCTTTTGAACTATGGAGAGGAAAACTTCCATTTTTAACTACGTAAGGCATGAGCCCATTTCACACACAATGTCTGACGAGTTGAAGACTCCATAACATGATTTGTTCTTAATTGTCTTGATATCGATATCTTTTTGCAATATGGTTGCATTTAATGTCTCGACAGAGATGTTGGTGCCCCCTTTGTACATTTATACTGTAAATGTATTCTTGGAGAGTTGAATTTTACAATGGAATATTTTATAGCTATTTATGTATTGAGCCCCATAGATCTCCATTAAGGAGGTTTCCCTCAATGAATTTAATTATGTGGTATTTTTTCGAAGGAATATAAGCCAAATTCTTAAATGTTTAAAGCAAATGATGAGACATTCATACAGCATAAAAAGAACAATGAAAGACACATGCACTAAATAGAACTTGATAACATAATTTGGTAGGGAGTCTATTTTTTACTATTTGTAGGGAGCCTCTTGTCGATAATTTGGTCTCATGGTGAGAGGGTGTAGACCGTTGTGTCATTGAAAGAAACATATTTTTCTTAAGGGAATTTTTGCTCCAAATTTTGGTCAATATTTGATTTTCCTTGAGGCCCACTTATTGAAACTTGTAGACCTTGTTATGATTGTACCGAAAATGTTTCTAGTATGGAAGTTGGGAAGAAACGCTTGGGAATATCTTGGAAAGCATATCCTAGTGATTTGGAAACATCTTTTGGAAGTTTCTTGATAGTTAATTGTAGAGGAAACATTTCTATAAGATTTTATTAATTTTCTTTCATAAATGGCATAGGACTCTGTAACGGGCACAAAACTGAAAAAATGAATATCAATACCAAATATTTGGAGTATTTTATAGTGTTGTAGTAGAGGGATGGAGTTATATGGTAGTTATCTTTGTTGGTGAAAAAAACCTCAGAATCATAACGGATTAAAATATACATGTGTTATAATTGTATCTTACATTTAGCATTGAACTTAATGGCACGGTTATAGTCCACATGTAATGTAAATTATGCTTGTTTCCTTTCTTAGCATTACAGACTATTGAAATTTTATGGATTTTAATTTTTAAATGTGCAGACCTGCCAAAGAGTATTACTTAATTTGTTGTACACAACTTTGGACTATGCTCAGAATGGCCTGATTGCAGTAGTATTCTTTTTCAAAGTAAGTGTCCTTCCTCTATTTCACACTTGTATTTGCATTTACAAACACTTACATTGTTATGCTAGAATTCTATATTGACTTTGGAAAATTATGGATTTTCAATACAGAGGGTTAATGTGTAGAGAAATTTCAACTTTGAGGCATCAAGATTATTCTTCTTCTTTTCACATATCTGGCTTGCAACTAATCTACCCAATGGAAGAAATTGATAATCTCTTTTTTGTTTTGGATGATTGGTATAACCAAAGCAAAGCTGGCCAAGAAATCAAACAAGAACCCAAGATCAGTGAGCATCAACTATTTAGTTAAGAGAAACATGTTGAAATCAAATATCAACTGAAACTAAAACAAAACTTTTAAATTTTTAGGGAATGAGGACAAGGAATATATAAAAATATTATATATATATATATATATATATATATATATATATGGATACCAGTCAGGTTTGAATTCCATTGCCTTCATTAGATACCTATTTTATATGATTATCTCTGTGTGCAATATCAACAACATCATCATCTACAGTAATATAAACAACATCATCATCTACAGTACTAGGCCTTAGCATTTCATCAATCATATTTTGTGCTTGGGGTTCCCTTTGGGGTCCTCTCTTTCTAGGTACAGAGGTAGTAGTTGTAGAGGTAGGCTTTTTAAGTTTTTTTTTGAGGTCTTGTTGGCCTTATCAGCAGCAAGCTTCTTTGACCCTTTCTTAGGAATGGCTTCTTCGTAATTAGTGTCATAATGTTCTTCAAGTCCAAAATCAGAATCACTTTCACTAACAACCGTGGCCTTCTTGGTTCTCCCATTGGAATCCTTCTTCCCTTTTGCACCAACCTTCCTTGGTTATTTCTCTTCCTCTTCATTTTCTTCTTCTTCAGAAATGGTTCCCATTGTATCATCTTCATCTGACATCTTCAATTTGTCCAATTGAAATTTCTAAACCTTCTTAATATGAAATCCACAAGTCTGTGTACATTCAAAACCCCTTTTCGCTGTACTCTAATTTTCAACCTTTGGAGTTGTAATAAACCTGGAAATATTGTTGATCGCAAAAATCAAGTTTGACCTGGTTGTTGTAAGAGAAATCAAGCTGCTCAACAATTGTATGTATAATGATGTATTAATTAGCTTTGAATCACTGGTTGATAATTTGAACCCAACTTCTATATGTATAGATGTTAACCTGCAATTTACCATACAAAATGTCTCCAATAGACCTCTAGCCTACTTAGTTTGAGAAACAAATGCATAGTCATCAGTTGGCCAAAATTTTACACCTATTCAATATTGTAAGAGGCCTAAATCATAGCCTTTGGAGCTGTCATAAATCTGTAATATTGCTGACTATAGAACTCAAGTCTGACATGGTTATTGTAAGATTGATCAAGCTACCCACAAACTATGCATACACTAACTCATTAGTCAGTATTGACTCTTAGTCAATAGTTGATAGTTGATAGGTGTAGATGTTGCTTTGAAATCTTCCATAAGAAATCTCTCTAATAGAATTCCATGAAATGATATTTTGCAGAATTGGCTTTTACAATAAAGTAATGGTGCATGACTCCAAACTGCTGGGGGAAATTAAGCAAATTCCTATTTGCTTCTAAACAGGTTATCTGTCCCTCATCTTCCTTGTAGAGCATTTTGTACAAATTGTGGATGGTCTTAGGTTCCATTTGGGCTTGATGAGATGTACTCTTACCAGATTCATACTGAGGTGAACTTCCATATATCTAGAGAGCATATGATCCATTGACTCTGCTCTCTTCATGTCTCATGACTTTGAGGAACACTTCATCTTCAGTAACATACCCTGCAGCTCTAGAATTCATAATATTATATCAATTGTGAGTAATATTATATCAAAGTGATTCTTGATGAAGCTAAATAGTTTTTTCCTCTTTTTGTATTGGGGGGAAATGTATCCTTGGTCTTCTATGGCCATACTGTCAAATAATTTTCACATCTTAGTACAAATTTGGGACTAGGTGTGGATGGTTGGAGAATATCAATTAAAGGAATTATGAGCATGGTAGTTTTATTGGGAGTTACAATTGTTGGGATTTACTGTTGGACAATTAAATATGTGGTGAATGATCCAACACTTCCAAAAGTGGAAGCAAGAAAAAAGGTATAATTCCATGTCTTATATACTAATGATAAAACAAAGGGTTTGGTTGATGGATTCTTGTTAATCTTCAACCTCAAATGTGTTGTCAACTAATGGTGGTAATATGCATGCGGAAATAAAAACCCAAGCTGGGAATGGTTGAGAGTGCAATTTTTTTTCCAAAATGAAGGAATATGCGAGGCCTAGCTACTCTTGTGGTAGCATATGGAATAAATATAAATCTTGTGGAAGTGACATGGAACCAAATTGAAGGCTTGGGTATTTCTAGGGTTTATTTCTTATCATATTTAATTTGTACAAGATAGATTCTTAACAAATAATAATTTAAGCATGTTGTGTTTGGATTGTATGTGCAGTGTATCATCTTTATCCTGGTTCATGTCTAACCAGGAAACAAGTTTTGTGAATTTGGGTCAACGTGTCCTGGCAAATCCTCTAAACTAGGTTAAAATTTGACTGTGATTTCCTTTTTTCCCTCTTCTAGTACTGCTTATATTTTTGTTTGTAGTTAAAAGGTATTACTGCAATTGAATGATTAAGCCCGATCTGGAATATCATTGTTTGGTTTTCCGTGGATTCTTGATATTTTAGGGTCCGTATGCATTATGGACATCCAAATGTTTTTGATAGGATTTTTCATATCACACGAGGAGGCATAAGTAAGGCATCTCGGGTCATTAATATCAGTGAATATATTTATGCAGGTACTCTTATTTTTTCAGTAGGAAACTCATTTCCTGTGGTTTCAAATTTTAACCTGTTACTACAAATTGCCTTTTCCAGGTAGGATTCATTTTGAATTTAGTAAGATCTCATCATTAATCTTATAGGAAAAGCAGTGCATTACAAACTTAGCATAATTCAGCAATAGTTACACTAGAGAAGCAGTCTGCATATCCTATGAGCAACTATATGAAGTCACGGGTCTTGAATACATGCTTCCTTGGACTATACCTCTTTCGCCAATGCAGAGTGATATGGATAAGATTCATTTTTTTGGTCTATCCAAATGGATCCACATTTTATACATTCTAAATAATAGGTGAAAACTGTTCCAATGTTTTTTTTCAAACAGTAATGAGTATTTAAGAAATAAATACTATCTATATTGTTAGACTCCTTACATTAAGTAACTTTATTAACCCCACTTTATAAAGTGTTACCACTCTAGTATAAGTCTTTGAGTAGGGTCAGTCTTTTATTTGTAACCAAGGTTTAAATGCCTGACATGTTTAACCTTGGAGTCTTGGACTTGTATGACTTTGACATCCATGTTTCCACATGTTATAAGCTATCTTCAGCCACTCCAACTGAGTTAAAATTGTTGTTCTCAAGTCGACTGCGCTCTTATGGAAACAATTCTATCTTGAACTGGATGGAATCATTTGCATTATGAATTTAATATTTATAGGCATATTCAGTAAATTGATGCCTATTTTATGTGTTCTTGACCAATTTTGACCTAGCATGGCCCACTTTTATTGTTATTTCAATATAAAAGTCAATACATGAAAATTTATGTCTTTATTGCTATTTCGATATAAGAGTTGATACATGCAAACTTCTATGTTTGTTGATTCAATGTTGTATCCTTTTCGAGTTCATGAGCTTTCTCTTATTGCATGTTTGTAAATTTGTTGTCCCTAACACAATTCTACAATAATTATCTACAATAAAGTCATTGATTAGTTACTGCTTTATGTCTTTTGCCAAGGTTTGGAGGAAAAAGAGACTGGCTACTAGCAAAATGTTGTATCCTAGTTTGGAAAAAAATGCATACATGCAAAATATGCAGGCTAGAAAAAATATCCCTGTTAAATATGTGTTAGTAACAACATCTTGCAACATGCAGGGTTCAATTCCACTTTACGACAAGGAAATATCACTCATCATGAATACATTCAGGTAGTTGTTTAATTGTAATAATTTATTAGTTTCCTTTCCATTTATGCACATTTTCCTTTGTTAAGAATGAACCTGTAAATTTGACATTGCAATAGGTTGGAAAGGGACGAGATGTTGGACTAGACTAGATTGCTTTTTTTGAGGGTAAAGTAGCCGGTGGCAATGGAGAATAGGTTCTTAGCAGAGATCTATATGGACTTGGACAACTCTTTTACTTTTTTTCAGGATGTTGTCCTTCTACTTCACTACTGTTGGCTTTTATGTTTGTACGATGGTTAGTAATGAGTTATTTTCTGTACCACATTACTTTTGCAAGTGTTTATGATTTCATGATGAAGGTCTATGAAGGAATTTTAATTCTTACATACCTATTTCTGATGCAGTTGACAGTCTTGACGGTTTATGTTTTTCTTTATGGTAAAGCATATCTAGTAAGTATCTTTTGTTGGTGAATTATCAAAATAACTGATATTCATAATGGTGTGGGGAAACATGTGAGTTCTGATAATATTCTCAACTAGGATGATCAGAAGAAATCCATTCAATTTTTCAAAGAATCTAGCAGAGAAATGTACAAATTGGAATTTATTGTTAAACATAGTTTGTGATGATGAACATGTAATCAGTACATTCTTGAGTTAATGATTTATGCAATCCAGTTAGAACAAAATCTTATGGCTTGTTGTTCAGCTTGTTATAAGTTTTATATTTTAAGTTGTATTATTGAATGTCAATTGAATGCTTTTTCCAGGACCTGTCTGGTTTGGATATTGCAATCACAAAAAAAACTCATTCTTTGGATAGAATAGCCCTGGAGGCATCTCTTAATACACAGTTCTTGTTCCAAATTGGTGTATTTACTGTTGTGCCAATGGTCATGGGTTTCATCTTAGAACAGGGACTTCTGAAGATTTTTCAAAATCTAGTAGCTTAGTTTCTTTTATCTGCTGAGTCCATTGAAATATCTCTTGATTCTTTTTCACCTGCTTGTGATTTTCATGTGATGCCTATTGAAGAAGTTTTTGGGGCAAATCGGCGACAAGGACGGACTACCTCTATCTATAATCTTCTTGGAAGGATTGATGACTGTGGAATTGCATTTCAACATCTGCTTCTCATTGGACCATCTACCCCATCTAGATTAGTGTGCCGTCAAGCAATAGGTAATTTTTAACATTTCTGGTCATTGAACAGTTGATTGATTATAATAATGTTTTTCCTTGTTTAAACTTTAGAATTCAGAGTTTAAGGACATATATAATATAATGTGTCTATGACTGCAGAGAATGATAGGCTTGTCACAGAGACAAATATTGAAATTACTTCAGCTCCATCCCATCTGGATTCTATCTTCCGAACACTTCGAAGTGGTCGGCCAGGAAATCGTTTGAGTAGCTGGGCTAATGATAGTCAACAACTTAGAGGAATGAGTGGCACTACAATAGAATTAGGGATTGAGGAGCAGTTTGTTTCTCAGTTACATAGGTCTCATCCAGTTGATGATACTCCATCAGATTAGGCCCATGATACCACCAAATCACAGGAAAAAGGTGAAGCTACTCCCTCACAAGCTGCAAATGATGGTAATGGAATGACATAAACTCTACAATCACAGGAAAATGATACACAGAGAACTGAGGAACGTGACCAGTCCCATATTGAAGATAATAGTGCCAGTAATACAAACACTACTTCAACCCAACCTTTGCAACATGCTTCTATGGAACAAGGAACTCAGACTACAGGTGTTGTTCACCATGACCTTGAGATGCAAGATGAGCGCAATGAGCGAGTCATGCGTGATGTTGAAGCTGTGAGCCAAGATAGTAGTGGTAGTGGTGCAACATTAGGTGAAAGCCTTTGCAGCTTGGAAGTGCTGATGGAACTGGAAACCTTGGACAGATTGATGCATCAGAAAATATGGAAGGTGTGCAAGATGAAAATAATAATAGAGAATCATCCCAACCATAAATTGTCAGGGAGAGCAGTCAAAGTGTTCCTGCACATACTCCCAGTGAGCAGGAGCAAAATACTGTGGTGGCAGGATCTAATTCTATTAATCCTACATTCCTAGAGGCTCTTCCTGAAGAGTTAAAACAGAGGTGCTTGCTTCCCAGCAGAATCAGGTGGCACAACCTACAAATAATCAGCCACCAGCTACTGAAGAGATTGGTCCAGAATTCCTTGCCGCTCTTCCTCCAGATATACAAGCATAAGTCCTTGCACAGCAAAAAGCACATAGATTGCTTCAGGCTCCTCAGTTTGATGGATGACCTGTTGATATGGATAGTGCTTCAATACTTGCCACGTTCCCTCTTGAACTTCGTACTGAGGTATAATCTTCTTGTTAGTAGTTAACGGTAATATTTAACCCATACTAAGTTACTAGTTTATTTAGTATTAATATTTGAATCAACCTATTTATTTTACATATCAACTTGGAGATATAATTAGACTCTTGATCTTCCATCTGGAATGCAGGTTTTGTTGACATCCTCAGATGTTGTGCTGGCCAATTTACCTGAGGCACTTGTTACCGACGCACGCAGGTTGCGTCGAAGGTTTGGATATGACCCAAATGAGCTAGTTGTGTCATAAGCTCCTATGTCAAGATCGTCTGTGTGACATGCCCACATTTTTTACTCCAACGACTATGATCTTCATGCTTGCATGCTAATTTATTGTAAAACGTACAATTTTTAATTCTCATTTTACATTTGACATTTGAAAAAATTTCAATTTTCAAATTTAAGATTCTCCAATTCTACTCCATATTTATTTTGAGGAAAACATGAGAAAACCATAATAGACATATCAGCTCCACCATGCCAAATTGACTCTAGGATGCCCCACCAAGTATAAGGCATTTCATTACTATTTTCCACAAAAATATTAGAAGGTTTTTTGAGTGCTTGGACAAATATATTTATATGACAAAGAAACTCCATGGGATTTCTAGGGAATGCTAAATTCCATCTAGTTTCTTGCACAAGAATTGCATGACACCTCGAACATTCATAGAAATTACAAGCAGCACATATGCATGATGTGATGTTTATGTTCCAACTTCCAGTAGATGATTTTGGGCAATAGAAGTCTCAAATACTATTTCCCCACAAAAAAACTCTATTCATCACCCCACTTTCAAGATGGATGAAGATTAGTATTCCAGACTTTGATGGCACGTTGAATGGATGCAAGCTGGAAGCATGGTATTGAGGAATAGAAGCATATATACAGACCCTAACAAATATAATAAGCAAACAAAAACTTATGAATGTGGGAGTTCATATAGACAATCAAGACCTGACGTGGTGGCAATCACATATAGTCACTGTGTCTCTAGACAAACTATGCCAAATTAGGGAATGTATGTGGGAACTATGTATTCAATGATTGAGGATGATGTAGCTTTGTCAAATTTACCCCTCATTTTGTAGAAACCATGTGTACAATGGTTGAAGATGATGCAACTTTATAGCACACCCTTATCCCTCTAGCCATGACATGGTCACCATGCTTTCATTTTCTAATCAAAACTCAACACTTTACCCAAAAAATAAGTCATTCCATGTATATATATTTTGTGTGGAGGTATCAATGAAATTTTCTAGTGTTGGGCTAGAGGTTGGAAATGGCCATTTTGTTTTACAAGTGTAGCAACCCAAGGTAATAAAATTGAAATTTATTCCAGTTGTTTTCTCCCAAAACTGGTAGTATCTATTGGTTGGAAGATCCTTTGTATTTTGATCATTGTCAAATGTGTATCCTAGATATCAAAATGGACAATTCTAGCTATCGGAGTGTCATTTTGTTTCTTCACTTGTTGACATATGGTTTTGCAGATAATTAGAGCTGCATATTACCATCATAGTTTCTAAGAACATGGGTAGTTATTTTTCAGTAATTACCACACTCTCAATCTCCTTGGCACAAGTCTTTTGTTGTTTTGCATTGTTTTATAGGATTAACTTAGCACATAAAAGGTTAATTGTGTATTGACTCCCTAGAAACTTCTAAGAATATCCCAAGAAATACATAGTCCTTCAGTTTTAAACTGTGTATTGTAAGTTGGTGGTAAGGTCCCTTAGCATGCTATATAGGTTTGTAGCTTCAAGCATAGCCTGATCAATAGGATGAGTCCAACATTGCCTTCTTTTCGGCTTGAATACTGCTTGATTGACTCCGACGAACTTGCTATACTAGCGACGGACATTTTCGTCGCTAATATAGCAAGTTTTTCGGAGTTAATTTTTTTTAAATATGGGACTCCGTCTCTATAGCAACGAAACTTAGTGGCTATAGTGACGGAGCTCACTTGATTTATTTTTTTAAAATATGAGGGGTCGTCGCTATAGCAATGACCTTTCATTGCTAGAAAGACGAAGATCGCTTGACTTAATTTTTTTAAATATGAGACACTATCGCTATATCAATGAACATTCGTTGATATAGCAACGAACTTGCGTTGCTAGAGAGACAGAGATCGCTTGACTTAATTGTTTTTAAATATGAGAGGCCGTCGCTATGGCAACGAAAGTTTGTGGCTATAGCGACAAAAAGGGTGTTTCTATAGCGACACAATGTGGTTTTTTAAAGATAGCACGATCCATTTAATTTCTATCTCTATAGTGGAAAACGTTGGCAAGTGTTGCTACAACGATGAAATTAGTGCCACTAAAACAAGGAGTCCTGTTCATCACTATAGCAACGCAAAAGTGTTGCAATAGCAACGATTTTCCGTGGGAAAAATGTCCACATGTACTAGTGATAGTTAACCAAGGTTTGAGTTTGGTAAAAAAAATTGACAAACCATCCTAATGATGAATCATGTTTTGGATTCCAAGACATGAACATGATGATTAGCTATTGTTGACTATGGTTTACTTTGTTTGACTATGGCCAACTTTAGTTGGCTAATTGACTATGGTTGACTATGGTTGACCATGTTTAAGTATGGTTAACTTTACTTTGGTTGGTCATATTTAACTCTGGTTGACTATGTTTAAGAATGGTTTACTTTGGTTGGTCATATTTAACTCTGGTTTATTATGGTTGACCATGAATATCTATGGTCAGCTATGTTTGACTATGGTTTCCTTAATTCGATCACAATTGACTTTGGTTGAGTAATTGACTATGGTTGACTATGGATGACCATGGTTGACATTCATGGAATATGGTCGAATTTGGTTTGCTATGGTGACTAATTGACTATGGATGACTTTGTTAGGTAGTAATAGACTATGGCTAACATTTTTTTACTATGGTTGACTTCGGTTGACTAATTGACTATGGTTGACTTTGATTAAATATGGTTGACTTTGGTTGACTTTTGAATATGGTTAACCATGGTTGAGTATGGTTGACTTTGTTTGAATGTGGTTGACTTTGGTTGACGTATTCAATATGGTTAACTATGGTTTACCATGGTTGACTATGGTTGACTATGGTTGACTATGGTTGAATTTGGATGTTAATGGTTGATTGTGGTTGACTTTGGTTAAATTATTTTAAAATTTTAAATATATATCATTCATATCAAATATATTTATCATATCAATTTAAACGTTGTAAGTAATTAATATGGTTGACTTTGGCTTAATGTTAATATTATTAAGCCATATTTGGCTTAATGACTTTGGTTGTTTGGGCATGGTTGAATTTGGATTACTTTGGTTATTTGGGTATGTTTTCCTTTGGTTGAATTTGCTTGAATTGTTTACATCGTTTACATGATTTGGGAGACGATGTTTACAGTGCTTGGTTGATCATGTTAACATTGTTTACTTTGGTTGACTTTGAACCTTACATTGTTTGGTTGACCATGGTCGACTTTGGTTTACATTATTTGTTTAAACATGTTTAAATTGTAAACTTTGTTTGGTTAACCATAGTTGACTTTGGTTTACATTGTTTGGTTGACCAAGGTTGAATTTTGTCGGCCTTGATTGTTTGGTTGACTTTGATTAACTTTGGTTGTTTGGGCATGGTGATTGTGGTTGACTTTGGTTGATGTTGGGCATGGTTGAATGTGGTTATTTTGGTTGTATTTGGGTTTTTAGGAATGGTTTCATTTGGATGACCATGGTTGTTTAGGCATGGCTGACTTTGGATGACATTATTTTAGATTATTTGTATGAATTTGGTTTACATTGTTTTGTTGACCATGGTTTATTATCTTTAACAATGGTTTACATTATTTGGGCATGGTTAACCTTGGTTCAGTTTGCATGACTTAGGTTGTTTCGTTGACTTTGGTTGCTTGGGCATGGTTTCGTTGACCACGGTTGACCAAGGTTGACTTTGGTTGTCCATGTTTGATTTAGTTGACCATGGTTTGCTATGTTTAACCATAGTTACATTGTTTCGACATGGTTGACTTTGTTTGATTGGGCACGGTTGACCTTGGATGTTAAGTTGACTTTGGTTTTTTTGGTTGAATTTGATTAACCTTAATTATTTGGAAATGGTTGACCGTGGTTGACTTCGGTTGTTTTGTCACCATCACTTAAGATTGAAATAATAATATAGTTATTATTATAAACATTAAATATTATTCATTATACTTAAAATTGTAATATTAAAATAATAATAATTAATATTAATATTAATGTATTAACATGATTAATATTAATATCAATTTGACCATAATTGTCTATGGTTTACCATGGTTGAATTTGGTTGACCAAGCTTGACTCATGTTGTCTATGGTTTATTATGGTTGACCATGATTGAACATTGTTGACTATGGTTGTTCGATGTTGACTAGCTAGGTGGTCATTGTTGACTATGGTTATTCATGATTGACTATGATTGATGGTGGTTGTTCATGGCTAACTATGGTTTATTATGGTTGTTGAAGGATGAGTGTGATTGCTCATGTTTAAATATGGTTGATGTAACATCCCGAAATTTCATAAAAATTTAAAATGTTTGATAACAGCATTAATTATGATAATAATAATTGCGGAATTAATAAATGAGATTACGACAGCATTAGTTGTACAGTTGTTAGTACTAAGCATGCTTTATTTCTTGTTTTAGCGGCATTAAGATAATGACAGTTTTAACACATAATTAGTAAACATGACTATGATGACAAAGAAATAAATAGGTTGGGAATATGATGCGACACTTTCTCTTTTGCGATGATACTGACGGTTTGACTTTACTGCATAAGGGTGTCCTATGAGGTACCCTGGAGCTTACTTAGTTGCAACGCTAAAGCTTATTGAATGTCCTATGTGCAGATGATAGGTAAGAAGTTTCATGGCTACGTGTAAATTTCAAAATCAACGTCGTAATTAATAAAATGTTATAATTCTGTTGCGTTTCACCACAAGTAAGCAGGTATGGGTTTCATTGCTATAATTATTGTTTGTCAGATGTTGTCTTGCAATTCCATAATGTTTAAAACAGAGTCGTATATGTATGTCGCCATACAAATAGTTTTGTCGCTGTAATTCCTGTCATTGTAGTTGGCTTGTCGTCGTCTCTAAGATAATTGATTACCTTCCCATTCTTTGTAATAATTGTATCACAAAAATCATTTAAAGGTTTGCAATAAGAGAATACTCCTAACAATTAGTTAGTTGTTATAATAATCTTTAACAATGGATTTATTGAAACGTCTTCCATACAATCTATTTGTAGTTGAAATAATAGATTTATATGAATACACCATTGTTACCAGGATAGTGTATAATTTTGTCATGTATGGACTACTTTAAGTTGTCATTTTTGCAATGTCGAACTAGATGTGATAATTTATAAGATTTTAAGACTTATGTCCAATATCATCTAATGTGTGAATTCTCATGTGTACGAGAACTATGTCAACCTAGTGACAATAGTTATCATTGCAATTAAAACAAAACTACATAATTAAATTATAATACTACTAGGCTTACCTTTGATATATATAAACTCAAAAACATCTACCATGGAGTCTATCTAATAACTCCAATTTAAAATACGACCTAGGCTTTGGACTAAAGGAAAAAGTGTATCGACGTTAGTCATAGTAAAACGATAAAGTGTGTTTTGGAATGAAACTTGGAACCCATGCGATCTTTGAAATCGACTACATAAATTATAATGTTATAAGGTTATACATCCAGATTTGAAATCATAACGTTGAATTAAATGAGCGCTGACATGCAATAATGTTGACAAGGTTCGAGTTGCTGGTTCATTAATGTGATATGAACGTTGAGCTAAGGTGAAGATTGTCCTTCGATTCTTTATTGAAAGCTTGACACGAAACTTAGGGTGACAAGGATTAAAGCCATTCCACATATGGTGATAATGCTGTAATGGTGAAATTTGAGGCCACTGTGTAAAGGTTGTAAGTGATACTCCTCCGAGCTGTAATGCCCCTAAAATGACTATGGACTTTAAGAGCACCTGTCGAGTGACCCAGCGTAACAGACTTCAATAAAGTGGCCCTTCGAGTTAGGATGTGTCTTAATAAGGGAGAATCACCCGATGATGTGCATGACTATAGTTGATAAATAAATTAATGAATTGAATTATATGTGTGGACTGGGATAATTGATTAATTAGTTCTTGTTTAAATGCTTAGCCTTGATTGGTCAAGTCAAAGTATAGTAGGACAGCTACAACCCTAACTTTGTGACTTAAGAGGACACAACTGAGATGCGTCATAGCTTTCCGCATTTATTCTGAACTTCAGGACGAAGTTCTAAATAAGTAGGGGTGTATGTAGTGCCCCTAGACTACTGTAGACATTGAGGGCACTTGCTTAGTGACCCGACTGCTTGAAACATTAATAAAATAATCCTTTGATTTTATTTTGAGTATATTTATGATTATGATTGATTGTAAATCAATAAAATAATGATTTATGTTTGTGAGAAATATGTGTAGCGACAGGTGAAACGGTTCACCAAAGGACACACAAAGGAATATGAAGGGTCATAGAGTACGGGTAAATCACACACAGGGGGAGCGACGATGATGTCGACTTTCGACAAGAATACCACGCATGAGCAGATAAGCACTCATCTGCTTGCTCAAGAGGAATGCGTGAGGGCGTACGAGGTAGGCCACGACGGAGCTGGTCACGTACGATTTGAGGGGCGCGCAGTGAGAACGGACTCACTCCTCAGCGCCATTAGTCCCTAGATAGCATGTAGACGGAGGATGGATGGTAACGATTCCTAAAATCCCTACAAGAGTTCCCGCAAGTCAAAACGGAAAGATGGTGGCAGAAGGGCCCGACGATGCGGTACCCTGTTGAGAAATGGAAGAATGGATGCAAGGACCCAACGATGCGGTACCATGCCAAGGAATGGAAACCATGGATGACTGGACCCAACGGAGTGGTGCCATGTCAGAGAATTAAAGTTAAGGAACCAGGAGCCCAACGGCGCGGCACCGTGATCCTAGTGAGTTTGATTGTTAAATTAAACTGCATAAAAACTTAGGAGAATAACTCTAGATTATTACTTAGCAAATGCATAAAAAAAAATAGTTTAGACATTTGCACATGAATAGTTGTTTTTGTTGAGCATTTAAAATAATAGAAATCATTATTTAGGAGCAAAATAGAATCCTAAGATTAGACACCTAGTCAACTAAAAGCTAGGAGTTGATTAAAATATCTGGGGGACAAACTAGAGCAAACTTAGGGATGTAGGTGCACTTCCCAGAGAAACTGACACTTGGATGGGTGAGTGTTTTAATTAAATAATTAATTAAAAATATTTAATTATGCATGAAGCGACATGTGTCGCAGGAGATTTTCCTTTATAAGGAAGGCTTAGGGAATGGGTAAAGGGCCCATAATTTGGACGATTGTCGTAATTTTCGAATGCCTCAAAGACTTGCTGCTATCTAAGGGTTTGGCTAAGAAATCCTGGTGGGAAGGGAAACCCAAGCTGGATTTCTGAAAAACGTGTGTGAGCTCTACGACCCAAAGCTCGGGGGAGGCCATGCAACTGAAAGCATGAGCCTATGGTTGGGCGGCGGAGCTAACGGTTGCTTCGCCTATGGTTAAACGAGCTTTGCTGGTTATGGTTATGGTTTGTTTTAATTTGCTAGTTTATTCATTTATTTAGTTTATTTATCTAGTCGTTATGCTTTCTAATCTCTTTTGTATCAAGTGGTTGAGTTTCAGGTTAAACAGGAAAGACCCTAGAGGAGGGGCCCTACATTTGGTATCAGAGCCGGTCGAGCCTTGAGGGCGCTGGACTCATATTTGTATAGGTGTTCATCGGTGACCGTGGTGATCAACAACGGGACTGGAACAACCATCTTCAAGGAATTTCATCTTCCGACCGGAGCCACCACCACTACAAGTTCTTATTTCTTGAATGTTTTGTTTATAATTCTGTATGATTAAGATTATGGATCTGCGTTTTGAATTCGTTTTAATGTATAGATCTGCAAATTTGAATTCGGTAAAAATTATAGATCTGAGTTTTGAATTTGTTTTAGTGTATAGATCTGTAAATTTCGATTCGGATGAGCCCTACTCAAACTTACTTTTTTTACCCTTATTACCCTTTTGCATTTTTTAATTTCATTACTTAAATCTCAGGAAGTCTCGTCCAACGTCAACATATTTAGCATAGATCCTGAATAGAGACTCGGCGTTTTTATTTAGAAAACCTTGCCAAAATCTATCAAAAAAAAAAAAAAACAACGCAGATCCTTGAAGTAGAGGTTTGACTATTTTGGAATGACCTCTTACGCTGCTGATTGTTAAACTTTTCTTTGTGATGTGGTATCCACCATAGGGAACGATCTCTGCACCTGTTGTTGGTGGGAGGAACGATTCTTTTGTTACCCATATACTTTATGCGCAGTTCTGAAACCCTTTGTTTTGCTTGATCTCAGCATGATCCCTACTAAGCCCAATCTTTGCATTTATATTTCTTTCTTCTGGAGATATAAGATATTTTAAATGTGATATAATTTGGTTCTTCACTTTAATAGATTTCCAAAACGCCCGATCCTATTTTCTCTCTTTGCACGAAGCACCAGAAGGTTTCACTCTTCAAATTTTTTTTTTGGTGTTATTAAAAAAATTCTAGTTCTCCCTCGGAGGCAAACGTTTTCAACTTGATGTTTGTATGAATGCCGGAGATAGGAAACCGATTGAGTTGTGCTTGTGTTTTCCTTCTGTTGTGAGGATTGTTGTGCCATGGTAGCTCATCGTTGAACCTTGAGACCTTTTATTACGTGTAATACGGTCAGCACTTGCCAGGAAATCGCCATCCCGGAGATCGGTGTCTTTAAATTTGTATTTATATTCCCCCCTTCGAGATCAGAGAAAGATCCCGGCTTCTACGTTGGTTTCTGGTGAAGACCATGCACTCTATAGATAACCGGTTCCCTGTCTGTAATATGTAGACCAGTTCTTGATTCAATCCAAAAACTCTGTTGTCGATCTATAATGTTATGTTTAAAGAGCCCGTTGTGTAAGGATATCTGCATACCCATTTGGAACCCTACTCTGTTGTCACCAACTCTGTTCAGGGGGTTTATGACTGATCTCTGCTCCAGTGCGTTAACTTGTGAACATCGCCCATCCACCTAGATCTGCGAATGGCTTTATTATGTGCCCCCTTGGTCTAGTTCGAACTCGAACTTGTCCCTGGATCTGATCTATGTGCGAGTTGCTGTAGCAAACCTTTTGCAGACGTATCTGTTTGCTAGACCTCCAATCACTTGACTTAAGCGATCAATCAGGCACTTAACTCAGCCGACAGGTGTCTCTCCTTACAAAACTGTGAGTAGGTTCAACGTTTCCTTCTCTTTCTGGTTATAGCTTGAGTTCATTTGTGGTAGATTCGAGATTCGGATCAGTATTAATTCCTTGCAGTAAACGGCCACATCCTGGTAAACTGGCCGCGTGAAACCCTTGTATTTACCTCCAGGCCTATCTCCCTATCTCCTATTGAAACTGCGCCCTTCACATTCTCCTGGTAGATCTTGACAACCACTACTTAGGTGACCAATTAAAACCTTTTTCCCTAGTATCCAGCTCATCTGAGCATATAGTAGGTGGAACTAAACTATGACGGTTTCAGGACTATTTTTTTTTGAACTACAGTTTCTCCTAGGATACATCGAAAATCTAATAATAGTCGATGGCTTAAACCGCGCCCTTCCGTCTCTCCAAATCATTATGGAATTCCAACTTTATGAGTTTTTAATACAAAGGAATAATTCGGTATATGGTAGATCAGGTTGGAATTCATTAATTGTTGATATAAAAGTAGTGAACTCGTTTCTCCATCAACACGATGCTTGAACTTATCGAACCCTGGAGAATATTTCGGATCATGGATTATGCATGATATCATGCTACTCGAATTAAGTGATCGCTGAGCTAGAATAGCGATCCTCTCTTTATCTTTTTGTTAGTTTGAATTTGTTTTATTTTTTTTATGAATTGTTTATTCTTTGAATTAAGACTCTAGTTAAATAAGTCAATGGTTATTCTTCTCATTAATTATATATAATAAAATTCTCTATTGAAGCTCTAACTATTTACCTCTGGTAACTGTCTGCGTAGTCATAAAAAGAATAAAGTCGGAAAGGAACTCTTCACCATCTTAACATGTTATTTAATTTGCAATTTATATATTCTCAAACAACATAAGTGACATTTTTTTTAATTTTCACTCATTAAACTCATCGTTTCTATACATATGGAATGCTATACATTGAGTTGGTCGAATAGGATTCGAGGAGATCTTTATCAATAAATAAAACGACTGTTTTAGGATTATATATCAAATGAATAGATACGGAAAATGATCAATTATCATTAAGATAAGTGTCTATCTTAGCGTGTAGAATTTATACTTGAACGGATAGAAATCAAAGAAATATTGTGTCATTAAATGAATGGACTATATCTAGCATGTGTCTATATGTAGTTATGCATTGAACGAATAAAATTGAAAATGGATATTGGAAATTATAAAGAGATTGCCTTTTTATTAGGAAGTAAATGGATGTATATTTAAGAAACATTATTTGGAAATGAATTCTTATATGGCTAGTATGTGAATTCGTTAGACCTCACATCGGTCACGGTATAGAGTAGCATGGAAGTCTGAAAGCATATGGTTGCTTATAAAGGAGTTAAGTTATAAATAATGCATGGGATGAAAGGAGAATAACAATGTGTCGTCTATAATTAAGGAAGCAATGAAATTTTATATATTTAATTGATATCTTGAATATAGATAGAATGTGAATTAGAGTGTACATGTAAGGTATAGCATTATAAGTTGGTAAGTTGGTAATTAAGACTTTTAAGTGAGTTGTGAGCATAGAGGAAGAATCATGCAATAGTAATTAAATGTAAATGTTATTGTCCTTGCAATTATATATATAGAAAATATAATTGGATATTCGAAACAAAATAAATTAAAATTAGAAATAATTTAATGATGGAAATTTATTTTTGAAAAGTAAATTAAGTTAAATATATATATATATATATATTTAATAAAAGGTTTTACATATTTGTTGGAATTAAAAATTGTATATTATAGTTTAAATATATGCATTTGAAAAAGTGAGTTGATATTGGAATACTAGCATAAAAAGGTGTTGGATATAATTTAGAGATGGGACTTAATTATTTGGTTGTGAATAAGTAATTTGATAGAATGTTTTACATAGTTGTTAACATTAAAATTGTATATTATAGTTTTCATTTAAAAAGGGGAATTAAATTTACATCATTTAGATGAAATGTTTTATATATATTTTAGAAATGAAATTGTAAGACATAGTTAAAAAAAAAAAAAAAAAAAAAGAGAAAAAAAGAAAAAAGAAAAAAAAGAGTAAATTGGGCTTTGAACATTTAGCAGAAATGTCTTACATATATATTAGAATTGGAATTGTAGAATATACTTTAACTATTTGTATTTGAATAAATGAATTTGAACTTAGAACATTTACTAGAGGCATTGGCCTCTCAAGTTGCATTTGAGATGTTTACAAATAGTAACTTTATGAAAAGTGAAAGAGTTATATATATATATAATCAGATACCATATATATATAGTTACATTTCATATAAGTCAAGGATATTTTAAACTTTTCCCACATCACCATGATGAGAAATCGAGTGAACTGATAGATTTGGTTAGTGAGAGAAAATCGATAAATTATAACTGACAAAACACCGAAATGCTCTTATTGACGAGACTTTGACAGATTGTCGAGTGGGTGAAACGAACATAGAAATTAGAAAGCAAGATATCAATGTTACTAAAATGAGGAGCTGAGCCCAACGAAACCAATTTTCTAGCATGACAATGTTGTACAAAGGGACGAAAAATAAATAATATATATATACAAACTTGACGTGACCATGAAAATGGTAAATGGAGAATTATTAATTAGGAAAATCCACCGAAAGATCCAAACGAAGATGATTTTTAGTAAAACAATGTATGGAGATGATCAAAATAATGAACTAAACATAATACAGCTAACCTGAGCACATAGTCAACCCTTGATGAAAATACAACTGGACGAGATGAGACTCTATGGGGTTGATAAAACACACACGGTACGACTTGATGTGTCTGTCGAAGTAGTCCTATGACAACGGAATTGATGAAAGAAGGTAAGGATGTGATAAGCTCATTGACCTGGACATGAACTTACCGATGAAAAGACTAATGGCTAAAGTTTAATATGTTCGACTAAGTCGCTAAGCATTGATGCTTGGAATCCTGTCAAATTGAGAACCAACACTATTAAAAACAAGTAGGGCTTTGGATGTAGTATTTTGGGAATTGGATTTTGGAATATTTTGTAACGGCTCTAGATTTGTTAACCGGTGATTATAATTTGCCGTCATTATTTTACCGAATATGGTATGACGTTCACCTTTTCATATGGGAAGAAGGGATAGCCAACAGATTTGCATTCTTGTTCGGATTCATTGTGCGAAGGGATGATTGAGTATCTGTGGTATGGCCATTGGTGCTTTATAACTTGTAGTCAATTTGGATATTATGGATCTTTGCACATGACTAGAAGACATAGAAAATCTAATGTGGTATTGACAATTATGAGGGCATTATTGGAGTTGCATTGCACAAAATTACGATTGAGAATGTATTATAACCATACTAGAAGATTTGGAAAACTAATTATTAGAACATGGCCATGATTGCTTAAGAGAAATAGAAGGAAATGGCAAGAAGGTGAGAATAGGAAATTAAAAGTTAAGCCTAGTGTAGGAAGTACGAGAACAAAAATTAACTTCGGGACGAAGTTCTATACAAGAGGGGGTGTATGTAATGCCCCTAAAATGACTATGGACTTTAAGAGCACCTGTCGAGTGACCCGGCGTAACAGACTTCAATAAAGTGGCCCTTCGAGTTAGGATGTGTCTTAATAAGGGAGAATCACCTGATGATGTGCATGACTATAGTTGATAAATAAATTAATGAATTGAATTATATGTGTGGAATGGGATAATTGATTAATCAGTTCTTGCTTAAATGCTTAGCCTTGATTGGTCAAGTCAAAGTATAGTAGGACAGCTACAACCCTAGCTTTGTGACTTAAGAGGACACAACTGAGATTCGTCATAGCTTTTCGCATTTATTCTGAACTTCGGGACGAAGTTCTAAATAAGTAGGGGTGTATGTAGTGCCCCTAGACTACTGTAGACATTGAGGGCACTTGCTTAGTGACCCGACTGTTTGAAACATTAATAAAATAATCCTTTGATTTTATTTTGAGTATATTTATGATTACGATTGATTGTAAATCAATAAAATAATGATTTATGTTTGTGAGAAATATGTGTAGTGACAGGTGAAATGGTTCACCAAAGGACACACAAAGGAATATGAAGGGTCATAGAGTATGGGTAAATCACACACAGGGGGAGCGACGACGATGTTGACTTCCGACAAGAATACCACGCATGAGAAGATAAGCACTGATCCGCTTGCTCAAGAGGAATGCGTGAGGGCGTACGAGGTAGGCCACGACGGAGCTGGTCACGTACGAGTTGAGGGGCGCGCAGTGAGAACGGACTCACTCCTCAGCGCCATTAGTCCCTATATAGCATGTAGACGGAGGATGGATGGTAACGATTCCTAAAATCCCTACAAGAGTTCCCGCAAGTCAAAATGGAAAGATGGTGGCAGAAGGGCCCGACGATGCGGTACCCTGTCGAGAAATGAAAGAATGGACGCAAGGACCCAACGATGCGGTACCATGCCAAGGAATGGAAACCATGGATGACTGGACACGACGGAGTGGTGCCATGTCAGAGAATTAAAGTTAAGGAACCAGGAGCCCAACGGCGCGGCACCGTGATCCTAGTGAGTTTGATTGTTAAATTAAACTGCATAAAAACTTAGGAGAATAACTCTAGATTATTACTTAGCAAATGCATAAAAAAAAATAGTTTAGACATTTGCACATGAATAGTTGTTTTTGTTGAGCATTTAAAATAATAGAAATCATTATTTAGGAGCAAAATAGAATCCTAAGATTAGACACCTAGTCAACTAAAAGCTAGGAGTTGATTAAAATATCTGGGGGAAAAACTAGAGCAAACTTAGGGATGTAGGTGCACTTCCCATAGAAACTGACACTTGGATGGGTGAGTGTTTTAATTAAATAAATAATTAAAAATATTTAATTATGCATGAAGCGACATGTGTCGCAGGAGATTTTCCTTTATAAGGAAGGCTTAGGGAATGGGTAAAGGGCCCATAATTTGGACGATTGTCGTAATTTTTGAATGCCTCAAAGACTTGCTGCTATCTAAGGGTTTGGCTAAGAAATCCTGGTGGGAAGGGAAACCCAAGCTGGATTTCTGAAAAACGTGTGTGAGCTCTACGACCCGAAGCTCGGGGGAGGCCATGCGACTGAAAGCATGAGCCTATGGTTGGGTGGTGGAGCTAACGGTTGCTTCGCCTATGGTTAAACGAGCTTTGCTGGTTATGGTTATGGTTTGTTTTAATTTGCTAGTTTATTCATTTATTTAGTTTATTTATCCAGTCGTTATGCTTTCTAATCTCTTTTGTATCAAGTGTTTGAGTTTCAGGTTAAACAGGAAAGACCCTAGAGGAGGGGCCCTACACGAGCTAGAATGTAAATCGATCCAATATGATCCATTGTGGCAAAACCCTACATGTGAGGTGATGGTGCATTAAAATCAAGGGTTGTTCAACCCAAAACAACCTCGCTAGCACCCCTGCGATCGTTGATCATGATGAGTTTGGGCCGTTCGATTACAACCCTAACTTCTGTCATTGTTTTTGGTTTATGAGTTGAAATGTGGTTCAATGTTTCTATTGTTGTTTGGTCTGTATGGCCGACAGGCTGCTGAAATTTCTAGGGTTATCAAAGTTACAGGAGGTCTTGACCTCGAGTCCTGTATATAGGTTTGGAGTTTCAGGTTTTAATCCTTTGTAATGGCGTTGTAATGATAGTCTAGTTCTCTGGTTCACATAATCGTCGAGTTGATAGTTTTCGTTTTAGAAAGAGTGAAAGATACACCCAGGTGACAATGGTCAAAGGGTTTTCCTGTCTCGTCTACCAGCGTGGAAAGCAATCGTTTAAATGGTGAAAGTGGAATGCTTTGGTAGCTTACAGCAAGGTAAAATTTTCTTTAACGAACAGTGATGTATTTCATCTTTCAGTTTGAAAGGGTGTCAGTTGTCTAAATCTAAGCCATCGTTTTTGTCAGTTGCAGGTTGAGAAGAAGAAAATTGAGCAAGGGTTTTGCAAAGTCGGTGAGCTTTCATTTTGGTAAGCTCCGGGTCTTCCAAACTCTCGTAGGTGCTCTGTTTCTTTGATTGATGAGGTTTCAAGGATTGTCTAGTTGGTCCTGCCGTGACTCGTCGTGGTTGTTATTTGAAGAACTTCGAAGCACTGTTAAAAAATCAAATGTTGTTTGTTGCTACAACTCTCGTTTGATATGTAAAACCTTAATACTTATCTCCGTCAATTTGGGAGTTGTGAAACTTCTCTGTACCGTGGGTTTTATGAACTTGTTTCAAAGATTGGACTTGGGAAAATAACCCTGTACAATTTATGTTTTGGCAAACATGTTGTAACTTTAATTTCTGAGCATAACTTCTTTGTTTTCTTGAAGTTGGAATTTTGTAATGGTATTAACCATTGAGCCACGACCTGTTTTGTTTAAGTTATACGAATGATACAAGGAGCTGAGGCTTGTTTGACCTATGAATAAAACTCTGCTTCTCGAAAATGATAAACTATTGTTTGTATCCAGTGTTAAATGGTTTGGTTTCTAAGTAATAAGTTATATCTGTTGCACTTGCTTCATAGATTACGAAACTGTAATATTTGTGGCAACGATAGAATAGGTCTTGTTTTTGTTGTATGAAGAAAGGTAACAGGCTATGCCCAGATTGACGACTCTCGTCATTTGTAAGCAATGTATCAATCCGCAACTAATAAGCAAGAAAATATAAGTCGGGTCTATGTTAATCGTTTGAAGGTGTGGATTGCTATCGTAAATCTTTTGAGCATAGGGTTTATGTACTCTGTCTTAGTTGAACACTTTGTAAAAAAATGTAAATCTGAAATGATTTGTCTTTTCGTTTGTAAGATGGAAGAAGATCAGGGTTGTACCCTAGTTTGATTTTTGTTTGGAAATCGACACTTACAGTTTAGAAAAAGCTAAATAAAAATAGAATGACTAATGAAAAGAAATGTTTTCATAATCTGATTGTTTTAAATAAATAAAGACAATGATTATAGCAGGAATGAAAACAATGTATGTGTGTGAATGTGAAGACTGTGAATGTAGCTCTGTACAATTTTTATTTCTTTATTTGCTTACAACAACACTGTTTATTTCGATGCGAAGATATAAACACTATTTTTTGATCTACATATGAATGCTATAAAAATTAATAAAATATACAAACTGTAATTTATATATATATATATACAGAGAGAGAGAGAGAGAGAGAGAGAGAGAGAGAGAATAATACTTATATTTCATGAAACAATACAGTAATTTTAGGATCTCATAGATATTATACAGTAAATTCTATTATTGTTAAATTTAGGGAAGAATAATAAAAACATAAATCAATCACTATACTTATTTATCGAATCAATGGAAAATTGCCTATCCTGTAATCTATTATTAATTTGCGTATCTATACTAGAGTACGATGCACAAAAAAACATGTGAAAAAATATAGATACTGGTTTATCAATTCAATTCATCATTTAAACTTTAACATTCAGAATTCAAACAAATTTAGAATTAGATTCTTTTTCGAAACAGAAAACAGAGATTACTAATTACACAGATAGATCTAATAGCTGAGATAGGGTAGAAAAATTTGTGAGAACCTGGGTAAATCTGTAGGGCAACAAACAATACAAGAAGACTATTCCACCCAACCAATTCCTGAAAACCAGTCAAGTACTGTCTTAGGACCCTCGAGCTTGTTCACTGAACCACCAGGAGAAAGAAGCTTAGGAAATAGGATCTCCTCTTGTAGTAGCATTAACTGTCAATCTTCAATACCTAGCAGTCCAATAGATCTACACTAGCATCTCTGGTTCTTCTCAGCAATATGCAGACTTAAGATTGCACTCACAACTAGCCTCCCTAATTCAAATCTCTCAGTGATCACCTGATGCACATGAGGAAAATATTCTGCAGAAATATTGTGTAAGAGCTACCTGCTCAATTCGAATTTGCCTTTTGTAGGATGCCTAGGCCTTTTCAGATGTTACTGGGTCATTAAATGAGATGCCTGCTCACTCCCTCCACCTGGGGGATAATGCCACATTTTTAGGGGTAGTTGTCCCATAACCAACAGCTAGTGGTGTGATGCAATTGCTGCCATCTGTCCGATACCTTCCAACAACTTCCATTCCTCCTAGTGGGTCAGTGAACACTCATTTAATAGTCCCCTTGGGTGTTTGTCTCCTAATTAATTTATTTAAATAATAATATTCAGTAATTACATTCATCCTTGATCTAAACTGATCATAATTACAAAACTTTGTAATTAAATTTAACATAAAGTATTTTGCAAGTAAAATAATAATTTTTAGAAATTTGGGTAGGTGACAGTTGAGTATGGTTGAACCTCTCCTTAACTATGATTGACCATTTTTTAATATGGTTTAGTATGGTCGACCCTAGTTGGTTAACCATGGTTGTTCATGGTTGACCATTGTTGAATATAGTTGACTATGGTTGACCCTTGTTGACTATGGATGACCATTGTTGACTATGGTTGATTATGGTAGACCATTTTTTAATATGATTGACTATGGTTGATCCTTTTTTAATATGATTGACTATGGTTAACCCTAGTTCGTTAAGCATGGTTGTTCATGCTCGACTATTGTTAGTTATGGTTGACCATGGTTGACTTTAGTCAACAATAGTAAACCATAATAAACCAATGTTAACAATAGTCAACCAAATTCAACCATAGTCATCCAAATTCACCATAGGGAACCAAAGTCAACCATGGTTGACTTTGGTTAACCATGATTGAATATGGTTGCATTTGGTTGACCATTGTTGACTATGGGTGACTTTGGTCGACCATGGTTGAATTTGGTTGTCCATGGTTGAATTTGGTTGTCCATGGTTGAATTTTGGTTAACCATGGTTGACTTTAGTTTTCCATGTTTAAGTATGGTTATCTTTGGTTGACTATGATTGACAATGGTTCACATTGGTTGACTTTAGTCGAACATGGTCGACTTTGGTTGAACATGGTCGACTTTGGTTGATTATGGTTGACTATGGTTCACTTTGGTTGAACGTGATTGACTATGGTAGACTTTGGTTGACCATGATCACCTTTGGTTGACTATGGTTGACTTTGGTTGATTATCGTTCACTATGGTCGACCAAGGTTGCCTTTGGTTTACCATGGTTGACTTTGGATTACCATGGTTGACTTTGGATTACCGTGGTTGACTTTGGTTTACTATGGTTGATTGGTGGTTACCATGGTTAACTTTGGCTAATCATGGTTCACTATTAGTGATAATGGTTGACTTTAGTGGATTGGTTGACTTCCTAGTTGAAAATGGTTGTGTTTGGATTAACATGGTTGATTTTAGCTTATGCTGAATGACTTTGGTTGACCATGTCTCACTATGGTTGACTTTCGTTGACGATGTTTTCCTTTTGTTTGACTATGGTTGACCATGGTTGACTTTGGTTGACCATGGATGACTTTGGTTGACCATGGATGACTTTGGTTGACTTTTGTTTACCATGGTTGAATTTGGTTGACTTGGGATGACTTTGGTTGACCATGGTCGACTATGGTTGACTACGGATAACCACTATTAACTATGGTTGACTCTAATAAACCATGGTTGACTAGGGTTGAGTTCAGTTTACTATGGTTTAATTTGGTTGATTATGGATGAATTTGTTTGATTATAGTTGACTTTGGTGGACTAATTGACTTCCTAGTTGACTATGGTCGACTTTGGTAGAACATGGTTTACTTGGGTTGAGGATGGTTTACTTCGGTTGACCATGGCTAAGTATGGTTGACTATGGTTGACCATGTTTAACAAAGGTTGAATTTTGTTTAAGAAAGTTGACTTTAGGTTACCATGGTCGATTATGGTTGACTATGGATAACCACGATTGATTATGGATGAATCTAATTAACCATGGGTGCCTATGGTTTCCTATGGTTCACTTTAGTTGACTATGGTTTAATTTGGTTGACTATGGTTTAATTTAGTTGACTATTATTGAATTTGTTTGATTATGGTTGACGTTGGTGGACTAAAAAACTTCGTGGATGACCATGGTTCATTTTGGTTGAGGATTGTCGACTTTGGTTTATGATGGTTGACTTTGTTTGATTATGGTTATCTTTAGTTGAGTATGGTTGACCATGGTTGAATTTGGTTGACCATGGTTGGATTTGGTCGACTTATAGTTGACTGCGGTTGAATTTTGTTAACCATGGATGACTTTTGTTGACTTTTGGTTGATTATGGGTGACCATGTTTGACTTTGGTTGACATTGGTTGGCCATGGTTGAATTTTCGTTGAGTTTGGTTAACTTATGGTTAAGCATGGATGACTATGGTTGAGCATGGTTAAGCATGGTTGACTATGGTCAACCATGATTGATTGTTGTTGACCATGGCTGAATTTGGTTGACCATGGTTAAACTTTTGTTTACCATTACCATGGTTGACTTTGGTTCACTTTGGTTGACTATGGTTGACCATGGTGTACCATGGTGGACTTTAGATGACCATGGTGGACTATTGATGACTATCGTTGACTTTTTGTTGGATTTGGTTGACTATGGTTTACTATAGTTGATTATGGTTGACCATGGTTGACTTTGGTTAACTTATGGTTAAGCATGGATGACTATGGTTGACAATGGTTGACTATGGTCGACCATGATTGATTGTGGTTGACCATGGCTGAATTTGGTTTACCATGGTTAAATTTTTGTTTACCATTACCATGGTTGACTTTGGTTAACTTTGGTTGACTATGGTTGACCATGGTGGACTTTAGATGACCATGGTGGACTATTGATGACCATCGTTGACTTTTTGTTGGATTTGGTTGACTATGGTTTACTATAGTTGATTATGGTTGACCATGGTTGACTTCGGTTGACTATCACTGATGATGTTTGACTATGCTTAAATTTGGTTGACCACCCTTAACGTTTTTTAAACATAACAAACTTTGGATGACCATGGTTGACTTGGGATGACCATGGCTGAATTTTGTTGGCCATGGTTTACTTTTGATTGACTATGGTTGTCTATGGTTTACTATGGTTTACCATGGTTGATAATGGTTGAATATGGTTGACCATCGATCACTTTTGTTGACTTTGATTTTTGTCTTTTGTTTTATATTATTATTCTTCATGGTACTCATGCTATTGATATTAATTAGATACTTCAATGTTCTTAACATTAATGTTAATAATAATGTTATTAGTGTTATTATTAATATTATTAGCATTAATAATATTATTAATGTTGTGGTTATTCATATGCTATATAACCACAATTAAGAAGCAATAATGTAGAAATACAACATTTAATAAGTAATTATGTAAAAATAATATTTCAATATTATGTCAAAGTCATATAAGAGTTAATAATTTTATAAGGTTATGTTTGAGAGTAAATATAAATATATTTATGGTATTTTTTTTCTAATATTAATACTAATAATGCATTAACATAACTGTTGATGTTATAAGGATTTGGATTTTATCTATAATCTTTACGGATTTGATGATCAAATGTTGAATTGGTGGTGACATTAGACGAAGTTTGACAATAACAAACTATGGTTGACCAGTTTTTAGGCATGGTTAACTTTAGTTCATGGTTGAATATCAATTTTTACCACTAATTTTAAACATGTTCAATTCTAGGGGTGCTACATTAACATTTCCATAAGGTTTTTGTGGTGGTGGAATGGTTAGGTTACATTGTGGCATATTATTAATTAATGCCATTAATGATAATACTAATGTTAATTATTACAACTATTAATATTATTATTAATCCATTCATGCTTAATGTTGGCATTAATGTTAATGTTAATATTTAATGATTAATATTATTATTAATCTTAACGTTTAGTGTTTAACGTTTGTTAATATTAATGTTAATGTTTAATATTAATATTAATGTTATATGTTAATATTAATGTTTAATAGTAATTTTAATATTAAAGTTAATTATTAATATTAACATTAATGTTTAATAGTAATGTTAATATTAAAGTTAATTATTAATATTAACATTAATATTAGTCAATGTATTAAATTTTAATATTAATATTATTACAAGTTTTAATATTATTATTAATCCATTTATGCTTAATAGACATTAATTAGTAATATTATTATTAATTCATTTATGCTTAATGCGAGATAGCATGTTAATGTTAATGCTTAATATTAATATTAATGTTTAGTAGTAATGTTAATATTAAAGTTATAGTCAATATTAATATTAAAGTTACAGTCAATATTAATATTAATATTAAAGTAAAATATTAATATTTAACTTATTGCATGAATATATTACATTTTAATGTACATTTTCAAAGCATGTGATTTAAAAAACTATGTTTTAGTGTAAGACAAGATTACTAATCATGTTCTGTCATTCATTTGTTTTGTTATTTTGCAATGATATATGATTAAGAAAAATGCGTTTTGTGCATGGAACTAAAACTAAAATTAAATGCTTGGAATCATACATTAATATCGATGCAGAGATTTCTACAAACCTAAAAAACAACGCCCAAAAGGGACAACCCATTCGACATGAAACCAACACTCTAATTGTGTTATATTCATAAGCATTCACTAGTATATGTATTCGTTAACTTGCTTTTCATTGTCATTGGATTGAATGAGACATCCTACAATAAGTAGTCCAAGTATATTCACAAACTCGGCGAAATAAATTCAAAAATTTGCCAAGAAGTTTGATTCAACGGAATCGGTGATTGAAATTGTACTCATCTTTCAATGTTTTTCATATTTCAAATTCACAAATGGGTCAAATTCGACGCATTTGCTTTATTTTCCATAGCGGTGAACTAACTTTCATCACAAACACATAAGACCATATTAGATCTAAAATCAGAATCTATTGTACGGTTTTTACAACTCTTAGGGTTTTGACCTTCATAACGAATTTGGTTCAACCGTATACATTATATTTTTTAAGTTAAAACTGTTCATTTCTGGTTCGAATGGAACACGAGATAGGATATATGTAAAGAGCACATCCGATGGAAGGAAATATGAATTTGATTGATTCAATTAAGGACAATGATAAAAAGAAACATGCTCGGGTTCACATAACACATTACCTCATTGAATAAATATCAAAATCACAGGCCCATGCCATCCTTTACATATAATAAATATCAAAGTCATGCGTTACATTGAATAAATATCAATAAATATAAAAATTGCTTTCATTGTGACAATGCCACCTATAGGTACCAAATTATTGCTAGATTTGTAGATATCTTCTTAAGTCACATATAGGTACCAAATTATTGGTATTCTTCTTGAGTTGCATATAGAGCTTCTACCTCCGCTCTACATAAATTACACGCACCCAACATACACCTTATTAGATATCATTTCTTTCCAATTCTACCCATTCCCATGACTTAAACATTATTACCATACACCCACATCACATATATGTTTGAACGATACCAAAAATCTTTCAAATTCATTTTTAGAATTGGTTTGTCATGAGCAATCAAAACTCTGCAACTGCAAAGAGTTATCCACACACTACATGAAGAATGGTTCTTGCTTTTCAATGTTAGACAGATCGTTTATTTACAGAATGACTCAGTAAAAATAGATTCAATCCTGGGAGGACTGTTTGGGCTTTATATAAATGAGAATATTGGAGGACCGTTTGGGCTTTATATGGTGGTCACAAAAAAAACTTGATCAGGTTTAAGAACACATGACTTGATCGTATATTATCTCAAAATCATGGGGACACCGTGACTATGACACTATTAAATTGTTATTCAAAATCATGCGTCCTCCATGACTCTGCCAGTAACCATACACCTAAACACCCAACAAAATTATCAGTAACCATGTCCCCAACATTTAAACACCCAAGCACAATGAAAACCCTACTACATTCGGAAATACTAAATGGCAATAACCATACCCCAGCAATCACAAACATGAATTGGCAAAAGCCAACATTCGTGAAAGACTAAACACCGAAACATTCACAGCCACTAGTAAACCAAAAAGAGAAGAAGCTTGAAATCTGTAAAGTATTGGTCCCCAAAAAACCATACCTATCAAGTACTTCTAAATACTTATGCTTTCTAATCTTGAAGAATATCTTCATTGAATTGTGATTTTGGCGGACATACGTGGGGTTTTCTATGAGATATTCAATCCTAGATATGCACATATATGATCAATCTGCATACACAAATTATGATAACGTTTTCGATTTACTGTTTTACAGGGCCATTGAATCATAGAATCACATGGAACATGTCTATTGTAAAAAATAAAGTTCATAGTACTGATGCTTTTGCTTTTGAAGAAAATCATGTAAACTCACACAATTTTTCATATCGCCAATAGCAGGTTGGATTGTGTATGATGTAAAGGACACATTAATCACATATCATATTAATAATTTGCAGCGATGAATTCATATACTAACCAGGATGGATTGCAATTAGCCCATCTTCTATCAATGATTGGAGAAGAATCAACACAAGCTCTCATGGCGGATCTTGGATCACGAAATGTTACCTGCAAGAATCAGAATATTGAATGATAAGATGAATCGAATTACAAGACTTGTTTAAATTGCTGGCACACAAAGCCATAGCCTTTAGATCGCTGGTATTGATAATTTCATGGTCGTATAATTAAACCTAAAGGCAAAATGATTAAACCTAAAATTGAAACGATTAAACCTAAAGGAAAATTGAAATTGAAACGATTCATTTAACCTATTTAACCTATAGCCACTCTGATCAAAGAAAAAACTGACTCCCCTAGCAAAAGCTCTGATTAAAGAGTTGGGATTAATGAAAAAATGGTAGTTTAACAAATAACGGTTCAGTATGTTTTTTTCCAAAAGTAAATTTGGGCCATTAGATGTGTGCTTGATGAATCTTTTTTAGGGTATATGCCAAACCACTGCATCTCCACCATCCATCCTTAATCCCTCATTAAGAGCTTGTGATCGCCCTCCATATACAAATGTTCATTGTAGCGCCTATCGGCGAAATATGCCAATAGGTGTTTTCGATAACACCACAACCACTGCTATTTAGAGTATATTGGAGCTGGAAATTGTTCGCATCCAAGCTTACCTAGCCTTCCATCCTTCAACGACACTGCGACTATCACTAGATTTAGCAGAGCACTGCAAAGCCTGGCTTCTCAAGAGAACCCAGTCGATGTTCCGCAGAACATAGATGAAAGCCTCATCTACACAGTTGGATTGGGGTTGCATCCTTATGATACCACGAACAACTGTATAGGCCCCGACAGAATGATGTTGAGTGCAAGTGTCAACAACATATATATCCTTTGTAACGCCCATGATCTCGCTGCTTCAAGCTTATTATTTCTCCATTAATGGTGTCTTTACGGCTGATTTTCCATCAAAACCTGCCGTTAGATTCAACTACATGGGGACAAATATAACCGAAAGTCTTTGGGTTCCTGACCTTGCAACAAAAGTGAAGTGAAAGTTCTTGAATACAACTCTACAGTGCAGCTAGTTTTGCAGGAAACAAACATCTTCGTGGCAGAGAACCATCCAATGCATCTTCATGGCTACAACTTTTACGTGGTGGGACAAGGATCGGGTAAATATAACCCAGTAACAGATCTGCATAAATTTAATTTGGTTGATCCCCCACAACGCAACACAGTAATCGCTCCAATGAGTGGGTGGGTCGCCACAAGATTCACAGCTGACAATCCAGGTATATATTTCTGCTTTTCATTTGAATTCCATCCTAATTATTTATGCTTTTCATTTGAATTCCATCTTAATTAATATAGTATATAACATTTATCAATAATGTCGTCAGTACTTCCAGCCCATTTATCTTCTTCAATTTCTCACTTTTTCGCATGGACCATCCAAATTGGGCCTGATCCTTCCACCAAATCTTGCTTCGAAATAGAAATACAAAGAGAGCTGCAGAATTGGCCAAACACATGAGTTCTATATTTGAAAAATTAGCAGAACTTATAAAGGCTTCAGCAAGCTGTACAAATGCAAGACCACACAGCCACCCCAACCAGCAAAGTAATATTTGCATAATATATCGGATTTCCCTGAGCACATCCATTGTCAAGTAAAATCCAAATCCAGGGGAAACGTAGGTTTTCACAAATTCCTCAAACTTCTTATTGTGCCTGCAAATTTCTAATACAGACTATCAATAAATAGTCGAGAGGGTAAGAGAATCCAACCTTTAAGGTTGTTGGCTTGACTAAGAAGTTACCAAAGTCTTATCCGCGAGTTGAGTTTTGTAGGATTACACGCCTAACACGTATTGAACTACTAGTGGTCGAGTTCTTCCAATGACAAAATATTCAGCGGTGTAATCTTCGCCATTGCACGGAAATTAAAATTAGCAGTGAATCAGTCTTTACATTACGCGGTATTTTTATATTAATTTTTTTTACATCTCATTTAATAAAAAAATATGGATTTGGATTGGAAGCAGTAATTGTTATTATCGTCACTTATATTCAATTTATTTCGATAAGTCTCGACCATAAACTGAAATATGAGATTGTATAACATCTCATTCCATTTTATATAATAAAGAATAAGTAACCTCCTCCTTTATAAAACAAGGAATCTCTTTTCTCTAGTAAATAAAAAATAATGAAATACTTTTATTTTTTTATTATCTTCTATACCTTCTATTCAAAGACTCATATTTGTTTTTTCAAACAGGTATCACACTGGCGCGCAAGTCTTTAAGAAGGCCCTGATAAGATTTGTTTACAATGTTTCTAGGTGATTCTATTGAGAAAATGTCTAATGATTTTTCTATCTCTTGTAATGTTGATGATTTGGAGTTGCATGATGCTCAACCTATGGCATAACAAAAATGTGATATTGACAATGTTTCAAATTCTAACAAGCAAGTTTGAAATTCCAAGGCTATGATGTCCTAGATTTGGAAATTTCTGCTCGCTGTATGTGTTAAGATTCCCGTCACATTTTCAGTTTAGTGCATTGCTTTAATGGATTGCAAATATTTTATGTGTGAGAAAGACTCTAAAATTTTGAGTTTTGAATAATGTATCATATTCCATTTGTGCAATAGTCACTTGCACTTTTGCATTATAGTGTTGAATAGATTGTTGATAAATGCTTGTCAAGGATGGTCATATCCATTTTTGTTTAACCATTTTGATATCTTGCCTTCTGCTTACGTTGTGGTGTTTTATATGCTCTCTATATAAAAATATATATCATGTGCTTTTACAACACTTTTTCCTTTTCACCATAAGGATTCTTCTCACACCTGTTAAGCAAATGCTATTTTGTATTTAAGAGACTTTATAAGGATTCTTCTCACACCTGTTAAGCAAATGCTATTTTGTATTTAAGAGACTTTATAATTAGTAATTCTTTTTTTGGAGTGTTTTTATGCATTCTACAATGCTAAAACATAGTTGATCACATGCAACAGCTAGTGCAGATGACAGTGGCAATGTTAGGGACATTGCCACCTCGTGGCTCTTGTTTATTCATATTATTATGTGGCTATTATTACTTATTCATTATATTAATTTTAATAATATTTAAATTAATGTTTTGAAAAAAAATTATTCATATTTTATTTCATAATTTACTTTATTATTATTATTATTTTTTTCAGTGGAAAAAAACCGTACTACTGGTATTCATTATAAATCAAATAGTACAATCAACTAAATCAACTAAATCGATGAAATCAAGACTTATACATATGGAAGGCATGATATCAATCAAAATTATTATTAAAATATTCTGTTTTATAAACTTGAATAAAAATTAATTAAATTTTTATAAAGTTATAAACATTTTAAAACTTTAAAAAAATTCAAAACATTTATAATATTATCATTTGTATAAATTATTTGTTATTTATTTATTTATATATAATAAATAATAATTTACATATACTTAAACTTAAGTTCGTAAATATAAATACTTAACAAAATCATGTACAAATCTTAATGCATTCACATAAAATACAATTATACCCAAACTTAACTCAAATGTAATTTAGCGGTGAAAAAGCAAACTCCAAAATTAATCGTTGACTTTTTTTGTCACACAGATAATAAGCTATACCTTTAATTAAAAAATATAAGAATATTTACATGGAAATTTCAACATCAAGTCCAATGAACACCCAAAGAAAACCTAACTAAAGGCAAATCCCAGAAATTGGGGAAACAATCCGAACCAGAAAACACATAGTCCCAAAGAAACCACACAACACATGAGACCACAACGAACATAGTCTAGAGTCTATCAAAAACAAAGGAAATTAGGAAATTCTTACATAGAAGGAAGACAAAACAGAGAGACGCAAAAAGGAAGGTCCAAAAAATATGTTACAGAGGGTCTTTTCGAGGAAGAAAGCCACAAAAAAGATCCGAAAATATTGCCAATAAATACAGTAAAGGACAAAGGAACATAAAAATATATCAAAGTCAAAAATAGTTAAAGAACATAGATCTCCAAGGTGCCAGTTGAGATTGTGCAGTCCTCCCCTTAGTGCTAAAAAAAGATGTGTCCTTCCTGCTCCAGGCCTCACCAAGACAGTGCATCTGCTTCCAAGTTCTATTCGCGGAAAATGTGAATAATCGAGACCTATCACATATCAACCAATAGACCTTTTATATGACGCATCCACGAGGAAAGAGCAAGTGCTTTGATAGAACCAACATCACACGCCCATTTGACGATTGTCAAAGAGTCCCCTGCAATTTGAACCAGATCAATATGGAAAGCCTTTACAATATATAGTAATAACCACAAAGCCATCAATTCGACCTTTGTATTCATCCCAATGTCGCAGTTCATCCAAAGATTGAAATGATTCTTCTCTGCCAATTTGATGAAGGCCCCAACACCACATCTACCCGAATATATCTGAGCAACATCATCAAACCGATCCCTATAACCAGCCAACAAGAGTTTTGGAGGACGCAATCGCCTAACACAGATTGATGATCAATGCGTCAAGGGGCCAACATTTCCAAATAATATGCCAAAGCTTTCCCTGTGCACCTAATTGGACTGATGGACTTATTTTCAAATAGTCTGAGATTCCTAGCTCGCCAAGTTTCCCAAATTATGAAACATTCTAGCCCCCCGGAGAACTTAATGAGAAAACTAGTTGTAAAAACAATCCTAAATGGTGCCACCGAACCAAGCTAGAATGTGAACATTGGAAGACTTAACCTCTAGCCAAATCTTTGCAATGAAAAAACAACCAACAAATAAATGGGAAACTAATTCCTTTTCTACCAAACAGAGAGGGAATTTGTTTGGTCCTGAGTAACCACATCTTTGTAGGCTGTCCCATGTTAAGATCTTGTTTTCCCGTGATAACCAACATAAAATCCTTCTCTTTAGTGGAGCTTTCCACTTCCAACATAACTTGTGCCACCATTTTTTTTCCTCAGGAGACTCAGACATAATTGCTTCATATGCCAATTTCGTCATCAGAGAGCCATTATTTGTATTCCAAGACAAATTAATTGGTCATCCTCCTCATGGATACAAATATAAATAATATACTAAGTCCATTAACCGCGAGTCTACCCTGTAGTCCCAACCTGGTTGCATCTATCCATATCCATGAGGCATCAAATATCCATTTATTGAAGGGGCTTTCCTTGGGCTCTTTTCCTCTCGGTGTTCCTTTTGCCCCTCTTGGGACAATTGCGAGTTCTTATCAACATTCTTAAAATTAATAATCACTAAATTGTAATCAAAATCAATTTATTAATTCTAGAAATGGAAACAATATTGCCAGTTTTTCTGGTTTGCGTGCTGATACAAATTTCTAGCTTTATAATCATTAATTGTGTTTGAATGGCATGAACACCATCTGTGATTGTCTCCTTCAACAAAACTACTTTGGCTTTTATAAAGTCAAGCCACCAGTGAGGCGACCTGCATGGTAAGTCATTCTTTATTTCAAAAGATTTTTAACAACTGGCTTGCATTAATGTATCATTGTACGCAAGGTTGATGGAAAGCGGAGTTAACCGGTAAGAGTTAACCTTATCTCATCGTGATATGTGAAAAGAGGAAAATCCTCAGATATATAAGGAAATTTACAGCGGATTTGACATCGAAGCCCCACGGATTCCGTTTCCAACAAATCATTTGGCTGGTTTTCATAGGAATTCTCTCAGTCACTATGTTTTCCAAGGGTAACTATGTTTTGACCAGGGTTGCCAAAAGTTTACAATGTTTTAGAAGTGATATTATGTCCATGGTTAATTATAGTTACATATGGTTGATTATAATTAAATTTTTTTACTTGGTTTACATTGGATGTCTTTGGTCATGTTTGACACGTTTGATTGTATATTACTATGTTTGATTATAATTAATTATGGTTGATTATTCTCAGCTATGGTTAGACGATGGGTTACCATGATTGCATAGAGAGTAGTGAGGTGCTTACAACCCTGTATTGGGGGAAATGTGTAATGTTATGTAACGATGTCACATTGTGTACCAAAAATAAAAAGTATTTAAAAAAACTATGTCAACTCATAAAATAAAAATGAAAACCAAATACAAAATAATTAAAAAAATCCATATCCATTCATAAAATAAAAATTTAAAACCAAATAAAAAGTCATTAAAAAAATAACACCACAAGAAATTGGATGCTTCTCGGTGCTTGATAGATCTGCATTTAGGATGGATGGATCTATGTTGGTTTTATTTAATTAACCACAAGCATAGATCCATCTTAAACCCATATCTATTAAACATGGAGAGATATTCAATTTCTTGATGTGTAAATTTTGTCTTGATATTTAAAAAAATTAAGATAAAAATGTTTACACCTCAATAAATTGGATACCTATTGGTGCTTAATAGATGGGGTTTAAGATGGATGATGGTTTTATTTTTATTTTCTATTTTATGAGCTCACCTGAACTTTTTAATTTTTTTTTTAATTTTTAATTTTTATAAGTTATTAGCAGACATGAATTTTTTTAACGGAGTAGTCTAAATATTCTTCGTTTTTAACCTTTTTTCAGGTATATTTTCTAGTTTGTTTTGTTTGGACTCTAGTTGGAAATCTTCAAAAAATCTTAGCGTCACATATATTAGCTTGGAAATTGCATAATCTGATTGCCATGGGGGTATTTGAGGGTGTTGAAACCATTTATGCATTCAAAAACACAATTTAAACTCTTCCAAATTTGGATTATACCAAAAACAAATTACTAGATTCTAACAAAAAACCACCAGAAAGTCTAAAACATATAATAAATAGACTACTCCTTTTTTAATTACTTTTTAATTTTTTGGAACATTATGTTATGTAAGGTAACATGCCAACATCTCTCACAAATTAGGTTGTAGAGCACCTCACTACTCTCAATGTAATGAATTTAGTTAGCCATGGTTTAGTATATGTAAACATGGTTGACTAAGTTTGGCCATTGTTATCCATGGTTGACTATTATTTGACCATGGGTGACTAAGGTGTAAATGGTTGACAACAATTCGACTAAGGTTGACCATGTGGTTGACTATAGTTAACTATGTTTGGATAGTATTGATCATGTATGCACATGTTGGATTATGATTTACCTTGTTTCACTATGGTTGCCCATGTTTGACCAAGGTGACTATTGATGAACATGGTTCAATATGTTCGACTATGGTTGACCACGTTTGACTTTGATTGTGATTAATCATGAGTGAATATGGTTGACCATGTTTGACCATGGGGAAATATGGTTGAACATGTTTGGCTATGGTTGACCATGCTTGACTATGGCTAGTCATGGTTGATGATGGTTGGCTTGGTTGACAATGTTTGAATATGGTTGATTGTGGTAGACTATGGTTGATTATGTTTGATTATGATTGTTTTTGGTTAAATATGGTTGACTTTGGTTGACCATGGTTGATGATATGATTACGTCATATCGAAATACACAAAAGTAGATAATATGGTTATTTTGCATTACAATTTTCATCAAGGGGTATGTCACATCATGACTTTCATTAATGGTTACTCCACATGTCACATTCCTAAAGGGTTATGTTGTAATATGAAATTCATCTACGTTGAATTATGTTAAATTTCTACATTTCTCATGGTTATGTCCTATTATGACATTCATCTTGGTTGACTAATATGTAATTTCTATGTTCCTCAATGTTTATGTCGCACTAAGACATTCCTCAATAGATATGCCCCATAACAATAATATTTATGTGATTATGTTGAATTACAACATTCTTCAATGGTTATGTCATATTGTGGCATTAATGAATGGTTATATTGCATTTCGGCATTCAATAATGGTTAAGTTACACCGTGACTTTCATTAAGGGTTATGTCAAACTATGACATTCATCAAGGGTTTTGTCACCTTGCAAAATTCCTCAAGGGTTATGCCACATTGTCACATTCATCGTTGTTGACTTTTGTGGGATTCCTAAATTCCTTAATGGTTATGTCCCATTATGATATTCATCTTGGTTTAATTATTTGGAATTTCTATGACCCTTAATGGTTGTGTGGCATTGCGATGTTCCTCAAGGATTACATTTGATTGGGACATTATTAAGGGTTATGTCATGTGTGATGTTCCTCAAGTGTAATGTTGGATATAAACTAATGCAGGAGAATCAATGTTGAGTCAACAATGTGATTACATGTTCACATGTTGTGACTAGCAGGAGGACGAGCTGTCATGAAGGAAATTCGTTTTGTTAAGTAGTTTGAAATATCTGCAAGTGGGTAACCAAATAGTACGTTGTCAGTTTTTGAGGAGGTAGAACATAGTGGCGAGTTGATGCTCCCTATGTGGAGATCAAGCCAGTTAGTCAGTTAGTTGAGTAATGATAGTGACCCTTCAGTGATGGAGGAGAGTCTGTTAGGAGTTTGTTTGCGGTTTGTCCATTATGTTTTGGGGAGCCGAAGAGATAAAAAGGGTAGAGCTGAATAAGAAAGGGGGTTGGTCATTTTGGGTTCAGAAGTCGGTAAGTAGAAGTGAGAGTTTTGCATGAGGAAGAGTTGGTGGGATATTTTCCTGCACACCAGAGGAAAATACGACTATATAGATGTTGTTTTGCTTTCACTTAATGAAATTAGCAAGTTCTGTTTGTTAATGGCGTTACTGTGCATTTGAATGATAAGCATAGATTCTATCAGGTAGGGCTGTGTGCGAATGATGACCTGATATCTGTGTGAATGAATCTTTGTCTTTGTGTTTGTATGAATAGTAAGAATACCCCAACCTTTGTAAACTGACCATTAATACATAACCGAGATAATCTCTTGTTTTATTTAATTTCCATTAGATCCAAACGAAGAATCGAGCTGGATTGATCGATTCTCTGATCAATCAGTGAAGAAATCGTAGAGCGCAGTCGAAGCGACTAAACGGAGGTTGGATGGCTCAAATCAAAGCCGAAATGAAGATAGATGGTGGGGAAAGAACCGATCAAGTGGACGTGCGCGGGAATTAGCATTTCTGCAAGCCAATTCGAAGTGATCTGCATTGATCAAGATCAACAGACAAGATTCCATCTGCAAGAGATCGACGGTTGCATAGCCTTTCGTAGGAGAAAGAAGCGCGGGAATTAACGGTGAGAGGTTGCGGAAGCCACGTTGCGGAAGAGTTATTGAGGAAGTGTTTTCAAGAAATCGTGAGGTACACGCCTGCAATCCGCAATCCGCAAGTTGTAGAAAGGAGCGTGCGAAAAGACCGTTGCGGGAAGGCGCTTGCGGGAGGATTGTTGCGGAAGAACATTGTAGTTGCGGAAATGAGTCATTTCTGCAAGGGCTTTGCATAAGGCCAGTCCTTACTGTCAGAATCTTGCAGAGAGCCCATTTTGAAGGGGAGAGCCGCAGTGGAGAGGAACTTAGCTGGTTTTTACCTAAGGTTTGTGATTCGACTTCAAAGGATCACCCTATTTCCTGGGAAGTTGCAGGTTGGACGGGATGTGGTCATTCCCCCTGCACCAATTTTTGTATCATAGCGCAGTTTTGTTCAGTGCAACAGAGGAAAGACATGGCGGCATGTGTAGGCCGAGAAAGAGGTCGTGACAGAAGAATACCAACAATGAACGCAAAAGTCTTGAAGGAAATGAGAGAAATGAGAGCACGTATGGAAGTTGCGGAGATGGATAGACGAAGAGACCCAGAAGCAGGAGACGTGAGTGAACTTGATGAAGAAGAACAAGAAGAAGAAGCAAAACCCATGCAAGAGACACTTGAGCTAAGATACTTTCGGTTAATTCTTGGAGAAATGTCAAGACCAAAACCTAAGTTTCCTACCTATGAGGGAAGTCTCACTGTTGAACACCTCATTGACTAGGTCAGCGAGCTAGACAAGTACTTTGAGTATGATGAAATTGAGGAGAACAAGAAGGTCAGATTGGCAGTGACGAGGTTGAAAGGACATGTGCCCCTATGGTGGGATAGTGTGCAAGATGAAAGGAGACAGAAGAACAAACCATTGATAAAAAGATGGGATAGGATGGTAGCTAAGATGAGAGCCAAATTATTACCCGAGGATTACCAGTTGACTTTGTATAGACAAATCTAGAACCTTAGGCAAAGACTACTGACTGTAAGAAAGTATACTGAAGAATTCTACAAAGTAAACCTAAGGGGAGGTTATGTAGAAGAATCAACAGAGAAGGATGCTAGATATGTCAATGATATCAGGATGGAGATTCAGGATGAGATCATCATGATATCACCAAGAACCATGGCAGAGGCATACCAATGTGCCTTGAGAGAAGAAGAAAAGTTATTGAGGAAGCATAGTTTCAATAGGGGCAGAGGTTCATCCCAAGGAAGGGGGAAAATATCTAGAAGATGAAGGTTTGCATCCCAAAGAGGAGGACCCACTAATTCAAACCAGTAGGAGCACCAAGGTAGAGGAGGTGACTGAAGAGGGAGAAGACCTTACCAAGGGGGTAGAGGTAGAAGAAGATGCACAAAAGTTGTCTACGGATGTTACAAGTGTAACAAAATGGGACACAGATCCTTTGAATGTCCAGAGAAGGACGACATAGGACAGAGAGGAGCATATGTAGCTTAGAATGAACAACAGCAGGGGTAGATGATAGTGGCCAAGAATATGCCAGAGAAGGGAGAGTCTTTGATGATGAACAAAGTCTTATTGAAACCTGAAAAGGAGGAAGTGGAACCCAGCTCAAAGGAAGACTTTATTCAGAACCATGTGTAAAGTCAGAGGGAAGTGTTGTAAGATGGTGATTGACAGTGGGAGCACTGACAATCTTGTTTCCACAGAGATGGTGGAGAAACCGAGTCTGAAGAGGACCAAGCATCATGTTCCATACAAAGTATCCTGGTTGCATAAAGGACATCAAATACTAGTAAGTGAACAATGTGAAGTTGATTTTCAAGTAGGTACATATAAGGACAAGATTATATGTGATGTTATGCCCATGGATGTTTTCCATATTCTTCTAGGGAGACCATGGCAATTTTGACAAAAGAGTAGTGCATGATGGTAGGATGAATTGTCGTAGTTTCGTGCAAGATGGAATAAAACATATTCTTCACCCTTTGCAAGGAGAGAGTTCAACAGAGCAATAAGCATCTAAAGTCCTGATGTTGACAGGGAAAGAGTATTTGCAGCAAATTGATGAGAAGGAACTGAACTATGTTGTGGTATGTAAGCCTACAGTGGTAGTTATGAAGACTAATATTACAGATCTGCCTGAGGAGATTCAGGAGATGCTAGGAGAGTTTAGTGACATTGTGGTAGATGATTTTCCCAATGAGTTACCACCGAAGAGGGATATAAGTCACCATATTGATTTTATTCCTAGAGCAAGCTTACCAAACAAGGTAGCATACAGGTTGACACCTCAAGAGAATGAAGAATTTAGAAGGCAAGTACAAGGATTGTTAGACAAGGGGTTGGTTCAGAAAAGTCTGAGTCCATGTGCAGTACCAGCAGTACTTACCCCAAAGAAGGATGGTGAATGGAGGATGTGCATTGACTCCAGAGCAATTAACAAGATTACCATCAGATACAAATTTCCATTACCTAGGATGGATGACATGATGGATTGTCTGAGTGGGGCAACATGTTTTTCAAAATTAGATCTGAAGAGTGGATACCATCAGATCGGGATTCGAGAAGGAGATGAGTGGAAGACAACCTTTAAGACCAATGATGGGTTGTATGAGTGGTTGGTTATGCCATTCGGACTGTCCAATGCACCAAGCACTTTCATGAGATTAATGAATGAAGTCTTGAGAGATTTCATAAGTAATTTTGTAATAGTTTACCTTGATGATATTCTAATTTTCAGTAAAACCGAAAAAGAACACTTAGAACATCTAAGATGTGTCTTGGAGAAATTACGAAAGGAAAATTTGTTGGTGAATGTGAAGAAGTGTACATTTATGAAATCTGAACTAGTGTATTTGGGGTTTGTTATCTCAAGAGATGGATTGAAGATGGATCCATAAAAGGTGCAAGCAATCATTGATTGGCCTTCATCTCAAAGCATATTTGAGGTAAGAAGTTTCCATGGATTGGCAAGTTTTTATAGAAAGTTCATAAAGAATTTTAGTGGTATTTGTGCACTAATCATTGAAACAATTAGAAAGGACAAACAACCATTTAAATGGACATCAGAGGCTGAAACACGCTTTAAGTTTTTGAAGAAGAAGATTACTGAACAACCAATATTGGAATTACCAAATTTCAAACATCCTTTCCAAGTAAAGTGTGATGCCAGTGGAGTAGCAATTGGAGCTGTACTCAGTCAGGAATACACACCTATAGCACATTGCAGCAAAAAGTTGAATGATTCCAAACAGAAGTATTCATCTTATGACAAGGAATTTTATGCTATTGTGCAATCACTGAAGCATTGGAGACATTATCTAATGCCTAGAGAGTTTGTTTTGTTTTTTGATAATCATGCATTGCAGTACATCATGCAACAACCTAAGTTGAATCAGAAGCATATCAAGTGGGTGGAGTTCATGCAAAAATTTACCTTTGTGATAAAGCACATCAGTGGACAATCAAATCGAGTAGTTGATGCCTTAAGTAGGAGACAATTGGTTGTGCAAGAAAATCAGATCCAAGACTTGGGATTTGAGCACTTAAGAGGATTGCATGAGATTGACATGATTTTTAGGATGCATACAGAGTTTGTGGAAATCCTATGGAAGTGGACAGAGAGCCATGGATAGAGTATATGTTGCAAGATGGTTTATTCTTTAAAAATAGTAAACTTTGTATTCCCAAATGTTCCATGAGAGAGAACCTGATACAGGAGAAACATAATGGAGGGATGGTAGGTCACTTTGAAAGTGTTAAAACCTTTGGACATCTGAGCCATTTCTATTTTTTGCCAAAGATGAGATCTGAATTTGAAAATTTTGTTAGCAGATGTAGGGTATGTCAGCATGCCAAAGGGAGGAGCCAAAACACAAGCTTATACACACCCTTTCCTATTCCAACTAGGCCTTGGGATTCTGTGAGTATGGAGTTCATTTTGGGTTTGCCAAAAACTTAGAAGGGAAATGATACTATTTTTGTAGTGGCGAATAGATTTACCAAGATGGCACATTTTGTTCCATGTTATAAGACTAGTGATGCCACACACATTGCTAACTTGTTTTTTAGTGAAGTTGTGAAGCTACAAGGTTTACCTAAGAGCATTGTATCTGATAGGGATGTAAAGTTCATAGGTCATTTCTGGAGGACCTTGTGGAAGAAGTTAGGAACTAAGTTGAACTTCAATTTAGCATATCATCCACAGTCTGATGGCCAGACTGAGGTGGTAAATAGAAGTCTGAGTAACATGTTGAGAAGTCCGAGTGGGGAAAATCCAAAGAAATGGGACAAAGTGCTAGCTCAAGCAGAGTTTGTATATAATGACTCACCAAGCTGAAGTGCAGGAATGATCCCATTCCAAATTTTGTATGGAATGCATCCAAGAGGAGTGTGTGAACTTTGTGATTTGGGTCAAATGGAGAAGAGAAGTGCAGATGGAGAGGAGTTTGCAACAAGGACTCACCAAACCGAAGTACAGGAATGATCCCATTCCAAATTCTGTATGGAATGCATCCAAGAGGAGTGTGTGAACTTTGTGATTTGGGTCAAATGGAGAAGAGAAGTGTAGATGGAGAGGAGTTTGCAACAATGATCAGTGAACTACAAGAGCAAGTCAAAGCAAGGTTGCAACAGAGTAACAATGGTTACAAAACTAGAGCAGATTCTAAGAGAAGAGAGAAAAAATATGAGGTAGGAGATTTGGTTTTAGAACATCCGAGGAAAGAGAGATTTCCAAAAGGAGAGTATAACAAGTTGAAGATGAAAAAGATTGGACCCTGTAGGATACTCAAAAAGTTTTCAGCAAATTACTATGAAATGGAAATGCCAACAGGGATTGGTATATCACGTTTTTTCAATGTTGCAGACCTGTATACTTATGTGACAGATGATACAAGAAAAGCGCTGGAAGTGGGAGATCTTCAGTGGATGAAGCAAATGCCTATGGTCCATGTTGAGATATTGTAACTTCTAAGAATATTATATTTGTACGTTATTATTCCAGAGATGTTTCATTCCTCTGTGAGGACCTTATTGTATATCCGGAGATGTTTTATTCCTCCGTGGAGAATGTGGTAACTTGGGTTATTAGACTTCCCTAGTGGGGGTCAACCCTGTATGAGTCATGTGGGTTAAAGGGTTATTAGACCACTCTAGTGGGGTCGGCCCTATCACATTATGTTAAGTGGTTAAGTTGGGGCCGACCTAGTTAATATAAAATACAAGTCAGAGTAGTGTATAAACAAAGGAGGTGTGTTCCTCATTTAACACACTCACTCATTATTCACTCACTTATGAATGGGGAATAGGTGAGAGAGAGAGATCTGCTATAGAGGAGAAGGAGCTCATGTTTGGGATATACATTTCTGTATTGTTGATCATCTATATTGAGGAAGCTTTGTTGGGTTTTCTACCCCATGAGGGTTTCCTAGGATAAATCTGTGTCTCTTGTGTTTATGTTGTGCTTGTTTTTCTTTCAGTGAGCCTGTATATGATATTATTGTGAAATGAAATACAATGCTGATATTTTCTGTCTTAGCATATTGAACCTTAACATGGTATCAGAGCTAACCTGAGAAGAAGACACTGTGTAGTTGCGGAAGCTAGGGCTTCTTGTTTTTTGGGTTTGTCTCCATAGATATTGAAAGGAAGGAGGCTTGATTGACTCTCCTCAGCAAGACGCATATTTCTGTCGAGACAGAATTCAATTTTGAGCATTTTTAGTTTTTGACCTAAAAATTAGGGTTTCAGAGAAAATTGGAATTTTTGAAATCTCAGTCCATGTCTGGATGCTTCTCAGAAAAAATTGAAGTTTAGAGACCAAGATCGAATTTTGTGGTTGGGTGAAGCTCTGGGAAAATCAAACCCTAGTTTGGGGTCTTGTCTAGTAAATCCGGAAATTAGGGTTTCTGCAAAAATTGGAATTTTTGAAATCTAAGACCATGGCTCGAAGCTCCTTGGAAAAATTGAAGCTTAGAGCTTTGGATCGAACTTTTTGGTTGGGTGAAGCTCCGGGAAAATCAAAACCTAGTTTGGGGTCTTATCTAGTAAATCCAGAAATTAGGGTTTCTGCAAAAATTGGAATTTTTGAAATCTAAGACCATGGCTGGAAGTGCCTTGGAAAAAATTGAAGTTTAGAGCTTTGGATCGAACCTTTTGGCCGAGCGAAGCTTCGGGAAACTCAAACCCTAATTCAAGGTCCTGCCCAGTGAATCCGAAAGTTTCAAAAGCAATTTTGAGGGGTGAAACTTTGCAGTTTTCAAATTCTGAGTATACCAGCTTGATCAGCTCAACAAGGCACATCTTTCTATCCTTTCAGAAGTTTGAAATTCAAAGTTTGAATTTTTAGGGTTTCTCTGACAAACCCTAATCCAGCTCTAGATCGAGTTTCAACAAATCAAAATGGATTTGGGTTAATCCTAGAAGAGAATGAATTGGACTCCTTCATCAGTGAAGAAGTTCCAGTTCTAGAGGCAGATGTGTCTAAGACCTTACATAAGAAGACTGCAAGCCATCTTGACAAAATGAATAGAAGTTCAAAGACATATAGAGATCAAGCGGGAGGCAACCGTACAAACATAAAAGATAAGTATTTGAGTTGTTATTTGAATCTCTGAATAGTCAATAGTATTGATTGTAATAGTTGTATGCATATTTGTATATATCATGCATAGTGTAAGCATTCATATGGCATTGAACAATATACTACTAATATGCATATGATGGGTAAGTTGGACAAACATTCCATTGTTGCTTGTCTAGAATGAAACCTCTTTGCTGACATGCTGAGAGCTGTGCACGCTCTCGATAGTATGTTCTGGTAGAGATGGAAGGCATATAGATAACCATTGTATGCATACAGAATATGGAAAAGTGTTGTTCCAAAGTATTGGTCAAGATAATTGCATAACCATGTGAATCATATTTGTATGCATAATAGGTTATCATGTCAACATGATTTGATGATTATGAAGTATTACTAATCATGTAATTAACTTTGATTTGTAGGAAAGATCATGAAGAATGATGAAAATCGAACAAGTGATGGATGTTCAACAAGAAGACTTACAAATCAAACATATTATAGAAGGCTCATGGCTAGAAGATTCTCTTAGAAAGAGCAAGAGGATCATGACGAGCTATTTGATCCAAGTGGCTAGACAAGACCATTCTATTAATGGTGTAATTGAAGAAGAAGTGTGAATCGAGAAAACTCCCAGGATTCAATTGAAGAAAGCTTTGTACGGGTACCCAGGATCGATAGTCATTTGATGAGATTAATGATCACCATGGGTGATGCGGATTTCAACCTTTGCTACAAGGTTGAAGATGGTGTCTATATACAGATGACATTCTTCTCTTAGATGGATGCAAGAAGGAACTCACTACAGATTTCGAATGATCTTGAGGCTCATATCAATAGACCCATCTGACGGGAAATGGAACAGATAGATATGTAGAAGATCACTCAATGTAGAGTGTGAATGATGTTCAGTCATAGAGGGAGAATTGATAGTTTCTTGACAAGCTTGGGATTTACCAGAAGTAAAGTTGATCCTAACCTTTACCTTAAGGTTACGAATGATACTATTATTGTATGTGGATGATTTCTTTCTGACAGGGAATGAGAAACAGATCAGGGAAAGCAAGAAGAAGCTAGCTACAGAATTTGAGATGAAAGGTCTCAGATTGATGCATTACTTCCTAGGTCTGGAAGTATGGAAAGGCTCAGAAGGAATCATTCTCAACCAGGGAAAGTATGCTATGGAAATATTGAGAAGATTTGATATGTTGGAATGTAAAGCCATGGCCACTCCCATGGATTCCAACTTGAAGATGTTAGCTGATGACTCATCGGAGTTAGTTGATGTGACTCTGTACAAACAGATTATTGGGTCATTGATGTATTTGACGAATACAAGGCCAGATATATGCTTTGTTGTGATCACCTTGAGTTAGTATCTAGTGGAACCTAGGTGTGTTCACCTAATAGCTGTAAAGCATGTGATGAGGTACCTAAAGGGTACGATAGACTTTGGTCTATGTTATCATGGAGATCATGACTTCAGATTGTATGGCTACATAGATGCTGATTGGGTAGGAAGTGTATCAGATAGGAAGAGCACATCGAGCGGATGTTATTGTCTGGGATCTGCGATGATCTCGTGGTTTAGCAGGAAGCAATCTAGTGTGGATCTCAGCACAGCTGAAGCGGAATAGATAGTTGCTTGCTCTGCTAGTTGTGAAGCATTATGGCTTCGGAAGCTGTTATCCGGATTGTTTGACTTAGATATGGACCCCACTGTGATCCTGTGTGACAACCAGAGTTGTATCAAGATGACAGAGAATCCATTGTTCCATGATAAGTCAAAGTACATAGAGATCCGATATTTCTATATACAGGATATGGTGCAGAAAGAAGCTATCAAGCTTGAGTATGTGAGCACTAATGAGCAAGTTGCTGATGTATTGACCAAACCTCTGTCTCGAGTAAAGTTTGAGTATTTCCGAGACAAGCCTGGTGTAGTTCAGAAGGACCCTCCTCAAAAGGGGGAGTGATATGGTCGATGATGTCGATACTGTATCGATGATGAGGATACTTGTATTGATGATGTGAATACTTGTATCGATGATGAGGATACATGTATCGATGATGAGGTTACCTGTTCCAACGATGAGGTCGATGATGAGGTTACCTATCCCGATGATGAGGTCGATGATATCAACGATAAGGTTGAGAAGTGGTCCCTAGTGGACGAGAGGGATTGTATCATCCATGGACTTCGGTCCCTGAATTGATCCGTAGACATATGTCTCCGAGAAGTGGTCCCCAGTGGACGAGAGGGATTGTATCATCCCTGGACTTCGGTCCCTGAATTGATCCGTAGACATATGTCTCCGAGAAGTGGTCCCTAGTGGACAAGAGGGATTGTATCATCCCTGGACTTCGGTCCCTGAATTGATCCGTAGACATATGTCTCCGAGAAGTGGTCCCTAGTGGACGAGAGGGATTGTATCATCCCCAGACTTCGGTCCCTGAATTGATCCGTAGACTCTTGTCTTTGAGAAAGATGTTGGTGAATGATGTAATGTGCACTCCTGGACTGCTTAGCATAGCAGTAGGTGATCATTCAGAAAACCTGTAATGATGTAATGTTCGCTCCTGGATTAGCAATTGATCATTCACAGGTTGTATTTCCTAGATCTGATCTAGGTCACACCCCAGTTGAAATAGTATTGGCTCTGTGGTTGACTGGAATGATGTAATGTTCGCTCCTGGAATGCTCAGTGTAGTAGCAGGTGATCATTCGTAGGTCCTATAATGATGTAATGTTCGCTCCTGGATTAGCAGGTGATCATTCACAGGTTGTAAATCCTAGATCTGATCTAGGTCACACCCCAGTTGAAATAGTATTGGCTCTGTGGTTAAATAGAATGATGTAATGCTCACTCCTGGACTGCTCAGTGTAGCAGCAGGTGATCATTTGCAGGTCCTGTAATGATGTAATGTTCGCTCCTGGACTGCTCAGTGCAGCAGCAGGTGATCATTCACAGGTGGTAAAATCATAGATTTAATCTAGGTCACATCCAGTATGAAAAAGGACTGGAACTGTGGTTGGGATTGCATCGTCCCTAGACATGAGAGATGTCTTAAAGTGATAAGGATTGATCATCTTGTAAGTAGATCGGGATTGCATCATCCTGGAACCACTAGTTCAAAATCTACGTGATGGGGATTGCATCACCCCAGAACCACTAGTTCAAAATGACGTGATGGGGATTGCATCATCCCAGAACCACTATTTCAAAATGTACGTGATGGGGATTGCATCATCCCGAAACCACTAGTTCAAAATGTACGTGATGGGGATTGCATCATCCTGGAACCACTAGTTCAAAATGTAGGTGATAGGGATTGCATCATCCTGAAACCCTTGGTTCAAAATGTACGTGGTAGGATTGCATTGTCCTTGGAATTATGTCCTAAATTGAGAGGGATTGACCATCCCGTAATTGGATCATGTGTGTTGCAAGGTATGCTGATATGATGCTGCTGATCATGATGATCTAGATGATGATGTTGTTGAACGTGATGATCTAGATGACGATGTTGTTGATCATGATGATCTAGATGACAATGCTGTTGATCGTGATGGTCTAGATGATGATGCTGCTAATCGTGATGGTCTAGATGACGATGTTGTTGATCGTGATGGTCTAGATGACGATGCTGCTAATCGAGATGGTCTATATGACGATGCTGCTGATCGTGATGGTCTAGATGATGATGTTGCTGATCGTGATGGTCTAGATGACGATGTTGTTGATCGTGATGGTATAGATGATGATGTTGCTGATCGAGATGGTCTAGATGACGATGCTGTTGATTGTGATGGTCTAGAGGACGATGCTGTTGATTTGTAGATCCAGACAATGAGGCTGTTGATCAGGTGATCCAGATGATGATGATGCTGTAGCTGATCGAGAGGTGCAGAAGATGAAGACTCAATACTGACGATGTTGATTGATTATGTTCCAGTAACTGAATGAGTTACTGATGATGATGTATAAAGAAAGCTTCCAATGATTTATAGATGTATCATGTATCATGTAGTTGATGACTCCTTGCTCGTGCAGATGTTGTTATAATATTCTTCTCGTTAAGGGGGAGTGTTGAGATATTGTAACTTCTAAGAATATTATATTTGTACTTTATTATTCCAGAGATCTTTCATTCCTCCATGAAGAACTTATTGTATATCCGGAGATGTTTTATTCCTCCGTGGAGAATGTGGTAACTTGGGTTATTAGATTTCCCTTGTGGGGGTCGGCCCTATATGAGTCATGTGGGTTAAAGGGTTATTAGACCACCCTAGTGGGGTCGGCCCTGTCGCATTATGTTATAAGTTGGGGCCGACCTAGTTAATATAAAATACAAGTCGGAGTAGTGTATAAATAGAGGAGGTGTGTTCCTCATTTAACACACTCACTCATTATTCACTCACTTGTGAATGGCGCATAGGTGAGAGAGACAGATTTGCTATGGAGGAGAAGGTGCTCATGTTTGGGATATACATTTTTGTATTTTTGATCATCTATATTGATGAAGCTTTGTTGAGTTTTCTACCCCATGAGGGTTTCTCAGGATAAATCTGTGTCTCTTGTGTTTATGCCGTGCTTGTTGTTCTTTCAGCGATCCTGTATATGCTATTATTGTGAAATGAAATACAATGCTGATATTTTATGTCTTAGCATATTGAATCTTAACAGCCCAGCCATCAGAAGCTGAGTCTAGTTTGGATACTAGACTGGCAAAGAGTACCAGATAGAGAGACTACCTGGAGCACTTGATCAAATGGAAAGGACATCCCGTAGAAGATTCTACATGGATGGATGTTGAAGAATTGGAGACAAAGGGTTTCTCTGTAACTGATCTACTGAACAGGGGTTCATAATTTTTAACCTTGGGAGTCTGATGCAGGAGCATCAATGCTAAGTCACCAATGTGATTACGTGTTCACATGTTGTGACTAGCAAGAGGACGAGCTGCCATGAAGGAAATTCGTTTTGTTAAGTAGTTTGAAATATCTGGAAGTGGGTAACCAAATAGTGCGTTGTTAGTTTTTGAGGAGGTAGAACATAGTGGCGAGTTGATGCTACCTGCATGGAAATCAATCCAGTTAGCTAGTTAGTTGAATAATAATAGTGACCCCTTCAGTGATGGAGGAGAATCTGTTAGGAGTTTGTTTGCGGTTAAGCCATTCTGTTTTGGGGAGCCGAAGGGATAAAAAGGGTAGAGCCGAATAAGAAAGGGGGTTGGTCATTTTGGGTTCAGAAGTCGGTAAGCAGAAGTGAGAGTTCTACATGGGGAAGAGTTGGCGAGATATTTTCCTGCACACAAGAGGAAAATACGACTGTATAGATGTTGTTTTGCTTTCACTTAATGAAATTAACAAGTTCTGTGTGTTAATGGCGTTACTGTGCATTTGAATGATAAGCTTAGATTCTATCAGGTAGGGCTATGTGCAAATGATGACCTAATATATGTGTGAATGAATCTTTGTCTTTGTGTTTGTATGAACAGTAAGAATACCCCAGCCTTTGTAAACCGACCATTAACACATAGTCGAGATAATCTCTTGTTGTATTTATTTTCCATTAGATCTGAACGAAGAATCGAGCTAGATTGATCGATTCTTTGATCAATCAGCAAAGAAATCGTAGAGCGCAGTCGAAGCGACTAAACAGAGGTTGGACGACTCAGATCAAAGACGAAAGGAAGATCGACAGTGGAGAAAGAATCGATCAAGTGGATGTGCGCAGGAATTAGCATTTCCGCAAGCCAAGTTGAAGTGCTCCACATTGATCAAGATCAACGGACGAGATTCCATCCGCAAGAGATCGACGGTTGCATAGCGTTCCATAGGATAAAGAAGCGCGGGAGTTAATGGTGAGAGGTTGCGGAAGCCGCATTGCGGAAGAGTTATTGCGTAAGTGTTTTCAAGCAATCGCGAAGTACACGTCTGCAATCCGCAATCTGCAAGCTGCAGAAAGGAGTGTGTGGAAAGAACGTTGCGAGAAGGCGCTTGGGGGAGGATTGTTGCGAAAGAACGCTGCAATTTCAGAAAGGAGTCATTTCCACAAGGGCATTGCGGAAGGTCAGTTTTGATTGTCAGAACCTTGCGAAGAGCCCATTTTGAAGGGGAGAGCTGTAGTGGAGAAGAACCTAGCTGGTTGTTAGCTAAGGTTGGTGATTTGACTTTAAAGGATCACCCTATTTCCTGGGAAGGTGCGGGTTGGACAGGCTGTGGTCATTCCCCCTGCACCATAAACATTCCTTAATGGTTATGTTGCATTGTGAGGCTCATCAAGGGTTATGTTGTGTTGCGACATTCCTCTAGGGTTATGTTGTGTTGCGACATTCCTCTAGGGTTATGTTGGATTATAATGTTCTTCAAGTGTTATGTTGGATTCTAACATTTCTAAATGGTTATGTTGCAAGGTGAATCTGTGAAGATGGGTAACAATTTTTGGTAAGCCAGACAATGAGGGAAGACCTTTATGGATTCTTGATCGAGCTATTTTAATATCTCTATCGAGATACTAAAATCTCGATCAAATTAAACTCTAATAAGCCCTTGATCGAGCTAGTTTGGCATGAAAGTGTAACCCTTTATTGAGGGTTTAGTCGAGTTAAAAAAACACTTAATCGAGATATTAGAGCTCCATAGAGAATTCAAGACCTCGATCTACCTCCCTATTTAAACTAAACTAAACTATCGATTTCAAAAACTAAACCAATCTCTTAAGTTCATCAAATATACTCATACTATTCAATAATCATATATAATCTCCTATCTGGAGAGCTTATTAACTTTCAATGATGACAATTATAAGGAGTACGTGTAATATCTTCATCCTCGTGCATTTAAAACCATATGCATTGATAAGAAAAAATAATAAATAATCAAGAAGGTTATTATAAACCTATGATAACATTTCCTTACTCAATGTGCTTCTAATCTCATCATTCAAAGATGTATGGAAAACAAAAAATATGAGTGATATGGAGAAATTACTACCCATTTTCCTCAAGGAGGCCAATATAAGTAATAAAGAGGGATTAAACACATTAATTCAATTATAATACATTTTCAACCTCATTTATAAGTGTTATTCACCGAACCTTACATTTATTACCCCTCTAGGCCATCAATTCTATCCTTAAAATCCAATATTTCTAAAAGGAGGCAAAATATACCACTATAGGACCTACTCACTACCCTCCAAGAGAAACTAACATGCTTTGGTGTTCTCATAGGTTCTAAAAGGGAATATAGCAAGTTTCTTGCTACCGTCCTTAAGAAAACTAACATGTGTCTCTCGTTTTACCTAAAAAAACTCAAATTTTTAGCTTGAGAAGGTTTCAAGAGATCTTACAGGTTAAAATATTTAACGAGGACTAGTCAAAGTAAGGTTCATACAATAAGAAACATTTATAAGTTTTTGATAATAATGCATGTAAAAAAGATTATCTTAAAACACTTAGGAATCTGGTAGGAATGTTAATATGAACACATTGTAAAAAGGTTCCAAAATTTTCTTTTCAAATAGATATTCTTAACAACTTAGGTAAATAAATTCTTATAGACCATAATTTCCATATTACCAAATTAAAATAAATTCTTATAGACCATAATTTCCATATTACCAAATTAAAATAATTGAGAACCCATTCCTCAATATTGTCCTTATGTCAAACAATTAACATGAATGCTTTTCCAATGGATTTCCATATACAATTAGCAAACTAATTGATTTCAAACAACCATTTTATTCATCAACACTTACAAAAACAATTCATAGCAGTTTATCATAATCACTAATAAATTTATATTTTCCAACATAAAATATTTATTTCATACTAAATGAGAAGAAGAGGAAGAACTCATCTTATTCACAAGTTGAGTTCCAAAGCAACTGACTAGGTGTGAGCAAATTTCTCCCAACCATAGGAAATCCTCTATGGATCCACCCCCTTATTGTTCTATGAGACCACTAGGGTGAAAGAGACAAGTTCAAGAATCCCAAGTCACTTTTATCTTTACCAACAACTTCCATGATCAACCAAGAAAACCATTTTAGAGTTCTTTAATTTATATTCCAAACACATCAAATTTCTCATTCACTCTACTACCCCATACAAAACAAAGACACTCCCTTCTACACTCTCTAGTACCTCCATAATTCTCTTTCTCTATTATCTTTAGTATGCATATCAAGGGTCCAAATCACTATCCACTTTTAGATTGAATCTTCAACAAAATTTTATTTTTTGAAAAACTTATTTTCAATGTACAAGAATGTATCCCCACTCAATATTGGTCCATATTTCCACACATAAATCCCTCTTCCATATATCCATGACTCATACAAGAGCCGGGCTAGTTTTATTTAATGAAAACAACTCTTTCCTCTTGGAAATGAGCCTCATTTTCTAGGCTTCCATCTCCTCTCTCCCAATTCGATTTTTGTTATTTTCATGAATTAATAGTGACTAGACCCTCCTCTCAAATCCATTCTTGATTCCATGAAAGTAGGAATTAGTTTCTTCAAGGTAGGAGGTGGTTACTTGAGTGTAGGAGGTAATTAAGTTTTCCACTTTTTCATTTCTCTTTCACTTAACTAGCCTCCTAATCTGATTGACATTAACATTAGAAATAAGTGAGGAAATATGATAACCACATAGAAGTTAGAATTTAATTAGGATATGGTAAAGTCATGAGAAATAGGTTAACCCCTTGGACCCCCTTACATTTCCCCTATGGTAGAATCATAACCCTTTATGTGCTCTTCCTTAGTAAGTTTTGGAACCTTTTATGAATTTGAAAATGATAATGTTTATAAGTCTTCAAAATCACCATCAAAAGTCTACCTCATGGTGCATAGGAATGAAAAGTATGAACATGATTTATAATATATACCTATTCAAGTTCAGGACTTACAAAAGGTTGAATTTGGGATATTACATTGAAAAAACATATAAAGAACTCATGGACATATTACATTGATCATTCTTCGCTAGAATGGGTCTTGGTCTACGATTCATCCTCTTAATCATAGGATTGGTGAAAAAATAAATTTTTTGATAATACATTGTGTGGCTCTACAATGGCGAGATATTGACCACCTCGATATCCTCCTCCTTGGTTGCACCTACTACTAGTATTATTGTTACTACTTTCCTCCACACTAATGGAATTCTTCGTAGACTCTTCAACCAAAGATTAAAATGTCATGCAATTCTCAATGTTGTGAGTGTTGTACCATAATAAATCATAAAACAAGATCGTTGGTGCCAATGGATACATCCAAAGTGTGGGGCATATTTGTAGAGGATAAATACTCATTCAAATTCCTACTTGGATATAGGGTAGGATTAGGTGAAACCCCTCATTTGAAGGTAAGACTATCAAATGGACTTCCATATTACTCATTGTCCACCACACTACTCCCAATCAACCTTATCTTTGGCCAATTATTTTATTTGTTAAGTCAAAGGAGATAATGGATTCTTAAACTAGGCTGTCCCCATAGTCATGTTAAATAAATAATTAGATACCACATGGTTGTTGGTGTTTCCCAAATATTCAACCATCGATCAATCATCATATCCTTCTCTAAATATTTTCTAATTAGACGCACTTCATTTATGCATTAGAAAATTATTTATTATATAGTTATAAATACTCCTATCAACCACTCCTTGTTTTGGGTATCACCAATCTAATAATTCAACCTACACATTGAGTCCTAAAATTTCTAGTCATGTTATGAATCAATCTCTTGCACAATATCCTTGAGCTCTTTCAATTCAACACAACTATGTTGTCGAATCCTTGACTACTAGAATTTTTATGATGAAAGATTCTCTCATTTCATCCATTATTATTATGGTAACAGAAGGGATAATTTGTACATATTTCATGTACCATTGCAATATTCAACCCCTCAAGGCCATTTAGAACTTCACTGGATTGGTGTCCATGGTATTCTTAGAATTCCAAATGCTTCACATGCAAAATAATGTTGCTATACAATGACATTTACCTTCCCTAAAATTTAGACAAGTGCAACACAAAATTAACTTGCACTCCATCCATACCATTGAATGTGTATGGATAAATTTTCATGTATCTCATTAAGTCATCAAGTTTTAACCTCCAATTCAAGACAAACTACCACTACTAGCTGAACCATTACAATTAATCTAGTTCCCACTAGAACTAGTTTGGATTCTACTGTGACTCACCAAACCACCAAAAAACCTCCTTGTTTATCTAGACTACTATGTCACATGATTAAGTTGTAATTAACAAAATAAACATATTTTCCTCACTTAGATTGGAATGCGTAAGGGGTGGTGTTTATATTGGGTTGGCTACACTACCTTTTGGATGTACCATGTCTACCTCCTCATCTCCTCTTCAACAAAAAAATGGAACATGTCTACAAGCACTTCATCAGGTTATGTTTCCATAGTTAATCTCTTCTTCAATGGTGATTGTACTTTTTTTCTTCGATGCAATTCCCTATTGCGACATCTCTAACCAATTTTCCTACACACTTGCATAAAATCATTGGACAAATTTAGTGTGTCTATTAAATCTTGTGGATAATCCTCCACTCTTCCTCTACTTAGTTGGACTCTCAGCTTCCAACGTAAACCCTCCCTCTCTTTGAACCATCAAAATTCCTTTTCTCCTTGCTTCCCCAAACTCTCCAGTTATTTCAAGCTCAAATCATTACTCCCCTCATCACTCATCTCTTTCAACAATGCTTCACTACATTCGTATATCATTCTCATTTGATTTAGCCACCACCAATTGGTTATTCCATATTATTTCAAGGCTCTCACAAGTGGTTCTCAAGCTTGACTATCCCCCATGGTTCCTTCGTCCTTTAGCTTCTCATACTTACTAGTCTCATTCTAGACCACTCCTTAACACAAGGTTCTACATCATTACCATAGATAATGGAGTAATTGACCACTTTTTCATATCCTCTAGAAATATTTACACCTAACTAGGAATCTCCTTCACCAACAACCGATATGGTCATTTCATGCATTGTTCCTCAACAAATTAATATCACTAACTTAACTCCACTACAAACTCCAAAATGTGTTCCTCTAGAGTATTCTTAACATAGAAATATATGACTCTAAATTCCAAATCATCACATCATTGTAGTGTATTAGATTCTAAGTATTCTAGGTACCATTTCTTTCTTCCTTCAAAATATATCTCATACATTCTTCAAGTCTTTGCAACAATCTATGCAAACTTGCTATAAATTCCACCCAAAATATCTCATATATCACATCGAAAAGGGGTTCATCCTTAAGCTTGTGCACATTCTACCCAATCAATTAAGATTTGTATTTTGCGAAAAGGTCAATCTACACATCAAACCAATATTGTACAAATCCATCTTCATGAATTGATCCTTCATATTATGAAACCTAACAAAGAACATGAATGACTCCCAACAATGGAACCACTTGTTTCCTCAAAATGAAAACCAAGTTACATAAGGGAATCTAAGAAAGGGGTTGTATTCTAGCACCAACATATCAATCCCATATGATAGGGAAGGTCTCACGTGAGGTGCATTGCCATAACTTATGGTTAGGAGAGATCATTACTAGCAAGAAAGTATAATCATAACTACTCGTACTACTTGTCGCATTCATCATCAAACCACATTCTCTATTCCATTGAAATGCAACTCATCATAATAAAAAAAATGCATTCACCGTGACATAAAACCTTACCCTTAAGAAATAAAAATTACCACCATAAATCATGAACATGAAAGTGATTTGAAAGGGTGCACCATTCCATTAAACTCAATCCAAATCAAATCCATGCTTATAACAACACATAATATAAGCACAAAAACCCAATCACGAGGATGTAACCATTCTCATAACCAAGATAACAAGTATAAATTAACCAACCAATTTGACTATCCTACCCTTTCCTAGGCTACACATCTACATATATACAATGCACACTTGGGCAAGGAGTTTTGAAAACCCCTAATTCATTAACCATGCATGCATACGAGTAGTGGCATTCATGTGTTCATTCGAGGGGATGCAATCTTACTCCACTTTCCTTCCTAAAAAGTAGGCATAGTCCCTTAGATTCTGTAATGTCCCCATTTTGATCCTATTGCATTAAAATTGTAAATGATGTAAAAATCGTTATTTAATCATGGTGAGGAGCTCAAGTCCAAGGCCCCGCCATTGATTTATCGTTGTATGTATTGGCAATTAAAATAGATGCCTATGGTTCTTGTGCTAGCCATGCACAATGTAAATTCAGACATCGTGGAAATACGCAATTTTAATGAAATACCCACAACGGGCTATGCAATGCAACAAGAGATGGGGGCATGATCTTTACAAGGAATAGGGAGGGAAATTATTCAAACCCTTTAGCCAATGGTGGTAAGCCAAATGTCCATGAATGAACCCCAACTACCCATTCTGACTTATGCACCCAATCATTTAATTCTTCCAGGAGTTGGTTGAGGCAGTTAATGCCTTGGAAATGAAGAGGTATGGCAGCCAATTTCGTGCATGGGCAAGCCACCAACCTAGAAAAACGTACTTTTGCTTATGGGGCAAGAAAACACCCACGAAATGGTGCCCAAAGCCATTCTGAACCCAGGGTTTTTCCTCTCTCACGTAGTCTGATCTAGCTGGGTCTTTCTCCTTCACGTTTTCTACCATTTTCTTGTATTTTCCATGGCCGGGAACTCGTTTTTGTATTGCACAGTGGCTGGGAAGAAGAGAGTCACGTTTTGGGGGTTTATAGATGTCTTTTCTGCCCCTGGAATGCATATAAACGTTTTCTGAAAATGAATTGCTCTCCTAGGGTGTATTCCCCATCTACCAGTTCGTTTTGGTTGCCCACGTTTTTCAGCACTTGTGTTTTTGTTGTTGGGTTCATCCCTGTGTCGGTTTGAAATCGTGAGCAAGAATTAGGAGTGGAAGTGGATCGGAATTGGCTTGAGAAACCTAGTGGGGAAATAACCTCTCAAGAAGATCAAGAGGGCTGGATACTCTTCTATGCACACCTTGGACATTCTAGAATTGGAAGGTATGGCCTGAGGGACTGTGAATTGGTGAAAGGAATACTTCTTTGAGTGGGGTGTGTAGGCATTGTGGGTGCCAAGCTAGATAGATCTGGTAGAGGTTTCCATAGCTTTGTGGATGAGCTCACTAGCTTAGCAATTCTTCCTTTCCATTTCCTAACAGCCCGATAAACCCAATTGTAGATTGGCTTGGCTCAGTTTTGGTGTATCTTTGGCTATGTGAGAATCTATTGTTCCCTTTTTCCTTGAGGAGATCATGCCCAGCTCAGGGGTGGCAGTGGTGCTGAAAGATTGAAGAGCACACTCGCCTATGGATGGGTGGAATGTTGCAGTTGCATAGCCAGTTGCTCGGAGCTACTTTGTTTTAAGATAAGTACTCTCTGGTGTTAATTCTGCAATGTATTTCTTTGATGTTATCATGAATATCTTGACTGTATGTTAGATGTGTAATTGAATTAATCCTGCTATGTTTCTTATCTGTATACATTTGCATATTTCCTTTATTTTATATGTTATATGAATGCTTATCTGCTAAGAATGGGACTAGATGTCCAGCATTAGCCGTAGTGTTCTCTCAATTGCCTTGGTAGGATAGGAGGGACACTACAGATTCCACTACCTTTTTCCTTATACTTTTTTTTCCATCTCTAGCTATATTTGGAATCCACAAAGCAACTGGCACAACTTGGATTCATGTCTATTGATGTAGTTCCATGTAATTTTGATCAAGGGAAACATTATAAAGTAGAACCCAAGAGGCCAACACAAGTCTCAAGGTTAAATAGTGTTTGGGAGAAGCCTCTCCTATTGTTTAAAGCCTTTTATTTTTTATCAAGACAAACATAGGAAGAACTCTCTTTCCTACTCATCAGATCGACTATGGAAAGTAATTGAAATGTATAAAGAGAAAGATGTAGATATAAACTCTAACTATAGATAGATAAGATAGGCAATGTTATGTTTATGTTACCATAAACATAACATAGGGAAGGGTTATTGTATTATTGTTGCAAGTTGAACTAAGATAATTAATCTAATTATTATGATTCTATTGAAAAGTGACTTTTTTCATTGGTTCTTCATATTTTCTCACTAAACCTAATGGTGTTAATATGTTTGGAATGTTATTCTTGTTTTAAACCATTAATTGTTTTATATCATTAATAGATAGCTTTGAATAATAATATTACTTCTATCATTTTTCGATATATATGATGTTTACATGAATAAATATGAATATAATGATTTATACGGTTTATGTAAAGAAACTATTTTAATAAGGAATTTGTGAGTTATACCATAACAACTTAATATGAGTATAACACAACAGTACTTATCACTTTGATTCATAATAAAGAGGAAACATTGCAATGTGCATCTTAGGTTTGATCTTTATAAGTTACTTCACCTTTATGAGATAATGACCAATTCCATCCATCCATATTCATACAAAATTGTGTTAAGCTTGTCCTTTGTGTAACTCTAATTCTCCTTTGTGTTTGGTCAATCTTCAAACTAATATATAATTATATATAGTTTATTAACAATTAACATTTATGTTATAATATTAAAGAATGGTTAGATAATACTTTTATGTGGCTTGTTGCTTCACTTTTATAAAGTAATTTTTGATTTTATCAACCATGCTTCAATAAAATTCTATTATATTTATCTTGGATATTTCTTTCATTCTCAAATACTTGGTCAATCTTCAAACTCCTTAGTTTGTTAGCAACCTATTCGTAATGATATTTATGTTACAATCAATTGTTTTTTTAAAATAAAAAATGATCTTTCAATATTACTTCATTTTTATAAAATAATGACCAATTTTAACCATTCATGTTTATACAAAATTATGTTAACTTTATATTTAATATAAAAATATAATTCTAATTCTCATGTACTTGGTCAATCTTCAAATTCTTTCGTAATCCTATATAGTTTATTATCAACTTTTCACAATTCATGTTTATGTTATAATTAATAGAGTTAAATGGATTCTACATCACTTCACTTTTAAGAAGTATTGAACAATTCTATCCATCCATGCTTATCTCTATCATAACATAAACGTGAAGCTTGAGGGTGACAACATGAAGACCATGTCTCATGTGTAAATTTTCGTATGACCATTAAATATTGTATGGTATGAGACTATGAGTGATATTAGCGTTGTACAAGTTAAAAAACTTCAATGATATCAACAATATTAGCGCAAGTAAAAAAAACTTCAATGATATCAACAATAATAACGTTGTGCAATTAAAATAAAATAAAATGGTACTCCAAAGATAATCACACATTTAAAATAAAACACTTGTGAGTCATGCCAATATTTTGCTATCGAAAATGAGGCATGATGAGTATCAACGAAACCAGGGATGATTTTAAGGACCCATACTTATTTAAAAGTGTATAAACCTTGGCGAATCTTACCAATTCTTAAAATGTCAAATATAAAACATTTGGCGATATTTTTCTAAAATTATTTCAATTTATAAGGATTTTATATAGTTTATATAATAATTTGGCGATTTTTAGAGTGAAAAAAGTTTACCCCATCAAAATTGGGCGAAATGGGGCTTCAAAAAATGCAAATTGGCGAATCGTTTTTTGGAAAAAAACATGGAAAAATAGCCCATGGGCTAAATTTCGCCCCTAAAATTATCCTTGAACGAAACTAAAAGGAGAAGTAACTAGAAGAAGATTTGCATTTCCCAATGGACAAGATTGCTTTGATAGCAATGTCCTTCAAGGATAAAGATTGGTTTTAAAGCATTCTACTTCAAGGACATTAACTAATGTTGCAAATCAATATTAGAAGAATTATATATATATATATTAACTTATAGAATATCAAGGATATTAGTTAATGTTGTAAACTAATACATATATATTTCAAAACGTTATAGAATATTGTAGTAAGTAAAAAAATATATGCATATGAATGAGAATAATGGAATATTAAAAATTAAAAAAAAAAAAATTAATATACCTAGAGGGCGAGGTTTGGGTATGGTGATGAATATAATGATGAATTTAATTTTATATAGGATTAATGTTTTGTTATTTGGTATTTATTTATTGATAAGTTTTTTATAAGATCTCTATCAAGATACCTTGATTTTTTTTATTGAAAGTTGTTAGAAGTAATAAACTTTGAAGATGGTGGTTATTAAAGAAGAAACTTTTAGATACAATTTGAAAAATGAATATAGAGTAATCGATTTTGACAAGATTGACTAAAGTACCCAACCCTTTATTTGAGGGTTATGATGTCGATATTGACTTGGTGCCTTTCTCTTCTATGCAGATAGTCATGGTAGAAAACACCTTCGGTGGGATGAGGAGGCATCATGAATCGAACAATTATTATTTGGAAAGAGAAAGAATGTCTCCATCTAGTGTAAAGACATAAGGTGTCTAGAATTAACTACACCTCCATGAGTGATAAATTCTTGATTGAATGGAAAGATATTGAAAAAGAAAGTCTAGTGTTTCTTCTAGTTCACATCTATTCATTTCAAAAGAATAACATATATCTTTAGAAGCATGTGTGCTAGGAAAATATAAAAAGAAAAGAAAAGAGCAATAACAAAAGAACATGAGATTTACATGAACCTGTTGTGCATGGGTAAAACGACGGGGCAATGGAAGCTACAATCTTTTATTATTACTTAGCAAAAACTTACAATGTTTTCTTCTTTTGTGATACAATGCCAATGTTAAATCCCATTTATACAATGCATATGAGGGTTCCAAAAGGAACCAAAATACACTAGAAGGGTTTAGAAATTTTTACCTTGGGGGCTCCACTCTCATGTTCTTAGTGCATACCAATTGCGTGAATGGATATCCATGTACCAATATATAGGAAAATGTTAGAGATCTAGATATCGACTTCACCTCCTAAGATTTTCCCACTTGAAGTTGGTATACATAAAGTTCTTTGCATATGTTTTTTGCTCACATGCCATTTCCCAATGTTGGTTTCATCACATTTTCAACATGCCCAGAGAATTTTTTCATCATTCAAACTTCTCTATTCTTATTGGCTTTGTAAGCATATTTGTATTGTTTCCATCAGTATCAATTTTCTCCAACGGGATCCCACCTTCTTCCACCACTTTCCTTATGAAATGGTACTTAATATACATATGCTTTGTGCATCATGAAATGTTGGATTTGTCAATAAGTGAATAGTGATTTGATTGTCACAATGCAAAGTAATCGTCCCCTGCATCACCTTGAATTTGTCAATCATTAGTCTAGCCATATTACCTCTTTATTGGCATTAGTTTCTACCACATATTTTGCTTTAGTGGTTAATAAGGCCACCATTGAGTGCAACTTAAATGTATAGCTTACAACAACACCGACAAGAGTGAAAGTATATCCTATAATAAACTTTTGTCCATCTTCGTCTGCACCAAAATTAAAATCTTCAAAACCTTTAATTTGTAATTTTTTCAATCTGTAGCAAATAAAAACATCTTTAGTGGCCCTTAAATATCTCAGTATCCACTCCATGACATTCCAATTCTCCTTACCAGGATTCACCAATAACTAACTAACAAATTCCACTGTTTGGGAAATATCCAGTTTGGTGCTCACCATGGAAACATGAGCCTCCCTATTGGCAATGAATATGGTAAATGAGACATGCTTATCTTCTCTACTTCTATGATAGGGCACTATTCAAAAGACAACTTGAAGTGTATAGGAAGTGGAGTGCTAAATTGCTAATTGTTTTTGCAATCTACATACTGAAGCACTTCAAAATATTTTCTATATATAAATTTTGACTTAAGTAGATCTTCCTCCTGTTCTTTTCCTATGTATCTTCATCCCAAGAATTTGATTTGCTTCTCCTAAATCCTTGATTTCAAATGTCATAGCCAACTAAGCCTTAAGATAAATGATTTTCTTCATGTCGAGGCATGTAGCCAACATATCATCAACACACAATAACAAGATAATAAAGTTGCCATCATCAAACCCCTTATAATATGCACAATGGCCAAATTCACTTCTATTGCAACTTGGGCTCTTCACGAAGGTGTCAAATTTTCTATACCACATCCTTGGTGCCTATTTCAATCCATACAAATATTTCTTGAGTTTGCAATCCAAATTATTTTTGCTTATTTCTTTATAACCCTCAAGTTGATCCATATAAGTTTCTTCCTTGAGATCACCATGCATGATAACAATTTTTACATGTAGTTGTTCCAACTTTAAATCTGTGATCCTACAACTACAAGTAAAACCATTAGAGTTGTTAATTTCACAACTAGAGAGAATATTTCATTTAAGTCTCTACCTTAGTTCTATGCATAACATTTTTCCAGGAATTGGACTTTATAACATTCCAATAACCAATCATTGGCCTTCTTTACTTTATACACTCACTTGCTTCCTGGTGGGATACCCACAAGTTCTCATGTTTCATTCTTTTGTAGTGCTTTCATTTCTTCATTCATGGATTTCCTCCATTTAATTGCATTCTTAGATTCTCTAGCTTCCTAAAATGAACTAGGTTTACCATCATTAGTTAACAAAGCAAAAGAAGACTAAAAATCGGGAGAATATATTTCTGGATGTCTCTTGGGATGTGTATATCTTTTGAGTTATGGATGTTGAACTTGTTATTCTTCATGTTAAACCCATAAACTCTATTTCCATCTTCGGGATGTGTATATCTTTTGAGTTATGGATGTTGAACTTGTTATTCTTCATGTTAATCCCATAAACTTTATTTCCATCTTCACTCATTTCTACTTCAATAGGTACAATCTCAGGTGTCCATTTGTAACACCCCCCAATGTCACACTAGACTTAACACACATTTTTTTTTATTAAAATATATTTATGCTAATTAACCACATGCATATTACTTAGATGCAATCCTATAAAAAATGCATAACAAATGCATTTGAACTCATAAAATATATACAAGTAATTAGCAGAAGCTTCAACTTAATCCATAAGAACCATAAATTATTTTAACAATGGAGAGTAAGACTTGCACAGTAAAAACCATGAGATAGGAACTACCCACTACCATTCTCTTAAATTACTATAATAATAATTACTAATATTATTAGTGCAGGGAATTCAACAACTAATTCCTTACCAATACAACCCATGGTATTTTGCTTGATTCAGCCTCTAGTTTTCAAACATTAATACCATCCATACAAGGAATATTAACAAGGATAAATCTAAGCTTCGACATATCATTATTTCTACTTCGAAATAACCAATTCAGCGCATGGTTTTCCAAAACCACCAAACCATCCAATACTAAGCACAATATACGAGTTTTAGCATATGGAATTTGTTTATATTATGATTATTAAACAAAAATTATCTTTGACATAAATAAATACCTTCGACATGTAAGTACCTTCGACATAAATATATCTTGGACAATGTTAGCATATGGAATATTATGTTTATATTTTATTTATTAAACAAAAATTACCTTTGACATAAATAAATATATCATTTAAAACTTCTTAAATAATTATGTCAAACCTTTCATTTAACCCCTGGGAAATATTTTTTCCAATTAATTACCTTCGACCTATTTATTTAAAATTTATTTGGAATATTTATGTCGAGCTAAGACACAAGAGCTGTGACACAAAAATGAACTCCGACGGAAAAATGAACTGCAATGAAAAAATGAACTATGATAGGAAACTGAATTGCAACAGACAAATGAAATGTGACGAGAAATGAACTGCAACAGAAAATTGAACTGTAACAAGAAAATGAACTGAGACAGGAAAATGAATTGCGAGGGAAAATGAACTATGACATGAAAATGAACTTCACATTATGAACTTCCATAGAAAATTGACCAATATGTTTTCATAAAGGAAACAAAGTAATTTTAGTTTCATACTTAGAAATTCCTTGAGTTATCTGTTTTTTTTCATAACAATGGAACAAAGGAAAACGATATACTATTGCACAATAAGAACCGCTACTGATAAGAAATGTCTTAAGAAATGCGAAGTGGGGTTTCCCTAAATAAAATAGGAAGAATATTTACCATTCTTTCCAATGCATAGAATGAATTGTGCAATTTGATCCACAATGATGGAACAAAGGAAAACTATATATATATATATATAATCCTTAAGTATTACATTTTACATTTAAGACAAGGAATAATATTTATTACACAATGTTAATCTTACTACTTAGTAAGAACTTCACTGTAATTGCGAAGTGGAGTTTCCATAAATTAATTAGGAAAACATTTTCATTTTTTCTCAATTATATAGGTAAATGACATAATATTTGCATATTATTTACTAATTCAATCTAATGAATTTTGTATATAAACCCTACAATTCCCAATACTTGGGAATGTAAAACTAATAGCTCTCAAATTTGTCCCATGGTTTTTAAATTCAACTTATATTCATGGCAAGACATAATATACATGTTTTAACACACTGTGGATGTAAATAAGACAAACAAAAGTGCATATGGTTTTAAAATAAACCAAAATTATCACACAAAACCACTTGTGGTTTTAAACTAAACAAAATTACTACTTAATGCTAAGCACTACAAGCAAGTTTGATACATGGTATTGTGTTTAACTTACCTATTAAGATAAAATGGGACATGAACATTTATTGTGGAGTGAGAACTTATTTGGGTACTCATTTCCAACAAATCATTTGTTCTTACTTGGGTACTCATTTCCAACAAATCATTTGGTCCTTTAAGAATTATTTTCTTCTAACTATATGAAAATTAAGAGTTTAAACCTTTTTGAAAGAATTTATTAACATTTCATTTAACTATTTAGAACTTCGCAGTAAACATGCCATTTAACTTAGGATCTGCATGGTAAGAACAAGACAACACAATAAAACTAGCAATTTAACACTGACCTTTGGAATGAAAATTAACTATTTGCAAATAATAAGTCAAGTTAAGAAAACTAATCAAAATGAATAGAATTCCTACTTATTTATCCATTCAAATAATTTTCCAAACATTATACAAGAGTTACAAGGTGGCAATATCCTTCCACATGAATTTGTTATAATTTATGATATTACATTACATTTATTTTTAAAATTGATTTTAAAGTAACAAGAGCCACAAAGTGGCAATATCCATGCATCTTGATTAACATATTTAATGCTCTTTTAAGAATACAATTATTTTTATATAAAATCTGCAACAACATGTTTTGTTGAAGCAAAATAATTAACAACAAAAATGTATATTTGTATATAACATGGAGTAATTGAACTAAAAGATCACGTGGAGTTGAAAGAGGTATAATTTGTTCTTTATCTTTTTATTTTTCATAATTTATGGTAGAAGGTTTCCGCAAAGATCACGTGGAGTTGAGAAGATGAAGGGGATTGGAGAATTTTTAGGATGAAGTTAATTTGCAGAATTGATTCCCATCACCAGTCTATCTGTGGTGGGGGTGGCGGTCTCTGCATTTATGAGAAGGAATGTTTTCTTTTTTTCTGTAACCTTTCTCTCTTGTCAACTTTGCTTCTCAAAGAGACAAAGATAGGAGGCGCTATCGCCGTTGTATCTTGACCGGGAGGCTGTGTTCCTTTTGTACTTTAATTTCTTTTTAAACTGTGATTTTCATAGGAATTGAGATGGAAGGCATTTCCTGTATTGACTTCTGACCATCACTTTAAAGCTTTGTAAATGTCTTTTAATGAAGCTCCAATGGTGCTTCAGATGTTTATTCTGCAATTATTCTCCACATATTCATCTGCAATTATTTTGAATTTACCATAAAAAAACAATAAAAATATCGCTACCAATCTCAAGAAACCATGTGGAAGGAAACTATCATCGTCGTCTCGCCACCCTTTGTTCACCATGTTTTCACTATTGATCCTGAACTCCCCTCATCGATATCTTGCTTTTCCAGCACCTCGCCCACTCTGAACCTTTGCACATAGACTCATGCCTTTCCGCCTATGGCATCCGTGCATCACCTTTCTGCCATGCCAAATTCAGAATTGAATACAATGCCCCGTTCCACTAAAATTCATGATTATTACCATATCCATCATCGTAAATGCACGTAGTTGTGAAGGACGATCCTACTCATACGATAGAGAAGGTGGTCCGATACTCATGTCTGGCCCCAACTCAATGGAAAAGACAGGTTGATCGACCCTCCTACTGCAATCATTTATGCTAGCTCAACTCATTCTGTTGCCACCACGTCTGTCCCCAATTGTCCACTCCTACGATCTTCGTGTGCGATGCCATCCTTCGTTCCAACACCCCCAATCCATTTGGGACTTCTCCTTTTCCCCCAGGTCTTCTACTACCTCCTAGTTCCCTCTTTCATGTAGACACACTTCTCCTTGGCAACTTACGCCCATGAGCCTTACGGAATGGGCTCCTTATTTTAATTAGGAGTGTTGAGGCCAAGTTGGCCATTCGATCCGTTTCCTTGTTATTTTCCTTAATAACATGATAGAATTGAAGGCGTCCTATATTTTCTAACAAATTGAGATCATATTCGACTACTCGCCATTCCCAGCATATTCGTTCCTATTCCAATGATCCTATGGAAATTGAGACGTTGGGAATAAATATTATGGCACTCATGTCGTCGATCTAGCCGCTCAAGATGAGACGTTGGGAATAAATATTATGGAAAATGATAATTACGTGAGTGCTCAGTTATTCCCTTCCAGTTTGTTGTGAGAGGGATTTAAAATCAATAGAAATGATCCTATGTTGAATCTATGATAAGACCATTAAGATGAAGCCATATTGAGTTTGGATTTTATAATTATTAAAACATTATACAAAATGATTGGTCACAATTAAGTATTATACAAACTGCTTTTTTTATACATCACTTATCAATTATTCATATCAATGATTGCGCCGAGAGGCGCTCTACAGCCCAGTACGAGGGAGATCTTGTAATATGTGTCGCGTGTTTGTCCAGTAACAAAATAATACAAAGTAAAATGTAACAAATATTATGTCGGCCATAAACAAAAAAGAATAATACAAAGTAAAAAGTAAATATGAGAATTAAACTAGAGACAAATATGAGAATTAAACTAGAGACTTCAGAGCTTAGGATTAGGTGGTAAATAAGCCATAAACAAAAGAGATTAATACAAAGTAAAAAGTAAATATGAGGTACTTTTTACTTTTAATACAAAGTAAAAAGTAAATATGAAACTTTAGAGTGTTTGTGGAGTAACAAAATAATACAAAGTAAACAAAAAAGAATAATACAAAGTAAAAAGTAATAAATATTATGTCGGCCATAAACAAAAAAGAATAATACAAAGTAAAAAGTAAATATGAGACTTAAACTAGAGACTTTAGAGCTTAGGATAATGTGGCTTTGCACTCAAGGAGCTATTCAAGGAGAGGTTTGCACCTCCTCTAAATATTTGATCCCTCTTGGCGCTTGATAGAGCCTAGGATTTGGATCTAGGCTGGTTGGTTATTCTTATCAGTTATAATAAAAGAGCTAATTTTCCTCCTTCTTTTTAATAGTTGAATTAAACAATTTTGTAATACAAATAGATAATGGGTGGTCATAGCTGAATATCCAAAATGTAGAACTACATATCCATGTTCTCACAAGGTATGTCTTCCTTGTTCAAACCTTTATATGCTTGGAAATTGTACTATGTTACATAATGCTTAAGAAAAGAAAAACATGACAAAACATATTAAACTTGAAAATAAAATTAATGATTTTCATTTCCATGGAATGCATATGATTGATTCAATTAGGCACCATCTGAGTGCTTCTCTTCCTCAATTGTAGCAGTAGGGATGACCTAACATGTGCCGTCCACCGATTCCAATTTTTGAGAACATAGAGTGTCCTTGTGTTCCTTCAAGGCTAAAGAGAGGTCACAGAGGGAGGGTTCCTTCCATGGTCTTGAGTAAATAAGAAGATGTGATGAAACAACTTCCAATAGACACAAAGTTCTCAATTATTAATTGGACTCCATGTGCTTCCATTGATAATATCCCATGAATGCTTCAACTTGTTTCTCCTGTTCCTGGATCACCAATATCATCCTCTGTTGTGTCAAAAGCATAAGTATCCCTAACACAATTTTTCATATGGATTTTCCTACCAAACTCATCTTTTCATTTATTCTAACAAATTGTTGAAATAATTATACTATATTATGCTTATATTGTCTCCCTCGCAGACAACTTGACTCCTCTCTTCACCTTCCCAAGCTCACAAATGATGAAACATCCACTCCTACAATGGTAGTGCACCTATGTAGCCACCCTTCTTCTTGATTTCTTGATATACTTTGCAATCAACAGAATGCCCATACCATCGACCACTTGTACTTGGAGAAAGGATTGTCGTTTGGCATATGATGCAGGAGCATAGGCTCATAGAAATGAAGTCATCCACGACCTCATCATGGTCAAATGAATCGAGGAAACCTAGGGTCTCTCTTATGAAATTTCTTTTATTTCTTGTGAAAACTAAATAAGAGTGGTTAAGGACTCTCTCGATCTTTCCACATGTAATAGTTAAAATAGGGTTAGTAGTTAGTTGATTAGATATAGCATTTAGTTAGTGATCTTTCAGTGAGTTATAAAGGTTAGTTGAGTTAAATAAGGGATCTTTCCTTCTTTATAGGATCTCAGTAACATAATCGAAGACCTACTAAATATGGTTTGTGTTCTTCTTGTTGGGCAACTTTTAGATAGCTCAAGAAGCTTTTGCTTGGTGCACAGAGCTTGAGGCAGCTCATTGGAGCTTTTAGATAGCTCGAGAAGCTTTTGGTTAGTGCACAGAGCTTGAGGCAGCTCATTGGAGTTTTTAGTTAGCCCGAGGAAGCTTGGAGAATAGATCAGGGAGGAGCTCGGAATCCATTTCCTGGAGCATACATAGAGGCATAGTTCTCTGTTTGTAAGGAACGAATTTTGAAATTCAAGCTTGGAGATTATTTACTCTATTGAATTCAATTTCTTGCGCATTATTGAGAAATTTGTAACTCTGTAGGTATAATTGTTGTTCTACGCAGAGATTTTATAGTCTATGAAATACATTTGCACACAGAGTAGTCATTGATTGAATTCTAGGTTTTTATTGATTGCAGTTCTGGGTTAATCTATATAATATGATCATGTGAATCAATATTGGAGTGGAATGCTAGAAATTAAAGGTTATAACATGAGAATTGCAAACATAATTAATAGTTTATTGTGTAGAGGTCGAATGGAAAGTATTTAGACAGTCAATCGACAGTCAATTGTGTATATCACAGTCACAAGCACGAGCGTCTTAATTGTTATTTCGATAAGCCAAAGGTTTGAAGTTCTGTTCGTAAGAGAAGGACTGAGGGGTTAAAGTAAGCACCTCTTCTAGTTGTTTTCAACAAAGTCAGAATAATAAATGACAGAGCCGAGAGGTGAAAGTTCTAACATTTTTTCACATTTTTTGGAAGTCGTTAAAACTGGGAATTTGTATATTGTTTATATACACATGAAGAAGAACCTCTTGTGATAGCATCGGAGGGAGTTAGGCTATCATCATATCCTAATTCCAACTCTAATAAAACCACATGCCCAACACTCGCAATTGGAGGAGCTGCATTATAGGGCAATGGAAAATAATTCAGGCCATATACCAATCCAAATAAACCCGCATGCATCGCTAAGATCAATGATTCTACAATGATTAATTGCATGTGTTAGAGGATTGAGGAAGAAGGGGGGTGATTCTAGTGTATCGATTTGCTATCATGTTTGTGTTGCATGGAATAGGCTCACCATAATAGTCATACATGTCATGGGGGAGATAGGATGATGATCCCCCTATTTTAATTGCAAACCCTTCTTGCAACCTCGTTTCTTGATGTTAGGCCTAGGCCTTTTCCTTGATGTTATATTTGTGGAAATGTATACTAGAATTGAATCTAGATTCATCTTGCAACATTTAGTAATTCTGGGATTCAACATATTGGGCATAGTTTCAGCATTATATGTGGGTTATGCTTTTGTTCATTCTGATTTAGTTGACTGTCATCAAACACATTCATATACAGAGGATGGTTGAATGTGCATCTTTTTTTAATTTGTTTCTTGATAATAGTTTAAGACAAGCATTATGCACCATCAGTATTGCTTTAAATCCAATATATCTTGCATATATATGTCATTTCATGTATTAATCCAATATATAATGGAATATATATTTTCCATGTGCTCCAATATATACTGCAATCAACATATGTAGCAATGCCACAATGCTTATTGATTGTCATAGTTGAAAAGATTGACTTAAAGAATCACCCAATTTACCCAAAAAAGTGTGCACATCTTAAATTATGTTTTTCTAAAATTAAAAATCTACCTACCCAAGTTGTACAACACCTTGATTTTTTCCATACAATAATAAATCAAAGAGAAATTTAAAAAAACGCCAAAGAGAAATTTGTGTGTATGCTAACATATTTATGATTTAGATTTTTTTATAAGTGAAGGAACACTTGTGATATACTATATGAAGTTCGTACTTGAATATGAGAGTAATTCAACACTTGCAATGAATGTAAAATGAGAGAAGGTACGATTTTCAAGTAATTTTGTAAATTGTATTGTGAGTACTATGTTGTGAAAATATAAAAAAAATGCTATTCACTACGAAGTTACTTTTGACATTATGGTCTGCTCGACTACTACAAAGTCTCCTACTTCATATGTCATGCTCTAATATCCACTCCTTTTCTTTTTCTTAGTTCTGGAACATATAATAACATCATCAAACTGGAATCCCTTTTCCTCCTAACTCCATGGTATTTAAAAAAGCTTGATAGTTTTATAGGGTTAGTTTGTGTTGTACATGCCTCAACTGCCAATGAGGTTAGAGTTTTTTTACCTTCTAGAATGTTCTTGAAAGTCCACATGTGACTAGCTCCACATGTGTGGGTAAAAAGAGCCGACGTTGAATCTACTAGGTACTATGGTGGTTAAGAGGATAGGTCAACTTTCAAAATGCCTAACTTCCTCATACTGATTCCAATTGAGATGATTCTTGCAACGTTGGAAAGGTCTTAGAGTGTAGAACAATGTGGAGGGGCCTCAAGCTATTTACACAAACTTTACATTTAATCTTTTTTTAAATATAAAAAATGATATTAAATTTGAAAAAAAATTAATTATTATTGTGAACATCATTTCAAAAAAGATATTAATATCTTGATACATTTAAACTTTTTTAAAATATCAAAAATGGTTTTAAATTGGAACAAAATCTAATAATCATTGTGAAACATCATTTCAAAATAAAAAGAAACCCTTAATTCATCACCAATATTTTGTCTTGTATATTAAGAGACACCTCACATTCAAAATTGAAGAAAATATGCACATTTTCATTAGTGCAAATAAATGACAGGTGAGTCTTAGAAGTAGCCTCAAGTACTAATAGTACTTAATACTGAAACAAATGTGCATTTAACATTATACTCAATATTGTTAAGGAGTATATTATACTATCCATGTCTAACTCAACAAAACAAAAATATATATCCTTTCATTGTACTTGAACCTACCTTATGAAACAAGTGCACGAATTATTATCCAAAAAAATCATTAGATAAGCTTAACACTTAATTTGCTTGTAAATTTATCATTGCATGCTACGGGTGAAGATAGTGTTGATCCTTGATATTATCCTTAGTTTTCCAAATATAAGAAACTTAAAACAATTATTTTCTTGGTAGCAAGGACATGCTACTCACATAAGGTTTCCATCGATAATACAATCCCTGCAATCATCCTTTTTATCCCAAATTTACATCAATCTTGATCCCAAAGAAACTCAATATTTGCGAATATGGTTTGATAAACGAGGAACATGCCTCCAATCCCACTCATTATCTACACATGGTGCTTCAAAAGTTCATCCTTCCATATGAAAGAAACTACCTGACATTAAAAATGAAGGAATTGGTTTAGGGCCAGAACCTACATACATTTTAATCAAGACAACTATTGTTTCTATGGATATAGACAATTGTTGGTATGATGCATGTCCTTTTACATTTAAAGACTGGAATTGCAAAAAAAACTCACACCTATTGAGAATGTTGTTTATAATTTCCAAAGGTGCAATCAATGTGTCTATGAATGTGAATACAGGTACCATATTTTCCAATTCATCATTGAAGACCAAACAAGGAAAATCAATGTAGTTGCATTCCAGGATGTTGCAGAACACATTATAGGCATACCTTCTAAGAAGTTGTCTTAAAGCACCCACGAGTGTTGAAAATGCATCGAGCAAGCAGGGATACAAGTAAATGTATCATGTCCCCGTTCAAACTTGATCACTACCTAGCCCCTTAATGTTTTACTGACATATGTATATTTTCTCATATGACAAATTAATGTACACTTCATTTAACTTGTCTTCGATTAAATGAATTTCTATTTATTGCTTATTAGTACTTGCAAACGAGTTTTCCTTTCACTTACACTGACTACTATCCCTACCATAAATTAGCTAGACTTGCTTTCAAACACATAAAATTATATTGTCTAGGTACATACAAGTTTCTCTCATTTTACAACATATTAAAGTTTTTATCGGCATTTCCTTTCCCTCGCTTTGGGGGTATGTTGTAGCAAATATCGCTATGTATAGGGAAGTGAGTAATGTTATTCTACAATTTATGGGTCCAATTAGGATTAGTAAATCGTGCACTTGGGTTGGTCATGCAAATTGTATACACACCTGTGTTTACCCCTCTTAAGTTACCATCCTATGTTGTCATGGAATTTGATAGTTACATTAGGCTTCCATGGGACCAATCTCAACCAAAGCACATAAAAATTCCACCCATAAATCAAAGTAATAAGAAAAAAATCCCCCCTAAAGATGGCTTGGGCATTGACTATCCATAAATCCCAAGGATTTACATTAACAAGGTCAACCATTGACATTGGTAACAAAGAACGTATGGATTGACCTTCACAGTGAATGCCATGTACTACAACCGTTAGAAGTCCAATCCGAATTACACTATTGTTCTCCTTAAAATGCTATGCAAATATGAAAGGCACTTCATATCTCTCACTTCGAAAAAAGGAAAAGGAATGTCTTTTTTCTCTGTCCCTTTCACACTTAAAATTGCAATCCTCAATCCCTGCACTCCCCCTACCAAATGAAAATACCAAATATATTTATTTTACTATGCCTTCATTTTGATATGACAGATTAATGTACAATTCATTTTATTTTCCATCTATTATATGAGTTTCTATTTATTGCTTATTAGTACTTGCAACATAGTTTTTATTTCAATTTAATCAACTACAATCCCTACCATATATTAGCTAGACTTGCTTTCAAACAAAAAAAAATTATATTGTCTAAGTACACACAACTTTCTCTCATTTTACACCATATTGAAATTATTCTCGGCGTTTCATTTCCCCGTTTTGGGGGTATACTAGTTCTAGAAATGGAAACGATATTGTCGGTTTTCTGGTTTGCGTGGCGATACAATTTTATAGCTTTATAATCATTAATTGTGTTTGAACGTCATGAAAAGCATCGGTGATTGTCTCCTTCAACAAAACTACTTTGACTTTTATAAAGTCAAGCCACCGATGAGGCGACCTGCACGGTAAGTCATTATATATTTCAAAAGATTTTTAACAACTGGCTTGCATTAATGTATCATTGTACATAAGGTTGATGGAAAGCGAAGTTAACCTTATCACATCGTGAATTGTGAAAAGAGGAAAATCATCAGATATATGCCGAAATTCACAGTGGATTTGACATTGAAGCCCCACGGATTCCGTTTCCAATCATATGGATGGTTTTCATAGGGATTCTCTCACTATGTTTTCCAAGGATAACTATGTTTTCACCAGGGTTGCCAAAAATTTACAATGCATTAGAAGTGATATTATGTCTATGGTTAATTATAGTTAAATATGGTTGATTATAATTAAATATTTTTAAGGTCATGTTTGTTTGACATGTTTGGTTGTATATTATCATGTTTGATTATTGTCAGTTATGGTTAGACGATGGGTTGCCATGATTTTATTTAATTAATTAAACCCCGGTCTATTAAGCATGACGAGAGATTCAATTTATTGATGTGTAAATTTTTTCTTGACATTTAAAAAATTTAAGATAAGAATGTTTACACCTCAATAAATTGTATGCCTCTTGGTGCTTGATAGATGGGGTTTAAGATGGATGCATGCTAGTTTTATTTTTATTTTATATTTTATGATCCCATGTGAATTTTTTTACTTTGTTTTTATTTTTTTTTTTGATAAGTTATTAGTGGGAATGAATTTTTTTAATGGAGTAGTCTAAATATTCTACATTTTTAACCGTTTCAGGCATATTTTTCAGTTTGTTTTGTTTGAGCTCTTTTTGAAAATATTCAAAAAAATATTAGAGTCACATATATTTGTTGTGGAAATTGCATAATCTGATTGCCATAAGGGTATTTGAAGGTGCTAAAACCATTTATGCCTTAAAAAACACAATTTAAACTCATCCAAATTTGTATTTTACCAACAAAAAATTATTAAATTTTGACAAAAAACCACCAAAAAGTCTAAAATGTATAATAGATAGACTACTCCTTTTTTAATTACTTTTTATTTTTGGGAACATTACGTTATGTAACGTAACCTAACATGACAACATCTTCCCCATACTGGATTGTAGAGCACCTTACTACTCTCAATGCAATGACTTTAGTTAGCCATGGTTGGCCATGGTTTAGTATATTTAAACATGGTTGACTAAGTTTGGCCATTGTTATCCATGGTTGATTATTATTTGACCATGGGTGACTAAGGTGTAAATGGTTGACAACAATTTGACTAAGGGTGACCATGGTTGACTATGGTTAACTATGTTTGGATAGTATTGATCATGTATGCACATGTTTGATTATGATTTACCTTGTTTCACTATGGTTGCCCATGTTTGACCATGGGAAAATATGGTTGAACATGTTTGGTTATGGTTGACGATGTTTAACTATGGCTAGTCATGGTTGATAATGGTTGACTTGGTTGACAATGTTTCAATATGGTTGATTGTGGTAGACTATGGTTGATTATGTTTGATTATGATTGTTTTTTGGTTAAATATGTTTGACTTTGGTTGACCATGGTTGATAATATGATTATGTCATATTGCAATACACAAAAGTAGATAACATGGTTATTTTGCATTACAATGTTCATCAAGGGGCATGTCACATCATGACTTTCATTAATGGTTACTCCACATATGATATTCCTAAAGGGTTATGTTGTAATGTGAAATTCATCTACATTTACTTATGTTAAATTTCTACATTTCTCATGGTTATGTCCTATTATGACATTCTTCTTGGTTGACTAATATGGAATTTGTATGTTCCTCAATGGTCATGTCGCACTAAGACATTCCTCAAAATATATGCCCCATAACAATAATATTTATGTGATTATGTTGAATTACAACATTCTTCAATGTTTATGTCACATTGTGGCATTAATGAATGGCTATATTGCATTTCAACATTCAATAATGATTAAGTCACAATGTGATTTTCATTAGGGGTTATGTCACACTATGACATTCATCAACGGTTATGTCACCTTGTAACATTCCTCAAGGGTTATGCCACATTGTCACATTCATCATTGTTGAATTTTGTGGGATTCCTAAATTCCTTAATGGTTATGTCCCATTATGACATTCATCTTGGTTGAATTATGTGGAATTTCTATGACCCTTAATGGTTGTGTGGCATTGCGATGTTCCTCAAGGATTACATTTGATTGGGACATTCTGTAAGGGTTATGTCATGTGTGAAGTTCCTCAAGGGTTATGTTGGAAGAAACATTCCTTAATGGTTATGTTGCATTGTGAGGCTCATCAAGGGTTATGTTGTGTTGCAACATTCTTCTAGGGTTATGTTGGATTATAATGTTTTTCAAGCGTTATGTTGGATTCCAGCATTTGTAAAAGGTTATGTAGCAAGGTGAATTCGTGAAGATGGGTAACAATTTTTGGTAAGCCAGACAATGAAAGAAGAGTTGTATGGATGCTTGATAGAGCTATTTTAAGCTCTTAATCGAGTTTTAAAATCTCGATCAAATTAAACTTGAATAAGCCCTTAATCGAGCTAGTTTGGCATGAAAGTGTAACCCTTGATTGAGATTTTAGTCGACTTAAAAAAACACTTAATCGAGCTATCAGAGCTCCATAGAGAATTCAAGACCTCGATCCACCTCCCTGTTTAAACTAAACTAAACTATCGATATCAAAAACTAAATCAATCTCTTAATTTCATCAAATATACTCATACAATTCAATAATCACATAGAATCTCATATTTGGAGAGCTGATTAACTTTCAATGTTAGACAATTATAAGGAGCACATGTAATGTCTTCATCCCCGTGCATTTAAAACCATATGTATTGATTAGAAAAAAATAATAAATAATGACGAGGGTTATTATAAACCGTTAATAACATTTCCTTACTCAATATGCTTATAATCTCATCATTCAAATATGTATGGAAAACACAAACTATCAGTGATATGGAGAACACAAACTATCAGTGATATGGAGAACACAAACTATCAGTGATAGGTATTAAACACATTAATTCAATTATAATACATTTTCAACCTCATTTATAAGTGTTATTCACTGAACCTTACATTTATTACCCCTCTAGGCCATCAATTCCATCCTTAAAATCCAATATTTCTAAACGGAGGAAAAATATACCATTATAGGACCTACTCACTATCCCTCCAAGAGAAGCTAGCATGCTTTGGTGTTCTCATAGGTTATAAAAGGGAATATAGCAAGTTTCTTCCTACTTTCCTTAAGAAAACTAATATGCATCTCTCATTTTACCTTAAAAAACTCAATTTTTTGGCTTGAGAAGGTTTCAAGAGATCTTACAAGTTAAAATACTGAACGAGGATAAGTTAGGGAAAGGTTCATACAATAAGAAACATTTATCAGTTTTTGACAATAATTCATGTAAAAAAATACTATCTTAAAACACTTAGGAATCTGCTAGGAAAGTTGATATGAACACACTGGAAAAAGGTTCCAAATTTTTCTTTTCAAAGAGATATTCTTAACAACTTAGGTAAATAAATTCCTCTAAACCTTAATTTCCATATTACCAAATTAAAATAATTGAGAACCCATTCCTTAATATTGTCCTTATGTCAAACAAATAATATGAATTTTTTTCCAATGCATTTCCATATACAATTAGAAAACTAATTGATTTCAAACAACCATTTTTTTCTTTAACACCTACACAAAATTTCATAGAAGCTTCTCATAATCACTAATAAATTTATATTTTTCAATACAAAATATTTGTTTCATACTAAATGAGAAGAGAAGGAGAACTCATCTTATTCAGAAGCTGAGTTACAAGGCAATTGACTAGGTGTGATGTAATACCTCTAGTTTTGACTTGGAATGTATTTATCCAAAATTATGTAAATGATGTAAATATGCTAGTGTGAATTCCTAGTGCGGACCTCAAGGCCAAGGCCCAACTAGTGAATGGATAGGCATGTATGATGCATATATTTTATTTGGATTGTTTGGTTGGATTTTATGCTGATTTAGAATATATGTAAATATTATGTGCATAAATAATAAAATGGTCCAACAATGGCTGTGTAAAGAGCACCAAAGGGGCTATGATTCCACTAGAGGGGAAGAAGAAAGGGGGTCCATGGGAAACTAAATCCTTGTTGTCAAGTGTCAACCTTAGAACTCACCCAAAATTCTATCATGTGATGACAATAATCCAATTATCTCCTTTTTTGACCAATTTTCCAATCATTAATGCATGTGTGTGGTTGGTGGGAAAAGTCACCTCATGTAGTTATTGAAGCATGGGATTGACTACATTTTTGTGATAGTTCTGTCATGACAAAAGGAAGTATACAGTTGCAAGGAGTCCTTTCTTCTACTATCAGAAGTTATGTCAGTTGTCTTTTCACCATTTTCCCATATCCCTTCGATTCAACCCTCATTCTCTCATTCTTTCAACCAAATTTAGACTATCCAGAGCTATCCATAGTTGTCCATGAACTTACCATGCTATTTTGAACCCATAAATTCGAATTTGGATACCATGCTATAGATTTGGAAATGAAAATTGATGGTTGTAGGTGAGCAGAGAGGTTGGGCAAGCTAGGAACCTTACCCATCGAATTCTGTTGCTCATATGTGCTTGAGAAGCCACACATTGAGGCTACAGGTGGTTCTATAGAAGCCAATATCTGGTTGGACTTCTTAACAAAATAAAGTAGTATATTTGGTTCCCCTATGTTACTTAGTCAAGATGAATGAGAAGTCCTATTATTACAATTCTACCCAAAAGACTCTAAGGCCATAACTATATAGAGATATTACAATGCTACCCATAATACTCTAAGGCCATAACTATACACATCGCTATATCATATTTTAATTCTTTTTTCATGGCAGAATGTTAATTGTCCCAAAATGAAAGACAAAATGATAACACTAATGATGATTATGGGATACCTTCATTGTGACTACATATGCATACTAGTCCCACCCACATTTCCAAAGATCGCATTGTCCACACTTGGGATCATATTTAAAACTAGTTTAGTACAATTACTTTCACTATTAACTACCCAATTTCCTCCGTCAGAAGAAATTGGATGTTAAGGTAAACCAATCAAATTTGGCATAGAATATAAGAAAGGGATAGAGGGTTCTTAACTAAATACGCTGCTTCCAATAATAATCCATATCTTTCCAATTTCTACTCCACATACCAAAAGCACTATCATATGGAATTAAAAAAAAAAACCTTATGGTTCATTTTCTACCTCGAATATTTTAAACAAATAAAGCTCAGGGATCAAACATATTTCCATGTTTATTAGGCATCCACATTGTCACTGTGGGTGCACAGGAACTTGTGAAATTTTGAGTTACACTCTACCTAGTGACACATTTTCTCATACCAATTTCGATAACTCGGGGAACTCTCAAAATCACCTTCCCCCTAAAGACCAAGAAAGTCACTAAAAAGAGAGGGAGTGAACTTTAAAATCTCATTAATCCATATTTATGTGCCTGAAGAGAGGCCAGACCCTACCAGTACTGACATTTGCTTATTCTACCTTGAAGCAATAAAATCCATGTGTTTCTAGCATCTTGATTTCTTATTTGAGGACATAATATTTCACTGAAACAAAGAACAAAATAAACTCAATTTGCAAGGCTGGTATATCTCCAGAAAAGAGTCCAAATAGGCATTGTAAGAAGGATCATAACATCAACCAGATCAACAAATTTGATGATATGTAAATGGTAAGAACTATATGATCAAACCAAAGCCGCATATTATTTCGAAGGAATATCGGAGTTTAGATCAAGGGCAATGTTTGCATAAATCAATAGTTTGGGTTATGCTCATTTCATTGTTGTGTGGATATGAGAATCATTCTGAACCTCATATGAAAATTGAAAAGAAACCCTTTATAGTATGTCGTATTCTGTTAATATTCATCAATATGGAATTCCATCAAGTAATTACAAGTCAAAGTGGGTTTGCCTAATTATTTAGAAGGTGAAATTTCATCTGAACCATGACCCATGTATGTTATTTTCCGTTGATTTTTCTACACATTTCTATGCATATGCCTGAATTTATACAATATCGGGAACACCCATCAATGTATTAAAATTAGAATAGGACATGATACAAACTTGTTTACATAGATCACAGTTGAATGGGAGAAAATCCATGAGCATGCAGTCTTCGACAGTGTAGTGATTTCCCAGATCAGGCAATTTTGGAGTCCCAATAGAAAAATGGACTTGACTATATACAATATATAGAGGTAAAGGTTAAGTCAGCATAATGGAAAAGGTTAAGTCAAGATAAGCAAGGATTGACCTAGTATTAGTGATTGGAGAGCTTACTCTTTTGAATATCGTAGAAGAGTTGGAAGGTGGAGTGTTAGAATTATTAGCCATTAGTGGTGATATATGTAGGTTGTGCAATGTAGTGGTGATTCCTTATATGCCTATATGTCTCGGGAGCATCAAAATTCCCGTCATTCTCTTCATTTTCAAATGTCAAATTTCTCCGTTGTATTGATAGTCTCTCTTAGTGATCATCTCTCTTTGCCCTAGAAAACAAATGATTATTAACCCTAGCTGCAAATGGCATAATAAAAAATCTAGAAAGAAACAACAATAGAAAATAAAAAAGGGGGTTTTCCTTTTCCTACTGAAGACTCGACCTCAAACTCGGCTCCTCTGCAATGAAACTGTCTGAAACACCAAAGTGATACCCCGATAAGACTAGCGGTAGGGTCTTGTATCACAAGATGTGGGAAAAGAGAAGAAAAATCCCCATTCAAAACCATGAATTATGTCCATCCCTTCCCACCAGAGTCTCTTATTTTTTAATGCTTTCAATGTGTTTGTTTTGTTAATTTTAATTTTATTTTTAATTTCTTATTTACTAATATTACATATAATATAATATTTAATTATAATATAGTTATATATATTAACTATATTATATTAATATTATTACATATTAAATTTAAAATTAAAAGTTTGCTTTAATGATTCAAATTAAAAAATTAAAAGTTTAAAACATTAAAGTAATATTAAAAATATTAATAACACCATATGGGGTGTCACTTGATGAATCGGGACATGTCGTGGCAATCAAAGGATGGGTTGGGTGGTGGTCCAAGACCCCAAAATCATATTTGATGGTGGATATCAATCAACCTTGCTACTGACATATTAACTTTTGCAGCCATCATCTATGAATGGCGCAACCTAAGGGTAAGCACTTGCATGATGGGGATGTGACTGGTTTTAATAGGGATTTATATTCGACAATGGTTGTTGGTACAAGCTCTATACAGAGAGGTACTTTGCATTTACCTTAGGTGTGTGAGGATAGCAGTTTTTTTTTATGGCCAAGGGCCTCCATTTCTATGTTATGTTTTGAGTGTTCTACTCTAGAGTACTCATTCCTTTGTTCTGATCCATTCGAAGCCTGTTGTCATCTATGTGTGAATAGTTCCTCATATTCACCTCAGAGGGTGATCTCAACGTGTGCGTGTAGCTGGATTATACCCACACCACCACTCAGGCAATTTTACAATGCAAGTATGGCGATTTCCCAATCGGGTGCTGAAGGGCTCTCCAACATCTAGCCTAGTGCATGCATAATAAAATTATCTCTATGTACTTTGCATTTTTGCAATCCCCACTCTGGATATTAAATCCCCACCTTAGCTATGAAGTCCCTTTGTTTTTTATTTGAAGAATATATTACCAAATGGTCTTAGAAATCATAAGGTATATAACTAGCATACCCCCAAAGCGGGGGAAATGAAACACTGAGAAGAACTTCAATATGTTGTAAAATGAGAGAAAGTTGTGTGTACGTAGACAAGGGGTAATTTTTGTAACATATGGCAAGTTTCTTGAGTAGTGATGTCTCGGTCAACAATTGCTTATGAATTCAAACGATGATAGGCATATGAGGTCGAGTCATGTGGAAATGATGTAAGTGTGAGTCTAGTCACCATATGATGGTAGGTATTTGATTTTCACTCTGCTTTGGAAGCATATTTGGATGTGTATTTCAAGACAACATATTTGGTGATGTACATTTGCTCACCATGTTTGATGTATGCTCAGATTATGGTTGTTCAGACAAGGGTTAGTTCGTGTTGGGCGATATTTGTTTTCCATAAATGTACAGAATGATGATTCATGTTGTACCTTCCAAGGGCATTTATATATGCATACAGGTGTATTCCCTTTTCTATGGAAGACATGAATTTTCATTGCACTTTGTATGTCTTTCCAATAATTTTCTGTGTAGGTTGTTCCAATAGCTTCTACTATAGAAATTTATTCCATCTCATTTTTAAAAGTTGATAGAAGTGTGTGTGTCATGGAAAACCTCGTGTATTATTAATGAATCAATATGAAGACAATGTTGAAATGAGTTTCATGTTATTTTCAAGTGATGTGTACACATAAAAATAATATTAGTGTTGCGATGCTTCATTATTCCAATTTTCAGTGTTGCCTTCATGTATCAACCACCCAAAACATTCTGCAGAAACAACTATGTAGAGGACCATTCATACACGTCACTCTTTTAAGACTTGCAGTTAGAATAAAAAACATCCCTTGTTTTGTTATGCCACATAATTGTCTCGATGAAAACAAAAGCAAAAGCAATTGGACGCTTGGCTTGAGATCCATGCAACAGGCCGCTCCCCCAACTCGATGCCATGTTGCATTATTCATAGGGAACTGTGCCCCCACTTTGCTGAGTATGCATGGGATGTCCACATTCTGCACAACCTCCTTTCTATCTTCCTTTTGCCACATGCATACCATGCAAATTCATTACTACATGGAGACTGGAAGCACATGTGAATTACACCTTGTAAGTGGAGGAGGCTATAGGGAAAAGTCCCTCTTATGTTCTTATTCCTTCACCAGAACGCAATGCATATTTGTATTTATGAGCTTGGCTGATCTGGTATTTATGAGGAGGAAAAGGATAAGGAATGAAGGATGCTCTAGCCAATTTGTTAGCAAATATAAAATATATATCTATCATTTCTAGATGTGTAGCTAAAACGACATACCAAGGTGCAAAACATTACGGCACATGGCATTGCCTTGTAGCAAAGCAAAATAAATCCACACGTTATCACTTGAGGCCATGGAGCAGTAGAAATGGTCCACAATCACTGATACCTGAGGCCGTGGAGCAGCGAAAATGGTCCACAATCATCAATACATGGACACCATGAAAACCCATCTAGAATATATCAGTAATTACCACATGCCTACCTTCATGTGTGGTTTTGGGCACAGAGCTACACCATAGCAACAACACGTGCTCATCATGCAAAAACATACCGCTTGGTGAAACCATTTGTATCTGCACATTTTTCACCCCTTAAACACTAAATCGAGGTCAACAATGCTTTGTCTCGGTAAAAAATATGGATCTCATGGGAGAATGCTAGTGTGGCTAGGACGTTTGTACTCAAAATGGTTACTTTTTGTTTTGGGTTTCGATTGTAAAGATGTTGTGAAAAGGTGTCCAGTCGCAATTTCTTCAGTAGCATAAAGTCCCTAGCCATGACCGTCTTTGGTTGTGTTGATCTCTACAGGGCCGATGAAATCAGTGACTTCCGGAGGTGAAGAGCAGCGCCCCAGCAGCTATTCAGAGATGTCATACTTACCATCCCGTTTCTGGGCATATCAAATCTTTGCCTGACCTGGAATGTATTTTATTTGGATTTTCCTATGGCTGACCTTGTCCACTTTCTCCAAAAATCCACACGTCGCCGCATAGTGCTTCAGCCTGAGCAGAGCACGGCCTTTCCAATAGAGCAAATTTAGATGGTCGGGATCGATCCTAAGGGCCTCATCCAAATCATCAAGCGCCCATTTGAATTCCTTCATCTGCAACCATGTCTCTGCCCTGTTGGAATATCCATGCAGAAGACCAGTATTGATATGGTTATCGTCATTCAATAACCCCTCCTTGAGCTGCAAGAGAGTGGCGTTGATGCATTTTGTATAGAGCTCGACCACTCCATACCAATTTTGTTCTCTGAAGCATTTGTTTCCCTTCTTCCTCAACTCCTCCACGTTCACATGCAACAACATCTCCGTTGTCCTTCCCTCCTTTGTCACCAGCTTGTGGACGTTGGAAGGGTTGTCCACATGAATAAGAATGCTACCGTTAGTCGCGCTCATAAAATAGGGCTCCTTGAATGCCACTCTGGCTCCCTGGGATAAATCTTCTTGAGTTCTGTCATAGTGGAGGGAGATGTGTTGTAGATTTCCAGCTTGGCAGCAAGGCCATTATCATCCTCGAGCAATGTCAGGATCCTTCCTGGTCTAAACACCTTGGTGCACAGCATTCCATACACCACTTGACCATGGTGGACTTTCCCAACCTATAACTTGGTGAATGAAATGGGATTCAATCGTTCCAGTGGAAGGGAAGAAGCTGCGTAGCTGATATAGATGTGGTCTATGAAGTGTATTGTGCTTCTTGTGTTGGTCTCCATCACATGGGCCGGTCTCCATCACATGGGTGCGAAAATGGTCGTAATCATGGAGTTGGAGGAGTGATAGCTTATCGAATGTTTGGGAGTCTATACTCGCAAGCGATTCCATCAGGCCATCCAGGTCCTTCGTTAGGAAGCTTTCTAGCATCGCCTTTAGCCTTTGATTCTCCATACTTGCTCGTTGTACTCTTCTCTGCATTATTGTGAAACTTTCCTTCCCCACCAAATTTTGTTTTTCTTAGCAACACGAACCTAAACATTGCAGCAAGGGTTTCGTCCGAATTTGATAACAGGTTTTCTCTTAACACAAAATACTTTTATAATGAGGAGGAGGAGGTGGTGGTCAGGCGGTGATTAGTAATATGAGGTTGCATAATTCATTGAGTGATGATACATTCCACGTATGTGTATCTATATTTATTGGGTCTGTCCACTCATAACATTCCAAGGTTGCCACAGACGTATATAATGATTATATTTTTTGAACGATTACAAGTCTAAATAGGTGACTATTTCTAAATTATCCCTGCTATGGTTGATATTGTTGTTGTTAATATAGTGTTGATGTTGATATTGTTATTGCTGATATTTTTGTTGTTGATACTGATGTATTTCTCTGGTATGAATTTATATAGAAAACCAAATTAAGTTTTGATATGAATTTTTTTTGTGTATATTGAGAGCTGCGGTGTAAATATGGCTTTAGAGTAACGTTCAATAAACATTCTACCACTTATTCATTTAATGCTGCTACAACTCATTCATTTAATGCTGTTGTGAAATCTTGACCATTCCATCACAACTCGCATAGGGTAAAACACAACCAAAACGCCCTCTTTTCCGGTGATTTTGGGTTCAAAACTAGTTATAATTTTGGCTGAAAAATTGCTATTTTGCATTTTTGTAATTTGAGCAATTGGGATAGCCTGTTCTAGACTAATTGCCCAATTTTAAAACTACCCAAATCGCCGAAATTCCGATTTGAGCACTCCAAATTGCGATGTTGACAAGAATTGCTCTGTCGGATTCCGGTGAGTCGAGAGCGTTTTGGGAATATGATTCAATGAGTTGCTGCTAGTTACTTTTATGAGGATAACCGCCCACGCCTGTATAGCACAGTAGTTGTTCCAGATATGGGATCGATATCCACCCATGTTTCGAACTGCCCGTTCATAGTTAAGACACAGCCAATGCCTACATTTTCAAGAGGATTCTGTCCAGTGTAGGCGAATCACATGTATTTTCTGCTAAAAATGAAAGGAGAAGAGCAAGAATGGCTTATCAAAAAGAGTCGAAATGGAGACCTTACTCCAGAGGAAATCTTTAACGACGTACCCAGATCTGATAGCTCGAGGGGCTTCAACAGAGACAATATATGCAAAATCATCACCAAGAAGGGAAGGAGAGTTCGCGGCCAACCGCAGAGTATTTCTTTAAGCGGAGAAGAGCAGAAAACCAGTGCCAATCCTTTGCTTCGTAGACTGGCCATGGCATCAGACTATGACGGTCTTCAAGATGGGTTGTGTAGCTAGTAATTGTTTGTGGTAACATGTTTTTAGAAAGATGTAAATTAATTTCCTGGAATTTATGGCGTTCACAGCTGAATCGCGCCTGGATCGATATTTTAGGACTTCGACAGAACCCTGAACCTCCAAGTTTATAAAAATAAATGTGTTATATTTTTTTGGGGGGGGTTATCCCTAAGTTTTATTCTCATTGAATCATCCTTTCCTCTTTCCCACTTGTGGACTCCTAGCCCTCTTTCTCGTTGAATAATCCTTTCCTCTTTCCCACTCATGGACTCCTAACCCACTTGTACTCTGCATGGATTCCTATCCCTCTTGTACTCTTCAAAGCCAGCATGCACTTTTGCATTATATTTCATAACATATTGCTCATAATGATGACATCACCACATGGTACTTAGATATAAACATGACTTAACCTGGCTTAATATAATAAACAATCCAAGATCAAGTCATTTCGTTCTTTAATCAAGCCTTGTCTCAGGGCTCTACACTAGGAATTTGGTAGCTCGCATTTACATCATGTCGATGCTCATTTGTTTATTCTCTGGTTTAGATTACAATTTTGTGATTTAGTTTTTCTTATTTGTTGGCCTCTCTTAGTTCACGGGGAAAAGAAAGACAAAGAACGAGAAAACGCGGAGAAAAGAAGGAAAAGTGCAGCCACAGTAGGATACAGACCCAAAGAGAGAATGGAGCTTGTTACTATTGACAAAACACAATGCAGAGTGTAATGATATGTAAATATGCTATGTGCCATCATTCTCTCACAGAATAAAACATTATCCTTTTTTTCAGAAAATTTAAACTCTAAGCTAATACACATTTTTGAAAATTGTTTTGGGAAGGTTGGAAATGTTTCAGTTAGAAAGATCTCAGTGAAATAAATGTCTACATTAAATTGAGTATAACCTAATCATTATCAGTTATTATACGTTGATCTTTAAATATGTTTCTTTTGTAGTTCTCTATTGGGAAAGGATCAGACTCCCTACATGGCTATGCATGATAGCAGCGACCCCCTAGGCGAGATGAAAGATATACCTAAGAAGAATTTTCCATTGGTAGTTGCATTCTACAAGTTCCTAATGATGTTGGATGGGAGTGTCCCATGCCATTTCTTTGACGGTGATATCGCCCCTGTCAAATATGGTTGAAATGGTGAGTTCACCCTGAATTTTGGGTAATGGAGACCTGAAATGTTGAATTCGCCAAATATTTTGGGCAATGAAGCTCAGGAAAAATAAAATTTATAAAAAAGAAAATAAAAAACCACTTTTAATAATAAAAAAATACCATAAAGCTTTTAAGTATCAAGGGATGAGACAGATATAGAGATACAAAATCGATGTTCTTACAAGAAGGAAAATTGATGAAAATAGCCCCTACTCTATAAAATTGAGTGCATCTAAACCTGGATTGACTGATTGACTTTGGTTGGATTGACTACCGGCATTGAATCCTAGGGATTAAGGCTTGGGATCAACTTATCAAGTAGCAGATCTATTCTTCCTGTCATCAAGTTATTGATACGTTTGACTAAGACTCTTGGCTTAAATTATAGGCTATTGTAAATGAGAATTGACTAACTTACCTTCTTCAAGCGAGTACTTCCAACTAGATCTATCAATGAAAACTATAGTTACTGGCGAACTTTTTTCGATGCCCACATATGTTTGTCTAACCGTTGCTAAGTGCACATAGGCACTATAGTCCCAGGCACATTGTTGTAAAAAGAAAATATTTTATTTTCTTCCCTTGCGCCATAATGGCATCAACTCCCAACTCTAGGACAGAACCTGTAGTAGCCAAAAAAGGTTTTATCTCCATGTACAAGCTTCTTCGTAAATTTCGAGCATAACGGATGAAAATAGCTTCTTTGCATTCTCTCCCATCCCTAGGTTTATTTTTAGCGAGCAAAAGCATAGCGGTCAACGTGAAAGCAATTGAACCGTGATCAGGGAGAAAGTTGCTGAAAAGCCACATTTAAGTAATAAAAAATGCATTTGAGTGCCTTTGATGGTAATTTATGGGACCACCTAAAAAATAGATTTCTGTAGATGAAAATATTGTGTCCCTTATTCTTGACTGGTTCGTCATTGTCTACTTTCACTGGTTCGTTTTCAACTCGTCTATCGACAGCTCAACTATGTGTTTTCAACTGATTCGTTTTTGTTGACTCGTTCTAAACTTGGCTATCGGCATCTCCCACAAAAATCCACTTGTCCATCTCGTCTATGCGGGATTTTCATTCAATCTTTTGTCTTTATCTTTCGTTTCTATCTTCTAGCTCTAGGGTGTTATCTTCTCTCGACTGGTAGCACTCCAACCTCATGGGGAAGGTCGATGATGAACAGTGTTCCATCAGGTGCAGCTCGCTGTGTAAGCTCTTCTGTAGTGGGATCAAGGGGCAAGGCTGTAGTATCTATCCAAGCAACTTAATGGGAGAGGGATTTTAATGGGAGAGGCCCGAGATGGATTAAAGCAGAAGAGACCGACATTGCAACTGGAATCACCGACAATCTTTCATAATTTCCTTCACTCTGTATTTCAGGGAGTCTATTGATCATTCGCGAATTACGAGACAGGTGGCGGCGGATTAGGTGGTGGATCCTCATTCACCATCGACAAACGACGATGGCCCGAGGGGAGCCACCCCCTTAATATACGCCTTCGGCGTAATAAGAATTTATAATATTTAATATTAATGTTCAAATTACCAAATGCTTGTCTGTAGGAGTAATTAGTCATTGTTTTAGTCATTTTTATATGGGTGACTTATTATTTAGTTGTATTTTTTATTCGAAAACTAAATTAGTCATTTAAGTTAGTCATTTTTATTTGTTTTGCTCAAATTTAGTAAATATATGACTAAAAACACTTCCGTGACTAAAATTCTTTAGTCACGTAGTCATTTATTTACTAAATTCTACTAGTGGCGGGAGGTCTGACCTTTCAAAATTCCCCATGTGATTTGTCCTTGATAGGACCTTTCCTCTTATTTCTATGAGATGGATAGATTGAATCTTTAGTAGAGTCTTTAGTGGTAGATGACTCACTAGAAGAGAAATATGGAGTATATGTCCTATCTCTACAGACCTTTCTTGAGGTATGGGCCCTCTTGTGATAATACCTCCTTAAGCTACTCCCACTCATTTCTCCATTTCCTAAGTGATTCCCATGGTGAATCTTCCTTTGAAAGTTTGTTAATATTTGGGACATGGTTTCATTCAGTTGGTTCTATTTTTCTTGAGATCTGATCAACATTTCATTATCTTCTTTGCACCTTGTAATTCCACTCTCAGTATTCTCATGGTTTCTACAATATGTAGGGGATATGCTTGATTTATTCAACCATTATAATCTGTCTATAAATTATCAACATGTATATTTTCTTCCATGGCATCTGTTTCAGCTGCATAAGGATCATGTGTATCATCCATAATGATGGTTTTCTTGGCCCAACCAAGACCAAGGATTTCCAACTTGCACTATACTGAATATTGACCCTTAAATGTAACTGATATGATAATGTATCTATAAAAATATTCTTATAACATTTTTTAGCTTCATTTCAAATTATAAATTCACAAAATGTTAATTTTCATGCATTCTAGGAACTACCCCTATTGACATTTTTTGTCAAATCAAGGTTACAACCACTTTTTTGTTGAATTTTTAGAAATATATGAATCACCCTTTCAGAATATAATCCTTTGCATTTGTTCCCCTATAGATAATAATTCCAATGACTATATGTATGCCCATTTCTGATTCTTGGTAAAAAAGTTACACTTTCAAATTCGCCAATTTTGCCCAATTTTGGACCTTTCATGTCGGTGCAATTAGCTTTAGAGACCAACTTTAGCCACCCGCAGATGCAAATCTAGGAAGAACTAGATAAACATTTATATTGGGAGATGAGAATAATCATGAAAATGATTACTCGGAAATTTTCATATTTATGATCCTATGCTCCAATCAATTTCTATAAATTTATGGAATTGACAACTAGTTTTGACTTTTGCATCTTTTCAAATTTCTAGACTTAGAATTTTTAGCAAAACCAGATGTCTCACAAAGTAAGCATTTAGGGAAAAAATTAAAATTGTTTGTTTTGATTAGTAGGAAATTTCAAGTTGAAAATTTTTTCTAGTCTTGATATTCAGGTTCAATTTTACCTCCTCCAAGTTTTCTGAAATTCCTAGAAAGTGCCCAAGAATAGTGGTTTTTGTCCTTCTTTTCCACATTGACATCAAAACTTTTGGAATTTGGACATATGCTACTAGATTTGTCTATGTGTCTGGGTCATGAATACACCATAACAATTTTGGCCCCAACATAGGCCCCATTAGGCCATTGGTTACTAATCTTTAAAAATCAACATTTCAAAATTTATATAAAACTAGATTAGAATAGACACACGCCTCTCACTGGAAATTTTGTAGCCTTCCTCAATGGATTTGGAAATCCATACGTCTCATCAAATTCTGAGCTAAACTTCCTGATATGGACAAAGCAATTTTTTTAAGTTTTTGGAATATAGTCATCGCATCAGCTTTCTCCCACTGGACTTGTTCTAGATTGCCAATTTATGATCTCTCTGATGCCTTATCACCTATGGACGATGTTCAATATCGCATTGAAAACTCCCCATCGGATTGACCATATCGATATTATCGATTTCTTCGATGACCTATCTTTGATGGTCGATGTCTGATATTGCCTCAAACCTTCTTCAGCAAACTTTTTATGTTGGACCTTCTATAAGTTTTAAACCTGTGCAAATAAGTAAAGCATACAGATTCTTTTAAGCAAAACAAATATTACACCACAACATTCACACATAACACACAGATATTTTACCTGGAAACCCTTGACCAGGAAAAACCAACAAACCTTGGAGCCACAGCTCCTATTTTTCAAATTATCATTATGAATCACTCACAATACAATATAGGTATTTTGCAACATCCAATACCATAATCCGTTAACCTAGATTAGAAAATAGACCCCAATCTCTTAACCAGGATTAAATTACATATTTTTACAAAATTCCCCAAAATAGTTGAAAACAACCAGCGTCACGCACGACGCTCGACACATACGAAAGAGCACTAGATGGAGGTGATTGACCACGGCGTGTTCGAACGCACACCCCCCACGCACACACATGAAAAGGATATAACATATACTCAACATTATCCCACTTGTTATTTTATTTGCATACAAGGGGTGCAATATTTTATTGGATCAACAATCCAGGGAAAGAATACCCATTGCTCCTTTACACCAAGACAACTTCTCAGTGCTCACAGATTTTTTCAATGAATATGCAACATTCTTCAAAGTGTCGACTTTCTCTAGTAACACCTTCTTGCTTTCAACCATGTCTCTTACAAAGTGAAATTGCACCAATTCACATCAATATGATTCATTCTCTAGTGACAAGCAGGGCTCTTTTCCAGGAAGATTGCACTCTAACTGTCACAATCTAACCTTACAGCTTGTTGTTCAAACCCAATGTTTGGAAGTGATGAAGCTTCGCTCTCTTTCTCATCATCACTTCCAAACTCTGAATCTGAAATATCATGTGATGAAGCTTTGCTCTCTTGGTCATCATCACTTCCAAACTCTGAATCTGAAATCTCATGTGATGAAGCTTTTCTCTTTTGCTCATCATCACTTCCAAACTCTAAATCTGAAATCTTATGTTCTAAAAACATGTGCTTGACTTCTCCTTCAGTGGAAGCAAGTGAATTTGGAGACTTCCTGAACTTGCTCTTTTGACCAAACATGGTGGGAACAACTCCAAAAAATATGAATATCATTATGAAACATGTGATCCACACCAACTGAGGTAGGATCATCTGTATGAATGTGCATGTAGTTCTTTGATATCTCCTTTGAACCAACATGGGTGAGATTTTTACCAAAGGAACTATGACATGATGATGGTGGATCTTCAACAAGATCACTGGTGGATGCAACAGTGGTGGTGGCTCATGTTGCAATAGGAGTTGAACCAATAGATGGATCACCAGGTTCTTGTGGATCTGGGTCTAGATTTCACTCTACTCTCTGAGTCTTCATTTCCTCAACCTTCCTTGCTGGATTTTTTCCATTCAAGAAACCTTTACAGGTGCCTTGGGAAGATCTGAGATTGGATAGATATTCAACTAAATTTTGAGTTTGCATGCTCTGCAAATGTTTGTAGCTGAGATGACATAGCCTACTCTCTTCATTTGCATGAGTGTGAAGAGTAGATTGCTTTGAGAGAGGTAAGAAGTGGGATAACTCATATAGTTTTGACTTATGATTGCAACACCTTTTGCAATGGTAGAACCTGATGCCATGTCCTGAATTTCGACCTCATTTGGAGAGAAGATCACCCTCTTGGGTTATCCAGTATGGGTCATCTGATATACTGAAAGTAGATTAGCAGTGAGAGTGGGAACATAGAGTACATCCGAGAATTATCCATGATCTAGTTTGATTCTTCCAATCCCCTTAGAGGAGACCTCATAATCATTCCCCAACATAATGGATGGTCCAACAGTAGCTTTGAATCCAGTGAAGAGATTCTTGGAGGAAGACATGTGTCTTGATGCTCTAGAATCTATGATGAAGGAGGATTGAGTTGATGCACCTGCCATGAGGGCATGGCATCTCTATTTGTTCTCAAATACAGATGGTTCATTCTCTTTCTTTCTAGCACACACAGGTATTGGAAGATTATTTTTTCAAGAAGTGAAGCCATGAGATCTATGGTTTTATTCATACATGAGCTCTCAAGGTGATATCCTCGATTACAGTATGTGCACTTGGATTTTACATTTTGAGTGTGCTTGTCCGTCTTAGGATTCGAGACTCCATCTGAATGTATGGGAGCCTCCTTATTCTTAGGGTCATTCGACTTTCTATCAGAAATGTTTTGTTTTCATTTTCCATTCGCTCTCCTTGACTCAGTAGTTGTAAGAAATGAATCCAATTTGGCTTTTATCACTCCCATGTGCACTAGCTTCTCCTCCTCAAGAGTTAGAGATTGGATGAAGTCTTCAAGCGAAGGGAATTTCCATTTTGGAATGGACAACTTTGCTGACTAGAAGGTCGAAACAAGCATTGAATAATTAGGGCCTAGCTTTGACAGGATGTAAAGGATGAGTTGTTTTTCTTCCTTCTCAATCCCATACCTCTTCAATTGTGAAATCAAGTTTTTGAATTTGTTGAGAAACTCAGTGATAGTTTTGAAACTGCTTGGGATCAAGGAGATGATCTCATTTTCTAGTTTATGCCCCTTCAAATAATATTTCTGGCCAAGGATGGATTCGAGCTTGTCCCAAACTTCCTTTGGAGCCCTCAAATCGATAACATGAAAGTGCAAATATTCAGAAATGCTAAGTAGCAGCAGTCCTACTGCTTCATCAAGCTTGTCTAAGTACTTGGATTTCTCTACTACACCAGTGGGCTCAACTGTAGAGCCATTCACTACTCTGGAAAGACTCTTCGAATTCAAGAAGATGTCCATTTTTTCCTTCCATTCGAAGTAGTTGAATTGGTTCAACTTGAGATCCATGATATTGAAGAATTCGAAGCTGAAAGAGGGAGATTCCTGCAAAACAAATGAGAATTATGAAAAGAAGACCTGTTGCAATTCGAATTGAAAACTTCCTTAGGACACTCAGAACATGTGACTGGGTCCTTCACACCTGGATATACCTCATTGGATTGCTCCAGTGAATTCAAGGAAATAGCACCAGGATTTGTTGTGGAAACCTAGAGGCTTCTAGTGCTCAATGAAAGACAGCTGCTCAAGGAATTGCTGCAACTGTTGTTGCTGCAATTCAAATAGCTGCTGTCATCTCTGATACCATGTGATATTTTAGGATTAGGATCACTCAACAGTAGCATAGCTCACTAGAATTCACTCATGGATTGCAGAAGGAAGAAGAAGAAATGGAGATTCAATAATCACTCATACACATGAAATGACAAAAACTATTGTATCATACATCAGTTGTAAGCTGGCACTCTGTAAAATGTATAATAACTTAATACAATCAAATGGATTTGACTGCCTCTAAGTTCATTCGAATTCTCCTCAATGTGTGGCTTGGATAACATAGGAGACATCATCCAAACCAGTGGCAGTGGTCACAAAAGTCAAATAGTCAGTCAAATGAGTCTAACTAAGTGCATGGGCACTGATGTAGGGAAGGAGACTCCAATGTGGGCTCACGAGGAGCTTTCATTAGTTAGAATAGTTGGTCTAGTCTCTCTGGAAATCTATCTAAGTGGTTCAGTTAGTTAAACTAGCAATCAATCCCCAAAACAAGGAACAGATCCACTAATCATGGAACTAACTAAAGTAACTCCTACATAGGTGGAAGAGCGCGCACTTGTACTCCAGTGATGAAAACAAGGGTGCATTAGTGGATAGGAGGGATAAACCTAAGCAAAAACAGGCTCTTGGGTTTGAAATACTGAGGACTAGGTGTTGGGAGACTACCATACTGATGACTGGATGCATGCAGATGACTGGATGCATGCAAAATGCATGTAGGCATGCAAAATACAAAAATGATGGTGAGAATATTCCAACACTTGTAAAGTTCCAAACAAAAACCTTAAAATCGACCTCCAAATAAAAAAGTGGTGCTCCTGGTATCAACCATTTTTTTCCACAATGGCCTTAATTGCTCATAAAGTTCCAAACAAAAACCTTAAAATTGACCACTGAATTGAAACTGGTGCTCTTAGTATCAACCCCTTTTAGAAGGGACAACCTACTATGAGCTAAGCTCAAAATATAATATACTCCACACATGATTCATGAGGAGGAATCCAACCTTATTTATAAATCACAAGACAACTCTAACCATAACAACCTCCTAACTACCTTGTGGACTTTCCTTAATGAGGCCCTATTACATTTATCACTATTAATTACCCTAGCGGTATTTATTTAATAATAACAAACATACTGAACCTAGTCCACCTTACATTGAATCCTCCCCTATTATTTCTATAATGATCCCTTTGCCCCCACATTACACCCATAGGGAGGATCATAACAAATTTTGTGTTTAAATAATTTGTCCAAGCTAAACATCATAGTTTGATACCAAAACCAAATTTTATTCCTACAACTTAAATTATGGACGCATCACGCTTATATAATGCTTTCGAAATGGAGTGAGTTAATAAGTGGACACATTCAACTTTTATGATGATTTAATTATTTTCTAGTCATGTAAAGTTCTGCCTTAATCCACTTAATTTTTTCAAAATTTCAACATTACATGTAATTATAAAATGAACCAAAACCCCTAAAAGAAAAATTTTATGATTAACATTCTTATCAAATAAATAAAACTATAACTTTTTAAAAAAATTACTAAATTTGAAGAAAATATTCTATCATAAAATATTGAATATATCCACTTGTTAACATATTTATTTTGTATTATATCCTAAATTTTAATTCAAAATTAATATTTACTCTATTCTACCTTCATCCATCATTATTATGTCCCCAAAGGGGATGATATATGGATCACTAAGGTAGGATTAATTTGTCCGTACAATACAATTTTTTTAAAAAGTATAGCTAAAACATTTGTCTTTTAATTTATTTAATTAAAAGTATTTTCAAAACTGTAATTATCTTGCATTTCATTGGGCCGGACAGCATCACATCTTCCTCGATTTTCCCTTCCCAAGAGGGGGCAACGTGAAAACATCATGGGTTCCAGACTTGCTGGTGGTGGTGTCCCAATCTTTGGTGGTTTTGGTTATGCTGTTAACGCCAGTGAATATCATGATACTATCAAATGCAAGGTAAAGAGTAAATAGTTTCTGAAATACTTATGGCCCCATAGTTTTAAAGATGCTTGCCATGGAAAATCACATAAAAAATACGCATTCAAAGTTAACAAGAACACCCAGTTCGCTTCTAAGCTCACCCACTATCAAAACTAGGATACACATTTTCTCTTCCCTTGAGGAAGGGAATACCTATGAACACTACTCGAAAACCACCAAATGGTCCAGGAGGGGATCGGATATCCATATATACAACTAGAAAAAACCAAGTGGTTTTAGGTTTCGGCTCCCGCTTACAATGGTTTTAGTACCCTGTATCTGGTATTACATGAGGCCAATGCAAAACTACAGTTGGGATTCTATAGCATCACATGTTCTTGCAGATGCATTCTCAAAAGAGTTGTGTATATTTCCATACCAATTTATCGAGGATCACCTCTGGAAGTCATATTTTTACCTCAAAATCCTCTGGCTTGCAATTGTTTTCTAAGGACTTTGTATTTTTCCAAGTATGTTTACTTGTTTAAGCTTTTTCCTGCAATTTTTGTATTTTCAGGGTATTTTGAAGTGTTTGTTTTTAATTACATTACAAGTTTGCTCTTATTTGAGCTTATCATAGTTGCTGATGGAAAACTTGGCTCTTTCTTGAGCTATTTTAAGGAAATTTATTTAATTTTAGAGATAGCTTTTGCCCAAATAAATACTAGATGATGCATAGTTTTATTTTTCTCTGCATTTCTTTTCAAAATAGAAAAATACATACAAAGATTAACTTCTTTGGTGACCTTGGCCAAACTCTTGGAAGGCTAGTATTGTAGGTGAAATTTACGTCAAAAAACCATGTCTACAGGTATTGGACACTTGACGTGCAACAGTGAAAGGTAATTTGCTTTGATAAATTAACTTTTGAGCTAATTTGAAGGATTAGATCAATACTATGAGAAATCGTTCTCTTTTGAGGCATCTAATGGAAACCCTTTCTCTGAGGCATCTAACGGAATTCCTTTCTCTAGCTTCGGTCTTATTGCAATTATAGCAAATATTGGAATGTTCTCAAGGAATTTGTCTTTATTGCAACGCATTTAGACTAATTGAGTATATTGATTGTCTTAGTGGCTACGATTTTGATAATTTCTTGTTTCTAACTTGGTTATAATAATTTTCAAGGTTATCTTTAGGTTATTTTGATCATTTTGAAGGATTAGACCAATTAAATGAGAAATCCGTTAGGTATGTAAAGAAAATCTTTCCTCTGGTCATTTATTACAATTAGAGAAAATGATGAAAGGCTCCCCAGAAATTTCCCCTTCTTCTGCAATGCAATTAGAATAATTTAGTATTTAGTTTGTTTTTGTGGCTGCGAATTTGATCATTTTTATGTTTTAACTTGGTTATAGTAGTGCATAGAGGACACAAATTGCTCAATCACTTGACCTGGGGTTTGATTTTAAACTGAAGAGGTTTTGGAATGCTTGTGTGGTCCATCCTGATAGTTGTGTCAACCTAGCGAGTTTGGTTGCAATGAAACTGGAAATGTAATTGGAGCATGGTATCCAACATGAAATTGGCGATACAGATTCAGTCCCTCTTTTGCAACCACCGTCAATTGCATTGGCCGAAAAATTCAATGAAATCGATGATGAAGAAAGTAACAGCTCATCCGTTGCTTCCTGCCGTATCTGTCTTGAGTTAGAGGACTGTGATCTAGGTATACTTATTCATCTTATGGTATTTTTTCATAGTGATATTGGGAATGCATTAGCAATTATAAATTAGGTGATTGACTTGTATTTAGCAATTGTTATTTCGTTGAAAATTGCTTTTTTTGCATGGAAGGAAATCAAATTTCATTTTTTGAGATTACCTACTTATTCAAGTCATTATAAATGACCAATATCCCATGAGATTCATCCACTAATGAGCTTGAATTACTCTATCCCATGAGCATCATCCACTAATGAGCTTGAATTACCCTTTGCATCATGTGGAAGAAATCCTCATTAGTAGGATTTTCCCATCTATATTGGCCTTTAAAAAAGTTTATATTGCAAGAAGCCTCTGGATCACCCAAATCAATTTATTTACCAATCAATCGATTTTGAATGATCCATTACAGCAACAAACATACTCTCAATCACATGGAGTCTTTTGCAATGGAAAAACCAACTTTACGGTGTTCCACTTGTCTTTGCTCACAACCAAAGTCAGTATCTATAGGATTTTTGGCATATGTCATTAAATATATAGTAGTTGTTGAAGCCCTTGAATGCAATATTTTCATTATTTGATGCCAGTAGTAGCAAGTTACTGGTCAAAATTCACATGTACCTATCAAACGCCAAAGTAGTGACAAAATTAAATTATAGTTTCATCATGATGTTGCCCTACACAAGGCTAAGGAAAGATACAAAACACTAAACTAAGTGTTGGGCCATGGAATTGTCCCTATTTTACACTATCTTTTCCTTAATTTTAATCCCTTCTTGTGTTCCCATGACCTTGTATTAATGCTTATTAATCCATTTTTATACTTATTTGCGGGATTTATACCTAAGGTGGTTTCCATTTGCATTTCCTTAGTATTTCATGGGAATTATGATTAAACATTGGAAAAATAACATATTTTGCACTTATCTTTGAAACATGGATGAGTTTGATGATTTTTGCAGAACCAGCTCCATGCCAATTGTTGTTACTCCAGGATATTTGCCGCAACTCATATGGTTGAAGATCAATGAAAGTGGATACTTAATATTTTTCATATGAGGGATTATTAAGTCATTACCACTATCGTTACTCATGCTGTTACTGTTCCTGCTACTCCATAAAGCCACCATGGAGGAACATATTCATTAGGGTGATGGATTTTTATAAATCCATTATTTCTATTATTCTTATATGTCTCAAATTATGATTTTAAATTATCTGAAGATAAAAGGGACAAGTTGGTGGTGGATGAGAGTGCATATTTAGTTTATTTACAAAGATTTGAAGACCTCCATGTAATATATGATGGACCCAACAAGTTAAATACTATTAGGGGCCACTTAGAATGAGTTTTGGGCATGTTATGATGACTCACATCTCTAAATTCGAATTTGACTTCAAAGGCATCCTAAATAGCATGGACGTTAGCAAAGGATTTGGGATTACATTTGAGTTGATTTTGAGATCCAAATTATTAGTAATTTGTTGAGGATATTTTGGATCTTCATGAGAATATTTTGGATCTTCATTTATAATTTGTTATGCAAAACTCTTGTATAAATAAGAGCTCCTTCTCCATTCCAAAAGGAGGACTCTTAGAGCAACAAGTCCAATTTATGATGGAATAAGAATTATATTTCTTTTATTCTCTTTTGTAATTTAGATTGTAGTCCTTAATTTCTATCTTTTGTTAATGTAGATTGCAATTCTTAGTTTCTCTAATTTTTAATTAGACTAACATCTTTTTATTGCTTAGAATAAGATGTATTTTACTTTGATTTATTCATTTATGTAGATGTAAATTTAATTCCACTTTCTGTATTTATGCAAGTATGTTAGATTCATAGATTAACATGGTTTCAACCATAGTGTGCAAGTGTGAGTGTGATTTACTTTTCGCAAGTGTGATATACATTCTCACAAGTGTGATTTACTTTTCTGCAAGTGTGTTTTCAATTAACGCGTGATAGTAAGGGGTCATAGAAGCTACTTGAGTGGAGACTCCTCATGTTCTCCTTGCCAACTATGAAGATTGATTTTAATCTTTATTTTCTGTAAGAGTGAATTTGTTTATTTTACTGCAATGCATGTTAGATTACCAATGCTAGAAGAGGAAATTGTGGCCTACATAGATTTTGCATGATAACCTTGAAATAAATAGACGTTACCCTGGATTGATAATTTATGTTGTGAATTGATTGTTTTAATAAGAAATTAATCCTCCCAACATTTTGCCGTCATTGTCGGGGAGGTCATCGAAGGCACAAAAGTACAAACTAGAATTGGTATTAGTTGCATTTCATGGTATATGTGTTCCCGATCCTGAGGTGCCAGGGTGGTAAGACGTAGTGAAGATCTACGCATCGTTCAAGAGAATGTCACGGGCTCAGCCTCATAAGGGTCATGGCATGTAGGTTGATTGATTACTTTTCAGTTGATTGAATTTGCTTTGAGTGATGTTTTTCTTTATTTGCTTTTAATTTTCATGTCATTTTTGGTGCATCATTCGCCTCAGTGGTGTAGTAAGGGCCACCCATACTACTAATCTCTCTTTTGCAGGAAAGTTGCTAAGAAGAAGGAAGCATTGGTGAATGAAGATCTCGATAGAGGAGGAGCCATGGGGATACATAAGACTTCAAGCTTGAGACACATGACCATCACAGTAAGTGGTTGTATTTCATTTTCATATGATATTTTAGATTATTTTGAATTGAAAATAATACAACCACAAAATTACACAGGTTTTATTTTTGAAAATCATATCATTTTTAAGAGTTGCAGCAGTTACTGCAACACGCTGTGTAAATCATTCTAGGTACTAAATGCTTGAAATTTTGATATGTGGATTTAATTTATTGGAATTTATATTATTATAGACATCCACAACCATTCGTATCATTGTTTGGAAGCTATGTGTTGTTTATTGCATTTTGTCGCATTTTGGCTTATTGGGATTCGCTGAAACACTGTCGGGATAGTCCTATTTTGAGGGACCATAGATTATTTTTGCAACATGTTTCTACCTAATGTATCCATTTGAATATAGTTTCCAATCAAATTTGAATTTTTCAATTTGGTTTTCAAACAAAAGATATATGATCAAAATACTGACTGGGGGTAGAGTAGGCATCTCAAAAACAAAGTTGGGATAGTTACGTTTTGGGAGACCTAATGAGTGAATTTTCAAAACATGTTTCTAATGCATATTCTCCTATGAATCTAGTTTGCAAAAAAAATTGAATCATTCAATTTCAATATCGTACGAGATAGATATGCCCAAAATAATAACTTCCTATCCTAAATCTACACTCTGAAAACTCTGCTTTCTTGGTTGTTCATTGGAGTATTTGACCCATCAATTATTCTTGTATTCAAAACCTGTTTCTATTCGAGATACCTATATGAATCTACTTTCATCTCTAATTGGAATCACGTCAATCCATCCTTAAACGAAAAAGTTGTACTCAAAATAGTGACTGTTGGTCCATGCTGGAAGTCATAAGTAATACTAGGATGCTGGTTGTTACTCGGAAGATACGACATATAATCTCATGGAATTTATAAAACATGCTTCTACTGGAAGTATCTCTATGAATAGACTTTCATTTGGCTTTGTAATCACTCAAATTGGACAAAGAACGAAGAATTTATGATCAAAACACTGATGGTTAGTATGGTTGGACATCGTTTTCCAACAAGTATAAAGTGAATTTTGTTTCTTTCAGTTTTCTTTGGATTTTTTTTGTAAGTACTACTTGTTTTTTTTTGAATAATTTTTGGATGAAGAGATACCACGCACCTCTCTTCTTCCATGATCTCATATTTTATTGCAGGAAAGTGCTAGTTTTTTGTAGGTCCTCAGAACAATTGAAGAAGGTCAATACATGCATAAGTGATTCTTGAAGACACAATTTCATGCCATATGGGCATACTCTTGAGACATTCAAGATTCAATATGTTCTGTTTGTTTCCTACACAGAAGAATATTTTTTCTCGGATTGAGCACACAGCAAACGAAGAATTGATATGCGAACCATATGAATACCAATGTTTCAGAAGTCAAGTCCCATTTTTACATCACCATCCCATTTCTACCAAACATTCTTTCAAGAAGACCTCATTATTATCATGCTCATTCACCAATACTATGGTATGCATATGCATTTACTTCTTCCCATTTTAATATATATGCATGTTGAAAGTCTCATTTTCTTATGTGGTTATCTTTCAAAGCCAAAGACATTCACTAGAATATCATTCATATAACCACTACATTCAGATAAATTTTATCCTTCAATCCTCTACTTCCATGACTTCTTGCTCCTCACACCTCTAACCCACTCATAAATATATCTTGTCTCACTTACAATGCCAATTTTCCCCATTTCCAAATAAAATTTGATGGCCTGAAAACCTATCTTAGGTGCCATCAGACCTTGGAATGCTTGAAAACCAGCTTGCTAGCGGGTATTCTTCGGGAGTAATAAAATTCTAATTGTGAAAACCCTCTAGGCGCAGTCAGACAAATCGTGTTTGAAAAACAGCTTGCTGGCAGACAAGGTTTGGAAATAAAGTAATAAATAAGTAATTCCATCGTAGTTGTTCTCTGAATAAAGATTTCCAAGTTCCTCTCTGAATAAGGTTTCGAGATTCATTGCTACATCAGAAGAATGTTCCAGATCTACATTGTTCTACATGTTCCAAGATCCACATTGTTCTTTCTTGCAAATTTTGACATCATCGTGGACATATCATATCTCTTGCCTCTCATATGCTACTACATATATCAAGGATTTCACAGGTGGGTGCATGCATGTTTTTTTTTCCTTTATTTAATAACAGTTCATTGTATGCTATGGATTTGTATTTGGAAAATCACTTGAGCCTTTTTCCATACTTCCTCCAATTTCCAAGGGTAGTAAAATATTTCACTTTTTTTTTGGGGGGGGGGTACCACTACCCATCATTACTCTTCCACACCCCTCACCATCCTTGTCCAATCCAAACCTTCATCATTCTATCTCTACTTCCCAAGATGAACCTATTCTAACATCCCCCAACACCCAAGCATGAAGAGGATGTTGCTACATAAGCCCTATTATTGTCACACATGAACCAACAATAGGAAGTCTTGCTGCTGCTACACAAGAACCATCAGTAAGAAAATAGATATGGATAATCAAAGAAATTTGTTGGAAGAAGAATCTCTATTGTTGTTACACAAGAACCAACAGTAAGAAAGGAGATATGCACAAGCCAAAGACCACTACTGAAGGATGGGAATTGGTTGGCCACAAGAACCTATAGCAGAATAAGCCATTGTAGAAGCCATTCCTACATAAGAACCTACTGGCATAAAAAAAAGGTGGGAATGGAGGTATGATTTCTTTGATTTGTTTGTATGATTCATTGGTGCATATAATTGTTCAGATCTTCAAAAATCAAGCCGAGATTCATTGAGGGATGCATTGTGTGCATGTTGTCAGGTCACTTGATGGTGAGGCTCATGGTTCATAAGAAATAGAATATTCAAGGATCAATCATATTGCTAGCCTCTTCCTTAATGAATGACACTCCCGTATGAACATCATGCCTACTTATTGCCACAAATGGAAAACACAATCAACCCTTGTGTTCATACCTGTAGAAATTTATGTGATCTAAATAGTCAACCTACTTATTGCATGAGTCACAGTCCTTAAAGATTGGTATTACTATTGTGCAAGAGAGGATAAATAAAATATAGATCAACTGGTGGAATAAGATGGCATCATGGTTGTTTGTTGCCCATGTATTTTTCTTCATAAACAAGGTCATGTTATCATTTGAAGTATGTATTTGTTCTTATAAAATCAACAAGTTTTTAATATATGATGTTGTTAATGACAATATCAACAAATCTGAACACAATCATTCTTGAGGTTTTATGGGTAACATCAATCATCTTCAGCGGCATTGTTTGCAAATATTTGGATGGGTATGCTTCAACATAGGGTTGATCTCAACCAGGATTCATCCTTAAATGTACAACATCTTGCAATCAGAGGTAAAAAAGGGCATGTGCACTTCATATATAGAAGAGAAAGACTGTTGGATTGCTTGTGCGTATAAACTAGTTCAAAGATCACTTCCTAGATAGAGATTAAGAGAGAACATGCATTTGATGGCTCTGTTTTTTTAATAGAGAGATGTGCCTAAAATTAACAATGGAATTTTAAGAAGTTTAATACATAAAATATTTGCAGGCATCTATTTTTAGAATTTGTTTCTACATGGGGCACATGGTTTGAATCTTCTCCGTGGTCACAATGCTACTAGTCTTTTCATTGTAGAATGAAACATTCAACCATCATTTTTTTCATGAATGCTCATATATTGTTGCATTAGATTTCTTGGAAAATAAACTTTGGAAAACACAACTGTGAAGGGAGTCTATTTGATATCAGTATGAGTATTTTCAAAACAATTGAATATGCCTATGCCTATGTTCAACATTCCGGTAATCTCTTAAATTTGGGGGAGAAGGGAAAATCTGGTTGAAGTTAACAACTTCATGAATAAATTGATTTTTGGTTGGTTGCACAGTCTTTTTTTGGCTATCGCTTGAAGCATGAGGACATGCTATGTACTCAGTTTGGGGGAGACTATGGAGATAACCAAGAAACATATGGTGTAGCAGCTTGAAGCATGCAGCTTTAGTGGTCACAATATTCATCTACTAAAGATTTGTTGCAATTAACTTGAACCTAAAATTGGTAAATGAATGGTTTGCTGAGATTTTTAGATTCATGCATCATTATTTCAAGCCTTCATGCAGTTCACATTTATTTTTATTCACCCATGTTTTTTAGAAAAAATGCAGAAATTGAATTAAGGATATCATGCAAACTGTGAACTGGATATTCACGAAACTTGGAGGAGTGAAGCATTATGGTAAGGAGAATATACCCATCGATTTTCAGGAAAAACAAGTGCACGGATTTCAAAAAATTGAGCATCATCACCTACAACCATTTTATCTATATCTTGAGATTTGTGCATTAGATGGATTTGATTTTTGGTGAGTAGAAGCACTGTTGTAAGAGGAATATACTCACCAATTTTAAGAAAAAATTACTTCACGGATTTTGAGAAAATGACCATCATCAACTACAACCAATTTGCAGTTTGCTCGAAAACTGTGATGTGCGTATCTTTGATTTTTGGTGTGGAGATGAATTGGACTAGTAAACACTTGATTGCAAAATTTCAACAAAACCCAGTTTTTAGTTTGTGAGAAATTGGTTCAGGAAGTTTGCTGAAACACTTACTAAAACACTTGCAAAAATTTGTTGATATAGACCTGTATTGACTTATTCACTTATATCTTGAATTTGGTAAGCTGGTTTGATGAGGTTTTTGGTATGGTGAAGCATGGAATTAGTATAAATAGGCCTACAAAATTTCAACAAAATCCACCTTGTACTTTGTGAGAAATGTGGTGTTTCAACACTGTTTCAGCATCACTTGAGAATTGATTTTAGAAGTCTGTTGGCTATGAAAACTGAGCATATGATTTCTATGATGAAATACATGGCCTTGTATTGAGAAATAATTACTTGTGGTGTTCTTGATTTGCTAATGATGACATGTTTTAAGATTGTCCTTTCATGAGAAGTGCAACAACCATTGTTTTTGAAAAGATTTCAAAGTTCTTTTGGGCACTATTGTCTTTTGTCAATATTATCAGTTGGACAAGCATAGAAGTGTTACAGAAATGGTTTTTGGTGAGTCTGAATTGAAAAATGAGATCCTTTACGGCTTGGTTGATACAAAGGTATTGCGTTGCATGAGGACATGCAACATATTCATTTTGGGGGAGATGTTGGGCCATGGAATTGTCTCTATTTTACACTATCTTTTTCTTACTTTTAATCCCTTCTTGCGTTCCCATGAACTTGTATTAATGCTTATTAATCTATTTTTATGCTTATTTGTGGGATTTATACCTAAGGTGGTTTCCATTTGCATTTCATTAGTATTTCATGTGAATTATGATTAAACATTGAAAAAATAACATATTTTGCACTTATCTTCGAAATATGGATGAGTTTGATGATTTTTGCAGAACCAACTCCAGGCCAGTTGTTGTTACTCTAGGATATTTACCGCAACTCATATGGTTGAAGATCAATGAAAGTGGATACTTAATATTTTTCATATGAGGGATTATTAATTCATTAACACTATTGTTATTCATGTTGTTACTGCTACTGCTACTCCACAAAGCCACCATGGAGGAACATATTCATTAGGCGTGATGGATTTTTATAAATCCATTATTTCTATTCTTCTTATATGTCTCAAATTATGATGTTAAATTATTTGAAAATAAAAGGGACACTTTGGTGGTGGATGAGAGTGCATATTTAGTTTATTTACAAATATTTGAAGACCTCCATGTAATATATGATGGAACCAACAAGTTAAATACTATTAGGGGTCACTTGGGATGAGTTTTGGGCACGTTATGATGACTCACATCTCTAAATTCGAATTTGAATTCAAAGGCATCCTAAATAGAATGGAGGTTAGCAAAGGATTTGGGATTAGATTTGAGTTGATTTTGAGATCCAAATTATTAGTAATTTGTTGAGGATATTTTGGATTTTCATTTATTATTTGTTATGCAAAAATCATGTATAAATAAGAGCTCCTTTTCCATTCCAAAATGAGGACTCTTGGAGCAACAAGTCCAATTTATGATGGAATAAGAATTATATTTCTTTTAATCTCTTTTGTAATTTAGACTCTAGTCCTTAATTTCTCTCTTTTGTTAATGTAGATTGCAATTCTTAGTTTCTCTAATTGGTAATTAGACTAACTTCTTTTTATTGCTTAGCATAGAATGTATTTTACTTTGATTTATTTATTTCTATAGATGTAAATTTAATTTCAGTTTCTTTGTGCAAGTATATTAGATTCATAGATTAACATGGTTGCAACCATAGTGTGCAAGTGTGAGTGTGATTTACTTTTCGGAAGTGTGATCTACATTCTCGCAAGTGTGATTTACTTTTATGCAAGTGTGTTTTCAATTAACGCGTGATAGTAAGGGGTCATATCAGATACTTGAGTGGAGACTCCTCATGTTCACCCTGCCAGCTATGAAGATTGAATTTCATCTTTCTTTTCTGTAAGAGTGAATTGGTTTATTTTGATGAAAAATGGGCTTGGAAAAGCCATTCAACCACCCAACAAAACCCAGATTTCAGACTTAGGTAGTCACTAGTTAAATGACAATTTATAGGCACTTAAAATAATGATCAACATGTTGAAACACTCATGCTGAGATAGTTTATCAGCAGAATAATTAACAAAACAACAGTCTGAAAATTGCATGCACAGTGAATGTTTTGGTCAAAACAGACCCTGGAAAAACCCACAAGGGGAAAACTAGTCCAAGAGAAAATTTGTATTAAGCAGTCTCAGGCATAAAACAGAGTTATAGCAGCAAGAAAAATCAACATTTATGGACCGTACCAGCACCTCGAAATTGGTTCCCACCTCGATTTTTTTGCCCAGAATAGTTGTACGGCCCAACAGACAGTACAACCTCGATTTATGTGCCCAGAAAATAGTACGAGCCAGCGTTACGGCCTAGAAGTATTGTACGGCCTTAACCTCGATTTTTGTGCAGCAGGAAACTTTCTAGAAATACGTGCCAACTGAGATGTACGGCCCAACAAATGGCAACGAACTTCCTTGGGATTCGATCCACTTCCTATTGGGATGAATCCCTCACCTAGGGAATCAAGCCACCCACTAGAGAAACTTGCTCTCACTACTCAAAAATTTCAAAATGCTCACACTCTTGGAAAACTGTGTCTTGCACACTACTCTAGGCTTGCTCTTATAATTTGAAAATGACTTTTCACCTTCCCAACCCCTAAATCTAACAGTCAAGATCTAATCTTGTCTTGATAAGAGCAAGGGATGTAATTCATTCCCTCCAAAATAAATCACTTACATTTTTAATAAAGTAATTTCACTTTATGAAATATGTGCACTTTTATTTTATAAAGTTACTTTATAAAAATGCACTTTATAATAGACTAGGAACATTACATAAAAGTCACTTTATAAAAAAAGTCACTTTATTACAACTTTATAAAAGTCAAGTGCTTAGGTAATGTAAATGCAAGGTCACTTTCGCATACAAGACAAAACTATGCGGAGTGCCTCTTCAGCTAAAAAGCTAACATATTTTACTGCAATGCATATTAGATTACCAATGCTAGAAGAGGAAATTGCGGCCTGCATAGATTTTGCATGATAACCTTGAAATAAATAGACGTTACCCTAGATTGATAATTTATGTTGTGAATTGATTGTTTTAATAAGCAATTAATCCTTCCAACACTAAGCTGACCACTAATTGATTTGTATAGACTCTAAACTGTGATGGAAAATATAATATACAATATTTGATATCAAGAGTCCCACCAAGAGTTTAATCATCAACGAAATATAAACAATATACTCAATTTCCTTAGCCAAGAAATATATCACTATCCCTGAAGTCATATGGAATTTATCACCATCACTGAGTATGACTTGTATGTCAGAGAACGCCTAAAAACCATACTATTAGTTTTATATTGGAACCTTCTACATTTAACTAATACTTTCATAGGCTTCAACACAACCAATCGATATAGATATTTCAGGCTATTATCAGTTTTGGCTGAACTTTGTTCTCATCAAGAATCTTCTTATTAATATCCACATCTTTATCAAGTCTCAAGGTTTGCTCATCCAAACAATCAACTATGGTGAAAAGAGTTCAATAAAGAAAAGAGGAAGCAGTTTAAATCTTATAAGATAAATAAATATTTAGGTTATTATCACTTGAATCAGGTTATACAATGTTTTATTTAATTAGAATTTTTTTATTTTAATTGTATTTTTATTTTATAAACTATTTCAAATTTTTCAATCTTCATAGTGTTTTGATCTTACAATCTCAGCAACTAATATATATATCTCCAATCATTTTTATAAATTATTCATAGAAGTTTAACCAAAAATATGAAAAAATGATAAAAATTTAACATTTTCTACTCGTATTAAAATAAAATAAAGGATACCAACTAATCCATAGAGTTAAGTTTCTTTAACATTGATAATATCCTTCTTCTACGTAAGAATAGTATAGTGTTTATATAGGCCAAGTCGAAATAGTTATAATGAGAACATGAGATTACAAGTTATTATTTTCTATTACAGACATTATAAAAATGGATTCCTGCAATCAAATGATATCTAAGGTGTCGAAATACCTTTGGTCTTGTATATTGGTCTCTATAACACTTTAAAATATCTTTGGTATCACCTTATTGTATGGAAATTCTCCCAGGAAAATTTATTGGATGAAAAATATGTTAATATGTTCATAAAATTAACTTAAAAGCATAGATCATTCTATAAAATCAGAAAAATGTTATTGGCTTACGATAGTGATCTATGATATTAAAATGCCATCCCAGCAAAAAATATAGTGATATGATTTTTTTTTGCAACTATTAGCTTTGTGAATTTAGTGGCAATGCTCACCAAATGTTAGCTCCTATTACAATGCAAACATCAATTAAACTTCCAGACAAGCCAAACGTAACATGTCAAATAAATAATATTATAAATGAATCATAATACTTTTAATTATTTACTTCAAAATAAAAATAACAAGACAACATAAGATACACATAACATATCAATTAAGTCATATCATAAATGGATCGTAGCATTATCATAATTGAGAACAGTAAAAATAGCAAAACAACATAAGATGGCAAATACCAAAAAAACATAAAAATTAATTATATGATAAAAGCCTTGAATTGAGGGAGAAGAGCCCACGGTTCAATAATACATAGAATATTTAACACATACAACCCAATACATAATATTCCTTCAACCCCCTTTTCTATTATATCAACATATATTCTCCACAAATGTGTATCATTGTATAGATCAATTGTGGAAGCTTATACCAATTATTGTATTTTATATCTATATCTATATTCTCATTTTCTATTTATTCCTATGACTAGAAAAACATCTCTTGGGATTTTCATGATATATGGTTTTTTTTCATAGATAAGGGATTTACCTTCAATAAATATTTATAGCCAAATTACTGGCATATTTAATAGATTATCTATCTATTAGGTCTAGCTTGGGTGGTTAGGAGGGGATGTTGCTATCCTTTATATTATTAAAACAACACGTTCATCACACCTCAATATTTTGTAAATAGTGATAGCTAATAATAGAAGGTCAACTAGGAGAGTCAACTATTGTAGATTGAGGTGGAGAAAGAAGAGATGTGTGTGCACCCTAAGAAATCAATATTGACTGTCTTCTTCATTCTAAGGAAGCTAGTTGTACATTGGGATATATATAGATGACCTTATGGACCATCCTATATATATATGATGTTTTGAAGTTTTGTTGTTGTTATATATTGTATCTTTAGTGATGCTCACTTGTGCTTCACTACTCCAACATTGTCTTTAGACATGACCACTTCTTGGAATTCATAACTCCACTTTCTAAAATATCCTAGCTCTCAAATGTTCTCTATGAACTACACGCTTTAGCTTGCACACAATCCTACTCATGAGAGGTCTTTAATAGTTTCGCTTCATGTTTTGACTTGAAGACTAAATCATGGTTTAGATTTGTATATGAGTTATAACTAGGAATCTATGGTTCTAAATGGCCACAATTATATTACATGGGAACAATACATGGAAACACTAATGAAGAGTAAAGTTCTTTGTCATTTTACAAAAACTACTTGATTCCAAATGCATTTTACAAAAAACACAATTACAAATCATCACGGTAATCAATAAAAATTCATTGTGAATAAATTAAACAATTTTTATATTTATTTCCATACAAAACATTATAATACCCAAATTTCCAATGACAATTTGTGTTTTTGTATTTGGGAATTTCCAAAGAACATAGGCGTGCATGATTTTGTTTAATTGATAGTTCTACATTGATTTTCACTCAAAGTTTTGTATCTATTCCTGTGAAAACCATTTATCTTTTCCTTTCCTTAAAGTATGAAAGTTCCATTTCGAGTTCCCAAACATTGTTAGTGTGCGATCTTTTCCGTATTCATAGGTAGAGTTAGGAATATGATTTTTTTTTGACAAAATGGATCATGACGACCATTTTTATCATGCTAGAATTAAGCATATTTAATTTCATCACCATTTCATTAGAAAATTGGTTGATAATGTGTCTCACAACATAACAAACTACTGGCATAATGGCAAAACCACTTGGCAATGATAAATTTGTTAAGTTTAAAAATAAGTGATAACATCTTTGGTTGGGAATCGTGCTTCCATTATAGTGAAGTGTCCCTCTGGAATAATTATAGTTGTGCCTCTCGGCTTAGTCATAGCCTAGCAATTTGCTCTTGTGTTGATCGACGTGCAGCCCCTCTTGCAAAAAAAATCCTCCTTGTAGCTAGCCACAAAGCTGATGGCAATGTAGGGGACATTGCCACCATGTGGCTCTTGTTTACTTTACTCTCACTCTCATTTTAAAAACAATCATTTACATGTACTTCAATTAAAAAAATATCCACAAATTATTAAATTTATAGAATTTTTTTATTTCCAACATATTTTGAAATTTAGAAAAACGCCTCAAATTGTTAAAGCTTTTTATTTATTTATTATTTTTTAAATCATCACATATCATAAATTTTTATTTATTTATTATTTTTTGATTTTTTTCCAATTCAAAATATAATAAACATAACTTATAATAATAATCAGTATAATCCAAACAAATCCTTAATTTACATAAATCTATACAATTATTATTGTTTATTTATTATATTAATTTTAAATAATAAAAAAATAGTATTTAAGTTAAGGGTTTTTTTTGAAAAAAACTATTCATATTTTATTAGATAAATTTTTTATAGAGTTATAAGCATTTTAAAATTAAAAAATCTCTCTCTCTCTCTTTATATATATATATATATATATATATATATATATATATATATCCACGGTAAGAAATCACAAGGAGGCTACATCCCGCTCGCTTTGATTATAAAGTAACTCGATGGAAACATCAAGTGAGGTCCTTATATAGCTATGTATAGCCACCCAAGAATTTGACCTCGAGACCTTCTATTCACAACTTACAACACTCAACCACTTGAACTAACCCACTCAACTATCAATATATATATAAATCTATATACTTTAAAATTATGTCAAATTTTAATCTATTCACATAAATATAATTATTTTTCAACTTTTAACTCTAATGCAATTGAGTGGTGAAAAAAACTCAAAATCAACTTAAGTGTTGATTTTGACCTAACCCCTCCCACCACTCTATTCTCTATTGTACCATCTCCCATAATTACTAATACATTCAGATAAAATATAAAATACAAAATCCTAAGCTAAATAGTAAACGAGTCCTAACGTCATGTATAAGTGTTAACTTCATTCACATAAAACACTAAGTTTCCCCTCGAGTATGAGCAAATCCTACAAATTGACATACTATACTCACATCACATCACTGAATATAGATCATCGCACAAACCAAGAATAAATTTTGATGCAATAAATTGTGAGGCGACATGCAGGGTAAGTCATTCTTTATTTCAAAAGAATTTTTACAAGTGGCTTACATCATTGCATGTAAGGTTGATCTCATTCGGCGTTAAACTTTAAAAATATATAAATTTAATCATAAAAATATTAAATAACTAAAATATTAAAAAAATAATAAAAAATAAAACAAAATCTTTCCAACTAAACACTAAATAAAATCTAATATTATAATATTATACCTAAAGTTTAGAAATAAAATATATTATAAAATAATCTAATATTTATCACTAAAGTATTAACTATATGCATGGGCATCTGGCAAAATTGCAATGAGGATAATAACTTGGCAAAATTGCAATGAGGATAATAACTAGAAATTGAGAACGCGTCATAAAATTTAAATCTTGTACCTAGAATCCGAGTCTCGGATGGATTTGATTTAAGACATCGAAATTTTGATTTCGAGTATCCGATGGTTTTTATTAGTACATCAAAATTTTGATTTTGATTTAAGACTTGTTGGTGGCTAAGGTTGTATTGCATCTGGTATTTAAGCAGTCAACAATAATTTGATTGTATTGTATCTGTACTACATTAAATATAAGTTGATTTTTTAATTCTTTCTGAATTTTTTACAAGAAAGTCCAATATGGCCAAATAATGCTACTATGCTCTTAATGACTTCATGTTTACTAGTCCAAAGATATCATGATGTACTAATTCTAATAAATATTTTTTCCGCTTATGACCACCTCACATAATTGAAACCCTTTGTTGCCTACCATATACACAATGCTCATAAAGATTGAAATTAGAATATTTCAAATCTGGAAGTAGATTTTTACCTTCAATAATTTTAAGGCCCTTCTCGCTCATGTGACCCACACACTTATGCCACAAATATGCTAATTTTTTTTTTTAATAGAAACCATATTTGCTTGTTATGTCATTGCTCTTAATGTATACAATGTTCCTACCTCAGGTCCTCTAGCCATGACCAACACCCATTTACTAATTGTTCAACCACTTTTTTTAAAACTTGTGGAACAACCTTCATCATCTAATCATTCCATAGAGATTAGACTTATGTGCATCTATGGAATGTGCCTAACTTGTTTCAACAAAATATCTTATCCATCCTTTGTCTTGATTGTGGGGAACCTCCAACAATTAAATGATGAAAATGCATGATATATCAAAAATAGCAGAACACAGAAGGGATTTATTGATCGCAGGCCACTTCGAGGGGGAAACCTCCTTTGAGCAATCTCAATACAAATAACTCGTGGATGCCTTCATTAGCCTTAACACGTACTTATATACCAATTTTAAGCTAAACAACTATTACTCCCCATGAATGTGGGATAATACAATATACTCACGGGATGACTTACAAAGCATATGCGTCCAACAACAATATATTGACAATGTGGGATAATACAATATACTCACATGATGACTTACAAAGAATATGTGTCCAACAAAAATATACTAACAAAGTAAAGAGAAGGGTTGACACGGGTTCCTAACATCCCTCCCCCCTTAGAAAAAGCTTTCTCCTGGCACAGCTTTAGATGTGGAAATTGTTGTTGAATCTGAAGGAGTGGTTCCTGTGTAGCATCCTTTGGTTGCATTCTGTGCCACTGAATTAATACCTCTGTGATGGATCGAGAGAAAATCTGACGAGTGCGCCTATTGAGGATGGCCTCCGGCTCCAAAATGATGGATCCTTCATTATCCAGTTCTGGTAAAACATTTTGTGCTCTGATACTGGTGCCAAGAACTTTATTTTGACAAGAGACAGGAAATACTGGATGAATGCGGGAAGAATGAGGAAGTTCCATTTTTTAAGCAACGGACCCAATCTTCTGAAGAACCTTATATGGCCATAGAACTTTGGAGCAAGATTATGACGCCCTTTGAGTTTCAGGGAGGATTGCTTGTAAGGTTGTAGATGAAGAAAAACCACATCACTTGCTTGAAAAGTGTGCTCAGAATGGTGCTGGTCGGCTTGTTGTTTCATTCGATTTCTTGTCGTTGGAAGATTGTCCTGCAAAATGCGAAGAATTTGATCGTGGGTTCGAAGAACCGTGTCAACTATCGGAACTGCTGGGGGTGTATGGAAGAAGCATTGGCGGTGCCTGACCATATACTACTTCATATGGAGTCATTTTAGATGCAGTGTGGTAGGAGGTATTGTACCACCATTCAGCGAGAGGGAGCCACTTTTCCCACTGATGTTGTTCGAAGGTGAAGCAATGAAGATAAGTTTTCAAATATTTGTTGATAATTTCAGTCTGACCATTTGTTTGTGGGTGATACCCTGAACTCATCTTCAGTTTGGTGCCAGTGTGGCGAAATAGTTCTTTCCAAAAATGATTGGTGAAAATTGCATCGCGATTTGAGACAATGGAAGAAGGGATTCCATGAAGACAGAAGATCTGGTCTAGGAAAATATGTGTGATTGAGGAGGCGGTATAGGGATGGTTGAGGGAACAAAAATGACTATATTTGGAGAGGCGATCAACCACAACCAAAATCATTGTCTTCCCTCCATATTTAGGGAGCCCTTCAACATTGAAATCCATAGAAATATCTGTCCAAATCCGTGTAGGGATGGACAAGGGTTCGAGCAATCCCGAAAGGAGTATTGTTTCACCCTCGTTGCATTGGAAGGTATCATATGAAGCCACTATCTGTTGAATTGTCATTTTCATTTCCTTCCAAAAGAAGTTATGCCATGCCCTCTCATACGTTTTGAGGAACCCATAGTGCCCTGCCGATGGAAAAGCATGGAATTCATAGAAGACAACCTGTTGAAGATCTGTGCTCTGGGGAAGCACCAGACGACCCTTGTATCTCAAGGAAGCACCATCCCAAGAGTAATGCAGTAAAACAGAAGGGTTGTTGGCCAACCGTTGGATGATTTGAGATAATGAGGAGTCATTGACATGGCCCTACTGAACAGATTGTAACCAATTCGGAACATGCATAGAAATAGATGAAAGAGAAACTTGGTCATCAATTGTGCGAGAAAGTGTCACGTCCCCTCCCATCATACCAGTGCGATGGAGAGGATCGTGATGCTAAAACCGGGCATCTAGCCCCATGAACTTATTAAATAAGCATTCACATAATATAAAAGAACCTATGAGAATCTTATAGCAAAGTAGTCCCAAACAACTAGCTATGTTGTTGCAACGTTCCACCCAACCACAGGCTCTTTGACAGCTTATACTGAGTCCATTCGAAGGCCACCCCCGAGCTGGGCATGATTCTCACAAGGAAAAGGGGACATTCACTCATTCACAGCCCATTTCTCATTTCCTCTCAGCCAAGCCAGTGCATAACTGGGTTTATCAGGCTACATTCAAACCCTGGAGACTTACACTCAAGACCAAGCCAAAGCAATGGATTTTCCAACAAGATGGTCATGGGTTTGGTCTTTCCCAAATTGTGGGCACCCCAAAACGGATTGGGAGAAGGAAATTCGACCATAGGGAAGAAAACGTTTTCTCCTACAGATATAACAACATTCAGTGGGCCAAAGAGCCTCTATACACCCCCAAATTGATTTCCTCTTTCTTCCCAACTGGTATATAACACAAAAACGCCCTTCTCTCAGCTGAGAAAGAAGTAAACACAGAAAAACCATGGAGGAAAACGCCCAGGTGGCTCCCAACTCGTGAGGGAGGAAGACTAGTTGATGGATATTGGCTTGGGGGAGAAATTCATGGCTCTTTTCTTGCCCAAGAAGCAAAACGCAATTTCCCATGCAGGGTGGCTTGCCCATACCCGAATTTGGACAGCCATACCTCCCATTCCCCAAGGCATTAACTACCTCAACCAACTCTTGGGAGAAATCAATGATTGGGTACAAAAGTCAACATGGGTAGTTGAGGGTTTGATGGGTTCTCTCATTGACACTTGGCTTGACTCTATTGGCTCAAGGGTTTGAATGTTCCCCCCCCCCCAATTCCTTGTAAAATCATGCCCCCATCTCTTTGTTGCGTTGCATAGCTAGTTGTGGGTATTTTTATTAAAATGCATCTTACATGATATTGAAATTCTAATGTGCCTGGCTAGCACACAAGTCATATGCATCACTAGATCGATGGCGGGGCCTTGGCCTTGAGCTCCTCACCATGATTTCATAACAATATTGCATCAATTACATTTGAATGTAATGGGGTCAATAATGGGGACGTTACAGAAAGAGAATCCGCCACAAGATTGTCCTTACCCTTATTGTAAGTGATCTCATAGTCATAACCCATGAGTTTGCTAACCCATTTATGTTGTGCTAGGGAGGAGACTCGTTGTTCCAGGAAATATTTCATACTCTGGTGACCTATCTTGATGCAGAAACGATTCCCTAATAGGTATGGACACCACTTCCGTACTGCATGCAAAATAACCATCATTTCCTTCTCATATGTAGAGGCGACTAAATTCTTACCAAAAAGGGATTTGCTGGTGAACGCAATGGGATTTTCATCTTGAAGGATAACAACACCAAGTCCATTGTCGCAAGCATCACTCTCAATAGTGAAGGGCTTGGAAAATTCGAGCATCGCTGGAACAAGTGTATTACACATAGCTTGTTTCAATTTTTCAAATGCACACTCAGTAGCATGTGTCCATGTAAAAGCATTATTTTTCAATATATCGGTTAATGGAGCTGCAATCTTCCCATAATCCTTGACAAAATTGTGGTAGTATCCAGTCAATCCCAAAAAACCACGAAGGCTCTTGAGCATCTGAGGATGCAGCCAATTTTTCATGGCATCTATTTTGGTAAGATCCACGCGAACCCCTTGTGCTGGAATAATATGCCCGAGATATTCTACTTCCTCCTATCCAAAACACATTTAGACTGTTTGGCATGGAGATGATGATCAAAGAAAAATTGCAGTACAAGATCCAAATGTTGGAGATGCTCAACCCATGTTTTACTATTGATGAGGATATCATCAAAGAAGACCATAATGAATTTCCACAAGTAGGGCCGGAATATTTTATTCATCAATGCCTGGAATGTGGAAGGAGCATTAGTGAGGCCAAAGGACATGACCAAAAACTCATAGTGGTTATCACGTGTGCAGAAATTTGTTTTAGGGATATCATCCTCATGAACCCGGATTTGATAATACCCAGAACGAAGATCCAACTTGGAGAAAAAGTGAGCACCATGAAGCTCATCAAGAATCTCATCAACAACAGGAATTGGAAACTTATCCTTGATTGTGAGGTGATTAAGTGCTTGGAAGTCAATGCATAGGCCCTATGACCCATATTTGTTTTGAACAAGAAGAACTAGTGAAGAAAAGGAATTAGTACTAGGGCGAATAATACCTTGCTTCAGTAAGTCCTGAACGAGCATCTCAATCTCTATTTTTTGGTGAAATGGGTAGCGATAGGGCCTGATGTTGGGAGGAATGCTTACAGGAAGGAGATGAATACGATGTTCCTCTGGTATTGAAGGTGGAAATCCCACTGGTTCAACAAAGACACATGCATATCTATCCAAAATTTGTTGTATATCCAAAGGAGTAATGGAGACCGCTGATGGGTGCATCTAAATGGAATGGAGCTGAGCGATGACACCATGTGAATTATTTTGAAGGATATTTTCCATGTGATGTGAACTGATGATGCTGAGAGACCCTGCTTGTAAGCTCGTCAATGTGTGCTTTTTCCAATTGACTGAAAACTGCATCCAAAGTTCAACAAAATCCCATAAGATGGGACCAAGTGTGCGTAACCATTGAGCGCCCAAAACCACATTAGATCCACCTAAGGGTAAGGAAAACATGTTAGAGTGCAGGTTATAATCTCCAATAGATATATGCACATTGTGACACTTCCCCTTGCAAGGTAAGGTTCCCCCATTGGCAATCATGACTTCAAAGTTGGAGCAAGGATGGACAAAACAATCAACCTGTTTAGCGATCTGAGGGTCAATGAAGTTATGAGTGCTACTAGAATCAATGAGTATTGCAAGAGGGAGCTTCTTGAAGTAACTATTGACCCGCATTGCTTGTGGGGTGGTGACTCCAGCTAAAGCATGGAGAGATATCTCTGGGTGGTCATCCTAAGAAGGAGGTTCAACAGGCGACTGCTGAATGTTGAACTGATCATCTATTGTATCCTGAGCTTCTTCACCAATTTCAGTTGCAGACAGAGAATCCACATCCAAGAGATAGAGCTTTTGATCAACACATATATGTCCCCGAGTGAATTTCTCATCACAATGATAACAAATCCCTTTTTATCTACGTGCCCGCATCTCTACTTCATAAAAATGCTTGATAGGAGTTTCTCTAGGAGCTGGGGTGATGGGAGGTCGTTGGGAAACCATATTTTTGAATGGAACAAAAGTGGATTTGGAGTGTTGTTGGGCTATGATCTTGTCCTCTGCCAACTTAGCCAACCCTGGGGATTCCATCATTGTACTGGGACAGAACATTTTAACCTCACATCGGATTGCATCCTTCAGACCACTGACAAAGCAACTCCTGTAGAATTAATTAGGCAATCCTTCTGTGTGTCGATTGCCCAGTTTCTCAAATTATGTCTAATACTCTCTCACATTGCCAATTTCGCAAATTTTAGTGAGTGCTCATGTGAAGTCATCAAAAGCACTAGGACCAAATCATTGCAAAAGGAGTTGGCAAAAACCTGTCAATTTTGGCTCTTCATGAGCCTTGATGTATCAACGGTACCATTGAAGGGCTTCATGTTCCTAATGAAAGGATGCAAGTGGAACTTTGTTGACATCAAAAGTATTATTCAAACTAAAATATTGTTTAACCCAATATATCCAACCAGTCAAATCATCACCATTAAAGCAAGGAAAATCAAGCTTTGGAACACGAAAATTGATGGAAGAAGAGAACCCAATGTTTGCAGAAGACTCTGGTTGTCGTCCCATTTTCATGGCTTAATGATGAATATGGAGGCCGATAATTTTTTCATCCAGATCTTGGAGTTTGGTTTTGAGGGCTACAAGTTCTTCATCCATGTTTTTTACTCCTGCGCGAGTGACAACCATAACCACAATTTTTTTTTTTTATTTCGAATGGGTAGAAAAACAAAAAAAAAATCTTTAGTAAAGGAAATTTTGGATTTAGGAAAAACTTTGATGGGTAATTAGGGTTTGACAAGGTTTTGGACACTTTCTAATGGATAAGGAAGCAGAAAATGTGGATTTCAGAAGCAGGGTGAAAGAATGGGAATTTTTTTCCAAGAGGGACAAAGAAGCAAAAATAGGAAATGAACACCATGGAAAAATTTGAAGGCGATTGGGTGAAAATCGAAGAAGTTATGACAAACCTTAAAACTGGACAGATGTGGGATTTCTGGATTTAGGGAGTGGAATTTTTTATAGGGTCCTCAAGAAGGAAATATGTAGAATGGAAGTGCAGGGGTTCCAGTGAATTTTCAAGGGAAACAGAGCTAAAGCAAAGAAGGTATGGCAAACAAACAGAAATTTGTACTTTTTTTTTTCCATAATTGATCTACAACAACTCGGAATTGATCTAAAATAGCTTTGGACAGATGTAATCTTCTCTTTATTAGTTGGAAATAGATATGGACCCCAGGTATGCTTGGATTCACTACTACATTTTTGGCCTTTGGGGGGGTTGTCTTCCGCCCCCAAAAGTGACTTACGGGGGGGGTTTTGGCTTTGGGGGCGGTTTTGGCAAAACTGCCCCTAAAGGCACCAATGTTAAATTTTTTTCCCTTTAAGGGCGGTTTTTGACGAGATTGAAACCGCCCCCAAAAGTGACTTTTGGGGGCAGTTTGTGACCCCCCTCGTAGAGGTCTACGGAGGCAGTTTTAAACCCCCCTCGTAGACCCCTTCATAGAGACCTAGGGAGCGGTTTTGAACCCCCTTCATAGAGACCTACGAGGGCGGTTATGAACCTCCCTCATAAGCCCCCTCATACAAACCTACAGGGGCAGTTTGGAACCCCCCTCATAGAGGACTATAGGGGCGGTTTCAAACCCCCCTCGTAGAGGCCTATAGGGGCGGTTGTGAACCCCCCTCGTATAGTCCTATAGTGGCGGTTTGGAACCCCCCTTGTAGAGGCCTATAGGGGCAGTTTAGAACCCCCCTCATAGAGGCTTATAGGGGCAGTTTTGAACCCCCTCGTAGAGACCTATAGAGGCAGTTTAAAACCCCCCTCGTAGAGGCCTATAGGGGCAGTTTAGAACCCCCCTCGTAGAGGCCTACAAAGGTGGTTTGAAACCCCCCTCGTAGATACCTACAAGGGTGGTTCTAAACCCCCCTCATTGTAACATACAAGGGCAATTGTGAACCCCCCTCGTAGTGACATATGAAGATGGCTTAGAACCCCCCTCGTAGTGACATATGAAAGTGGCTTAGAACCCCCCTCGTAGAAACATACAAAGATGGTTTGAAACCCCCTCTATAGCCATAATAAATCATAATAAAATATATTTTATTAAAAATACCAATATTGCAATATCAATAGGGTACGGAGGAATCAAACCACCAACCTCCTGCTTGTAAGGCAGGCGCTCTACCATTGAGCTAGGAACCTTTAATAATTAGGGAGATGAGCAATATTAACACCCATATTGCATTATTTTGAAGTCTAAGAAAATACAATAAGAATGTTCAAGAGATGATTGTAACTGAGCTTGAAGTAGAGGAAGAATATAATTTAGACACACCAACGTCTATAAAAGAATGAGTAGTAGTTGTGAAACAGGGGACTTCTCACTCAAGAGAGCCAGTTGATATGGAGGCTTTAATTGGAGGCACGAAATGGGCACGTGAACTTGTTTCTTTGGACTCCGATAATGAGGAAATCATTGTTCAGTAATATAGTTTGCAACTAGTTCCCATGGCCTCTTCCCCAGGGGGATGGATGATGGTAGGAAAGAGGAAAGGAAAAAAGGGAAGGACATAGTGGAATGTTTCTCACTAGTTCACGGCTTCTCCTGATTAGATGTTATTCTTATGATTTATCTAAGCATATGTTTATTTTAATACACTTATTACAAGAGTGTGTGCTCCTTAGCTTTGATGTATACCTTTAGGAGGAAAAGGCATCTCTCTAATCATCACATCTTCTTGTAACACCTCTTGTACATTATTAACATATGAGTAGCTAGCTTACAAAAAAATACTTAAATTATGTGGAATTTTGTGATCATTTGTTTCATATGGAAACTCTTCAATTTCATATGGCATCAGAAAGTTGCCATCTGAAGTTTATAGTCATTTTCTGTCATTTTCTAGATTTTCATATGAATGACAACTAGGAACTTGCACACAACTCAGGTTTATTTCAAGATAAAGGGAAACCTTCTTTTGGATGCACTTTGCAGATTAGAGTTAATTTTTCTAGTATCAAGGTACCTATAAAGGGGATCAAGCAAAAAATATTGGAGCACTCTTTAATAGGGCAGAGAGGGGCCTGGAGCAATTTTGAAGGATTTAACTACCATACTGCCATATGTAAAAATAACGATGTTGAAGGTGAAATCATACTATCGGGTTCTTGTTACTCCTCAAAATGCATCTCCATTTTTAGAAGCAGTTTGGGAAGCAACGAAGTGTTAGCTTGTTATGATATTAGGTGTTTAGCACCTTTAACATGTTTCTTTGCCTCAATATAACTGAACTGGATTGATCTGATAGCTTTCATGACAAGACTAAATCAGCCTTAAGTTAAGCATATATAGGGTACAATTCGTTGTCAAAATCTACAAACTTTTTAATTGTAAAGTAGCAGATGAAAAGATGTATTTCCAGATCCAGCCTGCAATGATGAGTAGACTTAAACCCGTGACAAGATACCAGGGAGTTAGGAAGCTGGAGAGTTTTCCAATAGGGGAATCAAATATTCACTCCGGATATCCTCATGTAGGCCAGAAATTGCAAAATAGGACATCAGAGGCACAAGTTTGTGTTTTTTGTTTTACAAGTAAACGTGGGTCATATTTATTTGCATTCCTCCCATCTACATTCTGATTCGGGGAGCTCAAGGGATCAAGTGATATCTCCCTGCACATGAATTCACATCAGGGAAACAGAGGGAATTTCCATGGGATATGAATTTAGATTCTACATTTATTCTTCCCTATGAAACCATGGACAATGTAGGAGTCAACGTAATTGATCCAACTAAATTGGATTTTTCTCAATTGTTGAGTGTGATGATTTTGGGAACCCACGTTGAGTGTGTGGATTTTGAAGGATTCATGAAATGCAATTTATGCTTTAAATTTTACACAAGTGATCAATGCTAAATTATTATATTCTGAGATAGAAGACTTGAGCTATTAGCAACTCCTTATTTTGTTTTTTTCATGGGTCATGTCTCCATGATTGCCAGCATTTAATTATAGAAACTTTATTTAGTCAATGATTGCATCAAGACTTTACTCACTCTTATTCTATCATTGTTATCTGACCATCTCATAAGTTTATCAGTAATATGTCATGCAGTCAGCTATATGAGTTCATGTTGTATTTATTCTCCTTAGGTAAGAAAATTTCTCTTACCTCTATTCTCGTGATGCACAGTAATTAAGTGATTTGTTACTCCTTTACCTTCAACACATTGGGATTAGACAGTATATTGGCCCCTTCTTGGTGATTGATGACTCAGTGGGGGGATCCTTTTATTCATCCTCCTCTCATTTTTCTTCTAGCTCTGATATGACTTGACGCCTGCCTTTTTTCTTGTTGAAATTCTGCATATATTACTTCAAATATCAAATGAGTACATCATGGAATATAAAATTACAACACAGGAACAACATGTGTATTGGGAAAATCCTTCCCTAAAAAGTGAAAAAGAAAATCATGTGAGCCTATGCACCAAGAGAGATGGGCTTGAGTTCTATTACTAAGCTTTTGGGATTTCATCTTTTTGTAGATGAGGGATAGGAGTTGCTTTTGCACTCCCATTAAGTATTTACATTGGTTGTACTTCTCGAGCCCCATTGAATTACTATTGTGGTATTTTGTTGGACATTAATAAAATTATTTTATTTTATTCCCAACTTTTATTCCTCCCAAAAGGCCTATTCCAAACTGAAAAAACCAATGTAGACATATGTATCACTAATAAGATCAATGCTTAGCCACTGAAGTCCTTATTGCCAAAACTGAAATAAAATCAAGGTACATATCTGCAAAGTGTGTCTAATAAGATGTGGTTGAATATGATCTTATAATGGTTGAATGTAGGGTGTTCATGTCAACTTACTCTATTTTCATGTAAACTTACTCTGTTTGTTATTCTATTATTTGAATATTTGCTTGATATTTGCTATGTTTCTCTTAGGTGGAGGCTCTTACTGATTGCAACATTTTAGCAGCCATTGGACAATGCATGACAAGTACACATGGAGTTTGTGCTACTTTATTTAATGCACTAGCAGAGGTATATCGTGTAGTTTATAAACAAAGTAGCTTTATTAGTGTCTTTTCTGTTGATGTTTTATTTATTTGTGGACATACATCAAGAAAGACAATATAGTGGATTGGGTTTCATATAAAATGAAGTTGAGCAGGCACGTCGTGATGCTCAATTTTAACAAAAAACATGCATTAGATGATACAAAATCATAAAACTTATATGTTCTTATTTTAATGAGTGTTATAATGTGTTCCTTATTTAGCTAGAAGTCCATTAATTTCATCTTGAGCATACAAAACAAATTATTCATTGCATATACATTTCTAGCTGAAACCATTAAACTTGGTATTTTTGTAGGCCAATATAAATGTTCAGTCTATTGCTCAGGGTTGTTCCGATATAAAATATTACAGTGGTGGTGAAACTAGAGGACTTGATAAGGGCTTTGAGGGATGTACACTCAAGGTTTTATCTTTCAAAGACAACATTGGTTGTAGGCATAATTGGACAAAGTTTGATTGGAGGAACTCCTCTGGACCAACTTAGGGACCAGGTATCCTTCGAAGTTTTTCCTTTTTTCCTTTCCTTTTGTTGGGGAAGGATGAGATCATATTGCATATACAAAATCCTTGGATACTGTAGGATCCTATAGTTATACCACATAGTGCACTTACTTCATTTATTGGAATAGAACTGTTTATGCAACAAGTCTTTTGTTTATTCCTTTCAACATGATGAAACAATCACAGCCAATATTCCATACTTGGACTATAATAGTACAACCATAAAAAAACATTTCTACTGGTTCAGATTCTCTTTGGCATTTGTGATAGCTAAATATCAATGAATCTGTCACTAGCACATTTTTTAGTAGATATCACAAATATGGTATGTTGTTGCTACCATTGCAGCCATGTTGTAGTAGAGGAACTACAAATAATAATAAAACATAGAATTTGGAAAAGAATACATTCCAAGTTGTACTTACTTGCATCAACCCATTTACTTACATATACAACAGGTCTCTGAAATGAAATGGTAGCATCGACTAATCAGATCCTCTCCTAAGAAACATCTTTTGATCCTTCCAAGCTACAATGGTATGTGTCTCAAGATCTTCCTATGAAATAAATGCTCCACAATTCCAAGCTGCAACATAGAGAGGTACAAGATATTCACAAAAAATATTAAGCTCATATCAATCCTTATAATAGTTATGCAGTGAAGGCAAGCAAAAAAATGTGACCTATATTCACAAGACTGACAGTTAATACCAACATAGCTCTTGAAACAACTAATTTCTTTTCATTTGAATGTATTAATAAAAACTATAAAGTTTAAACTGATGGAAATCAACCTGAGAGAGTGAATGAGCTCAGGAAATATGGAGTTTAGCCACATTTTAGCTCATATAAAAAATTGTACCATACTATCTGAAGCATGCAACCATATTATATTCTTAGAATATTAAAGGGTAAGAGTAAAACTTCAGAAGTTGTCAACTTCCATACCAATCAACAAATGTCTTGTTTCGATTTCTCCATTCATTTCGATGTATTATGTCTATAACAACTACTTATGTAGTAAATCCTATCATTCACACATGATGTCCTCTAAATATGTATGAGATGACTGCAAGTTTGCTTAATCATGACCACAATACTACTACAAGGGAAGACCACAAAAAAATTCAAATATAGAGAAAGTCATCTAATCTCAGGTCATCTCAAATTTATCTCTATCAATTTTATCATTATGAGAAAAGACCCATTATAATAAAAAGATAAATTACCATGTTAACATCCACTTGGACATATGTTAATCCCGTTTGATGACGAAGAGAAACCAACTATGGGAGGTCAAACAACTTCCCTTACACACTCACTTACAAGGGATTACACCTACCAGGCTGTGGCTTAGTTGTTGGGACAAGGAATTGCCATGCAAACAACCTAGGTTCAAAATCACTACAAACAACCCAAGCAGAAAATCATTGAATGCTATTTGCTGCCAAAATATTTTATTTGTTGGACATGACAATTTGAACTTCTAGATAGCATGTGGATCTAATAAATGTATGACGAATTTAATTCACTCCAACATCCTAAAATTATGCCAAGTTTGGGAAGCACCTAAAAGTATTAATTCGACACATTTCTCAATTTCAAAATAATGGTGAATACTCAAAAACTGATTCAATTAGGCATAAAGAAGCAACATTCTAACTCACTTTAAAAGCTTATGAGATTTTTTCCTTCATAATAGGATAGTTTTCAATGAGCATAACTAATAAATGAAGACTACCAACAAAAAAATTCAGAAAATGAGTAAAAATTATGATTTAAAAATGAAAGATTATTTGGTACAGTTGGGGCTTTCCTAGTGCAATAGAGCTGGAGATGTCATCCATTAGTCCTTTTGGTGCAATATTTTACAACAACTCGAACATAATTTATATTTTCCTTCCCATTAATATTTTACAGTCCCATGTCATTAGAAATTGCTCAACAATGTCATCCTTTTTGAAAAACTATATAAACAAAAGGTGTTGACCAAATGTTCTTAGTGTTAGATTTCTAAACAACAACCCAGTTTTACTATAAGCATAGATCCATCTTAAACCCGAATCTATGTAAATTTTTTTATCTTAGTTTATTTTACACGTTAAGAAAAAAATTACACCTCAAGATATTTGATATCTTGGTGCTTGATATACTGAGCTATAGAGAACCTCGCTACTCTCAGTGAAACTAGATGATTCCCTTTATCATGGAATTCTCATGTTGATAATCATCATGATCTGGGCTTTTCTATATATGATTACAATATATTTCCTTTTCCTCTCAACTCTCCTCACAGATTTCACCATTTATGTGTTTTGTATGAATTTCCTGCTGAGTTTCTTCAACATGATTGTAACTACATTGTATCATAACACACACAAAGAGTTTACTTGCACAGAAAATCGGAAAGGAAATTAAAATAGCATAATAATTAATAAGGACTGAATAAATGAGTAAATAGTTTCCTGCACCTCATAATTGATGGTACACAAAAATTTAAAAATTGAGTAAAAAATATAATTTAAAATGAAAGCCTGTATGGTACACTCGGGGCTATTCCTAGCACAATAGAGCTGGAGATATCATCCATTTAGTCCTTCTTTTGGTGCAATATTTAACAAAAACTCGGAACATAATTTATATTTTCCTTCCATTGATATTTTTTAATCGCATGCTATTTGAAATCCCTCAACTACGTCAAGATTTATGGAAAATGTACAAACACAAGAAGATTGGATCAAATATGCTTAGTGCTATATTTCTGGACAACAGCCCCTAGATTTCGGGAGAGCAGTGTTTCCTCACTCCTATGCTCCCCAGGATCGTGCATCTGGATCCCTTCAAGGCACCAGAGGACTCTAACGACAAGTTGGTACCACAATCGCCTCCCTTTCCCTCGGTCATCAGGACCGGGAGGCCTTCACATCATCTCCATTTCTCTCTCTCTTCCAACACCTAGATATCTAGTCTCAGATCCACAAAAAAAGATGAAACTTAAATATTTATGGTAGAAGCATTAGGTAAAATATTTGGCTATCAACCTAATACAACACTTACAGGTCATTTATGCCACTACAAGATTCCACTCAATTTTAGTGAGATTGCTATCTCTTATGGAGTGTCCTACATACTACTACAACGATGCTAGGTCCTTCCCAACAAGACGGTAAACCCCAAGCATAGGTTGAGAACATTCTGGTTTAGAGGCACTCTGTCTATGGTATTGTATTGATAACTATTTCATTGAGTGGGAAGTGCTAAATGTAAACCATACTCATTACAACAATGTGGGCAACCTTGAAAACTATCTTGGTATAAACTTTGCATTCACAATGATGATGGAACCATTGGTGTTATCATTAGAAGCTCGATTTCTCTGATTGAGGCATGTTGAGAAACTGGGCAATGGATTTGACATTCCAAGGTTTATTTTCCCTCATTTTTCAATAGGAAACAATCTCAAGCTACAAGCTACAGCAATGTATGTATATTTTTCATTTTCAATAAATCACAATTACATTCTACAACTCTAGTGCCAACAGGTTCCAGCACCGAGATCTCCAATCTTAGATCCTCCTTTTGTGTCTTTTCACTTACACCACTGAGGTACCTTTTAGGTTTCTTTGGTCAGATTTAGAGATTCACTTATCTAGAAGCTTACTTACGATGCACTACTTTAATATTTTCTCTTTTGCTTTCAGCATCCATAGGAGTTGCCTGTACTCACACTGGACATATCATTTTATTCTCATTGACCTATCTTGTGGTGACTAATTGGACATTAATAAAATTATCTTATCTTAAGGTTGGGCGTTTTCTCCTCTGGGCAAAATTCAGTCCTCTTTTGGCATTAAAGTGAAAGTTTTCTCATCCAACAAACTTTTGCTTAACAATCCCAACACTGAATATAACCCACCATGAAAAAGGATGAAACTTGAATATAACCCACCATGAAAAAGGATGAAACTTAAATATTTATGGTAGAAGCATTCGGTAAAATATTTCTAATACATCACTTAAAGGTAATTTCTACCACTACAGGATTCCACTCAATTTTAGTGAGATTGCTAGCTCTTCTTGAGTGTTCTACATACTACTACAGCGATGTCAAGTCTTTCCCAACAAGATGGTAAACCCCACGCATAGGTTGAGAACATTTTGGTTTAGAGGCACTCTCTTTATGGTATTGTATTGACAACTATTTCATTGAGTGGTAAGTGCTAAATTTAAACCATACTCATTACAACAATATTGTGGGAAACCTTGAAAACTATCCTGGTATAACATTTCATTCACAATGATGATGGAACTAATGGTGGCATCACTAGAAGCTTAGTTTCTCTCATTGAGGCACGTTGGGAAGATGGGCAATGGATTTGACATTCCAAGGTTTATTTTCCCTCATTTGTAAATAGAAAATAGGCTCAAGCTACAAGCTACATTGTATGTATATTTTTCATTTTCAATAAATCACAATTACATTCTACAACTCTAGTGCCAACAGATTCCACATCATAAGATTTAAGTAATCCACCTGTTAATGTGAATGCTACTAGTTGATTCCCTTTGTCATGAATTTTTCATGTGGATAATCATCATAATATGGCCTTTTGTAAAGAAAATAGGATTACAATATGTTTCCTTTTCCACTAAGTTGTCCTTGGAAGTTTCAACACTGGTGCTTTCTGTATGAATCTCTTGTTGAGTTACTTCAACATGATTGTCATTATCATGTGTCACAATGCACAGAAAGAGTTCATTCCCACTAAAAATCAGAAAGGAAATTAAAATAGCATTATAACTAATGAGCAATAATAAAATCAATACCATTTCCAGGTTCTCAAAAGAAAAGAATCTCTTTATACATGGTGAGTTAAGAAGACAGTTTCAATAGCATAAGGTAGGAAGCATGGGATAGGTAGGACACCAAGGCTTCAACCTCCAACTGCGTTGACTATGGCATAAGTTTCTGGTTAGGAGACGCTTTGGGAGAAGAATTATTCAAAACAAATGCACAATATCTTAGCAGGTGCTATATGCCATAACAATAGAGGATATCTTGACAGGTGCAGTCCCAAGGAATCCCAAGCTTCAAAATCAAACTCTTATATTCCATTTAGTATAGTGTCTTGATAGAAAGAGAATATCATGGAATAAAATGTATGCCTTCAATGTACAACAACCAGTCTCCTCTGTATTATACCAAGTGCATGCCCTTATAATGAAGGTGGCAATTATCCCATTGTTAGAAAAATATAATAATTTCCAGACTTCTCATCATTGGATGACTGCCTATAGGCATTTGCAAGAAATTTCTTTGCAAAGATTGTGTTCAATGGGATCTTATGTTTTGGTGGTATTCATTCCAAGGTATAAATATTTTCTTCATGGTCAAAATAGTCCTACTCTTTCTTTTTTGGGGAGGAATTTCCATGTTTGCCATTCTTTTGTAGACAAATGCTGAACAGGTAAAATTTATCAATAATTTTTTCATTTAGACTTGGAAGGATCCCAATCTGAATGCCAACATAATACAATATTAATAATATCACAATATACATTATTGCACTTAAACAGAGTAGATGAATATGCGGGATTTGTTTAGAATAGAGTACAGGCATGGGTGTTCATTACATCTATTCTTTAATAACACCACACCTAAAATGGCCATGTTTCAAGCAAATAAGTATTCTTGCATTCCATATTACAAATTTCAAGAGTTGGTTCTTAACACCATTAATGGTGATATAAACATAGATTTTCTCCACGCATAGCAAACTATAAGCTGTAATAACCTTATACAACAATTGCAGATAGTATTTTTCTTACTAAGAATATATGTGATAGTGTGGACCATTTTTCAAAGTGCCAGTCATAGCCAGAAATATTTGCAGAGGTTGTGTGGAGTTGGAATAAGTCCACCCTAACAGAAGCACAATAACATTTCTAATAGATTTTTTACCCGATTCATACATTATTTACCGAACCTAATTGACAAGAAGACGTCATTCAGTGGGATTAAGAAGAATCAAAGCCAGAACAAAGTAGAGATATTGGACATGGCAACATCAAATTCAAAAATGGATTCTATTATCTAGAATATTGGATCTATTCATTACTTTCTCTAATGGATTGACAGATAAGATCATGGAGGAAAAGATTAAAGATGTTGATCTCAACATTAGATCTCAAGCACTCAATGCCCTGCTTCAAAAATGTCAACTCCAAATTTCCAAGTAGAGTATTCATAGTTTACGAGCAATAGATAAAAGAAGAATATGTACGGTTTAAAGGCCTCTCATATGAAGACATGCCTATATATCAAGCTATTAAACGTGCTGTAAATATGGGTATACAGACAAAATATACGAAAAGAGAAACAAATTTGCAGCAGCCACAAGTTAACAAACCATTAAAATTCTAGAAGCTTGTGGCTTAATAAAAGGGGTCAAGTTTGTTTCTAACCAAGTAACGAAGGTGTATATGCTAGCAGAATTGATGCCGTCAAAGGAGATAACTGGAAGCAAATGGTACACAAGCCAAAACTTCGATACAGAGTTTACTAACGTTGTTAAGCAACAGTGTTTGCAGTTCATCTTGCAGCAGATATTAGATATGCTTGTAGTGATGTGGAAGAAGTGATAAAGGAACTGGGGACTTTTCTACTATTCCCGTAAACAAGATTTTCTATAGAGGTTCTCAAGCTCAAATTCAAGAGCCATCACCATATACAGATATTCCTCACGGAATCTGCCTTGTTTTCTGAGAGTGCACGGATGATGGTCTGCTTTCACCCAAAACTTTTATACATTATAAGAAGCAGTTGAGTTGTAGAAGAAGGCTCTTTACGAATACTAAATTTATTGAAAACTATTCAAGGAGACTAACCTATGTACTCCAACTGGCTTAACCAAACACCAAATTGATTTCTCATCATGTTGGTTACATCATAGATGGAAAATTGACCATAACATACGGATTTTGTATGCCTTCACAAATGAGACATTAGGAAAGCATTCATATGCAAATTCACTCCAAGCGACATTAAGATATGGTATACAAGCAAGTCTTGTACAAGGGCTTAGACTTGGCCTTACATATGGGATTGCAATATGTTCTTGTGCACTAGTCACTACAGCTTTGTAAAGCACCTGCAACAATTAATTAATAAGAATATGCGAAATAGTAGAAATGATAGAACTCAGAATCACTTTTATATTGATCACAGGCCACTTCGAGGGGGCAACCTCCTATGAGCAAGCTCAATACAAATAACTTCACGGTGCCTTCATAGGGCTCAACACACACTTATATACTAAGTCTAGGCGCCAATACTATGGGTCAAAACCATGGGCCACTACAAACTATGGATCAACAATACTACGGGCGACTTACAAAGCATATGCGCCAACAACAATAACACAAACTATTGATCAACAAATACTACGGGATGACTTACAAAGCATATGCATCCAGCAACAATATACTAACAAAGTAAAGACATGGGTTCCTAACAAGCTTTGGTTTGGGAGGTTCTTGATTTCACATGGAAAAGCCAGTGGTGGTGAAGTTATCATTGCTCTTTTTGCAATAATTATGAGTGGCCTATAAGCATTGTACTTATATGAATTACAATTTACTATAGTATTTGAATTGCATTTGGATTTTGTGCATTCTTAATACCATTTCTGGGTGCATTCTGGATTCTTGGGCACATGATCATGTGCTCAAGATTTGGAACATTTGGATATTAATTTCTACACATGATCTTATCTCTAGTTCTTATTGGTACAACGGCTTGAATCAAGCAGCCACAAACTTTTATTCATTTGAACAAGGCAGGATTGCAGCACATAGGATTTTTGAGATGATAAGTAGGTCGCCTACAGGAAATACTCGAGAAGGAAAAATTTTAAATGATGTGCAAGGAGATATTGAGTTTCGTAATGTATATTTTAGCTACCTGTCACGTCCTGATATGCCAATCTTGAGTGGATTTTATTTTATTGTACCTACCAAAAAAACTGTAGCAATGGTCGGCAAGAATGGTTCTAGGAAAAGTAGCATTATTCCTCTGATGGAGAAATTTTATGATCCCACTTTGGGTGAGTTTCCTAAGTTTATTACTTGTCCATGGAGGTGCTTATTAGTCATGTAACCTCTATAACTTTTGCATGCATGGTTTTAAAGGTTCAGAGTTTGTTTTATTCCAAATTCTTCAAATTTTGTTTCCTAGAATAAAAGCCATTTTGTTTCTGTAAGGATAGCCTATTTAAAGTCGTTATACAGTGATGTGCTTAACATATAAAATACTAACTGGTAATGTTGGAAATCACTGATAGCCAAAATATATTTTTTTAAATATATAAAGGAAATCTAAAAATTGAACTCATAAAATTTGCTCATGAAGGTAAAATGGTTAATGCACTGTCCTACCCCATTAGGGCCCATTGTCCTGGTTGTTGAGGATGTATAGTATTCCCCATTTTGTCCTCTATAGGTTATTTTGGAACTTTGAAATGAGAAGGTTTGAGCTGATGATGACTGCCTTGGATAAGAATTGTTGGTTCCCTGGCTTACACTCTAGTTCCCCCTCTACCTCTGCGTTCTATGTCATGCAGTTTAAAAAAACAATCCATTCCATCAACTGATACTGTAAATGAACTAAACATGTTGCAAGATTCTAGGAATCAATGCCCTGAACAAACTCTGGATTTTCCCTTTTTATCTGGCACAACAACATGCCCTTCTAATTTTTTCATTTTTTTAATCCGATCAGTATACCCCTTCCTTAAAACTAAAGGAAAAACAGAGAAGGGAATCTCTCCGATGACTTGAACCTTGGTGGGAATATGACTACCATGGTTTAACTATCAAATCCAAACTAAATGACAAGTCCAACAAGATAAAATTAAAAAATTTGGCCTTTGATTTGCAATACCCCTGTGCTCCTTAGAAAATAGAGGAATTTTGTACCTATGTTGCCTTGGTCTTCATATGGATATTCAACAATGGGCTCCTGAATCGAACCATTATGTCCATCCTCATGATCATCAGGTAGCTCTTCAATCATAGGACCCCTTCGAGCAGGCTGCATAATATCCATCCATAGTTATTAAATTCACTATCCTTAGTATACATTTATGAAATCCTGCCTCAAATGGAAAAACAAATTGAGCATCCCTCCCACTTCTATAGAAACAATAAATTGAGAAATCAAGGCCCATACAGTATAGTCACAAAATCAAATTAACCTAATGATAAATCAATTTCTGTGTAGAATTACCTGTGGCTTGTGATACTCGTGGTCATCGACGAAACCATTATGTTTGCCGAAGAATCCTTCTAGCCCAAACATGTTACCCATCCCAAAAGCCCTTCCAAATGGTCTCGTGAAAAAGGGATCATCGAAAGGGTCACGGTCAAAAATGATGGAGAAAAAATTTCCCCCGTTTTTTTGAACCAAATGGGTTTGCGAAGAAAGACATGTCACCATCCCTGCGGCCTCCCTGCATATTTTCAAATTTCCCTCCCTCTTTCAAAGAAAATTATACAGCATGTTGTTCAAATTCCAATAAAGATCTTAGATTGAAAAACTAAAAATTATGAACAACCAAAACAAAATAACGGGATCAAATTTGAAGGGTGGGGTCCCATTTCACTTTGAAGGGCTATGAGATATTGAACCCTTCAATGCTGACATGTAAAAATAAGTCATTCTTTTCATTTGAAAATGTACTAGTACATCAAAATTTCATTGTTTATTTACGTAGTAAAGTCAAGAGGCTTTATTTTGCAGTGGATATGGTGGCATTGAACGTTATATATGTCATATAACACAACCATATTTCAACCCGATCTAGCGGCTCAGTCTCTAGGCACTATGCCACCTTTGCCATCTCAGTAGTTTCCCAAATTGATCTCGCCTCTTAAACTTTTAACTAGTATAATAATACAATTAACTTGCTAACCCCATTCCAATCCAACTTTCATCCTTACAGCCAAAATTAATACTATTTTACTCTTTCATGATTTGCCTGAACATGAGGAATTTATTAGTGAAACATAACTTAGGAGACACACAGAAAATCCACTTTCCAGATGTTCAATGTGAATTTCCATAACTAATTTTATAGATCTTTCTTTTTGCATCAGTGCAGCTACAGTTAGCTTGCTAGCACACTTCCAATCCAACTTTTAACTAGTATAATAATATTTAATACCTCTTAAAATGGGTTCCTAGGCTGCTTCGAACAATACAAGCTCGATGAAGAATTGTGTTCTTCAACTCTTCTAAATGAAACGCGATGCTTATTCTTGGAAAAGTTCAATCTTTGTAAATCACTAGCATTTTTCATACTAATATAAATTCCAGCCTACATAAAATCTAGCCTACTTATTAATGAAAAAAACGATAATGTAAGCCCAAAAAGGAAGAAACTGTTTCAGAAGCCAAAAACATTGGGCGTTGAGTCTAGTCTGTATCTGCTGCTAAATTAGTGAACAATAGAGATGTATGCAGAAAGGCGGTAAAAAATCTAAAGGGAAAGAATCTGAATGGTAATTTTTTTTACTTTGCTGAATTGAGGACCATAATTCACTTTCATGCACCTCTATCAAACAACTGCGTTTCCTATGCCATTTATAATCCTCCTTCTCGCAAGTCTATCAGAGAGAACAATTCAACAAAGAATTTGGATTGGATCGAAAACCAATAGCAAGTTTCTTTGTCACTCTAATTGTGTACCCTACAATAGAATTGAATTCCAATGAAAAAAATATATGTTTTAATTTTTCATTTAACACTATGAATGCCACATGTACTTGGGATAGAATAAGTTTAAGCGCTACTTACATGTTACATGCTATGCTATGGTTTGAGCAAAGAGAACTATCCGACTCCAGGAAACTTTTGTTCTCAATAGTTGATTAAGGACCCTGGATGCTCCTTCTCTATAGCCCTCCCCCTATATCTTGTTATACACACTAACTATGTGGTATGATGGAGTAGAGGATGGTTTGTGAAGCATAAGTAAAATGTAGGGAGACCAAGTAGAGAGGAGATGCATAGATGGTTGAAGTTCCTATTCTATTCAAGACCGAACGATAAGGGCAACAAAATCAAAAGGTAAAGTAGCACTGTCGCTCTAAAAATCAAGATTACAAAAACATTTTTGTCCCAGTTTGTATAGTCGAATGCAAGAGTGGTCACTGGGCATTCTAAGAAAATTTCCATTCCAATGCTACTACGTGAACTCTCCACAACTCGATGACCTATGTTGTCATCGTGGAGAAGCATGCTACTTCACCCACCTTCGCACTTAGACTTGTTGCCAAAGCACCTATTGGATTTTCTTTTGGTGTGCCTCCTACTTAAGGCACTCGAGGCCCCATACACCTACGCCAAAGGTAGTGATATTGTGCCACAATTACCTAATGAGAAAAAAATGGAGGATGGCTCCCTTAGCCATCTCCCAAATCACTACCTTCTCTTGGTTGTTCTGCGGACCTTCTACTCAAGTATAGTAGAAGAGGAAAGTTACCACCAATCTTCCCATCACCTTCTTCCCACAATCATCATGCTTCTGGGTTGTTAAGCCATTCATGCCTTCCTGCATCTAAAGCTTTCACACCACTACTTGGTGCCCCTTCCTATGTTTGGGTCACTGTTTTGCATCTCGTCTTTCGACTCTTTCCTTCCTGCATAGCCAAGTAGAATTCAGTAGGCCTTCCTTTCATAACCGATTTCACAATCCTCCCGACTACATCCAATCATTCTTCTAAATGTTTCACGGAATCTCTTCTAGTTGGTTCTGCCATCTTGTCATTTGGGAAACTTCTTTTTCCTTGGCATGTCTATGCTGCATCGTGAGAGTTTGCTGCAATCGGGTCTGTAGAAGTCGTCACTCTCATAGACATGACCTTCCCAACTCTTTGTTAGCTCCTCACAATAGGCATGATGTTGGACTTTGCTTGCAAAAGAATTTCCAATTCCAACTGTGGCATAGGCATTGCATTCTCCTTCCTCATGAATTCTTGCCCAAGGACAACGTCAATGTCATCCATTGGCATGACCATGAAGCTCCCTTCACCAGTCCATTCACCAAACTTCAAAGGCACTTGGCTAGCCACTCCAACCACCTTTTCCATGCTTGAATTCATTGCCTTGAAGGAACTTTTCCCTGGCTCAATCCACAACTTGAGCATTCTAGCCACTTCTTCCTTCATCAAATTATGTATGGCACCAATGCCCACCAAGGAAACCACATACTTCCCATTTATCTCCACCAGCACGTAACACAACCTTAAGTAATTTGGTTCTTATGTGGTTTTTAGTTCCTCGGGAACAACATTCAATACCTATTACACCCTTGTCGATGGTGCTCCAAATCGCTTCAAGATGGACTGGGAAATATTTGAAAGGAGTTGATGTTGTATCATGGCTGAGGAAGAAACACTTTGCTTCCCCAATAGCCTCCATTATCTGGAAAAATCTATTGACTACACTACCTGTGGTTAACCGGTGGATTGCTTGGAAGGTTGGTACAGGTACGAGAGTTATTTTAGGCTTGGATCCTTTTCTGGGTGGAGGATCTAGCTTTATACTATCAGAATAACTTCTACCACACCTACATAGTCGGGGCCTTTATTATCTTGCATATATACATAAGACAAATATCTTCAACTTGACAGGTTCTAGTATTCGACTCTCTGCACAAGATATAGGACTCACAGGAACTCTAGCCAGTGAATGGAACACATACATACAGGGAATTTACCAAAATGGGATCACTCTGTCTATAGAACCAGATAGGTTGGCTTGGACTTGGAACACAATAGAAGGGATTGTGACAGTAAAATAGGCCTATAATGCCTTTATATATCTTTATGAGGATGATGATTTGAAGTGGTGGTATACAATGATATGGAAAATCAAAGCTCCTCCAAAATCAATTCTATTTATGTGGTTATGCTTACGAAATAAAGTCTTAACAGGGGAGATTTACAGAGAAAGGGGTGGAATTGGACCTTCAGACTATCCATTATGTTTGAGCAGTGAGGAGACCATACAACATCTTGTAGTAGATTGCAGCATTACTCAGGATCTTTGGACATTGATTTGTAACATTCTTCAAGTCAAAATAATTGGCATCTGCAACCCTTTAAGAAAATTTAAAGCTCTGGTTTTTAACAAATCCCAAGGTAAAATCAATTCCCTTTATTTTCACATGGGGCTTATGGATTTTCATGAATGCCATTATTTTTTAAGGCTATAGACAGAACCTAGAGGAGGTTGGGAGAAGGATTATCAAAGCATCAACAGAATTCGTCATAGATCCAGGTGCGGACAAAGTAAAAATTTTGATAAATCCAATTTATTTGGTAATTCCCCAATGGGATTCTTCGATGGTGCAACAAATAAGGATCAAAGTGGAATCGGGATTTTGGTGAAAGACACCTCCACTCACTATTTTAAGGAACACATGGTAACTGATGAAACGAAACTGATGAAGTTGAACATAGCAGCCTTCACCAGTGTATTTAAATTTTGGTTAAATTTAAAATTCTTCCTCCTCGTATTTTATTAGACTGGGTCCAAAGCTTCATGTTAACAACAACTCCTCAAGAACAATACGTGTAAAGCTCGGAACCATGCCATTATCGGGCATGTCTAACCTAAAGCTCTTCCTTGACCATCTCCGATCATAGGCATTGATGACGATGGTGGAGAGCTCATTCTTCACACATCTTGAGTCGGTGGTATTCACTAACATGTGTCTATAGCAAGGCGGCATGTGTCTACAGCAAGGCGACAAGTGGTGGCACATATTAAATAATGCAGACGAGTCTTTGCTCTGATATATTGATGATACCCAAAACTTGAGTCCAACTTTGAAAAAACCTTTTCCCATCTAAGTTAATAAAGAGGATCATCAATTTGGGTAGGAGGTACTTGTTCTTAATTGTCACCTGATTTAACATTGAATAACCAATGCACATCCAAAAAGGTTCCATCATTCTTATTGACTACCAATATGTGTTCTATCCAAGGTGATGCACTTGGTCATATGAACCCTTTGTCTAATAATTATTGTAATTGCATCTTGAATTCACTCAACTCATTAGTTTGCAATATATTCTAGGCCTTGGATATGGGCATGTGTGTGTTATGTTATGCTCTCTTGTTTCCATTGTTGTCCATTGGAATCCACTTGAGTCACCCTTCACAAAAAGGGGAAAACAATGAGAAGAAAGGGTGATGGAATGAAAATTACTAGCATGTTGAAATTGGCAGGAAAATTTTCATTTTTGGTGTTATAGATCTAAAAATTACCAACATATCCCACTTGTAGTTGAAATTATATTCACCCTTTAGAGATTATGTGATGTCGCAAGGCCTTAATCATCACTCAAGAGCAATAGAGGGAATTGTTACATATAGGCTAGATATTCCATATGTAGGTCATATGTAGTAGTCTAGGTTAACATGCATAGACCATCAACCCCATAGCAAATTAATATGGTATTAGGCCCTGAAATTAGTTTATAGGCCATGGTATAGGCCACGAGAACCATCGTCCATGTTACAAATATTGAAATGGCCACAATATCTCGCTTGTAAGGTAAAGTAATTATGTGTAGGGCCCTACACATGGACCATGAATCATATAGTAAAGTTATTAACCATGGACCATTATTTAGGTTATGAGAACCACTATTTTTTTTTATCTAGGGGAATCAGCAACTGGAATTGGGCTAGTACTCATGTGACACGGGGTCCAGGGATCCAATCTCACTACCACTATACCCCTAGGAGAGTACGCTTGCCCCACAGTGCACCCTCAATACTGCAATGAGTTTTAAACCAACGACGTGCTTAACATCCCGTACGCCTTATCAAGCGCACGGTTTCCAACTGGTCTACACCCCGGGGGCTTTATGAGAACCACTATTGGTTTACATAACCTATAAATATTAAAACATGGTTGGTTTATTGGTTTACATAACCATGGACAAACCAACAACAACAATGACATCGACGATGGTGACAATGATGATCATGACAATCTCACATGTAGGCTAGAGATTCTTATGTGGTAATCTAGGTTAACATGCATGGACCATCAACCCCATGGAAAATTAATATGGAATTAGACCCTAAATTTAGTTCACATGCCATAGTCTAGGCCACGAGAACCATCCTTTGTGTTACAAATATTGAAATGGCCACCATAAATAATGCCACTAATTAGACATTGACCTAACACAACCAACCCATGTAAATGACTCACTTGATCCATGCAATGAATTCATGCACCTAGGAAGCTTCAACCTCTAACCCCCTCACCTCATACCTAACCTTAACATCTAGCCCCAAACCGAATAACATGATAACTTATAAACCACTTAACCACTAGTACCAACAAAACCAGAACCCCTTTCCCACTAACCCACTGATCCCTTAGGTGCCTCGCTTCTAATCCAAAAACTCCCCAAAGCCTACCACATTATGAAATTGTAGAAAATATCCCCTTAAGCCAGTGTCCCTCTAACCCTAACCCACTACCCCCTAACCCAATCACTAACATGCCTACTGCACCAAATCAACACACTAACACAATAAACTTTGACCTTGGTTTATTTATAACCAAGGTTTTAGATCAAAGACTTTGACATCAAGGTTTGAATGATCACTGTATGGGATTTTATCAGACCAAAATTAGTGCAAAAATAAACATAAGAACTTAGACTATAAACAAAATATTCCCTATCTAGGATATGTATGATTATTCAAGTCCCTATCCATGGACCATGAGTCTCAAAGCAAAATTTTATTGCCCAAGAACCTACATTTTGGCCTTAGACCATAACATAGGCTCCTAGAACAATCCACGACATGAAAGTACGAAAAAAAATGACAATGCGTTACTCAAAAGCTAAATATTCCTTTCCTATGGCCTATGTGGTGCTACGAAGAAACTTCCATAGGTCACAAGACCTTGAGGTAACTACCAGTCATTATAAACTAGATTTTGATCTAACACCATGGACACCATGGATTAGGCTTCAAGAACCATCCATGATGTTGTAAATATTGAAATGGCCACCATACCCATTTGCAAGCTAAATATTCCTTGTGTAGGAATGATGTGGTGATTAGGGCCCTACACATGGCCCATTAGCCACAAAGGATAATGTTATGGCACACGAGTTTGTATTTTGACCATGGATCATGGAAAATTGGAGTGTGAGAACCATCTTTGATGTGAAAAACCTAGCATGACTGCCACAAGTTATGAGAATTGGGCTTTCAGGGGGGCTTTTCAAACAATCGCCTCCAAAACTTCAATTCTCATGACTTTTAAGGGGGGTTCCAAACAAACCACTTCCCAAAATTCAATTCTCATGACTTTAGGGGGGGTTTTGACAAACCGCCCCCAAAAGTTATGAGAATTGGGATTTTAAGGGGTGTTTTCAAACAACCACCTCCAAAATTTCAATTGTCTCATGACTTTTAAGGGGGGTGCCAAACAAACCACCTCCCAAAGTTCAATTCTCATGACTTTTAGTGGGGGTTTTGACAAACCGCCCCCAAAATTTATGAGAATTGATCTTTTAGGGGGTTTTTCAAACAATCGCCTCCAAAATTTCAATTCTCATGACTTTTAAGGGGGGTTCCAAAAACAATGCCTCCCAAATTTCAATTCTCATGATTTTTAGGGGGGGGGTTGACAAACTACCCCTAAAAGTTATGAGAATTCCTCTTTTAGGGGGGGGGGGTTCAAACAACCGCCTCCAAAAGTTCAATTCTCATGACTTTAAAGGGGGGTTCCAAACAAACCGTCTCCCAAAGTTCAATTCTCATGACTTTTAGGGGGGGTTTTGACAAATCGCCCCCAAAAGTTATGAGAATTTGGTTTTTAGGGGGGGCGTTCAAACCACCACCTCCAAAAGTTCAATTCTCATGACTTTTAAGGGGGGTTCCAAAAATACTGCCTCCAAAAGTTCAATTCTCATGACTTTTAGGGGGGTTTTGAAAAACCGCCCCCAAAAGCTATGAGAATTGGGCTTTTAGGGGGGGTTTTCCAAAAACCGCCCCCAAAAGTCAAATTTTAGGACTTTTGGGGGCGGATTTAAAAAAACCACCCCCAAAAGTCCAATTTCCATGACTTTTAGGGGCGGTTTTAAAAGACCACCTCCAAAGGTCTAAAAGAACTTTTAGGGGGGGTTTTACCAAGACCCCCGCAAGCCAAAACCGCCCCTAAAGGGCTATTTTGTTGTAGTGATTCCTAAATGTTCAGGGGATTCACTCAACTACCAATGTTGTCTAACAGCTTGCGTATTGGGGAAGTACCCCTCACTCCACGGCTCAAGTAAAACTGATAACAACTTTACCACAAACGATGGCTCTTGGTTTACCTCACGGGTGGGAACTAGTCAATCAAGTAGGGGTTGTTGTCCTTTTCGCTAGAAGGTCCTCTCAATGGGCCAACTACTTCGAGGTTCCTATGTTACTCCTCACAATGAGTTTTAGGGATATGCCCAAGTACTTCCCACACTTAAGTGGATAGGGATTATTCCCGAATCCGAACCTGCAATTTAAAGGAACAATACAGATGCAAAGAAAAATAACTACTGCAATAATCACAGCGCCTGGAAGCCACTGCGAAAAAAAAATGGAAGAAATTCCACCCAGCGAGCGCAAGAAAGTGCTCTGATACCAGATGTGGGGAACCTCCAGCAATTAAATGATGAAAATGCACGATATATCATAAATAACAGAACACATAAGGGGTTTATTGATGGGAGGCCACTTCGAGGGGGAAACCTCCATTGAGCAAGCTCAATATAAATAACTCGTGTATGCCTTCATTTGCCTCAACATGAACTTATATATTAATTCTAATCTAAACAACTATTACTTCCCATGAATGTGGGATAATAGAATATACTCACGGGACGACTTACAAAGCATATTCATCCAACAAAAACATACTAACAATGTGGGATAATACAATATACTCACGGGACAACTTACAAAGCATATGCATCCAACAACAATATACTAACAAAGTAAAGAGAAGGGTTGAAATGGGTTCCTAACATTGATCCAGACATCTTCCACTCCAACAATGTTGAAGAAATGATTGTTTCCCAAGTGTACTATGTTATAATCACAAGAATTATATGCAACAAAATTATCTTTGCTTAGGGTTACATGGTGAGATGGCCCAAAATCAAGAATCTATTCAATGCCACAACTGGAAGTATATAAACATGCATCTTCAATTGACATAGTAAATAATACCTCACCATCTAAAACTACAACATCGGCTTCTCCTTCATTTGTGCTAGTTGATTTTTTATTTGTGCTAGCCGATTTTTGTTCCTTCTGTTCTCACTTCCAAACTCGGTAGTATCTTTTCATGTGTCCTAGTTTTCCAAAATGAAAGCAAGTAAGTTTGTCTCTTCTTTATTTGATCTACCTCTTAACCTTGGATTCCCCCGTATATTTCAGTCAATTTTCCTACCGCGATCAACTAGGGTTAGAGCTTCTCCTCCCTAGTTTTTTGTAATTGATTTGTGTCGCAGCTTCTCATTCTTTAAACTGCTTCTAACATCATCAAACTTTAGGGTCATACAAGCGTTGAAGTGATCATAGCTATAATTAGGTTATCCTAGTTGTCCAACATGGAGGACATGAGTAGAATGGATCTAATTTCATTATCCAAAACAATTTTAACAGAGGAAAGTTGACTGGTAATTATATTGAATTAATTTAAATGATTTGTGACTAAATTAGCAGCCTCCTTCATCTTGAGGTTGTATAGTTTCTTCGTTAAGAAAACTTTATTCAATGCTATGTTTTTCTCATATAAATCATATAACGTTTTCGAAGTACCTTATGTTGTCTTCTCTCCTGCCACATTGAAGTAGATGTTATTTTCTAGATATTGATGTATTTTAGTGAAGGATTTCCTATCGAGCTTATTTCAGTCTTCCACTGTCATCGATGAGGGTTTATTTACTGCTATCTCAATCAACAAATATTGGTCCTTTAAAATTAATATGTATTGCATATGTGATTTCCATAGGGTGAAATAATCCCCATTTAATTCATCCATGTTTCTCATCGTAGTTGCCTCCATGCTTCTCCATAAGACTTGTCTCACACCAAAAAACAACCAACAACCTCATATCTGTCTTGAAATCCTGGGAGATTACCCTCACTAATTGTTGGAATGGGAGCTTCTTTGTAAGCATCTCAATGTTATTCTGGTAATTTCGTATTTCATGAAGAGAAACAATACTAGGTCTGAACCTGTGAGGCTTCTTCATTGTCCCCTTTCTTGTCATTGTCTTTCAAGCCGCTTTCATTGCTAGTTGTAGCCTTGATCTAATATCAATTGTTAGGAGTTCCAATTAGTTGATCTTGATGACTATATACATGGATGGGTCGCTATCAGGATCACCAATAAATGAATGGCAATACATGGAGATAGTGATTTAATGTCCCCAAGAATCATGAGTTCGAATAACACCAGTGCTAGGAATTTCTACAAAGACAGATTTATCAACTGATAATTTTCAACTATCACAATGTTAAGCTATCAATTTGCACCTATGAAGCATTTTGTCAATGCTTGGGTTGTTATTTAAAAACTAAAATGAAATTATGGTATATTTATTCAAATCATACATAAGAAAACATATAATTAAAAAAAATAGGCATGCAGAATAGGGTAAATACTTTTTTTTTGTACATTCACTTCAACACACCATTAAAGAGTTGAAAAAATGAATTAACATTGCTTCATACATCAAGGAATATAGATCCTTTGAACACATTCATGCACAGATATGGATTCATATGGAAGCCTCTATAAATTAATGCTTCATTACAATCCTAATTACCAACGTGTACATGTCACCTGACTGAATAGGCGATGAACGATAATTTTCATCGCCAGGAGAAGTTAACATGGCTTGTAATGGTCTTGTATGCTGGAATTTTGCTTCAAAAACTATCATATGACTGGATTTCATAGAAATATGTTTGGCATATTTTAATCCTTAAGAACCCCACTAGATCTCACTCCGCATTAAAATTAACAAACAAAATCCTTTCACTTTTTCTTGACTTATGTAAAGGTATAGTTGATTTGTTTTGGGCATTTTAATTGATGTATTTTCTACGATTTATTTGTATTTCATTTGATTTGTTTAAATCGTCAAGTGCTATAAAATAAAGAGATGCAATCAAATATTCATAGTTACCAGTGATTATTTTGTTGTATTTTTCTATGCTTACAAAATGGGAACATTGGTTCAAACAGTTATGATCCATGCGATCGATCTCGCACATTGGCTCTAGTTAAGCATTTCTATTGTTACGTAGGCTTCTCATGCGGTGCATACTATTAACACAATGAGCACAAGAGTTCCATAGTAGTATCACATAGCCTACAATTTTCAGCCTCAAAAGAATTGGATGAATGGTTTTGACAGTCCATTCTATTTCATATTTCACATAACTCTATTTTGGATATAGCTTGATCTTCCAACTCTGTTTTTTATTGTTTGTGATTTCCTACACAATTATCTATTTATAGTTCTAAATGGCGAGCCTTCTAGATGAGCTTATCTCAATTGCATATTTTGACCATCCAATGGGCATAGAGGATGGTTAACAATTTACTATGCTTTACTATGGATGCCTTTGGTTGACCATGCTTTCCATGTTTGATTGTGTGTGACCATGTTTGATTATGGTTAACTATGGTTGATTATGGTCAACCATGGTTAGGTAATATGTTACCATGGTTTTATTGAGTTAAGTATGGTTTACAATGGTTGACATTAGTTAGCCATGGTCGACCATGGTTTACTATATATGATCATCTTTAACTAAGTTGACCATTGTTAACCATGGTCAACTATTGTTTAACAATGGGTGGCTAAGGTGTAAATGGTGGACAATAGTTTGACCAAGGGCGACCATGGTTGAATATGGTTAACTATATCTAGATAGTATTTACCATGTATGGACATGTTTGACTCTGATTTACCATGTGTCACTATGGTTTCCATGTTTGACCAGGGTTGAGTATTGGTGAACATGGTTGATATTGGTGACCATGGTTGACTATTTTTTACCACGGTTGACCATGTTTGACTATGGTCAATTGTGATTTATAATGGGTGAATATAGTTATGATCCATATGGATATTGTTGTCCACCCACCTATTCCAGTAGCTCAAAATAATTCTTCCAGTTTGGCAAACAAATTTATGGTTTTTCATGTCCAAAACTTTTGGGGCCGTTTTGAGGCCCTAAACAATGTTTTTTTGGAGATGCCATAGTCCGGTAATATCTAAAGGAAGATTGGAGAGGTAAAATGTGTACTTCTCGGCTATACCTTTCTAACATGCTACTAAGCACCCTAGATGGAGATCGTATGCAAAGGTTATTCCCTCGAGAAGTTGACACCTCAACTAACCACTTTTGGGCCTGCAAACCTTTTTATGGTTCATATCCTAGGGTTAGGTTTTTTATGTTTAGGGTTTTTTACCTCATGTTTATGAACTTCGGCCTCCCTTTGTAATCATCTTGTGACGAATGTGCATAGCTGCCACATCTCTTCTCTGAGATAAATCTACCACCATTCTAGCTACTTTTATTTTATAGTCTATTCTATTTAATTCAAGTAATAGAATTTGAGTTTGTTGTATCACTGTGTTCCTTGCAGTATATTTGTGTATGTGATTGTGGTACTATATATACTCTTTCATTTCATTTCTCAAATAAATCCATATCAGTGGTATCAGAGAATCCCACTCTTTTGTTATTTCTCTATGCATGTCCCCGACGAGGTCAGAATATAGATAGTTGGGTCTTGAACTAGTTGATCTTGAGAAAGACCACCCTCAGTGAACCAAAATACCTCCCATGGCCTAGGAAAAGAGAGAAGAGAGAGAAAGAGATCCCATCAAGTTATTGCTCAAGAAATCATTTGTGCGATAGAGGAACGAGATGATGGACAACTTTTCCCAAATCCTTCGATCGATGCCAAAGGAAACGAAGGGATCATCAAGCAATCACTTTGGTGGAACCACACCCTTCAAGGTACAAGTTAACTTTGATATTCCTTTATTTGAAGTCCATATTGATTTTTATACCCTAGATAAATGGTTGAGTTTGCTAGAAGGGTATTTCTTTTTCCACAATTTTTTCAATAGGGAAAATATCACCTTTGTGCTCCTTAAGGCTGTCCCCCATGTAAAAAATTGGTGGTAGGCCTATTTTATAGATGTCGTTAAGGAACAATATTACCATTTGGGAAACTATGACGACCAGTGCATGATATCTACCACACTACATCAAGAGAGGGACCAAACATTGACGAAGTTCACAAATACCTTCCATACGTTGTGCACCGAGTTTGGTATGAAGGACTTTGGGTGGCATCTGGCTCTAAAATACCATGGGTACTATATAGATACATCATAACCAAAATGGATTTTCTGGACATCTTGTCACTGGGATATGCTTAACAATATGCTGTCAAGATAGAGAAAAAATTCAAGCAGAAGAAAAAGTAGGAGTTTGAGCCTGAGAATCCACCACAAAAGCAAGGAAAGGGTAACCCTATCTCACAGGACAAGGGACAATAAGTACAACCATCCCAAGAAAACTAGTCCAAGCCACAATCGAAGAAGAGGAGTGGGAAAACAAGGAAGGACACTGAGAAATGGTGCAAGTTCCATAAGATCCCCTGGAACAACACTGATGAATTTCACTCAAAGAAGTCAATGGTGGAGGAGATCAAAGATTCAAAGTATATCCCAGTTTTGAATCTGATTCAGAACCCAGCGTAGCAGTTGCAGAGAGGGGGATGCAAATCATTGACGTAGAACCGAACATCACTATTGCTACCACAAAGATTCATCCTGACTATCCAAAGGAGTCGGAGGAAGGTGAGTGCCTCTTCCACTCGTAGATGTAGGTAAAGGGAAATCCACTACATTTCATTGTTGACAGTGGAAGCCAAAAGAACCTGATTTAATAAGAGGTCATCAAATGGTTGAAGTTGCCAACAACACCACACCCACAACCCTACAACATTGGGTGGCTCAGCCAAGCACGAGATATCCGCGTTAGTCAACAATGTTGCATACCATACGACATCAATCCCTTCAAAGACGAGGTAATGTGCAATATTTCCCCACTCAAATTTTGTGATGTTCTTTTAGGACAACCATATATGTGGAAGCGTCATGCTATGTATAAATATAGACCTCACAGTTTTATTATTACTTTGGGCAATCAAATCTACAGGATACCAGAGCCAATCCACCCAACTACAATATCTCTCATCACAACTAAGCAGTGAAAGAAGGAAATCTCCTAGACTAGGAAATTTGTCCTCTTCATGATTCGTTCTGAAGGGGAATGAAGGATCACAACAACATCCACAACCTACAAACTGGATCTCTCTATACAACAAAAGCAGGTGAAGCACACATAGGAATATTCGCCACACCTACCAGGGTGACAATACGTTTCCAGGTCAAACACTCAATTGATTTAATACTTGGGGTGCCTCTACCTAATTGGCCAGTATATAGGCACTCCCTCATGGAAAATTAAGAAATCAAGCGATATATTCAAGAATTAATCCAAAAGGGGCACACCCAACCGAGCTCTTCACCTTGTGGGAGTCCATTTGTATTAGTGCAAAAGAAATATGGGACTTGGCGAATCTGCATTGATTACAGAGCCCTAAACAAAATCATAGTTTGGAATCAGTATCCCATTCCCTCAATTGATGAAATTCTTGACCAACTCAAGGGTTCCAAATATTTAAGTAAGATTGATATGAATTTCAACTATAATCATGTACCAATTGAGTTGACTGATGTTTCGAAGATCACCTTTCAAATATTGGGAAATCCTTTTCGAGTGGTTTGTCATGTATTTTGGATTGACTGGTGCTCCAATAAGTTTCACAATGATTATGGATGATATTCTCCATACATTTATGAATTCTTTTGTGGTCATATATCTAGATGAAATCCTGATCCATGTCAGAATGTGGGAAGAACATTTGTTGCATATTCAATAGGTCCTCAGTACCCTACGATAGCACAAGTTATACAAAAATATAGAGAAGTGATCATTTGGCATGGAGAGAATTTAATATCGAGGATACATCATGGATGACCATGGTGTGCATGTGTATCTAGACAATATCCAATCCATTCACAACCGACTGACCTTGAAAAATCTCACAAGGATTCACAGCTTCCTAGGCCTTTCCAACTTCTATCACAAATTTTTGTTGGGATTCTCTCACATTGCTTGGCCCCTTATCTAGGTGACCAAAGGAGGATTTAAGGAAAATTTTGTTTGGTCCTAGTCACAACATCAAGCATTTGAGGAGCTAAAGAAATGCTTATGTGTGGCACCCATCCTTACCTTACCAAATACGCAACAACCCTTTGAAATCGAGACAGATGATTTGGAATATGCTATTGGCATAGTCCTTACTCAACATGGCCATCCGGTAGCATATCACAGTGAGACTCTCAGATCCAGTCCAAAAATACCCCACCTATGACAAGGAAATGTATTCCATTGTCCAATATTTCCACCAATGGAAGCATTACATTCTCATCGAAGAGATGGTCATCCACACTAATCACAAGCCCCTACAATTCATGCAAACACAAGGGAAGTTGTAGAATGATAGCCACCAAAAGTGGTCCACATTTTTACAACAATTCCACCTGAACATCAAGTATAATAAGGGCATCACCAATTAAGTCATTGATTCCCTCAATTAACCTCGAGTGGCAGCCTTGACTACAGTTCTCAACTCGTGTGGCCATGAGGCCTCCGATTGGTATGAACTATATGACATTGATCCCAAGTTTCCTTCCACCTATCGAGCATCATGTGCAAGTACAACAGTGGTATATTTTGACCTCTAGGAAGGATTGTTATGCAATCTAGGCCATCTCCATGTTCCTTTAACCAAGCGTGCAAAGTTTATTTGGGAACCGCATTACAGTCGGGTAGTAGAGAAATTTGGTATAGAAAATACCATAGCGGTATTGCAGAATAATTTGTATTGGACGAAGCTCTGACAAGACATCGACAAGTATTTAGATCATGCATTGCCTACAACATTGTGAAACCTGCCATTAAGAAGCAAGGGTTGTACACCCATTTTCCTACTCCCAATGGGGATTGGGATTCCATCTCCATGGAATACATGTCATGAATACCTTCTACAAAGAATGGTAATGAATACGTGTTTCTGGTTGTGGATCACTTCTCTAAGATGGCCATTCTGACAACCTGTAATAAGAGCATCACCGCCAAAGCCACTGCTAAGCTCTTCTTCGAATGTGTTTGGGTTCATTTTGGGAAACCACAAAATATCATTTCATACCAAGAGAACATATTCTTGAGAACATTTTGGTCTAGCCTATGATCACTAATGGACACCAAACTCACTGAATCAACTTCCTTACACCCCCAAACTGATGGATAGACAAAATTGGTCAATAGGATGACTATGCATATTCCAAGGATGTACAATTCTAAACATTCCTGCACATGGGATGAGAGTCTTCCATATAATCTACATAGCTACAACAGAGCCCTTTCACAAATACTAGACATAACCCTTTCCAGTTGTGCTTGTGGTTCTAACCATTGGCCTTAATTGATGTAGCTCTACCCATTTCCTCAACTCATGAGGCATATAGCCATCCTCACACTGAGTTGGATAAGGCCACTCAATTTTTTGAATGAATTCAACACATTCGTCAGCAAGTCCATGAAATTGTGGAGAAATCCAATGCCAAATACAAGCAGCGACATGACCATCATTGGGTTCCGTACAAATTTCAGGTGGGTGATAAGGTTTGGTTGCATTTGTAGAAAGAGAGGCTCAAGGGACCTCATCGCAAGGTTTTTTCATCCACTTTGATATGGGTCATACACCATCACCAAGGAATTCAATGAGAATTCCTTTGAATTAATCATTCCTCCCTTTCTTGGCCTGCACTCGGTATTTAATGTGGAGCTTCTTCGCCCATCTTTCCCACCATTGTTGGACACCTTAGAATTGGAAGAGTAGTTGGCACCATCAAAATAAACCCTGACTGTTGGGAGTAGGATATATTTGATCATATCATGGATACACAGGTGAAGGTCACTCGCCAACAACACGTTCATCTCTATCAAGTTGTCAAAGTAGGGGAGTTCTCCATCAAGGCAAGTGGCTGACTAGGAGTCAAATTTAGCAGAAGTTTCCCCATCTGATGCAAGAACTTAATACAATGGATACCATTTCCTCATAATGGGGGAGGACTAATCCAGATGAATATCGATGTCCACCCACCTATTCCATTGGCTCAAAACATTTTTTCCATTTTGGCATCTTTTTACAGATTTTAGTGTCCAAAACTTTCGGGGTTGTTTGGAGGCCCTAAATAACTTTTTTGGGGAATTCCACAATCCAATTGTAGTGACAAAAAGAATGGACAGGTGAAATGTGTACTTATTATCTATACCTTTCCAATGGGATATTGAGCACCCTAAACAAATATTGTATGCAAAATTTATGCCCTGAGAAGTTGACACCTCAACTAACCACCTCTAGGTGCACAAACCTTCTTACGATTCATCTCCTAGGGTTAGGTTTTTTATGTTTAGGGATTTCCCCCTAATTTTTATGATAAAAAGACCCTTCAGCCTCCTTTTTTAATAAAATTGTGACGAATGAGCATAGCCACTACATCTCTTCTTAGATATAAAGCTACCACTATTCTAGATGTTGCTATTTTATAGCATGTTCTATTTTATTCAATTATAGAATTTGATTTTGATGTATCATTGTGTTCCTTGCAATATATATGTATATTTGGTATGATATAAACTCTTTCATTTTGTTTCTCAAATAAATCTGGATCAAGTGCTCCCTTTTTGACCATGTGAAATATGGTTGAACATGGTTGGCCATGTTTGACTATGGATAGTCATGGTTGATGATGGTTGACTTTGGTTAACCATGTTCGAATATGGTTGATTGTGGTAGACCATGGTTGATTATCTTTGATGATGTTTGATTATGGTTTTCTTTGGTTAGACATAGTTAACCTTGGTTGACCATGGTTAATAATATGATTATGTCATACTACAATACTCAAAAGTAGATAATATGGTTATTTTTCATGTCAATGTTCATCCAGTGGCATGTCACATCATGACTTCCATTAAAGGTTACTCCACATGTGACATTCCTCAAAGTTTATGTAGAATTGTGGCATTTATCAATGGTTATGTTTCTTCACGAAGGGAATCGATAAGTAAATAAGTGTAAACTTTCACATTTCCCTTAAATCTTGTATCATATGAGTCATAATAGCATTGTACAATTAAAAAAACTGCAATGTTATCGATAATTTTAACCTTTTACAATTAAAATTAAATTAAATTGTACTTCGAAGAAAATCACACTCATTTAAAACAAGGGCTACGAGCATCAAAATCCCCACCTCTGAAAAAAAAAGGAAATGAAAAATTGGAAGGAAATTGGAAGCTCATGTAAAAGTATATATTGTATTTTGTGAATCGTCTTATATTAGCCACCTCTAAATGAAAGTTGTTGAGCATTATCTTCTAGTTTTGAAACAGATGTTTGAAAAAGTAAAACCATATGTATAAATGTAATATATTACAATCTTTAAATGTAATGTAATATAGTATAAAACATAATGTAATATAATATAATGTAATATGTAACATCTGGACTGTATGTCTAAATGTAGTATAATCTTTAATATTACAAAGAAAGATGCCCATGCATGGATGTGAGTTTTTTGCGAAGTCACATGCAAACTCACGCTCATACATCAAAAGTCCCTATTTCCAATTGTGGAAGGGAACCAAAAAAAACAAGGAAACTATGATTGGAAGGGAATTGGCAAAAAGATAGAAACTATGTCCAACTTTCCTCCTTAGCTTCTCGGAAGTTTCCATGCATGAGTGTTAGGAATATATTTTTAATTTTTTTGTCAATTTATTTAATCTTCATTTCAATGGTGTAGGACCAATAACATTTGGAAAAAAATCCTGTAGAATTAAAATAAATATATAAATAAAACTAACAATTTAGTTACCACTGTAGACATTTTGAAATATTAAATGTATTTACTTCAAACTAATGAAAACAATAGTCTCTACCTACGGCAAGAGCTAATAAATAATTTCTTAATCATGCCAATATTTTTCTATAAAAAAAGAGACATGATGAGTATCAACGAAAATAAAAGGAAAAGTAACTAGAAGATTTGCATATCCCATTGGACCAAAATGCTTTGATAGAAACACACTTAAAGGATAAAGATTGCTCTTAGAGCATGCTACTTCAAAGACATCGATTAATGATGTAAACTAATATTGGAAGAATTTTAAAAAACTAGATTTATATTTCAAAACATTACGAATATTGGAAGAATTTAAAAAAAATACACATATATTTCAAAACATTATAGAATATTTTAGTAAGTAGAAAAAATATTCATATAAACTAGAATATGGAGGATTAAAAACCCAAAAATTTCAATTCTTTGAACATGAATAGAAGGCGAGTGTTTGGGTATGATAAAGAACATAATTTGTATATAGGTTTAAAGAATTTGTGTGTTTTTTCATTTGGTACTTGTTTGTAGATAAGTTATTTATAATATTTCTATCAATAAACCTTGATTTTCGTAGTTAACATTGTTAGAAGTAATAAACTTAGAAGATGGTGGTTATTGAAGAAGAATTTTTTAGATATAATTTGAAAAAATATATAGAAAAATCGATATCAACAACATCGATTAAAGTACCCAACCCTTTCTTTGAGGGTTATGGATATTGACTTGGCACTTTTGCATTCTATAAAGTTATCCATGGTAGAAAACCCCTCTAGTGGGATGGGGAGGAATCATGTATCGAACAATTCTAATTTGGAAAGAGAAGCAATGCCCCCATCTAGTGCAAATTATGTATGGTTTATGGAATTAACAGCACCTATGTGAGTGGTAAACTCTTGATTGAATGGGAAGGCATCAAAAAAGAAAATCAGGAGAAAATAATGTTTAGTGTTTCTTCTAGTTCACATCCATTCATTTCAAAATCATAACGTAGTAAGACTTAGAAGTTGATGTGTTAGGAAAATATGAAAAACAAAATCAAGCAAAAATAAAAATAGAACACAAGATTTATGGGGAAACCCCACTGTGTGCAGGTAAAACCATGGGGCAATCAAAGCTTCGATCTTTTATTATTTCTCAACACAAAATTAGAATTCTTTCTTCTCTTGTGATAAAATTTCATGGGTCACTCCCCTTTTATACAATACATATGAGGGTTCCAGAAGGAACCAAGGTACACTAAAGAGGTATAGAATTTTTTCCCTTGAGGGCTCCGCCCCCACACCCTAAGATAGGGTGGGCCTCATGACCCCCTTCTGACCCCCTATGTATCACGTGAGTGGATAGTCATGTAGAATTATACAAGAAAATGTCAAAGATATGGATATTTATTTCACCTCCTAACATTCTCCCACTTGAAGTCAACATACATAAAATTCCTTACCTATGTTTATTTCTCACATGCCATTTCCCAATGTTGGATTCATCACATTTTCAGCAAGCCTCAATAATTTTTTCACCATTCAAACTTCTCTATTTTGACCAAATTTGGAAGCATATATCGAGTATTCTCATCAGTATCAATTTTCTCCAATGGGATCCTACATATTTGTAATACCCCCAATTTTGAGTTGGAATGTATTTAATCAAAATTATGTGAATGATCTAAATATGCTAGTATGGATTCCTAGCGTGGAGCTCAAATCCAAGGCCCAACTAGTGAATGGATATGAATGTATGATGTATATATTTTTATTTAGACCATATGGTTGGCTTATCATGCCAATTCAAAATGTATGTAAATATTGTGTTTAAAATTAATAAAATCGTCCAAGATGGTTGTGTAAATAACACTAGAGGGGCTATGATTCCACTAGATGGGAAGAGGAAGGGGGCCTATGGGAAAACCAAATAGTATGCTGCCAAGTGTCAAACTTAGAACTCATCCAAGTTCTGCCATGTGTCTTAAATGAGGCAATTACCTTCTTTTTACTATTAAACATAATCATTGAATGCATGTGTGAGGTTGGTGGGGAAAGTCATTTCATGTAGTTATTGAAGCATGGGGGTTGTGACAGTTATGTCATCTATCATCAGTCCTATTTATTCTATGTTCAGAACCTATGTCAGTTTTCTCTTCACCCTTAGCTCATATCATTAGAGTCAACACTCTTTTGATCATTCTCTCATACATGTTCCTACACTACGTAGAGTTTTTCCATTGCTATTCATGACCATTTCCAAACTGTGTGTAACCTAGAAATTAGAATTTGGAGACATAGATACATTTTGGAAGGGAAAATAGATGGTTGTAGGTGAGCATGGAGATTGGGAAAGCTAGGAACCTTTACCCATTGAGTTCTACTACTTTTTTATGCTTGAGAAGCCATGGATTAAAGTTGCAAGATGTTCTCCAATAGTATATCGCAGGTTGGACTCTTACTACACACATTGGTAAGCACTATAAGGGTTTCATTTCCTGAGGGAATTGTGGATCAGTGAAGGGAATTGCAATGCTTGTGTTGTCTGGGGAAGTTGGAAGGCGTGTCATGGTTGTGATGGCTCAGTGAGACCAATGTAGAGCTCTAGTTGAACTTTTTGGCTAAGAACAGTGAGCAGAATGGGTGGTGGGATGAGAGATAGAAGCATGTAGGTGTTTCCTTTTCCCTAGTGGCCTCATAGCCTATCTTGGGGGCATCCTATTAGCAGAAAGAGTATATGTTGGAAAAAGTGCCTAAGGTTGGGTGGAAAATCTCTCATACACAACCAGTTGCTTGGATCTTCTTTGTTTAAAGATAAGGATTCTTATGTATTTGTTGTGGATGGTTTTATTTGTATTCATGTGATAATTATTCCTATAAATTGCATGTTGTGTGTGTGGAATTAGTTTATTCGGTGGTGTGTTTTATTTTCATGTATGCACATGCATTTTAGCAGTTAAGAATTCGTAATTATGGTTATGGGGCAAAATTTTGAGGCCCTAGTTTAGTTAATGTCCCCTCCTATGGATGGAGTGAGAGAGGGGGATGTTACAATCTTCCACTACATTCCTTATGAAATGTAATTTAATATCAATATGCTTCATGGAATTGTGAAATGTTGGATTCTTCGCTAAGTTAATGGCACAATGACTATCACAATGCAAAGTAATCCCCCCTGCATCATCTTAAATCCATCCATTTGTCACTCTAACCATATTGATTCTTTATTGGCATCAATTGTTGCCACATATTCTACTTTGGTGGTTGATAAGGCCACCACTAGATGCAAATTAGATGTCCAACTCCACCAATGAGAGTGAAAGTATATCTTGTAGTAGAATTTTGTCCATCTTTGTCACCACCAAAATCAAAATATGCAAAACCCTTAATTTGTAAATCCATTGATTTGTAGCAAATGACAGCATTTGAAGTTCCCCTTAAAAATCTATGTATCCATTTCATAACATTCAAATGCTCCTTACTAGGATTCCCCATGAACCAACTAAAAACTCCCACTTCTTGGGAAATATCCATTCTAGTGCTCACCATGGAGAACATGAGGCTCCCTACTATTGATGAATACAGTACATGAGACATGTTTGTCTTCTCTGATTTTGTGCTAGGACACTGTTTATATGATAGCTTGAAGTGTTCAAGAAGTGGGGTTCCAACTAGTTTTTCATTCTACATATTAGTGTTGCATAATCTTTTCTATATATAACTTTTAACTTAACTAGATCTTCCTACATGTTCTTTCCCTATGTATCTTCGTCCATAGAATTTGATTTCTTGCTCCTAAATCCTTCATTTAAAATGTCCTAGCCAATTGAACCTTGAGATCAATCATTTTCTTCATAATGGGGCCTACAACCAACATATTATCGGCATACAATAGCATGATATTAACCAATTTTCTCATTCTTTCAACCTGCTTCTGAAATCCCCATTTTATGCTTCCCTGTCCATCAGAAAGTGTCCAAAACCTAGTCAAACCCCAATTACCCATCGGAGTTTTTCCCAAATCCAAATTTTCCTTTACTAAAGAAGTTTCTATTTTTTTTTCTACCCATTCACAAAAAAAACAAAACTCCTGGTTATGGTTGTCACCTGCATAGGAGCAAAAATCATGGACGATGAACTTGCAGCCCTCAAAACCAAACTCCAAGATCTGGATGAAAATTTTCTTAGCCTCCATCTTCAGCATTCAGTCATGAATAATAAGCAACAACCAACATATTTTGCAGACACTGGGTTCTCTTCTTCCAGCAATTTTCATGGGCCGAAGCTTGATTTTCCTCGCTTCAATGGTAATGATGCGACTGGATGGATATAGCAGGAAAAATAATATTTCAGTCTGCATAATACTTTTGATGTCAACAAAGTTCCACTTGCATCCTTTCATTTGGAACATGAAGCCCTTCAATGGTATCCTTGGTACATCAAGGCTCATGACGAGCCAAAATGGACAGATTTTTGCCAACTCCTTTTGCAATGATTTGTTCCTAGTGCTTTTGATGACTTCACAGGAGCACTCACTAAACTTCACCAAATTGGCACTGTGAGAGAGTATCATACATAATTTCAAAAACTAGCCAATCACACACAAGGATTGTCTGATGAATTCTACAAGATTTATCAGTGATCTCAAGGATGCAATCCAATCAGAGGTTAAAATGTTATGTCCCAACACAATGATGGAAGTCCTAGGGTTGGCTAAGTTGGTGGAGAAAAAGATAATAGCCCAACAACGCTCCAAATCCACTTTTGTTCCATTCAAAAATATGGTTTCCCAATGACCTTCGATCATGCCAGTTCCTTGACCAACTCCTATCAAGCATTTGTCTGAAGCAGAGATGTGGGGACGTAGAGAAAAAAGGATTTGTTATAATTGTGATGAGAAATTCACTCGGGGACATAGATGTGTTGAGAAAAAGATCTATCTCTTGGATGTGGATTCTTCGCTTGCCTATGAACTTGGTGAAGAATTTCCAGATACAATAGATGATCTGGTCAACATTCAACAACCGCATGTTGACCCTCTATCTTAGGATGACCACCCAAAGATATCTCTCCATGCTTTAGCTGGAGTCACCACCCCATAAACAATGCGGGTCAGGGGTTACTCCAAGAAGATCCCTCTTACAATACTCAATGATTCTGGTAGCACTCATAACTTCATTGACCCTCAGATCGCCAAACAGGATGATTTTTTTGTCCATCCTTGCTCCAACTTTGAATTCATGATTGCCAATGGAGACACCTTACCTTGAAAGGGGAAGTGTCACAATGTGTGTAACTCTATGGAAGATTATAACCTGTTCTCTAACATGTTTTCCTTGGCCTTAGGTAGATGTGATGTGATTTTGGGCACTCAATGGTTACGAACACTTGGCCCCATCTTATGGGATTTTGCTAAACTTTGGATGTAGTTTTTAGTCATTGGGAAAAAACACACATTGATGGGCTTACAACCAAGTTCTCTCTGCATCACCAGTTCACATCGCATGGAAAATATCCTTAAGAAGAATTCACATGGTGTCATCTCTTAGCTCCATTCCATTCAGATACACCCATCAATGGTATTCACTACTCCTTTGGCTCTGCAACAAATTTTGGATCTATATGCAGGTGTCTTTGCTGAACCAGTGGGATTGCCACCTTCAAGAGCCCTTTTCGGTAAGAATTTAACTGCCTCTACATATGAGAAGGAAATGATGGCTATTTTGCATGCAGTACAGAAGTGACGACCATACCTTTTAGGGAATTATTTCTGCATCAAGACTGATCACCAGAGTCCGAAATACTTCCTAGAAAAACGGGTCTCCTCCCAGCACAACAAAAATAGGTTAGCAAACTCATGGGTTATGACTATGAGATCACTTACAAGAAGGGTAAGGACAATCTGGTGGTAGATGCTCTTTCTCGCACATTTGATGACCAAGTTTCTCTTTCATCTATTTCAATGCATGTTCCAAATTGGTTGCAATCTGTTCAACAGGGCTATGCCAATGACTCCTCATTATCACAAATCATCCAACTGTTGGCCAACAACCCTTCTGTTGTACCACATTACTCTTGGGATGGTGCTTCCCTGAGATACAAAGGTCATATGGTGCTTCCCCAGAGCACAGATCTTCAATAGGTTTCCTTCTATGAACTCCATGCTTCTCCATCGGCAGGGCACTCTGGGTTCCTCAAAACGTATGAGCAGGCACAACGTAACGTCTTTTAGCAAGGAATGAAAAGGACAATTCAAGAGATGGTGGTTGAATGCGATACTTTCCAGCTCAACAAGGGTGAAACGACACTCCTTCCGGAATTTCTCGAACCCTTGCCCATCCCTACATGTATTTGGACAAATATTTCTATGGATTTCATTAAAGGGCTCCCTAAATATGGAGGGAAGAAAGTGATTTTGGTTGTGGTTGATCGCCTCTCCAAATATAGTCATTTTTTTCCCTTATCTATCCCTATACAACCTCCTCAGTCGCACAAATTTTACTGGACCAGATCTTCCGTCTTCATGGAATCCCTTCTTCCATTGTCTCGGATTGCGATGCAACTTTCATTAGTCATTTTTGGACAGAACTATTTCTCCACACTGGCACCAAACTAAAGATGAGTTCAGGGTATCACCCACAAACATATGGTAAGACTGAAATTACCAATAAATGTTTGGAAACTTATCTTCGTTTCTTCACCTCCAAACAACAACATCAGTGCGAAAAGTGGCTCCCTCTCGCTAAATGGTGGTACAATAACTCCTACCACACTACATCTAAAATGACTCCATATGAAGCATTCTATGGTCAGGCACCACCAGTTCTTCTTCCATACATCCCTAGTAGTTCACCAGTTCAGGAATTTTACACGGTTCATCGAAACCACGATCATATTCTTCACATTTTGCAAGACAAACTTCAGTAAGTCGATCAACACCGTTCCGAGCGCCCTTTTCAAGTAGGTGATATGGTTTTTCTTCATCTATAGCCTTACAATCAATCCTCCTTGAAACTCAAAGGGTGTCATAAGCTCGCTCCAAAGTTCTATGGGCCCTATAAGGTTCTTCATAATATTGGTTATGTTGCTTATAAATTTTAACTTCCTCCTTCCCGCATTCATCTAGTATTTATTGATCAATATTTCATTTGCTAGGGGATAGAGGGGAGTGCAAAATTCATCTCCCCTTGGGTCAATGGGGTCTAGACTAGGTGGTTAAAGCAGGGTGTTTTGATCCTCTCAATCCAAGTCTGATCCCCAATTGTGACATACTTGCCGCTTGTGGGTCAATTTGCCTACACAATATGTTGTTTAATGTGGATGGGGGAAAGGTACTAATATTGGGCAAGTTTGGTGGAATAGATCCCCCTATTCATGACTGCTTAGCCAAGAGTTTCCATCACAAATTTGTGGGTGCAATTCCTTTGTTGATCTAAGCAATTCAAAAAATTCATCTCCCAAGACTATTAAAGAAGAACAAGAAGAAAACTCTAATAATTGTAGGGAGAACTACAAATAGAAACTCAAGTAGTAGAGGAAAAAACTGTAAGTAAGAAACAATTCAATTGCTATCATCATCAAAGCTATGAATGACAATCTCCATCCCAAGAACCCCTCTGATAATGTTCCTCCCTTCCATGTCCATGTTGAGCACATCTTGAAAGCATTGCATTCCATGAGACTATATTTCGCTCTGGCACTTGGTCAAACACTTTACGTGCATCCTCCAAACACCCACATTTAGAATACATGTCTCTAAGATCCACTCGGCTTTGCTTGGATATGAAGGCTTCATTAAGGCCACCACCATTTGGTATTGAGACCAAAACTTGAATTAGAGCAATTGAACTCAACATTTGAAGAATCCAGCTTGAACTCATAATTAACAAGCAGGGTGCCATTCAATGTGTTTTATAGATCAATGAAAGATTCGCCAAATTTTTACAATATTTTATAATTCAGTGAAATATTCGCCAAGTTTTTACAATATTTTACAATTCAGTGAAATATTCACCAAGATTTTACAATATCTTATAATTTAGTGAAAGATTCGCCAAGATTTTACAATATCATATAATAAAATGAAAGATTCGCCAAAAAATTATATATACATATTATATTATTGATAAAATCGCCTTCAAATTTTCTTATATATCGGGGAGATTCGCCAATTTTTTATACATATAAATTTGGGGGGAGGGGTTCTTAAAATCATCCTTGCCAATGACCTTCACCAACTAAACACATATTTTTGTGTGAACGAGAGGATATATCGGATTGCACCATCATCATTACATGGTTTGGGGTTGTTTTGTATGGATAGCATAAGGTCGGTTACGATAGATGTACTGAATTGATGGAGAATGTTGGACCCTATTACAATTACAAAAATTGGATGCGACTAGTCCAATATACACGAAGTATGCATAGATAAGGACTATCTGCAAATTATTTATAAATGAAAGACAATGATCAAAATAAAGGAGCGATTATGTACATTGACGGAAGGCCAAAAGCTACAGGGAATATTGCAGGGTTTATAAATAGTACACAACTAAAGTCTACAATTAAGAAACCCAATTGCATATTTGAGGGGTGTGAAGGAAACCATGTTTTCGTATGTGTCATTAAATCAATAGCTGTAGGGAAATATTTGTTGATCAATTACAATTTGAATCGAATAGATACAAACGTTGTTACTATGGGAGTGGTACATCTAACATTTTACCCAACCTTTAATTAATGAATCTAATATCTTATGTATTTTTTATGAGTCTATTGTTATAATTTTGTTAAAATTTTCTATATTTTTTTCGCAGGGTAGTGATCGGGGAAAGTCCTCTGCAGCTGATCAGAGGAGTACACCGACCTCGAGGCAACATGTATACCTCATTGTAATTGTACAAATATAATATGATCAAAATGTTTTTTTGTGACTATATTGGTTTTGTTTAGATAATGTTTTATATATTTTTGTTGCAGGGTGTTGATCGGGGGAATTACCTCATTGTAATTGTACAAATTAAATACGAGCAATATGTTTTCTTATTATGTTTTTTTCGTGAGTATATTGGTTTCATTTCGGTTATGTTTTCTATATTTTTGTTGCAGGGTGCTGATATTGGAAACTCCCTAGCAGTAGATCAGACAAGACCAGCCTCAAGGCAGCATATATACCTCATTGTAATTGTACTAATATAATATGCGCAATATTTTTTATTATTATTTTTTTTCATGATTATATTGGTTTCATTTTGATAATGAATTCTATATTTTTGTCGCAGGGTAGTGATCAGGGAATTTCCTCGGAAGTTGATCAAGGGAGTACACCATCCTCGAGGTAGCATGTATACCTCATTGTAATTTTACAAATATAATATGAACAATATTTTTTTTATTATGTTTCTTTCGTGAGTATATTAGTTTCATTTCGATAATGTTTTATACATTTTTGTTGCAGGGTAGTGATCGGGTAAAGTCCCCAGCTGTTGATCAGAGGAGTACACCATCCTCAAGGAAGCAGGTATACCTCATTATAATTGTACAAATATAATATGAGCAATATGTTTTTTTAGTATGTTTTTTCTTGAGTATATTGGTTTCGTTTTGATAATGTTTTCTACATTTTTGTTACATGGTGATGATCGAGCAAATTCCCTGGCTATCGATCAAACGACACCATCCTCGAGGCAGCAGATATAGCTCATTTTAATTGTACAAATTAAATATGAGCAATATTTTTTTTATAATGTTTTTTTCCTCAATCTATTGCTTTCATTTCAGTAATGTTTTATATATTTTTGTTGCAGGCTACTAATTCGGGGTTTGATCTAGCATCAGAGCAATCAATAGATATTGATGTGGATGAGCCAATGTGTGATGCTAACATCGCATATTCACTAGACCTGATTAATATGATAAAGAAAACCTTAAAAAAATTCATGAGGATATCCTTCGTCTACTATTCATTCAGCCGCATACAAATGAGATTAGATCAAAGGTTGATGTTTTGGTCAACAGATCGCATGCCTTGAAAGTAAGTTGCAGGATCTTGAATTAGAAGATAAATTCATTTAGGATTTTATAATTTGTACTTGTATATGATCATGAACTAAAATATGGTTTCTATTTACAGGAGTTTTTGAGTCCACATACTAGTGGTCAGGGGGGTGTTGGTATTAGTGATGCTTGTGGAGAGTTGTCACATGAGCATATGACCCAACTTGCATCTCATGTGCCATTGTTATCGACTGAGCAATCGTTAACACATTTCATGACACCCCCGAGGCCAGATGTGATTGCACCCTCTAGTGGTCGGCACACACCAGATCGTGCAGAACATGGGGTCGATGCAAAGCCTATTATTGATATTTCTCAAGTAGCATTTCCTAGATATTCCCATGTCACTAGAATGGGTACACTACAGACCACATTTTTGGTGGATGAAGATACTGTTCCCACAAATATAGAGAATATCCCAGGTATTTATACAATGTTTAAGTTATTGTTTATAATCTAATTGAAATATACTCATAAAACATTATTTTTCAACTAATGATGACATGATCGTCTTGTAGGAAATGATATTTTTTATAAAAATATAAATGTTTTTTCATTGGATATGTTTGGGCCCACCATCTACACAAGGTGGGATAAACAAAGTAAAAAAATAAAAGATGAGCTCACTAATAACTTGGTTGTCTTGTTCGGTAGTGAGACCTTCAACCAAGCGGAGGTCCTTAAGAAAGTTGGCCAACATATGAAGATTGTGAGGGACCAATATAGGGTTCATATAGAAAGGAACCCTAGGTATGATCATCCTCCAATGATTCCAGGAAGAGAGCTAAAGGCCCTGGTGGAAGATATAAAGGAGAGGGCTTTGAGAAAAGAAGGAAAGCTACCACCAAGCACATGAAGGTATGCAATACTTTCAAAAATGTAATTATAACCCTTATTACTATTTATTTTTAGATCAAATTTGTAACATATAATGTATTTCAACCTTTTGATAGCCTTTCATACACATAAAAGGCCACAAAGGCAAGAAAAAAAATGGACAGTGGGCCTGGTGGCTATTCAAATTTGGCGACATGAATTGTAAGTTTCAATAAAACCAATATTGCATCCAAATATTAAATTGCAAATAATTTTTGTTTTATTGCACTATAAAATATAAATTCATGATCTTATGCAAATTTGCAGGTTGATCGATTCAAGGAAGTTCCCACGGAGGAATACTTGAAGCTTGGCATCCAACACGTCTTTGGAGCCATTGTTGAACGCCGAAAAAACTTGTCTGAACAAACACAGTCTTCCGTTGATCCCTCTTGTGCACAGGTAAATAAAATCAATGAAATTTATTTAATATTGATTACTTGTGCAATCTATTCATTATAAATTTTGGCAATAAAATAGTGAGTCTGTTTTGAGCAGGAAAGAACGATGCACTTAATGTCGAGGATGGAGAACAACCCATTGAAGGTCATGCTTCGAATCCTGGTAATGAATTTATTCATATTCTACAATTTAAAATATTGCATTGCAAATGGTGTATTAATTGTACTTTTTCATGTTTCAATTGTAGAGCATGTAGAGTGTCATTCTATACAAGCTGAGCCTAGACAAGAAGAAGAAGAAGTACATGATGTGGCCACATCAGGTAAACATCACATCTCTAATGTTTTTTTTATTAATGAAATACTTGTCATTATAATAACAAAATATATCAATGTAACATTTTTACATTATTGCAGCAAATCCCAATCCCTTGCCGCAACGTCCATGTCATCAGTACACTACTAGGAAGATAGTACAACAAGTTGTAGATGCCACAAGAATTGAACAGGAAGTTGCAGAAGATGAGTTCATTGCTGATTTTGTCAAAATTAAAAAATAAAAGCTAGAAAGAAGTGACTGAAAAAACACTATGAAAACTTATTTTTGATAATACAATGTTATGCATTATTTTTTTCCTAATGAATGAATGAGTGAATTAATGAATGTTATATTTTAATGAATGAATGCTAAATGTTTCTTTATGATGAAATCCACATGTTTGCACATAAATTTAATTATTCTCAAGTACATGCATTGGGTATGGGGAATTGAGAGTGATGTGAGGGGGGAGGGACCATAAGAGCTTCCACCTTCATGTGGTTGGCACTGTTCAGTAGAGAATATCAAATTATTCTTGAAACAAAGAGGAGCTAAATGAGGTATTTATTCTTATGTATTATAGAATCCTATGAATTTTGAAATACATATCTATTTCTTAAATTCTTTATCATGAATAAAACATTTTATGGTTATTTGATTTCTACAGGACTTCGCACTAAGAATTCCAACTTATTAGTAGACTATGTGGAGTGGTTGCATCAATTGTATTCAAAGGTACGTAATCCTCATGAATTTGTATTTTTTTATGTCATTTTAGTTATTTACCTTTCATGTGCTATCTACCTTTTATGTGTTATTTACCCACATATGCAATGAATTTATAGCCTTCCTCGATTTCATACATCTCATTTTCCGTGTTCTTTGTGAAGTGAATTATGTGATAGACAAGAGAAGCCATGTAAGGGGATTCGATAAATAGCATTAAAAGAAGACCATTAGGTGGAGTAGAGTTGACCACATATTTATTCCTTTTTTACCAAACTAGTTTTATCAGACCCACCTACCTTCATGATAAAGGTTATATAACAATATGGAGCTACTATAAGATCATCATTGACCATAAGCTAGTCCAATATCTTTGGAATGGAACTAGAACCTACCTTATGATTGCTCTAGGTGACCAAGGCAAAAATAGGTTCAATATAAACAAGATGGATGGATTGAAATATCTAGGAGAAGAACTCGATTGAGGAGTCTCTTCTAGCAATATCCCTCCATATCTCATGGTGAGAAAGGATCAAATTTGTATCTCCTCCTAAAACCAAATTTGGTATATCCAAGACCCTTTCCCCCACCAACTCCTCCTAAAACATTATATTTATTGGCATTTATCTTGTTAGTTGGGCCATACACTATAATTATGGGCAGTGTTATTGCTTGCTAGGTCGTATTGTACCTTGTTGGGCTGTGTTTCTCTCGTTTGATGGGTCGTACACTACACATAAGGAGCCATACCTTGTTGGATTATTATCTACAGGAGAGAATACAATTAGAAATAATTTGTGTTCAATTATATTGTTGAGTTTGCTAGTGGACTGTTGGTGAAAATATGCACTATCTAATTCAACACTTAATTGTCAACCTGAGAAGGTAACTTGTGAGATGCAAACACTATATGTGCAGGACTGGAAGCCTAAACTACCCTAGCCTAACTTATCCTAAAGCGGGTAATTTACTTAAAAGCGAAAAGTGAAATCTAATTAAGAATGGAAAACTTAAGTCACTGGCATTCATAAAGAATCTATCTTGTTATTTATCAAACGATACTACATACAACACTTAATTCAGGCACTACATACGACACTTCATTCAGACACTACATATGACACTACATTCAGACTCTAACTAGGATTTCAAATGTAAAGCTAATTTATTAATTCAAAGCTAACTCTATATTATCTCAACCTATGAATGAGAATTGAAATTGCAATAAAAAGAAATTATTATTCTAGAAAGCAATGCTTGGTTTGAAAACAAAAGCAATGGAAGTAAAACTACTTTAAGCAATTAATCAAACTATAAGCAATTAATCCATCGTATTCTATAAATTGAAAGACTATTTTACTTGTGCAAAATTAAGGATCTATCTATGAAATGGATTCGATTGCAACTAATTGTTCAAAACCAAGAAATTATGTTAATTTGGGAAAACAAACTACTTAATTATTTTACGAAAGTTAACTCATCAACTAGCTATGAATTCACAAAAGTAAGATAACTATGCTACTTCGAAGAAAAAAACTAACTACAGGGAAGAAAATCTAATTACTCAATCTTGCAGCAAATTATCTACTCTGTTCTATGAATTAGAAAACTATTCTATTTATGCGAAATTAAATATCTATTTGAGAATTCAATTGTAACTAATTATTGGAAAGAAGGAAACTATGCTACTTAACAAACTAATTAACTACTCTATGAAATTCATTCAATGGTTAACTATAAAAGCATGAGAAAATACCTATTCTAAAGACCAAGCGTAAACAAATTCAATGCTTGAAAACAATAAACTAATCGAAAGAAAACTATCTAATTCCTAAATTGAAAGACTTTCTAATATTGCTGGAAATAAAACTAATCTATGAGACAGAATTGAAATGCTATCTATTATCGCGGAAAGGAAAATTAATCTATGATACAGAATTCAAATTCTACCTAAAATAGAAAACTATACTCTAACTACCATCTATAGCTACTGGATTCAGAAATCTAATGTCTATGAATGCAAATTCAAAGTGAGCAAACCCTATGATACAGAAGAGGAAATCAAAAGCATAAAGATAGTAAAAGCAATTCTATTTCTTATCTATGGCAAACCAAACAAAGCAAAGACGTTTCAAATGCTAAAGCTGAAGTCCTAACTTTGTGTCTTTTATCTATTAAAGAAGGCGTGATGGAAAGCAGAAACGAAAATGAAGAGAGGGAAAACGCATGGAAAGCAACACGGATCTGAAAACGTGAAGGAAAAACTTAGAGGTTTGTTCGGTAACATTTTTCTCCCTATCTATTAAGAATTTATGGAAACTGTCCGCAATTAGGGGTAAATGGGCCCATTTGGGAAGTGGATTTCGAACCGTTTCCCCATATTTCTTATGGTTTGCTCACACAATTCCCCTAAAATTTGTCTCCTAAAGTGATGACAGGAATGCAATTGTAAATGCAACAAACATAAGCATGAAAATCAAGATGGATGGGCAGAACGTGAATGGAGAAAGGGAAACCAGCTAAATGAAAAAGAGATAGAACAACAACGTGGAGGTAAGTGCTAAGGTTATAAAGCAATAATGCAAAAAAAGGAATTGTGACAGAAGCAAATACAACAAGTTAACAATGCATGAATTGGCGAAAACGTGAGTGGAATAAACTGGAACGCAAATGTAAAACAACTACTGGGCAAAGCTCTGCGAATTGAGAAAAAATACCTATTATATTGCACATAATTTAATCTAATTAAAATCATACATAATTAAACATCTACTAAGTTGAATTTAATAAATTGAAATGCAAGACATAAACTACTTATCTGACACAATGCACAGAGACGAACAGAATTGAAAAAACGGATCCGGATCATGCATAAGAAGAGCTTGCAACCTCTGGTGGGCCCCCCAGAGTCACAGCTTGATACTATCTACTTCCTCAGATAAACATAAACACAGAAACCAACTTCTTATTACAATCAATTTCGAAATTACAGAGTTCGGCTCAAGTGTGAGCCACATCAACAATGACAATAGCTACCACTACCATTATCAGCCCTATGGGGCTCTATTTATAAATAAAAATTCCAGTGGGGAGGGATGGAACTGAATCCCCAAGTCCCTGAGATGTTAAAACTAATTTCTATTTTTTAAAACAACCAACCACGTTTTCTAGGCAAATCCGTTTCAAGGAACCACGAACTGCTCCCAAATGGCTTTGAATTTTCACAAAATCCCTCATTGGGACCTAAGAAGGCCTATTCTGCACAAAACCCATGTGCCGGAATTTTCAATTCCGCCTCTGTTTTCCCGCAAATCCAGCCCGAAATTGTGCTGTCTGTTAAAAACACGTTTTTGATAGAATCGAATGAAGGTCCGAATGGGCATCAATATGACCTGTAACGGAAATTAGTTCATAAATCCGATTTTTGGGCTGAATTTTTGCTGGGTTGTTGGCCACATTGACAACTAGGTGTTGAGTTCTAATTGTGGCTGAGTTCTATTGGTTGGGTGCTAGGTTCCCTTGCCTTATCATCCTTCTTCACGTGATGTGCGTTGATGCATTTAAGTTTGAAACACCTTCCTATAATCCATCCTCCACGCATTCAACTTGCATCAAACAAAAAAGTATTAAATGACTTAAATCATGGTATTAAAAAGCTTAAATGAAAGCCATGTTGTATTATTTAAATGGATGGGAATTAGATCACGTCACTTTAACTTAATTCAAATGACTTCTTTAATTATTTAATACTAAATGATTTTGTTTAATATTTTGTTTTTTTTTTATACTTTAAACAAATTCTTTAATAACTTTTTAGCATTTGTTTATTTATTATTTGTTTAAATTTTAAAACAATATTAAAGTCCATCATCAAATCACACTTTTGATTTGCATGTGCAGGTATGACATGATTATAAAAACCAGAAGACGAAGGTATTCAAGCTGGTGAATCATTTGGTGAAAATATTAAAGTCCGAATGACAATCCGAATGACAAAAAATGATATAAACTATGAAAATAAGCAAACTAAATGATTATAACGCTAGCTGGTTTATGCATACTAGTCTATGGTGCAAGCATAACAATAAATGAGTTGTTTAAATCGAAATAACAAGAAGCAAGCTCAGTTAAGCTAGTGAATCGTTTCATTAAGCTCAGTTACAGAACTTAGTACCTAAAGAAGGGTCAGATGAAGGATCGGATGTAGTACCGAAATGCTTATGATTTGCACAATATTGCATTTAATACATTAAAAATAACATATTAGGCTCACTTTACATTTACGAGATTTTAATTAATAAAACAAAATAAAATATAGTCTTATTGAACATAGATGTATTAAATCATGGTAGATAGAATGGGAAATTAATGTAAATAACATCATTATAAACGACAATTCTGGAGCCCAACACTCCCCCGAACCAAAGGTATGGCATGTCCGCATGCCATGAATGAATTAGAAGTGGTCTTTCATTTATTCAAAAACTCTGTTTGATCATCAATAGTTTATAGGAAATCTTCAACAAAACTAAGATAACTTTATTACTACATGAAAACGAGAACTTAGAAAAGAAATGTTATGTTATGAGATGACCAAAACAACTTCATATTATTTAAAATTTCTTAATACATACAATTCCACCAACTAGTAATAATTCATGCTTATGAAGACCATATAAACTGAGACTCTCTCTCCCTCATACCGAAGGTATGGCACATCCTCGTGCCATGAATGAATTAAGACTGGGTTGTGTTCTCTTATGTTAACACTCTTGATCAACAACACTCAATAGGTAATATCATACTAAGGCAGATTCTTCAATACATGCAAATTCATCAGTTTATGCTCACTAAGACCACATATAAGTTATGATAGGGGATTTTCCTCATGTCTCCAAAAATTAATAACATGAGGGTATAGATAGTCTGTAAAGCCTATAGGAAACCAGTCATCCCTGCTACTTTTCAAAGGTTTATCGTCATTCAAGTAATTATGTACAAAGTTTGCATTTGAGTTCATTTGGCTCCTAAGTTTATGGGTACCACTTCTAGGATAGTGACATCCTAAATATAGTATGAATTAGGCGACAGGGTCTTAAGTGCAACTTACAAACATTCTCAAATGGCAGATATATGAGGTTCATTTAATCGATTGCTTAACCATGCATGCTTCTTCTTAAGAGTTTACATAAGTATATCGTTCATACACACAAATATAGATTAGGCATAGTGAAAGACATCAAAGTGAGAACCCATTTCCAGCAAGCCTATTCAGTACCCCAATGGGGTAACTTTGATATCTAAGAAATATCCTCCCAGGAAGAATGCCCCATTGCCAACAATCTTGTTTAGTACCTCGATGGGTTTACCTAGTCATACCACAGGCCGATACCCGCTGCCAGCAAACCTGTTCAGTATCTCGGCGGGTTAGCCTCTTACACCCTTTTTATAGCAGAAACTAACCTTTACTGCCACCCTTAAAATATTGATACATATATTTATTTTTTGCAACAAGATGGGGAGGTAGCTCTGAAAACCTTTTACGGATTGCGATGGTATATGGGTTGGAGGACTTTCTATAAGTTGCCCTTTAAAGGTTGTGTGCATCAAAAATAGACTACGCATTTAGTTTAGTTCAAAGACATGACATGGCCAAACTTTAATTAACGTATAGTGGACGAGGCCATAAGAGAATGATTGAAAGTTGTCTCTAATCCCAAAACTCACCCTTTTCATATAGAGTTATAGTAGTGTTCCCTCATAAACGAGGAATTTCATTCACCCTTATGCTATTGTGTAATAAAGATGCTTAAATAACATACTCTAATAATGAATCTAGGATGTACGAGTGACCTCTAGGTTTTAGATAGACTTGTAACTTATGGTAAATCCATGTGGTATTTACAATTGGTCTTGAGCAATTGTTATAGTAAGAGATATGCATGTATGAGAATAAATAATGATGGAAAATGGTTTCAGTTTTAGTCATTGACATTATCTTCTTCTTAGTTCTTTTATTTGAAAAAAACAAGAAAAATGAAGTTGCATTATTTCCTAAACTAAGAATGCAACATTTTATTTATATACATATTTCCCTACCCTAAGAAAAAAAAGAAAACATATTTTATTCACGTATATGAACTCTTCCAATGAAACCAAGTGCAAAGCAAGATGAAAATTATACCTTTATCCACATATGAAAAGGTTGTTGCAGTGATTACCTGAATGTGGAAGTTCAACCAACTTACTTGTCTTTGCATTAGAAGGTGTGGAATGAAGGAATGGTATTGTGGTTGGGTTACCCCTTGAAACCATATTTCGATATAGTCGTGGTACCTACCTTCCTTCCTCAGGCCATGCAGGTCCTCTTCTTATGAATGTTCAATTTCTTGAGCACAAGATGGATTTGTCAGCTTGCACGTAGAGAACTCTTTAATTTTTGGTTTCTCTCCTTCAGATGTAGTTCCCAAGTTGTCAATTTCCTCTGCAATTTGGCAAGGAACATCTTTTTGTGGCTCTTGGGACTTTGGTATGTTTGTTGTGTCAGGAGAGGTAGATATATTCTTAACTGCTATCAGGATGTGTTCTACCTAATAAGAAGAATTCCCAACCGTTGCTAGGATTTGAGAGAGTTCTCTCATACTAATAAACACCTTTGAGTCCATTTTGTTGGTTGGTAGGTCTTGATTCACACACGGATTAGTCCTTGGGGTTTTTACAGCACCCAAAAAAAAAAATGTGTTTTTAAAAGACTATCTACGACTAAGACAAATTTTCAAATTAAACACACCACACTTTTATGAAATAAAACACCTATATGAAATTAAACTGCGGAAAATAAACACACCCAAACTTACTGAAATAAAAGAATGATGGCGGAAATAAACAAACTTTGCATAAAGTAAACACACTTGTGCGAAAGAAAGAACAACAAGGCTTTGGGGTGACCCACTAAAGTGGATGCGTCAGGCTGTCACACCACGAAAGTTTCGTAGTGAGGTCGTATTTGCATCTTACTGTTTCCCCTCCCCCTTGCAGTGTAATGTAAAGGAACCTATCTACCTAGACTCCAACCCCTTTAGCACCTCCCCGGCAACGGCGCCAAAATGTTGGTGAAAATATGCACTATCTAATTCAACACTTAATTGTCAACCCAGGAAGGTAACTTGTGAGATGCAAACACTATATGTGTAGGAATGGAAGCCTAAACTACTCTAGCCTAACTTATCCTAAAGATGGTAATTTACTTAAAAGTGAAAAGTGAAATCTAATTCAGAATGGAAAACTTAAGTCACTGATGTTCATAAAGAATCTATCTTGTTATTTATCAAACGATACTACATACAACACTTCATTTAGGAACTACATATGACACTTCATTCAGACACTACATACGACACTACATTCAGACTCTAACTAGGATTTCAAAGGTAAAGTTAATCTATTAATTCAAAGCTAACTCTATATTATCTCAACCTATGAACGAGAATTGAAATTGAAAGAAATTATTATTCTAGAAAGCAATGCTTTGTCTGAAAACAAAAGCAACGGAAGCAAAACTACTTTAAGCAATTAATCCATCGTATTCTATAAATTGAAAGACTATTTTACTTATGCAAAATTAAGGATCTATCTATGAAATGGATTCGATTGCAACTAATTGTTCAAAACCAAGAAATTATGTTAATTTGGGAAAACACACTACTTAATTATTTTATAAAATTTAACTCATCAACTAGCTATGAATTCACGAAAGTAAGATAAATATGCTACTTTGAACAAAACAAACTAACTACTGGGAAGAAAATCTAATTACTCAATCTTGCAGCAAATTATCTACTCTATTCTATGAATTAGAAAACTATTATATTTATGCAAAATTAAAGATCTATTTGAGAATTCAATTGTAACTAATTATTGGAAAGCAGGAAACTATGCTACTTAACAAACTAATTAACTACTATATGAAATTCATTCAACGATTAACTACAAAAAGCATGAGAAAATACCTATTCTAAAGACCAAGCGTAAACAAATTCAATGCTTGAAAACAATAAACTAATCGAAAGAAAACTATCTAATTCCTAAATTGAAAGACTTTCTACTATTGCTGGAAATAAAACTAATCTATGAGACAGAATTGAAATGCTATCTATTGTCGCAGAAAGGAAAATTAATATATGATACATAATTCAAATTCTACTGTTGACACAAACCCAGTCGACATGGGTTCCCAGCACTGTCGACACCCAAAGCACTGTGATCTCCCTGAGCACCGGCCAAGACAGGGTTTACCTCATCCAGCAACACCTGCAGAGCAAATGAGGTCTCAGCTGAGATGTTCAAGGGAGAGTTGACGGAGCCATGTTTCCGCCGAATGAAGGAGGATGTTGTGGATCAATTACTTAACTTATTGCAACATTTCAAAAATAGATCTAAGCATTTAACTCAGGAATCAATCATATTCATGGCATCATTCAATAGGACAATTCATAATTGCAACAGATATAACAGTAAAGCATTAATCGCAGCAAGGAAACATCGCATCATTCATATATTCATATCGCGAAATGCATTACCACAGATAAACAGGAAAAATAGAGGGATTCTGCTCAATAATTCCGTCACATCATATTAACTCCGCAAAAACCCAGATACAAAATACTCAATCTTCAGCATCGGATCAAGATCTCTCAGATGTTAAGATTCAACAATCATCCTCTCCAAAAAATAGATCAAAGATGATTCAACACTTACAAACCTACGTCTATTTATAGGCTTGCACCTTTACATTGTTTATCCACCTACTAACTACTTCCTAACTGACACTTCAAAACAAATGACCCAAAATCTATCTATTGTGGTCCAAATGACCCAAAAACTCGCATACTACGGTTCAAATGACCCAAAATTACATAAAATATTATCACTTGCGCTCAGCTTTCCGCCTTTCGCGGTATCTTCGACCTTGCGCAGCATACGCCATGTTGACTTGTCCAAACTGCCTACCAACAGGCCCCCATCACAATCTTATGGCTCACCCTTGAGCCACATCAGTAGGACATGGTGTACTCATTTTTCTTCACCCTAAAGTCCTCATACTGCTGGCGGATTTCGCTAACTTGCTGCTTGACTGTTGCGGCAACCTCCTAGCTCTCAGTTAATTCATGTGCTAATGGGTGGTTAACCAGGTGCACAGCAACTTTCTTCTTTCCTTCCTGTACCGACTGCAGTGCAGAGTCAGCTGCAGCATTAAAATGTGCCCCAAGTTCTTGAAACACATCCAACTGTGCAGCGCGCTTCTTTTGACGTTCTTCCGCTTTGGTGACTCGCTGCTGCAATGCCTTGAGCTATGCTAATTTGGATACCTGCGATGTTGGTGGCATCGTGCGCATGGATGTCTTCAGTGTTTCCAGCTATTCTTTCGCCTCACATCATTGCTTGGTCAGCTACTCCATTGGCTCAGCCTAAACAATACTGCCCCAAAATAGTGCGGTCTCAGAAGTGATCTTGGTCACTTCTTGTTCCAACTTGCCTAGTTGAATCGCCAACTCTTCGATGGCACTCATCCGCGTTGCGACGACTTCCGGTGGTGTGGCCGGCTGGAGTGCATGGGTCAAGGTAGCATTTTCCTCCTATAACCCGGCAATGACAGCCCCCAGCTTCTTCGCCCGCTCAACCGGATCCAATGCCTCTATCAGCTCCAGTACATGTTAACAAGCTTCAGCGACAGCCTCCTCCAGCTGCACCTTACTAGTCCATAGGGTGGTTTTCTCCATCGTCAACCAATCCTGTTCCTTCTTTAGCTCCGTTATTTCCCTAGTCTTCTCGATCCAAAGCTGCTCCAGCGTATCCTTGAGTTCATCGGCTACTTCCCATGCTGCTACTGCCTTCCCTTTGAGTTCCTCCACTTCTTTGCGGACCGTTGCTTCCCCTTCTTGCAATCGCAAGAGTTGACTCCTGACATCCTTCTCTCTATCCACTAGTTGCTGACTAGAAATCTCCTGTAGCTGCACCAACGTCTATGATGACAGTGTGTTGATGTTAACATACAATGCCTCCAACTACTGCAGTGAATCCTTTAGAGCCTCATCATCAGTCGCAATCGCATTCAGCAGAATTTGTACATTCCGTACCCGCGGCTCGGTGTCAATTGTGTCAATTTCCTACACAGTTTCTCCCTCAGGTGCCTTCTTCAAAACAATGTCACACAAGGAATCCAGACGGGAAGTTACCACATGAAACCCTTCGTCCGACTTTGCTTTCATTGCTTGAGCTACCCCATTGGTTGCATTATTTATAGCTGATAGTAGTCAACCGAGCTGCACCTCTTTCAACAGGGGGATCCCACTGATTGTACTATGTTCATAGCGTGCTTTTGTTCTGCCCTCTTCAAGCTTGCGCTCTTCATCCGTAGGGGTCTGCAATGAATCCTGGTTTGACTCTTGGTGATGTTGTGGTTCCATCACTAGTGCATCTGACGATATCGCCGTAGACTCCTCCTCCTGAGCAAATGGTTCTCTCCATTCGATGGGCCAATCATCAATGATCACGTCTAAGTCTTCATTAGATAACTTATAGGGGGTCTGTAACCACTGCTTATCCTTATCCCGTCGCGCTAGCACATGGATACTGTGTGGTCCAAGAGAAAACCGGGCGATCCAATTATACTTTTCAACATTTGTCTGAGTCAACCGCGGAACCCACTTGGCGGCCTCCTGCAGTGCTTCCCAATAGAACCAGAACTGCGTGGCGTAATCCTTGATGCGCTCTGGTTCCTGCACCCACCATAGGTTTTGGTAGCGTGCTCCCTTTCGATCTTGCACCGCGTCCACCTCCATTCCTTAATACTCGTCAGGCTCCATCCAGGTGACAAGCGCAACTAAGATCAGCAACCAACTGTATGCAAATGGCCATCGTCCCACTTGGGCTGCCAGCGCGTCCTCCATCAACTAGTTGAACAGAAAAAGTGACCAATTCACTTGCATGCCTTTTGCATAGAGCTCCGCGCATGCGACAACCCCTGAGTTTCCTTGGTTGGGTCGATTGTTCCAAACGATCTTGGTAGCCAGGATCCATGCCCCAATTTTAACGGCAGGCTCGTTGATTGTGTGTAGGCGGTAGGCCTGTCCGTCACGCTGCATTTTATATTGCTTCCTCAACCTTTCCGTGAGCTTTTTGTCATTGTTCTTCCCCTGAAAATATTGCAATGGGTCTACCCCAACCTTTGGCAACCCCGTGAGTTCAGAAATCAAGTCCACCATGACGGTGATCGGCTTTTCCTACCATAAAATGTCACCATGAAAACAAGCCAGCAGCTGTTTCACATAGGCATTTTCTTCCCTCAACTGCCCAAAGTGTGGCATGTTCATCAAACCCAACAACCCAGCATTCTCCGACCCACGTGCCCAGTCATGTGCAATGCGTGGCGTCGGTCCCTTCTCCCCTCCTACTCGTGGCTTAAAGGGATCCGTCATAACATCTTCCAGTGCCATCAAATCATGATCATCATACCGCAGCTGAATCGGTGCAGGCACAATGTCGGTGGTGCAGCTCATGCCTGGTGGAATTGTTGGCATTTTGATTTGATACCGCTGGTTCTTGGTGGACTCCCTCGACTGCACACCAGGTCGACATGGAGGTCGGTAGCCCAGGATATTCGTAGCAAAAACACCTGCTTAGAATGCGGATTCCACCACACTAGAGCTCGATGGGCTTGCCTTAGGGACCCCTTATGTCACTTGGGCAATCAAGCGAATCTACCGCTTCTCTAGACGCGAAAAGCTAGGCTGTGTCCCCCCCCTCTTCTGGAGCACAATGGAGGACGATCCCACCGACATGCTAGCAACTTCTTCCTCGATATTGACCTCCTCTTCAATACTAGCAGGGATGACAGGTGACTCGGCTTCACTTGAAATCTCCATCGTATCCGATGCACCTAGCATGTCGCACTCAATTCCCGCAATTACAATAGATGTCTCAATCTTACTCAACTCAAGAACTTGCACAACACACCACAACTGCACTCTACAACACAACCCAACCTTGCACAATTCAACAATTGGGAGCTGAACTCACTCTTTACGAACAGGTGCCTTCCGACCAGCCTCGGCCTGTTCTTATAGCGCCCAACTCGATCCCTCGTAATCATGACTAAATAACAGATTAATTCGGACCAAATCCTGTCTTAATGACCCAAATCCATCATCGATCCTGTCATCTGATCGGTCGGATCTACCATTAATGCTCATCATTCGAACAAGCGTCGTTAATTAACTTTCTTGAACTTTCGGCATTTATTACCGATTTGACCCAGTCGCAAACCTGCACTTGTCGCGGACCTACTCTCAACCAGCGATGTGACCCTTTCTACTTGCGCATTCTCTTCCTGTTGGTGTGCCATCCTGCCACTTAGCATCCTATGCTCTTTTTTTTTTCCCGGTGCGACTCAGGCATCACACTGCTCCAAGATCGACCTATAGGGCTTCAACCTGCTACCATTGATCAACTTTGGGAGCATCACTCCGTCTAACTGCTCCTCCTGATGTTATGCTATTGATGCAATAGGGACCAAGCCAACGCATTTGCAATTTTCCTAGATGTTTCATAAACTTGCTGTCATACAACAGCACCAAGCCACCCTGCTGAACCTGTTTATTTTTTATATGGTGATCATGCCAAGCCTTCTGTCGATCCTTCTCCACGCTATGATGAAACCTGGCGATAAAGCGATCTTCCTCCAGCTGCACTAACTGCATCAGATGTTCTCCTAGTGCCGCTTCATTGTCCATACATGTTGCTGCCGCTATGCACAGACTCAGAACGATGTACTCCATAGGCATAATTGCTTCTTGCCCATATACCTACTTGAAAGGTGTATGTCCCATCAACCTTTTACACATGGTGCGATACGCCCACAAAACTGCTGGGATCTTCAAATCCCAATCCTCGTAGTTTGCACTGCACACCTTCGTCAGCACGTGCTCTAGAACCTTGTTAAATGCTTCTACTGTCCCATTTTCTTGCAGATGATATGGCATGCTCTTCTTGTGTTGTATCTGTAGTTTTGTTGTTAATGCGCTGATGATGCGATTGATGAAGTGACTACCCTGATTGCTCATCAACACCTTTGGGCAGAGAAATCGAGTGACAATGTTTTCAAATAAGAAGCGCACTGCTATCGCAGTGGTGCAATCTATGACTGGTGTAGCCTCTGCCCATCTTGTCGAATAATCTGTCGCTGTAATGATGTAACTTGCACAAGTGCGCTTCCCAGGTGGGTTGATAGGGACCATGAAATCCACTTCCCATTTATCAAATGGCTGCAATGTCACTTGAGGTTGCAGGGGCATCTCATCCCTCCTAGAGGGTTTCCCAGTCCTTTGGAAAACATCGCAGGTCTGTGCATAATATTTTGCATCATTGTGAAGCATGGGCCACCAAAGCCCTGCGCGAAGCACCTTTCGGGCAGTCGCAAGACTGCCATAGTGCCCACCAGCTACTCTTGCATCTGCTTCTGACAAGATATGCCCTTGCTCATGAGGCAAGACACAACGCCTCAATATCTCGTCCAATCCCAGTTTGTATAACTCACCTGCAATCAGCTGGAAATCTGTGGCCTTGACCACCAAGTATTTCTTCTGATGGGTTGTAAATCCCTCTGGTGTGGTACCTGTCGCCAGGAACTGAATGATTTCTTCATAATATTCATCCGCTACTTCAAACTTAAACAGTTGCGCATCAGGAAACTCGTCTTCAATGTTGGTGGGTTCCTCTCTTGCCTCAATCCGCGACAGGTGATCTGGTCCTGCGTTCAAACATCCTAGCTTCAAAATCACTTCGAAGTCAAAATCCTGAAAAAAGAAGTAGCCAGCAACATATCTTCCCCCCCAACATAGGCTTATTGACTAGATATTTTAATGCAGAGTGGTTTGTGAACATCTTGAAGTGTCCTCCCAATAAGTAGTGCCGAAAATTCTGCAGTGCATAGACCCTTTCCAAACCCTCCCTCTATGTCGTTGTATAGTTCCTTTTTGCAGACGACAACTTTCAACTTGCAAACACAATGGGGTGGTATATCCCCTTCCCCAGGTTGCACAAGCACCACCCCAGCGCAATCGATGAGGCATCGACGTGGACATGGAATTCCTTGCTCCAATCAAGGAATACTAGTATTGGCGCTGAAGCCATCTTAGGCTTTAGCGTTTCAAAACTAACTTGACATTCAGGGCTCCATTGAAATACCACATCTTTCTTCAATAACTTCTCCATAGGGTCTGTGATTGCTACATAACCCCTGATGAACTTGTGATAATACCCAGTGTGTTCCAACGTCGCTCTCAACTGCTTGACATTAGTTGGCGGTGTGAAGCTCAGAATGAGAACAATCTTTTTTGGGTCGACTAACAATCCCTGTTTGCACACAATGTGACCCAGTAATATTCCAAATGGTGCACAAAAGATGCACTTCTTCAAGTTCAGCGATATCTGATGTTGTCGATAGTGCTCCAACATCAATCGCAGATTTTCCATATGATCGTTGATCAAGCCATAGACTGTCCAGTCATCCATGTACACCTGCAAAAACATCTGGATGAAATCTCGGAAAGCAACAACAACAACTCGCGAAAATATCGCAAGTGCATTCTTCAGTCCAAACGGCATCATTGTGTACTGAAAACAGCCCCATTCTGTCACAAAAGTTGTCTTGTGGCGGTCTTCTTTTGTGATTCAGATTTGATGTAGCCATAGAACCCATCCGTGAAAGAATACATCTCTTGGCCAGCCACGCCTTTGGAAAGGGATCATGTAAGCAGGCGTCATTCAACTTTCGCAAATCGACTCAAATGCGCACTTCGTCGATCTTCTTGTCTTGCACCACCATAGGACCGATCCATTCTAACTCCTCAACCAGTTCAATAATGCCAGCATCTAACATGCAATCAAGTTCTACCTTGACCCTCTCCTTATGGCGTGGATTCAGTTGATATGGTCGCTGCTTGATTGGTTTGGCATCTGGTTTCAACGGGATCTTCATCTCCCCGAGATCGCCCAAGATTCCCTTCATCTCGGAAAAATTCGTAGGAAACAAGTCTTAGAATTCATGTAGCAAGTCTGTGAACTTCCCCATCATCTCATCATCCCAATAGTACCCAACATTTGCGAACTTTGGACTATCCTCTATCCCAATGTTGACCTTCCGGAGCTTCAATGGTTGACTGATCGGATCAATGAGTGCATCAGGTCCAACAACATCGCGACTTCCTTCGGATTCCAGAATATTGACATTCCGTGGATCATCACCATCTTCTGGCCCACCAATGATATTATAACATTCCATCATGGACTGCGTCTTGCAGTGCACATGCAGATCTGCATGATATGCCACCATAACAACCTTCAAAACTATGTCGCGGATGAGCTGCAAAGAATTATGGACATCCGGGTTGGTATCCGCAAAGCTGAACGTATGAGTAAAACAAACTGTCAACTCCAACCAGGTGGTAATTTCTCCTCGCAATTCAGCTGCAGTATACCATGATCGCGGCATCTCGTCCAACATATGGACGAATGCATGGACCCACTCATCCTTGGGTCATGATGCCCACAACATCTGACATTAAATCAAATGACTGCCAAGGTCATTCCGTCCATCCTATTTTACTGTATGGTAAACTTCGGTGTCGCCAAAGAGAACCAACATCAATCTCCGGCACTGCAACCATCCATCGATTGATTTCTTATGTGTCGCCCACTAGCATGCTATAGTAGCCTTCGAACGTCACAAGAAAGTCAGACAAGTCGAGCAACCCTTCATATACTGACAGTGCGACAGTCTCAGTCACAACACGGCATAATGACTTCATGACTAACCCACATTTGCGGAGTGATACCTCATGCAGACGGTTCTGCCAATTCTCTAATGCGTCGTCAGAGTCAAAATACGCAGAGCTGAAGCTGCGCCACTTAATCTCACCGTTGGCAGTCGAATGAATATAATATTATGAAATATTGTATGTCTAGTCCCATCCGCTGGGATCTTCATCCTTTACTGGTTCGATATACCTGCATCCTTCAGCTGGATCCAATGGAGCGACGACTCTGAGATCGCAGTTTTCAAAAGTCATCATGCGCTTCTTAAAGTTGATTACCGCAACACTGTCATTAGCCCATCCAATCCTGAGCAATGCAGGATAGGAGCTTTCCCCTTCAAATACTTTGATTGCATCGAAATCATCATATGTCTTCATTCCCTCAATGTCCACAACCATGCATGGAACTCTCCCAATCGGTGTCACCTTCGCCTGATTAGCCAGCCGGAGCTGTACGGGAGACCAGCTCAGCGTGGGACTCCTCATTTTCTGCCAGGCCTTCTTGGTTAAGATGTTGACATCCAAACCAAGATACAGAATAACTAAATCAACTTCGTAGTCTCCAATTTGAATGTTCATACACATCTCCTTACCTGTCTTACGCCTCTGTAAGGAGTTTAACGCGAAATCTTGTCATCCCCTGGTTGGTCGCTGCAACAGTCCTTCAAGCTCGGCAAGAGCATATGGATTGATCCGGATTTATGTGGGAACGAAATAAAAGAGCATATACAGAATCAAATACATAGATATATTGCAGAGAACACAGCGATACAGTAAACACATTCTATTAAATAACAGAAATAAAACAAACTGTAAAATACAATAGCTAGAATGGTGGCAGCTATCTCTGAGAAGATATGTGGCCGCTATGCTTATTCGTGCCAAGATGAATACAAAGAGAGGCCAAAAGGGCCTATTTATCATAATCATGAGGGAAAGAATCCCAAACATCCAAAAACCTAACCCTAGAAGATGAATTGTCATAAAGTTTGCGGCCCCAAGGTGGTTAGTTGAACAGTCAACTTCCCGGGGTCATAACTTTTGCATACGATCTCTGTTTGGGGTCCTCGGTAGCCTATTGGAAAGGTCTATCTGAGATTTACAACATTCAACTAGAACCAAATGTATGTTGTTGGCAACCAATTGGCCCCCCAAATCGCTAAAAAAGGTCGTTTAGGGCCTCAAAACGGCCCCAGAAGTTTAGGACCCAAAAAACCATAGAACAATTACTAGAAAATTGCCGAAATGGGATATTGTTTTGATCTAGTGGAACAGGTGGGTGGCCACCGATATCCATCTGGATCATGGATCCCTTGCCAGGGATAAACAACTTTCAAAAAATTTCTGCAAGGCCCCAGACTGTCGCAATGGACCGGCCTTTGAAGTGGCATAAAAAATAAGAGGCATATCACAAACAATAGCCTTACCGTGATCTTTTTCCATTGCACGACTTTCCTGAAAGAATGCATCACGCTCGGAATCGATGTCAAACGACACCTTCTTCTGTCCTTCTAACCAGATGAGTGGATGTGGGCTATCCGCTCCTATTGTTGTACCTCCCCGAGTGATAACCGCGACAGCAACATCTTGTGTCCTTGGCTCCATAGAAATTGTCGCAATAGTCGCACCTTGAGTCTAATTCAGTGGTGGATTCCCAGGATGGTTCACATTCTGGTTTGGACGCTGGTTCTGATTTGACGTTGGTTGCTTACCTTGATTCTTCCCTGGTTTTTGTACTTGATTCTGGTTCTGTAGTTGCAGAACATTCCCCGCTTACCATCATGCAATTAACTACGAACAGTTTTCCATAGTGTGATCTGTAAAAAATCAAAACATACACTGCGTCTGCAATTGTGGGAAATATCGCTGGTAGTGTCCCCATACCCCGTAGTGATAGCATTGAACAGGTACTCGACCTCCGCGTCCTCCTCCGTGACCAAATCCTCCGCCATGTCCTCCCTAGAACCCTCCACGGAATCCTCCCTGCTACTGGTACTGCGGTTGATTGAACTATTGATGCATAGAATTCGGTTGCATGCCTTGCCCTTGTTGCACATATTGTGGTTGTTGAACGTATTGTGGCTGTTGTGGAGCCATTTGCATCGGAGCATATCGCGACATAAATTGTTGTGGTTGTTGCTGCGGTACAAACTACACCTGTGGTTGAGGTAGCAGCTGGGCTACCTGTGGCTGCAGTTACGGTTGTTGTATGGCACGTTGGTCATCCTTCACATAGAATGCATCATACATTCTCTCCTGAAGAAACCCATATGCATGGCAATCTTTGTCTTCATGTCCCACTGATTTGCAGAATGTACAATATAGATTCATCGGTTTTGTGACCATCTTTTGCATGTATTGATAGTCCTCATGGCGGTGCTCATATACCTAACAAATGCAACACCACAGAATACCGCCTCTGTTCAGTGGATTCGGTGCTCCTGAAACCCGATAATTGCAGAAGTATGGACAATTATCCTTAGTATGCCGCTCTCCGCGACATCGCGGACACCACACTTCCTCACACTGTTCTTTACCTTTCTTCAAGTCTTGTGGCTGTATGGTCAAGTTAGCCAACTGGGTATGAATCTGCGACATACTAGCTGCGTTCTCACCAATCGGCGAAGCTTCCAATCACATTGCAATTTCCAAGGCTTCACTCGGTGTTGTAATGTTCTGTTGCATCAATGCTAGTCGAATGTGCAGGGGAAATGCCGCAATTAACCATTCTTTGTGCTGGACAGTGCTCATGTTGAAACTGACTCTCGCCATCAGTGTTTTGAATCGCTGGTCAAAATCCCACACCATTTCATTGGGATACTGCTTAATCTCTTTTAGTTTTGTAATACACTGTGCTTTAGTCTTGGGTTTTTTGAACTCGTCAATTAATCTAGCTCGAACTTCATCCAACGTCTTGTCTGGAGCGCCTACAAGAACCTGCACAAAATTTATGAACCAATCTAAAGCGCGACCCTGAAGAGTTGTCACCAACTATCCTTTCTTAGCATTATCATCAGTAATTTGCTTAGTCCATACTTCCTCGCATAAGAACCAGTACTGCTAAGGATTATCTATTCCATTTCCGTGGAACAGAAGTATCTTTGTATCCTCGCCTGCCATCCTGGACTTCCTTCCTACAGTCGCTGAGCTGCTAGCAATTAACTTCTGTTGACTTGATGAACACGGTGGTGTCAAAGTTGTATTTCTTACTAGTTGAGAGATAGTGAGCGGAGGTGTGGGCACATTGCTGCTGGGGTTTGGTCCTGCCTCTATCCTAGGCATAGCTTGGTTGTGCTTATCAGGACTGTGAGGTCACTTCGTCCCGTGTGGTCTTTCTTCACGGCCTTGCCTTTCAATCGCAACAGGACCTTCTCCTGTCCTCTGCCTCTTTTCATGTCGAAACCTTGCTCCTCCCCTTGTAAGACCACTCTCTTCCTCGGCTTCCCTCATAGTCTTGTCATGACCTGCACCCATCTACCCCTTATCATTCCATGTACCGCCCCCCTGCTATTGCGGTACCCACGGCCTCCGCCCACCATGGTTTCTACTGATCCAGATGCATCTTCAATATGCCCTTCTCGCAACTGAGCATCTTAATAGACAGTTGTATCGACAACAGAAACCTTCCCCGTGGTCCGCGGAAGAAATATCTTTCAGCTTCACTATAGGATTTGTTCATATCAATTGCAAATTTAGTGATATAACCTTCCAATATGTTGTCAAGAAAAACTTCGACAGCCCGCGATGCTTTGTTGTCAACTTCCTGTAGTTCTTGGATCAGTTCTGGGGTCCAGGCTGTCGACTTATCACCTTCGAAGTTCCTCTTCTGGAAAGTCAATTTTTTGAACCACTTAAACAAGATGACTAGGAATTCGCAGAAAAAATATTCATGCGGACCGTCGTGAATGTACCTCTCCACCCACTAATCTACCGTCAGTCGAGGGTTCTGGTTTTCTTTTTCAGCAAATTCTTGCAACTTCTAATCAAACCAGTCTTGTATTTCCAGTTGCGTCGGATGCCACAACATATCCTCCTTTCACTTCGTGCTACGGTCCCGGTAATGGAACCATTTGTTGACACAAACCCAGTCGACAGGGGTTCCCAACACCGTCAACACCCAAACCACCGGGATCTCCCTGAGCACTGGCCCAGACAGGTTTTACCCCGTCCAGCAACACCTGCAGAGCAGATGAGGTCTCACCCGAGATGTTCAAGGGAGAGTTGACGGAACCATGTTTCCATCGAATGAAGGAGGATGTTGTGGATCAATTACTTAACTTATTGCAACATTTCAGAAATAGATCTAAGCATTTAACGCATGCATAAATTATATTCATGGCATCATTCAATAGGACAATTCATAATTGCAACAGATATAACAGTAAAGCATTAATCGCAGCAAGGAAACATCCCATCATTCATATATCCATATCGCGAAATGCATTACCATAGATAAACAGGAAAAACATAGGGATTCTGCTCAATAACTCCGTCACATCATATTAACTCTACAAAAACCCGAATACAAAATACTCATTCTTCAGCATCAGATCAAGATCTCTCAAATGTGAAGATTCAACAATCATCCTCTCCAAAAAATAGATCAAATATGATTCAACACTTACAAACCTACGTCTATTTATAGGCTTGCACCTTTACATTGTTTGTCCACTTACTAACTACTTCCTAACCGACATTTCAAAACAAATGACCCAAAATCTATCTATTGTGGTCCAAATGACCCAAAAACCAGCATATTGCGATTCGACTGACCCAAAATTACATAAAATATTATCACTTGCGCTCAGCTTTCCGCCTTTCGCGGTATCTTCGACCTTACGCAGCATCTACGATTCTGCGATACTAACTTGTCCAAACCGCCTGCCAACACTACCTAAAAGAGAAAACTATTCTCTAACTACCATATATAGCTACTGGATTAAGAAATCTAATGTCTATGAATGCAAATTCAAAGCGAGCAAACCCTATGATATAGAAGAGGAAAGAAAAAGCATAAAGATAGTAAAAGCAATTTTATTTCTTATCTATGGCAAACCAAACAAAGCAAAGATGTTTCAAATGCTAAAGTTGAAGTTCTAACTTTGTGTCTGTTAACTAACGAAAATCTGGAAATGAAATACAGGTTTATGGTGATGGAAAACAAGGCAAAATGACAACGCAAATATGAAAACTAAACTAGAACCCTACAACTATTAAAGAAGGCATGATGGAAAGCAAAAACGAAAATGAAGAAAGGGAAAATGCATGGAAAGCAACACGGACCTAAAAACGTGACGACAAAACACAGAGGTCTGTTCAGAAACATTTTTCTCCCTATCTGTTAATCATTTCTGGAAACTGTCTGTGGTTTGGGGTAAATGGGCCCATTTGGGAAGTGGATTTCGAACCGTTTCCCCATATTTCTTACGGTTTGCTCACACGATTCCCCCGAAATTTGTCTCCTGAAGTGATGAAGAGAATGCGATTGTAAATGCAACAAACATAAGTGTGAAAATCAAGATGGATGGGCAGAACATGAATGGAGAAAGGGAAACCAGCTAAATGAAAAAGAGATAGAACAACAACGTGGAGGTAAGTGCTAAGATTATAAAGTAGTAATGCGAATTGTGACAGAAGCAAATACAACAAGCTAAGAATGCGTGAATTGGCAAAAACGTGAGTGGAATAAACCGGAACGCAAATGTAAAACAACTATTGGGCAGAGCTCCGCGAATTGAGAAAAAACACCTATTCTATTGCACATAATTTAATCAAATTAAAATCATACATAATTAAACATCTACTGAGCTGAATTTAATAAATTGAAATGCAAGACATAAACTACTTATCTGACATAATGCACAAAGACGAACATAATTGACAAAACGGATCTGGATCATGCACAAGAAGAGCGTGCAACCTCTGGTAGGCATCCTAGAGTCACGGCCTGAGACTATCTACTTCCTCAAATGAACATAAACACAGAAATCAGCTTCTTATTAGAATCAATTTCGAAATTACAGAGTTCAGCTCAAGTGTGAGCCACAACAATAATGACAATATCTACCACTACCCTTCTCAGCCCTATGGGGCTCTATTTATACATAAAAATTTCAGTGGGGAAGGATAGAACCAAATCCCCAAGTCCCTGAGCTGTTAAAACTAATTTCTATTTTTGAAAAATGGTCAACCACGATTTTTGGGCAAATCCATTTCAAGGAACCATGAACTGCTCCCAAATGGATTTGAATTTTCACAAAATTCCCCATTGGGACCTAAATAGTCCTATTCTGCACAAAACCCATGTGCCGGAATTTTCAATTTCGCCTCTTTTTGCCCAAAAATCCAACCCAAAATTTTGTTGTTTGTTAAAAACACGTTTTTGACATAATCGAATGAAGGTCCGAATGGGCGTTCGTATGACCTATAACGGAAATTAGTTCATAAATATGATTTATTGGCTGAATTTCTGCTGGGTTGTTGGCCACATTGACGGCTGGGTGCTGAGTTCTAATTGTGGCTGAGTTCTATTGGTTGTGTGCTAGGTTCCCTTGCCTTATCATCCTTCTTCACGTGATGTTTATTGATACGTTTAAGTTTGAAACACCTTCCTATAATCCATCCTCCACGCATCCAACCTGCATCAAACAAAAAAGTATTAAACGACTTAAATCGTGGTATTAAAAAACATAAATGAAAGCCATGTTGTATTATTTAAATGGATGGGAATTAGATCACGTCACTTTAACTTAATTCAAATGACTTCTTTAAATATTTAATACTAAATGATTTTGTTTAATATTTTGTTTTTGTTTTATACTTTAAACAAATTCTTTAATAACTTTTTAGCATTTGTTTATTTATTATTTGTTTAAATTTTAAAACAATATTAAAGTCCATTATCAAATCACACTTTTGATTTTCATGTGCAGGTATGACATGATTATCAAAAACCAGAAGACGAAGGTATTCAAGCTGGTGAATCGTTTGGTGAAAATATTAAAGTCCAGATGACAGTTCGAATGACAAAAAATGATATAAACTATGAAAATAAGCAAACTAAATGATTCTAAAGCCAGCTAGTTTATGCATACTAGTCTATGGTGCAAGTAGAACAGTAAATGAGTTGTTTAAATCGAAATAACAAGAAGCAAGCTCAGTTAAGCTGGTGAATCGTTTCATTAAGCTTAGTTACAGAACTTAGTACCTAAAGAAGGGTCAGATGAAGGACCAGGTGGAGTACCGAAATGCTTATGATTTGCACAATATTGCATTTAATACATTAAAAATAACATATTAGACTCACTTTACATTTACGAGATTTTAATTAATAAAACAAAGTAAAATATAGCCTTATTGAACATGGATGTATTAAATCATGGTAGATAGAATGGGAAATTAATGTAAATAACATCATTATAAAAGACAATTCCAGATCCCAACATGGACAGATGGTATATCGACTTTGGCATTATGTTCAATCAGTGACTGGTGCAAATTCCTCATATCAGACTGTGTTAGTACCATTTGTTGCCAATACTCGTCTATCATATCTGCATTTAACTTCCTAAATATGAACATTATACATATGATGTAATATTGTTGTTGCAAGGAATGAATTAATATCATTAAAGTGTTGTTCAGTAATGTACCAAGTTAGCTTGAATCCTCTTGTTAACTTGTTTGCATCTTATTCATACGATATGGTCATTATATATGGAATCAATTTGTATTTGTCATATGTGTAAAAAATAAACCCAAGTATGTAAGAGTAACTACAGCCATTAAGAGGCTTATGAGAGGATGGTAAACAAGTGTTTGACGAAAACCATAACCCAAAAATGCAGTACACATAATGGATAATCATCTCATCCTTCAATCAAAATTAGTAAGGGGAAGCAGAACAAATTGTTTGATGGAAGTAGTGTGCCAAATAAACTCTATATAATAGCAGTAAAGCTCAATTTATACCAGGAGATTAAAGAAGGGGTATTACAACAGTAATAGGGAAACCAAATCAGCTATTAAAGAGGTTGTAGGACAAGTGTTTGACAAAAGTGTAGAACCAATTAACAAGTAAACATATCAGTAGTAAACTCAACAAAATTTCATCTTATTAGTAAGTGGATATTACATGTTACCTCCACAATACATCCACCCAATCCTCTTCAAAACATAGTGAAGAAAACTCGTGCAACAAGACTCACAAGAGAGAATTTTCTTTAGAACTTAAACCTCCCAAACATCTCCTCAGACAAAGGTGAAGCAACAAGGGCCTATGCTCAAACAATATAACAGATTTTTGGAAACATTTTGTCAAGAATAGTCTCCAAAATAATGGTTCTATCAACCAAGCAATCTCAATCACAAATGCTACAAACATAAACACTCCCAAGTCATGCAACAAGATCAATGAGCACTAAAAGACAACAAATAGATCAAAACAGTGTACAAAAAGGCTCTCTAATGAGAAGCCTAGAAAAGCTATATCCTCCAAACAATTGACTTCACATAATACTCTTCATAAAATAACGATCTATCAATCAGCACTCAAATATTTGTTTGCAACCCTTGACATCTAACACAACAAGAAGTGGTTTGGGTTTACACAGTGACAACTTCTCACCATCAAACAACTTATTCGATCTCAGTTGATTAGTAAAAATCATTAGTCAATTCTCAACAACATCAAGTTGGATTACGCATCCAAAAAGCTCAACAACATCCGCTCATAAACTTGCTTGAAGCCTTTGCTATGACAATATAGGCATGAGGAGATCCTAAAGTTCAAAAAAAAAATTGAAGGCTAAGATTATGGAGGGTGTGGAAGAGAATGAAGAAGAATGAGGAATCTTTAGAATATGAAGATGATTAGATCAAAGGAGTACATCATTTATAGACATTATTAATGTATTTATCATGTAGAGAAAGCCTTCTAAATCAATACCTTATCAGCCTTAATGGAAAGCCATATAATTTGTGTCAATGTGTTATTGAAAAGAATATTAGGAAGTTGTCATAAAGAGAGCCATAGAAGTAATGGAAATTCCTCTTTGATAGTGGTTTCATGTGTGTGTTACACGGGGAAGTGTTAGAGTCAGTAAGGATAATTTGTGTGTTTAAGTGTAAACCCACATGTAATAACTACATGTGATAGACTACGAGCATTGTCTGTTAGATGAGTGGACACGTGTTTGCTAAATGTGTGGACACGTGTGGACCTTAGTGAGTTAAGTCGGTCCTAGGATAAGTGGGTTAGGGAAGACACTAACTTAAACTTACCATACAAGGTCCTGTATGTGTTTGTACAACATTGTCGGGTATCGCTAGGTTATGTATGTATGGGCACTCGCATTGCACTCACTTATTAATTCAAGAACATAGTAAGAATGGATTCATAACATGTAGAATGTATCTTGCACAGTTTTGTATGTGTATTTGATTGAGGTTTTATGTTCAATGGTTTAACTTTAACTCTCTAAACCATTGCTAAATATGTCATCTATTGCACTAATGTGTAATTTAGCATAAATACAACCAATGTGCAATTAGAAATTGCTTAGATTTCTTTTATAGATGCAAGTTTGTAAAAAGTGAACCAAATATATGTTTAACACATAGACATGTTTAATGTCAGCATTCAAGCTCTCCTTAAATAATTAGGGGCGCCGAGTACAAAAGGTAAGGAACATTAAAATTTGCAAATACAAAGTAGTTCAAAAGAGTAATGTTGAAGAAATTATTTTATTTAACTATAAAATTATTAAATAACATATTTTAATACATGTTCTATTGGTATTGGATGAAAGTCTTTGATTAGATTAATATTATCATTGAGAAGAATTAAAATAAATAAAAATCAACATACTTTACACTTCTAACAATTTTTTTTTGGTAGTGGAAACTTGATAGCTCTACGGACTGATAGGACTGCAAGTTTTGACTTGAAGTCTGTGATTGTGCTTCTGCTTGCCGTCTGTGTCCAGGTAGGTGATTGCATGCCATCCCTTCTTTGCTTGTTTAGCTCGTTGCCATCTGTGTCTAAGTATATGATTGCATGCCATTTTTTTTGTTGGAAGTGAATCATATGCCTTTACCTGTTCTACATCCATAACTAAAATCCTGATTCAAACCTCCCTCAAAACAACACGATCTAGACTAGGAAGTCCGAGTTAAGAGTCTGTCATTTTGGATTTGGAAAAAAATGTGAATAATAACTCATATCAACAATCTCGGGCCACTTACACAAGCAATTGAACCAGATATGTAATCTCAGCATCCAGGGTAATCCTTACTTTCAAAATCTCTGAATTTTTCTGATGATTGTAATGGTTTTTGGACCATATAAAGCCACTTTTTATTTTGTCAAAAATCGCCACAGTAAACCATTTCCTAGTTCTTGATCTCCATTTGGGTGGTTTTGGAGCCATTGCGGTTTTGATCTCCATTTGGGTGGTTTTAAAGCCATTGCAATTTTGATCTCCATTTGGGTGGTTTTAAAGCCATTGCAATTTTAATCTCCATTTGGGTAGTTTTTTAAGCCTTGTCCACAGAGGAGAAATTGGTCATTATATTTAGTACTTTTTTTTTGCTTATGGAATTGGAATTGGATACAGGCACTGAACAAAATTAGGTTCCAAGGGTTGAATGAGAAGAGAAAGATATATGCTCAGCCGAAGCTCTTCATTCGGATTGTTCTAGACAAGGCTAACAAGTAGTGCATCATTGACAGCGGAATAGGCGTGACCAAAGCCAGTGAGTAGACTAGTAATTTGATGTGATTCTCATGCATGTATGTTTATGTTTAGTTTAATCAATCTTGAGAAGAAATTATACTAGTATTTTGTTTTCAATTTTGTGGTATGCGATGCAATCCATATATTTGGTGAACAACTTGGGAACAATTGCGAGATCGGGCACCAAGGAGTTCATGGAGGATTGTAAATCCAAGGCGATAAGAAAAATCAAATACAATATAATTACCAGCAGTATGCGAATGTTATTGAAAGTTTGTGTGTGAAGATGCACGTACCTTGGCTCCATCGTGTGAAAGGGATTGCAGGACTTCCAAACGAGTATTAACCTCTTGTACCTACCAATACATATTAATTCTCAGATACCTGCAATCTTGCATTGGATAGACATTTATTTCCATTGCTTCAACAGAGAGTTCTTGGTAAAGAGAACTAAAATGACTATGTTTCTCAAGGAAGACCAGGCGTATATATCATCTTCTAATCTCCTTCAGTTGTTTTATTCGTCACGGTCCCTGGGTTTTGATTCAATTTAACGTTTCCTTTAGACAACTAAAATTCTATTGCACGTGGTCTAGAGCCTTGTAGGTGACAATGCTATTTGACAGTAGAATTTTGGTCCGCAATAATATCGATTTTCAAAGAAATAAAAGACCACACCTATTACTCTAAATTTCCCATCATCTTATGGGCCACCTTTATTTTCTGAATTTAACAGTTTTTTATAGGGGGTGTTTTAACTCTTTCTTATACTATTTGAGGTCGTCCTTAGGCTCTCCTCTACTTGTGATATCTACATTTGTGGTGACTCACGGCTAGTCATCAACCAGGTTAATGGCTCCAACACACGCCCTGGATGGAAAGGTGTACGTGCCTCACTCATGTCCTCAGCCCCATTTAGAGGAGCCACGGGAAAGGAAGCTTGGTACCAATATCATCACCTCTCTCTCTAGGCATTTCCCCTATATAGCTTCTTTAGTGTTTTCTCATCCTAATAGTATTTATTCAGGGTTATCTCTCCAGGCGTCTCCCTGTTGTATGACTGGAGCTACTCCTACAATAACACTCATTGAATTGGACAATATTGAAGGAAAATTCTGGTTGCCTCTAGCCATCACACTTAAACTATTAAATCCTATGGTAGCAGGTGTACCTTATGAGCATATCAATAATCAGGGCAGGCACAAAATTTGGGTTTAATAGATTATAGAAAACATTAACTTTACCCCGTCCTCGTAGACCATGAACTCTAAGGCGGATTGGGGCACCACCTGGTTTAGGCGAGTTGTATCATGTTGTTTTCCGGCTGGATCCCTAAATTCGATTTGTCTCGGGGTTTATGTCTTAAAGAACTAGTTTAGTTCAATTAGAATATAATCTTAAAGAACAATGAACTAGTTTAGTTCAATTAGAAAACATGTACACATAATCTTAAAGAATATAAATTATAAAAATTGTTTTTCTTAAAACTATGGCATACCATTAAATAAAGAAATAGTAGAATTAAGGATTCATTCAATCTGAGAGAAATACCTAACAATTCACGCCAGCATTAGTTTTCAGCTTTATTTTAGAAGATGTTTTCTTAGGTTTGTGAGTGAGACTGAATTTACCCTGTTGTTTATTCTAAGGCTGACAAAGTTAGCAGCGTAGCAGAGCTCACCAAATTTACCTTGTTGTCTATTCCAGGGATGACGAGTTAGCAGGAAATCAAGCATAGTATGTGTTATTCAATTTTGTTATTTATCCATTGAACTTTTGTTATTTAGGTCTCTATTTGCACAGGGAAAATTTGACTAAAATTGAAATGAGTGAGTGCCTTTTTTTTTCAGGCAACTCATATGCCGAAAGTGGGAACCTCTTTCTCCATAAATATATGGTTACTGGAATTTCAAAAGCATTTTGTATTTTTAGTAGTAGAGGCTTGTTCAACATTTTGTATTTTAAAAACATCAACATTTTGTATTTTAAAAACATCAATAGCCAAACTAAGAGGCAACCAAAGTAGATGAAGGGACTAATGTTGAATTTATGAGGGACCAAAGTAGATGTACACCCATATCACACTGAAATGGGTGTTAGATGGGTTTGTATTATTTGCCTTTGTATTAATAGAATTCTTTATTAAAAAAAACATAAAGTCGGCCTTATGCCCTCGAAAGTATGTACATCTAAAAGAAAAATGCATTAAATGTTTTTTTAAATAGTATTATCACTATTTTACATTTAAATCTAATTTTTATATTTCATTTAAATAAATTTAACTTTTATATTCTATTTAAATATATGAATCATAATTTGTATTAAGTAACATGTTGGTTTAATTTAAGAAGCTTTTTAAATACAAGATTATATTTTAGTTTAAAGAGGTTTTTAAACCTAGATTATCTTTAAACACAACAATATAAGAAAAAGATTATATTATTTTTAAACATCACAATTATATGTCCATGATTTTAAAGTATTTACAGAAAATATTTATACAAATTCATAGAATTTAATACATATATTAATTCACTTTTATGTTTTTTTACCTATTAAGAGTAGAAAAGAAGGTTTCAATTTTCTAACCAAGGAATTATAGTTGTGTAATGGAGGATTAATCCATTACTATGTATATGAACTTTTATGTATATACATACAAAGAGTGTTAGTTTCCACACATATAAGACATTTTTTCTTCTTTAGTTGGTTCTTTATTTTTTAATAGTATTTTTAATTTGTTTTCGCAAGTAATGAAATTTGTTATTTAAATTTTAAATTTTTGAAAGAAGGGACTAAGTTACATGTAGCTCTTGTTATATATAGTTTATAATTTATACACTACTTCACTTCTATGAAGTAATGACCCATTTTATCTATACAAAATTGTATTAAACTTGTCTTTAGTGTAACTTTGACTTTAATTCTATGTATTTATTCTATTATTATTATTATTATTATTATTATTATAGAGTTTAGTATTTATAATTAAAGTTTAAATATATATATATATTATATATATATATATAATAATAATATTAAGAAATTAAAAACAAATAAAATATAAAAAATATATAATTTAAAAAAAAAATAGTATTAAAATTTTATATTACATATAATTTAAAAAAATATTCAATTAAAGTTGAATAAATTGAAATTATGTTGTTTTCATTTATAATTAATACCAAAATTAAATAATTATATTATTATTTAGATCATTAAATTTTTATTTATTATTTATCTATTTAATACAAATTTTAATTACTTTCATAAATGCAATTTTAATTAAAAAAACTATATTGTTTAATTATTTAAAAGTAAGTAAAAATCATAAATAAAGAATTTTGTTGGATTAGTTTAAAATAAAATATTATCATGTAGATATAACCAAAAAAGAAAGAAGCCTTATTTTGTTGGGAGTTTATTTAGAAATCTTTAAAAAATGTTAGAATCACATATATTTCAAATTTAGTTTTTACAAAAAAATATTTAGTGGATTCTAATTAAAACAAGAGTCCAAAATATAAAATAAATAGACTACTCTCTTCGTGTATATATATATATATATATATATATATGCTCTCTTCTCATAAAATGATTCGTATATGATATATATATAATTATTCTTATATAATATATATTAAAAAAAAATTATGAAAAAAAAATCAAAAAAAAACATTAAACATGTGTGTTATTTTTCCTTATTTTAAGATTTTATTTTTTTCATTAAAATTTTATTTGATGTATATTAAATAAAGATCTATTACAACAGAATCATAAAACAAGTAGAATATATATATATATATATATTTAAAACAAGTAGAACATTCATTCATTCATATATATATAATTAATCGATACCATACATTTATAAAAAAAAATGTGATGAATAATAATTGATAGTTTCCTCTCCAAATAAAATAAATATTCCAATAATTTAAACACTAAACTTTTATAAACTAATATTCAATTCAAGTTCAATTTATGATTAATGTAATTCTCACGTGTTCGGTCCATCTTCAAACCCCTTCAAATTAGTATATAATTTATTAATCGCTTATAATTAACCGATTAGCATTTATGTCACAATGAAATAAGTTATATGTTTTAGAGTAATATTTTGTATGTTTAGATGTAATGGTTTTTTCATTACATGTAGTCATAAAATAACTTATAATTTATATGGTAAGAAAATAACTTATAGTTTATATTGAAAGAGAGTGATGTAAAATATTTATACTTTGAATGGGCCTAAAGGTTAAGAACATGTGTTTCTTTATAAGAGGTTGTAGGTTCAAATCTGAACGGGGTTAGAGTATGTACATCTTCGTAGACTTTAGCAATCAAATCGTTGTGTGGAGGGGGTCTCTTGTCCCACAAAAAAGGGAGTCTAATACACCAATTTGGTGTATGGCTTGGATGCGACCAAGATATATATTATTATTATTATAACGTAAACTTGAAACTTGAGAGTGACAACATGAAGACCATGTTTGTTGGTTGGGGCATGGATCAAGTAAATAGGTCTACATTTTGGCATTCAACATATACCATGTAGCAATGCATTTAATGTTGTTGTTGCAAGGTTATGAATCATTGGATTAAATCCAGCAATCCACATCCCTACAACAACAACATTAAATACACTACTACAAAATGCATATTGAACATTATACATTTTCATAAATTTTTATATAAACAGTAAATCTTGAATAATATTAGTGTGGTACATTGAGAAACAATCTTGAACGATACTATAATGATACTTTGAAGATAATTTACAAAATTATTGCAAAAATTATCTGGAATAGGATAAAACCTTTCCTCTCAGAAGGGATCTCTCAGGAACAGTTCGGGTTTCTACCCAACAGGCAATTTCATGAAGCGGTGGGACTATCTCAAGAAGGGCTGCATTCGATCAAGACGAAAAAGTTAAAGGCTGTGATTTTAAAAATAGATTTAAAAAAGGCCTATGACGTGGTTAAGTAGAGCTATTTCAGAATTATTCTATCCCAATTAGGTTTTGGAGGTCCTTCTATCAAGTGGATTATGGCTACTCAGTCTCTTTCGCGGTACTAGTAAATGGAGCGGCATCTACTTTTTTCAAGCCTAGTAGAGGGGTTCGCCAGGGTTGTCCCCTTGCCCCACTACTCTTCCTTCTTATAGTTGATGGGCTTAGTAGAATACTCTTACATGGAAGAGTATAGGGAAGGTTTAAAAGCATCCACATAGGCGGAACATGCAAAATTTCACATATCTTATTTGTGGACGACATCTTAATTTTTGTGGAGGGAACAACAAATGACTGGGACTTCTTGTCAAACTCTTTAAACCTCTTTTGTGTTGCTACAGGTATGCATATAAATCTCCAAAAATCCTCTCTTTTATGCAAAGGGATAAAGGATAACGAGCTATGTATTTTGAAATTTCTTTTCCCCTTCTCAAAACATACAGTGGGTAATGGCCTAAAGTTTATGGGTTTCCTTTTAAAACCCGAAAGCTACCTCACTAGCGGCTGGAACTAGCTATTAGTCAAATGTGAAAACAAAATTTTTAATTGGACGTTTAAATGGATTTCCAAAGCTGGTAGGTTAGTTCTGTCCAAATCAGTCTTAAAATCCATAGGTCTTTCTATTGGAGTTCAATCGCCTGGATTCCAAAGGGAGTCCTAAAATCCCTTAGAAGGCTTATTTTTAATTTTATCTAGTCGATAACTACGGAGCATAAAAATATTGTCTGGATAAAATGGCAGGAGTTAACCAAGCCAAAAAACCTGGGGGTATGGGGGCTAAAATGCCCGCTGACTTTCTCAAAATCCTTAGCAGCAAAGGCTATTTGGAGGATTTTAACAGGAACGGGACTATGGAGGGAGGTTATCCTACAAAAGTATATATTTCCTCTTTCTCTAGTTGAATGGATCCGGTGCAACCATAAACTTGTGCAGAATGTCTCAAACTCTTGGAAGGATGGGATCCTTTCCTTCCCTTTAATTGGTAAACATTTATCCTAGAAAATTGGGAACGAGAAGAGCATCAGATTAGGCGAAGACTCTTGGTTCTCTTGCGGGGAATATAGTAGGCTGCCTACGACTATGATCCTCCAGGTAAGATGCAAAGGTTTGTTCACACTTCACCAAATTGCAAATCCTAGGTCTACTACACTTTTCGAGCAAACCGGGTACTCAGCTGAATGTTTTGGGTTCAGAGGAGATGAGGCACAAATTTGGAAAGGATATATTAATCAACTAATTTTCAAGCATATACATTTAAAATACTTGAGGAAGATTATGTGGTTTGGATTTATGACCCTCACGGTCTTTACAACCCTAAAAATGGATACAAGAGTATGTTGGATTCGGAGATGGAAAAACCTTTGTGGTGGTGGCAGCCTTTATGATGTCTACAGTGCCCTCCTAAAACAAAGTTGATCTCATGGTTTTTCCTTAGGGAGAAATCCCTTACGTGGGATCACCTCCAGAGACGTGGATGGAAAGGCCCGGGCAGATGCATCTTGTGCAGGAATGCTGAAGAATCCAATATCCATTTATCAGTTTTATGTCCGTTCATCAGGCAATTTTGGAAATAAACGGAGATACTTTTAAACGCAAGACTGGTATGGTCAGGATCCTCGCTGCAGGAAAATTTAAAATTGTGGTTATCAGGACCCTCAAACAAAGCATTCAAAAGTTTGCCACGTATTATAATTTGGAAAGTCTGGAATGCGCGGGATTTCTCCATCTTCGAAGACATTATTTTGGGACCTTTGACTCTTGCCAGGAACACAACAACCATGCTATCCAGCTACCCATAGGAGGAAAAAATTAAAGGCATCGGGATCCCGAAAATTGAATCCATTAATAAAAGGAAGCCTTGGGCCTATTTCGATGGAGCCTCGAACAACAATCATTGCATATTTGGAGCAGGAGGCTTATTATTTGTGGAAGGGAACTTTTTACTCATATTTTAGGCAGGTCTTGGAGCTGGATCAAACAATTACGCCGAACTTGTTGCTTTAAACCTCCTCCTAAAGCTGGCAAAAAGGGAAGAGATAAAGAAACTTCAGGTCTTCGGAGACTCTCAGTTGATAATTGACTGGATAAATGGGAAAAAGGTTTGCAATAACCTTGATTTAATCCCTATTTTAGAAGAGATATTGGTCTTGAAGCAGGATATGGAAGAGGTTTTCTTTTCCCATATCTATAGGGAAAGGAACATCGAAGTTGATGCACAATCCAAGCTCAGTTTGGCCCTTAAAAATGGACAATGGAATATTCAAAAAGTGGTCGATGACTCAACTGCTGAGGATTATCATATATGCATGTGGAATCCTCATTAATTGCATCCCATCAGGCAATGGGAACACTGAGTTTTTTTGGCATTCAAGGATACTTTCTTGCTATTTTATGAAGGATATATCGATAAATTATTTGTAATACACTACATGTAAAGGGATAGTTTTTTGTTTTACTCAATAGATTCAACTCTATATTGATTCAAGTTTTTTTAACCGATCCATATGAGATTTTGATCATACAAAATGTAACTTTTGCTTATTTCATAAATAAAAGTTATGAATTTTTTTCCAAAACAAAAGAAAAAAGAAAAAAAGAAAAAAGATACTTTAAAGATAATAATTCATCACTTAAAATAAATTAATTATTAATCGTGACAATATTTTGTTATTGAAAGTGAGGGATGATGAATATCGACAAAGTAAGGATCAACGAAACTAAAAGGAAAGGTAAGTAGAAGATTTTCATTTCCCACTAGACAAGAATGCTTTGATTACAATGTACTTCAACGATAAAAATGGATTTTAGACAGTACTCACGGACATTAACTAATTATATATAAAAATAACTTTTATATATACATATAAAACATAAAACATTATAAAACATATTGTCTCATTAGAAGAAACATGCTAAAATCAGAATACGCATGTATGAGCTAGAATAATGGAGGATTAAATTCTTTGAAAGTAACTAGAGGAGAGGGCTCGGCGTGATTATGAACATAATCCGTATGTAAGTTTCAAGGGTCTTTTTTATTTTATTTTATTTTTGGCACGTTTTAATAGTTAAGTTATTTATAGGATTTTATTTAGAAACCTTAGAATTTCTTTTTAATGAAAGTTGTTAGAAGTATAGGTAATTTGAAACAAGAATGTAGGGTAATTGAGTCATTAAAAAATGTTTGGGAAACTCCAATGAGATGAAGAGGTATTATAAATTTGGTAGTTTTGATTTAAAAATGGAAACAAGTTTATTTAATGCAAATGAAGTAAGATGTTAAGAATTAGTTTTACCAATTAGTTTTACCAATGTGAGTTGTAAACTTTTGGTTCAATGGAAAGATATTGGAAAGAAAATATGAAAAGAAGAAAGTTTAGCATTTGTTTTAGTTCACAACTATTCACTCTAAAATATATATTTAGAAGTGGAAGTAGTTATATTTGGTACTGCTAGTCATTAAGTAAAGATTGCTCTTATATTGCTCTTATAACTTTGAATAGTAAGGATTATATATTTATATATCTTTTTAAGTAGATTATAAATCTTTAATGTCCGTCAAGTAAAAATATAAATTTGATATATTTTTTTACTTAAAAAATTATAGTATTTATTAAGATTATCCCAAGTATATACCTTTATATACCTTTTCATTAGTGCCAATATCACTAATCTATTATGCCCTGTAAACCATATCTAACCTAACACTTGAGGCCATATTTTCTTTATGAAAGTCATAGGTCCTACTCATTGTAAAGCTTATCCCATTCGTCACCTTCATGTTCTGGATTAGCTAGCCAATATGACAAATTGAATTTTGAATGTTGAAGTGTAAACAATAGCTTAGTAGTAACTATTCAAGATGTTTAGTTTAATGATTTTTTTTAAATATGATATTTTATGTTTAAATAATTTATTCAAAATAAACATTATAGTTTGATATCAAAATAAAGTTTTCTTAATATAACAATTAACCATACTATATTTATAATGTTTTAGAAATAAAAGAAATTAGTAAATAGATAAATTAATTTTTTTATAAATTAATTTTTTCTAATAAAACATAATATAACATTTAATCATACTATATTTATAATGTTTTAGAAACAAAAGAAATTAATAAATAGATAAATTAATTTTTTCGAATAAAATAAAGTTTAATTATTTTTTTTCTTTAAAACTTAGAGAACTAAATCTTCTTAAAATTAACCAAATTTTTTTATCAAGTTCTTTATTCAATAAAAAAATATAAAATTTTAATAAATTATTATAATATTTAAAAACAACAATGATTTTCATACAAAGAAAAATTATCAACTTATTAATTTACTAATATATCCTTATCATAAACTTTAATTTAACTTCAATACTTACTATACTACTAGCTCATTCCATAAATCAAACATGAATAATTACTTTACTCAACTCACATTGCTTACCATACTCCACGGTCAGTCCCTAGGTTAAACATTAATAATTACTTTGTTAATCTCTTATTTTTAAGATAGACATCCACATGTGCTTCTTAAATTTAAAAAAAAAAGACATGACAAATTGTGAAGCTTTTTGACCTTTTTTATCATTCAATATAGCGTTGGAATTTGGATTGCAAAATCTAAATAGTATTTTATGTTTAATATTTATTATATTATTTTTAATTATATTTATTCTATTATTTTTAAGTAAAATGGTGTAGTTTAAATATTCTATGTTTTCAATTTTTTTCAATTATATATTTTTCGTCTTATTTTGCTTGTATAAAAAAATTTAGAATCACAAATATTAGCTATGGAAATTTTATAATTTTAATGTGAAGGGGTATTTGAGGGTGTTGAATCTATTTATAGATTCAAAAAACACAATTTACACACTTAAAATTTCTGATTTTACCATTTTTTTTACCAAATTCCAACTAAAAACGTAGAATAAATAGACTACTCCAAATAAAATTATATTAATATTGTTTTTAAAATTAAACAAATTTATAACTGCATAAATATTTGTATACTTTCAAAATATTAAAAAATTATAATAACTTTATTTTATATAGTTAATACTTGATATATAAAAAGTATCATTGACTTGACTTAGACTTAATTGGACATTAATACTAAAAACATTTCACAAATGTCATTCTCTTTTAAATAGTATTTTTTTGAAAATAATAGTATTATACTTTTTTTATTAAGAAAAAACAAATATTTATGATGTTTTACTATTTTTATTTTTATTTTTATTTTTATTCACATAAATTAATAATTTGTTTATTTTAAATTTAATAAATTATAAATACAAACAAAAAAAAATTCCTTGGAAAAAAGCATAATTTCATTAATATAATCAAATTACATATTGTCTAAAAGCTTCTGAGAGCTTTTTCAGAAATAAAGCTTTTCAGCTTCGAGTATCAAAAAATGTCTGAAAAAATATGCAGTAAATGTTTAGATCGCGCAGGATCCATGTCTAAGAATCATTGCTATGAAGATATGTAGCCCAAAAAATATAATTACAAAAATGTTTGTGCCGATCAAAATAGTAGTGGATCTAGTAGAACTGGTCCTTCGAAAAAAGGTCTGTGATAATATTCATGAAATGTATCATTGTGATATTCGGAAATCTGCCATTGTCCATGTGGGAGAGTCAATCCTTGTTTGGAAAGGAGATCCGTGACCACATTCCTTTCCCTGTAGACATGTTTGCAAGAGAAGAAGTCAAAAAGAGCCGCAGTTCTATGTGTGTCTTCAAGTAAAGTATTTAGGATCAAGTGATGACAACAGTGAAGTTTGTTGATCCAATTAATGATGATTAAAGAGTCTCCAAAGACTTGTAATCTAGTGCATTGTTTTTCTAAAGCAAAGAGAAGCAGAAGTTTTAGTGCATGTAGCTCAACGTAATTATTTGTGCCTCTGCCCAAGCCCATGTGGATCTTAAAAGAGTGTGTGGCCGAGAGGTGAAGTATGGATCCCCCCCCACAGGTATTGTGTTGTGAAGCACCGTCAAAAAAAGCCCAAGGAATATTTTGGATGATGTTTTCAGCAATAGGGACCCGGTGGTGAGGTGAGGATGCAATTTGAGGGAAGTGTGTAAGGATGGAGAGAGAATGACTAATCAAAATGGATGGGCTAGTGTTTTTTCCACAGAAAATCAATTGATTTCGAGCAATCCATATGCCCCAGATGATGATCAACGGTAGGGCCCAGATGGATGTAGTTGTTGGAGTGTCATACCAATTCCTCCATGCCGCTTCAATAGAGTGCCCTCTCCACAAATCTACAACTAGATAGACATCTTTTATTGCTGCCCAGATATTTTTACAAAAGATACAGTGTAGAAATAGATGAGTTGTAGTTTCATCGGCTTGTTTGCATAGGATGCACCATCCCGGGCCCTCAATACGTTTCTTTTTGATGAGATCCCAGGTGGGGATGCGATTTGAGAGAGTACACCACATGAATAATTTAGATTTTGAAGGACAATGAGATTTCGAAACAGCTTTCCACCACCAACATGGTTTGGCCTGAGGATGATTTTGCTCCATTAAAAATTTGTATCCCAATTTTGGGGCATATTTTCCATTTGAGGCCAGCATCCACAAAAGTTCATCCTCAATTTCTGAGATACATGCATGTGATTGTTTTAAAGCCGAGATGTATAGTTCCCAAAGGTTGTGAAGTTCCTCCGGAATATGTAGATCCACCGCAGATAACCATCCCTGTTGCCATATGCTAGTGGTCATCGGATCAACAATATGTGAAAGATGAAAATAACCATTCTATTGGAGAAAGTTTATAAGAGGTGTCGGCAGAAGATGATGGTTTTGACAGCCAAGCCATGGGTCTGAGCCAATTCGAATCTGTGTTCCCACACCCACTTTCCAAGCGAGTCCCTATGTGATATCCCAGGGCGCTATTATATGCCATAGGCAAAACCTCGAAAGAGTATCTACAAATATCCCAGGGCACTATTATATGCTTATCTGCATAACCTGTCCATGGCCACAGAGTATCAACCTGATACTCACCATACATCATCCTGATGTACATGATCATCCTGATCATCATCATAGAATCGTCCTGATGCATATCATCCAAAGTATCATCTTGATACTCATCACACATGATCATCCTGATCATCGTCACCGCATCGTCCTGATGCATGTCATCCAGAGCATCATCCTGATACTCATCACACATGATCAACCTGATCATCGTCACTACATAGTCCTGATGCATGTCATCTAGAGCATCATCCTAATACTCATCACACATGATCATCCTGATCATCATCACTGCATCGTCCTGATGCATGTCATCATACATGATCTAACTGATCATACAAAGCATCCACCTGATGCATATCCAAAGCAGTAACTGGAGCATCATCCTGATGCTCATCACACAACGCTTACATCCACAGCCATGGGAAGGATCCTCCTATCACCATGCTTGGAATGGCTCCTACAGATGTGTCCCATCACTTCTTCCTCGAAGTATCTTCAATCTGAAGAACACCAAGCCTCTCTCTAAAGTAATCAAACTTCACTCTGGCTAGTGGTTTCGTCAACACATATGCAACTTGCTCATCTATCGCAAGATACAAGAGCTTCACTACTCCTCTCTGCACCATATCCCTGATATAGTGATATTTGATCTCGATGTGCTTCAACCTGTCATGGAACACCAAGTTCTTTGACAACTTCACACAACTCTGGTTGTCACAATAGATACAGGTAGCATCCAACGGGAGATCAAATAACTCAAACAGTAGCTTTCTCCGCCATACTGCCTCACAACTAGCCAAACAAGCTACGACATACTCTGCTTTGGTTGTACTCAGTGCTACGCAAGAATGCTTCCTGCTAAACCAAGAGATCACACCTAATCCCATACTGAAGCAGCACCCAGAAGTGCTCTTCCTATCTGCAGCACTGCCTGCCCAATCTGAATCAACATAACCCTTCAGGTTAAACTTTTGATTCGCATCATACTTGAGCCCATAATCAACCGTACCCTTCAGGTACCTTAGAATATGCTTTACAGCAACCAGGTGAACACTTCTCGGATCTATTAGGAACTGGCTCAATGTGTTCACCATAAAGCAAATATCTTGTCTTGTGTTCGTCAGGTACAGCAAGGACCCAATCATCTGACGATACATAGTGACATCAACCGGCTCAGATGAAGCATCACACAGAAGCTTCAGGTTTGATGCCATAGGTGTGGCCATGACCTTGCATTCCATCATCCCGGACCTCTTCAGGATCTCTACTGCATACTTCCCCTGTCCAAGGAAGATCCCAGCTGCATTCTACCACACCTCCATGCCTAGAAAGTAATGCATCATCCCCAATTCCTTCATCTCGAACTCGGCAACAAGCTTCCTCTTGGTGTCGGCAATCAACCCATCCTCGCCTGTAACAAACAGGTCATCCACATATAGTAGTAGTATCATAGGATTTCCTTCCTCAACCTTGTAATAAAGGTTGGAATCCGCTTTACTCTTAGTAAATCCCAAACTGGATAGAAAACTATCCATCCTACCATACCAAGTCCTAGGAGCTTTCTTCAAGCCATACAAGGCTTTCTTCAACCTGCACACATATGACTCCTTTTCATGTGTCTAAAAATAGAGTGGCTACTCCACATACACTTCCTCTTCGACTACACCATTCAAGAAAGTTGTCTGGACATCCATCTGGTGTATCTTCCACTTCATCACTGCAACCAAAGCAAGTACTGTTCTAATGGAAGTGTATCTAGCTACAGGAGCAAAAGTCTCTTCATAATCTATTCCCTCTTTCTGGGAGAAGCCACGAGCTACAAACCTCGCCTTGTATTTCTCTATGCTTCCATCTGCAGCATGCTTGATCTTATAGATCCACTTGGAAGTCACAACAGACTTCCCTTTAGGTCTTGGGACCATATCGCAAACATCATTCTTCATGATCGACTGGTACTCCTTGACCATGGCATCCTTCAATTCTTTCTTTTATGTTTCTTCTTCATAACTGGAAGGTTCTTTGTTCATAATATCACAAAGTAAGGCAACATAACTAGTATGTAGTCTAGTCCTCTTCCTTTCTCTGTGTTCTTCTTCTGGAATGCCATACCTTTCTTGTAACATACCCTTTAAGCTGGAAAAACATTTTGTGTTAAGAAACATTATGACAACTTTTATTGTAAAGTTTATATTGGACAGGTGTCCAAGGATGACTGTAATTTGCACAATATATTATTATTTAATAAATAAAATAGGAGACAAACACCTAAAAGGACTGTTGAAAGAGTGGTTATTGATCCACTAGGTGGAATGGAATCTGGGGTAGAAGGCAATGGACAAGTGGCAGCATCATGATGCAACTAACTAGCTGTTGGTATGGGACAACTCCCTTGAAATGTGGTCATAGTGCCCTGAAAGATGGGACTAGAGCTTGAGGCTCATTTATTCCAAACTGGCCACTAAAGGACCTAGGCAGTCTATATAATAGCCATCAAATATTGAACTGAGGTTCATCACTTTTCCTGACAAGGAAATTTACCTTGGGGTTTTTCTGTGTTTGCACCCAAGAGATTTGATGAGGGGATATGTTGTTGTTGATCATGTTGTGAGTTTGCCAAACTCTTATTGAGTTCAAGAAGTTGATGCTGAGTGGAGAAGGCATTTTATTTCAGGAGGTTGATACCGAGTGGAGAAGGTATTTTTGAGTGCCTTGCTTCTACACAGATTCCACCCACTTACTGGATCAGTAATCAGGCTCGGGGGTTCACTAGAAGTTAGCAGTTGAGCTGCTTCTTCTGAAGCAGGTTGGGAGGAACAAGCCTCCTTGGGTGTTTGTCGGCCCTATCGTCAGTTATAGTTTCTATTGTCTTATCTGTTTTATCTTTAAGTTTTGTTATCTATTTTTGCATATTACAGTTTTGTTGTTATCCTAACTATCACTGTTCATTTTATAAGTTTAAATTCAGCTGTCCTATTAAATTTTATAATTCTGTATAAATTGAAATGATTGAATAAAATTAGTTTCTGTATTTTTCCCCATGCAAAAAGGAACAGCATCGTACTCCAGTACAGAAACAGATTAAGATAGATAAGTTATGATAGGCAAACTGCCATGGTGATAGAAGTACCATTTTTACATATTCAGTTAATCTAACTACTGATAGCAGTTAGTATTATTTTACATTTCCTTAAATATTATTATTTTATTTACATATTTTACTTCATCAAATAGAAATTTATTATCCTAAAAGATTATCACTGTTCTTTATATTTATTTTTGAAACCAGTGTCGAATACAGAATTTGCAATGATTGTTTAAATCTCATCATAACAGATTTGATATATCTTTTCTAGCTTCAAGTTAGGGTTTGTAAATTTCACATTTAATTCTTTTCAAAAGTTTACTGTTACTACTGATATTTCCATTATTGCACACACAAAACAGATAAGCAAACAAGTCTCTTATCACAAACCTAGGGTTTCACATTTCACATGTTCATATAACCATAAACACACAAATGCAATTCTGTTACAGAATCGAGCTAGATGAACAAGCTCCCTGTCTTTTCTTGATTTTACTAACATAGACAGACTAAGCATATTTTACATCAAAATCATTACTGTAGATCGAACTTATTGATTTCAAATATCAATTCAAAATTTTATGACATTACAAAGCCTATAGGAGCAGAGTTAACAAGTCACAATCCTAGTTGATGCCAAAACACATCAACGAGCACATCAAACATCTAAGCATAGAAAACCCTAAAAAAAAAGCATCAATGTATCATACAAATCAACGACAAGGCATTAGGCCGAAGCCATAACATGTTACATAAACATATTTTAATAAACAGTAGCAGCATTTTTTCTTCATACACATTTTGCAAATCGATTTCCTTTTTAAACATTCATAAGCTTACAATCCAGAACGAAGCACAATAGCACAGGTATGATTAAAACCTAGTTTGCATAAACATTACCAGTTTACACAGAGACTGTTTAAACACGATTTATTTCCATATCTTGAATCAACGAGTGACAGGTTTCATACACGAGCCAAGCCCCAACATTACAAACACAAAACATTCATGGCCATTTAAGTTCTGCAAAAAGATATTTTATTATCATCTCAACAGAGTCTGAAACCCCATTTAAAACAAAAGAACGTTGCCAAGTTTGAAACCCAAAACTCAAACCCTATACAAATATCAACTATTACATCGACTCTACAAACTAATAAAACAACCCAGGGTTTACAACCATGATTTCCAGATTTGGCGATACAAATGTTTGTCACGATTTATGCTAGGAGAACCTACGAGGGTTTGCCACCGGGCTTACCATTTTAATTGCATTGATATCCATTGGTCACCGAACTCCATTGCCACCAAACCCAGAGCGTTGAATACAGAATAATGGCATTACCTGCCACAAAGAACTGTGAGGAGTTAGTAATAATATCATTAAATGTTGACAAAACGAAGAAAAACACATTACATAACTAAGAAACTAGAAAACTTACCTTGCTTTCAAACAGTCGATTGGAAGGCTCTTAGCTTCCAAATCCTTCATCCAATGCAGCGAAGTTGCCATGCAACTGAACCACAACCAAACTAGGAGTCAAACCTCATCATTAACTTATTTTTCCACTAGACGAAAGCCACAGGGCTTCAACGCTATTCTTCAGCAAACACTCAAGCACTTATACACTATTTTCACAATGATATTACAGAGATTGGAGGCACAATGCCATCCACAACTGCCCAGGGTCGAGCCCTGTAAACCAGCGGCCTGTCGACCTCCTTCTCCCAAACAAAAACCACGAAATGAATGCACGAAGGAAAAATAACGTTAAGGCAAGTCTAGCTAGGGTTTACACATCTCAACTACTGAGACCATAAGATCAACGATCAACATTGAGCCAGCAATCTACGATGGAACCAAGGCAGAGATACGATCAAATAGTAATCAATGACTACATTTATTTTGCATAACAGTCGGATACCATATCACCCAAAGCTGAGCTCACAGCTCGGTGACATATCACCATTCCTTACCACGATTATCACATGGAGTCAAACACGTAAGAGCCAGCGTAGCAACCACAACACCACCACAGGACTGAATTAAATGCTGAGATCTCAAATAGATATCGGCCAGAGCTTCGACTGCATCAAGATTTATTTCATATCATAATTCAATTTATGTGACAGCGAAGACCTCAGGATATCAACACTGCCATACAACTGTATACAACCACGTATAAGTTAATAACCATAGGGTAGATGCATATCAATACCATAACAACGATGTAGGTTTCTATTCATAAGGTTATCACGACATATCATTCACGATAGGAGCATTAACCTTGTTCTAAAGTTTACATAGCACATATATGTAATACACATCAAACCATAGGGTTTACATATAATCAATTTCATATTGATATTCGCACCATAAAGTTCACATATAACATTTCAACAATGTTATTAATATAGTTTCCATATGTTATCAAACGATGGAATCGATATATCAATCATGTATTATAAAACAATACAATGCCATAGTATTGTAGGAAATTATCACAAGGTTGACATTTAAACATGCATTACAATAGCTAGGCCACATTACATATAAATAGCTAGGCCACTTGCATGAGGTTAGTGTAAAGAATACATAACCTTCACACTATATTGAAAGCTAGGGTTTGACACAAACTCTATTATGTCGTATGCTATTATATCAACAGCATCTTGATTCATATGTTAACACAATACAAACATCATCACTATAGCATTCCAAAACTTATTACATGGCAGTCGTCAATCCAGGAGAGTCATTTATTCTATTAATGACATTATCTTTCATAAAGATCAAACGTGTTACAATTTCAGACAGATAAAACTTAGCCGTATTGCCACTAATACTACCAACAGTTACAATGAGTTTAGTGTTTAACAATTGCTAGCGATACATGCAATTATTACCATAAAGACGATACAAGTGGCGAAGTTAAACTGAAGATACATACCATCAACATTTTCATGCACGGCAGATTATACAATTATCTTAAACATAGAGACGACAAGCGGAAGCTTACAACTTGTCTTGTAAAAACTGGAATTACTCTATAACCTTACTTGCAGATCTGTGAAAGAAGAATCCAATGCTTTAGCTTTTAAAGCTAAGTAAACCCAAGGGCACCCGCTAGGAACCCCTTCAGAAATATGCAAACAACTTCATCAGTATTATTGCTAGATCTTTACACATAACGAAATAAACATTGTTCTGTCGCATCTTACTTATAACCAAGTACATTTTCATGTTTGAAATAAATACGACAATTTTATGAGGCAGTTATCATCTGTTAGACATTAATTATCATTCCGCGGATAGCATTTAACTTATAAAATAGACTATATCATTTTTTGTTTTTTGGCAATTTTTTTGGGATGTTACATTTCTGCATCTTGAATGAGCTCTCTAGCCCATGCAAGTTTCCTCTTTTGAGAGTTCTTCTCACGGGGTGGATCTATAGGTACTTGTGGATCTTCAATTTCACGATATTCTTCTGGAATTGCTTCATTCATAGTGGTGTCTTGAAATCTGGTTATCTTTGGTTCTTCATGGTCTTCAACAGGTGTCTTCCTCGATTTGATGTATGTTGAGTCTTCATCAAATGTTACATCCCTGCTGATATCAATTTTCTTGAACCCTGGAAAGTATATTCTGTAAGCCTTCGAGCTTTCACTGTAACCCACAAAGATGCCCTTCTTTCTTGAAGGATCTAGCTTTGTCCTATTTTCCTTTGGAATGTGTGCGTATACTGGACATCCAAATATCCTGAGATGGCTAACTTTAGGTTTCTTACCAAAGAAGACTTCTTCTGGTGTCTTGTTGTCAAGTATCTTGTGAGGTGTTTTGTTCTGCACATATACAGCTGTCCTAGCTATTTCTTCCCATAGATGCATAGGCAGATCTTGGTCATGAAGCATTGCCCCTGCTGCTTCCATGATAGTTCTATTCTTCCTTTCTGCAACTCCATTTTGTTGTGGATTTTAGGGAGCAGTCAACTCCCTCTTAATCCCTGAATCACTGCATAGTTTCTTGAAATCACCTAAAGTGAATTCTCCGCCATTGTCGGATCTGAAGGTCTTGATCTTCTTATCAGTTTGATTTTCTATCAAGGCTTTGAATTCCTTGAACTTATCAAACACTTCATCTTTATTCTTCAATAAATAAACCCAAGTCTTCCTAGAGAAATCATCAATGAAAGAAACATATTATACATACCCACTTAGAGAACTGGATGACATCGGACCGCATACATCGGAGTGGATAATTTCCAAGATTCCTTTTGCTTTGATTTCACTTCTTGGAAATGCCTTATTTGTGTTCTTTCCTTTTGCACATCCTTTGCAAACACCTTCATGCTTAGACTGAATTTCAGGAAGACCTTCTACAACTTTGCTTGCAATTGGTAGTGCTCTATAGTGCACATGTGCAAGCCTTCTATGCCAAAGTTCACTTGGCTCCGTAGATTCGTGTACCATGGCATGTTCAGGTTGTCCCTTCAATTTGTACAATCCTCCCTCTTGCTCTCCAATCACTACTGCATCATCTATGGTCTTACCCTTTGGCCACATGAGTACTTGGCCATCCACAAATGCAACTCTAATTCCTTTTGCATCCAAAGATGATATGGATAGGAGATTCTTCTTGAGCCCAGGTACATATAGAACATCTTTCATCTTCAAAGACTTCCCAGAGTCTAGTTTGTAGGAGGCTTCACCACTTCCTTTGATAGGATATTGATAGTCATCCCCAAGTTTCACTTTATGAGGTGACTCATGTTCAGATAGATCTACAAAGGATTCTTTGAACCCAGTCATGTGTTTGGAAGCCTCACTATCAATAAGCCAATCATTACATCCATGAGAGATAGTACCTGTGAGAGCAGATATTAGAACATATTCATCTTTACTTGATGAGTCATCACTTTCTGCTCTAGTCTTCTTCTTGGGAGGTTCATCATCCTCAGCAGCATGAGCATGATATCTCTTCTTCTTGTTGTTGAAGTTGTTGTTGTTGTTGTTCTTTTTGTTCTTAGGACAATTTGAGGAGAAATGTCCCTTCTCATTACATGTAAAGCATCTCAGATCTTTCTTATCTCTATGATAATGGTGGTGTGAAGATCTCTTGTTATGAGATGGCTCCCTCCTGGACTTACTCTTCTTGGTATGTGCTGTGAGAGCTTGATCTTCATTCCCCATCTTTTCTTCTCAGGCTACAAGCCTAGCTTCTTCTTGTGAACATTCCTCCTGCAGTCTGCTGAAAGAGATCAATTTCCTTCTTGCACAGATTCCTTGGATGAAGGAGTCCCATGACCTAGGTAGGCCATTCAATGTGGTCATTACAATTTCACCATTCTCCACTACTTCATCCACAGCTTCAAGTTGTTCCTTGATTTGAGATACCTTATAAAAGTAGGATTGAATGGTCTCTCCATTATGGAGCTTTACCCCTTTCAATTGTTTCCACAAAGTCATCTTTCGATTTATGTTCTTTCCTTCAAACAACTTGGTCAAGGAGTCAAACATCTCCTTAGGTGTCTTTAAGGAAGACACATGGGGTATTAGATGGTCCTTGATAGAATCAACAATGATTCTCTTAGCCTTGACCAGGTTCTTCTTGTGTAAGGCTTTAGCCTCTTCTCCCTTTGGGACAGGAACCTCTTCACTTATGTAAGTGTCCAACTCATTCTCTTCTAGGATTAACCCAATCCTATACTTCCAGGCTCGGAAGTTATCAACCCCTTCAAGCTTATCCTCAAGCTTGGTGTGGTGAGACATCTTAAAGAGTACTTCAAATGGAAATAGAAAAGATTGAGGTCTTACCACTTGATTTGCTAAAGACTGAATCTGGAGCTGGATTAGGGTTTGTTAGAGAAACCCTAAAAATTCAAAATTTGAATTTCAAACTTCTGAAAGGATAGAAAGATGTGCCTTGTTGAGTTGATCAAGCTGGTATACTCAGAATTTGAAATCTGCAAATTTTCACCCCTCGAAATTGCTTTTGGAACTTCTAGATTCACTAGACATGACCTTGAATTAGGGTTTGATTTTCCCAGAGCTTCACCCAACCAAAATGTTCGATCCAAAGCTCTAAAATTTGATTTTTCAGGGGAGCTTCTAGTAGTGGTATCGGATTTCAAAAATTCCAACTTTTGCAGAAACCCTAATTTTTAGGTCAAAAACTGAAAATGCTCATAATTGAATTTTGTCTCGACAGAAAGATGCACCCTTGCTAGGAGAGTCAATATAGCCTCTTGCCTTTGATGATCTGTGGAGAGAAACCCAAATATGAAGAAGCCCTAGCTTTCGCAGCTGCAAAGTGCCTTCTTCTTAGGTCAGCTCTGATACCATGCTAATTTTTCGATAATTTCATTCCATTATCATTAGGATCTCTAAGAGAATAACATGTATAGCATATCAATCATAAACACAATCATGCAAGCACACAAGAGACACAGAGTTTCACCGAGGAAAACCAAGAAGGTGAAAAACCCCGAAACTTCCTCAGAGATAGAATAAACCCCAATGCAATATCACAAGGATCAAACCCAATAAGATGTCTCTAGCAGATGCTCCTCCTCCTCCACATGTGCACCACTTTCTCTCTTAGCTATGCGAGCTTGAGAAGTGAGTGAATGAATCAAATGAGAGACACAACCTCTCTATTTATACACTGACTTGACCTGCCAATAAATCACTGGAGCTGACTTCTCAATGAAGCCTAATAACCCAACCACATGACCTAACTAGGGTCGACCCCACATTGGTGGTCTAATAACCCATCAATACAAATGATGACACTTACAATGTAACTTGCGACACTTGCAAATACAAATGACGACACTTCCAATCAGAGGAATAATACATCTTTGTTGGATATACAATAAAGTACAAACGTAATATACAAGTGAATATCTTCCGAAGTTACAAATACATCAACAATATGGCTGCTATAAAACCACCTATAGCCTTGATTTATGACTTCACAAGCACCTACAAGCAGCAGAACTCCATGGGTAAGGTTCCTAGTTGCCCAACCTCTCTGCTCAGCTACAACCAACTGTTTTTCCCTTCCAAAAATGTAAAAGATAGCTGACATGGCTTCTGACCATAGAAGAAATAGGACAGCTGACAGCTGACATAACTATCACAATCCCCATGCTCAATAACTACATGAAGTGACTTTTCCCACTAACCTCACATGTGCAATAAATGATTGGAAAATGGTCAAAAAAGGTGATAATTGGCTTATTCTCATCACATGGCGAAATTTAGGGTGAGTTCTAAGGTCGACACATGGCAACATAGGATTGGGTTTCCCATAAGCCCCCTTCCCCTTCCCCTCTGGTGGAATCATAGCCCCTTTGGTGCTCTTTACACAACCATTATTGGACCATTCTATTAATTTTCAGCATAATATTTACATACATTTCGAATTAGGCGTGATAAGCCAAGCCTTGAGCTCTGCACTAGAATATTTACATTATTTACATAAGTTGAATAAATACATTCCAAGTCAAAACTAAGAGTATTACATTCCATAAAAATAAAAAGTACAAGTTTGAATCCTATTAAATGATGTACAAATTTGAATCCTATTAAAGTTGAAACACATTGATGTATAACATATTCTTATTATAAATTTTACATTAATATTTACTTTACTTTACTCTCATTTACTAGGTTTGACATTCATACCTACTTTACTCTCATGTTAAAGATAATCATAGACATGATTGATCAAGGACACGAGAGCACGTTGAAATTTTTAACGTTTCCATCTCAGGGCGGTTGCCTTTCGGATTTTTTTGTTGAACTTTTTTATCCCTTTGGGATTTGGGTCGAACTCTTTACGTTTCCATCTCATGGTGGTTGACTTTCAATATGTTATTAGGATTTGGGTTATATTGGTAGTAATTTTTAGTAAGAAAACTAAAACTAATATGGAATCAAATCAAAATATTATTTTTATTTATTAATTTTTTAAGTGGAAAAAAGTCATATTATTGATATTCATTATTGAATTAAATAGTACAATATAACCATAAATCTTAAATCGATTTATGTGTTCAAAAAATAACCAAGAATCTATCATCATCTATCACTATTCTCCAATAGTTTATGTTTTCTCCAAAAAGCAAAAAAGCAATAAAGCAAAAAATATCAAAGTTATGTGGTTCCATCATAACTAATAGCAGTCAAATAAATTGACCAAACCCTTGTTGTAGCATTGTTTGTCTATGAACTCTTCCCAGAATACAATGCCTTCATCTCCTCCTCCAACTTCTTTAGATAGATTATCTGCAATGTTATTAAAATTCTTGTATATATGTTCAAAAGTTATTTCTTTAAAAGACTCGATCTTCTCACGGATTCTTGTGCACCATTGCTATAAATTAATGATATTGAGCTGATATTCGTTGAGTGCCCATTTTATTGTCACTCTAGAATCCCCAAACACTTTCATCTCCTGTAATCCCATAATTGCAGCTACAGTGAGAACACACCATAAGCCAAGTAACTCTGCCTGTGTGTTTGTCCCTTTCCCACAGTTCATTTTTAAAGTAATATAGTGCTCATTGCTAATATAAATCACACCTCCTATAGCACAGTTACCATCTACTTCAGAGCCATCAAAGAAACCAACAGGTTGTTGGACATTCAAGCTGAACGACCCCAGATGTCTGGAACTTTGTTTCCCTGTGTTATGATTATAATCCTTAACTAACAACATTATCCTATTGAAAGAGGAAAATAGATTGGGCTTAATTTCTTCAAACAAAGCTTTATTTCTTTCCCACCAAATATTCCAGGAAATCAATGCTGGAAGATAAGGTAAATCCTTGCAATTCTTATACCAATTGTAAGCATTAACCCCAAACAGATCCAATTTCCAATTCTATTCCAGTTGAAGATGTGATATGATTAATTGCCATACAGTAAATCCACATTCTACCAAGATATGTTGAGAAGTTTCAGCATTTTCCCTGCAAAGATAGCATAAACTAGGTCCAACCCAACCTCTTTTAATAAGATTCTCCCATGTCTTCAAACTTCCCTGGAATGCATGCCACATAAAACAACATAAAACAATTTGCAGGACCACCAATTTGCAGGGTACGTACCATTATAAGTAATTATAGCTTGATATGTCAACTTTGTTGTGATTTTGCTGTGGTTTTTCCAATTGCCTTGTTGCTGTAATTATGGCTTGATATAAAGTTTAGTAATTTCATAAATATAAACTTTTTATTAAGGTATTACATGTGGCTATTAAGAATGGTAAAAAGTGGCTATTAAGAATGGTAAAAAGAGACATTTTATTTATATTAAAAGATTTATGGACAATTGTGTGTTTTTAAATTTTTTATAACAAATAAAACTGTATTTTTCATTTAAAAAATCATATATTTAACTACTTTTTATAATATTTCCGTACTTTTCTAATCCTTTAAAACAATTTTTTAAATATATTAATTTTTTTTTAAAAAATCAAGGGGTTTACCAATGTATGCTTATTACACATTCAACTTCACCCAACATGATCATAATCAAAGTGCCCACATGTACGATTGAACCACCGTTTAAAAAGATTCGAAATCCAAATTCACTTGCATGTTCTCGTTGAAGGCCGAAGATGTTCTCTTTATGACCCCACTTCCATATTGGAACTTTCAAATGTAGAGTTTCTATATGACCCCACTTCCATAATGAAACTTTTAGACTTTTTTTTTATGACCCCACTTCCATATTGGAACTTTCAAATGTGGAGGTTTTTTTTCATAAGTGTTAAAATTTATTATAATTTAGTTGTTAAATTAAGATAGTTTGAGTTTTTGTCTAAAAGTGAGTAAAGATTGAGAAGATGCAAATGATATTAATGTAAGTAAATGTTGAGAATGGCAAGGATACATTGGTGTGTTGGTGTGGATAGATCTGGGGATAAATTGATTTCATTCCATCCATCCTAGGTCAATTATGTAGTAAAAGTTGAGAAGATGTAAATGATATTAATGTAAGTTTTTATTTTACAATTTGGTTTTGAAGATGGTAAAACCTAGAATTGAACCTGGGTAAGGAGGGTAACAATCATTCCTCCCAACCACCCAAGCTACAATTTGGCAACACAAAGAAAACTTCCTATAATTAATTGAAAAACAAGAAAGTATCTTAAAAAATTAGAGTACCTTGGGGATACTCCCACATGAAGATTGCCCATAAAACCCTCCAATGCAACCTTCCAAATATCATCATCAATGTATTGTGTTCCCTATAAACATGATTCAAAAAAATAAAGATGAGTAATCTAACACACCCAATTTACTGTATCAAGAATAACAGCTACAAATTTATATACCATTAGACTGATTAACAATGACCTTCCAATCCCCATAAATATATCTAGAATCAACCTCACTAAAAAAGCAAATTTTAATAATCCCATAAAACAAAGAGTTCAACTCTAGAATTTGTACCAAAACCATCATTCATCCGAAACTTAAAATTATGATACTCATTAATCTTTAATAACATATCGCATCCACACATTCCAAGCTGATTTACCCCATCCAAAAAAACCAACTGCAAAAACTTTGGAAGCGCCAATATTGACATGTATTACCCCATCCAAAAAAACCAACTGCAAAAACTTTGGAAGCGCCAATAGTGACATGTACAAGACTCCACTATTGGTGCTCTGTTTTCAAAGATAGCCTTATTTCTTAAATTCCATATACAGAGCAAATAAAAGCAAGAAGAGACTCCTAGATTTTAAGTCTCTTCCTGGATTTTTAACGAATTAAAAAGTCGTCCAAATTATATTTTACAATATTAAATTCAAATTTGTACACGTTATGTTTTGTTTGCAAAGAGTCGTCCAAATTATATTCTACAATATTAAAGTGAAATTTGCAATAAAAATGCATGCTGTATTTTTTGCCATGATAGGTGAACAGAATTTCTGACTTGTAACGTGATAACTATCTATGGAATGGTAATAACACTGTCGGTGATTGGCTTCTGCACGGAAACTACTCTTGCTTTTCCAAAGTCAAGTACTTTTGCTTTTCCAAAGTCAAGTCTCCCGTGAGAGAACCTCCAGTGTAATTCTTGATTTCAAAGTGTTGTTAACACGTGTCTTGCATGAAAAGTAGCTGGAAAGCGTAATTCTGACTAATCAACCTTATCTTATCTGCCATATTAAAACGAGAAAAGCACACGGGATCTGCGGAAATTCACAGCGAAGATCACCCTCGAGAAGCGACCAACTCCGTTCCCTTCGAAGCAGAAGCGTCAAGAACCCTGGTCGATCTCACTACCAATTAAAATAAACAAACAAAATCCTTTCATTTTCGCACGGTTTATGAAGAGTTACACTCGATTTGATTCGGCCCTTTTGATTGACTTATTTTCTATGGGTTCTTTGTATTGCTTTTGATTTGTTTAAACCACCGAGTGCTATATAAGCAGGACATAATTGATATAATTGTTGTATATGTATATATTTTTATGGATGACAATTGGCATTCACATTAAACCAAATATAGCATTAATAATAAATTTTCTATAGAAGCATAACTTTGCTAAATATGATATGGATGTACTTTTTTTTTCCTATTTATTACTTTAAGATGATTTACACTTAATACACTTGTAAAATAATAATAATAACAATAATACTAAATAACCAACTTATAATCAATCTTGCTATATATATATATATAATGTGAGTTATATTTTTTCCACCATTTATTATTTTATGGTGCTTTGCACTTTGCACCATATATATATATATATATATATATATATATATATATATTAATTATGTGATTTATATTTGTTTGCATCATTTATTATTTTATGGTGCTTTGCACCATATACAAGTTTGTGTATATTAAATAATAATAATAATTTTGGTGTTTTGCACCAAAAAGGATCAATCCATGTTGGATTGGTTTTGGTGTTTTGCAACACAAAATATCAATCCAGCTAGGATTAGTTTTGATGGTTTGCACCATACACCATGGAATTCCACATATTCATTTAACACCAAAATCAACTTTTTTACAAACACCACTTTTGCATCATAAATCTTAGCACCACTTGCATATCCCCACATTATCACCACTTTTGCACCACAATTTGAAAATTGAGGATTTCTCAAATCCTTTACAAATAGTGGTGCTAATGTGAGACTAAAATACCCTTTTTCTTATAATGACTCGATTTGATTCGGCCCGTTTGATTGACTTATTTTCTATGGGTTCTTTGTATTGTTTTTGATTTGTTTAAACCACCGAGTGCTATATAAGCAGGACATTCGAGCGGATCTTCATACTTACAAGTTACCGGTGATTATTTTGCTGTATTTGGCTCTGCTTGCAGAAATATGGTATCATCGGCTCTACGGTTTCTGATCCATGCGATAATTCTCGCATGGCTCTGCTTAAGCATTTCTGCTTCTCATGTGATGCATACTGTTAATACAGAGAGCACAAGTGTTCAACAGCGGTATCGCACAGCCTACCATTTTCAACCTCAAAAGAACTGGATGAATGGTTTGTAGAGTCCATCTTATTTCAGATTTCATATACGAGCTCTTCTTTTTTCGGATTTAAACCGATCTTCTAACTCTGTTTTCGTTTGTTTGTGATTGCCTGCATAATTAACTGCCCAACAGACCCAAATGGTGAGCTTTTCGTTCCATTTCAATTCATACATTCAATAGTTAGTAAATTTAATATTCTCCGTGATGAATTTGGATTGGATTCGTTTTGCAGCGCCCATGTTCTACAAGGGATTCTACCATCTGTTTTACCAGTATAATCCTCTAGGAGCGGTGTGGGGAAATATTGTCTGGGGTCATGTTGTTTCTAAGGATCTCATTAACTGGCATTCACTGGATCCTGCAATTGTTCCCAGTGAATGGTATGATATAAAGGGCTGCTGGTCCGGTTCGGCGACATTTCTGCATGGAAACAAGCCTGTGATTCTCTACACAGGATGGGCCAATTCATCCCAACAACTCCAGAGCATGGCCGTACCTAAAAATGTCTCCGATCCCCTTTTGAGAGAATGGGTGAAGATCCCTCAGAATCCTCTTTTGATTCCGGAATTTGGGATTAATGGTAGCTCATTCAGGGATCCCACCACTGGATGGCTTGGCCTCGATGGAAAATGGAGGATTGTGGTTGGAAATAAGAGGAATCGCAGAGGGGTGGCTCTGTTATACAGAAGCAAGGACTTCGTCAACTGGGTGAAGGTCAAGCATCCTCTACATTCGTCGAAATTGACCGGAATGTGGGAATGCCCTGATTTTTACCCGGTTCCTCTTTCTGGTAACGAAGGGCTAGACACATCTACAATTGGGTCCTCTCTGAAACACGTTTTGAAGGTCAGTCTGGACGATTACAAGTACGAATATTATACAGTGGGAACATATTTCCGGGACATTGATCGATACGTGCCAGACAATACCAGCAGCGACGATGAAAATGGGTTGAGATATGACTATGGAAAATTCTATGCTTCCAAGACTTTTTATGATCAATATAAGCATAGGCGAATTCTGTGGGGATGGATCGATGAATCGGACAGCGTGTCCGATGATGTTACGAAGGGTTGGTCTGGTGTTCAGGTAAAGTCAATATTATTATTTGGAGTAGACGAAACTTAGCTGTAGCATAGGGACAAGAAACCGTAGCTGATATTTGACTACTTAACCAGATTTGACCTTATAACCTTATTCTTAATTGCTAAACGCCGTTGTAGATCATTTAAATCAATCACATTGAATCTTCACCTAAAGATCTGATTCTGCCTTGCTATATTTAGATGCTTTAATTTCTCATGTAGGGACTTTTTTAAAGCCAGGAACCATTCAAGGCTTTAATTTTTTTTTGTCGTTTTAGACGTATACGGTTGTTTTTAAAGGCGGGGAGCCATTCTTGTTTTATTCTCTTTTTATGTTTTTTGACGTTTGTGGTTGTTATTTTGGGTTAAGGCGATTCCAAGAACAATCTGGCTGGACAGCGTCAATAGAATGCAGCTTTTGCAGTGGCCAGTTTCCGAAGTAGAATCTCTTCGTCGAAAGAAAACGTTTAAAGAAAGCATTGATCTCAGCAGTGGATCCGTTGTAGAAATTACAGGTCTTAACGCTGCGCAGGTACTCATCACATCAATAAAATTCTTTTAATTCATTACCTTTGCCTAGGAATTGTTTGCTCCAAACAATCTCTCAGTGGATAAGGCAGCTCCATGCCTCTGTCTTTTAGTTTACGATAATTAATTGCCCCGATATTTATTTTTCTGTAACGAGTTGTTAGTTCTTTTGTTGATTTGGGATTCTAAATTTAATAGCCTAAAAATCGCACAGCCCTTCTATGAATTTCGTTGAAGCAAAGATCCCTTACATGACACAACAGATTTTAAGAATTTTTTGCTTTGTTTGTGGCCGTGTTTTCCTTTTCTTAAATTATTCGGTGAATTTTTCTTTGCATTTAGGTTGATGTGGAGGTCTCTTTTGATCTGCCAAGGATCGAAATCTCAGAGTTTGAAGACGAGCTCGATCTCAATTCGACAGCTCAAAAACTGTGCAGCCGGATGGGCTCAGCTGCGAGGACTGTTGTTGGGCCATTTGGGTTGCTTGTTTTGGCTTCAAAGGACTTGAGTGAACGCACTGCTGTGTTTTTTCAAATCGTACGATATGGAAACGAATTGAAGTTATTAATGTGCAGTGACCAGAGCAGGTAGAACTTTATAAACATTGTAACTTATTGATCTGAATAAATCAATCCAGAAAAGAATTAGCGCGCTAATCTCTGTCAAATTGTGTGAATGCTCGCAGATCGTCTTTACAGAGCGGCATTGATAAGACAACATACGGAACTTTCGTGAACCATTTGGGTTCTTTCAAGGAAAAGAAACTTTCACTGCGAGTCCTGGTAAGCTGTTTTACATGAAAACTTTATAATCGACATTTTTAAATTTCTTGAAAAACTAAATTAGCTCGTCAAATTTACTTTTGTGAAATGAATTACAGGTTGATCATTCAATCGTGGAGAGCTTTGGAGAAGGGGGGAAGGCGTGCATAACGGCTAGAGCTTATCCCACCCTCGCAATCGGCGAAGACGCTCATCTCTACGTCTTCAATAATGGCACTTCCACTGTCACGGCCAGCAAATTTACTGCATGGGAAATGGCTTCTTCCAATCACAGTACTCTGCACTAAATAAATGAGTTCTATGATAATCAATTCTTTTGCAATTCGTCAAAAACTGGCAGCGCCTGTAGTCTGTTCCAGATAAAGAGGCGTGGAATCTTCATTAAAAATTAGGTTATAATTTCCTCGTTCAATGTATTGTGCATTTTTCTGTGGACTTTTTGAGCATCTGGATAGTGTTTATCTGTAGGAGGGCGCCTTGGCAATTTGGCCCCTTCAGTAATGTTGTAAATTTTGCCCATATTTTAGGGATGGGTTAATCTTTCATCAGAAAGACTCTGTGATCTTCTGATGGGCACCAAACTGATCAACAGAAGTAAGGTGGACTAATTACTTATCACGAATATGATAAAATATAGCAGCTGTATCTATAATATATATAAGAGACCTTTCAGTTCAAATCTGTATCACAGTTACATCTATCTGGATGATTATAGTTACTGGTTCCAACTAGGCTTGGAATTTCAAATTAATTTTGTCTGTCAAACTCAAATTTGATGACGGTTTAGTATTTTTTATGTTTTTTATGTCACGTTTTATACAATAGTGTCAAATTCATGAATGTGAAATTCTGAGATATCAGCTCAATAATTTTTAATCTTTTGTAATTTTTTATTATACCAGCATAGATCCATCTTAATGGGGATCTACCAAGGGCCAAGAGGGATCGAATTTCTAGAAGTACAAACTCCTTTTTAGAATGACTGTAGAATGCTCTTCGGTCCAATAATTGAAATAATTGTTATATTGTAAAGGATAAAATTAAAATAATTATTACAATGATTAATTAATAAATTATTTCGATAGTATATTTTAATAAATTAGAAGAAATTCATGACAAACGGTTACATCTTTATGGAATGTGCTTATATAAATGACAGAATTTGGTATATACAACAAATTTTGTTTCTATTTTATCGCATCAAATCTAATAAACCTAACAATGAACGTGTAAGGATTTAACCAACAGGATACGCTAGCTGTGACAAAGCTGTTCTCATTGGTGTACAGCATCAATGTATAACATGTGTCTTTCTTTTATATTTGACGAAACAATGTTGGATTTAGAAAATAAAGAGTAAGTTCTGCGCTGTTTCAAATTAAAATAACCAAAGAAGCAACTTACACATGTAAATTTCTTTTTTAACAAGAACAGGGGAAAAAGATGTATTTATAAAGGCTGTGCACAGCCATTCATTACAAGTTTTCACAAAAATTTGATAGAGTAGCAAGTGCCTGAGAATTTATAGCTAGAGATTCTATCTGTCTACCTGTAAGAGTTCTAAACAAAACCTTACTAAAACTGTTCAAAGTAGAGCAGGAATAAATCCTGACAAACTGTTGGTTTAGGAATATACAAAAAAACATAGAGTCTTAAACATCAAAAAAGAGGAACCTGAACTGAGACTGCTAACTATCCATATTTTTTAAGGTAGACAGATGCCGCATCCTGCCTTTCCTGCTTTATCTCCTGATTAACCGTCAGACTGCCATGGACGCAGCTTCCCTGCGATTTCCCGGTGATGACTGCTATGTCTTCCTGCATATTATCCACCTTGCCCATCAATTCGAACAGATTTCTCTCCAGGTCGTCAATTCTGGAGTACTGGCATGCGAGCTGGTTCACGGTGTAGCTCAAATCCTTGGCCATTTCCTCATTCTGATTTACACTGGTGCATACTTCATTGTAGGTGTTTCGCACAGAGAGCTTAATATCAACCATGGTGCGACTCAACGCGGCTATGGCCGCCATAATGTTCTGCATAGCGCCCGCCCTGAGGTGGATTAACAGTCCGGGACGGGAGGATGGAGAGCCCAAGTCGCCGAGGGAAAGCTGGTTCATCGCACTGGAGAGGGGACGAGCCATATCGTGATATTGCGAGGGAAGGGCAGATGCCCGAGTTAATAACTGCTCGTGGGAGCTGACAGCACCACGAGGGCCCATGTGCCATGCGCTGTGGAGAGGAGGGCGTGTGGCAGGGGCACACGAAACTTCACCTACGGAGGAGGACGGGGACGGGGGGAGGGGGACCCTCAAGCCAAGCCCCTTCAAACCCATAACAATAACATTTTTTACCATTAAACAATTAGATTATGGTATAAATTGAAATCCCAAGGCACCATTTAGACCCTCCATGTGCCCGATATCTAGCAACGTTCCTTTGTTGGCCGCTTCATCTGCTAACTTGTTGTTCGCTCGACAGATGTGGAAGAAAGAAGTCTGAGAAAAATGAGGATTAGATTTTATTCTTTGCATGTACCTGTAAGCTCTAGATCCTTGTGGTGCGGCACCCCTTCTCATTGTTTGAATGACATGTCTGGAATCCCCATAGACTCTGAGATTGTCAATGCTGAGGGAGGAGATCATATTGAAAGATAAGACGAGAGCAAGCCATTCAGCTTCATTGTTTGTCTTGATGCCTAATCCCCACAAGATAGTTTCAATTTTATTTCCTCCGGGATCAAATAAGACCCCACCCGCACCTACCACCCCATACACATGTAAATTGAGAAAACATAGATTTGTATTTTTTGGGCCCAAAACATTTTTTCCTAAAACTGTACTTTGCATATTTTAACATATTCTTCTATGCTAGTTTGAATCAAACTCTTATTTTTTTGTATTTACAACAGATAATTTCAGAGAAACACCTTCCAAAGCGCATTACATTGAAGTAAAAAGCAGAACACCGCCTGCTCAAGGATGGCTACAAATGTTCGCTTAAATGCCAGAAAATTTAGAATCGATTATTAATCCGTATCTTCAGTTTGTTCATACTCTCAGAGTCTCAGTAGCCATGATCTTCTTCACTAAGTTTCTGGAGAATTGCAACCAACCCAAATACGAATGCTTGATCAACTCCCGGTCTCACTGAAACGCTGTATATGTCCTTCACGTCCTTTAGCGCAGCATTCACAGGGAGAGGTTTGCAAACATACATGTACTTCGCAGGAGAGAAGAGGTGAGGACCGCTGCGGCGGAGGAGGGGAGGTATGCGGAGGAGGGGCGGAGGAGGGGAGGAGAGGAGGACGCGGAGGAGGGGTGGAGGTCTGCGGAGGACAGGAGAGTAGTTGGAAGGCTCAGGGTGGATACGGGGAGCTACACACTCCAGTTTGAATTGCTACTTAGATTGCTGATAAAAATTAAAATTGCTGCTTGAATTGCTATTTTGATTGCGGATAAAAATTAAAATTGCTGCTTCTATTTTGATTGCTGATAAAAATTAAAATTGCTATTTTGATTGCTAATAAAAATTAAAATTGCTATTTTGATTGTTGATAAAAATTAAAAATACAAGTCTTTTTAATTTTAATTATTGGCAGACATAATATCTTTTATTTGTTTATGGCCGACAATATCAACAAACACTCGACTTACAAGATCTCCCTCATACAAATGTTATTTATGGCCGACTATATCGACAAACACTCGACTTACAAGATCTCCCTCATACAAATGTTATTTATGGCCGACAAAATCGACAAACACTCGATTAACAAGATCTCCCTCATACTAGGCTGTAGAGCGCCTCTCGGCGCAATAATTTTAAATTTTCTGCAAGCTTTGCCGGATTGGGAGGTCAAAAAAGTTGCAGTAGTCATGGACTTTGAGCTTTTCTGAGAAGCTGGATGGTTTTGGTGGTATTGGTTTACCCTTTGTTATCTCTAGTAAATCTAAATTTGTTCAATCTAAAGAAAAATCACTATATATATCTTCACATATTTTGATATAATACCTAAGTTAGAATTCACCAATCTTATCAATGCCTTTAATTGTTTAAAGGCATAATTAACAAATATACATTACCCTGCTTGTTATTACTAGTATATAAAATATTATGACAGTTAAATATACATTACCTTGCTGGTTACTACTCCTATATAAAATATTATGACGGTTTATTTGAACCATTAAACGTCAATTAGATGGTTTAATAATTTTTATACCTGACGTTTCAAATTTATAAGCAAGTGTCAAATACGTCAATTTCCAGCCTGGAAGTTGGATCCAACTTCCAGTGATTATATAAATATAATATAAAAACACTTCCTTTTCTCTTTATACATAAAGCGCTTCTTCTTTTTTATTCCTTCTTTTTATAATATAAATAGTTTGGCATATTCCAAATTAGGTATAAATTTGTTTTGTCTGGCTGAAAAAGAAAGTTTCTAAATTTACATCCTTTGTCAATTGGGCAAAAAACAAACGTATGGCAAACATCTAACCATAGCAATTACTCTGTATTTTTAAATAAAATATAAGTCCAGACTATTTTATGCAACAACTTTTACAGACACACACTATTTTATGCAACAACTTTTACACACTACTTTATGCAGCAACTTTTAAACAGAACAGAAATTTATATTTTTATCACTTCTAAAATAAGCACATATTAACTGATTTTCGAAAACAATTAAAAGAGGAAGGTAGGTTCAAGATTTTATATGAAAAAGAAGGGAGATACCACTGGCTAGGGATTAGTTGTATTAATTGAGAGCTTTGTTAGTTAATTGATGAAATTAACTACTGTTGTAATACATACAATGATGTTATAAAATATATCATTTAAAATATATTTTAGATTTTCATGGTATTTATGATTAGCGTGTCGAGCTAGTTATATGTTAGTGGGTTATTAGGTTAATGATTAATGAATTAATATGTTAAAGCTAGTGGACAAGTAAGTCATTGGTTAATACAGTAGTGTTCGTGGGCTAGTTTTTTATATAAATGGAATAGTGATTAAGGGATTAAAATTATTGCATGTTAGTATATTAGTTATTAATAGGTTATGAATTAGTTGTTAGGTGTTAATTGTTAGTGTGTTAGTGAATCAATGGATATGGTTAAGGATGTTAAGGAATAATTTTGTTGGTGGGTTGATTTTTAGGAGTTAGTGATGTAGGAGCACTTACCAATGTTGGATGGACAACATCAAATGACGCTATCATGAGAATCATAAAATGACATGAGGATATCTGAAAACTGCTTAAAAGGTTACATTAAGAATTATATGATTAAAGGCATGGGTGAAAACATAAACATTAGTAACACTTTTGGAGTGAGGTTATATAAAAAGCAAACAAAACACTAGATTGAGAGTTTTATAAACTCTCATTTGAGAACCAATTGATCAAAATATTTTCTCAAATATTTGATAACCAAAACAATAAATTCTTCAAGTTTTACAAACGAAAAACTTCAACAAGGGTGAACCTCCATAATTTTTATGATGATATCACAATTTTTTATTTTTTTAATAATTTTGTCGTTAATATTTTTATTGTTCTCAAAATCACTTGAAATGAAAATTCAACATTTTCATAATTGAAATACCCAAAAACATAGAAAAAATCAAGTGCACTCACTCCCACTATCCTCTTCAAAAATGATATTTTTAGTTTTCTGGGTAATGATCACATCAAAATGAAAATTAGTGCTATCTATGTAGATTGTGAGCATATTATTTTTTCATAAATTCAATAGTCATTACCTAAAATTTCCATCACATTTATCCCTATTAGGATAAAATTAATAAAGATCACATTTATCCCTATTAGAATATTCAGATACTTAGAAGTTAGTTAAGATCAACTTGGTATAATGTGTCTTTAGGTAAAGTGTGTTTCTTTAGTATCCATTTGTATTTATGTAATCCAACGGTCACAATATGTTCTAGACATAGAGTGATCCAATGGTTCATCTTCATCTCGAACTTTATGGTTATTGATCCATGGCTTAACACCCGATTGGTCCATGATCTCTATTTAAAAAGCATGGACGGTCATTTGCTTAATTGTGAGAAACTCATATGTAACATTCTTTTTCCTGTTCATAATATATTGCCTCAAGTAGCTATTTGGTCGGGGCCATGGACGATTTCCCTCTTTGAAGGCTTTAACCACGTAAAAACCTAGTATGTTGATATGTGATCTATTTGTGTGAGTAGTTGCTCAAGGTGTTTGATCTCTTGAAAATTTCTTGTGTTAGTCAAACATAGTTCTTATGAAAGATTCGCTTCTGTGGCTAATCGAGATCTTGAATCAGTGTTTTTGTATACATCAAAGGATTTATGGTTTCTGATATTTATGTGCATTTATGGACTAAGAGAGGTGCACGGGGGGTTCGCTCATTGAACTTGTTACATAGCACGGTCGTTCGCGGGATATTAAAGAATATCCCTAATTTCACTAAATATTAGAAAATGTCTCTTAAAATTGTATTGTTGAACCCCCCTCCCAATATAGCTTCCCAATTAAGAAACCCCTTAGTTTCACGAGATATTGTAGGTATTCGTTTTTATCAACCCATTTTTAATACCCCATTTATATCATATTATCAAGTCATAACAAGCAACAACCCTAACATATCTTAGTATAAGCAAACAAGATGCTAAATAAAATAATAGTTTGTATTGTTTATATGATATATAAAAAATGTAGATAAAAACAACACAATATAGAAATCATGAAAGTTTGTATTGTTTATATGATATTGATAAAAGAAAAAAAAAGAGCATTGGGGAGGTGACTCATAAATGAAGGATGGGGCTTCATAGTGGAGAATGGGGATCGCATGAACCCATATTAGGCACCAAGGGAAGGACCTTTGAGGTGGGAAGGTGAGGAGCGTGGGACCTTATTGCTTTTACTTGAAAAGGTCAACACCAAAATTTTATTCAACAAGTCAAAATTACAATAGGTCATATTTATAGTTTGTTCTTATAATACTTTGCAATTATTAATAACATAAGAATGTAAAAGGAACTATATATGCATGTCAAATGATCATATACATGGACCCTTGGAAGCTAAACGCATTCATGGAACTTGAAATCCTCGACTGAGTATTCCTTTTTTAAATTAATTAAGGACTTCATAAAGTATAAATAAAATTCTATTGCTACTTAATTACTATATATGCATGTCAAATGATCATATAGAAGGATCCTTGGAAGCTAAAGACATTGATGGAACATGTAATCCTAATAAATAAATTAGGGACTTCATAGAGTATAAATAAAATTCTATTGCTACTTAATACTAATTTGAAAGTAGACAAAATCTACTTAACTATGATATTTATTAAAAAGGAAATAAACATTACATTTGAAAATATTTAACGACTTCAAAGTGAACTCTTCTATACAATTGAAAGTATTCAACAACTTCAAAAATAACTTTTTAAAACAATTTGATGTAAGATAATTATTCTTAAAATGTTGCTACTTATTTAGATTTCTCTATCAATGAATAAATTATCAAACATCGAACATTATAATATAATATTTTTATTTTTATTTAAAATCTATTTAATGAAATTAATAAAAAAATCATAAGCATAATGACAATATTAAAAAAATATATATTTGAAATTCAATAGTCTAGAACAATATGTTTTCATATACACCAATTATATGTGCATACAATGTAATAATATTTATTTTATTTTATTATGAAGCTATATAATAAAATTAATAAAAATATTATAAACATAATTATAATATTATAGAAATATTATTTTAAATTATATATTTTAATATATAACAATTTTATGTCAGGTTAAAATGCCATTTTTCTTGTAGTGCACGGACGTGTTTGCATTCAACCATGGAGGCTATTATGATGATATTAATTGTATTTTTTTTTTAAATTAATAAATACAGTAATTAAGTATATAATAATTACAATGGACACAAAGAAAACTCAATGCCGTGGACACAAAGAGAACTCGAGGTACCTTTTTCAAAAGGACTTTGCTACCTCCGCTCGACCAGGTGCTCGAGATGACAAGGAGCCTGCAAAACAACCATGCAAATCATGAAATGATACCATTTGCTAACAAGTGATAAACTATAACAACAATTTGCTAAACGAGAAATGTGCTAGTTAGTAGGATGACTCCAACAAGATTTGAGAGCAGAACAACCGAGAAATGTGCTAGCTAGTAGGATGACTCCAAACCTGCCTGAAAGAACATTGTAATTATTAAGAAGATGAAAGCATACATATTTACCAAAAAAAAATTAAGGTACAAGGCAAAGCAGTTGAATATATTATACTAATTACAAGAGTTTATAAATAAGAAAATAGATCATGACAATAATCTAGAAAATAAATATACCAAATCCATACAACTTTACACAGCTATGTGGGGCCCAACAAGTTCCAATTCTAAGTTCTCACTTTCTCAATTAATCATGGTGTAAATATTGTTTTTAATACTAATTTAGTGAGGTAAAAACGTTTAAAATTAAACTTTTCTTATTTGAACTTGAATGCTAATGTAATATAGTGAGTGATGACTAAGACTCTCGTGTTTGATGATTGATGCACATACATGATTAATTCAAGCATGAATCATAACCTTTATAGGGGATATGTCATCTCTACATGGGAATATGAGCATCACAATTATGTCTGTATACCAAAGACATATTATGGAACAATGGTTAGGTAATGAAATTAAGGGCCTTAAATGGCCTTGAATGAGGTTTCTTAGTCTCAACATCCATGAAGAAAGCCTCAAACAAACACATATGACCACAAAAAGGAATATTTGGTCTACCACTAGGAATATGATCATTGTTAGGAGGTATTGCATGCCATGAAATGATATTTGGGATTGATAATGGAGATGAAATGAAAACGAGTGACTTGGTACCTTAATTGAGCTTCTTAGAATTGATGACTTTAAACCACCTTTAAACAAGGTCTCAAACCACTACACATGACATTTGTAGAGAGTAGTTGGCCTCCAACCAAAAATAAATAGGCACCATTAAGAGGTATTGCACACCAAAAATAGGTATTGGTGCCTTCATAATCTCATGGGATGAAATCAAGAGCCCTATGACCTAATTGATTATTCTCAAGCTCAATGGCCATGGAAGAGGTCTCAAACCACTACACAAAACCTATGTATGGAGCCTTGGATTTTGACTAGGAATGTTATGAATGGCCTAGCATATATCAATATCAAGGCCTTGACATTGGTCAAGTGGTTAAATCAAGGGCCTAATGCCTTAAATAATTCTCACGAGGGTTGAGTGCCATATAGAAGGCCTCAAACCACCACTCATGACCCTAGGTATATCACCTAACTTATATAAGCATTCTACTAAGATATGTTTGATAGGAATTGACCAAAACATATCAATTTTGTGTCCTTGACATTAGTCGAGGGAATAAATCAAGGGCCTAAGGGTCTGAATAGTTATCATTATGCTCAAGAAACATGGATGAGGCCTCAAAGTACAAGGATGACCTCTAGATGGGATATGTGGCCTCACATTCAAACATTCAAAATATGAGCATTGTTAGAAGATATTGTCCACCATAGACATGTATCTAGGAGGCCATGACAATGGTTGAGGGATGACATCAAGGGCCTTACGCCTTCATTAGTGCATCATTGGCTCAACAACCATGAACGATGCCTCAACCCACCACACATGATCTCTTTCAAGGATATTTGACCTCCAACTAAAACTTAGTGCTCTATTGTTGCACCGAGTGAAACGAGGTGCTCTACAGCCCAGTATGGGAGAGATGTTGTAACGTTACATGTGACGTTTGTCATTATTATCGGCTAAAAAGTAAAAAGTAATACTATGAAGGAGATCTTGTAACGTTACATGTAACGTATGTCTTTATTATTGTCGGCCATTAATTAAAATGTAAAAATAAATAAAATGTAATAAATATTTTGTCGACCATTAATTAAAAGACTGTATTTTCAATTGTGTATTTGAGATATTATGTTTTCTTAATTAAAACATAATTAAAAAAATTCATGTAGGCTGATAAAATAAAAAATTATGGAAAGTATTTAAAAAAAATCCATGTTGGCTCATAAAATAAAATATTATGAAAAGTAATTAAAAATAGATGTTCGTTTATAAAATAAAAACTTAAAACTTAAACCCGGATCTATCAATCAAAAGAGATTAAATTTCTTGAGTTTAAATTTAAAAAAAGAATTACACCTCAAGAAATTGGATCGGATCCCTCTTAGTGCTTGATAAAGACGAGTTTAAGATGGATCTATGCTGGTTTATATTACAATGTTTCATGAATTTAACCATTTCCTATCTATCTATATATATATATATATATATATACACACACATAATAGAAAAGCAAGTTGCACCCCATAAAATTAAATAATCAAAATTTCAATTATATTATGCCCATAAGTAAGTGCACTAAAAATATCATAATTTGAGGGCTTACTCTAATATTTTATAAAAGTATGAAAACGTCATGATCTATTTTTAAAAGATAATATGGAACTAATACATAACTTTAATTTTTTTATTAATTAAGACTATAAATTAAGTTATAAACTCATAATTGCACATAAACATATATTTCTAAAACCGGCTTTTAATATATATATATATCTTATATTTTTACAAGTTTTAAAATTCTTTTTTGCAAATAACTCTAACCATCTTTTAAAATTAAAATTTATGTTTCTTTTAATTTCATGTGGCAAATAACCTTTTATTTTTTAAAATTAAAATTGTTTTTTAATTTTATATAACAACTAATCTATAATAAACATTGTACATAACTTTTTATATAATTATATTGATATTTAATACATAAACTAAAATAGATATAAAATCATTAACTACATGCAAATATATATATATATCTTATATTTTTACAAGTTTTAAAATTGTTTTTTGCAAATAACTCTAACCATCTTTTAAAATTAAAATTTATGTTTCTTTTAATTTCATGTGGCAAATAACCTTTTATTTTTTAAAATTAAAATTGTTTTTTAATTTTATATAACAACTAATCTGTAATAAACATTGTACATAACTTTTTATATAATTATATTGATATTTAATACATAAACTAAAATAGATATAAAATCATTAACTACATGCAAACATGCAAACTCTCAAGAACAAAATCAAATTAAAGAAATTTTTATTTCAATTAAATTGGAAAAATAATAATTAATGTTTTACTAAAATTTCTAAACAAGTGTAACATGAATATTATACTCAATGATAAAAATCTTCTTTAACTTATAATATGATGTCAAATATCTTCTCAAATTTGTCTACGAGATAGCATGGTGTTTCACTACTCTTATATGACTTTGTTAGGAGAGAAATTTCCTATGAATCTCCCATCATCACCCATCTTAAAGTAGGCCATGACCTATAATAATTATTTAAGAAAAATTTCGTCTTAGAGTAAATACACACTCCATTTTTATATGGTGAAGTATAAACCTATATACTGAAATTGAGTAAATACACACCATTTTTATATGGTAAAGTATAAACCTATATACTAAAATTGAGGATATTTTGATCATTCAATCTAGTCAATTATATGATGCAAAGAAAATCAAGAAGTAGTTACAATGCTCATAAATATCATAAATATTGAGTATATTTATGATATTTGACCTCCAACTAAAACCTAGTGCTCTATTGTTGCACCGAGTGAAACGAGGTGCTCTACAGCCCAGTATGGGAGAGATGTTGTAACGTTACATGTGACGTTTGTCATTATTATCGGCTAAAAAGTAAAAAGTAATACTATGAGGGAGATCTTGTAACGTTACATGTAACGTATGTCTTTATTATTGTCGGCCATTAATTCAAATGTAAAAATAAATAAAATGTAATAAATATTTTGTCGGCCATTAATTAAAAGACTGTATTTTCAATTGTGTATTTGAGATATTATGTTTTTTTAATTAAAACATAATTAAAAAAATTCATGTAGGCTGATAAAATAAAAAATTATGGAAAGTATTTAAAAAAAATCCATGTTGGCTCATAAAATAAAATATTATGAAAAGTAATTAAAAATAGATGTTCGTTTATAAAATAAAAACTTAAAACTTAAACCCGGATCTATCAATCAAAAGAGATTAAATTTCTTGAGTTTAAATTTAAAAAAAGAATTACACCCCAAGAAATTGGATCGGATCCCTCTCAATGCTTGATAAAGACGAGTTTAAGATGGATCTATGTTGGTTTATATTACAATGTTTCATGAATTTAACCATTTCCTATCTATATATCTATATATATATACACACACACATAATAGAAAAGCAAGTTGCACCCCATAAAATTAAATAATCAAAATTTCAATTATATTATGCCCATAAGTGAGTGCACTAAAAATATCATGATTTGAGGGCTTACTCTAATATTTTATAAAAGTATAAAAACGTCATGATTTATTTTTAAAAGATAATATGGAACTAATACATAACTTTAATTTTTTTATTAATTAAGACTATAAATTAAGTTATAAACTCATAATTGCACATAAACATATATTTTTAAAACCGGCTTTTAATATATATATATATATCTTATATTTTTACAAGTTTTAAAATTCTTTTTTGCAAATAACTCTAACCATCTTTTAAAATTAAAATTTATGTTTCTTTTAATTTCATGTGGCAAATAACCTTTTATTTTTTAAAATTAAAATTGTTTTTTAATTTTATATAACAACTAATCTATAATAAGCATTGTACATAACTTTTTATATAATTATATTGATATTTAATACATAAACTAAAATAGATATAAAATCATTAACTACATGCAAACATGCAAACTCTCAAGAACAAAATCAGATTAAAGAAATTTTTATTTCAATTAAATTGGAAAAATAATAATTAATGTTTTACTAAAATTTCTAAACAAGTGTAACATGAATATTATACTCAATGATAAAAATCTTCTTTAACTTATAATATGATGTCAAATATCTTCTCAAATTTGTCTACGAGATAGCATGGTGTTTCACTACTCTTATATGACTTTGTTAGGAGAGAAATTTCCTATGAATCTCCCATCATCACCCATCTTAAAGTAGGCTGTAATGTCCCTTATTAGGAATTTTATTAAAATTGCAATTTTCCACTTTTTTCCTTGGTTCGACCTTTGACTAGTTTCGATCTCTAGGTCCCAAATTTGCCCCAAATGATCCCAAATATTCTGAGAAGGTATATGAATGATATTAGAACATAAATATGTGTTTCAGGGATGCCTTTGTACCTTTAAAACACTTCTGCAAATACTCTTTCAATTCTGGTCAATGTAGGTAACTTTACTAGTGATTTCCCTTTGACTAGTATTGGTCTCTAGGTCTCAAATTGACTCCAAATGCCTTCAAATCTTCAAGAAAGGTTTATGAATGATATTAGGAATTGAATATGATGTTCAGGGATAACATATGGCCACCAAAATACCTCTGCAAACTCTCTTAAGATTCTGGACCAAGTATGCAATTTTACTAGTAATTTGGGGTTCAAATCCCCCTAAGGTATGTACTGAAAATGGCTTCCCAAATGCCTCCAAACCCACTCAAATTTATGAACAGAGGTATGTAATGTGTTAATTATTTTATTAAGGTCTCATATGCACCATTAATGGTTTATTACAACTGTTCTCACCCTCTCCCATTCAACTGCAAAAATCCCCAATTCGACCCTTGGGGAAATGGCACTATTTCTTCTCCCAATGCAATTAAACTAAGTAAAAATGCTTCAAATGCTCAAGTACAGTACATGAAACTTGTATAAGACATCCATGGAAGTATATTTATCACAAATATATCAGAGAATCATCCATTCATTCGAAATCATCATCAATACATTGGCTCACAACAAGGTAGTGGGGAAATGGCATTGTTCTTCCATTAAAAATGAGATTTATACATTTCTACTTGGAATTTCGACCTGAAACTTTTTGGAGATGAAGAAAATAGTATTTAATTCATATTAAAAAATAAATGGGGAATTAGAAGCTCCCCCAAAGAGTACAATAGCTCACCAAAAATGCCCTCCCTCAAGGATCAAGAATATGCCATCAAAACTGGAAATGGTTGAAGGAGCGAGCTGCAATAGAAGAAACCATGAGCTGCCCTGTAGCTTACACCTGCAAATAAAGACTCCATTAAAGCTCCAAATGAAAGGTCTGAATGGCCTTTCCAATTGCCAACTTGGATGGGAATCTTTCACCCTCGAAATTGGCTAAGGCAAGAAACTAGTCATCCACTAGCTCTCCCTCTTCACAATTGCAATTGCAAATTCTACAAATGATCAAAAGCTGGTTTCATTCTTTGTTATTGACATTTATAAACTTCTAATGTCCTCCATGGGTCGAATTCCTTCCAAGAGACTCATTCCAACTCATGTTGGGAAGAGATTCCAAAGAACACCACTTGTACAACAATTCCTAGTCTCCCACTTCCACCAAATCACATGTGGAAGCATCTTAGCTGCCCTAACACCCTTGAGCGCCCTCTTCGAGTCTATTTTTAGCCCTGACATGTCATATATTTCATATGTCAGCCTTTAGGTCTGATTTGTGTCATAGGTGTCATATCATCTTCATTATTGTTGTCATAGAGCTAGGGAATCTAGCCCAAGTGTCTCACTAGCTTCAAATTGCCTCTTCCTCTTCCATGGGAGTTACTCTTCCTCTATATTTCGACCTTGGATGAGTCATGAAATGAATAATAACTTTTGGACTCCCCAAAGTATGTTACCATTCACCTTGAATTTGAATTGGTGAGAGAATGATGCCAAATGTAATGGGGAAATCTAGCCATATGTGGGTCCCACTTCCTCCATGTGTCTTCATGATGAAATGCCACTTTGATTTTCACTTGTATATATTTATTTAGATCCTTTATTAAATATTTATGCCATTCTAATGTTCAAACATCATTTATTATCCCCATTATTCTAAATCCCAAAGCTTCCACCCCAAACCTAGGAAACTAGTAATTTTCCTCCTTGGCAATTATTTGACCTTTAGCATCAATTTGACAAACTCTAATGAATAGAGCCAATGTGATTAGGCCATTGTGACCCAATACCAAATTTGGGACATGACAAATCCTCCCTTCCCAATATTGCTTGTCCTCAAGCAATTTTAAATGTGGGTGTTGAAGAACCTGCTTTCTGTATAATTCTTTGAAGTTGCCATTGAATTGCCCAACCTTGAGTCTTTGAGTTTCCATGAAGATTTTAGAGAGGAACCACCATGCTTGCTGCTGCACTACTCTGATTAAAATCACTTTATTAAGTGGGGAATCCATCTCCCATACTGCTTGCTTCCCCAAAAAATATGAAACCAATGAGATAAAAATTATTCCAGGGTCCCATTGCTTGTATTGCACCCCAACAATTAAAAGTGCTCTCCAACCCATACCATCAGATAAGAGGATTCCTGGATCCCATTTTCTCCAAGCATGTAGACCGCCATTTTCCAAGTGCATACAATCTTCAAGTGACCCATCAAATCTGTTGCAATGACATAGGTGAGGATCCCATGTCCAATAGTGCTGCTCCAAGAGAATGTGATATGCATCAAAATATTCAGCCATGCATTCTTTCATCCAAGAAGTGAATGAAGAATCTCCACTAAAATCTGAACCAAATAATGAGCAGGAAAAACAAGGAGAATTCAAAGGACTCAAAGAAGTCTCATCCATACATCCATGAGGATATGTATCATCATAAGGTAAAGCAATATGTTGCTGCAATTCTAAATAATGAGGTGCTCTATTCATGTCATCATCAAAAGAAGAGATATGAGTTTCATACCCCTCATGTGGCACCACTAGGAAAAAACCTTTCACCCAATTTTCATCCCAAAGTGATGTGGCTGGAAAAGAAGTGTGGGGTGAGGAATTATGAACCAAATTTAATTCTTTACAACTCTTACCCATTGAAATATTTAATTCATCTTCTCCATAATTGGTTGGTCCAACTATTGTGAGATCATGTACCTCTTCCAAGGCTTTGCAACTCTCTCCATGAGGCAACTCATAATCCCTTTGAACAAGGACAAGTGCTTGTCCTTCTTCTTGTTTTAGTGTAGTATCTTCAAGAACCTGCATATCAACATGTACCTCATGTTCCACAATTACATTAGGTTCCTCTTTTGTGGCATAAATTGTTTCATCCTTTTCCTTGAAAAGAGAACCATTGCTCATTACTTTTTCTGAGTTGCTTCCAATTTCACTACGCAACAATCTGAACTCTTGAAAGTATTGTCTCCACTTGTCTTCAAAGGATGGTTCAAGTAATTTCCTAAACTCCTCATTCTCCTTTAAGGTTCCTTTCTCATCCTTACTCATGGTGACCAATGAATGCACTTCTTCTCCTACTTCTTCCCTTTCACCAAAGTACATCCAGTTTCAGTTTCTAAGGGTGGTGGCTTATTTCTTTGACTCCTGGTCTTCATTAATGTTCTACCACATCAGGTGCCAAGACCATGCTCTGATACCACTGTAATGTCTCTTATTAGGAATTTTATTAAAATTGCAATTTTCCACTTTTTTCCTTGGTTCGACCTTTGACTAGTTTCGATCTCTAGGTCCCAAATTTGCCCCAAATGATCCCAAATATTCTGAGAAGGTATATGAATGATATTAGAACATAAATATTTGTTTCAGGGATGCCTTTTTACCTTTAAAACACTTCTGCAAATACTCTTTCAATTCTGGTCAATGTAGGTAACTTTACTAGTGATTTCTCTTTGACTAGTATTGGTCTCTAGGTCTCAAATTGACTCCAAATGCCTTCAAATATTCAAGGAAGGTTTATGAATGATATTAGGAATTGAATATGATGTTCAGGGATAACATATGGCCACCAAAATACCTTTGCAAACTCTCTTAAGATTCTGGACCAAGTATGCAATTTTACTAGTAATTTGGGGTTCAAATCCCCCTAAGGTAAGTACTGAAAATGGCTTCCCAAATGCCTCCAAACCCACTCAAATTTATGAAAAGAGGTATGTAATGTGTTAAGTATTTTATTAAGGTCTCATATGCACCATTAATGGTTTATTACAACTGTTCTCACCCTCTCCCATTCAACTGCAAAAATCCCCAATTCGACCCTTGGGGAAATGGCACTATTTCTTCTCCCAATGCAATTAAACTGAGTAAAAATGCTTCAAATGCTCAAGTAAAGTACATGAAACTTGTATAAGACATCCATGGAAGTATATTTATCACAAATATATCAGATAATCATCCATTCATTCGAAATCATCATCAATACATTGGCTCACAACAAGGTAGTGGGGAAATGGCATTGTTCTTCCATTAAAAATGAGATTTATACATTTCTACTTGGAATTTCGAACTGAAATTTTTGGAGATGAAGAACAGAGTATTTAATTCATATTACAAAATAAATGGGGCATTAGAAGCTCCCCCAAAGAGTACAATAGCTCACCAAAAATGCCCTCCCTCAAGGATCAAGAATATGCCATCAAAACTAGAAATGGTTGAAGGAGCGAGCTGCAATAGAAGAAACCATGAGCTGCCCTGTAGCTTACACCTGCAAATAAAGAATCCATTAAATCTCCAAATGAAAGTTCTGAATGGCCTTTCCAATTGCCAACTTGGATGGGAATCTTTCACCCTCAAAATTGGCTAAGGCAAGAAACTAGTCATCCACTAGCTCTCCCTCTTCACAATTGCAATTGCAAATTCTACAAATGATCAAAAGATGGTTTCATTCTTTGTTATTGACATTTATAAACTTCTAATTTCCTCCATGGGTCGAATTCCTTCCAAGAGACTCATGCCAACTCATGTTGGGAAGAGATTCCAAAGAACGCCACTTGTACAACAATTCCTAGTCTCCCACTTCCACCAAATCACATGTGGAAGCATCTTAGCTGCCCTAACACCCTTGAGCGCCCTCTTGGAGTCTATTTTTAGCCCTGACATGTCATATATGTCATATGTCAGCCTTCAGGTCTGATTTGTGTCATAGGTGTCATAGCATCTTCATTATTGTTGTCATAGAGCTAGGGAATCTAGCCCAAGTGTCTCACTAACTTCAAATTGCCTCTTCCTCTTCCATGGGAGTTACTCTTCCTCTATATTTCGACCTTGGATGAGTCATGCAATGAATAATACCTTTTGGACTCCCCAAAGTATGTTACCATTCACCTTGAATTCGAATTGGTGAGAGAATGATGCCAAATGTAATGGGGAAATCTAGCCATATGTGGGTCCCACTTCCTCCATGTGTCTTCATGATGAAATGCCACTTTGATTTTCACTTGTATATATTTATTTAGATCCTTTATTAAATATTTATGCCATTCTAATGTTCAAACATCATTTATTATCCCCATTATTCCAAATCCCAAAGCTTCCACCCCAAACCTAGGAATCTAGTAATTTTTCTCCTTGGCAATTATTTGACCTTTAGCATCAATTTGACAAACTCTAATGAATAGAGCCAATGTGATTAGGCCATTGTGACCCAATACCAAATTTGGGACATGACATAGGCCATGACCTGTAATAATTATTTAAGAAAAATTTCGTCTTAGAGTAAATACACACTCCATTTTTATATGGTGAAGTATAAACCTATATACTGAAATTGAGTAAATACACACCATTTTTATATGGTAAAGTATAAACCTATATACTAAAATTGAGGATATTTTGATCATTCAATCCAGTCAATTATATGATGCAAAGAAAATCAAGAAGTAGTTACAATGCTCATAAATATCATAAATATTGAGTAAAGAAAATGTAAGCAACGATGGCTTAGTATTGAAAATAGTTTATACATTATAAGCTTATATCCAGGGTTGCAAAAAGAGCCATATTTAAATACAAGTGAAAGCATGATTGATGTTTAAGCCATCTCAGGAAACAGAGAGAAAATGTTTCATACCTGTGAAACCAACCAAGGGATTATGCATTGTGTTGAATGCACTTGAATACATTTGGGTATGGCATCAAATAAAATGGAGAAAATTAATACAAATTCTTAATGAGTATATATTATTCATATAAATGTACAGTGAATCGTGTTTGCTCTCTAATTTACAAAGAGTTGCAACTGTGGCCATGAGTTGGCTTAGTTTCTGATTCAGTTGGTGGTGTAAGCCACCAAGTGGTCCTTCGACAGAGGTTGTGAACATGATCATGCCGAGTTTGAACCCCAACAACACCTGTGTCCAAATAACATATAATAATTCAATTAAATAATGAATCAAACCCTGCATTTAATAATGCTCGTGTATATAACAATATAAGTGTATAGGAGTAGAACAAAATGGGCAGTCATTTACCTATTATCGGTCACAGTACTAACATTCCCAATGCATTATTTTCCATGAAACCTGTGTAGAGGTTGGTGGGATTCTATACCACTCTCGACATAGCCATACTGGAGAGACAAACGATATTGTTAGCAGAGATATAAATTAATCATAAATAGATTTTCAAAATATTGTGTGTTCATGCTCTATGAAGAGTGAACTCACTGTGCATAAAATATAAATGAGAAAGAATTAAAAATACATTACCTAGTGTGAATGGAAAGAAGACTTGATACTGACAAGCACCGTAGATATCAAAGGATGATATCATAGGTGAGTGGGAATGCGAATAAATTAATTTAGAGGTGGGCTGGTTCCACTTCTAATGAAGCAGGGCAGGGAGGGGTTTTGATAATTCTATGGAAGGAAGGTACAGGGTTGAATAAAAATTGTCATTCTCTAGATCTCGAAGCTCAGAGTTACAATAGTCTAAACCAAGTTACCCACCCATATGAAATGGCGTGCAAACCATCTACCTCATTAAGAGTCATAGGCTCTGTAAAATAAGTGAGTACTATGAACTGGGCGGTCTCTCAATCCTTGCTGTCGATGTTCGTTGAGAATTCCAAGAAACATATGCAGTCGACAACTCATACTTGGATTAAATTCCGTATATGTTTTGTTCAAAGCGCCAAGACTTGGCATTAATTATAGTCATTGGATAGGATACCAAACATTAACTATGACACGACACAAATATTATATTATATGTGTTATAAATTGTAATGTTGTATATTTTTATTTGCTAAATTATTTAACGTTGAAAAGAGTGCGCACTATGTGAACATTGTGTAATATTAATTAATATAAAGGTTTGGATTATCAATCCATAACCATATTATACCCTTTTTAATGGATATTCGACATCCTCGGGGAGTAGACTCTCATATTTAATTTAATATTATTGTTTATTTACAATAGTTTCGTAGTATGCATGGGTGCAATATCCCTATACAATGATGTTGCAAAAAAAAATTAATATAACCATATTACATCCTTATTATATTCTTTTTAATGGATATTCGATATCCTCGGGGAGTACTCCCTCATATTTAATTTAATATTTTTTTTTTACTACAATAGTTTTGTAGTGTGCATGGGTACAATAAAGTTTTTAATATATATATACACACGAGAGGTACAATAAATTATATATATATATATATATGAGAGAGACAATCCTTTTGGAGTTTAGAAATCAACCTTTGCAATGTTTTATAATGTGCATGAATATAATAGCCCCTTCAATGAGATTAGAGGTAGTCTTGATTTATAAAAGTGGAATCAATTAAACAAATATATTTAGTTTAGAACATTAAAATAGTAATTAGAACGTTATTATCTAACAATTATATTGGTATAAAGAATAAATGCTATGCATGATTGACATTTATTCCCCCCCAAAAAAATTATTTTGGGTTATTAATGCGGGTATGTTATATGTTGTGTTTATGAAATCTGAACTAGAGATCATGTCAACCAATTTTGGATGAGGTGTTATTCGGATTTTCATTTTTTGTAATAAGAAGTCTAAAATATTCCTTATCCAACCATACATGATTAGATTTAAAAGAAAATGAAGGTTTTCTATCCTCCTTTTCTAGTTGTATAAGAATAAGTAGATGGTCATAAAAGCCATTGTTTCCTACCCAATAGTTGTATCTTTCAAACTCCTCCACCAATTTTTCTACCATTAAGAATATATCTATCAGCCTAGAGATGCTTGTTCTTCCATGTTAGCACACAAACTAGCATCTTAAGGTTGAATACCTAAAATAAATGATAGCTTATGGACAACTATGTAGTGCCCCTCCTGTAGGGGCCTTCATGCTTAACCTGAAACTCAACCACTTGATACACAAGAGATTAGAAAGCACAATGACTAGATAAATAAACTAAATAAATGAATAACTTAGCAAATTAAAACAAACCATAACCTGTCTTTGATACCATCTTGTCCGCTGTCGTCTGCGTCTTCCGTAGGATCCCTCCAGCAAAGCTCGTTTAACCATAGGCGAAGCAACCGTTAGCTTCGCCACCCAACCATAGGCTTATGCTTTCAGTCGCATGGCCTCCCCCGAGCTTTGGGTCATAGAGCTCACACAAGTATTTCAGAAATTCAGCTTGGGCTTCCCTTCCCACCAGGATTTCTAAGCCAAACCCTTAGATAGCAGCAAGTCTTTGAGGCATTCGAAAATTACTACAATCGTCCAAATTATGGGCCCTTTACCCATTCCCCAAGCCTTCCTTATATAGGAAAATCTCATGCGACACATGTCGCTTCATGCATAATTAAATATTTTCAATTAATTATTTAATTAAAACACTCACCCATCCAAGTGTCAGTTTCTCTAGGAAGTGCACCAACACCCCTAAGTTTGCTCCAGTTTGTCCCCCAGATATTTTAATTAACTCCTAGCTTTTAGTTGACTAGGTGTCTAATCTTAGGATTCTATTTTGCTCCTAAATAATGATTTCTATTATTTTAAATGCTCAACAAAAATAACTATTCATGTTCAAATGCCTAAATTATTTTTATGCATTTGCTAAGTAATAATCTAGATTTATTCTCATAAGTTTTTATGAAGTTAAATTTAACCATCAAACTCACTAGGATCACGGTGCCGCGTCGTTGGGCTCCTAGTTCCTTAATTTTAATTCCTTGACATGGCACCACTCCGTCGGGTCCAGTCATCCATGGTTTCCATTCCTTGGCATGGTACCGCATCGTTGGGTCCTTGCGTCCATTCTTTCCATTCTCGACAGGGTACCACATCGTCGGGCCCTTCTACCACCATCTTTCCGTTTTGACTTGCGGGAACTCTTGTAGGGATTTTAGGAATCGTTACCATCCATCCTCCATCTACATGCTATCTAGGGACTAATGGCACTGAGGAGTGAGTCCGTTCTCACTGCGCGCCCCTCAACTCGTACGTGACCAGCTCCGTCGTGGCCCACCTCGTACGCTCTCACGCATTCCTCTTGAGCAAGCGGATCAGTGCTTATCTGCTCATGCGTGGTATTCTTGTCGGAAGTCGACATCGTCGTCGCTCCCCCTGTGTGTGATTTACCCGTACTCTACGACCCTTCATGTTCCTTTGTGTGTCCGTTGGTGAACCGTCTCACTTGTTTCTACACACACTTCTCACAACAATTTATTAGTAGCACTGTCCTCAATAATCATCATCTGATTTCTAAATCAAGTATTGTTAAACATTGATGATTTATTCAAACTTCTAATCAAATATACATTTCGTCGACAAATACATAATCATCGTACAGCTATTCATTAAGCATTATCCATATGTATAATTTTCATATCAAACTTAATCATTACATAACATGAAATCGTCCATTCACAATAACTACCCAAATGCACATATATCAATCAATCGTAATCATAAATATACTCAAAATAAAATCATAGGGTTATTTTATTAACGTTTCAAACAGTTGGGTGACTTAGCAGGTGCCCTCAATGTCTACAGTAGTCTAGGGGCACTACAAACTAAGAGAGAGGACATTGTCATAATGCCTAACCTTTTTTGTCTCTTTCTAGGCTATCTCTTCTCTAGCTCAAAGGTGGAGCCCATAGGGTAGGATTACCAGAGTTTAACAATGGAGTACATGCTGAAAATGAAGAGTAAATTTAGAAAAAAAAAGTATTTTGGTTTTTGTAAAATATAAGAGTTGTGAAGGAATTGGAGACTAGTGTTTTATACAATGGGAAAATGGGGTCAACATGAGGCTTTCTTTAGGAAGATTAGAAAGGGTCAAGGTCACAATGCACAAACCTAGATGCTCTCTAGTGGATGGGTTGATTTTAGAGATCACACAAAAGAAAATTTCTAGAGCAAAAAAAATTCAAATAGACTCAAGGAGGAAAGCTACATTGAAATGCATAAAAAAACACATGATTTCTAGGCACAGAATATGCACCTAAACTACACTTTAAATTGATATCAAATCAAATATAGAAATCTTGATCCTTCATTACCTCAATTCCATTAACAATTTGAAGATCAATTAACCAACCAAGCACATGAGCAACATAACAACCCTTCAATAGAGTACTAGCATCAACCATCCTACATCCCAATTGAGTATTCCTTGTCCATCAAACTCAATGCATCGTGCCCTTATCCCCTAATTTTTCCTCTGCCTCCCCTCCATCGCTTCTACACGAAATGTAATAAAATATACCCTAAATATTTGTATTGCCATATAACATAATTAAGCCCCCTTGGCCCCTTAATACAAGGAAATATATTTTCTCATTTATGTATCATAGTTTATTCCCCAATATGAATGGACGTGATAGGATATTGCCTACCAACTGACCCCCCGTGGAGAGGTGTTCCATTGCATTTGGAGAACTTCTTTCAATTGGAAATGTTTTTTGTTTCACTGAAAAAGATTTCCATTTGCCTAAGATAAGTCTATTTTACCATATCCAGAGGTATATTGTTTAGAATTACACGCTTTTTTTTTTCTCATATTCTTTCATATTTTATCTTGGTTTTCTATTTTACTCCCAATTGCTACCCTTTCGATATGTATTATAATTTAGGCAAGGGATTAGGATACATAATAGGGTTTCATTGTGATTAGAATACAAGCTAGGGTTTACGCTACCAAGTAGGTTTTTTAGGATAGGCTCTCATGTTTCTAGGATAGGCTCCAAGCTCTAGGGTTACCAGCTTAATGTTGAACTCCACTATCTTGACAACATTGTCACCAACACCATGCCCACTACCACAATCACCGTCAAGCCTCGACATCCTCTTGATTGTGGTGCCACTATCCTCGTCCCCATCAATCATTTGTCATCCACCATCAACCTAATGCACTTTGTATCATTGTCACCGCCACCATATCTATCCTCATGCCCATTATCACCATCGTCATCATTGTGCTCATTGTCACCATTGTCTCCATCATGCCCATTGGAGTCTAGGCCATTTAGCCATTAAAAGAGTAATTGAAGATATAATTAAATTTGAATTCCACAATAAGCATCCATGTTGATGAAAGAGATGGGCCATAAGTTGATTGCTTATGGATCTATTATTGTCTTAAAAAGATGAAAGTTCTAAAGAAATCTCGCATTGCTTTTATATAAAGAAGGTTTGCATGTTGTTTATATTTTCCATGTGAAATACTCACCAGGTTCAAGTCATCAAATGATAACAAAATTTTATTGTTAAGGACAAGAGTTGAGGAAATCCAAATAAGGAAGAAAACATCTTGACCCACACAAGGATATCTTGATTTATAGCTCATGTTGTACTTTCAACAATGTTAGTATCACTAAGAATGCAAAAATGAAAAAACAATTATCTTATATTTTATGTCATATTTCTTGAGTACCGACAATATGTAGGTGTGAGGGATATCTAAGAAGCTAGTTAAATGAAAATTTAGGATATCATAATGTTCTATTTAATAGATTTCACTACTAGTTGATCAAACTCAAAAGTTAAGGGCTAGAAAATAGGGCATGGAAGTAGAACATATAAGTGGCAAAAATCACATGGATGTTAACATAATGGGATTTGCATTTCCATGGATATTCATGTTTTTAGTTAGATATTCATTTAACATTTTCAACTAGCATCAATTTACAAACAAAAGCATTTCAATTCAATTCCCTTCTCATATTAGGTAAATATGTCATAGTGAGTACATCCAGTAAGACCCACCTCTTTTTTCTACTTAACAAGGAATACATTACTATTGGAATGGATACCTTTAACAATGTTCCTTCTAATTATCGTGACCTCTACAGTCATAAATGGGGGTTTCAAGTAGATATGCATGCAAAGAAAGGATGTAATGCTTATCTTGCTTCATCCATTCAATACAATTTGATTTTCATCTATTCCTTGCAACAATCCCAACCTATAGACACTCATAATTTATGTTTCTAGGTAGATCCACATGTAAAGAAAGGCTATAATGACTTGCTTCACCCATTCTAAACAAATTTTAATTCATATATGATTTCAATATATAGGAAAACAACTACAGGGCTTTCACAACAATGATTAAAACCCCAGCAAAGAGAACCACGATTTAGCCTAAAAAACTTGGAGTATTCCAAATTTCCACTAGTAGTTCAATATACCTAATCAGTAAAAAACATGGATTATGGATAAAACAAAATAATATGGTTTTCCTAGAGTGAAACTCAGCCTCAAATAACTACAAGTAATTTTTTCTATATAAGTATGTGTATAGTCTACACAAAGAAACAATCAAAATACTATAGTTCATTTTCATAAGGAGAACGCCTAATGGTGCCCACTAAGCCAAAAACACATGTTAAATATGTTAAATATGTTAAATATGCATATATGCCCACTAAGTAGATCTAAGTTCTAGGGTTTTCCCATAGACACTTGATAGAGACAATTTCAACCAGCTCAAAGATACCTCTAGTCTACCTTCAATCTACTTAGCCTACCTTTCCATATGCCATATAAAAATGGGGACACCTAGTTGGTACCGGTGCTATGGCATATCCTCTCTAATTGACTTATGGTAAAACACTTTCTTATGTGATTACATAACATTAGGAGGTCAAAGGTGTTACTCTATAATGGATCACATATTCTCAATATTGTCTCAATAGCTTAAGGAGCATCACGATGTGGTTATAATTGTATGACCTCTAGTGTGAGGTGTGCCCTTAGGGATTTAACCAAGCGCAACCCTCATTTCATCTCATTAGCAACATTTACCTAGCCATTTTTCATATTTATCAACACTTGGGAACCAAACAACCCTAAGACATGTCCTATATGGTAGTTTGAAATCTCCTTTATGCAAGTGTGGGAGCTGATGGAACCTAAGTCCGCTCGCCGGTTTGGGTTCCGTGACCCCAGAGCAATCCCTCAAAGTGTCCTTGAATGACCCAGGGGTTCCCGACGAAAATTCCTGCAGCATCAAAACCGTGACTCCGATCATGAATCTGTCAATTTCGATGGATCCGGTACGCCGAGTTTCAGCTAGGGGAACCCCATACCGTGCCTTGAAGTCTCAGAAACGATGTTATTGTGCCATCTCCAGATATAGGGTTTTGATCAGTGAAGGCCATGCCAATCTTGCCCAAGGGGGTCATTTACGATCCGAAGGCTCCTGGACGTGTGTGGCCATCATGAACACATCCACAATGGCCACATGTATGTTTGGGAGCTGACAGAACCCAAGTCCACTCGCCACTTTGGGTTTCGTGACCCTAGATCTATTCCTCAAAGTGTCCGTGAATGGCCTCGAGGTGCCCGACGAAAATTCTTGTAGGAGAACAACTGACTCCGAACGTGAATCCATTAATTGCGATGGATCCGGGGCACCATGTTTTAGCTACGGGGCCCCCTACACTGTGCCTCGAAGTCTCAAAAACGGTGTTATTGTGCCCTCTCCGGAGCTAGGGTTTTGCTTAGTGAAGGCCATTCCAATATTGCTCAAGGGGGTCATTTACGATTCGAAGGCTCCCGAGCATGTGTGACCATCATGAACACGTCCACAATGGCCACGTGCATGTGCAGTAGCTGACGAAACCCAATTTCGCTCACCGGTTTCGGTTCCGTGACCCCGAAGCAATTCCTCAAAGTGTCCCTGAATGGCCCCGGGGTTCCCGGAGAAAATTCCCACAGTAGAAAAACCGTGGCTCGGATCGTGAACTAGCCAATTCCGATGGATCCGGGACACCAGGTTTCAGCTAGGGGACCCCCCACACCATGCCTCAAAGTCTTTGAAACAGTGCTATTGTCCCATCTCCGGAGCTAGGGTTTTTCTTAGTGGGAGCCATGCCAATATTGCTCAAGGGGGTAATTTACGATTCGAAGCCTACCGAGCATGCATGGCCATTGTGAACACGTCTAGAATGGCCATGTGCACGTGTGGGGGCTGGTGGAACCCAAGTCCGCTCGTCGGTTTGGGTTCCGTGACCCCGGAGCAATTCCTCAAAGTGTCCCTGAATGGCCCCAGGTGCCTGACGAAAATTTCCACAGCAACAAAACCGTTGTTCAGATCGTGAATCCGTCGATTCTGATGGATCCGAGGCATTAGGTTTCAGCTAGGGAAGCCCCCACACTGTGCCTCAAAGTCTCAAAAATGGTGCTATTGTGTCATCTCCGGAGCTAGAGTTTTTCTCAGTGAGGGCCATGCCAATCTTGCTCAAGGGCATCATTTACGATCCGAAGGCTCCCGAGCGTGTGTGGCCATTGTGAACACGTCCAAAATGGCCACGTGCACATGCAGGAGCTGAAGGAACCCAATTTCGCTCGTCGGTTTGGGTTCCGTGACCCCAGAGCTATTCCTCAAAGTGTCACTGAATGGCCCCAGGGTGCCCGAAGAAAATTCCCGCAATAGCAAAACCGTGGCTTAGATCGTGAATCCGTCGATTCTGATGGATCTAGGAAACCGATTTTCAGCTAGGATCCCCCCCACACCATGCCTCGAAGTCTTGGAAATAGTGTTATTCTGCCATATCAGTAACTAGGGTGTTATGATTCGCGATCCAACCCGCTTCCCAGGAAGTATTGTGATTCTCTGAAATCGAAGCACTGAACTCAGCTAACAACCAGCTGTGTTCTTCTCAGTTGCAGTCCTCACCTTCAAAATGGGATTTTCGCAATGTTCTGACGGTCAAAATTAGCTTTCCGCAACAACCTTGAGGAAACACCTTCTTTCCGCAATGTTCTATCCACAGCCACCTTTCTGCAACTCTTCCTTCCACAACTTGCGGATTGCGGGTGCGCTTTTCATGATTTCTTGAAAAGGCTTCCGCAAAAACTCTCCCGCAACACGAATTCCACAACTCTTGAGCTTCTCCCTTCTGTGGAACGCTATATCAATCATCGATCGTTTGTGGATTTGATCTTGCCCATTGATCTATGATCAATGCGTAATACTTCACCTCGGCTTGTGGAAATGTTAACTCCCATGCACTTTCACCTTGCGGATCCTTTCCCTGTCGTCGATCTTCCTTTTGGCTTCAATTTGAGCTGTCCAACCTTTGCTAATTGAATCGACTGCAACTCTACGGTATTTATCCGTTGATTGATCAAAGAAGCGATCAATCCAGCTCGACCTTCGTCCAGATCTCATGAGAAACTAAATACAACACGAAATTATATCTGCTATGTAATGATGATCGGTTTGTGAAGGGTTTGTGTGTTCTTAACTATTCATACAAGCACGAAAACAAAGACTCATTCACACAGACATCAGGTTAATACTTTCACATTACTCTACTTGATAGATTCTAAGCCTATCTCTCATTCATGTGCATAGTAACACCATTGGACACACAGAACTTGCTAATTTCATTAACAGATAGAAAAAACATTCATCCCATCGCATTTCCTCTGGTGTTCAAGAAAATATCCCAATGAATTTCCTTTGCGCAGAGCGCTCTTGCGCTGATAATCTGTAATTATGCAGGAACAAAATAAGATAGCATATATAGAATCATATACAAAGATATATTGCAAAGAACACAGTGATATAGTAAATACACATTCTATTAAATAGCGGAAATAGAACAGACTGTAAAATACAATAGCTGGAATGGTGGTAGCTATCTCTGAGAAGAGATGTGGCCGCCATGCTCATTCGTGCCAAGATGATTACAAAGAGAGGCCAAAAGGGCCTATTTATCATAAGCATGAGGGAAAAAACACCAAACATCCAAAAACCTAACCCTAGAAGATGAACTGTCATAAAGTTTGCGGCCCCAAGGTGGTTAGTTGAACAGTCAACTTCCTTGGGTCATAACTTTTGCATACGATCTCCATTTGGGGCGCTCAGTAGCCCGTTGGAAAAGTCTATCCAAGATTTACAACTTTCGACTGGGGCCAGATGCATACCGTTGGCAACCATCTGGTCCCCCAAATTGCCAAAAAAGGTCGTTTAGGTCCTCAAAACAGCCCCGAAAGTTTAGGACCCGAAAAACTGTAGAAAAATTACTAGAAAATTGACAAAATGGGTAATTGTTTTGAGCCAGTGGAATAGGTGGGTGGCCACCGATATCCATCTGGATCAATCCTCCCCCCTTAGGAAGCAATGGTCACCATTGCATCAAATCCCTTATCATATGTCAAGCTGTGTGTCGAGTTGAGCTCCTGGTGCGACATTTGGTGAAGTGGGAAGGCTTCCTTACTTTGACATCTTCAGAGGGTTGTAATTGTTGTTGATGGATGCGCTGGAGCTGTTCAACAGTTTTGGTTGTTCTGGTATCCTTGGTCTGCACCGGTGTGGATGGATTCTTTTTGGAGGAGCATCTTGAATGTGTGCTCTTGCACTGTAGAGGTACCCGAATAGGAGACGCTGCACCGACTTTGTGTTCTTCTTGTTTCTGCTGAGTAGAAGGATAATGTGTAGAGGTTATGGATGTCTCTATGATCTGATGTTCTCCTTTAGTGGCCATTGCGAATAGGGAAAATTTCTCAGTGTGGGAGATTATCTTCCTTCCCTGCTTGGTTGAGGTAGGTGAAACTGTCTCGGGTATCTAATTGTTACATCGTAACCTTCCACCCTGTGAGCATCAGCATTATTTGGCATGTAGGATCCATTTCAGTGACTCAGATCCACTTATATCCTTCAGAGATATTAGTTTGCCCTATTTTTATTCCTACCCGCATGTTGCATCACTATAGCATGCGTACCCGCGAGTTGCATCACTATAGCCTGCGGGTATCAAGTAAAATGGTAAAAACCACTATTAATTACTTTTTACTCCCAAAAAGCGGTCATTGGGTGACCTTTGGCTCTCCATCTGCCCGAGTAATGCCTCGATGTGTCCTTTCACTTACCTTTCAGAGGACTATATATTGAGCACATGTGGCTTATGGACTGGAAGAAGAAGAGAATAGCAAGAGAACTCTAGTGGATTTTTGCCCTATCTTGAGTCTGCACTCATTGATCCTTGTAGTTGTAAACCCTTTATGTTCACCTTCCAAACTCCTTTCATAGTTTGAGTTTTCCATCCATGGAGGATTGAAGTGGTGGAGGCACAAGTGGATTGATCTAGATCTTGGTTCATATTGGTTTCCGGCAAGAGGTCGTATCACTTTGTACTTCTTCTTGTTCATTAATAGAAATACTCATATTCTCGTCCATCATGTTGTAAATGTTGTTTATTATACATTGGGTTACATTTGATTGTGATATTATGGACCATTGTTATTGATAATGTTAAAGTCATTTTTATACTATATGTACTTGTTGGATATTGGCTGTCAAGACTAATTTACAGATTTCAAGTGCATGGATTGAAAGCTCCAACGGGGATCTACATCAAACGTTTGGATCGAGGTTGGTTACATTTCTCCATTATCTTAACATTGTCATTTATAATAGCATTGTTTTGAGAATTGAGTTGATTTCTAGTAGTCTTCTGTCTGTTGTGGTACTCCCAAGCCATAGTGATTTTTCTCCAATACACCGATAGAGTTGTCCTCCCAAAGTGACAATGACACTGCGAGGTCATGATTTATATACAACATGACGCTTCCACATATATGGTTGTCCTAAAAGAACATCGCATACTTCAAGTGGGGCCACATCACACAATACCTCATCTTTGAAGGGCTTGATGCCATAGGGTAGGCGACATTGGTGACTAACGCGGATCCCTCGTCCTTGGCTTAGCCATCCAATGGTGTATGGTTGTGGGTGTGGTGTTATTGGTAGCTCCAATCTCTTGATGACTTCTGTTGATATCAGGTTCTTCTGGCTGCCGCTGTCCACAACAAAGTGTAGGGGAATCCCCTTCACCCACATCTGTAAGTGGAAAAGGTGCTCCTCTGCCTCCGACTCTTCAGGTTCCTCTGGTTGAATCTGTGTGGTGGAAACAATGGCACTGGGTTCTGCATCAATGATCTGCTTCCCTTTTCACATGGCTGTGAAATTAGGTTCTGAGTCAAAATCAGAACTGGGATATGATTCTGAAACTTTGATCTCAGCCACCAATGACTGTTTTGAACGACATTCATCGGTGTTGTGCCAAGGGATTTTGTGGAACTCGTACCACTTCCCGGTGTCCTTCTTTGTATTTTCGTTACCCTTCTTCGCTTGTGGTTGGGACTGGTTGTCCTTTCCCTGCCCTGTGTTCTGCAAGGCAGAGCTTCCCTTGCCCTACTTCTGTGCAGGTTTGAAGTCACGCTTGTTCTTTTGCTGAAATTTCTGCTCGATTTTGATAGCATATCGATAGGCGAATCCGAGTGAAGAGATTTCCAGGAAATCCATCTCTATTCATATGTACCGGTGTAGGCCACTGCAATATTTCAGTACTAAGTGCCGCTCGGAGTCCTTGATACCTAGCTTTGTGCGCAAGGTATGAAATTTGGTTGTGTACTCCGACACCGTTTGGTCCCTCTCTTGGTTTAGAATGGTCCATTTTGTGTACTGGTCATCATAGTTTCTAATAGGGTAATATTGTTCCTTGACAACATCTATAAAAGAGGCGCAAGTGGGATTGGAATATTCAAACAATCCAGAATCGTCTAATGAGTTTTGCTCACAATAAGTTTCCCACCAATTTTTGACATGGGGGACGGCCTTGAGGAGTGCAAAGATGATATTTTTCCTATCGGAAAAATTGTGGACAGAGAAATACCCTTCTAGTAGATTCAACCATTTATCTAGGGCATTGGCATCGATTTGGCCTTCAAAGAAAGGGATATCAAAATTAACTTGTACCTTGAAGGGAGTCGTATCTTCGAAATGGCTGCTCGTTGAGGGTGCATTTGCCACTATTGGCATGCGTCGAAGGATCTGGGCAAAATTATCCATCATCTCGTTCCTCTGTCGTGCGAGGGCTTCCTCAAGCAACAACTTGATAGGATATACTGCTCCGTCGTCTCTCTTTTCTTCCACCATGGGAGGCCATTTGGAGCGACGAGAGTGGTCTTCCCCAAGTGAAACTAGTTCGAGACCCAACTCTCTGTATCCTAACCTCGTCGGGGACATGCACCGAGAAACAATCAAAGAGCAGACTGCTCTGATACCACTAATCCATATTTATACAGGAATGAAATAAGATAGCATATACATAGATATATTGCAAAGAACACAGTGATACAGTAAACACACATTCTATTAAATAGCGGAAATAGAACAGACTGTAAAATACAATAACTAGAATGGTGGTAGCTATCTCTGAGAAGAGATGTGGCCGCTATGCTCATTCATGCCAAGATGATTACAAAGAGAGGCCAAAAGGGCCTATTTATCATAAGCATGAGGGAAAGAATCCCAAACATCCAAAAACCTAACCCTAGAAGATGAACCGTCATAAAGTTTGCAGCCCCAAGGTGGTTAGTTGAACAGTCAACTTCCTGGGGTCATAACTTTTGCATACGATCTCTGTTTGGGGCCCTCAGTAGCCCGTTGGAAAGGTCTATCCGAGATTTACAACTTTCAATTGGGACCAAATGCATGCTCTTCATAATTGTCTGGCCCCCAAATTTCCAAAAAAGGCCGTTTAGGGCCTCAAAACGGCCCCGAAAGTTTAAGACCCGAAAAACTGTAGAAAAATTACTAGAAAATTGGCAAAATGGGTAACTGTTTTGAGCCAGTGGAATAGGTGGGTGGCCACCGATATCCATCTGGATCAATCCTCCCCCCTTAGGAAGCAATGGTCTCCATTGCATCAAATCCCTTATCATATGTCGAGTTGTGTGTCGAGTTGAGCTCTTGGTGCGACATTTGGTGAAGTGGAAAGGCTTCCTTACTTTGACATCTTCAGAGGGTTGTAATTGTTGTTGATGGATGCGCAGGAGTTGTTCAATAGTTTTGGTTGTTCTGGTATCCTTGGTATGCACCGGTGTGGATGGTTTCTTTTTGGAGGAGCACCTTGAATGTGTGCTCTTGCACAGTAGAGGTACCCGAATAGGAGACATTGCACCGACTTTTTGTTCTTCTTGTTTCTGCTGAGTATAAGGATAATGTGCAAAGGTTATGGATGTCTTTGCGATCTGATGTTATCCTTCAGTGGCCATTGCGAATAGGGAAAATTTCTCAGTGTGAGAGATTATCTTCCTTCCCTGCTTGGTTGGGGTAGGTGAAACTGTCTCTGGTATCCGATAGAGTTGTCCTCCCAAAGTGACAATGACACTGCGAGGTTTGATTCATATACAACATGACGCTTCCACATATATGGTTGTCCTAAAAGAACATTGCATACTTCAAGTGGGGCCACATCACACAATACCTCATCTTTGAAGGGCTTGATGCCATATGGTAGGCGACATTGGTGACTGACGTGGATCCCTCGTCCTTGGCTTAGCCATCCAATGGTGTATGGTTGTGTGTGCGGTGTTATTGGTAGCTCCAATCTCTTGATGAATTCTGTTGAGATCAGGTTCTTCTGGCTTCCGCTGTCCACAACAAAGTGTAGGGGAATCCCCTTCACCCACATCTGTGAGTGGAAAAGGCACTCCTCTGCCTCCGACTCTTCAGGTTCCTCTGGTTGAATCTGTGTGGTGGCAACAATGGCACTGGGTTCTGCATCAATGATCTGTTTCCCTTTTCACGCGGCTGTGAAATTAGGTTATGAGTCAGAATCGGAACTGGGATATGATTCTGAAGCTTTGATCTCACCCACCAATGATTGTTTTGAGCGACATTCATCGGTGTTGTGCTAGGGGATTTTGTGGAACTCGCACCACTTCCCGATGTCCTTCTTTGTCTTTTCATTACCCTTCCTTCGCTTGTGGTTGGGACTGGTTGTCCTTTCCCTACCCCGTGTTCTGCGAGCCAAAGATTCCCTTTACCTGCTTCTGTGCAATTTTAAAGTCACACTTGTTCTTTTGCTGAAATTTCTGCTCGATTTTGACAGCATATCGATAGGCGGATCCGAGTGAAGAGATTTCCAGGAAATCCATCTCTATTCGTATGTACCGATGAAGGCCACTACGATATTTCAGTACTAAGTGCCGCTCAGAGTCCTTGATACCTAGCTTTGTGCACAAGGTATGAAATTTGTTGGTGTACTCCGACACCGTTTGGTCCCTCTCTTGGTGCAGAATGGTCCATTTTGTGTATTGGTCATCATAGTTTCTAACATGGTAATACTGTTCCTTGATGGAATCTTTAAAAGAGGCCCAAGTGGGATTGGAATATTCAAACAATCCAGACTCGTCTAATGAGTTTTGCTCACAATAAGTTTCCCACCAATTTTTGACATGGGGGATGACCTTGAGGAGTGCAAAGACGATCTTTTCCCTGTCGAAAAAATTGTGGATAGAGAAATACCCTTCTAGTAGATTCAACCATTTATCTAGGGCATCAACATCGATTTGGCCTTCAAAGAAAGGGATATCAAAATTAACTTGTACCTTGAAGGGAGTCGTATCTTCGAAATGGCTGCTCGTTGAGGGTGCATTTTCCACTATTGGCATGCGTCAAAGGATCTGGGCGAAATTATCCATCATCTCATTCCTCTATCGCGCGAGGGATTCCTCGAGCAACAACTTGATAGGATCTACTGCTCCGTCGTCTCTCTTTTCTTCCGCCATGGGAGGCCGTTTGGGGCGGCGAGAGTGGTCTTCCCCAAGTGAAACTAGTTCGAGACCCAACTCTCTGTATCCTGACCTCGTCGGGGACATGCACCGAGAAACAATCAAAGAGAAGACCGCTCTAATACCACTAATCCAAATTTATGCAGGAACGAAATAAGATAGCATATACAGAGATATATTGCAAAGAACACAGTGATACAGTAAACACACATTCTATTAAATAGCGAAAATAGAACATACTATAAAATACAATAGCTGGAATGGTGGTAGCTATCTCTGAGAAGAGATGTGGCCGCTATGCTCATTCGTGCCAAGATGATTACAAAGAGAGGCCAAAAAGGCCTATTTATCATAAGCATGAGGGAAAGAATCCCAAACATCCAAAACCTAACCCTAGAAGATGAACTGTCATAAAGTTTCCGGCCCCAAGGTGGTTAGTTGAACAGTCAACTTCCCGGGGTCATAACTTTTGCATACGATCTCCGTTTGGGGCGCTCGGTAGCCCTTTGGAAAGGTCTATCTAATATTTACAACTTTTGATTGGGGCCAAGTGCATGCTATTGGCAACCATTTGGTTCCCCAAATTGCCAAAAAAGGTCGTTTAGGGCATCAAAATGGCCCTGGAAGTTTAGGACCCAAAAAACTATAGAAAAATTACTAGAAAATTGGCAAAATTGGAAACTATTTTGAGCCAGTGGAATAGGTGGGTGGCCATCAATATCCATCTGGATGAATCGACCTGCAACTGAGTCCCAGTCTCCCCCTTTTCACCCATTTGAAAATCCCCCAGAACCGAATGGCTGAACAACAAACAAACTAACTGACAAACACTCCATCACTGAAGGAGTCACTATCATTCAACAACGAAATGTCTATCTGGATTGATATCCACGCAGGGAGTATCAACTTGCCACTATGTCCTATTTTCTCAAAAACTGATAGCACACTAGTCGGTTACATAATTGCAAACATTAAGACACTTAATAAACGAGTTTCCTTCCCACTTCAGGATAACTTGTCCTCTTGCTAGCCACAACATGTGAACACACAATCACATTGTTGACTTAGCATTGATACTCCTGCATCAGCATCCCTTGATCGGGACAGGGCAAGTGTGCCCACAATGGGGACAAAGATGTGGCATTTTACCTGTCGAACTAGAAGGCCCAACATGGCTACCACCAGTGACAGATCTATCCTAACTCTATCTTGAAGGCCCTGCACCTACGTCTCTATCAGGGTCAGCCTGTTTCTCCACTATAGTAGCTACTACAAAGGCAGTGTGTCTAAGCAGTCCCTATGCAACACTCCTCATTGCACCCTCGATCTGATCAAGTTTGTGGGGTAACTGAGGCGCATTGGGAGAGGGGTTGGGCTCGTGCATAGGAGCTGGTGGCCCTCTCAATGGGTTCCTCCTAGCAGTAGGTCGATCTTGGGCAGATCCACGCCCAACACCTTGGAACTCGGTTATGTCAAAATAGTTGACATGTAAACCGAGTGAAAACTCAACCCACAGTTGCTGAAAGAAGTATTGTGGAACCTCCCTATTATTGCAGGGAGGTTTATCGTAAACCATGAACCACCAATGCATCCAATTGTCCCTCCATGGTTGGAAACACCAATCCATGCAGACACATGGCTTTCTAATTTATGGTGGTTGTTGTGTTCTTGGATCGGTGAACATACTGTACAATTGGGCCTTTGTAATATTAAAATATTTTATTTCCTCCTTGGAAATGCCCGTGAAATAATACTCCCACATCCTAGCTCTATATTCATTCATGTCAGTCAATTGGCGATGTGCATGGATGAGGGATTCAATTGAGGTGGTAAGGGACACTCGAGATAGTTCCCCTATGTTTCTTAGTTCTCGAGTGTGAACTCTCATTTCATTTACATAATGGTTTAAGTCACTTGATCAAAATTTGGTTGGGGTTTTGATTTTCTTGGGCATTTGGATTTTGTTGAGGGTTTTCATTGGTTCCAAGATTTTTGTTTCCTTGTGCTCCACCGGACTCCATGTTAACATTGTATTCATTAATTGTGTGGGTTTACACTCTGTAATTGAAAATTTCTCTAATATTTTAATAATTTGGGAATTATTACAAATTTAATAAACAAAAAACAATGAATAAAATGACAAAAACAATGAATAAAATGACCAAACAAATGAATAAAATGACAAACAACATGGAATTTACCTATCCAATGCACTTGGTGGATGGATGAAGATGGTTTTTAAGTGGAAATTGTGAACTTGGTTGGTTGTAGCTTCGCGCACGCGGTGGTTGACTCATGCTCGGCCGCAATGGAAACAATGAAAACAACTCTGCCAAGTTTTTTTTATTACCTTAATATGGGTGCGTGTGCGCACGCGCTAGGAATGCACACGCGCAACATCCCGCATGCGCCCTGGTTCGGTACTGAACCTAATGGCGCGTGCGCACTGCCTTAGGTGCGTGCACGGGTTTGTTTTTAACCCCGCTAGCGTGACCTTGTTGCAACACTTTTGGGGAGCAACTTTATGCACTCGCCCAATAATATACTTTATATAAATTATTATGTTATTTACATTAATTTTATAAATGTTAAATACATTATAAATATAAGTATAGTGTTCATAAAATATGAACATGTAATGTTGACTTATTCTATTTATACAATTTTAACATTATAATTGATTAATATTATAATTTATATCTTAAATTATAAAAAAATTCAAATATTTAAAATACAATATAAACATTTTAAAATACAATATCAATATTGTAATTAATGTCCAAAGGTGACATACATAAAACATGACATAACACTTGATTAATGTACCAACCAATGAATTTGACATAAACAAACATTGCAATGTGACATAACGGTTGATAAATGCTAGAATGCGACATAACCCTTAATGAATGATGACATTTAATATTAATGAATTTATGTTGCATTGCATTGTCAACATAAACATCACAATGCGAAAAAACCCTTGATGAATGGTACACTATGACATAACCATTCATGAATGTCATCTTTAGAAGACATCATCGCATTGTGACATAATTCCTGCTGAATGTCACAATGCAACATAACCCTTAATGAATGACGACATTCAACATTAATGAATTTATGTCACATTTCAATGCCGACCTAAACAGTGCAATGCGGAATAACCCTTGATGAATGTCACAGTGTGATATAACCCTTCATGAATGTCATCTTTAGGAGACATTTAATATTACAATGCAATAAAACTTTCAAGGAAAATTGCAAATATGAATGCCAGATTGTGGCATAAACATGGAGGAATGTCACAATCCAACATAAAACTTGATGAATGCCATAATGCGACAAAACTTAAAATGTGACATAACAATTTATTTATTATTACATACTAAATATATCACATTCTAGGGGGTTTTGTCACATTGCGATGTTTTAAAATATTTGCAATATTTGTGCCAATAACAAGAGTGTGACATAAGCAATAATTAAAAATAACACATGTTATGATGTTCAACCCTTGACATAACAATTGATTAATGTACTAAGCCAACATAAGCAAAATGTGATTAGAATCAACATGAGTGAAACAATAAACCCTTGCAAAGTGTCATAATGCAACAAACAATTTCTTGAATGTCGTAATGCCACAAAGCCATTACAATTCCATATACTCCTTGTTGAACATCATAACATAACAAAATCATTGAGGAACTTATGAAGAATGCGACATAACTATTGAATATGTACCAAGACATGACATAAATCAAATGTGATTAGAATGAACATGAGCATGCAACATACAACCCTTACAAAATGTCACAATGTAATAGCACTTGATGAACGTCACAATGTTAGAAAAACCTTGCAAGTTTCACAACATAACGCTTAATGAAAGTAGTCACTTAATGTCATCAAACATATAAACCTTGGATGAAAGTAACGGAAAAAAATATTAATTTACACAAGTATCATTGACATTCTTATCTTTGACTGTAACTTTAAGAATTATAAAAATTTTAAAAAGAAGAAAGGCAAATGATACAAAAACAATTATTTGTTAATTGATATGAGTTATTATGTTATTCATTTCTTTAATTTTATAGATATTAAATAAATTATATAAAAATCATTATCATTTTGATTAATTTTCATAGAGTATAATTCATATATTAATGACGTATCCTACTTCATGTAAATTAAATATAAACATTGTACTAACAAATTTAAAAGTTACATAAAATATATATACCACTAATACAAATACTTAATAAATATAATAAAAATTGAATATATATATATAAGGTTATATATATATATATATATATATATATATAACCTTATATATATTCAAAGTGCTTTAAAGTAAATTATATAATAAAAAAAGATTAAGAATATTTTTTTTAATTATAAGTTTTAAAATGCAATGATTTGTAATTTTTTAATAAAAACATCCCTTACTTTATTTTTTTTAATGGAAATGAGTTTTTTTCAATTTTTAACCTTAATAATTCTGGTACTGTTAATGAAATTATATCATATATGTTTATGCAAATATTTTCAATAAAATGATTAATACATGCTTTGAACGAGCTATATGACATTTTTATTTTGTTTATGTAAAAGATAGATTTTTATGTGAAGTAGTTATGCTCCCACTTTATTGATAGTATTAATGAAAATATATGCTATATGCACACTTTGCAATGATTAAATTTTATTAATGAAAATTTATGCCATATTTCCAATCTTATCAAATTAATAAAGAACGAGCAAGATTTTAAAATTGTATATATATTCTAATTCATTGCAATTAATGTACATTCTAATCCATCAATGTTTTTTTTAATTATATATACTCAAAGTGCTTTGAAATCAATTATATAATCAAATGCTTAAGAATATGTATTTTTTCAAATTATAAATCAAGAATATGTGTTTTTTATCAAATTACAAATTAAAATACAATTATATATATATAATTAAGAATAGGTTTTATTTTTCAAATTATAAATTAAAATACAATTATATATATATATATATATATATATATATATATATATTTTATTATTCATGTAAATTAAATATGAACATTGTCTTTACAGGTTCATAACAACATTCAAAGTCGACGAGATACACCGAATCTTTTTTGGAAGTTTGTAAAGTATATTGATAATCCTTTCAGTATTAAGATTTATGACCTGGTTACAGCCCCTGCGGGAAACCATAGTTTGAAGCAATTACACTATCAAATTAAATTATAACATGGTATCTCTGGGCATTAGTTATGGGCCCCGGATGACAGGTACATGTACACGCCTTGCCTACCTCCCATCGATCAATGGGGTTACCGTTAATGGATGCACAGCGATGGAGATATAGCCTTTAATCCAAGTTGATGGAAAAAAAATGCTATATTATTTCTAGTTTGAAATGATAGATTATGAATGAATAAACCAATAAAATCATCAAACCGTCAAAGCCTTTAAATAATCTAGATTTGGTTGCTTCGTATACACCAATGAAATCCATCCTTTATTGGTTATAAAAAATTCATAAGAATTATAGAACTTCAATATATGAACATTTCATCCTTTACTGGAACCCAGAGTTTGTGGGGAATTTGTCACTGTCTGAATTTGAAGATACTCTCTTGAATATTTTCCTGCCAACATTAACTGAAACAAAGTCACAACTACAAATAACAAGTGGGAGCTTGAGCAACATATGACATGTTTCTTTCACTCCTATGTCGCTGTCCACAATTGTTTCAGCAAGGAAATTTTTATATGCACATATAGAGGGATCTTCAACATCCACGACATTAGAGATTCTTGTTAAGATGTCTTCATAACTTTCTGATCTTTGTTCATTAAGATGTTTTGATAGCTTTCTGATATTCGTTTAGCTTTCGAAGCATATTTTGAGATGTACTTCAATACTGCGTGACATGACACGACTGGCTGGTAATCAACATTAGCATGCCACATTGAAAGAAGTGTGACATTATGAACATTTATTCTGTCATCATTACATGTAGGTTCATATTTCTTTTGTCCTTTATTATTGATAAATAATTTTGATTCATCTTGAAGCTCCCATGGTGCATTGTACCGACATGTGTAAGAGGAACCTTTCTTTCGTAAACATGAATGAACACTGCGCTTCATGTGATGGTTTGGCTCATATAGCCACATGTTTTTTAATTCTATGTTCTATGGCATATGTAAAGTTTCTTTGATTTATCTAATGAATATCAAAAACCAAATTTTCAATGAAAAAAATAATAATATTATTAAACCTTGTGATATTAATGGAACTACAAAAAATGGAAAATTATTATTATTATCCATATAAATAAAAGAAAAAATTAAATAATAAGAAATGTATATTAAACAAAATTAACAAATATATATTAAACAAAACTAATCTTTAAACTTTATTGTTACCAAATTAATATAACTTAATGAGAATTTCAATCCTATTAAGTCTCTGAGAGTGGAATTGTTTTTTGTACATGAATTTGTTTGTGATAATTTTTTTCGATATTAGTCTTGGAAGTCTCATTCATAGAGAAGTAACATAGGTACAATGATATAGCTGTATATTAATCTCTATGATTTTCTGAATGTATTATGCAGTGGATAGTTGGTTTAAAAGTGTAATCTTTAAACTTTATTGTCACCAAATTAATATAACTTAATGAGAATTTCAATCCTATTAAGCTTCTGAGAGTGGAATTGTTTTTTGTACATGAATTTGTTTGTGATAATTTTTTTCAATATTAGTCTTGGAAGTCTCATTCATAGAGAAGTAACATAGGTACATTGATATAGTTGTATACTAGTCTCTATGATTTTCTGAATGTATTATGTAGTGGATAGTTGGTTTAAAAGTCTATTATTTGGATATGATGATTTGGTTTACATAGTCACATGTTTTTTATTTTTATGGCATATATAAAGTTTCTTTGATTTATCTAATGAATATCAAGAAATAAAAAAAAAAATTGAAAGAAAATTTTTCTATGACATATATGTTTCTTTGATTTATCTAATAAATATCAAGAAACAAATTTTTTTTTTGAAAAAAACAAAGATTTTTTTGGAAAGAAATAAATATCAAGAATTTGTTTTCCCGCGAAAAATATCAAGAATTTTATATGACCTATATGTTTCTTTGATTTATCTAATAAATATCAAGAAACAAAATCTGAACGTGTCATATCGTCGAAGCTTTTTTGAGATCCCACCCACCTCGTCTCTTACTTTAATGTGTTTCTGTAGCACATACGCAGTTGAGCGTCCGGTGAAATGCGACTTGGCCCTACACTCAAATAGATGGCTTATACTTGGGCCTTTTGTTTCTTCGTTAAGGTGTTTAGATAAGGATTATTGAGAACGATTATGTTTGGGTTAAGTTTCAAAAGTCAAATGAGTTAGGTGGGTTGATTCTAATGTGTTGACATGTCATAAAATTAAAGAGACATAATTTTAACATGTTCCAAAAGTTTTGAAAGTAAATCATTGTATTTTCTCTATGATGAAAATGGAGTTTTTCTTGATATTTTGGATCTTTCTGGTTGAACAAATTGTTTAATGAATGGTGAATGGTAAGTATTTTTTTTTTTTAATATATATATATATATATATATAAAAGAGAATTTGTTTTTAATATATATATATGCATATATATAAAAGAAAATTAATAACAATTTAATATTAATAAATAATTAAGAATTTTGTTTTCATTTTTCATCTTATTCAATATTTAAAATCTAATAAAAAATAAAATGCAGTTTGAGTTCTTGATTCTTCATGTCTCCAGTTGTCCATGCAAATGCGTTATCACGAAAAAGTGTTCTGAATATGGATGGTTTGGCTACGAACTTCTTCACCCCGTGGAGGGTTATACGTGCTCGATGCCTGCTAATCAAGGAGGCACTTGTCAGTGGACATGACGTTGTCACGAAAATTAACCTGCCAAATGCAATTTGAGTTCTCGATTCTTCATGTCTCCAGTTGTCCATGCAAACACGTTATCACGAATTTCTTGATTCTTCGTGTCTCCAGTTGTCCATGCAAATGCGTTATCACGAAAAAGCGTTCTAAATATGGATGGCTTAGCTGCGAACTACTTCTCCCCGTGGAGGGCTATACGTGCTCGATGCCTGCTAATCAAGGAGGCACTTGTCAGTGGACATGACGTTGTCACGAAAATTAACCTGCCTTATCTCACACAAGTGGACAGATGCATGCACTTATATTTGGACTAGGAACACATAACACTCAATGGCTCTTGGGTAAATACTTATGGTTCCAGTCTACCACGCGCTCAAGGACATGCAAATTTCACTCTCCTATGCAACAAGGAAGCAAGAACTAAACCTATCATTTTCAGGTCTTTGAAGGCGAGCGAAGTCTAACAAAAGATTGTAGAGAACTTGGGCGATTTGAGCTATCCAGAATTAACGATGTTGGTAAGCTTTGGGATTGAAGTCATTGCAAGTGCCAGAAATCGACAGAGTTTTTGAAGAAGTATTTTTCATTAATCTCGTGCTGCTAAAACCTCTATGATGTGTTATTTCATTTTTTTTAACATAGCATGAGCATAAGGAGGATGATTGATTGAGACATTTCCCTTTTCAGGTCTTTGAAGGCGAGTGAAATCTAACAAAAGATTGTACAAAACTTGGGCAATTTGAGCTATCTGAAATTCCTCCATCTCCAAGGTTTGGTATTTCTTTGTGCATGCATGTTTATGTTTATGAATATAAGTTTCGTTGTTCGGTTAGTGGAGTCTAGCTGATAGATGTAATGCATCTTCTAGCTTAACCTATTTCTAATCAAGCTATTATAGTGATAATATGTTGGATAGCTGTTCAAATACCCAAAGAACCAAAATTGATCAAATTTACTGTATTTGACATGTTGACACAAACCTAGTCGACAAGGGTTCCAGACGTTGTCAACACCCAAGCCACTGCGATCTCCCTGAGCACCAGCCTAGACAGGTTCAACCCTGTCCAGCAACACCTGTGGAGCAGATGAGGTCTCACCCGAGATGTTCAAGGGAGAGTTGATGGAACCATGTCTTTGCCGAATGAACGAGGATGTTGTGCATCAATTGATTAACTTATTGCAACATTCAGAAATAGATCTAAGCATTCAACTCAGGCATTAATCATAATCGCAACATCATTCAACAGATATAACAGTAAAGCATTAATTGCAGCAAGGAAACATTGCATCATTCATATATTCATGCCGCAAGATGCATTTACCATAGATAAATAGAAAAGACACAGAGATTCTGCTAAAAAAATTTGTCACATCATATTAATCTCCGTAAAAACCTAGATACGACAAGATATTCAACTCAGTCTTCAGCTTCCTCAGGACGTTCTCTTCTTAAGTTCTCTCCAAAGACGACTTATCAACACTTACAAACCTACATCTACTTATAGGCTTGCGCCTTTACATTTGTGGTCCACTTAGGCAACCGCCGAACTACTTCTTAAAAAACTTTACAAAAACTAACCCACAATCCCACATAATGCAGTCAAAATGACCCAAACTACATATGACGCGGTCCAAATGACCCAAATTACATATGTCGCAGTCAAAATGACCCAAAAACTACAAAAATACTTGTCGCCTTGTGCACTGCATTCTGCCTTCCGCGGTACCTTTGGCCTTATACAGCATCCGCGATGCTATGATGCTGACTCATCAAACCGCCTGCCAACAGGTCCCCAACACAATCTTGTGGCTCGCCCTTGAGCCACGTCAGCTGGACATGGTCTATTCACACTTGTCTACGGCTAGACTATGTTTTTGAACTGTTCTTGCTGTCTAGATCTCGCTATTGTATACGGCTCCCGCTACTACGATGACCGCTGGCTCGCTGTCATGTAATTCTCACCCTAAAATGGTCATCCTACGACTTGCTGTCATGTACCTCTCAAACTCATCCTCCAGTCTCTAAGAACTTGGTGCAAGCTGAGGAGAAGTTTACGAACAACACCGAGGTGCAAAACAGGCCAACGACTCTGGCACATCTATTTTGCACCGGTGAGCACGTACTACCGAGACCAGGGGGATGCCACCCCCATTGTCTTTGTGGCCGCAGGGACCACGAAGCTTCGAGCTACCACCATATGCCTAGACATCTCAGATGAGACTTCGTCTCTGTGACACTCGAGTGTCCATGGCGCTTCCTGTTCCAGGCGCTCATGCACATTTGTCGTTCAGACCCTCAGCGCACCTGGTGTGCTCCCATGTGAAATAAAATGGATCATTTCCACAGCCTCCTTGGAAGTCCTAACTTAGCTAGATGCCTGACCCTTTTGTAGCATAAATACCTCTTTGCTCGGCTATCCTCTGGTTCCTATATTTATGCATCGCCCAAGTCCGGTCGTCTGCCTCACAAATCATTCATAACTCTAGTCACGTAAGGAGCCACTAATGCCACCCTGCTGTTTCGTGCGTGTGTAGACCAGATTGCTGGTGGACGGAGTGGCGACCATACTTCCATCAGCTTCTAGGCATGCCAAAACGTGTGAACCATCACCCTTGATCCCACTAGCCATACTGCCACAGTGTGTTCCATGTGCCAAACATACCTTACACCGGCTCCAATTTGGATCATCGAATGATCATACCTGTCAACCGAAAAAGTCCCATTTTCTCATGATTCAAAATGATTGTTGATTTGACCTGGTCGCAACCCTGCCACTGTCGTGACCCATCGCTTAAACCACGATACAGGTTCTGCAACCTATGCATCCTATTCCTGTAAGTGCGCGATCCTGCCACCAAGCATTTTGTCAAGTTTTTTTTATTATTTATTTTTTCCCGATGCGACTCAGGAATCACGTTGCTCTGAGCCCGTCCTATAGGGATTCAACCTACTACTTTTAACCAAATTTTGGAGCATCGCTCCATCCAAATGTTGCAGCTGTACTGCTCTGCTTGAAGTTATGTTATTGATGTGATATGGACCAAGCCAATGCATCTGCAATTTCCTGGGATGCTTCATAAACTTGCTGTCGTACAACAGCACCAAGTCACCTTGATAAAATTGCGTGTTCTTGATATGGCGATCATGCCAATCCTTCTGCCGATCCTTCTCCACGCTCTGGTGGAAACCTGCGATAAAGTGGTCTTCCTCAAGCTGCACTAACTGTGCCAAACGTTCTCCTAATGCCACTGCATCATCCATACCTGTCGCGGCCACTATGTGCAGACTCGGAACAATATATTCCATAGGCATAATCGCCTCTTGCATACACCAGTTTGAATGGTTTCTGTCCTGTCAATCTTTTACAGGTGGTGCGATATGCCCACAAAATTGTTGGAATCTTCAAATCCCAGTCATCACGATTTGCATTGCAAACCTTCGTTAGCACGTGCTCCAAGATCTTGTTGAAAGCTTCTACTATCCCATTTTCCTGCGGATGATATGGCGTGCTCTTCTTATGCGGTATCTGTAGTTCCGTTGTCAATGCGCTGACGGTGCGATTGATAAAGTGGCTTCCCTGATCACTCATCAAGACCTTTGGGCAGCCAAACCGAGTGACAATGTTGTCGAACAAGAAGCATGCTGCTGTTGCAACGATGGAATCTACGACTGGTGCAGCCTCTGCCCATCATATCAAATAGTATGTCGTTGTGATGATGTATCTTGCACCAATACGCTTCCTAGGTGGGTTGATAGGGCCCACGAAATCCACTGCCCATTTATCAAATGGCTGCAGTGTCACTTGAGGTTTCAATGGAATCTCATCTCTCCGAGAGGGTTTCCCGGTTCATTGACAGACATCGCAGGTCCGCGCATAATCTGTCGCATCATTGTGAAGCATGGGCCACCAAAGCCCTGCACAGAGCACCTTGCATGCATTTGCCCGACTGCCATAGTGCCCACCAGCCACTCCTACATGTGCTTCCGACAAGATTTGCCCTTTCTCATGAGGCAGAACGCAGCGCCTCAAGATCTCGTCAGATCCCAGTTTGTACAACTGTCCTGCAATCAGCTGGAAATCTGCAGTCTTGACCACCAACTGCTTCTTTTGACTAGTGGTGAACCCCTCTGGTGTGATTCATGTTGCCAGGAATTGAATGATTTCCTCATAGTAGTTGTCAGCTACCTCAACCTTAAACAGTTGCGCATCGGGTAACCTATCTTCAGTGTTGGTTGGTTCTTCTCCTGTTTCAATCTGTGACAGATGATCTGGCCCTACGTTCAAGCGTCCTGGCTTCACAATCACTTCGAAATCAAACTCCTGAAAAAGAAGTAGCCAGTGACATATCGTCCCCCAAACATAGGCTTATTGACCAGATATTTCAATGCAAAGTGGTCTGTGAACATCTTAAAGTGACCGCCTAATAGGTAATGCTTGAACTTCTGCAGCGCATATACCATCGCCATACCTTCCCACTTTGTAGTTATATAGTTTCTCTCTGCAGACGACAACTTCCGACTTGCAAAACCAATGGGGTGATCTAGATCCCCTTCCCCTGGTTGCATGAGCACTACTCCTAGCGCGATCGATGAGGCATCGACGTGGACATGGAATTCCTTGCTCCAGTCTGGAAATACCACGATCGGCGTTGAAGCCATCTTAGCCTTCAGCGTTTTGAAACTACCTTGACATTCAGAACTCCACTAAAATACCACATCTTTCTTCAACAACTTCTCCAGAGGGGTTGTGATCGCTGCATAACCCTGGATGAACTTGCGATAATACCCAGTATGTCCTAATGTCGCTCTCAGTTGCTTGACAGTAGTCGACGGTGTTACGCTCAAAATGAGTGAAATCTTTGCTGGGTCGACCAACAATCCTTGCTTGCACACAATGTGACCCAGTAATATCCCAAAGGGTGCACAGAAGATGCACTTCTTCAAGTTCAACGATATATGCATTAGAGAGATTTTGAGGCCAAAAAATGGCCTCCTAAGAGATGTACTACAAAAATATGAGATATGTTAAAATATTATGAATTGGGGGTTTTATGGGGTAGGTATGTATGACAAGTCACCTCCCACACTATTTTCTATGCACAATATAAATAACCATGGTTGAGTTACTTTTCAAAATTCACTAGAAATAAAATTAATAAAATAAGTCTACATTGATGTGACTAAGATTCATTGTAAATTCCCAAAAATTTATTGTCCTTTAGCATTTATTTGTCTTGAACTTGCAATTGAAATTAAATAATAAAAAACATTTTTAAGAGCTATTTTTTTAATTTTATGCTGACTTTTTATATTTAGTATTTTTCTCATGAATTTAATATAATGTAATTTAATTGAGAATTTATTTATATGTAAAATGTTAATAATATTATTATAATCCACATTGCATTATTATTATTATTATTTGTTAAATATATTATTATTCTTTATTAGTTTGACATTATGTTATTAAATAGAATGGAGTGAATATATAATTTAAAATTAAAAACATAAAATGATAATCTATTATTTTATAAAAAATGTGAAAGGACTTTCTTTATGAATTAAGAGTACTTCACTTGAAAATGACAATAATATTATTTTATGAGAAAGTGTGAAAAGACATTCATTATGAGTACTTTACTTGAAAATGACAATAATATTATTTTATGAAAAGACTATCAATATGAGTACTTTACTTTATGACTTAAAAGTACTTACACCACTACCTTGGTTAACTATGTGTTTTCATCCACCATAGAAAATTTGACAAATAAGCATTCTTAACTCATGCAATGCCACCTCAACCAAGGGAGATGATGTCATCTACTAGAATGTGATTGGTTGTTTTTTATAGTACATTTTCTTTGTTTTGAGGTCATTTTTTGACCTCAAAATTTCTCTAATGATGCTGTCGACAACGCTCCAACATCAGTCGTAGATTTTCCAGATGATCGCTGATCAATCCATAGATTGTCTAGTCATCCATGTACACCTGCAAAAACTTCTGAATGAAATCCTGAAAAGTAGCAACAACGACCCGAGAGAATATCGTCAGTGCATTCTTCAGTCCAAACAGCATCACCATGTACTGAAAACAGCCCCATTCTGTCACAAATGTTATCTTGTGGTGGTCTTCTTTTGTGATTCTGATATGATGATAGCATCCGTGAACCCATCCGTGAAAGAATACATCTCTTAACCACCCACGCCCTTCAGGACCTCATCAGTGAACGGGGTCGGAAATGGATCATCCAGACATGTGTCATTCAGCTTCCGCAAGTCGACACAAATGCGCACTTCACCTATCTTCTTGTCCTGCACCACCATCGGGCTAATCCAGTCAGATTCCTCAACGGGTTCAATAATGCCAACATCTAACATGCGGTCAAGTTCTAATTTGACCCTTTCCTTATGGCACAGATTCAATCGATATAGTTGCTGTCTTATTGGTTTTGCATCTAGTTTCAATTGGATCTTCATCTCCCCCAAATCCCCCAAGATTCCCTTCATCTCAGAAAACTTCGTAGGGAATAAGTCTTGGAATTCATGCGACAAGTCGGTGACCTTCCCCATCATCTCATCGTCCCAATAGTCCCCGACATTTGCAAACTTTGGACATTCCTCTATCCCATTGTTGACCTTCCGAAGCTTCAGTGGCTGACTGATCGGATCAGTTGGTGCATCAGGTGCTACAACATCGCGACTTCCTTTGGATTCTGGAATATTGACATTCCACGGATCATCACCATCCTTTGGCCCACCAGTGATATTATAACATTTCATCATTGACTGCATCTTGCAGTGTGTATGCGGATCCACAAGATATGCCACTGGAACAACCTTCAGAACCATGTCGTGGATGAGTTGCAAAGTATTATGGACATTCGGGTTGGCATCCGCGAAGCTGAAGGTATGAGTAAACCAAACTATCATCTCCAACCAAGTGGTAATCTCTCCTCGCAATTCGGCTGTAGTATACCATGATCGCGGCATCTCGTCCAGAGTATGGACACTCATCCCTTGGTCGCGATGCCCACAACATTTGACATTCCATCAAATGACTGCCAAGGTCATTTCATCCATCGTACTTCCCTGTGTGGTAAAATTCAGTGTTGCCAAGCGAACCATCATCAGTCACCGACACTATGACCACCCATCAATCGACTTCTTATGTGTCGCCCACTAGCGTGCTAGAGCAGCCTTCAGCGGTGCCTCCAATGCCAACAATCGTTGTGGTTTTGAGACCTTTTCCTCAAATGCTACAAGAAAATCAGACAAGCCAGGAATCCCTTCATATACTGGTAGTGCAACGGTTTCAGTCGTGACATAGCGTAATGACTACGTGACTAACCCACACTTGCGGAGTGACACCTCATGCAAGCGATTCTGCCAATTCTCTAAAGCGTTGTCAGAGTCGGAGGACACAGAGATAAAGCTTCGCCACCCAAGCTCACCGTCGGCGGTCGGATGAATATAATCTTCTGAGATATTGTATGCATGGCCCCATCCACTAGGAACTTCATCCTTTACCGGTTCAATATACCTGCGTCCCTCATCCGGATCCAACGGAGCTATGACTCTGAGGTCACGGTTTTTGAAAGTCATCATCCGCTTCTTAAAGTTGATTATTGCTCCAGTGTCATTATCCCATCCAATCCCCAATAGCGCGGGATAGGAGCTTCCACCTTCAACAACCTCAATGACATCAAAATCCGCATACGTCTGCATTCCCTCAACGTCCATGACAAGGCGTGGAACTCTCCCAATCGGTGTCGCCTTGGCTTGATTAGCCAGTCTCAGCTGTACAGGGGACCAGCTCAACATTGGGCTCCTCATTTTCTACCAAGCCTGCGTGGTGAGGATTTTGACATCCGAGCCAAGATCCAAAATAACTGAATCAACCTCATAATCCTCGATTTGGACATTCATTCACATTTCTTTTCCCATCTTCTTCCACTGCAGGGAGTTCACCGTAAATTCCTTCCATCCCGGAGTCAGTCGTCGCAACAGATTTTTGATCTCTGCTAGAGCATCGGGGTCTCTTTCCAGCAATAAACAACTTTCCAAGAAGTGCTATAGTGTGCTATACTGACGTGACGGGCCTGCTTCCGACGTTGAATAAAAAATAGGAGGCATATCACAAATAACTGCCTTACCAGGATTTTTTCCCATCGTATGTCGTGCTTGAAAGAATGTATCACGCTCGGAATCGATATCGAACTGTACTGTCTTCTTCCCAGCTAACCGGATCAGAGGATGTGAACCATCTTTGCTTGTCTTCACACCTCCTCGAGTAATAACTGCGACAGCAACATATTGTACCCTCAGCTCCAAAGAAATTGTCACGATAGTTGCACCCTAAGTTTGATTCAGTGGCGGAATCCTAGGTTGGTTCACATTCTGGCTGGCATTATGATTCGGTCGCTGATTCTGGTTTTGCGGCAGTTGCTGCACTTGATTCTGTACGGGTTGCTGCAGCTGATTCTGGTTCTGCAATTGCTGAACATTTCCCGCTTGCCATCACGCAATCAACTACGGACAATTTTCCATAGTGTGATCAATAGCAAAACAGAATGTACATTGCATCTGAAATTGTGAGAAATCTCGTTGCTAATGTCCCCACATGCTGCAATTATAACACTGGACAGGTCCTCGTCCTCCTCGTCCTTGTCCTCCTGCACGACCAAAACCTCTGCCGCGTCCTCCCTGGAACCCCCCTTTACTGGTACTGCGGTTGATTGAACTGTTGCTGCATGGGATTCGGTTGCAGTTGCGCACACTTCCTCGGTTGCAAGTACTATGGCTACTGAACATATTGTGGATGTTGTGGATCCATTTGCATCGGAGCATATTGTTGCATAAACTGCTGTGGTTGTTGCTGCGGTACAAACTGCACCTGCGGTTGAGGTAGCAGTTGGGCTACCTGTGGCTGCAGTTGCGGTTTTTGTACGACACGCTGTTCATCCTTCACATGTAATGCATCGTACGTTCACTCATGAAGTAACCCATATGCTCGGCAGTCCTTGTCTTCATATCCCACGGACTTGCAGAAGGTACAATACAGATTCATCGGTTTTGTGACCATCTTCTGCATATATTGACACTCTTCATGGAGGTGCCCATATACCCGACAGATGCGACACCACGGCATACCGTTGCCGCTCAATGGATTTGGTGCTCCTGAAACCAGATAATTGCGGAAGTCTAGGGAATTATCCTTAGTATTCCCCTCTCTACAACATCGCGTACACCATACTTCTTCATGTTTTTCCTTACCCTTCTTAAGGTCTTGCAACTATATTGTCAAGTTAGCCAACTGTGTCTGAATCTGAGACATACCCATGGCGTTCTCACCAAGTGGCGAAGCTGCCAATCGCATTGCAATCTCTAGAGCTTCACTTGGTGTTGTAATGTTTTGTTTCATCAACGGTAGTCGAATGTGAGGGAGCAATGCCGCGATGAACCATTCTTTGTGCTGGACATTGCTCATGTCGAAGTTGACCCTTGCCATCAATGTTTTGAATCGCTGGTCAAAATCCCACACAGTTTCATTGGGGTACTGCTTAATTTCTTTGAGATTTGTAATATACTGCACTTTAGATTTGGGTTTCCTGAACTCTGCAATCAATCCAGCTCGAACTTCATCCAGCGTCTTTTCTGGAGAGCCTATAGGAACCAGCACAAAATTCATGAACCGGTCTAATGCACGACCCCGAAGGGTTGTCGCCAATTGTCCTTTCTTGGCATTATCATCAGTAATTTGCTTTGCAGTCCATACTGCTTCACATAAAAACCAGTATTGCTCAAGGTTATCTATTCCATTTCCGTGGAACAGTGGTAACTTTGCATCTTCGCCCGCCATCCTGGGCTTCCTTCCTACAGTCGCTGAGCTACTACCAATTAAATTATGTTGACTTGATGAAAACGGTGGTGTCAAAGTTGTATTTATTACTGGTTGAGAGATAGTGAGCGCAGGTGTGGGTACATTGCTGCTGGGGTTTGGTCCTGCCTCTATCCTGGGAGTAGCCTAGTTATCCCTGTTAGCACTGTGAGGTCACTTCGTCCCGTGTGGTCTTCCTTCGTGGCCTTGAGTTTCGATCGCAGTAGGACCTTCTCCTGTCCTCTGCCTCTTTTCCTGTCAAAACCTTGCTCCTCCCCTTGTAAGACCACTCTCTTCCTTGGATTCCTTCACAGTCCCGTGATGTCCCGCACCCATCTACTCCTTATCATTCCATGTACCACCCCCTATCCGTTGCGGTATCCACAGCCTCTGCCCACCAGGGTTCTTACTGGTCTAGGTGCATCTTCACTATGCCCTTTTCACAAATGAGCATTTTAATGGACAATTGTAGCGACAACAGAAACCTAACCCTCGGCCCATTGAAGAATTCCTTTCTGCCTCATTATAAGGCTTTATTGTATCAACCACGAACTCAGTGATGTAGCCTTCCAGTATACTATCAACCCAAACCTCAACAGCCCGCGATGCTTTGTTGTTGACTTCTTGCAGCTCCTGGATCAGTTTTGGGGTCCAGGTTGTTAGCTCACTACCTTGGAAGTTCCTCTTCTGGAAGGTCAATTTTGCTAACCACTCATACAGGATGATTGGGAACTTGCAGAAAAAATATTCGTACAGACCTTCGTGAATGTACTTTGCCAACCACCAATCTGTCGACAACCCAGGGTTCTTATTTTATTTTTGCAGCGAACTCTCAAAAATTTAGGTCGAACCAATCTTGGATCTTCGGTCTTATCAGATGCCACAACATATCCTCCTTTCACTTCGCACTACAGTCCCAGCAACGGAACCATTTGTTGACACAAAACCAATCGATAGGGTTTCCACATGCTGTCGACACCCAAGCTACTGCGATCTCCCTGAGCACCGGCCCAGACAGGTTTAACCTTGTCCAACAACACTTGCGGAGCAGATGAGGTCTCACCCGAGATGTTCAAGGGAGAGTTGACGGAACCATGTTTCCACCGAATGAAGGAGGATGTTGTGCATCAATTAATTAACTTATTGCAACATTTAGAAATATATCTAAGCATTCAACTCGGGCATTAATCATAATCGCAACATTATTCAACATATATAACAGTAAAGCATTAATTGTAGCAAGGAAACATCACATCATTCATATATTCATGTCGCAAGATGCAATTACCATAGATAAACAGAAAAGACACATGGATTCTGCTCAAAAACTCTGTTACATCATATTAATCTCCGTAGAAACCCAGATACAACAAGATATTCAATTCAGTCTTCAGCTTCCTCGGGACGTTCTCTTCTTAAGTTCTCACCAAAGACGACTTATCAACACTTACAAACCTACATCTACTTATAGGCTTGCGCCTTTACATTTGTGGTCCACTTAGGCAACCGCCTAACTACTTTCTAACAAACTTTACAAAAACTAACCCACAATCCCACATAATGCGGTCAAAATGACCCAAACGACATATGATGTAGTCCAAATGACCCAAATTTCATATGCCACGGTCCAAATGACCCAAAATACATATGCCACGGTCCAAATGACCCAAAAACTACAAAAATACTTGTCGCCTTGCGCGCTGCTTTTCGCCTTCCGTATTACCTTTGGCCTTGCGTAGCATCCGCGATGCTGCGATGCTAACTCATCAAACCGCCTTCCAACATGACATCTTAATTTTTAAAACTGGATTCCATCTAAATCCAGAAATTGCTGTCAGTAAGGGAGAAATAGTAAAATGTTTAATCTACGTGTTCAAAATATGTTGGATAGCTTTTTTGAAACAACTGTGTTGTAAAGGTTCAGTCAAACTTGAAAGTAAGATACAAAAATACAGACCCTAACCCTGAGCTTATAGCTTGATCAAGAGAAAATCGATGCATAAAAAGTAACCTTAGTATGTACAACAGAAAATGCATATATATACAGAGAGTTTAATAAGTATGCAAACTACAATGATAGCACCCGATCGCTTTTATTTTCATCAAAAGCATGATATATATGCAGAGAGTTAGATGTGTAATAATTACTTACACAGGCAGATCCAAAACAGGGTTCACAACTCCTTTTGCGCACCGGTGGAATCCTTCCCCAAAACGGCTTGGTGGTTGGACTAACTTCAAAAAACCTTGCGCGCAGTCGCAGTCGGGCTTGGTGCCTGGACTAACTTCAAAAAACCTTGCATGCAGTCGCAGTTGGGCTTGGTGGCTGGATTAACTTCAAAAACCCTGGTATTGTGGGTTATGAGTGCTACATATAATAAAAGAAGAGAGAGCCTTATGGAGCCTCTGCCAACCATCCACTTGACACGTTCAACCACCAACCATCCACTCGGCACGATCAACCGCCAACCATCCACTCCGCCCATTCAACTGCTTCCACCATGCGGCATACCTCCATAACCGATCAACTCCACCACCTGACTGACGAGGTAACAACCACCAAACAAATCAGAACAAATACCCTTAACGAATATTTAGCTCCATAACGATTACTACGACCATAGAAGCAATCTATTCCGCACACTTGTAAACTTCTGCTAGATCTTGATGATCCACTCGATGAAGTCCCATCCCCAAAAATATAAGATATAAACGCCTATCGGCGTAATTAATTGTTATGTGTTAATTATTAGTGGTTAATGGGTTAGTGAATCAATGGACTATGGTTAGAGGATGTTAAGGAATAATTTTGTTGGTGGGTTTATTTTTAGGAGTTAGTGATGTTGGAGCACTTATCAATGTTGGATTGACAACATCAAATGAGGCTACCATGAGAATCATAAAATGACATGAGGATATCTGAAAATTGTATAGAAGTTTAAATTAAGAATTATATGATTAAAGGCATGGGTGAAAACATAAACATGAGTAACACTTTTGGAGTGCGGTTATGATTAAAGGCATGGGTGAAAACATAAACATGAGTAACACTTTTGGAGGGAAATCAAAGTGTGGTTATTTCAATCAAGGTTATCATCTTGAATCCTCTTACATTTTTAAAAGCATTGTCCTCATGGTGCAAACCATTAACCTAATGATAAAAAGCATTAGGTTATCATTTCATCGTTCAATGTATTGTGCATTTTTCTGTGGACTTTTTGGCTCAAGTTCACTAGTGGAACAATAATGGAAGATCTGGATAGTGTTTATCTGTAGGAGGGCGCCTTGGCAATTTGGTCTCTTCAGTCATGTTGTACATTTTGCCCATATTTTAGGGATGGGTTAATCTTTCATCAGAAAGACTCTGATCTGATGGGCACTGGACTAATTACTTATCACGAATATATAACAGCTGTATCAATAATATATATATGTAAATAATATATATATATATATGTAAGAGACCTTTCAGTTCAAATCTGTATCACAGTTACATCTATCTGGATGATTATAGTTACTGGTTCCGGACTTCCAGTGATTATATAGATATAATATAAAAGCAATTCCTTTTCTCTGTATACATAAAGCACTTCTTTCTTTTTTACTCCTCCTTTTTATAATATAAATAGTTTGGCATATTCCAATCCTTCTTTTTATGATATAAATAGTTTGGCATATTCCAAAGTAGGTATAAATTTGTTTTATGTCTGAAAAAGAAAGTTTATAAATTTATATCCTTCGTCAATTGGGCAAATAAAATACGTATGGCAAATATCTAATCATTGCAATTACTTTGTATTTTTAAATAAAAAATAAGTCCAGACTATTTTATGCAACAACTTTTACACACTATTTTATGCAGCAACTTTTAAACAGAACAGAAATTTATATTTTTATCACTTCTAAAATAAGCAAATATAACTGATTTTCGAAAACAATTAAAAGCGGCGTGTTATCACAATTTGTTTTTTTTAATAATTTTGTCTTACACCTTATTTTTTAATATTTTTATTATTCTCAAAATCACTTGAAATGAAAATTTAACATTTTCATAATTGCAATACCCAAAAACATAGAAAAAATCAAGTGCACTCATTTTCACTATCTTTTTCAAAAATGGTAATTTTAGTTTTCTTAGTAATGATTACATCAAAATGAAAATGAGTGATATCTATGTAGATTGTGAGCATATTATTTTTTCATAAATTGAATGGTCATTACCTAAAATTTCCATCACATTTACCTTTATTAGGATAAAATTAATAAACATCACATCAACTTGGTATAATGTGTCTTTAGGTAAAGTGTGTTTCTTTAGTATGCATTTGTATTTATGTAATCCAACGGTCACAACATGTTCTAGACATATAGTGATCCAATGGTTCATTTTCACTTCGATCTTAATGGCTATTGATCCATGGCTTAACACCCGATTGGTCCATGATCTATATTTAAAACGCATGGACGGTCATTTGCTCAATTGTGAGAAACTCATATGTAACATTCTTTTTCCTTTTCATAATATATTACCTCAAGTAGCTATTTGGATGGGGCCATGGATGGTTTCCCTCTTTGAAGGTTTTAACCACGTAAAAACCTAGTATGTTGATATGTGATCTATTTGTGTAAGTAGTTGCTCAAGGTGTTTGATCTTTTGAAAATTTCTTATGTTAGTCAAACACAACTCTTATGAAAGATTCACTTTTGTTGCTAATCAAGATCTTGAATCAATGTTGTTGTATGCATCAAAGGATTTATGGTTTCTGATATTTATGTGCATTTATGGACTAAGAGAGGTGTTCCACTATGCCTGGAGAAATTCTTTCAATTGGAAATGCTTTTTGTTTCACTGAAAAAGGTTTCCATCTACCTAACATAAGTCTATTTTACCATATCCAGAGGTATACTGTTTAGAGTTACATGTTTTTATTTTTTATTTTTTTTTCTTATATTCTTTCATATTTTAGCTTGGTTTTCTATTTTACTCTCAATTGCTATCCTTTTGATATGTGTACGCTCTTTGTCATGCACTCTATGCAAACTCAACAAATCAGAAACATAGCAGAAATGGTCTTCTTAACTATGTATGCTTTTTGTCGTGCACCTTGTGTGAACTCAACAAACTAGAAACCCTTAGAAAATTTGCATTTTCTCACGCGTTAGCTAACCAAAGACTAACTCCAAATATGAGAAATTTTGGTTTCAAAATTTTGTTTTTGTTTTTGTGTGGTTGTTTATAATGTCTTATGGGCCAAAAATCAAGGTTTTTGGGTAGGCACACTCTCCAACAACAACAACCCCAATCTCCTCCATAATATTACTAAATCTTTTGCTTAGTTCACTTGGTTGAAAGTTACTTTAAAAGTAAGAAGCATTGAGTTCAAATCCTTCTTTTTGTTACTTTTTATAAAAGTTCGTGTAATTTTAATTTATAAAGTAACTAAATTGTAAAAGTGCTTCTCACTTGTTTTATAAAAGTGCGTAACTTATTTTATAGCAACTTATTTGTAAAAGTGAGCTTATAGGAAAAGTTAGTAATGGGTACTGGAGATATTATACACCCACCTAGTATTTATTTTCCTACGTTTATTTAGTTTATGTTGAGGGGGGCCCTTGGTACGAGATATTCTCCCCTAGACAAAGGTACCACATCCTCTTCAACCATTACTCAGTTACATTTAGTTAGACTAGTGGTGTCCAATTTTGCATGGAAACTTTGGCATCAACACCAAGGATTGCATGCAACATTGGAATCATCACCAGAAAGGTTCATTTCCTCCTCCATGAGGCTAGAGACGTGTTACACTTATGCATGCATGAGATTCTCTCAAATTCACTTTATGTTTAGCTAGTTAATTATCGACTACATGACTAATTAACTAGGACTAGGTGGCAGTTCACTCTGGTGACTGTTGGTATTTATCCACACCTATCTAGAAAACCTATGGAGGAGCATTAGTTCATCCATGCATAGTATTTCATGTGTATTACTACCATTCTTTCATTTGTTTCTCTAATTATTCTCTCAACTTTGCAAGTTTGTTGTTCATTGTTGCTAGCTAGATTCTCTGTGCAAGTTTCACTACAATTTCACATGGTACCAGAGACCATAGGTTCTAGGAAGAAGGCGCACAAACTATCTATTGCGGGTACATAATATTGAAGCAATCACAAAGAATGGATTCTACTCCATCAACCATTCTTACCCATGGTACAACTATTTTGATTGGAAACCAAAGACTCAACTTCAACTTAGAAGTAGAGGCTTGTATCAAATAACAATGACAAAAGAAATGGATCCCACATCCACCATTGAGAAAGCAAAATATTTCAGCCCCACAGACAAATATTTTGGTCTTCTTTGCTTATCTATCTCTTCGGAATTATTGTTACATGTTGAATCATCCATCACTCCAAACGATGTTTGGACTACTCTGGAGACTCTCTTCAAAAAACATGATGAAATGTGTGGCCATATTCTCAAGAATGAGTTAAACTCATTAGATCCAAGAAATTTCAAGAACATCCAAGACTTTTTCACATGGTTCAAAGCATTGTTGCTCCAACTCAAAACATGCGAGATCGACAAATCAATGTAAGCAAATCATTTAATTATTGATATCTTATCAAAGTTGGGTCCATAGTATGTCATCTTTGTCGACTCCACAATTCACATAGCAAGGATCACAACAAGTGCAACTTGGAATATTCCCTCATATGACGGATTCATTGAGTCCCTAATTCATGATCAAGATAAGCTCGTCAAGATAATAACTAAAAATTTCCAAATCCCACACACTTTCTATGCATGAAAGTGGAAAGAATAACTCTGAATTCAAGCAAAGAAGGATCTCATTCCAAGAAAGGGAGGTAACTCCAAACCTTTTGATGAATCCTCCAGCTCGAAAGTAGGAAAAGGAAAGAAAGGTAAATCAAAGTGTGGTTATTTCAATCAAGGTTATCATCTTGAATCCTCTTACATGTTTAAAACCATTGACCTCATGGTGCAAACACTCAAGCAGAACAATATTGGTTGTTGCATTCCATAGAATGATAAGAAGAAGTCAAGAGAAAATTCACTAGAAACTCGAGGTAATGTGCATTCTTTAATTGCAATTAATTCTTCGCCAGATGCATGGATCATTGATACAGAAGATCACACCACATGGTATCCACAAAAGATTTCCTTTCATCTTTAAAATCATTTGTGGTTCCTCCTATTCTAATGGGTGATGATTCTCCAGTAGACATTTCTAGAAAAGGGAGAGTGGATCTCAAAAATGGAATTTTTTAGAATGTCTTGTATGTTCCGAAACTCTCTGTAAATCTACTATATGTTTACCAAATGAAAAATGTACACAAGGGAAAGAGGGTTGAATTCACCCCAGATTTAGTGTCCATATTTGACATGGAAGATAACTCTCTTCTTGTTGTCAGTGAGGTAAATAATCAATCTAGATTGTACACAATCCCTGAAATTATTGCTAGATTTGATTCCACATTTCTACTAACCCATGAAAATGATGATATTATACTTTGGCATGAATTATTTGGCCACTTATTTCTAGGCAGATGCAGTAGCTCAACAAACAAGGGATGGAAAAAGGCTTACTTGACATAACATTATTTGAAGGAGTTTGTTAAGGATGTGTTCTTGGAAAGCATTCAAACGAGAATTTTGAGAAAGGGAAGGCATGGGGCAACTCCTCTCCCTTGGAGATTGTTCATAGTGATACCATGGGGCCCTTACCCCATCCTTCCATAAATAAGGAAAAATATGTATTGTCTTGTATTGATGATTTCACAAGGCACTTGTGGATATTCTTTTCAGGCTCAAATATGAAGTGTTTTAGTGTCTCAAATATTTCAAAGTACATGCAGAGAAGTATTCCAAGAAGATGATCAAGATCCTATGCATAGATAATGGGGGGGGGGTTCTTAAAGAATAAAGTGCAAATTCTTTGTAGCGAAGTAGGTATTTAGTTACACCACACAGTTCCATACACTCTTGAGTAGAATGGAGCAGGTGAGAAGAAGAACTGGTTTCTAAAAGAGATGGAAAGTTGCATGTTGCATGTAAGGTCCCTTCCCTTTAAATTGTTGGCTGAAGAAATCAATTGTTCCACGTACATTCAAAATAGATCTCCTCACAAATATGTGAAATGAAAGACACCCTTTGAATCTTGGAGCAACATGAAGCCGAAAGTCACACACATCCACATTTTCGGATCTCACACATGGGCCCGCATACCTGCAAAAAAGAGGAAGGATTTGAAGCTTCAAAGCATAGAATGCATGTGTGTCGATTATCTCAAAGATGTAAAGGGATATAGATTGATAGATATTTCAATGGAAAATTTGTTCATTAAAAGGAGTGTCTGGTTTGATGAAAGTCCTTTGCATTCACCTCAGGTACAACATGCACAAAATTTTATGCTTCCTCTTGTAGCATATATCAGAGATGATGCATCATGTCATTCGTATCATATTTCAGATTTTATTTTCAAATCTGATTCAAAAGATTATGATCATGCATGTGAAGATCCATATACAATACACAAGTGGGCACAATCCACCCTATAGGAAGTAGGTGATCTTGTGAGTGATCATGTGGTGAGAGGAGGACAAGATCCCAATTTGAGGAAGCTCCTCATGCACTCACAACTACAAAACCTATAATTGCCTTGCATTGCTTCATGGTTCTAGCATTAGACACTCAGTCCTATGCAGGGGATGAAGGGAATCCTTATTGGAAAGCAACTATGAATGAAAAATACAACTCCCTCATCAAGAACTAAACATGGGACTTGGTTATGCCTCCATCAAATCTAAAGATTGTAAGATGCAAGTGGGTCTATAGGAAAAATAAAGTAACAAATGGACTTGTGAGAAGGTATAAAGAAATATTGGTGGATAAATGCTTTCAGCAAGTTTCTGGGATCGATTACAATGAAAATTTTTCTCCAATGGCAAAATGGTTTAATCCATTCGGTTAGCTCTCACCATTGAAACAACAAGAAGGTGGGAATTTCACCACATGGATGTGAAGAATGCATTTCTTCACAGTGATATCGAAGAGAAAATCTACATGGAGCAGCCAGAAGGGTATGTATATAATTCATCACTAGTTTGCAGACTCAAGAAATCACTCTATGGCCTCAAGCAGGAACCTAGAGCATGGTATGCTAAAATGGATTCTTACTTACTCTCTCAAAATTTCATTTGATGCAAATATGATCCAAATGTTTATATGATGAGACCTTCTGACTCTCTATTGATTTTAGTGCTCTATGGAAATGATATACCAATCATAGGTAGTACAGTTACCACCATTATTGCAGTCAAATCATCTTTGCATGATAGGTTTTCCATGAATTACATGGGTCTATTACACTTCTTTATTGGTCTTGAAATTAGGAAGGATGATTCAGGAATCAAGATGGCGTAGTCAAAGTATGCCAAAGATCTCTTGGTTAGATTTCACATGAATGAATGGAATCTAGTAGCCACACCTTTCTTATTAGGGGTAAATATCGAGGATGGCATAGATACACCAATGGTCGATTGCACCAAGTATCCTTAGCTAGTGGGGAGTCTCATATATCTCACTCACTCCCATCTAGGTATCACATATGTTGTGGGAGCAGTTTCCATATACATGTAGGATCCAAATGACATAAATTGGAAAGATGCCAAGTGCATCCTCAGATATGGCCAAGGTACCACAAGACGATGGGATTCATTATGCAGCAGGTTGTACAATGAATTTCATTAGCTACACCAATTCCGATTGGGATGGTAATAGCACATATCACAAGTCCACTTCAGGATATGTTCTCAATTTGGGATCTTACCGCATGTGTTGGTCTAGTAAAGAAGCAACCATTGATCGCTTTGTCATCAACAGAGGCCAAGTACATAGGTGTAATCAATGTCACAACTCAGGCCATTTGGATACAACATGTCTTTGCATAGATTTGTATCATGTTTTACCATCTAACTATCATCTTGTGTGAAAATCAGAGCACAATGAAGTTTTGTAGAGATCCAATGCATCGGCAGAGAACAAAACAAATCAAGATCCACATGCATTGCATCATAGGACTATTACATGATGGGATCATCAACTTGTAATATTGTCCTTCTTTTGAACAGATTGCATACATATTCACAAAGACTTTCACCAAGCATAAATTCCACTTTCTGTGAGACCTCCTTGGGGTCAAGAACAAATTTTCCTAGTAGTTATCTTATTTTTTGAGCATTGTATTTTGAGGGGGGTGGTTTCCCATGAGGTTTTACCTCTTCCCTCTTTTTTGGTTGTCATATGTTACTTATATGCATTTTAAATTGGGTACCTAATATGGCTTGTTTTGTTGAGACCCATTCATTGTGTACTCTCCATAGTGCTTTAGGGGGGGTAGATATTACACACCCACCTAGTATTTATTTTCCTATGTTTATTTAGTCTATGTTGTGGGTCCCTTGATCTGAGATATTCCCCCCTATATGACAATATTATCCTCTAGACAAAGGTACCAAATCCTTTTTAGTCATTACTCAGTTACACTTCAGTTATTCTAGTGGAGTCCAGTCTCGGCTGGAAACTTCAACATCATCACCAAGTGTTGCATGCAACATTGGAATCATCACTAGGAAGGCGCTTTTCCTCCTCCATGAGGCTAGGTATGCACTAAACTTGTGCATTCATGAGATTATCTTAACTCTAGTTGTGCGTTTATCTAGTTAACTGTCGACTGCATGACTAGTTAGCTAGGACTAGGTGGTAGTTCACTTCAGTCATTCTTGGAATATATATGCACGTTTCTCTAGAATCTCTATGGAGGCACACTAGTTTAGACACGAATACTATTTCATGTGTATTCTACCATTCTTTCATTTGTTTTTCCAATTCTTCTCTCAACTTTTCAATTTTGTTGTTCATTGTTGCTACCTAGATTCTCTATAGAGGTTTCACTCCAATTTCACAAGGGGGGGATTCTTTACTGCATTTTTTTCTACCATAATCATGTGGATTAACCTTTTCCTACCATGTGGTCCCTCGGTTCCCTTTTATGAATTTCTTCAAAATGGCATAACTTTGGCATCATAAGTATGTTTTCAATGCTATTTTTTAATCTGGCTATTTTTTTAGATCTTTGCATCTAGACCATTAGTTTATGCTTTTGAAGCCATATTACCTGCATTTTACAATATGGACACTCCATGTGATATTTTTCTTACAAGTACCGACTACTTCTCATGGAAATCCCGTATGGAGGATGTGCTACAAAGTAGGGAACTTTACCAGATTACCTTGGGAAAAGAAACCGAACCCACTAATGATGATAAGAAAATAAAATGGGCCAATAAATGTGATGAAGCCCATGTATTAATTGGGATGTCAATTTCTAATTATCTATGATTCCACCTTCAATAAATTGATGAACCAAATAAGGCTTGGGAAAAATTGGAAACGATGTTTGGTAAACACAATGAGATTCGAGGTCACCAACTTGAAATAAGTTGGTTTATTTTTAAATCCAAGTGATTTTTATTGCATTCAAGACTATCCATATAAATTCAAAACCTTTAGAACATTAGTTTAAGAACATAAAATAACTAAACTAGAAAAGTAATGTATTTATGATATTCTTTCCAAGCTTGGTCCTACCTATTCTGTTTTTATATCTACATTTCACTCCATGAGAGAATCTCTAGGGGATAAATATATAGATCCCACTATTGAATATTTTTGTGATTCCTTGATTAGAGATCAATATAATATCATACATCTTGGAGTAATTGGCACTATCGATACATCTACCAAAGCCTTAGTGGCACAACAAAAGGATAAGTCCAAGCATCCCAAGAAGAAAAATCCTCGGAACAACAAGAAAAACAAGGGTCCCAAACCATCCTACCCAACTCATCCTTCCAATGATGACAAAGGAACCAAATCAAAAGGTAAGAAGATTGAGTTTCATTGCAATTTTGCAGGAAAGATGCTCATGTGGAATCTAAGTGTTTCAAGAAGATGGAATCCTTGGAAGTAGTAATGAAGAAGCACAACATTAACCTTGACTCATCTTCTAACTCTAGAACTCAAGGACATGCACTTGCTTCTTTTGGTTTATCCTTCAATGTATCTTCTTCCCCTTCTCCAAATGATTGTCTCATTGATTTTGGAGCGTCTTATCATATGGCTAAGGATAAACTCATTTTTTTTCTCTAAATGAATGTATCACTAAACAAATATTTTTGGTGATGATAGATGTCTTAATGTTGTAGTATCTAGAACAACTTCAATAGATGATGGCTAGTTCAATGATGTATTATGTTCCAATAATTTCCTGCAATTTCTTATTAGTCTATCAAATCACTCATTCCGATGAAGGTAAGAAGGTAGAGTTTACACCTCACCAAGTTGTAATCAAGGATTTCAAATATCCCAAGCATGTCCTAACAACTAGAATTGTTGATGATATTACTAGGTTGTATAGATTCAACAACTTTGGGTCGTCACCTTTTCCCTCAATTTTTGTTGCTCATAGCGATGAATTGAGAAAAATTCGACACAAGTGATTTGGTCATTTAAACTATCGCTCATCGCAACAACTATGGAATAAAAAAATGGTGAATGGTCTTCCTCTCAACTCTTGTAGATATGGTGTTTGTCTTGGGTGTGTTCTCGGCAAAAATCATTGAGATAGTTTTGAAAAACATGCCTCTTTGCATGCCTCAACCCTCTTACATATTTTTCACAGTGATTTGTGTGGTTTTCTTTTTCTGCTTCTTTTTCCCGCTTCAAGTATTTCTTAACTTTCATTGCTGACTTCTCTAGATGCAGTTGGGTTTATTTCTTAAAACTTAAGAGTGAATTTTTTGCCAATTTTTTGGCCTACAAGACCTTTGTAGAGAAATAATTTGGACATCAAATGCACAAGTTAAGAAAATGGATAATGGAGACGAATATGGAAACAACAAATTTACTAATTACTGCACTTCACAGGGAATTTTTGGATGCAAAAAAACATCTCCGTCGGAGGTACAAATAAAATACAATAATAATAACAATATAAAATACAAGGGAATATCTTCCGAAGTTACAATTACAACAACACTCCCTCTTAACTAGGAAGTTATTCTCTTGCCACAGTCATCAACCCCTTTGGACACAATTCTGGATAACGACATCATCCCTGGATCATCATCAATACTGGAACATCATCATGAACACTGGATCATCATCGTCACTATTGTTGTAATCCTCATCATGTCGATCATCGATTGGAGACATCCCTTGAATCTACTCATCATAGGAAGTTATACAAAGCTAACCCTTTTTTTATGCTGGATGTAGGCCTAGCCCTCATGTAGGTATTCATCATCTCTGCGAGCAAGCCATCAAGTAGGTACATCCTAGGACCAGTCATTACATTTCCACAACAATCACCCACGTATCCTACTACCCGCCTCATTGTATCATCTCATCATCGCATGGAGCACAGCCCAGATGCACATCACATGTCCCACAACGGTCAACCTAGGTCTACCAGCATGGGAGGACAAACCTGCCACCATACGAGATCCTTCCTAGGAGAACACACAATGTCTTATGACTGGTGTACCTCACAACGTGTCCAGTATGGGAGGATAATCAGGAGCACACAAAGTGCATTATGTCCTAAGGACCACCTACGCCAACCACCATAGGAGAATCTCGTCTACCAACTTGGGAGGAAAATCAGGAGTGCACCAAGTGCATTACGTACCAAGGACCACCTACGCCTACCATGCAAGACCCATCCCTTACATCTACCAACATGGGAGGACAAACCTGCCACCATGTGATAATGGATCAACCCTTACATCTACCAACATGGGAGGACAAACCTACCACCATGCGGGAATGGATCTAGTGCATTTGTGTCTTCCGGTCGCATCACTTCCTCTTAGGAGGAACCTCGATCTGGAGAAAAATAAGCTTCTCTCTGAGGTACTTGAACTTCACTTTGGCTAACGGCTTGGTCAACACATCGGTTATCTAATCGCCTGTCTCTACATACTGGAGCTTAAATTCCCCTCTATGCACCATATCCCTGATATAGTGGTACTTGATCTTAATGTGCTTCGACTTGTCATGGAACATCGGGTTCTCGGACAACTTCACACAACTCTGGTTGTCATAGAATATACAATTCACCTCTAACTGGAGATCAAAAAAATCAGACAGTAGCTTCCTAAGCCATACTACCTCACAATTGGCTTAACAAGCTGCAACATTGTAATGTCCCCATTCAAATAAGTGCATAGTAAGACAATCCCATCAATCCTACTAGTTTCCTAGGTTGGATGGGCACATGTGGGATGGTAATAAGGAAGCTAATAAATGATATTTAGACATTAGAAGGGTTCAAGCATTTAATAAATATGATGAATAAATAAATTCAAGAGAAATTCTAGGTGGCAAGTGGTTTTGGAGACATATGGAGGTGGTGGGACCCACACTAGCTTGATTTTTCAATGCCACATGGCAGCTCTCTCTTGACAATTCGAATTCATGGGAAGGTGAACACTCTTGGGTGAGTTGGTAAGTCATAACACATGGCATTGAGCATCTTAGGTCGAAATGGGATGGAATAGTAACCTCCATGGGAGAGGAAGAGTCAAATTGGAGACTAGTGGACACTTGGGCTAGATTCCCTAGTTTTATGACAACAATAATGAAGCATCTATGACATTTATGACAAAATTCAGACCTGACTTCTTACACCTGACCATTATGACATGTTATCCCCAAAAATAGGCTCAAGGAAGGCGTTCATGGAGTTGGAGGAATCTAAAGAGACTCAAATTCGAATTTGGGAGAAGATGGAAGGTTGGAACTAGGAGACAAGTGGCAAATGAGGAATATTTTCTAAATGGAAAATTATTGAATCTATTGAGAGGATTTCGACCCCTTGAAGGCTAATGTTGGTTATAAAATGTAGAAATCAAGTATGAGAATGGCTTTTGATGATTTGAGAAAAATTGCATTTGTGAAGAGAGAGCTAGTGGATGACTAGTTTCTTGCCTTAGCCAATTTCGAGGGTGAAAGATTCCCATCGAAGTTGGTGTTTGGAGAGGCCACTCAGGTCTTTCATGGTGCTTTAATGGAGTTTGTATTTTCAGGTAGCAGCTATAGGAAGTTTCAGGGTTTGGTTTAGTGCAACACTTTCTCTCCACCGTTTCCAGTTTTGAAAGCATATTCGTGCTCCTTGAGGGAGGGCGTTTTTGGTGAGCACTTGTGCTTCTTGAGAGAGATTCTCATTATATATTTCTGATTGTAATAGATTCATATCCTCTGTTATTGATATTCAGAAAGTATCAGGTCGAAATACCCACTGGTTGTACGCAAAACTATTGATTAATGAGCAAACAATGTCCATTTCCCCAATGCATTGATGTATGACACTATAATGTTGATTATTTCGAATGGATGGATGATTCTCTGATATATTTGTGATCAATATACTTCCATGGATGTCTTCTACAATTTTCATGTACTGTACTTGAGCATTTGAAGCATTTTTACTCAGTTTAGTTGTATTGGGAGGTGAAATAGTGCCATTTCCCCAAGGGTCGAATTGGGGGTTTTTGCTGTTGAATGTGAGAGAGTTATAACAGTAGTAAAAATAAATTAATGGTGCATATGAGACCTTAATCACATACTTAACACATTATATACCTCTGTTCATAAATTTGTGGGAGTTTCGAGGCATTTGGAAGGCCATTTGCAGTGTTACCCGGGGGGGGATTTGATGCACAAATTACTAGTCAAAATTACATATATTGATCAGAATACAAATCAAGTTTGCAGCAGTATTTGGAGGGCCATAAAACATCCCTGAACCTGATATTCAAGTATAAATACCATTCATACACTCCTACAGAATATTTGGGAGCATTTGGGTTGATTTGGAGGTCAAAACAGTAAAACTAGTCAAAGGTCGAAATTGAGAAAAAAAGTGAAAAATTGGGAATTTTAATAAAATTTGAAAAAGGGATATTACAAGTGGTATTAGAGCATGTTCTTGGCACCTGATGGTCTTAACAAGAATTCAAAAGAATAATCCACCACCCTTTGAACCAGTAGTTGAAGAGGTTTTTGTTGAAGAAGAGGTAGTAGAAGAAGAGGAGTCTTTCACTGAAACCATGGGTAGAGAGGAGGATGACAAATTAAAACATAAGGAGGAACTTATTGCAACCTTAGATCCATGTTTCTCTAAACTTTCAGCAAACATGGATAGGATAGGTGATAAATTGTTGCAAGGATTCGAATTGTTGATTAGCCAGCTTCAAAGCAAAGGGATAATAGGAGATACTAGTGGTTCACACTCAGGGGAAAAGATGAAAGGGAATGAGCATATTTTCTCAAGTACAGGACCTCATAATAGACCTGATGAATTTCAAAGCACACAAAGGCCTACTGCACCTAAATTTCTCACACCCAAAGAAGAGCCCAATCTTGAATTGGATTACAAGAAACTAGTAAATGATTGGAATGATTTGAATGAAGAATGTAAAAGAGGTGTACCACTCAGTGACTACATTGATGCTATGTAAAAGATTAATAGGAAAGGAGACAATAGGAGTCCATTCCAAAACAAAGAATTAAATAGTGCTATTGGAAAAATGTCACTTCCTACTTTTGATGGTTCTTCTCAAAATTCTGCTAACACTTGGGTGCAAAAATTGGATGTATATTTTCAGTTGAATCCTATGTTGGAAGAGGATGCATTAAAAATGACCATTTTGCATTTGGAAGGAGATGCCAATGAATGGTGGTTTCATGGGCTGAAAACCTTGGGTCATAATCAGGTTAAAACATATGGAGAATTTGTTGACAGGGTACTAGAAAGATTTGAACAAAAAGATCCAGAATTGCCTTTCAAAGAACTAGCTCAATTGAAGCAAATTGGTTCCCCTACTGAATATATGATGGACTTTAAAAAATTATCAGTCAAGGTGGCTGATGTATCTATGGGAAGATTAGTATTGTTGTTCACTGAAGGTTTGGCTGAACCCTTAAGAGGTTTGGTCAAAGCCCACAAGCCAACTACATTAAAAGATGCAATGAGCTTGACTAGGGATCTCCAAAATGTGATTCCTAGAACGAGATTTCCTCCTAAGACTAGCTATAAATTTGAAAAGAAGCCTTGGCAAAGGGATGGATATGATAAGAAACCTTGGAAAAGAGAGTCATTTGAGAGGAATAAAAAAGAGGGACTAAACAGGGATGAACTTAGAAAAAAGAAACTATGCTTCACATGCTTCCAACCATGGACACCAGGGCACAAATGTACCAAAGGAAAGGCTTAATACATAGAAGTATTTTCTGATAATGAGGGGTATGATGGGGGCATGGATGAAGATGGACATATTTCAGATCAAGAAGAGGCATATGCGACAGTAGTAGAAGAGGAAATACAAGAAGAAAATCAGCCTTCACCGGACAAAGCAAGAATGGCAGTGCTTTTAGCAGTACCTCGCTATCATACTATCCGATGCAAAGGTGTGGTAAAAGGACAAAGAACTTCAGTTTTGGTAGATGGAGGAGCCACTCATAACTTCATTGATGCAGAGATGGTAGAGAAAATAAAGATACCTATTGAACCATTTGATGGCTTCACAGTTGTCATTCCCGGTCACAACACAATGCAATGCAAAACATGGGTTCCAAAGCTGCAAGTCACCGTAGGTAACTATACTTTTGTTGATAGTTTTTATGTGGTTGATGTTGCTGATACTAATGTGGTTTTGGGAGTACAATGGTTGTATTCAATAGGAGAGCATACAGTAAATTATCAAATTCCCGAAATGAAATTCCAAGATTCAAAAGGAGTACAAAGAGTTGTGAGAAGGCAACACACTTATCCAAATCAAGTAGTGACTTGCAATAGCATGAGATCTATACTGAGGCATGGGGATATAGAATGGGCTGCTGAATGTCATATTACATCTCCCAAGCCAACTATAAATATTATCAAACACCCAAAGGAGATAGAGAGACTTTTGCAAAAATATGAAAAGGTTTTTAGAGACCTTCCACATGGTAGGCCACCGGATAGAGGGGTTGAGCACAGTATTGTTTTGGAGGAGGGTACTTCACCCATTCAGATACCACCTTATAGAAATCCTAAAAGGTTTAGAGATGAGATTGAAAAATCTATCCAAGAACTCCTAGAGTTGGGACTCATTAGACCAAGCTCTAGCCCTTATGCTTCTTCAGTAGTGCTAGTGAAGAAAAAAGATGGAACATTGAGAATGTGCATAGATTTTAGAGCCTTGAACAAAAAGACTATAAAGAATAGGTATCCTATTCCTAGGATTGATGAGTTCATCGATGAGTTGCATGGGGCCAAATACTTCTAAAAAATTGACCTTAGATCAGGGTATCACCAAATTCGAATGAAAGATGAAGATGTGCAAAAGACCGCTTTTCGATGTCATTTTGGCCACTTTGAATTTCTTGTCATGCCTTTTGGGTTAACCAATGCTCCAGCCACCTTTCAAGCATGTATGAATAGGATATTTTGCAAGCAACTAAGAAGGTTTGTTTTGGTTTTCTTTGATGATATTCTCATTTACAGTAAAACATGGGAAGAGCATTTGCAGCAGTTAGAGATTGTGTTGAAAATCTTGCAAGAAGAGTCCTTATTTGCTAAATTATCAAAATGTGAATTTGGAATGAAAGAACTACTGTATCTTGGGCACATTATTGGGCAAGAAGGAGTGAAGGTACACATGGAAAAAATCAGGGCTATCTTGGAATGGCCATCACCAAAAAATATTACCGAATTGAGAGGCTTTATTGGCATATGCACCTACTACAGAAAAATTGTGAAAGGGTTCTCCAAGTTGACTTATCCACTCACTGATTTGACTAAGAAGGATGCTTTCAAGTGGGATGAAGAGGCTGAAAAGGCCTTCCAAAAAATGAAAGAGGTAATGAGTAGTTGTCCCATACTTGCACTTCCTGATTTTACTAAACCTTTTGTTGTGGAATGTGATGCTTCAGGTGGAGGAATAGGGTCTGTCCTAAAGCAAGGCCAACACCCCATAGCCTTTGAGAGCAGAAAGTTGCAGCCTAATGAAAAACTTTACTCCATCTATGTTAAAGAAATGCTGGCCATTATGCATGCATTGGCCAAATTCAGACAATACTTGGTGGGCAGCAAGTTTGTGGTGAAAACTGACCACAATAGTCTAAGACACTTTCTCACCCAAAAAGATCTAAATGAAAGGAAACAAAAGTGGGTAAGCAAGATTCAAGCTTATGATTTTGATATTGAATATGTCAAAGGAAAGAATAATATAGTAGCAGATGCTTTGTCAAGAAGGCCTTGTTTTTCTCTCATGGATATTGCCAAGGATTGAAAAAACATGCTACTAGTTGAATATGCCAAAGACAAATTTGCTTGTGATGTGTTGGATGGAATAAAAGGGGATGATAATTATAGGATTTTGAATGGGCTGATATATTATAAGGGAAGAATTTATTTAGTTCATAACTCCAAGCTCAAGTACCGAATTTTGCAAGAAGCACATGATTCCCCACTAGCGGGCCATCCGGGGATCTTCAAAACTTATAGACAGTTGAGGCAAATATTTTTTTGGAAGGGGCTGAAGGAAGATGTTCAGAAGTATGTGAATGAATGTAAAGCATGTCAACAAAACAAATCAGAACTTACATGTCCAACCGGCCTATTACAACCATTGCCCATTCTGGAGCAAAAATGGGACAGTATTTTCATGGATTTCATCACCGGATTGCCTAAATCCTTGGGTAAGGATTGTATCTATGTGGTAGTTGATAGGTTGACAAAATTTGCTCATTTTTTTGCTGTTACATCATCTTTTAGTGCTGCACAAGTGGCTGATATTTTTTTCAAAGAAATCTTCAGATTGCATGGGCTTCCCAAGAGCATTATCAGTGACAGAGATAGTAGATTCATGGGTTCTTTTTGGAAAGAAATTTTTAGATTGGTAGGCACTCAATTGAATCCAAGTACCAGCTATCATCCACAAACTGATGGACAAACAAAGAGGGTAAACCAATGGTTGGAAGGATACCTAAGAAACTATGTGGGAGGGCAGCAAAAAGAATGGGCAAAATGGCTACACTTGGGTGAGTTTTGCTACAACACCACTTATCATATGTCAATAGGAATGTCTCCTTTCAAAGCATTATATGGTTATGATGCACTTAAATTTGCTGACATTATATTTGGTGATAGTAGAGCCCCAAAAGCTAAAGGTTGGGTGGAAGAGAGCCAAGAAATTTTAAAGCTCTTGAAAGACAATTTGCAGGTTGCTCAAAATCAGCAAAAACAATATGCTGATAGACATAGAGAAGAGAGAACCTTTCAAGTCAATGATTTAGTATATTTAAGGTTGCAGCCCTATAAACAAACATCTCTCAAAAAGAATGGAGCAGAAAAATTAAAACCAAGGTACTATGGGCCATACAAGGTAGTGCGGAAGGTTGGAGAAGTAGCATATGAACTAGAACTTCCGGAAGGGAGTAAAATACACAATGTATTTCATGTTTCTTGTCTTAAGAAAGCTCTTGGTCAGCAAATCATCACTTCAGAAATACTTCCTCCTTTGGATGATGAAGGTCAGCTCACACTTGTTCCGGAAAAGATTTTGAAGACACGGGAAAGAAGGTTGAGGAGTAGAATCATCAAAGAATATTTAGTGCAATGGAAGGACTTACCAAATGAAGATGCCACATGGGAAGAGGAGAATATTTTGCAGCATCCAAATTTGAAATTGCTTGAGGACAAGCAATCTTGGATGGGGAGGACTGTAATGTCCCCATTCAAATAAGTGCATAGTAAGACAATCCCATCAATCCTACTAGTTTTCTAGGTTGGATAGGCACATGTGGGATGGTAATAAGGAAGCTAATAAATGATATTTAGACATTAGAAGGGTTCAAGCATTTAATAAATATGATGAATAAATAAATTCAAGATAAATTCTAGGTGACAAGTGGTTTTGGAGACATATGGAGGTGGTGGGACCCACACTAGCTTGATTTTTCAATGCCACATGGCAGCTCTCTCTTGCCAATTCGAATTCATGGGAAGGTGAACACTCTTGGGTGAGTTGGTAAGTCATAACACATGGCATTGAGCATCTTAGGTCGAAATGGGATGGAATAGTAACCTCCATGGGAGAGGAAGAGTCAAATTGGAGACTAGTGGACACTTGGGCTAGATTCCCTAGTTTTATGACAACAATAATGAAGCATCTATGACATTTATGACAAAATTCAGACCTGACTTCTTACACTTGACCATTATGACATGTCAGCCCCAAAAATAGGCTCAAGGAAGGCGTTCATGGAGTTGGAGGAATCTAAAGAGACTCAAATTCGAATTTGGGAGAAGATGGAAGGTTGGAACTAGGAGACAAGTGGCAAATGAGGAATATTTTCTAAATGGAAAATTATTGAATTTATTGAGAGGATTTCAACCCCTTGAAGGCTAATGTTGGTTATAAAATGTAGAAATCAAGTATGAGAATGGCTTTTGATGATTTGAGAAAAATTGCATTTGTGAAGAGAGAGCTAGTGGATGACTAGTTTCTTTCCTTAGCCAATTTCGAAGGTGAAAGATTCCCATCCAAGATTGTGTTTGGAGAGGCCACTTAGGTCTTTCATGGTGCTTTAATGGAGTTTGTATTTGCAGGTAGCAGCTACAGGAAGTTTCATGGTTTGGTTTAGTGCAACACCTTCTCTCCACCGTTTCCAGTTTTGAAGGCATATTCGTGCTCCTTGAGGGAGGGCGTTTTTGGTGAGCACTTGTGCTTCTTGAGAGAGATTCTCATTATATATTTCTGATTGTAATAGCTTCATATCCTCTTTTATTGATATTCAGAAAGTATCAGGTCGAAATACCCACTGGTTGTATGCAAAACTATTGATTAATGAGCAAACAATGTCCATTTCCCCAATGCATTGATGTATGACACTATAATGTTGATTATTTCGAATGGATGGATGATTCTCTGATATATTTGTGATCAATATACTGCCATGGATGTATTCTACAAGTTTCATGTACTGTACTTGAGCATTTGAAGCATTTTTACTCAGTTTAGTTGTATTGGGAGGTGAAATAGTGCCATTTCCCCAAGGGTCGAATTGGGGGTTTTTGCTGTTGAATGTGAGAGAGTTATAACAGTAGTAAAAATCAATTAATGGTGCATATGAGACCTTAATCACATACTTAACACATTATATACCTCTGTTCATAAATTTGTGGGAGTTTGGAGGCATTTGGAAGGCCATTTGCAGTGTTACCCGGGGGGGGATTTGATGCACAAATTACTAGTCAAAATTACATATATTGATCAGAATACAAATCAAGTTTGTAGCAGTATTTGGAGGGCCATAAAACATCCCTGAACCTGATATTCAAGTCTAAATACCATTCATACACTCCTACAGAAGATTTGGGAGCATTTGGGTTGATTTGGAGGTCAAAACAGTAAAACTAGTCAAAGGTCGAAATTGGGAAAAAAAGTGGAAAATTGGGAATTTTAATAAAATTTGAAAAAGGGATATTACAAACATACTCTGATTCTGTTGTACTCAGTGCCACGCACAACTGCTTCCTGCTAAACTAGGAGATCATACCGGATCCCATACTTAAGTAACATCTTGAAGTACTCTTCCTATCAGCGGAACTGTCTTCCCAATCCGAATCAACATAAACCTGAAGGTTAATCTTCCTATTCGCGTCATACTTGAGCCCATATTCAACGGTACCCTTCAGGTACCTCAATATATGCTTTGAAGCAATCAGGTGAACATGTCTCGGATCCATCAGGAACTAGCTTAGGGTGTTCACAACAAAGCATATGTCTAGTCTCGTGTTCATCGGGTACATCAATGAACCAATCATTTGACGATACATTATGGAATCAAATGACTCTGATGACGCATCACACAGTATCTTCAAGTTCGATGCCATGGGTGTGGTCATAGCCCTACAGTCCATCATTCTGAACCTCTTCATAATATCTATTGCATACTTCCCTTTTCAAAGGAATATTCCATCCGCACTCTACCAAACCTCCATTCCTAATAAATAATGCATCATACCCAGGTCCTTCATCTCGAACTCTATGTCCAACATCCTCTTTGTATCTGCAATGAGCTCATCCTACCCTGTTACAAACAGGTCATCTACATATAGTAGGAGTATCATTGGATTTCCCACCTCAAACTTGTAGTAAAGGTTGGAATCTGCTTTACTCTTGGTAAATCCTAAACTCATCAGGAAGCTATCCATCCTGCCGCACTACATCCTGGGTGCCTATTTCAATCCGTACAAGGTTTTCTTCAATTTGCACACATGAGTCTTCCTATCATGTGTCTCAAATCCAAGTTGTTGTTCCATGTACACTTCCTCTTCTACTACACCATTCAAGAATTTTGTCTTAACGTCCATCTGGTGTACCTTCCATTTCATCATTGTGGCCAGTGCTAGTACAGATCTGATGGAAGTGTATCTCTCCATAGGTGCGAATGTCTCCTCATAGTCTATGCCTTCTTTTTGAGAGAAGCCACGTGCTACAAACCTTGCCTTGTGTTTCTCAATGCTACCATCTACAGCATGCTTGATCTTGTAGATCCACTTCAAAGTCACAATAGACTTCCTTTCTAGTCTTGGAACTACCTCCCAGACATCATTCTTCATAATCGAATGGTACTCCTCGATCATGGCATCCTTCCATTGTTTCTTCTCTATCGCTTCCTCATAGTTGGAAGGTTCTTTGTCAATGATGTTGCACAACAGGGCTGCATAAATGGAGTATGGTCTATCTCTTGCTTTCTCTGTGCATCCCATGTGGAGCACCATACTTCTCTGCATCTTGTATCGCCTCTTGTGCCCATGTTGGTATTATTTTGTGGGAGTTCTTCTCACGAGGTGGATCTACAAGTTCTTTTGGTTTTTCCATGTTGCAGTCTTCATGATTTTCTTGAATTATCGTATGATGAGTCTTCATCGCTTGTTCTTCGAAACAAGTCTCTCTCTTGTAGTTGATGGTACATGATATTTCCTACAAGTCAATTTAGTTGTGTGGTTTGAAACATTTCATAATTTTCAAAACAAATTCTTATGCATAGGTCACGTAGTCATGCAACTATCTTAGCCAGTGCTACAACATTCATCCATATCCCGTATTCATACAGTAACTTTCTAGATGCCTTCCATCTCTACCAGAACATTGTTAAGAGTGTGCACTACTCCCAACATGTCAAAAAAAAGGTTTCATTCTAGATGTATAAATGGAATGCTGTACAGTACCATAGGCCACTTACCCATGATGTGCCCATCATATGCATATTAATAGTGTATTGTTCATTGTTCTATCATAATATAGAAATATAAATATGTAAACAACTGAACAATATTTAATTATGACAATTCAAATACTTATCTTTGTTTGGTTGTTGGGTGGAATCCCTCTTGATATTTTCTTCCTTGCAGGACCTACGGGAGTCTATGACAATGTGCTCTACTTCATCGTATGATTCTGAGGTCTTGTGCCTTATGATTAGAAATGTTAAGCAAGTTTCCTTTCTTCTATATCCTAAGCAATGCTTAAATGGATGAGAGAGGCTTCCATAGAGCATCGATCTTTTTTTCTTTTTTTTTTTTCTTTCTGGAATCCGACTCTGTAGTAGCTTCTCCTACTGAATGTCATCTATAGCTATCACCTTATGAGGTTGAACCTCCTTGTAGCTAGTTACCTTTATTCATCATAATACATATTCTTCATCACTTGAAGAATCATCCATTTCTTCTCTTTTTCTTTTCTTTGCAGGTTCATCGTCTTCAGCGGTGTGATCATGATGTCTCTTTTGGTTAGTCTTCTTGTTGGAGCCTCTATTTCTGGGACAATATCTGGAGTAGTGTCCCTTCTCATTGCATGCATAACATCTACTGTTGGATATATCTCTTCTGGGTCTTCTATGTCTATCATAGTTCTCCCTCTGATTTTGATGGTGTTTTTCCCTCTTATTGTGATGATGGTGCTCCCTTTTGTTCTGATTTCTTCTGGCGTGTGCTGTGAGAGCTTGATCATCATTTTCTCCCATCTTCTCTTCTCGTGCCACAAGTCAAGATTATTCTTGTGTACATTTTTCCCATAGTCTACTGAATGTGATCAACTTCTTTCTGGCACATATCCCTTGAATGAATGAGTCCCATGATCTTGGGAGATCATTCAAGGTAGTCATCACAATCTCTCCTTCTTCTACCATTTCTCTAACTACTTCAAGTTTCGCCTTGATCTATGAGACCCTTGTGAAATAAGATTGCATGGTCTCTGCATTTTGAATCTTCACATTCTTAAGATGGTTCCTCAAGGTCATATTCGGATTGATGTTCTTCCCTTCAAATAAATTCATCAAAGAATCAAACATCTCCTTAGGTGTCCTCAAGGATGGCATATGTGGGATGAGATGATACTTAATGGAGCCTGTAATAATTCTCTTTTCCTTAACCAAGTTCTTCTTGTGGATATCCTTAGCCTCATCTCCCTCTGGTGCTGGAACCTCTTCATTTACATACTTGTCCAAATCATTTTCTTCAAGGACAAGAGAAATCCTATACTTCCATGCTCAGAAGTTATCATCTCCTTCAAGATTATCCTCAAGCTTGGTGTGGTGAAACATATTGAATGAGTACTTCAAATATAAATAGCAAATATTTTAGGTCTTACCACTTTTGAGATGACCAAATTGGTTTTGGAGCTGGTTGGCCTAGGGTTTGTTAGATAAACCCTAATTTTCCAAACTTGGAATTTGGAACTTCTGATTGGACAGGAATATGCGCCTCCTCAAGGCGAGTTTTCCAATGTACTCACTTCTCCAAATCTGTGAACATAATCCCAAAATAGTCGATGCCCTAGTTTTCCTTACAGCAGAAGTGACGGGCCAAAAATTGAAAATTCTTGGAAATAGATTCTGCTTCGACAGAAAGATGCACCCTCATAGGGCAAGTTATCCTAGCCTCCTGTTTCAAATGATCTATGGAGAGAATACCTCAAAATTAAAATCCCTAGCTTCCCGCAACTGCACAATGTCTTCTTTTCAGGTTAGCTCTGATACCATGTTAGATTTTCTACTTTTAATCAATAGTATCTAGGATCTTAACTGAAATAATAACAAGCACAACATAACACAAGAGACACAAATATTTTCCTCGGGGAAACCATAAAGGAGAAAACCCTGCAACTTCCTCAGAGATAGAATCATCACCAATACAATATCACAAAATGGAAATCCCCAAAACAAGATAGTCTTCTGCAGCTCTCTCTCTTTCTCCTATACAAACATGTCTTCTCTCTCTCACTTATGCGAACTCAAGTGAGTGAGTGTGTGTCCAAATGATAGATCCTTGCTCTCTATTTATACTTTATTTTTGGGGTGACCTTTTAACCAACTAGGTCGGCCTCAACTAAATTGACTGGTCCGACTTCTCTAGGAGACTCAATAATACAATTACATTTGACCTTTTGGGGATCTATTTCCCCAACTTACAATGGAGGCTTTTAACTCAATGACCTAGTATGACTAAGCATAATAATGACATCCCCGAATGGAGGAAAAACATCTCTGTCAGAGGTAAAAATAAAATACAATAATAATAACAATATAAAATACAAGGGAATATCTTCTAAAATTACAATTACAACAACACCTTGTTGACCCATTTCACTAGATCAACTGCGCATAGATAAGGCTTCCCTGGTAGAGGGATCTAGAGACAATTTTAATTTCAACTCTTCTCTCACGAAAGCAACTACCACATCATCAAAATTCAATTTTCTCGATAATGAGTTGGTGATGGTAATCACCAATTGATCCCGGGTATCTAGGAGAGAATAGAGTAAAATGATTGCTCCATCCTCATCCTCCACCTTTACACCAACTAAGGCTAGTTTATTGATTAGGGTATTAAACTCATTTAGATGATCTACCATAATTGAACCCTCTTTCATCCTGAAATGATAAAGCATATTTTTTAGGAAAACCTTATTTGTTATTGATTTAGTCTCATACAAGTTCCCAAGTTTCTCCCAAAGAGATTCTGCAGTCTTTTCTTCATCAACATTGAGTGAGATAGGTTCTATTAGGTAAAGACGAATGGTAGAAACTGCCTAGCTTTTTCCACTCCTCATCTGTCATATTGCTCAATTTTTTTCGCAACCTTTTCAAGGCTAAGGCTTGGTTCTTCTAAACCAAGAAATCCTCCACCTTCATCTTCCATAAGGAGAAATTATTTCCATCAAACTTTTCAATCTTGAACTTAGTTAAACCTCCTATCATTGTTGAATCTCCCACTCGTAGAAAACCCTATGCTTGCAAGTTTTCTAGGCCTTGATACCAGATGTTAGAAAAATATAAACAACATAAGAAAACAACAATAACAATAGAAAATGAGATTTACATGGAAACCCTATTGTGCATAGGTAAAACCACAGGGAAATGGTAGCTTCAATCTTTCAATACTACTCGAAAAAAATTTACAATGATTTCTTCTCTTGTGATACAATGCTAGGGGTCAATCCCCTTTTATACAATAGATATGATAGTTCTAGAAGGAATTGAAATACACTGTAAGGGTCTAGAAAATTTTCTCCTTGGGGGATCCACCCCCACACCCCCAAATAGGGGGAGCGCTATGACCTCCCTTCACGCTCAATGCATAAGAATCAAATGAGAGGATAGTCATGTACCACTATATAGGAAAATGTCAGAGATCTAGATATTGACTTCACCTCCTAATAAGATGTAGTTATGTTTTCGAATAGCCTTTTCTAAGTAACGATTGCACTTATAAATTTGGATCAAAACACCATTATCAACTTAACGAGAACTATAAACTCAAAATGTGAACTATGGCTCTTAAAACCCATCTTTTGGGTCAAAAACATAAAAATCAACCCGTGAATCGAAAAGTGGTGCTACTAGTAACACGATTTATTTCGAGGTTATAGTTACAACTTCTTCCATGATGGACTTAATTGTTCATAAAGTTCCAAACAAAAAATCTTAAAAATCAACCCCAGATCAAAAACTGGTGGTCCTAGTATTAAGCCCTTTTTTTCCATGATGGCCTTAATTGCTCGTAAAGTTTCAAACAAAAACTTTAAAATCAACCCCCAAATAAAAAAGTGGTGCTCCTAGTATGAATCCCTTTTTGAGGGGACAACCTACTATGAGCTAAGCTCCAAATATAATATACTCCACACATGATTCATGAGAAGGACTCTAACCTTATTTATAGGTCACAAGACAACTCTAACCATAACAACCTCCTAACTACCTAGTGGGCCTTTTTTAATGAGATTGTATTACATTTATTCACTAATAATTATCATAGTGGCTCTTATTTAATAATAACAAATATAGTGAACTTAATCCACCTTACATTGAATGACCTCCACTATTATTTCTATAGTGGACCCTTTGCCCTATGGAGGATCAGAACGAATTTTGTGTTTATAAATTGCCCAAAATAAACATCATAATTTGACATCAAAACCATATTTTATTCCTATGACTTAAATTGTGGATCCATCACACTTATATAATGTTTTAGAAATGGAGTAAGCTAATAAGTGGACACACTCAACTTTTATAATTAGTTAATTATTAAATGATTTTTTTTCAAAATTTCAACACTACATCTAATCATAAAATGTACCAAAACCTCTAAAAACAAAATTTTATACTTAAATTTTTTATCAATTAAATAAAACTATAACTTTTAATTAAAAAAAATATCTATCATAAAAAAATTAAATATGTTATATACTTTTTTCTTAAACTATAATATTTCCCTATCCTTTACTCTACTCTCCCTTAATATAAACATCATTCATCATTAAGACAATTTTATGCTTTAACTTTTTTATCAATTAAATAAAACTATAACTTTTAATTAAAAAAATACTAAATTAAAAAAAAAATATCTATCATCCAAAAATTAAATATGTTACCTACTTTTTTCTTAAACTATAAGATTTTCAAATCCTTTACTCTACTCTCCCTTCATATAAACATCATTCATCATTAATTACTTTATTCTCACTATGTCTAAATATACTTATATATAAAAAAATCGCCACAACTTGTTAATTTAAATAAAAAAGAAAACTCTCCCTCAAATTATTGGAATTTGGAAAACACCCCAAATTGTTAAACTTTTTGGTTTTTTTCTTTTTCATATATTATAAGAATTTAGAAAATCTGCTGTTAAACTTTTTAGTTAAGCTAAAAGAAAATTTGCAGTTAAACATTTTGGTTTATTTTAGGAATTTAGAAAATCGTCCAAGGCGATGGAACCCTTTTTTTCCATTTAATGAAAATAACTTATATTTTTTCCCTTTTCATATATTATTAAAAATTTAAAAATCGCTGCAAATCGTATAATGACCACTATAATCCAATCAAATCCTTAATTTACATAAATCTATATTTAATCAAACAAATGTGATTATTATTGTTATGTCCCTGATATATATGATTTGGGAGGTTGGATTAGTTTGCAGGTTTTATAAAAATTTCATTACTCCTTAAAGTTGGAACTATGGTTTAAAATATTTTTATTTGTTTGGTTTTTTAAAATTTGTATTTATCTTGTTTTTAATTGGTCCCGTGCAGGTGACGTCGGCTTGGGGTCTTGTGCCCCAAGCCCTGGCGGCAAACCCCCGTCAGCAGATGTACCGCAGGGTCAGTTGATTGACAAGTTTTAATGGGTTGACGCGATCGTGGATGGAGTTGCATCCTTGTGATACTGCAAACAATTGTACAGGTCCCGACGGAATGATGTTTTAGGTCCCGGACCTACCGCATATCCATAATGTTTGATGCTTACCCATAATGTTTGATGATCAATGCATGCATAGCTTGAAAAGACGACATTTATCAGACTCTGCGAGAAGAATACAGTAATCACCGTCAATGAACAACTACCAGGTCCAACGGTTCATGCACATGATGGGGACACTGTTATTTTTAAAGTTTATAACAAAGCCAGATACAATGCCACTATTCACTGGTATGTATCTGCAACCCTAATAATCATTTTTTAGAAAATGAGTACATCTACTGTTCTTATAGATAGGTAATTTTAATTATAAGACTCGTTTACATATGTCAGGCATGGAGTAGAGCAGTTACGTATAGGATGGGACGATGGACCTGCATATGTTACACAGTGCCCTATTGCACCAGGTGGACGTTTTACATAGAGATTCAAGATTAGTGGACAAGAAGCAACCGTGTGGTGGCATGCTCATTACTCATGGCTCAGAGCTTCAGTGCATGGAGCTTTCGTAATCTATCCTAAGAAAGGAAAGTCATATCCATTTCCTAAACAGTGCCGAGGGTCCTATCATAATAGGTACTGATGATATGCTATAAGATTCAAACGCAAATGTTTGTATGCTTAATGTGTTTTAATGGTTAAATTCATTCAAAGTGATTATGTTGTTGTCATTGAACAGGAGAAGGGTGGAAGACTAACCCCATCACCGTTATAGATGAAGCAATTATATCAGGCGGTGCACCCAATTTATCAAATTCCTTCACCATAAATGGACAGCCAGGAGATCTGTTGCCCTACTCTGACTCAGGTATTAAATTTCTACTTTCATACCGGCTTCAGTTTGCTTATATAAATTGTTGTGTTGAAAAATGATGTAGAAACTGATCGAAATCTTGTTAATGCAGACACATTTCGATTCACTGTACAACAAGGAAAAACGTATCTTCTACGGATCGTGAATGTTGCACGTGGGCATTTTTTGAAGATAATAGGCCACGAATTTACAGTTGTAGCTGTGGATGCTTGCTACACCAAGCCATATAAGACAGATGTAGTTGTCATCTCTGCGAGTCAGACTACAGATGTTCTTGTCATGCTTGTGGGAAAATACTATATGGCCGCCAAAGCATATAATACTAGCAACAACCACATTTTTAAATGTGGTTGATATTCGCCGATCGAAGTATATCAACCATGACCACACATTTAAAAGTGGTTGATATTCACCGATCGATAAATATCAACCACATTTAAAAATGTGGTTGTTGCTAGTAGACAGCCAGGCCCACCAAAAAAATAGCTAACTTAAAATATTAATAAAAATGTTATTTGGAAATAAAAATGAAAAAATAGCTAAATTAAAATATTAATAAAAATGTTATTTGGAAATAAAAATGAAAAAATAGATAAATTAAAATATTAATAAAATGTTATTTACTTTAATTTTTTAAAAATAAAAATGAAAATAAATATATATTAAGTTTAAAAAAATTAAATAAAAAAATTAAAACATGTTAAAATAAACTAAATTAAATTAAATAGAAAAAGTAATATTAAAATAAATTAAATTAAAAAAAAGTAAAATAAAGAAATAGAATAAAAGTAAAGTAAAAATAAACTGAACTAAATTAAAAGTAAAGTAAATAAAAGTAAAAAATAATAATAAAATAAAATAAAATAAAATAAAAGTAAAGTAAAGTAAATAAAGTAAAAAATTAAATAAAAGTATAGTGAATAAACTAAAAAAATTAAATTAAATTAAAGTATAGTGAATAAAATTGAATAGAAAATAAATTAAAGAAATAAAATAAAATAAAATAAAGTTAAATAAAAAAATAACTAAATTAAATTAAAAAAAATAAAGTAAATTAAATTAAATTAATTAATTAATTATTTAAATATAAATACATAAAAAAGTAAAATAAAGAAATATAATTAAAGTAATATATATATATATATATATAAGTGAAAAAAAACTTAAATAAATAGAAGTAAAATAAAATAATAAAATATATTAAATAAATAAATGGTTGACTATGGTTGACGAAGGTTAATCATGGTTTATTTTAATTGATCTTGGCTGACCATGATTAGATATGGTTGACTGTGGTTTACTTTGTTTGACTGTGGTTGACTATTTGACTATGGTTGACCATCGTTGAACATGGTTGACTTTGGATGGACATAAGTAACTTTGGCATATTATGGTATTATGATTGACTATGACTAACTTTGTTTGACTATGGTTGACTTTAGTTGACAGGTCGACTATGGTTGACTATCGTCAATTATGGTTGACTTTGTTTGGCCGCAATTGACTGTGCTTAAATTTATTTTACTTCGGTTGACTAAATAAGTGCAGTTGACCATGGTTGACTTTGGTTTCCTACGGCTGTCTTTGGTTTACTATGTTGACTAATTCACCATGGTTGACTATTTTTTACTATGATTAACTTTGGTTGACTATGATTGAATATGTTTGACTGAGGTTGATGTTGGTTAACTAAATCACTATGGTCAATTATGGTTGACCATAGTTGACTAACATTGACCATGGTTGACTATAGTTGGTCATGGTTGAACATGGTTGAATATGGTTGACTTTGGTTGACCATGGTTGACTAGGGATGAATTAGTTTGTCCATAATTGATTATTGGTTAAACATAATTGAAAATGGTGGAATATGGTTTATTATGGTTCACTATACACTACTACATATGACTCAAAAGTCCCACGAAATTTTGCCACGAAACAGTTAAAATAAATGTTTTCGTGGAAAAATAGTTTAAATTTTTGGAAAAATTTGAAAATTCCCCTGACGATCGTCTCTATAGCGACGTTATGGACTTTCGTTGCTATAGCAACGAAATTTCGTCTCTATAGCAACGAACTTTATCTCTCTTGTTGCAACTCTCGCATCTGCATACCATTATCTTTTAGTATTATGGAGTTTCGACTTGCTCTTGAACTCATCAAATGTTGAGATGGTGGTTTGGCGGTCTTCTGGTCAATCCTCAACTACCTTGTGAACCCTGCAAGTTCCATCAAATTTGTAACAAATTTACTCTCTTTACAATGTTCAAGCTTGAAACAATGGCTTCTTCCACTCTGAACGCCTTAAAGGCGAGGCCACTCTCAGCATATGAACCCTGGAAGGTCCATCGAATTTGTGACAAATTTACTCTCCTTACAATGTTCAAGCTTGAAGAATTGGCTTCTGCCACTCTGATCACCTTAAAGGCGAGGCCACTCTCAGCTTTGTTTTCTGTGGATTCACGGCTGCAGGAGGACACTGCGGCTTCTGCTACATCTACCAGCTTAAAGCCGAGGATGCCACTCTTAGCTTTGTTTTCTATGGATTCACGGTCGAAGGAGGACGCTGCGGCTTCCGCTACATCTACCAGCTTAAAGCCGAGGATGACACTCTGGGGTTGTTTCTCCGATGATTTATGGCCGAAGGAGGATGCCACGACAAGGGATTCTCCTCGTTTATCAGGAAACGAAGACATCGCTCATCAAATTGCCAAATTGGTCAGGAAATTAGGGATCCAGTCTCTTGAAGGTAACCATCTCGCCTCTAAATTAACCCCATCACAAGTCACTACAGTCCTGCTGAGTCTTAAATCCAATTCTAAGCTATGCCTTCTATTTTTCGAATGGATCAGAATGCAGGAAGGATTTAGCCACACCACTTACACTTATGGCACAATGATCTCTATTTTGATGGAGATGAAAATATATCGGCTTGCAGAGGAGCTCATGAAAGATAGAGCCATAAATGGTGCTCAGGACTCTCTCTCTAATATAATTAAAACCCTAGTGAAAGTTTGCAGTGAGTGTAAATTTAAAACCCTAGGCAAGGTTTTAGATATTCTTTTTAGAACATATGCAAATGTCGGCATGATTGAAGAAGCCCATGAAACCTTTCAGCGAATGAAGGTCCTAGGGTTGAAGCCCAATTTTCGATCTTGCAATAAGTTTCTCGTCGCTCTGCAGAAGGCCAATAGAGATGAATTTGCTTTAAGGTTTTTTAATGAAACCCTTGAGATGGAAATTGAACCCAATGAGTATACTTTTAGCATATATCTTATGCTCTTTGTAGAGAAGGAAAGGTGGAGGAGGGAAGAATGTTTCTTAGTGAAATGAAGGGGAGGGGATTTGAACCGAGTGCATATGCGTATAATGCATTCATAGAATGGCATACCAAAAGAGGGGATGTTGCTGGGGAATTTAATGTTTTGGAAATCTTTTCGGCTGAGGGGATTTTACCGAATGTCAGTAGCTACACGTTCAATCATCAATGTATGGTGTCTCGAGAAGTGATGTGCTTCTTCAGGTGATTTATTAATATTTCTTCCTCTAGGTTCTATACATTTGGAAATTGTCAGTCTTTTTGTTTATGCGTAAGCTTGTAAATTACTTAAGTTTTTTGTAATATTGTCATTTTACTTTTAGCTTAAGCATATGTGAATTATGTTGATTCCTTGTACAATATCCTCTACATTGACTTTTCATTCCTTCTGAACTTTGGTTGCAGGTCCTGAAACCGACTATTTCATATCTGTCATCTGCACATCTGCGGTTGGTCAAAGATGCTCTGAAGGTATAATCTTTTGGGTAGTAAAAGGTACTTAAATTTGCCCAGTTACTATTGAGTTCCCCTCAAATTTTGCTTCTGAGAGAGCTTCTTTCAGGTGTGTGAAAATTATGGCTAAAATCATTTGCTGGGTGTTATTTTTTTAAATGAGAAAGACTTGTTTAATTTTTTTTTTTGATGATACAGTTGGCCTTTGAAGCTCATGATGGGCAGAAGTGGAGGAGTGGGGAGCCATTCATCATACATCCAGTGGAAGTTGCTCGTATCCTTGGTGAGCTTGTAAGACATGAATTTTCTATTGCATGCATTTCCTATATCAATACAAATTCAGTAATTTTTTGTTGAAAAATACATCACATATTTACATAAAAATATTTACATCCATAAGAAAAAGAGAGTGGAAGGGTAATATACTAATATACAATGGGACTTTTATCCTCTTCCTCATTGCTACCAAAACTGAAATAAAATCAGAGCATGCACTGCATCTAGAGACCTAGCATCCTTAATGATAAAAAACCTTTGGCTAACAGCTGCACATGTACCCCATCTCTCCACAGATTGCTAAAGGTAGATAGATAAGATAATTTTATTAACATAGACCATAAATGCTAAGAACAACAACACTTTAACATGAACATAATCAGCAATAACAACAGGAAATGCATTTAGTTCTGACCTGGGCATGAAATCACTCCTGGAAATCTTGACAGTAATATAGATTTAGGGTGTTCAAATCAAGAATCCAAAAAAATCTAGGGTTTTCAACTCAAGGGTGTTAAACTACTTGATGCAAATATTAAGTACATTTTTTTACAAAAATACAACAATGCTCAGCCCCACCATGAGACTAAAGATGAAAGTGCTACATATCAAAATGGATGGAATATAATAAAAAATAATACACAAGTGGGATATATACTTGGAAAGAAAAAAGAGGCACATATCAAGTCAGCAGCAGTAAGAGAAAAAAAATGCTTAACCTCTCATAAATGATGAGACATTCAGTCCTAGGATGATTGTGGAGTCTTTAATTCGATCTTTTTCTGGGAATTATTGGCCTAAAATGGATTGATGGAAATGCTCTCATATGGAATGAAGGCTGTAAATGGGTGTGCATATGACCAATAATTCAAATTTACCAAATTCCTCATCCCTCACACTGATAAGATCTCTAGACAAGGAAAAGGGAGGAATGGAGGAAGGGACAAGACTCTATACTATACTAGGAGTGGTTTCCTACATTGCATTTCTCTACTCAAATTTTTGGGATGTGCACATTCTTCCATTTTCATAGCCAAGAATGAGATTTTTGGAATGGAATGGATCTCACTTTCTAGTGGATGGAAAGGAATTGCATGTTAATGGGTGGAATTCATATTGGTTAATGGACCAAAGCATGGAGGATTCCACCAACACAGAGTGAAGACAATGCTTAGGAAGGGTGCAAAAATGTGTCTCATCATGTTTCAAACATGGGCCTTCAATGATGGAGGATACAATGCTCTTCAACTGTATCCTGGAATCTTTTATCGAAGTGTTTTTAGGGCATTAGATTTTGTTATTGTGGAAGCCCGATGGAATGGGATTAGGTTTATTTTTGGCCTTGTTAATAATATCAATGTGTATGGCGGAAAGGTTCAATATGTAGAATGGGAACATGCAGCTGGAATGAATGTGGGGTCTTCATATGATTCCTTTTTATCTAATCTTGCCATTAGAGGATACTACAAGGAATATGTTGAGTCTATTTTAATGAGGAAAAACAGTGTTGGTGGAGTTGAGTACCGCAATGAGCTAGCCATATTTTCATGGGATATTGTGAATGAGTGTCATGGTATGTTAGATGAATCTAGTCATACACTTTAGACCTGGATAAATGAAATGGAAAATCTCATAAAATCGTTGGATAGTAGGCATCTTCTCACTGTTGGGCTTGAAGGATTCTATCGGAAGACAACACCTAATAAATTTGAAGTGAATAATGGAGATTGGGCTGCCTCACTTGGTTCAGATTTCATTTCGAATATAGAAGTTGAAGAGATTAAATTTTCCTCTGTCCATGCATATATTGATAGTTGGATTCCTAATGTGGAGTTAGAGGACCACCTCAAGTATTTATCTAAATGGGTGACCTCTCATATTGATGATGGGGAGCAAATCATGAAGAAACCTGTGATTTTTATAGTTTTTGGAATTTATTCATGTCATAAAGGTTTTGCACAAATCCATCAAGATCGGATGTTGAAAACTATGTATGGAAAAATAGACCAGTCAACTAGGAAAGGTGGGGCTGGAGCTAGAGCTTTGGTTTTGCAGTTTGTAGTAGAGGAGATGGAAGAATATGGGGATGAGTTTGCTTTTGTTCCATGGTATTTTCCTTCTACGTATAAGCTGATTGTGGAGCAGTCCTAGAAATTGTAAGCTTTATATGAAGATCAACCTCAACTAAAGCAGAGCTTATACGTTGCTTGCTCCAAATTGAAGAATCATTGAATTGTCTTATATTCAGTAGCCTTTGAACTATGGAGAGGAAAACTTCCATTTTTAACTACGTAAGGCCTGAGCCCATTTCACACACAATGTCTGACAAGTTGAAGACTCCATAACATGATTTGTTCTTAATTTAAAAGGTTGTCACTATAAAAATACCATATTAAACTATGCTATAAGGTTGATATCGATATCGTTTTGCAATATGGTTGCATTTAATGTCTCGACAGAGATTTTGGTGCCCCCTTTGTACATTTATACTGTAAATGTATTCTTGGAGAGTTGAATTTTACAATGGAATATTTTATAGCTATTTATGTATTGAGCCCCATAGATATCCATTAAGGAGGTTTCCCTCAATGAATTTAATTATGTGGTATTCTTTGGAAGGAATATAAGCCAAATGCTTAAATGTTTAAAACAAATGATGAGACATTCATACAGCATAAAAAGAACAATGAAAGACACATGCACTAAATAGAACTTGATAACATAATTTGGTAGGGAGTCCATTTTTTTACCATTTGTAGGGAGCCTCTTGTCGATAACTTGGTCTCATGGTGAGAGGGTGTAGACCCTTGTGTCATTGAAAGAAACATATTTTTCGTAAGGGAATTTTTGCTCCAAATTTTGGTCAATATTTGCTTTTCCTTGAGGCCCACTTACTGAAACTTGGGTCCAGACCTTGTTATGATTGTACCGAAAATGTTTCTAGTATGGAAGTTGGGAAGAAATGCTTGGGAATATCTTGGAAAGCATATCCTAGTGATTTGGAAACATCTTTTGGAAGTTTCTTGATAGTTAATTGTAGAGGAAACATTTCTATAAAATTTTATTAATTTTATTTCATAAATGGCATAGGACTCTGTAACGGGCACAAAACTGAAAAAATGAATATCAATACCAAATATTTGGAGTATTTTATAGTGTTGTAGTAGAGGGATGGAGTTATATGGTAGTTATCTTTGTTGGTGAAATAAACCTCAGAATCATAACGGATTAAAAGATACATGTGTTATAATTGTATCTTACATTTAGCATTGAACTTAATGGCACGGTTATAGTCCACATGTAATGTAAATTATGCTTGTTTCCTTTCTTAGCATTACAGACTATTGAAATTTTTTGGCTTTTAATTTTTAAATGTGCAGACCTGCCAAAGAGTATTACTTAATTTGTTGTACACAACTTTGGATTATGCTCAGAATGTCCTGATTGCAGCAGTATTCTTTTTTCAAAGTAAGTGGCTTTCCTCTATTTCACACTTGTATTTTCATTTACAAACACTTACATTGTTATGCTAGAATTCTATATTGACTTTGGAAAATTATGGATTTTCAATACAGAGGGTTAATGTGTAGAGAAATTTCAACTTTGAGGCATCAAGATTCTTCTTCTTCTTTTTCACATATCTGGCTTGCAACTAATCTACCCAATGGAAGAAATTGATAATCTCTTTTTTGTTTTGGATGATTAGTATAACCAAAGCAAAGCTGGCCAAGAAATCAAACAAGAACCCAAGATCAGTGAGCATCAACTATTTAGTTAAGAGAAACATGTTGAAATCAAATGTCAACTGAAACTGAAACAAAACTTTCAAATTTTTAGGGAATGAGGAAAAGGAATATATAAAAATATTATATATATATATATATGGATACTAGTCAGGTTTGAATTCCATTGCCTTCATTAGATACCTATTTTATATGATTATCTCTGTGTACAATATCAACAACATCATCATTTACAGTAATATAAACAACATCATCATCTACAGTACTGGGCCTTAGCATTTCATCAATCATATTTTGTGCTTGGGGTTCCCTTTGGGGTCCTCTCTTTCTAGGTACAGAGGTAGTAGTTATAGAGGTAGGCTTTTTAAGTTTTTTTTTTAGGTCTTTTTGGCCTTATCAGCAGCAAGCTTCTTTGACCCTTTCTTAGGAATGGCTTCTTCGTAATTAGTGTCATAATGTTCTTCAAGTCCAAAATCAGAATCACTGTCACTAACAACCGTGGCCTTCTTGGTTCTCCCATTGGAATCCTTCTTCCCTTTTGCACCAACCTTCCTTGGTTGTTTCTCTTCCTCTTCATTTTCTTCTTCTTCAGAAATGGTTCACATTGTATCATCTTCATCTGACATCTTCAATTTGTCCAATCGAAATTTCTAAGCCTTCTTAATATGAAATCCACAAGTCCGTGTACATTCAAAACCCTTTTCGCTGTACTCTAATTTTCAACCTTTGGAGTTGTAATAAACCTGGAAATATTGTTGATCGCAAAACTCAAGTTTGACCTGGTTGTTGTAAGAGAAATCAAGCTGCTCAACAATTGTATGTATAATGATGTATTAATCGACTTTGAATCATTGGTTGACAATTTGAACCCAACTTCTATATGTATAGATGTTGACCTACAATTTACCATACAAAATGTCTCCAATAGACCTCTAGCCTACTTAGTTTGAGAAACAAATGCATAGTCATCAGTTGGACAAAATTTTACACCTATTAAATATTGTAAGAGGCCTAAATCATAGCCTTTGGAGCTGTCATAAATCTGTAATATTGCTGACTACAGAACTCAAGTCTAACATGGTTATTGTAAGATTGATCAAGCTACCCACAAACTATGCATACACTAACTCATTTGTCAGTATTGACTCTTAGTCAATAGTTGATAGTTGATAGGTGTAGATGTTGCTTTGCAATCTTCCATAAGAAATCTCTTTAATAGAATTCCATGAAATGATATTTTGCAGAATTGGATTTTACAATAAGGTAATGGTGCATGACTCCAAACTGCTAGGGGAAATTAAGCAAATTCCTATTTTCTTCTAAAGAGGTTATTTGGCCCTCATCTTCCTTGTAGAGCATTTTGTACAAATTGTGGATGGTCTTAGGTTCCATTTGGGCTTGATGAGATGTACTCTTACCAGATTCATACTGAGGTGAACTTCCATATATCTAGAAATCATATGATCCATTGACTCTGCTCTCTTCATGTCTCATGACTTTGAGGAACACTTCATCTTCAGTAACATACCCTGCAGCTCTAGAATTCATAATATTATATCAATTGTGAGTAATATTATATCAAAGTGATTCTTGATGAAGCTAAATAGTTTTGTCCTCTTTTTGTATTGGGGGGAAATGTATCCTTGGTCTTCTATGGCCATACTGTCAAATAATTTTCACATCTTAGTACAAATTTGGGACTAGGTGTGGATGGTTGGGGAATATCCCTTAAAGGAATTATGAGCATGGTAGTTTTATTGGGAGTTACAATTGTTGGGATTTACTGTTGGACAATTAAATATGTGGTGAATGATCCAACACTTCCAAAAGTGGAAGCGAGAAAAAAGGTATAATTCCATGTCTTATATACTAATGATAAAACAAAGGGTTTGGTTGATGGATTCTTGTTAATCTTCAACCTAAAACGTGTTGTCAACTAATGGTGGTAATATGCATGCAGAAATAAAAACCCAAGCTGGGAATGGTTGAGAGTGCAATTTTTTTTCCAAAATGAAGGAATATGCGAGGCCTAGCTACTCTTGTGGTAGCCTATGGAATAAATATAAATATTGTGGAAGTGACATGGAACCAAATTGAAGGCTTGGGTATTTCTAGGGTTTATTTCTTATCATATTTAATTTGTACAAGATAGATTCTTAACAAATAATAATTTAAGCATGTTGTGTTTGGATTGGATGTGCAGTGTATCATCTTTATCTTGGTTCATGTCTAACCAGGAAACAAGTTTTGTGAATTTGGGTCAATGTGTCCTAGAAAATCCTCTAAAGTAAGTTAAAATTTGACTGTGATTTCCTTTTTCCCTCTTCTAGTACTGCTTATATTTTTGTTTGCAGTTAAAAGGTATTACTACAATTGAATGATTAAGCCCGATCTGGAATATCATTGTTTGGTTTTCCGTGGATTCTTGATATTTTAGGGTTCGTATGCATTATGGACATCCAAATGTTTTTGATAAGATTTTTCATATCACACGAGGAGGCATAAGTAAGGCATCTCGGGTCATTAATATTAGTAAATATATTTATGCAGGTACTCTTATTTTTTTCAGTAGGAAACTCATTTCCCGTGGTTTCAAATTTTAACCTATTACTACAAATGGCCTTTTCCAGGAAGGATTCATTTTGAATTTAGGAAGATCTCATCATTAATCTTATAGGAAAAGCAGTGCATTACAAACTTAGCAGAATTCAGCAACAGTTACACTAGAGAAGCAGTCTGCATATCCTATGAGCAACTATATGAAGTCACAGGTCTTGAATACATGCTTCCTTGGACTATACCTCTTTCGCCAATGCAGAGTGATATGGATAAGCATCATTTTTTTGGTCTATCCAAAGGGATCCACGTTTTATACATTCTAAATAATAGGTGAAAACTGTTCCAATGTTTTTTTTCAAACAGTAATGAGTATTTAATAAATAAATACTATCTATATTGTTAGACTCCTTACATTAAGTAACTTTATTAACCCCACTTTATAAAGTGTTACCACTCTAATATAAGTCTCTGAGTAGGGTCAGTCTTTTATTTGTAACCAAGGTTTAAATGACTGACATGTTTAACCTTGGAGTCTTGGACTTGTATGACTTTGACATCCATGTTTCCACATGTTATAAGCTATCTTCAACCACTCCAACTGAGTTAAAATTGTTGTTCTCAAGTTGACTGCGCTCTTATGGAAACAATTCTATCTTGAACTGGATGGAATCATTTGCATTATGAATTTAATCTTTATAGGCATATTCAGTAACTTGATGCCTGTTTTATGTGTTCTTGACCAATTTTGACCTAGCCTAGCCCACTTTTATTGTTATTTCAATATAAAAGTCAATACATGAAAATTTATGTCTTTATTTCTATTTCAATATAAGAGTTGATACATGCAAACTTCTATGTTTGTTGATTCAATGCTGTATCCTTTTCGAGTTCATGAGCTTTCTCTTATTGCATCTTTGTAAATTTCTTGTCCCTAACACAATTCTACAATAATTATCTGCAAGAAAGACATTGATTAGTTACTGCTTTATGTCTTTTGCCAAGGTTTGGAGGAAAAAGAGACTGGCTACTAGCAAAATGTTGTATCCTAGTTTGGAAAAAAATACATACATGCAAAATATGAAGGCTAGCAAAAATATCCCTGTTAAATATGTGTTAGTAACAACATCTTGCAACATGCAGGGTTCAATTCCACTTTACGACAGGGAAATATCACTCATCATGAATACATTCATGTAGTTGTTTAATTGTAATAATTTATTAGTTTCCTTTCCATTTATGCACATTTTCCTTTGTTAAGAATGAACCTGTAAATTTGACATTGCAATAGGTTGGAAAGGGATGAGATGTCGGACTAGACTAGATTGCTTTTTTTGAGGGTAAAGTAGCCGGTGGCAATGGAGAACAGGTTCTCAGCAGAGATCTATATGGACTTGGACAACTCTTTGAATTTTTCAGGATGTTGTCCTTCTACTTCACTACTGTTGGATTTTATGTTTGTATGATGGCTAGTAATGAGTTATTTTCTGTTCAACATTACTTTTGCAAGTGTTTATGATTTCACGATGAAGGTCTATGAAGGAATTTTAATTCTTACATACCTATTTCTGATGCAGTTGACAGTCTTGATGGTTTATGTTTTTCTTTATGGTAAAGCATATCTAGTAAGTATCTTTTGTTGGTGAATTATCAAAATAACTGATATTCATAATGATGTGGGGAAACATGTGAGTTCTGATAATATTCTCAACTAGGATGATCAGAAGAAATCCATTCAATTTTTCAAAGAATCTAGTAGAGAAATGTACAAATTGGAATTTATTGTTAAACATAGTTTGTGATGATGAACATGTAATCAGTACATTCTTGAGTTAATGATTTATGTAGTCCAGTTAGAACAAAATCTTATGGCTTGTTGTTCAGCTTGCTATAAGTTTTATATTTTAAGTTGTATTATTGAATATCAATTAAATGCTTTTTCCAGGACCTGTCTGCTTTGGATATTGCAATCACAAAAAAAAACTCATTCTTTGGATAGAACAGCCCTAGAGGCATCTCTTAATACACAGTTACTATTCCAAATTGGTTTATTTACTGTTGTGCCAATGGTCATGGGTTTCATCTTAGAACAGGGACTTCTGAAGATTTTTCAAAATCTAGTAGCTTAGTTTCTTTTATCTGCTGAGTCCATTGCAATATCTCTTGATGCTTTGTCACCTGCTTGTGATTTTCATGTGATGCCTATTGAAGAAGTTTTTGGGGAAAATCGGCGACAAGGACGGACTACCTCTATCTATAATCTTCTTGGAAGGATTGATGACCGTGGAACTGCATTTCAACATCTGCTTCTCATTGGACCATCTACCCCATCTAGATCAGTGTGCCGTCGAGCAATAGGTAATTTTTAACATTTCTAGTCATTGAACAGTTGATTGATTATAATAATGTTTTTACTTGTTTAAACTTTAGAATTCAGAGTTTAAGGACATATATAATATAATGTGTCTATGACTGCAGAGAATGATAGGCTTGTCATAGAGACAAATATTGAAATTACTTCAGCTCCATCCCATCTGGATTCTATCTTCCGAACACTTCGAAGTTGTCGGCCAGGAAATCGTTTGAGTAGCTGGGCTAATGATAGTCAACAGCTTAGAGGAATGAGTGGCACTACAATAGCATTAGGGATTGAGGAGCAGTTTGTTTCTCAGTTACAAAGGTCTCAGCCAGTTGATGATACTCCATCAGATTAGGCCCATGATACCACCAAATCACAGGAAAAAGGTGAAGCTACTCCCTCACAAGCTGCAGATGATGGTAATGGAATGACATAAACTCTACAATCACAGGAAAATGATACACGGAGAACTGAGGAACGTGACCAATCCCAAATTGAAGATAATAGTGCCAGTAATAAAAACACTACTTCAACCCAACCTTTGCAACGGGCTTCTATGGAACAAGGAACTCAGACTACAGGTGATGTTCACCATGACCTTAATATGCAAGATGAGCGCAATGAGCGAGTCATGCATGATGTTGAAGCTGTGAGCCAAGATAGTAGTGGTAGTGGTGCAACATTAGGTGAAAGCCTTCGTAGCTTGGAAGTGCTGATGGATCTGGAAACCTCGGATAGATTGATGCATCAGGAAATATGGAAGGTGTGCAAGATGAAAATAATAATAGAGAATCAGCCCAGCTGGAAATTGTCAGGGAGAGCAGTCAAAGTGTTCCTACACATACTCCCAGTGAGTAGGAGCAAAATATTGTGGTGGTAGGATCTAATTCTACTGTGGTGGTAGGATCTAATTCTATTAATCCTACATTCCTAGAGGCTCTTCCTGAAGAGTTAAGAACAGAGGTGCTTGCTTCCCAACAGAATCAGGTGGCACAACCTACAAATAATCAGCCACCAGCTACTGAAGAGATTGGTCCAGAATTCCTTGCCGCTCTTCCTCCAGATATACACGCATAAGTCCTTGCACAACAACAAGCACATATATTGCTTTAGGCTCATCAGTTTGATGGACGACCTGTTGATATGGATAGTGCTTCAATACTTGCCACGTTCCCTCCTGAACTTCGTACTGAGGTATAATCTTCTTGTTAGTAGTTAACGGTAATATTTAACACATACTAAGTTACTAGTTTATTTAGTATTAATATTTGAATCAACCTGTTTATTTTACATATCAACTTGGAGATATAATTAGACTCTTGATCTTCCATCTGGAATGCAAGTTTTGTTGACATCCTCATATGCTGTGCTGGCCAATTTACCTGAGGCACTTGTTACCGAGGCACGCAGGTTGCGTAAAAGGTTTGGATATGACCCAAATGAGCTAGTTGTGTCATAAGCTCCTATGTCAAGATCGTCTGTGTGACATGCCCACATTTTTTACTCCAACGACTATGATCTTCATGCTTGCATGCTAATTTATTGTAAAACATACAATTTTTAATTCTCATTTTACATTTGACATTTGAAAAAATTTCAATTTTCAAATTTAAGATTCTCCAAGTCTACTCCATATTTATTTCGAGGAAAACATGAGAAAACCATAATAGACATATCAGCTCCACCATGCCAAATTGACTCTAGGATGCCCCACCAAGTATAAGGCATTTCATTACTATTTTCCACAAAAATATTAGAAGGTTTTTTGAGTGCTTGGACAAATATATTTATATGACAAAGAAACTCCATGGGATTTCTAGGGAATGCTAAATTCCATCTAGTTTCTTGCACAAGAATTGCATGACACCTCAAACATTCATAGAAATTCCAAGCAGCACATATGCATGATGTGATGCTTATGTTCCAACTTTCAGTAGATGATTTTGGGCAATAGAAGTCTCAAATACTATTTCCCCACAAAAAACCTCTATTCATCACCCCACTTTCAAGATGGATGAAGATTAGTATTCCAGACTTTGATGGCACGTTGAATGGATGCAAGCTGGAAGCATGGTATTGAGGAATAGAAGCATATATACAAGCCCTAACAAATATAATAAGCAAACAAAAACTTATGAATGTGGGAGTTCATATAGACAATCAAGACCTGACGTGGTGGCAATCACATATAGTCACTGTGTCTCTGGACACACTAAGCCAAATTAGGGAATGTATGTGGGAACTATGTATTCAATGATTGAGGATGATGTAGCTTTGTCAAATCTACCCCTCATTCTGTAGAAACCATGTGTACAATGGTTGAAGATGATGCAACTTTATAGCACACCCTTATCTCTCTAGCCATGACATGGTCACCATGCTTTGATTTTCTAGTCAAAACTCAACACTTTACCCAAAACATAAGTCATTCAATGTATATATATTTTGTGTGGAGGTATCAATGAAATTTTCTAGTGTTGGGTTAGAGGTTGGAAATGGCCATTTTGTTTTACAAGTGTAGCAACCCAAGGTAATAAAATTGAAATTTATTCCAGTTGTTTTCTCCCAAAACTGGTAGTATCTATTGGTTGGAAGATCCTTCGTATTTTGATCATTGTCAAATGTGTATCCTAGATATCAAAATGGACAACTCTAGCTATCGGAGTGTCATTTTGTTTCTTCACTTGTTGACATATGGTTTTGCAGATAATTAGAGCTGCATATTACCATCATAGTTTCTAAGAACATGGGTAGTTATTTTTCAGTCATTACCACACTCTCAATCTCCTTGGCACAAGTCTTTTGTTGTTTTGCATTGTTTTATAGGATTAACATAGCACATAAAAGGTTCATTGTGTATTGACTCCCTAGAAACTTCTAAGAATATCCCAAGAAATACATAGTCCTTCAGTTTTAAACTGTGTATTGTAAGTTGATGGTAAGGTCCCTTAACATGCTATATAGGTTTGTAGCTTCATGCACAACCTGATCAATATGATGGGTCCAACATTGCCTTCTTTTTGGCTTGAATACTGCTTGATTGACTCCGACGAACTTGCTATACTAGCAACAGACATTTTCGTCACTAATATAGCAAGTTCGTCGAAGTTAATTTTTTTTAAATATGGGATTCCGTCTCTATAGCAACGAAACTTAGTGGCTATAGCGATGGAGCTCGCTTGATTTATTTTTTAAAAAATGAGGGGTCGTCGCTATAGCAATGACCTTTCATTGCTAGAGAGACAAAGATCGTTTGACTTATTTTTTTTAAAATATGAGACACTATCGCTATAGCAACGAATGTTCGTTGATATAGCAATGAACTTGCGTTGCTAGAGAGACGGAGATCGCTTGAATTAATTGTTTTTAAATATGAGAGGCCGTTGCTATAGCAACGGAAGTTCGTGGCTATAGCGACAAAAAAGGTGTTGCTATAGTGACACAATGTGGTTTTTTAAAGATAGCACAATCCATGTAATTTCTGTCTCTATAGCGACGAACGTTGGCAAGTGTTGCTACAGCGATGAAATTAGTGCCACAAAAACAAGGAGTCCTGTTCGTCACTATAGCAACGCAAAAGTGTTGCAACAGCAACGATTTTCCGTGGGAAAAATGTCCACATGTACTAGTGATAGTTAACCAAGGTTTGAGTTTGGTAAAAAAAATTGACAAACCATCCTAATGATGAATCATGTTTTGGATTCCAAGACATGAACATGATGATTAGCTATTGTTGACTATGGTTTACTTTGTTTGACTATGGCTAACTTTAGTTGGCTAATTGACTATGGTTGACTATGGTTGACCATGTTTAAGTATGGTTTACTTTGGTTGGTCATATTTAACTCTGGTTGACTATGTTTAAGAATGGTTTACTTTGGTTGGTCATATTTAACTCTGGTTTACTATGGTTGACCATGAATATCTATGGTCAACTATGTTTGACTATGGTTTCCTTAATTCGATCACAATTGACTTTGGTTGAGTAATTGACTATGGTTGACTATGGATGACCATGGTTGACATTCATGGAATATGGTCGAATTTGGTTTACTATGGTGACTAATTGACTATGGATGACTTTATTAGGCAGTAATAGACTATGGCTAACATTTTTTTACTATGGTTGACTTCGGTTGACTAATTGACTATGGTTGACTTTGGTTGACTTTAGTTGAATATGGTTAACCATGGTTGAGTATGGTTGACTTTGTTTGAATGTGGTTGACTTTTGTTGACGTATTCAATATGGTTAACTATGGTTTACCATGGTTGACTAAGGTTTACTATGGTTGACTAAGGTTGACTATGGTTGAATTTGGATGTTAATGGTTGACTGTGGTTGACTTTGGTTAAATTATTTTAAACTTTTAAATATATCTCATTCATATCACATATATTTATCATATCAATTTAAATGTTGTAAGTAATTAATATGGTTGACTTTGGCTTAATGTTAATATTATTAAGCCATATTTGGCTTAATTACTTTGGTTGTTTGGGCATGGTTGAATTTGGATTACTTTGGTTATTTGGGTATGTTTTCCTTTGGTTGACTTTGCTTGAATTGTTTACATCGTTTACATGATTAGGGAGACGATGTTTACAGTGCTTGGTTGATCATGTTAACATTGTTTACTTTGGTTGACTTTGAACCTTACATTGTTTGGTTGACCATGGTCGACTTTGGTTTACATTGTTTGTTTAACCATGTTTAAATTGTAAACTTTGTTTGGTTAACCATAGTTGACTTTGGTTTAGATTGTTTGGTTGACCAAGGTTGACTTTTGTCGGCCTTGGTTGTTTGGTTAACTTTGATTAACTTTGGTTGTTTGGGCATGGTGTTTATGGTTGACTTTGGTTGACGTTGGGCATGGTTGAATGTGGTTATTTTGGTTGTCTTTGGGTTTTTAGGCATGGTTTCATTTGGATGACCATGGTTGTTTAGGCATGGTTGACTTTGGATGACATTATTTTACATTATTTGTATGAATTTGGTTTACATTGTTTTGTTGACCATGGTTTATTATCTTTAACAATGGTTTACATTATTTGGGCATGGTTAACCTTGGTTCAGTTTGCATGACTTAGGTTGTTTCGTTGACTTTGGTTGCTTAGGCATGGTTTCGTTGACCATGGTTGAACAAGGTTGACTTTGGTTGTCCATGTTTGATTTAGTTGACCATGGTTTGCTATGTTTAACCATAGTTACATTGTTTCGACATGGTTGACTTTGTTTGATTGGGCACGGTTGACCTTGGATGTTAAGTTGACTTTGTTTTTTTTGGTTGAATTTGATTAACTTTAATTGTTTGGAAATGGTTGACTATGGTTGACTTTGGTTGTTTTGTCACCATCACTTAAGATTGAAATAATAATATAGTTATTATTATAAACATTAAATATTATTCTTTATACTTAAAATTGTAATATTAAAATAATAATAATTAATATTAATATTAATGTATTAACATGATTAATATTAATATCAATTTGACTATAATTGTCTATGGTTTACCACGGTTGAATTTGGTTGACCAAGGTTGACTCATGTTGTCTATGGTTGATTATGGTTGACTATGATTGAACATTGTTGACTATGGTTGTTCGATGTTGACTAGCTAGGTGGTCATTGTTGACTATGGTTATTCATGATTGACTATGATTGATGGTGGTTGTTCATGGATAACTATGGTTTATTATGGTTGTTGAAGGATGAGAGTGATTGCTCATGTTTAAATATGGTTGATGTAACATCCCGAAATTTCATAAAAATTTAAAATTTTTTATAACAGCATTAATTATGATAATAATAATTGCGGAATTAATAAATGAGATTACGACAGCATTAGTTGTACAGTTGTTAGTACTAAGCATGCTATATTTCCTGTTTTAGCGACATTAAGATAATGACAGTTTTAACACATAATTAGTAAACATGACTATGATGAAAAAGAAATAAACAGGTTGGGAATATGATGCGACACTTTCTCTTTTGCGATGATACTGAAGGTTTGACTTTACTGCATAAGGGTGTCCTATGAGGTACCCTGGAGCTTACTTAGTTGCAACGCTAAAGCTTATTGAATTTCCTATGTGCAGACGACAGGTAAGAAGTTTCATGGCTACGTGTAAAGTTCAAAATCAACGTCGTAATTAATAAAATGTTATAATTCTGTTGCGTTTCACCACAAGTAAGCAGGTATGGGTTTCATTGCTATAATTATTGTTTGTCAGATGTTGTCTTACAATTCCATAATGTTTAAAACAAAGTCGTATCTGTATGTCGCCATACAGATAGTTTTGTCACTGTAATTCCTGTCGTTGTCGTAGCTGGCTTGTCGTCGTCTCTAAGATAATTGATTACCTTCCCATTCTGTGTAATAATTGTATCACAAAAATCATTTAAAGGTTTGCAATAAGAGAATACTCCTAACAATTAGTTAGCTGTTATAATAATCTTTAGCAATGGATTTATTGAAACGTCTTCCATACAATCTATTTGTAGTTGCAATAATAGATTTATATGAATACACCATTGTTACCAGGATAGTGTATAATTTTTTCATGTATGTACTACTTTAAGTTGTCATTTTTGCAATGTCAAACTAGATGTGATAATTTATAAGCTTTTAAGACTTATGTGCAATATCATCTAATGTGTGAATTCTCATGTGTACGAGAACTATGTCAACCTAGTGACTATAGTTATCATTTCAATTAAAACAAAACTATATAATTAAATTATAATACTACTAGGATTACCTTTGATATATATAAAATCAAAAACATCTACCATGGAGTCTATCTAATAACTCCAATTTAAAATACGACCTAGGCTTTGGACTAAAGGAAAAAGTGTATCGACATTAGTCATAGTAAAACGATAAAGTGTGTTTTGGAATGAAACTTGGAACCCATGCGATCTTTGAAATCAACTACATAAATTATAATGTTATAAGGTTATACATCCAGATTTGAAATCATAACGTTGAATTAAATGAGCGCTGACATGCAATAATGTTGACAGGGTTCGAGTTGCTGGTTCATTAATGTGATATGAACGTTGAGTTAAGGTGAAGATTGTCCTTCGATTTTGTATTGAAACCTTGACACGAAACTTAGGGTGACAAGGATTAAAGCCATTCCACGTATGGTGATAACGCTGTAATGGTGAAATTTGAGGCCACTGTGTAAAGGTTGTAAGTGATACTCCTCCGAGATGGAATGTAAATCGATCCAATATGATCCATTGTGGCAAAACCCTGCATGTGAAGTGATGGTGCATTAAAATCAAGGGTTGTTCAACCCAAAACAACCTCGCTGGCACACCTGCGATCGTTGATCATGATGAGTTTGGGCCGTTCGATTACAACCCTAACTTCTGTCGTTGTTTTTGGTTTATGAGTTGAAATGTGGTTCAATGTTTCTATTGTTGTTCGGTCTGTATGGCCGATAGGCTGCCGAAATTTCTAGGGTTATAAAAGTTACAGGAGGTCTTGACCTCGAGTTCTGTAGATAGGTTTGGAGTTGCAGGTTTTAATCCTTTGTAATGGAATTGTAATGATGGTCTGGTTCTCTGGTTCACGTAATCGTCGAGTTGATAGTTTTCATTTTAGAAAGAGTGAAAGATACACCCAGGTGACAATGGTCAAAGGGTTTTCCTATCTCGTCTACCAGCGTGGAAAGCCATCGTTTAAATGGTGAAAGTGGAATGCTTTGGTAGCTTACAGCAAGGTAAAATTTTCTTTAACGAACAGTGATGTATTTCATCTTTCAGTTTGAAAGGGTGTCAGTCATCTAAATCTAAGCCATCGTTTTTGTCAGTTGTAGGTTGAGAAGAAGAAAATCGAGCAAGGGTTTTGCAAAGTCGGCGAGATTTCATTCTGGTAAGCTCCGGGTCTTCCAAACTCTCATAGGTGCTCTGTGACTGTGATTGATGAGGTTTCAAGGATTGTGTAGCTGGTCTTGCCATGACTTGTCGTGGTTGTTATTTGAAGAACTTCGAAGCACTATTAAAAATTCAAATGTTGTTTGTTGCTACGACTCTCGTTTGATATGTAAAACCTTAATACTTATCTCCGTCAATCTGGGAGTTGTGAAACTCATCTGTACAGTGGGTTTTATGAACTCGTTTCAAAGATTGGACTTGGGAAAATAAACCTGTACAATTTATGTTTTGGCAAACATGTTGTAACTTTCATTTCTGAACATAACTTCTTTGTTTTCTTGAAGTTGGAACTTTGTAATGGTATTAACCATTGAGCCATGACCTGTTTTGTTTAAGTTATACGAATGATACAAGGAGCCGAGGCTCGTTTGACCTATGAATAAAAATCTCCTTCTCGAAAATGATAAACTATTGTTTGTATCCAGTGTTAAATGGTTTGGTTTCTAAGTAATAAGTTATATCTATTGCACTTGCTTCATAGATTACGAAACTGTAATATTTGTGGCAACGATAGAATAGGTCTTGTTTTTGTTGTATGAAGAAAGGTAATGGGCTATGCCCAGATTGACGACTCTCGTCGTTTGTAAGCAATGTATCAATCTGGAACTAATGAGCAAGAAAATATAAGTCGGGTCTATGTTAATCGTTTGAAGGTGTGGATTGTTATCGTAAATCTTTTGAGCATATTGTTTATGTACTCTGTATTAGTTGAACACTTTGTAAAAAATGTAAATCTGAAATGATTTGTCTTTTTGTTTGTAAGATGGAAGAAGATCAGGGTTGTACCCTAGTTTGATTTTTGTTTGGAAATCGACACTTACAGTTTAGAAAAAGCTAAATAAAAATAGAATGACTAATGAAAAGAAATGTTTTCATTATCTGATTGTTTTAAATAAATAAAGACAATGATTATAGCAGGAATGAAAACAATGTATGTGTGTGAATGCGAAGACTGTGAATGTAGCTCTGTACAATTTTTATTTCTTTATTTGCTTACAACAACACTGTTTATTTCGATGCTAAGATATAAACACTATTTTTCGATCTACATATGAATGCTATAAAAATTAATAAAATATACAAACTGTAATATATATACAGAGAAGAGAATAATACTTATATTTCATGAAACAATACAGTAATTTTAGGATCTCATAGATATTATACAGTAAATTCTATTACTGTTAAATTTAGGGCAGAATAATAAAAACATAAATCAATCACTATACTTATTTATCGAATCAATGGAAAATTGCCTATCCTGTAATCTATTCTTAATTTGTGTATCTATACTAGAGTACGATGCACAAAACAACATGTGGAAAAATATAGATATTGGTTTATCAATTCAATTCATCATTTAAACTTTAACATTCAGAATTCAAACAAATTTAGAATTAGATTCTTTTTCAAAACAGAAAACAGAGATTACTAATTACACAGACATATCTAATAGCTGAGATAGGGTAGAAAAATTTGTAAGAACCTGGGTAAATCTGTAGGGCAACAAACAACGCAAGAAGACTATTCCACCCAACCAATTCCTGAAAAACAGTCAAGTACTGTCTTAGGACCCCTGAGCTTGTTCATTGAACCACCAGGAGAAAGAAGCTTAGGAAATAGGATCTCCTCTTGTAGTAGCATTAACTGTCAATCTTCAATACCTAGCAATCCAATAGATCTACACCAGTATCTCTGGTTCTTCTCAGCAATATGCAGACTTAAGATTTCACTCACAACTAGCATCCCTAATTCGAATCTCTCAGTGATCACCTGATGCACATGAGGAAAATATTCTGCAGAAATATTGTGTAAGAGCTGCCTGCTCAATTCGAATTTTCCTTTTGTAGGATGCCTAGGCCTTTTCAGATGTTATTGGGTCATTAAATGAGCTGCCTGCTCACTCCCTCCACCTGGGGGATAATGCCACATTTTTAGGGGTAGTTGTCCCATAACCAATAGCTAGTGGTGTGATGCAATTGCTGCCATCTATCCGATACCTTCCAACAACTTCCATTCCTCCTAGTGGGTCAGTGAACACTCATTTAATAGTCCCCTTGGGTGTTTGTATCCTAATTAATTTATTTAAATAATAATATTTAGTAATTACATTCATCCTTGATCCAAACTGATCATAATTACAAAACTTTGTAATTAAATTTAACATAAAGTATTTTGCAAGTAAAATAATAATTTTCAGAAATTTGGGTAGGTGACAGTTGAGTATGGTTGAACCTCTCCTTAACTACGATTGACCATTTTTTAATATGGTTTAGTATGTTCGACCCTAGTTGGTTAACCATGGTTGTTCATGGTTGACCATTGTTGAATATAGTTGACTATGGTTGACCCTTGTTGACTATGGATGACCATTGTTGACTATGGTTGATTATGGTAGACCATTTTTTAATATGATTGACTATGGTTGACCCTTTTTTAATATGATTGACTATGGTTAACCCTAGTTCGTTAAGCATGGTTGTTCATGCTCGACTATTGTTGTTCATGGTTGACCATGGTTGACTTTAGTCAACAATAGTGAACCATAATAAACAATGTTAACAATAGTCAACCAAATTCACCATAGGGAACCAAAGTCAACCATGGTTGACTTTGGTTAACCATGATTGAATATGGTTGCATTTGGTTGACCATTGTTGACTATGGGTGACTTTGGTCGACCATGGTTGAATTTGGTTGTCCATGGTTGAATTTTGGTTAACCATGGTTGACTTTAGTTTTGCATGTTTAAGTATGGTTATCTTTGGTTGACTATGATTGACAATGGTTCACTTTGGTTGACCATGGTTCACATTGGTTGACTTTAGTCGAACATGGTCGACTTTGGTTGAACATGGTCGACTTTGGTTGACTATGGTCGACTATTGTTGATTATGGTTGACTATGGTTCACTTTGGTTGAACGTGATTGACTATGGTAGACTTTGGTTGACCATGGTTGCCTTTGGTTGACTATGGTTGACTTTGGTTGATTATGGTTCACTATGGTCGACCAAGGTTGCCTTTGGTTTACCATGGTTGAATTTGGATTACCATGGTTGACTTTGGATTACCGTGGTTGACTTTGGTTTACTATGGTTGATTGGTGGTTACCATGGTTAACTTTGGCTAATCATGGTTCACTATTAGTGACAATGGTTGACTTTAGTGGATTGGTTGACTTTCTAGTTGAAAATGGTTGTGTTTGGATTAACATGGTTGATTTTAGCTTATGCTGAATGACTTTGGTTGACCATGGCTCACTATGGTTGACTTTCGTTGACGATGGTTGACTTTTATTTGACTATGGTTGACCATGGTTGACTTTGGTTGACCATGGATGACTTTTGTTTACCATGGTTGAATTTGGTTGGCTTGGGATGACTTTGGTTGACCATGGTCGACTATGGTTGACTATGGATAATCACTATTAACTATGGTTGACTTTAATAAACCATGGCTGACTATGGTTGAGTTCAGTTTACTATGGTTTAATTTGGTTGATTATAGATGAATTTGGTTGATTATAGTTGACTTTGGTGGACTAATTGACTTCCTAGTTGACTATGGTCGACTCTGGTAGAACATGGTTTACTTGGGTTGAGGATGGTTTACTTCGGTTGACCATGGCTAAGTATGGTTGACTATGGTTGACCATGTCTAACAAAGGTTGACTGTTGTTTAAGAAATTTGACTTTAGTTGACCATGGTCGACTATGGTTGACTATGGATAACCATGATTGATTATGGATGAATCTAATTAACCATGGGTGCCTATTGTTTCCTATGGTTCACTTTAGTTGACTATGGTTTAATTTGGTTGACTATGGTTTAATTTAGTTGAGTATTGTTGAATTTGTTTGATTATGGTTGAAGTTGGTGGACTAAAACACTTCCTGGTTGACCATGGTTGACTTTGGTTGAGGATTGTCGACTTTGGTTTATGATGGTTGACTTTGTTTGATTATGGTTATCTTTAGTTGAGTATGCTTGACCATGGTTGGATTTGGTCGAATTTTAGTTGACTGTGGTTGACTTTTGTTAACCATGGATGACTTTTGTTGACTTTTGGTTGATTATGGGTGACCATGTTTGACTTTGGTTGACATTGGTTGGCCATGGTTGAATTTTCGTTTAGTTTGGTTAACTTATGGTTAAGCATGGATGACTATGGTTGAGCATGGTTGACTATGGTCAACTGTGATTGATTGTTGTTGATGATGGCTGAATTTGGTTGACCATGGTTAACTTTTTGTTTACCATTACCATGGTTGACTTTGGTTCACTTTGGTTGACTATGGTTGACCATGGTGTACCATGGTGGACTATTGATGACCATCCTTGACTTTTTGTTGGATTTGGTTGACTATGGTTTACTATAGTTGATTATGGTTGACCATGGTTGACTTTGGTTAACTTATGGTTAAGCATGGATGACTATGGTTGACCATGGTTGACTATGGTCGACCATGATTGATTGTGGTTTACCATGGCTGAATTTGGTTTACCATGGTTAAATTTTTGTTTACCATTACCATGGTTGACTTTGGTTAACTTTGGTTGACTATGGTTGACCATGGTGGACTTTAGATGACCATGGTGGACTATTGATGACCATCGTTGACTTTTTGTTGGATTTGGTTGACTATGGTTTACTATAGTTGATTATGGTTGACTGTCACTGATGATGTTTGACTATGCTTAAATTTGGTTGACCACCCTTAACTTTTTTTAAACATAACAAACTTTGGATGACCATGGTTGACTTGGGATGACCATGGCTGAATTTTGTTGGCCATGGTTTACTTTTGATTGACTATGGTTGTCTATGGTTTACTATGGTTTACCATGGTTGATAATGGTTGAATATGGTTGACCATCGATCACTTTTGTTGACTTTGATTTTTGTCTTTTGTTTTATATTATTATTCTTCATGGTACTCATGCTATTAATATTAATTAGATACTTCAATGTTCTTAACATTAATGTTAGTAATAATGTTATTAGTGTTATTATTAATATTATTAGCATTAATAATATTATTAATGTTGTGGTTATTCATATGCTATATAACCACAATTAAGAAGCAATAATGTAGAAATACAACATTTAATAAGTAATTATGTAAAAATAATATTTCAATATTATGTCAAAGTCATATAAGAGTTAATAATTTTATAAGGTTATGTTTGAGAGTAAATATAAATATCTTTATGGTATTGTTTTCTAATATTAATACTAATAATGCATTAACATAACTGTTGATGTTATAAGGATTTGGATTTTATCTATAATCTTTACGCATTTGATGATCAAATGTTGAATTAGTGGTGACTTTAGATGAAGTTTGACAATAACAAACTATGGTTGACCAGTTTTTAGGCATGGTTAACTTTAGTTCATGGTTGAATATCAATTTTTACCACTAATTTTAAACATGTTCAATTCTAGGGGTGCTGCATTAACATTTCCACAAGGTTTTTGTGGTGGTGGAATGGTTAGGTTACATTGTGGCATATTATTAATTAATGCCATTAATGATAATACTAATGTTAATTATTACAACTATTAATATTATTATTAATCCATTCATGCTTAATGTTGGCATTAATGTTAATGTTAATATTTAATGATTAATATTAATATTAATCTTAATGTTTAATGTTTAACGTTTGTTAATATTAATGTTAATGTTTAATATTAATATTAATGTTATATGTTAATATTAATGTTTAATAGTAATTTTAATATTAAAGTTAATTATTAATATTAACATTAATGTTTAATATTAAAGTTAATTAGTAATATTAACATTAATATTAGTGTTAATGTTAATCTTAGTCAATGTATTAAATTTTAATATTAATATTATTACAAGTTTTAAAATTATTATTAATCCATTTATGCTTAATAGACATTAATTATTAATATTATTATTAATTCATTCATGCTTAATGCGACATAGCATGTTAATGTTAATGTTAATATTAATGCTTAATATTAATATTAATATTAATGTTTAGTAGTAATGTTAATATTAAAGTTATAGTCAATATTAATATTAAAGTTATAGTCAATATTAATATTAATATTAAAGTAAAATATTAATATTTAACTTATTGCATGAATATATTACATTTTAATGTACATTTTCAAAGCATGTGATTTAATAAATTATGTTTTAGTGTAAGACAAGATTATTAATCATGTTCTATCATTCATTTGTTTTGTTATTTTGCAGTGATATATGATTAAGAAAAATGCGTTTTGTGCATGGAACTAAAACTAATATTAAATGCTTGGAATCATATCATTAATATTGATGCACAGATTTCTACAAACCTAAAAAACAACGCCCAAAAGGGACAACCCATTCGACATGAAACCAACACTCTAATTGTGTTATATTCATAAGCATTCACTAGTATATGTATTCGTTAACTTGCTTTTCATTGTCATTGGATTGAATGAGACATCCTACAATAAGTAGTCCAAGTGTATTCACAAACTCGGCGAAATAAATTCAAAAATTTGCCAAGAAGTTTGATTCAACGGAATCAGTGATTGAAATTGTACTTATCTTTCAATGTTTTTCATATTTCAAATTCACAAATGGGTCAAATTCGACGCATTTGCTTTGTTTTCCATAGCGGTGAACTAACTTTCATCACAAACACATAAGACCATATTAGATCTAAAATTAGAATTTATTGTACAGTTTTTACAACTCTTAGGGTTTTGACCTTCATAACAAATTTGGTTCAACCGTATACATTAAATTTTTTAAGTTAAAACTGTTCATTTCTGGTTCGAATAGAACACGAGATAGGATATATGTAAAGAGCACATCCGATGGAAGGAAATATGAATTTGATTGATTCAATTAAGGAGAATGATAAAAAGAAACATGCTTGGGTTCACATAACACATTACCTCATTGAATAAATATCAAAATCACAGGCCCATGCCATCCTTTACATATAATAAATATCAAAATCATGCGTTACATTGAATAAATATCAATAAATATAAAAATTGCTTTCATCGTGACAATGCCACATATAGGTACCAAATTATTGCTAGATTTGTAGATATCTTCTTAAGTCACATATAGGTACCAAATTATTGGTATTCTTCTTGAGTTACATATAGAGCTTCTACCTACGCTCTACATAAATTACATGCACCCAACAGACACCTTATTAGATGTCATTTCTTTCCAATTCTACCCATTCCCATGACTTAAACATTATTACCATACACCCACATCACATATAGGTTTGAACGATACCAAAAATCTTTCAAATTCATTTTTAGAATTGGTTTGTCATGAGCAATCAAAACTATGCAAATACAAAGAGTTATCCACGTCACACTACATGAAGACTGGCTCTTGCTTTTCAATGTTAGACAAATCGTTTCTTTACAGAACGACTCAATAAAAATAGATTCAATCCCGGGAGGACTGTTTGGGCTTTATATAAATGAGAATATTGGAGGACCGTTTGGGCTTTATATGGTGGTCACAAAAAAAACTTGATCAGGTTTAAGAACACATGACTTGATCGTATATTATCTCAAAATCAAGGGGACACCGTGACTATGACACTATTACATTGTTATTCAAAATCATGCGTCCTCCATGACTCTGCCAGTAACCATACACCCAAACGCCCAATAGAATTATCAGTAACCATGTCCCCAACATTTAAACACCCAAGCACAATGAAAACCCTACTACATTTGGAAATACTAAATGGCAATAACCATACCCCAACAATAACAAACATGAATTGGAAAAAGCCAACATTCGCGAAAGACTAAACACCGAAACATTCACGGCCACCAGTAAACCAAAAAGAGAAGAAGCTTGAAATCTGTAAAATATTGATCCCCAAAAAACCATACCTATCAAGCAATTCTAAATACTTATGCTTTCTAATCTAGAAGAATATCTTCATTGAATTGTGATTTTGGCGGACATACGTGGGGTTTTCTATGAGATATTCAATCCTAGATATGCACATATATGATCAATATGCATACAAAAATTATGATAACGTTTTTGATTTACTCTTTTACAGGGCCATTGAATCATAGAATCACATGGATCATGTCTGTTGTCAAAAATAAAGTTCATAGTACCGATGCTTTTGCTTTTGAAGAAAATCATGTAAACTCACACAATTTTTCATATCGCCAATAGCAGGTTGGATTGTGAATGAAGTAAAGGACACATTAATCACATATCATATTAATAATTTGCAGTGATGAATTCATATACTAACCAGGATGGATTGCAATTAGCCCATCTTCTATCAATGATTGGAGAAGAATCAACACAAGCTCTCATGGGGGATCCTGGATCACGAAATGTTACCTACAAGAATCAGAATATTGAATGATAAGATGAATCGAATTACAAGACTTGTTTAAATTGTTGGTGCACAAAGCCATAGCCTTTAGATCGCCGGTATTGATAATTTCATGGTCGTATAATTAAACCTAAAGGCAAAACGATTAAACCTAAAATTGAAACTATTAAACCTAAAGGAAAATTGAAATTGAAACGATTCATTTAACCTATTTAACCTATAGCCACTTTGATCAAAGAAAAAACTGACTCCCCTGGCAAAAGCTCTGATTAAAGAGTTGGGATTAATGAAAAAACGGTAGTTTAACAAATAACGGTTCAATATGCTGTTTTCAAAAAGTAAATCTGGGCCATTAGATGTGTGCTTGACGAATCTTTTTTAGGGTATATGCCAAACCACTGCATCTCCACCATCCATCCTTAATCCCTCATTAAGAGCTTGCGATCACCCTCCATATACAAATGTTCATTGTAGCGCCTATCGGCGAAATATGCCAATAGGTGATTTCGATAACACCACAACCACTACTATTTAGAGTATATTAGAGCTGGAAATTGTTCGCATCCAAGTTTACCTAGCCTTCCATCCTTCAATGACACTGCGAATATCACTAGATTTAGCAGAGCACTGAAAAGCCTGGCTTCTCGAGAGAACCCAGTCGATGTTCCGCAAAACATAGATGAAAGCCTCATCTACACAGTTGGACTGGGGTTGCGTCCTTGTGATACTGCGAACAACTGTATAGGCCCCGACGGAATGATGTTGAGTGCAAGTGTCAACAACATATATATCCTTTGTAACGCCCACGATCTCGCTGCTTCAAGCTTATTATTTCTCCATTAATGGTGTCTTTACGGCTGATTTTCCATCAAAACCTGTCGTTAGATTCAACTACATGGGGACAAATATAACCGAAAGTCTTTGGGTTCCTGACCCTGCAAGAAAAGTGAAGTGAAAGTGCTTGAATACAACTCTACAGTGTAGATAGTTTTGCAGGCAACAAACATCTTCGTGGCAGAGAACCATCCAATGCATCTTAATGGCTACAACTTCTACGTGGTGGGACAAGGATCGGGGAAATATAACCCAGTAACAAATCTGCATAGTAATTGTTCCCCCACAATGCAACATAGTAATTGCTCCAATGAGTGGGTGGGTTGCCACAAGATTCACAGCTGACAATCCAGGTATATATTTCTGCTTTTCATTTGAATTCCATCCTAATTATTTCTTCTTTTCATTTGAATTCCATCCTAATCAATATAGTATATAACATTTACCAACAATGTCGTCAGTGCTTCCAGCCCATTTATCTTCTTCAATTTCTCACTTTTTCGCATGGACCGTCCAAATTGGGCCTGATCCTTCCACCAAATCTTGCTTCGAAATAGAAATACAAAGAGAGCTGCAGAATTGGCCAAACACATGAGTTCTATATTTGAAAAATTAGCAGAACTTATAAAGGCTTCAGCAAGCTGTCCAAATGCAAGACCACACAGCCACCCCAACCAGCAAAGTAATATTTGCATAATATATCGGAATTCCCTGAGCACATCCATTGTCAAGTAAAATCCAAATCCAGGGGAAACGTAGGTTTTCACAAATTCCTCAAACTTCTTATTGTGCCTGCAAATTTCTAATACAAACTATCAATAAATAGTCGAGAGGGTAAGAGAATCCAACCTTTAAGGTTGGCTTGACTAAGAAGTTACCAAAGTCTTATCCACGAGTTGAGTTTTGTAGGATTACACGCCTAACACGTATTGAACTACCGGTGGTTGAGTTCTTCCAATGACAGAATGTTCAACAGTGTAATCTTCGCCATTGCACGGAAATTAAAATGAGCAGTGAATGAGTCTTTACATTACGTGGTATTTTTATATTAATTTTTTTTACATCTTATTTAATAAAAAAATATGGATTTGGCTTGGAAGCATTAATTGTTATTATCGTTACTTATATTCAATTTATTTCGATAAGTCTCGACCGTAAACTGAAATATGAGATTGTATAACATCTCATTCCATTTTATATAATAAAGAATAAGTAACCTCCTCCTTTATAAAACAAGGAATCTCTTTGCTCTAGTAAATAAAAAATAATGAAATACTTTTTTTTTTTATTATCTTCTATACCTTCTATTCAAAGACTCATATTTGTTTTTTCAAATAGGTAGCACACTGGCACGCAAGTCTTTAAGAAGGCCCTGATAGGATTTGTTTACAATTTTCTAGGTGATTCTATTGAGAAAATGTCTAATGATTTTTCTATCTCTTGTAATGTTGATAATTTGGAGTTGCATGATGCTCAACCTATGGCATAACAAAAATGTGATATTGACAATGTTTCAAATTCTAACAAGCAAGTTTGAAATTCCAAGGCTATGATGTCTTAGATTTGGAAATTTTTGCTCGGTGTATGTGTTAAGGTTCCCGTCACGTTTTCAGTTTAGTGCATTGCTTTAACGGATTGCAACTATTTTATGTGTGAGAAAGACTCTAAAATTTTGAGTTTTGAATAATGTATCATATTCCATTTGTGCAATAGTCACTTGCACTTTTGCATTATAGTGTTGAATAGATTGTTGATAAATGCTTGTCAAGAATGGTCATATCCATTTTTGTTTAACCAGTTTGATATCTTGCCTTCTGCTTACGTTGTGGTGTTTTATATGCTCTCTATATAAAAATATATATCATGTGCTTTTACAACACTTTTTCCTTTTCACCATAAGGATTCTTCTCACACCTGTTAAGCAAATGCTACTTTGTATTTAAGAGACTTTATAAGGATTCTTCTCACACCTGTTAAGCAAATGCTATTTTGTATTTAAGAGACTTTATAATTAGTAATTCTTTTTTGGAGTGTTTTTATGCATTCTACAATGCTAAAACATAGTTGATCACATGCAACAACTAGTGCAGATGGCAGTGGCAATGTTAGGGACATTGCCACCTCATGGCTCTTGTTTATTCATATTATTATGTGGCTATTATTACTTATTCATTATATTAATTTTAAATAATAATAAAATAATATTTAAATTAATGTTTTGAAAAAAAATTATTCATATTTTATTTCATAATTTACTTTATTATTATTATTTTTTTTCAGTGGAAAAAAACCGTACCACTGGTATTCATTATAAATCAAATAGTACAATCAACTAAATCAACTAAATCGATGAAATCAAGACTTAAGACTTATACATATGGAAGGCATGATATCAATCAAAATTATTATTAAAAGATTGTGTTTTATAAACTTCAATAAAAATTAATTAAATTTTTATTAAGTTATAAACATTTTAAAACTTTAAAAAAATTCAAAACATTTATAATATTATCATTTGTATAAATTATTTGTTATTTATTTATTTATATATAATCAATAATAATTTACAAATACTTAAACTTAAGTTCGTAAATATAAATACTTAACAAAATCATGTACAAATCTTAATGCATTCACATAAAATACAATTATACCCAAACTTAACTCAAATGTAATTTAGCGGTGAAAAAGCAAACTCCAAAATTTATGGTTGACCTTTTTTGTCACACAGATAATAAGCTATACCTTTAATTAAAAAAATAAGAATATTTACATGGAAATTTCAACATCAAGTCCAATGAACACCCAAAGAAAACCTAACTAAAGGCAAATCCCAGAAATTGGGGAAACAATCCGAACCAGAAAACACATAGTCCCAAAGAAACCATACAACACATGAGACCACAACGAACATAGTCTAGAGTCGATCAACAACAAAGGAAATTAGGAAATTCTTACATAGAAGGAAGACAAAACAGAGGGACGCAAAAAGGAAGGTCCAAAAAATATGTTACAGAGGGTCTTTTCGAGGAAGAAAGCCACAAAAAAGATCCAAAAATATTGCCAATAAATATAGGAAAGGACAAAGGAACATAAAAATATATCAAAGTAAAAAATAGTTAAGGAACATAGATCTCCAAGGTGCCAGTTGAGATTGTGCAGTCCTCCCCTTAGTGCTAAAAAAAGATGTGTCCTTCCTGCTCCAGGCCTCTCCGAGACAGTGCATCCGCTTCCAAGTTCTATTCGCAGAAAATGTGAATAATCGAGACCTATCGCATATTAGCCAATAGACCTTTTATATGACGCATCCACAAGGAAAGAGCAAGTGCATTGATAGAACCAACATCACATGCCCATTTGACGACTGTCAAAGAGTCCCCTGCAATTTGCACCAGATCAATATGGAAAGCCTTTACAATATATAGTAATAACCACAAAGCCATCAATTCGGCCTTTGTATTCATCCCAATGTCGCAGTTCATCCAAAGATTGAAATGATTCTTATCTGCCAATTTGATGAAGGCCCCAACACCACATCTACCCAAATATATCTGAGCAACATCATCAAACCGATCCCTATAACCAGCCAACAGGAGTTGTGGAGGACGCAATCACCTAACACAGATTGATGATCAATGCGTCAAGGGGCCAACATTTCCAAATAATATGCCAAAGATTTCCCTGTGCACCTAGCTGGACTGATGGACTTATTTTCAAATAGTCTGAGATTCCTAACTCGCCAAGTTTCCCAAATTATGAAACATGCTAGCCCCCCGGAGAACTTCATGAGAAAACCAGTTGTAAAAACAATCCTAAATAGTGTCACCGAACCAAGCTAGAATGTGAACATTGGAAGACTTAACCTCTAGCCAAATCTTTGCAATGAAAAAAAAACCAACAAATAAATGGGAAACTAATTCCTTTTCTACCAAACAGAGAGGGAATCTGTTTGGTCCTAAGTAACCACATCTTTGTAGGTTGTCCCATGTTAAGATCTTGTTTTCCCGTGATAACCAACATAAAATCCTTCTCTTTAGTGGAGCTTTCCACTTCCAACATAACTTGTGCCACCATTTGTTTTCCGCAGGAGACTCAGACATAATTGCTTCATACACCAATTTCATCATCAGAGAGCCATTATTTGTATTCCAAGACAAATTAATTGGTCATCCTCCTTATGGATATAAATATAAATAATATACGAAGTCCATTAACTGCGAGTCTACCCTGTAGTCCCAACCTTGTTGCATCTATCCATATCCATGAGGCATCAAATATCCATTTATTGAAGGGGCTTTCCTTGGGCTCTTTTCCTTTCGGTGTTCCTTTTGCCCCTCTTGGGACAATTGCAAGTTCTGATCAACATTCTTAAAATTAATAATCACTAAATTGTAATCAAAATCAATTTAGTAATTCTAGAAATGGAAACGATATTGTCGGTTTTTCTGGTTTGAGTGGTGATACAGTTTTCTAGCTTTATAATCATTAATTGTGTTTGAATGGTATGAACAACATCAGTGATTGTCTCCTTCAAAAAAACTACTTTGGCTTTTATAAAGTCAAGCCACCAGTGAGGCGACCTGCATGGTAAGTCATTCTTTATTTCAAAATATTTTTAACCACTGGCTTGCATTAATGTATCATTGTACACAAGGTTGATGGAAAGCGGAGTTAACTGGTAAGAGTTAACCTTATCTCATCGTGATATGTGAAAAGAGGAAAATCCTTAGATATATAAGGAAATTTATAGCGGATTTGACATCGAAGCCCCACGGATTCCGTTTCCAACAAATCATATGGCTGGTTTTCATAGGGATTCTCTCAGTCACTATGTTTTCCAAGGGTAACTATGTTTTGACCAGGGTTGCCAAAAGTTTACAATGCTTTAGAAGTGATATTATGTCTATGGTTAATTATAGTTAAATATGGTTGATTATAATTAAATTTTTTTACTTGGTTTACATTGGATGTCTTTGGTCATGTTTGACACGTTTGATTGTATATTACTATGTTTGATTATAATTAATTATGGTTGATTATTCTCAGCTATGGTTAGACGATGGGTTACCATGATTGCACAGAGAGTAGTGAGGTGCTTACAACCCAGTATTGGGGGAAATGTGTAATGTTATGTAACGATGTCACATTGTGTACCAAAAATAAAAAAGTATTTAAAAAAACTATGTCAACTCATAAAATAAAAATGAAAACCAAATAAAAAATAATTAAAAAAATCCATATCCACTCATAAAATAAAAATTTAAAACCAAATAAAAAGTCATTAAAAAAATAACACCACAAGAAATTGGATGCTTCTCGGTGCTTGATAGATCAGCATTTAGGATGGATGGATCTATGCTGGATTTATTTAATTAACCACAAGAATAGATCCATCTTAAACCCATATCTATTAAACATGGAGAGATATTCAATTTCTTGATGTGTAAATTTTGTCTTGATATTTAAAAAAATTAAGATAAAAATGTTTACACCTCAATAAATTGGATACCTCTTGGTGCTTAATAGATGGGGTTTAAGATGGATGATGGTTTTATTTTTATTTTCTATTTTATGAGCTCACCTGAACTTTTTTAATTTTTTTTAATTTTTATAAGTTATTAGCAGACATGAAGTTTTTTAATGGAGTAGTCTAAATATTCTTCGTTTTTAACCTTTTTCAGGTATATTTTCTAGTTTGTTTTGTTTGGACTCTAGTTGGAAATCTTCAAAAAATCTTAGCGTCACATATATTAGCTTGGAAATTGCATAATCTGATTGCCATGGGGGTATTTGAGGGTGTTGAAACCATTTATGCATTCAAAAACACAATTTAAACTCTTCCAAATTTGGATTATACCAAAAAACATTACTAGATTCTAACAAAAAACCACCAGAAAGTCTAAAACGTATAATAAATAGACTACTCCTTTTTTAATTACTTTTTTATTTTTTGGAACATTATGTTATGTAAGGTAACATGCCAACATCTCTCACAAATTAGGTTGTAGAGCACCTCACTACTCTCAATGCAATGAATTTAGTTAGCCATGGTTGGCCATGGTTTAGTATATGTAAACATGGTTGACTAAGTTTGGCCATTGTTATCCATGGTTGACTATTATTTGACCATGGGTGACTAAGGTGTAAATGGTTGACAAAAATTCGACTAAGCGGGTTGACCATGTGGTTGACTATAGTTAACTATGTTTGGATAGTATTGATCATGTATGCACATGTTGGATTATGATTTACCTTGTTTCACTATGGTTGCCCATGTTTGACCAAGGTGACTATTGATGAACATGGTTCACTATGTTCGACTATGGTTGACCACGTTTGACTTTGATTGATTGTGATTAATCATGAGTGAATATGGTTGACCATGTTTGACCATGGGGAAATATGGTTGAACATGTTTGGCTATGGTTGACCATGCTTGACTATGGCTAGTCATGGTTGATGATGGTTGGCTTGGTTGACAATGCTTGAATATGGTTGATTGTGGTAGACTATGGTTGATTATGTTTGATTATGATTGTTTTTGGTTAAATATGGTTGACTTTGGTTGACCATGGTTTATGATATGATTACGTCATATGGAAATACACAAAAGTAGATAATATGGTTATTTTGCATTACAATTTTCATCAAGGGGTATGTCACATCATGACTTTCATTAATGGTTACTCCACATGTCACATTCCTAAAGGGTTATGCTGTAATGTGAAATTCATCTACGTTGACTTATGTTAAATTTCTACATTTCTCATGGTTATGTCCTATTATGACATTCATCTTGGTTGACTAATATGTAATTTCTATGTTCCTCAATGGTTATGTCGCACTAAGAAATTCCTCAATAGATATGCCCCATAATAATAATATTTATGTGATTATGTTGAATTACAACATTCTTCAATGGTTATGTCATATTGTGGCATTAATGAATGGTTATATTGCATTTCGGCATTCAATAATGGTTAAGTTACACCATGACTTTCATTAAGGGTTATGTCAAACTATGACATTCATCAAGGGTTCTGTCACCTTGCAACATTCCTCAAGGATTATGCCACGTTGTCACATTCATCATTGTTGACTTTTGTGGGATTCCTAAATTCCTTAATGGTTATGTCCCATTATGATATTCATCTTGGTTTAATTATGTGGAATTTCTATGACCCTTAATGGTTGTGTGGCATTGCGATGTTCCTCAAGGATTACATTTGATTGGGACATTATTAAGGGTTATGTCATGTGTGATGTTCCTCAAGGGTTATGTTGGATATAAATTGATGCAGGAGCATTAATGTTGAGTCAGCAATGTGATTACGTGTTCACATGTTGTGACTAGCAGGAGGACGAGCTGTCATGAAGGAAATTCGTTTTGTTAAGTAGTTTGAAATATCTGCAAGTGGGTAACCAAATAGTATGTTGTCAGTTTTTGAGGAGGTAGAACATAGTGGCGAGTTGATGCTCCCTGCGTGGAGATCAAGCCAATTAGTCAGTGAGTTGAGTAATGATAGTGACCCTTCAGTGATGGAGGAGAGTCTGTTAGGAGTTTGTTTGTGGTTTGGCCATTCTGTTTTGGGGAGCCGAAGAGATAAAAAGGGTAGAGCTGAATAAGAAAGGGGGTTGGTCATTTTGGGTTCAGAAGTCGGTAAGCAGAAGTGAGAGTTCTACGTGAGGAAGAGTCGGTGGGATATTTTCCTGCACAGCAGAGGAAAATATGAATATATAGATTTTGTTTTGCTTTCACTTAATGAAATTAGAAAGTTCTGTTTGTTAATGGCGTTACTGTGCATTTGAATGATAAGCATAGATTCTATTAGGTAGGACTATGTGCGAATGATGACCTGATATCTGTGTGAAGGAATCTTTGTCTTTGTGTTTGTATGAACAGTAAGAATACCCCAGCCTTTGTAAACTGACCATTAATACATAGCCGAGATAATCTCTTGTTGTATTTAATTTCCATTAGATCCAAACGAAGAATCGAGCTGGATTGATTGATTCTCTGATAAATCAACGAAGAAATCGTAGAGCGCAGTCAAAGCGACTAAACGGAGGTTGGATGGCTCAGATCAAAGCCGAAATGAAGATAGACGGTGGGGAAAGAACCGATCAAGTGGATGTGCGTGGGAATTAGCATTTTTGCAAGCCAATTCGAAGTGATCTGCATTGATCAAGATCAACAGACAAGATTCCATCTGCAAGAGATCGACGGTTGCATAGCGTTCCGTAGGAGAAAGAAGCGCGGGAATTAACGGTGAGAGGTTGTGGAAGAGTTATTGAGGAAGTGTTTTCAAGCAATCGTGAAGTACACGCCTATAATTCGCAAGTTCCAGAAAGGAGCGTGCGGAAAGACCGTTGCGGGAAGGCACTTGCGGGAGGATTGTTGCGAAAGAATGCTGTAGTTGCAGAAGGCCAGTCCTTACTTTCAGAATCTTACGGAGAGCCCATTTTGAAGGGGAGAGCCGCAGTGGAGAGGAACTTAGCTGGTTTTTACCTAAGGTTTGTGATTCGACTTCAAAGGATCACCCTATTTCCTGGGAAGTTGCGGGTTGGACGGGATGTGGTCATTCCCCCTGCACCAATTTTTGTATTAGAGTGCAGTTTTGTTTAGTGCAACAGAGGAAAGACATGGCGGAATGTGTAGGCTGAGAAAGAGGTCGTGACAGAAGAAGACCAGCAACGAACGCAAAAGACTTGAAGGAAATGAGAGAAATGTGAGCACGTATGGAAGCTGCGGAGATGGATAGACGAAGAGACCCAGAAGCAGGAGACGTGAGTGGACATGATGAAGAAGAACAACAAGAAGAAGAAAAACCCATGCAAGAGACACCTGAGCTAAGATACTTTTGGTTAATTCTTGGAGAAATGTCAAGACCAAAACCTAAGTTTCCTACCTATGAGGGAAGTCTCATTGTTGAACACCTCATTGACTAGATTGGCGAGCTAGACAAGTACTTTGAGTATGATGAAATTGAGGAGAACAAGAAGGTCAGATTGGCAGTGACGAGGTTGAAAGGACATGTGCCCCTATGGTGGGATAGTGTGCAAGATGAAAGGAGATAGAAGAACAAACCATTGATAAAAATCTAGGATAGGATGGTAGCTAAGATGAGAGCCAAATTATTACCCAAGGATTACCAGCTGACTTTGTATAGACAAATCCAGAACCTTAGGCAAAGACTACTAACTATAAGAAAGTATACTGAAGAATTCTACAAAGTAAACCTAAGGGGAGGTTATGTACAAGAATCAAAAGAGAAGGATGCTAGATATGTCAATGATATCAGGATGGAGATTCAGGATGAGATCATCATGATATCACCAAGAACCATGGCAGAGGCATATCAATGTGCCTTGAGAGCAGAAGAAAAGTTATTGAGGAAGCATAGTTTCAATAGGGGCATAGGTTCATCCCAAGGAAGGGGGAAAACAACTAGAAGATGAAGGTTTGCATCCTGAAGAGGAGGACCCACTAATTCAAACTAGCAGGAGCACCAAGGTAGAGGAGGTGACTGAAGAGGGAGAATACCTTACCAAGGGGGTAGAGGTAGAGGAAGATGCACAGAAGTTGTCTACAGATGTTACAAGTGTAACAAAATGGGACACAGATCCTTTGAATGTCCAGAGAAGGACGACATAGGACAGAGAGGAGCCTATGTAGCTTAGAATGAGCAGTAGCAGGGGTAGATGATAGTGGCCGCGAATATGCCAGAGAAGGGAGAGTCTTTGATGATGAACAAAGTCTTATTGAAACCTGAAAAGGAGGAAGTGGAACCTAGCTCAAAGGAAGACTTTATTCAGAACGATGTGTAAAGTCAGAGGGAAGTGTTGTAAGATGGTGATTAACAGTGGGAGCACTGCCAATCTTGTTTCCATAGAGATGGTGGAGAAACTGAGTCTAAAGGGGACCAAGCATCATGTTCCATACAAAGTATCTTGGTTGCATAAAGGACATCAAATACTAGTAAGTGAACAATGTGAAGTTGATTTTCAAGTAGGTACATATAAGGACAAGATTATATGTGATGTTATGCCCATGAATGTTTTCCATATTCTTCTAGGGAGACCATGGCAATTTGACAAAAGAGTAGTGCATGATGGTAGGATGAATTGTCATAGTTTCGTGCAAGATGGAATAAAACATATTCTTCACCCTTTGCAAGGAGAGAGTTCGACATAGCAATAAGCATCTAAAGTCCTGATGTTGACAGGGAAAGAGTATTTGCAGCAAATTGATGAGAAGGAACTGAACTATGTTGTGGTATGTAAGCCTAGAGTGGTAGTGATGAAGACTAATATTACAGATCTACCTGAGGAGATTCAGGAGATGCTAGGAGAGTTTAGTGACATTGTGGTAGATGATTTTCCCAATGAGTTACCACCAAAGAGGGATATAAGTCACCATATTGATTTTATTCCTAGAGCAAGCTTACCAAACAAGACAGCATATAGGTTGACACCTCAAGAGAATGAAGAAGTTAGAAGGCAAGTACAAGGATTGTTAGACAAGGGGTTGGTTCAGAAAAGTCTAAGTCCATGTGCAGTACCATCAGTACTTACCCCAAAGAAGGATGGTGAATGGAGGATGTGCACTAATTCCATAGCAATTAACAAGATTACCATCAGATACAATTTTCCATTACCTAGGATGGATGACATGATGGATTGTCTGAGTGGGGAAACATGTTTTTCAAAATTAGATCTGAAGAGTGGATACCATCAGATCGGGATTCGAGAAGGAGATGAGTGGAAGACAACCTTTAAGACCAATGGTGGGTTGTATGAGTGGTTGGTTTTGCCATTCGGACTGTCCAATGCACCAAGCACTTTCATGAGATTAATGAATGAAGTCTTGAGAGATTTCATAAGTAATTTTGTAATAGTTTACCTTGATGATATTCTAATTTTCAGTAAAACTAAAAAAGAACACTTAGAACATCTAAGATGTGTCTTGGAGAAATTACAAAAGGAAAATTTGTTGGTGAATGTGAAGAAGTGTACATTTATGAAATTTGAACTAGTGTATTTGGGGTTTGTTATCTCAAGAGATGGATTGAAGATGGATCTAGAAAAGGTGCAAGCAATCATTGATTGGCCTTCACCTTAGAGCATATTTGAGGTAAGAAGTTTCCATGGATTGGCAAGTTTTTATAGAAAGTTCATAAAGAATTTTAGTGGTATTTGTGCACTAATCATTGAAACAATTAGAAAGGACAAACAACCATTTAAATGGACATCAGAGGCTGAAACAAGCTTTCAGTTTTTGAAGAAGAAGATTACTGCACAACCAATATTGGAATTACCATATTTCAAACATCCTTTCCAAGTAAAGTGTGATGCCAGTGGAGTAGCAATTGGAGCTATACTCAGTCAGGAATACACACCTATAACACATTTCAGCAAAAAGTTGAACGATTCCAAACAGAAGTATTCATCTTATGACAAGGAATTTTATGCTATTGTGCAATCACTGAAGCATTGGAGACATTATCTAATGCCTAGAGAGTTTGTTTTGTTTTCTGATAATCATGCATTGCAGTACATCATGCAACAACCTAAGTTGAATCAGAAGCATGTCATGTGGGTGGAGTTCATGCAAAAATTTACCTTTGTGATAAAGCACATCAGTGGACAATCAAATCGAGTAGTTGATGCCTTAAGTAGGAGACAATTGGTTGTGCAAGAAAATCAGATCCAAGACTTCGGATTTGAGCACTTAAGAGGATTGTATGAGATTGACATGATTTTCAGGATGCAAACAGAGTTTGTGGAAATCCTGTGGAAGTGGACAGAGAGCCATGGATAGAGTATATGTTGCAAGATGGTTTATTCTTTAAAAACAATAAACTTTGTATTCCCAAATGTTACATGAGAGAGAACCTGATACAGGAGAAACACAATGGAGGGATGGTAGGTCACTTTGGAAGTGATAAAACCTTTGGACATCTGATCCATTTCTATTTTTCGCCAAATATGAGATCTGAATTTGAAAATTTTGTGAGCAGATGTAGGGTATGTCAGCATGCCAAAGGGAGGAGCCAAAACACAAGCTTATACACACCCTTTCCTATTCCAACTAGGCCTTGGGATTCTGTGAGTATGGATTTCATTTTGGGTTTGCCAAAAAATCAAAAGGGAAATGATTCTATTTTTGTAGTGGCGGATAGATTTACCAAGATGGCACATTTCGTTCCATGTTATAAGATTAGTGATGCCACACACATTGCTAACTTGTTTTTTAGTGAAGTTGTGAAGCTACATGGTTTACCTAAGAGCATTGTATCTGATAGGGATGTAAAGTTCACAGGTCATTTTTGGAGGACCTTGTGGAAGAAGTTGGGAACTAAGTTGAACTTCAATTTAGCATATCATCCGCAGTCTGATGGCCAGACTGAGGTGGCAAATAGAAGTCTGAGTAACATGTTGAGAAGTTCGAGTGGGAAAAATCCAAAGAAATGGGACAAAGTGCTAGCTCAAGCAGAGTTTGTATATAATGACTCACCAAGCTGAAGTGCAGGAATGATCCCATTCCAAATTTTGTATGGAATGCATCGAAGAGGAGTGTGTGAACTTCGTGATTTGGGTCAAATGGAGAAGAGAAGTGCAGATGGAGAGGAGTTTGCAAAAAGAACTCACCAAACTGAAGTACAGGAATGATCCCATTCCAAATTCTATATGGAATGCATCCAAGAGGAGTGTGTGAACTTTGTGATTTGGGTCAAATGGAGAAGAGAAGTGGAGATGGAGAGGAGCTTGCAAAAATGATCAGTGAACTACAAGAGCAAGTCAAAGCAAGGTTGCAACAGAGTAACAATGGTTACAAAACCAAAGCAGATTCTAAGAGAAGAGAGAAAAAATATGAGGTAGGAGATTTGGTTTTAGCACATCTGAGGAAAGAGAGATTTCCAAAAGGAGAGTATAACAAGTTGAAGATGAAAAAGATTGGACCCTACAGGATACTCAAAAAGTTTTCAGTAAATTCCTATGAAATGGAAATGCCAACAGGGATTGGTATATCACGTTTTTTCAATGTTGCAGACTTGTATACTTATGTGACAGATGATACAAGAAAAGCGCCGGAAGTGGGAGATCTTCAGTGGTTGAAGCAGATGCCTATGGCCCATGTTGAGATATTGTAACTTCTAAGAATATTATATTTGTACTTTATTATTCCGGAGATGTTTCATTCCTCTGTGAAGACCTTATTGTATATCCAGAGATGTTTTATTCCTCCGTGGAGAATGTGGTAACTTGGGTTATTAGACTTCCCTAGTGGGGGTCGGCCCTGTATGATCCATGTGAGTTAAAGGGTTATTATACCACCCTAGTGGGGTCGGCCCTGTCACATTATGTTAATTGGTTGAGTTGGGGCCGACCTAGTTAATATAAAATACAAGTCAGAGTAGTGTATAAACAAAGGAGGTGTGTTCCTCCATTAACACACTCACTCATTATTCACTCACTTGTGAATGGTGCATAGGTGAGAGAGAGAGAGATCTGCTATAGAGGAGAAGGAGCTCATGTTTGGGATATACATTTCTGTATTATTGATCATCTATATTGAGGGAGCTTTGCTGGGTTTTCTACCCCATGAGGGTTTCCCAGGATAAATCTGTGTCTCTTGTGTTTATGTTGTGCTTGTTGTTCTTTGAGTGAGCCTGTATATGCTATTATTGTGAAATGAAATACAATGCTGATATTTCTGTCTTAGCATATTGAACCTTAACATTGTATCAGAGCTAACCTGAGAAGAAGACACTATGCAGTTGCGGAAGCTAGGGATTCTTGTTTTTGGGTTTGTCTCCATATATATTGAAAGGCAGGAGGCTAGATTGACTCTCCTCAGTAAGGTGCATATTTCTGTCGAGACAGAATTCAATTCTAAGCATTTTTAGTTTTTGACCTAAAAATTAGGGTTTGAGAGAAAATTGGAATTTTTGAAATCTCAGTCCATGGCTGGATGCTTATCGAAAAAAATCAAAGTTTAGAGACCAAGATCGAATCTTGTGGTTGGGTGAAGCTCCGGGAAAATCAAACCCTAGTTTGGGGTCTTGTCTAGTAAATCCAGAAATTAGGGTTTCTACAAAAATTGAAATTTCTGAAATCTAAGACCATGGCTGGAAGCTCCTTGGAAAAATCGAAGCTTAGAGCTTTGGATCGAACTTTTTGGTTGGGTGAAGCTCCGGGAAAATCAAAACCTAGTTTGGGGTCTTGTCTAGTAAATCCAGAAATTAGGGTTTCTGCAAAAATTGGAATTTCTAAAATCTAAGACCATGGCTAGAAGCGCCTTGGAAAAAATTGAAGTTTAGAGCTTTGGATCGAACCTTTTGGCCGGGTGAAGCTTTGGGAAACTCAAACCCTAATTGAGGGTCCTGCCTAGTGAATCCGAAAGTTTCAAAAGCAATTTTGTGGGGTGAAACTTTGCAGTTTTCAAATTCTGAGTATACCAGCTTGATCAGCTCAACAAGGCACATCTTTCTATCCTTTGAGAAGTTTGAAATTCAAAGTTTGAATTTTTAGGGTTTCTCTGACAAACCCTAATCCAACTCCAGATCTAGTTTCAACAAATCAAAATGGATTTGGGTTAATCCTAGAAGAGAATGAATTGGACTCCATCAGTGAAGAAGTTCCAATTATAGAGGGAGATGAGTCTAAGACCTTACATAAGAAGACTACAAGCCATCCTGACAGAATGAATAGAAGTTCAAAGACATATAGAGATCAAGCGGGAGGCAACCGTACAAACATAAAAGATAAGTATTTGAGTTGTTATTTGAATCTCTGAATAGTCAACAGTATTGCTCGTAATAGTTGTATGCATATTTGTATATATCATGCATAGTGTAAGCATTCATATGGCATTGAACAGTATACTACTAATATGCATATGATGGGTAAGTTGGAAAAACATTACATTGTTGCTTGTCTAGAATGAAACCTCTTTGCTGACATGCTGAGAGCTGTGCACACTCTCGATAGTATGTTCTGGTAGAGATGGAAGGCATCTAGTTAACCATTGTATGCATACAAGATATGGAAAAGTGTTGTTCCAAAGTATTGGTCAAGATAATTGCATAAACATGTGAATCATATTTGTATGCATAATAGGTTATCATGTCAACATGATTTGATGATTATGAAGTATTACTAATCATGTAATTAACTTTGATTTGTAGGAAATATCATGAAGAATGATGAACATTGAACAAGTGATGGATGTTCAACAAGAAGACTTACAAATCAAACATATTATAGAAGGCTCGTGGCTAGAAGATTCTCTTAGAAAGAGCAAGAGGATCATGACGAGCTGTTTGATCCAAGTGGCTAGACAAGACCATTCTCTTAATGGTGTAATTGAAGAAGAAGTGCAAATCGAGAAAACTCCCAGGATTCAATTGAAGAAAGCTTTGTATGGGTACCCAGGATCGATAGTCATTTGATGAGATTAATGATCACCATGGGTGATGCGGATTTCAACCTTTGCTACAAGGTTGAAGATGGTGTCTATATATAGATGACATTCTTCTCTTAGATGGATGCAAGAAGGAACTCACTACAGAGTTCAAATGATCTTGAGGCTCATATCAATAGACCCATCTGACGGGAGATGGCACAGATAAATATGTAGAAGATCACTCAATGTAGAGTGTGAATGATGTTCAGTCATAGAGGGAGAATTGATAGTTTCTTGACAAGCTTGGGCTTTACCAGAAGTAAAGTTGATCCTAACCTTTACCTTAAGGTTATGGATGATACTATTATTGTATGTGGATGATTTCTTTCTGACAGGGAATGAGAAACAGATCATGGAAAGTAAGAAGAAGCTAGCTACAAAATTTGAGATGAAAGATCTCAGATTGATGCATGACTTCCTAGGTCTAGAAGTATGGAAAGGCTCAGAAGGAATCATTCTCAACCAGGGAAAGTATGCTGTGGAAATCTTGAGAAGATTTGATATGTTGGAATGTAAAGCCATGGCCACTCCCATGGATTCCAACTTGAAGATGTTAGCTGATGACTCATCAGAGTTAGTTGATGTGACTCTGTACAAACAATTATTGGGTCATTGATGTATTTGACAAATACAAGGCCAGATATATGCTTTGTTGTGATCACCTTGAGTCAGTATCTAGTGGAACCTAGGTGTGTTCACCTGATAGCTGTAAAGCATGTGATGAGGTACCTAAAGGGTACGATAGACTTTGGTCTATGTTATCATGGAGATCATGAATTCAGATTGTATGGCTACATAGATGCTGATTGGGCAGGAAGTGTATCAGACAGGAAGAGCACATCGAGCAGATGTTATTGTCTGGGATCTGCGATGATCTCGTGGTTTAGCAGAAAGAAATATAGTGTGGATCTCAGCACAGCTGAAGCGGAATAGATAGTTGCTTGCTCTACTAGTTGTGAAGCGTTATGGCTTCGAAAGCTGTTATCCGGATTGTTTGAATTAGAGATGGACCCCACTGTGATCCTGTGTGACAACCAAAGTTGTATCAAGATGACAAAGAATCCATTGTTCCATGATAAGTCAAAGCACATAGAGATCCGATATTTCTATATACGGGATATGGTGCAGAAAGGAGCTATCAAGCTCGAGTATGTGAGCACTAATGAGCAAGTTGCTGATGTATTGACTAAACCTCTGTCTCGAGTAAAGTTTGAGTATTTCCGAGACAATCCTGGTGTAGTTTAGAAGGACCCTCCTCAAAAGGGGGAGTGATATGGTCGATGATGTCGATACTGTATCGATGATGAGGATACTTGTATTGATGATGTGAATACTTGTATCGATGATGAGGATACATGTATCGATGATGAGGTTACCTGTTCCAACGATGAGGTCGATGATGAGGTTACCTGTCCCAATGATGAGGTCGATGATATCAACGATAAGGTTGAGAAGTGGTCCCTAGTGGACGAGAGGGATTGTATCATCCATGGACTTTGGTCCTTGAATTGATCCGTAGACATATGTCTCCGAGAAGTGGTCCCTAGTGGACGAGAGGGATTGTATCATCCCTGGACTTCGGTCCCTGAATTGATCCGTAGACATATGTCTCCAAGAAGTGGTCCCTAGTGGACGAGAGGGATTGTATCATCCCTGGACTTCGGTCCCTGAATTGATCCGTAGACATATGTCTCTGAGAAGTGGTCCCTAGTGGACGAGAGGGATTGTATCATCCCCGAACTTTGGTCCCTGAATTGATCCGTAGACTCTTGTCTTTGAGAAAGATGTTGGTGAATGATGTAATGTGCGCTCCTGGACTGCTCAGCATAGCAGTAGGTGATCATTCAGAAAACCTATAATGATGTAATGTTCGCTCCTGGATTAGCAGGTGATCATCCACAGGTTGTAAATCCTAGATCTGATCTAGGTCACACCCCAGTTGAAATAGTACTGGCTCTGTGGTTGACTGGAATGATGTGGTTGACTAGAATGATGTAATGTTCGCTCCTGGAATGCTCAGTGTAGCAGCAGGTGATCATTTGTAGCTCTTGTAATGATGTAATGTTCGCTCCTGGATTAGCAGGTGATCATTCACAGGTTGTAAATCCTATATCTGATCTAGGTCACACCCCAGTTGAAATAGTACTGGCTCTGTGGTTAAATGGAATGATCTAATGTTCACATCCTGGACTGCTCAGTGTAGCAGCAGGTGATCATTCGCAGGTCCTATAATGATGTAATGTTCACTATTGGACTGCTCAGTGCAGCAGCAGGTGATCATTCACAGGTGGTAAAATCATAGATTTAATCTAGGTCACATCCAGTATGAAAAAGGACTGGCACCGTGGTCGGGATTGCATCATCCCTAGAAATGAGAGATGTCTTAAAGTGATAAGGATTGATCATCCTGTAAGTAGATCGGGATTGCATCATCCCGGAACCACTAGTTCAAAATCTACGTGATGGGGATTGCATCATCTCGGAACCATTAGTTCAAAATGTACGTGATGGGTATTGCATCATCCCGGAACTACTAGTTCAAAATGTACATGATGGGGATTGCATACTCCCGGTACCACTAGTTCAAAATGTACGTGATGGGGATTGCATCATCCTGAAACCACTAGTTCAAAATGTACGTGATGGGGATTGCATCATCCTGGAACCACTAGTTCAAAATGTACGTGATAGGGATTGTATCATCCCGAAACCCTTGGTTCAAAATGTATGTGGTAGGATTGCATTGTCCTTGGACTTATGTCCTAAATTGAGAGGGATTGACCATCCCGTAATTGGATCATGTGTGTTGCAGGGTATGCTGCTACGATGCTGCTGATCGTGATGATCTAGATGATGATGTTGTTGATCGTGATGATCTAGATGACGATGCTGCTGATCGTGATGATCTAGATGACGATGTTGTTGATCGTGATGGTCTAGATGATGATGCTGCTAATCGTGATGGTCTAGATGAAGATGCTGCTAATCGTAATGGTCTAGATGATGATGCTGCTAATCGAGATGATCTAGATGATGATGCTGCTGATTGTGATGGTCTAGATGACGATGCTGCTGATCGTGATGGTCTAGATGACGATGTTGTTGATCATGATGGTCTAGATGATGATGCTACGGATCGAGATGGTCTAGATGATGATGCTGTTGATTGTGATGATCTAGAGGACGATGATGTTGATCTGTAGATCTAGATGATGAGGCTGTTGATCAGGTGATCCAGATGATGATGATGCTGTAGCTGATCGAGAGGTGCAGAAGATGAAGACTCAATATTGACGATGTTGGTTGATTATGTTCCAGTAACTGAATGAGTTACTGATGATGATGTATAAAGAAAGCTTCCAATGATTTATAGATGTATCATGTATCATGTAGTTGATGACTCCTTGCTCGTGTAGATGTTGTTATAATATCCTTCTCGTTAAGGGGGAGCGTTGAGATATTGTAACTTCTAAGAATATTATATTTGTACTTTATTATTCCAGAGATGTTTCATTCCTCCATGAAGAACTTATTGTATATCCGGAGATGTTTTATTCCTTCATGGAGAATGTGGTAACTTGGGTTATTAGGTTTCCCTTGTGGGGGTCAGCCCTATATGAGTCATGTAACCACTTATACTATGAAACGAGAACTCGACACAGTTCTCGTTTTTCTCTCTCCTAATTTTAGTAGGTATTTTTAGCTTCGTTTCAAAAAGGGGTGATGCCAGTATCACACATTTTCATTTCGAGGCATTTTTTGGGACCTTTGAATTATCTTTATCGTAAAAAAAAATTAGTTTCCATTTTTAGGTACATTTTTAGAAATTTAGCAAAATAGCATACATTTTTAAGCAATTTATAATGAAAAACATATACATTTTGCAATTTTTTCTATAAAATAAGACATTTTTATGGACAAAATAAGACACTTTTATTGACAACATTGTAAAAAATTCCAGACAATATAGACATTTAAAACCATTTTCAATCAATTTTCAGATATGTTTTGTGTAAAAATGATACTATTTCATATTATTTTCCGAAAAGTGTTGATTCACATAAATTCAAGAAAAACTATACAAATTATTTGTAAAAAACATATTTCAAACATTATATATAGAAATTTTATTTCTAAAATTAAGTCTGAAAGTCAAAACATTACTAATATATCTTATCAAAATATTATCAAACTTAGCATTTTTTTCAAAACATGAAACTAATCAACAATATCATGGAGGCCAAATTCATGTCCTCTTCTACTGCATGTTTCCCCCCTCTAACATTATAATAAAATAAATTAAAAAACAAATTAAACTAACCCCTAACAACATTATAATAAAAAATTCCTAACAACATTATAATAAAAAATTTAAAGAAAAATTAAAAACAAATCAAACTAACCCCGTCGATGCCCGGCATCGAGGGGGCCGTGAGGGCCGCCCTTTGGCGCCCAAGCGAGTGACCTCCCTTGCTTGGGCGCCAAAGGGTGGCCCTCACGGCCCCCTCGATGCCGGGCATCGACGGGGGCCCTAAGGGCCGCCCCCCTCGATGCCGGGCATCGACGAGGGCCCTGAGGACCGCCCTTTGGTGCCCAAGCGAGCGACCTTTAAACAAAATTTAAAAATACATTAAAAAAAATACTAAGTATCTATATACTAACCAAATTTACATTATAAATTTTTTTTAAAAAACTATACAAAAACTTAAAAAACAATTAAAACAAAAATTTAAAAACAATAAAAAAATCAAACTATACAAAATTTTAAAACAAATTAAAAAACAAAATAATTAAAAAAAAAATTAAACTATAAAAAATTAAACAAACTTTAAACAAAATTTATAAAAAATTAAACAAACTTTAAAAAAAAATTAAACAAAATTTAAAAAAACATAAACTATACAAAAATTCAACAAAATAAAAAAAAAATAAAACAAAATAAAAAAAAAACTATACAAAAATTAAACAAAATTTAAAAAAAAAAAACAAAATTTAAAAAATTAAAAAAAACTATACAAAAATTAAACAGAATTTAAAAAAAATAAACAAAATTTAAAAAAACTCAAAACAATGGAATGGCCGGCCCTCGAGGCCGGCCCTCGATGCCGGGCATCGACGGCCGGCCTCGAGGGCCGCCCGTTGGTGCCCGAGCGGGTGGACGTGCATCGAGGGCCGGCCTCGAGGGCCGCCCGTTGGCGCCCGAGCGGCGGACGTCCGCCCGCTCGGGCGCCAACGGGCGGCCCTCGAGGCCGGCCGTCGATGCCCGGCATCGACGGCCGGCCTCGAGGGCCGCTCGTTGGCGCTAGTTTTTTTTAATTTTTGTATAGTTTATGTTTTTTATAAATTTTATTTAAAGTTTATTTAATTTTTTATAAATTTTATTTTGTTTAAAGTTTATTTAATTTTTTATAAATTTTGTTTAAAGTTTGTTTAATTTTGTATAGTTTATTTTTTTTTTAATTATTTTGTTTTTTAATTTATTTTAAAATTTTGCATAGTTTGATTTTTTATTGTTTTTAAATTTTTGTTTTAATTGCTTTTAAGTTTTTGTATAGTTTTTTTTCAAATTTTTTATAATGTTAGTTTGGTTAGTATATAGATACATAGTATTTTTTCTTAATGTATTTTTAAATTTTTAATTATAATGTTATCTTAGTTTAGTATAGATATATAGTATTTTTTTTTAATGTATTTTTAAAATTTTAATTATAATGTTATTTTAGTTTAGTTTGTTTTTTTTTTTTTTAATTTTTAATTATAACATTAGTTTAATTTTTTTTTTTTTTTATTTTTAAAATTCAAAGCTAATATTCGTGGAATAGGGAGCATTCGTGCAAGATGGGAGTGTATTAAACCAAGTCGTAGATCCCGAAGGAATATGACATCTGAAATGATGGGTATAGATGTAGACTCAGATTGTGCGCCCATTGATAATAGAGAAGAGTATGGGTTATCTACATCTTCATCAAGTCCTTCATCTGCAGAAAATGTAGATTCTGATGGGGTGTCAGAATCCATGGATGAATTTGAAGAAACAGTGTAGATGCTTTTTATTAGTATGATTTTTGTAATTGAAACTCTAGAGGAGTTTTTGATGATGGGGTGTCAGAATCCATGGATGAATTTGAAGAAGCAGTTTAGATGCTTTTTACTAGTATGATTTTTGTAATTGAAACTCTAGAGGAGTTTTTGAATATTTATATGAACCATTTGTTCTTGTATGGTCTAATATATTATCTCATTATGAATCGCATCATAATTCCTTTGTTTTTATATGGTTATAATGGTGAAATTATTAGAGAAATTTGTTTTTTTGTTTAATATGCAATTTTCCTGAAAGTTGTAATTTATCTCTTCAAGAAAAAATAAATTCCAATTTAAGGTTGATTTTAAAGTTTTGTTAAACAACAATATGGGATGTTTAGGCCATGGCTCTATTTTTTACCCTAAAAAAAAATACGTGTATACTGGCATCAACACTTTTCTATTTGGGGGGTGTTTTTGGTGTTTTTTTTGCAAAAATCATCGTTTTTATGAGTAGAGTTCTCGTTCATAGTATATAGTTCTCGTTTCATAGTATAAGTGGTTATGTGGGTTAAAGGGTTATTAGACCACCCTAGTGGGATCAGCCCTGTCACATTATGTTACAAGTTGGGGCCGACCTAGTTAATATAAAATAAAAGTCGGAGTAGTGTATAAATAGAGGAGGTGTGTTCCTCATTTAACACACTCACTCATTATTCACTCACTTGTGAATGGCGCATAGGTGAGAGAGACAGATTTGCTATGGAGGAGAAGGATCTCATGTTTGGGATACACATTTCTGTATTGTTGATCATCTATATTGATGAAGCTTTGCTGGGTTTTCTACCCCATGAGGGTTTCTCAGGATAAATCTGTGTCTCTTGTGTTTATGCTGTGCTTGTTGTTCTTTTAGTGATCCTGTATATGCTATTATTGTGAAATGAAATACAATGTCGATATTTTATGTCTTAGCATATTGAATCTTAACAACCCAGCCATCAGAAGCCGAGTCTATTTTGGATACTAGACTGGCAAAGAGTACCAGACAGAGAGACTACCTGGAGCACTTGATCAAATGGAAAGGACATCCCGTAGAAGATTCTACATGGATGGATGCTGAAGAATTGGAGACAAAGGGTTTCTCTGTAACTGATCTACTGAACAGGGGTTCATAATTTTTAACCTTGGGAGTCTAATGCAGGAGCATCAATGCTGAGTCACCAATGTGATTACGTGTTCACATGTTGTGACTAGCAAGAGGACGAGATGTCATGAAGGAAATTCATTTTGTTAAGTAGTTTGAAATATCTGGAAGTGGGTAACCAAATAGTGCGTTGTCAGTTTTTGATGAGGTAGAACATAGTGGCGAGTTGATGCTACCTGCGTGTAAATCAATCCAGTTAGCCAGTTAGTTGAATAATAATAGTGACCCCTTCAGTGATGGAGGAGAGTCTGTTAGGATTTTGTTTGCGGTTAAGCCATTCTGTTTTGGGGAGCCGAAGGGATAAAAAGGGTAGAGCTGAATAAGAAAGGGGGTTGGTCATTTTGGGTTCAGAAGTCGGTAAGCAGAAGTGAGAGTTCTACATGGGGAAGAGTCGGCGAGATACTTTCCTGCACACAAGAGGAAAATATGACTGTATAGATGTTGTTTTGCTTTCACTTAATGAAATGAATAAGTTCTGTGTGTTAATGGCGTTACTGTGCATTTGAATGATAAGCTTAGATTCTATCAGGTAGGGCTATGTGCAAATGATGACCTAATATATGTGTGAATGAATCTTTGTCTTAGTGTTTGTATGAACAGTAAGAATACCCCAGCCTTTGTAAACTGACCACTAGCACATAGTCGAGATAATCTCTTGTTGTATTTATTTTCCATTAGATCTGAACGAAGAATCGAGCTAGATTGATCAATTCTTTGATCAATCAGCAAAGAAATCGTAGAGCGCAGTTGAAGCGACTAAATAGAGGTTGGATGGCTCAGATCAAAGACAAAAGGAAGATCGACAATGGAGAAAGAACCAATCAAGTGGATGTGCATAGGAATTAGCATTTCCACAAGCCAAGTCGAAGTGCTCCACATTGATCAAGATCAACGGATGAGATTCCATCTGCAAGAGATCGACGGTTGCATAGCGTTCCACAGGATAAAGAAGCACGGGAGTTAACGGTGAGAGGTTGTGGAAGCCGCATTGCGAAAGAGTTATTGCGTAAGTGTTTTCAAGCAATCGTGAAGTACACGTCCGCAATCCGCAATCTGCAAGCTGCAAAAAGGAGTGTGTGGAAAGACCATTGCGGGAAGGCGCTTGCGGGAGGATTGTTGCGGAAGAACGCTGCAATTTCAGAAAGGAGTCATTTCCGCAAGGGCGTTGCGAAAGGTCAGTTCTGATTGTCAAAACCTTGCGAAGAGCCCATTTTGAAGGGGAGAGCTGTAGTGGAGAAGAACCTAGCTGGTTTTTAGCTAAGGTTGGTGATTTGACTTTAAAGGATCACCCTATTTCCTGGGAAGGTGCGGGTTGGATGGGTTGTGGTCATTCCCCCTACACCATAAACATTCCTTAATGGTTATGTTGCATTGTGAGGCTCATCAAGGGTTATGTTGTGTTGCGACATTCCTCTAGGGTTATGTTGGATTATAATGTTCTTCAAGTGTTATGTTGGATTCTAACATTTCTAAATGGTTATGTTGCAAGGTAAATCCGTGAAGATTGGTAACAATTTTTGGTAAGCCAGACAATGAGGGAAGAGCTTTATGGATTCTTGATCGAGCTATTTTAATCTCTCAATCGAGATACTAAAATCTCGATCAAATTAAACTTGAATAAGCCCTTTATCGAGCTAGTTTGGCATGAGAGTGTAACCCTTGATTGAGGGTTTAGTCGAGTTAAAAAAACACTTAATCGAGATATTAGAGCTCCATAGAGAATTCAAGACCTCGATCTACCTCCCTATTTAAACTAAACTAAACTATCGATTTCAAAAACTAAACCAATCTCTTAAGTTCATCAAATATACTCATACTATTCAATAATCATATATAATCTCCTATCTGGAGAGCTTATTAACTTTCAATGATGACAATTATAAGGAGTACGTGTAATATCTTCATCCTTGTGCATTTAAAACCATATGCATTGATAAGAAAAAATAATAAATAATCAAGAAGGTTATTATAAACCTATGATAACATTTCCTTACTCAATGTGCTTCTAATCTCATCATTCAAAGATGTATGGAAAACAAAAAATATGAGTGATATGGAGAAATTACTACCAATTTTCTTCAAGGAGGCCAATATAAGTAATAAAGAAGGATTAAACACATTAATTCAATTATAATACAGTTTCAACCTCATTGATAAGTATTATTCACCGAACCTTACATTTATTACCTCTCTAGGCCATCAATTCTATCCTTAAAATCCAATATTTCTAAAAGGAGGCAAAATATACCACTATAGGACCTACTCACTACCCTCCAAGAGAAACTAACATGCTTTGGTGTTCTCATAGGTTCTAAAAGGGAATATAGCAAGTTTCTTGCTACCGTCCTTAAGAAAACTAATATGTGTCTCTCGTTTTACCTAAGAAAACTCAAATTTTTAGCTTGAGAAGGTTTCAAGAGATCTTACAGGTTAAAATATTGAACGAGGACTAGTCAAAGTAAGGTTCATACAATAAGAAACATTTATAATTTTTTGATAATAATGCATGTAAAAAAAATTATCTTAAAACACTTAGGAATCTAGTAGGAATGTTAATATGAACACATTGTAAAAAGGTTCCAAAATTTTCTTTTCAAATAGATATTCTTAACAACTTAGGTAAATAAATTCTTGTAGACCATAATTTCCATATTACCAAATTAAAATAATTGAGAACCCATTCCTCAATATTGTCCTTATGTCAACAATTAACATGAATGCTTTTCCAATGGATTTCCATATACAATTAGCAAACTAATTGATTTCAAACAACCATTTTATTCATCAACACTTACAAAAACAATTCATAGCAGTTTATCATAATCACTAATAAATTTATATTTTCCAACATAAAATATTTATTTCATACTAAATGAGAAGAAGAGGAAGAACTCATCTTATTCACAAGTTGAGTTCCAAAGCAACTGACTAGGTGTGAGCAACTTTCTTCCCAACCATAGGAAATCCTCTATGGATCCACCCCCTTATTGTTCTATGAGACCACTAGGGTGAAAGAGACAAGTTCAAGAATCCCAAGTCACTTTTATCTTTACCAACAACTTCCATGATCAACCAAGAAAACCATTTTAGAGTTCTTTAATTTATATTCCAAACACATCAAATTTCTCACTCACTCTACTACCCCATACAAAACAAAGACACTCCCTTCTATACTCTCTAGTACCTCCATAATTCTCTTTCTCTATTATCTTTAGTATGCATATCAAGGGTCCAAATCACTATCCACTTTTAGATTGAATATTCAACAAAATTTTATTTTTTGAAAAACTTATTTTCAATGTACAAGAATGTATCCCCACTCAATATTTGTCCATATTTCCACACATAAATCCCTCTTCCATATATCCATGACTCGTACAAGAGCCAGGCTAGTTTTATTTAATGAAAACAACTCTTTCCTCTTGGAAATGAGCCTCCTTTTCTAGGCTTCCATCTCCTCTCTCCCAATTCGATTTTTGTTATTTTCATGAATTAATAGTGACTAGACCCTCCTCTCAAATCCATTCTTGATTCCATGAAAGTAGGAATTAGTTGCTTCAAGGTAGGAGGTGGTTACTTGAGTGTAGGGGGTAATTAAGTTTTCCACTTTTTCATTTCTCTTTCACTTAACTAGCCTCCTAATCTGATTGACATTAACATTAGAAATAAGTGAGGAAATATGATAACCACATAGAAGTTAGAATTTAATTAGGATATGGTAAAGTCATGAGAAATAGGTTAACCCCTTGGACCCCCTTACATTTCCCCTATGGTAGAATCATAACCCTTTATGTGCTCTTCCTTAGTAAGTTTTGGAACCTTTTATGAATTTGAAAATGATAATGTTTATAAGTCTTCAAAATCACCATCAAAAGTCTACCTCATGGTGCATAGGAATGAAAAGTATGAACATGATTTATAATATATACCTATTCAAGTTCAAGACTTACAAAAGGCTGAATTTGGGATATTACATTGAAAAAACATATAAAGAACTCATGGACATATTACATTGATCATTCTTCGCTAGAATGGGTCTTGGTCTACGATTCATCCTCTTAATCATAGGATTGGTGAAAAAAGAAATTTTTCGATAATACATTGTGTGGCTCTACAATGGCGAGATATTGACCTCCTCAACTAAGGAAAAATTATAGAAATGTGTCCCACCTCATCGTTGTTATAACATTGGATTGGTTATATTCAACATCTACACTGACCACCTCGATATCCTCCTCCTTGGTTGCTCCTACTACTAGTATTATTGTTACTACTTTCCTCCACACTAATGGAATTCTTCGTAGACTCTTCAACCAAAGATTAAAATGTCATGCAATTCTCAATGTTGTGAGTGTTGTACCATAATAAATCATAAAAAAAGATCGTTGGTGCCAATGGATACATCCAAAGTGTGGGGCATATTTGTAGAGGATAAATACTCATTCAAATTCCTACTTGGATATAGGGTAGGATTAGGTGAAACCCCTCATTTGAAGGTAAGACTATCAAATGGACCTGCATATTACTCATTGTCCACCACACTACTCCCAAGCAACCTTATCTTTGGCCAATTATTTTATTTATTAAGTCAAAGGAGATAATGGATTCTTAAACTAGGTTATCCCCATAGTCATGTTAAATAAATAATTAGATACCACATGGTTTTTGGTGTTTCCCAAATATTCAACCATCGATCAATCATCATATCCTTCTCTAAATATTTTCTAATTAGACGCACTTCATTTATGCATTAGAAAATTATTTATTATATAGTTATAAATACTCCTATCAACCACTCCTTGTTTTGGGTATCACCAATCTAATAATTCAACCTACACATTGAGTCCTAAAATTTCTAGTCATGTTATGAATCACTCTCTTGCACAATATCCTTGAGCTCTTTCAATTCAACACAACTATGTTGTCGAATCCTTGACTACTAGAATTTTTATGATGAAAGATTCTCTCATTTCATCCATTATTATTATGGTAACAGAAGGGATAATTTGTACATATTTCATGTACCACTGCAATATTCAACCCCTCAATGCCATTTAGAACTTCACTGGATTGGTGTCCATGGTATTCTTAGAATTCCAAATGCTTCACATGCAAAATAATGTTGCTATACAATGACATTTACCTTCCCTAAAATTTAGACAAGTGCAACAAAAAATTAACTTGCACTCCATCCATACTATTGAATGTGTATGGATAAATTTTCATGTATCTCATTAAGTCATCAAGTTTTAACCTCCAATTCAAGACAAACTACCACTACTAGTTGAACCATTACAATTAATCAAGTTCCCACTAGAACTAGTTTGGATTCTACTGTGACTCACCAAACCACCAAAAAACCTCCTTATTTATCTAGACTACTATGTCACATGATTAAGTTGTAATTAACAAAATGAACATATTTTCCTCACTTAGATTGGAATGCGTAAGGGGTGGTGTTTATATTGGGTTGGCTACACTACCTTTTGGATGTACCATGTCTACTACCTCATCTCCTCTTCAACAAAAAAAAGGAACACGTCTACAAGCACTTCATCAGGTTATGTTTCCATAGTTAATCTCTTCTTTAATGGTGATTGTACTTTTTTTCTTCGATGCAACTCCCTATTGCGACATCTCTAACCAATTTTCCTACACACTTGCATAAAATCATTGGACAAATTTAGTGTGTCCATTAAATCTTGTGGATAATCCTCCACTCTTCCTCTACTTAGTTGGACTCTCAGCTTCCAATGTAAACCCTCCCTCTCTTTGAACCATCACAATTCCTTTTCTCTTTGCTTCCCCAAACTCTCCAGTTATTTCAAGCTCAAATCATTACTCCCCTCATCACTCATCTCTTTCAACAATGCTTCAATACATTCGTATATCATTCTCATTTGATTTAGCCACCACCAATTGGTTATTCCATATTATTTCCAGGCTCTCACAAGTGGTTCTCAAGCTTGACTATCCTCCATGGTTCCTTCGTCCTTTAGCTTCTCATACTTACTAGTATCTTTCTAGACTACTCCTTAACACAAGGTTCTACATCATTACCATAGATAATGGAGTAATTGACCACTTTTTCATATCCTCTAGAAATATTTACACCTAACTAGGAATCTCCTTCACCAACAACCGATATGGTCATTTCATGCATTGTTCCTCAACAAATTAATATCACTAACTTAACTCCACTACAAACTCCAAAATGTGTCCCTCTAGAGTATTCTTAACATAGAAATATATGACTCTAAATTCCAAATCATCATATCATTGTAGTGTATTAGATTCTACGTATTCTAGGTACCATTTCTTTCTTCCTTCAAAATATATCTCATACATTCTTCAAGTCTTTGCAACAATCTATGCAAACTTGCTAGAAATTCCACCCAAAAGATCTCATATATCACATCGAAAAGGGGTTCATCTTTAAGCTTGTGCACATTCTACCCAATCAATGAAGATTTGTATTTTGCGAAAAGGTCAATCTACACATCAAACCAATCTTGTACAAATCCATCTTCATGAATTGATCCTTCATATTATGAAACCTAACAAAGACATGACTGACTCCCAACAATGGAACCACTTGTTTCCTCAAAATGAAAACCAAGTTACATAAGGGAATCTAAGAAAGGGGTTGTATTCTAGCACCAACATATCAATCCCATATGATAGGGAAGGTCTCACGTGAGGTGCATTGCCATAACTTATGGTTAGGAGAGATCATTACTAGCAAGAAAGTATAATCATAACTAATCGTACTACTTGTCACATTCATCATCAAACCACATTCTCTATTCCATTGAAATGCAACTCATCATAATAAAAAAAATGCAATCACCGTAACATAAAACCTTACCCTTAAGAAATAAAAATTACCACCATAAATCATGAACATGAAAGTGAATTGAAAGGGTGCACCATTCCATTAAACTCAATCCAAATCAAATACATGCTTATAACAACACATAATATAAGCACAAAAACCCAATCACGAGGATGTAACCATTCTCATAACCAAGATAACAAGTATAAATTAACCAACCAATTCGACTATCCTACCCTTTCCTAGGCTACACATCTACATATATACAATGCACACTTGGGAAAGGAGTTTTGAAAACCCCTAATTCATTAACCATGCATACATACGAGTAGTGGCATTCATGTGTTCATTCGAGGGGATGCAATCTTACTCCACTTTCCTTCCTAAAAAGTAGGCATAGTCCCTTAGATTCTGTAATGTCCCCATTTTGACCCTATTGCATTAAAATTGTAAATGATGTAAAAATTGTTATTTAATCATGGTGAGGAGCTCAAGGCCAAGGCCCCGCCATTGATTTATCATTGTATGTATTGGCAATTAAAATAGATGCCTATGGTTCTTGTGCTAGCCATGCACAATGTAAATTCAGACATCATGTAAATACACAATTTTAATGAAATACCCACAACGGGCTATGTAATGCAACAAGAGATGGGGGCATGATCTTTACAAGGAATAGGGAGGGAAATTATTCAAACCCTTGAGCCAATGGTGGTAGCCAAATGTCCATGAATGAACCCCAACTACCCATTCTAACTTATGCACCCAATCATTTAATTCTTCCAGGAGTTGGTTGAGGCAGTTAATGCCTTGGAAATGAAGAGGTATGGTAGCCAATTTCGTTCATGGGCAAGCCATCAACCTGGAAAAACGTACTTTTGCTTCTGGGGCAAGAAAACACCCACGAAATGGTGCCCAAATCCATTATGAACCTAGGGTTTTTCCTCTCTCACACAGTCTGATCTAGTTGGGTCTTCTCCTTCATGTTTTCTACCATTTTCTTGTATTTTCCATGGCTGGGAACTCGATTTTGTATTGCACAGTGGTTGGGAAGAAGAGAGTCACGTTTTGGGGGTTTATAGAGGTCGTTTCTGCCCCTGGAATGCATATAAACGTTTTCTGAAAACGAATTGCTCTCCCAGGGTTTATTCCCCATCTACCAGTTCGTTTTGGTTGCCCACATTTTTAAGCACTTGTGTTTTTGTGGTTGGGTTCATCCCTGTGTTGGTTTGAAATCGTGAGCAAGAATTAGGAGTGGAAGTGGACCGGAATTGGCTTGAGAAACCTAGTGGGGAAATAACCTCTCAAGAAGATCAAGAGGGCTGGCTACTCTTCTATGCACACCTTGGACATTCTAGAATTGGAAGGTATGGCCTGAGGGACTGTGAATTGGTGAAAGGAATACTTCTTTGAGTGGGGTGTGTAGGCATTGTGGGTTCCAAGCTAGATAGATCTGGTAGAGGTTTCCATAGCTCTATGGATGAGCTCACCAGCTTAGCAATTCTTCCTTTCAATTTCCTAGCATCCTGATAAACCCAATTGTAGATTGGCTTGGCTCAGTTTTGGTGTATCTTTGGCTATGTGAGAATCTATTGTTCCCTTTTTCCTTGAGGAGATCATGCCCAGCTCAGGGGTGGAAGTGGTGCTGAAAGATTGAAGAGCACACTAACCTATGGATGGGTGAAACATTGTAGTTGCATAGCCAATTGCTCGGAGCTACTTTGTTTTAAGATAAGTACTCTCTGGTGTTAATTCTGCAATGTATTTCTTTGATGTTATCATGAATATCTTGACTGTATGTTAGATGTGTAATTGAATTAATCCGGTTGTGTTTCTTATATGTATACATCTGGATATTTCCTTTCTTTTATATGTTATCTGAATGCTTATCTACTAAGAATGGGACTAGATGTCCAGCATTAGCAGTAGTGTTCTCTCAATTTCCTTGGTAGGATAGGAGGGACACTACAGATTCCACTACCTTTTTCCTTATACTTTTTTTTCCATCTCTAGCTATATTTGGAATCCACAAAGCAACTGGCACAACTTGGATTCATGTCTATTGATGTAGTTCCAGGTAATTTTGATCAAGGGAAACATTATAAAGTAGAACCCAAGAGGCCAACACAAGTCTCAAGGTTAAATAGTGTTTGGGAGAAGCCTCTCCTATTGTTTAAAGCCTTTTATTTTTTATCAAGACAAACATAGGAAGAACTCTCTTTCCTACTCATCAGATAGACTATGGCAAGTAATTGAAATGTATAAAGAGAAAGATGTAGATATAAACTCTAACTATAGATAGATAAGATAGGCAATGTTATGTTTATGTTACCATAAACATAACACAGGAAAGGGTTATTGTATTATTGTTGCAAGTTGAACTAAGATAATTAATCTAATTATTATGATTCTATTGAAAAGTGACCTTTTTTCATTGGTTCTTCATATTTTCTCACTAAACCTAATGGCGTTAATATGTTTGGAATGTTATTCTTGTTTTAAACCATTAATTGTTTTATATCATTAATAGATAGCTTTGAGTAATAATATTACTTCTATCATTTTTCAATATATATGATGTTTGTACATGAATAAATATGAATATGATGATTTATAGAAACTATTTTAATAAAGAATTTTTGAGTTATACCATAACAACTTAATATGAGTATAACACAACACTACTTATCACTTTGATGCATAATAAAGAAGAAGCATTGCAATGTGCATCTTAGGTTTGATCTTTATAAGTTACTTCACTTTTATGAGATAATGACTAATTCCATCCATCCATATTCATACAAAATTGTGTTAAGCTTGTCCTTTGTGTAACTCTAATTCTCCTTTGTGTAACTCTAATTCTCATGTATTTGGTCAATCTTCAAACTAATATATAATTATATATAGTTTATTAACAATTAACATTTATGTTATAATATTAAAGAATGGTTAGATAATACTTTTATGTGGCTTGTTGCTTCACTTTTATAAAGTAATTTTTTATTCTATCAACCATGCTTCAATAAAATTCTATTATATTTGTCTTGGATATTTCTTTGATTCTCAAATACTTGGTCAATCTTCAAATTCTTTCGTAATCCTATATAGTTTATTATCAACTTTTCACAATTGATGTTTATGTTATAATTAATAGAGTTAAATGGATTCTACATCACTTCACTTTTAAGAAGTATTGAACAATTCTATCCATCCATGCTTATCTCTATCATAACATAAACGTGAAGCTTGAGGGTGACAACATGAAGACCATGTCTCATGTGTAAACTTTCGTATGACCATTAAATATTATATGGTATGAGACTATGAGTGATATTAGCGTTGTACAAGTAAAAAAACTTCAATGATATCAACAATATTAGCGCAAGTAAAAAAAACTTCAATGATATCAATAATATTAACGTTGTGCAATTAAAATAAAATAAAATTGTACTCCAAAGATAATCACACATTTAAAATAAAACACTTGTGAGTCATGCCAATATTTTGCTATCGAAAATGAGGCATGATGAGTATCAACGAAACTAAAAGGAGAAGTAACTAGAAGAAGATTTTCATATCCCAATGGACAAGATTGCTTTGATAGCAATGTCCTTCAAGGATAAAGATTGGTTTTAAAGCATTCTACTTCAAGGACATTAACTAATGTTGTAAATCAATATTGGAAGAATTAATTATATATATATATATATATCAAATTATAGAATATCAAGTACATTAGTTAATGTTGTAAACTAATATTGGAAGAATTTAAAAAGAAATACATATATATTTCAAAACGTTATAGAGTTATAGAATATTGTAGTAAGTAAAAAAATATATGCATATGAATGAGAATAATGGAATATTAAAAATTAAAAAAAAAAAATTAATATACCTAGAGGGCGAGGTTTGGGTATGGTGATGAATATAATGATGAATTTAATTTTATATAGGATTTATGTTTTGTTATTTGGTATTTATTTATTGATAAGTTTTTTATAAGATCTCTATCAAGATACCTTGATTTTTTTTATTGAAAGTTGTTAGAAGTAATAAACTTTGAAGATGGTGGTTATTATAGAAGAAACTTTTAGATACAATTTGAAAAATGAATATAGAGTAATCGATTTCGACAAGATTGACTAAAGTACCCAACCCTTTATTTGAGGGTTATGATGTCGATATTGACTTGGTGCCTTTTCCTTCTATGCAGATAGTCATGGTAGAAAACACCTTCGATGGGATGAGGAGGCATCATGAATCGAACAATTATGATTTGGAAAGAGAAAGAATGTCTCCATCTAGTGTAAAGACATAAGGTGTCTAGAATTAACTACACCTCCATGAGTGATAAATTCTTGATTGAATGGAAAGATATTGAAAAAGAAAGTCCAGTGTTCTAGTTCACATCTATTCATTTCAAAAGAATAACATATATCTTTAGAAGCATGTGTGCTAGGAAAATATAAAAAGAAAAGAAAAGAGCAATAACAATAGAACATGAGATTTACGTGAAAAACCTGTTGTGCATGGGTAAAACGACGGGGCAATGGAAGCTACAATCTTTTATTATTACTTAGCAAAAACTTACAATGTTTTCTTCTTTTGTGATACAATGCCAATGTTAAATCCCATTTATACAATGCATATGAGGGTTCCAAAAGGAACCAAAATACACTAGAAGGGTTTAGAAATTTTTACCTTGGGGGCTCCAATCTCATGTTCTTAGTGCATACCAATCGCGTGAATGGATATCCATGTACCGATATATAGGAAAATGTTAGAGATCTAGATATCGACTTCACCTCCTAAGATTCTCCCACTTGAAGTTGATATACATAAAGTTCTTTGCATATGTTTTTGCTCACATGCCATTTCCCAATGTTGGTTTCATCACATTTTCAACATGCCCAGAGAATTTTTTCATCATTCAAACTTCTCTATTCTTATTGGCTTTGTAAGCATATTTGTAGTGTTTCCATTAGTATCAATTTTCTCCAATGGGATCCCACCTTCTTCCACCACTTTCCTTATGAAATGGTACTTAATATACATATGCTTCGTGCATCATGAAATGTTGGATTTGTCAATAAGTGAATAGTGATTTGATTGTCACAATGCAAAGTAATCGTCCCCTGCATCACCTTGAATTTGTCAATCATTAGTATAGCCATATTACCTCTTTATTGGCCTTAGTTGCTACCACATATTTTGCTTTAGTGGTTAATAAGGCCACCATTGAGTGCAACTTAAATGTATAGCTTACAACAACACCGACAAGAGTGAAAGTATATCCTATAATAAACTTTTGTCCATCTTCATTTGCACCAAAATTAAAATCTTCAAAACCTTTAATTTGTAATTTTTTCAATCTGTAGCAAATAAAAACATCTATAGTGGCCCTTAAATATCTCAGTATCCACTCCATGACATTCCAATTCTCCTTACCAGGATTCACCAATAACTAACTAACAAATTCCACTGTTTGGGAAATATCCAGTTTGGTGCTCACCATGGAAACATGAGCCTCCCTATTGGCAATGAATATGGTAAATGAGACATGCTTATCTTCTCTACTTCTATGATAGGACACTATTCAAAAGACAACTTGAAGTGTATAGGAAGTGGAGTGCTAAATTGCTAATTGTTTTTGCAATCTACATACTTAAGCACTTCAAAATATTTTCTATATATAAATTTTGACTTAAGTAGATCTTCCTCCTGTTCTTTTCCTATGTATCTTCATCCCAAGAATTTGATTTGCTTCTCCTAAATCCTTGATTTCAAATGTCCTAGCCAACTAAGCCTTAAGATAAATGATTTTCTTCATGTTCGGGCCTGTAGCCAACATATCGTCAACACACAATAACAAGATAATAAAGTTGCCATCATCAAACCCCTTATAATATGCACAATGGCCAACTTCACTTTTATTGCAACCTGGGCTCTTCACGAAGGTGTCAAATTTTCTATACCACATCCTTGGTGCCTATTTCAATCCATACAAATATTTCTTGAGCTTGCAATCCAAATTATTTCTTCTTATTTCTTTATAACCCTCAAGTTGATCCATATAAATTTCTTCCTTGAGATCACCATGCATGATAACAATTTTTACATGTAGTTGTTCCAACTTTAAATCTGTGATCCTACAACTACAAGTAAAATCATTAGAGTTGTTAATTTCACAACTAGAGAGAATATTTCATTTAAGTCTCTACCTTAGTTCTATGCATAACATTTTTCCAGGAAGTGGACTTTATAACATTCCAAGAACCAATCATTGGCCTTCTTTACTTTATACACTCACTTGCTTCCAACAACCTTTCTTCCTGGTGGGATACCCACAAGTTCTCATGTTTCATTCTTTTGTAGTGCTTTCATTTCTTCATTCATGGATTTCCTCCATTTAATTGCATTCTTAGATTCTCTAGCTTCCTAAAATGAACTAGGTTTACCATCATTAGTTAACAAAGCAAAAGAAGACTAAAAATCGGGAGAATATATTTCTGGATGTCTCTTGGGATGTGTATATCTTTTGAGTTATGGATGTTGAACTTGTTATTCTTCATGTTAATCCCATAAACTCTATTTCCATCTTCGGGATGTGTATATCTTTTGAGTTATGGATGTTGAACTTGCTATTCTTCATGTTAATCCCATAAACTCTATTTCCATCTTCACTCATTTCTACTTCAACAGGTACATCTCAGGTGTCCATTTGTAACACCCCCAATGTCACACTAGACTTAACGCACATTTTTTTACATTAAAATATATTTATGCTAATTAACCACATGCATATTACTTAGATGCAATCCTATAAAAAATGCATAACAAATGCATTTGAACTCATAGAATATATACAAGTAATTAGCAGAAGCTTCAACTTCATCCATAAGACCCATAAATTATTTTAACAATGCAGAGTAAGACTTGCACAGTAAAAACCATGAGATAGGAACTAAGCACTATGGTTCTCTTAAATTATTATAATAATAATTACTAATATTTTTAGTGCAGGGAATTCAACAACTAATTCCTTACCAATACAACCCATGGTATTTTGCTTGATTCAGCCTCTAGTTTTCAAACATTAATACCATCCATACAAGGAATATTAACAAGGCTAAATCTAAGCTTCGACATATCATTATTTCTACTTTGAAATAACCAATTCAGCTCATGGTTTTCCAAAACCACCAAACCATCAAATACTAAGCACAATATACGAGCTTTAGCATATGGAATTTGTTTATATTATGATTATTAAACAAAAATGATCTTTGACAAATATAAATACCTTTGACATAAATAATATGCCTTCGACATAAATATATCTTCGACAACGTTAGCATATGGAATATTATGTTTATATTTTATTTATTAAACAAAAATTACCTTTGACATAAATAAATATATCATTTAAAACTTCTTAAATAATTATGTCGAACCTTTCATTTAACCTTTGGGAAATATTTTTTCCAATTAATTACCTTCGACCTATTTATTTAAAATTTCTTTGGAATATTTATGTCGAGCTAAGACACAAGAGCTGTGACACAAAAATGAATTACGACGGAAAAATGAACTGCAATGAAAAAATGAACTATGACAGGAAACTGAACTGCAACAGAAAAATGAACTGTGATGAGAAATGAACTGCAACAGAAAAATGAACTGCAACAGAAAAATGAACTGTAACAAGAAAATGAACTGAGACATGAAAATGAATTGAGAGGGAAAAATGAACTATGACATGAAAATGAACTTCGCATTATGAACTTCCATAGAAAATTGACCAATATGTTTTCATAAAGGAAACAAAGTAATTTTAGTTTCATACTTAGAAATTCCTCAAGTTATCTGTTTTTTTTCATTTTATTAAGACAAAATAAAAATATCATTTCAACATAATCCATTAAACTTATTGCACAATAAGAACCGCTTAAGAAATGTCTTAAGAAATGCAAAGTGGGGTTTCCGTAAATAAAATAGGAAAAAGATTTACCATTCTTTCCAATGCATAGAATGAACTGTGCAGTTTGATCTGCAACAATGGAACAAAGGTAAACAATATACTATTGCACAATAAGAACCGCGACCGATAAGAAATGTCTTAAGAAATGTGAAGTGGGGTTTCCCTAAATAAAATAGGAAAAATATTTACCATTCTTTCCAATGCATAGAATGAAGTGTGCAATTTGATCCACAATGATGGAACAAAGGAAAACTATATATAATATATATATATATATAATATATATATATATATAATCCTTAAGTATTACATTTTATATTTAAAACAAGGAATAATATTTATTACAACATGTTAATCTTACTATAATTGCGAAGTGGAGTTTCCATAAATTAATTAGGAAAACATTTTCATTTTTTCTCAATTATATAGGTAAATGACATAATATTTGCATATTATTTACTAATTCAATCTAATGAATTTTGTATATAAACCCTACAATTCCCAATACTTGTAAATGTAAAACTAATAGCTCTCAAATTTGTCCCATGGTTTTTAAATTCAACTTATATTCATTGCAAGACATAATATACATGTTTTAACACACCGTGGATGTAAATAAGACAAACAAAACTGCATATGGTTTTAAAATAAACCAAAATTATCACACAAAACCACCTGTGGTTTTAAACTAAACAAAAATTACTATTTAATGCGAAGCACTACAAGCAAGTTTGACACATGGTATTGTGTTTAACTTACCTATTAAGATAAAATGGGACATGAACATTTATTGTGCAGTAAGAACTTATTTGGGTACTCATTTCCAACAAATCATTTGTTCTTACTTGGGTACTCATTTCCAACAAATCATTTGGTCCTTTAAGAATTATTTTCTTCTAACTATATGAAAATTAAGAGTTTAAACATTTTTGAAATAATTTATTAACATTTCATTTAACTCTTTAGAACTTCGCAATAAACATGCCATTTAACTTAAGATCTGCACTGTAAGAACAAGACAACACAATAAAACTAGCAATTTAACACTGACCTTTAGAATGAAAATTAACTATTTGCAAATAATAAGCCAAGTTAAGAAAACTAATCAAAATGAATAAAATTCCTACTTATTTATCCATTCAAATAATTTTCCAAACATTATACTCTTCTATCTACTTTGAATAAATATTTCGATTATAAACTTAAAAATTAACCATTATTACACGAAATCATCTTAAATAAGAATTGGCATTCTTAAAACAATTGCTAGCTAACACAAAGTAACAGTGGACACAGAAGGATATCATGAAGTGAAAATGGCACCCGAATAAATTAAAAAACACATCAAAGAACAAACCAATAGAAATAATTGCAAGAGGTTTGAACGGAAAGGCTTGGGCATTACCCATTTTAAATATTATGATTGGATGCGTGGACATTACCCATTTTAAATATTATGGTTGGATGCGTCCATCTCCAAGGATGGATAATTGTGATGGATAAAAGATTAAAATAGTATTCATTACGTTGAAAATATTAAATCTCGGAGGGCCGCAAAGGAGATATACAAGAGAAGTGATTGATATATGAGATAATAGCAATTTCCTTAGTTGAAAGGTCTATTTATAGCCATGAGTGAAAGGAGATGCTGGAATAGTGCAAATTCTATAATTTGAAAGGGCACATTCACAGCCTTAGCGTTGCTTGTGCTTTTAAAGGTCATGACTACTTCTGGTTTGAAATGTCTAAATAATATGGAGTTTTCAATTGTTTAACTTTAACATCATTCAATTTCCGAACTTGATCTTCCACTTGATCTTGTTGTAAAGTATTCATGTTACATTACATTTATTTTTAAAATTTATTCTAAAGTAATAAGAGCTACAAGGTGGCAATATCCTTCCACATGAACTTGTTGTAATTCATGATATTACATTACATTTATTTTTAAAATTCATTTTAAAGTAACAAGAGCCACAAAGTGGCAATATCCATGCATCTTGATTGACATATTTAATGCTCAGAATACAATTATTTTTATATAAAATCTGCAACATGTTTTGTTGAAGCAAAATAATTAACAACAAAAATGTATATTTGTATATAACATGGAGTAATTGAACTAAAAGATAATTTTTGTCATTATTAATATTTATCTTAGGTTCATTTTTACAAAATTCTAAGACAAAATCATACTCAATCCTATTATTCATAATATATAATTTATAAATTTAATTATTCTAAGACAAAGTTAATATTAATTTTGGTAATAAAGATAAATTACCATCATATAAACAAAAAAAATATACTACCAAACAGATTTTGTTTAGGAGCCACGATTATAGAACTTGAAATTTAAACTAAATTAAACTTAATACTAACAATATGTATTAAACCTTCATGAAAAGAGGGCATTTTTCTTAGGAATAAACTCTTTTGCATGAGCATTATGATTGAGTTTTTGCATGCATTCATATTTACTCGATGCATTTTGATTGTATGCATTGTATTTGATGTGTTATTTCATGCATTTTATTTTTAATTAATATATATATAGCACAAAGCTTTCCTGCATTTTGGTTTTCTTTTTATATACCTGCCTTGCATTCTAATCTTTTGGTTTGAGTATGAGCAGGTTCAAGTGATTGATGAGCTCTACTAGAGAAAATTTTCTTCATATATCTTGAAATGCAGAGCTTGGAGTACCAAAGATTTATGAGGTTCTCATGCACTCTACCATTGAGTACCTGTCCCACACTTGGAGCCAAAGGTTACTCCTTGACATATAGGACTGACTTGATGATTGATGTCTTGGTGATTTTGATCACATCTAACAGTTCTATAGATGCAATACATGGTTTTCACATGGATATTTGATAGAGACACTTCCAAAAAGTGATAAACGATTTTATTACTTAAATTCTAGGTGTCTCCATGAAATAGTTTGTAGTAGTTGCATGGCAACATCAAGTTAATTTTGAGAATGCCTCGAAGGGAGATATGTGATGCATCTCAAGGATAGGATAAATCCTAAGAGATATGAGAACCCAATAGTGTACCATGCATAAAATATCAACATTTCCACTAGTAATGCTAGGTTGGGATACTAGCCCTTTAGTTGGATTTAAAAATAGCTCTCGAAATGAACATCAAATATCCATTTATCGAAGGGACTTTCCTTGTGCTCTTTTCCTCTCCCGTTCCTTTTGCCCCTCTTGGAGAAATTGCTAATTCTTATCAATATTCTTAAAATTAATAATCACTAAATTGAAATCAAAATCAATTTAGTAATTACGCAGAAGGCGTATATTAAGGAGCGGCTCCCCTCAGGCCATCGTCGTCTGTCAACGGCCAATCAAGAGCCGCCGCCTGTCGTCTAATTAGTGGCATACATATCGGCATATGAAAGTCAACATATCGGCGTTTCATTTTTTCTTGATGCGTTTCTTTAATATGTTGCAACGAGAAGAAGCTGAGACTACACCAATACCTCTCCTCCTCCTGCTTGACCAACAACACTGAATCTAATATCCCGTCCCAATCCGATCGTATCTGCAATAACAATTCAGTGTCTTCTCATGCTCATGAATCTGCCCAGCTCTACTTGGACGCCATCCCTCCACCTTATAACAACACCTTAAATCTACAAGTGCTTTAGAAAATCAGCTGTGTTATAGACTTCTTGGAATTAACAGATCAAAATCATGGATTGTCAATTGATCGAGATCCCACCAATTTTCAGCCGTGGATTGATTCAGATTCTGCCCATACTTATCCACCTCTATTTTCTGATCATTCTGTTGGTTCCTCTGTCACCATCCCTAATCTTGTTGAAAGCAACGGATGGGTAGAAAAAATTGAGAATAACGACCAGATATATGAAAATGAGATCATATTCGACTACTCGTCGTTCCCAGCATCTTGTGGAGTAAGTAGTGCATGGAGAGGGTCATTCCTATTCCAACGCAGCTGTATTGTGGCTACATTGATGTTTATTCATGTTAAATGATAAACATTAATATTTTATGATGTTTTGTACATATCTTAATTATGTATATAAATGAATACTTTATGGTATATAAAAGTCTTATTTTTTGAGGGGATAATTAAGATCGGTCATTTTCATGAAAAGATTTAAAATTATACACTCAAATTAGCACAAGGAAATGAAACCATAAGTGATGGTGATAGGATCAACGCATATACAAGTATATTAGTATCAGTAGCTTTCAAAGTCTGCTGCGACTGCTAAATCAACTCACGAGTTATATGAAGGAGGTCTTGCTCCTTAAATACGCCCAGATTGGCAAACTATTGTTGAAAGAATCGCCATACCAGATTTCATTGAGCGCCATAGAATACATCAGTTGTAAAAGGTTGTCAAATCGCTGCAAATTTGTAGTCTCGGAGAGAGATAACTGTTGCGGCATCATTCAACGAGATCGTCGGACTAGAATTTTGCGGAATTATTGAGTAAACTGCTTCAGAAATTCTTCCATCCACAGAAAAAGAGGAGGTTGCAGAGCATGGATGTCAAATTCACCAAGGTTTGAGCCGTTGAGATGGAGGCCATCTCGCAATTGGGTTATCGAGATTAGGCTAAGGGAATCGATGAGTTGAAAGAGGTATAATTTGTTCTTATCTTTTTATCTTTCATAATTTATGGTAGAAGGTTTCCGCAAAGATCACGTGGAGTTGAGAAGATGAAGGGGATTGGAGAATTTTTAGGATAAAGTTAATTTGCAGAATTGATTCCCATCACCAGTCTAACTGTGGTGGGGGTGGCGGTCTCTGCATTTATGAGAAGGAATGTTTTCTTTTTTTTTCTGTAACCTTTCTCTCTTGTCAACTTTGCTTCTCAAAGAGACAAAGATAGGAGGCGCTATCGCTGTTGTATCTTGACCGGGAGGCTGTGTTCCTTTTGTACTTTAATTTCTTTTTAAACTGTGATTTTCATAGGAATTGAGATGGAAGGCATTTCCTGTATTGACTTCTGAGCATCACTTTAAAGCTTTGTAAATGTCTTTTAATGAAGCTCCAATGGTGCTTCAGATGTTTATTCTGCAATTATTCTCCACATATTCATCTGCAATTATTTTGAATTTACCATAAAAAACAATAAAAATATCACTACCAATCTCAAGAAGCCATGTGGAAGGAAACAATCATCGTCGTCTCGCCACCCTTTGTTCACCATGTTTTCACTATTGATCCTGAACTCCCCTCATCGATATCTTGCTTTTCCAGCACCTCGCCCACCCTGAACCTTTGCACATAGACTCATGCCTTTCCGCCTATGGCCTCCGTGCATCACCTTTCTGCCATGCCAAATTCAGTATTGAATACAATGCCCCGTTCCACTAAAATTCATGATTATTACCATATCCATCATCGTAAATGCACGTAGTTGTGAAGGACGATCCTACTCATACGATAGAGAAGGTGGTCCGATACTCATGTCTGGCCCCAACTCAATGGAAAAGACAGGTTGATCGACCCTCCTACTGCAATCATTTATGCTAGCTCAACTCATTCTGTTGCCACCACGTCTGTCCCCAATTGTCCACTCCTACGATCTTCGTGTGCGATGCCATCCTTCGTTCCAACACCCCCAATCCATTTGGGACTTCTCGTTTTCCCCCAGGTCTTCTACTAGCTCCTAGTTCCCTCTTTCATGTAGACACACTTCTCCTTGGCACTTACGCCCATGAGCCTTACGGAATGGGCTCCTTATTTTAATTAGGAGTGTTGAGGCCAAGTTGGCCACTCGATCCGTTTCCTTGTTATTTTCCTTAATAACATGATAGAATTGAAGGCGTCCTATATTTTCTAACAAATTGAGATCATATTCGACTACTCGCCATTCCCAGCATCTTCTGGATTAAGTAGTGCATGGAGAGGCATTCGTTCCTATTCCAATGCAGCTGTATATGGCACTCATGTTGTCGATCTAGCCGCTCAAGATGAGACGTTGGGAATAAATATTATGGAAATTGATAATTACGTGAGTGCTCAGTTATTCCCTTCCAGTCTTCCAGTTTGTTGTGAGGGATTTAAAATCAATAGAAATGATCCTATGTTGAATCTATGATAAGACCATTAAGATGAAGCCATATTGAGTTTGGATTTTATAATTATTAAAATATTATACAAAATGATTGGTCACAATTAAGTATTATACAAACTGTTTTTTTATACATCACTTATCAATTATTCATATCAATGATTGCGCCGAGAGGCGAGGCGCTCTACAGCCCAGTATGAGGGAGATCTTGTAATATGTGTCGAGTGTTTGTCCACTAACAAAATAATACAAAGTAAACAAACAAAAAATAATACAAAATAAAATGTAATAAATATTATGTCGGCCATAAACAAAAAAGAATAATACAAAGTAAAAAGTAAATATGAGAATTAAACTAGAAAGAATAATACAAAGTAAAAAGTAAATATGAGAATTAAACTAGAAAGAATAATACAAAGTAAAAAGTAAATATGAGAATTAAACTAGAGACTTCAGAGACTTCAGAGCTTAGGATTAGGTGGTAAATAAGCCATAAACAAAAAAGATTAATACAAAGTAAAAAGTAAATATGAGGCTAAGACTTTACTTTTTACTTTTAATACAAAGTAAAAAGTAAATATGAGACTTTAGAGTGTTTGTGGAGTAACAAAATAATACAAAGTAAACAAAAAAGAATAATACAAAGTAAAAAGTAATAAATATTATGTCGGCCATAAACAAAAAAGAATAATACAAAGTAAAAAGTAAATATGAGACTTAAACTAGAGACTTTAGAGCTTAGGATTATGTGGCTTTGCACTCAAGGATAGAGCCTAGGATTTGGATCTAGGCTGGTTGGTTAATAAAAGAGCTAATTTTCCTCCTCCTTTTTAATAGTTGAATTAAACAATTTTGTAATGCAAATAGATAATGGGTGGTCATAGCTGAATATCCAAAATGTAGAACTACATATCCATGTTCTCACAAGGTATGTCTTCCTTGTTCAAACCTTTATATGCTTGGAAATTGTACTATGTTACATAATGATTAAGAAAAGAAAAACATGACAAAACATATTAAACTTGAAAATAAAATTAATTATTTTCATTTCCATGGAATGCATATGATTGAGAGTCCTCGTGTTGTTCAATTAGGCACCATCTGAGTGCTTCTCTTCCTCAATTGTAGTAGCAGGGATGACCTAACATGTGCCATCCACCAGTTCCAATTTTTGAGAACATAGAGTGTCCTTGTGTTCCTTCGAGGCTAAAGAGAGGTCACAGAGGGAGGGTTCCTTCCATGGTCTTGAGTAAATAATGATGAAACAACTTCCAATAGCCACAAAGTTCTCAATTATTAATTGGACTCCATGTGCTTCCATTGATAATATCCCATGAATGCTTCAACTTGTTTTTCCTGTTCCTGGATCACCAATATCATCCTCTGTTGTGTCAAAAGCACAAGTATCCCTAACACAATTTTTCATATGGATTTTCCTACCAAACTCATCTTTTCATTTATTCTAACAAATTGTTGAAATAATTATACTATATTATGCTTATATTGTCTCCCTCGCAGACAACTTGACTCCTCCTTCCCAAGCTCACAAATGATGAAACATCCACTCCTACAATGGTAGTGCACCTATGTAGCACCCTTCTTCTTGATTTCTTGATAGACTTTGCAATCAACAGAATGCCCAATACCATCGACCACTTGTACTTGGAGAAAGGATTGTCGTTTGAAGCAAGGGGTTCATGGCATATGATGCAGGAGCATAGGCTCATAGAAATGAAGTCATCCACGACCTCATCATGGTCAAATGAATCAAGGAAACATAGGGTCTCTCTTATGAAATTTCTTTTATTTCTTGTGAAAACTAAATAAGAGTGGTTAAGGACTCTCTTGATCCTTCCACATGTAATAGTTAAAATAGGGTTAGTAGTTAGTTGATTAGATATAGCATTTAGTTAGTGATCTGTCAGTGAGTTATAAAGGTTAGTTGAGTTAAATAAGGGATCTTTCCTTCTTTATAGGATCACAGTAACATAATCGAAGATCTACTAAATACGATTTGTGCTCTTCTTGTTGGGCAACTTTTAGATAGCTCGAGAAGCTTTTGCTTAGCGCACAGAGCTTGAGGCAACTCATTGGAGCTTTTAGATAGCCAGAGAAGCTTTTGGCTAGCGCACAGAGCTTGAGGCAGCTCATTGGAGTTTTTAGTTAGCTCGAGGAAGCTTGGAGAATAGATCAGGGAGGAGCTCGGAATCCATTTCCTAGAGCATACACAAAGGCATAGTTCTCTGTTTGTAAGGAACGAATTGTGAAATTCAAGCTTGGAGATTATTTACTCTATTGAATTCAATTTCTTGTGCATTATTGAGAAATTTGTAACTTTGTAGGTATAATTGTTGTTCTACGCAGAGATTTTATAGTCTATGAAATACATTTGCACACAGAGTAGTCATTGATTGAATTCTAGGTTTTTATTGATCGCAGTTCTGGGTTAATCTATATACTATGATCATGTGAATCAATATTGGAGTGGAATGCTAGAAATTCAAGGTTATAACATGAGATTGCAGACATAATTAATAGTTTATTGTGTAGAGGTCGAATGGAAAGTATTTAGACAATCAATTGACGGTCAATTGTGTATATCACAGTCACAAGCACACGCATCTTAATTTCCATTTCAATAAGCCAAAGGTTTGAAGTCCTGTTTGTATGAGAAGGACTGAGGGGTTAAAGTAAGCACCTCTTCTAGTTGTTTGCAACAAAGTCAGAATAATAAACGACAGAGCCGAGAGGTGAAAGTTCTAACGCTTTTTCACATTTTTTGGAAGTCGTTAAAACTGGGAATTTGTATATTGTTTATATACACATGAAGAAGAACCTCTTGTGATAGCATTGGAGGGAGTTAGGCTATCAACATATCCTAATTCCAACCCTAATAAAACCACATGCCCAACACTCGCAATTGGAGGAGCTGCATTATAGGGCAAGGGAAAATAATTTAGGCCATATACCAATCCAAATAAACCTGCATGCATCGTTAAGATCAATGATTCTACAATGCTTAATTGCATGTGTTAGAGGATTGAGGAAGAAGGGGGGTGATTCTAGTGTATTGATTTGCTATCATGTTTGTGTTGCATGGAATAGGCTCACCATAATAGTCATACATGTCATGGGGGAGATAGGATGATGATCCCCCTATTTTAATTGCAATCCCTTCTTGCAACCTCGTTTCTTGATGTTAGGCCTAGGCCTTTTCCTTGATGTTATATTTGTGGAAATGTATACTAGAATTGAATCTAGATTCATCTTGCAACATTTAGTAATTATGGGATTCAACATATTGGGCATAGTTTCAGCATTATATGTGGGTTATGCTTTTGTTCATTATGATTTAGTTGACTGTCATCAAACACATTCATATACAGAGGATGGTTGAATGTGCATCTTTTTTTAATTTGTTTCTTGATAATAGTTTAAGACAAGCATTATGCACCATCAGTATTGCTTTAAATCCAATATATCTTGCATATATATGTCATTTCATGTATTAATCCAATATATAATGGATTATATTTTTCCATGTGCTCCAATATATACTACAATCAACATATGTAGCAATGCCACAATGCTTATTGATTGTCATAGTTGAAAAGATTGACTTAAAGAATCACCCAATTTACCCAAAAAAGTGTGCACATCTTAAATTATGTTTTTCTAAAATTAAAAATCTACCTACCCAAGTTGTACAACACCTTGATTTTTTCCATACAATAATAAATCCAAGAGAAATTAAAAAAAACGCCAAAGAGAAATTTGTGTGTATGCTAACATATTTATGATTTAGATTTTTTTATAAGTGAAGGAACACTTGTGATATACTATATGAAGTTCGTACTTGAATATGAGAGTACTTCAACACTTGCAATGAATGTAAAATGAGAGAAGGTACAATTTTCAAGTAATTTTGTAAATTGTATTGTGAGTACTATGTTGTGAAAATATAAAAAAAATGTTGTTGAGCCCAGAATTGGCCCTTTTTAATCATCATTAATCATCTTTCCTGCCCATGTCCTACACCACTTATCATGGCAATCAGACCTATTGTCCTTACCTTATTCCCCAAATTACCAAGGTATGGCTGATCATTGTTTTATTTTATTTATGCTTATGATTGTGATAATTAAAAGCTGTGCATCTCTCAATTGTGCTAACATGTTACGATTTATGAAGGTAGTTGAGATAAATGGACTGCAGGAAGATCAGGGCTGAACAAGTCAGAAGGGATGTTCATTGCTTGTAAAGGGATCCTTGGGGCTCGAGTCATCAATTAAGGCATAGCTGTGACAGGGCAGCTGTAACAGAATGCGCTATCTTGAGTATGTTGCTGCTCAAGTCTAGCTGCGAGCTGGAAGGACTGCCACTCTTGGGTCAATTGATAACTTTCTCATATTTTGATGTTTCTGTTCTGCCACGTATTGTAACAGCTATTCATTTAGGGCGCCTAAAGATCAGAGATCTTCATGGCTGCCCAATTTTAGGATTGATGTTATGATTTGTATGTATAAATATGGGGAGTTGCCTCGACCCAGGGGTTGAACAGCAGACAATTAATTCATTGTATTAGCAGTCGAGCAAAACTGTGTAATTATTCTTCTGTTAATATAAGGGGTTACTTCTGAGCTAAAGGAGTTTGTGTTGTTCAGCCAGCGTCTCTGTGTGAAGGCTGGGCCCGTCTTCCACAGAGATTGCTAAGTTAATTTAGGAATCTTTGATTTATTGTTGTGTGATGCTTTGTTCCAGATATTCCTTCTATACGCAGCAGTAGTAGTTATTGTGTGGATTTTCAGTAAAAGATTATATTTCTGTGAGATTGGTGAATGGTGTAGAATAACAGTCGACTGAGTAAGGTTTGCTTTATGCATTTCAATTGCATTTATACACAGCCGTGTTCATCTTATAGCTAAGTTGTGATCCCATGAGCCCTTACAATTTATCTTTCCTGTTGTGTGTTGCTTGATTTCCATTCTGCAATTTAATTTCTTAGAACAGTTGACTCAATCTTTTGCAATTGGATTTCTAGATTAATGTTCAGTTTATGCATTATGATTTCCAGAGTGATTAGATCAGACAAGTGATTGTTCTAGAATACGAATGAGATTTCTTTCCTGCAATTGTTGATTAGGTCTGATACCATTTCTTATTGATGCATGATAGAGAGGAATTAAAGTATAGCAGTTAGAAGGCAGTTGGGATTGCATAGATTTTTGGGACAAACATGGATGATATAGGATAAAAGTATTTACTTCTAATGGTTTGGTGTTTAAGCATAGATTGTGCACTTATCCTTTGAAATAAAAAGACTTTCTCGGGTTGAAAATAAATTTCATATGCTCTATGTGTATTGGTAACAATTTATCTGCATATAGAGTGCTTGACATTTTGGCGTCGTTGCCGGGGAAGGATAAAAATTAAACACTAGTCATTAGTTGCATCTGATAATTGTTTTTAGTCAGTCTCTTCTTTGCTGAAATGATCTACTTCGCATGAATACGAGGAGAGTAAAACACGATCACCTCCCAACCCCCAAAACCCCACAAAATACTAACAGCGCAGGTGGATCGGGTCGTGGCCGAGAGCCACCGTTGGGTAGAAGAACATTCATCGACGATCTTGTTGACAGAACTTATTCAGCTACCAGGACTCGTTAATGGGAGACTCCTATCAGAAGAAGCCCTGCTGATCCTGGAGCGCCAGCGTCAGGATCCACGGTGGAAAATACAGGAACAGCCGTGATTCCCGCATATACCCCTGCTAAAGAAGGTACAACTGATTCAACTGTTCCAACTGAAGAATACGCAGCTGTTACAACTGAAGAATACGCAGCTGCTACAACTAAAGAATACGCAGCTGTTACAACTGAGGTAAAGAACGCAGGAACGAACGAAGAAGAGGATACAGAAGAAAAGATGAATAATAGACATGAGAACGAAGAGGAAGAAGCAGTGGTAGAATACCATCATGAATCCCTGCCAGAAGGAACTACGGCTACATTACAATTTCCAATATAGCAGCTAGAAGGGACAACTCCTATGAAGAACATCTCACCGTTAGTGTTGCCTCGCTTCCATGGCAGGGCGGCAGAAGATCCAGACGAATTTCTTTTTGAATTTGATATCCTCTGTCGCAGCTATGATTACGTCACAGATGCCCAAAAGCTGAAAATTTTTCCTGCCACCCTGAAGGACAATGCATTACAATGGTTCATGAGCCTTGGGGGAGGAACTGTTGCTAATTGGAATAAGATGAAGCAAGTGTTCCTGGAAAAATATCAAGAATATTGCAACACCAGGGACAAAAGAGAGGAATTATTCAAGATGGTGCAGAAGGAGGATGAAAGTCTGGAGGATTTTGTAGAAAGGCTGCTGTACAATGTGCAAAGAGCTGGGCAGACGAACATGGGGCTGGACATACTCAAGATAATCTTGCTTAGAGGGATCAGGGATGATTGTTTAGACATGTTAAATCTGTTAGGAAAGGGAGATATCTCCAAAGAACCCTTTGAGACGATTGTGGAATTATGTAAGAGATACTCCAGGGGATCTTCCAGGAATAATAAGCGGGATAAACGAGATAAGATGGAACGTGATGTCTTCGATAGAACTCAGAAGTCATCCAATGGAGGAGCTACACGTGCAGAGATAGGCAATCTCCTTGAAAATTTTAAAACAGAAATGATGAGCTCCATCTCTTCGGAGATTGATGTCCTGAAGGCCAAACAGAAACAGGCAGTGGAGGATCTCACACTAGGTGTGTTTTGTCCCCGATGTAGAAAGAATCATCCACTGAAAGAATTCCCTCTTGATAAAATACATGTCAGCTATGTGAGCTGAACCATGACATGAAGGAATGTCCTACACTTCCTCAAGTGAAGGCTGTCCTGCAGGCATCAACTCCAGAAGTAGAATCAGCTTATTTCATTGCGCAGAAGAAACCTTGGCAGCCTCGAAATCAAGGTATGCCTCCGGACTCGTTTCCATTTTTGAATAATATGAACAATTGGAGTAATAATATGCAAAATGTGAATACACAATTCCCTTCAAATTATGCTCAGTGGAATCCTTCTCAACCTACAATGCAAAATTATAACTCATGGAGTCCTTGGACACAGCCGCCACATCAACCTACGTCATGGTCTCCTGGATGGAGGAACTTCCATCTTGGGAACCAGTTTCCTCAACCACCTCCACCTCAACAGTCACCATATTCTCCACCATACCCTCAATTTCCTCAATTTCCTCAATATCCTCAATACCCACCTCAGCAGTCGCAGCTGCAGCTGTAGAATAATCATGTTCCTAATATACCATTATGGCCTCAGCTGCCTACCCAACCTAATCCTAACCTGAATAATAAAACAGTCCATCAATTGGAGACTGTCAATATGCCGGCCTACTCTCTCTCCCCTGTACCTTGTAATGATATTCGTTTACGATCTGGGAAGATAATAGAACCTGTAATTACAGAAGATAGTCCACCTTCTGTGCATGAAAAAGGAGAGAGTTCACAGCATCCTTCCGATCCGGTTCCTATCACTGAAGGTGTTGAGAATCCCTTAGATGGGACGGCTGAAACATTAAATGAGAAATCAGATAATACACAGCCTACCCAGCTGGTAAGGCAACCACCATACCCTGAGAGACTAATGCTACCAAAAATAGGGGGGCAACCTCAGTTCAACCTCCTAGGAGAGTTGAAGAATCTTTATGTTAAGATCCCCCTTCTGCAAGCCCTTCAAGACGTGCCTATTTATGCCAAAACCGTTCGGGACCTGTGCACTAAGAAACCAGGGAGGAAACCTAGAGACCCTCCCACTGTTCACGTCATAGGAAATTTATCTGCAATAATAATAGGAAAAACCCCTGTGACCAAGTATGACGACCCTGGCAATCCTACTGTCACTGTACATATAGGACAAACGCAGATACCCAACGTGCTAGTCGACTTAGGAGCAGCGATCAATGTCATAACAATTGAGACTGTGAGGAAGCTTGGACTCACTAATTTTAGGCCGACCCCTACCATTTTAGAATTGGCAGACAGATCCACCATTAGACCCGAAGGGATTCTGGACGACCTTGTCATCTCAGTAGATTAATGGGAATACCCTGCTGACTTTTTGATATTGCAACCAAAATCACAGCTGGGGGCACATCCATTGATCCTGGGAAGGCCTTGGTTGGCCACAGCTGATGCTTGCATCAGCTGTCGATCTAGGTCCATGACTATATCTGATGGTACAGAGATTAAAAACCTCACCCTGTATCCTCCAGCTCGGCCAAGTTTAGAGGCTGAAACTTCTCTCTGGATAGAATAGGAAGAGGAGGAGGATGTTCAGCCACTATTAACAATAGGGAAGGCCTTAACTTTTAAAAATGAAACAGAAGACGATGCCATCAGTAATTTCATTAGCGAACCTGCTTCAGTGGATAAAGAAGTTTATCAACGCCTGAACATTACCCTCGGTAAGGAAGAACAAGAACAGCTTACGGAGGAAGCACTGGTCGATGACACAAACATAATCCTAGTTTTGAAAAACTTGAGAAGCATTCCTATTGAGGTAGAGCCTGGAAGAACTTTGAACATCAACCCTGGTCTCTCCTTAGAAGAACAGATGTGCCTAATCAGTCTCTTGAAGGAACGTAAGGGGGCATTCGCCTGGGAGTATATAGACATGAAGGGTATCCCTTCTAATCTGTGCACTCATCATATTTACATTAAAAACGACTCCTGGCCTGTATGTCAACCCCAACGACGCATGAACCCCAATCTGAGGGATATAGTGAAGGAGGAAATCCAGAAACTTTTGGAAGCAGGATTTATCTACCCTATTTCAGATAGTGAGTGGGTTTCCCCACTTGTAATTGTGCCCAAGAAAAATGGTAAATGGAGAGTCTGTGTTGATTATAGGGAGCTGAACAAAGCTACACAAAAGGATCATTTCCCTCTGCCCTTTATTGACCAAGTACTTGATACCCTATCAGGGAAGAAGTTCTTCTCCTTCTTGGATGGGTTCAGTGGGTACAACCAAATTCAGATTGCTCTGGAGGACCAGGATAAGACCACCTTCACTTGCCCCTGGGGAACGTTTGCCTACAGGGTGCTTCCCTTTGGTTTATGTAATGCACCAGCAACGTTCCAAAGAGCTGTAATTGGCATATTTTCTGAATTAGTTAATGATAGCATGGAAGTCTTTATGGACGATTTTACTCCCTATGGCAAGGACTTTGAGGAAGCACTGGAAAATTTAAAGAAGGTTTTAATTCGCTGTGAACAGTCTCGCCTTTCATTAAGCACTGAAAAATGCCATATGATGATGAGTGAGGGGGTGGTATTAGGACATTTCATCTCTACCGATGGCATTCAGGTGGATCCTTCAAAAATTAAGGTGATAAAAAATATACCTACTCCTTCAACGCAGAAAGAAGTGCGAAGTTTTCTGGGACATGCTGGATATTACAAGAGGTTTATAGAAAACTTCTCCAAACTTGCTTCCCCTTTGTTTTCATTGTTAATGAAGGACGCACAGTTTGTGTGGAGTGAAGCATGCCAGACAGCATTTGATAAGCTTAAAGAGAAGCTGTCCACAGCCCCTATTCTAAGGGGACCTAATTGGACCATACCTTTCCACATTTCTTCAGATGCTTCTGATACCGCCATTGGAGCAGTACTAGGACAGCAGGATGGTCAAGTGCCTTATGCTATCTATTATATTAGTAAAAACTTAGCCCCTGCTGAACTTAATTATACTGTTATTGAAAAAGAATTCCTTGCTATTGTTTATTCTATTAATAAATTTCGGCATTACATTACTGGGTATCCTGCATTTGTGCACACTGACCACTCTGCCATTAAGTATTTGATGAACAAACCTGTCACCAATGCCACAGTAACCAGGTGGCTTTTATTATTACAAGAATTTGATATTACCATTATAGATAAACCTGGAAAAGAAAATGTTGTTGCTGATTTTTTATCACGATTTACTAATAGTGATGACAGTTCGCCTGTTGAGGATTCTTTCCCAGATGAACATTTATTTGCACTCTCAGCTCATTCACCCTAGTATGCAGACGTTGCTAATTATTTGGTTGCAGGAAAGCTTCCGCCACATATGTCTAAACGAGAGAAGAGAAAAATCATCCAGCAAAGTGCCAGGTATTGTTGGCTCAATGGTCATCTCTTTTACACAGGACCCGATCTTGAGATTAGGAGATGTGTAAGGGAAGATGAGATCTTTCATATACTGAAGGCCTGTCATGATGAACCTTGTGGAGGACACTTTTGCAGACAAAAGAACAGGGCATAAAGCACTGCGGATGGGCTACTACTGGCCGACACTGTTCAGGGACGCTAAAAGATATGTTCAGTCCTGTGACAGCTGCCAAAGGATGGGCCAACCTAATAAGACAGATCAAATGCCTTTACAGCCCCAAGTGGTACTAGAACCGTTTGATAGATGGGCATTGGATTTTGTTGGCCCTATCAGCCCTCCTTCCAGACAGAAGGTTTACATTCTGGTGTGTACAGATTACATGACCAAGTGGGTAGAAGCTGTAGCTTTGGATAAGGCTAATGACCAGGCGGTGATTGATTTTCTGTACAGTGAAATCTTTACCCACTTTGGGGTACCAAAGGAAGTAGTTACCGATGGGGGACCGCAATTCATCTCACACCAATTTGAATCCTTGCTCCAGAAGTATCATGTGCAGCATAGGATAGCTTCACCTTACCACCCCCAGACCAATGGTCAGGTGGAAAGTACTAATAAAGTTATTGAAGCAATCCTTACTAAAACAGTTAAAAGCCATCGAAAGGATTGGGCTGACATGCTTCTTGAAGCACTGTGGGCATATCGCACAACTTGGCGCAACACCACAGGGTTTTCTCCCTATGATCTGGTAGATGGAAAGAGTGCCATCTTTCCAATTGAGTTTGAGATAAAAACCCTGAAAACAACCACAGAAATGAGTCTGGATGTAACAGAAGCCCAGAGGAGAAGATTGAATCAATTGAATGAATTGGATGAGAAACGGTTAGCTGCAGTAGACCAGACTGTGCTGCTTCAGCAACAGAGATCCATCTGGCATGACCGATTCATCAAAAAGAAAATCTTCCGTGAAGGAGACTGGGCGCTATTATATGACTCCAGATTCAAGAAGGATTTTAAAGGTAAATTATGCACAAGATGGCTGGGTCCATATTTGGTCGACAGGGTATTTGACAACGGCACTGTTCGCCTGGTGACCATTGATGAAAACCGTATACCATTACTCGCTAACGGCCACAGACTGTGACTGTATCATAAGCCCGTCTCGAAAGATGCATTCATTTCACAAATTGTTGTCGATCCAGATTATCAGTTGGCACCCGAGCAGGAATTTTTCTCTGCCTTTGCCAATCCTTAAACTGAAAATCATATTTGTTGTACATAAATAATTTCTTGCTATAGCATATAATTGTTTTTTTCTCTTTGCATTTGATCTTTTCGTTTGCTGTCATTTTTTAAAAAATTTTAGGGAAGCGCCAGCAGAACGACCAGTTTGGGCCCGTCAAGCGAAATTCTCCCTGTGCCGTCCTACGCTGTATTTTCCTTTTGCTAAAAAATAAAAAATAAAAAATCCGGCAGCTGCAACATATTTTTCGGCAGCTGCAACATCTTTTCCGGCAGCTGCATTATCTTTTCCGGCAACCGTGACATCATTACCCGTCAACCGTAAATTCATTTTCCCACTGCCGCAAATCTTTTTTCCCTGCAGCAGCAACACTTTTCTCGCAGCTGCAACATCGGCAGCTGCAACATCCTTTTTCAGCAGCTGCAACACCATGTCCTAGTGGCCGCCACCTCATTTCCCATCGCCTACCACATCATTTCCCCGCGGCCGCAAATTCGTTTTCCCGGCTGCCGTTAATCTTTTCTGGCAGCTGTAACATCTTTTTCGGACTACCACCTCATTTTCCAGCGGCTGCCACCTCATGTTCCAACGGCCCGCCAACGCATTTCCCGGCGGCCGTAAATCCTTTTTTTTCCGTATTCCGTCAATCTTTTCTAGTAGCTGCAACATCGGCAGCTGCAACATCTTTTTTTCCGCAGCTGCAACATCATTTCCCAGCGGCTGCCATCTCATTCCCTAGCAGCTGCCACATCATTTCCCAGCAGCCGTAAACCATTTTCCCGTAGCTACAACTTCTTTCCAGCGGCTGCAACATCATGTCACAGCGGCTGCAACATAATTTCCCAGCGGCTGCATTATCATTTTCCGTCGCTCGATAAAATCATTTTTCCCGGCAGCCGTTAATCCTTTTTCCCGGCGGCTGTGAACCATTTTCCCGTAGCTGCAACTTCTTTCCAGCGGCTGCAACATCATGTCACAGCGGCTGCAACATAATTTCCCAGCGGCTGCGTTATCATTTTCCGTTTCTCGGTAAAATCATTTTTCCCGGCAACCGTTAATCCTTTTTCCCGGCGGCTGTGAACCATTTTCCCGTAGCTGCAACTTCTTTCCAGCGGCTGCAACATCATGTCACAGCGGCTGCAACATAATTTCCTAGCGGCTGCGTTATCATTTTCCGTCTCCCGGTAAAATCTTTTTCCTGGCAGCTGTGAACTTTTTCCGACGGACGTGAACTATTTTCCGACAGCCACAACCATTCTCCCGTAGCTGCAACAACTTTCCCGACAGGCTGCAACATATTTCCCACAGTCGTCAAACTTTTCCCGCCAGTTGTAATCTTTTTCCCACTGCCGTAAAACTTTTTCGTGACAGCCGTAATTTTCTCCGATACCGTAAATTCTTTTTCCGGCTGCCGTGAATTCTTTTCCGGTGGCTGCAACTTCTTTCCCAGCGGCTGCAACATATTTTTTTTGGCAACTGCAACATCTTTTTCATCGGTCGTGCTATCATTTTTTTGGCAACTTGCAGTGGTAACTCCCGTGTTAACATAAGAATTGTTTCAAACCTGCTAATCATGGTGCTGATTCACCTCAGTCGTGCCGGCGAACTCATCATTCCGACCCCGAGGACGCGATGGTTTGTGTTTCACCGACGGAAGAAATTATTGCCTTATCCGAGTCATCATGATCACACGTCTGACTGTGCACGAGTTCGGCTCCGTGACGTCACCAACTGCATGCTCCACCATTTTCCGCAGCATTCCGACGCACAGTTTTATGAGGTATGGCTTTCATTTATCACATGATTAAACATTGATATCATTTAAACGATATTGGTCGTACCTTCACTCGTACCACCATTATACCTGATTAAACCTTTCCCTCGTACGACGTAAACGCTAATAACTGCCACCTTCCCTAATTCAGCATGGAAATTTCAAACACTGTTCTGTGCTCAACTTTCCAAATTTGCCCATTCTCTCAACGTCTCCGCTCAACGATTTGTGCATCCTCTGTGCTGCAACTTCCATTCTGGGATCCTGTAATCAGTGGAATAGCAACTTGAGCTTGCAGCCACGACCATGGGGATTCCAGTTCACCATGAACCTTTCAATACACGAGAACTCAGGCAAAATCTTCAATTTCTTGCCATTTTTCAAGCTGCTGGCTGGCTCAAATTCTTTGAACGGTTGGACGGATTCGATCGAGACGCAACCCTGCAATTTTCTTTGAATCTTACCAAAACTCACTCCACGGTGTGGGGGCTGCGCATAGAAGTCTTTGAGCTCATTACATCCGAGGTTACAGCCATCCCGATGGTGGGAAAACCATGGTTTAACTGACGAGTCCCTGCAACGGTTGCACGCGAAAAATTTTTACTCGCAGGGGAGCAAGTTGAAGCGTCCAGAAGAGGGATTGCACTGAACTCACTGCCGCGGCCATGGGACCAGGTTGCTGTCTTTCTCAAGAAGTACATTACTTGTGAAGGTAGATATCAAACTATGTATAACTCTGAACTTCCTTTGCTTTCTCATCTCCACCATGGCATTTTATTGAACATTCCATACTATTTATTGCACGACTTGCGTCATATGGCCACATTTGTTCAGTCTGCTAAGCATCCACTTTCCTCTCTCACCCACCATGGCCTTATCAAATTAATTATTATAAGGACCCTTGCTCAACACCATATAACCTGGGAACAGTTCATAAACCGACCTCAGCAACCCGTTCCTTTGCGGGTCGTCCCATTACAGCAAATACCGGTTCCACCACAACAGGAGGACTGGAGTTCCTCCATTGAAGTTGGGGGGAGGTATGAAATGGGAGAAGAACAGCAATCGGGGGCACAGGCAGGACCATCCGGGGTGGATGAAACCACAGTAGAAGAACAGCAACCGAGGGCACAAGCTGGGCCATCTGGGGGGGAAACTATGTTAGAGGAAGAACAACCAGGGGCACAATCAGAGCCATTCGGGGGAAATGAATCTCCGGCACAAGCAGAACCATTGGGGGATGAAACTGCATTTGAAGGAGAGCAAGGGGAGGCACAAACAGATCCATTAGGTGATGGTTTAGATGAAACCTTTGTGGAAAACCCAGATAACAGGGCAGTTCCGACAGCAGAAGGTGAAATTGGAGCAGCATCAAATGCTGCGACAATGGAACCTGAAGATGACAGAGCCAGGGCAATGGAAGAAGACATTGAGCTGGTAACAATTGAGTCTTCACCAGAGTGGGAAGGAGGAGGAGCTGTAATTGAAGAAGAACAGCATCAGAGGCAAGAACACATTCCCTCGATCTCAGCTTTGATCCCTTATGTACCAGCTCCACAGAAGGAAACACCACAAAAGAAAACACAACAGACGAAAAGAAAGAGAGCCACCAATGAATTTAATCTAATATCACCAATCAGAAAGAAAAGAACTCGATCAGCCACAGCAGCAGAGGCAGCCAGGAAAAGATGGGCAACCCTAGAGGCATAGGTTGAGCCCCCAATCCTTGTACCAAGACCGAGGGATGCTCCACAAAGGCTAGTGGAGGAAGAACCTGGAATTGAAGGACTTCTGGCTGAGAATGCAATGTTAAAAGAGGACCTCTAAGTGCTCAGGAGGGAATTGGAAACCTGGAAGGAAACCTACAGAAAACAGGGTGAAAGAAAAATGTATACGTTGATAGAAGCTGTAGACCAAGTGGAGGAATCAGATTCTGCTGGAGCTAGGGAGGAGGATGAACGAATACTCTGCCCCACCTGTGGAGAAATCTTTAAGGAAGTAGGCCATCAAATTTTACTTAACACTTATTCAGCACAACAGCCTGTGGCCACAGCGGGGGAAGCAGTGGAAAAAGAAGGTGCTGCCACACAAGAACCAACACTTTTAAACATCCTTGCTGAAGCTGCCACTTCCCATGATGCAGAAATTGTGGAACAGGTAGGAGAATAACATGGGATGGGGGACGCTCTGGAGCTTATAAAGGAATATAGTGAAACCTGAGAGTGTTCCCACGATACAGAGATCATAGATCAGATGGGAGAAGAACTTGGAATGGAGGATACTTTGGAGGCCAATGAAGAATTTTATGTTGTAACCCCAGAATGCTCCCAGGACACAGAAATTTTAGAAGAAGAGATACAAAGGCAGGACAGTGATAAATTGGAACAGGATGCTGTAACACAAGAACCAGCAAACCTGAATATACTTGTCCAATCGGCCAAACAGATGGGAGAAGAACCTGGAACAGAGGAGACTCTGGAGTTTAATGATGAACTCTGGGTTGTAACCCCAGAGGACTCCCATGACACAGAGCTCATAGAAGAAGAGTTGCAACAATAGAAGGATGAAGAAGCAAGCCAGGATGTTGCTACACAAGAACCAACACCCTTGGAAGCTGCAGCAGGAATTCCTGCATTTCATTCAGAAGATAACCCTGGAGTGGATATCATTCCCGATACACAGTGGAGTGAAGATGAACAGGTATAGACACCATGCTCAGGTGACACTGAAATCTTGGAGGGGTTGCACAATGAGAAGGATATCCAATCTCAGCAGCAAAAGGATAAAGAAGACACTGTTACACAAGAACCAGTGTCTCCAAAATCAATAAATGTAGCTGCTGAAGAAGGTTTAAAGGATGTTGCTGTTACACAAGAACCAACAACTCTCTTGTTAAACCTAGATGCACTGGAAGACACTGTCCCACAAGAACCAATGCTTCCACCCCCTATAGATGTCATTGAGTTGGATTCAGATTAAGGATTTCCTGTCAACTCCCCCAGGCACAGCATAATGAGACTGCAGGAAGATTTCCACTACACCAACTGCATTCCCAGACACCAGCAAGTAGCAGTGGAAGGGGAACAGTGAGGTTGGAAGATATTGGGTTACTCACAGAGGCCTTTCAAAAGATAGATAAGGTGCCTGAGTTTCCTAAAATTCTTTCTCTCTCTCCTATGATAAAGCTCAGTACAGGATTCATATGCAGGTTGTTGCATGAGGACATGCAACAGGGTAGTTGGGGGGAGATGTTGAGCCCAGAATTGGCCCTTTTTAATCATCATTAATCATCTTTCATGCCCCTGTCCTACACCACTTATCATGGAAATCAGACCTATTGTCCTTACCTTATTCCCCAAATTACCAAGGTATGGATGATCATTGTTTTATTTTATTTATGCTTATGATTGTGATAATTAAAAGTTGTGCATCTCTCAATTGTGCTAACATGTTACGATTTATGAAGGTAGTTGAGATAAATGGACTGCAGGAAGATCGGGGCTGAACAAGTCAGAAGGGATGTTCGTTGCTTGTAAAGGGATCCTTGGGGCTCGAGTCATCAATTAAGGCACAGCTGTGACAGGGCAGCTGTAACATAATGCGCTATCTTGAGTATGTTGCTGCTCAAGTCTAGCTGTGAGTTGGAAGGACCGCCACTCTTGGGTCAATTGATAACTTTCTCATATTTTGATGTTTCTGTTCTGCCACGTATTGTAACAGCTATTCATTTAGGGCGCCTAAAGATCAGAGATCTTCATGGCTGCCCAATTTTAGGATTGATGTTATGATTTGTATGTATAAATATGGGGAGTTGCCTCGACCCAGGGGTTGAACAATAGACAATTAATTCATTGTATTAGTAGCCGAGCAAAACTGTGTAATTATTCTTCTGTTAATATAAGGGGTTACTTCTGAGCTAAAGGAGTTTGTGTTGTTCAGCCAGCGTCTCTGTGTGAAGGCTAGGCCCGTCTTCCACAGAGATTGCTAAGTTAATTTAGGACTCTTTGATTTATTGTTGTGTGATGCTTTGTTCCAGATATTCCTTCTGTACACAGCAGTAGTAGTTATTGTGTGGATTTTCAGTAAAAGATTATATTTCTGTGAGATTGGTGAATGGTGTAGAATAACAGTCGACTGAGTAAGGTTTGCTTTATGCATTTCAATTGCAGTTATACACAGCCGTGTTCATCTTACAGCTAAGTTGTGATCCCATGAGCCCTTACAATTTATCTTTCCTGTTGTGTGTTGCTTGATTTCCATTCTGCAATTTAATTTCTTAGAACAGTTGACTCAATCTTTTGCAATTGGATTTCTAGATTAATGTTCAGTTTATGCTTTATGATTTCCAGAGTGATTAGATCAGACAAGTGATTGTTCTAGAATACGAATGAGATTTCTTTCCTGCAATTGTTGATTAGGTCTGATACCATTTCTTATTGATGCATGATAGAGAGGAATTAAAGTATAGCAGTTAGAAGGCAATTGGGATTGCATAGATTTTTGGGACGAACATGGATGATAGAGGATAAAAGTATTTACTTCTAATGGTTTGGTGTTTAAGCATAGATTGTGCACTTATCCTTTGAAATAAAAAGACTTTCTCGGGTTGACAATAAATTTCATATGCTCTGTGTGTATTGGTAACAATTTATCTGCATATAGAGTGCTTGACAAATGCTATTCACTATGAAGTTACTTTTGACATTATGGTCTGCTCAGCTACTACAAAATCTCCTACTTCATATGTCATGCTCTAATATCCACTCCTTTTCTATTTCTTAGTTCTGGAACATATAATAACATCATCAGACTGGAATCCCTTTTCCTCCTAATGCCATGGTATTTAAGATAGCTTGATAGTTTTCTAGGGTTAGTTTGTGTTGTACATGCCTCAACTGCCAATGAGGTTAAAGTTTTTTTACCTTCTAGAATGTTCTTGAAAGTCCACATGTGTGGGTAATAAGAGCCGACGTTGAATCTACTAGGTACTATGGTGGTTAAGAGGATAGGTCAACTTTCGAAATGCCTAACTTCCTCATACTGATTCCAATTGAGATGACTCTTGCAACGTTGGAAAGGTCCTAGAGTGTAGAACAATGTGGAGGGGCCTCAAGCTATTTACACAAACTTTACATTTAATCTTTTTTAAAATATTAAAAATGATATTAAATTTGAAAAAAAATTAATAATTATTGTGAACATCATTTCAAAAAAGATATTAATATCTTGATACATTTAAACCTTTTTAAAATATCAAAAATGGTTTTAAATTGGAACAAAATCTAATAATCATTGTGAAACATCATTTCAAAATAAAAAGAAACCCTTAATTCATCACAAATATTTTGTCTTGTATATTAAGAGACACCTCACATTCAAAATTGAAGAAAATATGCACATTTTCATTAGTGCAAATAAATGACAGGTGAGTCTTAGAAGTAGCCTCAAGTACTAATAGTACTCAATACTGAAACAAATGTGCATTTAACATTATACTCAATATTGTTAAGGAGTATATTATACTATCCATGTCTAACTCAACAAAACAAAAATATATATCCTTTCATTGTACTTCAACCTACCTTATGAAACAAGTGCACGAATTATTATCCAAAAAAATCATTAGATAAGCTTAATACTTAATTCGCTTGTAAATTTATCATTGCATGCTACGGGTGAAGATAGTGTTGATCCTTGATATTTTCCTTGGTTTTGCAAATATAAGAAACTTAAAACAATTATTTTCTTGGAAGCAAGGACATGCTACTCACATAAGGTTTCCATCGATAATACAATCCCTGCAATCATCCTTTTTATCCCAAATTTACATCAATCTTGATCCCAAAGAAACTCAATATTTGCGAATATGGTTTGATAAATGAGGAACATGCCTCCAATCCCACTCATTATCTACACATGGTGCTTCAAAAGTTCATCCTTCCATATGAAAGAAACTACCTGACATTAAAAATGAAGGAATTGGCTTAGGGCCAGAACCTACATACATTTTAATCAAGACAACTATTGTTTCTATGGATATAGACAATTGTTGGTATGATGCATGTCCTTTTACATTTAAAGACTGGAATTGCAAAAAAAACTCACCTATTGAGAATGTTGTTTATAATTGCCAAAGGTGCAATCAAGGTGTCTATGAATGTGAATACAGGTACCATATTTTTCAATTCATCATTGAAGACCAAACAAGGAAAATCAATGTAGTTGCATTCCAGGATGTTGCAGAACACCTTATAGGCATACCTTCTAAGAAGTTGTCTTAAAGCACCCACGAGTGTTGAAAATGCATCAAGCAAGCAGGGATACAAGTAAATGTATCTTGTCCCCGTTCCAACTTGATCCTAGCCCCTTAATGTTTTAATCACATATGTATATTTTGTCATATGACAAATTAATGTACACTTCATTTTACTTGTCGTCGATTAAATGAATTTATATTTATTGCTTATTAGTACTTGCAAATGAGTTTTCCTTTCACTTACACTGACTACTATCCCTACCATAAATTAGCTAGACTTGCTTTCAAACACATAAAATTATATTGTCTAGGTACATACAAGTTTCTCTCATTTTACAACATATTAAAGTTTTTATTGGCATTTCCTTTCCCTCGCTTTGGGGGTATGTTGTAACAAATATCGCTATGTATAGGGAAGTGAGTAATGTTATTCTACAATTTATGGGTCCAATTAGGATTAGTAAATCGTGCACTTGGGTTGGTCATGCAAATTGTATACACACCTGTGTTTACCCCTCTCAAGTTACCAGCCTATGTTGTCATGGAATTTGATAGTTACATTAGGCTCCCATGGGACCAATCTCAACCAAAGCACATAAAAATTCCACCCATAAATCAAAGTAATAAGAAAAAAATCCCCCTAAAGATGGCTTGGGCATTGACTATCCATAAATCCCAAGGATTGACAATAACAAGGTCAACCATTGACATTGGTAACAAAGAACATATGGATTGACCTTCACAGTGAATGCCACTACTACAACCGTTAGAAGTCCAATCCGAATTACACTATCATTCTCCTTAAAATGCTATGCAAATATGAAAGGCACTTCATATCTCTCACTTTGAAAAAAGGAAAAGGAATGTCTTTTTTCTCTGTCCCTTTCACACTTAAAATTGCAATCCTCAATCCCTGCACTCCCCCTACCAAATGAAAATACCAAATATATTTATTTTACTACGCCTTCATTTTGATATGACAATTAATGTACAATTCATTTTATTTTCCATCTATTACATGAGTTTCTATTTATTGCTTATTAGTACTTGCAACATAGTTTTTATTTCAATTTAATCGACTACAATCCCTACCATATCTTAGCTAGACTTGCTTTCAAACAAAAAAAAATTATATTGTCTAAGTACACACAACTTTCTCTCATTTTACACCATATTGAAATTATTCTCGGCGTTTCTTTTCCCCGTTTTGGGGGTAGACTAGTTCTAGAAATGGAAACGATATTGTCGGTTTTCTGGTTTGCGTGGTGATACAATTTTCTAGCTTTATAATCATTAATTGTGTTTGAACGTCATGAAGAGCATCGGTGATTGTCTCCTTCAACAAAACTACTTTGGATTTTATAAAGTCAAGCCACCGATGAGGCAACCTGCATGGTAAGTCATTGTATATTTCAAAAGATTTTTAACAACTGGCTTGCATTAATGTATCATTGTACATAAGGTTGATGGAAAGCGAAGTTAACCTTATCACATCGTAAATTGTGAAAAGAGGAAAATCATCAGATATATGGCGAAATTCACAGGGGATTTGACATCGAAGCCCCACGGATTCTGTTTCCAATCATATGGATGGTTTTCATAGGGATTCTCTCACTATGTTTTCCAAGGATAACTATGTTTTCACCAGGGTTGCCAAAAGTTTACAATGCATTAGAAGTGATATTATGTCTATGGTTAATTATAGTTAAATATGGTTGATTATAATTAAATATTTTTAAGGTCATGTTTGTTTGACATGTTTGGTTGTATATTATCATGTTTGATTATTGTCAGTTATGGTTAGACGATGGGTTACCATGATTTTATTTAATTAATCATAAGTATAGATCCATATTAAACCCCGGTCTATTAAGCATGACGAGAGATTCAATTTATTGAAGTGTAAATTTTTTCTTGACATTTAAAAAATTTAAGATAAGAATGTTTACACCTCAATAAATTGGATACCTCTCGGTGCTTGATAGATGGGGTTTAAGATGGACGCATGCTGGTTTCATTTTTATTTTATATTTTATGATCCCACGTGAATTTTTTTACTTTGTTTTTATTTTTGTTTTTGATAAGTTATTAGTGGGAATGAATTTTTTTAACGGAGTAGTCTAAATATTCTACATTTTTAACCGTTTTAGGCATATTTTTTAGTTTGTTTTGTTTGAGCTCTTGTTGAAAATATTCAAAAAAATATTAGAGTCACATATATTTGTTGTGGAAATTGCATAATATGATTGCCATAAGGGTATTTGAGGGTGCTAAAACCATTTATGCCTTAAAAAACACAATTTAAACTCATCCAAATTTGGATTTTACCAACAAAAAATTATTAGATTTTGACAAAAAGCCACCAAAAAGTCTAAAATGTATAATAGATAGACTACTCCTTTTTTAATTACTTTTTATGTTTGGGAACGTTACGTTATGTAACGTAACCTAACGTTACAACATCTTCCCCATACTGGGTTGTAGAGCATCTTACTACTCTCAATGCAATGACTTTAGTTAGCCATGGTTGGCCATGGTTTAGTATATTTAAACATGGTTGACTAAGTTTGGCCATTGTTATCCATGGTTGATTATTATTTGACCATGGGTGACTAAGGTGTAAATGGTTGACAACAATTTGACTAAGGGTGACCATGGTTGACTATGGTTAACTATGTTTGGATAGTATTGATCATGTATGCACATGTTTGATTATGATTTACCTTGTTTCACTATGGTTGCCCATGTTTGACCATGGGAAAATATGGTTGAACATGTTTGGTTATGGTTGACGATGTTTAACTATGGCTAGTCATGGTTGATAATGGTTGACTTGGTTGACAATGTTTCAATATGGTTGATTGTGGTAGACTATGGTTGATTATGTTTGATTATGATTGTTTTTGGTTAAATATGTTTGACTTTGGTTGACCATGGTTGATAATATGATTATGTCATATTGCAATACACAAAAGTAGATAACATGGTTATTTTTCATTACAATGTTCATCAAGGGGCATGCCACATCATGACTTTCATTAATGGTTACTCCACATATGATATTCCTAAAGGGTTATGTTGTAATGTGAAATTCATCTACATCTACTTATGTTAAATTTCAACATTTCTCATGGTTATGTCCTATTATGAGATTCTTCTTGGTTGACTAATATGGAATTTCTATGTTCCTCAATGGTCATGTCGCACTAAGACATTCCTCAAAATATATGCCCCATAACAACAATATTTATGTGATTATGTTGAATTACAACATTCTTCAATGTTTATGTCACATTGTGGCAGTAATGAATGGTTATATTGCATTTCAACATTCAATAATGATTAAGTTACAGTGTGACTTTCATTAGGGGTTATGTCACACTATGACATTCATCAACGGTTATGTCACCTTGCAACATTCCTCAAGGGTTATGCCACATTGTCACATTCATCATTGTTGAATTTTGTGGGATTCCTAAATTCCTTAATGGTTATGTCCCATTATGACATTCATCTTGGTTGAATTATGTGGAATTTCTATGACCCTCAATGGTTGTGTGGCATTGTGATGTTCCTCAAGGATTAGATTTGATTGGGACATTCTTTAAGGGTTATGTCATGTGTGAAGTTCCTCAAGGGTTATGTTGGATAGAAACATTCCTTAATGGTTATGTTGCAATGTGAGGCTCATCAAGGGTTATGTTGTGTTGCAACATTCTTCTAGGGTTATGTTGGATTATAATGTTCTTCAAGCGTTATGTTGGATTCCAGCATATGTAAATGGTTATGTAGCAAGGTGAATCTGTGAAGATGGGTAACAATTTTTGGTAAGCCAAACAATGAAAGAAGAGTTTTATGGATGCTTGATAGAGATATTTTAAGCTCTTAATCGAGTTTTAAAATCTCGATCAAATTAAACTTGAATAAGCCCTTGATCGAGCTAGTTTGGCATGAAAGTGTAACCCTTTATTGAGAGTTTAGTCGACTTAAAAAAACACTTAATCGAGCTATCAAAGCTCCATAGAGAATTCAAGACCTCGATCTACCTCCTTGTTTAAACTAAACTAAACTATCGATTTCAAAAACTAAATCAATCTCTTAAGTTCATCAAATATACTCATACTATTCAATAATCACATAGAATCTCATATTTGGAGAGCTGATTAACTTTCAATGTTAGACAATTATAAGGAGCACGTGTAATGTCTTCATCCCCGTGCATTTAAAACCATATGCATTGATTAGAAAAAAATAAAAATAATGAAGAGGGTTATTATAAACCTTTAATAACATTTCCTTACTCAATATGCTTCTAATCTCATCATTCAAACATGTATGGAAAACACAAACTATTAGTGATATGGAGAACACAAACTATTAGTGATAGGGATTAAACACATTAATTCAATTATAATACATTTTCAACCTCATTTATAAGTGTTATTCACCGAACCTTACATTTATTACCCCTCTAGGCCATCAATTCCATCCTTAAAATCCAATATTTCTAAACGGAGGAAAGATATACCATTATAGGACCTACTCACTGTCCCTCCAAGAGAAGCTAGCATGCTTTGGTGTTATCATAGGTTATAAAAGGGAATATAGCAAGTTTCTTCCTACTTTCCTTAAGAAAACTAATATGCATCTCTCATTTTACCTTAAAAAACTCAATTTTTTGGCTTGAGAAGGTTTCAAGAGATCTTACAAGTTAAAATACTGAACGAGGATGAGTCAGGGAAAGGTTCATACAATAAGAAACATTTAGCAGTTTTTGACAATAATTCATGTAAAAAAATATTATCTTAAAACGCTTAGGAATCTGCTAGGAAAGTTGATATGAACACATTGGAAAAAGGTTCCAAATTTTTCTTTTCAAAGAGATATTCTTAGCAACTTAGGTAAATAAATTCTTGTAAACCTTAATTTCCATATTACCAAATTAAAATAATTGAGAACCCATTCCTTAATATTGTCCTTATGTCAAACAAATAATATGAATTTTTTTCCATTGCATTTCCATATACAATTAGCAAACTAATTGATTTCAAACAACCAATTTATTCATCAACACCTACACAAAATTTCATAGAAGCTTCTCATAATCACTAATACATTTATATTTTTCAATACAAAATATTTATTTTATACTAAATGAGAAGAGAAGGAGAACTCATCTTATTCAGAAGCTGAGTTCCAAGGCAACTGACTAGGTGTGATGTAATACCTATAGTTTTGACTTGGAATGTATTTATCCAAAATTATGTAAATGATGTAAATATGCTAGTGTGAATTCCTAGTGCGGACCTCAAGGCCAAGGCCCGACTAGTGAATGGATAGGCATGTATGATGCATATATTTTATTTGGATTGTTTGGTTGGATTTTATGCTGATTTAGAATATATGTAAATATTATGTGCATAAATAATAAAATGGTCCAAAGATGGCTGTGTAAAGAGCACCAAAGGGGCTATGATTCCACTAGAGGGGAAGAAGAGAGGGGGTCCATGGGAAACTAAATCCTTGTTGTCAAGTGTCAACCTTAGAACTCACCCAAAATTCTATCATGTGATGAGAATAATCCAATTATCTCCTTTTTTGACCAATTTTCCAATCATTAATGAATGTGTGTGGTTGGTGGGAAAAGTCACCTCATGTTGTTATTGAAGCACGAGATTGACTGCATTTTTGTGATAGTTCTGTCATGACAAAAGGAAGTATACAGTTGCAAGGAGTCCTTTCTTCTACTATTGGAAGTTATGTCAGTTGTCTTTTCACCATTTTCCCATATCCCTTCAATTCAACCCTCATTCTCTCATTCTTTCAAGCAAATTTAGACTATCCAGAGCTATCCATAGTTGTCCATGAACTTACCATGCTATTTTGAACCCAGAAATTCAAATTTGGAGACCATGCTATAGATTTGGAAATGAAAATTGATGGTTGTAGGTGAGCAGAGAGGTTGGGCAAGCTAGGAACCTTACCCATCGAATTCTGTTGCTCGTAGGTCCTTGAGAAGCCACACACTGAGGCTACAGGTGGTTCTATAGAAGCCAATATCTGGTTGGACTTCTTAACAAAATAAAGTAGTATATTTGGTTCCCCTATGTTACTTAGTCGAGATGAATGAGAAGTGCTATTATTACAATTCTACCCAAAAGACTCTAAGGCCATAACTATATAGAGATATTACAATGCTACCCATAATACTCTAAGGCCATAACTATACACATCGCTATATCATATTTTAATTCTTTTTTCATGGCAGAATGTTAACTGTCCCAAAATGAAAGAGAAAATGATAACACTAATGATGATCATGGGATACCTTCACTGTGACTACATATGCATACTAGTCGCACTCACATTTCCAAAGATCGCATTGTCCACACTTGGGATCAAATTAAAAACTAGTTTAGTACAATTACTTTCACTATTAACTACCCAATTTCCTCCGTCGGAAGAAATTGGATGTTAAGGTAAGCTAATCAAATTTGGCATAGAATATAAGAAAGGGACAGAGGGTTCTTAACTAAATACCCTGCTTCCAATAATAATCCATATCTTTCCAATTTCTGCTCCACATACCAAAAGCACTATCATATGGAATTAAAAAAAAAATCCTTATAGTTCATTTTCTACCTCAAATATTTTAAACAAACAAAGCTCAGGGATCAAACATATTTACATGTTTATTAGGCATCCACATTGTCACTGTGGGTGCACAGGAACTTGTGAAATTTTGAGTTACACTCTACCTAGTGACACATTTTCTCATACCAATTTCGATAACCTGGGGAACTCTCAAAATCACCTTCCCCCTAAAGACCAAGAAAGTCACTAAAAAGAGAGGGAGTGAACTTTAAAATCTCATTAATCCATATTTATGTGCCTGAAGAGAGGCCAGACCCTACCAGTACTGACATTTGCTTATTCTACCTTGAAGCAATAAAATCCATGTGTTTCTAGCATCTTGATTTCTTATTTGAGGACATAATATTTCGCTGGAACAAAGAACAAAATAAACTCAATTTACAAGGATTGTATATCTCTAGAAAAGAGTCCAAATATGCATTGTAAGAAGGATCCTAACATCAACCAGATCAACAAATTCGATGATATGTAAATGGTAAGAACTATATGATCAAACCAAAGCCGCATATTATTTCGAAGGAATATCGGAGTTTAGATCAAGGGCAATGTTTGCATAAATCAATAGTTTGGGTTATGCTCATTTCATTGTTGTGTGGATATGAGAATCATTCTGAACCTCATATGAAAATTGAAAAGAAACCCTTTATAGTATGTCGTATTCTGTTAATATTCATCAATGTGGAATTCCATCAAGTAATTACAAGTCAAAGTGGGTTTGCCTGATTATTTAGAAGGTAAAATTTCATCTGAACTATGACCCATGTATGTTATTTTCCGCTGATTTTTCTACACATTTCTATGCATATGCCTGAATTTATACAATATCGGGAACACCCATCAATGTATTAAAATTAGAATAGGACATGATACAAACTTGTTTACATAGATCACAGTTGAATGGGAGAAAATCCATGAGCATGCAGTCTTCGACAGTTTAGTGTTTTCCCAAATTAGGCAATTCTGGAGTCCCAATAGAAAAATGGACTTGACTATATACAATATATAGAGGTAAAGGTTAAGTCAGCATAAGGGAAAAGGTTAAGTCAAGATAAGCAAGGATTGACCTAGTAGTAGTGATTGGAGAGCTTACTCTTTTGAATATCATAGAAGAGTTGGAAGGTGGAGTGTTAGAATTATTAGCCATTAGTGGTCATATATGTATGTTGTGCAATGTAGTGGTGATTCCTTATATTTCTATATGTCTCGTGAGCATTAAAATTTCCGTCATTCTCTTCATTTTCAAATCTCAAATTTCTCCGTTGTATTGATAGTCTCTCTTAGTGATCATCTCTCTTTGCCCTAGAAAACAAATGATTATTAACCCTAGCTGCAAATGGCATAGTAAAAAATCTAGAAAGAAACAACAATAGAAAATAAAAAAGGGGGTTTTCCTTTTCCTACTGAAGACTCGACCTCGAACTCGGCTCCTCTGCAATGAAACTGTCTGAAACACAAAAGTGATACCCCGATAAGACTAGCGGTAGGGTCTTGTATCACAAGATGTGGGAAAAGAGAAGAAAAATCCCCATTCAAAACCATGAATTATGTCCATCCCTTCCCACCAGAGTCTCTTATTTTTTAATGCTTTCAATGTGTTTGTTTTGTTAATTTTAATTTTAATTTTAATTTCTTATTTACTAATATTACATATAATATAATATTTAATTATAATATAGTTATATATATTAACTATATTATTTTAATATTATTACATATTAAATTTAAAATTAAAAGTTTGCTTTAATGTTTCAAATTAAAAAATTAAAAGTTTAAAACATTAAAGTAATATTAAAAATACTAAAAATTAAAACATTAAAGTAGTATTAAAAATATTAATAACACCATATGGGGTGTCACTTCATCAATAGGGACATGTCGTGGCAATCAAAGGATGGGTTGGGTGGTGGTCCAAGACCCCAAGGTCATATTTGATGGTAGATTTCAATCAACCTTGCTACTGACATATTAACTTTTGCAACCATCATCTATGAATGGCGCAACCTAAGGGTAAGCACTTGCATGACGGGGATGTGACTGGTTTTAATAGAGATTTAGATTTGACAATGGTTGTTGGTACAAGCTCTATACAGAGAGGTACTTTGCATTTACCTTAGGTGTGTGAGGATAGCAGTTTTTTTTTATAGCCGAGGGCCTCCATTTCTATGTTATGTTTTGAGTGTTCTACTCTAGAGTACTCATTCCTTTGTTCTGATCCATTCGAAGCCTGTTGTCATCTATGTGTGAATAGTTCCTCATATTCACCTCAGAGGGTGATCTCAACGTGTGCGTGTAGCTGGATTATACCCACACCACCACTCAGGCAATTTTACAATGCAAGTATGGCGATCTCCTAATCGGGTGCTGGAGGGCTCTCCAACGTCTAGCCTAGTGAATGCATAGTAAAATTATCTCTATGTACTTTGCATTTTTGCAATCCCCACTTTGGATATTAAATCCCCACCTTAGCTATGAAGTCCCTTCGTTTTTTATTTGAAGAATAGATTACCAAATGGTCTTAGAAATCATAAGGTATATAACTAGCATATCCCCAAAGCGGGGGAAATGAAACGCTGAGAAGAACTTCAATATGTTGTAAAATGAGAGAAAGTTGTGTGTACATAGACAAGGGGTAATTTTTGTAACATATGGCAAGTTTCTTGAGTAGTGATGTCTCGGTCAACAATTGCTTATGAGTTCAAACAATGATAGGCATATGAGTCGAGTCATGTGGAAATGATGTAAGTGTGAGTCTAGTCACCATATGATGGTAGGTATTTTATTTTCCCTCTGCTTTGGAAGCATATTTGGATGTGTATTTCAAGACAACATATTTGGTGATGTACATTTGCTCACCATGTTTGATGTATGCTCAAATTATGGTTGTTCAGACAAGGGTTAGTTCGTGTTGGGCGATATTTTTTTTCCATAAATGTACAGAATGATGATTCACGTTGTACCTTCCAAGGGCATTTATATATGCATATAGGTGTATTCCCTTTTCTGTGGAAGACATGAATTTTCATTGCACTTTGTATGTCTTTCCAATAATTTTCTGTGTATGTTATTCCAATAGATACTACTGGAGAAATTTATTCCATCTCATTTTTAAAAGTTGATAGAAGTGTGTGTGTCATGGAAAACCTCGTGTATTATTAATGAATCAATATGAAGACAATGTTGAAATGAGTTTCATGTTATTTTCAAGTGATGTGTACACATAAAAATAATATTAGTGTTGTGATGCTGCATTATTCCAATTTTCAGTGTCGCCTTCATGTATCAACCACCCAAAACATTATGCAGAAACAACTATGTAGAGGACCATTCATACACGTCACTCTTTTAAGACTTGCAGTTAGAATAAAAAACATCCCTTGTTTTGTTATGCCACATCATTGTCTCAATGAAAACAAAAGCAAAAGCAATTGGACGCTTGGCTTGAGATCCATGCAACAGGCCATTCCCCCAACTCGATGCCATTTTGCATTATTCATGGGGAACTGCGCCCGCACTTTGCCGAGTATGCCTGGGATGTCCACATTCTGCACAACCTCCTGTCTATCTTCCTTTTGCCACATGCATGCCATGCAAATTCGTTACTACATGGAGACTGGAAGCACATGTGAATTACACCTTGTAAGTGGAGGAGGCTATAGGGAAAAGTCCCTCTTATGTTCTTATTCCTTCACCAGAATGCAATGCATATTTGTATTTATGAGTTTGGCTGATCTAGTATTTATGAGGAGGAAAAGGATAAGGAACGAAGGATGCTCTATCCAATTTGTTGGAAAATATAAAATATATAACTATCATTTCTAGATTTGTAGCTAAAACGACATACCAAGGTGCAAAACATTACGGCACATGGCATTGCGATGTAGCAAAGCAAAAGAAATCCACACGTTATCACTTGAGGCCGTGAAGCAGCAAAAATGGTCCACAATCACCGATACTTGAGGCCGTGGAGCAACGAAAATGGTCCACAATCACCGATACGTGGACACCATGAAAACCCATCTAGAATATATCAATAATTACCACATGCCTACCTTAATGTGTGGTTTTGGGCACATAGCTACACCATAGCAACAACACATGCTCATCATGCAAAAACATACCGCTTGGTGAAACCATTTGTATCTGCACATTTTTCACCCCTTAAACACTAAATCGAGGTCAACAATGCTTTGTCTTGGTAAAAAATATGGATCTCATGGGAGAATGCTAGTGCAGCTAGGACGTTTGTACTCAAAATGGTTTGTTTTTGTTTTGGGTTTCGATTGTAAAGATGTTGTGAAAAGGTGTCCAGTCGCAATTTCTTCAGTAGCTTAAAGTCCCTAGCCATGATCGTCTTTGGTTGTGTTGATCTCTATAGGTCCGATGAAATCAGCGACTTCCGAAGGTGAAGAGCAGTGTCCCAGCAGGGATTCAGAGATGTCATACTTACCATCCCGGTTCTGGGCATATAAAATCTTTGCCTGACCTAAAACGTATTTTATTTGGCTTTTCCTGTGGCTGACCTTGTCCACTTTCTCCAAAAATTCACACGTCGCCGCATAGTGCTTCAGCCCGAGCAGAGCATGGCCTTTCCAATAGAGCAAATTTAGATGGTTGGGATCGATCCTAAGGGCCTCATCCAAATCATCAAGCGCCCATTTGAATTCCTTCATCTGTAGCCATGTCTCTGCCATGTTGGAATATCCATGCAGAAGACCAGTATTGATATGGTTATTGTCATTCAATAACCCCTCCTTGAGCTGCAAGAGAGTGGCATTGATGCATTTTGTATAGAGCTCGACCACTCCATCCCAATTTTGTTCTCTGAAGCATTTGTTGCCCTTCTTCCTCAACTCCTCCACGTTCACATGCAACAACATCTCCGTTGGCCTTCCCTCCTTTGTCACCAGCTTGTGGACGTTGGCAGGGTTGTCCACATGAATAAGAATGCTACCGTCAGTCACGCTCATAAAATAGGGCTCCTTGAATGCCACTCTAGCTCCCTGGGATAAAGCTTCTTGAGTTTTGTCATAGTGGAGGGAGACATGTTGTAGATTGCTAGCTTGGCAGCAAGGCCATTATCATCCTCAAGTAATGTCAGGATCCTTCCTGGTCTAAACACCTTGGGCGCAAAAATGGTCATAATCATGGAGTTGGAGGAGCGCTAGCTTATCAAATTTTTGGGAGGCTATTCTCACAAGCAATTCCATCAGGCCAATGAGGTCCTTCGTCAGGAAGCTTTCTAGCATCGCCTTTAGCCTCTAATTCTCCATACTTGCTTGTTGTACTCTTCTCCGCATTAGTGTGAAACTTTCCTACCCCACCAACTTTTGTTTTTCTTAGCAACACAAACCTAAACATTGCAGCAAGGGTTTCGTCCAAATTTGATAACAGGTTTTCTCTTAACACAAAATACTTTTATAATGAGGAGGAGGGGGTGGTGGTCAGGCGGTGATTAGGAATATGAGGTTGCATAATTCACTGAGTGATGATACATTCCATGTATGTGTATCTATATTTATTGGGTCTGTCCACTCATAACATTCCAAGGTTGCCACAGACGTATATAATGATTATATTTTTTGAACGATTACAAGTCTAAATAGGTGACGATTTCTAAATCATCCCTGCTATAGTTGATATTGTTGCTGTTAATATAGTGTTGATATTGATATTGTTATTACTGATATTTTTGCTGTTGATACTGATGTATTTCTCGGGTATGAATTTATATAGAAAACCAAATTAAGTTTTGATATGATTTTTTTTTGTGTATATTGAGAGCTACGGTGTAAATATGGCTTTTTTTGTATTTTTTTGAGAGAGTAACGTTCAATAAACATTCTACCACTTATTCATTTAATGCTGCTGCAACTCATTCATTTAATGTTGCTGTGAAATCTTGACCATTCCATCACAACTCGCGTAGGATAAAAGACAACCAAAACGCCCGCTTTTGCGGTGATTTTGGGTTCAAAACCAGTTATAATTTTGGTTGAAAAATTGCTATTTTGCATTTTTGTAATTTGAGCAATTGGGATAGCCTGTTCTAGACTAATTGCCCAATTTTAAAACTACCCAAATCGCAGAAATTCCGATTTGAGCACTCCAAATTGTGATGTTGACAAGAATTGCTCTGTCGGATTCCGGTGAGTCGAGAGCGTTTTGGGAATATGATTCAATGAGTTGCTACTAGTTACTTTTATGAGGATAGCCACCCATGCCTGTATAGCACAGTAGTTGTTCCAGATATGGGATCGATATCCACCCATGTTTCGAACTGCCCGTTCATAGTTAAGACACAGCCAATGCCTACGTTTTCAAGAGGATTTTGTCCCTTGTAGGCGAATCACATGTATTTTCTGCTAAAAATGGAAGGAGAAGAGCAGGAATGGCTTATCAAAGAGAGTCGAAATGGAGACCTTACTCCAGAGGAAATCTTTAACGACGTACCCGGATCTGATAGCTCGAGGGGCTTCAACAGAGACAATATATGCAAAATCATCACCAAGAAGGGAAGGAGAGTTCACAACCAACCGCAGAGTATTTCTTTAAGCGGAGAAGAGCAGAAAACTAGTGCCAAGCCTTTGCTTCGTAGACTGGCAATGGCATCAGACTATGACAGTCTTCAAGATGGGTTGTGTAGCTAGTAATTGTTTGTGGTAACATCTTTTTAGAAAGATGTAAATTAATTTCCTGGAATTTATGGCGTCAACAACTGAATCGATGCCTGGATCGATATTTTAGGAGTTCAACAGAACCCTGAACCTCCAAGTTTATAAAAATAAATGTGTTATATTTGTTTTTTGGGGTTATCCCTAAGTTTTGTTCTCATTGAATCATCCTTTCCTCTTTCCCACTTGTGGACTCCTAACCCTATTTCTCATTGAATAATCCTTTCCTCTTTCCCACTCATGGACTCCTAACCCACTTGTACTCCGCATGGATTCCTATCCCTCTTGTACTCTTCGAAGCCAGCATGCACTTTTGCATTATATTTCATAAAATATTGCTCATAATGATGACATAACCACATGGTACTTAGATATAAACATGACTTAACCTGGCTTAATATAATAAACAATCCAAGATCAAGTCATTTCGTTCTTTAATCGAGCCTTGTCTCAGGGCTCTACACTAGGAATTTGGTAGCTCGCATTTACATCATGTCGATGCTCATTCGTTTAATATCTGGTTTAGATTACCATTTTGTGATTTAGTTTTTCTTATTTATTGGCCTCTCTTAGTTCACGGGGAAAAGAAAGACAGAGAATGAGAAAACATAGAGAAAAGAAGGAAAAGTGCAGCCACAGTAGGATACAGACCCAGAGAGAGTATGGAGCTTGTTACTATTGACAAAACACAATGCAGAGTGTAATGATATGTAAATATGCTCTGTGCCATCATTCTCTCATAGAATAAAACATTATCCTTTTTTCATAAAATTTAAACTCTGAGCTAATACACAGTTTTGAAAATTGTTTTGGGAAGGTTGGAAATGTTTCAGTTAGAAAGATCTCAGTGGAATAAATGTCTATATTAAATTGAGTATAACCTAATCATTATCAGTTATTATACGTTGATCTTTAAATATGTTGCTTTTGTAGTTCTCTATTGGGAAAGGATCAGACTCCCTACATGGCTATGCATGATAGCAGCAACCCCCTGGGCGAGATGAAAGATATACCTAAGAAGAATTTTCCATTGGTAGTTACATTCTACAAGTTCCTAATGATGTTGGATGGGAGTGTCCCATGCCATTTCTTTGACGGTGATATCACCCCTGTCAAATATGGTTGAAATGGTGAGTTCACCCTGTATTTTGGTTAATGGAGGCCTGGAATGTTGAATTCGCCAAGTATTTTGGGCAATGAAGCTCAGGAAAAATAAAATTTATAAAAAAGAAAATAAAAAACCACTTTTAATAATAAAAAAATACCATAAAGCTTTTAAGTATCAAGGGATGAGACAAATATAGAGATACAAAATCGATGTTCTTACAGGAAGGAAAATTGATGAAAATAGCCCCTACTCTATAAAATTGAGTGCATCTAAACTTGGATTGACTGATTGACTTTGGTTGGATTGACTATCGACATTGACTCTTGGGGATTAAGGCTTGGGATCAACTTATCAAGTAGCAGATCTATTATTCATGTCATCAAGTTATTGATACGTTTGACTAAGACTCTTGGCTTAAATTATAGGCTATTGTAAATGAGAATTGACTAACTTACCTTCTTCAAGCGAGTACTTCCAACTAGATCTATCAATGAGAACTATAGTTATTGGCGACCTTTTTTCTATGCCCACATATGTTTGTCTGACCGTTGCTAAGTGCACATAGGCACTATATTCCCAGGCACATTGTAGTAAAAAGCAAATATTTTATTTTCTTCCCTTGCGCCATAATGGCATCAACTCCCAACTCTAGGACAGAACCTATAGTAGCCAAAAAAGGTTTTATCTCCATGTACAAGCTTCTTCGTAAATTTTGAGCATAACAGATGAAAGCAGCTTCTTTGTATTCTCTCCCATCCCTAGGTTTATTTTTAGCGAGCAAAATCATAGCGGTCAACGTGAAAGCAATTGAACTGTGATCAGGGAGAAAGTTGCTAAAAAGCCACATTTAAGTAATAAAAAAATGCATATGAGTGCCTTTGATGGTAATTTATGGGACCACCTAAAAAATATATTTCTGTAGATGAAAATATTGTGTCACTTATTCTTGATTGGTTCGTCGTTGTCTACTTTTACTAGTTCGTTTTCAACTCGGCTATCGGTAGCTCAACTACTTGTTTTCAACTGATTTGTTTTTGTTGACTCGTTCTAAACTTGGCTATCGGCATCTCCCACAAAAATCCACTTGTCCATCTCGTCTATGCGGGATTTTCATTCAATCTTCTGTCTTTATCTTCCGTTTCTATCTTCTGGCTCCGGGATGTTATCTTCTCTCGACTGGTAGCGCTCCAACCTCATGGGGAAGGTCAATGATGAACAGTGTTCCATCAGGTTCAGCTCGCTCTATAAGCACTTATGTAGTGGGATCAAGGGGAAAGGCTGTAGTATCTATCCAAGCAACTTAATGGGAGAGGGATTTTAATGGGAGAGGCCTGAGAGGGATTAAAGCAAAAGAGACCGACATTGCAACTGGAATCACCGACAATCTTTCATAATTTCCTTCACTCCGTATTTCAGGGAGTCCGTTGATCATTTGCGAATTACGAGACAGGTGGTGGCGGATTAGGTGGCGGCTCCTCATTCGTTGTCGACAGATGACGATGGCTCAAGGGGAGCCACCCCCTTAATATACGCCTTCGGCGTAATAAGAATTTATAATATTTAATATTAATGTTCAAATTACCAAATGCTTGTCTATAGGAGTAATTAGTCATTGTTTTAGTCATTTTTATATGTGTGACTTATTATTTAGTTGTATTTTTTATTCGAATACTAAATTAGTCATTTAAGTTAGTCATTTTTATTTGTTTTGCTCAAATTTAGTAAATATATGACTAAAAACACTGCCGTGACTAAAATGTTTTAGTCACGTAGTCTTATTTCTATGAGATGGATAGATTGAATCTTTAGTAGAGTCTTTAGTGGTAGATGACTCACTAGAAGAGAAATATGGAGTATATGTCCTATCTCTACAAACCTTTCTTGAGGTATGGGACCTATTGTGATAATACCTCCTTAAGCTACTCCCACTCATTTCTCCATTTCCTAAGTGATTCCCATGGTGAATCTTCCTTTGAAAGTTTGTTAATATTTGGGACATGGTTTCATTTAGTTGGTTCTATTTTTCTTGAGATCTGATCAACATTTCATTATCTTCTTTGCACCTTGTAATTCCACTCTCAGTATTCTCATGGTTTCTACAATATGTAGGGGATATGCTTGATTTATTCAACCATTATAATCTATCTATAAATTATCAACATGTATATTTTCTTCCATGGCATCTGTTTCAGCTGCATAAGGATCATGTGTATCATCCATAATGATGGTTTTCTTGGCCCAACCAAGACCAAGGATTTCCAACTTGCACTATACTGAATATTGACCCTTAAATGTAACTGATATGATAATGTATCTATAAAAATATTCTTATAAGAACATTTTTTAGCTTCATTTCAAATTATAAATTCACAAAATTTTAATTTTCATGCATTCTAGGAACTACCCTTATTGACATTTTTTGTCAAATCAAGGTTACAACCACTTTTATGTTCAATTTTTAGAAATATATGAATCACCCTTTCAGAATATAATCCTTTTCATTTGTTACCCTATAGATAATAATTCCAATGACTATATGTATGCCCATTTCTGATTCTTGGTAAAAAAGATACACTTTCAAATTCGCCAATTTTGCCCAATTTTGGACCTTTCATGTCGGTGCAATTAGCTTTAGAGACCAACTTTAGCCACCTGCAGATGCAAATCTAGGAAGAACTAGATAAACATTTATATTGGGAGATGAGAATAATCATGAAAATGATTACTCAGAAATTTTCATATTTATGATCCTATGCTCCGATCAATTTCTATAAATTTATGGAACTGACAACTAGTTTTGACTTTTGCATCTTTTCAAATTTCTAGACTTAGAATTTTTAGCAAAACCGGATGTCTCACAAAGTAAGCATTTAGGGAAAAAATTAAAATTGTTTGTTTTGATTAGTAGGAAATTTCAAGTTGAAAATTTTTTCTAGTCTTGATATTCAGGGTCAATTTTACCTCCTCCAAGTTTTCTGAAATTCCTAGAAAGTGCCCAAGAATAGTGGCTTTTGTCCTTCTTTTCCACATTGACATCACAACTTTTGGAATTTGGACATATGCTACTAGATTTGTCTATGTGTCTGGGTCATGAATACACCATAACACTTTTGGCCCCAACATAGGCCCCATTAGGCCATTGGTTACTAATCTTTAAAAATCAACATTTCAAAATTTATATAAAACTAGAATAGAATAGACACACGCCTCTCACTGGAAATTTTGTAGCATTCCTCAATGGATTTGGAAATCCATAGGTCTCATCAAATTCTGAGCTAAACTTCTCCTAATATGGACAAAGCAATTTTTTTTAAGTTTTTGGAATATAGTCATCGCATCAACTTTCTCCCACTAGACTTGTTCTAGATTGCCAATTTATGATCTCTCTGATGCCCTGTCTCCTATGGACGATGTTCAATATCACATTGAAAACTCCCCATCGGATTGACCATATCGATATTATCGATTTCTTCGATGACCTATCTTTGATGGTCGATGTCTGATATTGCCTCAAACCTTCTTCATCAAAATTTTTATGTTGGACCTCCTGTAAGTTTTAAACCTGTGCAAATAAGTAAAGCATACAAATTATTTTTAGCAAAACAAATATTACACCACAACATTCACACATAACACACAAATATTTTACCTGGAAACCCTTGACCAGGAAAAACCAACAAACCTTGGATCCACAGCTTCTATTTTTCAAATTATCATTATGAATCACTCACAATACAATATAGGTATTCCGCAACATCCAATACCATAATCCGTTAACCCGGATTAGAAAATAGACCCCAATCTCTTAACCAGGATTAAATTACATATTTTTACAAAATTCCCCAAAATAGTTGAAAACAACCAGCATCACGCACGACGCTCGACACATACAAAAGAGCACTAGATGGAGGGGATTGACCACCGCGTGTTCAAATGCACACCCCCCATGCACACACATGAAAAGGATATAACATATACTCAAAATTATCCCACTTGTTATTTTATTTGCATATAAGGGGTGCAATATTTTATTGGATCAACAATCCAAGGAAATAATACCCATTGCTCCTTTACACCAAGACAACTTTTCAGTGCTCACAGATTTTTTCAATGAATATGCAACATTCTTCAAAGTGTCGACTTTCTCTAGTAACACCTTCTTGCTTTCAACCATGTCTCTTACAAAGTGACATTGCACCAATTCACATCAGTATGATTCATTCTCTAGTGACAAGCAGGGCTCTTTTCCAAGAAGATTGCACTCTAACTGTCACAATCTAACCTTACAGCTTGTTGTTCAAACACAATCTTTTCAACCATACAACCTGTTTACTTGCATGAGTGGCTGCCATGTATTCAACTTTTGTAGTTGATAGTGCCATTACAACTTGTCTCTTACTAATCCAACTAATAGCACCTCCAAATAGGTTAAATACATACCCACTTGTAGATCTTCTACGATCCAGATCTCTATCCTAGTTAGCACCAACAAAGCCATGTACATTCAACACTCTGTCCTGTTTATTTATTCCTTGGAAACAGTTTGCACTATTTGTTATTCCACGCAAATACCTGAACAACCTCTTCATAGTTGTCCAATGTTCCTTTCTTGGTTTTGACATATACTTGCTTAAAACTCCCACTGCATGGGAAATGTATGGTCTAGTGCATACCATGGCATACATCAAACTTCCGACTGCACTATCATAAAGAACATGGGACATGTCTTCTTTTTCTACATCTATCTCAGGACATTGTTCTATAGATAATATTACACCTACAGGAATAGGAACTTTGACTGGCTTATATTCCTTCATATTAAACCCATGTAGTATTGTTTCCACATATTTTCTCTGGTTCATCCAGAGTTTCCTTTTTGTATGGTTTCTCTTGATCTCCATCCCCGAGATGAAATTAGCAGCACCAAGATACTTCATGTCGAACTTGGAGAATAGCTGTGTTTTCACCTCCTTAATAACCTTCATGCTATTTCCAACCAACAACATGTCATCGACATACAACACTACATAAAAAAAGAATATTCTCCAACATGTTTTCAATAGACACAATGATCAAATTTTCTTCTCACAAATCCCAATCCCAATATGTGTGTGTCAAATTTCTGGTACCACATCCTTGGAGACTATTTTAGACCATAAAGTGACATCTTCAACTTGCAAACCAACTCCTTCTTACCCTTTACAGTGAATCCTCCAGGTTGTTTCATGTAGATTTCTTCTTCTAGATACCCATGTAGGAATGTTGTCTTTACATCCATCTTCTCTACTTCAAGATCATAAGCAAGAATAATTGCAAGAAGGAATATAATATAATTTAATTTTTCAATAGCAGAAAATATTTCACCAAAATCAATTCCGTCTACCTGAGAATATCCCTTTGCTACCAAGCGGGATTTGTATTTCTCAACTTTACCTTCTACATTCAATTTCTTTTTAAACAACCATTTACTTCCAACGACTTTTCTTCCAACTGGTAACTGAACTAGATCCCAAGATTCATTTTTGTCCAAGGCATCCATTTCTTCAACCATGGCCTTCTTCCAAATATTTCTATCCTTTGAATCAATAGCTTCCTTCTCATTTCTAGGATCATCATCAGTAATAGATAAAGAAAAATTATACTAAAAATCAGGATGGGAATACCTTTTTGGTTTCCTTCTTTCTCGATATGATATCCTCAAAACTGGGTATGAGGTTCTTCTTCTTCTTCTTCTTATTCAGCTTCTTCCGTTGAGTCATATTGTTCATCTTCCAAATCGAATTCTATTTTCTCTAGTTCCTTTTCCATTGGAGTCACTTCCTATCCGGGAACTTCTTTGACGTATCTAAACACAACATCTTGACTATAAACAATCTTCTTAGTTTCAGGATTCCAAAGATTAAAACATTTCATACCATCTGTATAGCCAATAAAGATACATTTTCCAGCTTTGTTATCCAACTTGCTCATTTTATCCTTTGGAACATGTACATAAGCATCACAACCAAAAATTGTCAGATGATTAATAGAGGGTTTCTTACCAATCCATAACTCTTGTGTACTTTTTTCAACCAATGATGATGTGGGTGATCAATTTACCAAGTAACATGTCTTCACTTCCTCTGCCCAAAATTATTGTCCTATATCGGCATTGCTTAGCATGCTCCTTTCCTTTTCCATCAGTGTCTTATTCATGCTTTCAACAAATACATTTTGTTGAGGTGTGTATGGAGTGGTCTTCTTCCTTTATATACCGCACTTCTTACAGAATTCCTCGAATTCATTCCCGCAGAACTCTCCACCATTATATGTCCTAAACACCTTTATTTCATTTTCTGTCTGATTCTCTACAAGAGCCTTAAATTCTTTAAACTTAGCAAATACTTCAGATTTCTTTCGAAGGAATTAAATCCACACGTTCCTTGAGAAATCATCTATAAATGAAACATAATACACAGATCTACCTAGTGATGGAACATGCACAAGTCCAAATACATAACTGTGTATTAACTCTAAAATTCCCTTTTCTATTGTAGCACTAGATGCAAATATTACTCAATTCTGTTTTCCATATATGTAATGTTCACATAAATCAAAATCTAGATTGAAATAAGTCATAATTTCAACCATACCTTTACCTTGTAATGCTTGAATGCCCTTTTCTCCGATATGCCCCAATCTTTGATTCCATAGCATTTCCTTTCCTCCTGATGCAGTCAGGGTTCTGTCTTCTGTATCTCCCCCTCAAGCACAACATAACTGTTACATCCACCAATGATGGTTCTTCCCAATAGTTTGTATAGAGTTCCATACTGAACTCCCCTCATCAATACCATTGATACTCAAACCATTTTGCAACCTCCTTCTCCAAACACAGTATTTACACCTGAAATATCCATCTTTCCAACATATATCAAGTTTCTTGCTAGATTTGGAATGTGTAGTACTCCAGGGAGAGTTCTAATCCTTCAATCATTGAGTTTCAACTTGACTCTACCACGCCCAATGATACTGGCAGGTGAATCATCTCCCAATCACACATCGCCTCCATTGTACTTTTCATATTCATATGTCCACTCCCTATGAGGGGTCATATGACATGATGCACCTGATTCAATCAATCATATATGTTCTGAATGATTACTAGTGGAATCTAGGTACACATCCCCTCCATCTGAGGAAGTATTATCCTATGTGGTAGAGGTATCCTCAGATCCCTTTCCTTTCTCAACATTCTTAGATCTACAATCCTTTTTATAGTACCCAACTTTACCGCATTTCCAACACTTCCTTATAAATTTTCCTGGGGATTTAGATCTACCCTTAGATTTAGATCTCCCCCTAGAACCCTTATTTTTGTTTCTATCCTGGGGGGAACCTCTCACATACAAGGAATCGATGCTATGAGTATCCATGTTTTTCGAACTCATCTCTTCTGATAGCATGGATGATACTATTTCATCAAATTTTAAAGTTTCTTTATTAGCACTCCCTATTGCTACAATTAGGCTGTCTCAGGAATCTGGAAAAGAACACAATAATGTAATGCATGTATCTTCTTCAGCCATTTTAATGCTAATAGAGGTTATTTGAATTACTAGAGTATTGTATACATTCAGATGCTCTGTCACTGTGTCATTGTCATCCATTCTGAGGTGATATAGTTTCTTTTATAGAAACAACTTGTTTACAAGGGATTTTGATTGATACAAACTCCCTAGTTTCTGCCAAAGCTTTACCAAAATATCTTCTCCAGATACATTCAACAACACATAGTCTGATAAGAACAGTCGGATTGTACTCCTCTCCCTTCTATCTAATTTCTCCCAATCTTCTTTTGACATTCTAGTGGGTTGTGTACCTTGATCCACAACAATCCACTGTTCCTGATCTACAAGAATATCCTCCATTTTGAGATTCCAATATAGCACAAAGTTATGGTCATTAAATTTCTCAATCTCAATCTTGAGTTACTTGCTATTCTCTTTCAATGCAAAAATCAAATCTGCAAATCTCCCATTGAACATGTTAGTACTATGATCAGTCGAAGGCGGCTCTAGTGTCGCCAAGCTGAGAAATATCTCAGAATGAGAGTCTGGAAAAATAAATGGCGCAGGTGAAGTAGAAGACAGTCACACCGTGGTGGCAGACAGATGCAGTCGAAGCTCATAGAATTGGCTATTCACGGACCAGTTGAGGATAGTGCAGTCAGGACCCTTAAGCGCTGATTTTTTATTCGTCTCAGATCGCCCCTGACAAAAAACTGCCATGGACAGGTGGCAGTCCCAGAATCGTTCAGGGGCCTCAAAGTTGTTTCTCCAAACCACTTTTCCAAATCCCTAAAACCACTAAAGTCACCATAGTGGTTTTCAATATCACAAAGCGCCAAGCGAATGGGCCATATGAAGAAAGGGACCCATTCTTAAAATCTGCGCCCACTTCGCGCAGATATCGAGAGGGACTTAGCAGAGGATCGACGATCGCCCAAGCATCAGGATGATGAAGTTGTGCGGAGTTTAACATGCCCGGTACCTCCCTGGAACAAAACTACTACTTCCACGCGGTAGCCCCAGGATTGTTTAGGGGCCTAAAAGTGGTCTCCATAAACTACTTTTGGGGGGTCCTAAAACCACTTGTGGTTTATGACATACAATTCCTCAATGTACTTTAATATCCTCATGGTTTAAAAGAGACTCCTTTAAATGGTCTTGTCAACCTTTGCCGCCAGTTTGAAGCAACGTCTCTCAATACTCATTACTGTTGCCACCTCTGTACAAAGTGCAGTATTCTCCCAACACACAAAAGCCTGAAGAGTAGCTAGGTAATCATTACCAAAGGATGACATGATTTTCGAGGAGCAAGCAGGTGAGGCTACACATACTCCAGCAGTTGTATAAGTTTAAATCATGGAGTTCCTGAGTCTCATTGGTCCAGAATGCAAAGCTTAAATGTGCGAGTCTACAAGAGATGTCTACATTAAGCAAGAAGATAAGTGGTCTCAATGGCACATTTCATCTCTAGTGGAGGCTCGCAAGGATCATTAAGGACTCAGACGACTAGCATTCATGAGCAACCCGCAGATGCACATTCATAGATCTTCAGGCGGGAAAAGCTTAAGGTCTCACCCGAGATGTCTAAGAAAAGTTCAGCAATTTCAGTGGTTGAAAAGGGAATAATTCTTCTGAATGCAGAAGCACGGAAGGCAGGGGCATGCTGGTCCCAACAAAGGATGATCAAATTGTGAAGCGGTAGTACTTGAACGGTTCAGATTATTAAGAGAAATATCAGGTCCTGTTTCACAACTCGGTGACGTCGATGAACTTTCTCCCTGTCGAAAACAAGGTTCAAGAGAAAAAGGATTGGATGGGGTAGAAGGGATAGATGATGAAGGTTGTGTAAGTAACACATGAGAATGAAGTGGCTGCATCAACATCTTCATAATGCCAAAAATGGTCCGACGGTTATCAAGCTCAGAACATCCCTAAAAGTAAAAAGAACTGCAAATAATACGAGGTTGCCTCGCATTAGCAGGAATTTTTCCATTTGGTAGGACGTACTTCACTAGCTGAATGGCCTCCAGTCATAGTCATAGATGCAATAGTGGTCAGTATGTATGTTTTTGTGTAATAGACTTTGTTGGAAAGTACAAACATAATTGCATAATCCGTTGGGTTGTAGCAAATCCTTTGTAACAACTTATTTTGTAAATCCAAGAAGTGTAACTTCTAATATTTTGCAGTCTGATCAAATATATAAAGAAGAACATATTTTGCTCGATCTTGGGATTTCATGGGTTCAAATATTTGATGTGTTCAGTTAGTATTTTTCCTTTTGTTAATTCATCTCTTTCTTATGTTCATGATTTATGAATCTAGTATTGATTTCAATGTGAGTGTTGTAAGCCTAAAGTATGGCTTCTAAGCTTTTCATGGCGTGAAGTATTCATGTTGGGTTATCTGGAATTTATATCCTCATATTATTCAAGTTTAGTTTTATGATCATTCTTGTTAGAACTACTGAATTCCTCCCTTAAGCTCAATACGTTATTCTCAAACAAAGAACAAAGATTTACTCTCTGAAGTACATTTGTTGTGTGCCACTTCATTAACATCAATTCATTCAATATTTTATCATTGGCACATCGAAGTACTACCCATATTATTCCAAGATTTGGTTGTCTGTATTATTTTTATGATGAATGTGATTCTGATCAAGCAAAAGAACACAGAATATTTTATTGATGCCTAGGCACAGTTCTAAAAGCAGCCTTAGAACATCTCTGGGACTAACATCTTTTTTGGCGTCATTGCCGGGGACGCAAGCAAGAAGATAAATCTTCTCTGGGTACAATGATAAAATTTTATGCACCTAAGTTCATAGTGGATGAAACTCGGTTGCAAGATGTAATCCACTTGGCGACTCCACATTGGAAAACCTGGCATCTGGACGAAGACATACCCGCCAGAACCCCAGCCACGAAGAATTTGTGGCTTTACAAGATTCATCCTCCTGGAGATATAGACGTAGAAAATATCAGTCTACTTCACCAGGACATCAACGAAGTTTCTCCCCGCCTCTGTTTGGCCCTCAATTCCCTGAATCCGAATTCATTGTCCAAACCCACGAAAGAGAACCTTCTCCCCAGAACGCTCACACTCCTTGTGATTTTCCTATCTTTCAAAATATTCTTGCTATAAGAGAAGAATTCCCAGCTCACACGAATCCGCCCAAATCTTTCATTTCTTCGCAGGCCAAGAAGCTAATCGCCAATCACCTCATGTCAGGAGGAGGAGGCGGAGGACCACCACCATCACCTAGAGCACCCAAATGGGTATCTAGCCGACATGGGCCTCTGCAATTACCCACGCCCTTGAATGATATGCCTACCCATTATTTGAAATTACTACCAAAGTATGATGGCAGTAAGGGAACGTCTATTGAAGATCATGTAGACCGATTCCAAGATTTCATTGACAATATCCTGATCGAACATGATGATGTGTTCATGCGAGTTTTCGCTTAGTCCCTAGAAGGAGAATCCAGAAAATGGTGCAGATAACTACCCAATGCCTCCATCAACACTATGGAGATCCTGGAAACCACCTTTGTCAATAAGTGGGGAGTTAAACATGATAGTTTCTATTATTTAACAGAATTCTCTGCTCTGAAGAAGATCAAATCTAAAAATGTGGTGGACTTTAATACAAGATTCAACAAAATATATTTCAGAATCCCTGAAGATATTTGACCTACTGAGGCAGCAGCTCGAGTCACATATGCGGCATCCTTCCCTTCGGATTTCTCCATCACGTTGAGAGAAAGAAGACTGCTCTCACTTAGTGAAATGCAATATGACACCATAGACGTTGAAGGAAACATGAGAGCAGGAGGCAAGATAAAAATGACCAATGATGTCGAACCAAAAGACAAAGGAAATACCAAACAAGAGGGTGGATCTTCAGAAACAAGAGACTCTCGGGATGCAAATATTGACAAGATGACCCGCATTATCAAGAATCTGTCAAATAAATTTACCATAATAGAATTGGAAAGTAGCAATCCTAACAGACAATCACCTTCCCGACCTCCTATGCAATTCAAATGACCTTACAATCCCCAAATGACACATAGAGAAAGGATGAACGATGAACAACCATTAAGGCCTCTTGTCTGTGAGAATGAAAATAATCAGGTTGAAATCCTGGCAGAAGAAGATTATGAAGAATTTGATGAGCAGTTGAACTATATGGAGGAGGATTCCTCCCTTATGCTCCTCACTAGAGATGATTACGAGACCTCACTCTCATATAAGCAAACTGGCTTAGATCTTTTCAACTTCCAAGAAATAGATCAATTCCCTGATTACCCTTTGTTCCATACTACCCAACCAGGTAAGCCGCAAAAGAAGTGTGACTTGAGACCAAGGCCAGGAATGGAAGATAAATAGAATGGATTTCCCCTTAAGAAATCCCAACAGAAGTCAACTCAAGCCAAATTTCTACAAACGCCCCCCCCTAGGAAAAATCAAAGGCCTACCAAAAGATAAAGCAAATGAGGCCACAGCTCCAGATAACCAAATTAAGCCAGGCATAATCCCCGATAAGAGAATAAAGCCAAATCCCAAGGAAGGGTCCTCCTCTTTCATCCTGGAGCAGGAGTTGAAGAAACTAATAGTAGTTGTTCCTTTGACTGAATTGATAAGAAACCCAATGTACCAAAAAAAATTTGATAAAATGTTACACAAAGTTGAAAACATCGATCAACATGATTCCATAAATCTCAATGATGAAGCCCCTACTTTCCAATGTGGCCCACACATTGATAATAAAGAAGAGCCCACTGATCCTTTTTATGTTACCTTGAATGTACATGAGAAACTACTTCACAACTATATACTGGACTCTGGAGCATCCCACAATCTAATTCCCAAGGTAATCATGGAACAACTGGGACTACAGATCACCAGGCCATATCATGATCTCTATAGTTTTGACTACAGAAAGGTGAAATGCATAGACATGATAAAAGATTTGGTAGTCACTCTTGCTAAGATACCAACCAAAAGTGTAATGATGGATGTAGTAGTAGCAGGTGTTACGGAAAAATATGTCATGCTTCTATCAAGGAGTTGGGCTAAAAAATTGGGGGGCACCATGCAAATGGATATGAAATACACTACAATACCTGTTTTTGCTAGAGAGACTAGACGGTTATATAGAAAAGATATGTTCTCCTACGTGATTAGTGATCAAGATAGTCCTATGAATTACCCCATATATGCATCTGATGAAGACATGGGTTTTTATAGGCTATCATTGGCAAGCCCTGTTGAAGAAGAAATTGTACAAACAAAAGCAGTGGAACCCTTTGCCGAAGATAACAAGAATCATATCTGGAAACTCTATTTTGATGGAGTCTCTGCCAAAGAAGAATCTGGAGCTGGTGTAGTATTATCATCACCAACAGGAGGCGAGATCAGTCTATTTTACAAGTTAGACTTTGATACCACAAACAATGTTGTTGAGTATGAGGCTCTTATTCTCAGCCTCCTAGCTGCTAAGGACTTAAAAATCACCAAACTGACAGTTTTTGGAGATTTTGAACTGGTGGTAAATTAGATTAAAAGCATTTATCAAACCAAACATCCAAGACTCAAATCATATCAAAATATTTCCTGATACCTTATTGAGAATTTCTTTGATGCTTTCAACATTACTTTTGTTCCCCAAGAAGGAAATCAACAAGAAAATGCACTTGCCTTGATGGCAAGTTCTTTTAAGCCTCCCAAGAAGCCCAAGCTAAAGTATGAGGTCGAAATGTGGCACCGTCCCTCCATCCCTGATAACGTAAAAAGTTGGCAGGTCTTTGAAGATGACCAACAAATCAAAAAAAAATTATAGTTGGTAGATGAATTTTCAAATACTAATATAGATGGTAATTTTGAGGATACGGAAGGAAACATGCCACAAATAGAAGGCGAAAAAGTCTTCGGGTTGACATAACAAATTGCTGGTCACAAAATTCTGCAACTGAAGAACAACTTTATTCTTAAAGGATTGGTTCCATTAGAACAATTGTTCGATAAGAATGAGATCCCAGTAAAACCAGCAGTACAACCAGCTACTGAGGCTATGCAAGAGGTGAATCTTGGTACCGTGGAAGAACCCAAATTCGCAAAACTTTCGCAGTCTGTTACAATCAAGCAAAAGAAAAGGTATGAGGACATGTTTAAATATTATGTAGATGTTTTTGCATGAACGTATTAAGACCTCAAGACCTATGATACCACTATCATACATCATGGAATCCCCTTGAAACCCTATGCTAAACCAGTGAAACAGAAGTTGAGACAGGTAAATCATATCTTGCTGCCTGTGATCGAAAAAGAAGTAAGGAAACTTCTTGATGCAAAAATCAGCATTCCCCTAAGATATTCAGAATGGGTGGCGAATTTGGTGCCAGTAAGAAAGAAAAATGGAGAAATCCGGCTATGTGTTGATTTTAGGAATTTGAATAAGTGCTCGTTAAAGGATAATTATCCTTTTCCTAAAATGGACCATATTTTACAAAAATTAGTTGGGTCAACCAGAGTGTCAATGATGGACGGATTCTCAGGCTATAACCAGATCATCATGCACCTAGATGACAGGGAGAAGACAACTTTCACTACACCATGGGGAACTTTTATGTATGATAAAATGGCTTTTGGTCTCATTAATGTCGGTGCAACATTCCAAAGGGCCATGGACATAGCATTCATAGGAGAGAAGGACAAATTTATTCTAATATATCTAGATGACATGATAGTATTTTCAAAGTATGATGAAGACCACCTTCAACATCTGAAGCAGAACTTCAGAAAATGCAGAAAATATGGCATGTCTATCAACCCTAAAAAATCATTTTTTGCAATGACAGAGGGAGAGCTGCTGGGTCATATTGTCTCCAAAGATGTTGTGAGAATAGACCCAGATAGAGTAGCTGCTATCAAACTTATTGAAATCCCAAGGAATAAAAAGGAGGTATAGTATTTTATTGGTAAAATAAATTTTCTACGAATATTTATTCCTAACTTCGCTGAAATAATGAAAGAAATTACTGACATGCTGAGAAACGATGCTGAAATAAAATGGACCACAGCTGCAAGAGACTCCTTTAAACAAATAAAGGATGCCCTAGGAGAAGCACCTGTCTTAAATAGCCTTGATTGTACGAGAGAATTTCGTGTATTCTCCTTTGCCTCTGAGGTGACCATTGTAGCGGTCCTCTTACAAAAAAATCATGAAGGGCACAAACAACCCATTTCTTTCTTTAGCCGAGCGTTGAGGAACGCTGAGTTGAAATACAACACAATGGAGAAATAGGCTTACGCACTCGTCAAAGCCCTCAAATCATTTAGGAATTATGTGTTGCATTCCAGGATCATTGCATATGTCCCAAGAAGTACCATCAAGGAAATCTTGTGTCAACCCGACAGTGAAGGAAGGAGGGGGAAGTGGATCTCAAAAATCTAGGAATATGACATGGAAATCAACCCTACCAAATTGGTTAAGGGACAAGGTCTATCCAAACTCCTAGTTGAGTCAAATTACCAAGCTCTTGAAATCAATCTGATTGATCAACTTCCTAGTCAAGAGGAAGGAGATGGTCAGCAAAACCTTCCCGACATTGTTGTTGAGAATTTTATTAGGTCTGACTGGTATGGAGACATAGTATATTATCTACAACACCTCACATGACCGCCAGATCTAGATAAGTCTAAAATGAGGTCTCTTAAACTCAAAGTTGTCAAGCATTGTATTCTGGATGGATATCTCTTCTGGAAGGATCCACTGGGTGTTCGGCTTAATTGCTTCGTTGAAGAAGAAAAATAAGGCATAATGATCGATTTTCATAAAGGAATGTGTGGAGGACATCATGCTTGGAGAGAAACTTCTTATAAAGTCCTATGAGCTGGGTACTTCTGCCCTACATTATTCATTGATGTTAACAAGATTGTCATATCATGCAAAGAATGTAAACTATTTGCCAGGAAGCAAAAGCTTACACCTTTACCCCTTAAACCCATCAGGGTAGAATCACCCTTCCAACAGTGGGGCCTTGATTTTATTGGAGAAGTAAACCCTCATTCCAGTGGCCAGCATAGATGGATTCTTATGGCCACCGAGTATTTCACAAAGTGGGTGGAAGCAATCCCCACAAGGAATGCCAACGACATGGTCATAATAGGCTTCCTAGAAGAAAACATTCTAGCAATATTTGGTTTCCCAAGAAAAATCATTACAGACAATGCTGAAGTTTTCAAATCCTACAAAATGATGGCCTTTTGTCAGAATTACAACATTGAGTTGATTCATTCAACAACGTACTATCCGCAGGGAAATGGCCTGGCTAAGTCCTCAAACAAGAGCTTGGTAACTATTATCAAGAAAGTACAAACAAAAGGGCATAGGACTCCCATCTAAAATTTGCATTGTGGGTAGACAAGATTAGTGTCAAGAAAGATATAGGCACATTGCCATTTCAATTGGTATATGGAAAAGAAGTGGTTCTCCCAATCCAATTGGGTCTCCTAGTGATGAAACTATTACAGCCAGAAAAGGAAGAACCAAATGACATGGAGAGAAGAATTCCTCAGCTAATAGAGGTTCAACAGGTCAGGGAGCAGCTGGACAAATCCTCTATGATCCACCAGGACAAGATTAAAGCAACCTTTTATTGGAGGGCCATTGCTTGAGACTTTCAACATGGATATCTTCTTCTAAAGTGGGATGCTAGAAGAGAAAAAAGAGCTAAACATGGGAAATTTGACAACCTGTGTCTAGGCCCTTTCAAGGTTGTTATAGTCCATGACAACAATACATATGAATTGGCTCAACTCAATGATGAGAGCTTTGGGAACCCTCTAAATGAAAGATTCTTGAAGCATTTTTTCATTACTAGTTTTCATCCCACTCTATAAGTGGATCCAGTGTACCATATCTATAACATATGTTTCTCCTTCTTTATGTTTTCAAAAGTTACAATTAGTTTTGTTACATGTTCTCTTATTATGTTCTGTCACTTCATTTGAAAAATAAAGGATAGGTATGACTCCACAACGCAATGGACTAAAAGGCACTAGTCTATTGTTCTCAACCCCTTCGAAGGGAAGAGGTTGTCCCCGTTGAAGTCGATGTTAGTACTATGATCAGCCGAAGGCAGCTCTAGCATCGCCAAGCTGAGAAAGATCTTAGAATGAGAGTCTGGGAAAATCAATGGCGCAGGTGAAGTATAAGATAGTCACACCATGGTGGCAGACAGATGCAGTCGAAGCTCAGAGAAGTGGTTATTCATAGACCAGCTGAGGTTAGTGCGGTCAGGACCCTTAAGCGTCGGGTGTCTATTCAACTAAGATCGCCGCTAACAAAAAACCGCCATGGACAAGTGGCAGTCCCAGGATCGTTCAGGGGCCTCAAAGCAGTTTCTCCAAACCACTTTTCCAAATACCTGAAACCACTAAAGTCACCATAGTGGTTTTGCATATCACGAAGCACCAGGCGAATGGGCCATCTGAAGAAAGGGACCCATTATTAAAATTTGTGCCCAGTTTGCACAGATCTCGAGAGGGACTTAGCAAAGGATCGACGATCTCCCAAGCATTAGGATTATGAAGTTGCATGGAGTTTAACATGCCTGGTACCTCCCTGGAACAAAACCGCTACTTCCACATGGCAGCCCCAGGATTGTTCAGGGGCCTAAAAGTGGTATCCATAAACTACTTTTTGGGGGTCATGAAACTGCCGGTGGTTTATGACATACAATTATTCAATGTACTTTAATCTCTGCATGGTTTAAAAGAGACTCCTTTAAACAGTCTTGTCAACCTCCACTGTCAGTTTGAAGCAACGTCTCTCAATACTCATTATTGTCACCGCCTCCATACAAAGTGTAGTCTTCTCCAAACTCACAAAATCCCAAAGAGTAGTTGGGTAATCATTACCCAAGGATGGCATGATTTTCGAGGAGCAAGCAGGTGAGGCTACAAATACTCTAGCAGTTTTATAAGTTTAAATCATGGAGTTTCTGAGCATCATTGGTCCAAAACGCAAAGCTTAAATGAACGAGTCTACCAGAGATGTCTATATTAAGTAGGAAGATAAGTGGTCTCAATGGCACATTTTATCTCCAGTGGAGGCTTGCAAGAAGAATTAAGGACTCGGACGACTAGCATTCATGAGCAGCCCGTAGATGCACATTCACAGATATTCAAGTGGGAAAATTTTGAGGTCTCACCCAGGATGTCTAAGGAAAATTCAACAATTTCAGTGGTTGAAAAGGGAATAATTCTTCTGATTGCAGAAGCATGGAAGGAAGGGGCATGCTGGTCCCAGCAAAGGATGATCAAATTGTGAAGCGGTAGTACCTGAACGGTTCAGATTATTAAGAGAAAGATGAGTTCCTGTTTCACAACTCGGTGACGTCGATGAACTTTCGCCCCATCGAAAACAAGGTTCGAGAGAAAAAGGATTGGATGGGGTAGAAGGGATAGATGATGGAGGTTGTGTAAGCACACATAACAGTGAAGTGGATGCATCAAAATATTCGTAACGCCAAAAATGGTTCGATGATTATCAAGATCAGAACATCCCTAAAAGTATAAAAGTACTGCAAATAATACGAGGCCACATCACATTGGCCGACATTTTTCCATTAAGCAGGACGTACTTCACCAGTTGAATGGCCTCCAGTCACAGTCATAGATGTCAGTAGTGGTCAGTATGAATGTTTTTGTGTAAGAGACTTTGTTGGAAAGTACAAACAGAACTGCATAATCTGTTGGGATGTTACAAATCCTTTGTAACAACTTATTTTGTAAAGCCTTTGAAGGCTATATATAGTAGAGTAGGAAATGGCCAATGGTCGACTCTTTTTGTAAGAAGTGTGACTTCTAATATTTTGTAGTATGATCTAATATTTTGCCCGATCTTGGGATTTCATGGATTCAAAGCTTTGACGTGTCCAGTTAGTATTTTTCCTTCTGTTAATTCATCTCTTTCATATGTTCATGATTTATGAATCCGGTTATGATTTTAGTGTGAGTGTTGTAAGCTTAAAGTATGGCTTCTAAGATTTTCATGGTGTGAAGTATTCATGTTGGGTTATCTGGAATTTATATCCTCATATTATTCAAGTTTAGTTTTATGATCATTCTTCTTAGAACTACCGAATTCCTCCCTTAGGCTTAGGAAATTATTCTCAAACATAGAACAAATGTTTACTCTCTGAAGTATCTTTGTTGTGTGCCACTTCATTAACATCAATTCATTCAATATTTTATCATTGGCATATCGAAGTACTGCCCATATTATTCCAAGATTTGGTTTTCTGTATTATTTTTATGATGAATGTGATTCTGATGAAGCAAAAGAAAACAAAATAGTTTATTGATGTCTAGGCACAGTTCTAAAAGCAGCCTTAGAACGTCTCTGGGACTAATAGAACCCAGGTTTATCACAGACCCAATATCTATCAACTGCGTTGAACCCTCAACAACAAAGGTGTACCCATGAAACCAAATAATCGAGCTTTGATACCACGTGTAAGTTTTAAACCTGTGTAGATAAACAAAGAATACATATTATTTTAAGCAAAACAAAGATTACACCACAATATTCACACATAACTCACACATATTTATCTTGGAAACCCTTGACCGGGAAAATCAACCAAAACTTGGAGCCACATCTCCTATTTTTCTCATTATCATTATGAATCACTCACAATGCAATATATGTATTTTTCAGCATCCAATACCCTAATATGTTAACCCATATTATAAAATAGACCCCAATCCCTTAACCAAGATTAAATTACATATTTTTAGAAAATTCCCCAAAATAGCCAGCGCCACGCGCAACGCTCGACGCATACGACATAGCACTAGATGGAGGGGATTGACCACTACATGGTCAAACATGCACCTCCCTCCACACACATGCAAAGAATATAACATATACTCAACAACTCCTTCATCAAAAATTTTATGCCGGACCTCCTTTATCAAACTTTTCATATCATACTTCTACACATGCACTTTTTGGATTAATTCCCAATGGTCCTCCACTGATCAAGACTTTCTGATATGTTGGGTTTTGATCCATAAAAAAATCATACATACAATTTCAAGAGCATTTTTTGATGGCCTACTGCTAATGGGGAATCCTCAAACTATTGAGTTCTAATCCATTAGAAATATTCACTCTATCAGGATCCTCCTCTTTTGCAATTGAAAACTTCTCCTATTGGTTTGTCTCCAATGAGGATTTTTCGATACCTCGCTCATGATGAGGTCATTATAAACCATCAAATACTTATCCATCATGAATCCTCATTCCATCGGGATCTCTCATGTTCATGTTCAGTAGCATTCTTTGATGAGCCGATATTGATATAAATATCGAGCTCATCACATCATACCATTCCCATCGCCTTGATGTGTTAGTTGTGCAAAAAAAATTTCTGATGAAATTATTTTGAAGACCTTATTCCAGTACTGCAACCCGTGCATTCATCCAACATGGATGGTTCACATAATATGGCTCCTCCATGTCACACTTTTTTCCACATGGCACGAGTAGGTCCCATCTTAAATTTTGCCCAAATTTTCAAATTTTCATAATTCTGTAAAAGTTTGATTTCACAGTTTCATTGATAGCTTTGCAATTTTTGAAAATTTTCCCAATTTTACTCATCCTATCTACCATTCCTACTAGTATACCACAGATTTAACTTACGGCTCTATTAAAATAATCCCTAACCATTAAAACCATGTATTTTCATAGAGCATTTTGTCAACACTTTATGTGCAACTTTGGTTTATTCTTGTAATTGTGGATTCTGTCCAATACAATGCCAGTGCTACAACCAAGATATTTGATACCACTCTTTCATGTCCCCGTCCATCAATCCTACCAATAGAGGAGGATATTTACAAATTCCATTCTTAAAAATTCACCCTATGGACCATAATACAAATTCATAATAAGAAATGTCTGTGCAATTTCATAAATGAAAAACATAACAAAATTAAAACTCTATAGACACATACATCATGCATAAACAAGCATATTCATCACAGTAGAAAATAAAATCATTCCACATTTATATACATAAATATACTTAACTTTTAACAAAGAATATCTAAGAAAATGGTTGTGTAAGAGCTATATTCCACTGCCCAACCATAGGTATCAGCTGTAGATACCACCCCCAATCCATGCTATGAGGCCACCAGGGAGAAGGAAACATGTACATGTTTCTCTCTCTCATCCCACAACCCATTTTCTCTCATGCTTAGTCAAGTTTTCCACCTCTAAGAATTTATAGGGATCTCACTCAACCATCCCAACCATGGCACTCTTTTCTAATTCCCCACACAACACAAAGAAGGCATTTCCATTCATTGCTCCATAATTCCCTTAGGAAATCCAACCCTTACAATGCTTCCCAGTGTGTGTAGAAAGAGTTTAATTTATTTTCTGTCGTTGATGAACTTCTTGTACCCTTAATTCATGGCTTTTAAAACATGCAGAGGTAGAAAAACATAATGGGTAAAGGTTCCTCTATTTTCCAGCCTCTATTGTCACCTACAACCATTATTTTTTTCTCTAAAATATGCAATTCTCCTTCACAATTAGAATTTATGGTTAATGCATAATCTGGTAATGGTATGGCAATGGAAAATGAACAACAAGCCAAAAAAGCTCTGTAGTGTAAAAATATGCTTCTGTAAAAGAAAATGGGTTATAAACTTCAAAGGATATGAGAGGATAGGGAAAAGACAATTGACACAAATTTTGATCATAGAATATAGGACTCTTACAATAGTCATATAAGTACATGCATCCCATGCGCCAATAACTACATGAGAATACTTTCCCCACCAACCTCACACATGCATTCAATAATTGGATTTAATAGTGAAAAGGAAGTAATTGGCTCATTTAAGACACATGGCAACAAATAAATGAGTTTTACAAATGTATGAGTTATAAGGTTGAAACTTGGCAATAGAGGATTTAATATCACATAGGCCCTCTTCCCTCTTCCTCTCTAGTGGAATCATAGCGCCTCTAGTGCTCATTACACAACCATCTTGGACCATTTTATTATTTTTCCAATAATATTTACATATTTTTTGAGTTAGTTTGACAAGCCAGCCACATGGTCCATATATAAATATTTACATTATACATGTCTATCCATTCACTAGTCGAGCCTTGGTCTTGAGCTTTGCATTAAATCCATACTAGCATGTTTACATCATTTACATTATTTGATTTAATACATTTCAAGTCAAAACTGGGGGTATTACAGTCTCTGTGTGGAGACATGTGGAAAGATGCACCTGAGTCCAAAATTAAGGCATATAAAAGATATCTACTATTACTAAGACAAAAATACTCACATGTTGTTTCTTTTGAATATTCTATGCTAACCCCAACTTATGGTTAATTTGGATTTTCACCCTTCTTTTCCTTCTTTAGATGCCAACATTTCTTCTTCGAGTGCCATGGTTTCCCACAAGTCTAGCACTTCCGTTTTAGTTTGCATTGTTTGGACTTAGATCTGTATTGCGATCTACCTTGTTGACCCCTTTCACTAAATCGACCTCTCACAGATAGGGCTTGACTGGTTGAGGGGTCTAGAGATGATTTTTTCCTCAACTCTTCTCTCAATAAAGCAACTATCACATTATCAAAATTCAAAGCTCCTGATTATCAGTTGGTGATGCCTATCACCAATTGATCCCAAGTATCTAGGAGGGAACATAATAAATTGATTTCTCTATCCTCATCCTCCACCTTTACACCAACAAAGACTAGTTTACTAATTGGGATATTAAACTCATTTATATGATCTTCCATAGTTGAACCCTCCTTCATCCTTAGATGATAAAGCATATTTTGCAGGAAAACTTTATTTGTTGTTGATTTAGTCACATACATCTTCCCAAGTTTCTCCTAGAGGCATTTTGTAGTCTTTTGTTCCTCAACATTGAACAAGAGAGAGTCTGCCAGGTAAAGATGAATTGTAGAAACTACCCATCTTTATCCACTCCTCGTCTGTCACACTGCTTGATTTTTTTTCGTAGCCCCTTTAAAGGCTATGGATTGGTTTTTTTGAACTAACTAATCCTCCACCTTCATCTTCCACAAGGAGAAATTATTGCCATCAAAATTTTCAATCATGAACTTGGTTAAATCTCCCATCATTATTGCATCTCCCACTCCCAAACTCTATGCTCACAAGATTTCTAGGCCTTGATACCAGATGTTAGGAAAATATAAACAATAGAAGAAAACAATAATAACAATAGAAAATTAGATTTACATGGAAACCCTATTGTGTGCAGGTAAAATCACGGGGCAATGGTAACTTCAGAATTTTAATATTACTTGATAAAAAATTTCAATGCTTTCTTCTCTTGTGATACAATGCCAGGAGTCACTCCCCTTTTATGCAATACATATGAGGGTTCCAACAAGAACTGAAATACAATAGATGGCTTTAGAAATTTTCTCTTTGGGGGATCCTACCCCGCACCTCTAAACAAGGGGGCTATTGTGACCCCCCAACATGCCCAACGCATACAAATCACACAAGAGGATAGTCATGTACCACTATACCGGAAAATGTTAGAGATATGGATATTGACTTCGCCTCTTAACAAGATGTAGTTATGTTTAATACTAGCATTTACTAAGTAGCAATTACACTTATAACTTCAAATCAAAACACCATTACTAACTTAACGAGAATTATAACCTCAAAATGAAAACTCTAGCTCTTAAAACCCATATTCTTGGGTGAAAACATAAAAATCAACCCCTAAATTGAAAAGTGGTGCTACTAGTAGCACACCTTTTTTTGAGGTTAAAAATACAATTTGTTTATACAACGGAATTAATTGCTCATTGTGATATTTTAGGATTAGGATCACTCAACAGTGGCAAACCTCACTAGAATTCACTCATGAAGTGCAGAAAGAAGAAGAAGAAATGGAGATTCAATAGTCATGCATACACATGAAATGCCAAAAACTATTATATCATACATTAGTTGTAAGCTGGCACTTTGTAAAATGAATAATAATTGAATACAATCAAATGGATTCAAATGCCTCTAAGGTCATTTGAATTCTCCTCAATGTGTGGCTTGGATAGCATTGGAGACATCATCCAAACTAGTGGCAGTGGTCACAAAAGTCAAATAGTCAGTCAAATAATGAGTCTAATTGATTGCATGGGAATTGATGTAGGGAAGGAGACTCTAATGTGGGTGCATGCGGAGCTGTCAGTAGTTAGAATAGCTAATATAGTCTCTTTGGAGGTCTATCTAAGTGGTTCAGTAAGTTAAACTAGCAATCAATCCCCAAAACAAGGAACATATCCAGTAATCATGGAACTAACTAAAATAACTCCTAAATAGGTGGAAGAGGGCGCACTTGTACTCCAGTGATGAAAACACGGGTGCATCAGTGGCTAGGAGGGATAAAACTGAGCAAAAACAGGCTCCTGGGACTGAAATACTAAGGACTAGGTGTTGGGAGACTACCATACTGATGACTGGATGCATGCATATGACTGGATGCATCCAAAATGCATGCAGGCATGCAAAATACAAAAATGATGGCGAGAATATTCCAACACCCCCCGCAAGACAAACTATGAGGAACAATTGAAATGGTATGGCCCTGGTAACTAAGACCAAAGGTCACCCCGTGCAACAATCTAAATAAATAAAGTGAGGAAAGAGGTAAAACCCATTGGGAAGAAATCCCCCCCCCTCAAATAGACTGTGGTAGGATGATCAATCATGTACATCACTCACCCCAAATGGTAAGTAGAATTCTCCGCCGAAGAATGATCTATCGGCAAGAAATGGATCAGTAATGTGAGAAGGATGAAACCTTCCCTTCTAAAAATCATATCTGGTCCTCCTCGGATCAAGTGGATCTCCAACAAGATCTATGATAGATCTAAGAGTAGTGGCTTCCCATCTAGGAAGAGGAGGATCATCAAGTGTAATATCATCAGGTTCTTGTGGATCTATATCTTCCATTCGCTCATCTTCACTAATAGGTGCTAGATCTCCAGGTTATTATGGATCTGGATCTAGCATTCGCTCTTCATCATCTTCACTCTCATACTCTAAATCTGAACTGTCATGTGATGAATCTTTGCTCTCTTTCTCATCATCACTTCCAAACTCTGAATCTGAAATCTTATGTGATGAAGCTTTGCTCTCTTGGTCATCATCACTTCCAAAATCTGAATCTGAAATCTCATGTGATGAAGCTTTTCTCTTTTGCTCATCATCACTTCCAAACTCTAAATCTGAAATCTTATGTTCTAAAAACATGTGCTTGACTTCTCCTTCAGTGGAAGCAAGTGAATCTGGAGACTTCCTGAACTTGCTCTTTTGACCAAACATGGTGGGAACAAATCCAAAAATATGAATATCATTCTGAAACATGTGATCTACACCAACTGAGGTAGGATCATCTGTATGAATGTGCATGTAGTTCTTTGATATCTCCTTTGAACCAACATGGGTGAGAATTTTACCAAAGGAACTATGACATGATGATGGTGGATCTTCAACAAGATCACCGGTGGATGCAACAGTGGTGGTGGCTCATGTTGCAATAGGAGTTGAACCAATAGATGGATCACCAGGTTCTTGTGGATCTGGGTCTAGATTTTGCTCTACTCTCTGAGTCTTCATTTCCTCAACCTTCCTTGTTGGATTTTTTCCATTCAAGCAACCTTTACAGGTGCCTTGGGAAGATCTGAGATTGGATAGATATTCAACTAAATTTTGAGTTTGCATGCTCTACAAATGTTTGTAGCTGAGATGACATAGCCTACTCTCTTCATTTGCATGAGTGTGAAGAGCAGACTGCTTTGAGAGAGGTAAGAAGTGGGAGAACTCATACAGTTTTGACTTATGATTGCAACACCTTTTGCAATGGTAGAACCTGATGCCATGCCCTGAATTTCGACCTCATTTGGAGAGAAGATCACCCTCTTGGGTTCTCTAGTATGGGTCATCTAATATACTAAAAGTAGATTAGCAGTGAGAGTGGGGACATAGAGTACATCCGAGAATTATCCATGATCTAGTTTGATTCTTCCAATCCCCTTAGAGGAGACCTCATAATCATTCCCCAACATAATGGATGGTCTAACAGTAGCTTCGAATCCAGTGAAGAGATTCTTGGAGGAAGACATGTGTCTTGATGCTCTAGAATCTATGATGAAGGAGGATTGAGTTGATGCACCTACCATGAGGGCATGGCATCTCTATTTGTTCTCAAATCCAGATGGTTCATTCTCTATCTTTCTAGCACATGCAGGTACTGGAAGATTATTTTTTCAAGAAGTGAAGCCATGAGATCTATGGTTTTCTTCATACATGAGCTCTCAGGGTGATATCCTCGATTACAGTATGTGCACTTGGATTTTCCATTTTGAGTGTGCTTGTCCTTCTTCGGATTCGAGACTCCATCTGAATGTATGGGAGCCTCCTTATTCTTTGGGTCATTCGACTTTCTATCAGAAATGTTTTGTTTTCATTTTCCATTCGCTCTCCTTGACTCAGTAGTTGTAAGAGATGAATCCAATTTGGCTTTTATCACTCCCATGTGCACTAGGTTCTCCTCCTCAAGAGTTAGAGATTGGATGAAGTCTTCAAGCGAAGGGAATTTCCATTTTGGAATGGACAACTTTGCTGACTAGAAGGTCGAAACAAGCATTGAATAATCAAGGCCTAGCTTTGACAAGATGTAAAGGATGAGTTGTTTTTCTTCCTTCTCAATCCCATACCTCTTCAATTGTGAAATCAAGTTCTTGAATTTGTTGAGAAACTCAGTGATAGTTTTGAAACTGCTTGGGATCAAGGAGAAGATCTCATTTTCTACTTTATGCCCCTTCAAATAATATTTCTGGCCAAGGATGGATTCGAGCTTGTCCCAAACTTCCTTTGGAGTCTTCAAATCGATAACATGAAAGTGCAAATATTCAGAAATGCTAAGTAGCAGCAGTCCTACTGCTTCATCAAGCTTGTCTAAGTACTTGGATTTCTCTACTGCACCAGTGGACTCAACTGTAGATCCATTCACTACTATGGAAAGACTCTTCGACTTCAAGAAGATGTCCATTTTTTCCTTCCATTCGAAGTAGTTGATTGAGTTCAACTTGAGATCCATGATACTGAAGAATTCGAAGCTGAAAGAGGGAGATTCCTGCAAAACAAATGAGAATTATGAAAAGAAGACCTGCTGCAATTCAAATTGAAAACTTCCTTAGGACACTGAGAACATGTGACTGGGTCCTTCACACCTGGATATACCTCATTGGATTGCTCCAGTGAATTCAAGGCAATAGCACCAGGATTTGTTGTGGAAACCTAGAGGCTTCTAGTGCTCAATGAAAGACAGCTGCTCAAGGAATTGCTGCAACTGCTGCTGCTGCAATTCAAATAGTTGTTTTCGGCTCTGATACCATGTGATATTTTAGGATTAGAATCACTCAACAATAGCAAACCTTACTAGAATTCACTCATGGATTGCAGAAAGAAGAAGAAGAAATGGAGATTCAATAATCACTCATACACATGAAATGACAAAAACTATTGCATCATACATCTGCTGTAAGCTGGCACTCTGTAAAATGAATAATAAATGAATACAATCAAATAGATTTGACTGCCTCTAAGTTCATTCGAAATCTCCTCAATGTGTGGCTTGGATAGCATAGGAGACATCATCCAAACCAGTGGCAGTGGTCACCAAAGTCAAATAGTCAGTCAAATGAGTCTAACTAAGTGCATGGGCATTGATGTAGGGAAGGAGACTCCAATGTGGGCGCATGAGGAGCTTTCATTAGTTAGAATAGTTGATCTAGTCTCTCTGGAGATCTATCTAAGTGGTTCAGTTAGTTAAACTAGCAATCAATCCCCAAAACAAGGAACAGATCCACTAATCATGGAACTAACTGAAGTAGCTCCTACATAGGTGGAAGAGTGCGCACTTGTACTCCAGTGATGAAAACAAGGGTGCATTAGTGGATAGGAGGGATAAACCTGAGCAGAAACAGGCTCTTGGGTTTGAAATACTGAGGACTAGGTGTTGGGAGACTACCATACTGATGACTGGATGCATGCAGATGAATGGATGCATGCAAAATGCATGTAGGCATGCAAAATACAAAAATGATGGTGAGAATATTCCAACACTTGTAAAGTTCCAAACAAAAGCCTTAAAATCGACCTCCAAATAAAAAAGTGGTGCTCCTGGTATCAACCATTTTTTTCCACAATGGTCTTAATTTCTCATAAAATTCCAAACAAAAACCTTAAAATTGACCACTGAATCGAAAGTGGTGCTCTTAGTATCAACCCCTTTTAGAAGGGACAACCTGCTATGAGCTAAGCTCCAAATATAATATACTCCACACATGATTCATGAGGAGGAATCCAACCTTATTTATAAATCACAAGACAACTCTAACCATAACAACCTCCTAACTATCTTGTGGACTTTCCTTAATGAGGCCCTACTACATTTATCACTAATAATTACCCTCGCGGGATTTATTTAATAATAACAAACATACTGAACCTAGTCCACCTTACATTGAATCCTCCCCTATTATTTCTATAATGATCCCTTTGCCCCCACATTACACCCATAGGGAGGATCATAACAAATTTTGTGTTTAAATAATTTGTCCAAGCTAAACATCATAGTTTGATATCAAAACCAAATTTTATTCCTACAACTTAAATTATGGACGCATCATGCTTATATAATGCTTTCGAAATGGAGTGAGTTAATAAATGGACACATTCAACTTTTATGATGAATTAATTATTTTCTAGTCATGTAAAGTTCTTCCTTAATCCACTTAATTTTTTCAAAATTCCAACATTACATGTAATTATAAAATGAACCAAAACCCCTAAAAACAAAATTTTATGATTAACATTCTTATCAAATAAATAAAACTATAACTTTTTAAAAACATTATTAAATTTGAAGAAAATATTCTATCATAAAAATATTGAATATATCCACTTGTTAACATATTTATTTTGTATTATATCCTAAATTTTAATTCAAAATTAATATTTACTCTACTCTACCTTCATCCATCATTATTATGTCCTTGAAGGGGATCATATATGGATCACTAAGGTAGGATTAATTTGTCCGTACAATACAATTTTTTTAAAAAGTATAGCTAAAACATTTGTCTTTTAATTTATTTAATTAAAAGTATTTTCAAAAATGTAATTATCTTGCATTTCATTGGGCCAGACAGCATGACATCTTCCTCGATTTTCCCTTCCCAAGAGGGGGCAGCGTGAAAACATCATGGGTTCCAGACTTGCTGGTGGTGGTGTCCCAATCTATGGTGGTTTTGGTTATGTTGTTAACGCCAGTGAATATCATGATACTGTCAAATGCAAGGTAAAGAGTAAATAGTTTCTGAAATACTTATGGCCCCATAGTTTTAAAGACACTTGCCATGGAAAATCACATAAAAAATACGCATTCAAAGTTAACAAGAACACCTAGTTCGCTTCTAAGCTCACCCACTATCAAAACTGGGATACACATTTTCTCTTCCCTTGAGGAAGGGAATACCTATGAATACTACTCGAAAACCACCAAATGGTCCAGGAGGGGATCGGATATCCAGATATACAACTAGAGAAAACCAGGTGGTTTTAGGTTTCGGCTCCCGCTTACAATGGTTTTAGTCCCCTATATCTGGTATTACATGAGGCCAATGCAAAACTATAGTTGGGATTCTATAGCATGACCTGTTCTTGCAGATGCATTCTCAAAACAGTTGTGTATATTTCCATACCAATTTATCGAGGATCACCTCTGGAAGTCATATTTTTACCTCAAAATCCTCTGGCTTGCAATTGTTTTCTATAGACTTTGTATTTTTCTAGGTACGTTTACTTGTTTAAGCTTTTTCCTGCAATTTTTGTATTTTCAGGGTATTTTGAAGTGTTTGTTTTTAATTACATTACAAGTTTGCTCTTATTTGAGCTTATCATAGTTGCTGATGGAAAACTTGGCTCTTTCTTGAGCTATTTTAAGGAAATTTATTTAATTTTAGAGATAGCTTTTGCCAAAATAAATACTAGATGATGCATAGTTTTATTTTTCTCTGCATTTCTTTTCAAAATAGAAAAACACATACAAAGATTAACTTCTTTGGTGACCTTGGCCAAACTCTTGGAAGGCTGGTATTGTAGGTGAAATTTATGTCTAAAAACCCTATCTACAGGTATTGGACACTTGACGTGTAGGAGTGAAAGGTAATTTGCTTTGATAAGTTAACTTTCGAGGTAATTTGAAGGATTAGATCAATACTATGAGAAATCATTCTCTTTTGAGGCATCTAATGGAAACCCTTTCTCTGAGGCATCTAACGTAATTCCTTTCTCTAGCTTCGGTCTTATTGCAATTATAGCAAATATTGGAATGTTCTCAAGGAATTTGTCTTTATTGCAATGCATTTAGACTAATTGAGTATATTGATTGTCTTAGTGGCTATGATTTTGATAATTTCTTGTTTCTAACTTGGTTATAATAATTTTCAAGGTTATCTTTAGGTTATTTTGATCATTTTGAAGGATTAGACCAATTAAATGAGAAATCCATTAGGTATGTAAAGAAAATCTTTCCTCTGGTCATTTATTACAATTAGAGAAAATTATGAAAGGCTCCCCAGAAATTTCCCCTTCTTCTGCAATGCAATTAGAATAATTTAGTATTTATTTTGTTTTTGTGGCTGCGAATTTGATCATTTTTATGTTTTAACTTGGTTATAGTAGTGCATAGAGGACAGAAATTGCTCAATCACTTGACCTGGGGTTTGATTTTCAACTGAAGAGGTTTTGGAATGCTTGTGTGGTCCATCCTAATAGTTGTGTCAACCTAGCAAGTTTGGTTGCAATGAAACTAGAAATGTAATTGGAGCATGGTATCCAACATGAAATTGGCGATACAAATTCAGTCCCTCTTTTGCAACCACCGTCAATTGCAATGGCCGAAAAATTCAATGAAATCGATGATGAAGAAAGTAATAGCTCATCCGTTGCTTCCTACCGTATCTGTCTTGAGTTAGAGGACTGTGATCCAGGTATACTTATTCATCTTATGGTAATTTTTCATAGTGATATTGGGAATGCATTAGCAATTATAAATTAGGTGATTGACTTGTATTTAGCAGTTGTTATTTCATTGAAAATTGCTTTTTCTGCATGGAAGGAAATCAAATTTCATTTTTCTAGATTACCTACTTATTCAAGTCATTAGAAATGACCAATATCCCATGAGATTCATCCACTAATGAGCTTGAATTACCCTTTGCATCTTGTGGAAGAAATCCTCATTAGTAGTATTTTTCCATCTATATTGGCCTTTAAAAAAGTTTATATTGCAAGAAGCCTCTGGATCACCCAAATAAATTTATTTACCAATCAATCGATTTTGAATGATCCATTACAGCAGCAAACATACTCTCTATCACATGGAGTCTTTTGCAATGGAAAAAACAACTTTACGGTGTTCCACTTGTGTTTGCTCACAGCCAAAGTCAGTATCTATAGGATTTTTGGCATATGTCATTAAATATATAGTAGTTGTTGAAGCCCTTGACTGCAATATTTTCATTATTTGATGCCAGTAGTAGCAAGTTACTAGTCAAAATTCACATGTACCTATCAAACACTAAAGTAGTGACAAAATTAAATTATAGTTTCATCATGATGTTGCCCTACACAAGGATAAGGCAAGATACAAAACACTAAACTAAGTGTTGGGCCATGGAATTGTCCCTATTTTACACTATATTTTCCTTAATTTTAATCCCTTCTTGTGTTCCCATGACCTTGTATTAATGCTTATTAATCCATTTTTATGCTTATTTGCAGGATTTATACCTAAGGTGGTTTCCATTTGCATTTCCTTAGTATTTCATGGGAATTATGATTAAACATTGGAAAAATAACATATTTTGCACTTATCTTTGAAACATGGATGAGTTTGATGATTTTTGCAGAACCAGCTCCAGGCCAGTTGTTGTTACTCCAGGATATTTTCCGCAACTCATATGGTTGAAGATCAATGAAAGTGGATACTTAATATTTTTCATATGAGGGATTATTAAGTCATTACCACTATCGTTACTCATGCTGCTACTCCATAAAGCCACTATGGAGGAACATATTCATTAGGGTGATGGATTTTTATGAATCCCTTATTTCTATTCTTCTTATATGTCTCAAATTATGATGTTAAATTATCTGAAGATAAAAGGGACAAGTTGGTGGTGGATGAGAGTGCATATTTAGTTTATTTACAAAGATTTGAAGACCTCCATGTAATATATGATGGACCCAACAAGTTAAATACTATTAGGGGCCACTTAGAATGAGTTTTGGGCATGTTATGATGACTCACATCTCTAAATTCGAATTTGACTTCAAAGGCATCCTAAATAGCATGGACGTTAGCAAAGGATTTTGGATTAGATTTGAGTTGATTTTGAGATTCAAATTATTAGTAATTTGTTGAGGATATTTTGGATCTTCATTTATAATTTGTTATGCAAAACTCATGTATAAATAAGAGCTCCTTCTCCATTCCAAAAGGAGGACTCTTAGAGCAACAAGTCCAATTTATGATGGAATAAGAATTATATTTCTTTTATTCTCTTTTGTAATTTAGATTGTAGTCCTTAATTTCTATCTTTTGTTAATGTAGATTGCAATTCTTAGTTTCTCTAATTTTTAATTAGACTTTCTTTTTATTGCTTAGAATAAGATGTATTTTACTTTGATTTATTCATTTATGTAGATGTAAATTTAATTCCAGTTTCTGTATTTATGCAAGTATGTTAGATTCATAGATTAACATGGTTTCAACCATAGTGTGCAAGTATGAGTGTGATTTACTTTTCGCAAGTGTGATCTACATTCTTACAAGTGTGATTTACTTTTCTGCAAGTGTGTTTTCAATTAACGTGTGATAGTAAGGGGTCATAGAAGCTACTTGAGTGGAGACTCCTCATGTTCTCCTTGCCAACTATGAAGATTGATTTTCATCTTTATTTTCTGTAAGAGTGAATTTGTTTATTTTACTGCAATGCATGTTAGATTACCAATGCTAGAAGAGGAAATTGTGGCCTACATAGATTTTGCATGATAACCTTGAAATAAATAGACGTTACCCTGGATTGATAATTTATGTTGTGAATTGATTGTTTTAATAAGAAATTAATCCTCCCAACATTTTGCCGTCATTGTCGGGGAGGTCATCGAAGGCACAAAAGTACAAAATAGCATTGGTATTAGTTGCATTTCATGGTATATGTGTTCCTGATCCTGAGGTGCCAGGGCGATAAGGCGTAGTGAAGATCTACGCATCGTTCGAGAGAATGTAACAGGCTCGGCCTCATAAGGGTCAGGGCATGTAGGTTGATTGATTACTTTTCAGTTGATTGAATTTGCTTTGAGTGATGTTTTTCTTTATTTTCATTTAATTTTCATGTCATTTTTGGTGCATCATTCGCCACAGTGGTGCAGTAAGGGCCACCCATACTACTAATCTCTCTTTTGCAGGAAAGTTGGTAAGAAGAAGGAAGCATTGGTGAATGAAGATCTCGATAGTGGAGGAGCCATGAGGATACATAAGACTTCAATCTTGAGACACATGACCATCACGGTAAGTGGTCGTATTTCATTTTCATATGATATTTTAGATTATTTTGAATTGAAAATAATACAACCACAAAATTACACAGGTTTTATTTTTGAAAATCATATCATTTTTTAAGAGTTGCAGCAGTTACTGCAACACGCTGTGTAAATCATTCTAGGTACTAAATGCTTGAAATTTTGATATGTGGATTTAATTTATTGGAATTTATATTATTATAGACATCCACAACCATTCGTATCATTGTTTGGAAGCTATGTGTTGTTTATTGCATTTTGTGGCATTTTGGCTTATTGCGATTCGCTGAAACATTGTCGGGACAGTCCTATTTTGAGGGACCATAGATTATTTTTGCAACATGTTTCTACCTAATGTATCCATTTGAATATAGTTTCCAATCAAATTTGAATTTTTCAATTTGGTTTTCAAATGAAAAATATATGATCAAAATACTGACTCGGGGTAGAGTAGGCATCTCAAAAACAAAGTTGGGATAGTTACGTTTTGGGAGACCTAATGGGTGAATTTTCAAAACATGTTTCTAATGCATATTCTCCTATGAATCTAGTTTACAAAAAAAATTGAATCATTCAATTTCAATATCGTACGAGATAGATATGCCCAAAATAATAACTTCCTATCCTAAATCTGCACTCTGAAAACTCTTCTTTCTTGGTTGTTCATTGGAGTATTTGACCCATCAATTATTCTTGTATTCAAAACCTGTTTCTATTTGAAATACCTATATGAATCTACTTTCACCTCCAATTGGAATCACGTCAATCCATCCTTAAACGAAAAAGTTGTACTCAAAATAGTGACTGTTGGTCCATGCTGGAAGTCATAAGTAATACTAGGATTCTGGTTGTTACTTGGAAGATACGACATATAATCTCATGGAATTTATAAAACATGCTTCTACTGGAAGTATCTCTATGAACATACTTTCATTTAGCTTTGGAATCACTCAAATTGGACAAAAAACGAAGAATTTATGATCAAAACACTGATGGTTAGTATGGTTGGCCACCATTTTCCAACAGGTATAAAGTGAATTTTGTTTCATTCAGTTTTCTTTGGATTTTTTTTGTAAGTAATACTTGTTTTTTTTTTGCATAATTTTTGGATGAAGAGATACCATGCACCTCTCTTCTTCCATGATCTCATATTTTATTGCAGGAAAGTGCTAGTTTTTTGTAGGTCCTCAGAACGATTGAAGAAGGTCAATACATGCATAAGTGATTCTTGAAGACACAATTTCATGACATATGGGCATACTCTTGAGACATTCAAGATTCAATATGTTCTATTTGTTTCCTACACAGAAGAATATTTTTTCTCGGATTGAGCACACAACAAACGAAGAATTGATGTGCGAAGCATATGAATACCAATGTTTCAGAAGTCAAGTCCCATTGTTACATCACCATCCCACTGCTACCAAACATTCTTTCAAGAAGACCTCATTATTATCATGCTCATTCACCAATACTATGGTATGCATATGCATTTACTTCTTCCCATTTTAATATATATGCATGTTGAAAGTCTCATTTTCTTATGTGGTTATCTTTCAAAGCCAAAGACATTCACTAGAATATCATTCATATAACCACTACATTCAAATAAATTTTATCCTTCAATCCTCTACTTCCATGACTTCTTGCTCCACACACCTCTAACCCACTCATAAATATATCTTGTCTCACTTACAATGCCAAGTTTCCCCATTTCCAAATAAAATTTGATGGCCGTGAAAACCTATCTTAGGTGCCATTAAAACTTGGAATGCTTGAAAACCAGCTTGCTGGCAGGTATTCTTTGGGAGTAATAAAATTCTGATTGTGAAAACCCTCTAGGTGCAGTTAGACAAATCGTGTTTGAAAAACAGCTTGCTGGCAGACAAGGTTTGGAAATAAAGTAATAAATAAGTAATTCCATCGTAGTTGTTATCTGAATAAAGATTTCCAAGTTCCTCTCTGAATAAGGTTTCGATATTCATTGCTACATCAGAAGAATGTTCCAGATCTACATTGTGTTAAGATTTAATATGCTAAGACAGAAAATAGCAGCATTACATTCCATTTTACAATAATGGCATATACAGGATCACTGAAGAAACAACAAGCACAGCATAAACACAAGAGATAGATTTATCCTGGGAAACCCTCATGGGGTAGAAAACCCAGCAAAGCTTCCTCAATATAGATGACCAGCAATATACAAAGATGCAAACCAAAGACATGATCTCTTCTCCACCATAGCAGACCTCTCCTCCACAAGTGTGCTACATTCTGAGTGAGGGAAGGTTGTGTATAATGAGGAACACGCCTCCTCTATTTATACACATCTCCGACTTGTACTTTATATTAACTAGGTCGGCCCCAACTTTACCACCGGGTTAAACACCCCACTACAACTGACTGGGATGACCCCACTAGGGTGGTCTAACAACCCTTTGACCCACATAACACATATAGGGCCGACCCCCACTAGGGAAGTCTAATAACCCGAGTTACCACATTCCGACGGAGTAATAAACATCTCCGGATATACAATAAGATCTCCACGGAGGAATGAAACATCTCCGGAATAATAAAGTACAAATATAATATTCTTTGAATTTACAATATTTCAACACTCCCCCTTAACGAGAAGGATATTATAATAGCATCTTCACAAGCAAGGAGTCATCAACATCATACATGATACATCTATAAATCATTGGAATCTTTCTCAACATCATCAGTAACTCAAGCAGTTACTAAAACATCTTCAATACTAGAACATCAACATCTTCAGTACTGAGTCTTTATCTTTTGCAGCACTTGAATAGCTACAACAACATCAACGTCTAGATCCTCACGATCATCAACATCGTCATCTAGACCATCACGATCAGCAGCATCGTCATCTAGACCATCACGATTAGCAGCATTGTTATCACACGATCATCATCATTGTCATCACATGATCATCAGCATCGTCATCACACGATCATCAGTGTCATCATCTAGACCATCACGATCAGCAGCATCGTCATCTAGACCATCACAATCAGCAGCCTAGTTGTCTAGATCATCACGATCAGTAGCATCGTCATCTAGATCATTAGGATCAACAACATCGTCATCTAGATCATCACGATCAGTAGCATCATCATCTAGATCATTAGTACAAGTATCCAAACCAATACAAGTATACATCATCAATACAAGTATCCACACCAATACAAGTATACATCATCAATACAAGTATCCACACCAATACAAGTATACACATCATCAATACAAGTATCCTCATCAATACAAGTATAAACATCATCAATACAAGTATCCATACCAATACAAGTATACACATCATCAATACAAGTATCCTCATCAATACAAGTATACATATCATCAATACAAGTATCCTCATCAATACAAGTATACACAATAGCAGCATACCCTACAACACACATGATCCAATTACGGGATGATCAATCCCTCTCACTTTAGGACATAGGTCCAAGGATGATACAATCCTAATCCGCTTATGGGATGATCAGTCCCTCTCAGTTTAAGACATCTCTCATGTCTATGGATGATGCAATCTAGATCAACTTACAGGATGATCAATCCTTATCACTTTAAGACACCTCACCATGTCTACTGATGATGCAATCCTGAATCAACTTACAGGATGATTAGTCCTTATCACTTTAAGACACCTCACCATGTCTAGGGATGATGCAATCCCGAATCAACTTACAGGATGATTAGTCCTTATCACTTTAAGACACCTCACCATGTCTAGGGACGATGCAATCCCGAATAAACTTACAGGATGATTAGTCCTTATCACTTTAATACACCTCACCATGTCTAGGGACGATGCAATCCCGAATCAACTTACAGGATGATTAGTCCTTATCACTTTAAGACACCTCACCATGTCTAGGGACGATGCAATCCCAAATCAACTTACAGGATGATTAGTCCTTATCACTTTAAGACACCTCACCATGTCTAGGGACGATGCAATCCCGAATCAACTTACAGGATGATTAGTCCTTATCACTTTAAGACACCTCACCATGTCTAGGGACAATGCAATCCTGAATCAACTTACAAGATGATTAGTCCTTATCCCTTTAAGACACCTCACCATGTCTAGGGATGATGCAATCCTGAATCAACTTACAGGATGATTAGTCCTTATCACTTTAAGACACCTCACCATGTCTAGGGACGATGCAATCCCAATCTACTTACAGGATGATTAATCCTTATCACTTTAGGACATAAGTCCAAGGACGATGCAATCCTGATCCACTTACGGGATGATCAATCCCTATAACTTTACGACATAAGTCCAAGGACGATGCAATCCTATCACGTACATTTTGAACCAAACGCTCAGGGACGATGCAGTCATATCACGTCCACTAGGGACCACTTTATCGAAGACATATGTCTACGGATCTCTTTTAGGACATGTGTCCATGGATGATACAATCCCCTCGTCCACTAGGGACCACATTCTCGAAGACATCTGTCTATGGATCACTTTAGAACTGAAGTCCAGGGATGATACAATCCTCTCATCCACTAGGGACCACATTCTCAGAGACATCTGTCTATGGATCACTTTAGAACTGAAGTCCAGGGATGATACAATCCTCTCATCCATGAAGGACTTCATTCTCAAAGACATACGTCTACATCTCACTTTAGGACTGAAGTCCAGGGATGATCCAATGCCCACCTATCCACTAAGGACTTCATTCTCGAAGACAACTGTCTACGGATCCTTTTAGAACATGTGTTCAAGGATGATGAAATCCCCTTGTCAACTTAGACCCTGTCTAAGGACCATCCACCAACCTCTCTATTGGCATCACCAATATAGGTAACCACATCATCGACCTCTCTGTCGATGCAGGAAATCTCATCATAAGTGACCACATCACTCCCCCTCTCGAGGAGGGTCCTACCAAGCTTGTCTCATAAAATACTCAAACTTTTCTTGAGGTAGAGGTTTGGTTAGTACATCGGTAACTTGTTCACTTGAGGTAGAGGTTTGGTTAGTACATCGACAACTTGTTACAAATTCAAACTTTATAGTTCCTTTCTGCGCCATATCATGGAACACTGGATTCTCTGCCATATTGATACAACTCTGTTTGTCACATAGGATCACAGTTGGGTCTATCTCTATGTCAAACAATCCAGAAGCCATACTGCTTCACAACTAGCAGAGCAACCAACCATATATTCCGCTTGTGCTGAGAGCCACACTAGACTTCTTCCAGCTAAACCACGAGATCATGGTTGATCCCAGACAATAACATCCTCTCTATGTGTTCTTCCCGTTTGATACACTTTCTGCCCAATCAACATCTGTGTAGCCATCTGAAGTCATGATCTCCAAGATAGCATAGATCAAAGTCTATCATATCCTTTAGATGCCTCATCACATGCTTTTGCAACTATCAAGTGAACATATCTAGTTTCCACTAGATACTGACTCATGGTGTTCTTAGCAAGGTATATATCTAGCCTGGTATTTGTTAGAGACATCAATGACCCAATAATTTGTCTATACAGAGTTATATACACTAACTCTGACGAGTCATTCGCTAACAGCTTCAAGTTGGAATCCATGAGAGTGGCCATTCCAACATATCAAGTCCTTTTAATATTTCTCGCATACTTTCCCTGGTTGAGAAAGATTCCTTCTGAGCCTTTCCATACTTCTAGACCTAGAAAGTAATGCATCAATCTGAGATATTTCATTTTCATTTCTGTAGCCATCTATCTGTGCCATCTCTCGTCAGATGGGTCTACTGATATGAGCCTCAACATCATTCGAACTCTATGGTGAGTTCCTTCTTGCATCTGTGTATAGAAACCATATTCAACCTTGTAGGAAAGGTTGAGATCCACATCACCCATGGTGATCATTAAGCTCATCAATTTACTATCGATCCTGGGTACCCGAACATAGCTTTCTTCAATTACATTATTAAGATAATGGTCTTATCTAGCCACTTGGAGCAAACATCTCATCATGATTCTCTTCCTCTTTCTAAGAGAATCTTCTAGCCACGAGCCTTCTATAGTGTGTTTGATTTGTAAATCCTTTTGTTGAGCATCCATCGCTTGTTCAATGTTCATCATTCGTCATGATCTTTCCTACAAATCAAAATTAAGTACATGATTAGTAATACTTCATAATCATCAAATCATATTGATATGATAACCTATTATGCATACAGATATCATTTACATAGTTATGCAACTATATTGACCAATACTTTGGCACAACACTTTTCCATATCTTGTATGCATACATTGGCTATCTAGATGTCTTCCATCTCTACCAGAACATACTATCGAGAGTGTTCATAGCTCTCAGCATGTCAACAAAGAGGTTTCATTCTAGACAAGCAACGATGGAATGTTTGTCCAATTCACCAATCATATGCATATTAGTAGTATACTGTTCAATGCTATATGAATGTTTACACTCAGCATGATATATTCTAGGAATACAAATATGTATACAACTATTACAAGCAATATCATTTACTATTTCAAATAACAACTCAAATACTTATCTTTTATGTTTGTGTGGTTATCTCTCGCTTGATCTTCTATATGTCTTTTGAACTTATATTCATTCTGTACCACTGTGCATGCTCAAGTGTGCACTAGTGTCATCCTCATGATCTCATACACAAACATACATTCATTAATATATTCTCAATATTATCAAAACATTCTAATTCTAAATAATCTTGAATATGTATAGTCATGATCATAAATAATAAACATTAGTATTCAAGGTTTCAAGAAAGTCTTCTTTTACTCATGCATATTCTTGTTTGATCATAGGACTCTTTTGGTTAGTTAAATCATCAATCAAGATAAGAGACATAATATGCATAAACCCTTGATTACTAGCTTTATGAATAAGCATAACCAATCATACCAAGTATACTTATATAAGGGATCCTAACACAAGGTAAGATTCTAACTTGACATAGGAAAACATACCTGGATTATTATACTTGCTTAGTTATGTCTAACATACCTAAACAATATCTTCTTTGTTCTCTTCAATGATTTAGAGATCCTGTGCTAGAACCTGCATATCTCATAGGTTAAGCATAATATAACAAAGTCATACATACCTCGTAAGTAGAAAAAAGATTATGGATGAATCTTTGTCTTCATGTTGTCATGGTCATGGAATTTGATTTGTCTTTCATGATGTACCTGTATCTTGTTAGCAGACAATATCAACCTCATACAACGCCACAGTGCATCAGTACAATCATATAGCCCTAATCAACGAATGTATTCTATCATTCACATGCATTCATACTGTTACTAGGGTGATAAGACAATTCTAACATTAATCAAGATTGTACTAATAAATAATATGAAGACAAACATATTATGAACTTAATCAGGAATCAAATTTCAAGAAATACCTGAACCTCCTTAAATCATACCTATCGAGACTTCTTGTAGTCTTCTTATGTAAGGCCTTAGCCTCAACTCCCCCTAAAACTTGATTTGGAGCCTGATTAGGGTTTGCTAGAGAAACCCTAAAAATTCAATCTTTGACTTTCACACTTCTGAATGGATGGAAGGATGTGTCTTGCTGAGCTAATCAAACTAGCATACTTCAATTTTGAAATCTCAAAATTTGACCCCTCAAAATTGCCTTCGAAACTTTTGGATCTTCTGGACAGGATCCCAAACTAGGGTTTGATGAAGTCCACCCTTCTGCCCAATCAAAAGATTCGATCCAAGGCTCTAAACTCTTATTTTTCTGAGGAGCTTCTAGCCGTGGTCATAGACTTAAAAAATTCCAACTTTTGCTGAAGCCCTAATTTTCCATCTTTCCGATCAAAATCCCGAACTAGGGTTTGATCAAGCCTAGTCTTCTACCCAACCAAAAAATTCAATCTTGGTCTCTAAATTTCAATTTTCCTGAGTATCATTTAGCCATGGACTCCGATTCCAAAAATTCTGACTTTCTCTGAAACCCTAAATTCTAGAAGCCATGAATAAAGGTGCTCCAAACATAATTCTATTTTGACAGAAATATGTACCTGATTGTTTCTGTTGTAACTCTGAACTTTTCGCTCCACAGGGTCTGAAAACTTTTTCTATGGTATCCTGACCTATCGTCTTTCCATCTCGACAGGTCTGATCTCAATTGGATTTTCTGAGAGAGAGTTATGCCAAGTGTTGCAACGTGACCTGTTTATGGGATAAAACAGGAGAGCGAACTTGTACAGCGTGCCACATGTCACTCGTTCAACTTAGTCCTCTGAAAAAGTTTCCTGAGATAGTGCAGTTTGTGTACTACCTATCACTTTTTACTAAATTACATTTGGATCTTCCTAGCCCAAGTTATGACCTTTTTTCCTAGGTCACCTAATTTTGACTGAGATCTGGAAGAGGCAGAAACCCTAACTTGTACTGATCATAACGCACAAAGTACAACGAATCTGAGGGTGTCCTTTGAAAACAATGTATCTGGGGATGTTTTCTACGACCTGTAAAGGTTTCAGATCCTGAAACTTCGCCAAAATGGATTTATAGTGAATGTTCCACGATGACTGGTTTTTTCTATACAAAACCCAAACCTTGAAATTGTCGCAAGTGAAGCAAGTGTCGTAAGTGCCATACATTGCCTTCCTTCAGGTTAGCTCTGATACCATGTTAAGATTTAATATGCTAAGACATAAAATAGCAGCATTACATTCCATTTTACAATAATGGCATATACAGGATCACTGAAGAAACAACAAGCACAGCATAAACACAAGAGACACAGATTTATCCTGGGAAAACCTCATGGGGTAGAAAACCCAGCAAAGCTTCCTCAATATAGATGACCAGCAATATAAAAAGATACAAACCAAAGACATGATCTCCTCCTACACCATAGAAGACCTCTCATCCACAAGTGCGCTACATTCTGAGTGAGGGAAGGTTGTGTATAATGAGGAACACACCTCCTCTATTTTTACACATCTCCAACTTGTACTTTATATTAACTAGGTCGGCCGACTTGTACTTTATATTAACTAGGTCGGCCCCAACTATACCACTGGGTTAAACACCACACTACAACTGACTGGGCCGACCCCACTAGGGTGGTCTAACAACCCTTTGACCCACATAACACATATAGGGCCGACCCCCACTAGGGAAGTCTAATAACCCAAGTTACCACATTCTGATGGAGGAATAAACATCTCCGGATATACAATAAGATCTCCATGGAGGAATGAAACATCTCCGAAATAATAAAGTACAAATATAATATTCTTTGAAGTTACAATATTTCAACACATTGTTCTACATGTTCCAAGATCCACATTGTTCTTTCTTGCAAATTTTGACATCATTGTGGACATATCATATCTCTTGCCTCTCATATGCTGCTACATATATCAAGGATTTCATAGGTGGGTGCATGTATGTTTTTTTTTCCTTTATTTAATAACAGTTCATTGTATGCTATGGATTTGTATTTGGAAAATCACTTGAGCCTTTTTCCATACTTCCTCCAATTTCCAAGGGTAGTAAAATATTTCACTTTTTTTTTGGGGGGGGAGGGTACCACTACCCATCATTACTCTTTCACATCCCTCACCATCCTTGTCCAATCCAAACCTTCATCGTTCTATCTCTACTTCCCAAGATGAACCTATTCTGACATCCCCCAACACCCAAGCATGAAGAGGATGTTGCTACATAAGCCCTATTGTTTTCACACATGAACCAACAATAGGAAGTCTTGTTGCTGCTACACAAGAACCATCAGTAAGAAAATAGATATGGATAATCAAAGAAATTTGTTGGAAGAAGAATCTCTATTTTTGTTACACAAGAACCAACAGTAAGAAAGGAGATATGCACAAGAAAAAGACCACTACTGAAGGATGGGAATTGGCTAGCCACAAGAACCTATAGCAGAATAAGCCATTGTAGAAACCATTCCTACATAAGAACCTACTAGCATAAAAAAAGGTGGGAATGGAGGTATGATTTCTTTGATTTGTTTGTATGATTCATTGGTGCATATAATTGTTCAGATCTTCAAAAATCAAGCTGAGATTCATTGAGGGATGCATTGTGTGCATGTTGTCAAGTCACTTGATGGTGAGGCTCATGGTTCATAAGAAATAGAATATTCAAGGATCAATCATATTGCTAGCCTCTTCCTTAATGAATGAAACTCCCATATGAACATCATGCCTACTTATTGCCACAAATGGAAAACACAATCAACCCTTGTGTTCATACTTGTAGAAATTTATGTGATCTAATTAGTCAACCTACTTATTGCATGAGTCACAGTCCTTAAAGATTGGTATTACTATTGTGCAAGAGAGGATAAGTAAAATATAGATCAGCTGGTGGAATAAGATGGCATCATGGTTGTTTGTTGCCCATATATTTTTCTTCATAAACAAGGTCATGTTATCATTTGAAGTATGTATTTGTGCTTACAAAATCAACAAGTTTTTAATATATGATGTTGTTAATGACAATATCAACAAATCTGAACACAATCATTCTTGAGGTTTTATGGGTAACATCAATCATCTTTAGCGGCACTGTTTGCAAATATTTAGATGGGTATGCTTCAACATAGGGTTGATCTCAACCAGGATTCATCCTTAAATGTACATCTTTCAATCAGAGGTAAAAAAGGGCATGTGCACTTCATATATAGAAGAGAAAGACTGTTGGATTGCTTGTGCGTATAAACTAGTTCAAAGATCACTTCCTAGATAGAGATTAAGAGAGAAAATGCATTTGATGGCTTTGTTTTTTTAATAGAGAGATGTGCCTAAAATTAACAATGGAGTTTTAAGAAGATTAATACATAAAATATTTGCAGGCATCTATTTTTAGAATTTGTTTCTACATGGGGCACATGGTTTGAATCTTCTCCATGTTCACAATGCTACTAGTCTTTTCATTGTAGAATGAAACATTCAACCATCATTTTTTTCATGAATGCTCATATATTGTTGCATTAGATTTCTTGGAAAATAAACTTTGGCAAACACAACTGTGAAGGGAGTCTATTTGATATCAGTATGAGTATTTTCAAAACAATTGAATATGCCTATGCCTATGTTCAACATTCCGGTAATCTCTTAAATTTGGGGGAGAAGGGAAAATCTGGTTGAAGTTAACAACTTCATGAATAAATTGATTTTTGGTTGGTTGCACAGTCTTTTTTTGGATATTGCTTGAAGCATGAGGACATGCTATGTACTCAGTTTGGGGGAGACTATGGAGATAACCAAGCAACATATGGTGTAGCAACTTGAAGCATGCAGCTTGAGTGGTCACAATATTCATCTACTAAAGATTTGTTGCAATTAACTTGAACCTAAAATTGGTAAATGAATGGTTTGCTGATATTTTTAGATTCATGCATCATTATTTCAAGCTTTCATGCAGTTCACATTTATTTTTATTCACCCATGTTTTTTAGAAAAAAATGCAGAAATTGATTTAAGGATATCATGCAAACTGTGAACCGGATATTCACGAAACTTGGAGGAGTGAAGCATTATGGTAAGGAGAATATACCCACCGATTTTCAGGAAAAACAAGTACACGGATTTCAAAAAATTGAGCATCATCACCTACAACCATTTTATCTATATCTTGAGATTTATGCATTAGATGGATTTGATTTTTGGTGAGTAGAAGCACTGTTGTAAGAGGAATATACTCACCAATTTTAAGAAAAAATTACTTCATGGATTTCGGGAAAATGACCATCATCAACTACAACCAATTTGCAGTTTGCTCGAAAACTGTGATGTGCATATCTTTGATTTTTGGTGTGGAGATGAATTGGACTAGTAAACACTTGATTGCAAAATTTCAGCAAAACCCAATTTTTAGTTTGTGCGAAATTGGTTCAGGAAGTTTGCTGAAACACTTGCAAAAATTTGTTGATATAGACCTGTAGTGACTTATTCGCTTATATCTTGAATTTGGTAAGCTGGTTTGATGAGGTTTTTGGTATGGTGAAGCATGGAATTAGTATAAATATGCCTACAAAATTTCAACAAAATCCACTTTGTACTTTGTGAGAAATGTGGTGTTTCAACACTGTTTCAGCATCACTTGAGAATTGATTTTAGAAGTCTGTTGGCTATGAAAACTGAGCATATGATTGCTATGATGAAATACATGGCCTTGTATTGAGAAATAATTACTTGTGGTGTTCTTGATTTGCTAATGATGACATGTTTTAAGATTGTCCTTTCACGAGAAGTGCAACAACCATTGTTTTTGAAAAGATTTCAAAGTTCTTTTGGGCACTATTGTCTTTTGTCAATATTATCAGTTGGACAAGCATAGAAGTGTTACAGAAATGGTTTTTGGTGAGTCTGAATTGAAAAATGAGATCCTTTACGACTTGGTTGATACAAAGGTATTGTGTTGCATGAGGACATGCAACATATTCATTTTGGGGGAGATGTTGGGCCATGGAATTGTCTCTATTTTACACTATCTTTTCCTTACTTTTAATCCCTTCTTGCGTTCCCATGAACTTGTATTAATGCTTATTAATCTATTTTTATGCTTATTTGCGGGATTTATACCTAAGGTGGTTTCCATTTGCATTTCGTTAGTATTTCATGTGAATTATGATTAAACATTGAAAAAATAACATATTTTGCACTTATCTTCGAAATATGGATGAGTTTGATGATTTTTGTAGAACCAACTCCAGGCCAGTTGTTGTTACTCTAGGATATTTACCGCAACTCATATGGTTGAAGATCAATGAAAGTGGATACTTAATATTTTTCATATGAGGGATTATTAAGTCATTAACACTATTGTTATTCATGTTGTTACTGCTACTGCTACTCCACAAAGCCACCATGGAGGATCATATTCATTAGGCATGATGGATTTTTATAAATCCATTATTTCTATTCTTCTTATATGTCTCAAATTATGATGTTAAATTATTTGAAAATAAAAGGGACACGTTGGTGGTGGATGAGAGTGCATATTTAGTTTATTTACAAATATTTGAAGACCTCCATGTAATATATGATGGAACCAACAAGTTAAATACTATTAGGGGTCACTTAGGATGAGTTTTGGGCACGTTATGATGACTCACATCTCTAAATTCGAATTTGAATTCAAAGGCATCCTAAATAGCATGGAGGTTAGCAAAGGATTTGGGATTAGATTTGAGTTGATTTTGAGATCCAAATTATTAGTAATTTGTTGAGGATATTTTGGATTTTCATTTATTATTTGTTATGCAAAACTCATGTATAAATAAGAGCTCCTTTTCCATTCCAAAAGGAGGACTCTTAGAGCAACAAGTCCAATTTATGATGGAATAAGAATTATATTTCTTTTAATCTCTTTTGTAATTTAGACTCTAGTCCTTAATTTCTCTCTTTTGTTAATGTAGATTGCAATTCTTAGTTTCTCTAATTGGTGATTAGACTAACTTCTTTTTATTGCTTAGCATAGAATGTATTTTACTTTGATTTATTTATTTTTATATATGTAAATTTAATTTCAGTTTATTCGTGCAAGTATGTTAGATTCATAGATTAACATGGTTGCAACCATATTGTGCAAGTGTGAGTGTGATTTACTTTTCGCAAGTGTGATCTACATTCTCACAAGTGCGATTTACTTTTATGCAAGTGTGTTTTCAATTAACACGTGATAGTAAGGGGTCATAGCAACTACTTGAGTGGAGACTCCTCATGTTTTCCCTGCCAGCTCTGAAGATTGAATTTCATCTTTCTTTTCTGTAAGAGTGAATTGGTTTATTTTGATGAAAAACGGGTTTGGAAAAGCCATTCAACCACCCAACAAAACCCAGATTTCAGACTTAGGTAGTCACTAGTTAAATGACAATTTACAGGCACTTAAAATAATGATCAACAAGTTGAAACACTCATGCTGAGACAATTTATCACCAGAATAATTAACATAACAACAGTCTGAAAATTGCATGCACAGTGAATTTTTTGGTCAAAACAGACCCTGGAAAAACCCACAAGGGGAAAGCTAGTCCAAGAGAAAATTTGTATTAAGCAGTCTCAGGCATAAAACAGAGTTATAGCAGCAAGAAAAATCAACATTTAATGGACCGTACCAGCACCTCAAAATTGGTTCCCACCTCGAGTTTTTTGCCCAGAACAGCTGTACGGCCCAACAGATAGTACGACCTCGATTTATGTGCCCAAAAAAATAGTATGACCCAGCATTACGGTCTAGAAGTATTGTATGGCCTTAACCTCGATTTTTGTGTAGCAGGAAACTTTCTAGAAATGTGTGTCAACTGAGATGTACGGCCCAACAAATGGCAACAAACTTCCTTGGGATTCGATCCACTTCCTATTGGGATGAATCCCTCACCTAGGGAATCAAGCCACCCACTAGAGAAACTTGCTCTCACTACTCAAAAATTTCAAATGCTCACACTCTTGGAAAACTGTGTCTTGCACACTACTCTAGGGTTGCTCTTATAATTTGAAAATGACTTTTCATCTTCCCAACCCCTAAATCCAACGGTCAAGATCTAATATTAGCTTGATAAGAGCAAGAGATGTAATTCATTCCCTCCAAAATAAATCACTTACATTTTTAATAAATCAATTTCACTTTATGAAATATGTGCACTTTTATTTTATAAAGTCACTTTATAAAAATGCACTTTATAATAGACTAGGAACATTACATAAAAGTCACTTTATAAAAAGAGTCACTTTATTACAACTTTATAAAAGTCAAGTGCTTAGGTAATGTAAATGCAAGGTCACTTTTGCATACAAGACAAAACTATGCGGAGTGCCTCTTGAGCTAAAAAGCTAACATATTTTACTGCAATGCATATTAGATTACCAATGCTAGAAGAGGAAATTGCGGCTTGCATAGATTTTGCATGATAACCTTGAAATAAATAGACGTTACCCTAGATTGATAATTTATGTTGTGAATTGATTGTTTTAATAAGCAATTAATCCTTCCAACACTAAGCTGACCACTAATCGATTTGTATGGACTCTAAACTGTGATAGAAAATATAATATACAATATTTGATATCGAGTCCCACCAAGAGTTTAATCATCAACGAAATATAAACAGTATACTCAATTTCCTTAGCCAAGAAATATATCACTATCCCTGAAGTCATATGGAATTTATCACCATCACTGAGTATGACTTGTATGTCAGAGAACACCTAAAAACTATACTATTAGTTTTATATTGGAACCTTCTACATTTAACTAATACTTTCATAGGCTTCAACACAACCAATCGATATAGATATTTCAGGCTATTATCAGTTTTGGCTGAACTTTGTTCTCATCAAGAATATTCTTATTAATATCCACATCTTTATCAAGTCTCAAGGTTTGCTCATCCAAACAATCAACTACAGTGAAAAGAGTTCAATAAAGAAAAGAGGAAGTAGTTTAAATCTTATAAGATAAATAAATATTTAGGTTATTATCACTTGAATCAGGTTATACAATCTTTTATTTAATTAGAATTTTTTTATTTTAATTGTATTTTTAATTTATAAACTATTTCAAATTTTCCAATCTTCATAGTGTTTTGATCTTACAATCTCAGCAACTAATATATATATATCCAATCATTTTTATAAATTATTCATAGAAGTTTAACCAAAAATATGAAAAAATGATAAAAATTTAACATTTTCTACTCGTATTAAAATAAAATAAAGGATACCAACTAATCCATAGAGTTACGTTTCTTTAACATTGATAATATCCTTCTTCTATGTAAGAATAGTATAGTGTTTATATAGGCCAAGTCGAAATAGTTATAATGAGAACATGAGATTACAAGTTATTAGTTTCTATTAGAGACATTATAAAAATGGATTCCTGCAATCAAATGATATCTAAGGTGTCGAAATACCTTTGGTCCTGTATATTGGTCTCTATAACACTTTAAAGTATCTTTGGTATCACCTTATTGTATGAAAATTCTCCCAGGAAAATTTATTAGATGAAAAATATGTTAATATGTTCATAAAATTAACTTAAAAGTAGAGATCATTCTATAAAATCAGAAAAATGTTATTGGCTTACAATAGTGATCTATGATATTAAAATGCCATCCCAGCTAAAAATATAGTGATATGATTTTTTTTTGCAACTACTAGCTTTGTGAATTTAGTGGCAATGCTCACCAAATGTTACCTCCTATTACAATGCAAACATCAATTAAACTTCCAGACAAGCCAAACGTAACATGTCAAATAAATAATATTATAAATGAATCATAATACTTTTAATTATTTACTTCAAAATAAAAATAACAAGACAACATAAGATACACATAACATGTCAATTAAGTCATATCATAAATGGATCGTAGCATTATCATAATTGAGAAAAGTAAAAATAGCAAAACAACATAAGATGGCAAATAACAAAAAAAATAAAAAGTAATTATATGATAAAAGCCTTGAATTGAGGGAGAAGAACGCACGGTTCAATAATACATAGAATATTTAACACATACAACCCAATACATAATATTCCTTCAACCCCCTTTTCTATTATATCAACATATATTCTCCATAAATGTGTATTATTGTATAGATCAATTATGGAAGCTTATACCAATTATTGTATTTTATATCTATATCTATATTCTTATTTTCTATTTATTCCTATGACTAGAAAAACATCTCTTGGGATTTTCATGATATATGGTTTTTTTTCACAGATAAGGGATTTACCTTCAATAAATATTTATAGCCAAATTACTGGCATATTTAATAGATTATCTATCTATTAGGTCTAGCTTGGGTGGTTAGGAGGGGATGTTGCTATCCTTTATACTATTAAAACAACAAGTTCATCACACCTCAATATTTTGTAAATAGTGATAGCTAATAATAGAAGGTCAACTAGGAGAGTCAACTATTGTAGATTGAGGTGAAGGAAGAGATGTGTGTGCACCCTAAGAAATCAATATTGACTGTCTTCTTCATTCTAAGGAAGCTAGTTGTACATTGGGATATATATAGATGACCTTATGGACCATCCTATATATATATGATGTTTTGAAGTTTTGTTGTTGTTATATATTGTATCTTTAGTGATGCTCACTTGTGCTTCACTACTCCTACATTGTCTTTAGACATGACCACTTCTTGGAATTCATAACTCCACTTTCTAAAATATCCTAGCTCTCAAATGTTCTCTATGAACTACTCACTTTAGCTTGCACACAATCCTACTCATGAGAGGTCTTTAATAGTTTGGCTTCATGTTTTGACTTGAAGACTAAATCATGGTTTAGATTTGTATATGAGTTATAACTAGGAATCTATGGTTCTAAATGGCCACAATTATATTACATGGGAACAATACATGGAAACACTAATGAAGAGGAAAGTTCTTTGTCATTTTACAAAAACTACTTGATTCCAAATGCATTTTACAAAAAACACAATTCCAAATCATCACGATAATCAATAAAAATTCATTGTGAATAAATTAAACAATTTTTATATTTATTTTCATACAAAACATTATAATTCCCAAATTTTCAATGACAATTTGTGTTTTTGTGTTTGGGAATTCCAAAGAACACAAGCGTGCATGATTTTGTTTAATTGATAGTTCTACATTGATTTTCACTCAAAGTTTTGTATCTATTCCTGTGAAAACCATTTATCTTTTCCTTTCCTTAAAGTATGAAAGTTCCATTTCGAGTTCCCAAACATTGTTAGTGTGCGATATTTTCTGCATTCATAGGTAGAGTTAGGAATATGGTTTTTTTTTGACAAAATGGATCATGACGGGCATTTTTATCATGATAGAATTAAGCATATTTAATTTCATCACCATTGCATTAGAAAATTGGTTGATGATGTGTCTCACAACATAACAAACTACTGACATAATGGCAAAACCACTTGGCAATGATAAATTTGTTAAGTTTAAAAATAAGTGATAACATCTTTGGTTGGGAATCGTGCTTCCATTATAGTGAAGTGTCCCTCTGGAATACTTATAGTTGTGCCTCTTGGCTTAGTCGTAGCCTAGCAATTTGCTCTTGTGTTAATTGACGTGCAGCCCCTCTTGCAAAAAAACCCTTCCTTGTAGCTAGCCACAAAGCTGATGGCAATGTCGGGGACATTGCCACCATGTGGCTCTTGTTTACTTTACTCTCACTCTCATTTTAAAAACAATCATTTACATGTACTTCAATTAAAAAAATATCCACAAATTATTAAATTTATAGAATTTTTTTATTTCCAACATATTTTGAAATTTAGAAAAATGACTCAAATTGTTAAAGCTTTTTATTTATTTATTATTTTTTAAATCATCACATATCATGAATTTTTATTTATTTATTTTTTTCCAATTCAAAATATAATAAAAATAACTTATAATAATAATCAGTATAATCCAAACAAATCCTTAATTTACATAAATCTATACGACTATTATTGTTTATTTATTATATTAATTTTAAATAATAAAAAAATAGTATTTAAGTTAATGATTTTTTTGAAAAAAATATTCATATTTTATTTGATAAATTTTTTATAGAGTTATAAGCATTTTAAAATTAAAAAATCTTTTTCTCTCTCTTTATATATATATATATATATATATATATATATATATATATATCCACGGTAAGAAATCACAAGGGGGTTGCACCTCGCTTGCTTTGATTATAAAGTAACTCGATGGAGACATCAAGTGAGGCCCTTATATAGTTATGTATAGCCACCCAAGAATTTGACCTCAAGACTTTCTACTCACAACTTACAGCACTCAACCACTTGAGCTAGCCCACTCGACTATCAATATATATATATATAAATCTATATACTTTAAAATTATGTCAAGTTTTAATCTATTCACATAAATATAATTATTTTTCAACTTTTAACTCTAATGCAATTGAGTGGTGAAAAAAACTCAAAATCAACTTAAGTGTTGATTTTGACCTAACCCCTCCCACCACTCTATTCTCTATTGTACCATCTCCCATAATTACTAATACATTCACATAAAATATAAAATACAAAATCCTAAGCTAAATTGTAAACGAGTCCTAACGTCATGTGTAAGTGTTAACTTCATTCACATAAAACACTAAGTTTCCCCTCGACTATGAGCAAATCCTACAAATTGACATACTATACTCACATCACATCACATCAATGAATATAGATCATCGCACAAACCAAGAATAAATTTTGATGCAATAAAATGATACTCATAATTCTTCATAATATTTGTTAGGTTCATAATTCGGGAAATATTAAAACATAATATCCCACTTCAAAGTGATAGGCTCTTACAATTTTCTAACGTTGTAATCATTAATATTGGCTCCTTCAAATAAACAGCTTTGGCTTTTACAAAGTCAAGCCACCCGTGAGGCGACATGCAGCGTAAGTCATTCTTTATTTCAAAAGAATTTTTACAAGTGGCTTGCATCATTGCATGTAAGGTTGATCTCATTCGGCGTTAAACTTTAAAAATATATAAATTTAATCATAAAAATATTAAATAACTAAAGTATTACAAAAATAATAAAAAATAAAACAAAATCTTTCCAACTAAACACTGGCAAAAATCTAATATTATAATATTATACCTAAAGTTTTGAAATAAAATATACTATAAAATAATCAAATATTTATCACTAAATTATTAACTATATGCATGGGCATCTGGCAAAATTGCAATGAGGATAATAACTTGGCAATGAAGTTAAGAACATTTCAGCATAATAACCAGAAATTGAGAACGCGTCATAAAATTTAAATCTTGTACCTAGAATCCGAGTCTCCGATGGATTTGATTTAAGACATCGAAATTTTGATTTCGAGTATCCGATGGATTTGAATTAGGACATCAAAATTTTGATTTTGATTTAAGACTTGTTGGTGGCTAAGGCTGTATTGCATCTGGTATTTAAGCAGTCAACAATAATTTGATTGTACTATATCTGTACTACATTAAATATACGTTGATTTTTTAATTCCTTCTGAATTTTTTACAAGAAAGTTCAATATGGCCAAATTATGCTACTATGCTCTTAATGACTTCATGTTTACTAGTCCAAAGACATCATGATGTACTAATTCTAATAAATATTTTTTCCGCTTATGACCACCTCACATAATTGAAACCCTTTGTTGCCTACCATATACAATGCTCACAAAGATTGAAATTAGAATATTTCAAATCTGGAAGTAGATTTTTACCTTCAATAATTTTAAGGCCCTTCTCGCTCATGTGACCCACACACTTATGCCACAAATATGCTACTTTTTTTTTTTAATAGAAACCATATTTGCTTGTTATGTCATTGATCTTAATGTATACAATGTTCCTACCTTAGGTCCTCTAGCCATGACCAACACCCATTTACTAATTGTTCAACCACTTTTTTTAAAACTTGTGGAACAACCTTCATCATCTAATCATTCCATAGAGATTAGACTTATGTGCATCTATGGAATGTGCCTAACTTGTTTCAACAAAATATCTTATCCATCCTTTGTCTTGATTGTGGGGAACCTCCAACAACTAAATGATGAAAATGCACGATATATCAGAAATAGCAGAACACAGAAGGGATTTATTGATCGCAGGCCACTTCGAGGGGGAAACCTCCTTTGAGCAAGCTCAGTACAAATAACTCGTGGATGCCTTCATTAGCCTTAACACGTACTTATATACCAATTTTAAGATAAACAACTATTACTCTCCATGAATGTGGGATAATACAATATACTCACAGGATGACTTACAAAGCATATTCGTCCAACAACAATATATTGACAATGTGGGATAATACAATATACTCACGGGATGACTTACAAAGAATATGTGTCCAACAAAAATATACTAACAAAGTAAAGAGAAGGGTTGACACAGGTTCCTAACATCCCTCCCCCCTTAGAAAAAACTTTCTCCTCAAAGCTTTAGATGTGGAAATTGTTGTTGAATCTGAAAGAGTGGTTCTCGTGTAGCATCCTTTGGTTGCATTTTGTGCCACTGAATTAATAACTCTGTGATGGATCGAGAGAAAAGCTGACGAGTGTGCCTATTGAGGATGGCCTCCGGCTCCAAAATGATGGATCCTTCATTATCCAATTCTGGTGAAACAGTTTGTGCTCTGATGTTGGTGCCAAGAACTTTATTTAGACAAGAGACAAGAAATATTGGATGAATGCGGGAAGAATGAGGAAGTTCCATTTTTTAAGCAACGGACCCAATCTTCTGAAGAACCTTATATGGCCATAGAACTTTGGAGCAAGCTTATGACGCTCTTTGAGTTTCAGGGAGGATTGCTTGTAAGGTTGTAGATGAAGAAAAACCACATCACTTGCTTGAAAAGTGCGCTCAGAATGGTGTTGGTCGGCTTGTTGTTTCATTTGATTTCTTGTTGTGTGAAGATTGTTTTGCAAAATGCGAAGAATTTGATCGTGGGTTCGAAGAATTGTGTCAACTGTCGGAACTGTTGGGGGTGTATGGAAGAAGCACTGGCGGTGCCTGACCATATACTACTTCATATGGAGTCATTTTAGATGCAGTGTGGTAGGAGGTATTGTACCACCATTCAGCGAGAGGGAGCCACTTTTCCCACTGATGTTGTTTGAAGGTGAAGCAATGAAGATAAGTTTTCAAATATTTGTTGATAATTCCAGTCTGACCATTTATTTGTGGGTGATACCCTGAACTCATCTTCAGTTTGGTGCCAGTGTGGCGAAATAGTTTTTCCCAAAAATGATTGGTGAAAATTGCATCGCGATCTGAGACAATGGAAGAAGGGATTCCATGAAGACGGAAGATCTGGTCTAGGAAAATATGTGCGATTGAGGAGGCGGTATAGGGATGGTTGAGGGCACAAAAATGACTATATTTGGAGAGGCGATCAACCACAACCAAAATCATTGTCTTCCCTCCATATTTAGGGAGCCCTTCAACATTGAAATCCATCGAAATATCTGTCCAAATCCGTGTAGGGATGGACAAGGATTCGAGCAATCCCGAAAGGAGTATTGTTTCACCCTCGTTGCATTGGAAGATATCATATGCAGCCACCATCTGTTGAATTGTCATTTTCATTCCCTTCCAAAAGAAGTTACGCCATGCCCTCTCATACGTTTTGAGGAACCCATAGTGCCCTACCGATGGAAAAGCATGGAATTCATAGAAGACAACCTGTTGAAGATCTGTGCTCTGGGGAAGCACCAGACGACCCTTATATCTTAGGGAAGCACCATCCCAAGAGTAATGCGGTAAAACAAAAGGGTTGTTGGCCAACCATTGGATAATTTGGGATAATGAGGAGTCATTGACATGGCCCTGCTGAACAGATTGTAACCAATTTGGAACATGCATAGAAATAGCTGAAAGAGAAACTTGGTCATCAATTGCGTGAGAAAGAGAATCTGCCATAAGATTGTCCTTACCCTTATTGTAAGTGATCTCATAGTCATAACCCATGAGTTTGCTAACCCATTTATGTTGTGCTGGGGAGGAGAGTTGTTGTTCCAGGAAATATTTCATACTCTGGTGACCTATCTTGATGCAGAAACGATTCCCTAATAGGTATGGACACCACTTCTGTATTGCATGCAAAATAACCATCATTTCCTTCTCATATGTAGAGGCAACTAAATTCTTACCCAAAAGGGATTTGCTGGTGAACGCAATGGGATGTTCATCTTGAAGGATAACAACACCAAGTCCATTGTCGCAAGCATCACTCTCAATAGTGAAGGGCTTGGAAAATTCGAGCATCGCTGGAACAGGTGTATTACACATAGCTTGTTTCAGTTTTTCAAATGCACACTCAGTAGCATGTGTCCATGTAAAAGCATCATTTTTCAATAGATCAATTAATGGAGCTGCAATCTTCCCATAATCCTTGACAAACTTGTGGTAGTATCCAGTCAATCCCAAAAAACCATGAAGGCTCTTGAGCATCTGAGGATGCAGCCAATTTTTCATGGCATCTATTTTGGTAAGATCCATGAGAACCCCTTGTGCTGGAATAATATGCCCGAGATATTCTACTTCCTCCTGTCCAAAAACACATTTAGGCTGTTTGGCATGGAGATGATGATCAAAGAAAAATTGCAGTACAAGATCCAAATGTTGGGGATACTCAACCCATGTTTTACTATTGATGAGGATATCATCAAAGAAGACCATAATGAATTTCCACAAGTAGGGCCAGAATATTTTATTCATCAATGCCTGGAATGTGGAAGGAGCATTAGTGAGGCCAAAGGGCATGACCAAAAACTCATAGTGGTTATCACGTGTGCAGAAATTTGTTTTAGGGATATCATCCTCATGAACCCGGATTTGATGATACCTAGAACGAAGATCCAACTTGGAGAAAAAATGAGCACCATGAAGCTCATCAAGAATCTCATCAACAACAGGAATTGGAAACTTATCCTTGATTGTGAGGTGATTAAGTGCTTGGAAGTTAATGCATAGTCCCTATGACCCATATTTGTTTTGGACAAGAAGAACTGGTGAAGAAAAGGAATTGGTACTAGGGTGAATAATACCTTGCTTCAGTAAGTCTCGAATGAGCATCTCAATCTCTATTTTTTGGTGAAATGGGTAGCGATAGGGCCTTATGTTGGGAGGAACGCTTACAGGAAGGAGCTGAATACGATGTTCCTCTGGTATTGAAGGTGGAAATCCCACTGGTTCAACAAAGACACATGCATATCTATCCAAAATTTGTTGTATATCCAAAGGAGTAGTGGAGACCGCTGATGGGTGCATGTGAATGGAATGGAGCTGAGCGATGACACCATGTGAATTCTTCTGAAGGATATTTTCCATGTGATGTGAACTAATGATGCTGAGAGACCCTGCTTGTAAGCCCGTCAATGTGTGTTTTTTCCAATTGACTGAAAACTGCATTCAAAGTTCAACAAAATCCCATAAGATGGGACCAAGTGTGCGTAACCATTGAGCGCCCAAAACCACATCAGATCCACCTAAGGGTAAGAAAAACATGTTAGAGAGAAGGTTATAATCTCCAATAGATATATGCACATTGTGACACTTCCACTTGCAAGGTAAGGTTCCCCCATTGGCAATCATGACTTCAAAGTTGGAGCAAGGATGGACAAAAAAATCAACCTGTTTAGCGATCCGAGGGTCAATGAAGTTATGAGTGCTACTAGAATCAATGAGTATTGCAAGAGGGAGCTTCTTTAAGTAACCGTTGACCGACATTGCTTGTGGGGTGGTGACTGCAGCTAAAGCATGGAGAGATATCTCTGGGTGGTCATCCTAAGAAGGAGGGTCAACAGACGACTGCTGAATGTCAAACTGATCATCTATTGTATCCTGAGCTTCTTCACCAATTTCAGTTGCAGATAGAGAATCCACATCCAAGAGATAGAGCTTTTGATCAACACATATATGTCCCCGAGTGAATTTCTCATCACAATGATAAAAAAATCTCTTTTTATCTACGTGCCCGCATCTCTGCTTCATAAAAATGCTTGATAGGAGTTTCTCTAGGAGCTGGGGTGATGGGAGGTCGTTGGGAAACTATGTTTTTGAATGGAACAAAAGTGGATTTGGAGCGTTGTTGGGCTGTGATCTTGTCCTCCGCCAACTTAGCCAACCCTAGGGATTCCATCATTGTACTAGGACAAAACATTTTAACCTCACATCGGATTGCATCCTTCAGACCACTGACAAAGCAACTCCTGTAGAATTAATCAGGCAATCCTTCTGTGTGTCGATTGCCCAGTTTCTCAAATTATGTCTAATACTCTCTCACAGTGTCAATTTGGCAAATTTTAGTGAGTTCTCCTGTGAAGTCATCAAAAGCATTAGGACCAAATCATTGCAAAACGAGTTGGCAAAAACTTGTCAATTTTGGCTCTTCATGAGCCTTGATGTATCAACGGTACCATTGAAGGGCTTCATGTTCCCAATGAAAGGATGCAAGTGGAACTTTGTTATTGTTTTACCCAATATATCCATCCAGTCGAATCATCACCATTAAAGCAAGGAAAATCAAGCTTTGGAACACGAAAATTGATGGAAGAAGAGAACCCAATGTTTGCAGAAGACTCTGGTTGTCGTCCCATTTTCATGGCTTAATGCTGAATATGGAGGCCCATAATTTTTTCATCTAGATCTTGGAGTTTGGTTTTGAGGGCTACAACTTATTCATCCATGTTTTTTACTCCTGCGTGAGTGACAACCATAACCACATTTTTTATTTTTTTATTTGGAATGGGTAGAAAAACAAAACAAAAAAATCTTTAGTAAAGGAAATTTTGGATTTAAGAAAAACTTTGATGGGTAATTAGGGTTTGACAAGGTTTTGGACACTTTCTAATGGATAGGGAAGCAGAAAATGTGGATTTCAGAAGCAGGGTGAAAGAATGGGAAATTTTTTCCAAGAGGGACAAAAAAGCAGAAATAGGAAATGAACACCATGGCAAAATTTGAAGGCGATTGGGTGAAAATCGAAGAAGTTATGACAAACCTTAAAACTAGACAAATGTGATATTTTTGGATTCAGAAAGTGGAATTTTTTATAGGGTCCTCAAGAAGGAAATATGTAGAATGGAAGTGCAGGGGTTCCAGTGAATTTTCAAGGGAAACAAAGCTAAAGCAAAGAAAGTATAGCAAACAAACAGAAATTTGTACTTTTTTTTTCCATAATTGATCTAAAACATCTTTGGACAGATGTAATCTTCTATTTATCAACTGGAAATAGATATGGACCCCAGGTATGCTTGGACTCACTACTACATTTTTGGCCTTTAGGGGATGTTGTCTTCCGCCCCCAAAAGTGACCTACGGGGGGGGTTTGGCTTTGGGGGCGGTTTTGGCAAAACCGCCCCTAAAGGCACCTATGTTAAATTATTTTCCCTTTAAGGGCGGTTTTTGACGAGATTGAAACCGCCCCCAAAAGTCACTTTTGGGGGCGGTTTGTGACCCCCCTCGTAGAGGTCTACGGAGGCAGTTTTAAACCCCCCTCGTAGACCCCTTCATAGAGACCTACGGGGGCGGTTTTGAACCCCCTTCATAAATACCTACGAGGGCGGTTGTGAACCCCCCTCATAAGCCCCCTCATACAAACCTACAGGGGCGGTTTGGAACCCCCCTCGTAGAGGACTATAGGGGCAGTTTCAAACCCCCCTCGTAGAGGCCTATAGGGGCAGTTGTGAACCCCCCTCGTATAGTCCTATAGTGGCGGTTTGGAACCCCCCTTGTAGAGGCCTATAGGGGCAGTTGAGAACCCCCCTTGTAGAGTCTTATAGGGGCGGTTTTGAACCCCCTCGTAGAGACCTATAGAGACAGTTTAAAACCCCCCTCGTAGAGGCCTATAGGGGCGGTTTGGAACCCCCCTCGTAGAGGCCTACAAAGGCGGTTTGAAACTCCCCTCATAGGTACCTACAAGGGTGGTTCTAAACCCCCCTCATTGTAACATACAAGGGCAATTGCGAACCCCCCTCGTAGTGACATATGAAGATGGCTTAGAACCCCCCTCGTAGTGACATATGAAAGTGGCTTAGAACCCCCCTCGTAGAAACATACAAAGACGGTTTGAAACCCCCTCTATAGCCATAATAAATCATAATAAAATATATTTTATTAAAAATACCAATATTGCAATATCAATAGGCTACGGAGGAATCGAACCACCAACCTCCTGCTTGTAAGGCAGGCGCTCTACCATTGAGATAGGACCCTTTAATAATTAGGGAGATGAGCAATATTAACACCCATATTGCATTATTTTGAAGTCTAAGAAAATACAATAAGAATGTTCAAGAGATGATTGTAACTGAGCTTGAAGTAGAGTAAGAATATAATTTAGACACACCAACGTCTATAAAAGAATGAGTAGTAGTTGTGAAACAGGGGACTTCTCACTCAAGAGAGCCAGTTGATATGGAGGCTTTAATTGGAGGCCCGAAATGGGCACGTGAACTTGTTTCTTTGGACTCCGATAATGAGGCAATCGTTGTTCAGTAAGATAGTTTGCAACTAGTTCCCATGGCCTCTCCCCCAAGGGGATGGATGATGGTAGGAAAGAGGAAAGGAAAAAAGGGAAGGACATAGTGGAATGTTTCTCACTAGTTCACGGCTTCTCCTTTTTAGATGTTATTCTTATGATTTATCTAAGCATATGTTTATTTTAATACACTTATTACAAGAGTGTGTGTTCCTTAGCTTTGATGTATACCTTTAGGAGGAAAAGGCATCTCTCTAATCATCACATCTTCTTGTAACACCTCTTGTACATTATTAACATATGAGTAGCTAGCTTACAAAAAAATACTTAAATTATGTGGAATTTTGTGATCATTTGTTTCATATGGAAACTCTTCAATTTCATATAGCATCAGAAAGTTGCCATCTAAAGTTTATAGTCATTTTCTGTCATTTTCTAGATTTTCATATGAATGACAACTAGGAGCTTGCACACAACTCAGGTTTATTTCAAGATAAAGGGGAACCTTCTTTTGGATGCACTTTGCGGATTAGAGTTAATTTTTGTAGTATCAAGGTACCTATAAGGGGGATCAAACAAAAAATATTGGAGCACTCTTTAATAGGGCAGAGAGGGGCCTGGAGCAATTTTGAAGGATTTAACTACCATACTGCCATATGTAAAAATAATGATGTTGAAGGTGAAATTATACTGTCGGGTTCTTGTTACTCCTCAAAATGCATCTCCATTTTGAGAAGCAGTTTGGGAAGCAACGAAGTGCTAGCTTGTTATGATAGCAGGTGTTTAGCACCTTTAACATGTTTCTTTGCCTCAATATAACTGAACTGGGTTGATCTGATAGCTTTCATGACAAGACTAAATCAGCCTTAAGTTAAGCATATATAGGGTACAATTCGTTGTCAAAATCTACAAACTTTTTAATTGTAAAGCAGCAGATGAAAAGATGTATTTCCAGATCCAACCTGCAATGATGAGTAGACTTAAACCAGTGACAAGATACCAGGGAGTTAGGAAGCTGGAGATTTTTCCAATAGGGGAATCAAATATTCGCTCTAGATATCCTCATGTAGGCCAGAAATTGCAACATAGGACATCAGAGGCACAAGTTTGTGTTTTTTGTTTTACAAGTAAATGCGGGTCATATTTATTTGCATTCCTCCCATCTACATTCTGATTCGGGGAGCTCAAGGGATCAAGTGATATCTCCCTGCACACGAATTCACATCAGGCAAACAGAGGGAATTTCCATGGGATATGCATTTAGATTCTACATTTATTCTTCCCTATGAAACCATGGACAATGTAGGAGTCAACATAATTGATCCAACTAAATTGGATTTTTCTCAATTGTTGAGTGTGATGATTTTGGGAACCCACGTTGAGTGTGTGGATTTTGAAGGCTTCATGAAATGCAATTTGTGCTTTAAAGTTTACACAAGTGATCAATGCTAAATTATTATATTCTGAGATAGAAGACTTGAGCTATTAGCAACTCCTTATTTTGTTGTTTTCATGGGTCATGTCTCCATGATTGCCAGCATTTAATTATAGAAACTTTATTTAGTCAACGATTGCATCAAGACTTTACTCACTCTTATTCTATCATTGTTATCGGACCATCTCATAAGTTTATCAGTAATATGTCATTCAGTCAGCTATATGAGTTCATGTTGTATTCTCCTTAGGTAAGAAAATTACGCTTACCTCTATTCTCGTGATGCACAGCAATTAAGTGATTTGTTACTCCTTTACCTTCAACACATTAGGATTAGACAGTATATTGGCCCCTTCTTGGTGATTGATGACTCAGTGGGGGGCTCCTTTTATTCATCCTCCTCTCATTTTTCTTCTAGCTCTGATATGACTTGACGCCTGCCTTTTTTCTTGTTGAAATTCTACATATATTACTTCAAATATCAAATGAGTACATCATGGAATATAAAATTACAACACAGGAACAACATGTGTATTGGGAAAATCCTGCCCTAAAAAGAGAAAAAGAAAATCATGTGAGCCTGTGCACCAAGAGAGAGGGGCTTGAGTTCTATTACTAAGCTTTTGGGATTTCATCTTTTTGTAGATGAGGGATAGGAGTTGCTTTTGCACTCCCATTAAGTATTTACATTGGTTGTACTTCTCGAGCCCCATTGACTTACTATTGTGGTATTTTGTTGGACATTAATAAAATTATTTTATTTTATTCCCAACTTTTGTTCCTCCCAAAAGGCCTATTCCAAACTGAAAAAACCAATGCAGACATATGTATCACTAATAAGATCAATGCTTAGCCACTGAAGTCCTTATTGCCAAAAGTGAAATAAAATCAAGGTACATATCTGCAAAGTGTGTCTAATAAGATGTGGTTGAATATGATCTTATAATGGTTGAATGTAGGGTGTTCATGTCAACTTACTCAATTTTCATGTAAACTTACTATGTTTGTTATTCTATTATTTGAATGTTTGCTTGATATTTGCTATGTTGCTATTAGGTGGAGGTTCTTACTGATTGCAACATTTTAGCAGCCATTGGACAATGCATGACAAGTACACATGGATTTTGTGCTACTTTATTTAATGCACTAGCATAGGTATATCGTGTAGTTTATAAACAAAGTAGATTTATTAGTGTCTTTTCTGTTGATGTTTTCTTTATTTGTTGACATACATCAAGAAAGACAATATAGTGGATTGGGTTTCATATAAAATGAAGTTGAGCAGGCACGTCGTGATGCTCAATTTTAACAAAAAACGTGCATTAGATGATAGAAAATCATAAAACTTATATGTTCTTATTTTAATGCATGTTATAATGTGTTCCTTGTTTAGCTAGAACTCCATTAATTTCATCTTGATCATACAAAACAAATAATTCATTGCATATACATTTCTAGCTGAAACCATTGAACTTGGTATTTTTGCAGGCCAATATAAATGTTCAGTCTATTGCTCGGGGTTGTTCCGATATAAAATATTACAGTGGTGGTAAAACTAGAGGACTCGATAAGGGCTTTGAGGGATGTACACTCAAGGTTTTATCTTTCAAAGACAACATTGGTTGTAGGCATAATTGGACAAAGTTTGATTGGAGGAACTCCTCTAGACCAACTTAGGGACCAGGTATCCTTCGAAGTTTTTCCTTTTTTTCTTTCCTTTTGTTGGGTAAGGATGAAATCATATTGCATATACAACATCCTTGGATACTGTAGGATCCTATAGTTATACCACAGAGTGCACTTACTTCATTTATTGGAATAGAATTGTTTATGCAACAAGTCTTTTGTTTATTCCTTTCAACATGATGAAACAATCACAGTCAATATTCCATACTTGGACTATAATAGTACAACCATAAAAAAACATTTCTATTGGTTCAGATTCTCTTTGGCATTTGTGATAGCTAAATATCAATGAATCTGTCACTAGCACATTTTTTAGTAGATATCACAAATATGGTATGTTGTCACTACCATTGCAGCCATGTTATAGTAGAGGAACTACAAATAATAATAAAACATAGAATTTGGAAAAGAATACATTCCAAGCTGCACTTACTTGCATCAACCCATTTACTTACATATACAACAGGTCTCTGAAATGAAATGGTGGCATCCACTAATCAGATCGTCTTCTAAGAAACATATTTTGATCCTTCCAAGCTGCAATGGTATGTGTCTCAAGATCTTCCTATGAAATAAATGCTCCACAATTCCAAGCTGCAACACAGAGAGGTACAAGATATTCACAAAAAATATTAAGCTCATATCAATCCTTATAATAGTTATGCAGTGAAGGCAAGCGAAAAAATGTGACCTATATTCACAAGACTGACAGTTAATACCAACATAGCTCTTGAAACAACTAATTTCTTTTGATTTGAATGTATTAATCTAAAAACTATAAAGTTTAAACTGATGGAAATCAACCTGAGAGAGTGAATGAGCTCAGGAAATATGGAGTTTAGCCACAGTTTAGCTCATATAAAAAATTGTACCATACTATCTGAAGCATGCAACCATATTATATTCTTAGAATATTAAAGGGTAAGAGTAAAACTTCAGAAGTTGTCAACTTCCATAACAATCAACAAATGTCTTATTTCGATTTCTCCATTCATTTCGATGTATTATGTCTATAACAACTACTTATGCAGTAAATCCTATCATTCACACATGATGTCCTCTAAATATGTATGAGATGACTGCAAGTTTGCTCAATCATGACCACAATACTACTACAAGGGAAGACTACTAAAAAATTCAAATATAGAGAAAGTCATCTAATCTCAGGTCATCTCAAATTTATCTCTATCAATTTTATCATTATGAGAAAAGACCCATTATAATAAAAAGATAAATTGCCATGTTAACATCCACTTGGACATATGTTAATCCCGTTTGATGACGAAGAGAAACCAACTCTAGGAGGTCAAAAAACTTCCCTTGCACACTCACTTACAAGGGATTACACCTGCCAGGATGTGGCTTAGTTGTTGGGACAAGGAATTTCCATGCAAACAACCTAGGTTCAAAATCACTACAAACAACCCAAGCAGAAAATCATTGAATGCTATTTGCTACCAAAATATTTTATTTGTTGGACATGACAATTTGAACTTCTAGATAGCATGTTGATCTAACAAATGTATGACGAATTTAATTCACTCCAGCATCCTAAAATTATGCCAAGTTTGGGAAGCACCTAAAAGTATTAATTCGACACATTTCTCAATTTCAAAATAATGGTGAATACTCAAAAACTGATTCAATTAGACATAAAGAAGCAACATTCTAACTCACTTTAAAAGCTTATGAGATTTTTTCCTTCATAATAGGATGGTTTTCAATGAGCATAACTAATAAATGAAGACTACCAACAGAAAAATTCAAAAAATGAGTAAAAATTATGATTTAAAAATGAAAGATTATTTGGTACAGTTGGGGCTTTCCTAGTGCAATAGAGCTGGAGATGTCATCCATTAGTCCTTTTGGTGCAATATTTTACAACAACTGGAGCATAATTTATATTTTCCTTCCCATTAATATTTTACAGTCCCATGTCATTAGAAATTGCTCAACAATGTCATCCTTTTTGAAAAACTATATAAACAAAAGGTGTTGACCAAATGTTCTTAGTGCTAGATTTCTAAACAACAACCCAGTTTTCTATAAGCATAGATTTATCTTAAACCCGAATCTATAAAGTACTGAGAGGGATCCAATTTCTTGAGTTGTAAATTTTTTTATCTTATTTTATTTTACACGTTAAGAAAAAAATTACACCTCAAGATATTTGATATCTTGGTGCTTGATATACTGAGCTATAGAGCACCTCGCTACTCTCAGTGAAACTAGATGATTCCCTTTATCATGGAATTCTCATGTTGATAATCATCATGATCTGGACTTTTCTATATATGATTACAATATATTTCCTTTTCCTCTCAACTCTCCTCACAGATTTCACCATTTATGTTTTTTGTATGAATTTCCTGCTGAGTTTATTCAACATGATTGTAACAACATTGTATCATAACACACACAAAGAGTTTACTTGCACAGAAAATCGGAAAGGAAATTAAAATAGCATAATAATTAATAAGGACTGAATAAATGAGTAAATAGTTTCCTGCACCTCATAATTGATGGTACACAAAAATTTAAAAATTGAGTAAAAAATATAATTTAAAATGAAAGCCTGTATGGTACACTCGGGGCTATTCCTAGCACAATAGAGCTGGAGATCTCATTCATTTAGTCCTTCTTTTGGTGCAATATTTAACAAAAAATTGGAACATAATTTATATTTTCCTTCCATTGATATTTTTTAATCGCATGCTATTTGAAATCCCTCAACTACGTCAAGATTTATGGAAAATGTACAAACACAAGAAGATTGGATCAAATATTCTTATTGCTATATTTCTGGACAACAACCCCTATATTTCAGGAGAGCAGTGTTTCCTCACTCCTATGCTCCCCAGGATCATGCATCTGGATCCCTTCAAGGCACCAGAGGACTCTAACAACAAGCTGGTACCACAATTGCCTCCCTTTCCCTCGGTCATCAGGACCGGGAGGCCTTCACATCATCTCCATTTCTCTCTCTCTTCCAGCACCTAGATATCTAGTCTAAGATCCACAAAAAAAGATGAAACTTAAATATTTATGGTAGAAGCATTAGGTAAAATATTTGGCTATCAACCTAGTACAACACTTACGGGTCATTTCTACCACTACAAGATTCCACTCAATTTTAGTGAGATTGCTAGCTCTTCTGGAGTGTACTACACACTACTACAACGATGCTAAGTCTTTCCCAACAAGACAGTAAACCAAATGCATAGGTTGAGAACGTTCTGGTTTAGAGGCACTTTGTCTATGGTATTGTATTGATAACTATTTCATTGAGTGGGAAGTGCTAAATGTAAACCATACTCATTACAACAATGTGGGCAACCTTGAAAACTATCTTGGTATAAACTTTGCATTCACAATGATGATGGAACCATTGGTGTTATCATTAGAAGCTCGGTTTCTCTGATTGAGGCATGTTGAGAAACTGGGCAATGGATTTGAAATTCCAAGGTTTATTTTCCCTCATTTTTCAATAGGAAACAATCTCAAGCTACAAGCTACAGCAATGTATGTATATTTTTCATTTTCAATAAATCACAATTACATTCTACAACTCTAGTGCCAACAGGTTCCAGCACCGAGATCTCCAATCTTATATCCTCCCTTTGTGTCTCTGCACTTACACAACTGAGGTACCTTTCAGGTTTCTTTGGTTAGATTTAGAGATTCACTTAGCTAGAAGCTTACTTATGATGCACTACTTTAATATTTTCTCTTTTGATTTCAGCATCCATAGGAGTTTCCTGTACTCACACTGGACATATCATTTTATTCTCATTGACCTATCTTGTGGCGACTAATTGGACATTAATAAAATTATCTTATCTTAAGGTTGGGCATTTTCTCCTCTGGGAAAAATTCAGTCCTCTTTTGGCATTAAAGTGAAAGTTTTCTCATCCAACAAACTTTTGCTTAACAATCCCAACACTGAATATAACCCACCATGAAAAAGGATGAAACTTAAATATTTATGGTAGAAGCATTTGGTAAAATATTTCTAATACATCACTTAAAGGTAATTTCTACCACTACAGGATTCCACTCAATTTTAGTGAGATTGCTAGCTCTTCTTGAGTGTTCTACATACTACTACATCGATGCTAAGTCTTTCCCAACAAGACGGTAAACCCCACGCATAGGTTGAGAACATTTTGGTTTAGAGGCACTCTCTTTATGGTATTGTATTGACAACTATTTCATTGAGTGGTAAGTGCTAAATTTAAACCATACTCGTTACAACAATATTGTGGGAAACCTTGAAAACTATCCTGGTATAACGTTTCATTCACAATGATGATGGAACTAATGGTGCCATCATTAGAAGCTTAGTTTCTCTCATTGAGGCATGTTGGGAAGCTGGGCAATGGATTTGACATTCCAAGGTTTATTTTCCCTCATTTGTAAATAGAAAATAGGCTCAAGCTACAAGCTACACTGTATGTATATTTTTCATTTTCAATAAATCACAATTACATTCTACAACTCTAGTGCCAACAGATTCCACATCATAAGATTTAAGTAATCCACCTGTTAATGTGAATGCTACTAGTTGATTCCCTTTGTCATGAATTTTTCATGTGGATAGTCATCATAATATGGCCTTTTGTAAAGAAAATAGGATTACAGTATGTTTCCTTTTCCACTAAGTTGTCCTTGGAAGTTTCAACACTAGTACTTTCTGTATGAATCTCTTGTTGAGTTACTTCAACATGATTGTCACTATCATGTATCACAATGCACAGAAAGAGTTCATTCCCACTGAAAATCAGAAAGGAAATTAAAATAGCATTATAACTAATGAGCAATAATAAAATCAATACCATTTCCAGGTTCTCAAAAGAAAAGAATCTCTTTATACATGGTGAGTTAAGAAGACAATTTCAATAGCATAAGGTAGGAAGCATGGGATAGGTTGGCCACCAAGGCTTCAACCTCCAACTATGTTGACTATGGCAGAATTTTCTGGTTAGGAGACGCTTTGGGAGAAGGATTATTCAAAACAAATGCACAATATCTTAGCAGGTGCTATATGCCATAACAATAGAGGATATCTTGACAGGTGCAGTCCCAAGGAATCCCAAGCTTCAAAATCAAACTCTTATATGCCATTTAGTATAGTGTCTTGATAAAAAGATAATACCATGAAATAAAATGTATGCCTTCAATGTACAACAACCAGTCTCCTCTGTATTATACCAAATGCATGCCCTTATAATGAAGGTGGCAATTATCTCATTGTTAGAAAAATATAATATTTTCCAGATTTGTCATCATTGGATGACTTCCTATAGGCATTTGCAAGAATTTTCTTTGCAAAGATTGTGTTCAATGGGATCTTATGTTTTGGTGGTATTCATTCCAAGGTATAAATATTTTCTTCATGGTCAAAATAGTCCTACTCTTTCTTTTTTGGGGAGGAATTTCCATGTTTGCCATTCTTTTGTAGACAAATGCTGAACAGGTAAAATTTATCAATAATTATTTTCATTCAGACTTGGAAGGATCCCAATCTGAATCCCAACATAATACAATAGTAATAATATCACAATATACATTATTGCACTTAAACATAGTAGATGAAGATGCGGGATCTATTTAGAATAGGGTACAGGCATGGGTGTTCATTACATCTATTCTTTAATAACACCACACCTAAAATGGTCATGTTTCAAGCAAATAAGTACTCTTGCATTCCATATTACAAATTTCAAGAGTTGGTTCTTAACACCATTAATGGTGATATAAACATAGACTTTATCCATGCATAGTAAACTATAAGTTGTAATAACCTTATACAACAATTGCAGATAGTATTTTTCTTACTAAGAATATATGTGATAGTGTGGACCATTTTTCAAAGTGCTAGTCACAGCCAGAAATATTTGCAGAGGTTGTGAGGAGTTGGAATAATTCCACCCTAACAGAAGCACAATAACATGTCTAATAGATTTTTTACCCGATTCAGACATTATTTACCGAACCTAACTGACAAGAAGACATCATTCAGTGGGATTAAGAAGAATCAAAGCCAGAACAGAGTAGAGATCTTGGACATGGCAACATCAAATTCAAAAATGGATTCTATTATCTAGAATATTGGATCTATTCATTACTTTCTCTAATGGATTGACAGATAAGATCATGGAGGAAAATATTAAAGATGTTGATCTCAACGTTAGATCTCAAGCACTCAATGCCCTGCTTCAAAAATGTCAACTCCAAATTTCCAAGCAGAGTATTCATAGTTTACGAGCAACAGATAAAAGAAGAATATGTACGGTTTAAAGCCCTCTCATATGAAGACATGCCTATATATCGAGCTATTAAATGTGCTGTAAATATGGGTATACAGACAAAATATACGAAAAGAGAAACAAATTTGCAGCAGCCACAAGTTAACAAACCATTAAAATTCTAGAAGCTTGTGGCTTAATAAAAGGGGTCAAGTTTGTTTCTAACCAAGTAACGAAGGTGTATATGCTAGCAGAATTGATGCCTTCAAAGGAGATAATTGGAAGTGAATGGTACACAAGCCAAAACTTCGATACAGAGTTTACTAACATTGTTAAGCAACAGTGTTTGCAGTTCATCTTGCAGCAGATATTAGATATGCTTGTAGTGATGTGGAAGAAGTGATAAGGGAACTGGGGACTTTTCGACTATTCTCGTAAACAAGATTTTCTATAGAGGTTATCAAGCTCAAATTCAAGAGCCATCACCATATACAGATATTCCTCATGGAATCTGCCTTGTTTTCTAAGAGTGCACGGAGGATGGTCTGCTTTCACCCAAAACTTTTATACATTATAAGAAGCAGTTGAGTTGTAGAAGAAGGCTCTTTACGAATACTAAATTTATTGAAAACTATTCAAGGAGACTAACCTATGTACTCCAACTGGCTTAACCAAACACCAAATTGATTTCTCATCATGTTGGTTACATCATAGATGGAAAATTGACCATAACATATGGACTTTGTATGCCTTCACAAATGAGACATTAGGAAAGCATTCATATGCAAATTCACTCCAAGCTACACTAAGATATGGTATACAAGTAAGTCTTGTACAAGGGCTTGGACTTGGCTTTACATATGGGCTTGCAATATGTTCTTGTGCACTAGTCACTACAGCTTTGGTTTGGGAGGTTCTTGATTTCACATGGAAAAGCCAGTGGTGGTGAAGTTATCACTGCTCTTTTTGCAATAATTCTAAGTGTCCTATAAGCATTGTACTTATATGAATTACAATTTACTATAGTATTTGAATTGCATTTGGATTTTGTGCATTCTTAATACCATTTCTGGATGCATTCTGGATTCTTGGGCACATGATCATGCGCTCAAGATTTGGAACATTGGGATATTAATTTCTACACATGATCTTATCTCTAGTTCTTATTGGAACAAGGCAAGATTGCAACACATAGGCTTTTTGAGATGATAAGCAGGTTCCCTACAGGAAATACTCGAGAAGGAAAAATTTTAAATGATGTGCAAGGAGATATTGAGTTTTGTAATGTATATTTTAGCTACCTGTCATGTCCTGATATGCCAATCTTGAGTGGATTTTATTTTACTGTACCTACCAAAAAAACTGTAGCAGTGGTCGGCAGGAATGGTTCTAGGAAAAGTAGCATTATTCCTCTGATGGAGAAATTTTATGATCCCACTTTGGGTGAGTTTCCTAAATTTATTACTTGTCCATGGAGGTGCTTATTAGTCATGTAACCTCTAGAACTTTTTCATGCATGGTTTTAAAGGTTCAAAGTTTGTTTTATTCCAAATTCTTCAAATTTTGTTTCCTAGAATAAAAGCCATTTTGTTTCTGTAAGGATAGCCTATTTAAAGTCGTTATACAGTGATGTGCTTAACATATAAAATACTAACTGGTAATGTTGGAAATCACTGATAGCCAAACATTTTTTTTTTAAATATATAAAGTAAATCTAAAAATTGAACTCATAAAATTTGCTCATGAAGGTAAAATGGTTAATGCACTGTCCTACCCCATCAGGGCCCATTCTCCTGGTTGTTGAGGATGTATAGTATTCCCCATTTTGTCCTCTATAGATTATTTTGGAGCTTTGAAATGAGAAGGTTTGAGTTGATGATGACTGCCTTGGATAAGAATTGTTGGTTCCCTGGCTTACACTATGGTTCCCCCTCTGCCTCTGTGTTCTATGTCCTGCATTTTAAAAAAACAATCCATTCCATGAACTGATACTGTAAATGAACTAAACAATGTTACAAGGCTCTAGGAATCAATGCCCTGAACAAACTCTGGATTTTCCCTTTTTATCTGGCACAACAACATGCCCTTCTAATTTTTTCATTTTTTTAATCCAATGAGTATTCCCCTGCCTTAAAACTAAAGAAAAAACCCTAGGCCACTTAATTTTTTTTATATAGTCAAATGCAGCTACCATGCCTTTCCCCAAGTCAGAAAGCATTACAATGCACCAGGGCTTGAAGGAAGAACTCTAGAGTGCCCGCAAACAGAGAAGGGCATCTCTCCGATGACTTGAACCTTGATGGGAATATGACTACCATGGTTTAACTATTAAATCCAAACTGAATGACAAGTACAACAAGATAAAATTAAAAAAGATGGCCTTTGATTTGCAATACCCCTGTGCCCCTTAGAAAACAGAGGAATTTTGTACCTGTGTTACCTTGGTCTTCATATGGATCTTCAACAATGGGATCCTGACTCAAACCGTTATGTCCATCCTCGTGATCATCAGGCAGCTCTTCAATCATAGGACCCCTTTGAGCAGGTTGCATAATATCCATCCATAGTTATTAAATTCACTATCCTTAGTATACATTTATGAAATCCTGCCTCAAATGGAAAAACAAATTGAGCATCCCTCCCACTTCTATAGAAACAATAAATTGAGAAATCAAGGCCCATATAGTATAGTCACAAAATCAAATTAACCTAATGATAAATCAATTTCTGTGTAGAATTACCTGTGGCTTCTGATACTCGTGGTCAGCAAGGAAACCATTATGTTTGCCGAAGAATCCTTCTGGCCCAAACATGCTACCCATCCCAAAAGCGCTTCCAAATGGTCTCGTAAAAAAGGGATCATCGAAAGGGTCACGATAACAAATGATGGAGAAAACATTTCCCCTGTTTTTTTTAACCAAATGGGTTTGTGAAGAAAGACATGTCGCCATCCCTGCGGCCTCCCTGCATATTTTCAAATTTCCCTCCCTCTTTCAAAGAAAATTATACAGCGTGCTGTTCAAATTCCAATAAAGATCTTAGATTGAAAAACTAAAAATTACGAACAACCAAAACAAAATAACGGGATCAAATTTGAAGGGTGGGGTCCCATTTCACTTTGAAGGGTTATGAGATATTGGCTATGAGATATTGAACCCTTCAATGCTAACATGTAAAAATAAGTCATTCTTTTCATTTGAAAATGTACTAGTACATCAAAATTTCATTGTTTATTTACGTAGTAAAGTCAAGAGGCTTTATTTTGCAGTGGATATTGTGGCATTGAACATTATATATGTCATATAACACAACCATATTTCAACCCGATCTAGCGGCTCAGTCTCTAGGCACTATGCCACCTTTGCCATCTCAGTAGTTTCCCAAATTGATCTCGCCTCTTGAACTTTTAACTAGTATAATAATACAATTAACTTGCTAACCCCATTCCAATCCAACTTTCATCCTTACAACCAAAATTAATACTATTTTACTCTTTCATGATTTGCCTGAACACGAGGAATTTATTAGTGAAACATAACTTAGGAGACACACAGAAAATCCACTTTCTAGATGTTCAATGCGAATTTCCATAACTAATTTTATAGATCTTTCTTTCTGCATCAGTGCAGCTACAGTTAGCTTGATAGCCCACTTCCAATCCAACTTTTAACCAGTGTAATAATATTTAATACCCCTTAAAATGGGTTCCTAGGCTGCTTCGAACAATACAAGCTCGATGAAGAATTGTGTTCTTCAACTCTTCTAAAAGAAACGTGATGCTTATTCTTGGAAAAGTTCAATCTTTGTAAATCACTAGCGTTTTTCATACTAATATAAATTCTAGCCTACATAAAATCTAGCCTACTTAACAATGAAAAAAATGATAATGTAAGCCCAAAAAGGAATAAACTGTTTCAGAAACCAAAAACATTGGGCATTGAGTCTGGTCTGTATCTGTTGCTAAATTAGTGAACAATAGAGATGTATGCAGAAAGGCGGTAAAAAAGGTGAAGGGAAAGAATCTGAATGGTAATTTTTTTTACTTCGTTGAATTGAGGACCATAATTCACTTTCATTCACCTCTATCAAACAACTGCGTTTCCTATGCCATTTATAATACTTCTCGCAAGGCTATCAGAGAGAACAGTTCAACAAAGAAGTTGGATTTGATTGAAAACCAATAGCAAGTTTCTTTGTCACTCTAATTGTGTACCCTACAATAGAATTGAATTCCAATGAAAACAATATATGTTTTAATTTTTCATTTAACACTATGAATGCCACACATACTTGGGATAGAATAAGTTTAAGCGCTACTTACATGTTACATTCTATGTTATGGTTTGAGCAAAGAGAACTATCCGACTCCAGGAAACTTTTGTTCTCAATAGTTGATTAAGGACCCTAGATGATCCTTCTCTATATCCCTCCCCCTATATCTTGTTATACACACTAACTCTTTGGTATGATGGAGTAGAGGATGGTTTGTGAAGCATAAGTAAAATGTAGGGAGACCAAGTAAAGAGGAGATGCATAGATGGTTGAAGTTCTTGTTATATGGTTGAAGTTCTTGTTCTATTCAAGACCGACTGATAAGGGCAACGAAATCAAAAGGTAAAGTAGCACTATCATTCTAAAAATCAAGATTACAAAAACATTTATGTCCCAGTTTGTATAGTCGAACGCAAGAGTGGTCACTGGGCATTCTAAGAAAATTTCCATTCCAATGCTACTGTGTGAACTCTCCACAACTCGATGACCTATGTCATCATCATGGAGAAGCATGCTACTTCACCCACCTTGGCACTTAGACCTGTTTTCAAAGCACCTATTGGCTTTGCTTTTGGCATGCCTCCTACTTAAGGCACTCGAGGCCCCATACACCTATGCCAAAGGTAGTGAGATTGTGCCACAATTACCTAATGAGAAAAAAATGGAGGATGGCTCCCTTGGCCATCTCCCAAATCACTACCTTCTCTTGGTTGTTCTGCAGACCTTCTACTCAAGTATAGTAGAAGAGGAAAGTTACCACCAATATTCCCATCACCTTCTTCCCACAATCATCATGCTTCTGGGTTGTTAAGCCATTCATGCCTGCCTGCATCTAAAGCTTTCGCACCACTACTTGGTTCCCCTTCCTATGTTTGGGTCACTGTTTCACATCTCGTCTTTCGACTCTTTCCTTCTTGCATAGCCAAGTAGAATTCAGTAGGCCTTCCTTTCATAACCGATTTCACAATCCTCCCAACTGCATCCAATCATTCTTCTAAATGTTTCACGGAATCTCTTCTAGTTGGTTCTGCCATCTTGTCGTTTGGGAAACTTCTTTTTCCTTGGCATGTCTATGCTGCATCGTGAGAGTTTGCTGCAATCGGGTCTGTAGAAGTCGTCACTCTCATAGACATGACCTTCCCAACTCTTTGTTAGCTCCTCACAATAGGCATGATGTTGGACTCTGCTTGCAAAAGAATTTCCAATTCCAACTATGGCATATGCATTGCATTCTCCTTCCTCATGAATTCTTGCCCAAGGACAATGTCAATGTCATCCATTGGCATGACCATGAAGCTCCCTTCACCAGTCCATTCACCAAGCTTCAAAGGCACTTGGCTAGCCACTCCAACCACCTTTTCCATGCTTGAATTCATTGCCTTAAAGGAACTTTTCCCAGGCTCGATCCACAACTTGAGCTTTCTAGCCACTTCTTCCTTCATGAAATTATGTATGGCACCAATGTCCACCAAGGAAACCACCTACTTCCCATTTATCTCCGCCAGCACATAACACAGCCTTAAGTAATTTGGTTCTTATGTGGTTTTCAGTTCCTCAAGAACAACATTCAATACCTATTACACCCTTGTCAATGGTGCTCCAAATCGCTTCAAGATGGACTGGGAAATATTTCAAAGGAGTTGATGTTGTATCATGGCTGAGTAAGAAACACTTTGCTTCCCCAACAGCCTCCATTATCTGGAAAAATCTATTGACTACGGTACCTATGGTTAACCGATGGATTGCTTGGAAGGTTGGTACAGGTATGAGAGTTCTTTTAGGCTTGGATCCTTTTCTGGGTGGAGGATCTGGCTTTATACTATCAGAATAACTGCTACCACACCTACACAGTCGAGGCCTTTATTATCTTGCATATATACATAAGACAAATATCTTCAACTTGACAGGTTCTAGTATTCGACTCTCTGCACAAGATCTTGGACTCACAGGAACTCTAGCCAGTGAATGGAACACATACATACAAGGAATTTACCAAAATGGGATCACTCTGTCTATAGAACCAGATAGGTTGGCTTGGACTTGGAACACAATAGAAGGGAACACAATAGAAGGGATTGTGACAGTAAAATAGGCCTATAATGCCTTTATATATCTGTATGAGGATGAGTATTTGAAGTGGTGGTATACAATGATATGGAAAATCAAAGCTCCTCCAAAATCAATTCTATCTATGTGGTTATGCTTACGAAATAAAGTCTTAACAGGGGATATTTACAGAGAAAGGGGTGGAATTGGACCTTTAGACTATCCATTATGTTTGAGCAGTGAGGAGACCATACAACATCTTGTAGTAGATTCTAGCATTACTCAGGATCTTTGGACTTTGATTTGTAACATTCTTCAAGTCAAAATAATTGGCATCTGCAACCTTTTTAAGAAAATTTAAAGCTCTGGTTTTTAACAAATCCCAAGGTAAAATCAATTCCCTTTATTGTCACATGGGGCTTATGGATTTTCATGAATGCCATTCTTTTTTAAGGCTATAGACAGAACCTAGAGGAGGTTGGGAGAAGGATTATCAAAGCATCATCATAATTAATCATAGATGCAGGTGCAGACAAAGTAAAAATTTTGATAAATCCAATTTATTTGGTAATTCCCCCATGGGATTCTTCGATGGCGCAACAAATAAGGATCAAAGTGGAATCGGGATTTTGGTGAAAGACACCTCCACTCACTTTTTTAAGGAACACATGGCAACTGATGAAACGAAACTGATGAAGTTGAATATAGCAGCCTTCACCAATGTATTTAAATTTTGGTTAACTTTAAAATTCTTCCTCCTCGTATTTTATTAGACTGGGTCCAAAGTTTCGTGTTAACAACAACTCCTCAAGAACAATATGTGTAAAGTTCGGAACCATGCCATTATCGGGCATGTTTAACCTAAAGCTCTTCCTTGACCATCTCTGATCATAGGCACTGATGATGATGGTGGAGAGATCACTCTTCACACAACTTGAGTCGGTGGTATTCACTAACATGTGTCTATAGCAAGGAGGCATGTGTCTACAGCAAGGCAACAAGTGGTGGCACATCTTAAATAATGCAGACGAGTCTTTGCTCTCATATATTGATGATACCCAAAACTTGAGTCCAACTTTGAAAAAACCTTTTTCCCATCTAAGTTAATAAAGAGGATCATCAATTTGGGTAGGAGGTACTTGTTCTTAATTGTCACCTTATTTAACATTGAATAACCAATGCACATCCAAAAAGGTTCCATCATTCTTATTGACTACCAATATGTGTTCTATCCAAGGTGATGCACTTGGTCATATGAACCCCTTGTCTAATAATTATTGTAATTACATCTTGAATTCACTCAACTAATTAGTTTGCAATATATTCTAGGCCTTGGATATGGGCATGTGTGTGTTATGTTATGCTATCTTGTTGCCATTGTTGTCCATTGGAATCCACTTGAGTCACCCTTCACAAAAAGGGGAAAACAATGAGAAGAAAGGGTGATGGAATGAAAATTACTAGCATGTTGAAATTGGCAGGAAAATTTTCATTTTTGGTGTTACAGATCTAAAAATTACCAACATATCCCACTTGTAGTTGAAATTATATTCACTCTTTAGAGATTATGTGATGTCGCAAGGCCTTAATCATCACTCAAGAGCAATAGAGGGAATTGTTACATATAGGCTAGATATTCGATATGTAGGTCATATGTAGTAGTTTAGGTTAACATGCATAGACCATCAACCCCATGGCAAATTAATATGGTATTAGGCCCTGAAATTAGTTTATAGGCCATGGTATAGGCCACGAGAACCATCGTCAATGTTACAAATATTGAAATGGCCACAATATCTCACTTGTAAGGTAAAGTAATTATGTGTAGGGCCCTATACATGGACCATGAATCATATAGTAAAGTTATTAACCATGGACCATTATTTAGGTTATGAGAACCACTATTTTTTTTATCTAGGGGAATCATCAACTGGAGTTGGGATGGTACTCATGTGACACGGGGTCCAGGGATCCAATCTCACTACCACTATACCCCTAGGAGAGTACGCCTGCCCCACAGTGCACCCTCAATACTGCAACGAGGTTTAAACCAACGACGTGCTTAATAGCCCGTACGCCTTAACAAGCGCATGGTTTCCAACTGGTCTACACCCCAGGGGCTTTATGAGAACCACTATTGGTTTACATAACCTATAAATATTAAAACATGGTTGGTTTATTGGTTTACATAACCATGGACAAACCAACAACAACAATGACATCGACGATGGTGACAATGATGATCATGACGATCTCACATGTAGGCTAGAGATTCTTATGTGGTGATCTAGGTTAACATGCATGGACCATCAACCCCATGGAAAATTAATATGGCATTAGACCCTAAATTTAGTTCACATGCCATAGTCTAGGCCATGAGAACCATCCTTTGTGTGACAAATATTGAAATGGCCACCATAAATAATGCCACTAATTAGACATTGATCTAACACAACCAACCCATGTAAATGACTCACTTGATCCATGCAATGAATTCATGCACCTAGGAAGCTTCAACCTATAACCCCCTCACCTCATACCTAACCTTAACATCTAGCCCCAAACTGAATAACATGATAACTTATAAACCACTTAACCACTAGTACCAACAAAACCAGAACCCCTTGCCCACTAACCCACTGATCCCTTAGGTGCCTCGCTTCTAATCCAAAAACTCCCCAAAGCCTACCACATTATGAAATTGTAGAAAATATCCCCTTAAGCCAGTGTCCCTCTAACCCTAACCCGCTACCCCCCTAACCCAATCACTAACATGCCTACTGCACCAAATCAACACACTAACACAATAAACTTTGACCCTGGGTTATTTATAACCAAGGTTTTAGATCAAAGACTTTGACATCAAGGTTTGAATGATCACTGTATGGGATTTTATCAAACCAAAATTAGTGCAAAAATAAACATAAGAACTTAGACTATAAACAAAATATTCCCTATCTAGGATATGTATGATGACTCAAGTCCCTATGCATGGCCCATGAGTCTCAAAATAAAGTTTTATTGCCCAAGAACCTACATTTTGGACCTAGACCATAACATAGGCTCCTAGAACCATCCACGACATGAAAATACTAAAAAAAATGACAATGCATTACTCAAAAGCTAAATATTCCTTTCCTATGGCCTATGTGGCGGTACGAAAAAACTTCCATAGGTCACAAGACCTTGAGGTAATTACCAGTCATTATAAACTAGATTTTGATCTAACACCATGGAGACCATGGATTAGGCTTCAAGAAGCATCCATGATGTTGTAAATATTGAAATGGCCACCATACCCATTTGCAAGCTAAATATTCCTTGTGTAGGAATCATGTGGTGATTAGGGCCCTACACATGGCCCATTAGCCATAAAGGATAATGTTATGGCACACGAGTTTGTATTTTGACCATGGATCATGGAAAATTGGAGTGTGAGAACCATCTTTGATGTGAAAAACCTAGCATGACTGCCACAAGTTATGAGAATTGGGCTTTTATGGGGGCTTTTCAAACAACCACCTCCAAAAGTTCAATTCTCATGACTTTTAAGGGGGGTTCCAAACAAACCACTTCCCAAAGTTCAATTCTCATGACTTTAGGGGGGGGTTTGACAAGCCGCCCCCAAAAGTTATGAGAATTGGGATTTGAAGGAGTGTTTTCAAACAACCACCTCCAAAAGTTCAATTGTCTCATGACTTTTAAGGGGGGTTCCAAACAAACCGCCTCCCAAAGTTCAATTCTCATGACTTTTAGTGGGGTTTTGACAAACCGCCCCCACAATTTATGAGAATTGAGCTTTTAGGGGGGGTTTTCAAACAATCGCCTCCAAAAGTTCAATTCTCATGACTTTTAAGGGGGGTTAAAAAAAACTGCCTCCCAAAGTTCAATTCTCATGACTTTTAGGGGGGGTTTTGACAAACTACCCCCAAAAGTTATGAGAATTCCTCTTTTAGGGGGGGTTTTGACAAACTACCCCCAAAAGTTATGAGAATTCCTCTTTTAGGGGGGGTTTCAAAAAACCGCCTCCAAAAGTTCAATTCTCATGACTTTTAAGGGGGGTTCCAAACAAACTGCCTCCCAAAGTTCAATTCTCATGACTTTTAGGAGGGGTTTTGACAAACCGCCCCCAAAAGTTATGAGAATTTGGTTTTTAGGGGGGGTTTTCAAACAACCACCTCCAAAAGTTCAATTCTCATGACTTTTAAGAGGGGTTCCAAAAACACTGCCTTCAAAAGTTCAATTCTCATGACTTTTAGGGGGGTTTCAACAAACTGCCCCCAAACGTTATGAGAATTGGGCTTTTAGGGGGGGTTTTCCAAAAACTGCCCCCAAAAGTCAAATTTTAGGACTTTTGGGGGTGGATTTAAAAAAAACGCCCCCAAAAGTCCAATTTCCATGACTTTTAGGGGCGGTTTTAAAAGACCGCCTCCAAAGGCCTGAAAAAACTTTTAGGGGGGGGTTTACCAAGACCCCCGCAAGCCAAAACCGCCCCTAAAGGGATATTTTGTTGTAGTGATTCCTAAAGGTTCAGGAGATTCACTCAACTACCAATGTTGTCTAACGGCTTGCGTATTGAGGAAGTACCCCTCACTCCATGGCTCAAGTAAAACTGATAACAACTTTGCCACAAACGACGACTCTTGGTTTACCTCATGGGTGGGAACTAGTCAATCAGGTAGGGGTTGTTGTCCTTTTCGCTGGAAGGTCCTCTCAATGGGCCAACTACTTCGAAGTTCCTATGTTACTCCTCACAATGAGTTTTAGGGATATGCCTAAGTACTTCCCACAGTTAAGTGGATAGGGATTATTCCTAGATCTGAACCTGCAATTTAAAGGAACAATACAGATGCAAAGAAAAATAACTACTACAATAATCACAGCGCCTGGAAGCCACTGCGAAAAAAAATGGCAGAAATTCCACCCAACGAGCCCAAGAAAGTGCTCTAATACCAGATGTGGGGAACCTCCAGCAATTGAATGATGAAAATGCATGATATATCATAAATAGCATAACACAAAAGGGGTTTATTGATGGCAGGCCACTTCAAGGGGGAAAACTCCTTTGAGCAAGCTCAATATAAATAACTTGTGTATGCCTTCATTTGCCTCAACATGAACTTATACATTAAGTCTAAGCTAAACAACTATTACTCCCCATGAATGTGGGATAATAGAATATACTCACGGGACGACTTACAAAGCATATGCATCCAACAAAAATATACTAACAATGTGGGATAATACAATATATTCACGGGTCAACTTACAAAGCATATGCATCCAACAACAATATACTAACAAAGTAAAAAGAAGGGTTGAAATTGGTTCCTAACATTGATCCAGACATCTTCCACTCCAACAATGTTGAAGAAGTGATTGTTTCCCAAGTGTACTATGTTATAATCACAAGAATTATATGCAACAAAATTATCTTTGCTTAGGGTTACATCGTGAGATGGCCCAAAATCAAGAATCTATTCAATGCCACAACTGGAAGTATATAAACATGCTTCTTCAATTGAGATAGTAAATAATACCTCACTATCTAAAACTACAACATCGGCTTCTCCTCCATTTGTGCTAGTTGATTTTTTATTTGTGCTAGCCGATTTTTGTTCCTTCTGTTCTCACTTCCAAACTCGGTAGTCTCTTTTCACGTGTCCTGGTTTTCCAAAATGAAAGCAAGTAAGTTTGTCTCTTCTTTATTTGATCTACCTCTTAACCTTGGATTCCCCCGTATATTTCAGTCGATTTTCCTACCACGATCAACTAGGGTTAGAGCTTCTCCTCCCTAGTTTTGTGTAATTGATTTGTGTCATAGATTCTCATTCTTTAAACTGCTTCTAACATCATCAAACTTTAGGGTCATACAAGTGCTGAAGTGCTCATAGCTATAATTAGGTTATCCTAGTTGTCCAACATGGAGGACATGAGTAGAATGGATCTAATTTCATTATCCAAAACAATTTTAACAGAGGAAAGTTGATTGGTAATTTAAATGCTTTGTGACTAAATTAGCAGCCTCCTTCATCTTGAGGTTGTATAGTTTCTTCGTTAAGAAAACCTTATTCAATGCTATGTTTTTCTCATATAAATCATATAACGTTTTCGAAGTACCTTATGTTGTCTTCTCTCCTGCCATATTGAAGTAGATGTTATTTTCTAGATATTGATGTATTTTAGTGAAGGATTTCCTATCGAGCTTATTTCAGTCTTACACTGTCATCGATGAGGATTTATTTACTGTTACCTCAATCAACAAATATTGGTCCTTTAAAATTAATATGTATTCCATATGTGATTTCCATAGGGTGAAATAATCCCCATTTAATTCATCCATGTTTCTCATCGTAGTTGCCTCCATGCTTCTCCACAAGACTTGTCTCACACCAAAAAACAACCAACAACCTCATATCTGTCTTGAAATCCTTGGAGATTACCCTCACTAATCGTTGGAATGGGAGCTTCTTTGTAAGCATCTCAACGTTATTCTGGTAATTTCGTATTTCACGAAGAGAAACAATACTAGTTTTGAACCTATGAGGCTTCTTCATTGTCCCCTTTCTTGGCATTGTCTTTCAAGTCACTTTCATTGCTAGTTGTAACCTTGCTCTAATATCAATTGTTAGGAGTTCCAATTAATTGATCTTGATGACTATATACATGGATGGGTTGCTATCAGGATCACCAATAAATGAATGGCAATACATGGAGATAGTGATTTAATGTCCCCAAGAATCATGAGTTCGAATAACACCAGTGCTAGGAATTTCTACAAAGACAGATTTATCAACTGATAATTTTCAACTATCACAATGTTAAGCTATCAATTTGCACCTATGAAGCATTTTGTCAATGCTTGGGTTGTTATTTAAAAACTAAAATGAAATTATGGTATATTTATTCAAATCATACATAAGAAAACATATAATTAAAAAAAAATAAGGCATGCAAAATAGGGTAAATACTTTTTTTTTGTGCATTCACTTCAACACGCCATTAAAGAGTTGAAAAAATGAATTAACATTGCTTCATACATCGAGGAATCTAGATCCTTTGAACACATTCATGCACAGAGATGGATTCATATGGAAGCCTCTATAAATTAATGCTTCATTACAATCCTAATTACCAACGTGTACATGTCACCTGACTGAATAGGTGATGAACGATAATTTTCATCGCCAGGAGAAGTTAACATGGCTTGTAATGGTCTTGTATGCTGGAATTTTGCTTCAAAAACTAACATCATATGACTGGATTTCATAGAAATATGTTTGGCATATTTTAATCCTTAAGAACCCCACTAGATCTCACTCTACATTAAAATTAACAAACAAAATCCTTTCACTTTTTCTTGACTTATGTAAAGGTATAGTTGATTTGTTTTGGGCATTTTAATTGATGTATTTTCTACGATTTATTTGTATTTCGTTTGATTTGTTTAAATCGCCAAGTGCTATAAAATAAAGAGATGCAATCAAATATTCATAGTTACCAGTGATTATTTTGTTTTATTTGTCTATGCTTACAAAATGGGAACATTGGTTCAAACAGTTATGATCCATGCGATAGATCTTGCACATTGGCTCTAGTTAAGCATTTTTATTGCTACGCAGGCTTCTCATGTGGTGCATACTATTAACACAATGAGCACAAGAGTTCAATAGTAGTATCACATAGCCGACATTTTTCAGCCTCAAAAGAATTGGATGAATGGTTTTAATAGTCCATTCTATTTCATATTTCACATAACTCTATTTTGGATATAGCTTGATCTTCCAACTCTGTTTTTTATTGTTTGTGATTTCCTACACAATTATCTATTTATAGTTCTAAATGGTGAGCCTTCTAGATGAGCTTATCTCAATTGCATATTTTGACCATCCAATGGGCATAGAGGATGGTTAACAATTTACTATGTTTTACTATGGATGCCTTTGGTTGACCATGCTTTCCATGTTTGATTGTGTGTGACCATGTTTGATTATGGTTAACTATGGTTGATTATGGTCAACCATGGTTAGATAATCTGTTACCATGGTTTTATTGAGTTAAGTATGGTTTACAATGGTTGACTTTAGTTAGCCATGGTCTACCATGGTTTACTATATCTGATCATCTTTAACTAAGTTGACCATTGTTAACCATGGTCAACTATTGTTTAACAATGGGTGGCTAAGGTGTAAATGGTGGACAATAGTTTGACCAAGGGAAACCATGGTTGAATATGGTTAACTATATCTAGATAGTATTTATCATGTATGGACATGTTTGACTCTAATTTACCATGTGTCACTATGGTTTCCATGTTTGACCAGGGTTGAGTCTTGGTGAACATGGTTGACCATTTTTTACCACGGTTGACCATGTTTGACTATGGTCAATTGTGATTTATAATGGGTGAATATAGTTATGATCCAGATGGATATTGGTGTCCACCCACCTATTCCAGTAGCTCAAAATAATTCTTCCAGTTTGGCAAACAAATTTACTGTTTTTCATGTCCAAAACTTCTCAGGCCGTTTTGAGGCCCTAAACAATGTTTTTTTGGAGATGCCATAGTCCAATAATATCTGAAGGAAGATTGGAGAGGCAAAATGTGTACTTCTCGGCTAGACCTTTTTAACAGGCTACCAAGCACCCTAGATGGAGATTGTATGCAAAGGTTATTCCCTCGATAAGTTGACACCTCAACTAACCACTTTTGGGCCTGCAAACCTTTTTATGGTTCATATCCTAGGGTTAGGTTTTTTATGTTTAGGGTTTTTTACCTCATGTTTATGAACTTTGGCCTCCCTTTGTAATCATCTTGTGACGAATGTGCATAGCTGCCACATCTCTTCTCAGAGATAAATCTACCACCATTCTAGCTACTTTTATTTTATAGTCTATTCTATTTAATTCAAGTAATAGAATTTGAGTTTGTTGTATCACTATGTTCCTTGCAGTATATTTGTGTATGTGATTGTGGCACTATATATACTCTTTCATTTCATTTCTCAAATAAATCCATATCAGTGGTATCATAGAATCCCACTCTTTTGTTATTTCTCTATGCATGTCCCCGACGAGGTCAGAATATAGATAGTTGGGTCTTGAACTAGTTGATCTTGAGAAAGACCACCCTCAGTGAACCAAACTGCCTCCCATGGCCTAGGAAAAGAGAGAAGAGAGAGAAAGAGATCCCATCAAGTTATTGCTCAAGAAATCATTTGTGCGACAGAGGAACGAGATGATGGATAATTTTTCCCAAATCCTTCGATCAATGCCAGAGGCAACAAAGGGATCATCAAGCAATCACTTTGGTGGAACCACACCCTTCAAGGTACAAGTTAAATTTGATATTCCTTTATTTGAAGTCCATATTGATTTTTATACCCTAGATAAATGGCTGAGTTTGCTAGAAGGGTATTTCTTTTTCCACAATTTTTTCAATAGCGAAAATATCACCTTTGTGCTCCTTAAGGCTGTCCCCCATGTAAAAAATTGGTGGGAAACTTATTGTGAACAAAAATTAATAGAGGATCTTGAAAAATTTTAGGCCAATCCCACCTAGGCCTATTTTATAGATGTCGTTAAGGAACAATATTACCATTTGGGAAACTATGACGACCAGTGCATGATATCTACCACACTACATCAAGAGAGGGACCAAACATTTATGGAGTTCACAAATACCTTCCATACATTGTGCACCGAGTTATGAAAGACTTTGGGTGGCATCTGGCTCTAAAATACCATGGGTACTATATAGATACATCATAACCAAAATGGATTTTCTGGACATCTTGTCACTGGGATATGCTTAACAATATGCTGTCAAGATAGAGAAAAAATTCAAGCAGAAGAAAAAGTAGGAGTTTGAGCCTAAGAATCCACCCCAAAATCAAGGAAAGGGTAACCCTATCTCACAGGACAAGGGACAATAAGTACAACCAACCCCAAGAAAACTAGTCCAAGCCACAATCGAAGAAGAGGAGTGGGAAAACAAGGAAGGACACTGAGAAATGGTGCAAGTTCCATAAGATCCCCTGGAACAACACTGATGAATTTCACTCAAAGAAGTCAATGGTGGAGGAGATCAAAGATTAAGAGTATATACCAGTTTTGAATCTGATTCAGAACCCAGCGTAGCAGTCGCAGAAAGGGGGATGCAAATCATTGACGTAGAACCCAATATCACTATTGCTACCACAAAGATTCATCCTAACTATCCAAAGGAGTCGGAGGAAGGTGAGTGCCTCTTCCACTCATAGATGTAGGTAAAGGGAACTCCACTACATTTCATTATTGACAGTGGAAGCCAAAAGAACCTAATTTAATAAGAGGTCATCAAATGGTTGAAGTTGCCAACAACACCACACCCACAACCCTACAACATTGGGTGGCTCAGCTAGGCACGAGACATCCACGTTAGTCAACAATGTTTTATATCCTACGACATCAATCCCTTCAAAGATGAGGTAATGTGCAATATTTCCCCACTCAAATTTTCTGATGTTCTTTTAGGACAACCATATATGTGGAAGCGTCATGCTATGTATGAATATAGACCTCATAGTTTTATTATTACTTTGGGAAATCAAATCTACAGGATACCAGAGCCAATCCACCCTACTACAGTATCTCTCATCACAACTAAGCAGTGAAAGAAGGAAATATCCTAGACTAGGAAATTTGTCCTCTTCATGATTCGTTCTGAAGGGGAATGAAGGATCACAACAACATCCACAACCTGCACACTGGATCTCTCTATACAACAAAAGCAGGTGAAGCACACATAGGAATATTTGCCACACCTACCAGGGTGAAAATACATTTCCAGGTCAAACACTCAATTGATTTAATACTTGGGGTGCCTCTACCTAATTGGCCAGTATATAGGCACTCCCTCATGGAAAATTAAGAAATCAAGCGACAGATTCAAGAATTAATCCAAAAGGGGCACACCCAACTGAGCTCTTCACCTTGTGGGAGGCCATTTGTATTAGTGCAAAAGAAATATGGGACTTGGCGAATCTGCATTTATTACAGAGCCCTAAACAAAATCACAGTTTGGAATCGGTATCCCATTTCCTCAATTGATGAAATTCTTGACCAACTCAAGGGTTCCAAATATTTAAGTAAGATTGATATGAATTTCAACTATAATCATGTACCAATTGAGTTGACTGATGTTTCAAAGATCGCCCTTCAAATATTGGTAAATCCTTTTCAAGTGGTTTGTCATGTATTTTGGATTGACTAGTGCTCCAACAAGTTTCACGAGGATTATGGATGATATTATCCATACATTTATGAATTCTTTTGTGGCCATATATCTAGATGAAATCCTGATCCATGTTAGAATGTGGGAAGAACATTTGTTGCATATTCAATAGGTCCTCAGCACCCTACGATAGCACAAGTTATACAAAAATATAGAGAAGTGCTCATTTGGCATGGAGAGAATTTAATATCGAGGATACATCATGGATGAACATGGTGTGCATGTGTATCTAGACAATATCCAATCCATTCACAACCGACCAACCTCGAAAAATCTCACAAGGATTCACAGCTTCCTAGGCCTTTCCAACTTCTATCACAGATTTTTGTTGGGATTCTCTCACATTGCTTAGCCCCTTATCTAGGTGACCAAAGGAGGATTTAAGGAAAATTTTGTTTGGTCCTATTCACAACATCAAGCATTTGAGGAGCTAAAGAAATGCTTATGTGTGGCACACATCCTTACCTTACCAAATACGCAACAACCCTTTGAAATCGAGACAGATACTTTGGAATATGCTATTGGCATAGTCCTTACTCAACATGGCCATCCGGTAGCATATCACAGTGAGACTCTCAGATGCAGTCCAAAAATACCCCACCTATGATAAGGAAATGTATTCCATTGTCCAATATTTCCACCAATGGAAGCATTACATTCTCGTCGAAGAGATGGTCATCCACACTAATTACAAGCCCCTACAATTCATGCAAACACAAGGGAAGTTGTAGAATGATAGCCACCAAAAGTGGTCCACATTTTTACAACAATTCTACCTGAACATCAATTATAAGAAGGGCATCACCAATTAAGTCATTTATTCCCTCAATTAACCTCAAGTGGTAGCCTTGACTACAGTTCTCAACTCGTGTGGCCATGAGGCCTCTGAGTGGTATGAACTATATGACATTGATCCCAAGTTTCCTTCCACCTATCGAGCATCATGTGCAAGTACACCAGTGGTAGATTTTGATCTCTAGGAAGGATTGTTATGCAATCTAGGCCATCTCCATGTTCCTTCAACCAAGTGTGCAAAGTTTATTTGGGAACCGCATTACAGTCGGGTAGTAGGGAAATTTGGTATAGAAAATACCATAGCGGTATTGCAGAATAATTTGTATTGGACGAAGCTCTGACAAGACATCGACATGTATTTAGATCATGCATTGCCTACAACATCGTGAAACCCGCCATTAAGAAGCAAGGGTTGTACACCCATTTTCACACTCCCAATGGGGATTGGGATTCCATCTCCATGGAATACATGTCATGAATACCTTCTACAAAGAATGGTAATGAATACGTGTTTTTGGTTGTGGATCACTTCTCTAAGATGGCCATTCTGACAACCTGTAATAAGAGCATCACCGCCGAAGCCACTGCTAAGCTCTTCTTCGAATGTGTTTGGGTTCATTTTGTGAAACCACAAAATATCATTTCATACCAAGAGAACATTTTGGTCTAGCCTATGATCACTAATGGACACCAAACTCACTGAATCAACTTCCTTACACCCCCAAATTGATGGATAGACAAAATTGGTCAATAGGATGATTATGCATATTCCAAGGATGTACAATTCTAAACATTCCTGCACATGGGATGAGAGTCTTCCATATAATCTACATAGCTACAACAGAGCCCTTTCACAGCTACTGGACATAACCCTTTCCAGTTGTGCTTCTGGTTCCAACCATTGGCCCCAATTGATGTAGCTCTTCCCATTTCCTCAACTCATGAGGCATATACCCATCCTCACACTGAGTTGGATAAGGCCACTCAATTTTTTGAACGAATTCAACACATCCGTCAGCAAGTCCATGAAATTATGGATAAATCCAATGCCAAATACAAGCAGCGACATGACCATCATTGGGTTCCATACAAATTTCAGTTGGGTGATAAGGTTTGGTTGCATTTGCAGAAAGAGAGGCTCAAGGGACCTCATCGCAAGGTTTCTTCATCCAATTTGACATGGGTCATACACCATCACCAAGGAAGTCAATGAGAATTCATTTGAATTAATCATTCCTCCCTTTCTTGGCCTACACTCGGTATTTAATGTGGAGCTTCTTCGCCCATATTTCCCACCATTGTTGGACACCTTAGAATTGGCAGAGTAGTTGGCACCATCAAAATAAACCCTGACTATTGGGAGTAGGCTATATTTCATCATATCATGGATACATGGGTGAAGGTCACTCGCCAACAACACGTTCATCTCTATTATTTGTCAAAGTAGGGGAGTTCTCCATCAAGGCAAGTGGCTGACTAGGAGTCAAATTTAGTAGAAGTTTCCCCATCTGATGCAAGAACTTAATACAATGGATACCTTTTCCTCATAATGGGGGAGGACTAATCCAGATGAATATCGATGTCCACCCACTTATTCCATTGGCTCAAAACATTTTTGCCATTTTGGCATCTTTTTACAGATTTTAGTGTCCAAAACTTTCGGGGTTGTTTGGAGGCCCTAAATAACTTTTTTGGTGAATTCCACAATCCAATTGTAGCGACAAAAAGAATGGACAGCTGAAATGTGTACTTATTATATATACCTTTCCAATGGGATATTGAGCACCCTAAACAAATATTGTATGCAAAATTTATGCCCTGAGAAGTCGACACCTCAACTAACCACCTCTAGGTGCACAAACCTTCTTACGGCTCATCTCCTAGGGTTAGGCTTTTTATGTTTAGGGCTTTCCCCCTAATTTTTATGATAAAAAGACCCTTCGGCCTCCTTTTTTAATAAAATTGCGACTGTAACATCCCTCCAATTTGAACCCCATTATTATTTATTTTTGTAAATGTAATTATGATTGTGTAAACGGCCCTGGTGAGGAGCTCAAGGCCAAGGCCCAACCAGTGGACCTCAAGATAGTGATTATGTTTATAAGTTTTAGTTTAAGCCCAGAAGATGGTAATACGACTAATCGATGAGTAACTAATCCTCCAAGGAGGAAGGGAGAATGGCTAAAAAGCCATGAGAGTTCTACTTTGAAGTCATCAACATTAGAGGGTTAGGAACTAGTGAGGTTTCCTTTAATTACTTAAGAACCCACTTAAGTAAAAGTCAAATATAAATAAATGACTAGGTAAACATTATCTATCTATCTATATATATATATATATATATAATTGTAGAGATTACATATGACTATTTAATGCATAGTATATGTATAAATAGTTGTGAAAAAACTATTTTTATATATATAAGTGTCATATATATATTAATATTATTGAATAGATATTCATATATAATACAATCATGCTACTTCAAGAGAATTATGTACAAAGGATAAGTATATATAGGAAGGATAGAAATTTAAAGGAGTTACATAAAGGCTTTTATATGTGCTAATATTATGTGATGGGATTATGATAGACAATAATAAATGTACATAGTAAATCATAGATCGATCCTCTTTTCAAATATTAATAATGAGCTACTTTAGTGAATTTCCATCTAAAATTAAAAATAGTATGATCCCTTATGTTAACTATAAGGTATATACACTTAGTTATATACACAAGGGTTAACTTCAAAGTTATTCAGTTATGAATCATCTTTTATTAATGAGAGAGTCGAGGTGGTGGTCGCATAAGAGAGGCAAGCATCAACCTCCCTATTTCTTTGATGGTTTTAAAAACACCACTCCCTTGTTTTTCTCGAGTGTGTCCCTTAGATTTAATAAACTCCAACCACCAAATCGTGCTCCTTCTGGATAGCGGATTTCCTAGCTCCAAGTTCTGAAGAGAATGCCATTTGTCACAATAGAAGGCCTCACGATAGACACCGCAAGAGAGTGGAGAATCTGGTGGATTAGTTTATAAGGATGAAATCCAATCCTGCGAAGGGGGGGAAAACAACAACCTTGTCATTGTTATTGATAGAGTCTAGATGAATAGAAGGGAAGCATGTGACCTCTGCATGTGCATGATCTGAAGATAGATGGAAGGAGTGATTATTACGATGGAAGAGACAAGAACAACACTGCCTAGGATGGGAATGCAATCTGATGATAAGTTTATTTCTTACCTCTGCATAATTGTTGAATTATTTCTCTGCCTGGCATATTTTTAATTTGGGAATGATGTGATTGATCCACATTATAGCTTTATAGAGTTAAACTCTGCGGTGGTTCAACCTCATACGTTGAGGTTATCATGTAATTACATTTGCTAATCCTCTTCTGTATTTTTTCGTTATAAAGATTTCCAAGTAAAAGTTCAATCTCTGTAACTCTTAGATAAAATATGTCAGTGCATGAGTGTTGAGGATAGTAAAAATGCTTACTATAGTTTGTGTGGTTAAAGTCTGGCAGTTAATATTCTGAATATGAGAGGCGTGTTATACCTTTCCCCAATGAGTTGAGTCCAGATCATATCTCTGGTGTTTTTGTTTTAATATCTCCATTTTGTTAGTTCCTCCATCTGGTATCGCTGTAGAGGGCGATCTATGAACATGATCGTATTTGTTTTAGAATTGGACTTTAGTGGATAACGATCCATTGCCTGTAAGGAATGATTTTCATTGCTGTATATTTTTAGATCAGGGTATATTCTATCCTAAATCAAGTTGCCATCTAGATAATCCGTGCATGATAATGGATTTACATTGTAGAAATAGATTTTCTGAAAATGAACTTGTTAACTCACTGATGCCTGCGTGAAAACGGTTTAGGAATATTTTAAGATCAAAGACTGTCTCTGCTAAATGAGCTTGCCATCCCAGATGGATCCCGACGGGAAAAGTGGTTTTATTATCCTCCTGTAATTAGATTGTGTCTCTGCTAAACAGGCAACAAAATTGTGAACCCTGTAGATGTATACAGAGCATGGGAACAGGGAAATAGAGTTACTCTCTGGGATAGAAATAGAATTTGATCTGTGCGATGGAACCTCTGCATAATGAGAGTAGAGTTGCGACCGGATGGAGCGTCGAGAGATTTGATCTCTTAGTCCTCTGCAAGTAATGGATTTCGTAGGAATCTCCATTCGGTTTGACGCGGGCTTCTTAGTTCTCTGCCAATAATGGATCGGTAAGATCTTGATCGGGAGTCTCGTATGGTGAGTTTTCAACCCGAACGATTGGCTATTTATATTTATACTCTATAGGTTTCATTACGGGTGTTCCTGTATGCTGTTAATACCAGTGTTGAACTCTAAGATATCTTATTTTGATACTACCAAACTAGAGCCAATCTCGGAGGGTAGCTCCTCCTTTCGCCATACTTTTCTAATTAGACCCGACCACAGATGCATTTTTGTAAGTTCTGCGTGGGGAAGGTCGTATCGTACAGGAAGGATCGCCTTCAGTGATCCCCATACACTATGAAGAAATCTCGTATTTTTCTCAGGTTGAGTATCCAAATTGAGGAGGAGATCTCTGCAAAAATCATATAGGTGGTTAGAGATAAGTTCCTTTTTAATTTTCTTTCCTGTATTGCTATGCGGCAACCCTAAGTTTATTATGTTTGACTGTTAATCCAATATTGTTATATATATGTTCTATTCGAACTCTGTTTAGTTGTATCATCCTGCCGCTCAGAAGTTAGCTTCCAGTTTATTATTTTTACGGTATAAAGGTGTGATCTCTAAGTTAGTTTGCAGTTTATTAAATACCCTGGCATGATATTTTGATCTCTGCAAAAAGGGTGTGATCCTTACATTGTGGAACCACGTACTAGGACCAACACTTCACATCTCAATCCCAGCTAGAAACTGTGAGACTATGGGTAGATGACTTAGTTAAATCTCTGTCTTGGTAATTTTATTCTGCTCTGCATTTTGCAGTTCACGTCATCTAAGTACGAAGTGAAAACTAGAAAACCATGTTGGGATCTTCATTATACCAATACTGGCTATTACATAAGTTTTTTGAGATTGCTGTCACATACAACGTCGGCCAGGGCAATTCATACATATGCATTTAGGTCGATCTAGCTCGGTTTTTGACCTTCGAACCTAGTTTTGAAATGGGAAATAGAGTTAATAATATTTGTATTTTATGTTGATAAGATCCCTGCAAAAATAGAGATAGTAGTTTTCCTGCATATATCTTTCCTTGCTTGATTTTTGTTAAAAACCTGTAAGATAGGGAAACGCCGAGATGTCCCGAATTTTTACAATTGAACTAGAGACCAGGTAGTTTCCTCTTCTTTTATATACCTTACATTGTTTTAAGTGGATCCCTATTGAGGGAAGACAGATCGATCGCAGCTCATAATAGTATGATGGTTTCCTTTATATAGAAATGGACTTAGATATATATATACAAGTCATTAAATAATATGTTATTATGATTTGAACGGGAGAGACGTATGAAATCTTTCTTATGCATAAATGCACATTAAAGATTTATATTCACATCTTTGAGTATTATGTTTATTAGGATTTCAGTGGAAACTCTGTGAAAGATTTCTTTATAAAATTATATGTAAAGTATATTTATGTATTTATACAAATCATTAAGTGTTATGATTTATATAAATCTGAAGGAAGCTTTTGGGGAGTCTTATAAAGATCTCCATATATGAATATCTATTGAAATAAATCAAGTAATGTTGAAGGTATCAAAGAATTAGTCGAGGTTAGCCCGGCTGATCTTTCAATCCTTTATAGATGTCCTTAGTAATGAAAGGACAAGTAAATGTATCTACATTTATTATTGTTGGGAAAATGCACTCCATAGGAGTAGCCTATGAAGGAGAAAAGCAACATTTGTGTTGCAGATTGTAACTTTTCTTCCTTGAATAAATTACAAACACACACTTTTGTGGACTATCCCATGTACGGGTGAACCACGTTATCTTTGGTCTCATGTGTTTGCATATGGTGTTTTTCAATGTGTCTTTATGTTGAGTACTTGTTTTTTTCTTAAAATGATTATGATTACTTTAAAGTATGTGATTCAGTTAGGAAGTTGGTTGTTTATATGATGTATAATGCCCATAGATTCCCCTTATGATTATGATTAAGTTGTTACCATTTAAGTTGTTGTATTGGTACAAGTAACTAATAAAAGACGTACATGCTTCTTGAAAATGAATTAACATCTTGAAATGCATTTTATTAATTTGACGAATAATTGAATGATTTGTTAAAAGAAATAAGGGGCTTAAAAATAGTTGTCTATGGTTTCTTAGTCTATATTTCCAGGAAGGGAAAGGGTTAGTAAAATTTAAACTATTGTTATTTAATATTAAATTTTGAAGATTGTATCTTGTGCACACATATGAAGAGTTAGTTGGTTCAAAAGAAGAAACCATGTGTTGAATTTTAGAAGGGGTTGAGGTTTCGGATCCAATGGTTGACAATCAAGTTAAGAATTGGAATAATTGAAAATAAATTGTCTATCTTAATTGTGAAAATATGACAGGAGATAGTACTTATTACGCATAAAGGGACCTTTTTCTTTGATTATCATGACGACGTTTATAACAGGATTATACGTCGTAAAGTTATAATTATTTGTAAGGTAAAGTTATAATTATTTGTAAGCAATATTTAGAGGAAGTAAACCCACACTTTATATTTCCGCATATATTTTAGTGGCATTTTAGGCACTTAGAAAAGTTTTAAATTTTACGAAATTTTGGGTTCGTGACATATGGTATCAGAGCACTAGGTTTAAACACTCAGGCCTGATGGGCTCAACATGAAATCATTATGTATGGAGTTTATTAACCAAGTCATATTTGTTTCATTTTGAATGCATGGATTGGAATGGACGAGGGGTAATATTACACAAAGTGCAACTCCAAGATTTTTCCGAAAGAGTAAAGATAAGTACTTTTACTTTTGGTTCCTCATAAAGTTGTGAGGCAGGTACATTATCCCTTGACATAAGTTTAAATATTCGCATTACTATGGTTTTACTAAAGAATGAAACTTGTTAAAACAATTCTCGTATTTGTACAAAATATTATGAAAAGTGTCGTGACCACATGTTGAATATTATTGAAAAATTGTTTAAAATGTTAAGATTTTATTACTTAACATAAATTGTATTTCATTTTAGAATTCCCTATTGTTATTAGAATTATAAGTATAAGCTTAAAAGTGTATCACTGTATGGAATTGCACGCAGTCTTCCTAGGAGCTTAAAATGATTTTATTTAAAAGCATTATGATTCTAAGTATTTCTTCTAGGGTTTGTTATAAAGATTGATGTGCATCAAATTAAAAAGGTCTTGTTAATAATAGGAGTTTGATTACAAGAAAAGAATCATTAGATGGTAAATATTCAATTTGAACTAAATCTATATGCAACTAACCGTTTTAATTATGAAACTATCATGTTTGTTTGTTAGCAGACTTGACCTCAAATTCACATTAAGGATCTTGAAGAGTTTGCATCAAGATGAATTGAAGAGGAGGCACAGGTTAATCCAATGAGCATGCGTGTATATAAATGGAACTAATGAGTTCAGTTGTTGAACTTTTGAAGCAAAGAAAATTTTCCTTTATACTAACACTTCAGGAGGAGATTTTGAATCACGACCAATGTCATAATCCAAGAGGAACGTGGATTATACAACCACTTACATAGATAAGTTGAGCTAAATCGCTCAAGAGTAAGTAATAATTTACTTTATATTTTTATTTTGATTACAGGGCTTTATGGATCATGATTGGTGATAAGACTTATGATTGATGATGTGTAATCATCAAAATGCATAGAATAAGATATATTCGTTAATATTTTGTTGGTATTATGTCGCATGTGGAATGCAAGAAATACTAAATGATTGTTACTAAGTAAAATTCTTGGACTCAAATGAGAACGTTTGAGGGGAAAATAATATTTCCTGAACTCAAGTAGAGGCTGCATCTTGCACTCACTTACTAGCTGTTGCAGGGTGCAACTTCCCTAAATTGTGGTCATGTTCCCCATGGAAGTGGAACAGAGCAGGTGGGTAGCTCATTGAATGTTATACTGACCCAAAAGTCCTAGTCAAACTTTATATCCATCGAATTGAGCAGAGGAAGGGCTCACGATTTTCCTTGTGTTGTTAGAACGGAGCACACAAGAGGTTCTCTGATGAGACTAAACTTTTTCCTTGTGGTGTTAAAACTGAGCCCACAAGAAGATTCGATGAGGGGAAGCTATGTAATGAGTTGCAGAGTAAGACTGTCACATTTCTGCTGTAGGCAGAGGTTTTCCGGCTGAGTTACAGAAGACTCGTGTTTTGTATGGCAAGTCTCCACGATTGCGGAAATACATAAAGGGGTTTTGTATGGCAAGTCTTCACGATTGCAGAAAATACATAAGAGTTTTGTATGCAAGTCTCCATGATTGCGGAAGTACAAAGAGGTTTGGTGATTACAAAGTTCAGTTGAAAGAATTGTTTTATGATATAAGTTAATGATAATGATTGTCTTGTAGCTAGACTATCACATGTATTTATGTGTGAATGTTATGAATGCTAAAGTAAGCAAAATTATTCCCTCAAGAATGAGGAATAATGATGAACATTGAGGGTTTGAAATTTTGTACACTTATGTTATGCTAAAGAACATTGGAAGATCTTGTATGATCTATATGATGTGCAGGATATAAGTGATAAGAGCTTGCGGAAAATGAGAAAATGTAAAGATGGCCAAAAGCGTAAGAACAAAAGCAAGCGAAAGATGATGAAGGATGCAAAAGACAAATTGTTTAACACCGAGGACGGTGTTATCTTTAAGGGGTGGAGTATGTAACATCCCTCCAATTTGAACCCCATTATTATTTATTTTCGTAAATGTAATTATGATTGTGTAAACGGACCTGGTGAGGAGCTCAAGGCCAAGGCCCAACCAGTGGACCTCAAGATAGTGATTATGTTTATAAGTTTTAGTTTAAGCCCAGAAGATGGTAATACGACTAATCGATGAGTAACTAATCCTCCAAGGAGGAAGGGAGAATGGCTAAAAAGCCATGAGAGTTCTACTTTGAAGTCATCAACATTAGAGGGTTAGGAACTAGTGAGGTTTCCTTTAATTACTTAAGAACCCACTTAAGTAAAAGTCAAATATAAATAAATGACTAGGTAAACATTATCTATCTATCTATATATATATAAAAATATAATTGTAGAGATTACATATGACTATTTAATGCATAGTATATGTATAAATAGTTGTGAAAAAACTATTTTTATATATATAAGTGTCATATATATATTAATATTATTGAATAGATATTCATATATAATACAATCATGCTACTTCAAGAGAATTATGTACAAAGGATAAGTATATATAGGAAGGATAGAAATTTAAAGGAGTTACATAAAGGCTTTTATATGTGCTAATATTATGTGATGGGATTATGATAGACAATAATAAATGTACATAGTAAATCATAGATCGATCCTCTTTTCAAATATTAATAATGAGCTACTTTAGTGAATTTCCATCTATACTTAAAAATAGTATGATCCCTTATGTTAACTATAAGGTATAGACACTTAGTTATATACACAAGGGTTAACTTCAAAGTTATTCAATTATGAATCATCTTTTATTAATGAGAGAGTCGAGGTGGTGGTCGCATAAGAGAGGCAAGCATCAACCTCCCTATTTCTTTGATGGTTTTAAAAACACCACTCCCTTGTTTTTCTCGAGTGTGTCCCTTAGATTTAATAAACTCCAACCACCAAATCGTGCTCCTTCTAGATAGCGGATTTCCTAGCTCCAAGTTCTGAAGAGACCGCCATTTGTCACAATAGAAGGCCTCACGATAGACACCGCAAGAGAGTGGGGAATCTGGTGGATTAGTTTATAAGGATGAAATCCAATCCTGCGAAGGGGGGAAAAACAACAACCTTGTAATTGTTATTGATAGAGTCTAGATGAATAGAAGGGAAGCATGTGACCTTTGCATGTGCATGATCTGAAGATAGATGGAAGGAGTGATTGTTACGATGGAAGAGACAAGAACAACACTACCTAGGATGGGAATGCAATCTGATGATAAGTTTATTTCTTACCTCTGCATAATTGTTGAATTATTTCTCTGCCTGGCATATTTTTAATTTGGGAATGATGTGATTGATCCACATTATAGCTTGATAGAGTTAAACTCTGCGGTGGTTCAACCTCATACGTTGAGGTTATCATGTAATTACATTTGCTAATCCTCTTCTGTATTTTTTCGTTATAAAGCTTTCCAAGTAAAAGTTCAATCTCTGTAACTCTTAGATAAAATATGACAGTGCGTGAGTGTTGAGAATAGTAAAAATGCTTACTATAGTTTGTGTGGTTAAAGTCTGGCAGTTAATATTCTGAATATGAGAGGCATGTTATACCTTTCCCCAATGAGTTGAGTCCAGATCATATCTCTGGTGTTTTTGTTTTAATCTCTCCATTTTGTTAGTTCCTCCATCTAGTATCGCTGTAGAGGGCGATCTATGAACATGATCGTATTTGTTTTAGAATTGGACTTTAGTGGATAACGATCCATTTCCTGTAAGGAACGATTTTCATTGCTGTATATTTTTAGATCAGGGTATATTCTATCCTAAATCAAGTTGCCATCTAGATAATCCGTGCATGATAATGGATTTACATTGTAGAAATAGATTTTCTGAAAATGAACTTGTTAACTCACTGATGCCTCCGTGAAAACGGTTTAGGAATCTTTTAAGATCAAAGACTGTCTCTGCTAAACGAGCTTGCCATCCCAGCTGGATCCTGACGGGAAAAGTGGTTTTATTATCCTCCTGTAATTAGATTGTGTCTCTGCTAAACAGGCAACAAAATTGTGAACCCTGTAGATGTATACAGAGCATGGGAACAGGGCAATAGAGTTACTCTCTGGGATAGAAATAGAATTTGATCTGTGCGATGGAACCTCTGCATAATGAGAGTAGAGTTGCGACCGGATGGAGTGTCGAGAGATTTGATCTCTTAGTCCTCTATAAGTAATAGATTTCGTAGGAATCTCCATTCAGTTTAACGCGGGCTTCTTAGTTCTCTGCCAATAATGGATCGGTAAGATCTTGATCGGGAGTCTCGTATGGTGAGTTTTCAACCCGAATGATTGGCTATTTATATTTCTGCTCTATAGGTTTCATTATGGGTGTTCCTGTATGCTGTTAATACCAGTGTCGAACTCTAAGATATCTTATTTTGATACTGCCAAACTAGAGCCAATCTCGGAGGGTAGCTCCTCCTTTCGCCATACTTTTCTAATTAGACCCGACCACAGATGCATTTTTGTAAGTTCTACGTGGGGAATGTCGTATTGTACAGGAAGGATCACCTTCAGTGATCCCCATACACTATGAAGAAATCTCGTATTTTTCTCAGGTTGAGTATCCAAATCGAGGAGGAGATCTCTGCAGAAATCATATAGGTGGTTAGAGATAAGTTCCTTTTTAATTTTCTTTCCTGTATCGCTATGCGGAAACCCTAAGTTTATTATGTTTGACTGTTAATCCAATATTGTTATATATATGTTCTATTCGAACTCTGTTTAGTTGTATCATCCTGCCGCTCAGAAGTTAGCTTCCAGTTTATTATTTTTACGGTATAAAGGTGTGATCTTTAAGTTAGTTTGCAGTTTATTAAATACCCTGGCATGATATTTTGATCTCTGCAAAAAGGGTGTCATCCTTACATTGTGGAACCACGTACTAGGACCAACACTTCACATCTCAATCCCAGGTAGAAACCGTGAGACTATGGGTAGATGACTTAGTTAAATCTCTGTCTTGGTAATTTTATTCTGCTCTGCATTTTGCAGTTCACGTCATCTAAGTACGAAGTGAAAACTAGAAAACCATGTTGGGATCTTCATTATACCAATACTGGCTATTACATAAGTTTTTTTGAGATTGCTGTCACATACAACGTCGGCCCGGGCAATTCAGACATATGCATTTAGGTCGATCTAGCTCGGTTTTTGACCTTTGAACCCAGTTTTGAAATGGGAAATAGAGTTAATAATATTTGTATTTTATGTTGATAAGATCCCTGCAAAAATAGAGATAGTAGTTTTCCTGCATATATCTTTCCTTGCTTGATTTTTGTTAAAAACCTGTAAGATAGGGAAACGCCGAGATGTCCCGAATTTTTACAATTGAACTAGAGACCAGGTAGTTTCCTCTTCTTTTATATACCTTACATTGTTTTAAGTGGATCCCTATTGAGGGAAGACAGATCGATCGCAGCTCATAATAGTATGATGGTTTCCTTTATATAGAAATGGACTTAGATATATATATACAAGTCATTAAATAATATGTTATTATGATTTGAACGGGAGAGACGTATCAAAATCTTTCTTATGCATAAATGCACATTAAAGATTTATATTCACATCTTTGAGTATTATGTTTATTAGGATTTCAGTGGAAACTCTGTGAAAGATTTCTTTATAAAATTATATGTAAAGTATATTTATGTATTTATACAAATCATTAAGTGTTATGATTTATATAAATCTGAAGGAAGCTTTTGGGGAGTCTTATAAAGATCTCCATATATGAATATCTATTGAAATAAATCAAGTAATGTTGAAGGTATCAAAGAATTAGTCGAGGTTAGCCCGGCTGATCTTTCAATCCTTTATAGATGTCCTTAGTAATGAAAGGACAAGTAAATGTATCTACATTTATTATTGTTGGGAAAATGCACTCCATAGGAGTAGCCTATGAAGGAGAAAAGCAACATTTGTGTTGCAGATTGTAACTTTTCTTCCTTGAATAAATTACAAACACACACTTTTGTGGACTATCCCGTGTACGGGTGAACCACGTTATCTTTGGTCTCATGTGTTTGCATATGGTGTTTTTCAATGTGTCTTTATGTTGAGTACTTGTTTTTTTCTTAAAATGATTATGATTACTTTAAAGTATGTGATTCAGTTAGGAAGTTGGTTGTTTATATGATGTATAATGCCCATAGATTCCCCTTATGATTATGATTAAGTTGTTACCATTTAAGTTGTTGTATTGGTACAAGTAACTAATAAAAGACGTACATGCTTCTTGAAAATGAATTAACATCTTGAAATGCATTTTATTAATTTGACGAATAATTGAATGATTTGTTAAAAGAAATAAGGGGCTTAAAAATAGTTGTCTATGGTTTCTTAGTCTATATTTCCAGGAAGGGAAAGGGTTAGTAAAATTTAAACTATTGTTATTTAATATTAAATTTTGAAGATTGTATCTTGTGCACACATATGAAGAGTTAGTTGGTTCAAAAGAAGAAACCATGTGTTGAATTTTAGAAGGGGTTGAGGTTTCGGATCCAATGGTTGACAATCAAGTTAAGAATTGGAATAATTGAAAATAAATTGTCTATCTTAATTGTGAAAATATGACAGGAGATAGTACTTATTATGCATAAAGGGACCTTTTTCTTTGATTATCATGACGACATTTATAACAGGATTATACGTCGTAAAGTTATAATTATTTTTAAGGTAAAGTTATAATTATTTGTAAGCAATATTTAGAGGAAGTAAACCCACACTTTATATTTCCGCATATATTTTAGTGGCATTTTAAGCACTTAGAAAAGTTTTAAATTTTACGAAATTTTGGGTTCGTGACAGCGACGAATGAGCATAGCCGCTACATCTCTTCTCAGATATAAAGCTACCACTATTCTAGATGTTGCTATTTTATAGCATGTTCTATTTTATTCAATTATAGAATTTAATTTTGATGTATCATTGTGTTCCTTGCAATATATATGTATATTTGGTATGATATAAACTCTTTCATTTTGTTTCTCAAATAAATCTGGATCAAGTGCTCCCTTTTTTACCATGTGAAATATGGTAGAACATGTTTGAACATGGTTGGCCATGTTTGACTATGGATAGTCATGGTTGATGATGGTTGACTTTGGTTAACCATGTTCGAATATGGTTGATTGTGGTAGACCATGGTTGATTATCTTTGATGATGTTTGATTATGGTTTTCTTTGGTTAGACATAGTTAACTTTGGTTGACCATGGTTAATAATATGATTATGTCATACTACAATACTCAAAAGTAGATAATATGGTTATTTTTCATGTCAATGTTCATCAAGTGGCATGTCACATCATGATTTCCATTAAAGGTTACTCCACATGTGACATTCCTCAAAGTTTATGTAGAATTGTGGCATTTATCAATGGTTATGTTTCTTCACGAAGGGAATTGATAAGTAAATAAGTGTAAACTTTCATATTTCCTTTAAATCTTGTATCATATGAGTGATAAGAGCATTGTACAATGAAAAAAACTGCAATGTTATCGATAATTTTAACCTTTTACAATTAAAATTAAATTAAATTGTACTTTGAAGAAAATCGCACTCATTTAAAACAAGGGCTACGAGCATCAAAATCCCCACCTCTGAAAAAAAAAATGAAATGAAAAATTGGAAGGAAATTGGAAGCTCATGTAAAAGTATATATTGTATTTTGTGAATCGTCTTAGATTAGCCACCTCTAAATGAAAGTTGTTGAGCATTATCTTCTAGTTTTGAAACAGATGTTTGAAAAAGTAAAACCATATGTATAAATGTAATATATTACAATCTTTAAATGTAATCTAATATAGTATAAAACATAATGTAATATAATATAATGTAATATGTAACATCTGGAATGTATGTCTAAATGTAGTATAATATTTAATATTACAAAGAAAGAGGCCCATGCATGGATGTGAGTTTTTTGCGAAGTCACATGCAAACTCACGCTCATACATCGAAAGTCCCTATTTCCAATTGTGGAAGGGAACTGAAAAAAACAAGGAAACTGTGATTGGAAGGGAATTGGCAAAAAGATAGAAACTATGTCCAACTTTTCTCCTTAACTTCTCGGAAGTTTCCATGCATGAGTGTTAGGAATATATTTTTAATCTTTTTGTCAATTTATTTAATCTTCATTTCAATGGTGTAGGACCAATAACATTTGGAAAAAAATCTTGTAGAAATTAAAATAAATATATAAATAAAACTAACAATTTAGTTACTAGTGTAGACATTTTGAAATATTGAATGTATTTACTTCAAACTAATGAAAACAATAGTCTCTACCTACGGCAAGGGCTAATAAATAATTTCTTAATCATGCCAATATTTTTCTATAAAAAAAGAGACATGATGAGTATCAACGAAAATAAAAGGAAAAGTAACTAGAAGATTTGCATATCCCATTGGACCAAAATGCTTTGATAGAAACACACTTAAAGGATAAAGATTGCTCTTAGAGCATGCTACTTCAAAGACATCGATTAATGATGTAAACTAAAATTGGAATAATTTTAAAAAATTAGATTTATATTTCAAAACATTACGAATATTGGAAGAATTTAAAAAAAATACACATATATTTCAAAACATTATAGAAAATTTTAGTAAGTAGAAAAAATATTCATATAAACTAGAATATGGAGGATTAAAAACCTAAAAATTTAAATTCTTTGAACATGAATAGAAGGCGAGTGTTTGGGTATGATAAAGAACATAATTTGTATATAGGTTTAAAGAATTTTTGTTTTTCTTCATTTGGTACTTGTTTATAGATAAGTTATTTATAATATTTCTATCAATAAACCCTGATTTTCATAGTTAACATTGTTAGAAGTAATAAACTTAGAAGATGGTGATTATTGAAGAATAATTTTTTAGATATAATTTGAAAAAATATATAGAAAAATCGATATCAACAACATCGATTAAAGTACTCAACCCTTTCTTTGAGGGTTATGGATATTGACTTGGCACTTTTGCATTCTATAAAGTTATCCATGGTAGAAAACCCCTCCAGTGGGATGAGGAGGAATCATGTATCAAACAATTCTAATTTGGAAAGAGAAGCAATGCCCCCATCTAGTGCAAATGATGTATGGTTTATGGAATTAACTGCACCTATGTGAGTGGTAAACTCTTGATTGAATGGGAAGGCATCAAAAAAGAAAATCAGGAGGAAAGAAAGTCTAGTGTTTCTTCTAGTTCACATCCATTCATTTCAAAAGCATAACGTAGTAAGACTTAGAAGTTGATGTGTTAGGAAAATATGAAAAGCATAATCAAGAAAAAATAAAAATAGAACACAAGATTTATGGGGAAACCCCATTGTGTGCAGGTAAAACCATGGGGCAATCAAAGCTTCGATCTTTTATTATTTCTCAACACAAATTTATAATTCTTTCTTCTCTTGTGATAAAATTTCGTGGGTCACTCCATTTTTATACAATACATATGAGGGTTCCAGAAGGAACCAAGGTACACTAAAGAGGTATAGAATTTTTTCCCTTAAGGGCTCCGCCCCCACACCCTAAGATAGGGTGGGCCTCATGACCCCCTTCTGACCCCCTGTGTATCACGTGAGTGGATAGTCATGTAGCATTATACAAGAAAATGTCAAAGATATGGATATTTATTTCACCTCCTAACATTCTCCCACTTGAATTCAACATACATAAAATTCCTTACCTATGTTTATTTCTCACATGCCATTTCCCAATGTTGGATTCATCACATTTTCAGCAAGCCTCGAATATTTTTTCACCATTCAAACTTCTCTATTTTGACCAAATTTGGAAGCATATATCCAGTATTCTCATCAGTATCAATTTTCTCCAATGGGATATTACCATCTTTGTAATACCCCCAATTTTGAGTTGGAATGTATTTAATCAAAATTATGTGAATGATCTAAATATGCTAGTATGGATTCCTAGCGTGGAGCTCAAATCCAAGGCCCAACTAGTGAATGGATATGAATGTATGATGTATATATTTTTATTTATACCATATGGTTGGCTTATCATGCCAATTCAAAATGTATGTAAATATTGTGTTTAAAATTAATAAAATGGTCCAAGATGGTTGTGTAAATAGCACTAGAGGGGCTATGATTCCACTAGATGGGAAGAGGAAGGGGGCCTATGGGAAAACCAAATCGTATGCTGCCAAGTGTCAAACTTAGAACTCATCCAAGTTTTGCCATGTGTCTTAAATGAGCCAATTACCTTCTTTTGACTATTAAACACAATCATTGAATGCACGTGTGAGGTTGGTGGGGAAAGTCATTTCATGTAGTTATTGAAGCATGGGGGTTGTGACAGTTATGCCATCTATCATCAGTCCTATTTATTCTATGGTCAGAACCTATGTCAGTTTTCTCTTCACCCTTACCTCATATCATTAGACTCAACACTCTTTTGATCATTCTCTCATACATGTTCCTACACTACGTAGAGTTTTTCCATTGCTATTCATGACCATTTCCAGACTGTGTGTAACCTAGAAATTAGAATTTGGAGACAGAGATACATTTTTGGAAGGGAAAATAGATGGTTGTAGGTGAGCATGGAGGTTGGGAAAGCTAAGAACCTTTACCCATTGAGTTCTGCTACTTTTTTATGCTTGAGAAGCCATGGATTAAAGTTGCAAGATGTTCTCCAATTGTATATCGCAGGTTGGACTCTTACTACACACACTGGTAAGCACTATAAGGGTTTCATTTCCTGAGGGAATTGTGGATCAGTGAAGGGAATTGCAATGCTTGTGTTGTCTGGGGAAGTTGGAAGGCGTTTCATGGTTGTGATGGCTCAGTGAGACCAATGTAGAGCTCTGGTTGAACTTTTTGGCTAAGAACAGTGAGCAGAATGGGTTGTGGGATGAGAGATAGAAGCATGTAGGTGTTTCCTTTTCCCTAGTGACCTCATAGCCTATCTTGGGGGCGTCCTATTAGCAGAAAGAGTATATGTTGGAAAAAGTGCCTAAGTTTGGGTGGAAAATCTCTCATACACAACCAGTTGCTTGGATCTTCTTTGTTTAAAGATAAGGATTCTTATGTATTTGATGTGGATGGTTTTATTTGTATTCATGTGATAATTATTCCTGTAAATTGCATGTTGTGTGTGTGGAATTAGTTTATTCGGCGGTGTGTTTTATTTTCATGTATGCACATGCATTTTAGCAGTTAAGAATTCATAATTATGGTTATGGGGCAAAATTTTGAGGCCCTGGTTTAGTTAATGTCCCCTCCTATGGATGGAGTGAGGGAGGGGGATGTTACAATCTTCCACTACATTCCTTATGAAATGTAATTTAATATCAACATGCTTCATGCAATTGTGAAATGTTGGATTCTTCGCTAAGTTAATGGCACATTGACTTTCACAATGCAAATTAATTCCCCCTGCATCATCTTGAATCCATCCATTTGTCACTCTAGCCATATCGATTCTTTATTGGCATCAATTGTTGCCACATATTCTACTTTAGTGGTTGATAAGGCCACCACTAGATGCAAATTAGATGTCCAACTCCATCAATGAGAGTGAAAGTATATCTTGTAGTAGAATTTTGTCCATCTTTGTCTCCACCAAAATCAAAATATGCAAAACCCTTAATTTGTAAATCCATTGATTTGTAGAAAATGACAACATTTGAAGTTCCCCTTAAAAATCTATGTATCCATTTCACAACATTCAAATGCGCCTTATTAGGATTCCCCATGAACCAACTAAAAACTCCCACTTCTTGGGAAATATCCATTCTAGTGCTCACCATGGAGAACATGAGGCTCCCTACTATTGATGAATACAGTACATGAGACATGCTTGTCTTCTCTGATTTTGTGCTAGGACATTGTTTATATGATAGCTTGAAGTGTTCAAGAAGTGGGGTTCCAACTAGTTTTTCATTCTACATATTAGTGTTGCATAATCTTTTCTATATATAACTTTTAACTTAACTAGATTTTCCTACATGTTCTTTCCCTATGTATCTTCATCCATAGAATTTGATTTCTTACTCCTAAATCCTTCATCTCAAATGTCCTAGCCAATTGAACCTTGAGATCAATCATTTTCTTCATAATGGGGCCTACAACCAACATATTATCGTCATACAATAGCATGATATTAACCAATTTTCTCATTCTTTCAGCCCACTTATGAAATCCCCTTTTTATGCTTCCCTGTCCATCAGAAAGTGTCCAAAACCTAGTCAAACCCCAATTACCCATCGAAGTTTTTCCCAAATCCAAATTTTCCTTTACTAAAGAAGTTTCTATTTTTTTTCTACCCGTTCACAAAAAAAACAAAACTCCTGGTTATGGTTATCACCCGCATAGGAGCAAAAATCATGGAGGATGAACTTGCAGCCCTCAAAACCAAACTCCAAGATCTGGATGAAAATTTTCTTAGCCTCCATCTTCAGCATTCAGTCATGAACAATAAGCGACAACCAAAATATTTTGCAGACACTGAGTTCTTTTTCCAACAATTTTCATGGGCCGAAGCTTGATTTTCCTCGCTTCAATGGTAATGATGCGACTGGATGGATATACCAGGAAAAATAATATTTCAGTCTGCATAATACTTTTGATGTCAACAAAGTTCCACTTGCATCCTTTCATAATTTTGGAACATGAAGCCCTTCAATGGTATCCTTGGTACATCAAGGCTCATGACGAGCCAAAATGGACAGATTTTTTCCAACTCCTTTTGCAACGATTTGTTCCTAGTGCTTTTGATGACTTCACAGGAGCACTCACTAAACTTCACCAAATTGGCACTGCGAGAGAGTATCATACAAAATTTGAGAAACTGGCCAATCACACAAAAGGATTGTCTGATGAATTCTACAAGATTTATCAGTGATCTCAAGGATGCAATCCGATCAGAGGTTAAAATGTTATGTCCCAACACAATGATGGAAGTCCTAGGGTTGGCTAAGTTGGCGGAGAAAAAGATCATAGCCCAACAACGCTCCAAATCCACTTTTGTTCCATTCAAAAATATGGTTTCCCAATGACCTCCGATCACCCCAATTCCTCGACCAACTCCTATCAAGCATTTGTCTGAAGCAGAGATGCGGGGACGTAGGGAAAAAAGGATTTTTTATAATTGTGACGAGAAATTCACTCAGGGACATAGATGTGTTGAGCAAAAGATCTATCTCTTGGATGTGGATTCTTCGCTTTCCTCTGAACTTGGTGAAGAATTTTCAGATACAATAGATGGTCTGGTCAACATTCAACAGCCGCATGTTGACACTCCGTCTCAGGACAACCACCCAGAGATATCTCTCCATGCTTTAGCTGGAGTCACCACCCCATAAACAATGCGGGTCAAGGGTTACTCCAAGAAGCTCCCTCTTACAATACTCAATGATTCTGGTAGCACTCATAACTTCATTGACCCTTGGATCGCCAAACAGGCTGATTGTTTTGTCCATCCTTGCTCCAACTTTGAAGTCATGATTGCCAATGGAGACACCTTACCTTGAAAGGGGAAGTGTCACAATGTGTGTAACTCTATGGAAGATTATAACATGTTCTCTGACATGTTTTCCTTGGCCTTAGGTAGATGTGATGTGATTTTGGGCACTCAATGGTTACGAACACTTGGCCCCATCTTATGGGATTTTGATGAACTTTGGATGTAGTTTTTAGTCATTGGGAAAAAACACACATTGATGGGCTTACACCAAAGTTCTCTCTGCATCACCAGTTCACATCGCATGGAAAATATCCTTAAGAAGAATTCACATGGTGTCATATCTTAGCTCCATTCCATTCAGATACACCCATCAATGGTATTCACTACTCCTTTGGCTCTACAACAAATTTTGGATCGATATGCAGGTGTCTTTGCTGAACCAGTGGGATTGCCACCTTCAAGAGCCCTTTTCAGTAATAATTTAATTGCCTCTACATATGAGAAGGAAATGATGGCTATTTTACGTGCAGTACAGAAGTGGCGACCATACCTTTTAGGGAATTATTTCTGCATCAAGACTGATCACCAGAGTCCGAAATACTTCTTGGAAAAACGGGTCTCCTCCCAGCACAACAGAAATAGGTTAGCAAACTCATGGTTTATTACTATGAGATCACTTACAAGAAGGGTAAGGACAATCTGGTGGCGGATGCTCTTTCTCGCACATTTGATGACCAAGTTTCTCTTTCATCTATTTCTATGCATGTTCCAAATTGGTTGCAATCTATTCAACAGGGCTATGCCAATGACTCCTCATTATCACAAATCATCCAACTGTTGGCCAACAACCCTTCTGTTGTACCACATTACTCTTGGGATGGTGGTTCCCTGAGATACAAAGGTCATATGGTGCTTCCCCAGAGCACAGATCTTCAATAGGTTTCCTTCTATGAACTCCATGCTTCTCCATCGGCAGGGCACTCTGGGTTCCTCAAAACGTATGAGTAGGCACAACGTAACTTCTTTTGGCAGGGAATGAAAAGGACAATTCAAGAGATGGTGGTTGAATGTGATACTTTCTAGCTCAACAAGGGTGAAACGACACTCCTTCTGAAATTTCTCGAATCCTTTCCCATCCCTACATGTATTTGGACAGATATTTCTATGGATTTCATTGAAGGGCTCCCTGAATATGGAGGGAAGAAAGTGATTTTGGTTGTGGTTGATCACCTCTCCAAATATAGTCATTTTTTGCCCTTATCTATCCCTATACAGCCTCCCCAGTCACACAAATTTTACTAGACCAGATCTTCCGTCTTCATGGAATCCCTTCTTCCATTGTCTCGGATTGCGATGCCACTTTCATTAGTCATTTTTGGACAGAACTATTTCTCCACATTGGCACCAAACTGAAGATGAGTTCAAGGTATCACCCACAAACATATGGTAAGACTGAAATTACCAATAAATGTTTGGAAACTTATCTTCGTTTCTTCACCTCCAAACAACAACATCAGTGGGAAAAGTGGCACCCTCTCGCTAAATGGTGGTACAATAACTCCTACTACACTGCATCTAAAATGACTCCATATGAAGCATTCTATGGTCAGGCACCACCAGTTCTTCTTCCATACATCCCCAACAGTTCACCAGTTCAGGAATTTTACATAGTTCGTCAAAACCACGATCAGATTCTTTGCATTTTGCAGGACAAACTTCAGTAAGTCGATCAACAACGTTCTGAGTGCCCTTTTCAAGCAAGTGATATGGTTTTTCTTTGTCTATAGCCTTACAATCAATCCTCCTTGAAAATCAAAGGGTGTCATAAGCTCGCTCCAAATTTCTATGGGCCCTATAAGGTTCTTCATAATATTGGTTATGTTGCTTATAAATTTTAACTTCCTCCTTCCCGCATTCATCTAGTATTTATTGATCAATATTTCATTTGCTAGGGGACAAAGGGGAGTACAAAATTCATCTCCCCTTGGGTCAATGGGGTCTAGACTAGGTGGTTAAAGCATGGTGTTTTGATCCTCTCGATCCAAGTCTGATCCCCAATTGTGACATACTTGCCGCTTGTGGGTCAATTTGCGTACACAATATGTTGTTTCATGTGGATGGGGGAAAGTTACTAATATTGGGAAAGTTTGGTGGAATAGATCCCCCTAGTCATGACTGCTTAGCCAAGAGTTTCCATCACAAATTTGTGGGTGCAATTCCTTTGTTGATCTAAGCAATTCAAAAAATTCATCTCCCAAGACTATTAAACAAGAACAAGAAGAAAACTCTAATAATTGTAGGGAGAACTACAAATAGAAACTCAAGTAGTAGAGGAAAAAACTGTAAGTAAGAAAAGATTCAATTGCTATCGTCATCAAAGCTATGAATGACAATATCCATCCCAAGAACCCCTCTGATAATGTTCCTCCCTTACATGTCCATGTTGAGCACATCCTGAAAGCATTGCATTCCATGAGACTATATTTCACTCTGGCACTTGGTCAAACACTTTACGTGCATCCTCCAAACACCCACATTTAGAATACATGTCTCTAAGATCCACTCGGCTTTGCTTGGATATGAAGGCTTTATTAAGGCCACCACCATTTGGTATTGAGACCAAAACTTGAATTAGAGCAATTGAACTCAACATTTGAAGAATCCAGCTTGAACTCATAATTAACAAGTAGGGTGCCATTCAATGTGTTTTATAGATCAATGAAAGATTTGCCAATTTTTACAATATTTTATAATTCAGTGAAATATTCGCCAAGTTTTTACAATATTTTACAATTCAGTGAAATATTCGCCAAGATTTTACAATATCTTATAATTTAGTGAAAGATTCGCCAAGATTTTACAATATCATATAATAAAATGAAAGATTCGCCAAAAAATTATATATACATATTATATTATTGATAAAATCGCCTTCAAATTTTCTTATATATCGGGGAGATTCACCAATTTTTTATACATATAAATTTGGGGGGAGGGGTTCTTAAAATCATCCCTGCCAATGATCTTCGCCAACAAAACACATATTTTTGTGTGAACGAGAGGATATATCAGATTGCACCATCATCATTACATGGTTTGGGGTTGTTTTGTATGGATGGCATAAAGGTCGGTTACGACAGATGTACTGAATTGATGGAGTATGTTGGACCCTGTTACAATTACAAAAAATGGATGCGACTGGTCCAATATACAAGAAGTATGTATAGATATGGACTATATGCAAATTATTTATAGATGAAAGACAATGATCAAAATAAAGGAGCGATTATGTACATTGACGGAAGGCCAAAAGCTACAGGGAATATTGCAAGGTTTATAAATAGTACACAACTAGAGTCTACAATTAAGAAACCCAATTGCATATTTGAGGGGTGTGAAGGAAACCGTGTTTTCGTATGTGTCATTAAATCAATAGCTGCAGGGAAATATTTGTTGATCAATTACAATTTGAATCGAATAGATACAAACGTTGTTACTATGGGAGTGGTACATCTAACATTTTACCCAACCTTTAATTAATGAATCTAATATCTTATGTATTTTTTATGAGTCTATTACTATAATTTCGTTAAAATTTTCTATATTTTTTTCGCAGGGTAGTGATCAGGGAAAGTCCTCCGCAGTTGATCAGAGGAGTACACCGACCTCGAGGCAACATGTATACCTCATTGTAATTGTACAAATATAATATGAGCAAAATGTTTTTTTGTGACTATATTGGTTTTGTTTAGATAATTTTTTATATATTTTTGTTGTAGGGTGTTGATCGGGGGAATTAATTGGCTATTGATCAGACGATAACAGCCTCGAGGCAGTGGGTATACCTCATTGTAATTGTACAAATTAAATACGAGGAATATGTTTTCTTATTATGTTTTTTTCGTGAGTATATTGGTTTCATTTTGGTTATGTTTTCTATATTTTTGTTGCGGGGTGCTAATCTTGGAAACTCCCTGGCAGTAGATCAGACAAGACCAGCTTCGAGGCAGCATATATACCTCATTGTAATTGTACTAATATAATATGCGCAATATTTTTTTTTATTGTTTTTTTTCATGAGTATATTGGTTTCATTTTGATAATGAATTCTATATTTTTGTCGCAGGGTAGTGATCAGGGCATTTCCTCAGAATTTGATTAAGGGAGTACACCATCCTCGAGGTAGCAGGTATACCTCATTGTAAATTTACAAATATAATATGAACAATACTTTTTTTATTATGTTTCTTTCGTGAGTATATTAGTTTCATTTTGATAATGTTTTATACATTTTTGTTGTAGGGTAGTGATCGGGGAAAGTCCCCAGCTGTTGATTAGAGGAGTACACCATCCTCGAGGAAGCAGGTATACCTCATTATAATTGTACAAATATAATATGAGCAATATGTTTTTTTATTATGTTTTTTCTTGAGTATATTGGTTTCGTTTTGATAATGTTTTCTACATTTTTGTTACATGGTGATGATCGAGCAAATTCCCTGGCTATCGATCAAACGACACCATCCTCGAGGCAACAGATATACCTCATTTTAATTGTACAAATTAAATATGAGCAATATTTTTTTCCTCAATCTATTGCTTTCATTTCAGTAATGTTTTATATATTTTTGTTGCAGGCTACTAATTCGGGGTTTGATCTAGCATCAGAGCAATCAATAGATATTGATGTGGATGAGCTAATGTGTGATGCTAACATCGCATATTATCCAGAACCGATTAATATGATAGAGAAAACCTTAAAAAAAATCATGAGGATATCCTCTGTCTACTATTCATTCAGTCGCAGAAAAATGAGATTAGATCAAAGGTTGATGTTTTGGTCAACAGATCGCATGCCTTGAAAGTAAGTTGTAGAATCTTGAATTAGAAGATAAATTCATTTAGGATTTTATAATTTGTACTTGTATATGATCATGAACTAAAATATGGTTTGTATTTACAGGAGTTTTTGAGTCCACATACTAGTGGTCAGGGGGGTGTTGGTACTACTGATGCTCGTGGAGAGTTGTCACATGAGCATATGACCCCACTTGCATCTCATGTGCCATTGTTATCGACTGAGAAATCGACAACACATTTCATGACACCCCCGAGGCCAAGTGTGATTGCACCCTCTAGTGGTCAGCGCACACCAGATCGTGCAGAACATGGGTTCGATGCAGATCCTATTATTGATATTTCTCAAGTAGCATTTCCTAGATATTCCCATGTCACTAGCACGAGTACACTACAGACCACATTTTTGATGGATGAAGATATTGTTCCCATAAATATAGAGAATATCCCAGGTATTTATACAATGTTTAAGTTATTGTTTATAATCTAATTGAAATATACTCATAAAACATTATTTTTCAACTAATGATGACATGATCGTCTTGTAGGAAATGATATTTTTTATAAACATCTAAATGTTTTTTCATTGGATATGTTTGGGCCCACCATCTACACAAGATGGGATAAACAAAGTAAAAAATTAAAAGATGAGCTCACTAATCACTTGGTTGTCTTGTTCGGTAGTGAGACCTTCAACTAAGCGGAGGTCCTTAAGAAAGTTGGCCAACATATGAAGATTGTGAGGGACCAATATAGGGTTCATATAGAAAGGAACCCTAGGTATGATCATCCTCCAATGATTCCAGGAAGAGAGCTGAAGGCCCTGGTGGAAGATAGAAAGGAGAGGGCTTTGAGAAAAGAAGGAAATCTACCACCAAGCACATGAAGGTATGCAATACTTTCAAAAATGTAATTATAACCCTTATTACTATTTATTTTTAGATCAAATTTGTAACATATAATGTATTTCAACCTTTTCATAGCCTTTCATACACATAAAAGGCCACAAAGGAAAGAAAAAAAATGGACAGCGGGCTTGGTGGCTATTCAAATTTGGCGACATGAATTGTAAGTTTCAATAAAACCAATATTGCATCCAAATATTAAATTGCAAATAATTTTTGTTTTATTGCACTATAAAATATAAATTCATGATCTTATGCAAATTTGCAGGTTGATCGATTCAAGGAAGTTGCCATGGAGGAATACTTGAAGCTTGGCATCCAACACATCTTTGGAGCCATTGTTGAACACCGAAAAAACTTGTCTGAACAAACACAGCCTTCTGTTGATCCCTCTTGTGCGCAGGTAAATAAAATCAATGAAATTTATTTAATATTGATTACTTGTGCAATCTATTCATTATAAATTTTGGCCATAAAATAGTGAGTCTGTTTTGAGCAGGAAAGAACGATGCACTTAATGTCGATGATGGAGAACAACCCATTGAAGGTCATGCTTCAAATCCTGGTAATGAATGTATTCATATTCTACAATTTAAAATATTGCATTGCAAATGGTGTATTAATTGTACTTTTTCATGTTTCAATTGTAGAGCATGTAGAGTGTCATTCTATACAAGTTGAGCCTAGACAGGAAGATGAAGTACATGATGTGGCCACATCAGGTAAACATCACATCTCTAATGTTTTTTTTATTAAGGAAATATATCAATAACAAAATATATCAATGTAACATTTTTACATTATTGCAGCAAATCCCAATCCCTTGCCACAACGTCCACATCATCAGTACACTACTAGGAAGACAGTACAACAAGTTGTAGATGCCACAAGAATTGAACAGGAAGTTGCAGAAGATGAGTTCATTGCTGATTTTGTCAAAATAAAAAAATAAAAGCTAGAAAGAAGTGACGGAAAAAACACTATGAAAACTTATTTTTGATAATACAATGTTATGCATTATTTTTTTCCTAATGAATGAAGAGTGAATTAATGAATGTTATATTTTAATGAATGAATGCTAAATGTTTCTTCATGATGAAATCCACATGTTTGCACATAAATTTAATTATTCTCAAGTACATGCATTGGGTATGGGGAATTGAGAGTGATGTGAGGGGGGAGGGATCATAAGAGATTCCACCTTCACATGGTTGGCACTGTTCAGTAGAGAATATCAAATTATTCTTGAAACAAAGAGGAGCTAAATGAGGTATTTATTCTTATGTATTATAGAATCCTATGAATTTTGAAATACATATCTATTTCTTAAATTCTTTATCATGAATAAAACATTTTATGGTTATTTGATTTCTACGGGACTTCGCACTATGAATTCCAACTTATTAGTAGACTATGTGGAGTGGTTGCATCAATTGTATTCAAAGGTACGTAATGCTCATGAATTTGTATTTTTTTATGTCATTTTAGTTATTTACCTTTCATGTGCTATCTACCTTTTATGTGTTATTTACCCACATATGCAATGAATTTATAGCCTTCCTCGATTTCATACATCTCATTTTCCTTGTTCTTTGTGAAGTGAATTATGTGATAGACAAGAGAAACCATGTAAGGGGCTTCGATAAATAGCATTAAAAGAAGACCATTAGGTGGAGTAGAGTTAACCACATATTTATTCCTTTTTTACCAAACTAGTTTTATCAGACCCACCTACCTTCATGATAAAGGTTATATAACAATATGGAGCTACTATAAGATCATCCTTGACCATAAGCTAGTCCAATATCTTTGGAATGGAACTAGAACCTACCTTATGATTGCTCTAGGTGAACAAGGCATAAATAGGTTCAATATAAACAAGATGGATGGATTGAAATATCTAGGAGAAGAACTCGATTGAGGAGTCTCTTCTAGCAATATCCCTCCATATCTCATGGTGAGAAAGGATCAAATTTGTATCTCCTCCTAAAACCAAATTCGGTATATCCAAGACCCTTTCCCCCACCAACTCCTCCTAAAACATTATATTTATTGGCATTTATCTTGTTAGTTGGGCCATACACTATAATTATGGGCAGTGTTATTGCTTGCTAGGTCGTATTGTACCTTGTTGGGATGTGTTTCTCTCGTTTGATGGGTTGTACACTACACATAAGGAGCCATACCTTGCTGGTTTATTATCTACAGGAGAGAATACAATTAGAAATAATTTGTGTTCAATTATATTGTTGAGTTTTCTAGTGGATTGTTGGTGAAAATATGCACTATCTAATTCAACACTTAATTGTCAACCCGGGAAGGTAACTTGTGAGATGAAAACACTATATATGCAGGACTGGAAGCCTAAACTACCCTAGCCTAACTTATCCTAAAGCGGGTCGGGTAATTTACTTAAAAGCGAAAAGTGAAATCTAATTCAGAATGGAAAACTTAAGTCACTGACATTCATAAAGAATCTATCTTGTTATTTATCAAACGATACTACATACAACACTTAATTCAGGCACTACATACGACACTTCATTCAGACACTACATACGACACTACATTCAGACTCTAACTAGGATTTCAAATGTAAAGCTAATCTATTAATTCAAAGCTAACTCTATATTATCTCAACCTATGAATGAGAATTGAAATTGCAATAAAAGGAAATTATTATTCTAGAAAGCAATGCTTGGTCTAAAAACAAAAGCAACGGAAGCAAAACTACTTTAAGCAATTAATCAAACTAGAAGCAATTAATCCATCGTATTCTATAAATTGAAAGACTATTTTACTTGTGCAAAATTAAGGATCTATCTATGAAATGGATTCAATTGCAACTAATTGTTCAAAACCAAGAAATTATGTTAATTTGGGAAAACAAACTACTTAATTATTTTACGAAAGTTAACTCATCAACTAGCTATGAATTCACAAAAGTAAGATAACTATGCTACTTCGAAGAAAAAAACTAACTACTGGGAAGAAAATCTAATTACTCAATCTTGCAGCAAATTATCTACTCTATTCTATGAATTAGAAAACTATTCTATTTATGTGAAATTAAAGATCTATTTGAGAATTCAATTGTAACTAATTATTGCAAAGCAGGAAACTATGCTACTTAACAAACTAATTAACTACTCTATGAAATTCATTCAACGGTTAACTACAAAAAGCATGAGAAAATACCTATTCTAAAGACCAAGCATAAACAAATTCAATGCTTGAAAACAATAAACTAATCGAAAGCAAACTATCTAATTCCTAAATTGAAAGACTTTCTACTATTGCTGGAAATAAAACTAATCTATGAGACAGAATTGAAATGCTATCTATTGTCGTGGAAAGGAAAATTAATCTACGATACAGAATTCAAATTCTACCTAAAACATAAAACTATACTCTAACTACCATCTATAGCTACTGGATTCAAAAATCTAATGTCTATGAATGCAAATTCAAAGTGAGCAAACCCTATGATACAGAAGAGGAAATCAAAAGCATAAAGATAGTAAAAGCAATTCTATTTCTTATCTATGGAAAACCAAACAAAGCAAAGACGTTTCAAATGCTAAAGCTGAAGTTCTAACTTTGTGTCTGTTATCTATTAAAGAAGGCATGATGGAAAGCAGAAACGAAAATGAAGAGAGGGAAAACTCATGGAAAGCAACACGGATCTGAAAACGTGATGGAAAAACTCAGAGGTTTGTTCGGTAACATTTTTTTCCTTATCTGTTAAGAATTTATGGAAACTGTCCGCAATTAGGGGTAAATGGGCCCACTTGGGAAGTGGATTTCGAACCGTTTCCCCAGATTTATTATGGTTTGCTCACACAATTCCCCTGAAATTTGTCTCCTAAAGTGATGACGGGAATGCAATTGTAAATGCAACAAACATAAGCATGAAAATTAAGATGGATGGGTAGAACATGAATGGAGAAAGGGAAACCAACTAAATGAAAAAGAGATAGAACAACAACGTGGAGGTAAGTGCTAAGGTTATAAAGCAATAATGCAAAAAAAGGAATTGTGACAAAAGCAAATACAACAAGTTAAGAATGCGTGAATTGGAAAAAACGTGAGTGGAATAAACCGGAACGCAAATGTAAAACAACTACTGGGCAAAGCTCTGTGAATTGAGAAAAAATACCTATTATATTGCACATAATTTAATCTAATTAAAATCATACATAATTAAACATCTACTGAGTTGAATTTAATAAATTGAAATGCAAGACATAAACTACTTTTCTGACACAATGCACAAAGACGAACATAATTGACAAAACAGATATCGATCATGCATAAGAAGAGCTTGCAACCTCTGGTGGGACCCCCAGAGTCACAGCCTGAGACTATCTACTTCCTCAGATAAACATAAACACAGAAACCAGCTTCTTATTACAATCAATTTCGAAATTACAAAGTTCAGCTCAAGTGTGAGCCACATCAACAATGACAATAGCTACCACTACCATTATCAACCCTATGGGGCTCTATTTATACATAAAAATTCCAGTGGGGAGGGATGGAACCGAATCCCCAAGTCCTTGAGATGTTAAAACTAATTTCTATTTTTTAAAAACAGCCAACCACTTTTTCTAGGCAAATCCGTTTCAAGGAACCACGAACTGCTCCCAAATGGCTTTGAATTTTCACAAAATCCCCCAATGGAATCTAAAAAGGCCTATTCTACACAAAACCCATGTGCCGGAATTTTCAATTCTGCCTCTATTTTCCCGCTAATCCAGCCCAAAATTTTGCTATCTGTTAAAAACACGTTTTTGATAGAATTGAATGAAGGTCCAAATGGGCATTAGTATGACCTGTAACGGAAATTAGTTCATAAATCTGATTTTTGGGCTGAATTTCTGCTGGGTTGTTGGCCACATTTATAGCTAGGTGTTGAGTTCTAATTGTGGCTGAGTTCTATTGGTTGGGTGCTAGGTTCCCTTGCCTTATCATCCTTCTTCATGTGATGTGCGTTGATGCGTTTAAGTTTGAAACACCTTCCTATAATCCATCCTCCACACATTCAACTTGCATCAAACAAAAAAGTATTAAATGACTTAAATCATGGTAATAAAAAGCTTAAATGAAAGCCATGTTGTATTATTTAAATGGATGGGAATTAGATCACGTCACTTTAACTTAATTCAAATGATATTTTAATTCAAATGACTTCTTTAATTATTTAATACTAAATGATTTTGTTTAATATTTTGTTTTTGTTTTATACTTTAAAGAAATTCTTTAATAACTTTTTAGTATTTGCTTATTTATTATTTGTTTAAATTTTAAAACAATATTAAAGTCCATCATCAAATCACACTTTTGATTTGCATGTGCAGGTATGACATGATTATAAAAAACCAGAAGACGAAGGTATTCAAGCTGGTGAAAATATTAAAGTCCGGATGACAGTCCAGATGACAATCCGAATGACAAAAAATTATATAAACTATGAAAATAAGTAAACTAAATGATTCTAACGCTAGCTGGTTTATGCATACTAGTCTATGGTGCAAGCATAACAGTAAATGAGTTGTTTAAATCGAAATAACAAGAAGCAAGCTCAGTTAAGCTAGTGAATCGTTTCATTAAGCTCAGTTACAGAACTTAGTACCTAAAGAAGGGTCGGATGTAGTACCGAAATGCTTATGATTTGCACAATATTGAATTTAATACATTAAAAATAACATATTAGGCTCACTTTACATTTATGAGATTTTAATTAATAAAACAAAATAAAATATAGCCTTATTGAACATAGATGTATTAAATCATGGTAGATAGAATGGGAAATTAATGTAAATAACATCATTATAAACGACAATTCCGGAACCCAACACTCCCCCAGACCAAAGGTATGGCATGTCCGCGTGCCATGAATGAATTAGAAGTGGTCTTTCATTTATTCAAAAACTCTATTTGATCATCAATAGTTTATAGGAAATGTTCAACAAAACTAAGCTAACTTTATTACTACATGAAAACTAGAACTTGGAAAAGAAATGTTATGTTATGAGATGACCAAAACAACTTCATATTATTTAAAATTTCTTAATACATACAATTCCGCCAACTAGTAATACTTCATGCTTATGAAGACCATATAAACTGAGACTCTCTATCCCTCATACTGAAGGTATGGCACATCCTCGTGCCATGAATGAATTAATATTGGGTTTTGTTCTCTTATGTTAACACTCTTGATCAACAACACTCAGCAGGTAATATCATACTAAGGCAGATTCTTCAATACATGCAAATTCATCAGTTTATGCTCACTAAGACCACATATAAGCTATGATAGGGGATTTTCCTCATGTCTCCAAAAATATAAAACATGAGGGTATAGATAGTCTGTAAAGCCTATAGGAAACTAGTCATCCTTGCTACTTCTCAAAGGTTTATCGTCATTCAAGTATTTATGGACAAAGTTTGCATTTGAGTTCATTTGGCTCCTAAGTTTATGGGTCCCACTTCTAGGATAGTGACATCCTAGATATAGTATGAATTAGGCAATAGGGTCTTAAGTGCAACTTACAAACATTCTCAAATGGCAGATATATGAGGTTCATTTAACCTGTTGTTTAACCATGCATGCTTCTTCTTAAGAGTTTACATAAGTATATCGTTCATACACACAAATATAGATTAGGCATAGTGAAAGACATCAAAGTCAGAACCCATTTCCAGCAAGCCTGTTCAGTACCCCGATGGGGTAACTTTTATATCTAAGAAATATCCTCCCAGGAAGAATGCCCCATTGCCAGCGATCTTGTTCAGTACCCCAATGGGTTTACCTGATCATACCACAGGCCAGTACCCACTGCCAGCAGACCTGTTCAGTATCTCGGCGGGTTAGCCTCTTACACCCTTTTTATAGCAGAAACTAACCTTTACTGCCACCCTTAAAATATTGATACATATATTTATTTTTTGCAACAAGATAGGGAGGTAGCTCTGAAAACATTTTACGGATTGCAATGGTATATGGGTTGGAGGACTTTCTATAAGTTTCCCTTTAAAGGTTGTGTGCATCAAAAATAGACTACGCATTTAGTTTAGTTCAAAGACATGACATGGCCAAACTTTAATTAGCGTATAGTGGACGAGGCCATAAGAGAATGATTGAAAGTTGTCTCTAATCCCAAAACTCACCTTTTTCATATAGAGTTATAGTAGTGTTCCCTCATAAACGAGGAATTTCATTCACCCTTATGCTATTGTGTAATAAAGATGCTTAAATAACATACTCTAATAATGAATCTAGGATGTACGAGTGACCTCTAGGTTTTAGATAGACTTGTAACTTATGGCAAATCCACGTGGTATTTACAGTTGGTCTTGAGCAATTGTTATAGTAAGAGATACGCATGTATGAGAATAAATAATGATGGAAAATTGTTTCAGTTTTAGTCATTGACATTATCTTCTTCTTAGTTCTTTTATTTGAAAAAAACAAGAAAAATGAAGTTGCATTATTTCCTAAACTAAGAATGCAACATTTTATTTATATACATATTTCCCTACCCTAAGAAAAAAAAGAAAACATTTTTTATTCACGTATATGAACTCTTCCAATGAAACCAAGTGCGAAGCAAGATGAAAATTATACCTTTATCTACAGATGAAAAGGTTGTTGCAGTGATTACCTGAATGTGGAAGTTCAACCAACTTACTTGTCTTTGCATCAGAAGGTGTGGAATGAAGGAATGGTATTGTGGTTGGGTTACCCCTTGAAACCATATTTCGATATAGTCGTGGTACCTACCTTCCTTCCTCAAGCCATGCAGGTCCTCTTCTTATGAATGCTCAATTTCTTGAGCACAAGATGGATCTGTCAGCTTGCACATAGAGAACTCTTTAATTTATGGTTTCTCTCCTTCAGATGTAGTTCCCAAGTTGTCAATTTCCTCTGCAATTTGGCAAGGAACATCTTTTTGTGGCTCCTGGGACTTTGGTATGTTTGTTGTGTCAGGAGAGGTAGATATATTCTTAACTGCTATCAGGATGTGTTCTACCTAATAAGAAGAATTCCCAACCATTGCTAGGATATGAGAGAGTTCTCTCATACTAATAAACACCTTTGAGTCCATTTTGTTGGTTGGTAGGTCTTGATTCACACACGGATTAATCCATGGGGTTTTTACAACACCCAAAAAAAAAAAAGTGTTTTTAAAAGACTATCTACGACTAAGACAAATTTGCAAATTAAACACACCACACTTTTATGAAATAAAACACCTATATGAAATTAAACTGTGGAAAATAAACACACCCAAACTTACTGAAAGAAAAGAACGCTTGCTGAAATAAACAAACTTTGCATAAAGTAAACACACTTGTGTGAAAGAAAGAACAAAAAGGATTTGGGGTGACCGACTAAAGTGGATGAGTCAGGCTGTTACACCATGAAAATTTCGTAGTGAGGTCGTCTTTGCATCTTACTGTTTCCCCTCCTTCTTGCAGTGTAATGTAAAGGAACCTATCTACCTAGACTCCAACCCCTTCAGCACCTCTCCGAAAACGGCGCCAAAATGTTGGTGAAAATATGCACTATCTAATTCAACACTTAATTGTCAACCCGGGAAGGTAACTTGTGAGATGCAAACACTATATGTGCCGAAATGGAAGCCTAAACTAATCTAGCCTAACTTATCCTAAAGCTGGTAATTTACTTAAAAGTGAAAAGCGAAATCTAATTCAGAATGGAAAACTTAAGTCACTGACGTTCATAAAGAATCTATCTTGTTATTTATCAAACGATACTATATACAACACTTCATTCAGGCACTACATACGACACTTCATTCAGACACTACATACGACACTACATTCAGACTCTAACTAGGATTTCAGATGTAAAGTTAATCTATTAATTCAAAGCTAACTCTATATTGTCTCAACCTATGAACGGGAATTGAAATTGAAAGAAATTATTATTCTAGAAAGCAATGCTTGGTCTGAAAACAAAAGCAACGGAAGCAAAACTACTTTAAGCAATTAATCCATCGTATTCTATAAATTGAAAGACTATTTTACTTGTGCAAAATTAAGGATCTATCTATGAAATGGATTCGATTGCAACTAATTGTTCAAAACCAGAAAATTATGTTAATTTGGGAAAACAAACTACTTAATTATTTTATGAAATTTAACTCACCAACTAGCTATGAATTCACGAAAGTAAGATAAATATGCTACTTCGAAGAAAACAAACTAACTACTGGGAAGAAAATCTAATTACTCAATCTTGCAGCAAATTATCTACTCTATTCTATGAATTAGAAAACTATTATATTTATGTGAAATTAAAGATCTATTTGAGGATTCAATTGTAACTAATTATTGAAAAGCAGGAAACTATGCTACTTAACAAACGAATTAACTACTCTACGAAATTCATTCAACGGTTAACTACAAAAAGCATGAGAAAATACCTATTCTAAAGACCAAGCATAAACAAATTCAATGCTTGAAAACAATAAACTAATCGAAAGAAAACTATCCAATTCCTAAATTGAAAGACTTTCTACTATTGTTGGAAATAAAACTAATCTATGAGACAGAATTGAAATGCTATCTATTGTCGCAGAAAGGAAAATTAATATACGATACAGAATTCAAATTCTACTGTTGACACAAACCTAGTCGACATGGGTTCCCAGCACCGTCGACACCCAAACCACCGTGATCTCCCTGAGCACTGGCCGAGACAGGGTTTACCCCGTCCAGCAACACCTGTAGAGCAAATGAAGTCTCACCCGAGATGTTCAAGGGAGAGTTGACGGAGCCATGTTTCCACCGAATGAAGGAGGATGTTATGGATCAATTACTTAACTTATTGTAACATTTCAAAAATAGATCTAAGCATTTAACTCAGGCATCAATCATATTCATGGCATCATTCAACAGGACAATTCATAATTGCAACAGCTATAACAGTAAATCATTAATCGCAGAAAGGAAACATCGCATCATTCATATATTCATATCGCGAAATGCATTACCACAGATAAACAAGAAAAACAGAGGGATTTTGCTCAATAACTCTGTCACATCATATTAACTCCGCAAAAACCCAGATACAAAATCCTCAGTCTTCAGCATTGGATCAAGATCTCTCAGATGTTAAGATTCAACAATCATCCTCTCCAAAAAATAGATCAAAGATGGTTCAACACTTACAAACCTATGTCTATTTATAGGCTTACACCTTTACATTATTTATCCACTTACTAACTACTTCCTAACCGACACTTCAAAACAAATGACCCAAAATCTATCTATTGTGGTCCAAATGACCCAAAAACCCGCATAGTGTGGTTCGAATGACCCAAAATTACATAAAATATTATCACTTGTGCTCAGCTTTCCTCCTTTCACGGTATCTTCGACCTTGCGCAGCATACACGATGCTGACTTGTCCAAACTGCCTACCAATAGGCCCCCATCACAATCTTATGTCTCGCCCTCGAGCCATGTCAATAGGACATGGTGTACTCATTTTTCTTCACCCTGAAGTCCTCATACTACTAGCGGATTTCGCTAACTTGCTGCTTGACTGTTGCGGCAACCTCCTGGCTCTCAGTTAATTCATGTGCTAATGGGTGGTTAACCAGGTGCGCAGAAACTTTCTTCTTTCCTTCCTGTACCGACTGTAGTGCAGAGTCAGCCGCAGCATTAAAATGTGCCCCAAGTTCCTGAAACACGTCCAACTGTGTAGCGTGCTTCTTCTGACGTTCTTCCACTTTGGTGACTCGCTGTTCTAATGCCTTGAGCTATGTTGATTTGAATACCTACGATGTTGGTGGCATCGTGCGCATGGATGTCTTCAGTGTTGCCAGCTATTCTTTCGCCTCACGTCGTTGCTTGGTAAGCTGCTCCAATGGCTCATCCTAAACAATACTGCCCCAAAATAGTGCAGTCTCAGAAGTGATCTTGGTCACTTCTTGTTCCAAATCTCCTAGTTGAATCGCCAACTCTTCGATGGCACTCATCCACGTTGCGATGACTTCCGGTGTTATGGCCGATTGGAGTGCATGGGTCAAGGTAGCATTTTCCTCCTGTAACCCGACGATGACAACCCCCATCTTCTTTGTTTGCTCAACCGGATCCAATGCCTCAATCGGCTCCAGTACATGTTGACAGGCTTCAGCGAAAGCCTCCTCCAACCACACCTTACTGGTCCACAGGGTGGTTTTCTCCATCGTCAACAAATCCTGTTCCTTCTTTAGCTCCATTATTTCCCTAGCCTTCTCAACCCAAAGCTACTCCAGCGTATCCTTGAGTTCATCGACCACTTCCCATGCTGCTACTGCCTTCCCTTTGAGTTCCTCCACTTCCTTGTGGACCGTTGCTTCCCCTTCTTGCAATCGCAAGAGCTGACTCCTGACATCCTTCTCTCTATCCGCCAGTTGCTGACTGGAAATCTCCTGCAGCTGCACCACCGTCTGTGATGACAATGTGTTGATGTTAACAGACAATGCCTCCAACTACTGCAGCGAATCCTTTAGAGCCTCATCATTAGTCGCAATCGCAGTCAAGGGAATTTGTACATTTTGGACCCGCGGCTTGGTGTCAATTGCACTAACTGCCTGCATAGTTTCTCCCTCAGGTGCCTTCTTCAAAACAATGTCGCATAAGGAATCTAGACGGGAAGTTACCGCATGAAACCCTTCGTCCGACTTTGCTTTCATTGCTCGAGCCGCCCCAATGGTTTCATTATTTATAGCTAATAGTAGTCGGCTGAGTTGCGCCTCTGTCGACAGGGGGATCCCACTGATTGTACCATGTTCATAGCATGCTTTTGTTCTGCCCTCTTCAAGCTCGTGCTCTTCATCCGTAGGGGTCTGCAATGACTCCTGGTTCGACTCTTGGTGATGTTGTGGTTCCATCACTGGCGCATCTGACGGTATCCCCGTAGACTCCTCCTCCTAAGCAAATGGTTCTCTCCATTTGATGGGCCAATCATCAATGATCATGTCTAAGTCTTCATTAGATAACTTATAGGGGGTTTGCAACCACTGCTTATCCTTATCCCGTCGCGCTTGCACATGGATACTGTTTGGTCCAAGAGAAAACCGAGCGATCCCCTTATACTTTTCAATAGTTGTCTGAGTCAACCGCGGAACCCACTTGGCGGCCACTTGCAGTGCTTCCCAATAGAACCAGAACTGCGTGGCGTAATCCTTGATGTGCTCCGGTTCCTGCACCCACCACAGGTTTTGGTAGCGTGCTCCCTTTCAATCTTGCACTGCGTCCACCTCCATTCCTTGATACTCGTCAGGCTTCATCTAGGCGACAAGCGCAACTAAGATTAGCAACCAACTGTATGCAAATGGTTGTCGTCCCACTTGGGCTTCCAGCACGTCCTCCATCAACTGGTTGAGCAGAAAAAGTGACCAATTCACTTGCACGCCTTCCGCATAGAGCTCCGCGCATGCGACAACCCCTGAGTTTCCTTGGTTGGGTCAATTGTTCCGAACGATCTTGGTAGCCAGGATCCGCGCCCCAATTTTAACGACAGGCTTGTTGATTGTGTGTAGGTGGTAGGCCCGTCCATCACGTTGCATTTTATATTGCTTCCTCGACCTTTCCGCAAGCTTTTTGTCATTGTTCTTCCCCTGAAAATATTGTGATGGGTCTACCCCAACCTTTGGCAACCTCGTGATTTCAGAAATCAAGTCCACCATGACGGTGATTAGCTTGTCCTACCATAAAATTCCACCATGAAAACAGGCCAGCAGCTGTTTCACACAGGAATTTGCTTCCGTCAACCGCCCAAAGTGTGGCATGTTGATCAAACCCAACAACCCAGCATTCTCCAACCCACATGCCCAGTCATGTGCAATGTGTGGCATCGGTCCCTTCTCCCCTCCTGCTCATGGCTTAAAGGGCTCCGTCATAACATCTTCCAGCGCCAGCAAATCATGATCATCATACCGCAGCTGAATCAGCATAGGCACAATGTCGGTGGTGCAGCTCATCCTTGGTGGAATTGTTGGCATTTTGATTTGATACCGCTGGTTCTTGGTGGACTTCCTCGACTGCACACCAGGTCGACATGGAGGTCGGTAGCCCAAGATATTCGTAGCAAAAACACATGCTTAGACTGCAGATTCCACCACACTAGAGCTTGATGGGCTTGCCTTAGGGACCTCTTTTGGCACTTGGGCAATGGAGCGAATCTATTGCTTCTCTAGACGCGGGGAGCTAAGTTGTGTTTCGCCCCTCTTCTAGCGCACAATGGAGGACGATCCCACCAACATGCTAGCAACTTCTTCCTCAAGATTGACCTCCTCTTCAATACTAGTAGGGATGACAGGTGACTCGGCTTCACTTGAAATCTCCACCGTATCCGATGCACCCGGCATGCCACACTCAATTCCCAAAATTCTAATAGATGTCTCAATCTTACTCAACCAAAGAACTTGCACAACACACCACAACTGCACTCTACAACACAACCCAACCTTGCACAATTCAACAATTGGGAGCTGAACTCACTTGTTACGAATAAGTGCCTTCCGACCAGCCTCGACCTTTTCTTATAGTGCCCAACTCAATCCCTCGTAATCATGACTAAATAACACATTAATTCAGACCAAATCCTGTCTTAATGACCCAAATCCATCGTCGATCCTGTCATCTGATCGGTCGGATCTACCATTAATGCTCATCATTCGAACAAGCGACGTTAATTAACTTTCTTGAACTTTTGGCATTTATTACCGATTTGACCCAGTCTCAAACCTGCACTTGTCGCGGACCTACTCTCAACCAGTGATGTGACCCTTTTTGCTTGTGCATTCTCTTCCTGCTGGTGCGCCATCCTGCCACTTAGCATCCTACACTCTCTTTTTTTCCCAGTGCAACTCAGGCATCACACTGCTCCAAGACCGACCTATAGGGCTTCAACCTGCTACCATTGATCAACTTTGGGAGCATCGCTCCGTCTAATTGCTGCACTGGACTGCTCCTCCTAATGTTATGCTACTGATGCGATAGGGACCAAGCCAATGCATCTGCAATTTTCGTGGATGTTTCATAAACTTGTTGTCATACAACAACACCAAGCCACCCTGCTGAACCTGTTTATTTTTTATATGGTGATCATGCCAAGCGTTCTGTCAATCCTTCTCCATGCTATGATGAAACCTGGAGATAAAGCGATCTTCCTCCAGCTGCACTAGCTGCGTCAGACGTTCTCCTAGTGCCGCTTCATCATCCATACCTGTTGTTGCTGCTATGCGCAGAATCGGAACGATGTACTCCATAGGAATAATCGCTTCTTGCCCATATACCTACTTGAAAGGTGTATGTCCCATTAACCTTTTACACGTGGTGTGATACGCCCACAAATCTGTTGGGATCTTCAAATCCCAATCCTCGCAGTTTGCACTGCACACCTTCATCATTGCGTGCTCCAAAACCTTGTTGAATGCTTCTACTGTCCCATTTTCTTGCGGATGATATGGCATGCCCTTCTTGTGCTGTATCTGTAGTTCTGTTGTTAATGCGTTGACGGTGCGATTGATGAAGTGACTGCCCTGATTGCTCATCAACACCTTCAGGCAGAGAAACCAAGTGACAATGTTTTCAAATAAGAAGCCCACTGCTATCGCAGTGGTGCAATCTATGACTGGTGTAGCCTCTGCCCATCTTGTCGAATAATATGTTGCCGTAATGATGTATCGTGCACAAGTGTGCTTCCCAGGTGGGTTGATAGGGCCCACGAAATCCACTTCCCATTTATCAAATGGCTGCAGTGCCACTTGAGGTTGTAGGGGCATCTCATCCCTCCTAGAGGGTTTCCCAGTCCTTTGGAAAACATCGCAGGTCCACGCATAATATTTTGCATCATTGCGAAGCATGGGCCACCAAATCCCTGCGCGAAGCACCTTTCGGGCAATCGCAAGACTGCCATAGTTCCCACCAGCTACTCTTGCATGTGCTTCTAACAAGATCTGCCCTTGCTCATGAGGCAAGACGCAGCACCTCAATATCTCGTCCAATCCCAGTTTGTATAACTCACCTGCAATCAATTGGAAATCTGCAGCCTTGACCACCAACTGTTTCTTCTGATGGGTTGTAAATCCCTCCAGTGCGGTACTTGTCGCCAGGAACTGAATGATTTCTTCATAATATTCATCCACTACTTCAACCTTAAACAGTTGCGCATCAGGAAACCCGTCTTCAATTTTGGTGGGTTCCTCTCCTGTCTCAATCCACGATAGGTGATCTGGTCCTGCGTTCAAACGTCATGGCTTCAAAATCACTTCGAAGTCGAAATCCTGAAAAAAGAAGTAGCCAACAACATATCTTCCCCCCAACATAGGCTTATTGACTAGATATTTTAATGCAGAGTGGTTTGTGAACATCTTGAAGTGTCCTCCCAGTAAGTAGTGCCGAAACTTCTTCAGTGCATAGACCATCGCCAAACCCTCCCTCTCTGTCGTTGTATAGTTCCTTTTTGTAGACGACAACTTCCGACTTGCAAACGCAATGGGGTGGTATATCCCATTCCCCAGGTTGCACAAGCACCACCCCAGCGCAATCGATGAGGCATCGACGTGGACATGGAATTCCTTGCTCCAGTCAGGGAATACCAGTATTGGCGCTGAAGCCATCTTAGGATTCAGTGTTTCAAAACTAACTTGACATTCAGGGCTCCATTGAAATACCGCATCTTTCTTCAATAACTTCTCCATAGGGTTCGTGATTGCTACATAACCCCTGATCAACTTGTGATAATACCCAGTGTGTTCCAACGTCGCTCTCAACTGCTTGACGTTAGTCGGCGGTGTTAAGCTCGGAATGAGAACAATCTTTGTTGGGTCGACTAACAATCCCTGTTTGCACACAATGTGACCCAGTAATATTCCAAATGGTGCACAAAAGATGCACTTCTTCAAGTTCAGCGATATCTGATGCTGTCAACAGCGCTCCAACATCAACCGCAGATTTTCCATATGATCGTTGATCAAGCCATAGACTGTCCAGTCATCCATGTACACCTGCAAAAACTTTTGGATGAAATCTCAGAAAGCAACAACGACAACCTGTGAAAATATCGCAGGTGCATTCTTCAGTCCAAACGGCATCACTGTGTACTGAAAACAACCCCATTCTGTCACAAAAGTTGTCTTGTGGCGGTCTTCTTTTGCGATTCGGATCTGATGATAGCCATAGAACACATCCGTGAAAGAATACATCTCTTGGCCAGCCACGCCTTCGAGCACCTCATCAGTAAACGGGGTCGTAAAGGGATCATGTAAGCAGGCGTCATTCAACTTTCGCAAATTGACACAAATGCGCACTTCGTCGATCTTCTTGTCTTGCACCACCATAAGACTGATCCATTCTGACTCCTCAACCGGTTCACTAATGCCAGCATCTAACATGCGATCAAGTTCTACCTTGACCCTCTCCTTATGGCGCGGATTCAGTCGATATGGTCACTGCCTGATTGGTTTGGCATCTGGTTTCAACGGGATCTTCATGTCCCCGAGATCGTCCAAGATTCCCTTCATCTCGAAAAAAATTGTAGGAAACAATTCTTGGAATTCATGTAGCAAGTCTATGACCTTCCCCATCATCTCATCATCCCAATAGTCCCCAACATTTGCGAACTTTGGACTATCCTCTATCCCAATGTTGACCTTCCGGAGCTTCAGCAGTTGACTGATCGGATCAGTGAGTGCATCAGGTCCAACAACATCGCGACTTCCTTTGGATTCCGGAATATTGACATTCCGTGGATCATCACCATCTTCTGGCCCACCAGTGATATTATAACATTCCATCATGGACTGCATCTTGCAGTGTGCATGCGGATCTACAGGATATGCCACTGGAACAACCTTCAGAACTACATCGCGGATGAGCTGCAAAGAATTATGGACATCCGCAAAGATGAACGTATGAGTAAAACAAACTGTCAACTCCAACCAGGTGGTAATTTCTCCTCACAATTCAGTTGCAGTATACCATGATCGCGGCATCTCGTCCAACGTATGGACGAATGAACGTATGAGTAAAACAAACTGTCAACTCCAACCAGGTGGTAATTTCTCCTCACAATTCAGTTGCAGTATACCATGATCGCGGCATCTCGTCCAACGTATGGACGAATGCATGGAACCACTCGTCCTTGGGTCGCGATGCCCACAACATATGACATTACATCAAATGACTTCCAAGGTCATTCCGTCCATCGTATTTTCCTGTATGGTAAACTTCGGTGTCGCCAAAGTGAACCGACATCAATCTTTGGCACTGTGACCATCCATCGATTGATTTCTTATGTGTCACCCACTAGCGTGCTGGAGCAACCTTCGAATGCCACAAGAAATTCAAACAAGTCAGGAAACCCTTCATATACTGACAGTGCGACAGTCTCATTCGCAACACGACATAATGAGTTTGTGACTAACCCACATTTGCGGAGTGATACCTCATGCAGACAGTTCTTCCAATTCTCTAATGCGTCGTTAGAGTCAAAAGATGCAGAGCTGAAGCTGCGCCACTTAAACTCACCGTTGGCAGTCGAATGAATATAATATTCTGAAATATTGTATGCCTGGTCCCATCCGCTGGGATCTTCATCCTTTACTGGTTCAATATACCTATGTCATTCAGCCGGATCCAACGGAGCGACGACTCTGAGATCGTAGTTTTCAAAAGTCATCATGCGCTTCTTAAAGTTGATTACTGCAACACTGTCGTTAGCCCATCCAATCCCAAGAAATGTGGGATAGGAGCTTCCCCCTTCAACTACTTCGATTGCATCAAAATCAGCGTATGTCTTCATTCCCTCAATGTCCACAACCATGCATGGAACTCTCCCAACTGGTGTCACCTTCACCTGATTAGCTAGCTGGAGCTGTACAGGAGACCAGCTCAGCGTGGGACTCCCCATTTTCTGCCAGGCCTTCTTGGTTAAGATGTTGACATCCGAACCAAGATATAGAATAATTGAATCAACTTCGTATTCTCCAATTTGAATGTTCATACGCATCTCCTTACCTGTCTTACACCTCTATAAGGAATTTACCGCGAACTCTTGTCGTCCCCTAGCTGGTCACTGCAATAGTCCTTCAAGCTCGACAAGAGCATCTGGATTGATCCGGATTTATGTGGGAACGAAATAAAAGAGCATATACAGAATCAAATACAGAGATATATTGCAGAGAACACAACGATACAGTAAACACATTCTATTAAATAGCAGAAATAAAACAAACTCTAAAATACAATAGCTAGAATGGTGGCAGCTATATCTGAGAAGAGATGTGGCCGCTATGCTTATTCGTGCCAAGATGAATACAAAGAGAGGCCGAAAGGGCCTATTTATCATAAGCATGAGGGAAAGAATCCCAAACATCCAAAAACCTAACCCTAGAAGATGAATCCTCATAAAGTTTGCGGCCCCAAGGTGGTTAGTTGAACAGTCAACTTCCCAGGGTCATAACTTTTGCATACGATCTCTGTTTGGGGCGCTCGGTAGCCCATTGGAAAGGTCTATCCGAGATTTACAACATTCGACTAAAACCAAATGTATTTTTTTGGCAACCATTTGGGCCCCCAAATTGCTAAAAAAGGTTTTTTAGGGCCTTAAAACGGCCCCGGAAGTTTAGGACCCGAAAAACCATAGAACAATTACTAGAAAATTGCCGAAATGGGATATTGTTTTGAGCCAGTGGAATAGGTGGGTGGCCACCGATATCCATCTGGATCATGGATCCCTTGCCAGGGATAAACAACTTTCAAAAAATGTCTACAAGGCCCCAGACTGTCACGATGGACCGGCCTCTGAAGTGGCATAAAAAATAGGAGGCATATCACAAACAATAGCCTTACTGCGATCTTTTTCCATCACACGACGTGCCTGAAAGAATGCATCATGCTCAGAATCGATGTCAAACGACACCTTCTTCTGTCCTTCTAACCGAATGAGTGGATGTGGGCTATCCGCTCCTATTGTTGTACCTCCCTGAGTGATAACCACGACAGCAGCATCTTGTGTCCTTGGCTCTGTAGAAATTGTCGCAATAGTTGCACCTTGAGTCTAATTCACTGGTGGATTCCCAGGATGGTTCACATTCTGGTTGGAATTCTGGTTTGGACGCTAGTTCTGATTTGGCATCGGTTGCTTACCTTGATTATTCCCTGGTTTTTGTATTTGATTCCGGTTCTGTAGTTGCGAAACATTCCCCGCTTGCCATCGTGCAATCAACTGCGGAAAATTTTCCATAGTGTGATCTGTAAAAAAACAAAACGTACACTGCATCTGTAATTGTGGGAAATATCGCTGGTAGTGTCCCCATACCCTGTAGTGATAGAACTGAACAGGTACTCAACCTCCACGTCCTCCTCCATGACCAAATCCTCCACCAGGTCCTCCCCGGAACCCTCCATGGAATCCTCCCTGCTGCTGGTACTGCAATTGATTGAACTATTGATGCATAGGATTCGATTGCATGCCTTGCCCTTGTTGCACATACTGTGGTTGTTGAACATATTGTGGCTGTTGTGGAGCCATTTGCATTGGAGCATATCGCGACATAAACTGTTGTGGTTGCTGCTGCGGTACAAACTGCACCTGCGGTTGAGGTAGCGGCTGGGCTACCTGCGGCTGCAATTGTGGTTGTTGTATGGCACGTTGGTCATCCTTCACATAGAATGCATCATACATTCTCTCCTGAAGCAACCCATATGCATGGCAATATTTGTCTTCATGTCCCGTTGATTTGCAAAATGTACAATACAGATTCATCGATTTTGTGACCATCTTTTGCATGTATTGACAGTCCTCATGGCGGTGCTCATATACCTGACAAATGCAACACCACGGAATACCGCCTCTGTTCAGTGGATTCGGTGCTCCTGAAACCCGATAATTGCGAAATTCTGGACAATTATCCTTAGTATGCCACTCTCTGCGACATCGCAGACACCACACTTCCTCACACTGTTCTTTACCTTTCTTCAAGTCTTGCGGCTGTATGGTCAAGTTAGCCAACTAGGTATGAATCTGCGACATAGCAGCTGTGTTCTCACCAATCGGCGAAGCTTCCAATCACATCGCAATTTCCAGGGCTTCACTCGGTGTTGTAATGTTCTGTTGCATCAATGCTAGCGAATGTGCGGGGGAAATGCCACAATGAACCATTCTTTGTGCTGGACAGTGCTCATGTTGAAACTGACCCTCGACATCAGTGTTTTGAATTGTTGGTCAAAATCCCACACCGTTTCATTGGGATACTACTTAATCTCTTTTAGTTTTGTAATATACTGTGCTTCAGACTTGGGTTTTTTGAACTCGTCAATTAATCCAGCTCAAACTTCATCCAGTGTCTTGTCTGGAGCGCCTACAAGAACCTGCACAAAATTCATGAACCAGTCTAAAGTGTGACCCAGAAGAGTTGTTGCCAACTGTCCTTTCTTAGCATTATCATCAGTACTTTGCTTCATAGTCCATACTTCCTCGCATAAGAACCAATACTGCTAAGGATTATCTATTCCATTTTCGTGGAACAGAAGTATCTTTGTATCCTTGCCTACCATCCTGGGCTTCCTTCCTACAGTCGTTGAGCTACTAGCAATTAACTTCTGTTGACTTGATGAACACAGTGGTGTCAAAGTTGTATTTATTACTAGTTGAGAGATATTGAGCGGAGGTGTGGGCACGTTGTTGCTGGGGTTTGGTCCTGCCTCTATCCTATGCGTAGCTTGGTTGTGCTTATCAGGACTGTGAGGTCACTTCGTCCTGTGTGGTCTTCCTTCACGGTATTTCAATCGCAGCAGGACCTTCTCCTGTCCTCTGCCTCTTTTCCTATCGAAACCTTGCTCCTCCCCTTGTAAGACCACTCTCTTCCTCGGTTTCCCTCACAGTCTTTTCATGACCTGCACCCATCTACCCCTTATCATTCCATGTACCGCCCCCTTGCTGTCGCAGTACCCACGGCCTCCGCCCACCATGGTTTCTACTGATCCAGATGCATCTTCAATATGCCCTTCTCACAACTGAGCATCTTAATAGACAACTGTAGCGACAACAGAAACCTTCCTCGTGGTCCGCGGAAGAAATATCTTTCAGCTTCACTATAGGATTTGTTCATATCAACCGCAAATTCAGTGATATAACCTTCCAATATGTTTTCAAGCCAAACTTTGACAGGCCACGACGCTTTGTTGTCAACTTCCTGCAGTTCTTGGATCAATTCTAGGGTCCAGGCTGTCGGCTTATCACCTTCGAAGTTCCTCTTCTTGAAAGTCAATTTTCCCAACCACTTAAACAAGATGACTAGGAATTCGTAGAAAAAACATTCGTGCGGACCGTCGTGAATGTACCTCTCCACCCACTGATCTATTGTCAGTCGAGGGTTCTGGTTTTCTTTTTCAGCAACTTCTAATCAAACCAGTTTTGTATTTCTTGTTGCGTCAGATGCCACAACATATACTCCTTTCACTTCGTGCTACGGTCCTGGCAATGGAACCATTTGTTGACACAAACCCAGTCGACAGGGGTTCCCAGCACTGTCAACACCCAAACCACCGCGATCTCCCTGAGCACTGGCCCAGACAAGTTTTACCCCATCCAGCAACACCTGCAGAGCAGACGAGGTCTCACCTGAGATGTTCAAGGGAGAGTTGACGGAACCATGTTTTCTCCGAATGAAGGAGGATGTTGTGGATCAATTACTTAACTTATTGCAAGATTTCAAAAATAGATCTAAGCATTTAACCCATGCATCAATTATATTCATGGCATCATTCAACAGGACAATTCATAATTGCAACAGATATAACAGTAAAGCATTAATCGCAGCAAGGAAACATCGCATCATTCATATATCCATATCGCGAAATGCATTAACACAGATAAATAGGAAAAACAAAGGGATTCTGCTCAATAACTCCGTCACATCATATTAACTCTGCAAAAACCCGGATACAAAATACTCAGTCTTCAGCATTGGATCAAGATCTCTCAGATGTTAAGATTCAACAATCATCCTCTCCAAAAAATAGATCAAAGATGATTCAACACTTACAAACCTACGTCTATTTATAGGCTTGCACCTTTACATTGTTTGTCCACTTACTAACTACTTCCTAACCGACATTTCAAAACAAATGACCCAAAATCTATCTATTGTGGTCCAAATGACCCAAAAACCAGCATACTGCGATTTGATTGACCCAAAATTACATAAAATATTATCACTTGCGCTCAGCTTTCCGCCTTTCGCGGTATCTTCGACCTTACGCAGCATCCGTGATTCTACAATGCTGACTTGTCCAAACCGCCTGCCAACACTACCTAAAAGAGAAAACTATTCTCTAACTACCATCTTTAGCTACTGGATTTAGAAATCTAATGTCTATGAATGCAAATTCAAAGCGAGCAAACCCTATGATACAGAAGAGGAAAGCAAAAGCGTAAATATAGTAAAAGCAATTTTATTTCTTATCTATGGCAAACCAAACAAAGCAAAGATGTTTCAAATGCTAAAGCTGAAGTTCTAACTTTGTGTCTGTTAACTAACGGAAATCTGGAAATGAAATATAGGTTTATGGTGATGGAAAACAAGGAAAAATGACAACGCAAATATGAAAACTAAACTAGAACCCTACAACTATTAAAGAAGGCGTGATGGAAAGCAGAAACGAAAATGAAGAAAGGGAAAACGCATGGAAAGCAACATGGATCTGAAACGTGACGGCAAAATGCAGAGGTCTGTTCGGAAACATTTTTCTCCCTATCTATTAATCATTTCTGGAAACTGTCTGTGGTTTGGGGTAAATGGGCTCATTTGGGAAGTGGGTTTCGAACTGTTTCCCCATATTTCTTACGGTTTGCTCACACGATTCCCCCAAAATTTGTCTCCTGAAGTGATGACGAGAATGCAATTGTAAATGCAACAAACATAAGTGTGAAAATCAAGATGGATGGGAAAAACGTGAATGGAGAAAGGGAAACCAGCTAAATGAAAAAGAGATAGAACAACAACATGGAGGTAAGTGCTAAGGTTATAAAGCAGTAATGCACAAAAAGGAATTGTGACAGAAGCAAATACAACAAGCTAAGAATGCGTGAATTGGCAAAAACGTGAGTGGAATAAAACGGAATGCAAATGTAAAACAACTACTGGGCAGAGCTCTGCAAATTGAGAAAAAACACCTATTCTATTGCACAGAATTTAATCAAATTAAAATCATACATAATTAAACATCTACTGAGTTGAATTTAATAAATTGAAATGCAAGACATAAACTACTTATCTGACATAATGCACAAAGACGAACATAATTGACAAAACAGATCCGGATCATGCACAAGAAGAGCGTGCAACCTTTGGTAGGCATCCTAGAGTCATGGCCTGAGACTATCTACTTCCTCAAATGAACATAAACACAGAAATCGGCTTCTTATTAGAATCAATTTCAAAATTATAGAGTTCAGCTCAAGTGTGAGCCACAGCAATAATGACAATAGCTACCACTACCCTTCTCAGCCCTATGGGGCTCTATTTATACATAAAAATTTCAGTGGGGAAGGATAGAACCAAATCCCCAAGTCCCTGAGCTGTTAAAACTAATTTCTATTTTTGAAAAATGGTCAACCACGATTTCTGGGCAAATCCGTTTCAAGTAACCACGAACTGCTCCCAAATGGATGTGAATTTTTGCAACATTCCTTTTGGAGATCTAAATAGGCCTATTCTCCACAAAACCCATGTGCCGGAATTTTCAATTTCGTCTCTTTTTACCCGAAAATCCAGCCCGAAATTTTGTTGTCTGTTAAAAACACGTTTTTGACATAATCGAAAGAAGGTCCGAATGGGCGTCCGTATGACCTGTAACAGAAATTAGTTCATAAATATGATTTCTTGGCTGAATTTCTGCTGGGTTGTTGGCCACATTGACGGCTGGGTACTGAGTTTTGATTGTGGTTGAGTTCTATTGGTTGCGTGCTAGGTTCCCTTGCCTTATCATCCTTCTTCACATGATGTTTATTGATACATTTAAGTTTGAAACACCTTCCAATAATCCATCCTCCACACATTCAACCTGCATCAAACAAAAAAGTATTAAACGACTTAAATCGTGGTATTAAAAAGCTTAAATGAAAGCCATGTTGTATTATTTAAATGGATGGGAATTAGATCACGTCACTTTAACTTAATTCAAATGACTTCTTTAAATATTTAATACTAAATGATTTTGTTTAATATTTTGTTTTTGTTTTATACTTTAAACAAATTCTTTAATAACTTTTTAGCATTTGTTTATTTATTATTTGTTTAAATTTTAAAACAATATTAAAGTCCATCATCAAATCACACGTTTGATTTGCATGTGCAGGTATGACATGATTATTAAAAACCAGAAGACGAAGGTATTCAAGCTGGTGAATCGTTTGGTGAAAATATTAAAGTCCGGATGACAGTCCGAATGACAAAAAAGATATAAACTATGAAAATAAGCAAACTAAATTATTCTAACGCCAGCTGGTTTATGCATACTAGTCTATGGTGCAAGTAGAACAGTAAATGAGTTGTTTAAATCGAAATAACAAGAAGCAAGCTCATTTAAGCTAGTGAATCGTTTCATTAAGCTTAGTTACAGAACTTAGTACCTAACGAAGGGTCAGATGAAGGACCGGGTGGAGTATCGAAATGCTTATGATTTGCACAATATTGCATTTAATACATTAAAAATAACATATTAGGCTCACTTTACATTTACGAGATTTTAATTAATAAAACAAAGTAAAATATAGCCTTATTGAACATAGATGTATTAAATCATGGTAGATAGAATGGGAAATTAATGTAAATAACATCATTATAAAAGATAATTCCAGATCCCAACATGGACAGATGGTATATCAACTTTGGCATTGTGTTCAATCAGTGACTCGATGCAAATTCCTCATATCAGACTGTGTTAGTACCATTTGTTGCCAATACTCGTCTATCATATCTGCATTTAACTTCCTGAATATGAACATTATACATATGATGTAATATTGGTGTTGCAAGGAACGAATTAATATCATTAAAGTGTTTCTCAGTAATGTACCAGGTTAGCTTGAATCCTCTTGTTAACTTGTTTGCATCTTATTCATACGATATGGTCATTATATATGGAATCAATTTGTATTTGTCATATGTGTAAAAAATAAACCCAAGTATGTAAGAGTAACTACAGCCATTAAGAGGCTTATGAGAGGATGGTAAACAAGTGTTTGATGAAAACCATAACCCAAAAATGCAGTACACATAACGGATAATCATCTCATCCTTCAATCAAAATTAGTAAGGGGAAGTAGAACAAACAGTTTGATGGAAGTGGTGTGCCAAATAAACTCTATATAATAGTAGTAAAGCTCAGTTTATACCAGGAGATTAAATAAGGGGTATTACAACAGTAATAGGGAAACCAAATCAGCTATTAAAGAGGTTGTAGGACAAGTGTTTGACAAAAGTGCAGAACCAATTAACAAGTAAACATATCAGTAGTAAACTCAACAAAATTTCATCTTATTAGTAAGTGGGATATTACATGTTACCTCCACAATACATCCACCCAATCCTCTTCAAAACATAGTGAAGAAAACTCGTGCAACAAGACTCACAAGAGAGAATTTTCTTTAGAACTTAAACCTCCCAAACATCTCCGCAGACAAAGGTGAAGCAACAAGGGCCTATGCTCAAACAATATAACAGATTTTTGGAAACATTTTGTCAAGAATAGTCTCCAAAATAATGGTTCTATCAACCAAGCAATCTCAATCACAAATGCTACAAACATAAACACTCCTAAGTCATGCAACAAGATCAATGAGCACTAAAAGACAACAAATAGATCAAAACAGTGTACAAAAAGGCTCTCTAATGAGAAGCCTGGAAAAGCTATATCCTCCAAACAGTTGACTTCACATAATACTCTTCATAAAATAACGATCTATCAATCAGCACTCAAATATTTGTTTGCAACCCCTGACATCTAACACAACAAGAAGTGGTTTGGGTTTACATAGTGACAACTTCTCACCATCAAACAACTTATTCGATCTCAGTTGATTAGTAAAAATCATTAGTCAATTCTCAACAACATCAAGTTGGATTACACATCCAAAAAGCTCAACAACATCCGCTCATAAACTTGCTTGAAGCCTTTGCTATGACAATATAGGCATGAGGAGATCCTAAAGTTCAAAAAAAAATTGAAGGCTAAGATTATGGAGGATGTGGAAGAGAATGAAGAAGAATGAGGAATCTTTAGAAGATGAAGATGATTACATCAAAGGAGTACATCATTTATAGACATTATTAATGTATTTATCATGTAGAGAAAGCCTTCTAAATCAATACCTTATCAGCCTTAATGGAAAGCCATATAATTTGTGTCAATGTGTTATTGAAAATAATATTAGGAAGTTGTCATAAAGAGAGGCATAGAAGTAATGGAAATTCCTCTTTGATAGTGGTTTCATGTGTGTGTTACAAGGGGAAGTGTTAGAGTCAGTAAGGATAATTTGTGTGTTTAAGTGTAAACCCACATGTAATAACTACATGTGATAGACTACGAGCATTGTCTGTTAGATGAGTGGACACGTGTTTGCTAAATGTGTGGACACGTGTGGACCTTAGTGAGTTAAGTCGGTCGTAGGATAAGTGGGTTAGGGAAGACACTAACTTAAACTTACCCTACAAGGTCCTGTATGTGTTTGTACAACATTGTCAGGTATTGCTAGGTTATGTATGTATGGGCACTCGCATTGCACTCACTTGTTAATTCAAGAACATAGTAAGAATGGATTCATAACTTGTAGAATGTATCTTGCACACTTTTGTATGTGTATTTGATTGAGGTTTTATGTTCAATGGTTTAACTTTAACTCTCTAAACCATTGCTAAATATGTCATCTATTGCACTAATGTGTAATTTGGCATAAATACAACCAATGTGCAATTAGAAATTGCTTAGATTTCTTTTATAGATGCAAGTTTGTAAAAAGTGAACCAAATATATGTTTAACACATAGACATGTTTAATGTCAGCATTCAAGCTCTCCTTAAATAATTAGGGGCGCCGAGTACAAAAGGTAAGGAACATTAAAATTTGCAAATACAAAGTAGTTCAAAAGAGTAATGTTGAAGAAATTATTTTATTTAACTATAAAATTATTAAATAACATATTTTAATACATGTTCTATTGGTATTGGATGAAAGTAATATTATCATGCGGAGGAATTAAAATAAATAAAAATCAACATACTTACACTTCTAACAAATATTTTTTGGGTAATGGAAACTTGATAGCTCTACGGACTGATAGGACTGCAAGTTTTGACTTGAAGTCTGTGATTGTGCTTCTGCTTGCCGTCTGTGTCCAGGTAGGTAATTGCATGCCATCCCTTCTTTGCTTGTTAGCTCGTTGCCATCTGTGTCTAAGTACATGATTGCATGCCATTTTTTTGTTGGAAGTGAATCATATGCCTTTACCTGTTCTACATCCATAACTAAAATCCTGATTCAAACCTCCCTCAAAACAACACGATCTAGACTAGGAAGTCCGGGTTAAGAGTCTGTCTTTTTAGATTTGGAAAAAAACGTGAATAATAACTCATATCAACAATCTCGGGCCACTTACACAAGCAATTGAACCAGGTATGTAATCTCAGCATCCAGGGTAATCCTTACTTTCAAAATCTCTGAATTTTTCTTATGATTGTAATGGTTTTTGGACCATGAATATCCATGTAAAGCCCCTTTTTATTTTGTCAAAAATCGCCACAGTAAACCATTTCCTAGTTCTTGATCTCCATTTGGGTGGTTTTGAAGCCATTGCGGTTTTGATCTCCATTTGGGTGGTTTTAAAGCCATTGCAATTTTAATCTCCATTTGGGTAGTTTTTTAAGCCTTGCCCACAGAGGAGAAATTGGCATTATATTTAGTATTTTTTTTGCTTGTGGAATTGGAATTGGATGCAGGCACTGGACAAAATTAGCTTCCAAGGGTTGAATGAGAAGAGAAAGATATATTTTCAGTCGAAGCTCTTCATTCAGATTGTTCTCGACAAGGCTAACAAGTAGTGCATCATCATCATCATTGACAGTGGAATAGGCGTGACCAAAGCCAGTGAGTAGACGAGTAATTTGATATGATTCACATGCATGTATGTTTATGTTTAGTTTAATCAATCTTGAGAAGAGATTATACCAGTATTTTGTTTTCAATTTTATGGTATGCGATGCAATCCATATATTTGGTGAACAACTTGGGAACAATTGCGAGATCGGGCACCAAGGAGTTCATGGAGGATTGTAAATCCAAGGCGATAAGATAAATCAAATACAATATAGTTACCAGCAGTATGCGAATGTTATTGAAAGTTGTGTGTGAAGTGCACGTACCTTGGCTCCATCGTGTGAAAGGGATTGCAGGACTTCCAAACGAGTATTAACCTCTTGTACCTCTTGTACTTCCATGCATTTTAAGCTTATCGAGCCTGTCGACCCGACCTCGTTTTAAGCACAAAAATTTAGAGTTGTTTATTTTTAAAGTAGGAGTGAAGACAGAGACACTTATAGCATGTTTCACGTGACTAAACTTTCGGATTTCAAACCACAAACCGAAACTGACCGGAGAATCCTCCCATCCCAGAAGTGTCGGTCACTGAGTTCTTTTTTGCATTTTGTTTTCTTAGCTGAGGTAGTATATGGAAGCTACCCAGGTACACATCTTCATATATTCATAGGTTAGCCCTTTCCATAAAGCATATTTGATATAAATTCAGCTAAAACTGGAAAATAAGAAACTTTGAATTTATTTTGGAACATAGAATTGAAAATGATAAAGAAAGAGATATAATAAGAATTTGTATGTTTTAATTAAATTGTAGAAATGAATAATTTATATATGCTAAATAAAAGAGTATACTTACTTGCAACGAATGAACTTAAAATTATACCAACTGAACAATGAACTAGTTTAGTTCAATTAGAAAACATGTACACATAATCTTAAAGAATATAAATTATAAAAATTGTTTTTCTTACAACTATGGCATACCATTAAATAAAGAAATAGTAGAAGTAAGGATTCATTCAATCTGAGAGAAATACCTAGAAGAAGTAGACATAATTGTACTTATAGTGTGTAACAATTCACGCCGCATTAGTTTTCAGCTTTATTTTAGAAGATGTTTTCTTAGGTTTGTGAGTGAGACTGAATTTACCCTGTTGTTTATTCTAAGGCTGACAAATTTAGCAGCGTAGCAGAGCTCACCAAATTTACCTTGTTGTCTATTCTAGGGATGACAGAGTTAGCAGGAAATCAAGCATAGTATGTGTTATTCAATTTTGTTATTTATCCATTGAACTTTTGTTATTTAGGTCTCTATTTGCACAGGGAAAATTTGATTAAAATTGAAATGAGTGGGTGCCTTTCTTTTTCAGGCAACTCATATGCTGAAAGTGGGAGCCTCTTTCTCCATAAATATATGGTTACTGGAATTTCAAAAGCATTTTGTATTTTTAGTAGTAGAGGCTTGTTCAACATTTTGTATTTTAAAAACATCAATAGCCAAACTAAGAGGCAACCAAAGTAGATGAAGGGACCAAACCAAAGTAGATGTACACCCATATCACACTGAAATGGGTGTTAGATGGGTTTGTATTATTTGCCTTTGTATCAATAGAATTTTTTATTAAAAAACACACAACGTGACCTTAGAACATAAAGTCGGCCTTATGCCCTCGAAAGTATGTACATCTAAAAGAAAAATGCATTAAATGTTTTTTTAAATAATATTATCACTATTTTACATTTAAATCTAATTTTTATATTTCATTTAAATAAATTTAACTTTATATTCTATTTAAATATATGAATCATAATTTGTATTAGGTAACATGTTGGTTTAATTTAAGAAGCTTTTTAAGTACAAGATTATATTTTAGTTTAAAGAGGTTTTTGAACCTAGATTATCTTTAAACACAACAATATAAGAAAAAGATTATATTATTTTTAAACATCATAATTATATGTCCATGATTTTAAAGTATTTACAGAAAATATTAATATTCATAGAATTTAATACATATATTAATTCACTTTTATGTTTTTTTATCTATTAAGAGTAGAAAAGAAGGTTTCAATTTTCTAACCAAGGAATTATAGTTGTGTAATGGAGGATTAATCCATTATTATATATATGAACTTTTATGTATATACATACAAAGAGTGTTAGTATCCACACATATAAGACATTTTTTCTTCTTTAGTTGGTTCTTTATTTTTGAATAGTATTTTTAATTTGTTTTTGTAAGTAATGAAATTTGTTATTTAAATTTTAAATTTTTGAAAGAAGGGACTAAGCTACATGTAGCTCTTGTTATATATAGTTTAGAATGTATACACTACTTCACTTCTATGAAGTAATGAACCAATTTTATCTATACAAAATTGTATTAAACTTGTGTTTAGTGTAACTTTGACTTTAATTCTATGTATTTATTCTATTATTATTATTATTATTATAATAAAGTTTAGTATTTATAATTAATGTTTAAATATATATATATATATATATATATATATATATATATATAATAATATTATTAAGAAATTAAAAACAAATGAAATATAAAAAATATATAATTTTAAAACAAAATAGTATTAAAATTTTATATTACATATACTTAAAAAAAAATATTCAATTAAAGTTGAATAAATTGAAATTATGTTGTTTTCATTTATAATTAATACCAAAATTAAATAATTATATTATTATTTAGATCATTAAATTCTTATTTATTATTTATCTATTTAATAAAAAATTTAATTACTTTCATAAATGTAATTTTAATTAAAAAAAGCTATATTGTTTAATTATTTAAAAGTAAGTAAAAATCATAAATAAAGAATTTTGTTTGATTAGTTTAAAATAAAATATTATTATATAGATATAACCAAAAAAGAAGGAAGCCTTATTTTGTTGGGAGTTTGTTTGGAAATCTTAAAAAAATGTTAGAATCACATATATTTCAAATTTAGATTTTACAAAAAAATATTTAGTGAATTCTAGGTAGAATCCAAAATATAAATTAAATAGACTACTCCCTTCATATATATATGCTCTCTTCTCATCAAATGATTCGTATATGATATATATAAAATTATTCTTATATAATATATATTAAAAAAAAATTATGAAAAAAAAATCACAAAACAAAAACAAAAACATTAAACATGTGTGTTATTTTTCCTTATTTTAAGATTTTATTTTTTTCATTAAAATTTTATTTGATGTATATTAAATAAAGATCTATTAAAACAGAATCATAAAACAAGTAGAATATATATATATATATATATATAAAACAAGTAGAACATTCATTCATTCATATATAATTAATCGATACCATACATTTATAAAAAAATTGTGATGAATAATAATTGATAGTTTCCTCTCCAAATAAAATAAAAATTCCAATAATTTAAACACTAAACTTTTATAAAATAATATTCAATTCAAGTTCAACTTATGATTAATGTAATTCTCACGTGTTCGGTCCATCTTCAAACCCCTTCAAATTAGTATATAATTTATTAATCGCTTATAATTAACCGATTAGCATTTATGTCACAATGAAATAAGTTATATGTTTTAGAGTAATATTTTGTATGTTTAGATGTAATGGTTTTTTCATTACATGTAGTAATACAATAACTTATAATTTATATGGTAATAAAATAATTTATAGTTTATATTGAAAGAGAGTGATATAAAAAATTTATACTTTGAATGGGTCTAAAGGTTAAGAACATGTGTTTCTTTATAAGAGGTTGTAGGTTCAAATCTGAATGGGGTTAGGGTATGTACATCTTTGTAGACTTTAGCAATCAAATCGTTGTGTGGAGGGGGTCTCTTGTCCCACAAACAAGGGGGTCTCATACACCAATTTGGTGTATGGCTTGGATGCGACCAAGATATATATTATTATTATTATAACGTAAACTTGAAACTTGAGAGTGACAACATGAAGACCATGTTTGTTGGTTGGGGCATGGATCAAGTAAATAGGTCTACATTTTAGCATTCAACATATACCATGTAGCAATGCATTTAATGTTGTTGTTGCAAGGTTATGAATCGTTGGATTAAATCCAACAATCCACATCCCTACAACAACAACATTAAATACACTACTACAAAATGCATATTGAACATTATACATTTTCATAAATTTTTATATAAACAGTAAATCTTGAATAATATTAGTGTGGTACATTGAGAAACAATCTTGAACGATAGTATAATGATACTTTGAAGATAATTTATAAAATTATTGCAAAAATTATCTGGAATAGGATAAAACCTTTCCTCTCAGAAGGGATCTCTCAGGAATAGTTCGGGTTTCTACCCAACATGCAATTTCATGAAGCGGTGGGACTATCTCAAGAAGGGTTGCATTCGAACAAGACGAAAAATTTAAAGGCTGTGATTTTAAAAATAGATTTAAAAAAGGCCTATGACATGGTTAAGTAAAGCTATTTGAGAATTATTCTATCCCAATTAGGTTTTGGAGGTCCTTTTATCAAGTGGATTATGGCTACTCAGTCTCTTTCGCAATACTGGTAAATGGAGTGGCATCTACTTTTTTCAAGCCTAGTAGAGGGTTTCGCCAGGGTTGTCCCCTCACCCCACTACTCTTCCTTCTTATAGCTGATGGGATTAGTAGAATACTCTTACATGGAAGAGCACAGGGAAGGTTTAAAAGCATCCACATAGGCGAAACATGCAAACTTTCACATATCTTATTTGTGGATGACATCTTAATTTTTGCAGAGGGAACAACAAATGATTGGGACTTCTTGTCAAACTCTTTAAACCTCTTTTGTGTTGCTACAAGTATGCATATAAATCTCCAAAAATCCTCTCTTTTATGCGAAGGGCTAAAGGATAACGAGCTATGTATTTTGAAATTTCTTTTCCCCTTCTCAAAACATACAGTGGGTAATGGCCTAAAGTTTATGGGTTTCCTTTTAAAACCCAAAAGCTACCTCACTAGCGGTTGGAACTAGCTATTAGTCAAATGTGAAAACAAAATTTTTAATTGGACCTTTAAATGGCTTTCCAAAGTTGGTAGGTTAGTTCTGTCCAAATCAGTCTTAGAATCCATACCTTTCTATTGGAGTTCAATTGCCTGGATTCCAAAGGGAGTCCTAAAATCCCTTAGAAGGCTTATTTTTAATTTTATCTTGTCAGGAACTACGGAGCATAAAAATATTGTCTGCATAAAATGGCAGGAGTTAGCCAAGCCAAAAATCATGGGGGTATGGGGGCTGAAATGCCTGCTGACTTTCTCAAAAGCCTTAGCAGCAAAGGCTATTTGGAGGATTTTAACATGAACGAGACTATGGAGGGAGGTTATCCTACAAAAGTATATATTTCCTCTTTCTCTAGTTGAATGGATCCGGTGCAACCATAAACTTGTGCAGAATGTCTCAAACTCTTGGAAGGATGGGATCCTTTCCTTCCCTTTAATTGGTAAACATTTATCCTGGAAAATTGGGAACGAGAAGAGCATCAGATTAGGCGAAGACTCTTGGTTCTCTTGCAGGGAATATAGCAGGCTTCCTACAACTATGATCCTCCAGGTAAGATGAAAAGGTTTGTTCACACTTCACCAAATTGCAAATCCTAGGTCTACTACACCTTTCGAGCAAGCCGGGTACTCGGCTGAATGTTTTGAGTTCGGAGGAGATGAGGCATAGATTTGGAAAGGATATATTAATCAACTAATTTTCAAGCATATCCATTTAAAAGACTTGAGGAAGATTATGTGGTTTGGATTTATGACCCTCATGGACTTTACAACCCTAAAAATGGATACAAGATTATGTTGGATTCGAAGATGGCAAAACCTTTGTGGTGGTGGCGGCCTTTATGGTGTCTACAGTGCCCTCCTAAAACAAAGTTGATCTCATGGTTTTTCCTCAGGGAGAAATCCCTTACGTGGGATCACCTCCAGAGACGTGGATGGGACGGCCCGGGCAGATGCATCTTGTGCAGGAATGTTGAAGAATCCAATATCCATTTATCAGTTTTATGTCTGTTCATGAGGCAAGTTTGGAAATAAACGAAGATACTTTTAAACGCAAGACTAGTATGATCAGGATCCTCGCTGCAGGAAAATTTAAAATTGTGGTTATTAGGACCCTAAAACAAAGCATTCAAAAGTTTGCCAGCTATTATAATTTGGCAAGTCTGGAATGCATGAGATTTCTCCATCTTCGAAGACATTATTTTGGGACCTTTGACTCTTGTCAGGAACGCAACAGCCATCCTATCCAGCTACCCACAGGAGGAAAAAATTAAAGGCCTCGGGATCCCAGAAATTGAATCCATTAATAAAAAGAAGCCTTGGGTGTAACATACCCTTTAAGCTGGAAAACATTTTGTGTTTAGAAACATTATGATAAATTTTATTGTAAAGTTTATATTGGACAGGTGTCCAAGGATGAATGTAATTTGCACAATATATTATTATTTAATAAATAAAATAGGAGGCAAACACCTAAGAGGACTGTTGAAAGACTGGTTACTGATCCACTAGGTGGAATGGAATCTGGGGTAGAAGGCAATGGACAAGTGGCAGCATCATGATGCAACTAACTAGGTGTTGGTATGGGACAAATCCCTTGAAATGTGGTCATAGTGCCCTGAAAGATGGGACTAGAGCTTGAGGCTCATTTATTCTAAACTGACCACTAAAAGACCTAGGCAGTCTATATAAGAGCCATCAAATTGTGAACTGAGGTTCCTCACTTTTCCTGACAAGGAAATTTACCTTGGGGTTTTGTTGTGTTTGCACCCAAGAGATTTGATGAGGGGATATGATGTTGTTGATCATGTTGTGAGTCTGCCAAACTCTTATTGAGTTCAGGAGTTTGATACTGAGAGGAGAAGGCATTTGTTTCAGGAGGTTGATACCGAGTGGAGAAGGTATTTTTTTGAGTGCCTTGCTTCTACACAGATTCCACCCACTTACTGGATCAGTAAGCAGGATTGGGGGTTCATTAGAAGTCAGCAGTTGAGCTGCTTCTTCTAAAGCAGGTTGAGAGAAACAGGACTCCTTGGGTGTTTGTCGGCCCTATCATCAGTTACAGGTTCTATTGTCTTATCTGTTTTATTTTTAATTTCTGTTATCTATTTTGCATATTACAATTCTGCTGTTTATTAAATTTTCTCTGTTTAATTTATAAGAATTTATGTTTCCTGTATAAGTTAAAGATTCTATATAAATGTAAAATGATTGAAATAGAATTGTTTCTGTGTTTTCCCCCATGCAAAAAGGAACAACATCGTACTCCAGTACGAAAATTGATTAAAAATAGATAAGTCTGATAGGCAAATAGCCAAGTGATTGGAAATATTTAATTTATTATAATTTTCTTTAAAGTTTCTATTTCCTATTAAATTCTTGTATTTATATTTCAGTACTCTAATTATATTATGTTCTAATAGTTTATATACAATAATTTTTTTTATAAATATCATTGTTTTCAATTAATTATGTTATGTTCTAACAGTATAAAGATTAAATTTCAAAATATAGCAGAATGATATTCTTCTACAGACATCCAGTATTTTCCACGTTCATATTCACATTCCTATATTCATTTAAATCATATTTCCACAGTAAAAATCAAGACATTTGTTATTTCTGCCAAAACTATAAACAGAGTTATAAATTCCTAGTTGCAGTAAACATTTCAATTTTCCATATCATTACAGTAGATCGAATAGATAGATTTAGAAATATCATCTCCAAGGTTTAAAACAATATATAACTGAAGGGTAGAGTCAAACAGAACACACATATCAACAGCCATCATCACTCCATACATTCTAAACTTATCTAAACCCTAAATCTCGGCAGGTTCATAGTTGTACTACACAAACATTAACACAGTCGAAATGGAGGCATTGGCCGAAGCCTATTACAATATTTACAAACCATCGACTTATTAAATAGTAGCAGTGCTTTTATTTCACACATACTCAAATACAATTTCCTTTTAGAAATATCCATGAACTTACAGTACAAAACGAAGCACGATAGCAAAGGCATTGTTATAACCTAGCTTACACAAACATTGCCAATACATACAAACTGTTTGAAATACAATTTATTTTTATTTCTTGACTCGACGAGTAACCAGTTTCATACACGGGACAAGCCCTAATAAGTACCAACACAAAACAGTTACTACCATTTAAAGTTTGGCAAAATATAATGTATTATCATATCAACAGAGTCTGAAAGACTCTCCCAGAAACAAAGGACGTGCCAAGTTCGAAACCTAGAACTAAACCCTAAACCCATTCTTTTACATCGACAATGAGCTACATGATATATTCATGGGTCAAGTCCAAGACGATGCAAAGCATGACGATTGCAATCGAGAAGTTTAAAAACATTCTTCCAACTCGACAGAGCTCTTCCTTTTAACAAACAGAAGTTACATTTTTCCTTACGGCATTGCCTTTGGGTTGAGGTACTAACCTCCCCAAACTTTTAAAGAAAAGGAAAGGGTTTACAAACCCTATTTTCAAACTCTCCAAGTTAAAAACACAACAGACATAATTTTTAATAGTCGACCATCTCATCTATACAGGGTCTCAAGACATTGCCGAGGCTTACCGGTTGGGTATAGCTGTAGCCAACCTACGACACCAAAACTGTAGCATGACCATGAGTTGTTACCCTGCAACAACAACATCGAGATTGTGGTTAAAACCATTATCTTATCAAGAATGAAGACTCATCTTGAACAAATACTTAAAGATCAATTATGAAAGTTACAGGAGGATATCGAATACATTACTCTATCATTGAATGTCATAGCAGCTTCAACGCCAAGCCTTAGGTAGTTGCAACCAAACCCTGGTATCGACGAATGCCAGTGAAGTTGAGCCAACACTTATTCGATACAATGAAACAGCACCGAGAAGAGGTAGCGAGGTCCTCTGACCATACATTACAAACCCCATATCAAACTAAACAAACCCTCAAACAAGTCAAGTTTCGAATCCACCTAAAAGATAAATTCTAAGATGGATAACAGTAATCTTCAACCCTGTATAAAATAGATAAATCTTGGCTCCATATTATCAGAGATCAAGAGTTTGAAACTCAGGGAACTACGCCTATGTGGGCAGAACATCAAGGCTAAAAACCAGTAGCCTGTCGGCCGCGCAAAAACTATCACCACCAAATGACTCTAACACATTAAAACTCATCGAATACAGTATGGTAGGGTTTAACCACTACATTGAAATCCCTGCCAAGATCAATGGCGTAGATCGTTGGTGAGATCTACGAAATCACCAACCTGCCATCACATTTATTAATCCTTCACTATCACAGCCACGGTGGAGCCTGGTCATCAGCGCTCAAAGCATCAACAAGTTACAACTCAGCACTCCGAGGTTACACTAAGACATATTCACGTGAACTAAGCACAGTATGCTATCCACAGTAGACTTCCACTATGTTCTTGTTAGTTGTGTGCATTCGATGCACAGGAGCCATTGCCTCCGCCAGCCTGTAATGCCATTAACGTTCACATCAAGAGTTAATATATTGGGGTTACGATTATGGTAAGGTCGAGACTCATCACTCTTGTAGCTTTTAGTTAAGGGTTGGAGGTATTTATATAGGCCACGTAGAAGGCATATAATTCAATATAGATCTCATCAAGACTATATGTTAGACCACGAAATTACACACACCAATATAATACTTGGTTAGCATTTCAATAATTGCATTTAATCCATAATATTTGTACATAGTTTGTAAATAACTTGTCTCTATTTGCATATTGTATGTTATCAAATAGATAGCATAGTATTCCATGGTGTTCATATTAACATACCTTTACACAATGCACATTATTGCACATAGATAATAGGATTTACATATAACTCATATCATTTGCAAGTTAGTTATTAAGATTTAAAGAGTGGGGTACACAATAGAAAACATAATGTGTATATAGCATCATGTAAGTACCACGTAGGGTATTACAAGGCATATCACTCACATTATTTAAATGTGATAGTGGATAAAAATGCCAACAACTCTATTCTTGCGAGGACTGGATAGTAATCTTGTAAACACTTTAGAACAGACCTTAGAGACATACTTATTGGACGATTTTAGACATACACTTACATACTTTATAATGCATGAAGAAAGAGAAACATTTCAGATCATATTATCATCACAGGTTATAGACCTTAAAACAAGTTAACAAACAGTTGTACTTGGAATTTCCACAATTTGCCACGGAGGTAGAAGGTAGGTTGTTACATACAGAAAACATGACGGAAACAAATAATTATGTGTACGACACTGCGATATGAACATTCTAGATCTTCTTGATAAACTTTTGATTTCTTTTGCAACTTTTATCTCTTACCTGTCAATCTGTCACAAGTACGAATTCACATGCTTTAGCACGAATGCTAAGTAAGCCTCGGGGCGTCCGAAGGACCCCTTTATCAACCAAACAAATGTACATTAGTCAAACAGTGCATCAACTCTCGTAAACAACAACAAAAGAAATGTATAACAGCACAACTAAATATAGATAACATTTCATGCATTGTTATATTTCCGCATTATTAAATAGCATTTATTTTCACGTAGAAAAGTTTTAAATTTTTACGATTTTCCGAGATGTTACATGTGGTATCAGAGCGTAAGTTCAAACTCTAAGCCTAAATGAGGCTCATGCGTGCAAACAGAAAAATAAATTAAAAATTTTATATTACTAACTTTTGCAATTTAATTTCATTTTTTACACAAAACAGATTTACTTTTAATTGCAGGTATGGAAATACCAGAGGAATCAGCAGATGACAGATCTCCTCGTAATGAACAAATTAATCATAATAACACTGAAGGAATTTACGTTGAGTTAAACAACTAGTCTTCTGAAATTTTACGAACTGTGCAGAATTTAAAATCTGAGTTAAAAGCTATTAAAGAAGAAAATGAACAAATCCTAAAGGCACAGGAAGAGTTACAGTAGAATTTAAAAGGAAACTGTCACAGTGATGAAAGAGGCAGAAAATCAGAATTTAGCACTGATTCTGAAATAATGTCCCGCCAACATAAGCATAAGAAAACACGAAACGATAAAAGGAACAGTCACTCATCTTCTAAGTCCGATTCAGGTAATGATGATGTAAATTATGACAACAACAACAGTGAGTGATGCTCTAAAAAGAGAAAACATAAGCATCATGAACAGATTACCGGTGAATTTAAAAAGATTAAGCCACTTACTTTTAATGGCGAAAGTGAGAAGGGTGAGACAGCAGAAGCTTGGCTGTCTGGGATGAAAAAGTACTTTAATATTTATGACTACTCTTCTCAACTGAAAGCCAAGATGGCTATTTACAATCTGACCGGAAAGGCAGATATCTGGTGGCGGGATATTAAAAGAATCAAGAGCATAAAAGAAAAAGAAGTAACTTGGACTATGTTTAAAAGTTTGTTTAAAAACAAGTTCTTGTCTGAACAGTATTTTGAGGATAAATCGAAGGAGTTTTACGACTTAAAGTTAGGTACAATGAACATGAAAGAACTGTGCAGCAAGTTCCTTAGCTTGCTGAGGTACGTACCCTACATGGTTGAGGAAAAGCCTCAAGTGCAAAGGTTTCTCAGTTGTTTACCGTTTAATATAAAAGATCGCGTTGAGTATGATAATCCTTCAACTTTGGAAGAGGCCATGAGGAAGGCAAATTGTTGTTTTGACCAAAACAGAAAAAGAGAAGGAACAACTGGCTGGAAGAACAGTAAAACTAATCAGTATGACTATAAAAAGAAGAACTTTAATCAGAATGCTGGAGGTTTAAAGAAAAACTTTAATAACAGAAATTTTCCTAATAATTATCGGAATAATACATCTCAGAACACTACTGTTGCAAGGAATGTACCTAATAATCACAGCAATAATAATAACAACAATAACAACAGGTACACTGAACAGAAAGGACCCATAAAGTGCTATGAATGTGGTGGACCACACAAGAGAGCAGATTGCCCACACAACAAGAGGACAGCCAACAACATACATACCATGCAAGCAGAACCTACAGTTGGAGATGTCGCAAGAGAAATGCGCAAGATAAATGCAGCATTGGAGAACCGTCAAGCGGACCATCAAACATCCATGGTCGAAATTGAAGGTATGATACAAAACGAGTCTATTTCTATTTTGATAGATCCTGGTGCAAATTTAAGTTATATTTCACCTACTTTAGTAAACCATTACAAGCTAGAAACAGAAAAATTTGATAATGCATGGTTAGTTCAGCTTGCAACAGGAACTAAAAGAAAGGTTACAGATTTTGTTCAGAATTGTGAAGTATTTTTAAATCAGTTGAAAATGCAAGTTAATCTGAATGTTTTACCTTTAGGTTCATATGATCTGTTAATTGGCATGGATTGGCTTGAACATCATAGAGTTATATTGAATTTTTATGATAAATCTTTTACTTGTATAAATAATGAAGGTAATTCAGAAACAGTAAAAGGAATTCATCGACAGATTTCAGTAAGGTATATTTTTGCCCTACAAGCTAAGAGAGCTGCTAGAAAAAGTTGTAAATTGTTTCTTGTTAACGTTGTTAATGATGAATGTACGTCTAAAGAAGACAAGTTAAAAATAGAGGATATACCCATCCTTAGGGACTTTTCTGATGTATTCCCGGAAGAAATTCCAGGATTACCTCCAAAAAGAGAACTTGACTTCACCATTGAGTTAGTATCCGGTGCGGTACCAAACTCAAAGGCCCCCTATAGGATGAATAATCTAGAGTTAAATGAGTTAAAGTCTCAGCTGAAAGAATTAATAGATAAAAACTACATACGGCCCAGTGTGTCCCCTTGGGGAGCATCAGTAATATTTGTTAAAAAGAAGGACGGTACTATGCGTTTGTGCATTGACTACCGTCAGCTTAATAAAATGACAATTAAGAACTAGTATCCCTTACCCCGCATAGATGATCTATTTGATCAAGTACGCGGAGCAGAGATATTCACTAAAATTGATCTAAGGTCAAGTTATCATCAAGTTCGGATAAAAGACGAGGACATATTCAAAAATGCATTTAGAACGCGTTATGGACACTACGAGTTCGTAGTTATGCCTTTTGGGCTAACCAACGCACCGGCAGTGTTCATGTGTTTAATGAACAACGTTCTGAATAAATATTTGGATAAGTTTGTAGTGGTATTCATTGAGGATATCCTGGTTTACTCAAAGACTAAAGAAGAGCATGATGAACATTTAAAAATCATTTTACAAGTACTTAGAGATCACCAGCTTTACGCTAAGTTCAGTAAGTGTGATTTCTATAAAGACAAAATTCAGTATTTGGGTCATATAATTTCAAAATATGGTATTTTTGTTGATCCTGATAAAATAAAAGCAATAAATGATTGGTCTATCCCAAAAGATGTAATTGATATACGGTCATTCATGGGGATAATGGGGTATTATAGAAAGTTTATTGAAGGGTTCTCTAGAATTGCTAATCCCATCACTTCTTTACAGAAGAAAGGGAAGAAATTCATATGGGATCAAAAGTGTCAAGACAGCTTTAATAAGTTAAAAGAATTGTTAACTACTGCACCCATCTTGAAAATTGCAGATCCTAATAAGGATTTCATCGTATGCACTGATGCATGCAATGAAGGACTTGGAGGGGTCTTAAGTCAAGAGGGTCATGCAATTGCTTTTGAGTCAAGGAAGTTAAAAATACATGAAAAGAATTATGCAACGTATGATCTTGAATTGGCAGCTGTGATACATGCTTTACAAATGTGGCGCCATCACTTGATCGGAAGAAAATTCATTTTAATGACTGATAATAAGGGCCTAAAGTATCTTTTGGATCAAACAAATCTTAACGCAAGGCAAGCTAGGTGGTTAGCTTTCCGTAGCGAGTATGATTTTGAGATCCATCACATTAATGGAAAGGAAAATAAGGTTGCTGATGCACTGAGCAGAAATGCTAGATTAAGTTTTATGGAAGCAATCAGTACTTTTAAAACTGATCTGGAAAATCAAATCGAGGAAGGAATTAAGCAAGACGAAAATTACCAAAAATTACATGATAAAGTGGCTGAAAATTCATCTGAAAATGTTCTAACTTATTTCAGTATTAATGAAAAAGGCTTCTTAACTTACAAAAACAGAATTTATGTACCTAATTTTTCGAAGGTTAAGTTGCTGATTTTAGATGAAGTTCACAAGAGTCCTTATTCAGGACATCCTAGTTATCAGAAAATGATAACTATGTTAAGAAAGGAGTACTTTTGGCCTAACATGAAAAGTGAAGTTGTTGAATATATAGCTAGATGATTTGATTGTCAGACTATTAAAGTTGAACATCAAAATCCAGCTGGGCTATTGCAGCCCTTACCAATTCCAGAATGGAAGTGGGAAATCATAAGCATTGACTTTATTACAGGTTTGCCTAAAAATCATAAGCAGAATGACTCAATTATGGTTGTTGTTGATCAACTTAGCAAAGTTGCTCATTTTATTCCTGTTAAAACTACTTTCAAGGCTTCTAACATTGCAGATATTTTCATGAAGCAATTTTTTCGCTTGCATGGAATTCCAAAGGTAATTATTTCAGACTGAGACTCTAAGTTTACTGGTAACTTTTGGACAGCACTGTTTAAAGGATTAAATACTAAGTTAAATTTCAACACTTCTTTCCACCCACAAACTAATGGTCAAACAGAAAATCAAATTTTTGAAAAATATGTTAAGATGATATGTTAAAGATCAGCCATCTAAATGGGAGGATTACTTGCACTTAGCAAAATTTGCCTACAATAATAATTATCAAGCATCTGCTAAGTTAAGTCCATTTGAAATTTTGTATGGACGAAAGTGTTGTACTCCAATTTCGTGGGATAATCCTGTAGATAGATTGATGTTAGGACCGGATCTATTGAAAGAAATGGAGCTAATTGTGAAACAGGTTCAAGGTAACTTAAAAGTTGCCCAAGATCGACAGAAAAGCTATGCTGATTTGAAACGAACAGAAAGAGAATTTCAGGTAGGAGACCATGTTTTCATAAAGGTAAAGCCCAAGAAAAGTTCCTTGAAGCTTGGGAGTTGTGCTAAATTAGCACCGAGGTATTGTGGACCATTTGAAATCCTATCAAGGATAGGAGTTGTTGCATATCAATTGGCATTGCCATATAATTTAAAAATCCACAATGTTTTTCATGTTTTTGTTTTAAAGAAGTATGTGCACGATGCTACTCACGTGCTGAATTGGAATGACATACAGGTGGAACCCGAAGGAGATTTTCAGGTGGAACCGGACTGTATTCTAGACCGGAGGGAAATTATGCTTCGGAATCGCACCATAGGGTAGGTAAAGGTGCAATGGAAGCCCCTTAGCCCTAATGAAGCTACTTGGGAGCTGGAAAGTAATATGCGGACAACATATCCAGTTCTGTTCCATGAGGAACTTGATGATGAATAAGTAACATCGAAGACGATGTTGAGCTTAAGAGGGGGTGTTTGTAACATACCCTTTAAGCTGGAAAACATTTTGTGTTTAGAAACATTATGATAACTTCTATCGTAAAGTTTATATTGGACAGGTGTCCAAGGATGACTATAATTTGCACAATATATTATTATTTAATAAATAAAATAGGAGACAAACACCTAAGAGGACTGTTGAAAGAGTGGTTACTGATCCACTAGGTGGAATGGAATCTGGGGTAGAAGGCAATGGACAAGTGGCAGCATCATGAAGCAACTAACTAGCTGTTGGTATGGGACAACTCCCTTGAAATGTGGTCATAGTGCCCTGAAAGATGGGACTGGAGCTTGAGGCTCATTTATTCTAAACTGGCCACTAAAAGACCTAGGCAGTCTATATAATAGCCATCAAATTGTGAGCTGAGGTTCATCACTTTTCCTGACGAGGAAATTTACCTTGGGGTTTTGCTGTGTTTGCACCTAAGAGATTTGATGAGGGGATATGCTGTTGTTGATCATGTTGTGAGTCTGCCAAACTCTTATTGAGTTCAGGAGTTTGATGCTGAGTGGAGAAGGCATTTGTTTCAGAAGGTTGATACCGAGTGGAGAAGGTATTTTTTTGAGTGCCTTGCTTCTACACAGATTCCACACACTTACTAGATCAGTAAGCAGGCTCGGGGGTTCATTAGAAGTCAACAGTTGATTTGCTTCTTCTGAAGCAGGTTGGGAGGAACAGGCCTCCTTGGGTGTTTGTCGGCCCTATCATTAGTTACAGGTTCTATTGTCTTATCTGTTTTATTTTTAATTTATGTTATCTATTTTGCATATTACAGTTCTGTTGTTTATTAAATTTTCTCTATTTAATTTATAAGAATTTCAGTTTCCTGTATAAGTTATAGATTCTGTATAAATGTGAAATGATTGAAATAGAATTGTTTCTGTATTTTTCCCCATGCAAAAAGGAACAGCATCGTACTCCAGTACAGAAACTGATTAAAAATAGATAAGTCTGATAGGCAAATAGCCAAGTGATTGGAAAGATTTATTTTATTATAATTTTCTTTAAAGTTTCTATTTCATATTAAATTCTTGTATTTATATTTCAGTACTCTAATTATATTATGTTCTAATAGTTTATATACAATAATTCTGTTTATAAATACCATTGTTTTCAATTAATTATATTATGTTCTAACAGTATAAAGATTAAATTTCAAAATATAGCAGAAAGATATTCTTCTACAGACATCAAGTATTTTCCACGTTCATATTCACATTCCTACATTTATTTAAATCATATTTCCACAGTAAAAATCAAGACATTTGTTACTTCTGCCAAAACTATAAACAGAGTTATAAATTCCTAGTTGCAGTAAACATTTCAATTTTCCATATCATTACAGTAGATCGAATAGATAGATTTAGAAATATCATCTCCAAGGTTTAAAACAATATATAACTGAAGGGTAAAGTCAAACAGAACACACATATCAATAGCCATCATCACTCCATACATTCTAAACTTATCTAAACCCTAAATCTCGGCAGGTTCATAGTTGTACTACATAAACATTAACACAGTCGAAATGGAGGCATTGGCTGAAGCCTATTACAATATTTACAAACCATTGACTTATTAAACAGTAGCAGTGCTTTTATTTCACACATACTCACATACGATTTCCTTTTAGAAATATCCATGAACTTACAGTACAAAACGAAGCACGATAGCAAAGGCATTGTTATAACCTAGCTTACACAAACATTGCCAATACATACAAACTGTTTGAAATACAATTTATTTTTATTTCTTGACTCGACGAGTAACCAGTTTCATTCACAGGCAAAGCCCCAATAAGTATCAACACAAAACAGTTATGACCATTTAAAGTTTGGCAAAATATAATGTATTATCATATTAACAGAGTCTGCAAGACTCTCCCAGAAATAAAGGACGTGCCAAGTTCGAAACCCAGAACTAAACCCTACACCCATTCTTTTACATCGACAATGAGCTACAGGATATATTCATGGGTCAAGTCCAAGACGATGCAAAGCATGACGATTGCAATCGAGAAGTTTAAAAACATTCTTCCAACTCGACAGAGCTCTTCCTTTTAACAAACAGAAGTTACATTTTTCCTTACGGCATTGCCTTTGGGTTAAGGTACTAACCTCGCCAAACTTTTAAAGAAAAGGAAAGGGTTTACAAACCCTATTTTCAAACTCTCCAAGTTAAAAACACAACAGACATAATTTTTAACAGTCGACCATCTCATCTATACATGGTCTCAAGACATTGCCGAGGCTTACCAGTTGGGTATAGCTGTAGCCAACCTACGACACCAAAACTGTAGCATAACCATGAGTTGTTACCCTGCAACAACAACATCGAGATTGTGGTTAAAACCATTATCTTATCAAGAATGAAGACTCAGCTTGAACAAACACTTAAAGATCGATTATGAAATTTACAGGAGGATATCGAATACATTACCCTATCATTGAATGTCGTAGCAACTTCAACGCCAAGCCTGAGGTAGTTGCAACCAAACCCTGGTATCGACGAATGCAAGTGAAGTTGAGCCAACACTTATTTGATACAGTAAAACAGCACCGAGAAGAGGTAGCGAGGTCCTCTGACCATACATTACAAACCCCATATCAAACTAAACAAACCCTCAAACAAGTCAAGTATCGAATCCACCTAAAAGATAAATTCTAAGATGGATAACAACAATCTTCAACACTGTATAAAATAGATAAATCTTAGCTCCATATTATCAGAGATCACAAGTTCGAAACTCAGGGAACTACGCCTCTGTGGGCAGAACATCAAGGCTAAAAACCAACAGCCTGTCGGCCGCGCAAAAACTATCACCACCAAATGACTCTAACACATTAAAACTCATCGAATACAATAAGGTAGGGTTTAACCACTGCATTGAAATCCCTGCCAAGATCAATAGCGTAGATCGTTGGTGAGATCTACAAAATCACCAACCTGCCATCACATTTATTAAGCCTTTACTATCATAGCCATGGTGGAGCCTGATCATCAACGCTCAAAGCATCAACAAGTTACAACTCAGCACTCCGAGATTACACTAAGACATATTCACGTGAACTAAGCACAGTATGCTATCCACGGTAGACTTCCACTATGTTCTTGTTAGTTGTGTGCATTCAATGCACAGGAACCATTACCTCCGCCAGCCTATAATGCCATTAACGTTCACATCAAGAGTTAATAAATTGGGGTTACGATTATGGTAATGTCGAGACTCATCACTCTTGTAGCTTTTAGTTAAGGGTTGGAGGTATTTATATAGGCCACATAGAAGGCATATAATTCAATATAGATCTCATCAAGACTATATGTTAGACCACGAAATTACACACACCAATATAGTACTTGGTTAGCATTTCAATAATTGCATTTAATCCATAATATTTGTACATAGTTTGTAAATAACTTGTCTCTATTTGCATATTGTATGTTATCAAATAGATAGCATAGTATTCCATGGTGTTCATATTAACATACCTTTACACAATGCACATTGTTGCACATAGATAATAGGATTTACATGTAACTCATATCATTTGCAAGTTAGTTATTAAGATTTAAAGAGTGGGGTACACAATAGAAAACATAATGTGTATATAGCATCATGTAAGTACCACGTAGGGTATTACAAGGCATATCACTCACATTATTTAAATGTGATAGTGGATAAAAATGCCAACAACTCTATTCTTGCGAGGATTGGATAGTAATCTTGTAAACACTTTAGAACAGACCTTAGAGACACACTTATTGGACGATTTTAGACATACACTTACATACTTTATAATGCATGAAGAAAGAGAAACATTTCAGATCATATTATCATCACAGGTTATAGACCTTAAAACAAGTTAACAAACAGTTGTACTTGGAATTTCCACAATTTTCCACGGAGGTAGAAGGTAGGTTGTTACATCCATAAAACATGACGGAAACAAATAATTCTGGGTACGACACTGCGATACGAACATTCTAGATCTTCTTGATAAACTTTTGATTTCTTTTGCAACTTTTATCTCTTACCTGTCAATCTGTCACAAGTACGAATTCACATGCTTTAGCACGAATGCTAAGTAAGCCTTGGGGCGTCCGAAGGACCCCTTCATCAACCAAACAAAAGTACATTAGTCAAACAGTGCATCAACTCTCGTAAACAACAACAGAAGAAATGCATAATAGCACAACTAAATATAGATAACATTTCATGCATTGTTCTATTTCCGCATTATTAAATAGCATTTATTTTCACGTAGAAAAGTTTTAAATTTTTACGATTTTTCGGGATGTTAGATTGGGCCTATTTCGACGGAGCCTCGAACAACAATCATTGCATATTTGGAGTAGGAGGATTATTATTTGTGGAAGGGATTTTTTTACTCAGATTTTAGGCAGCTCTTGGAGCTGGATCAAACAATTACACCGAACTTGTTGCTTTAAACCTCCTCCTAAAGCTTGCAAAAAGGGAAGAGATAAAGAAACTTCAGGTCTTCAGAGACTCTCAGTTGATAATTGACTGGATAAATGGGAAAAAGGTTTGTCATAACCTTGATTTAATCCCTATTTTGGAAGAGATATTGGTCTTGAAGCAGGATATGGAAGAGGTTTTCTTTTCCCATATCTACAGGGAAAGGAACATCGAAGCTGATGCACAATCCAAGCTCGGATTGGCCCTTAAAAATGGACAATGGAATATTCAAAAAGTGGTCGTTGACTCAACTGCTGAGGATTATCATATACGCATGTGGAATCCTCATTAATTGCAGCCCATCAAGGCAATGGGAACACTAAGTTTTTTTGGCATTCAAGGATACTTTCTTATTGTTTTATGGAGGATATAGCGATAAATTGTTTGTAATACACTACATGTAAAGGGATAGTTTTTTGTTTTACTCAATAAACTCGACTCTATATTGATTCAGTTTTTTTAAACCGATCCATATGAGATTTTGATCATACAAAATGTAACTTTTGCTTATTTCATAAATAAAGGTTATGAATTTTTTTCCAAAACAAAATAAAAAAGAAAAAAAGAAAAAAATACTTTAAAGATAATAATTCATCACTTAAAATAAATAAATTATTAATCGTGACAATATTTTGTTATTGAAAGTGAGCTATGATGAATATCGACAAAGTAAGGATCAACGAAACTAAAAGGAAAGGTAACTAGAAGATTTTCATTTCCCACTAGACAAGAATGCTTTGATTACAATGTACTTCAACGATAAAATTGGATTTTAGACAGTACTCACGGAGATTAACTAATTATATATAAAAAGAACTTTTATATATACATATAAAACATAAAACATTATAAAACATATTGTCTCATTAGAAGAAACATGCTAAAATCAGAATACGCATGCATGAGCTAGAATAATGGAGGATTAAATTCTTTGAACGCAACTAGAGGAGAGGGCTCGGCGTGATTATGAACATAATCCGTATGTAAGTTTCAAGGGTCTCTTTTATTTTATTTTTGGCACGTTTTAATAGTTAAGTTATTTATAGGATTTTATTTAGAAACCTTGAATTTCTTTTTAATGAAAGTTGTTAGAAGTATAGGTAATTTGAAACAAGAATGTAGGGTAATTGAGTCATTAAAAAATGTTTGGGAAACTCAAATGAGATGAAGAGGTATTATAAATTTGGTAGTTTTGATTTAAAAATGGAAACAAGTTTATTTAATGCAAATGAAGTAAGATGTTAAGAATTAGTTTTACCAATGTGAGTTGTAAACTTTTGGTTCAATGGAAAGATATTAGAAAGAAAATATGAAAAGAAGAAAGTTTAGCATTTGTTTTAGTTCACAACTATTCACTCTAAAATATATATTTAGAAGTGAAATTAGTTATATTTGCTACCGCCAGTCATTAAGTAAAGATTGCTCTTATAACTTTGAATACTAAGGATTATATATTTATATTTTTTTTAAGTAGATTATAAATCTTTGATGTATATCAAGTAAAAATATAAATTTGATATATTTGTTTACTTAAAAAATTATAGTATTTATTAAGATTATCCCAAGTTTATACCTTTATATACCTTTTCATTAATGCCAATATCACTAATCTATTATGCCCTATAAACCATATCTAACCTAACACTTGAGGCCATATTTTCTTTATGAAAGTTATAAGTCCTACTCATTGTAAAGCTTATCCCATTCGTCACCTTCATGTTCTCGATTAGCTAGCCAATATGACAAATTGAATTTTGAATGTTGAAGTGTAAACAATAGCTTAGTGGTAACTATTCAAGATGTTTGGTTTAATGATTTTTTTTTAAATATGATATTTTATATTTAAATAATTTATTCAAAATAAACATTATAGTTTGATATCAAAATAAAGTTTTCTTAATATAACAATTAACAATATTATATTTATAATATTTTAGAAATAAAAGAAATTAGTAAATAGATAAATTAATTTTTTTATAAATTAATTTTTTCTAATAAAACATAATATAACATTTAACCATACTATATTTATAATGTTTTAGAAACAAAAGAAATTAATAAATAGATAAATTCATTTTTTTATAAATTAATTTTTTCTAATAAAACAAAGTTTAATTCATTTTTTTTCTTTAAAACTTAGAGAACTAAATCTTCTTAAAATTAACCAAAATTTTTTATCAAGTTTTTTATTCAATAAAAAAATATAAACTTTTAATAGATTATTACTATATTTAAAAACAACAATGATTTTCATAAAAAGAAAAATTATCAACTTATTAATTTACTAATATATCCTTATCATAAACTTTAATTTAACTTCAATACTTACTATACTACTAGCTCATTCCATAAATCAAACATAAATAATTACTTTACTCAACTCACATTGCTTACCATACTCCACGGTCAGTCCCTAGGTTAAACATTAATAATTACTTTGTTAATCTCTTATTTTTAGAGATAGACATCCACATGTGCTTCTTAAATTTAAAAAAAAAAGGCATGACAAATTGTGGAGCTTTTTGACTTTTTTATCATTCAATATAGCGTTGGAATTTGGATTGCAAAATCTAAATAGTATTTTATGTTTATTATTTATTATATTATTTTTAATTATATTTATTCTATTATTTTTAAATAAAATGGTATAGTTTAAATATTCTATGTTTTCAATTTTTTCCAATTATATATTTTTTGTCTTATTTTGCTTGTATAAAAAATTTAGAATCACAAATATTAGCCATGGAAATTTTATAATTTTAGTGTGAAGGGGTATTTGAGAGTGTTGAATCTATTTATGGATTCAAAAAACACAATTTACACACTTAAAAATTCCGATTTTACCATTTTTTTTACCGAATTTTAATTAAATAAATAGACTACTCCAAATAAAATTATATTAATATTGTTTTTAAAATTAAACAAATTTATAACTGCATAAATATTTTTATACTTTCAAAATATTAAAAAATTATAATAACTTTATTTTATTTGCTGACTCAGGTGAATGTAACTTAGAGGAGCAGATCAAAGTTGCTACACTATATCCACGTTTCTTTTCAGATCAAGAAGCTAACAGTTTAATGGATGCTGTGACTTTGGAGGAAATTGAACAAACACTGAAATATTTTGCAAAAGACAAAAGCCCTGGACCTGATGGGTGGCCAGTAGAGCTGTACTTGCATTTTTTTGACTTAATGGGTAATGAACTTAAGGATCTGGTGAACTACTCCAAACTCAATGGGTTTGTCTCTGGAGGTCTTAATTCCACCTTCATTTCACTCATTCCTAAAAAGGATAAACCCATTTCTTTTAGTGAGTACAGACCGATTGCACTGTGCAATTTACTGTATAAACTCATCTCTAAAATTATTGCAGACAGACTCAAAGATGTTCTCTCCAAGCACATATCCAAGGAGCAATTTGGTTTTTTGTCTGGAAGACAAATACATGATGCCATAGGCATTTCACAAGAACTTCTTCACAGTATAAAGATCTATAAGAAAAAGGCTTTGCTACTTAAAATGGACTTAGAAAAAGCATATGACAGGGTTAGTTGGTCCTTTCTCAGAATGATTCTTATCAAAATTGGGCTGCCGCCAGCAATCATTAAATGGATCATGGCATGTATCTCAACTGTGAGTATATCAGTTTTGGTCAATGGTAGTCCTTCTGCTTTCTTTCGATGTTCAAGGGGTATTAGACAAGGGTGTCCATTGTCACCTATCTTATTTGCCTTGGTTATGGATGGGTTCAGCGGACTGATCAAACAAGATTTTACAAGAAGACAGATAAAAGGCATTAAAATAGCAAAGGATTTTGTGATTTCACATATCTTATTTGCAGATGATGTGATGGTAGCAGGAGAAGACTCTATTGAAGAATGGATCACTTTAAATGGCATCTTTCAGACTTTCTGTGGTGCTACAGGAATGAAAATCAGTCAAAGAAAATCCAATTTCTATCATATGTCTCTAGATGCAGAAAATATAAAGGACATTTTATTGTTCATGCCATTTAAATGTCATAATCTGGATCTTGGGCTTAAATACCTGGGTTTTTACCTTAAGCCAAACAATTATCTGTGTAAAGACTGGTATTGGTTGTTAAGAAAGATTGAAAATAGAATTAATCACTGGTCTTACAGGCTTCTATCCATAGGTGGGAAGCTCATTCTATTAAAATCGGTGCTCTCCAGCATACCGGTTTACTGGTTTACACTACTTGAAGTACCTGCCACCATTCTCAGGTTTATAAAAAGCCTTTTCTTCAATTATTTATGGTTCGGGACTGCTCATTGTGACAAGACCCCAATGATCGCTGCAGATGTTGTTTCGAGACCTATCAAATTTGGTGGATGGGGTATATTAGAGTTGGGTTCCTTTAATATAGCGCTCAGACTCAAAAGTCTCTGGCGCTGCCTCATGGGAAACAACCTATGGTCCACCCTTATTGGCTGCAAGTATATAAAACAGGATTTCTTCAGCTGGATAAGGAATCCAAAAACTGCTAGCTGGAACTTTTCTCCAATCTGGCGTGGATTCATGAAGATCATACATTGGATCAAAGACGACCTTATATGGCAGGTAGGGACTGGAGAAAGGATTCGTATAGGAATCGATCCTATCATAGGTATGGAAGACAATTATTCTCTGCCACGGCCCATTATTCAATACCTTCAGATTCTGGGAATGGATACACTGGATAAAATTCATCTTCAACATCATGATTTTGCAGATAGCAATTTATGGGTGTCTGCTAGGAACATTGGTCTCACTGGATATCTCGCCCGCACCTGGGATGATTATCTATCAAAACTCAATGCTTCAGGCATCAGGATTAGACAGGAAACAGATAAGCTACTTTGGAAAGGCAACCCAACAAATGGCATGGTAACGGCTCGCACAGCATATTATAGGATTGTTCAGGATAGGTTCATTTATCCTCAAGACTGGTGGTTCAAACGCCTTTGGCAATGGTCTATTCCACTCAAACTCAAATGCTTCTGCTGGATGTTATTGCAAAACAAACTTAAAACATGGGATAACCTTTGTAATCGTGGCTGGAATGGTCCAGGAATCTGTATACTCTGTAAGAATGATGAAGAAAACAAGCAACATTTATTTGTTAAGTGCAGATTTGCAAAGATGACCTGGGAGGTGATCATATCACATTTTTCAATATATCAAACGTGGGATGTTGGAGACTTTAATCAGTGCCTACTTAACTGGTATAGGAACTGCAAGCAATACTTCTATATTGCTATCTGTATCTCCTGGGCCATATGGTACTCCCGTAATAGTGAGCTATTTCAAAATGTCAATATCAATCCAACACAGTGTAGCTTGATTGCACTAAATATGTTTGCAAATTGTAAAGATGATTATGCTAAACTAAGGACTGACAGGATCAGTACTTTCAGTTTCAAGGTTGATCAGCCCACTATCTTTTTTGATGGTGCATCTCAATCAGGGTTATGCGCTATTGGAGGAGTAATATATTTGAATGAGGCACATCACTTTACTTTTAAACTCAATTGTGGCACCGGCACAAATATGAAAGCAGAACTGATTGCTCTTTGGTGTATGCTTAAAGTGGCTAATATTTTCGGTCTGGTCAATATTAAGGTTTTTGGGGATTCCAAAGTCACAATTAAATGGGCAGTGGGTGACTTTCAGCTCAATGTTCTTAACTTAAGACACTGGGCACTCCGGGCACAATCTGAATTGGCTAAACTACAAGGTGTACAACTGGAGCACATCTATCGTGAGCAGAATACTCTTGCTGATAAATTATCCAAACAAGCATTATCAGGTTATGAAGGACAATTACTTTGGGAGGAATGGGTCGAGCACAACCTCCAGGATGAAGGCACCATTTACTTTTTTGATTAGTTTCTGATGTCTGCTGTCTCTGAACTTGACTTGAAAGGCTGTGATATTTTGACTTTGTTTAAGAATTGTATAAATCGACTCTAGTTGATATAGTTGGTATGCGTCTCATCTCATGTTTTTGGTATATGCTATAAGTCAAACTATGTGGTATGACCGATTCTATTTGACGAATCTGGGTCCATATTGTACTATTTGATTCAATCATTTTGAATATCAATAGTAGATTTTTTTCGCTGGAAAAAAATAAAAAGTATCATTGACTTGACTTAGACTTAATAAATAGACTACTCCAAATAAATAGACTACTCCAAATAAAATTATATTAATATTGTTTTTAAAATTAAACAAATTTATAACTGCATAAATATTTTTATACTTTCAAAATATTAAAAAATTATAATAACTTTATTTTATATAGTTAATACTTGATATATAAAAAGTATCATTGACTTGACTTTACTATTTTTTTTACCGAATAAATAGACTACTCCAAATAAAATTATATTAATATTGTTTTTAAAATTAAACAAATTTATAACTGCATAAATATTTTTATACTTTCAAAATATTAAAAAATTATAATAACTTTATTTTATATAGTTAATACTTGATATATAAAAAGTATCATTGACTTGACTTAGACTTAATTGGACATTAATACTAAAAACATTTCACAAATGTCACTATTTTAAATAGTATTTTTTATTAAGAAAAAAAAAATATTTATGATGTTTTACTATTTTTATTTATATTCACATAAATTAATAATTTGTTTATTTTAAATTTAATAAATTATAAATACAATTTTTTTTTCCTTGGAAAAAAGCATAATTTCATTAATATAATCAAATTACATATTGTATAAAAGTTTCTGAGAGCTTTTTCATAAATAAAGCTTTTCAGCTTCGAGTATCAAAAAATGTCTGAAAAATATGCAGTAAATGTTTAGATCGCGCAGGATCCATGTCTGAGAATCATTGCTATGAAGATATGTAGCCCAAAAAATATAATTACAAAAATGTTTGTGCCGATCAAAATAGTGGTGGATCTAGTAGAACTGGTCCTTCGAAAAAAGGTCTGTGATAATATTCATGAAATGTATCATTGTGATATTCAGAAATCCGCCACTGTCCATGTGGGAGAGTCAATCCCTGTTTGGAAAGGAGATCTGTGACCACATTCCTTTCCCTGTAGACATGTTTGCAAGAAAAGAAGTCAAAAAGAGCCGCAGTTTTATGTGTGTCTTCAAGTAAAGTATTTAGGATCAAGTGATGACAACGGTGAAGTTTGTTGATCCAATTGATGATGATTAAAGAGTCTCCAAAGACTTGTAATCTAGTGCACTGTTTTTCTAAAGCAAAGAGAAGCAGAAGTTTTAGTGCATGTAGCTCAGCGTAATTGTTTGTGCCTCTGCCCAGGCCCATGTGGATCTTAAAAGAGTGTGTGGCCGAGAGGTGAAGTATGGCTCCCCCCCCATAGGTATTGTGTTGTGAAGCACCGTCGAAAAAAGCCCAAGGAATATTTTGGATGATGTTTTCAGCAATAGGGACCCAATGGTGAGGTGAGGATGCAATCTAAGGGAAGTGTGTAAGGATGGAGAGAGAATGACTAATCAAAATGGATGGGCTAGTGTTTTTTCCATAGAAAATAAATTGATTTCGAGCAATCCATATGCCCCAGATGATGATCAAAGGTAGGGCCTAGATGGATGTAGTTGTTGGAGTGTCATACCAATTCCTCCATGCCGCCTCAATAGAGTTCCCTCTCCACAGATCTACAACCAGATAGACATCTTTTATTGCTGCCTAGATATTTTTACAAAAAATACAGTGTAGAAATAGATGAGTTGTAGTTTCGTCGGCCTGTTTGCATAGGATGCACCATCCCAGGCCCTCAATACGTTTGTTCTTGATGAGATCCCAGGTGGGGATGCGATTTGAGAGAGTACACCACATGAATAATTTAGATTTTGAAGGACAATGAGATTTCAAAACAGTTTTCCACCACCAAGATGGTTCGGCCTGAGGATGATTTTGCTCCATTAAAATTTGTATCCCAATTTTGGGGCATATTTTCCATTTGAGGCCGGCATCCACAAAATTTCATCCTCAATTTCTGAGATACGAGCATGTGATTGTTTTAAAGCCGAGATGTATAGTTCCCAAAGGTTGTGAAGTTCCTCCGGAATATGTAGATCCACCGTAGATAACCATCCCTGTTGCCAGATGCTAGTGGTCGTCGGATCAGCAATATGTGAAAGATGAAAATAACCATTCTGTTGGAGAAAGTTTATAAGAGGTGTCGGTAGGAGATGATGGTTTTGACAACCAAGCCATGGGTCCGAGCCAATTCGAATCTATGTTCCCACATCCACTTTCCAAGCGAGTCCCTGTGTGATAAGAGGGAGAGAATCCAGAACCGCTTTCCAGATGACAGAAATCCCAGTCCTGGGCTTTGTTGGATTTATAATCCACTGAAGAATAGTAGATGGGGCAATATATTTATGAGAAACTACCTCAGTCCACAGATTTGAAGTGTTTATAAGGCGCCATCCAGCCTTAGCAGCTAGAGATGTGGTGAAAAGGTGTATGTGCTTGAGTCCCCATCCCCCCAATGATTTTGGCAGAGCTATGCGTTCCCATTTGACCCATGGAGAAGTAGTGGTTTCTGAATGTCCAAACCAGAGGAAACGAAAGCATAGTTTCCTAGCCTTTTCCTTTATGCCTTTTGGTATCCAAGCCAACGACATCCAGTAAACTGGAATTGCTTCAAGAACGGATTTGATGAGAATTAGGCGGTCGGCTCTGGAGAGCCATCTGTGGCTCCAAGACATAAGCCTCTTTTCAAGTTTTGCAATGAGCCAGTTCCAGTCACTCTTTTTATATCCATTTGGTTTTGAATGAAAACCCAAGTATTTTAAGCCTTCGCTAGGCAGGAGGGATTCAAAGGGAAAGAGTGTAGTATACCTGTGATATTCTGCTGCAGATAGTCCGTAGAGTGTGATTGAGGATTTTTGAACATTTATTACCATCCCCGTCGCTGCTTGAAAGAGGGTGAGAATATTGTTTAGTTGCTCTGCATCCCCAATAGTGCCATCACAAAATATAAGGATATCGTCTACAAATAATAGATGAGAAATGAGGAAATTTTTGGTGATATGTAAACCATGAAAGGAGCCCTGACGGATAGCATCTGAAATGGCCCTATTGAGTCCTTCGGCCACCAGGAGAAATAGTAGGGGAGATAATGGGCAGCCTTGCCGAAGCCCTCTTTCTGCGCAGAAAAATTGAGATGGTGACCTATTAATGAGCACTGCGAAGGAGGCATTGGTAATGCAGCTCATCGTCCACTTGATGAAAGCATAGTCGAAACCAAGGTGTGTCATGAGCATGCGAAGATATAGCCAGCTGACCCGGTCCAAGTCCTTAGAGAGATCAATTTTGAGAATAGCACCCTTGATGCCCTTTAGCTTCTGAGAATGTAGACCTTCTTGTGCTACCCCAATGGCTTCATGTATCCGTCGTCCTTCCAGAAACTCAAATTGTTCTTTTGAGATGAGACTAGAGAGAACAGGTTTTAGTCTCTTAGCCATAATCTTTGCCACGATCTTGTTAGTAATATTAGAGAGGGAAATTGGACGAAAATAATCCAAAGAGGAAGGATTGTCTGATTTTGGGATAAGAGCAATGAAGGTGGAATTTAGTGGGGGATGTATGAGCCCACCGCATCTGGATTCTTCAGCAAGAAGAAGGAGATCATCACCAATGGTGTCAAAGTACTCAATAAAAAATTCAATGGTCCATCCGTTCGGGCCAGGGCCCTTATCCTTTTGGAAACTATGAAGAGTAGCCTTGAGTTCCCCCTCGGTGATTTCTTCCATGAGATTCTGGTTGTCCTCTGCTGCGACATCTCCTGGGAAGAATTGTGAGAGTCGAATCACTTCAACAATAGTGGCCCTATTGTTATTTGAGAAGAGTGATTTGAAATGAGTAGAGCCCAAAGTAGCCAAGTCTTCAAAGGAGGATACAGATCCTCCTTGTGCATTCTTTAGTTCCCAAATAGTATTTTGAGCTTTTCGTCCCTTGGCAAAAGAATGGAAGAATTTTGTATTTTCATCACCACTTTCCAGGTAGATAGCTCTGCTCTTTAGTCTCCAAACTTCTTCCCTCTCAAGAAGTGATTTATTTCTAGATTTTTCCAGGTTTTTTACAAGTGTGGTGGACTCTGAAGAGGCATATCCTCCCCCAAATTTTTCCTGAATAGAAGCCAACTCCAATTCAACCTTGGTGAGTTCCAAGGCGTCTAATTCACGCTTTTTGTGTGCCCAATCTTTCAGAAGATTTTTTATCAAAGTGAGGTTTTTTACAAAGTGTGGTGCTGCATGTAACCCTGTTCCAGGTTGAAAAGGGATCCAAGAGTTTTTTATGATGTTTGCAGCCTCCTCCTCTTTAAGCCAGGTAGCACAAAGTTTGAAAGAGCTGGGCGGTTTTTTGTTATCTCCCTGAATCTCAAAGCAAATGGGATGATGGTCCGATATGCCCCCCGAGTCGACCCACTGGTGCATCCTGTAGGGTTGGTTGGTGAGTGCTTTGGCAATAAGGAAGCGGTCCAGTCTCTTAGAGATGCAACCCTCCCCAGTTCTATGATTATTCCATGTCAGTTTCAATAAGGGTGGCTGGTAATCAATGAGATGGGTGTCGAGAAGAAGTAGTTCAAAGAAGCTAGAGAGAACATCGCCGCGAGCTTGTTGTCCCCAAATCTCATGTGAGCCAAGGGTGAAGTTTAAATCACCACCGATAATAGAGTCAAGCCTCGTAATCATGGAGTTTCGTCGAATGGAGTTCCAGTAAATTTCACGGTCAACATAGGGTCCATAGATGTTGATGATCTTGAATGTTCTGTTTAATCCTGAGTGGAAAAGTTCCACGCCCAATCCCGAGGAGAAGCCCCAGGAGTTGTGTAGTTTATTTGTGGATTTCTTCCATCTCGAGGCGAGGCCCCCAGAGAGCCCACGTGCACTGATGGCAACAAAATCGTAAGCAGGAAAAGAAGAAGAGAGTAAAGCCAGAACGTTGGAGTCTGACCCCATAGTTTCTTGAAGCAAAAAAATGTCAGGCTGTTGTAAAGAGATCAACCACTAAAGAGCAAGTTTTTTAGGTTTACTTGCCAAACCTCTGCAATTTAGAGACAAAATTTTCATGGGGGAACCCCAGAATGGGCATGCACCGCTCTAAGTGCCCCAATGATGGATCGTTGTTTGCCATCCGCCAGGTCCAAAATGGCCTATTGTTGGGCTGAGGCAAAATGTGTGGGTCAGCCACGGCCGCGAGTGGGTTTGTGTGGAGGAGGGTTTGTTCCTAGTCCAGTACCGAGGGGAAAGTTGGTCAGGATGGGGATGTCGCGAGTGCGTAAGTGGAAGCGTATGGGGGGGGCACATGGTGATTGGTGAGAAGGGGAGCCATAGAGAAATCCATGGCATGAGCAGTGGTAATGGGGATGTAAGTAATGATGGGAGATGGAGGGGGAATAGGGGTCGGGGAGCCAGTAGTAACAGGGGAATCCAGATGCAAAGAGATGAAAGTAGAAACAAAAGAGGTGTGAACAGGGTCAAGTGTTTCATTCATACCCGAAATTGTAGTAGATGTTGTGTCCTCAGAGTAGTTTGGAGTCGGTGCTAGAGTGAAACCCTCACGGGCCCGTGGTGCCTGCATTGTGGAAGATGTGGGAGCAGCCATGAATGCCGAGCGAGCCTCGACATAGTCACCGCATGTTGTGTTCTATTGTTGAGGTCCCGAAGAAGTTCCATGCATGCCTTCCTTCAAAGAGATGTCCCTCGGTCTAGTTGGTGTGCCATCCATCCTTTTGCGAGTATTATCCATTTTAGGCTGTAAGGTGAGACGACAATGTTTTGCAAGATGCCCAATACCATGACAGCGATGGCATCGGAATGGAATACCCTCATAATCCAGTATTGGCGTCCGCTGAGCAAGTCCCCAAGTAAAATTTATGTGTCGATGCAGTCCCTCGCGTACGTTAATAGCAACAAGAATACGGGCTATTGAGAAAATCCGAGTGTGTTGAAATGAGATATCTACATCTATGAATGAGCCCAACACATTTTTGATATCCTGGAATGAGTCCGCGTTCCAAAATTCCCAAGGTAAACCCGGGAGACAAACCCAAACAGGGATGATGTCAAATTTCTTCGTGTCCGCATCGAACATAGGGGTCCAGCTTTTGAACAGAATGGGAGTGTTTCCCAGAATCCAGTGTGAAGCCATTATGCGTCTAACATCCTCATGAGAGTTGAACTTGAATACAAACCAACCACGTGACAGAACCATGATCTCCGGTTTCTGATCTAGGAAGTGTAGCCAATTTGATGAAACCTAGAGATCCAAATCCTCAATACATGGATATTTCCCATGAGCACGACCGACCAACGCCATCTCTGCCATGTTCAGTGAGTTGGCCACTAATACGTTTTTTCCACATATCAGGGTGATGCTATCCCACCCACATTTTAAAAAATTTCCTTTATGTTTACGCGGAGGTGAGGTCTTCTGTCGACACGCAGTGGATTGTGCACCCGGGTGTGTGCCCTTATTACCAAGGGTTGGAGGGGAAGTGCTAGGATGGGGAGGAGAGTAGAAAAGGGAGTTTATGAATTCATCCAGAATCTGCACAAGAGGGTTTTCCACAGAGTTTGAATATGAGTTCGGCATAGTGAACCCACCAGCGGACAAGTCACAAACCCCAAGCTCAAAGAGTGCTGTGTTTTCCGGAGGCCAGGCGTCCAACAAGGGTTCTGTGTGAATGATCGTGGAGGCACAAGGAATATGATCGCCCAGGGCGCAGCTAGGGTTACCAAAAAGAGAGTGGAGAGGATCCTCGAGCCTCGAAACGGGAAAACTGTCTGAGGTGAAACCGCCATTTGATAAACCGCCCACTATGAGAGACAGGTGTTTTGGCGATGGAGCTGCCATCGAGAACTCCCCACCAGATGTCAGATAATCGTTTTGGAAAACTCTAGAGGGTAGCAGAGGGGTAGTGGCCGGCGAGGTAATCGCTGCAGAGTTACAGTGGGTTTGCAATGAAATAAAGTCGGTGAAAGAGATAAAAGTATTTTTACCTTCGAAAGGGTCCGACGAATAATCAACTGTATCAACATTGTGATATTCCGTGCGAGTGTCAAATCCATTGAAGTCCGTGCTACTACCATCATGTGTGTTCATCGAGGTATTGCAGGGTGCCACCCCTACAGGCTGTAGAACCCTAGGAGAGAAACCCTATCATACCCTTGCACTTCCAGCAAAAATCTCCCATCATTAATCAACACTTTTCATATAAACTTACATTCATTTTCTGGGCCAGAGAATGTTACAAAAAGAAGGATGTAATTCTTAAGGAGATTGAATATGAACTAGAACCCATATATTCAATCCATTCCATTAATTATTTTGATCAGGATTTGCAAGATACGATCACTTCTTTGGAGCAGAGAAAGAATAAAATATTATTGAATAGAAAAAAGAAATACAAAATATTATTAAATAAGAGAATTTTATATTTAAATAATGTAACTTTTTTTTTCCTTGGAAAAAGTCGTATTTAAATAATGTAACTATTATAATATACATTTTACTTTATTTATTTCTTTTTATATTAAAAATTCTAATAAAAAAATAAAATACACCTTTAACATTTAAACAATCCTTTCTCCATCTAGTAACTAAAACCTAACCTCATATATATTATAAATTTACAATTAATTTTTTTTTCATAAAAAACACCACTATATACAAATCCTATCCCATTTACAAAAAATATTATATTAATAAATACAACACATCTCATGAATTTTAACTCTATATCATCAGTTATCAATGTATTAGCAATCAAACTTGTTATTACACCATACTAAAATATATATAACCATTATTATTGTTTGATAATAATATATTATATAACAATAATTATTTGATATTAGAAATAATACTGGTATAAGTAATGGTGATGAAAGCATATAATTAATATAATTTTATTTAAATCTTAATATTATTATTTATTTTAATAAAAAAAAAATTCATTAAATGATATATATTATGTGTAAATATACATCATCAATTATAGCTAAATATAAATCTTACATCCGAATCAAATAATACTAATAATAAATCTAAATACACTAATACTAATCCAATACAGTAACTAAAAATTGCCTCTTTGTAATCGTGGAGAATATCAATGATCATGATGGAAGTTCCGCACGTGAAATCCAACTTTACCTACCAGTGGTCGTTTAAGGCATAACATTTTCTTTTTACCTATTACTCATGACCCCACTTCGATGTTTGCCACTTCAATATAGGACCACGATAGTGTAGAATTAGATTCATAGTTTAACAAATATTAAAAAATATATCTTGTTACCTATTTAGATGTTTACCACTTTCAAAGTGGCAACAGAGTATGGTTCATGGGTAACTCTTCGAGCATTAAAAAAGCATTTACCATATTAGTTTATTATTATGGTATTGTTTATTATTATGGTATTAGTTTATTAGCCCACATTATTAGTTTATTATGTTAAATTCAATTTAGCAATGATAGATATGAACATATTTTCGGTCTTTCCAGTTTGCCTGGTAATAGAATTTTCTAACGTTATAATTAGTAATGTACAGAGTTGTGTTTAAATGGGTAGTTGGCTCTTTCGCCTAAACAAGTTTGGCTTTGGCACATGCAGTGAAACCCTTTCTTGATTTCAAAATATTCTTAACACGTGGTTTGCATGTAGGGCAGATGGAAAGCACGATTAATCTTATCTAATCCTCATTGTAAAAAGAGTAAAAGCATCCGATATATGCGGACATTCTGTAGATTTGACATCCAGCCCCGACGGATTCCGTTCTTTAACCCACGATATGGCTGCCTTCGTAAGAATTGGGAAGGCTTAGCAGAAGCCTCAAGAACCCTGATCGATCTCGCTCCGCTTTAAAATTAAAAAACAAAATCCCTTCTCTTTCGCCCGGTTTTTAAAAAAGTATTGTTGATTTGCTCTGGGGTTTTAATTGACGTATGTCTTTGGTTTTTTTATATTTCTTTTGATTTTTTTTTCAACCGCCGAGTGCTATAAAAGCAAGGCATGCGACCGGATCTTTATACTCACCAGCTATTATTTTGCTCTACTTGGCTCTGCTTGCAGAATGGGATCTCCGGTTCGAAGGATTCTGATCCATGCAATAGCTCTGGCATGGCTCTGGTTAAGTATTTCTGCTGTTACGCGGGCTTCTCATGTGATGCATACTGTTAATACAGCGAGCACAAGTGTTCAACAGCGGTATCGCACAGCCTACCATTTTCAGCCTCAAAAGAACTGGATGAATGGTTTGTAGAGTCCATTTTATTTCAGATTTCACATACGAGCTCTTCTTTTTGGGGATTTAAACCGATCTTCTAACTCTGTTTTCGTTTGTTTGTGATCGCCTGCATAATTATCCGCACATCAGACCCAAATGGTGAGCGTTTCCTTCCGTTTCAATTCATGCATTCAATAGTTATTAGATTTAATAATCTCTGCGCTGAATTTGGATTGGGTTCGTTTTGCAGCGCCCATGTTCTACAAGGGATTCTACCATCTGTTCTACCAGTATAATCCTCAAGGAGCAGTGTGGGGAAATATTGTCTGGGGTCATGTTGTTTCTAAGGATCTCATTAACTGGAATTCACTGGATCCTGCGATTCTTCCCAGTGAATGGTATGATATTAAGGGCTGCTGGTCCGGTTCGGCAACTTTGCTGCCCGGAGACAAGCCTGTGATTCTCTACACAGGATGGGCTAATTCATCCCAACAGCTGCAGAACATGGCCGTTCCTAAGAATGTCTCCGATCCTCTTTTGAGGGAATGGGTAAAAATCCCTCAGAATCCTCTTTTGATTCCAGAATTTGGGATTAATGGGAGCTCCTTCAGGGATCCCACCACTGGATGGCTTGGCCTGGATGGAAAATGGAGGATTGTTGTTGGAAATAAGAGGAAACACAGAGGAATAGCTCTGTTATACAGAAGCAATGACTTCGTTAACTGGGTGAAGGCCAAGCATCCTCTACATTCCTCTAAAGTGACTGGAATGTGGGAATGTCCAGACTTTTACCCGGTTCCTCTTTCTGGGAACGAAGGGCTAGACACGTCTGCAATTGGGTCCTCTCTGAAACACGTTTTGAAGGTCAGTCTGGATGATTACAAGTACGAGTATTATACTGTGGGAACTTACTTCCGGGACATGGATCTATACGTGCCAGACAATACCAGCAGCGATGATGAAAATGGGTTGAGATATGACTATGGAAAATTCTATGCTTCAAAGACTTTTTTCGATCAATATAAGCAGCGGCGAATTCTGTGGGGATGGGTCAACGAATCAGACAGCGTGGCCGAAGATCAGAGCAAGGGCTGGTCTGGTGTTCAGGTAAAGTCAATCTATACTACTACTAATCTAATTTAAAGTTAAAGCAGGGCAGATACCCAATCCCTCATAAAACAAATGTGCAGAAAGGATTTTAATCGTTAAACTCACTTATAAATCATTATTAAAATCAACCAGCTTGACTCTGAAGCTAAAGAATCTGATTCTGCCTTGCTGTATTTCTGACTTGCTGTATTTTTTGTTTTTAACCTGTACAGTTGTTTTTTAAGTTGATTCCAATAACCATTAGATTTTTTTAACTTTTTTCTTGTTTTTGACGTATGCCTTTGTTTTTTTAAGTTGATTCCAATAACCATTAGATTTTTTTAACTTTTTTCTTGTTTTTGACGTATGCCTTTGTTTTTTTAAGTTGATTCCAATAACCATTAGATTTTTTTTAACTTTTTTCTTGTTTTTGACGTATGCCTTTGTTTTTTGTAAAGGCTATTCCAAGAACCATCTGGCTAGACAGCGTCACTGGAACGCAGCTTTTACAGTGGCCAGTTTCCGAAGTAGAAACTCTTCGTCGAAAGAAAACGTTCAAACAAAATATGGATCTCAGCAGTGGATCTGTGGTACAAATTGCAGGCATTAAGGCTGCTCAGGTAGTCATCACATCAATAAAATTCTCTTAATTCAATACTTTTTGCCTAGGAATTGTTTGCTCCCAACAATCTCAGTGGATAAGCTTCATGCCTCTGGCTTCTAGTGTAGGCTAAGTAAGTGCTATGATATTTAATTTTCTGCAACGAGTTGGTAGTTCTCTTGCTGTTTTTTAGGATTCAAAATAATAGCAGGACAGACCCTTTTCCTTTTTAGTGTCTGTTTTTTCACTTATTAAATTGGATTTGTGATTAGGTTGATGTGGAAATCTCCTTTGATCTCCCAAGGCTCGAAATCGCAGAGTTTGAAGACGAGATGGTAGTAAATTCGACAGCTCAACAGCTGTGTAGCCGGATGGGCTCAGCTGCGAGGACTGTTGTTGGGCCATTTGGGCTGCTTGTTTTGGCTTCCAAGGACTTGAGTGAACGCACTGCTGTGTTTTTTCAGATCGTTCGATATCGAAACGAATTGAAGTTATTAATGTGCAGTGATCAGAGCAGGTAGAATTTCATAAATATTAATGTAACTTATTGATCTCAACAAATCACTCTCAGAAAAAATAGCACGTTAATCTTTGTTAAATTGTGTGAATGTTCGCAGGTCGTCTTTACAGGGCGATGTTGATAAGACAACATATGGAACTTTCGTGAATCATATGGGTTCTTTCAAGAAGAGCCTTTCATTGCGAGTCCTGGTAAGCCGTTTAACAGAAATTTTTAAATTTTTAGAAATGCATATTTTTGTCTTTAAAAAAGTATTAAATTTCTTGAAAAACTAAACGTAATTTTAATTTTAAAATTTTCCCACAACATACTATTGATTTATTGATTTGTGAAATGAATTGCAGGTTGATCATTCAATCGTGGAGAGCTTTGGAGAAGGGGGAAAGGCGTGCATAACGGCTAGAGCTTATCCCACCCTCGCAATCGGCGAAAACGCCGAGCTCTACGTCTTCAATAATGGCACTTCCACTGTCACGGCGAGTAAATTCACTGCATGGGAAATGGCTTCCTCCAATCACAGTCCTCTGCACTAAGTAAATGAGTTCTATAATATCTAGTTATTATAATCATATCTTTGCAATTTGTCAAAACTGGCAGAGCCTTTCGTCATGTCCTATGGACGTTAGCTACTTGGTGCCGAGTTTTGGAACGTTAATTTATTATCAGTTTCTTGGTTCTCCACGCGGAAGACAAGCTATCTGTTCCAGATATAGAGGCGTGGAATCTGCATTAAGCAATGCACTTTTTGAACCATTATGGGGTTTGGTTAGGTTTCAGGAGAATCTGGCTTTAATGAGTATTTTTCTGTAGCAGGGCAGTGGCACCTTGGCCCCTTCAATAATGTTGTGGTCATTTGCATCTTCCACTTTGTTTCTTTATCAGTGCAGTGCGGGTGTCAATAATATCAAGACCTTTTGTGGAAAGCTTGTTGGTGGGATAAGATATAAAACTATGATGTCGCACAGTGGCTTTCTATCTATTTATATTTTTATAATATAGATGCTTGCCATATGCTTTCCTTTTCTTCTTTTAATAAGTATTGTAGTTGACACATGGTGCAGTAGGTATTCATATTCATTTGTTTTATAATGGAGAAATAGATTATTCTACCCAATGGACATTATTTAACTCCTTTCAATACTCATTTGGGCAAATATCTAATAATTGCTTTTACTTTTCAATCTTATTTTTTAATAAAAAATAAGACCAACTTGTATGAGCCGTCAAGCACTTTTAACACAATCTTGTAAAGTACCAGTAACTTTCTAATAGAAACATAAATTTATATTTTATTACTTCTAAAATATTCAATTACTAACTTCAAATTTAGAATTAAAAAGTGTGTTATCTAATTCTTTAGGAAAAATAAGATGGAAGGTACGTTCAATATTTTATATGGAAGACATGCTGATTTTTTTAACCGATTAAAAGGCTGCTTATTTAATTCTTTAGGAGAAGAAGATTTGGTATGGAAGGTAGGTTTAAGATTTTATACGAAGGAAAAAAGAAGGTAGGTTTAAGATTTTATACGAAGGAAAAACGAAATACCACTAGCTAGTAGTTTGATTAATTTAGAGCTTAATTTTAGAATAAAGCTATATTAATTGAAAACTTAACTTAAAAATAAAATAAATTTGAATAAAGTTTGAAAGTTTAATGTTAAAATAAACCTTCGCATGTGTGGAGTGTTACTAACTTTAAATTTAGAATTAACAAGTGTGTTATCTAATTTTTTTAAAAGGAAAAATAGGATGGAATTTAATTTTTTTAACAAATTAAAAAAAATTGTTTTATCTAGTTCAATTATTTAAGAGAAAGAAGATTTGGTATAAAAAGTAGGTTCAAGATTCTATAAAAAAAAAGAAAAGGAATATTACTAGTTACTTTTATTAATTGAGAACTTAATATTAAAATAAAGTTTGGTATTTATGAAGTTTTATGAGCTAATTTAGGTAACTTAGGGAATGAGAAAGTTATAACTCCTTGATAGCCTTTTTTTTTCCTTTGTGAAGTAAAAAGGTTATCATGGATGTGGAGGTTAGTATTAAGAGTTAGTGTTGGTAGTCATAATGATGGGTATAGGGTGTGGTGTGGTAAGAGTTATAGAAATTGTACTTTTATTAATTGAGAACTTAATATTAAAATAAAGTTTGGTATTTATGAAGCTTTATGAGCTAATTTAGGTAACTTAGGGAATGAGAAAGCCATGACTCCCTTGATAGCCTTTTTTTTCCTATGTGAAGTAAAAAGGTTACCATGGATGTGGAGGTTAGTATTCGAGTTAGTGTTGGTGGCGATAACGATGGCTATAGGGTGTGGTGTGGTAATAGTTATAGGAATTGTGGGATAATGAAGGTCATAATGATTTATGATTTAAACAACATTTTAGAGTAACAAAGGTTGGGTTTAGGGTTTAAATTTGTTTCTTACCTTGTATGTCAAGAAATGTTGTATGACATTTGGCATTCAAATTTTTGTGTTGCATGTCAATTTTTGGTGTGAATGTCAAATGATCCCTGCAGTGCCCCTCTATCCAGAAGGGCACCGAAGTTCTAGATTTTGATGACAGTTTTGTAACTAGCTCCTACGGAGTTGTTTTTCTTTCTTATTTATTTCAATAATAAATAAGTATCATTATGCTAATTTTCTGCATAATTTTAGTGATTAGGAAATGTCTAGTAGCATACAGTGCACCTACATATAGTAATTTTAACAACATACATATAATTGTAATTTCTTGCATAATACTCAGTATATTGAAATATAAATAATTTTTCTAACTACCAGTAGAATACTTGGACCGATGTAGGTTGTAGATTGTCCCCTTGCTCCTGTAGCCTTTCCCGTCCAAGCTTTTTTTTTTGCTCTTGCAAACTTTCCGTTCCAAGCCTTTATACCAAAAATGGATGAACCACCCTACCAACCAGCTCTTATCGTGCTAGCCCTAGGAAACCGACGGGTTTCCTAGCCCCCGAGCCCACAAACCAATAATCCCAACAGCATCTTTCCTTAGTACCTTTCCATAGTTCAAGAGTTAACCCCACCTCAGTCTTTGAGTTTCCCACCTCCTCAAAGCTTCGAGTTCTCCCCCTCCTCGGCATTCCTCCTTTTCATCAAAATACTAAGTGTACTTCTCCCCAAAAGAAAACCCACACCCCCCCCCACACTCATCTCCGTGAAACCATTGCTTTATAGATCCATTTTCCTCCTCCACTTCCTTCCTGTTTACTCCACCGCCCTCCATAAAAACCCTCGAGTCCCCAAAACATTAAATTGATTGCTTGTTTTACAATCCAATTCATAAATAAATATTATTTTATAGTACTTCTTTTCTTGAGCAGTTCAATGGTATTAAGACTAGTTAGGTTGGATTTGATGGGTTGAATGTACATTATTTAATGATTCTCGAAATATTCAATTTAAGGCATTCATGAGGCGGTGGATTCAATATTAGTCTTATCCTCCATTTAATATGTTCAATAAATAATAATTAAATACTATCATGTTGACCCTTTCAAATTTGAAGTGGTAGTTTGTTTTAATTATAAATATATATAAAAATCCAATCTAAGATCGGTTTTGTGACATAACAGTAATTTATGAATATAAATTTAATTGAGTTTTATCTTAACCTTTCTCATTTAATAATTTAATAATACTCCTTTCTCGTTTCATAACAATAAATTAATTAATTTAATAATTCAAACATGTTCACTTACCCACTTATGATTTCTTTCATTCCAATAAGGACACATTATCATTATTAACATTAGTTAAATAATAATAATAATAATATTAAATAATCATAATAATAATAATAATAATAAATATTAATGGTGATTTAAGTACCTTAGCACTAATCTAACATACTTAATTAATAATAAGTACCTTAGCAATAATCTAACATACTTTCATTGATAAATGAAGTACTCTTAAGGGTTTAATTAATCAATATTAACAATTAGATAATACACGCTTCCAGCATTATTGTCTATCTGCTATACTTCATATTTTCGATACCTTCACTTGATGAGAATTACAATTAGCGGCAATTATTTTAATTGTTCATTACAATGTTTACATATAAGATTAATTAACTTATTTTATACATAAACAAATCGATCATCTATTACTCATGTCGTTTACCCAAACCTTAACTGAGTTATCTATGACAACTTATAATATTGTTAAATACTGATAAGTATGTCGTAAACCGATACTATCGCACATGTACAAAATGTGCATGCATGGCCAGTGTATGCACAGGTCTGACAGGTACTATAAACATACATCATATTTCCTATGCTTAACAGCTAACTAATACTAAGAATACTTCATGCAAATAGAACAAGTATATTACATTTATCATAACATTACTATAACATCATTGGTTATCTTTATGAGTTTTTAAGATTTCATTTCATTATTTTTATGATTACATCAGTTCAATCAATCAAGTACAAGGAAATGTACCTACTACCACTAACTCAAGATCAAGGAATACCCAACCCTCAACAGTACTAACTAAAATATCCTCCCATCCTAACCTACGTCCGCATCCTCCCTATCCTTCCTTTGCTAGTACAAAAGTGGGTGCCAGCTATACTGACCCAACCACATAGAACCTGAGAGCGCTAGCATCGGCTAACTAGCGGACCTAGCCTCTCCTAGCAGGAATCTGACCATCGTCATCACAACAACTTGGGGAGCGTGTCTCAGCACAGCCCTCCCACGACCCCGAGTATCATAGAAACATAGGGTGGGCAATATATCCATCCCTCTCAACATACTGGGTCTACACCCTTATCAAATCATACTTTGTTGCTCTCGAGATTATTGGTTTGTGTCATCGTATCATCAACTTTGGTAAACAAGGCTCTCTGCAAAATAGGTACTATACCATACTTCATATCAGGTATCCGGCTATTACATAGCCCCGGTGTCATGCGGATTAGTACTTTGCATCCATACATTTATAACAATATTTCCATTCTATCATCGTCTGATCCATATTGTCAACATCATTTATTTCATCACATAAAATCATTAAATCGATCACAACATAATTACCACTTCATATATATCACATTTCATCCAGGACGATTATTAAACATACACTGTCATTATGAAATAAAAGAATCTCATGATAACTACAACATAGTAACCACATAAACCTAATAACATCATGAGGATGGTAACATCATAACATCATAATCGTAGTGTCAGCATGGGCATAGTAACTTCCTAAACATAGTAGCAACATATCATCACGTCTAAGATGCCAAAAATATAGTTCACTCTATCTAGTTGAGTCCAACAGATAATAAGCAAATAAGGTGAAAGGTGTCTAACTCATAAACACGCCTAGTCAAAATATGGGGCGTTACATACACACACCCTTCAGGAAACTTCATCCTGAAGTTATGGTCATAATAATGCAGGGAAAATCTTGATGCCTAACCTCTTCATTCTTGCAAGTAGCAGGTGTTGGCCATACTTGTCCTACTTAGCTTTGACTTGACCAACTATGCCGATATTATCTTATGTTTCTATATCTTTAATACCCTAACATGTATTATAATAATTAAAGAGACATTTAGATTACTCCTTCTGTAGAATCTCAATATTATATTTAGAATTATTAAAGGTTATAATCAGGTGCTACCCACCTTAGCATCATACTATGAACCTATAACCATGTCCTTAAGTTACCTCATCCAGATCAGTTTATTCGTGACACAACCAAGTCCTCATCATAAGCGTATCTTGATCTAACTTAGCATAGAATAATTGGTGTTTAAAATGGAGAGCTGAGAGTTCATACTCTTTAATTATTCAACAAGCAACTACAAGGATTTTTAAGAATTGCATACCTCTCCTAGGAGATGAAGATCCGTGTTATTTAATCCTAAGGTCAAACATTATTATTACCTTAGTGTTAATAAGCAATCTTCATCCTTGATAACCATAAGTATTGTAACAAATATTAAACTAGGAGAACTATCATTTATTAGAATGTTTTTAGTAACTATATCTTATCAAAATGCTTAAGTTCATTGATAGTATCTGTTAGGGGTTTAAACAACGTAACTTTATTCATTGAGGTGCACATCGATTCCTATTTTGCCTCCATTATTACCCCATTTACTTGTATTATTATTTCACTTAACCTTTTTGAGGTTTCGGCGCACGTTCATTCACGGTAACTTCATTTGTCCCTCAATAATTTACCTACTTTTATATTTTATTGCTTGTTCATTTTGTAATTATTAAATCCTAGTTGTTTCTCAATAATATTTTCCCCCATCATGACAATTTAACCTAAGCAAGACTAGCAGCATATAACCCCTACCCTTTTCTCGCACATACCTTGTCCTTCAATCTCTTTCCACTTACTATATTGAAACATGATTAATTGCACACAATGTGGCCGAATACATCATACTGATTAATTAGTACTATCAAGCATCAATATCCAACACTTGTGCACATATATTTATTTACCAATTTGATGCCTAGATCCAACTATGTCAGCTAACACTATGGTGTTTTCCAATACAACTAGACTTTTAACGTCTTCTCATAAATGAAGGTGTTTTAAGGGGTAATGTAACTTATTTATTATACGTAAGTTATGGATTTATAGCATAGCCTTTCCTCACCATATTGCATCATTGCAACACTTGAACATAGACAATGATTATAATACCATAAAATATATGTTTTCATACAAACCGCAATGTGGTAAAAACCTAACATATTCCTAATGCCAACTATGGAAGGATCAACACTATGCCATTACTGGATGAATCGTGGCGATGTCGACGACGGTGGCGGAGGTGGAGGTGAAGGTGAAGGTGGTCGACCTAGACCTCGACCTCGATGTGTTATTACAATGATTGATTATGTGTCCATGATCAAAACATCAAATCATTAATTCCTCTATCGAAAAAAAAAGGTTTAGAAATGCCTATATTTATACTTATGTGCAAGGAACAGTTTGTTGGGATCATCGTGTTGAAATCTATGGTCGTTTTCATTAAATGATTTTGTCATGTAGTGAAATTAGTGTCTTAGCATTCAGATCGCCATGCTTGTTTCAACGGTTCCTTGTTTTGAGATTATGTGTTTCTTTCGTTTCTTCGACTATACGTTGAAGTCTCGGCAGTGGCTTTTCTAAGTTTTAAATAAATTAATTAATGTTATTAATGTTTGATCCAGTCTACGTATTAAACCCATACATTAATCTTAATGGTTGAGCATAATAAAAATAATATATTTAACCTAATTTAAGCACTAATATTCCACTATCAACATTACTATTTCATGTTCTAGTTCAATTTAAACCTAAAATTTTAAATTTAAATAAACATAATTCATCATTAATTAAAATCTGCTATATCATTAATTTAGACATTAATCAAAACATTTAATCAACATCATTTATCATTTTAATTTTATTTTAATTTTATTTTTAATAATTTTATTTTTATTTATTTTTATTATTTCAAAAATCTTCATTCATTTTGAGACTTAATGGAAACTATAGTTTTGAATTTTTAAACATTTTATAATAATAATTTTACACGTTTATTTCTTTTTATTTCTATTTTATTTTATAAAATATTAACCTAACCCTAGCCTAATCCCTAGCTAGCGGCTCTCTCTCTCCACAGGGCATGCAACCCTTATTTCCCACGTGTCCCTGACTTGCCCCCGGATCCCCATCCTTTCACCTCCAGGGCAGCCTATGGTTCAAGGGCACCCACGTGAGGGTCTCCCGCATGCTTGCCACTCGCCGGTGTGCATGCTACTAGGTGGACTCTGGCGAGGAGCCCCAGCTGAAGGATATTCCTTATATCAAGTCTCCACCTCCCTCGCACGCGCGTGAACTCTCATTTCTTCTCCTTTCTGGCTCGACAACTCTGTGCCTCCTCTTTTATATTAAGGTTGCAACTATGCAGCGAGAGTGCTAGCTGTGAGGGAGGGCTGTGTAATAGGGAGGAAAGAGATCTCATGAGACCAGTGTCTGTGTTTTCCCCCTGCTTGGATGCTAGGTCCAGGATGAGCGGTCAAGAAGGGAATATTCCGTATTCATCGAAGAGTCGGTGAGTTTGGTCAGGTGCAGCTTTGAAGGTAAATGAAAGAAATCATTTTTATTTACATAACAATTTACACAGTATTGTAACTCCAATGGCTGTGAGTTCAATTGTGCACTACAACGCACCTTTGCGGAATCCTCCCTTAGTAACTTAGCGCTTTGTCTTAGTGTTGTGTGTTGTATGCTTCCTTTTTGAATGTTGCATGCTAAAACCTTAGGCTGGTCCGATACACAAATGAAGAATCAGCCCTATGCGTATTCTAAATGGAACTTCTCTGCTGTTTCAGTGTTGCAACCTGATTATTTCCAGAATCTGGTTTGTGTCAATATAGCAGCTACATTATTATCTAGTTTTCATTATTTTTCCCTTCTTTTTTGTTTACACAGATCTGTTTCAACGTTCTCACATGATATAGGGTTCTTGTATGGTGTTATATTTATTATTTATCAATTCTTTGACTGATTGTTCTTCCATTTGCTCGGTGTCGTGTTTTCATCACCCTGTGTTTTCAATATTGAAATTGAAGTTTAATACCTAAAAAAATGTTGGGAGGGAAACTTTAGTAACAGATCCATGCGAAGAGTATCAGGGATTTATGCTCTGATATGGCTTGGCTCCCAATACCGCACAAGAATGCTTGGGTTGTGTTGGCTTTTTGCTCACAACAACTCCCCTGATACTAGGTAGGAGAGAGGAATAGTCTAGGTGCTATGCTCATAACAGCAGCACCTGAATTATCATCAAAATGAAATGATATATATGGGAAACAATGAAAACCCTAGCGGGAGTGTCAAAGATAGCACGAGTTAATTTAATTGCAGGGGGAGCTTATTGGGATGTTAGGAATCAAGACTGTATGATTGAATTTGAAGCCTCTCATCGAGAATTTATTTTGCTCAATTCAGAGAGATTTAGAGACAGTTTCCGAAGATTGATTTAATTATCAAGAATTTTTTTTTCTCCTTTAAAAAAAAAAAACTTTATGGGCAATAGTGCGACCAGGACTAAGCACAGTGCACCAGACGCTAACCCCGGAGGTGGCTGCCACGTTTTTGGCAGCCCTACTAACCATCTACGCTAGGCTTGCTTGGCTGCGACTTCGAAGTTTAGGGTTTGGTGCTGGATCCACGGCAATAGAAATGATGGGATTTAGAAGACTCATAGAAATCCTTCTAAAGGTTTAAGAAGAAGAATTCGGTTCTCGTAGGGGAGAAGAGCCTAAAGCTTACTTGTGCAAAGAATAGAAAAAGATGAAACCCAATCAATATAGATAGAGCCTGAGAATATAGATGAGCTGCTGGTGTATATATAAGACAAATTCTAGATGCCAATATGTGTGCAAACTAGAAATTATATTGAACTTGTACCAGTAGTTGAAAGACTAAAATATATTGACTCTATGTGCGGCCATAAATCCAATGACTCTAAGATGTATGCTTCTCTCTTTAGCACCAATTATTGTCATAAATAATGTTAAAATATTACGTCTATAAGCATATATGCACGTTGATAGGCATATATATTTCGACATTGGCTGGAGGTTCTAGAATTTTTACTTATTTTAATTATTTTAGGTATAAACAGATAGGACTAAATAAATTTGAAGTATTCTTCATCGTGTCGAGCAATGAAGGGCTGAGAATTTATGGCTTAATATTTTTGCAATTTTTTATTTTTTATTTTTTATTTTTTATTTTTTATTATTCAAGGAAGAATCTCTGCGTATATATTCCATATAAATTCCAGGTTCTTTTCGAGTTCATCACTTTCGATCATTCAGTATTTCAGAATTTTATCTTTCGGTTAAATGGAAAAATTTAAAGAAGATGCAACCCTTATGAAGGATGCGTTAAACCCTTTTAGTCTTGTTTATTAATTAGTAATTGGTAATGGATTAGATGAAATCGATGTTCCTCATATCCATTAATTATCCTTGAATTCCTCTTGAATTCCTCTGAGGATTGAGAGTGAAGTATTCTCTCTCTCCCCCCCTGGTTTGTCATAAATCGTTGCTATGAAATTACTGTTGAGTGTAGCTATTTACAGAGAGTATGTCTGTGCTATAAAAGCATGCTGGCCATGATTAACGTAAACCCTAGTCTCTCATTTAACTACACAATCCACAATTACAAAGTTACAATGGAACAAAAAGACATAAATAGGACACAACATTTTATCGCTCGGTTGGGAATGAGAAGTTGTAATTCTTCTTCTCTTAAATTACATTTTTTTTTACATGCTCATAATAGCTTATAAGGTTGCGGAGGTCAATAGCCCTCGCATTCATTGGTTGATGCATCAAAATAGACAGAAAGGGTGAATTTTTCTCCTCATCTACTCAAGGTAGTGAAAATACCGACTTTTGAATGTTTACAGTAATTTCACACAAAATATCACTTCAAACTAAATCTGATTGTATTATTTTTTTGAAAGTCTGAATTAATGGACAGAAATCTACCTTAACACAACAACATGAGGAAACCGTGCTAATTGAATTTGATGAGTTTTGTGACGAAGCCAGCTAGTAAGTCAAATTCCATTTTTTTATTATTTGGGGATCATAATCAGCATCTTGAATTTTGGTTTCTATTTATTTGTTATTACGATTTTTTTTTTTTTACATATTTCATTAGCACAATAATGACCTAAACATTGCCCATTCGATTTCATTTTATACCGAGACTCTTCTTATTTCCCTAAATGAATATTTCTGCCACATATTCATAATCGTTGAGGACTACCAAAGATATAAAATTATTTTAGAGATCAGGCACATACAACTAATCCTGCATGTAATGTAAGGGATGATTATTATTGATATTCGAATGTATTTTTTTTTTGTAGAGTTATGCCTTCCAATCATTCCATTTTTATGTTGTTATTTTTGGTTGAGACCATCTGGTTCTGGAATAAACCAATGAATAGAAGCCATAATTACAATTTTTTTGCTATTTTTAGGAAAAAAATAATGTCATATCCCAACCTTCTGTAAATTTTTTTTTTTTTTTTTTGCAAAATGAGTCAATAAAATAAATAAATAAATGCAGAGATTTACCATTTGAGCATTGTTTTCTTCACACTGTACTTGTAACAACTATAACATACATTACATAACTTTGACTTTTACAGGATTCGCTATTACTATGTTCAAGTTAGAATACCACCATATGAATTCTCCAATTATCCTCTATAACATTCAGCTTGGAAAATTGGAAATTACCTTCTTCTTCTTCTTCTTCTTCTTCTTCTTCTTCTTCTTCTTCTTTTTTCTCCTTAACCATCTTTATTTTAGTTTTACCTCTTATTTTCCTAAAATGCTCGAGCTACTTCCTCCCTGAATTTAATTTAAATTAATTAATGCAGTGGCTTGGGTTAACATGAATTTTCTGTTTGTTTTCTTGTACTAAATATGAAATTTCAGTTTGTTTTCTTTATTTATTGATTTTCTAAATGTTAATACTATTGTGGTTGTGCACATACCTTGGATGCTCACCATGGCTGGAAGTTGAGTAGGTAACTTGTCAAGTGGATTTTCTCCTTAACGAGGACTAGATGAAGCATGAATAGGCTTTTTAGGTTCAAGAGTTCGAACCATGGCTCTGATACCAAATGCAGTGCCCCTCTATGATCCGGAAGGGCACCAAAGTTCTAGGTTTTGATGACAGTTTTGTAACCAGCTCCTACGGAGTTGTTTTTCTTTCTTATTTATTTCAATAATAAATAAGTATCATTATGCTAATTTTCTGCATAATTTTAGTGATTAGGAAATGTCTAGTAGCATACAGTGCACCTACATATAGTAATTTTAACAACATACATATAATTGTAATTTCTTGCATAATACTCAGTATATTGAAATATAAATAATTTTTCTAACTACTAGTAGAATACCTGAACCGATGTAGGTTGTAGATTGTCCCCTTGCTCCTGTAGCCTTTCCCGTCCAAGCTTTTTTTTTTGCTCCCGCAGACTTTTCGTTCCAAGCCTTTATACCAAAAATGGATGAACCACCCTGCCAACCAACTCTTATCGTGCTGGCCCTAGGAAACCGACGGGTTTCCTAGCCCCCGAGCCCACAAACCAATAATCCCAACAACATCTTTCCTTAGTACCTTTCCATAGTTCAAGAGTTAACCCCACCTCAGTCTTTGAGTTTCCCACCTCCTCAAAGCTTCGAGTTCTCCCCCTCCTCGGCATTCCTCCTTTTCATCAAAATACTAAGTGTACTTCTCCCCAAAAGAAAACCCACACCCCCCCCACTCTCATCTCCGTGAAACCATTGCTTTATAGATCCATTTTCCTCCTCCACTTCCTTCCTATTTACTCCACCACCCTCCATAAAAACCTTCGAGTCCCCAAAACATTAAATTGATTGCTTGTTTTACAATCCAATTCATAAATAGATATTATTTTATAGTACTTCTTTTCTCGAGCAGTTCAATGGTATTAAGACTAGTTAGGTTGGATTTGATGGGTTGAATGTACATTATTTAATGATTCTTGAAATATTCAATTTAAGACATTCATGAGGCAGTGGATTCAATATTAGTCTTATCCTCCATTTAATATGTTCAATAAATAATAATTAAATACTATCATGTTGACCCTTTCAAATTTGAAGTGGTAGTTTGTTTTAATTATAAATATATATAAAAATCCAATCTCAGATCGGTTTTGTGACATGACAGTAATTTACGAATATAAATTTAATTGAGTTTTATCTTAACCTTCCTCATTTAATAATTTAATAATACTCCTTTCTCGTTTCATAACAATAAATAAATTAATTTAATAATTCAAACATGTTCACTTACCCACTTATGATTTCTTTCATTCCAATAAGGACACATTATCATTACTAACATTAGTTAAATAATAATAATAATAATATTAAATAATCATAATAATAATAATAATAATAAATATTAATGGTGATTTAAGCACCTTAGCACTAATCTAACATACTTAATTAATAATAAGTACCTTAGCACTAATCTAACATACTTTCATTGATAAACGAAGTACTCTTAAGGGTTTAATTAATCAATATTAACAATTAGATAATACACGCTTCCAGCATTAATGTTTATCTGCTATACTTCATATTTTCGATACCTTCACTTGATGAGAATTACAATTGGCGGCAATTATTTTAATTGTTCATTACAATGTTTACATATAAGATTAATTAACTTATTTTATACATAAACAAATCGATCATCTATTACTCATGTCGTTTACCCAAACCTTAACTGAGTTACCTATGACAACTTATAACATTGTTAAATACTGATAAGTATGTCATAAACCGATACTATCGCACATGTACAAAATGTACATGCATGGCCAGTGTATGCACAGGTCTGACAGGTACTATAAACATACATCATATTTCCTATGCTTAACAACTAACTAATACTAATAATACTTCATGCAAATAGAACAAGTATATTACATTTATCATAACATTACTAAAACATCATCGGTTATCTTTATGAGTATTTAAGATTTCATTTCATTATTTTTATGATTACATCAGTTCAATCAATCAAGTACAAGGAAATGTACCTACTACCACTAAATCAAGATCAAGGAATACCCAACCCTCAACAGTACTAACTAAAATATCCTCCCATCCTAACCTGCATCCGCATCCTCCCTATCCTTCTTCTGCTAGTACAAAAGTGGGTGCCAGCTATACTGACCCAACCACATAGAACCTGAGAGCGCTAGCATCGGCTAACTAGAGGACCTAGCCTCTCCTTGCATGCATCCGATCATCGTCATCACAACAACTTGGGGAGCGTGTCTCAGCAAGGCCCTCCCACGACCCCGGGTATCATAGAAACATAGGGTGGGCAATACATCCATCCCTCTCAACATACTGGGTCTACACCCTTATCAAATCATACTTTGCTGCTCTCGAGATTATTGGTTTGTGTCATCGTATCATCAACTTTGGTAAACAAGGCTCTCTACAAAATAGGTACTATACCATACTTCATATCAGGTATCCGGCTATTACATAGCCCTGGTGTCCTGCGGATTAGTACTTTGAAGCCATACATTTATAACAATATTTCCATTCTATCATCGTCTGATCCATATTGTCAACATCATTTATTTCATCACATAATATCATTAAATCGATCACAACATAATTATCACATCATATATATCACATTTCATCCAGGACGATTATTAAACATACACTGTCATTATGAAATAAAAGAATCTCATGATAACTACAACATAGTAACCACATAAACCTAATAACATCATGAGGATGGTAACATCATAACATCATAATCGTAGTGTCAGCATGGGCATAGTAACATCCTAAACATAGTAGCAACATATAATCACGTCTAACATGCCAAAAATATAGTTCACTCTATCTAGTTGAGTCCAACAGATAATAAGCAAATAAGGTGAAAGGTGTCTAACTCATAAACACGCCTAGTCAAAATATGGGGCATTACAATCCCATTCGTATATAGGACTACTAAAATCCCGAGAAAATAATCATTGTTGTTACATTACTCTACTTAGTACTACTCACACTGACTAATTATTTGATAATTTCTAGAACAGTAAGAGAAGCCTGAATATGTTATTTACAATAGTCTCTTTGGTTATGTACATTTCCCATCAAATATGAAATTTGCATGCCCCATTATCAAGCTTCCTCCTAGTGAATCTATTATAACAACTTCAAAGAGATAAATATTGTAGAAATTGTTAATGACTATTAGCAATAGAGTAGCTAATTTATAAAAAAATAAAACTAAATTTTATATGATTGAATCATTGATCTCCTTTCCTAATGGAAATAATTCTTACATTGATAAAATAATAATTTTGTAAACCTTGACCAAACCTAGAACATTTCACTACTATTTTGGAATATTAATCTTAGAACTTAGGCATAGTGGTTTTCATCTGCGGTTTCATCTTGAAGAGAAAGAATCAATACCAAATACCAAATTGAACATTCTTTTAGAGTCTAAGTGTGAATCTCCTTCAAGGAATGCATTCATAAAGTTGAAACAAGTTATCCTTGAATTATAAATAAAATCAAATTTCAATATTTTTCTTGTGTGATAATACTTTAATATCAAATCATAAACTAACTTATCCTCCAAAACCCCACTCATCCCTTTCGAGTAGTAGGGAAACTTACATAAAGATATCATGATTGAATACACTAACAATCATCTTTAGAAGAAGCATTATAGTTCTCATTAAGATGGAAGGGCTCGCAAGACAATTTATTTGTATGGTCTTGGTTTCAAAGTACGTATGCACAATAAATCATCCATTACATTTTGTGGTAGAGATGTAATACAGTAAAGAAATCAATCAACTTATACCAAGTGTAGAGTGCATTATCTGCGTAAATAATACATGGCATGAAAAATAAATCATTGATGTGGTAGACATATAAGTGCAATGTACACTACTTAGTATTCCTTGCCTATCTCCTTATTTCAACATGTATCTAAGTTTAGAAGCATAATGTTGAACACACAGTTAGTCTAGAGTCCCACAAAGGAAAATGACGTAACTAATAAAAAAAAAAAAGATAGTTTTATTTTAAATTTTGAGCTAGTGAAACTCTAAGCTCAAACATAGCTCAAACACCATTAAAATTAGTTCCTTTCCTTGGGAATTGTATCAGATAATGTTTTTGTTTCTCAATTTTTCAATAGACATTTAAATAAGAATTGAATATATATACATACGCTATAGTGAATCAATTTTGTTGTTTCATATATCTCAATTTTAATCTTGAATTGTTCTACAAGCATTGATCACTCACCATAATGGATAGACATAAATTTATATATAATTTCATAGCCTTACTAGTGTACCAAAACTTCTCAATGTAACTATATGTCCTATAAAGTGATTGAAAACTAAAATATCACACCAAACTAAAACATTAGGCAATAATTGAGAAAATTAAACCTGAGTACACAAACTTATGTAATTGGAAAATGTTCTTTATAATATTTGTGTCTTCATATTTGATAATACAAATCAGATTGAAATATATGTATGAATCTTATTTGTATATAATGGGAACACTAATGTAAACACATCTTACTGATTAATGAACAACATTTGATTGGCCCAATCCAAAGTTTCAATGATTCTAGTGCCCCCCTCCATATATACATCAAATGCCATGCTCATTTTGATATCCAAAATAACAAATAATGTACATTTAGCCATCAAATCAACTCTCGCCACGGTTTATTTTTTATATTTATTTAGTTTCTATTTTCAATTTTTATAATTTATTCAATGGGTATAAATGAAATCGTAAATGTTGAAATAAAGAATATAAGAAAAAGTTCTAAAGTTTTTATTCTTGCATCTCTATCAATCATTTGAGTTAATGAAATTAAATGTTGTTGTAATATATACAATGGTGTTGCATAATGCGTCATCCAAGAGATATTTTAGATTTTCATGGCATTTCATGATTAATATAGCTCTCCACAATGAGGATGATGTACAATTTTTGATAGAAAATTTTTGAGCTAGGGTAGGGATTAGTGTGTTAGTAGGTTATATGGCTAGTGAGTTAGTGGGATAGTGGTTAGCAGTTTATTAGGTTAATGGTTAATGTGTTAATAGGTTAAAAGCTTAGCGAGTTAGTAGGTTATTAGTTAAATTTTGGATAATGTGTTAGTAGGTTAGTGGTTATTGTATGAGACGATCTTTGGCTTGATGGGTTAGCGGTTACTGTATGAGACGATCTATGGCTTGATGGGTTAGTGGCTAGTGGATTAGATGGTTAGTGGGTTAATGGGTAAGTAGTTAGTGGATTAGCAAGTTAGTGCATTAGATGGTTAGTTGGTAAATGGTTTAAAGAATTAGTGATTAGCATGTTACGAGCTCAGGGTTAATGGTTAATTGGGTTAGGAGTTAATGTCTTTGTCAATGTATGGTTAGGGGTTAGTGTGCCACTATTTAGTGGGTTAAATAGTTAGTTGGTTAGTGGTTATTGGAATATATAGATAGAGTTAGTGATTAGTGAATAGTGGGTTAACAGTTAGTGGATCTATGGGGCGGTAAGGGTTAATGATTAATGGCTCTAGGACTCGGGGGTTAGTGGGTTAGTCATTTCTAGATAAATGGATTAGTGATTAGTGGATTAAAATGATTAGAGGTTAGTAGATTAGTGATTAATATGTTAGGGATTGGTAGAGGAGTTGATTGTTAGTGGTTAATAGGTTAGTGGATTAGTGTGTTCCACCTTAAAAGTTAGAAGATATTGGGTTATGAGTTAATGGTTAGAGGATGCTAAGGATTAGTGTGATGTTGGGTTAATTATGAGAAGTTAGTGATGTAGGAGCACAAACTATAATATAAGGATGCCCAAGGATAGGACCAAAGAGTTGGATGGATTACATAGATGAGCGAGTACAAGTCTTTCAGATCGAAGACTTGACAAGGTAGTTTGAAGGACACCATCAAATGAAAATGAATGTGTGTAATGCCCCCATCTAGCATTACAACTACTGTTTTCGGAAAATCTACCTAAGCGGACTTAAAGGCCAAATCTCCCTAGTCCAAGCAGATCTAGAACAAATAAACACATAATAGAATCAACTTCCCTAGATCAATAGAAATGCAAGTAGATAAATGGGTCTCTTACCTGGGATTCGCAAGTTCTCTTGCTCTTTGCTTGATCCAATGCTCCAGCAACTTCAGAGCTGCAGCTGCAAAGTCTTGTTGAACAAGTGGAAACAATCAAACAGCAAAAGCATATATCACATATGATTGATCTAAGCTAACAATTAAGGAAGTAAGCTCTAAACATCAGCAACACGATAATGTATATGGGAAGAGATTGTATTAAATGTATAAAGGAGAGTACAAAAGAAGAGAACGTTACAACCTATGCCTTAACGTTGCAACCTTCCTTCCAACATGCCAAACCAAACCAAGCCTCCAAAGATGAAGTAAACCTCTCAAGGATGAGTGAGAGTCACCTAAAATAATTTCACCAGCATGAGAGTACTATAGACTTTCCTCCTTTTCCATGGAGAGAGGGGTTGCATTTATAGGGCTAAAGGGATAGAGTAGGTTGAGGATTAAGGGGAGAGGGTTAAGGGATCCTCCCATTAGGTTAGCGAACCAAATGCCAACTCACCTAGAAGTTAGGGATGACCCTCCACCTCACTTAGGTTCGAGAAGGGGCTTGAAGCTTTCAATTATCCATTCTAATCACCCCTGGCGCACCCTGCATGAAGGAAAAGGGAACCAAAGGAGAGCTGGCGCAGGCTGCAAGAGGGCTAAGTGAGCCAGTGGCTCACCCTGTCAATGTTAGACTTGCGCCACCTAGGATTTGGTACTCCCTTACTGAAGGTAAGGTGCGCCAACCTACTTAAAGGAGGTATAAAGGTAAGGACAAACTCATACTCAGTGTACTTTAGCTAAGGGAGCTTTAGGGATTCAGGCACAGAGTTGACACAAGACTCATGATGACGAGATTTAGGTGTAACAGAATTCCCCACAAAGCATGAAGCTGGTAAACTAAAATAGGTGATATGCTTTGAAAGATAGATGGAAAGGACTTATTGGTTGGAAGGTGCTGCTGCAGTATAACTGACTTTGAGATACAAGTCTCATATGATGCACAACATGGCTTCCGACCAATACATTGCATATCCATGATAATAAAGACCGACCGAACACAATCATGGCTACTAGACATAATCATAGATCCATGATGAGATGATAACACAACCACGACCAATACAAAGTGGATCTGTGTAATATAACTCAAACAATCTCCATCGCAACCTGGGTAAAATATGAGAACAACCCAGGGTCTTCAAGCCGAACCCACAATGATACGAATCTATCCATGTGATTACAATGTCTTGGAGTCGGACATGGTAGAAACCACTTGATTACCGGTCATTGATGTATACCATTAACAAGCGTGATGGAAATCACCATTAATGTCAACGATTCCCAAGGTATCACAATACATACCATCGAGCGTGAATCAATGAGCTGAGGTTGAACGCTCAATGGAACCTTTCAATCATGAGTCAATGATGTAAACTCATGTTTGAAAGCGAGGTAACCTGCCATTGAGGCATGCAGGCCCAAGGTACTTGATTGGTTTCTAGATTCAATCCCTGGATGATGTGTTGAATTCGACAAGGATGAATTCGTCGAAGGGGGAGGCATGATGAATCCCCCATCATCGACACAAAACGCTACCACAAATGTGTGGAGTGAATCGGACGGTAGAGTGGTGTGCAAGACTGACTCGGGTTAGACCGACATGATGGAAGGTACACTGACTGCAGATAATGAATAACGAACGTCTCTTGAACATGAGCATGGCATGACTTGGCAGTATTGACATGGCGAGAATGATACCAACCCCTAATGCAACTGATGATGGAAGCATTCTTTGGATGACCCAAAGGAGTGACATGACTCATGGAATCGACAGGACTCGAAGACAGACGGATTACCCAAGTACTGATTGCAAATGCAAATGAGTGCCATGTTCAAGAGTGACTAAACACTGACATAATAACAATGAACACAATCTCATCCATATTCTCCATCATGTTTGATGAGTACCTCTTTTGTTTTTTAATGAACTTGAGAAGGGTAATAGATGCTCAGTATAGCTCATCCCATGTACAAGTCCAATCCCAAATGTTTTACAAACCTAAGATAGGAGGGGTTCGTCCCATGACATATGCTTTCTATCTATTTATATTTTTATAATATAGATGGTTGACATATGCTTTCCTTTTCTTCTTTTTATAAATATGGTAGTTGACACATGCCGCAATAAGTATTCATTTGTTTTATAATGGAGAAATAGATTATTCTACCCAATGGACAATATTTAATTGCTTTCAATACTCATTTGGGCAAATCGAACGTATGGTCAGATGTCTAATAATTGCTTTTACTCTTCAATCTTATTTTTTAATAAAAAATAATACCAACTTGTATGAGCTCGTCAATACTCATTTGGGCAAATCAAACGTATGGTCAAATGTCTAATAATTGCTTATACTCTTCAAAAATAAGACCAACTTGTCTGAGCTCGTCAATACTCGTTTGGGCAAATCAAACGTATGGTCAAATGTCTAATAATTGCTTTTGCTCTTCAACTCGTCAAGCACTTTTAACACAATCTTGTAAAGTACCATTAACTCTCTAATAGAAACATAAATTTATATTCTATCACGTCTAAAATATTCAATTACTAACTTCAAATTTGGAATTTAAAAGTGTGTTATCTAATTCTTTAGGAAATATAAGATGGAAGGTACGTTCAATATTTTATACGGAAGATATGCTGATTTTTTTAACCGATTAAAAGGATGCTTATTTAATTCTTTAGGAGAAGAAAATTTGGTATGAAAGGTAGGTTCAAGATTTTATACGAAGGAAAAAAGGAAATACTAGTTTGATTAATTTAGAGCTTAATTTTAGAATAAAGTTATATTAATTGAAGGATTAACTTTAAAATAAATTTGAATAAAGTTTGAAAGTTTAATGTTAAAATAAAGCTTGGCATTTTGTGGAGTGATACTAACTTTAAATTTAGAATTAAAAAGTGTGTTATAAAAATAGGATAGAACTTTATTTTTTAACAAATTAAAAAAATGTCTTATTTAATTCAATTTTTTTAGAGGAGAAAGAAGATTTGGTATGGAAAGTAGGTTCAAGATTTTATACGAAAGAGAAAAGGAAATATTACTAGCGATTTTTATTAATTGAGAGCTTAATGTTCAAATAAAGTTTGGTATTTATGAAGTCTTATGAGGTAACTTAGGGAATGAGAAAGCCATGACTTCCTTGATAGCTTTTTTTTTCCTATGTAAAGTAAAAAGGTTATCATGGATGTGGAGGTTAGTATTAAGAGTTAGTGTTGGTAGCGATAATGATGGCTATAGGGTGTGGTGTGGTAAGAGTTATACAAATTGTGGGATAATGAAGGTCATAATGATTTATGATTTAAACAACATTTTAGAGTAGCAAAGGTTGGGTTTAGGGTTGAAATTTGTTTCTTACCTTGTATGTCAAGAAATATTGTATGACATTTGGCATTCAAATTTTTGTGTCGCATGTCAATTTTTGGTGTGAATGTCAAATGATCTCATTCTTATATAGGACTACTAAAATCCATAAAGACTAATCATTGTTGTTACATTACTCTACTTAGTACTACTCAGAATGACTAATTATTTGATAATTTCTAGAACCATAAGAGAAGCCTAAATAGGTTATTTACAATAGTCTCTTTGGTTATGTACGTTTCCCATCAAATATGAAACTTGCATGCCCCATTATCAAGCTTCCTCCTAGTGAATCTATTATAACAACTTCAAAGAGATAAATATTGTACAAAATTGTTAATATTAGCAATAGAGTAGCTAATTTAAAAAAAAAAACAAAACAAAAACAAAAACTAAACTAAATTTTATATGATTGAATCATTGATCTCCTTTCCTAATGGAAATAATTTTTACATTGATAAAATAATAATTTTGTAAACCTTGAGCAAACCTAGAACATTTCACTACTATTTTGGAATATTAATTTTAGAACTTAGGCATAGTGGTTTTCATATGTGGTTTCATCTTGAAGAGAAAGAATCAATACCAAATACCAAATTTCATTCTTTTAGGGTCTAAGTGTGAATCTCCTTCGAGGAGATGCATCCATAGAGTTGAAACAATTTATCCTTGAATTAAAAAGTTTCAATGATTCTAGTGCCCCCTCCATATATACATCAAATGCCATGCTCATTTTGATATCCAAAATAACAAATAATGTACATTTAGCCATCAAATCAACTCTCGTCACGGTTTATTTTTTTATATTTATTTAGTTTCTTTTTTCAATTTTTATAATTTATTCAGTGGGTATAAATGAAATCGTAAATGTTGAAATAAAGAATATAAGAAAAAGTTCTAAAGTTTTTATTCTTGCATCTCTATCAATCATTTGAGTTAATGAAATTAAATGTTGTTGTAATATATACAATGGTGTTGCATAATGCGTCATCCAAGAGATATTTTAGATTTTCATGGCATTTCATGATTAATATAGCTCTCCACAATGAGGATGATGTACAATTTTTGATAGAAAATTTTTGAGCTAGGGTAGGGATTAGTGTGTTAGTAAGTTATATGGCTAGTGAGTTAGTGGGATAGTGGTTAGCAGTTTATTAGGTCAATGGTTAATGTGTTAACAGGTTAAAAGCTTAGCGAGTCAGTAGGTTATTAGTTAAATTTTGGGTAATGTGTTAGTAGGTTAGTGGTTACTGTATGAGACGATCTATGGCTTGATGGGTTAGCGGTTACTGTATGAGACGATCTATGGCTTGATGGGTTAGTGGCTAGTGGATTATATTGTTAGTGGGTTAATGGGTAAGTAGTTAGTGGATTAGTGAGTTAGTGCATTAGATGGTTAGTTGGTAAATGGTTTAAAGAATTAGTGATTAGCATGTTACGAGCTCAGGGTTAATGGTTAATTGGGTTAGGAGTTAATGTCTTTGTCAATGTGTGGTTAGGGGTTAGTGTGCCACTATTTAGTGGGTTAAATAGTTAGTTGGTTAGTGGTTATTGGAATATATAGATAGAGTTAGTGATTAGTGAATAGTGGGTTAACAGTTAGTGGATCCATGGGGCGGTAAGGGTTAATGATTAATGGCTCTAGGACTTGGGGGTTAGTGGGTTAGTCATTTCTAGATAAATGGATTAGTGATTAGTGGATTAAAATGATTAGAGGTTAGTAGATTAGTGATTAATATGTTAGGGATTGGTAGAGGAGTTGATTGTTAGTGGTTAATAGGTTAGTGGATTAGTGTGTTCCACCTTAAAAGTTAGAAGATATTGGGTTATGAGTTAATGGTTAGAGGATGCTAAGGATTAGTGTGATGTTGGGTTAATTATGAGAAGTTAGTGATGTAGGAGCACAAACTATAATATAAGGATGCCCAAGGATAGGACCAAAGAGTTGGATGGATTACATAGATGAGCGAGTACAAGTCTTTCAGATCGAAGACTTGACAAGGTAGTTTGAAGGACACCATCAAATGAAAATGAATGTGTGTAATGCCCCCATCTAGCATTACAACTACTGTTTTCGGACAATCTACCTAAGCGGACTTAAAGGCCAAATCTCCCTAGTCCAAGCAGATCTAGAACAAATAAACACATAATAGAATCAACTTCCCTAGATCAATAGAAATGCAAGTAGATAAATGGGTCTCTTACCTGGGATTCGCAAGTTCTCTTGCTCTTTGCTTGATCCAATGCTCCAGCAACTTCAGAGCTGCAGCTGCAAAGTCTTGTTGAACAAGTGGAAACAATCAAACAGTAAAAACATATATCACATATGATTGATCTAAGCTAACAATTAAGGAAGTAAGCTCTAAATATCAGCAACACGATAATGTATATGGGAAGAGATTGTATTAAATGTATAAAGGAGAGTACAAAAGAAGAGAACGTTACAACCTATGCCTTAACGTTGCAACCTTCCTTCCAACATGCCAAACCAAACCAAGCCTCCAAAGATGAAGTAAACCTCTCAAGGATGAGTGAGAGTCACCTAAAATAATTTCACCAGCATGAGAGTACTATAGACTTTCCTCCTTTTCCATGGAGAGAGGGGTTGCATTTATAGGGCTAAAGGGATAGAGTAGGTTGAGGATTAAGGGGAGAGGGTTAAGGGATCCTCCCATTAGGTTAGTGAACCAAATGCCAACTCACCTAGAAGTTAGGGATGACCCTCCACCTCACTTAGCTTCGAGAAGGGGCTTGAAGCTTCCAATTATCCATTCTAATCACCCCTGGCGCACCCTGCATGAAGGAAAAGGGCGCCAAAGGAGGGCTGGCGCAGGCTGTAAGAGGGCTAAGTGAGCCAGTGGCTCACCCTGTCAAGGTTAGACTTGCGCCACCTAGGATTTGGTACTCCCTTACTGAAGGTAAGGTGCGCCAACCTACTTAAAGGAGGTAGAAAGGTAAGGAAAACCTGATACTCAGTGTACTTTAGCTAAGGGAGCTTTAGGGATTCAGGCACAGAGTTGACCCAAGACTCATGATGACGAGATTTAGGTGTAACAGAATTCCCCCCAAAGCATGAAGCTGGTAAACTAAAATAGGTGATATGCTTTGAAAGATAGATGGAAAGGACTTGTTGGTTGGAAGGTGCTGCTGCAGTATAACTGACTCTGAGATACAAGTCTCATATGATGCACAACATGGCTTCCGACCAATACATTGCATATCCATGATAATAAAGACCGACCGAACACAATCATGGATACTAGACACAATCATAGATCCATGATGAGATGATAACACAACCATGAACAATACAAAGTGGATCTGTGTAATATAACTCAAACAATCTCCATCGCAACCTGGGTAAAATATGAGAACAACCCAGGGTCTTCAAGCCGAACCCACAATGATACGAATCTATCCATGTGATTACAATGTCTTGGAGTCGAACATGGTAGAAACCACTTGATTACCGGTCATTGATGTATACCATTAACAAGCGTGATGGAAATCACCATTAATGTCAACGATTCCCAAGGTATCACAATACATACCATCGAGTGTGAATCAATGAGCTGAGGTTGAACGCTCAATGGAACCTTTCAATCATGAGTCAATGATGTAAACTCATGTTTGAAAGCGAGGTAACCTGCCATTGAGGCATGCAGGCCCAAGGTACTTGATTGGTTTCTAGATTCAATCCTCGGATGATGTGTTGAAGTCGACAAGGATGAATCCGTCGAAGGGGGGGGCATGATGAATCCCCCATCATCGACACGAAACGCTACCACAGATGTGTGGAGTGAATCGGACGGTAGAGTGGTGTGCAAGACTGACTCGGGTTAGACCGACATGATGGAAGGTACACTGACTACAGATAATGAATAACGAACGTCTCTTGAACATGGGCATGGCATGACTTGGCAGTATTGACATGGCGAGAATGATACCAACCCCCAATGCAACTGATGATGGAAGCATTCTTTGGATGACCCAAAGGAGTGACATGACTCATGGAATCGGCAGGACTCGAATACAGACGGATTACCCAAGTACTGATTGCAAATGCAAATGAGTGCCATGTTCAAGAGTGACTAAGCACTGGCATAATAACAATGAACACAATCTCATCCATATTCTCCATCATGTTTGATGAGTACCTCTTTTGTTTTTTAACGAACTTGAGAAGGGTAATAGATGCTCAGTATAGCTCATCCCATGTACAAGTCCAATCCGAAATGTTTTACAAACCTAAGATAGGAGGGGTTCGTCCCATGACATATGCTTTCTATCTATTTATATTTTTATAATATAGATGGTTGACATATGCTTTCCTTTTCTTCTTTTCATAAATATGGTAGTTGACACATGCCGCAGTAAGTATTCATTTGTTTTATAATGGAGAAATAGATTATTCTACCCAATGGACAATATTTAATTGCTTTCAATACTCATTTGGGCAAATCAAACGTATGGTCAGATGTCTAATAATTGCTTTTACTCTTGAATCTTATTTTTTAATAAAAGATAATACCAACTTGTATGAGCTCGTCAATACTCATTTGGGCAAATCAAACGTATGGTCAAATGTCTAATAATTGCTTTTACTCTTCAAAAATAAGACCAACTTGTCTGAGCTCGTCAATACTCATTTGGGCAAATCAAACGTATGGTCAGATGTCTAATAATTGCTTTTACTCTTCAACTCGTCAAGCACTTTTAACACAATCTTGTAAAGTACCATTAACTTTCTAATAGAAACATAAATTTATATTTTATCACTTCTAAAATATTCAATTACCAACTTCAAATTTGGAATTTAAAAATGTGTTATCTAATTCTTTAGGAAATATAAGATGGAAGGTACGTTCAATATTTTATACGGAAGATATGCTGATTTTTTTAAACGATTAAAAGGATGCTTATTTAATTCTTTTGGAGAAGAAAATTTGGTATGAAAGGGAGGTTCAAGATTTTATACGAAGGAAAAAAGGAAATACTAGTTTGATTAATTTAGAGCTTAATTTTAAAATAAAGTTATATTAATTGAAGGCTTAACTTTAAAATAAATTTGAATAAAGTTATGAAAGTTTAATGTTAAAATAAAGCTTGGCATTTTGTGGAGTGATACTAACTTTAAATTTAGAATTAAAAAGTGTGTTATAAAAATAGGATAGAACTTAATTTTTTAACAAATTAAAAAAATGTCTTATTTAATTCAATTTTTTAGAGGAGAAAGAAGATTTGGTATGGAAAGTAGGTTCAAGATTTTATACGAAAGAGAAAAGGAAATATTACTAGCGATTTTTATTAATTGAGAGTTTAATGTTCAAATAAAGTTTGGTATTTATGAAGTCTTATGAGGTAACTTAGGGAATGAGAAAGCCATGACTTCCTTGATAGCCCTTTTTTTCCTATGTAAAGTAAAAAAGTTACCATGGATGTGGAGGTCATAATGATTTGTGATTTGTGATTTAAACAAATCATAAAGCTAATGAAGCATAATGTATATGAGTTTATGATTTACTAACCTCCACATCCATGGTAACCTTTTTACTTTACATAGTGTTACTAACAAAAAAAAATATAAATAAAAATAAAAATAATAGTTTTATTTTAAATTTCAAGCTAGTGAAGCTTTAAGCTCAAACATAGCTCATACACCATTAAAATTAGTTCCTTTCCTTGAGAGTTGTACCAAATAATGTTCTTTGTTTCTCAATTTTTCAATACACATCTAGATAAGAATTGAAAATATATAAAGAGTATGCACTATAGTAAATCAATTTTGTTATTTCATATATCTCAATTTTAATCTTAAATTATTCTATCAACATTGAATAGCATTGAATCAATGACCATAATTGATAGATATAAACTCTTATATAAATTCATAACCTTACTAGTGTACCAAAACTTCTCAATGTAACTATACGTCCTATAAAGTAATTGAAAACTAAAATATCACAACAAACTAAAGCATTAGGCAATAATTGAGAAAATTAAACTCGACTACACAAACTTATGTAATTGGAAAATGTCAGCAAACTAAAGCATTAGGCAATAATTGAGAAAATTAAACTTGACTACACAAACTTATGTAATTGGAAAATGTTCTTTATAATATTTGTGTCTTCATATTTGATAATACAAATAAGATTGAAATATATGTAGGAATGATTAATGAATAACATTTGATTGGCTCGATCCAAAGTTTCAATGATTCTAGTCAGGGATAATTTTAAGGACCCGTACTTTTTTAAAAGTGTATAAACCTTGGCGAATCTTACCAATTCCTAAAATGTGAACTAAAACATATGGGTGATATTTTTCTAAAATTATTTCAATTTCTAAGGATTTAATATAGTTTATATTATAATTTGGCGATTTTTAGAGTGAAAAAAGTTTACTCCGTCAAAATTGGGCAAAACGGAGCTTAAAAAATGCAAATTGGCGAATATTTTTTTGGAAAAAAACATGGAAAAATAGCCCATGGGCTAAATTTCGCCCATAAAATTATCCTTGATTCTAGTGCCCCTACTCCATATATATACATCAAATACCATGCTAATTTTTTGACATCCAAAATAACAAATAATGTACATTTAACCATTAAATCAACTCTCGCCACGGTTTATTTTTTATATTTATTTAGTTTCTATTTTCAATTTTTATAATTTATTCAATGGGTATAAATGAAATCGTAAATGTTGAATTAAAAAATATAAGAAAAAGTTCTAAAGTTTTTATTCTTGCATCTCTATCAATCATTTGAGTCAATGAGATTAAATGTTGTAGTAATATATACAATGATGTTGCATAATGCGTCATCCAAGCGATATTTTAGATTTTCATGGCATTTCATGATTAATATAGCTATCAACAATGAGGATGATGTGGGGATGATGTACAATTTTTTATAATAAAAAAATTGAGCTAGGGATTAGTGTGTTAGTAAGTTATATGGCTAGTGAGTTAGTGGGATAGTGGTTAGCAATTTATTAGGTCAATGGTTAATGTGTTAATAGGTTAAAAGCTTAGCGAGCTAATGGGTTATTAGTTAAATTTTGGATAAATTATGTGTTAGTTGTTATTATGTTAGTAGGTTAGTGGTTATTGTATGAGACGATTTATGGCTTAGTGGGTTAGTGTCTAGTGTGCTAGTGGATTAGATGGTTAGTGGGTTAATGGGTAAGTAGTTAGTGGATTAGTGAGTTAGTGCATTAGATGGTTAGTTGGTAAATGGTTTAGAGAATTAGTGATTAGCATGTTACGAGCTCAGGGTTAATGGTTATTTGGGTTAGGAGTTAATGTATTTGTCTATGTGTGGTTAGGGGTTAGTGTGCCACTATTTAGTGGGTTAAATAGTTAGTTGGTTAGTGGTTATTGGAATATTTAGATAGGAGTTAGTGATTAGCGAATAGTGGGTTAACAGTTAGTGGATCCATGGGTTTTGGGTCAGTGAGTTAGTGGTTAGCATTTAGGGGGTAAGGGTTAATGATTAATGGCTCTAGGGCTTAGGGGTTAGCGGGTTAGTCATTTCTAGATAAATGGATTAGTGATTAGTGGATTAAAATGATTAGAGATTAGTAGATTAATGATTCATATGTTAGGGATTGGTAGAGGAGTTGATTGTTAGTGGATTAATGTGTTCCACCTTAAAACTTAGAAGATATTGGGTTATGAGTTAATGGTTAGAGGATGCTAAGGATTAGTGTGATGTTGGGTTAATTATGAGAAGTTAGTGATGTAGGAGCACAAACTATAATATAAGGATGCCCAAGGATAGGACCAAAGAGGTGGATAGATTACATAGATGAGCAAGTACAAGTCTTGATTGAAGACTTGACAAGGTGGTTTGAAGGACACCATCAAATGAAAATGAATGTGTGTAATGCCCCCATCTAGCATTCCAACTACACAACAGGAATCTACACATACCAACTTACAAATTTTGTCTTGTAGAGGCCAACATTTGTAATTACAACTAATTAAGCATCCCATGAGTGCCAAATTTTAATAAACACATGTACAAGTGTGGAAATATAAAATGAAGTGGATCAACTGTTAAAATTTTGAGCAGATATGATGAGCTTTGAACTTTAAAACTTTAAGTGCGGAAATAGTGAATACTTGAATCAATGAACCATTCAATCACATGAAACATTCAACCATAACACAAGATGTACCCTGGGGAAAATCCTAAAAAAAATGAGGATAAAAAACCCTAGCAAGTAATCAGAATATAATTATGATAGATAGTAGAGATTGTGTTTTACATCAAGCACCCCTGGTGAAATTACAGAGAAAGAGAAAGATAAACAAGAGAGACTCATAATAATATCCTACACAAATAGATGTGCCTTTCCTTCAAGGAAGAAGAGAATTCGCTTCACATTGAATTCATCAATCCCGCATAACATATTTATACATTCTTCACATGCATCGACTTCTACTTTTATCTTCTGACTTCATGATGAACTCGTCCTCCATCTGGATGTATCAATATTGCATGAACTAGAGCGCCCCACTTCTCATGCAGTACATTAACTCACTGAATTGAGTCTTAGGATGAACTCTCCCCTTAACTGAAAGCTTTCCCACTTAGTTAGGTGGCTAACTTAAGTGTCGTCATGCAAGTGTCGCAACAAGTGTCATATTTTAGTTTAACATAAGTGTCATCTTTTAGTTTAACATAAGTGTTGTCATGCAATAACACTTAGTTAACTAGATCTTCTTTGTTATCACTTAGTTAACTCTCTTTAACTGATTCTTTCTTGTTAACATCATTGTAGTGATCAATTTGCGTTCTCCTTTAATTTACTGAAGTCTTCACTGAAGTTTAACAATTCAAATTCTCTCTTAATTAATTTTTTTATGTGCAATTTGAATTCTCTCATATCTTATCACATCTTATCTTTATCTATTTCCTTATCTGCATGGTCAATATGTGTTAACTTTATCTATATATCATATTAGATTATACTCAAAAGATTTGTCAGATGCTGTGATCATATTATATTACTCTCGGACCAAATCATCATATGCTAAAGTAATTCACTCTAGAGGTGGCCAGCCTCTAAAGGAGACTTAATAGAAATCAGTGACCATGGTTAGTGATACATCACACAACATTAATGCTTCAACATGCAAAGCATCTACCTCTATAATTGGAGGTCCACCCCATGGGTACCTACTATAAATGGAGTTACACATGAGAATTTGAATTGACACACAAGTCCTGAACCTTTTCCAACAAGACTTTACAACATCATCACTTTGATACATCAAAGCATTCACCTCAACACATGACGAATAACCATTTAAAACTGAAGGCTTAGTCATTCTTGAGTCCAACTCAAGAATCTACTCCAAGTTCCTGAGTCCAACTCAGACTCCCTACCTCAACACATGAGGCCCAATCCTGGCTGCACAAGATTGGCTTGGAGAATGACTTGTGATGTTGTACATTTAACAAAAACAACTATATTCACAGATAACATGCATAATACAATGATTTTCATAATAGAAAACAAACATAGATTTTGCATATTCTTAGACAATGATAATAACACTTATCTTTTAAATGAAGAAGGTCCAAGAAATTGGCTACATAAGAGTGATTTTCCACCTAATCACAGGTACTTGTTGTAATTCCACCCCTAAGAAGGGATATGAGGCCACTATGGTGAAGGTAACAACTGCAAGCTTCTCTCTTGTAGCCTAACCCATTTTCTCTCATTCTTATACAATATGCTTATCGTAGATCATTATGGACATCTCAATCAACCATTACATCCATAGGAATCTATTCCACTACCCCACACAACATAAATAAGTCCTACCCTTTCTATGTTCATTAGTCCCTCATAGCACCCTTTCCTTAAATGATGTTCACTATGTGTAGAAATAGTCCAATCTACTATATACTTTCTAACAATTTCCTACAAGATCAACATTGGGCTTATCAAGCATTCAAGGAGAAACAAATGCACAGTGTATGAAAGTTTCCTATCTTGGCCAACCTCTAAGATTATATACAACCATTAGTATTTCTTCTAAGATTTTCAATCTCCCTATTGATATTGTCGATTTTGGTTAACTTCCTAGTCTTGTAATTATTGGCAATGGAGAGCACATAATGAACTATGCAGAGCATGAACATCCCCTGCATCAAGTGAGTGTTAGAGTTGGAAATAAGATAATTAATGAAACTAAAGTTGATATTACTTTTGACCATAGAATGTAAGACTCTTACAATTCTCATAAGAATTTTACTTATCCCATGCTTCCATAACTATTCGATGAGAATAATTCCCCACCAACCTCTGACATGGATTCGATGATTGGTTTTAATAATTCAAAGAAGATAAATCACTTATTTAAGAAACATGGTAAAATAAGAGAGGAGTTCTAAAGTTAGCACCTAGAAAAAGAGGATTTACCCTCCCATGGGCCCCCTTTTCCCTTCTCTTCTAGTGGAACCATAACACCTCTAGTGCTCTAGTATATGTAGCCAACTTGGACCACTATATTATATTCCAAAATAATATTTACATATCTTTAAGTAATCATGACAAGTCAATCATATGGCGCATATATGGATATTTACATCAGGCATGCCTAGACATTCACTAGTCAGGTCTTGAACTTGAGCTCCACGCTAGGAATCCTTACTAGCATATTTAAAAACATTTTACATAATCTAATTTAATGCATTCCAAGGGTCAAAACTGGGTTATTACAATACAATAGAAGGTTTGTTCAAGTCATTTATTTAATATGGAGACTCCCAAGAAATGGATGATGATCTACAATACATGCATAAAATGACATGAATACATACAATTTTTAGAAGTCCCTAAAGAATTACATGATTAATGGCTTGAAAAGTGCATAATCAAATGGGTGAAGGAGAAAATTTACAGGGGTGAATCCATGAAGATGTGTTCCACTTAGGCTAGTAAAATGTGGTGATTAAAATATAAAATTTTACATTTTTAAAAATCAAATCTCTTGAAACTCATATAGGCCTTGTAAATTTTGATGTGCAATGGAAAAAAAATTGTAGAGAATTGTGTTATCTTTGAAACATTATGTTTTTCAAAAAATATTAATGTCATTTAATGTAATAAATTTTTACTTAATTATAGGTTTTCCTTTGCATACTTATAAAAATGATAACAAGCAACTTGTGTTCCCAAAAACTAATTAGTTTTCAATATATAACATTTAAAAAAATTATATGCGCATGATCTATACAAAACATAGTGTAACTCCTTCTTCGTCTTCTTCTTCTTCTAAAATTTCGCAAGTGGAAAAGGGAATTGAAAAGTGAATCTCTCATTTTTGTAAAACAAAGAAATAGAAATACTATTTTGAAAAGTAAATATTCATGAGTATCCCAAATATATATTTTTTTGTTATGTAATCTTTAATATATCTATCTTTTTCTAGGGCTTTCATTACTCAAGATGATTTTTTTAAATATAATATTTAAAAGAAAATAAATTAAAAATATAATATGGAATCTAAGACCAAAAAGTTATATGCCATTTGAAGGAGGATTCAGTGATTAATCTACATGCACTAAGTCCAAAGTTATATGCCATTTGAAGGAGGATTCAATGATTAATCTACATGCACTAAGTCCACTACCTTTTATGGAAGAGATGGAAGTCTTGTAGACTTTTACATCCTTGATCAAGGCCCTTTTGAGATTAAACAATTAATTATGGTTTTAGACTCTTGATCGAGGTTTAAGTCCTCAATCAAAGGTTTAAACCTCAATTGAGATTATTCCTCATTGAAGGGTCCGCAAGACCATTTTTACCTCCTCTGCTTAACAAAAAGTGTAATCAACCTTTGTGGATTCACCCATAAGTTAGGTCCAACCAATAGGGAAAGTGAAACAGGTACATTAATCATATGAAATGGATGCAAAATGACAATATTTAATGGATGAGATTGATTTCACATATTGAAATTAACATAATTATTATTGTTACAAGTTTATGATTAATTATTGATTTTAATATACAAATTTGTGTATGAATGAATGTACAAACATATCTTGTGATAAACACGTGGTCATCATTTTCGAGTCAATAGTGAAGATTGTGCCACACAAACATGCAATTATGGAGTGTATATGAGTGCAATTATGGAGTGCAATTATTGAGTTGAACCATGTGTAGAAATGGAAAAAGAGAGTGACGTACATGTATGTGGTGAAGTAAATATGAATGATAAAGTAGCATTATGACTATAAGAGAGTGATGTATGCGGTGAAGTAAATATGAGCGATAAAGTAGCAATATGACTATAAGAGAGTGATGTACATGTACATCGTGCATGGTGAAGTAAATATGAGTGAGAAAGTAGCATTGTGATTATAATGATGTAAAGTATGCATTTTTCTATATAGCATTGTACGTGCTAAAGTTTACAAAGGTGTACATACCTATCTTATCTCATTGGATTTGAACTTATGACCTCCTACGAAGCAACACATGTTTTTAACTATTAGGCCCACTCAAGTTGTACACAATATAAACAAATATTTATATTAATATAAATATATGGTAGTAGATCTTGTTACACAATGTATATTTTTGTTATGATTGTTATTTATGTAAAATATTTTTATTGTCTTTATTATGGTTAGTAAATGCATGTAATTCAAAACTGGTTTAATTGTAGTGAAAAATTAATTAACGTTTGATTAATTTATATATTTTAAAAATAAAAAATATATTTTTGGGTTTATTGCGCCGAGAGGTGCTCTATAGCCCAGTATGAGGGAGATCTTGCGAGTCGAGTGTTTGTCGATATTGTCGGCCATAAATAAAATGTAATAATTAAAAGTAAAAAGTAATAATATGAGTGAGATCTTGTGAGTCGAGTGTTTGTCGATATTGTTGGCCATAAATAAAATGTAATAATAAAAAGTAAAAAGTAATAATATGAGGGAGATCTTGTGAGTCGAGTGTTTGTCGATATTGCCGGCCATAAATAAAATGTAATAATAAAAAGTAAAAAGTAATAATATGAGGGAGATCTTGTGAGTCGAGTGTTTGTCGATATTGCCGGCCATAAATAAAATGTCATAATAAAAAGTAAAAAGTAATAATACCAGGGAGCATGACATTGTCGGCCATACATAAAATGTAATAATAAAAAGTAGAAAGTAATAATATGAGGGAGATCTTGTAAAAACTCCTTGAGTGCAATACTTGAGAAGAGGTGTGCACCTCGGGAGATGTGATCTCTCTTGGCGCTTGATAGAGCCTAGGATTTGGATCTAGGCTGGTTTTAAAAATTAACAATAATGTAAGTGGAAACAAAGTGTGATTTCACATAAGAGAATAAAATATTAATTCATTTGCATAAGTAATTTTTGTTTTCACACCGGAAAAACAACAACTTGTTATTCCATGGAATCAAAGTTGTTACAAAACATAACATATATATCTCTTTCAAAGATAATAAGAGGAATCTTATCCCTATGATCATCTTACTTCCCATAAACTACATCCAAACCCACTTGAGTTCATAAAACAACAAAAACATAGCTTACACCAATTTTTCCAAATACCAAAACAAAACTAATAACTCCTTCACAAGGCTAGTCTTACTGTCCAAGATTTAAATTAAATAGCTAGTCAACCATGCATCAAAAGAAATAAAGATATCCATACTTTGTAATTTTTTCATCACAGAGTTTTTCAAAATAGTTTATGTCATCCATTTCACCAATACACTCTTGGAGAGACTATCAACATCTTCATTGTATTCCCTGTATATATGTTGGAAAGATATATGGTTGAAATAAGTTATCAACTTCCTTACTCTATCCATCCAGTGGAACTGTACTAAAGAGTGTAGAGAAGAAGAACCTCTAGCCCAATCAATGATACATTTTGAGTCCCTTGCAATCTGAATATCTTGAAGACCAATTTTGTTTGCATACCATAGTAAGCCCCACACTGTTAAAATTTCTGCTTTAGTATTTGTGCCCTTTCCAACACCCATCCTTAATTTTATCAATTGCTTTTCATTAAGCTGAATAATCATTCCCACGCCACACATCTCTTGATTCATAGCCCCATTGAAAAACCCAACAAGAATATCCTCATAAAAAGTTGGCTTTGTAATAGACCTAGGATTAACCACCAAGTTATCCTCGCAAACTTATGTCTAAGAAACTACAATCTTGATACAAAATTGAATCCATTTAGTTTGAAGTCCTGAAAAATAAACAAATTTATGGCCTTCCATACTTTCCAGAGAGTAAATAAAGGCAATACATTATAAGTTCTCTTCTTGGAAAACCAATAAATCATATTTCCTTCAATATTAAGTTGATCCCATTTATTGTTGAACTGAGAACTCTTTGCCAATTCATTCCAAACATCCTAAAAGAAAGAACAAAAAAAAAAAATGATTAACCAATTCCAAATATTTTTTTGCAGAGACTGCAAATATCCGGATGCGGGATACCCCTATTTTGCAGAGAATCCCAAGTAAGTATCTTCCTATTGAAACACAACCATATAAAACATTTTATTTTAATCGAAAGATTCCCACGCCATAAATATTTTGTCCACCACTTAGAACTGTCTTCAATCTCCTTCTCCATAATAATATTATAACCAAGTTTCGCACTGACAGAACCATCTTGTTTATTAAAATGGCAAACCACTTTGTCTTCTGAACTGGATAGAAAAATACCAGACTGATTTAATTTTGGCACAAAATTATCCCACTCATCCACAATAAGTCCCAGAAGGTTTAGATCCCAAGCAGAAAGCCAATAGAATTCACCCGAGTCTCGACTTCTCGCCACCTTCCTTGGAACCAATATATTTCTTTTGTGGAGCTTTGCAATAAGTTCATTAGCGAACATGTTGTAATCAGTCAATCCAATGATAGGATCTATGGCCAAATAAATTTGAGTATCACGTCCCACAAACCAGCATATGGAATGGTTAATTATTGGATTTCACCAAACTCTGCCATACAGAGGAAGCATTTTGTGAAACTTTTGAAGGGGAGCGCAACCAATGATCCAAAGCTTTGCTTTTTAAATATTTTTTCCTTCATTGTTTTACCCCACAGACAAATCTCAAATATACCTCACCACAAGATCTTAGCACATAATGCACGATTAAACTAGCTAAGATTTTTTATACCCCTCCCACCTAGATGCACAGGTTTTGAAATTTTTTCCCAAGAAACCAAGTGGAATTTTGATACATCTAATTTTCCATCCCACAAAAAGTGAAATATCTTCCTTCTAATAACATATATAACTACCTCTGGAATGACAAATAAAGAAAACAAAAAACAGGTATATTATGAAGAACCGAGTTGACTAAAACTAGTCTCCCACCTAAAGAAAACCACTTGAAAGGCCAAGATCTAATCTTTCCTTGGATTTTTTTGTATTATCCACTTCTTATCTTCCACTTTGTATCCATTTGGTTTCAGAAAGAAACCAAGATATTTAAATCCATAGCTTAATTATGTCATCTTATAAGGAAGAAAAGATGCAATCTACTCCATAATGTCTTGATCTTCACATAAGTAGACAAAACTTGACTTCCGAGATTTGATTTCCATACTAGAAGCCTCACATAAAGTTGTGATAATTGAATGATAATGTTTCCATTCCTCCACATTTCCTTTACCACAAAGAAGCACATCATCCACAAATAAAAGGTGAGAGATAATAATATTTATGGCCACCTTTATACTTTTAATACTTCCATCCTCTTTACTTTTTTGATAAGAAAAATTAAGCCCTCAATGAACAATATAAACAGATAGGCTGAGAGTGGGAATCCTTGTCTAAGCCTACGATTTCCACTGAATAATTGAGTTGGATACCCATTAATCAAGACCGAAAAACTAGCAATGTTAGCACATGCCATTATTCTGTTTGTGACCTGGACAGACAACCCTATCTAACTAAGAATGAATCTGAGATAGGTCCAATCAACCTGTTGTTGCTGCAACATCCCCCCCAAAATTTTTGTAAATATTGGGGCCCCTCCTTATTATTTTTCTTTTAGTAAATTTACTTAGGAGCTAAAGCTTTCCCTAGAAGGTCTTTTATACTTAGTTTTCTAGAGAAGTTATTTTTTTGAGTTTGTTGGTCTTTTTATTCTAAGTCAAAACTCAACTTTTCCATCCGAAATTGCGGCTAAACTCATCCTTTTCACCCACAATGGCGGAATAACTCACGAAGTTTTGTTGCAACAGGCACCATTTTGTCAAGTCTTTTGGCCTTGTAACTTTTCGGGCAAACTCACCAAGTCCCGCCGCAACTTCAGGCAAACTTGACAAGTCTCACCGCAACTTCAGGCAAACTTGACAAGTCTCACCGCAACGGCGGAACAACTCAAAAGGTTTTGATGCAATGGGAGGAAGGTTTTCAAATTCCTACCAAAGCACGAAGCCACCTTTTCGAGTGAACTCGACAAGTCCCGCCACAACTTCGGGTGAACTTGCCGAGTTCCACTGCAACGTCCGGAACAACTCATAAAGTATTGACTCAACGGGCGGATCCTTTTATTGAGTCCCGAAGCTATAAACAGTCGGATCAACTTGGGAAGTCTAGCCGCAACGGGCGGCCAGACTTATTCTTTTCATCTGCAACATGGCTTGAAATTTGTGAGTTGTCGCCGCGAACTGTCGGGAAAACTCACCTTTTCCTTTCGTTTTTGGCGGTCGCATTTAACGCCAATTGTGCCGAGGTGACCTTTCCGTACTTGTTTTAAAATCCCACCAACCTATTGAATGCCCGCACGTGTCAATCTTTATATAAAGGGTTTGGGAGGTTTGGTGTTTTCATTGGTAGAATTTTATTTTGTGAGAACTCCATTGGAAGACTATGTTAGGCTGCTCTAGCTCAGCTCGTTTGCAGCCAGGTCAACCGCTATTAGACCAACCATTTTTTTCCAGGTAGGTGATTCTAACATTGTTTTTGTTTTACTTTTTTATTACTATCGAGCCAATCTCAGTATCACTGTCATCATCAAGCTGCATGGCCGGCAGATGTTCTGCTTTTGTTGTTGTTAGGCCATTTCCAAGCATAAAACTCGTAGCCGTAGGCCCTTACAACTTTCTCCTAGTCCCTTGAGCCTGCAAAACTCATCCTTACCTACCACCTCACTCGCGCTTTCATTAAGAATATACTGAACCCAGTCTCCCTTGAAGCTCATTTAGCATCTTCCTGAAACCGCTTATCACCTTAGGAGGAGTATGGTTATGTTTTAGCAAAATTCCTAATTCCTGCTTTTATTTTCACAATACATTGTTATTTGACATTGTCACATATTTCAGCTATGTTGTTATGCTAATCCAATACTCCCGCTCTTGCATTTCGCTATATTTTATGACTGCTTATGCGTGGTTGCTGGACATGATTAAACCATAATGCTGAAGGGTAGTAGAAAGAAAGCTAAGATGACCGAGCCAGAATATGAGGAACCAAGAGTTGAAACTTTGTTTGAGGATACCAAGTCTATCACAGGCATCCCTCCTGAAGTCAAGTGGGGAGATGTATATCGCATGTTAAGAGACCAAGATATCCTTGGATCACTCTTGGAAGAAGAGCACATATACCAAAACATCAGAATCTCTGGTATATCTAAAGCTTCCACACGCCCTGAGCTCTTTCTTTGCTTAGAAGTGATCGGTTGGATCTTGGATCATGCAAACCATGAAACAAGAGTTTTTTTTGATAGCAATGGAGAGGCATTTGCCTCATTTCATCCAGCCTACATAGCAGCTGCTTACAAATTACCGCATCCTCAGTAGCCACTGAACGCCGAATTGTTGGGGCAGCTTAAGATGGACAATTTTGAAATGGCCAAGAAGCTGTTAATCACAGGAAAACAACTAAGGAAAAGGGAAAGTGATGAGTATGAGGTCCAAAACTTGAGACCCCCTTTGGGGATGATCGCCCTTATGTTAAGCAGAATTTTTGGCATGGTTGACGGAACCGTTTACAAGATACAGTAGGCTCCTATAATTCATTATGTGACATTCAAGGGGATGGTCTTTGATTGGGAAACTATCCTCTCGGACAACCTTGCATCCACCATAGCCACTGCCAAGGAAGGACTGGCCCTAAGGAAGTCATAATTTTACATGGCCTCATATCTCATAGACTGTATTCTGTCAAAGCTTCCTTTCCCAAAGTTAGGTTGCATTTGGGATCAGGCCAACACCCCAGTGTACACTACATATAAATTACTTTGGTCCCAGAACTACAGGATGCACTACAAAATCATCTATGAATAATTCATTATACCTTTGTATGAACTAATGTTTAATGAAGAACCAAATTGCTTATCAGAGAATTCCATGGAAGTTATGGAGAACTACGGTGATTTCTACTTTTCAGAGAATGATACTTATATAAGAATGTATGGAGGCTCCAAGCCACCTTATATCTTGCCCAGATATGCTACTGATTACACAGTCCTAAAGGAGGCAGTCAGGCAAGTCTTCTTAGATGGAATTGGTGGATCCTTGAATAGAGCCAAAAAGGCTTCTTTTCCTCCTGTGCCTTTCTGTGTCGGAGCCTATAAGTTCTCAAAGATCGCATCGGCCGAGGAGTTTATATAGGAGTTAAAAGGTTTTCACTTTGGGGAAATGCCTTTCCATAGAAATGACCAGCGGAACAAGGCTGCAGAACATTGCAGACAAATCCATGCTAGCTTTGATTATGTCCATTACTATGATGAGGATGAGGAGGTATATAGGGAAATTAGTAACATGACTGAGTTGCAAATCTGCCATCACAAGGGTGGAGCTAGTTCTAGCTCCACTATTGTCCAAAATGCCGAAGAGGCCAAACAAAAGAAAGAAAAGGAAGCAGCCGAAGCTCTAGCCAATGAAGAAAAAGGATAAAGGAGGAAGCTGAGAAGATCCAAAAGGAAGCTGCTGACAAAATGCAAAAGGAGCAGGAGGACAAGCTTCAATAGGAAGAAGCTCTTAAGCTTCAACAGGAAGAAACTCTTAGGCTACAAGAAGAAGAAGCCCAGAAGCTTCGAGATCAAGAATTAGAGGAGACAAGATTACATCAAGCTGCTAAAGAGCAGGAAGAAAGGGAGGTAATTGAGAACCAGTTAAAGGCCGAAGAAGAAGAAAGACAGCTTAAAGCCAATGTAATGTCCCCATTTTGACCCCCTTCGCATTAAATCGTAAATGATGTAAATATTGTTATTTAATCATGGTGAGGAGCTCAAGGCCAAGGCCCCACCATTGATTTAGTGTTTTATGTATCGGCAATTAAAGAAATAGATGCCTATGGTTCTTGTGCTAGATAGGTACAATGTAAATAAGACATCATGTAAATACGAATTTTAATGAAAATACCCACAACTAGCTATGCAATGCAACAAAGAGATGGAGGCATGATTCTACAAGGAATAGGGAGGGAAATTATTCAAACCCTTGAGCCAATGGTGTTAATCCATGTGTCAATGAGAAAACCCATAAACCACCAACTACCCATTTTGGGTTATGCACCCAATCATTTAATTCTTCCAAGAGTTGGTTGATGCAGTTAATGCCTTGGGAATGGAGAGGTATGGAAGCCAATTTCGTGCATGGGCAAGCCATCAACTTGGGAATTCGTATTTTTGCTTCTTGGGCAAGAAAACACCCACAAAATGGTTCCCAAATCCATTCCTCACCCAAGGATTTCATCCTCTCATGCAGATGGAGACTGCTGGAAGTTACATTCATGTTTTTCATAAAAAACATAGGGTTTTCCTTGCCCAAAAACTCGTTTTTGGTTTTGGACAGTAGCTGGGAAGAAGGGGCTGCAATTTGGGACCGTATGGAGGTCGTTTTGTCCCAGAATTTCCATGGGCATTTTTCCTAAAAATGATTTATGCTTCCTAGGGTTTTCCCAAACCTCCATTGTTCATTTTTAGCCTTCCCACATTTTTCTGGAGCTTAGGGATTCATTTTCATGCTTATCACTGTACAAACATTTTCTCATGTCCAGCCATTGTAGTTAGCTGATTATCTGCATCCATGTTTGATTTGGAGACTGTAAGCAAGAGATTGGAGTGGTAGTGGACAGAGAGGGCTTGATAAACCTAGTGGGGGAGACAACCTCTCAAGAAGATCAAGAGGGCTTTGGCTACTCTTCTATGCACACCTTGAGAGCACTAGATGGGGAAGGTATGGCTTGAGGGACTGTACAACAGTGAAAAGAATACTTCCTTGTGCTGGGTGTGTAGGTATTGTGGGTTCCAAGCTAGATAGATCTTGTAAGGTTATCCCTAGCTCTGTGCTTGAGCTCACTAGCTTAGCAACTCTTCCTTTCCATTTCCTAGTAGCCTGATAAACCCAATTGTAGATTGGCTTGGCTCATCTTGGTGTATGCTTGGCTATGTGTGAGTCTGCTGTTCCCTGGTTCCTTGTAGAAATCATGCCCAGTTCGGGGGTGGCAGTTGTATCAAGAGGTTGATAAGCACAACTGGCCTATGGTTGGGTGGAACGTTGCAGATGCATAGCTGGTTGCTTGGGACTGATTTGTTAAGATAAGTATTCTCTTTTATAAATTCTGCAATGTCTTTATTTAATGGCTGTCACAAAAATGTTGAATGTATGTTAGATATTAAACATGATTTTTTTAATTCCGCTGTGTTTCTATAACATGCACATGTATATGTCTTTTTATCATTGAGTTTTTACTTAATGGATATGGGGCTAGATGCCCGGATTTAGTGTCACGTCCTCTCTATCATGTTGGTATGATGGGAGGGGACATTACATTTTGGTATCAGAGCTGCTGGTTGCAGCATTGGACCTCTATGGGCCAGATCCAATTACAGTCACATGGGAAGGTTCCTTCCTAATCACCACAGGTCTCAGCATCGGGCCTAAACTGGCTAAGTTGGATAGTTTGCAGAGGTAAGGTTACCTCCTATTGGGAAGTAGTCATGGGAGAACTCGCCAAGTTGGCCCGAAACTGCGGAAGGATTCCACAAGTTGTTCTGCAACGTGGAAGAATTCAGCAAGTTGACCCGAAACTGTGGAAGGATTCCGCAAGTTGTTCCGCAATGTGAAAGAACTCGCCAAGTTGGCCCGAAACTGCAGAAGGAATTTCTGAATCTCTTCCGAAACTGCAGAAGGAATTTTCGAATCTCTTCCAAAACTGCGAAAGGAATTTCTGAATCTCTTCCGAAACTGCGAAAGGAATTTCTGAATCTCTTCCAAAACTACGGAAGGAATTTCTGAATCTCTTCCAAAATTGTGGAAGAATTCCACAAGTTGCTTCGAAACAAGGAATTTCAGCCATTTTTCAGGGAGATTTTCAGGTGCCGAAAATGGAAAAATTGCCTTGGAACTTATGCACCAGATTACGTGAAATGAAAATATTTACAAAAAAAAAATAAGGGCGCTGCCCTCGACCCGCCCTGCAGTGGCGGAAGCCACAAGGGGCAAGCCCCCTTGACCCCCGTTGTCTCCCCTCATATGTCGTTGATTGTGAGAAAATTCTATGATTTGACAAATTGTCAATATAATATTTTCCCACGTGCATGAAAGTAAATTATGAATTTCTGAGAATATAATGTAGCTCACAATTGTGTTGATGAACACATTTTGCAGAATCATAGTTACAACAGGGAAGCACTCTAGATAGTACAGTTGGAAAGTTTTGGATCTTGGTTGGGCCAAGAAAATCAACATCATGGATGATTTACAGGATCCCTATGAGCCTGAGATAGATGCTATGGGGGAGAACATACATGTTGAAAATGCTGAAACAGAATCTAATGGGAGAAGAAATAAAGAAACTCCTCCAGGTATTGCAACCACCATGAGAAGCCTAAGGGTGCAATTGCAAAGCTATAGAGAAGATAATGAAAGGATGATTAAAGCTCAGGAAGAAAAAAATCAGTTGAATGCAGCCATGCTACAGAGTTTGACAGACATCCAAAGGCAAATAAACTCTGGGCATCCGACATCAAATCCAGAAAGGGGTGGGAGTAGTTCTAGAAGGAATTCCTGTAAGAGGGCCAGTAGCTCAAGAAGAGTTTCTACAAACAGAACATATACTCCAGAAATCTCTTCTAATGAATCATCTGACTTTGAAGAATCCATTGAGGGTTCAAGCTCTCCGTCTCGCAGAAGTAAGAGGAAGAAGCACTACAAGAACAATTCACATGGGGAATTTAAGAAGGCGAAACCTCCTACATTTGATGGAGAGGTAAAATTTGGTCAAGAAGCTGAAGCTTGGCTTCTTGGGATGAGAAAATATTTCCAAGTCCAAGACTACTTGGGAAATATGAAGGCAAGGGTAGCCATCTTCAACTTGAATGGAAGAGCATCTATATGGTGGGAACACATTAGGCAAGTGAAGAAGATCAACGAAAGGAAGATTGTGTGGAAGCAGTTCAAGAAATACTTCAAGCAGAAGTACCTCTCTGATAGGTATTATGATGATAAGATCAAGGAGTTCCATGAGCTGAGATTGGGACAATTGACCATGGAAGAATATGCAAACAAGTTCTTGGAGCTGCTGAGGTATGTCAGGTATATTCGAGATGATAAGGTGAAAATTCAGCGTTTCCTGAGTGGACTACCCCAGTCATATAAAGATAGAATTGAGTTTGATGAACCTCGAACTCTAAAGGAGGCCATAAGAAAGGCCAAGTATTGCTTTGATCAAAACAAAAGCAAACTAGAATTCCATAAGGCATGGAAGGATAAGAAAAACGAAAAGTTTGATCAAAGGAAGAAGGGGTTCAAGCCTCCTCATTTCTGGAATCAGCAAATGCAACCATCACAGGTTGTGACTAAGCCAACTAGGATGATGGGAGACAAGCCAAGAGATCCAAAGGAACCAAGAGAACCACTTCAGTGTTGGGGTTGTGGAGGGGAGCACATGCTTAGGAACTGTCCACATTGGAATGAGAATCCAAATCAAGTTCACAACATCCAAGGAGCTGAAACTGTGGGTCAAGTGGCGAGAACAATCCCTAGAATCTATGCAGCAGTAGAAGACCGCCAGGCAGATCATCAATCAACTGTGGTTGAAGTTGAAGGTAAGATTGCTAAGCAATCTGTTTCTATTTTGATTGATCCTGGATCTACTCACAGTTATGTCACTCCTATAATTGTTGAGATTTGTGCTTTTAAGAAATTAAAGCATAGTAAATCATGGTTAGTTCAACTAGCCACTGGAACCAAGATAAAAGTTAGTGAAATTGTAGAGAAATGTCCGTTAGAGATGGATGGGCTATTCACTTACGCAAATCTGAATATTTTACCACTAGGTTCCTATGATATTCTCATTGGAATGGATTGTTAGAAGCACACAGTGTTAAAATTGACTGCTACAATAAGACATTTGAATGCATGGACGAAGAAGGAAACTCGAGGGTTGTAAAAGGAATTCCAAAGGTGACTTCTGTTAGACAGGTTTCAGCGATGCAGCTGAAGAAGTTCTGTAGGAAGGGATGTCAATTGTATGTAGCCCACATTTTAGAGGCAGCAGAGAATGAAACTCTTAAATTGGAGGACTATCATGTATTGCAAGAATTCAGGGATGTTTTTCCTGATGAGATTCCAAGACTCCCTCCAAAGAGAGACATTGACTTTACAATTGAACTTGTGCCAGGAGCGGCACCAGTGTCTAAGACACCCTATAGGATGAGTACACCAGAATTGCTAGAATTGAAAATGCAATTACAAGAGTTGCTGGAAAAGAAATATATTAGGCCAAGTGTGTCCCCGTGGGGAGAACCTGTTCTATTTGTGAAAAAGAAAGATGGAACACTCGGGTTATGTATTGACTACAGGCAGTTGAACAAAGTCACTGTGAAGAACAAATACCCATTGCCCCGAATTGATGACCCTTTTGACCAAATGAGAGGAGCAAAGGTATTTTCAAAGATTGACTTGAGGTTTGGTTACCATTAGGTAAGAATCAAAGAAGAAGATATTCATAAGACAGCCTTTAGAACGAGGTATGGACACTATGAGTTTGTAGTGGTACCATTCGGTCTCACAAATGCACCAGCTACATTCATGTGTCTCATGAATAATATTTTTAATAAGTATTTGGACAAGTTTGTTCTTGTATTCCTAGACGACATTCTCATCTATTCTAAGAATGAAGAAGAGCATGAAGAACATTTGAGAATGACAATGCAATTACTAAGGGAGCATAAGCTGTATGCAAAGTTGAGAAAATGTGACTTTTATAAAGATAGAATTCATTATTTGGGTCACATCATCTCCGACGAAGGAATATCTGTAGACGTTGAGAAGATTGAAGCCATTATGAATTGGCCAACTCCAAGAAATGTGACTGATGTGAGATCTTTTATGGGCCTTGCTGGTTACTACAGGAGGTTTATCAAAGGATTCTCCAAGGTTGCAAACCCGATCACTTCTTTGCAAAAGAAGGGGATAAAGTTTGAATGGTCACCAAGATGTGAGGAAAGTTTTCAACGGTTGAAGAATCTTCTTACAAGTGCACCAATTTTGAAAATTGCAAACCCAGAAAAAGACTTTGTGGTATGTACCGATGCATGCAATCAAGGACTTGGAGGAGTTCTTATGTAAGACAACCACGTGATATGCTATAAGTCAAGAAAGTTGAAGGAGCATGAGAAGAACTATGCTACTCATGATATAGAACTTGCAGCCATAGTACACGCTTTAAAGATGTGGAGGCATTACTTAATGGGAAGAAAATTTGAGTTAAGGACAGATCATTGTGGTCTGAAATACTTGTTTGATCAACCAACTTTAAATGCTAGGCAAGCTAGATGGTTGAAATTTTTGTGTGAATTTGATTTTGAAATCAAACACATAAAAGGGAAAGAAAACAAGGTGACTGATGCACTTAGCAGGAAGGTACATGAAATGCATGTAGCAGCGCTTAGTACTTGCCAACCAGATTTGCGGCAACAGATTGTTAACCATATGGTTGAGGATGAAGTGTATGAGCAGATTAAGGGAAAATTGCAGCAATAAGACCTTGGCAAGAAGTATGAAGGCTATCATTTGGAAGAAGGTGGACTTCTTACTTATAAGAATAGAGTCTATATTCCAAATGCGGTAGATTTGAGGAGAATTGTTATGGATGAAATCCATAAAGCTCCATACTCTGGTCACCCAGGATATCAAAAAACAATTGCTACAACAAGAAAATATTATTTCTGGCCAGGCATGAAGAAGGACATCGCTGAATACATTTCTAAGTGCATGGAATGTCAGCAGGTGAAGAGTGAACACCAACATCCAGCAGGTTTATTGCTTCCAGTGCCAATTCCAAAATGGAAATGGGAAGTCATATCCATGGACTTTATTACAGGATTGCCAATGATTGTGAGACAACATGGTTCCATCATGGTTGTGTTGGACAAGTTAGCAAAGGCAGCACATTTTATACTGGTTAAGTCTACACATAAAGCCGATTCCATTGCAAATATTTTCATGAAGAAAATTTTCAGATTACATGGGTTGCCTAAGGCAATAATTTCTGACAGGGATACCAAATTCACTTCCAATTTTTGGAAAGGTCTCCTTGCAGATTTGGGTACACAGATAAGCTTTAGTACCGCATACCATCCTCAAACAGATGGGCAAACAGAAAGAGTAAATCGGGTGCTTGAAGACATGCTCCACATGTATGTAATGGACAAACCATCCAAGTGGGAAGATTATTTACACTTGGTAGAATTTGCATATAACAATGGGCAACAAGCATCATTGGGAATGAGTCCTTATGAGGCTTTGTACGGCAGAAGGTGTAGGACACCAGTGACTTGGGACAATCCAGTGAACAGAATTGTACTTGGGCCAGAATTGCTTAAGGAAATGGAGCAAGAAGTTTGCAAGATTAGACAGAATTTAAAAACAACCCAGGATAGACAGAAAAGCTATGCAAATAAACATAGAGTGCATAGGGAATTCAATGTTGGGGATCATGTGTATCTTAGACTGAGATCAATGAAGAGTTCCTTGAAGCTTGGGAGTTGTGCCAAGCTATCACCTAGATATTGTGGGCCATTTGAAGTGCTTGAAAGAATAGGGTCAGTTGCATATAGACTTGCATTGCCTGCTAGCACTAAAGCTCATAATTTTTTTCATGTCTCTTTGCTTAAGAAATATGTACATGATCCTAACCATGTGATTAATTGGGATGTGATCCAAATGGAGCCCGAGGGAGAATTCCAAACCGTTCCATTGTGCATCCTAGACAAGAAGGTAACATTGCTCTAGAACCGAGCCATCGGACAGGTAAAGGTGCAATGGAAGCACTACGGTCCCGATGAGGCTACATGGGAGCTAGAGGATGCCATGAGGGTGGCATATCCATTTTTGTTCAATTTTGATGAGCACTGAGGACAGTGCTAATGTAAGGGGAGGGGAATGTAATGTTCCCATTTTGACCCCCTTCGCATTAAATCGTAAATGATGTAAATATTGTTATTTAATCATGGTGAGGAGCTCAAGGCCAAGGCCCCACCATTGATTTAGCATTTTATGTATTGGCAATTAAAGAAATAGATGCCTATGGTTCTTGTGTTAGATAGACACAATATAAGTAAGACATCATGTAAATACGAATTTTAATGAAAATACCCACAACTAGCTATGCAATGCAACAAAGAGATGGGGGCATGATTCTACAAGGAATAGGGAGGGAAATTATTCAAACCCTTGAGCCAATGGTGTTAATACATGTGTCAATGAGAAAACCCATAAACTACCAACTACTCATTTTGGGTTATGCACCCAATCATTTAATTCTTCCAAGAGTTGGTTGAGGCAGTTAATGCCTTGGGAATGGAGAGGTATGGAAGCCAATTTTGTGCATGGGCAAGCCATCAACCTGGGAATTCGTATTTTTGCTTCTTGGGCAAGAAAACACCCAAAGCCATTCCTCACCCAGGGCTTTCATCCTCTCACGTAGATGGAGACTGCTGGAAGTTACATTCACGTTTTTCATAAAAAAATGCAGGGTTTTCCTTGCCCAAAAACTCGTTTTTGGTTTTGGACAGTAGCTGGGAAGAAGGGGCTGCGATTTGGGACCGTATGGAGGTCGTTTTGTCCCATAATTGCCATGGGCATTTTTCCTAAAAACGATTTCTGCTTCCTGGGGTTTTCCCAAACCTCCATTGTTCATTTTTAGCCTTCCCACGTTTTTTCTGGAGCTCAGGGAATCATTTTCATGCTTATCACTGTACAAACATTTTTCTCATGTCCAGCCATTGTAGTTAGTTGATTATCTGCATCCCTGTTTGATTTGGAGACTGTAAGCAAGAGATTGGAGTGGTAGTGGACAGAGAGGGCTTGATAAACCTAGTGGGGGAGACAACCTCTCAAGAAGATCAAGAGGGCTTTGGCTACTCTTCTATGCACACCGTGAGAGCACTAGATGGGGAAGGTATGGCTTGAGGGACTATACAACAGTGAAAAGAATACTTCCTTGTGCTGGGTGTGTAGGTATTGTGGGTGCCAAGCTAGATAGATCTTGTAATGTTATCCCTGGCTCTGTGCTTGAGCTCACTAGCTTAGCAACTCTTCCTTTCCATTTCCTAGCAGCCTAATAAACCCAATTGTAGATTGGCTTGGCTCATCTTGGTGTATGCTTGGCTATGTGTGAGTCTGCTGTTCCCTGGTTCCTTGTAGAAATCATGCCCAGCTCGGGGGTGGTAGTTGTATCAAGAGGTTGATAAGCACAACTGGCCTATGGTTGGGTGGAACGTTGCAGATGCATAGTTGGTTGCTTGGGACTACTTTGTTAAGATAAGTATTCTCTTTTATAAATTCTACAATGTCTTTATTTAATGGCTGTCACAGAAATGTTGAATGTATGTTAGATAGTAAACATGATTTTTTTAATTCCGATGTGTTTCTATAACATGTACATGTATATGTCTTTTTATCATTGAGTTTTTACTTAATGGATATGGGGCTAGATGCCCGGATTTAGTGTCACGTCCTCTCTATCATGCTGGTATGATGGGAGGGGACATTACAGCCAAGGAAGAAAATAAAGCCAAGGAAGAAAATAAATCCAATGAAGACACACAAGTTGGTGGTTCTAACACACAGGATATGGATGTAGACTCATCCCAAGTGGTCCAGACCCCACCCGTAGAGGAGAACATCCCTATAGAAAATATTCCATTGATCGCTTTCACCCCATCAAAGGATCATACTATGTCCAAGTGGGATAGATTTGTGTACAACAAGAATAGGAAGTCCATTGTGCTAAAGTCAGAGACAAGGTTAAAGAGATCTTTTGAGCCGGACATCGTTACCTGACATTAAACTACTGTTATGCAAAACACAAAGAAGGCTCCTATAGCTATGGCATCTGCTACTGTAGCGGCAACAAAAGCAAGCGAGGACAATGTAATCGAAATGGTTAAGGAATTTGAGTCAACCAAGAAAAGGGCTCGTATGCTGCAACACATCGTGGCTAATGAGCAGGCCTATAGGGACCTCGTGGTAAAAAAATACAATCGCCTTTTATCTGAACATAAGGATTTGTTAGATAAATATCAACACCTGGATGAGGAAAAGGAACACCTGGCAGTCCAAATGATGGTACTTGAAGCATAAAAGAATGATTCCGAAGCTAAAGTTGTTCAATTAGAAGAGGATAAGCAGCTGATGGCTAAGCAGTTAGAACAAGCAAACAACAGAGCAATGGATATGACTCCCTTTCACGAGCAATCCTATGACATGCTTAAGCATTTGCATGAGAAACAAGAACTGCTTACTAAAGAGATTTGCAGGCTAAAGGCCATGGTGGACAGGATGAAGGAGATCAACTCTGAAGCTATTAGGCTAAGAAATAAGTACACATGGGTAAAAGTGGATATTTTAAGACAAATGGAGTGGAGAGAAGGGAAAGTGGATATCCCCAAACACCTCCCATTCAAATCTGTAGCTGATTTTAAGGAAGAGGTAACCTTCATGGAATTTTGTAGGAACTGCGGTGCCAAATTAATCACTGTGATCCAGGTAACGATGGGAAAATGCAATGACCTCTATCAAAAGATGCAAGAAGTTCATGTAAGGTGCAAAGTTGCATTTCCCTAGACTCTTGAAGAGTTTCCAAGTAAAGAGTAGTGCCTGTCCGATTTAAAAGATGAACTGAGCGTTCAAATGGAATATGTGAAGAGAATTGATGTGTTAACCACATATGATCTCCATCAATGTATCGTGTTGCCTTTAGTACACGCTTAGATGTTTCACAAAATCCACTAGACTATAATAGCAGAAATGCAAGACATTGAGGCGGAGCTTGACAAACATATGACTTCTAAGAAAATCTTACTCCCTGCCCCTGCCAATGTTGTTATAAGAGACACAGGTGTTTGGTTCAGTTATATAGCAGAATAAGATAAGAAAGCAGCAACAAAGGCATTAGTCGACAAAGGTACACCATCTGGAGCAGAGGCACAAGTTCAGACAGAAGCACCCTCTTAGATGAAAGCTCCAATTGAAGCAGAGGCACCACCCAGATGACGTGGCAGCCATAATACGTTGAGACCTTCTCTTTCTATTCGTGAAGTCGTGAAGTATGAGGGACAACTGTCTCTATTTTTGTATTTTATGCATGAAGGATTCCATGAATCATTCCTATCTGTAATTGGGGCACTAAAGGACAAATTAGAAACTTCTAGAGTTAGGGTACACGTGGCAGCATTAGAGGCATTTTGTAAAGCTATATATAGCTGTTTAGAGGATAATACAAGGACATTTGGCAGGCGAAAGACATTTTCTGTCTTGTATGTGAACTATTTTACTGCATGTATATGAAATTCGAATTTACCTAAAGAAAGCCTGGGAGACTGCATTTTTGCCTGAAGGATGTGTTAAATGTTTGCTGGATTACTCCTGTATGATCTATACATTACTGTGATATTTTTCCGTACTGTTATGAATTACTTATATGTGATGAATGTTCTCCTATTTTTCTGTGCAAAAGTGTTTATCTCAAATGAGTAATGGAATGTATTAACTGAATTAAAGTTATCTTTAATATCTTTTATCTTCTGCTGGAGCTACATCTTTATGATTAAATAGCTACCTGTTTGATCTTTAGATGTTTCTTTCAGTTTATTACTCATCTTTACAGTTTGCTCCTTGCAAGGATAGATTAAATTTGCTTATGCAGTCTTAGATTAATTTAGATTAGTTACTTGCATTTAGCTTAGAGCACTTGCATATCATCTTTAAAATAAAACACATAAACGGTGGATCGGGCCACAACCAGTGCAAAGAATAAGAATCTTTAAATCTTATGGTAGCTGGAACCGTTAACTGGACGAATTCCCCATGCCAAACGGTGAGCGATCTAATTGGGCTTGCTTATCGGGGAGAATCCCTTTCTGATTGATGCTACGATTTCCGAGGCATCAACAATTTTTGGCGCTAGAAGGAGGGCCACCAGTGCATGGCTGATAAAGGAGACTCTTCTTTAAGAGGAGATCCAACTGGAAACCCGCTTGAAACAACAATCCTAGGCAATTTAGATCTGGAAATAACAAATCAAGAAAATCCTAATTCTGAAATTGAACAGCAAGAAATGTTGTATGCTATACCTTTTGCTGAAGTAGCAAACTTAAGAAGACATACCCGTGCTTATGTTAAGAAACTTGGTGGTTTGAATGCAATTCCCTTACTCCCTAGAAGAGGATCTCCTAGAATAGAGAGACATTACACGCGTGATTCAGTTCTTGTTCAAAACTTTGAAGAATTAGTAGATTTATCTTTGGAAGAAATCACAGAGCCTCTTGGAGAAATCGAACTGAAAAATCCTTTAGATCTTGAAGAACCTTTCACTCCAAATAATTCCCTGCCTTACACTCCACACGATTCTCCACCTAATTCTCCATGTGGAAACATGGTTGTACCTGCACGAAGAACAAGAGGAGCATTAAATTTGGCTGGACCTTTTCACAATCTGCCTAAGAATCCTGAGAAAGTTTTGCCTAATTATGATCCTGGGAAAGGTATCTCTGTTGAAGATCACCTTAAGAGCTTTTATTTAGCTTTGATCCTTTTGAATGTGCATCAGGAAGATGTAGTATGTAGACTCTTTCCTTATACTTTTGAGCCCAAGGTATCTTCCTGGTACTTTAGTTTACAGGCCAACTCAATATCAAATTGGGAAGAGTTTGAAAATTGTTTTTTAAAGAAATATGGAAATAAAAAAACAATAGCTACACTCATGAAAGAGTTGATGTCCATGAGAATGGAAAAGAATGAAAAGGTTCAAGAATTTAACCAAAGATTCACTACACTGTTAAATAATTTTAGTGAAGCAGCTAAGCCCACAGAAGAATCTTCAGTAGACTATTATACAACCGTGCTCGATCCCCCCATAGCAATGTTTCTCAAAAGAACTAAGAAAACTACCTTAGTAGAAAACTTTGAAGAAGCTAGGAAGGTAGAGGAAGAAGAAGACAGTATTGCTAAGCATGCTCTTGATGCAGAAACAAAACCAACAACTACTAAGAAAACCCTGCTGCTAACTAGAAATAAAGAAGAATCATCAGTAGACATGGAAAATGTAGTCAAAATGATGCAAACATTGTCAAATAAAATTGTAGACCTTGAAAAGGATAAGGCAGCTAGTACATCTAGGAAACCTTTTAAACCTTTCTACAAGAAAAGAGAAGAAAATGAACAACTTCATCTACCTCCGAATAACGCTCCTATTTTGAATTTAAATGAAGTAGGGATGGAACATTTCTGCACTTTTCATCAAGAACCACACTCTGAAAAAAGTTGTCCTCAATGGATAAATTCAATGAGCTTGGTAATGAACCAAATGTTGGACTCACAAATACCATATCAAGATAATCCTTCGGAAGAACAAACTCTCGAACCAGAGGAACCCGCTCTAGACACCACTATGGTGTTATGGGATTGGGTCCCTTTGACTGATTCAATTGAAGATGATCCCGAGGAAAGCCAAGTCTCAACCATGAACATCAATACTTGCAGTAAAAGTCCAATCACCAATCCGATTCCAAGCTCGACTACGCCCAAGACTAAAGTCTCCAAAGAGGTACGTAAAAGGCACATCGCGTTTATCCCACCGCAGCCCAAAGCTAACCAATACCTACCCAACAACCAAGCATAGTAACAACTCAGCAGCCAAAAGTAACTTTAAACAAGATAGATAATCGACCCAAATTTGTAAGGGAATGTGACATGGGATATGATATAATTGAAGACATAAAGAAAGTAAAAGCAAATGTTTCCATATTTGACATGTGTAGTTTGCCTCAGCAATGTGAGAAGCTGTTACAAGCTCTTGAACCCCAATCTAGCTCTCCGTTAGCAAATGCGCAGGAAGATCCTGAAATAAATGAAGCTAGTATTGGCGGGAAATCCACATCTCAAACATTGCCTTTCCTTTTAACTTCTGAAATTTTCAATCACAATGTGCATAACTATTTGGTAGATTATGGAGCTTCCTCAAATGTCATGGCGCTGTCATTCTGCAAAAGGATTAATGGTCAGCCAATTCCATCCCCAGCCCAGATCATCCAGCTAGATAGAACTGCTGTTAAAGTCATTGGGAAAATGAAAGATGTCCTTACTAGGTTGTCAGTGGATCCTAGAGTGTGTTAGTTTATTGATATAATGGTAGTTGATATTCCTAAAGCTTATGGTTTGATCTTGAGCAGAGACTGGTCTACCAAATTAAATGGTTATTTTGCAACCGACTGGTCTCACCTGTGGTTACCATATCAGAATAAGAAAAAACAAATTAAAGCGCTAAGAGAACCACACATGAAACATAACGTAACTCATCTAGAAGAAAAGAATGAAGCTGTAGCATTTTCATCTTCCGTTTTGGGGAATTATTTCTTAGAAATCGATCTGGGTAACTATCAATCAGAAAATTTTAGCCATGAATCAGATGAAGAGTCCAATCTCCTTCAATTTTCTCGGACTGATGATATTGACTGTAACATAGTTAGCTTAGTCACTCACTTAGATGATAAACATACTAACTTAATTAGATCAAAGAATGTTTTTTGGGTTCTATACTTTGATGGTTCCAAAACTCAAGAAGGATCCGGAGCTGGTTGTGTTCTAGTTGATCCTGAAAACAACAAATATTTCTTGTCTTGTAGATTAGAGTTCGATTGTACTAACAATACTGCTGAATATGAAGCTTTGGTTCACGGATTAAAGAAAGCCATCAGTTTGAATGTTAAGTACCTCAAAGTATTTGGTGACTCGGAAATAGTCATCAGACAGGTGAGAGATACAATTCATTGTCTTTCACCACATTTGAAAGGTTATCAAGCTGAGGTATGGGATTTAATACGCACTTTGAAGCTTTTAATATAAAATCTGTTCCTAGGTTACAAAATGTTGCAGTTGATTTATTAGCTACCTCTGCTTCTAGGTTAGTGCCTACCAACAATAAATGTTCTATTGAATTGGTTTTCAGGCCTTTTGTTCTAGATAATATCACAAATCGTAGGGTGTTCGATGATGACGATCAGATCATCAATTTCCTTACAAATGAAAACATGTTTCAAGAAGCTGTTATAGATGAAGAAAAACATGATGCTGATCTGCAAAATAAGGACACAGTCAAAGGAAATTTCATGCTCAAAGGAGTGAGATCACTTGAAAGTTTGTTCGACCTCCAGAGCAAGTTCAAGAAACCAGCAAATGTTAAAACTCATAGCTCTTCTATGCAACATGAATTGATAAATCTGGGCACAGAAGCTGAACCCAAGTATATTAACCTTGGTAAATGCTGTTCGCCGGGTGAAAGAGATAAGTTCATTAAGCTCTTTCGGCAATATAAAGATGTGTTCGCTTAGACTTATGAATATCTGAAAATATATGATACTCATATCATTCAGCATGTCATACCAATGAAGGAAGGTGCTAAACCATTTCAGCAGCAATTACGAAGAATGCATCCCACTCTCGAACCTCTAATTCAAAAGGAGTTGAAGAAATTACTAGATGCTAAGATCATTTTTAAAGTTCGGCACTTGGAATGGGTTTCTAATCTAGTTCCCGTGAAGAAGAAGTCAGGGGAAATAAGACTATGTGTTGATTTCAGAAACTTGAATAGAGCCTTTGATAAAGATAACTATCCCGTTCCATCAATGGAACAAATTCTGGAGATGGTATCCAGATCGGAGCGTTTCTCTCTTTTAGATGGCTTCTCTGGTTACAATCAAGTATTAGTAGCTGAAGAGGACCGTCTTAAGATTACTTTCCACACTAAGTGGGGAACATTTTCCTATAGAAGAATGCCGTTCGGTTTGATAAATGCAGGAGATACTTTCCAGCGAGCAATGGACATTGCCTTCTGAGGATTGGGCGGTCGTTGTGTCATAGTATATCTAGATGATGTGACAGTTTTCTCAAAGAAGAGAGAAGACCATGTTTTCCATTTGAAACAGATTTTTGATCGCTGCAGGAAGTATGGTATCTCTTTAAACCCTAAGAAAAGTGTTTTTGCCATTCTTGAGGGTAAACTCTTGGGTCACATTATTTCAAAAAGGGGAATTTCGATAGATCAAGAGAGAGTGCAAGTTATTAACAAAATTCCTATGCCCCACAACAAAAAATCTATGCAATCATTTATGGGTACTATTAATTTTGTTCGAAGGTTTGTCCCCGATTTTGCACAAACCGTTAAACCTTTGCAACAAATGGTCAAGCAAAGCGTGGATTTAAAATGGATAGACTTGGAAAATGATGCATTTAAGGATATCAAAGCGGCCATAGCTAACACTCCTTCTCTAAGAAGTCCGAATTTTGACAAAGATTTTATTTTGTATACCTTTGCTTCAGACGACTCTCTCGCAGCTGTGCTTACACAAAAGGTAGAATCAGGAGATGAATACCCAATTTCCTTCATGAGCACTGGTCTTCAAGGCGCTGAACTGAACTATCCTGTTGTTGACAAACAATCATATGCCATATTCAAAGCGGTAAAGCAGTTAAGGCCATATATTCTTAAAAACATAACTAAAGTTGTAGTTCCTCACCCAGCTGTCAGATCTCTTTTCGTTCAAAAGGAATTGGGAGAAAGAAGAGGAAATTGTGTCACAACTGTTCAAGAATATGATTTAGAATTTAAACCCGCTACTATCATTAAAGGTCAGGGCCTATGTAAATTACTCATTGAACTTCCAGTTGATGAAGAGAAAAACTGGGAAAATGAAGCTGAACTAAACATGGTTGAGGTATGTCTGATCCGGATTTATGCAGGAACGAAATAAGATAGCATATATAGAATCATATACATAGATATATTGCAAAGAGCACAGTGATACAGTAAACACACATTCTATTAAATAGCGAAAATAGAACAGACTATAAAATACAATAGCTGGAATGGTGGTAGCTATCTCTGAGAAGAGATGTGGCCACTATGCTCATTTGTGCCAAGATGATTACAAAGAGAGGCCGAAAGGGCCTATTTATCATAAGCATGAGGGAAAGAATTCCAAACATCTAAAAACCTAACCCTAAGAGATGAAGCGCCAAAAGTCATGTGGGCCCTGTTTGGGTAAGTGAGTACATCAACTTCCCGGGGTCGTAACTTTTGTATACGATATCCATTTGGGGCGTACAATAGCTCGTTGGAAAGATCTATTCAAGGATTACAAAAGGATTCAACAAATCTCAAGTTCAGCATGCGAAAGGGGTAGGCACGCAGTACCCATATTTTCCTAAGAATTCGACGCCGAAAAAACATTGTTTAGGGCCTCAAAATGGCTCCGGAAGTTTAGGACCCGAAAAACTGCTAAAAATAGTAATTTGCCAAAATTGCCAGAAGACTATTTTGAGCCAATAGGAAGAGGTGGGCCGCCACCGATATCCACTTGGATCAATGTCCCATTTTCACGGCTCTCGAATCCTGGTATAGAGACCTGGTGCACTATTTGCAACAAGGGTACTTACCAGAGCACTGGAGTTCTAAGCAGAGAAGGGCACTTCGTTTGAAATCAACAGCTTATCAAATCATTGAGGGAGTACTTTTCAGAAAAAATTATGATGGTGTTTTTCTCAGATGTTTAGAGAAGGATGATGCAAGTAAAGTAGTCAAAGAATTACATGATGGCCTTGCTAGGGGACATTATTCCAGAGATACAACAGCTCACAAAATATTGAGGGATGGATATTATTGGCCCACCTTGTTCAGAGACGCTCATGCCTATGCAAGGAACTATGATGTATGCCAAAGGAGTGCTGGGAAATTTCCCAAAGCAGCAGGACCGTTGCAGCCAGTAATTATCTCAGAACCTTTTGAACAATGGGGCATAGATGTCATTGGAGAAATAAAACCAAATTCTTCTCTACAACACCAGTATATTCTGACGGCCACAAACTATTTTAAAAGATGGATGGAGGCTGTCCCATTGCACAAAATCAACGAAGATGCAGTTATTAGTTTCTTAAAGGAAAACATCATAACCAGGTTTGGGGTTCTAACTTCCCTAGTATTTGATAATGCAACTTATTTTTTGTCCTTTAAGATAAATGAATTTGTTTATGAGAGAAGAATTAAGTTACCTTATTCAGCCAATTATTATCCCCAAGGAAATAGATTAGCTGAGTCTTCAAACAAAAATCTCATCCGGATTCTCAAGAAAACTGTAATTGAAAATTAGAGAAGTTGGCACATAGCTCTCCCCAATGCCTTATGGGAAGATAGGGTTACTCCAAAGAATGCTTTAGGGGTTTCCCTGTACACCCTTGTCTATGGTAAAGAATCCATCCTCCCTCCCGACATCTTACTCCCATCTCTGCAATTGGCCCAAGCCTCCCAAGGTTCCAGTAGTCAGGTTTTACAATGTAGAATTGACACCCTGCTGAAACTTGAAGAAGCCCGACAGGAAGCCAAAGACCGATTCCACCAACACCAAGACATAGTCAAAAGGTGGTTCGATAAAATGAAGTATGGAAAAAGAAGTTTTGAAGTAGGTGACTTAGTTTTGAAATGGGACCATCCACACGAAGGTAAAGGAATGCATACAAAATTTCAACACTTATGGGTAGGCCCTTACCAAATTTATGAAAAGCTCGGCCTAGCTACCTACAAGCTAAAGGATTTACAAGGAGAGGAAGTAACCCTACCTCTCAATGGCCTCGCTTTGAATCAGTACTTCTCTTAGTCCTTTGAGGACTCCTTTTGTACATAAATAAACTCTTTTGTTTCTGGTTGCTTGCTTGTTTGGTTTTGTCTTTTATCTTTTTTTTCAGCCAACTCATTTTGTTTCTACCTTTCTTTGTGTTAAAGTTTTATTTATTCTTTGGCAAAAACTGGCTCAGCTTTTGGTAAAGGTATAAGATAGATCTTTGAGCAAAACTCAATATCCTGAAAGGTCGAAACCTACTTACAAAGAAATGTTTTGGTGACTTTGTTTTCAATGTTGAATTTTCAGGAATTTAGAGATCCTCTCTCTGATTGGTCAAGATAACCCTATTTTAATAACTAAGATTCAGCAGTTCTTTCCCACTATCTTAGGGGTCCATTCACTTTAACATAAATAGCTGTCTCAAGGAGTTCACTATAATTAAACCCATGTAAAGGAAGCATCTCTCACAGATATATGGCATTTAAAATGATCCCATGCTACAAATGAAAGCTAAAAGGGATTGTACTAAAGAGTTTGATTTCCAAAAATTCTCGCCTAAGCATGGCAAAGAAATGTAAAGCACATTCAATCAAAAGGACAGCTGTTCAAATAAATCAGCCCAACAAGGTTCTTCTCCGTCCGTGAAGCATGATAATCAAACAAATTTATCACTCACACAAAAGGACATTATGGATCGAAGAACCAAAATCAAATAAGCAAGTTGAAGAAATTCATTTTTGGAAGACTCAAATGAGAAAAGTCATCAAGAAATATCCAAAAGGATGCAAATAGCATGGGAATGAAGAACAAACGAATATGACTGTGAGATACTGTTACGATCCTGTGGAGTCTTCTTAAGTTGATCTCTAGGAGGGAGAATTCCAAAATGAACTCCATGCTTAGGCCCTGAGAGAGTTGAGAAGAAGTGTGATTCTAAGTTACCCTCTCCCAAAATGACCTGATGATGAGAGTGATCACTATATTCACGGAAGCTGAACTATGAAGACATGTTGTCGCCCATATAAATCAATAGTTTGTAAGTATTCTACCCCTAAGGAGAGTTCTTTTTCAGAGATCTATGTTCGCTAGAGAATCGCCAATTGTTGTTGCTGCAACATCTCCTCCCAAAATTTTGTAAATATTGGGGCCCCTCCTTATTATTTTTCTTTTAGTAAATTTACTTAGGAGCTAAAGCTTTCCCTAGAAGGTCTTTTATACTTAGTTTTCTAGAGAAGTTATTTTTTTGAGTTTGTTGGTCTTTTTCTTCTAAGTCAAAACTCAACTTTTCCATCCGAAACTGTGGCTAAACTCATCCTTGTCACCCACAACGGTGGAAGAACTCACAAAGTTTTGCCGCAACAAGCGCCTTTTTGTCAAGTCTTTTGGCCTTGTAACTTTTCGGGCAAACTCAACAAGTCCCGCCTCAACTTCGCGCGAACTTGATGAGTCTCGCCGCAATGACGGAACAACTCAAAAGGTTTTTCTGCAATGAGCGGAAGGTTTTCAAATTCCTACCAAGGCATGAATCCACCTTTTCGAGTGAACTCGGCAAGTCTCGCCGCAACTTTGGGCGAACTCGCTGAGTTCCGCCGCAAAGTCTGGAACAACTCATAAAGTATTGCCGCAACGGGTGGATCCTTTTACTGACGCCCGAATCTATAAACCATCGGATCAACTTGGGAAGTCTCACCGCAACGGGCGGTCAGACTTATTCTTTTCATCCGCAACGTCGCTTGAAACTCGTGAGTTGTCACTGCAAACTGCCAGACAAACTTGCCTTTTCCTTCTGTTTTCGGCGGTCGCATTTAACGCCAAGTGTGCCGAGGTGACCTTTCCGTACTCATTTTAAAAGCCCCGTTTTAAAAACCCACCAACCTATTGAATGCCCGCATGTGTTAGTATTTATATAATGGGGTTTGGGAAGTTTGGTGTTTTCATTGGTAGAATTTTATGTTGTGAGAACTCCGTTGGAAGACTATGTTAAACTACCCCAGCTCATCCCATTTGCAGCTAGGTCAACCACCGTCAGACCAACCATTTCTTTCCAGGTATGTGATTCTAACGCTGTTTTTGTTTTACTTTTTGATTTCTATTGAGCCAATCTTAGTATCACTATCATTGTCAAGCTGCATGGCAGGCAGACGTTCTACTTTTGTTGTTGTTAGGCCATTTCCAAGCATAAAAATCGTAGCCGTAGGCCCTTACAACTTTCTCCTAGTCCCTTGAGCCTGCAACACTCAGCCTTCCTGGGCAGCAATGACCTACCACCTCACTCGTGCTTTCGTTAAGAATATACTGAACCTAGTCTCCCTTGAAGCTCAGTTAGCGTCTTCCCGAAACCGCTTATCACCCTAGGAGGAGTATGGTTATGTTTTAGCAAAATTCCTAATTCCTGCTTTTATTTTCACAATACATTGTTATTTAACATTGTCACATATTTCAGCTGTGTTGTTATGCTAATCCAATACTCCCACTCTTGCATTTCGCTATATTCTATGACTACTTATGTGTGATTGTTGGACAGGATTAAGCAACAATGCCGAAGGGTAGTAGAAAGAAATCTAAGATGACCGAGCCAGAATATGAGGAACCAAGAGTTGAAACTTTGTTCGAGGATACCAAGTCTGTCAAAGGCATCCCTCCTGAAGTCAAGTGGGGAGAAGTATATCACATGTTAAGAGACCAAGATATCCCTGGAGCACTCTTGAAAGAAGAGCACATATACCAAAACATTAGAATATTTGGTATATCTAAAGCTTCCACACGCCTTGAGCTATTTCCTTGCTCAGAAGTGATCGGTTGGATCTTGGAACATGCAAACCCTCAAAACAAGAGTTTTGTGCCACAACAATGGAGAGGCCTTTGCCTCATTTCATCTAGCATACATAGCAGCTGTTAACAAATTACCGCGTCCTCAGCAGCCACTGAACGACAAATGGTTGGGGCAGCTTAATATGGACGATTTTGAAATGGCCAAAAAGCTGTTAATCACAGGAAAATAGATAAGGAAAAGGGACAGTGATGAGTATGAGGTCCAAAACCTGAGACCCCCTTTCGGGATGATCGCCCTTATGTTAAGCAGAATTTTTGGCATGGCTGACAGAACCATTTACAAGATACAATGGGCTCCTATAATTCATTACGTGGCATTCAAGGGGACGGTCTTTGATTGGGAAACTATCCCCTCGGATAGCCTTGTGTCTTCCATAGCCACTGCCAAGGAAGGATTGGCCCTAAAGAAGTTAGAATTTTACATGGCCTCATATCTCGTAGACTATATTCTGTCAAAGCTTCCTTTCCCAAAGTTAGGTTGCATTTGGGATCAGGCCAACACCCCAGTGTACATTGCTTATAAATTACTTTGGGCCCAAAACTACAGGATGCACTACCAATTCATCTGTAAAGAATTCATCATACCTTTGTATGAACTAATGTTTAATGAAGAACCAAATTGCTTATCAGAGAATTCCATGGAAGTTATGGAGAACTACGGTGATTTCTACTTTTCAGAGAATGGTACTTATATCAGAATGTATGGAGGCTCCAAGACACCTTATATCTTGCCCAGATATGATACTAATTATATAGTCCTAAAGGAGGCAGTCAGGAAAGTCTTCCTAGATGGAGTTGGTGGATCCTAGAATAGAGCCAAAAAGGCTTCTTTTCCTCCTGTGCCTTTATGTGTCGGAGCCTATAAGTTCTCAAAGATGGCATCTGCCGAGGAGTTTATCCAGGAGTTAAAAGGTTTTCACTTTGGGGAAATGCCCTTCCATAGAAATGACCAATGGACCAAGGCTGTAGAACATTGCAGACAAATCCATGCTAGCTTTGATTATGTCCATTACTATGATGAGGTTGAGGAGGTGTATAAGGGAATTAGTAACATGATTGAGTTGCAAATATGTCATCACAAGGGTGGAGCTAGTTCTAGCTCCACTGCTATCCAAAATGCCGAAGAGGCCAAACAAAAGAAAGAAAAGGAAGCAGCCGAAGCTCTAGCCAAAGAAGAAAAAGGCTAAAGGAGGAAGCTGAGAAGATACAAAAGGAAGCTGCCGACAAGATGCGAAAGGAGCAGGAGGACAAGCTTCAACAGGGAGAAGCTCTTAAGCTTCAACAGGCAGAAACTCTTAGGCTACAAGAAGAAGAAGCCTAGAACCTTCGGGATCAAGAATTAGAGGAGACAAGATTACAACAAGCTACTAAAGAGTAGGAAGAAAGGGAGGCGATTGAGAACTAGTTAAAGGATGACGAAGAAGAAAGACAACTTAAAGCCGAGGAAGAAAATAAATCCAATGAAGACACACAAGATGGTGGTTCTAACACACAAGATATGGATGTAGACTCATCCCAAGTGGTCCAGACCCCACCCATAGAGGAGAACATCCTTATAGAAAATCTTCCACTAATCCCTTTCACCCCATCAAAGGATCATACTGTGTCCAAGTGGGATAGATTTGTGTACAACAAGAATAGGAAGTCCATTGTGCTAAAGTTAGAGACAAGGTTAAAGACATCTTTTAAGCCGGACATCGTCACTCGATGGGAAACTACTGTTATGAAAAACAAAAAGAAGGCTCCTATAGCTATGGCATCTACTACCATAGCGGCAACAAAATCAAGCGAGGACAACATAATCGAAATGGTCATGGAATTTGAGTCAACCAAGAAAAGGGATCGTATGCTGCAACACATCGTGGCTAATGAGGAGGCCTATAGGGACCTCGTGGTAAAAAAATACAATCGCCTTTTATCCGAGCATAAGGAGTTGTCAGATAAATATCAACACCTGGAGGAGGAAAAGGAACACTTGGCAGTCCAAATGATGGTACTTGAAGTAGAAAAGAATGATTCTGAAGCTAAAGTTTTTCAATTAGAAGAGGATAAGCAGTTGATGGATGAGCAGTTAGAACAAGCAAACAATAGAGCAATGGATATGACTCCCTTTCACGAGCAATCCTATGACATGCTTAAGCAACTGCATGAGAAACAAGAACTACTTACTGAAGATATTTGTAGGCTAAAGGCCATGGTGGATAGGATGAAGGAGATCAACTCTGAAGCTATTAGGCTAAGAAATAAGTACACACGTGTAAAAGCGGATATTTTAAGACAAATGGAGTGGAGAGAAGTAAAAGTGGATTTCCCCAAGCACCTCCCATTCAAATCTGTAGCTGATTTTAAGGAAGCGTAACCTTCATGGAATTTTGTAGGAACTGCGGTGCCAAATTAATCACTGTGATCCAGGTAATGATGGGAAAATGCAATGACCTCTATCAAAAGATGCAAGAAGTTCATGTAAGGTGCAAAGTTGCATTTCCCCAAACTCTTGAAGAGTTTCCAAGTAAAGAGAAGTGCCTGTCTGATTTAAAAGATGAACTGAGCATTCAAATGGAACATGTGAAGAGAATTGATGTGTTAAGCACACATGATCTCCATCAATGCATCGTGCTGCCTTCAGTACACACTTAGATGTTTCATGAAATCTGCAAGACTGCAATAGCAGAAATGCAAGACATTGAGGCAGAGCTTGACAAGCATGTGACTTCTAAGAAAATCTTACTCCCTGCCCCTGCCAATGTTGTTATAAGAGACACAGGTGTTTGGTTCAGTTATATAGCAGAAGAAGATAAGAAAGCAACAACAAAGGCATCAGTCGACAAAGGTACACCATCTGGAGCAGAGGCATAAGTTCAGACAGAAGCACCCGCTTAGATGAAAGCTCCAGTTGAAGCAGAGGCACCACCCAGCTGATGTGGAAGCCATAATACGTTGAGACCTTCTCTTTCTATTTGTTAAGTCATTAAGTATGAGGGACAACTATCTCTATTTTTGTCTTTTATGTGAAGGATGCCACGAATCATTCCTATTCTGTAATTGGGGCACTAAAGGACAAATTAGAAACTTCTAGAGTTAGGGTACATGTGGCAGCATGAGAGGCATTTGTAAAGTTATATATAGCCATTTAGAGGATAGTACAAGGACTTTTGGCTGGTGAAATACATATTCTGTCTTGTACGTGAACTATTTTACTGCATGTATATGAAATTTGAATTTACCTAAAGAAAGCCTGGGAGACTACAATTTTTCCTAAAGGATGTGTTAAATGTTTGTTGGATTACTCCTGTATCATCTATACATTAGTGTGAGATATTTCCTTACTATTATGAATTACTTCTATGTGATGAATGTTCGAGCCTATTTTTCTATGTAAAAGTGTTTATCTCAAATAAGTAATGGAGAGTATTAATTGAATTAAAGCTATCTTTAATATCTTTTATCTTCTGCTAGAGCTACATCTTTACGATTAAATAGCTACCTGTTTGATCTTTAGATGTTTTTTTCAGTTTATTACTCATCTTTATAGTTTGCTCCTTGCAAGGATAGATTAAATTTGCTTATGCAGTCTTAGATTAATTTAGATTAGTTACTTGCATTTAGCTTAGGGCACTTGCATATCATCTTTAAAATAAAACACATAAACGGTGGATCGGGCCACAACCGATGCAAAGAATAAGAATCATTAAATCTTACGGTAGTCGGAACCGTTAACCGGATGGATTCCCCACGCCAAACCATGAGCGATCTAATTGGGCTTGCTTACCGGGGAGAATCCCTTTCTGATTGATGCTACGATTTTCGAGGCATCAACACAACCCTATCATAGGCCTTGATAAGGTCCATTTTCAAAATAAAAGCATTTTGTTTCCTTTGTTTTACAGAGTGCAAACATTCTTGTGCAATCCCCACAGCATCCATTATCTGCCTATTTGGCAAAAAACCAAATTGTTCCTCTCATATGTATCTACCTAGGGATGGCTTAATTCTATTACAAATAATTTTTGTGATGATTTTATACATAAAATTGCACAAAGATATTGGCATATAATCATTAAATGTAACAGGCCTATCAGATTTTGGAATTAGAGTAATGTAGGTAGCATTTAGATTTCAAGGCACCTAACACATCCTTCTTATTTCATCCACAACATCAACTAACTCCTCCCCCCAAAATATAAAAAAAATGAAAATAGAACTCCACATTCCATCCTTCCGACCTTGTAATTTTATCTTTTGTGAAATTTGTGAGAACTTTCTTAACCCTATCCACATAAATCAATGCCTCAATGTATTGGTTCTCCTCCCTACTGAAGTACCGAGAAAAGTTTTTTATGACACTAAGATGACTTTCCAAATTTGTATTTTTCCCTTGAGAATAATCATTATGAAAATGTTGTGTGGAAGTACCCTTTAATGCTATATTTTCAGAAATAGTCTCATTATATTCACCTTGAATATCCTGAATAACATTTTTTAATCTTCTTTGATTAGAAAAATGATGAAAAAAATTTGTATTACTATCCCCATATTGAAGCCAAACAACCCTACTTTTTTTGTCTCCATGTCTCCTCTTTTTGTTTAATTTTTTTTTCTTTAGTAGCCTCAAGAGTATGAATATACTTCTTCCTTTCTATTGAAAATAATCCATTATCTATTTGCTCTGAGAGAAAATCAATTTCAGCTTCTATCCTAATCAACCCTTTTTCATTTTCAACCTTCTTATCCTTCTCCCGTCTTTTTACCTCTTTCTTTAATAAAAACAATTTCTTCACAAAAATTTGTATACGAGAGGGATATTCAAACCATGATAAATAACACAATTTCTCATGCACAAAATCATAGAAATCTTTATCCTCCAACCAATAGGGATTGAATTTGAAAGGATATTGAATAAAACTCCTGTCAAAATCCAATTCCAAAACAATAGCTTTATGATCTGATATTCCAATAGAGTAAGACCATGATCGATAACGCCCCACTGAGTCACACAAATATTTATACATAAAAATCCTATCCAACCGCTTAGCAATTCCAGCTCCACCACAACGAACATTTTTCCATGTCAGAATCAATACATTGGGGATGATATCGACCAGATTCTCCATCTCAAAAAGAGAGCATAAATAATTCGATAGAGGGTATATGGATTTACCTGCTCCCCAAATTTCATCAGTAGACAAAGTGAGATTTAAATATCCCCCCACTATTATAGAATTATCCAATAATAGACCCTCCTGCATAATTTCATACCAAAATTCTTTTTCTATGTCGATATGGGCCGTAAAAATTTAATAACCTAATAGTTTTTTGAAAACCCCTAAACTTTCCTTTTGCAAAAATACCAACGATCGTGGAGAAACATTTGAACTCAAGCACGGCTGAATTCCAAGCCAAAAACAACCCTCCTGATAAACCATCAGAGTCCATCACACAAACACGCCATGAGGGTTTATTTTTTAGGAAAATATCACAGGAAATAAGAGAGGAAGACATAGTGTCCTGAAGCATAAAAATGTTTGTACCAAAATTTCTAAAAATATCTTCAAGGAAGATCTTTTATGGCTTCTTCCTATCCCTCTAATATTTAGGGAGACAAGATTCATTTAGTAACCCCCCTAAGGGCCGCATCTTCTCTAAGAGCCCCAGTAACAGATGATACAGTATGTGAAGAATCCCTAGATAATCCTTTATAAAAAAGAGAGGAAACCTTTGGGTTTTTAAAAGAAAGATCCCCATCGATGTTATCAATCAGAACATACTTTTTTCCCTTCTTCCCTTTTTGTTTCTTTCTGATCATACCATTTGCATTACAAATAGAGGAGATCAGAATTATATCAGGATTTTTGGTTTCAGAATATGCATAAGTAGGAAGTGGTTTCAACCGAGAAGAATGACCAAATCTTTGAGGAGTGGCCAATGTATTTGATACCTCGGAGATAGGAGATGAGGAAAGGGAAATTCCCAAAGGAAAATTTGTATCACCCTTAATAGGAGGAAAGTCAGCCGAGACAAATATACAATCCTCAAATAAGTGAGGAATCTCATGGGATTTTGAGGGCTCAGGACAGTCACGAGAATCATCTAAAATATTTAAACCCTCAACTATAGAAACCAGATCAACCAAAGAATTCAAATATTTTCTAATCGACTTAGGATTAACCCCTTTATCAGCTTCAAATGCCTCCAAACCCATCATAGACAAAGACTTTAACATACCTTCAACAAAGATAAATTTCAAAAGGACATGGATGTCTTTGTAAACTTACCAATAAAATCTGAAGCCAAAGAAGAATCTAGTGGGATAGGGAAATTTAGATCAGAGTTGAGTTCATCCAGATCTTCCTCAGGATGAGTCCCAATATCTTCATTTTCCTTCCCTCCAAATGACATATTTGGACAATGATATTTTTGATGGCCTGTTGCCCAACATTTGTGACAGCGGAAGGGAATTTTCGAATAGTCCAATCTATGTACAAAAGAGCCTCTATCCCACACCACTTCAAGCTCCTTTGGAAGACCATCCATAGAGTCAATTTCCACCAGAACCCTAGGATTTTTTCGATCATATCCCATCAAAAATTCCTCCTCCAACAAAATAAACCAACCAATGGAGTTTGCAATCGCCATAAAACCTTTTAGATTCCAACATTTGAGAGGGAGACCTAGGAGAATCACCCAAAGATGACGACGAGATAATTTAATTTTCCAAGGATCAAAGTCTACTAGCCAACGAGATAAAATCAACGAACCTTTCCCGATAAACCTATAATCTATCCTCAATGGATCGATGATCCACTTTCGACAAAAAATGAAAAACAATCCAACCATTTACTAGCACTAGTACTCTCAGAAAATTGACAATATAGGGTTTCCATTTTATTCTAATATAGCTCAGAATCTCAACCCTAGAAAGTTTTTTATACTCAAACTTCCCAATGAGTGCACGCTGAGACAATGTTGAAACCATGTCAAATGTAACATCTTTCCCAATAACACATAACGATCTACCTTTCTTAGCCTTCTTGAATTTTAACCTCCTCTTCGACCGAGCATCAACAAGATCCAACCAAGGGTGATTGGGTTTCATCTTATCCCTGAAAAAATAAGATTTATCCACACTCTTCCTAGGCACATCCTGCGAGAATAAATCAGATCCCTTCACGACATTAGAAACCCTAACATCCCCTCCTGAAACTTAAACAAGATAAGGTTTCTATTTTTATTTGAAAAAATCAGGGTTTTCCACTCTCTGCCTAGTATCATCCGGTGATAATAATGTAGGACCCTTCACTGTATTTGAAACCCTAGCATCCCCACCCAATAATGAAGCAATATTTGGTACAAAATCAACTTTTGTAAAAGGATTAGTGATGGGGTCGGAATCGACCGCAGCCAATCCAACCCGCACCTGCCCAGGAAATAGGGTGATTTCTGAATCGAACCCCTAACTTAGCTAGAATCAGCCAAATCCTGATGAATCATGGCCCCTACCTTCAGGATGGTCCTTCCGCAGTGTCCCGACGTCTCTTTCTTTCAAAATGGGCCTTCCGCAATGTTCTTTCGGAAACACCTCCTTTCCACAACTGTGGCGTCCTTCCGCAAATTCCCTTCCGCAATCACCTTTCCGTAGCCTCCCTTCCACAATGGTCTTCTCCGCAACGACCTTTCCACACTTGCGGTGTAACGTCCCCTTCCATCACTCCCGTGCAAGGAAGGAAACGTTAACCAAACTATCGGGCTTTTGGCAGACTTAGCCCCAATATTTTTTTTTACTCATAAATTCATAACAATTGAAAAAATTCTATATGCAGATTCATCTCAATATAAACACAGCGGAATAAACATACTAGTAACCACACAAACAGTAATGCCTAACATATACATATATCACAGCAAAGGATGATTCAGCATATAGAGACTCAATCGCATTACAATGCCATGCATGGATTCCAAATTAATATAATCAATTCATTTCATTAAACATGGACAATTTAACATATTGCAGAACACAAAATGCAAATAATTTATAATACACAGAACACTTATCTTGAGAAGTAGATGTCCAACGACTGACTACGTGGAGGCAACGTTCCTCCCAACCATAGATCTCTATCCAGCCTATATTCCTTCAGCTGAGAGATCACCCCCGAGCTGGGATGTGTATCCACTAAGGAGGAACTAGCTGGGTTCACTCACAGCCATGGTTTCGGTCAAGCATCCAAGAAGATAGAGGAGGGTAACGCTAAGCCAGTGAGCTCAACCACAGAGATACAGGCATCTCAAGTGAGCTCAACAGTTAGGCACCCAGATTACCTACCACATCCAACACAAGGAAGATCCCCTTCTCTGTCACACAGTCCCTCAGAAAACTCTTCCCTCCAGTGCTCTTCAGGATGGGCATAGAAAGGTCCAACTGCTAATCCTTGAGATCCTAGCCTTCACCGGGTTTATCAAGCACACCCAACCTCTGCATAGTCATTCCCAACTTGATCTCTCACCATTCTGCTCACCAAATACTCAAATCCGTCACTAGTTTTCTGAGCTGCAAAAACTGGGTTTTCCTATTGATTTCGGGGTAGCTAATGCTCCCAAATTCGCCCCAAGGTTCATGCTAATGGATCCCCCATTGGATTTCCCTGTCCCATGCCAAATCTGGGCGTTTTTGGTCTTTCAAAATCTGGGTTCTCTCAAGGTCGCGATTTCTGGTTCTCTCACTGCTGGCACTCGTTTTTGGATGAAGAATGATGCTAGCTCCCTCCACAATGGAATGGGTATCAGAATGAAGCAACCTCCCATGAGGTTGAGTGACTTCTTGTACAAGAAACAAAGCCCATACCTACCCATACGAATTTCAGGGCTGCCCATGCTCCATTGAAGCCATGGGCTGAAATCTCAACCACTTCCTTACAACAGGAATTAATGTCACCTAGGGAAGTCAATGGGTTCTCATAATGACAAATGGCAGCCTAGGGTTTAGTCCCATAGCCCCCTCACCACTCCCTAGTGGATACACATGGCCCCTTCTCATTCGTTGCCTCCATAGCCAGTTTTGGTATTTCATTTCAATGTTAAATATTTACATCAATTTACAATATCCCATGGCTTAATAGCACGTGGGTAACAAAACATCACGCGGGTCTAATTTAAATAAAATCCGAGCATAAACTAGCGGGGCCTTGGCCTTGAGCTCCACGCTAGGGAAACATACAATGTGTGTATACAATATTTACATTAGAGCCAATATTTCCTAAGGGTCCAAATTGGGGTATTACATGCGGGTTGCGGATTGGGGACACACTCCATGTGCTTTCCCCGAATATATTTCTGCAACTCTCTTCCGCAACACAGCTCCCACAATTCCTCGCTGATATCCTCCGCGCTGATTTCTTCTACGGAACTCCATTTCCACCATCGATCCCTTTCGGACATGATCTCAGCTCTTGATCTATGATCAATGCGGAACCCCTCACTTTAGCTTGCGGAATTGCCAATTCCCGTGCACGTTTGGTTCGTGCATCTCTTCCCCATTGTCTATATCCTCCTCGGTTCTGATCTGAGCCGTTCAACTTCAGCTCATTGAACCTTCTCTGTTATGCTACGATTTCTTGGTCGATTGATCATGGAATTGATCAATCCAGCTCAACACTCGACTGGATCTTGGGGAAATTTAAACGAAAACAAGATATCTACTTAAATACTTAATGGTGATATTGATCGGTTTGCAAATGATTAGGGTGCTCTTAACTGCACATGGAAATCATGTGAACACGAAATAGGGATTCATTCACACAAAAACCAGGCCGACAATTGCACATAGCTCTACCTGACAGAATCTTAAAGTGTTCTTAATTCAAATCCACATAAACCTTATCAAACACACATACTTCTAATCTCATTCCTAGATAAGCATGAAAATTACATCCAGAATGACTAACACAACACACAGCCGACCAACCCCTTTCTCATTAAGCTCTTCTCTACTTATTCAATCGACTCCCAAACAGAATCTCGAATCCCCAATAGACTAACAACCTAACTACTGATAACCCTCCACGACGATGGCATCTTCATCATCATTCAATAGACTTCCTAACCGGATTGATCTCCACGCAGGGAGTATCAACTCCCCACTATGTCCTAGCTTCTAAAAAATGGACAACACATCAGACAGTTACAGGCTTTGTGAATCAAAATTATTACAGAAAATAGATCATACTGTCCACATCAGAATAGCTCGTCCCCATGCTAGCCACAACATGTGACCACGTAATCATATTGATGCTCCTACATCAGACTCCTAAGGTTAAAATTTATGAACCCCTGTTCAGTAAGTCAGCTACGGAGAAACCTTTCTCCTCCAATTCCTTAACATCCATTCACATAGAATCTTCTACAGGATGTCCCTTCCATTTGATCAGGTATTCCAAGTAGTCTCTCTGTCTGGTACTCCTTGCCACTCTAGTGTCCATGATAGACTCAGGTTCTGCTGGTTGGGGTATAGGCATATGTTTTTGCCACTGAAGATCTTCCACTTCTGGCACTTTTCCTGTATCATCTGTCACATAAGTATACAGATCTGCAACATTGAAAATATGTGATACACCAATCCCTATTGGCATTTCCAGTTCATAGGAATTTGCTTAAAATTTCCTGAGTATTATGCAAGGTCCAATCCTTTTCATCTTCAACTTGTTATACTCTCCTTTTGGAAATCTCTCTTTCTTCAGGTGTGCTAGAACCAAATCTCCTACCTCATAGTTCTTCTCTCTTCTCTTGGAATTTGCTCTGATTTTGTAACCAATGTTACTTTGTTGCAACCTTGCTTTAACTTGCTCTTGTAGTTCACTAGTCCTTGTTGCAAATTCTTCTCCATCTGCGATTCTCTTCTCCAATTGACCCAAATCACGAAGTTCACATGCTCCTCTTGGGTGCATTCCATACAAAATTTGGAATGGACTCATTCATGTACTTCAGTTTGGTGAGTCATTATATGCAAACTCAGCTTAAGCTAACACTTTGTCCCATTGCTTTGGACTTTCTCCAATCAGACTTTGTCACATACCCAAAATTTCATAAAAACTAAAAAAAAATTCTAAGCGTCTAAATCGTCATTAAATGATACACGGAAGATAAAATGTATGTACAAGATCTATATTTATTTTTTTAATAAAAGTATTATTATAATATTTCACATATTCTAACATCGATTATTTAATTGTATTATTACTAAAACTTTAATTGTCAACACTAAGGTCCTCTATATTTATACAACTCATAATGTCGATCAACTACTCATTATAAATATTAAGTAAACATAAGCATTTCTTCAATTTCTACTCTGGTAAACTTGTCTTACAAAAACAAGGTCTTCAACCAACAACTATATCGAAACCATAATAGTAAATAACAAACACATTGGTATTTAATTCAGTATTTACTTTTGGATCTCTTCATGAAATTCTTAATATAAGATAGATACGTTTTATGATCAATATAAAAATTCACTAATTATTCTCTCATGAAATCAAATATGCCTAAACGATAAAAACATCAAACCATCATAATTTCTAAGGATAATTAAATAGATACATCACATAAGGGAAACCCATCAATCATCACCACAAAGCATCAAAGAGATTTGCATGCATAAAAGAAGAACATTTTCATGTGGTTCACCCACATCTTGGGCTACGTCCACAAAAGGGTGTTTTGTATTATTTATTAGAGAGGATGATACAATTTTCACAACACTAAGGTTGCATGCCTTATTTTCTCTAAGGAATTCTTTGTCTAGGATAGTTTCCAAGTATACTATCATTAAAGATTGTAAACAAGGATCAATAACTCGAACTAATCTCTTTCAGTTATTCAATCCTAATTCCAATTAATTTCATACTCTATTCTTTTATCCAATAATCACTTAGGTGAACTTCTTATTAACTATTTATCTCTACTTCAAGGGATTCACAAGATTAGTTAGTTTTGTATCAAAATACATTCGAGAAAATTGATCTTTTATCTCCCTTTAAATTTCTTTTAGGGTCTTACTATCTTAATGAGTAAAAAATGAACTTTATTGTTTTAGACACTTTCTACCCTTCCTCCTAAATAACTAATAAAGGGTTACACCAATGAATTAATATTAATATAAAAATGGGCGATGATGAAATCTAAGCTATTTATAAGTGTGTAAGATATCCCAACTCTTATATAATATCTACATTCTATAACATTATAGATATATATAAACTTGCGGACTTATATTAGGATATTAATATTATTCATGAAGGTTATAATGCTGGTTGGATTCGTGGCAGTATAAGTAACACCGAGTCTATACCCAAAGTATGGCAGAGATCTACAAATAAACCCAATTGATAATGTCAAACTTATTACCTATACTTTCTGTGCTCAGCCTTTATGATTCCGAAATATATATATATCCAAACCGAGTTTAGAATAGCTATCTAAACCATCCACCGACACTTTGTAGATTCCCAATGTAGAGTGGATCGCACCACTATATAGCAGATATAAAACTAAATAATGGTTTGACCCAGATTGAGTTGAAACTATATATTTATATATAAATAAATAAAAGGTTATAAATGAAAACGTAGGTCTATGCAGACGAACTTCAAACCAAGATCCGTGCTGGACCTCACAACGAAGGCATATGATTTACTGCAATTATTAAGATAACATACTAAAGAGCTTCGATAGATTCCAAATTACACTCTATTAACTTTATATTATCTATAATTTAATTCGAAGTGGAGCTATCACTAAAGACTCTACAGGATTTGGTTATGCGCCCCACACCTGCCATGTTGTTCAGCGCCATCAAAGTAGCAAAAAATACCCGACTCCTCAATGATAGGACCATGTAGGGTATTGTCCCTATGTATTGTCTTCGTCACACAAGCGCCAGAGAGTATCTTCACTATGTAATGTAGTGCACTGCTGAAGTTATAAATAAAGTAAAAGTTTCCAAATTCCCCAAATGAAATATATAGGGAAAGAGAAAGTTTCACGACGCCGTAGATGCCACTGATGTAGAAGCGCGGAAATGGATTTTAGTCCCCAACTATGAACAATACCCCATTGTTCCAAACCTGTAGCCCATAATTGTAAAGTAACCGGACAAGTAGTGAAGAGGTGTTCAATCGATTCAACATCAAGTAGGCATAGTGTGTAGATATTGGGACCGTATCCCCCTCTTCTAATATAATTATCAGCAGTCATGATCTTATTATTAAGATTAAGCCACAGGAAACAACGAATCTTGAGTGGGGCACTCCAACTCCAAAAATGCTGAACAACCATTGTCTTGGCCCAAAATGTTGTTTTTGGACAATTGCCTGATATGCACTACTAGTATGTAGCTCCAACATTCCTCTTGTCGGCACCAGTGTAGGGTATCCAATTCATTGGACAATTCAATGCCTACATGTGTTAGTTGTTTGACATGAGCGTTCCACTCCAGTCTAACGACACCTGAAATGTCAAGATCTTCAACAGAGAGCCAGTAATTGGTGTTACCATTACCAACATGGTTGCAAGCATGATTCAAATAATATAATCCAGGATCGTTTAGTAATGATACAGTCTCTGGAGAAATAAGTAACTCACAGCCAACCATTGATTCCACACCCAAACGAACCTGGAACCCATTCCCCACCCGCCAGCTCAGATGTTCCTTTAAATCAGGTAGAATTTCGATCAATCCACACCAAAAGTTAGACGCACCCACCCATTTCTTAGGTCGTGCTTTGATCCAGTTAATAACAGTATCACCTTTCAGATACTTGTCCTGCATGAGAAGACCCCATAACCCAGGGTGTGTTAGAGCTCTCCACAAAATCTTCAGATGTAGTGCCCTATATGTACAGAATATGTTCCTTATGCCCCATCCTCCATACTCCTTTGGTGCAGAGATAAGAGACTACGCGGTCAAGTGTATACCATTCTTATCATATCTGCCTGAACAAAGAAAGTTATATGAAATGCTTCTAATATTATTCAAAATGGCAACATGAACCTTGGCTAGAGTAAGCCAATAAACTGGAAGGTTTTCCAATACCGAATTTAATAGTATAAGGTGCCCGCCTAATGACAAACAACGATAGTACCAGCCCGATATCTTTGACTCAAACTTTGTTATAAGCCATTTCCAATCCAGAATCGAGTAATCATTGGGCTTGATCAAATACCCTAGGTAATTAAAACTGTCTACAAGTATTTTGATTTCAAATGGAAAGAGCCTACCAATATGAAGATAGTCCACAGGGCACAAATTAAGGTGGTAGAGGCAAGACTTTGGTGTGCTAATAACCATACCAGTGGCCTTGCAGAAGAGATCTAGGATGTATTTATAGTGAGACCATTCATCAATTTTACCAATGCCAAACAGTAACACATATTCTACAAATAAAATATGTGTAATATAATGGTGCATAGAAACTTTAATACCTGTAATCCTGCTGGTGGATTTAGCTCGATTCATAATTCTGCTGAGTCCCTCAATAACCAATAAAAAGAGCAATGGTGATAGTGTAACATCCCGAAATTTACAAAAAATTAAAATTTTTCGATATAGCTTTTAATGCGTAATCTAACTGTGTGGAAATATAATAAATGTTTAAATGTCGTCTTGCTGTACTAAATGCTGTGTTGGTCAAAAGTGTAATGTTTGCGACAAGATAATTAATATCTTCATTTCGATGTTAAACTCACTCAACTGTACTTTCACAATTCTTTTGTTGCTGATCCAATGATATAAGTTTATATGTGTTAACTATTGTTCTTCTGTTTGATGATGAAGGTGTCCTACGGATGCCCCGAGGCTTACTTAGCATTCGTGCTAAAGCATTTGAATCGTCCTTTTTCGCAGATTACAGGTAAGAGCTTTAGTGTTTACGACATGTGATCGAAGAGTTTCTAACCAGTTTCCGTGTCTCCAAATTCTTAATGATTTAAGAGACATAATGTCGAAAATTCTATTGGTGAGAACTTCAGTTAGCCTAGTTTGTAAAAACAGAAGTATGTCAGTTGTAATATTCATAATCCCTGTACTAACATTTTATTAATTTGTTCAAACAAATGAATAGGATCAATATATCATAATTTAACTCTATATCTTGTTATCATGAGTTTCTATTTGATGCAAATTATGAGAATAACCAATGTCTATATGTGATGGCTAAGTGAAAATAAAATGCAATATCTATATGCAATTCTTTTATATACTCTAGAGCCTAAGAATTACATGCAAGATTTGATTTAAACTTTAGCCTAGGAGCTATTTGAAAACTAAAAATCAAATGCTATCCTAGGAACTATATACAAATTCATGATCAATCTCTAGCCTAGAGACTATATACAAATTCTATTCTATATTTGAATATATAAATGTAGAGTCTTATACATAATCCTTTGAACTAGGACTATATACAATTCGTGTGTGCCTTGTGTGACCCTTTAACATATTGAATTCCTAGCAAGAAACTAATACAACCTTGACTTACCACAAGGTGTTATTACATAACCGAGTTGTGCGTTTTATCAACGAATCGATACATTATATGAAAGTGTGACATTAACACTATGAAGGTTTTGTGCTGGCAGGCACTTTGTCTTCCCTTAGCATTTAATACTCCCAACTGCCGAGACATTGGAATGTCTCCGTGGACATCGTCGTGGTGCTAGGCACGTGATGGTTCAAACCTCGTGACGAGCTGTAAGTGTTTTGGTTCAAAGTTTAACTGAGCTGTCCTCCTTGGTGGCTATGGTATTGATGGTGTCTTTAATATGGTTGTTGCTTGGGTTTACGTGAAAACCCTTCAGGTGATCTCCACCGTTGATCTAGCAAGGTTTTGGCCTTTGGGATTGTAACGTCCCCTTCTCCATAGAACAACAGGGAAGGAAACATTAACAACATACCGGGCTTATGGCATATTTAGCCCCAATAATTTTTAACATAAATAACTAACATTTAAAACTTCTATATGCAGATTCGATTCAATATAAACACAGCGGAATTAAACAATACATCTGCACACAGTTTCATCATGCATTCAACATATAAACAACAGTCATTAATTAAAATGCTTGCAGGGCATAGAATTAACATCAAGAATACTTATCTCGAATTATAATGGCCCAAACGACTGGCTACGTGAGAGCAACGTTCCACCCAACCATAGATCTCTATCCAGCCTGTATTCTTTCAGCTGAGAGATCACCCCCGAGCTGGGCTGTGTATCCACTAAGGAGGAACTAGATGGCTCCCTCACAGTCAGGATTTCACTCAGACAACCATGCTAAGCCAACACACAGTTGGGTTTTTCAAGCATGCAATGGGAAATGGAGAGGGATGCTAGTCCGCTAAGCTCAATCCCAGAGCTAGTACACATCAAGCTAGACTCCAACGATCCCAGCCTCCATTCGAACATCCACACTTGGATTTCTCACAGCTTTGTTCAGCAATTGACCCAAATCCGTCACTGATTTTCTGGGCAGTTAAAACTGGGTTTTCCCATGGCTTTTGGGGTAGCTATTGCTCCCAAATTCGCCCCAAGGTTCCTACCAATGGATCCCCCATTGGATTTCTCTGTCCAATACCAAATCGGGACGTTTTTGGCTTCCCAAAACGTGGGTTTCCTTCAAGTCGCGATTTCTGGTTTTCTCCTTGCTGGGAGCTCGTTTTTGGGTGGGCAAAGATGTCCCATACTTCCACCATGGAATGGGGATAAGGATGGAGCAACCCCCAAGATGTAGAGTGACTTGTGGGACAAGTCAAAATAGCCCATACATTCCCATACGAATTTCAGGGCTGCCCATACTCCATTGAAGCCATGGGCTGAAATCTCAACCACCTTCTTACAGCAGGCATTAATGTCACCTAGGGAAGTCAATGGGTTCTCATAATGACAAATGGCAGCCTAGGGTTTAATCCCATAGCCCCCTCACCACTCCCTAGTGGATACACGTGGCCCCTTCTCATTCGTTGCCTCCATAGCCAGTTTTTGGTATTTTATTTCAATGTTAAATATTTACATCAATTTACAATATCCCATGGCTTAATAGCACGTGGGTAACAAAATATCAAGCGTGTCTAATTTAAATAAAATCCGAGCATAAACTAGCGGGGCCTTGGCCTTGAGCTCCACGCTAGGGAAACATACATCGCGTATTTGCAATATTTACATTAGAGCCAATATTGCCTAAGGGTTCAAAATTGGGGTATTACAGGGATCTAACCCTAACCACCACTATGTTCTACGATGTAACATCCTGAAAATACCAAAATATTTTTATTTTTATAATAGCAATAATTATCAAAGTCATTTAATGCGGAACATATAAACTAATTCGAAATCTTAACTAAGATAATTTAATGATGATGACACATCATAATTCTCAAATAAATATAGTTGTAATTTCTACTTCAGATATAAACGCATGTTAACCTGCTTAACGAAAGATCTTTGTATGCTTATGTAGATGAGTATAGTTTACAATTTTGTTTAAGTTCTTGGTTATTATTACATGTTGTTACTTTTTGTATCGCTTTGACATTTTTGATGGAGTATTGACAGTTTGTTGGTTTGTTGAAAAAGGGGGTCCTATGAGGCACCCTGGAGCTTACTTAGCTACGTTTAGCTAAGGCATTTGAATCTTGTTTCCACGTGTAGACTATAAGTAAGAAATCTACAAGACAACATAAAATTTAGAGTACTTGTGTTTTTCAATTCATCGTCAATGTAAAAATGTTAAGTACTTCCTTGCGACATCAATAACTGAAGGTATGGATACAAGGATTCTGCTCCTAGCTTAAGTACTGTCTTACAAAGCTCCTTAATGTTATCAATCCATGCCGTCCAAGATTTCTGTTATGATGCTACATTTATCGTCATGAGACTACTGTCATTAATATTAATACAACAATACTACTATCTATTGAGTATGCAATTATGAAACTTGTGGGAAAATACACTTTCGAACTATCATTATAATTGGCGTCTACAAATCTTACACTACTTTATGTCCTGTATTTATCATTTTAATACACATACAAACTATAGAAATGGAGTAGCTATATATCTTATAGCTACTATTTATTTACATAATGCATGGCATAAAATTCAATTATTTCAATACCAATTTAAACTTTGGAATTATATAGAACATACACTACATATTACTATATAATATGATATGGTGTTACTATACAAAGATATGATAAACAAAACAATATTATGCGTTTCCAATATGTAATCCTAGCTATTCTTTTTAACACCATAGGATATTATCCTATGCAAACCACGAACATGATCTAAACAACCTCATAAGGATTGTGGCTTAAGTGGTAATTTGAACTATGCTGTATCTATAAGCTCTTAACCTAAGTGTTAATATCATATGTCAATGTATTTTCCCAAGTCTTGACATTAAAGTGATGAAATGACGGGTATTAACTTTCTAGTTGTAGGTTGACAGAGTTACGGTTGTGTATTAAATGTTACGAAGGAACTCCATAGTGGAATGGGTGGCTGTCATACCACGTAGTCCATCCACGTGAACTCTCATTGAGATTGTAACTGGGAGTTCTAGCCGGCAATGTTGCCATGTCGCCTCTCCTCCACGCTATACACCGTATCATTCCTTGGCATGCAAGGTTGGCAAATCCGTGGTTGTTGTAATTTAATGAGATATTAATGCGGGTTGCTCGGCTTTCAACATAGCACTGTTGGCTCTTTTCTATCAGTCGATCGCTCCAGATCTTGGTCGTTGGTTTGTGTAACCCTAACCGTGTTGTATGTATTGGTAGCAAGTTTCTCGGCCCTTCATTGTTATGTTGTAATGAGTCCAACAAGCTGGCAAATTTTTAGGGTTAGAGGAGGTTCTCTTCCAGGGTTTCGACCCTGTGACTTATGAGAGGTAAATTTTAAATGTTGCAGGCTTGGCTTCGTGCCATAGAGGCGTGATGTCGTAGTATGAATTGTAGATATTCATCAGCTGTTGAGAGTAGTTTGTAGTTTGTCCTTCGGCTCTTTCGAATGGTGGTAACGCCTTCTGGTTCTTCCTGCGTGTATAAAGGATTGCAGCTGACCTCTGGTTCCGCCATTGATATTTGGAATAAAACTCTACAGGGTAAGTAAGTAAGTAAATAAATGAATGTCATAATGTAGATTTTGCATTCTAAATGTGTTAACAGTTTTTGACCACTCGCATTGTGCTTTGGAAGGTGCTCTCTTCGTTGGAAGGTTTCTATGCAATGGTTTTGGAAAGGAAAGCTACTACGGCTTCCTGGTAAGCTCCGGTGGTTCTTACAAGCCTCGTAGGTGCCTTGATGTGTTTTCTGTGTGCCAAGAATTGGAAATCTTCGACTTGTATCAGTGACAACTGAAAGCTTGTATTGTTTTGATATTAAAATAAAAAGGGTTGATCCTCAATCTTTTTATTTGATGTTCGGCTCAGTGGTGATTTTGCTGAAACTATGGAACCGCCTTCAAGTTGGTTTTTGTACCTTGAGTTCCTAAGTTCGGGGTAAAACCCTATGTAGTTTTCATGATATCATGGTCTCGTCTTAATGTTAACTGTCGAGGGTAAAACTTGTAATTCTCTGTCAATGTTTGAAATGGGAAAACAGAACCGAGGGTTCTTTTTATGTTTGTAAACTATGGTTCATTTTTCTTTGAAATAAAATAATACATTTTGAAATAGACGTTGAGAACATTGTGCAAAAGAATGTTTAAGTTTTGCCAAGCCACAATGGTTGTCTTTTGGCCGAGGGTTTATAGTTTGCATATTTATATGCATGTGCTTCGTTCTCGTTGTTGATAATCATATTTGGAAAATAGCCGAAGTAGTTTTGACTGTTAAAAGTTTTTGAAAGGGTTATGCCTCCATGTTCTAGTTTCGTTTTACGATGGATACCCTACCTGTGACTTCCAAATGTTTGTTTAGATACTAGGGTTGTGAGCTAAGGTTTAGACATGAATATGTAATTTGTGCCTTCGGCTAACTGTTAGATGATTCTTAGATAGTAACTTACCATATAAAAATATAATATGGTTCTGGAAAGTAATGACCAGGGTTTAAAAAGTCATAAATGATATCATTCTTTGAATAATGTCTACAGTTCGTCTTTGAGATAGAAAATATGATGTTTGTATACAGAGTTAGGGTTTGTAGTGTATTAGGTTTTGATACTACTGATATAAACAATTGGTACATGAAATAAAATAAGAAATCAGTGAAGAAAGAAAGTATGTATAATGATAAGAAAACTATATATTGATTAGTTCTTGCAGCTGTTAAAAATCCTTGGAAATACTATTACTTGGAAAACATGATATGTATGATTTTAATTGCATTTGCTTGCTATCTTAAATGAATGGAGATAAGAGAAAAATATATGACTATACAGAAGTTAGACTATGTTTTCTTTCAGGTAATAACAAGAGAGTTCTATATTACTGTCGATGCTATGCAGTAAATTTTTACTATGTTTAGATATAGGACAGAATTGTAAACAGAGCACTTACTGTAATTATTTGTCCAATCAATGGCAGTCTGCCTATCTCTCATCTATCATTTAATTTGCTTCTCTATACTAGAGTACTATGCAGATAACAACATGGGAAAAATATAGAGATGATTATCTAATCAATAATTCACAGACTTTATCATTCAGTATCGAACATAAATCAGAAATAAAATAAATTCTTTTACAAAATAGAGTTTGATAAATTCTACTAAACGGAACATTGAACTGTAAACAAAATAGAAACAACAAAACCTGGTTAAATGTAGAGAAACAAACAGCCCAAGGAGCCTGTTCCACCCAACCAATTCCTGAAGACAGCCAAGTTACTTGCCTTAGGACCACCGAGCCTGTTCACTGAACCACCAGGAGGAAGAAACTTAGAAGCTTAGGACCTCCACTTATAGTAAAAATAGTTATCTAGTCTTAAATACTTAGCAGTTAAAGGGACCTGCACCAACACCACTGGTTCTCCTTCTCAGAATAATTTGCAGACTTACAGTTGCACTCTCACATAGCCTCCCTATTCGAATCTCTCAGCGATCACTTGATGCACTTGAGGAATATTTTTGCAGAAAATATTGTGTAAGATCTGCCTGCTCAATTCGAATTTGCCTTATGTAGGCTTCCTAGGCCTTTCAGTTGTTAACTGGTCATTAAATGAGCTTCCTTCTCACTCCCACCACCTGGGGGATAATGCCACATTTTTAGGGGTAGTTGTCCCATAACCAACAGCTAGTGGTGAAGTGCAATTGCTGCCATTTGTCCCATGCCTTCTAACAGCTTCCATTCCTCCTTGTGGGTCAGTGAACACTCATTTAACAGTTCCCTTGGGTGTTTGTCTCCTACTTTAATTTATTAAATAATAATAATTAGTAATTACATTCATCCTTGACCAAACTTGGTCATAATTACAAAACTTTGTAATTAAAATTTAACATAAAGTATTTTGCCAATAAAATAATATTTTCAGAATTTGGGTAGGTGACATAAGTTATTGTTTCCTTGGCATTCGGTGTAGTGGCTTTGAGGAGAGTCCGACAGGACGAGAGCCTTCAAGGTTTCGTTAAAAGGTGTTTGTGGAGTGACCACGGTTCGAAACCGTGACCTGTTGATAGCTTAAGAGCCGATACTCTCGTGGTGTTTTACAGTGACAACTTGTAAATCAAAGTTCCAGAATGAGCGATAGATTCTTCGTGGAAGTTGGTTCGATACTTGGCTTTTCTTGTCTGTTAGGTGATAGTTTTCAGAGTTTCTTTTCCACCCTTCTTTGCATCTGGTGATGGAGTAATGGGTATAGTTTGCAATGTCTTTGGTGTTTTGGTCCGGGAATCAATTAAAAGGTAATGTTCTCGGTTCAAAACTTGTGTCTTCCATTCTATTTTGAGAGTTCAGTTAATGTTATTTCGCATGTAATGACTTCTTTAAAACTCGTTTTGACCACTACTTATTTTAAATGGCAGGTTCCTTCATCAACCGACACCCATACTCAAGTTTTGATAACTGGCAGCTGCAACATAGACTGGTAAGCTTCGGTGGTTACTCGTTACTTCGGTTAGATGACTAGTGGACCTTCATTGTGTTCTTTGCCGAGACTTTGTGTTTTCTTGGGCTCTGAGGGGTGACCTTCGTCGAAATATTTGTGAGTTGTTTTGACAGTTTGGGGAGGATGAAACCCTCAACCCATTTGGCGTTAGGCCTATGGTGTTTAGTTTTCAATGTAGAAATTGTAACAAAAATTTAACTGAGGAGAGGGTTTTACCCTTCTACTGTCTTTTATAATAAAAGAGCTGTGTTTTCTATGTTATGGTATATGTGTTTGAGTTTGAGAGTAGTGCTCCAGTTTGTATGCAAATGAAGCTCGTCGTTTTTTGCAACTATGTAATGAGATTGTATCTAGATTCTTGTTCTGTTGTTAACTGATGGTGTTTGAACCTTAACTAAACTCTAAATTTGAGAGATAGATGTTGATACTTCTAGGGTTTGATCAACAAAGGGTTATGATCCTGTCATAAATTTTAAGTTTGTAAATGAAACTCTGTTTGGATAACATAATAGTTCTTTGTTTTAATAGTTGTGATAACTATGGAAAATGATGAAGCCACAAGCTAGGGTTTCTAATCCTATGCTGCATGTGAATGGGATTAACTGTAGTTTAAATAAATAAATAATATAACAGAAAATTAATACCGTGCATAACGATTAGTGCTATATAATTATGCATTGTTTATAATAGAAAAAGTTCTGTTTGTTTATGAGATTATATTTACTTGCTAGCAGTATTGGATAACAGTACTATGTACTTAGGAAATAATTATTTTGCAGCTGTTATTTCAATAAAAATTTGTGAAATAAAAATACAGTGAACCTTAAATATTTGACTGATGAAAGGAATGATAAGAGAAAGACATAGAATTATATTATTTAATACATAATATTAATGGTAATAAAAACTAATGAAATACAACAGTACTGATCTTCTCATTCATTTGGCAATCTGCCGATCAATTTATCTACCTTAATCTCTTCTTTGTACTAGAGTACGATGCAGAACCATTAGCATGGGGGAAAATGCAGAGAAATATTTTATTCAATTCATCTTCAATAATCATTACTATACAGAATCCTAATTAGGTCAGAAATTAAAATAAATGCATTTGTTTAATAATATCCTTGAAAACAGTAAATCAATAATTGTAGATAGAAATTTTAACTACTTAGAATTAGAAAAGACAAGTAGAACCTATAAATGAAGATAGGGCCGACAAACACCCAAGGAGGCCTATTCCTCTCAACCTTTTCCAGAAGAAGAAGCCAAACTACTTGCTTCCTTTGGACCCCCGAGCTTGCTTACTGAACCACTAAGTAGATGGAATCTGTGTAGAAGCAAGGCACTCAGTAATATAACTTTCTGCACTCAGCAGTATAACTTCTGCACTCAGTAGTATAATTTCTGCACTCAAAATATGCCTTCTCCACTCAACAATGTAACTTCTGCACTCAGTAGTATAATAGGTAGACTTACACCATGATAAAAAACTCAACATATCCCCTCATCAAATCTCTTGGGTGCAAGCACATCAAAACCCCAAGGTAAATTTTCTCATCAGGAAAAGTGATGAACCTTAGTTCATAATTCGACGTCTCTTATATAGATTGTCTAGGTCTTTAGTGGTCAGTTTTGAATAAATGAGCCTCAAGCTCCAGTCCCACCTTCCAGGGCACTATGATGACATTTCAAGGGAGTTGTCCCATACCAACAACTAGTTTGTTGCATCATGATGCTTCCACTTGTCCATTGCCCTCTACCCCAGATTCCATTCCACCTAGTGGGCCAGTAAAAACTCTTTCAATAGTCCCCTTAGGTGTTTGTCTCGTATTTAATTTATTAAATAATAAAATATTGTGCAATTACAGTCATCCTTGGACACTTGTCCAATATAAAACTTTAAAATAAAAGTTAACATAATGTTTCCAACATAAAAATGTTTTTTTTCCAGCAAAAAGGGTATGTTACAAACACCCCCACTTAAGCTCAACATCGTCCTCGATGTTTTTTATTCATTATCCGATCCTTCCTGGAACAGAACTGGATATGCTGCCTGCATTTTACTTTCCAGTTCCCAGGTAGCTTCATCAGGGCTAAGGTGCTTGCATTGCACCTTTAGCTACCCTATGGTACAATTTCGAAGCATAATTTCCCTCATGTTAAGACTGCAGTCCGGTTCCACCTGAAAATCGCCTTTGGGATCCACCTGTATGTCATTCCAATTCAACACATGAGTAGCATGGTGCACATACTTTTTTAAAACAGAAATGTGAAAAACATTATGGATTTTTAAATCAGATGGCAAAGGTAATTGATATGCAACAACTCCAATTCTTGATAGGATTTCGAATGGTCCACAATACCTTGGTGCTAGTTTAGCACAACTCCCAAGCTTCAAAGAACTTTTCTTGGGTTTTACCTTTATAAAAACATGGTCTCCAACCTGAAATTCTCTTTCAGTGCATTTCAAATCTGCATAACGTTTTTGCCGATCTTGGGCAACTTTTAAGTTACCTTGAACCTGTTTCACAGTTAGCTCCATTTCTTTCAATAAATATCGTCCTAGCATTAATATGTCTACAGGTTCATCCCAAGAAATATGAGTACAACATTTTATTTCATACAAAATCTCAAATGGACTTAACTTAGCAGATGCTTGATAATGATTATTGTATGCAAATTCTGCTAAATGTAAATAATCTTCCCACTTAGATGGCTGATCTTTGACATACATTCTTAGCATGTCTTCTAAAATCTGGTTTACCCTTTCTGTTTGACCATCAGTTTGTGGGTGGAAAGAAGTGCTGAAATTTAGTTTAGTATTTAAACCTTTAAACAATGCTGTCTAAAAATTTCCAATGAACTTAGAGTCGCGGTTAGAAATAATTACCTTGGGAATTCCGTGCAAATGAAAGATTTGCTTCATAAATACATCTGCAATGTTAGAAGCTTTAAAAGTGGTTTTAACAGGAATAAAATGAGCAACCTTACTTAGCTTGTCCACAACCACCATTATGGAGTCATTCCGTTTCTGGTTTTTAGACAAACCTATAATAAAATCAATACTTATAATCTCCCATTTCCATTCTAGAATTGGCAATGGCTGCAATAGTCCAGCTGGATGTTGATGTTCAGCCTTAATGGTCTGACATTCAAAACATCTGGCTATGTATTCAGCCACTTCATTCTTCATGTTGGGCCAAAAATAATCCTTCCTTAACATAGTTATCATTTTCTGATAACCTGGATGTCCTGAATAAGGACTCTTATGAACTTCATCCAAAATTAACAGCTTAACCTTTGACACATTTGGTACATAAATTCTGTTTTTATAAGTCATTAAGCCCTTTTTATTAATGCTGAAATCTGTTATTAAATTTTCAGATACATTTTCAACAACTTTACCAAGCAATTTTTTATAATTTTCATCTTGTTTAATTCATTCTTCAATTTGATTTTTCCAAATTTGTCTTAAACGTGCTGAATGCTGCCATAAAGCTTAATTTGGGATTCCAGCTTAATGCATCAACAACTTTGTTTTCTTTTCCCTTAATGTGTTGAATCTCAAAATCATACTTGCTAAGGAAAGCTAGCCATCTAGCTTGCCTTGCGTTAAGATTTGTTTGATCCAAAAAATACTTTAAACCCTTATTATCTGTCATTAATATGAATTTTCTTCCAATCAAATGATGGCACCACATTTTTAATGCATGTATCATGGCTACCAACTCAAGATCGTAAGTTGCATAATTCTTTTCATGGATTTTTAACTTTCTAGACTCAAAAGCAATAGCATGATCTTCTTGAGTTAAGACCCCACCAAGTCCATCGTTGCACGCATCATTGCATACAACGAAGTCTTTGTTAGGATCAACAATTTTTAAAATTGGTGCAGTGGTTAATAATTCTTTTAACTTATTAAAGCTTTCTTGACACTTTTGATCCCATACGAATTTCTTCCCTTTCTTCTGCAAAGAAGTGATGGGATTTGCAATTCGTGAGAACCCTTCAATAAACTTTCTGTAGTAACCTGTTATCCCTATAAATGACCGAACGTCAGTTACATCTTTAGGGACAGGCCACTCGTTAAGTGCTTTTATCTTATCAGGGTCGACAGAAATTTTATCTTTAGATATTATGTGACCTAGGTACTGTATTTTATCTTTATAAAAATCACATTTACTAAACTTAGCGTAAAGCTGATGTTCTCTTAAAACTTGCAGAATTATTCTTAAATGTCCGTCATGCTCTTCTTTAGTTTTTGAGTAAATCAGAATATCATCAATGAACACAACTACAAACTTATCCAAATATTTATGCAGAACATTGTTCATTAAAAACATGAACACTTCTGGTGTGTTGGTTAGCCCAAAAGGCATAACTACGAACTCATAGTGTCCATATCGCGTTCTGAATGCAGTTTTGAATATGTCTTTGTATTTTATTCTAACCTGATGATATCCGGACCTTAAATCAATTTTAGTGAATATCTGTGCTCCGCTTACTTGATCAAATATATTATCTATGCGGGGCAAGGGATATTGATTCTTAATTGTCATTTTATTAAGCTAATAGTAATCGATGCACAATCGCATGGTACCGTCCTTCTTTTTAACGAAAATTACTGGTGCTCCCCAAGGAGACACACTTGGCCTTATGTAGTTTTTATCTATTAATTCCTTCAACTGAGATTTTAACTCATTTAACTCCAGAATATTCATCCTGTAGGGAGTCTTTGATTTTGGTACCGCACCTGGTACTAACTCAATGGTGAAATCAAATTCCCTTTTCGGAGGTAATTCTGGAATTTCTTCCGGGAATACGTTAGAAAAGTCCCCAAAGATGGGAATCTCCTCTAGTTTTATCTTGTCTTCTTTAGATGAACATTCGTTATTAGTAACATTAATATCAAACATTTTACAACCCTTTCTGGAAGCTCTCTTAACTTGTAACGCAGAAATTTGTCTTACTGAAATCTTCCGATGAATTCCTTTTAATGTTTCAGTTTTACCTTCATTATTCAAACAAGTAAAATATTTCTCATAACAATTAAGCACTGCTCTATGCTATTCAAGCCAATCCATGCCAATCAACAAGTCATTTGACACTAAGGGTAAAACATTCAGATTAACTTGGGTTTTCAGCTGATTCGAAAATACATCACAATTTTTAACAAAGTCCGTAACCTTTCTTTTAGTGCCTGTTGCTAATTGAACTAACCAAGAATGATCAAAATTTTCAATTCTTAACTTGCAAGTTTTCACTAATTCAGGTGAAATGTAACTCAGACTTGCACCTGGATCTATCAAAATAGAAATAGATCGGTTTTGTAGCATACCTTCGATTTCGACCATGGACGTTTGATGGTCTGCTTGCCGATTTTCCAGCGCTGCATTTATCATTGGCATTTCTCTTGCCACATCACCAACTGTTGGATCCGCTTGTATGCTATGAATATTGTTGACTGTCCTTTTGTTGCGTGGGAAATCTGCTTTCTTATGTGGTCCACCGCAATCAAAACACTTCAAAGGTCCTTTCTGTTCAGCATACCTGGTGTTGTTATTGTTATTAGGTACATTTCTTGCAGCAGTAAAATTCTGTAGTGCATTACTCCTGTAATTATTATTACTTGGAAAATTTATGTTATTAAATTTTTTTTTAAAACTTCCAGAATTATGATTAAATCTCTTCTTTTTATGCTCGAAATGATTAGACTTATTACTTTTCCAGCCAGCTGTTCCTTCTCTTTTTTTGTTTTGATGAAAACATAAATTTGCTTTCCTCATAGCCTCTTCCAGAATGGAAGGGTTATCATACTCAATACTGTCTTTTATGTTGAAAGGTAGAAAAATTAGAAACCTTTGCACCTTAGGCTTCTCTTCGACCATGTAAGGTACATACCTCAGCAAGCTAAGGAACTTGCTGCACAACTCCTTCATGTTCATAGTACCGAATTTTAAATCATAAAACTCTTTTGATTTATCTTCATAGTACTATTCTGACAAGCACTTTTTCTTAAATAAAGTTTTAAACATATTCCAGGTTACGTCTCTTTCCTTTATGCTCTTAATTCTTTTAAGATCCTGCCACCAGATATCTACCTTTCCTATCAGATTGTAAATAGCCATCTTGGCTTTTAATTGGGAAGAGTAATCGTAAATATTAAAGTACTTCTTCATTTTAGACAGCCATGCTTCAACTGTCTCACCCTTTTTAGTTTCGCCATTAAAAGTTGGTGGCTTAATCTTTTTAAACTCTCTAGTAATTTGATAATGATGCTTATACTTCCTCTTCTTGGAACAACAATCACTGTCACTGTTGTCATGATCATATTTATCATTACTTCGATCAGATTCAGATGAAGAGTAACTAATACTTTTACCATTCTTTGTCTTCTTGTGTTTATGTTTGTGGGACATTGTACCAGAATCAGAATTTACTTCCGATTTCCTCCCTCTTTCTTCGTGATGGTATTTCTCTATTAGAATTTGATTTAACTCTTCCTGTGCTTTCATAATGCATTCATTTTCTTCTTTAACAGTTCTTATCTCAGATTTTAAATCTTTTACAGTACAAAGAAGTTCTGAAGATTGGTTATTTAATTCAACATATATTCCTTCATTATTATTATTGTTATTGTAATCATTACGAGGAGATCTGTCCTCTGTTGATTCCTCCAGTATGTCCATACCTGCAAATTAATAACAAATCGTTCTGTACAAAAATAAAAATTAAAATAAAAGTTAGTAATGCACGCGTATTTCAGGCCTAGAGTTTGAACTCGTGCTCTGATACCACATGTAACAACCCGAAATTTACAAAATTTTAAAATTTTTCGATATAGCTTTTAATGCGTAATCTAACTGTGCGGAAATATAATAAATGTTTAAATGTCGTCTTGCTGTACTAAATGCTGTGTTGGTCAAAAGTGTAATGTTTGTGACAAGATAATTAATATCTTCATTTCGATGTTAAACTCACTCAACTGTACTTTCACAATTCTTTTGTTGCTGATCCAATGATATAAGTTTATATGTGTTAAATATTGTTCTTCTGTTTGATGATGAAGTGGTCCTATGGATGCCCCGAGGCTTACTTAGCATTCGTGCTAAAGCATTTGAATCGTCATTTTTCGCAGATTACAGGTAAGAGATTTAGTGCTTACGACATGTGACCGAAGAGTTTCTAACCAGTTTTCGTGTCTCCAAAGTCTTAATGATTTAAGATACATAATGTCGAAAATGCTATTGGTGAGAACTTCAGTTAGCCTAGTTTGTAAAAACATAAGTATGTCAGTTGTAATACTGATAATCCCTGTACTAACCTTTTATTAATTTGTTCAAACAAATGAATAGGATCAATATATCATACATTTGGGGGATTGAGCTCTGCAACCTAGGGTTTTGAGCCGCTTCGAGTTGAACTCGGCGGCCAGGGCTCTTTCCCTGATCGCTATCCTTCTGCCCTGTATCAGTAAAGGTCGATGGTGAGGGAAGAGGCGCAGCAGGGTTCATCCTGCACTCCTGTGCGACGACAGCGGGTGCAGATGGGAGATGCGAAGCGGCTTCCATGCGGTCGAGCTTCCAACGGTGGCTCTCCACAAGCTTCCAAATACGGAGATCCAATGACGGCTTACAGCAGCACCAATCGGCGGCTATCCTGACGGAGCGGCGGCTCTGCTCTGTTCCGGTGGCTCCCTGACCTGTACATCTGCTTCTGCGGAGCCGTTGTTGAGTTCTTTGGGTTCTTGGAAGCCGGTGGGTGGACGAGATGTTGGATTTGCCGATTGTCCGAAGCATAGTTCCGTCATCCATCGACCCAGCTCAAAGATTAACAGTGCAATCCACCACGAGCTGGTCGTCCAGATACCCTGGAAAGATTTGTGAGAAGCACTCTTGGCGGTAATGGATTATTCCATGGAGGCCTTTTCTCTTTCCTGCGTTTTTTGCTTTCAGGCATTGATGGAGCGTGATGGATATTTTCTGAGTATGGAGAGAGGGCGGCGCCTTTGCGCGGCGACCCATTGGGTCTAAGCAAGATCCAGTGGCGGCGGCGGCGGTTTCAGGCCAGATCTGAAACCGGTGGCCCCAATATCACCACTGTTCATGAAATATCTGTTCTACTTCTTGTGGAAACATTCTCTGGGTTTCTCTTTTATTTGGTTCAGCTCATTCTAAGCTGTTTTCTACTTATATGGGACAGAAATATGTGAAAATGTAGGGATCCTTGTTGATTCTACTACATGTGCAGTATGTAATTTTAATCATCTTTTTGAAATAAAATTACGGACTTTTTCCAAGGAAAAAAAAGGATCAATATATCATAATTTAAATCTATATATTGTTATCGTGAGTTTCTATTTGATGCAAATCATGAGAGTAACCAATGTCTATATGTGATGGCTAAGTGCAAATAAAATGCAATATCTATATGCAATTCTTTTATATACTCTAGAGCTTAAGAATTACATGCAAGATTTGATTTAAACTTTAGCCTAGGAGCTATTTGCAAACTAAAAATCAAATGCTATCCTAGGAACTATATACAAATTCATGATCAATCTCTAGCCTAGAGACTATATACAAATTCTATAATATATTGGAATATATAAATGTAGAGTCTTATACATAATCCTATGAAGTAGGACTATATACAATTCGGGTGTGCCTTGTGTGACCCTTTAACATATTGAATTACTAGCAAGAAACTAATACAACCTTAACTTACCACAAGGTGTTATTACATAACTGAGTTGTGCATTTTATCAACGAATTGATACATTATATGAATGTGTGACATTAACACTATGAAGGTTTTGTGCTGGCAGGCACTTTGGCTTCCCTTGGCATTTAATACTCCCAACTACCGAGACAGTGGAATGTCTCCGTGGACATCATCGTGGTGCTAGTCACGTGATGGTGTGGTGATGGTTCAAACCTCGTGATGAGCTGTAAGTTTTTTGGTTTGAAGTTTAACTAAGCTGTCCTCCTTGGTGGCTATGGTATTGATGGTGTCTTTAATATGGTTGTTGCTTGGGTTTACGTGAAACCCTTCGGGTGATCTCCACTGTTGATCTAGAAAGGTTTTTGGCTTTGGGATCTAACCCTAACCACCACTATGTTCTACGAAGTTATTGTTTCCTTGGCATTCGGTATAGTGGCTCTGAGGAGAGGATGACAGGCCGAGAGCCTTCAGGGTTTCGTTAGCAGGTGTTTATGGAGTGCCCACGGTTCGAAACAGTGACCTGTTGATAGCTTAAGAGCCGATACTCTCATGGTGTTTTACAGTGACAACTTGTAAATCAAAGTTCCAGAATGAGTGATAGATTCTTTGTGGAAGTTGGTTTGATACTTGGCTTTTCTTGTCTGTTAGGTGATAGTTTTCAGAGTTGCTTTTCCACCCCTCTTTCCATCCGGTGATGGAGTAATGGGTATAGTATGCAATATCTTTGGCGTTCTGCTCTGGGAATCAATTAAAAGGTAATGTTCTCGGTTCGAACCTTGTGTCTTCCATTCTATTTTGAGAGTTCAGTTAATGTTATTTCGCATGTAATGACTTCTCTAAAACTCATTTTGACCACTACTTATTTTAAATGGTAGGTTTTGATAACTGTCAGCTGCAACATAGACTGGTAAGCTTCGGTGGTTACTCGTTACTCCGATTAGATGACTAGTGGACCTTCATTGTGTTCTTTGCCGAGATTTCGTGTTTTCTTGGGCTTTGAGGGGTGACCTTCGTTGAAATATTTGTGATTTGTTTTGATAGTTTGGGGAGGATGAGACCCTCGACCCATTTGGCGTTAGGCCTGTGGTGTTCAGTTTTCAATGTAGAAACTGTAACAAAAATTTAACAGAGGAGAGGGTTTTACCCTTCTACTGTCTTTGATAATAAAATAATTGTGTTTTCTATGTTATAGTATATGTGTTTGAGTTTGAGAGTAGTGCTCTAGTTTGTATGCAAATGAAGCTCATCATTTTTTGCAACTATGTAATGAGATTGTATCTAGATTCTTGTTTTGTTGTTAATTGATGGTGTTTGAACCTTAACTAAACTCTAAATCTGAGAGATAGATGTTGATACTTCTAGGGTTTGATCAACAAAGGGTTATGATCCTGTCATAAATTTTAAGTTTGTAAATGAAACTCTCTTTGGATAACATAATAATTCTTTGTTTTAATAGTTGTGATAACTATGGAAAATGATGAAGCCACAAGCTAGGGTTTCTAATCCTATGCTGAATGTGAAAGGGATTAACTGTAGTTTAAATAAATAAATAATATAACAAAAAATGAATACTGTGCATAAATATTAGTGCTAAATAATTATGCATTGTTTGTAATAGAAAGAGTTCTGTTTGTTTATGCAATTATATTTACTTGCTAGCAGTATTGGATAACAGTACTATGTACTTAGGAAATAATTATTTTGCAATTGTTATTTCAATAAAAATTTGTGAAATAAAAATACAGTGAACCTTAAACATTTGACTGATGAAAGGAATGATAAGAGAAAGACATAGAATTATATTATTTAATATAGAATATTAATGGTAAGAAAAACTAACGAAATACAACAGTATTGATCTTCTCATTCATTTGGAAATCTGCCTATCAATTTATCTACCTTAATCTCTTCTCTGTACTAGAGTACGATGCAGAACCATTAGCATGGGAAAAAATGCAGAGAAATATTTTATTCAATTCATCTTACATAATTATTACTATACATAATCCTAATTAGGTCAAAAATTAAAATAAATACATTTGTTTAATAATATCCTTGAAAACAGTAAATCAATAATTGCAGATAGAAATTTTAACTACTTAGAATTAGAAAAGACAAGTAGAACCTGTAAATGAAGATAGGGCCGACCAACACGCAAGGAGGCATGTTCCTCCCAACCTTTTCCAGAAGAAGCAGCCAAACTACTTGCTTCCTTTGGACCCCCAAGCTTGCTTACTGAACCACTAAGTAGATGGAATATGTGTAGAAGCAAGGCACTCAGTAATATAACTTTCTACACTCAGAAGTATAACTTCTGCACTCAAAATATGCCTTCTGCACTCAGAAATGTAACTTCTTCACTCAGTAGTATAATAGATAGACTTACACTATGATAAAAAACTCAGCATATCCCCTCATCGAATCTCTTGGGTGCAAGCACAGCAAAACCCCAAGGTAAATTTCCTCGTCAGGAAAAGTGCTGAACCTTAGTTCATAATTCGATGGCTCTTATATATATTGCCTAGGTCTTTAGTGGTCAGTTTTGAATAAATGAGCCTCAAGCTCCAGTCCCACCTTCCAGGGCACTATGACCACATTTCAAGGGAGTTGTCCCATACCAACAACTAGTTTGTTACATCATGATGCTGCCACTTGTACATTGCCTTCTACCCCAGATTCCATTCCATCTAGTGGATCAGTAAACACTCTTTCAATAGTCACCTTAGGTGTTTGTATCCTATTTAATTTATTAAATAATAAAATATTGTGCAATTACAGTCATCCTTGGACACTTGTCCAATATAAAACTTTACAATAAAAGTTAACATAATGTTTCCAACATAAAATTTTTTTTTCAACAAAAAGGGTACGTTACAGATAGGGTACAGCCCTAGCGAATCCCCAGGGAACCCTTGAAAAAATAAGTCGGACAACCATTGATAAGCACAACGAAATTAACCGAGGTAATACAACCCAAGATCCAATTCTTGATCAATAAGTTTAAACCAACATTCAGTAGTAGGAGCCTAAGGAATTTCTAATATACCAAATAATAAGCCTTAACCAGATCCATTTTAAGTACAATGGAAGGTGCCCGACTGTGTTTATCAGAGTGTAACATCTCTTGTTCAGTTTCAATAGCATCAAAGATCAAACACTCATGTAAAAAGCTGAATTGCTCTGCAGAAATGCCCCGGGAGAGTCCCCCCTTAATGTGGTCCGCGATCACTTTTTAAACCACCTTATAAAGTAGGTTGCACAATGAAATGGGCCTAAAATACTTAAAAAGAAACCAGAGTTGAAACCTTTGGAATCAAAGAGATGAAGGTGGAATTAAGTCTCCCACTAATTCTCCCAATGATGTGAGTCTCCTCCCCCAAACGAACAATCTCTGAACCAAGCAAGTCAAAAAACTATAATTAGAATTCAACTGATCAACCGTCAGGCCTCAGACTCTTGTTCCTGGCCATCCCTTTAAGTATACCTTCAACTTCAGTCAATGTATGTTACACCTAAAATATACCCATCATCATGATTTAGTGTATACATCCCTGATGTCATATGGACCAAGTACTCATTTGGGAGGATTTGTACAACCTTTTGAGAGGTCGTCACAGGTTGCACACTAGCAACATGCGATGTCGCAGGTTGCTCCAAAGCAAGGTGCGACGAGGTCTATTAATGGGAAAAAATAGCCATTTCGAGATCTTTCTCGAAGCTTTCCCATTTGGGGGCTTATCCCTGATCTCTTAGAGAGTTGGTACTCGACCCCTAACTCATTGGGAAGATACCCTATCTCTCTCCTACCATCTCTTAACCTATCCTATCCATAATCTCATCCACTTAGTCCTATATATACGAGGCTCACTCCCATACCAAAGGGAGGAAGACTATGGTATCTACATGCTGGTGAAATCTCTCTTAGGACACCTTCACTCACCTCTTGGAGAATTCATGCTTCCTTGGAAGGGCTTGGAAATTGGATTGTGTGGAGAAGGGATGCTACGTTAAGTCATTGGTTGTAGTTCTATATCTCTATCATGTACTCCTCTATTTGTAGTAATACAAATGCTTTCCACCAATATCATTCTTATGTGTAATGATGTTGTGTTGTTTACCTGCTTAACTGTTTACATAGATCTCTTATTGTATAGATTCTCTTTACTTGTTTCTCTTTTATGTGTGATGACAGGTCTTGCAGCTTGGATCTGACGACCGTGGGACGTGGAGAAACATTCAGGAGAAAGGATAGCGAATCAAAGTGGTAAGACATCTAGCACTTGATCCTTAAGTAGATCTAGGAAACGTGTTTGTAGTCTGTTCTATTTGTTCTAGACTCGCATTGAGCTAGGGAGATTTGGCTCACCTCCGGTTGAGTGGATTATCCGGTAAAAAATCTGGTGACCATATTGGGGATTAGTGTTTGTTTTGTTTAGTAGTCATTAAATCTGAGAGTCACTTTCAGTTGATTACTCACAAGCCTTGTTATAATTTTTTTCCATTTCACTTCTTAGGAGTGAATCCATTGTCAGATCTTCACATTGAAGATCCTGATCTTCTTCCTTTGAGTTTATACAGCTCAGTTTCAAACCTATTGGTGGTTCATTATTAGGAGATCTGATTCATTTTTGAATCTAGAAATCGCCTGTCGCACCTGGGCAGTGAAAACAGAGCGACATTGTGTTTTTCTGGGTCTTTGTTCTTTGACTTTTGCTTTCTCGTCGCGTCCTGTGCATTAGTAAACTGCGACATCGTCGCATTTCTCATGCAGGTAAACTGCGATGTCGCACTGTCTACAAAGCCAAAGTGCGACGATCTGTCGAGACTTAGTATACAGGCATCCATCTTCTTGTTTGACAGTCTAAGCCTTGTTTTGATGTATGAACTCCCTGTGTGCTGCAACATCCAGCCAGAGATCCCATTTTGGTTTGTGTGTTGAGAGTTTGGTTTCATTTGGATTGACTTTGGGTTCTGCTTTGGACAAGTTTGAAATCGGTAGTGGCGGATACTTTTGTCTCTCCCACCTTCATCCATTCACTCTTGCATTCCCTTCCTTCCATCTCTGATTTGATCATTGTATTGGATCACCTTCCAGACCTCATCTATTTTTGTTTTCAGCTTTGCTTTCTTAGTTTGCTCATTGCTGCTTGATTTTGAGTCAACTGTGTCTTTTGCTTCATTGAATGCTTGTCTTTTCTTGAGTTTTCTGAGTGTTGAGTGCTGCAAGTAGCATTTTCTTTTCAGTCATTTAAATCTGAAAGCATAGTTGTCTTCAATATTATTGCTTTGATACATCCATTGAAAAATTAAAAAGTGTTTCTTTCCCATTGTTTCTCAAAAAGCTATTGAAGAAAGATCATTGTGCATTGGAATGTTTTGGAAAAGATGAATGGAAATATGATTGATTGTGTTTTTCTTGAATTATGAATTATTCATCTTCTTGAAAAGATCTAGTACATTTCATTTTTTTCAAAAAGTTGTTTCCATGCTAGGGAAAGATAGTTGCATTTTTTATTTTTGTTGCCTTTAGATCATTGAAAAGAGAAAGTGAAAAGCTTGCATTTTCTGTTTCAGAATCCTCTCATTTCATTACTTAGTGTTGTTTTGATCTGAAAAAGAAAAGAAAAGAAAAAATACTTTGATTTGGATAGTAGTGTTGTGTACGTTTGTGTGTTTCATTGAAAAAAGAAAAGAGTACTTTCATTGTCAAATTTGTTTGCATTGGGAATTGTGTTTCATTGAGTTTGTTTTGGCAATACCATTGGAAAAATATTTCTCCTTACCATAGGTAGAATTCATCGAAAGAAAAGGATATTTCGTGCATGTAGCTAGGGCTTGCATTCTGTTTCCGATTATGTACTCACCTCATGCATTCACCTAACTGTCCAAGATAAAATTAACGGTAGAACTAGGTAAAATTTTTAGTAACTTGTGTGTAAGTTAGAGACGTTTTCCTGCATCGTTAAGCGTGGCAGCTGTCGTTACTTGCCAGCACTGTAGTCCGGGGGTATTGTAGTCTTCCATGTACATCGGTATATCGAGCTCCTTCACGTACCCACCAAGTACCATAATCTGTACTTGGCGTATATAAAAGGGTGTATCACGTACTCGACACGTATATCAGAAGGTCTTGCACCAACGGCTGTGCATTAGATGGCACCACTATGGATTTGAGCTCCCACGTACCTTGCGTATATCGGGAGATACCATTAGGATTCCTGAAACCAACCGAGTTAACCATTTGGCCGTCTTGGAAAAGAAATACACCGAGAACAGCACTCGGGGAGATTAGCACTCACGTCCTGTCGAGGTAGTCGGGTATGCAGGAAAGGGTACGGTCCCAATCCTCCTTGTCGCGTCATATTGTTGGACCCTGTAGTATATTGCGGTTTGCGATGCCTTGATAATCCCATGAGGTTCCAGACTTTTGAATATTGGTGGACATTTGTTTCCACCAGATTCGCTTGCCTCTCATCCCACGCAGGATGAAGGAGCACAAACCCCCACTTCACATGACCTTTCTCCCGTCATCTCGGGAGAACCTGGGTCGTTGGAATGGATAAACTAACCCAGGACGATCCTATAGCAACTGTTGGTCCTTCAGCAGCTTACTGGACATCTTCTACAGACCATCCAGTGGCTCATTTTGCCATCTCATCTCCACCTAACTGGACTACTCCAGAGTTCACTAGGCCTTACTATAGGCCTGACCTTGCCGAGACTTTCGGCCCCATCCATGAACATTTGGAATACTTACATGTTAAAGGAGATGAGCTTCAAAGACAAAGTCTCGAGCGACACTCTGAAAAGTTCCACAATCGTCATTTCCAAATAAGACTTGACAACGTAAACATCCTAGTTCATTCAATATCTTTCGGATCACCTAAAGCACCCCACCACGTGACCACTAATGAGACTGGTCAACCCTCGCAGGAATCCAGTCCCGCACCTCATGTGAACCAACCGGTGGAAGGAAACCGGTCCAACACACCTGTCACTACCATGGTTACTTTACTGGTTCCTCCCCCACCTCAAAATTCGAGGGGAGGGTATTCCATTCCTACGGATTATCTTATTGGTAATGTTATTACCACGGTAGCTAGTCAACAACCCACGTTGGTTCAAACTTTGAATAGTGGTCATCCCATTGTGGCTGGGGGGAAACCCCCATTTCCTAACCAGAACATAGGCGGTGGAGTCCCCAACAGACCTTCTGTTTGACCTTCCCAACCCGCTTGACCATCCACCATGGGATTATCTCATGTTGTAGGGTCGTCAAATGTAACCCAACCCTCATGGAGTCAAGCGTATCCAGGTTCTGTTAACCCTGTGCCGGGTCAACCTAATCCCGAAAATGCGCCATACGGGATACCTTATCCCGAGAATCCATACACTCTATGGGGGAAACAACCTGTATTGCAACACAGACCCCAACCGACTATCCCTCAAGTACCACCACCCCTGATCGGTCCTCCCCCACCTCCTGTTGGAGGCGGTGGGCCCCCACCTAATGCTGGTGGAGGCCCAACTCATTTTACCTACAACGTCCCTCACCCCTCAGGCGGTGGCGGGAATGATCCACCACCCCCTCTAGGCGGAGGTGGCGACAGACCACCCTATAATGATGGAGGAGGACATTTTCCTTCGGGTGGCGGCGGTGTTCAACCACCCCTTCCAGGCGGAGGCAGTGGAGGGCCTAATTACCCTGGTGGTGGAAGTGGTGGTGGAAACCCTCATCCTTCTGGTAGTGGAGGTGGCATGGGCCCCCACCCATCTGGCAGCAGAAGTGGTCCACCACCCCCTCCAGGCAGAGGCGGTGGTGGGCCACCTTATTACAGCTATGGACCCCCACCTCCTCCCGATGGTGGCGGCGGACCCCCACCTCCTCCCGGTGGTGGCGGTGGACCTCCACCCCCTCCCGGAGGTGGAGGTGGAACCCCACCTTATTGGAATGGACCACCTTATGGTGGCGGACCTCCTTACGGTCCGAGCGGTACACCCCCCTACGGTCAGTTTTATCCTGGTACACCTTACGATCAGTTTAGTCCTTACACGCCATATCCGTATTATCAATACGCGCAGCCTAATCCACAGCTTCCCTTTTTGGCTACTTTGGACCTACCTGACCTCTCTCGTTTGACCAATGATCCTATTTACCACGGATCTAACTGGCCACCGATTCCAGTGAAACTTCCGTCTGATATACCCAAGTTTGACAGCAAGTCGGGTGAAGACCCCAAGAACCACGTGATGACATACCACTTATGGTGTTCATCTAATTCCTTAATGGATGATTCAATTTGTCTTAGATTGTTCCAAAAGACTCTCACCGGTTTGGCTGCCAAGTGGTACATTGAGTTACCACCACACTCTTTTGCTGATTTTGGCTCTCTTGCTATGTACTTTTTGAGGCATTTCCAGCTGCCTATATGGTATGAGACTGGTACTGAGCTTTTAACCTCGCTCTGTCAGAATACTGCCACTCACATTTTGGATCATATCCATGAGTGGTGAAGGAGACGACGTCTGATTAAAGCTCCCATTCCTGATCAGCTCCTAGCAGATTGGTTTACTAAATCGCTTCTTCCCACCATAGCAAAAGATGTTGCCATGCGAGGTGCTGTCACCGAAGAACAAGACATCACGAGTGCTCATCTGTTAGACCTGGTCTATACCCAGTCTGGCACTCTGTCCAATATTTTTCCTGATGCACCCCGGGACGTTAACGATCCCACGAAACCACATAAGGGACCCCAAGCTGATGGGATCATAGGTTCCCTTACCACCCAGCCTGCTGTTAGCACTGTTGGATCATCCAACCCAACTCTGGATGGCCACAAAACCACCAAGTCCACCACTCCTGTTGTAACCGAAGAGGTGAATTCTGTTCAATTAGCTTCATCTCAGAAGTTTAATGGAAAAAAGAAGAACAAGGGGAAACCCAAGAAGTCTTCTGCCGAGCAGGAAACGAAGAGCACTCTTGAAGATACTATGCAGAAACAAAAACTGAAGTATCCTTGCTTATTGTGTGGAGAAGACCATTTCTCCAAAGAGTGTCCCCATAGAGACGAAGTGCAAAAGTTTCTTAGGGGTAAACCAAATCCCGCAGTCCTCAACGATCCGATTCCTGCTCAAAACCAGCAGATGATTGCTCAAACCCCCCCACCCCAAGGGGAACCATCCAACACCATGCATGTTCTCATGTTGCGTAACGAGGCGATCAATTTAGTTACTCGCTCATGATCTTATGAACAAGTCCCTTCGAAGGAACCCGCCAGAAGTAATGCTGAAAAAGATTCCAACTCTCTACCTGATGTCACTATACCATCAACCTCTCTCACCATAGAGAGACCATCCTTAGATTCGATATTGCGTCATCCCAAGAGCACGATTCAAAAAGCTGTTTTCAATCCTAATGCTCGCACGGCACAGAATTACAATATTGTAGAGGACTTGGCACAAGCTCCTTGCGCCATGTCTACCTTGGAAGTTTTGCAGAATTGTCCCAATCAACGCAAAACTCGCCTTGCAGCTATTGGTGTAGTTGACCCGGATTCCTCAAACACCATCATGTTCGGACTTGACAACCTTAAGCCGAGGCTCTCACACTAACTCGCATTCCAAGTTACTACGAACCTTGGTGGGAATATTTTTCATCGCAATCTTTTGGACGAAGGAGCCTCCACTTCTGTCATGTCCATCACTTGCTGGAGAGCCATTGGCTCCCCCGAATTGAATCATTCTCTTACCACATTGAAATCATTCTATGGGCGTGTATTTCAACCTCATGGGCTCTTACAATCTCTTGTAGTTGAGTTGGGCAGAAAGATCGTAACCATTAACGTGGAAGTGGTCTTGGCCCCGTTAGATTATAATCTCTTGCTTGGTTGCAATTGGTTTTATACCATGCAGGCAGTAGCCTCTTCAGTCTTCCACATAGTACAGTTCCCCCACCAAGGATGAATTGTTACTATTGACCAGTTAGATTTTTGTATGCCGGACACCACTACTCATCTTGGTGACCATGTTCCTTGCATTGGACAGATGTCAAAACGGTATGAGAGTGTAGGGGTTGGCCTTTTGAAATATTCATCTCTCATGGGCATTTTTCCAACCATGGACCCCCCTAATCATGTTGCTACGATGAACATGATCTCCACTGAGATTTTATCTCACTCAAATGATGCTTGCATTGTACTGGATGAAGCCACAACACACCTGTTTGGAGATATGATGCCTCTTTCACCTGCTGAACGCATTTATGAGGCTATCTAATCAGCTCCGGAGGACCATTTCACCATGGCCTCCCCATCTTGTTCTCTATGACGGACGTCCTCTCTACCTGATCTCTTACTTTGGACTTTTCATTTAGATGAGTCCATCATGGAAGTAATGAATGTTGACGACAGTCCGTGGGATGATCTCCATCATAGGTCATGTTTTCTTCCTCCTTTGGAATACATAGAGAACAACATCCATACCCTCTTTTCACTAGATATCTACCAATCCCCTCAATCCCCCATCCTTACATGTCTTACGGACATGGAGGGCAACTTGGCCAATATTGAGCCAACCACCCCGGTATACATCTCGGTGAAACCTGGTATAGTGGAACACATTCGCATAGGCCTGAAGTGTTCCCCTGAAGAAATCGCTGTTAGCACGGACTTGTTCAAGCAATTTCGAGATGTGTTTGCTTGGTCCTATGAGGAGATGCCTCGGATAGACCCTGCGATTGTTTCTCATGAAATAAAAACCTATCCCGACATCAAACCTGTACGTCAAAAGTTGCGACCGGTACACCCCCGGAAGGCAATAAAGGCAGAAATTGAAAAGCTCTTAAAGGCTGGTTTTATTTATCCTGTCCCATTGACGGACTGGGTCTCAAAAGTAGTTCCCGTAAACAAAAAGCAGGGAACCATTCGTGTCTGTGTTGATTATCGGGACCTTAATCGGGCTTGTCCAAAAGACAACTACCCAACCCCCTTCATCGACCAGATCATCGAAAACTGTGCCGGAAGCGTCATCTTCTCATTCATGGATGGATTTTCTGGTTACAACCAAATTGAGATAAACCCAGCTGACCAACATAAGACGGATTTCATCTACCCATGGGGTACATTTGCTTATCGCAAGCTCCCATTTGGCCTTAAAAATGTTGGCCCCATGTTTCAGCGGGCTATTTCATACGCCTTCCACGATATTAAGGACTTTGTGGAACCCTACTTGGATGATCTCCCTGCTCATTCAAAGCAGCACGAGTTCCACATTGATCATCTGACGGCCATTTTCCTCAGATGCAGATGATACAATATCCGTCTGAATCCTCACAAGTGTATCTTTTGCATTGAGTCCGGACGCCTCCTAGGATCTATCATTTCAAAGGATGGGATCCGCATTGATCCCTTAAAGGTGGAGGCAATCATCAACCTACCACCCCCAACTCATGTTACGGAACTTCAAAGTCTCAAAGGGAAGGCAACTTATTTAAGACGTTTTGTGTGCACTTTTGTGGAGAAGACTTAGGGCTATATGAGACTGCTTAAGAAGGACATCCCATTCATTTGGGATGATCAAGCTCAAAAATCTTTCGATAGTATCAAACATGCCATCGCGCATGCCTCTGTGCTCCAACCGCCTAATTATTATCGAGATTACATCCTATATCTCGTTGCTTTTGCTACCATTATCGCCATGGTTTTGGTACAGGAGGATCAAAATGCTCAGGAACATGATACTCACATGTCGAAAAACTTGCTTTCACAATAGTCATTGCCGTCTAGAAGTTCTATCACTACATCTTGCTCCGCACCACCACCATCATCACCGACTCGAACCCCGTGTACCACGTACTAACACGTCAGGTGCTTGGGTGCAAGTATTCATGTTGGATTGTGATACTACAAGAATTTGATCTTCTTTTCAAGAAAGCTAAGTCTAAAATGTCTTTGGTGTTTGCCGAGCTCATTTGCGATCTTCCCCATCTTGATGCAGAAGTTGAGCACAATGATTCATTTCTGGATGAATCATTGTTTCTCATCAGTACAACTAACCCCTGGTATGGATATGTTCTGTTGTATCTTCAAACCCAACGCTTCGATCCTCAACTTTCTCACAATGATCGTCATAATATTCACCACCATGCAAAGTATTACTTAATCATCAATGATACTTTGTATCGTCATGGCGTCGATTCAATCCTTCGACATTGTCTCACTCATGATGAGGCTGAACGCGTTCTAAATGACTGTCACACTGGGGCATGTGGCGGTCATCTCGCTGGGATGGCTATAGCCCAGAACATTTTGCGCGGAGGATATTACTGGCCTACTATCTTCAAAGATTGTATTGAGGCCATTAAAAAATGTCCTCCTTGCCAACACTTCCACACGAAGAAGCGCACTCATCCTGCCCCACTACATTGGGTTATTGCCGTTGGCCCATTTGCAAAATGGGGCATCGATTTTATGCACTGTAAGCCTACCTAGACCTGGAGGCATAGTTACATCATCGTAGCTGTGGATTACTTCACAAAGTGGGCCGAAGCTATGCCTACATACCAAAACGATGGCAAAACCGCCGCACTCTTCATGTTTAATCATGTGATAGTGTGGTTTAGAGTTCCGCAGGCCATAGTTACCGATCATGGTTCTCACTTTCAGAACCATATGGTGGATGAATTGAGTGACAGGTTTGGTTTTCACCATGAAAACTTGACACCCTACTACCTGCAATCCAATGGACAGGTCGAGGCAATTGACAAGGTCTTGAAAACTATGATCCAGAGAATGGTAGGGACACAAAAGTCGAACTGGAATAATGTGCTCTTTTCAGCATTATGGGCCTACTAAACTACTGTTAAAACCGCCACAGGATTCACTCCCTTCCAATTGGTATATGGATTGGAGGCTGTTCTACCGATAGAGTACGAAATCCCGTCTTTACAGCTCGCGATCGAACTTCTTCCTAACACTACTGTTGAGGAAGAACGTCTCTTACACCTAGCAAAACTTGACGAGTCTTGCCGTGATGCCGCTCTTGCTAATAAAGCACATAAGAGATGCATCAAGTCCCAATACGATAAGTCGGTTGAACCTCGTATCTTTAACGAGGGTGATATGGTCCTCACTTATGACCATAAGCACGATAAGCTAGGAGCAGGGAAGTTTGAGTCCATGTGGCATGGACTCTACGTCATAAAACGTGTGTTGGAAAAAGGTGCCTACGAGCTTGAATATTATGATGCAATCTCTTTAGGTGAACCCCGCAATGGGCTTTACTTGAAGAGATACTATGCTTGATATCTCATGCATAGACTTGCTTGTATATATTGTACATGGCGTGTTTTTGTGTTTTTGTGTGGTGTGATGCATTTCTCTTTTGAGTGTCTTTTGATCTTGTTTTCGCTTCTTATACCATGTTTTGTCTGCGTGTGTAGATGGCAACGTGCTATGCATTCGCAGACGGTGCCAGCCGGCATACCCTTCACCTTGCTTCGAAAGCCTGGGTATTGTATTCCCCAACAGGTGAGCTCATTAGCTCAGGAGGAAGTTTCCTAGGGTTCGCGACTAACAATGCCACATAATATCAGGCAGTAATCAGAACCCTAGCTGATTCCATTTCCTTGGGTATGAACCACATTGTCATCCATATGGATTCTCAATTAGTGATTTCCCATCTGAACCGGATATACGCCATCTGTGATCCCATCTTACTCCGTCTCTTCAGACGAGTACATCTCCTGGAAAGGTCATTTGAATCTGTTCAATACCTGGACATTCCACGAGAGTTAAACACAGTTGCTAACTCGATGGCCAATTTCATTCTGGATTGGTACATTGCACAGATATAATACTCATAATATGTAAAAGCATTCACAACATGTAAATATAATGTATAGAAGCAAACATATAAACAATATCACATCACTAATAATTTAAAGAACACATAATGTATAAACCGTCGATAAAGTATATATATATAAATCTCTCAAAAGTAGTGCTGGTACAAAATCTGAAGCACGATGGCTTTCAGTGAGTCTCTACAAAAATATGAAGCATCATAGCTTTCAGTAAGTACAAAAATCTTAGGCCTCTAAAGCTCTCAGTACAAGTCTAAAAGTGCAATCACACTGGACGCCTGACCCATACACCCCTAGCTCTAATAGCTCTCTGACGCTGGGTGAGAAAGAAGTCTACAGTACGAGCCACCTTGCGGAGTAAGGAGTTGAAGCGCATGGATGCTCCAACCCCAAATCTTTGCATGGGCCTCGGTAGGTCGTCGATGGCTGGCTTTGGTACCTCCACAGTCAGCCCGGATAGATTCTGGTACACCTCCTCCATCTCCTCGACGACAGGATGAGCACCAGCAGGAACTACTGCCTCTCCACGTCTGTCTCTCCTCGCCAGAAGAGAGAGACCTACTGGTCACATGGGACCCACATCCGCACACACATATAATGTACTTGTCAGCACTACATAAAAAAAAAATATAATTCACAAAACTAAAAAGTACAAGGGTTTTGTTCTTACCGATATCACCCCATGCTGCACCCTCTGGAAGCACTAAGTCGGGATCCTCCTGAAAGTCCGTGCCACCATATGGAAAGTCCTCGACCATAAGTAATTGGCATTCCATCCAGCTAAAGAACTCGAGACAAAAACTGATGATGGGACCCCCACCATGGCGGGTCATCACCTCTGCCCACCTGAGCATGTGTGGATCTCTTAGATCCCTGTCATCCAGTACCACCTGTGGGTGCAAGAGAGGAACCCGCTCCAAGAGGAACAATACTATGATCAATCCATATCCAAACTGCTTGAGCTCCCCATGCCGACACTTGGTCAGCTAAGCTCGGATGTTGGCGAGGAGACCCTTGCACCAGTTGAACATCATGGGAGACATACAGTCTTCCGCATACAACATCTGAGTCCGAGTAGTTGTATGTGGAGGTTGGCTACCCACCACCCTGGTAATAGTAAACAATATGGTCCTCAGTGGATGACTCACCACATCTCTGATGAGTATCTTCCCGCTGGAAGGATGAGAAGAAGCTATGCAGTGCTATGCCACTGTGTCCTCCACTGTACGATCACTGGCTTGTGTCCCAGTGAGTTGTACAGCGTCCCCTCGTTGGGACAAACAGGTCAGAAAGTAGATATCCTCAATGTCAATTGTGAGGATATGCTCACCTATAACAAAGTATTGTTGGGCCGCATCCCAACTCCGGAGCATGTGTGTCAAGAACGGGATCTAGGCTCTCATCCCCTGTATCTCGAAGAATTTGAGCAACCCACCGTTTTGCAAAGCAGCCACACATTGTGGATCGTTTGCGGCTTTCTCATCTTTCACTTCATGTTCTCTTCTCGCCAATCTAATACCATCTTTGCTTGCTGGTAACCTACCAAAAGGGGCATTTAAAACATGTTAGGTCCTTTCCCAACTTGCACAAACTCATTTTTTGGGATATTTTTGATGTCTGAGTTGTGGGTTTCCACCGTCGCACCTCACCTTCAGGTATAGGGCGACGTCATCGCAGGTCTCGTTTTCGAGTCTTGCGATGACTCAAGCTCATCTCAAGTCCCGAAAGGTCCACTTGCGACGAGCCGAGGGCGCAATGGTCCCTCCCCAAATCATAAAAAAACTCAAAAAATGAACAAAAATTGGAAAACTAAACCACTACAAAGTTGTTGGCTGAGATTTAGGCCTACTTGGTCCGGACGGCTGCTGAAATGGCGGATCGTAGCCCCCGAAATCGGTAGTGGAAGTTTTGGCTCCAAATTGGTACTTCTCCATCCAAATTGGCAATTTGAACAATGCTTCTATTTTTGGCCCATATTTCTATTTATAGAATAGAATGGAATATTCCTTTTCAAATATTTTGATGCTTTTGGGCCATTTACTATAGTTTTGATCGTTTGTCATTATATTTGGGGCTATTTGACACTTTCTCTAGTGTACAGGAGTCGTAAAGTGGTCTTTTGTAGCGTTTCTCACATTACCAACGGTGATTACAGGTATGAACACTCCTTTGAACGTTTTGTCATTATTGTTTTTGGTTAAGTCGTAATTATTGCATGAGGATGAGTTTACTCTTCGTTTGTTCTCGTACTCACCAAATCATGAGAACAAGTACCGAGTTATGATTTATCACTTTTCCAGGCTCGTTAAAATTCCACAGAAAAGGACACCCCCCGAAGTCCATAGTTAAGCTCTTTTCAGACTCCCTAAAATTGAAAAGATTGGTAAGCGAACTTGTCGTGTTCACGCTTGTTAAAGTATTTGAATGGTTGTCTTCCTGGTGATAGTTTACCCCTTTTTCAGACCAGGGGGCACTAGTTATGAAAAAGGAATACTCCAGCTAATCATGACTGGAAGAGTCCTCTCCCGCATTGTTTTACCCTTTTCGGGCGATGAGGCTAACTTTACGAAAAAGGACCGTTGGAGTCTTCTTTAGTTCTTTTCAGACTCTCTAAATAGGAAATGACGATCGAGTTTGCCTTCTATGGACTCGTTAAATTTTCACATTGAAGTGCCCATCATGGGACGAACCCCTGCTATCCCAGGTTCGAAAAATATTTGGGATTGGAATCATCTATGAGATGAGCTATACCGAGCATCTGGTTACCCTCATCAAGCTCGTTAAAAAACACATGAGGCACTCATCATTCATGATGGGGAAAAAGGAAAGTGTGTGTGTTACATACCTTAGTGGCAGTATATAGCCATTCTTGAACATGGCACTCATCTGCATTTGCATACCGATACTTGGGTCATCTGTTTGTCTATGAGTCCCCGCTTACTTTCTAAGTATTGTTACTCCTCTGAGTCATTCAAAGAAAGCTTCCACTATCGGTTGCATTAGAATTTTGCGTCATTCTCATGTCAATACTGCCAAGTCATGCCATGCCCATGTTCAAGAACACATTCATCACTCATCATTTTCAGTCAGTACACACGTCGTCATGCCGTTGTTACTTTGAGTCAGTCTCACATGTTACTGTACCATCCGATCCACTCTACACATCTTTTGTCATGTTTTGTGTCGATTGAACGAGGATTCATCATGGCCCTCCTTTGACGGATTAATCCTTGTCAACTTCAACTCATCATCCAAGGATTGAATCTAGAAACTAGTCAAGTACCTTGGTCCTGCATGCCTCAATGGCAGGTCACCTTGCTTTTTTCATGAGTTTGCATCATTGACTCTTTATTGAAAGATTTCATCTTGCGTTCGACGTCAACTCATTTATTCATGCTTGATGATATGTATTGTGATACCTTGGGAATCATTGACATTAGTGGTGATTTCCATCGCACTTGTTAACGGTTTACATCAATGACTGGTAATCAAGTGGTTTCTACCATGTTCGACGTCAAGACATTTGTAATCACATGGATAGATTCGTATCATTGCGGGTTCAGCTTGAAGACCCTGGGGAGTCATGTTTTACCGAGGTTGCGATGGAGTTTGTATTGAGTCATATTACACGGATCCACTTTTGTATTGGTCGTGGCTGTGTTATCATCTCATCATGGATCTATGCTTGTGTCTAGTAGCCATGATTGTGTTCAGTCGGTCATTACTCCCATGGATCTGCAATGTATTGGTCAGCAGCCATGTTGTACTACATATGAGATTGTCAGTTCAAAGTCAGTTGTACTACAGCAACGTCCTTCATCCGACAAGTTTTTTTCCATTATTTCTATCAAAGCACTTGTACATCCTTAACAACTTCATACTTTGGGGAGCATTCTGTTACACCTAAAATCTACCCATCATCATGATTTAGTGTATACATCCCTGAAGTCATATGGACCAAGTACTCATTTGGGAGGATTTGTACAACCTTTTGAGAGGTCGTCGCAATTTGCACACTAGCAACATGCGACGTCGCAGGTTGCTCCATAGCAAGGTGTGACGAGGTCTGTTAATGGGAAAAAATAGCCATTTCGAGATCTTTCTCGAAGCTTTTCCATTTGGGGGCTTATCCCTGATCTCTTGGAGAGCTGGTACTCGACCCCTAACTCATTGGGAAGATCCCCTATCTCTCTCCTACCATCTCTCAACCTATCCTATCCATAATCTCATCCACTTAGTCCAATATATACGAGGCTCACTCCCATACCAAAGGGAGGAAGACTATGGTATCTACATGCTGGTGAAATCTCTCTTAGGACACCTTCACTAACCTCTTGGAGAATTCATGTTTCCTTGGAAGGGCTTGGCAATTGGCTTGTGTGGAGAAAGGCTGCTACGTTAAGTCATTGGTTGTAGTTCTATATCTCTATCATGTACTCCTCTATTTGCAGTAATACAAATGCTTTCCACCAATATCGTTCTTATGTGTAATGATGTTGTGTTGTTTACCTACTTAACTATTTACATAGATCTCTTATTGTATAGATGCTCTTTACTCATTTCTCTTTTCTGTGTCTTGACAGGTCTTGTAGCTTGGATCTGACGACTGTGGGACATGGAGCAACATTCAGGAGAAAGGATAGCAAATCAAAGAGGTAAGACATCTAGCACTTGATCCTTAAGTATATCTAGGAAACGTGTTTGTAGTCTGTTCTATTTTTTCTAGACTCGCATTGAGCTAGGGAGATCCGGCTCGCCTCCGGTCGAGTGGATTATCCAGTAACAATGTAACCAGTCTCCCAATCCAATCATTATCCTTTGTAGTAAAAATAGCAGGCATGCATTGTAAAACCTCCAGCTGTGCCTGAATATTATTAACCTCAGACTTAGAAAAAAGTTTCTTAAAGCGTCCCATAGCAGCATTTGCAATCTGATCATGTGAAGTAACCAAAGTACCATTCGAATCATCAATATCCCAAATCGTATTAGTCTTCCGCCTCATATTAGCAAAATTATGGAAAAAACTGGTGTTCTGATCACCCAGGGTGATCCAAAGAGCTCGACTCTTTAAACGCCATAGGTCTTCTTCAGTTCTCAGCAAAGAAGCCTTTTCAGCTTTAAGAAAATGTAAGATCTGGCCCATCGGATCATAATGATATCCAAATAATGGGTCCGAATGATAGTCTTCAATACAACTCTCAATCTGTTCTAAAGCAGCATTATGAGCCTTCTTCCTCGCGGTGAGCCACGACATGATGATCGATTTCAGAGATCTAAGGAATGCGGGTAGGTCCACCATCGAAAATAAGACTTTTCAACTTCTAGAAAAAGTAAAATCCGGCCTGTTGGATCAGAATGATATCCAAATAATGGGTCCGAATGATAGTCTTCAATACAACTCTCAATCTGTTCTAAAGCAACATTATGAGCCTTCTTCCTCGTGGTGAGCCACGACATGATGATTGATTTCAGAGATCTAAGGAATGCGGGTAGGTCCACCATCGCCCTCCAAGTAGAGGTGGATTAAAACGATAACCAGTGATCTTAGACCAAAGTAGAAAAGGCCAACTCTTTGGACTAGACATGACAATACTTAAAAGGGTCTATGTACAGAGTAGGACCACAAAGTATACACAACATAATCGACGAATGATCCAATATAGATGCCTATATAGTTCTAGAAGAACAACAATAAATAGACCCGAACAGTGTACCACTTACCAAATACCGGTCCAGGTGTTTTGCAACAAAGGCATCCCCCAACCTACCATTCTTCCAAGTAGGGCATAATGGTAGAGCCTCCACATCTATGAGGTCATGAGCATTAAAAAAAACTTGAAACCAGGGTTGGAGTGGATCTCCCCGTGCCTTCGGTCCCCAAATATCCCCAGCATGTAGTGTCAAGTTCAAGTCACCAACAATAATAATACCAACCAGGTCCAAAATACCAGTAGCCTCCAAAGTGTGCCAATAACTCTGATGCTCCACATAAGGGGCATAACAATTAAAGAGTCGGATAGGCATAGTCAAGTCCCTATGCCTCCACAAAAGGAGTATACCCCCACATACATAGTAAGTAGTGAGAGCCAAGAGTCGAGGGTTCCAAGCCACCAAGAGACCCCCGTAAGTCCATCCGATTTGATGCAGTAGCACTCCCACTCAGGGAGAATATTCCACAGTAATTTACAGGCTTTAGTACCCAAAGTCATAGTCTCTTGTAAAAGGATAATATCTAGAGAATGAGAAGAAATAAGTCTGCACAGGGCTAAAGCATTTGGGTCACCCCCAACCCCTCGAATATTAACAGACAATATCAACATTATGTAACCTGAGTGACGATCGCCGATGCTCTAAGAGGCCCAAAGGTGTCAGCCAGGGAAGGTGAATCAGTCAAAGAGTTCACCACATTAATCTCCCCGCGGTCCCGGGTAAATATAAGGCACTCCCCATTGCCCCATGCCAAATCTTTGTGTCTCCATCCACCAGTCTTCTTACGGATCGTGACATTGGGTTTTCCAAATTTGGGTGAGGGGTTCGTCTCATCCTTACCACATAAAGATGGTATAGGATTTTGCAGTAAGCCCTCAGAAATATTAAGATCCTGTAAATATACATTTTCAGGGCCCAAAGACTTGAGAATAATGCCTTCGTCCCGCAAAAGTTGTGAATCGAGACCCTCCTCAAAGGAGTTATAAATATCAGAGTGGTCGTTTTCTGGAATACCCTTCTCAGGAAGTGACTCAGCCACCACCGGATAAGCCCCAGAGTCAACCGGATGTATCAATGCCAATTCAGCCTTCGAGAGGGATGCATAAAAAGTAGGAAAATAAGAAGCAATCTTACCTGAAAAAGTATCGAGTGAACCTTGCAAATTAGCATGAGAAACCCCAGATTCCTGAACAACTTCCTGAGCTTTAGAAGTATTCCTCTCCCCAGTGGAATGGAGTGAAGTAGACCTATGAGTCCGCACAGGGAATTTATTGCGGAGATGGTTGACCTCCCCACAGTTATGGCAACGAAAGGGAAGCCTCCAGTAATCCAAAGGATGATGAAAAACCCTATTGCCCCAATTAACATTAATGACCTCCGGAAAATCGATGGATGAATCCATCTCCACAAGTACCCAAGCAATCTGCTTATCTTCATGGAAAAGCGACTTCTCATCGAAGTAAATAAAATGCCCAATTCGGTTTGCCAGTTCAGTAAAAATATCCCGTGACCATAGCTCAAGAGGGAAACCCTTCAGGAGTACCCAAAGATGTGTATGCTTAATCACCACCGTACCGGGATTAAAATCCGAGTTCCAACATTCAAGATAGAGAGAACCTTATCCAAAAACCTAGGTTTTACCAAGTATTAGGGTAGCATGATCATGGTCAAGAAAATGGAATACCGCCCATTTGTTCACCAAAATATGAACACGAGGAAAGTAGTTAAGCAGAGGTTTCCAAAAATCCATAATCCAGGACAAGATCTGGGTCCTATTCACCTCTGAATAACAGACCTTTCCCACCAAAGATCTAGCTGAAAGACTAAGGACACGACCCAACTGAACATCGTGACCAACCGTCATTTAGGGACCTCCTCCTGAAGTCTATAACCCTTCTATGCACGGTGAAATCGAGCCTGTATACCTCTGCTTCGTGAGGACCCCCCCCCCTTCCGTTGGAGCTTATCAGGTTCGAAGAAGTCACAATAACCAGAGTCCTCCTCAGAAGGTGCAAGTTCATCCCCGTTCAAGGAGAAAAGTGGGTCGGCATCCGAATCAGTCAAAGGATAATGTAACCCCAATGCACTAATATGAACCAGGCATCCCACCTTTGACTCCACCCGTACCATCTATCACCGAACAGTGCTCAATCAAACTGTAACGACAGTTCGACTACTAAATAATCATGGAAAAAGTCTAGAAGTCAGGAAGTAGCAGAAATAACCCCAAGACAATCCAGTGGAAATACCAAGACAATAAAATAATAATCCTCAGAAATCACAGCATCCAAAATGATAGACGGACCTAAAAACACTCAAGTAACCCACCAGGAAACCTATCGGCCGCCATGAAAACCTAGAAACTTTGAAACCCTCTCCTCAAACCCTCCTTACATCAAATTCCAACTTACATATTATATCAATTACATTGGTCGATGTTTATATTTTAGAATGTAGATTAGCACATGATTTTCTTAGATTGTAGGAAGATGAGACAAGTGTATTGTCCAAATTGATTTTATGATAGTTGTTTCAAATTAGAAATAAACAATTAATATATATATATATATATATATATATATATATAAAATAATAATTGATAAGTGATGCATGAATAAAAACATAAAGAAATATAAGGCGGATGTGTTTCCATCATTGAAATAGAGAAATTAGCTAGACCATTCGCTTGTAAAGATCCATTTTTTCAAATTTGATGAATCAAGATGCTAATTTATAAATTATATAACATAAACCTCATATATCTCCATATATAATAGTGTTAATAAATTTTAAAATAGAAGTCACCCAATTTTTTGATAATCAATGGGCGTACAAACACATAAACATTCTAGGTAAAATGCATCTAAAAATTGTTCACCCATGATTGGATTGGTATGGTGTGCATATATATATATATATAACTGTGACGTGGCATGATTGATCACATGAAGCATCCTTCTATCTATTTATATTTATAATATAGAGGGTTGACATGTGTCTTCCTTTTCTTCTTTATAAATATGGTAGTTGAGACATGCCTCAGTAGGTATTCATTTGTTTTATGCTGGGAAAAAATAGTATTCTTCCAAAGAACAATATTCAGCTACTTTCAGTAATCATTTGGGAAAATATCAAATATCAAATAATTGCTTTTACTCTTCAATCCTATCTTTTAATTAAAAATAAGGCCAACTTGTACCAGCTCATCAATCACTTTTAAAACAATCTCGTACTAGTAACTTTATAATAGAAACACCCATTTATATTTTATCACTTCTAAGGTATTCAAATACTTCATTTTTAGAGTAAATATTAAAAAAAGCGTGTTATCTGATTCTTAGGAGATATAAGATGGAAGGTAGGCTCAATATTTTATATAAAAGATATGCTGAATTTTTTTAACAAATAAAAAAATATGTCATCTAATTCTTTAGAAGAAAGAATATTCGGTAATATTTTATATAAAAGATATGCTGAATTTTTTAACAAATAAAAAAATTATGTCATCTAATTCTTTAGAAGAAAGAAGATTCGGTATGGGAGGTAGATTCAAGATTTTATATGAAATAGAAAAGGAGATACAACTATATAGTTTTATTAATTGAGAGTTTAATGTTAAAATAATGTCTAGTATTTGTGGAGTGCTACTCTTTTTCTTCCACATAGCCATGACTCCTTTGTCAACTCTTTTTCTTCCAATCTTCTATGTGGAGTAAAACTGTTATCAACTCTTTTTCTTCCAATCTTCTATGTGGAGTAAAAATGTTATTATGGATGTGAAGGTTAGTATTAAGGGTTAGTTTTCCAATCTTCTGTGTGGAGTAAAATTGTTATCAACTCTTTTTTTTCCAATCTTCTATGTGAAGTAAAAATGTTATCATGGATGTGAAGGTTAGTATTAAGGGTTAGTGGGGTTAATGTTGGTAGCGATAATGATGATTATAGGGTATGTTGTGGTAATAATTATAGGAATTGTAGGATAATGAAGGTTATAATAATTTATGAATTCAAAATCATTTTAAGGTAGCAAAGGTTGGGGTTAGGGTTGAAATTTGTCTCCTAACTTGTATGTCAATAAATATTGGTTAGGGTTGAAATTTGTCTCCTACCTTGTATGTCAATAAATATTGTATGACATTTGACTTTCAAATTCTTGTCTTGCATGCCATTTTTTTTGTGAATGTCAATTGATCTCATTCCTATATAAGACTACTAAAATTGAGAGAAACCAATCATTGATGTTACATTACTTTGCTATCCATAACGACTAATTATTTGATAATTTCCAGAGCCATAAGAGAAGCTTGAATATGTTATTTACAATAGTTTCTTTGGTTATGTACATTCCCCATCAAATATGAAACTTGCATGCCCCATTATCAAACTTCCTCCTAGTGAATCTATTATAACAACTTCAAAGAGATAAATCTTGTTGAAATTGTTAATGACTATTAGCAATAGTGTAGTTAATTTATAAAATAATAGCTTTGTAAATCTCGACCAAAACAAGAACATTTCACTACTATTATGCAATAGTATATCTTAGAACTTAGGCATAGTGGGTTCATCTTGAAGAGAGAGTATCAATACTAAATACCAAATTTCATTTTTTTGGAGTTTAAGTGTTGATCTCCTTCAAGGACGATGAATTCATAGAGTTAAAACAAGTTATTATTGAATAAATAATATCAAGTTTCAATATTTTTCTTGTATAAGTCAGTATTTCAACATCAAATGATGAAACTAACTTATCCTCCAAAACCCCACTCATCCCCTCTCTACTAGTAGGGAAACTTCCTACATAAAGATATCATGATTGGATATGCTAACACGCATCTTTAGAAGAAACATTCTAATTCTAATTAAGATGGAAGGATTTGTAAGAAACATTATTTGTATGGTCTTGGTTTCAAATTAGGTATGCACAATAAATCATCCATTACATTTTGTGGCATAGATGTAATACACTAAAGAAATCAATCAACTTATACCAAGTGTAGAGTGCACTATATGAGTAGATAATACATGGCATGCAAAATAAATCATTGATGTGGTAGACATTAAATATAATGAAGAAGACAATCAACTATAAGTGCAATGTGCACTACTTAGTATCCCTCACACATCACCTTATTTCAAAAGGTGTCCAAGTCTACCATTAGAAGCATAATGTTGAACACAGGAAGTCCAAATTCCCACAAAGGAAAATGTGATAACCAACCAAAAAAAATGTGAAAAATAAACAAAGATGGTAGTTTTGTTTTATTATATTTTAAATTTGGAGCTAGTGAAGCTCTAAGCTCAAACATAGCTCAAGCACCATTAAAATTAGTTCTTTGGCTTGGGAGTTGCACCAAAGAATGTTCATATTTTTTAGCTTTTCAATTGATATCTAGATAAAAAATTGAATATGTATAAAGAATATACACTATAGTTAATCACTTTTCTTGTTTTAGATATCTCAATTCTAATGTTGAATTGTTCTACAAGCATTGAAAACTAATTGACCACAACTAATAGACATAAACTCCTATATGAATTCATAGCCTTACTAGTGGAACAAAACTTCTCAATATAACTATAGGTCCTACAAAGTTGTTGAATACTAAAATTTCACACCAAACTAAAACATTGGGAAATGATTCAAAAAATTAATCCTGAATATACAGACTTATATAACTGGTAAATGTTCTTCATAGTGTTTTTCTCTTCAAACTTAAATGCTACAACCAAGAGTATTTGTGTCTCTATAATTGTACAACTAAGATTGAAGTATATATAAAAGTCCTAGTTTTTATTTGTATATAATGGAAACACCAATGTAGACATATCTTAATGACTAATGAATAACATTGATTGTCCCAATCCAAAGTTTCAATGATTATAGTCCCCACTCTATATATATATATATATATATATATATATATATATATATATATATATCAATTGCCATGCTCTTATTTTGACATCTAAAATAAAAAATAATGTTAATTTAACCATCAAATCAACTCTAGCCATTGTTTGTTTTTATATTTATATTATATTTGTTTAATTTATTTTTTCAATTTTTATTATTGATTTAGTGGGTGTATATTAAGTCATAGATGTTGAATTAAAAAAACATAAGAAAAAGTTCTAAATGGCTTTAAAACAAATTTATGGTGTTTTTTTATATATATCAATTGCCATGCTCTTATTTTGACATCCAAAATAAAAAATAATGTTAATTTAACCATCAAATCAACTCTAGCCATGGTTTATTTTTTATATTTATATTATATTTGTTTAGTTTATTTTTTCAATTTTTATTATTGATTTAGTGGGTGTATATTAAGTCATAGATGTTGAATTAAAAAAACATAAGAAAAAGTTTTAAAATTTTTATGGCTTTAAAACAAATTTATGGTGATTTTTTTCAATATAAATATTAAAAAAAATAAAAATAGTAATTTTAATTGTATATTTTTTAGGTGCGAATGGAGGTGACGAGTTCAAATCAATCCGACTTACCCATGCCCCATGCTTGAGAATTGTGTGGGTGCACCTAGGGGTATAGCGGTAGCAGACGAGATTGGACCCCTGGACCCCATGTCACGCGAGTACCAACACCATCCCAGCTGTCGATTCCCCTAGTTACAAAAAAGAAAAGTTTTTTAGGTGCTAGCGATGCTAAATTTAATTTATCTAGTACATAACAAATGAAATATATTATTCTTTCATATCTCTATCAATCAATTGAGTTAATTAATGATATTAAATGCTAATGTAATGCACACAATGATGTTGCATAATGTGCCATCTAAGAGATATTTTAGATTTTCGTGGCATTTCATGATGAATATAGCCTTCTACAATGGGGATGATATACAATTTTAGATAGCAAAATATTGACATAGGGATTAGTGTGTTAGTAGGTTATATGGCTAGTGAGTTAGTGGGCTAGTGGTTAGCAATTTATTAGGTCAATGGTTAATGTGTTAATAGGTTAAAAAATTGGTGAGCTAGTGGGTCATTAGTTAAATTTGGGTTAATGTGTTAGTGGCTATTATATTAGTGTAATATCTCAAAAAAATAAGTTAGTATATATATATATATATATTTTTTTTTAAACCAATAAAATTAGGAGACAACTGTATATATGCAACGTCTTAGTTAACAACTTCAATATTTATCAGCTCGTCTACCAAATTAAATAACAACAACTAGATAGCTTCATCTATCCCATTTAGAATACTTATAACAAAATGGAAAACATTCTTCTATACAACGTAATCATCTGTAATGAGTTTTCTTCAAGCCAACTACTATTTCCAAGATCAAGATGTTTCATCTAGCATGATTTCATTTACTCACATTTGGATCTTACTAACCACTACATTGAAAACCATATTAAATGCCATATTAGATCTTAGTTAACCAATATAGTAAACATGTAAGATACACATAAGAGAAAACCAATGTAAGGTGGTTCACCCATACCTATGGGCTACATCCACGAAATGTCATTATTTGTATTATATGTAAGAGAAAACATAGAGGGGTACACCCCCTCAATATTGTTGTTACAAATTCACTTTCCTTTTGTCAAGGACTAACTCATAGAGAGCTTCTTCAACATACAAACCTATGTTATCAAGGAACCCTTTTTCCTCTTGCATTTCTTCAAGAGTCTAGAACTATCTCATCAATTGCCATCTTCCATTACCAATCATTAAGTTTAATAAAACATAAGACATGCCCTTCCTTCCTAGATCTATATATATATATATATATATATCGCCCATAAGGTAATACATCATTTTGACCTAGTGGTAGATTCCCATTTTGACCTATACATAAACGAGTTATTCAAGCGTTTTAACACTTAATATAAATGTGGAAAAACTAGCATATTATTAGGAATAGTCAAATGATTTGACAAAGGACTCCTTAGGAGTGCTTTTCTTTATCCAGGGCTTTATATATATATATATAAGTAACATATAAATATATATACATATATTCAAACCGATCTAGGCATAAAAAGTGGAAATAAAGGAAAATAAGTTCTTACTTAGCTCTTCTCCCAAAGGTGACTATGCAAGTAAAGGTTATATGCGTTTTCCCTCAGCATAAATAATAAGCAGTGATTACCATTAATCCCAAATAATGAAATAAGCCAAGGATCATAAATTCGATCCAAAACCAGCATACTAGAACAAGACGAGATACTAGCCGATTTCTATCTAGCTTAAAAGAATAAGTTGAGATCATATCTGCAATTTTTACTCCAGCATAACCATTATAGATCTACTGAGATCGTAACTACAAGTTTTACCGAGCTTGAAAGACAGAGACTCTAAGCAGAGAACAATTTTAAAGGTAAATATATTAAACAATATATCGACAACTTAATACACACAGATTTAAATGCCTAAGCTGGTGCTAAACGTTATTTCAACACCGGGATCCAATTAAAAACAAATGTAATAACAACACATGGATATGCTGTATATGAAATATAACCTAGCGCTACTTTGTTTCATACAAGGACCAACTTAAAGGCATTTGTAATTACCTTGCACATCATAATTACACAAATACAAAATCCGAGCTGGCACAGAGATCGATGACTCGATCTAAGGTAGCGCACGATTGTATCACTAGGGTGAACCAATTCGCATATTAGAGATTGCGCGTCAACGTAGAGTTGTTAACATTTTCAGTAACTCTATATCATCAAACAATACTGAAGCTAGGTGCCATCTTAGTTTATGTAGAGATCAACCATTGACGCAGAGAGATCAGCATACTACAGTAACCCTGAAATCGACAGAGATTACAAGAGAGAAGGTTGGGAATTATTTCTAAATGGAGATCCCACCTAAAACGCAGAGGCATTATTCAAATTACAGTAACTCTGTAATCAACAGAGATTACCAAGGCTAGGCTGGGCATTATCTCAAAATAGAGATCAAAATCTTTTTAAGACATATTATACTACAGGAAATAGCTAGAATTAAGCTCTCACCGGGCTGGCTTGTTCCAGGCAATGTACATATAATGTAAACAACACCCTGATATGGCGTGTAACATCCCGAAAATTTACAAAAATTTAAAAATTTTAAATTAGTATTAAATACTGTACTTACTAATGCAGAAATAAATTAAATGCTAATTCTTTTAACTAATAACAAAATATGATAATGTCACTTCATACTTCTTAACACAAAATACGACATTAGTTTTGTTTGTGTTAATTATAAATCTATATGCTGTATTTAAATTTTCTTCGATACAATCATCTAGACATAATACTGACAGTTTGCTTTTGGATGATGACGAAGGGGTCCTACGGGGTACCCTGAGGTTTACTTAGCTATGTTAGCTAAAGCATTTGAACCTGTTTCTTTGCGCAGATACGTAGGTAAGAGTATTACGACAATTTCAAATGTTACAAGCAATTCTAATTATCTTTTCAGTTAGCCGTCAATGCTTTATAATAACTCTAAGTACTTCCATGCATGAGAGTTGTTAATGGTATGGATCTCTGTCCTATTTATGTAAGTGTTACCTTGACCATACTTACAAGTCGCAGCAGTCGTACTAATAATATCTATAGTATACTCTTTAGTGAATCCTCAAAGAAGAGATACTTTACTATGAATTCTCAATTACGTGCTAGATTACAAATTATAAGTGCTATTGGAATCCTATCATCATTTCTCCATTTTGCAAAGAGTGGTATTATCATGTATATTTATTGTGTGAAAGTATCAACTTACAAGTTGTTCTACACTGTAGAAATGTGAGCCAATGATATTTAATTAATCTAAAACTTTTAAACATAACTATATATAATTCAAAATATGGTGATACGACGTACCATACTATTGTAGCAAAGGAGTATTATAATGTAGTATTATAAACATGATGCCACTAGGATGAAATGGTAAACTCATAGAACTTAAAACATCTTATGTTTATTATTATAGTTGACAATATAACTAATGGTGGGCAACTTTATGGAGTTCTAACCTAAATGCAAAGTATCGAAAGCCCTTCATGAATTGAGACCTATTCCATTTTGGAAATATGCAACATATATATAGATATGCGTTTTGCGATCAATGGTTGGGGAAAGTAATGAAATATTATATTACTATAACCCTAACTGCAACCTTATGTATTAGCGACTATAAACATTGATAATATATGATGTTACACTTTGCAAACCAGATCAATGTATTGATAATGGATAGTGATAGGTATTAATTCGTAGCAGTTGTACGTTGGCAGAATTAACGTGTCCAATCCGAGCATTAATGACCCCAGCTAACTCCCATGGTGGAATGTACTGCTGGCTATCAATGTAACCTTCTTCACATGGAGACCTGGTGGAGAATACTGTTAGCAATCCGAGCTGTGCATGGTTAACCTGGTGAATCGCCTCCGAACTGGACTTTACGATGGTAAGGTCATTAATGGAGTTTAAATGTTGTGGTGCTTCGTAAAATGTGGTGCTCTGCTGGCTAGATCTCTCCCGTTGATCTTGTTGTGTCTCGGTCTTGGGACTTTAACACTAATCTTACCACTACGTCTTCGTTGAAGTTGTCCTTGGGCATTCATTTGGTGTTACCGAGCTCGGTGGAGAGGCCGACCATCTGCAAAAGTTTAGGGTTTGGTGGTTGCTCGACTGAGGACTCCTTCCTCGGACTCGATGGTGTGACCTGCAACTATAACTTGATGCTGTTCAGGTTTTAAAAAGGTTTGAGAGCCGAGAGTTTAGAAGTGAGGAATTAATTTATCATTTGGCTGTTTTGAGTGGCGCCGGAAGGACATATCAGTTCAGAACTTTGATCCAATGCAAATCCTTATCGAGGTAATGTCTCAGTTTCAATTGCTTAAGTTTTTCTGCTATAAATCCGTCAATAATATGATGTGAAAGTTTTAACCACCTCCTTCATTGTTTTGGCAGGTAACTTCTTCCGACCGCAGATATGCCTTGTCTGAAGCTTAAGGGAAAAATGGCTACTATACCATCCGGTAAGCCTCGGTGGTTCTTTTCCCTATAGGTTCTCCTGACATGTTGGCCGAAACTTTGATGTTTTCACGAGGTCTAATAAAATTTCCTGGAAGAGGATTTTTTTCAACTGTTGAGATGATATTCGAGAGCCTCACGTCGTGTGCATACAGGATGGAATCCTCGGCTCATTTTGCTACCCTGCCAAAGCAGCGTTTCGCTGTAACTTTTGTTGAAATGTAAACTTGTTTATAATGTAATTGCTTAAGGGATAAATCCTCGGTCATGTTTAAAGGAAGAAGCAGTGTGTTAAATTAAAGTCGAGAGCCAAGAGCTAAATTGTTGCTGCGAAAATAGAAGGGTCCTGTGTTACACTGTTTATTCCATTGTTTGAATGGTAATATGAGGCTGAGTTTGTGTTGAAACATAACTTAATATAGTTTTTGAGCGATTTTTATATTTATATAAATTGATAGTGTAACGTCCCCACCCATCATACCAGTGCGATGGAGAGAGTGTTAGACTGAAGCCAGGCATCTAGCCCCATGAACTTTTAAATTAGCATTCACATAATATAAAAGGACATATGGAAATGTATAATTATAAGTAAACACAACGGAAGTAATTTCAATTACACATCCATCATACATTCAAGATATTCATCAACACAATTGAAAAGTTAACACAAGAGAATACTTATCTTAACAAAGTAGTCCCAAGCAACCAGCTATGCATCTGCAACGTTCCACCCAACCATAGGCCAGTTGTGCTTATCAACCTCTTGATACAACTGCCACCCTCGAGCTGGGCATGATTTCTACAAGGAACTAGGGAACAATAGACTCACACATAGCCAAGCATACACCAAGATGAGCCAAGCCAATCTACAATTGGGTTTATCAGGCTGCTAGGAAATGGAAAGGAAGAATTGCTAAGCTAGTGAGCTCAAGCACAAAGCCAGGGATACCTCTACAAGATCTATCTAGCTTGGCACCCATGCCTACACACCCCACTCAAGGAAGTATTCCCTTCACCAATGCACAGTCTCTCAGGCCATACCTTCCAATCTAAGGTGTGCATAGAAGAGTAGCCGCCCTTTTGATCTTCTTGAGAGGTTATCTCCCTCCCTACTAGGTTTATCAAGCCAATTCTGTCCACTACCACTCCAAATCTCTTGCTCAAGATTCAAACCAAAACAAGGATGCACATAACAACAGAACCACAATTATTGGGCATGATAAAAACGTTTTTATAGTGAGATGCCCAAAGATGGGGTTTCTACCAGCCCAAAAAAATGTGGGAAGACCCAAAAACGAAACTGGAAGATGGGAACAACCCTGGGAAGAAAAACCCATTTTCAGAAAAATTCCCATGGGTATTTTGGGGCAAAAACGACCTCCCTCACAGTCCCAAATCGTGGTCCTCCTCTCCCAACCACTGTGTAACACAAAAACGAGCTCCCAACCCTGGAAAAATGCAGGAAAATGATGAAAAACATGATGGGGAAAGCCCAACTAGCTCAGGATGCATGAGAGGGGAAAGACTATCGGTTCAGAATGGCTTTGGGCACCATTTCGTGGGTGTTTTCTTGTCCAAGAAGCAAAAATATGAATTCCCAGGTTGATGGCTTACCCATGCACGAAATTGGCTGCCATGCCTCTTCATTCCCAAGGCATTAACTGCCTCAACCAATTTTTGGAAGAATTAAATGATTGGGTGCATAACCCAAAATGGGTAGTTGGTGGTTTATGGGTTTTCTCATTGACACATGGATTAACACCATTGGATCAAGGGTTTGAATAATTTCCCTCCCTATTCCTTGTAGAATCATGCCCCCATCTCTTTGTTGCATTGCATAGCTAGTTGTGGGTTTTTTTCATTAAAATTCGTATTTACATGATGTCTTAATTTACATTGTGCCTATCTAGCACAAGAACTATAGGCATCTATTTTTAATTGCTGATACATAAAACGCTAAATCAATGGTGGGGCCTTAGCCTTGAGCTCCTCGCCATGATTAAATAACAATATTTACATCATTTGCGATTTAATGCAAAGGGGGTCAAAATGGAGACATTACAAATAGTTTGACTAGGAAATACTGTGTTGATTATGGCAGAGAGCCGTGGGCTAACTTATTTCACAATTGAGAAACCCTGTGTTTGTGTTGTTTAAATTAAAGTTTGGAATGGTGATGAGACTCAGTTGTTGGTAATGAACCATCACTTAAATGAATATTATGGTTGATAAAAATAATAATACTCTTGTTTGAACTTGTCTTGTATAGATAGCTATCGTATATGTGATAGTTGAACAATAGTAATGTTTTTTTTTTGGTTTTGGAAATCTGATGTAAGGATTTGATGTTTACATTTTTAAGTGCTTGGCCTTAAACTGGTTGTATGATAGTCTTAGGGTTTTTAAAATGAATACTACAAGTGTCTGCAAACTTTGCAAAGTTGGGAATTAGTCTTAGCAGAACGATAATTGTTTTCTATAGAAGATAATAAATATCTAGGGTTTCAAAAAGACGACAATATATTCCGATACTGAACATGAAACATATTGTTACTACAAGAATCTGAAATACATGAAATAGTGAAATTCATTTAAATAAAAATGCTGCGTAAATATAGAAAACTATAGCATTGAAATATCATAGAAATTCTAAGTTGATATTATAGCTATTTTTCAAAATGTCTAAGTATCGTAAAGAGAGAAAATGAAACGTGTTAAGAGACTGTGATAAGTGCTTTTGCTTATAGTCCTTTACATCTTTTGAATGAAATGATAATAAAACGCAGTATGTGTATTTTGAAATGAGGTAGGTGTCCTAAAGGGTAAACCCTAGCTTCTTATACAGAAATGGAATATTTATTTTCTAACAGTAGGAAAAAGAAAAATTATTAAAATGCCTATATTATGAAATGCTTTTTTCTATCCTAACTTAATAGAATATACAATTCAGCTTAAACAATTTAGTCAATAGGTCTTCATTATCAAACCAGGAAAAAGGGTTAGAGGTTTAATGAAACAACTTTTTTCATTCAACTGAAAATAAACAAGACAGAATAATAGTACCTGATGAATATAGGACAAACAAACAACCCAAGGAGCCTGTTCCACCCAACCTGCTCCTAAAGGAAGCCAAATTACTTGCCTGAGGAACCTCGATCCTGTTCACTGAACCACTAGGAAGAAGAATCTGTAGAAGCTTTAGGTCATCAAATTGCAGCAACAATGTAGATCATTCAGTCATATAGACTTATTAGTCAAAGAGACCTGCACCAATACCTCTGGTTTCCTTCTCAGAATATTTTCAGCAGACTCACAATGCACTTCCACTTAGCCTCCCTATTCGAATCTCTCAGTGATCACCTGATACACTTGAGGAATTATTCCTGTAGAAAATAATGATAGAGCTCCCTGCTCAATTCGAATTGCCTTCTTTCGGCTTCCTAGTCCTTTTTAGTGGTTAACCTGGTCATTAATGAGCTAACAACTCTGTTCCACCCACCTGGGGGATAATGCCACAATTTTAGGGGTAGTTGTCCCATAACCAACAGCTAGTGGTGGAGTGCAGATGCTGACACTTGTCCCATGCCTTCTAACAACTTCCATTCCTCCTAGTGGGTCAGTGAACACTCATTTAATAGTTTCTTGGGTGTTTGTCTCCTGTTTTAATTTATTAAATAATAATAATTTGTCATTACAATCATCCTTGACCAGATTTGGTCATAATTACAAAAATTTGTAATTATAATTTAACATAATGTTTTTGCAATAAAATAAATAGTCTCAAAATTTGGGTAGGTGACATACACCCCCCCTTAAGTCTCAACATCGTCCTCGATGTTGTTCATTCATTTTCTGAGTGTTCCTGAAATAGAGCTGGGTATGCTACTCACATACTACTCTCCAACTCCCAGGTTTCCTCTTCTCAGATAAGGTGCTTCCATTGCACCTTTACCTTCCCAATGGTGTGATTCCGGAGTAGAGTTTCCCTCCTTTCGAGGACACAATCCAGTTCCGCCTGAAAATCATCGTCTTGTTCCACCTGTACATCATTCCAATTTATAACATGAGTAACATCGTGTAGATATTTCTTTAAAAATGAAATATGAAAAACATTACATATTCTTAGATTTGGTGGCAAAGCTAGTTGATATGCTAGGGGTCCAACCCTTAACAAAATTTCGAAAGGACCACAATAGTTGGGTTCCATCTTAGCACAACTTCCCAGTTTTAATGAGCTCTTCTTCAGTCTTACCTTAATGAAAACATGCTCACCAACCTAGAACTCTTTATGAGTCCTTTTAAGATCCGCTTGACTCTTTTGCCTATCTTGGGCAGCTTTAAGATTTCTTTGTACCTGTTGCACAGTTAGTTCTATTTCCTTCAACAATTCAGGTCCTAAAATAACTCTATTAACTAGGTCATTCCAAGAAACTGGTGTATTACATTTCATGCCATAAATAATTTCAAAAGGGCTAAGCCTGGATGATGCATGGTAATGGTTGTTATATGCAAATTCTGCTAAATGCAAGTAGTCCTCCCACTTACCAGGCTGGTCCTTAACATACATTCTTAGCATGTCTTCCAATATCTAATTTGCTCTTTCCATTTGTCCAACCGTTGTGGATGAAATGTTGTGCTGAAGTTTAAGGTTGTATTTAACCGTTTAAACAAAGATCTACAGAAGTTCCCAGTAAACTTAGAATCACGGTCTGAAACTATCACTTTTGGTATTCCATGTAATCGAAAAATCTGTTTCATGAAAATTTCTGCAATATCTGGAGCCTTATAAGAAGTTTTTATTGGTATAAAATGTGTTGCCTTGCTGAGTTTATCCACTACCACCATGATGGAATCATTTTGTTTATGATTCTTGGGTAGTCCGGTAATAAAATCTATGCTTATGTTCTCCCATTTCCAACTAGGTATAGGTAATGGATGTAACAGTCTAGCTGGATGTTGATGTTCAACCTTTACTATTTGACAGTTAATGCATTTAGCTATATATTCTGCTACTTCATCTTTCATCCTGGGCCAATAATAATCTTTTCGTAACATAGTTATGGTTTTTTTGATAACCTAGATGACCAGAATAGTGACTTTTGTGCATCTCATCTAAAATCAGAATTTTTATCTTTGGTACGTTGGGCACATATAATCTGTTCTTGTATAGCAGCAATCCATTTTCTTTTAACTTGAAATCTGCCATAGAATTTTCAGAATTACTTTCTGTTGTCTTTTCATGTAAATTTCTGTACTCTTCATCAGTTTTAATCCCTTCAAAAATCTGATTTTCTAAATATGTTGTGTATGTACTGATGGCTGAAATAAAATTTAACTTTGCATTACGACTTAAAGCATCAGCAACCTTGTTCTCTTTACCTTTTATATGCTAAATTTCAAAATCATATTCACTTAGAAAGGTTAGCCATCTAGCTTGTCATGTTCCCAAATTTTCATATGGTCCATGGGGATGATTTTATCCTAAGTCACCCAGGCATTAATTAAATAATTAATGGATGGATGAAGGAAGATTCCTAAGGGTGATTTTGAGGAATTAAATGGATGAGTAGCCCCCCCATGAATTTATTAACCCCAATTCAAGTGCTAAGGTCATTTATTAATTAATTGATAAATTAATTAATTGGGGAAATTTTGAGGCAATTACACCATAGTAGTTAATTAATTAATTGCTTAGCTAAATTATTTCCGAGTTGTATTATTGCCATTTAAATGTTTATTACTAATAAATGTGCCACGTGGTTGATGACTTGGATAGGAAATTCGAATTGGTCAAGTAGGCCACACTTGCTTAAGTGATAAACTTCAGAAAAGCTAAGGAATCTAATGGAGACAAGTTGGCAAGGTGAACCAAGAAGGAAACTGACAAAAGATGGAAAAATCAGACAAAAGCAAAAAAGAGGAAAGTGAATAAAATGGAATAAAACAAGAAAAGAAGTCAGAAAGGAAAGTAGCAAGTGTAGAAAAAGCTCCCTAGGGCGCACTTGCCAATTCAGTGAAGGAATGCAAAAGCAGGAAAGTGGAGAAAGCATAAAAGTTTCCTTTCTCCTCAAGGAATGTGCCCTCGGGGCTTTGAAGTAGAATGAGAAAGTGGGTAACCTACTCTCATAGGTAACCAAGCCAAGAACTTGCTCAACACACCAGCATGAAGTTTATACAAGAATCCAACCAAATCCATTTGACAACTTTTGATCATTATTGGAATTTGTGAGTGAGAGCTCTGAGCTCTTCAAGTTGAGTGTTGTGCCTCAACAAGTTATGCTTGGGTGATGCACCCCAAGACCCCATGAGTTTCTTGAGAGTGTTATGCATGTCCAACAATCAATACTACAGCCAGTAACACTCAATATAGTTCAGACATGAAGATCTAATGTCAGATTGAAGAGGAATCCACCATTGAAGGAGATTTGCAGCTAGATTTAGTGGAGGAACACCAGTGGAAGAAGATAATTATGGAGAGATGTTCTCAGGACCTCCAGTGAATTTTATCAGATGAAGATTTAAGACATTAGATGCTGCGATATTCTAGAAATCAAAGTTCAGATCGAATCGCTAATATTCTCCTACTCCCACTACTCACTCAGCCAGTTTTGGAGATGATTTTCCTAAAGGACTTCTCTCTTCTTTTTTCTATTTCTCCACTATTGTAACAGAAAACTAACCCGTGAGGCATCATGATTTGAGAAGCTAGCATTAATAAAAGAATGAATGTTCTAAATATCAGATTTCGAGTTTTATGGATGGAACATATTATATCATAGTTGAAATTAATATCAGAGCAGAGTTTTTAATTCTTAAAAGCAGTTTGTGAAGTTAAAATACAAGACTAGCTAGATTGATGTCATTTCTAGACTAGTTTCACCGTTTTTACTTCCAAATCCATTCTAAGAAATATTTTTACATTCTGTCAGTCAGAGAAGGTCATTAACTCAGTCTAGTATCCATATCAGTCCTTTAATCCAGAACTTTGAAGCCTTTAGACCCTGTTTGTAAAGTTTGAAAAATTACTAGCTCAACAATCCCGGGAGAGTCCAAAAACCCCAAATATTTTCAAACTCTCACAAGTATGCAAAAATAAATTCCTAACATAAACATAATTCATTTGAATGATATAAAATATGTTATTAACTTCTAGTATCCCCACCTATCCAGTATGCATATGCTAGCTACCAAGGAAGCCTCGAAGTAGGCATAGACTTGCTATATGTTGAAAAGTGAATGGTACTAGTACCTTGTGCATAAGACAAATCTGATCTCATATCCTGAATTGCTGCTGCATCTAACCTCATACATTTTCCAGAATTAAATATTCATCCCACCATCCTCATTCCTTACCTCAGTACCCCTCACTTACCTCCTGCACTGTCCGAAGAAATTGACAGAAATTTTACTAGTAAAGTTTAGAAATTTTTTGGAGTTGAGTTAATATCTTGGTTGAATCTTCCCAAGGATAGTATAGTGGTATCAGAGCACTTGCCTTGGCTCAGCCTGTGGAAATTTAATCTCAGTGGAAAAGTAGCTCAACACTATTTTCAAATTGTAGTTGTGAAATTAGTTCGATGTCATGGAAGATTCAGACTTTGAGTTGTATGAGGAGGAAGATTATTTTTATGTAGAGTATGATAATTATGATGAGTAGTATGAAGAATAATGCAGACAGTATGAGGAAGAGAATCCCCAAAAAGTACCTTCCACAAGCATCTCCTGTGAGATCATGATGGGAAGAAGAGACTATGGTTATTTTGATAGCCCTATTCAAGAAAAATTTGCATGTTCCACAGTCAAAGGTCAACCACCTATGGAAGATTTAATGAAAGATATGAAAAATTTATTGGATGCATGTGACTTTAAAAGAATTTTTGGATCCTCTTCAAGAATATCCTCCAAGAATCTTCATCCTAAGACAACCAAGGAGAAATAGGACCCAAAACCCAATCATGAGATTGTTGAAAAAATGGAAGAAGAATCTACTGCAAGATTCTATGATGAGGATCTCAAGATCATATCGGATGAGATTGGTACTGTTAGGGGCGTAGAACCATATTTAGGATCATATCTAAAAGTGGAGCATAAATCAGATCCAAAGACACCATGTGAGCTTCAAAAAGAAGTAGAAATTGACCACACATAAGTTAGATGTGAACTAGTAGAATCAGTGGTAGAACAAGGCACCATAACCCCACCCATTGAAGAGAGAAACATGATGTAAAGGTATGGACCACTTTCATATTTTTGTACTAAATTGTGTCATGATGATGTTGCAGTCACATCAGAAAACAATTACTGCATAAGGTATTCCCTGGATGTTGAGTTTCATATCCTTGGTGATAAGGGTGAATGTAGTGACCAAGCTGAATCACTAGAAGGGTGTTTGCAGGATGCCTACATGGACGCAAGAGAATCTACTAAGGAATGTTTTAAGTGTGAGGAAGCATCTAAAGATGTGTACTCTCACATATATGTGGGGGACATGGAGATTCCCATTGATGAAGATGTTGTGGGTGCAAAATCCCCGGGGAAAGAAGAAGTTCTGGCAACAACAAAAACTGAAAATGAGGAATTGATGAAAGGCCAAACCACCAACACTCCACTTCATAAGGAGGATAAAATGATACCTGGTGAGTTATTAAATTCTGATTTTTATGTGTCATTATTTCAATCTAATATGGCATCCACTTCTAGTGAAAAGTTCAGAGTGGTTGAGCTCCCTAGTGATGAGGTTCGGAATTCTGATGTCAAAAAGAAATGCAATGTGAAGGATGGAACCTTGAGAGAAGATCTTCCTAGTATACCCAGGAGGAATGAGAAATTAATTTGCAGCCCAAATTATGTTGTTGAGGACCTAAGAGATGAATATATTGCAGCAACAATATATGGATCAGATTTCCAAACTTTGAGTGCATTGCATAAAATCAATCTGGTGATGGAAAATGAAGGGGAGGAACATCTGCAAGAACCTCATCTTCTTGCAGGGTCATTGAAGATGGATAAACAGAAGATCCAAGAGGCCCTGAAAATTCTCCATGACACTCATTCTTCAATGTCGAGGTTGTGTTGGGAAGCTGCTTTAAGGGAAGATCGATATTTCTTTGCAGCCATGGAAAATATCCAGAAAGCAATGTCCACAATCAAAGGTAATTTCTCACAATTGCTTTCAGATAAAAATTACATGTTTGAGCTTGTTGAATTGTTGCGGGATGCATCATGACATGATGAAGAAAGTATTTGCAGATATGGAAAAGAGAACCATAATCTAAATGATGAATTGATGGCCACCCAAGATTCTTTGAGAAGCACTCAAAGTGCCCTCCAAGAATCCAAGACAGAGATGTTGCTGCTTCATGAAGAGTTGCAAAGATCGCCCCTACCCTCGTACACACCATTTAGTCAATTTCATTGGGGTCAAAGCATTCATGATCATATCAACGAACCTCATGAGATGGAGGATCATGAGGATCATTTACCTTTACATGTGCTTGAGGAGTGTGCAAAACAGTTTGATGAAAACCAAGCACTTGATCATTTCCTAAGGGAACCTGAGCTGTTCCTTGGAAACAATCACTCTCCCATGGAAAAGTGGGAAGAGAGCACCCAATTTGGGCTAGCCAATAATCATGAAGTTGTAACCATAAGTATGATTATTGAAGGTTGCAGACATACAAAGAAGGTTCACAGTACTTCCCCTCATGTCATGGATTCAACAATAACAATGGGGAATGAATAGTGGGTGAAGAAGTTTTTTTTGTTGTTGCCACATGTACCACAGGTGGATCATGATATGTCCCCATGGGAGATGGATCCTAGTAAAGAAGAGATGGCTAATTATAGCTCATATAAATCAGCAAGCAGGATGTCTGATTCACCCACCAGATGGATGGATAGAGGCCTCACTAGAAAAGAAAATCTGGAAGGTAAAAAGTTCACTTGTTTCTGTAAAAAATTTCTTATTATAACTGACATTGTCTTGAATTGTGAGCAGGAACAAAAGTATATTTTGCAGCCATTTGATGTGACTCATCCACATATGGATTGGGTGAAAGATTACATGGAAAGCATGAAACTTCCTTGCAAAAATTTGTATGCTTATGGTCAAGGGAAGGCGGCTAAGCAGGCAAGTTTCCAAGTTAAATTAATGGAACATTTTACTTGTAGAGGTTGGCCTATGTGGAGGCAATCCGCATGCTAGGAGCGATGCTTGAAATTTTTCTCCAATGGCAGAGAGTTGAGATATTGGATGTTTTCACTAGAAGAGACATTCTGCTCCCCACTTGGTTTGGTTGGAGGCAATGCCCTAGTAGTTATTCCTCGGATGAAAAGGCACATGTTTGATGACAGATTCTTTAAAATTATTCTGATGATGGGGGAAAATGCAGTTGATACTTTGGGATCCTGACATACACTTGAGTGATAGATTGCCAAAGATGACAGGAGAATTCCGCTCCTTGCAGGAGAAACAGTGGGACCTAAGAATTCTACTCAGTTATCATAACTGGGTTAAAATTCTGTTCATTTGTTGGCTAATGCCAGATATAAATTACAGTGCAGTTTGTTTTACATAGACATCTTTTTCCTGAAGGCCCAAGTTTAATTTACAGATTGTTCAATGGATGGGGACAATGATAATCAGAGTTGGTGCAGCAGAATCTTGGTGGGATCCTGACATTGCTTGAGGACAAGCAATCTTGGAAAGGGAGGACTGTCATGTTCCCAAATTTTCATATGGTCCATGGGGATGATTTTAGCCTAAGTCACCTAGGCATTAATTAAATAATTAAAGTATGGATGAAGGAAGATTCCTAAGGGTGAATTTGAGGAATTAAATGCATAAGGAGGGCCCCCCATGAAGTTATTAACCCCAATTCAAGTGCTAAGGTGATTTATTAATTAATTGAGAAATTAATTAATTGGGGAAGTTTTGAGGCAATTACACCATAGTAGTTAATTAATTACTGGATAATTATTTAATAGCTCAGCTAAATTATTTCTGAGTTGCATTATTGCCATTTAAATGTTTATTACTAATAAATGTGCCAAGTGGTTGATGACTTGGATATGAAATTCGAATTGGTCAAGTAGGCCACACTTGCTTAAGTGATAAACTTCAGAAAAGATAAGGAATCTAATGGAGACAAGTTGGAAAGGTGAGCCAAGAAGGAAACTGACAAAAGCTGGAAAAATCAGACAAAATCAGAAAAGAGGAAAGTGAATGAAGTGGAATAAAACAAGAAAAGCAGTAAGAAAGGAAAGTAGCAAGTGCAGAAAAATCTCCCTAGTGCGCACTTTCCAATTCAGTGAAGGAACGCAAAAGCAGGAAAGTGGAGAAAGCATAAAAGTTTCCTTTCTCCTCAAGGAATGCGCCCTCATGGATTTGGAGTAGACTGGGCAAGTGGGTAACCTACTTTCATAGGTCACCGAGCCAAGAACTTGCTCAGCCAGTCATCATGAAGTTTATAAAAGAATCCAACCAACTCCATTTGACAATTTTTTATCATTATTGGAATTTGTGAGTGAGAGCTCTGAGCCCTCTAAGTTGAGTGTTGCGCCTCAACAAGTTATGCTTGGGTGATGTGCCCCAAGACCCCATGAGTTTCTTGATAGTGTTATGTAGGTCCAACAATCAATACTACAACCAATAACACTCAGTACAGTTCAGCCATGAAGATCTAATGTCAGATTGAAGAGGAGGCCACCATTGAAGGAGATTTGCAGCTAGATTTAGTGGAGGAACACCAGTGGAAGAAGATAAGTATGGAGAGATGTTCTCAGGACCTCCAGTGAAGTTTATCATTTGAATATTTCAGACATTATATGCTTCTATATTCCTGAAATCAAAGTTCATATCAAATCTCTAATCTTCTCCTACTCCTACTACTCACTCAGCCAGTTTTGGAGATGATTTTCCTAAAGCAGAGAACCAGTTGAAGATGGCATCCATTGAAGACCAACATGTTCAAAATGCAGCAAGTTCAGCCAGATAATCATTAGATGGACTGATAATAACCACCATTACAGATCCGAAGTAAATTCTCTCTTCTCTTCTCTATTTCTCCACTATTGTAACAGAAAACTAGCTTGTGAGGCATCATGATTTGAGAAGCTAGCATTAATAAAAGAAGGAATGTTATAAATGTTATATTTCGAGTTTAATGGATGGAAAATATTATATCAGAATTGAAATTAATATCATAGAAATTTTTTTAATTCTTAAATGCAATTTGTGAAGTTAAAATACAAGACTAGCTAGATTGATGTCATTTCTAGACTAGTTTCACCGTTTTTACTTCCAAATCCATTCTAAGCAATATTTTTACATTATGTCAGTGGGAGAAGGTCACTAACTCATTCTAGTATCCATATCAGTCCTTAAATCCATAACTTTGAAGCCTTTAGACCCTGTTTGTAAAGTTTGGAAAATTACTAGCTCAACAATCCCGAGAGAGTCCAAAAACCCCAAATCTTTCCAAACTCTCACACGTCTACAAAAATACCTTCCTGAACATAACCAAAATTCATTTTACTAATATAAACTCTATTATTAACTTCTAGTATCCCCACCTGTCCAATATGCATATGCCAGCTACCCAGGAAGCCTCGAAGTAGGCATAGACTTGCTTTATGTTGAAAAGTGAATGATATTGGTACCTTGTGCATAAGACAAATCTGATCTGATGTCTTGAATTGCTGATTCACCTAAAATCATACATTTTCCATAATTAAATATTCATCCCACGATCCTCATTCCTTACCTCAGTACCCCTCACTTACCTCCTGCACTGTCCGAAGAAATTGATAGAAATTTTACTAGTAAAGTTTAGAAATTTTTTGGAGTTGAGTTAATATCTTGGTTGAATCTTCCCAAGGATATTACATAGCTTTTCTAGCATTCAAGTTCATTTGATCTAGTAAATACTTCAGCCCCATGTTATCTGTCATCAAAGTAAATTTTCTGCCAATAAGATGGTGACGCCACATTTTTAAGGCATGTATCACTACTAATAATTCTAGATCATATGTAGAATCATTCTTCTCTTGTATTTTCAGCTTTTGAGACTCATATGCAACAACATGTCCTTCTTGTGTTAGGACTCCACCGAGTCCGTCATTACATGTGTCGGTGCATACTATAAAATATTTATTAGGATCTGCAATTCTCAAAATAGGTGTTGTAGTTAGTAATTCCTTCAACTTCTTAAAACTGTTTGCACACTTTTGATTCCATACAAAATTCTTCCCCTTATTCTGTAAGGAGGTTATGGGGTTTGCAATTTTTGAAAAACCTTCAATGAATTTTCTATAATATCCTGTAATCCCCATAAACGATTGTACGTTTGTCACATCCTTAGGAACCGGCCATTCATTAATGGATTTTATTTTCTTGGGATCAACTGAAATTCCTTCCTTAGAGATTATGTGACCTAAATACTGAATCTTATCCTTGTAAAAGTCACACTTACTAAACATGGCATATAACTGATTATCTCTCAGAACTTGTAAAATAATATGCAGATGTTTGTCATGTTCTTCCTTACTTTTAGAATATACTAAAATATCATCTATGAATACAATGATTAACTTATCCAAATACTTCTGCAGAATATTATTCATCAAGCACATAAATACTGCCGGGGCATTAGTAAACCCAAATGGCATGACCACGAACTCATAATGTCCATAACGAGTTCTAAAGGCTGTTTTAAAAATATCCTCATCCTTCACACAAACTTGATGATATCCTAACCTTAAATCAATCTTTGAAAATATCGTTGCTCCACTCAGCTGATCAATTAGATCTTCGAGGTGGGGCAACGGATATCGATTCTTGATTGTCATCTTGTTCAGTTGGCGATAATCTATGCAAAGCCTTAAAGTGCCATCCTTCTTCTTAACAAAAATAACAGGTGCTCCCCAAGGAGACACGCTAGGTCTTATATAGTTTTTATCAATCAGTTCCTTCAACTGTGATTTTAACTCATTTAATTCCAATATGTTCATCCTATATGGAGCTTTGGATTTCGGTACCCGCACCTGGTATTAGATCAATGGTAAAATATAGATCCCTCTTTGGGGGTAATCCTGGAATCTCTTCTGGAAAAACATCCAGGAATTCTTTTAGGACAAGTATATATTCTAGTTTGAATTTTTCCTCTTTTGTAATTGACTCCTCATGTACTACATTCACTGCAAACATCTTACATCCTTTTCTAACTGCTCTTTTTACTTGCATAGCTGAAATATGTCTAAGTGACATCTTTCTAGGAATACCCTTCACTCCTACTGTTTCTCCTTCATCATTTAGACAAGTAAAACTTTTCACATAACAATTCAAAATAACATGATGTGCTTCTAACCAGTCCATTCCAATTAAGATGTCATAGGATCCTAAAGGTAAAACATTTAGCTTGGTTCATGTCTTTAACTGATTCATAGATAAAAGACCACCTTCAACATAATCATACACTTTTCGTTTTGTTCCTGTTGCTAGTCTAACTAACTAGGATTTATTAAATTTGTATGTTTTCAGATTAAAATTTTCTACAATATCTGAAGATATATAACTCAGGCTAGCACCTGGATCAATCAAAATAGAAACAAGGTGGTTTTGTAGAATACCTTCAATCTCTACCATATGGACTTGATGCTCCGCTTGCCTATTGTCTAGAGCTGCATTAATTCAGGGCATCTCTCTTGTCAAGTCTCCCACAGTAGGTTCAGCTTGTATGGAGTGAATATTATTGGCTGTCCGCTTCTTATTGGGAAAGTTTGAAGCATAATGAGGACCTTAACACTCAAAACATTTTATAGGTTCCCTCTGTTCATTAGTTCTAGTAACATTGGGTGTATTTCTAGGAGCTGTAAAAATTCTGCTGTTGATTGTTTTTGGGACCATTTCCTTGGAAATTTCGATTTGGAAAGTTTTTCTTTGGAAAACCAGAATTTCCATTGAACCTGAAATTTTTCTTCTTCAACTCAAAGTTGTTGGGTTTATTATTTTTTCAGTTAGATATCCCTTCTCTTTTCAAGTTCTGATCATAGCAGAAAGTTGCTTTCCTCATGGCTTCATCTAAGGTCTTTGGATTGTCATACTCTATTCTGTCCTTGATGTTGAAATGTAGACAACTTGGATACCTATGAATCTTTGGTTTCTCCTCCACAAGGTATGGCACATACCTTAGCAAATTCAGAAATTTGTTGTTCAACTCTTTCATGTTCATGGTTCCCAGTCTTAAATCATAAAATTCCTTGGGATTTTCTTCGTAATATTGTTCAGATAGGAAATTCTTCTTGAAGTACCGTTTAAAAGTGATCCAATTCACATCCTTATCCTTGATGCCCTTCACTCTTTTGATGTCCTGCCACCAAATTTCTGCCTTCCTGATCAAGTTGTATATGGCCATCTTTGCTTTCAATGATTCTGAATAATCATAAATTTGAAAGTATTTCTTCATGCCGGACAACCATGCTTCAGCTGTCTCTCCTTTCTTAGTTTCACCATTGAAGGTTGGGGGTCTGATCTTCTTGAACTCCCTAGAGATCTGCTCATACTGCTTATGGCTTTTTCTTTTTGGTTTGTAATCCCCTTCGCTGCTATCACTTGAATAATTACGTTTCTTTTTACATATCTCTATGGCAGCTCTTGATGATGTTGAACTGCTATTCACATCATCATTTTCAATTTCTTACCCTTGTTCCCATGAGGTAAGTCTTCAATCTTAGAGGTATTTTCAACCCTTCTATCCCATTCATCAGTTGGACACTGATCGAACAGTACTTGGTTCAGTTCCTCTTGTGCCTTCATAATTCTTTCATTATCCTATTTAACAGATCTTATTTCTACTTTCAACTCCTAAAATGCGCGTAACAATTTTGATGAATTGTCATTCAATTCACCATGGAATTCTTCTTCATAATGATGTCCAGTTCTAACGTTGGTATGACTGTTTGGTCGAAATTTTTCCTCCATATGTTCATCTGATCCTTCCATACTTGTAACTTAAAAAACATTTTTCTGTATGACAAAATAGTTTAACCTGAATTAGTAAAGGTTTTTGCTATCATAAAAATTTTCTGTTGCATGTTCTTTGGACCTTTTTAGGCCGAGAGTTCGAAGATGAGCTCTGATACAACATGTAACATCCCTAAAATTTACAAAAATTTAAAATTTTTAAATTAGCATTAAATACTGTATTTACTAATGCGAAAATAAATTAAATGCTAATTCTTTTAACCAATAACAAAATATGATAACGTCACTTCATACTTCTTAACACAAAATACGACATTAGTTTTGCTTGTGTTAATTATAAATCTATATGTTGTATTTAAATTTTCTTGCGATACAATAATCTAGATATAATACTGACAGTTTGCTTTTGAATGATGACGAAGGGGTCCTACGGGGTACCCTTAGGTTTACTTAGCTATGCTAGCTAAAGCATTTGAACTTGTTTCTTTGCACAGATACGCAAGTAAGAGTATTTCGACAATTTCAAATGTTACAAGCAATTCTAATTATGTTTATAGTTAGCCGTCAATGCTTTATAATAACTCTAAGTACTTCCATGCATGCGAGTTATTAATGGTATGGATCTCTGTCCTAATTCTGTAAGTGTTACCTTGACCATACTTAAAAATTGTAGAAGTCGTACTAATAATATCTATACTATACTCTTTAGTGAATCCTCAAAGAAGAGATACTTTACTATGAATTCTCAATTACGTGCTATATTACAAATTATAAGTGCTATTGGAATCCTGTCATCATTTCTCCATTTTGCAAAGAGTGGTATTATCATGTATATTTATTGTGTGAAAGTATCAACTTACAAGTTGTTCTACACTATAGAAATGTGAGCCAATGATATTTAATTAATCTAAAACTTTTAAACATAACTATATATAATAAAAAATATGGTGATACGACGTACCATACTATTGTAGCAAAGGAGTATTATAATGTAGTATTATAAACATGACGCCACTAGGATGAAATGGTAAATTTATAGAACTTACAACATCTTATGTTTATTATTATAGTTGACAATATAACTAATGGTGGGCAACTTTATGGAGTTCTAACCTAAATGCAAAGTATCGAAAGCCCTTCATGAATTGAGACCTATGCCATTTTGGAAATATGCAACATATATATAGATATGCGTTTTATGATAAATGCTTGGGGAAAGTAATGAAATATTATATTACTATAACCCTAACTGCAACCCTATGTATTAGCAACTATAAACATTGATAATATATGATGTTACACTTTGCAAACCATATCAACGTATTGATAATGGATAGTGACAGGTATTAATTCATAGCAGTTGTGCATTGGCAGAATTAACGTGTCCAATCCGAGCATTAATGACCAGGCCATCTAATTCCCATGGTGGAATGTACTGCTGGCTGTCAACATAACCTTCTTCACATGGAGACCTAGTGGAGAATATTGTTAGCAATCTGAGCTGTGCATGGTTAACCTGGCGAATTGCCTCCGAACTGGACTTTACGATGGTAAGGTCATTAATGGAGTTTAAATGTAGTGGTGATTCGTAAAATGTGGTGCTTTGCTGGCTAGATTTCTCCCATCGATCTTGTTGTGTCTCGGTCTTGGGACTTTAACCCTAATATTACCACTACGTCTTTGTTGAAGTTGTTCTTGGGCATTCATTTGGTGTTACTGGGCTCGATGGAGAGGTCGACCATCTGCAAAAGTTTAGGTTTTGGTGGTCGCTCAACTGAGGACTCCTACCTCGGATTTGATGGTGTGACCTGCAACTGTAACTTGATGTTGTTCAGGTTTTAAAAAGGTTTGAGAGCCGAGAGTTTAGAATTGAGGAATTACTATATCATTTGGCTATTTTGAGTGTCGCCGGAAGGACATATCAGTTCAGAACTTTGATCGAATGCAAATACTTATTGAGGAAATGTCTTAGTTTCAACTGCTTAAGTTTTTCTGCTATAAATCCGTCAATAATATGATGTGAAAGTTTTAACCACCTCCTTCATTGTTTTGGCAGGTAACTTCTTCCATCCGCAGGTATGCCTTGTCTGAAGCTTAAGGGAAAAATGGCTGCTATACCATCCGGTAAGCCTCGGTGGTTCTTTTCCCTATAGGTTCTCCTAGCATGTTGGCCGAAACTTTGATGTTTTGACAAGGTCTAAGAAATGTTCCTGGCAGAGGATTTTTTTTTTAACTGTTGAGATGAGATTCGAGAGCCTCACGTCGTGTGCATATAGGATGGAATCCTCGGCTCATTTTGCTACCCTGCCAACGTAGTGTTTCGCTGTAACTTTTGTTGAAATGTAAACTTGTTTATAATGTAATTGCTTAAGGGATAAATCCTTGGTCATGTTTAAAGGAAGAAGCAGTGTGTTAAATGAAAGTCGACAGCCAAGAGCTAAATTGTTTCTGCGAAAATAGAAGGGTCATGTGTTACACTGTTTATTTCATTGTTTGAATGGTAATATGAGGCCGAGTTTGTATTGAAACATAACTTCATATAGTTTTTGAGCAGTTTCTATATTTATATAAATTGATAGTTTGACTAGGCAATACTGTGTTGACTCTGGGCGAGAGCCATGGGCTAACTTATTTCACAATCGAGCAACCCTGTGTTTGTGTTGTTTAAATTAAAGTTTGGAATGGTGATGAGACTTAGTTGTTGGTAATGAACCATCACTTAAATGAATATTACGGTTGATAAAAATAAAAATACTCTTGTTTGAACTCGTCTTGTATAGATAGCTATCGTATATGTGATAGTTGAACAATAGTAATGTTTTTTCTTTTGGTTTTGGAAATCTGATGTAAGGATTTGATGTTTACGTTTTTAAGTGCTTGGCCTTAAACTGGTTGTATGATAGTCTTAGGGTTTTTAATATGAATACTGCAAGTGTCTGCAACCTTTGCAAAGTTGGGAATTAGTCTTAGCAGAACAATAATTGTTTTCTATAGAAGATAATCAGTATCTAGGGTTTCAAAAAGACAATAATACATTCCGATACTGAACATGAAAGATATTCTTACTACAAGAATCTGAAATATACGAAACAATGAAATTCATTTAAATAAAAATGTTGCGTAAATATAGAAAACTATAGCATTGAAATATCATAGAAATTCTAAGTTGATATTACAGTTATTTTTCATAAAGTCTAAGTATCGTAAAGAGAGAAAATGAAAAGTGTTAAGAGACCGTGATAAGTGTTTTTGCTTATAGTCCTTTACAACTTTTGAATGAAATGATAATAAAACGCAGTATGTGTATTTTGAAATGAGGTAGGTGTCCTAAAGGGTAAACCCTAGCTTCTTATATAGAAATGGAATATTTATTTTCTAACAGTAGGTAAAAGAAAAATTATTAGAATTCCTGTATTATGAAATGCTATTTTCTATCCTAACTTAACAGAATATACAATTCATCTTAAAAAATTTAGTCAATAGGTCTTCATTATCAAACCAAGAAAAAGGGTTAGAGGTTTAATGAAACAACTTTGTTCATTCAACTGAAAATAAACAAGACAGAACAATAGAACCTGATGAATGTAGGAGAAGCAAACAACCCAAGGATCTTGTTCTACCCAACCTACTCCTGAAGGCAGCCAAACTAGTTGCCTTAGGACCCCCAAGCTTGTTCACTAAACCACTAGGAAGAAGAATCTGTAGAAGCTTTAGGTCATCAAATTGCAGCAACAATGTAGATCATTCAGTCATATAGACTTAGCAGTCAAAGAGACCTGCACCTGCACCTCTGGTTTCCTCCTCAGAATATTTTTAGCAGTCTCACAATGCACTTCCACTTAGCCTCCCTATTCGAATCTCTCAGTGATCACCTGATACACTTGAGGAATTATTTCTACAGAAAATAATGATAGAGCTCCCTGCTCAATTCGAATTGCCTTCTTTCGGCTGCCTAGGCCTTTTTAGTGGTTAACCTGGTCATTAATGAGCTAACAACTCTGTTCCACCCACCTGGGGGATAATGCCACAATTTTAGGGTTAGTTGTACCATAACCAACAGCTACTGGTGGAGTGCAAATGCTGACACTTGTCCCATGCCTTCTAACAGCTTGCATTCCTCCTAGTGGGTCAGTGAACACTCATTTAACAGTTGCATGGGTGTTTCTCTCCTGTTTTAATTTATTAAATAATAATAATATGTGATTACAATCATCCTTGACTAGATTTGGTCATAATTACAAAACTTTGTAATTATAATTTAACATAATGCTTTTGCAATAAAATAAATAGTCTCAAAATTTGGGTAGGTGACATGGCGGGATCAAGCTCATCATTTAAGTATGCGGCAACAGAGATCATGTATTGGGATTGTTTTCTTCCATGGAGCTGTCCTAGCATAGCTCGGATTAAAATATGTATATATATATAACCGAGGCAAATATCAAAATTTATAGCATACCTTACGTATTCAGGCAGGGAAAATGAAATATTATTGGATCGCCCACCCGCATACACAACTATAAAGTATGGAAAATATTTCTTCAATGAAATAGCCTAGGTTGAACTTCTCTGTCGCTTAATGGATCATATCGATCGCATTCTCCACATCTATGTATCTTATAGAACAAGGTCAAGGCGAAGTGAATCATCTTGATCCATTCTCCATAGATGCGTCTCTCTTGTCATCAGGCGGGAAAGAGAATTAGCAAGCATACATTGCTGTACTGGGATCGTATTACCTCCCGCGATCTCATGCGAACTCACCAAGTGATAACCAAGGAGGTTGATGCATTGTATATAATCAATTGGCATCGGCTCATGACAATGTCGTCGTTTCCCAACACTTTCCAAACCCACAAGAAAGAGAGAGCATGTATAATTCAATAGAACCCTTGGCTCCATAACCTCTGCGCGTTTTTTCTCCCCCCCGAGTGCATTCCAACTGATGTAATGAATAGTAGATCGATCCCTCAAATATCCTTTTCGAATCCCTGCTCCTCCTCTCCCCACACTCATCTAAATTTCCCCTTAAAAATACATTCATTAACCACACACAAAAAACAAGAGCTCGGTGCCAAATGTCATTGTAGGCTACGCTCCAAAAGCACATAGGGACAGATGGAATTGTAGGATGCTCTCTAAGGAAACATAGGGACAAATGGCATTGTTGGTTGTGCTCCACAAGCAACATAGCTCCAAAACACTATGAACCGTTTGTCTAAGTGACACTCCCAAATATCTCCAATGAGAGGTTTTCCTATTAATTAATTCACCAAACCAAGATACTCCTCCTATGCTTGCAATGTGGATAATCCCTAAAAAAAAATAGAGTGTCGACTTCATGTTCAACTAATAAATAAATAGTGGACTTTTAATGACGTCAATCCTTGGCTTCCTATGTCCAAACCAGGATGTCGATGAGGTCCATGATAGCTTTTTAACAATAGTTAACCTAGTGTGCGTCTTCAAAGTCATTGGTATCCTTCTCTAGGATTAACCGACAACTTAACTTAAGTGGCCATTAGTGAGAATGTTTACTGAAATGCTCGTAGTACCATGATGACACATGCCATCAAACTTATTTCCTTTTAGCCATTTAGACTTTCCCCTTTAGTGAACTCATGCCCCGTCGTTTAGTTTGGATCCTTCCTTAGTCCCTAAGTCTATAACAACATTTATAAACATAATACTAGTTTCCAGGTCCACTAGTGGGGGCCTTGGCCTTGAGCTCCTCACCAAGGCCATTTACAAAGATACAATTACATTTACTGAGGATATTCTAATAATATTAGGGATCAAATTTGGAGGGGTGTTACAATTAGTAGGTTAGTGGTTATTATGTTTAGGTTAGTGTATGTGATGTTGTATGGCTTAGTGGGTTTGACTAGATGATTAGTGGGTTAGTGGGTGGTCTGCTAGTGGATTAGATGGTTTATGGGTTAATGGGTTAGTAGTTAGTGGATTAACAAGTTAGTGCGTTAGATAGTTAGTTGGTAAATGGTTTAGAGAATTAGTGATCAGTGTGCTATGAGTTAAGTGTTAATGATTAAGTTGGTTAGGATTTAATCTCTTTGTCAGTGTGTGGTTAGGGGTTAGTGTGCCATTATCTAGTGGGTAAAATAGTTAGTATGTTAGTGGATATTGGAATATTTAGATAGGATTTAGTGATTAGTGGGTTGATGGTTAGTGGATTCATGGGTTTTGGGTCAGTGAGTTAATGGTTAGCATTTAGGGGTCAGGGGTTAATGATTAATGGCTCTAGGACTTAGGGTTTAGTGGGATAGTCATTTCTAGATAAATGGATTACTAATTAGTGGATTAAAATGATTAGATGTTAGTAGATTAGTGATTAATATGTTAGGGATTGGTACAGGAGTTGATTGTTAGTGGATTAGTGTGTTACACCTTAATAGTTAGAAGCTATTTGGTTATGAGTTAATCATTAGAGGATGTTCATGATTAGTGTGATGGTGGGTTATTTATGAGAAGTTAGTGATGTAGGAGCACAAACTACATCATAAGGATGCCCAAGGACATGACCAAAGATGTGGACATATGACACAAATGAGCAAGTACAAGTCTTGTTTGAAGACTTGACAAGGTGGTCTGAAGGGTTCCATCAAATGAAAATGTCTAATGTCCCCATCTAGCATTCCAACCACACATTGGGTAGCGACAAATACCAACTTCCAATTTTTTTCCCTAAGAGGCCAACATTTGTAATTACAACTGATTAAGTATCCCATGAGTGCCAACATTTAATAAACACATGTGCAAGTGTGGAAATATAAAATGTAGTAGAACAACAACTATATTCACACATAACATGCATAATACGATGATTTTCATAATTGAAAAAAAACATAGAGTTTGCATATTCCTAGACTCTGGTAATAACACTTATCTTTTAAATGAAGAAGGTCTGAAAAATTGGCTACATAAGAGCAACTTTCCACCCAAACATAGGTACTTGTTGTAGATGTCACCCCCAAGATGAACTATGAGGCCACTAGGCTGAAGGGAACAATTACAAACTTCTCTAACAACCCATCCCATTTTCTGTCATGCTTATCCAATATGCTCACCATAGAGTATTATGAGCATCTCATTCAATGATTACAACCATAGAAATCTCTTCCACTACTCCACACAACATAAATAATTCCTACCTTTATATGCTCAATAGTCCCTCAGAGCACCCTTTCCTTAAAATTCTCTTCACTGTGTGTAGAAAGATTCCAACCTACTATATGCTTTCTAACAATTGCCTACAAGATCAACACTTAGATTCTCAAGCATCCAAGGGTAAAAATATGTACAGTGGATAAAGGTTTCCTATCTTGGCTAACCTCTAAGATAATCTGCAACCATCATTATTTCCTCTAAAGTTTGCAATCTCCCTATTGATACTAGTGTCGATTTTGGTTAATTTCCTAGTCTGGTAATTACTGGCAATGTAGAGCACATCATGAACTATCTAGAGCATGAACATTCCCTACATCGAGTGAGTGCTAGAGTTTGAAATGAGATAATTGATGAAAATACAACTAACATTACTTTTGACCATATAATGTAAGAGTCTTATGATTCCCATAAGAATTGTACTCAATCCATGCTTCCATAACTATGTGAGAAGACTTCCCCACCAACCTCTCACATGCATTCAATGATTGGTTTTAATAATTCAGAGGAGATAAATCACTTATTTAAGGAACATGGTAAAATAAGAGATGAATTCTAAAGTTAGCACCTAGAAAAAGAGGATTTACCCTCCCACATGAACCCTTCCCCTTCCCCTCTAGTGGAATCATTGCACCTCTAGTGCTCTATACATAGAAAAATTGGACCATTATATTATATTCCAAACTAATATTTACATATATTTAATTAATCATGACAAGCCAATCAAATGGACCATATATGGATATTTACGTCATACATGCCTAGCCATTCACTAGTTAGGTCTTGAACTTGAGCTCAACACTAGGAATCTTTACTAGCATATTTAAAATATTTTACATAATCTAATTTAATGCATGCCAAGGGTCAAAACTGGGGCATTACAATGCAATAGAAGTATTTAATACATGTAATACCCCAAATTTCGACTTGGAATGTATTAAATCAAAATTATGTAAATGATTTAAATATGCTAGTATGGATTCCTAGTGTAGAGGTCAAGGCCAAGGCTTGACTAGTGAATGCCTAGGAATGTATGATGTAAATATTTTTAATTGGATGATGTGGTTGCCTTGTCATGCTAGCTCAAAAGATATGTAAATATTATGTTGGAAAAATAATAAAATTGTCCAAGACGGTTGTGTAAAAAGCACTAGAGGGGATATGATTCCACTAGAGGGGAAGATGAAAGGGGCCTATGTAATCATATACTGTCAAGTGTCAACCTTAGAACTAATCCAATTGCTTCCATGTGCCTTAAATGAACCAATTACTTCCTATTGAATATTAAATCTAAGCATTGGATTCATGTGGGAGGTTGGTGGGGAGAGCCCTCTCATGTAGTTATGGAAGCAAGGGATGAATATACTTCTATGAAAGTTGTAAGGGTCCTTTCTTCTATGGTCACAATTTATGCCAATTGTCTTGTCACCATTATTATTTTTCTAAGGTGATTAATTAATATTTGAATCTCAATTTATATGGCATAGAGTTTCCAACATATATTTTCTCCATTTTTTGTAAAACCAAAAAATAGAAATACTTGTTTGAAAAGTAAATATTCATGAGTATCCCAAATATTTTTTTTCTATTTTTTTGGTTATGTAATCTTTAAGATATTTATCTTTATATAAGGGCCTTCACTATATATATATATATATATATATATATATATATAATATAATATTTAGAAGAAAATAAATTAAAAATATAGTATGGAATAAAAAACTAGAAATTTATATGCCATCGGAAGGAGGATTCAATGATTAATCTACATGCACCAAGTCCACCACCTTCCATGGAAGAGATGAAAGGTTTATAGACTTTTAAATCCTCGATCAAGGTACTTTTTGAATTAAACGATTAATTACATTTTTAGACAATTGATCAAGGTTTAAGCCTCAATTGAGATTATTCCTCATTAAAGGGTCCATGGAGATCATTTTTACCTCCCCTGCTTCACAAAAAGTGTGACTAAATTTTGTGGATTCACCCATAATTTAGGTCTATCCAATAAGGAAAGTGAACTAGATGCATTAATCATATGAATTGGATGTAAAAGGACAATATTTAATGGATGAGATTAATTTCATATATTGAAATTAACATATTTATTATTGTTACAAGTTTATGATTAATTATTGATTTTATTATACAAATTTGTCTATGAATGAAGGTACACACATATCTTGTGATGAACATGTAGATATCATTTTCCAGCCAAGAGTGAATATTGTGGCAAACAAACAAGCAATTATGGATATTTTTGTTGCATTTTCAAGAGATACAAACCCAATAGAAGGAGAAGATAATTATGCTGACATCATTCAAGAAATAATTGAGCTGGATTACAAGTCTTTTAAATGTGTGGTTTTGAAAATTAAATTGTTTGATCTCTTTGATTGAAGGGGATGCATTAGATAGACTTGGTATGTGAATTATATTGTATTTACATATGTAGAGAAATGTTAACATCTCAAAGTGAATCATGTGTACTTCCAAAACATTATGAACCGATTTTCTTCCTTAAGTATCTACCAATAAATAGATGTTTCTTACTCTTTATACAACTAGATGAAAATGACTTTTTTATACACCTAGATGAAAATGATTTTTTTGACAACATACTTGTTTTCTACATCAGGTAAAGAAGAGAGTGATGTACATGTGGTGAAGTAAATATGAGTGATAAAGTAGCATTATGATTATAGTGAGTGATAAAGTAGCATTATGATTATAGTGATGTAAAGTATAGCGATACCTTTAGTTATTTTATATTTAATAGAAATATAGGGTAGTAGATCTTGTTACACAATATATATTTTTAGTCCCTGTCGTAGGCAGGAGACTATATGTTCCGGTTGTTTCCATTAATTGCAATCAATATTTTTTTCTTGTAAAGTTAGATTAATGTTAACATAACATTTGTATTTATAATTAGTTTTAAAAAAGAAATTACTATTTCCTAATTGGACAATCACTTTGAATTGACTATTTTTTCTCATTGCACGACATTAAAATAAATAAATAAATAGATAAAAAAATACAACCTTACCTTAAAACTTTATCCGTGAAACTTCACGCTCTAACTTGTCGTGCAAGCAATCACCTGCAATTCTAAGGGCTGCAACTTCAGATCAAATGATTGTATGTATGGATTTATGTGTGCATGTAGTTGAATGCATGTCCTCCACCTGTAAGATGAACAAATTTCCATCACATGTTGAGATGCATTGTGTGAATGCATGGTTGTGTTATGTATGTTTAATTACAATTAGATAATAGATGAAATGATGAATTGTTGGAAATTATGAAATCATTTCATGAGCTGATGAGAATGCAGGAGAAGGATTGCATAAAGAAGGGAGTCATGTTTGATGGTCTACCAGAGTGCTTTGTTGAAGGGATATAGTTGCATAAAAGGAATATGGTTGCGAAGTAATGAATATTGGAGTTTTATTTAAATTGCAGGGATAATGTGACTATGTCTTGCAATTTTACTGTGATAATGATGCATATATATATATATATATATATTTCATTACATTTGGAATGTTAGGAGCTGAAAATGTTTGAATTATTGAGTGTATAATTATGAAAACACTTTAGTGAATGTTGCAGTAATGAAAATGTTATATGCATGAAAACTCACCAAGTTCTTGGACTGACTTAATTTTTCATATTTCAGGTAGATTGTCTTGGGCATGGCCATGTGGATAAGACCATAGTAAAGACTGGGACCTACCATGTGCAAAGGCCAAATATTGTGAGAAGGATTTCACAGTTCACAAATATGATTTCTACATGAAACAGATATGAAAATTTTCTGATTTAAGTTTATGAGAATAATCTCATGGTTGCAAATCTAATTTTTGTAGGAAAACAGATTTGTAAATTTCAGATTTGAAATTTTGCTAATAATTGCTAATGACTATTTGGCTTAAATAAAATTGTGTCAGGAGGGCATGTTGTAGGTGGATGTTCATGTATGGTAGAAAGTGTAAAACCATAATGGATAGAGTGATACAACTTACGAGAGCCAAACAATATGAGGATATCCTCATGGCTAAGCAAATCAATTTCTGTAGTAGACAGAATTGCAAATTATTAATGCCATTGACTGATTGGGGAAATCATATTTGAATTTGATTGTTAAAGTGTTGCTGATTGTTTGGTTGTTTGAGGAGTGTGTCAAGAAGACACTTTGTAGGAAGACCATTTTTGATGGCCTGCAGAATCCAAACTCCATGGGAAAGATCCCATGCTTTGGAAATGGGTTTCAGGTGAAACACCATTGTAAATTTTGATAATATCTTTGTTGCACTGCATGTTGGAAAACCATGTGAGTGAGATGGTAAAATCATGCCAAGAAGGCATATGTGGGTTATGGAACGTGAAAGTATTGGGGTGGAAAACTGAAGGACTATTGACTCAGATAAAGGAGCCCCCATTCTTTGCAAATGAAGAGAGAATACATTTGAAAAGGGATGAGTATTCTGTAACCCTAGCTAAGAATATGCATGTCTGGTTACTAGAGTTAATATGTAGAACATGTTTATTGTTTTCATTATCATTTCAGATTGCTTGAAGTGTGATTAGGGCCTACATGGCTCACATCAGGGAGGGGTGCACACCTTTCTGGTGATGGGTTATGATAAGGTTGTCAATATTGACTACACCCTCGGGGAATGGACGCATTCCCGATGTTTCAATACTTGATAGTGAATGTTATGAAATATGGTTACAATTTTAGAACAACAAAACTGATGAGCTTCTTATCCTTCTTATGTTTCCATATTACACGGATGTGATTTGGTGCTGCACATTAAGAGGCAAAGTGAAGAAAGGGTACTCAAGAAGACTGTATGGGCAGTGGTAACCTTTCTACGCTCACACTAAAGAACACTAGAAGGGATGGATAGGGCCGAGGAGCTGTGTGGTAGAAAAGGGGTATCATCCTTGTGTAGTGTGATTGGGTATTGTGGGGCCATGCTAGGCTTCAGCCAAGAAAGTCACCTATAGAGTTCCTAGAGGGAACCACTGGTTTGCATCGGAGAAGGAGTTCCATCCTTGTGTGGATGAAGAGTTGATGTGTGTGTGAAGGGTTGTGGTGTGTAAAGGTGTGGTGATATTGATGAAGGAATAAAATCTCTAATGGGTCAGCAGTAAGGTGGGGTACCGAGACTGACTGGAAACCTTGAGATGCCTATGGATCTGTAGTATATCCTTGACCTATAAATGGTCGCGGTTCATTTTCCTTCCATTGGTTGATGACCTAGATGGATGTGATGGCTTGGAAATGGAGAGGGAAAACTAGGTATGGGTCCGGTTTGGAACCACCAATGCTTGGTAAATCCAGTCGGTGAACTGGTTGGTTATTAACTACTTGGTGTTATGGAGTAGCATGTGTGCTGGCCAAACATCCACCCCATAGGTGATCCAAGGCTTGCAAAGCAGAGAAGGAAACTTGTGGAGTAGCGAGGAACTTCCCAATACAGATAAGTATTTGGTTATCTTGTAGCTTCTTGCTTAATTTATATGAAATATGTGTGTACATGATTTCTTAAACTCTTGTTTAGAGATAAAACCGATGAAAATAAACTAAACATGTGATTTGATTTAATGTTTGAGTGTAGGTATTGCTGGAAGCAAGGAATATGAAGGCATCCTAAGGATGCATGTGGACATGTGACTTTCCTAAAAAGATCAGCATGAGCAGTAAATAAAGATGTTGCTAGTGGAATTGTGTAGGTCCTAGCAGCCAAAGGTTCCACAGGCAACAATGGGGAAGGATTCCCTAGTTGAAAAACCTTAGACAGACCTTAGACACTAAGTCTCATAGTCGAGAAAGGGAAATTCAAGCATTCACATTGAAGTGAAAGAGGCTAAGGAGCATGGAACCACATTGGTGGTGTGGCTCCATATTGGAACAAGACTAAGAGGGGGAACCTCTTACCCTTCTCTTTACTTTTGACTGATGCATATTAGAAACAAAATATTGTTGAGTGCATGTCATGACTAAAAATAGATTGTGTTTAATGGCTTGAAATGAATTGTGAATGCTGAAATAGTTAATTCCCTGTGAAAGGACGAACATGAATGAGTTCATGTGTATGTTGGGAAAGCATGAAAAGCATGGAAGTCTCATGAATAAAGCGTGGACATTCCATGTCAATTGGGAAAATAATTGACTGATTTTAATGTTTATGTTATGCTTGGCCTAACAAAGAATTACCATGATGAATTTCACAGGTAAGAAATTGAAGCAATTGGTTGCAGCTGATACAAGCAAGTGTTTCTAGTAAGCAAAGTGTGGTCAACTGTGCACATTGACCATGGAAGCAGACCAAAAGCTATTTGATTTGGCTGAAAGTCTTCTTCAAACAATTTCCAAGACCCAAGAAAATCTTGGAGAGATGCTCAAGTTACAAAAGCAGCAGAATGAGATGAACCACAAGGTTTTGCATGACTCTATTTTTCTGCAAAGGGAGATAAAAAACATTCTAGGAGAAATCAGTAAGGGAAAGTAAAGTGGATCAATGAAGAAGCATTCATCCAATCAACCCATTAAGAAATGTTCCAGGTGGGAAGACTCAAAGGAAATTGAGCAGGAAAAGATAAGGAAGCCACTGAAATGTTGGAAATGTGGAGGAAATCATTGCCGCTGCAACTTCCCAACAAAGGAACATCAAGAGGGTAGCAACCATGAAGTTTCTAGACTTGTGTAAAGAGCACCAAAGGGGATATGATTCCACCAGAGGTTAAGAGGAAGGGGGCTTATGGGAAACCCAATCCTATGCTACCATGTGTCAACCTTATAACTCACCCAAAATTCTGTCATGTGATGGGAATAAACCAATTATCTCCTTTTGACCATTTTACAATCATTAATTGCACATGTGAGGTTGGTGGGAAAAGTCACTTCTTGTAGTTATTGAAGCATGGGGGTTGTGACAGTTATGTCAGCTGCCAGTAGTCCTATTTCTTATATGGTTAGAATCCATGTCAGCTGTCTTTTCACCCTTTCCTCATATCCTTAGAGTCAACACTCTTTTGATCATTATTCCATTCTCATTCTCTCATGCAAGATTCTACTCCATGTAGAGTTATTCCATTGTTGTTGATGGCCATTTTTACCATACTGGGTATTAAATCGAGGAATTCGAATTAAAAGACAGAGAGCAGAACAGATTGTGGGCTGAGAGATAGAATCTTGTAGGTGCTTCCTTCGCCCCGGTGGACTCATAGCCCAGCTTGGGGGTGGCCTCCCAGTAGAAAGAGTATATGTTGGACGAAGTGCCTATGGTTGGGTGGAAAAGAGCTCTTACATAGCCAATTGCTTAGATCTGCGTTAAATAAAGATAAGTACTCTCATGTATTTGAATTTGAACTATTTTATCTGATGCCTGTAATGTTTATGCTGGTAATTGCATGCTAGATGTGTGTGGTTAGATTTTTATTTCCTCTCTGCATGCTTATTAAGTTTCTGCACACACTGTTAATTATTGAAAATTTTATTATGCATTGGGGCAAATTTTTAGAGCCCAGGATTTTCCAATGTCCCCTCTCGATTGTCGGATTGGGTGAGGGGGACATTACAGGGAGACAAACTGCAAATGAAGGCTTTTGTTGGGGACACGACACTGAGTGTGAGTGTGACTAAAAAAAATAATAATGTTGGGGATAATGAGACTCAACGACATCGATAAAAGGCGACCAGGGGTTGCTTCCAAAACGAATAGTGGTGTTCCCACCATTATGAGTGGATTGGGGAACCATTTGTACATAAAGAACAATTGGTGGGTCCCCATGGTTTTGAGGGTGTTGGAGGAACAATTTGATGATGGGTGGGATTCCCATGGTTTTGGGCGTGAAGTTCCCATGGTTTTGAGTGATTCATGGAACCTTTTCCATTATTGTGTGAGGGTGTTTTTGCAAATGCGAAGATGGGTGACCCATGAATCAATACCATGCATATGGTTCATGCGGGAATAACAAGATAGAGTTGATTGCTTCGGAGGGTGGGGGGCCCATTGGTGTCCTCGTGAGGGTGATGATATGAAGAATATTGTAGATGGTAGATTGTTGATTGAGGTATGAGTGTTCAATTGCAGTTCTCGATCGTAACATGTGCCGAGGAACCTGATAGTATCAACTGCTGAAGGTGGGGGAGTAAATGCACAACTATAAAATGATGAACTGTGGGTTGATCCTTTCAAGATGGATCAGATTCATTGGGCTTGTGGGGGTTCAATATCATGGGTGCCAAATTATGATGGGGATGTACATGGTGTGCACACCCAAGTGGGAAAATTCTATTCTCAATGATGGCATTAATGGCACATCATGACTAGGAATTAGGACCCTATGGTTATCGGCTGGAATATCATGTAGATGCAATGAAAACAGAGGGAAAGCATTGTCTATATGCCAGTTTCAGGATGACACATGTGATAGACGTCTGACACCATTGTTGAGGGATGAAGTCTTGTTCTTATAATGGAAAAACAAGAGGTAGTTGGATTTTGGTCATTATCATGCACACACGGCACAAATACCCAAGTGTAATAAAGAACATAATAAAGGTATTGGCGATACAAAAATAGATAAAATAAATACATAGTGCAACCAAGGAGGGTGCATAATAATAGGTGTCGAATGAAACTTGTAAAGGGTGAAAGAAGGTTCCATCCCTTTGACGATGGGATCCTCCTTATGCCAGAACCTCGGGCTATATCTAGGTGGTAGTATACTTATATGAATTGAAAGCCATCCAACATTTGAAAGGATATCCCCTAGTTTTTAAGCACTAGGATATGGCTGTGGAGGATCTAATTGTTTGTCAAAAAATGATGAATAATCACTAGAACTGACCAAGGATGATGTGGTATCGATGGTATCTGGTGCAGGGGGCATGAATTCCTCAATGGTTAATCCTTGCACAATTGCACTAAGGTGGGTGAGTTGATATTGGAGCCTTGTTAGTTCGAGGCGGGATTCTTGTTCGGTGCATAAAATGGGACATTGGAAAGAGAAGTGAGAAGTATTTCCACATGTTCAACATGGGCGTGTAACGCTGTCACGACTGAGTGTCTATGCCGAAGGCGGGTTGGCGTGATCAAGAATGGATGTGATGGCCTTGGTGGGGATCATGTGAGTATGATGCGCGTGGTAAGTGCATTCATCATGTTGTGCCATCGTCGTAAGATCTGTAGGCGGTGGGCCTTGCGACTTAGGAGGTTCACTTGCAGGAATCACGAGAATCAATAGTTTTGAGATAGCTGTAAGATGTGTTGTCCTCGATGTAGTGACAAAATTAATGGAATTTGTTTCCTAGAGTTGAGATGAAGGAATCTCAACGAAAGGTTGAGTGATGAAAATAGTCACCAAAGCGTCTCGAAATCGAGGGATATTGGGATAATGGTGTGTATAGTGCCCAAACTATGAACAAATCGAACATGTGTGATTGATACATAATGATTTGGAATTAGGTGTCAAGTTGGGAAAAGAAGAGGTGCCCCATGCTACTATAGGTGGAGAATGTGTCACACCAACTGGGGTATTTAAAACATCCTTGATCTCTGACAAGGTGGGGCACAATATGATCGCATGGCCTTGTTTCCCACATAGGGCACACGGTGGAGTGACCCTTGTTGTAGGAGTAGTGGTTATCATTACTAGGGATTTTAACTGTTGTTGGGTTATGCCCCCTAATTTAGGCTTGGTGACCGCTGATGATGATTCAGGAGCAAGGTTGGTGTTGGGAGTGGCCCAAGTTAAGTAATTTTTGGAGCTGCGAATCTACAGCGCAGTGCAACATCGGCAAAGTAAAAGTTACAGTGCTGCGAAGTGCCAGCTCCGTGAAGATCCAGCATGGCAACATTTTGGATGGAAAATGATATAAGTTCCGGTAAGATCGATTGATGATCTATTTTGGGGAAGATGCTATGAGATTCCCGGGAGGTGGGTAGGGAGTGGCGAAGAAGGAAAGCGGCCGGTCACATGAGCAATGGAAGAACTAAGAGAACTGGACACATGAAATCGTTAGAGAAGGAACATCGGGATGAAAGTGACCCGTCGGCATGTGCTCAATAGAGGGGCTGAAAGCGAAGTGACCACGCCCAGTGAGAAGATGTCAGAAGACAGAGACAACACAGAAGGATGGCCATGACGCTGAATTCGCTATCATAGCTTAACAAATTTGGTTAGCGGGGTAACCACACCATTTTGGGTACCCTAGCCCGCCATGATTGTAAAGATGTGACCTAAGGGAACAATCTATAAAAAGGGCATATTTTGTAAGAGAAAGGGTTGACTTATGTGGGATTATGTATTGAGACATTAATCTCTAAGTGTTTTGTTGATCTCTGTTGAGAGACTATTGTAAAGAGGCTCTGCAGCTGTGTGCGTAGAGACCCATTGAAGAAAGAAGAGAGTCTGCAGCTGAGTGTGTAGAATGGAACTGTTGAACCCTTCCCAATTATTAAAACAACAGTTCTTGTGGACATAGCTCCCATCCTGGGGGTGAACCACATTAAATCCACGTGTTGTGCGATTGAATGCTTGTTTGATTTTTCTAAATGCTTAAGTTCTTGATTGTGAGCAGATGTATCTTTGCTTTTATATGTATTCTCCATAAGAATGGAAGTTGGGAATAATATGTTAAGTGTTGAACACATATGTGTGGATGTTGAATGCAAGTATTTCCGAACATGGTAAATGTATGAGTTCATTGGGTGAACACTTAAGTCAGCAAAGTCTATGTAGTGTGATTCCCTGAAAGCACAACACTAGAAGTGCATAATGGCAGTTGTATTTCATCGCATTGCATAAGTTCACAAGGTATACAGTTTAATATGCTTGGTGAATGCATGATTTACACTAAGAAAAGTTTGTAGAATATGTGTGATTGCTAAAGAGGTAGCACAGTATTTAGTTGCGCTGTTCGATTGTTGAGTAGCAGTTCTGAAGCATACAGTCTCTGTATGCGCAATAGCATAAGTGTTAATCGTGAAGTAGGTGAAACTTCACGCAATCCCCCATTATGTTGAACCGCACATCATCAGGTTTTGGAAACTTGATTCCACAGCCGCCCCATAACTTCACCTCGGGTGAGACCTCATTCTGCTCGCAGACTATTTCTGAAAGGGCCGGTGAAAAGGGGTTTTGTTGGTTCCCTGAACCGCGCAGAACCTAGTTCAATCTTGAAAAGCTAAAGAACGAGAATACGAGCCAACAAATGGTTTCGTTGCCACGCTTGAACTAGTGATGTGTTTTGAATATTGGAATCCGAGAGAATAGAAATACAGAACTGGGTGGATAAGACAAAAAAATATTTTGCAAGAAAGGGGAAAAAACATCTGCATTTCTATGACGAAGAATGGTTGCATAGATACCTGTGGACCGACATTTATGAAGTTTTCTTCACATTTTTCAGCAATGACTTATATGAATGGTTTTCAAGATTAGCATAATGCAAAAAATGTTATCAGGGAGGAGAACCTACGGCGTGGACTCCAGATCTGATTCAGAGACTTAAAGAGGTGGATAGTCCAATCTCATGAGCAGTCGACTTTTGGGTTGATAGTGTCCTAGAAGGCTATGTTACAGAGTTCGTTGTGGACACCCTGAAGTCCTACAGCGCAACAGAGGGAAATTTCTTCAAAGGATTCAGTGGTAAGTACCTGAACAATCTGAGTCTATATATCAAAATGCTTTTAGCAGATAAAGGTGTTTAAGAATGCAGTAAGATACCTAAGATTTTTGAGTCTATAATGTTCGGTAATAGAGACAGTGATACCGAAGAAAATTTTCATACATTAAGAAGAGGTAAAAGATACAAGTCTAGTGCAGAAAAGAGGTCTAATGAACATGAAATTCGCATACACAATGAGTTACAAATTGAGCCTGATAGCTAGACAGAACCTCTAGTAGCTACCTATCATCCCATTACTCTGTTGATGTATGTGTAACTTCGGAATGTATTTCACATATATGTATATTGTATTCCTATAGAGATGGTATTATTCCTCTATACGGAAGTGTCATCATTTATATTGTAAATGTCGTAACTTATACTCGAAGGGTTATTAGACCACCCTATTGGGGGTCGTCCCAGTCAGCATTATGTTATGTGGTTAAGTTCGAGCCTACATTAGTTAGGTAAAAGGCAAGTCAAGTCAAGTATAAATAGAGTGCGGGAGGCACTCTATTTGATTACTCACTTCTCACTTATGCACTCAAGGAGGAGTGGCGCACTTATGGAGGAGGAGGATCTGCTGCTAGGTTATGCCTATCTCTCATGGTTGTATCATTGCTCTATCTATCTCTGAGGAAGTTATTGGGGTTTTTCGCCTTTATGGTTTTCCCCAAGTAAATATTTGTGTCTCTTGTGTGCTTGCATTATTGTCTCCTTGATTGATATGCTGTACATGTTGTTCTCTCAGTTAAGATCCTAGATCATATTGAAGTAAATTCTGAAAATTTAACATGGTATCAGAGCTAGCCTGAAAGAAGGCATGATATGGCATGTATGACACTTGTTGCACTTACGATGCTAGGTCTTGATATAGCAAAAACCAGTCGTCGTAGCACTTTCGCTATAAATCCGTTTTGGCGTAGTTTTCGGATCTGAAATATTTACAGGTCGAAGATTAAATCCCCATGTACCTTGTGTCCAAAGGAAAACCTCTAATTCGTTGTAGTTTGTGATTTATGATCTGTACAATATAGGGTTTCTACCTCTTCCAGATCTAAGTCAAAATCAGGTGACCTTGGGAAAAAGGTCATAACTTGGGCTAGGAAGCTCCAAATGAAATTTCGTAAAAAGTGACAGGTAGTAAACAGACTATACTATCTCAAGAAAAGTTTGCAGAGGGCGACGTTGAATTAGTGACACGTGGCACGCCGTACAAATTTGATGTCCTGTATTATCCCATAAACAGGTCACGTTGCGACACTTGGCATAACTCTCTCTCAGAGAGTCCAATTGAGGTCAGAACTGTTAGGATGGAAAGATAATAGGTCGGGCTATCTCAAGAAAAATTTCCATAGGCCGAAGTTGAAACAGTGACACGTGGAACACCGTACAACTTCGCTCTCCTGTATTATCCCATAAATAGGTCATGTTGCGACACTTGGCATAACTCTCTCTTAGATAATCTAATTGAGGTCAAACCTGTCAGGATGGAAAGATAACAGGTCATGCTATCGCAAGAAACGTTTTGAGACCCTGTGGATTGAAAAGTTCGGAGCTACACTAGAAACAATCAGGTACATATTTTTGTCAAAATGGAATTATTTTTGAGTAACTTCATTCATGGCTTCCGGAATTTAGGGCTTCGGAGAAAGTTGGAATTTTTGTAATCGGAGACCACGGCTGGATGCTACTCATCAAAATATAAATTTAGAGACCAAGATCAGAATTTTTAGTTGGGCAGAAGGCTGGGCTTGATCAGACCCTAGTTCGGGACTTTGATCAGAAAAGTGGAAAATTAGGGCTTCTGTAAAAATGGGAATTTTTGAAATCTGTAACCACGGCTGGAAGCTCCTCAGAAAAATAGAAGCTTAGAGCTTTGGATCAAACCTTTTGATTGGGAAGAAGAGTGGGCTTCATCAAACCCCAATTCAGGGTCACATCCAGTGAATCCGAAAGTTTCAAAGGCAAAATTGAGGAGTGAAACTTTGCAGTTTTCAAATTCTAAATATATCAGGTTGATCAGCTCATCAAGGCGTATATTTCTATCCTTTCAGAAGTTTGAAATTCAAAGTTTGAATTTTTGGGGTTTCTCTGACAAACCCATATCCAGCTCTAGGTACAGTTCTTGCAAATCAAGTGGATTGGGTTAATCCTAGAAGAAGATGGATTGGGCACCTGCATAAGTGAAGAAGTTCCTGTTTCAGAGGCAGATGAGGCTAAGGCCTTACATAAGAAGATTACAAGCGATATCGACAGGTATGACTCATCGAGGTATGTTTTGAGATTTGTTCATGATTAAGTTTATGGTATGTTTGTCTTCATGTTATTACGGTTAGTACAATCTTGATTTTAGACTTGTCATATCACCTTAATAAAATTATGAATGCACGATAGAAAATATTCATTGATTAGGGTGTTGACACTTATGATTGTACCAATGCATTATGGTGTTGTATGAGATTTATGTTGTCTACTAACATGAAAGGTACACCAAGAAAGACAAATCATGTTCTGGTTCAAGAACATATGATCATGATGACATGAGGACAAAGATTCATCCATTGTCATGGATCACATAGAAGATATACTTTCGAGGTATGTATAACTTGTGTCTACAATGGTTAACTTATGAGACATGCAGGTTACTAGCACAAGTCACTGAAGAGAACCAGAAGACATTATGCGGGTATGTTAGACATAAATAGCTAGCATGCTAATCCAGGTATTTTTTTCCTATATCAAGCTAGAATCCTACCTTGTGTTAGGATCTTATATTGTTGTTGATAATGATTATTCATGAAGTCATAGGTTTGAATAATCATGGTTGTATGCATATTATATCTCTTATCTTAATTGATGATTCAACTAACCCGAAGAGTCATAGGTTTGAGTAATTATAGGTTTAGACATTTTATGCTTCTTATGATTTGACTTACCATAAGAATCCTACATAAACCTTGAATGCTAATGCTTATTATTTTTGTTTGAAATGATCATGACTATACATGCTTGAGAGTATTGTGTTTTAATAGTATACTAATGAATGTATGATTTTATATGAGATCACAAGGATAACACAATCATGATACTAATAAGCATGCATAGGGACCAAGGATGAATATGAGTTCAAGAACAGGTAATCCAGGAAGCAAAGATCAAGAGGGAGTACACTCCAGTGGTTTATGCAAGGATGCAAATACTCAGAGGGAGTTGACCATCTCTTTACATTCCACAACAGAAAGGTGTAGAAGAAGCTACTTCAGATTAGGAATCCTGTAGCTCCTGCAAGGAAGCAAAGACTCAAAGGGAGTCCACCCAACGAACAAACAAAGATAAGTATTTTAATTATCATTTCATGCATATTTGTTTGTTTAAATAAAATTGTTCAATGACGTATATGCTCATGTTCCTAGACTTAGGATATGTATTGTGCATATTAGAATAGTTGCATTGATGAACAATATACTACTAATATACATGGGTAAGTGGCCTATGGCACTGTACAACATTCCATTGCTACTTATCTAGAATGAAACCTCTTTGCTGACATGTTGGGAGTTGTGCACACTCTTAACAATGTTCTGGTAGAGATTGGAAGGCATCTAGAAAGTTACGGGATATGGATAAATGTTGTATTGAAGCATTGGCTAAGATAATTGCATGACTATATGACATATTTCTTTATGTGTAAGAATTTGTTCTGAAAACTATGAGATGTTTTCTAATCATGCAATTTAACTTGTTGTGTAGGAAAGATCATATGCCATCTCCTACAAAAGAAGAACTACAACATTTGTTCCAGCAACAAAGATATCTATTGAAGATATTGAAGATATTGAAGTTCCCAGGATCTGGGATGGAATGCCATGATCCGTCGATCATGAAGAATGATGTTTGGGATGTAGTCCCAAGATGTGAAGGGAAGTTTGTTATGACTTCCAAATGGAACTATTAGATCAAGCATGTTGCAGATGGAAGCATTGAGAAATATAAAAGTGATGGAATAGAAGATGCACCAGATGGATTTCAAGACAGCATGGTGCAGTCATATATGTGTGCAGAACTTGGTATGGTAGGATAGACAGCTTTCTATCCAGTTTGGGATTTACCAAGAATAAAGCGGATTCCAAACTTTTCTACAAGGTTGAGGAAGGCAATCCAGTGATATTACTTTTGTATGCGGATAACCTGTTTGTTACAGGTGAAGATAGATTGATTGCCGACATGCAGCGGAAGCTTGCTGCCGAGTTCGAGATGAAGAACTTGGGGATGATGCACTATTTGTTTTTGGCATGGAGGTGTGGCAGAGTGTAGATGGAATCTTCCTTGGACAAGGGAAGTATGCAGTAAGAGATCTTGAAGAGGTTCGAGATGATGAATTGCAAGGCCATGGCCACACCTATGACATCAAATCTAAAGCTTCTATGTGATGCTTCATCTGAGCCGGTTGATGTCTCTACGTATCGTTAGATGATTGGGTCCTTGATGTACCCGACGAACACGAGACCAAATATTTGCTTTGCTGTGAACACATTGATTCAGTTCCTGACAGATCCGAGGCGTGTTCACCTGGTTGCTGTAAAGCATGTTCTAAGGTACCTGAAGGGTACAGTGGATTATGGGCTCAAGTATGAAGCGAATCAAAAGTTTAACCTGTAGGGTTATGTTGATTCAGACTGTGCTGGCAGTGCTGCAGATAGGAAGAGCACATCTGGGTGCTGCTTCAGTATGGGATCAAGTGTGATCTCTTGGTTTAGCAGGAAGCAGTCCTGCGTAGCACTGAGTACAGCTGAGGCAGAGTATGTTGCAGCATGTTCAGCTAGTTGTGAGGCAGTATGGCTATGGAAGCTATTGTCTGAGTTATTTGATCTCCCATTGGATGCTACTAGTATCTTCTGTGATAACCAGAGTTGTGTGAAGCTGTCCGAGAATCTAGTGTTTCATGACAGGTCGAAACACATAGAGATCAAATATCACTATATTAGGGATATGGTGCAGAGAGGAGTTGTGAAGCTCCTGTGTGTTACGACGGATGAGCAGATTGCAGATGTGCTGATGAAGCCACTAGCCAGGGTGAAGTTCGAGTACTTCAGAGAGAGGCTTGGCATTCTTCAGATCGAGGACACTTCGAGGAAGAAGTGATGGAAACATCTGCTGAATCCATTCCAAGCATGTTGGAAGGAGGATCCTTCACATGGCTGTGGATGTAAGTGCTGGATGATGAGCATCAGAATGATGTTCTGGTTTATGCTTTGATATGATCAGTTGGATCATTTATATGTATGCATCATGTTGGATGCTGGATATGATTAGTTGGATCATTTATATGTATGATGGATATGATCAGTTGGATCATTTATATGTATGTATGCATCATGTTGGATGCTGGATATGATCAGTTGGATCATTTATATGTATGTACACATCATGTTGGATGCTGGATATGATCGGTTGGATCATGTGTATGTATTTTTGTATATGCATCATGTTGGATGCTTGGACCATGTATCTGTATATGTATCAGGTGGATACATTGTATGATCAGGTGGATCATGTATGGTGATATGTATCATGTATTTGTATTTGTATCAGGTGGATACATTGTATGATCATGTGGATCATGTATGATGATATGTCTCAAGTAGATACTTGGTATGCATCAGGTAGATGCATTATATGATCAGGATGATCATGGATGATGAGCTTCAGGATGTTGCTCCAGATGACATGCAACAGGATGTTGCAGTGATGATGATCAGGATGATCATGGATGACGAGTTTCAGGATGTTGCTCCAGATGACATGCAGCAGGATGTTGCAGTGATGATGATCAGGATGATCATGTGTACATCAGGATGATATATGGTGAGTATTAGGTTGATACTCTATGGCCGTGGATCAGGTTGTGAAGATGAGCATGTAATCCGATGCCCTGGGAGATTTGCATATAGTCTTTCAAGGTTTTGCCTATGGCATGTAATTCGGTGCCCTGGGATATATGGCAAATGATCTTTTGAGGTTTTGCTCTAGGAGGACATATAATTTGGTGCCCTGGGAGATCTGCAGATAGTCTTTCGAGGTTTTTCCTATGGCATGTAATTCGGTGCCCTGGGATATCTGGCAGATGCTCTTTCGAGGTTTTGTCCTATGGCATATCATTCAGTTCCCTGGGAGATCCGATGGGTTGGGCTGTGTGCCCGTAATCAGTCCTGGGATGCTCTTGCGAGGTTTTGCCATGACCACATGTAATTCGTTGCCCTGGGAGATCCTATAGGTAGAGCTGTATGCTCGTAACAGCCTGGGATGCTCTTGCGAGGTTTTGTGGTGAGGTCACATGTAATTCGTTGCCCTAGGAGATCCTATAGGTAGAGCTGTGTGCTCGTAACAGCCTGGGATGCTCTTTCAAGGTTTTGTGACGCACGTAATAAGTCCTGAGGATTCCATAGTATGGCCAGTGATGATGAAGATCTGCAGGTGGTGGGCCTACATCCAGTATGAAAAAGGACTGGCTCTGTAGAACTTCCTATGACGAGTAGATTCAGAGATTGATTGAGATAGCAGCAGCAGTGACGATGATGATGACTCGATGACGATTATCCAGTGACGATGATCCAGAGAAGATGACTTGTGCTAGAAGAACTGTGCCGAGAAATACCTTCCTAGTTAAGAGGGAGTGTTGATGTATATGTAACTTTGGAATGTATTTCACATATATGTATATTGTATTCCTATAGAGATGGTATTATTCCTCTATACGGAAGTGTCGTCATTTATATTGTAAATGTCATAACTTATACTTGATGGGTTATCAGACCACCTTGTTGGGGTCGGCCCTGTATAAGTCATGTGGGTCAAAGGGTTATTAGACCACCCTATTGGGGGTCGGCCATGTGGGTCGAAGGGTTATTAGACCACCCTATTGGGGGTCGGCCCAGTCAGCATTATGTTATGTTGTTAAGTTCAAGCCTACATGAGTTAGGTAAAAGGCAAGTCAAGTCAAGTATAAATAGAGTGCAGGAGGCACTCTATTTGATTACTCACTTCTCACTTATGCACTCAAGGAGGAGTGGCGCACTTATGGAGGAGGAGGATCTGCTGCTAGGTTATGTCTATCTCTCATGGTTGTATCATTGCTCTATCTATCTCATAGGAAGTTATTGGGGTTTTTCACCTTTATGGTTTTCCCCAAGTAAATATTTGTGTCTCTTGCGTGCTTGCATTATTGTCTCCATGATTGATATGCTGTAGATATGTTGTACATGTTGTTCTCTTAGTTAAGATCCTAGATCATATTGAAGTAAATTCTGAAAATTTAACATACTCCACAAAATCCTCCATTTGTCAGTACTGCTAATCCACATAACATCAGTAGTAGTAACACTGCAGGGGTGAGTACTCAGAACATTCTGAGCAGTAGTATCCCTACCACAAAAAAGAATATTGTGCCTCCTAAAAGAAGAATGACAGACAATATCAAACTGCCGATATTCATAGGAACGGGTCTAGAAAACCCTGAGCAACACTGGTTTCTTTGTGAAGCCATGTGGAATGTTAAACAAGTCAATGATGATGCTACAAGATAAGAACAATTAGTTACCACATTCAGGGACAGAGTCTTGAATTGGTTTATGAAATATTCTATTGGACATAATAGGACCCCTACTAGATATCAAGGTTGCCCTCCTCAGAGAATTCAAGAAACCAAAGTCAAAGTCACAGTGTATCATAGAGCTTAAAGAAATCAAACAAAAACCGACTGAATCAGTATGGGAATTTGACTAGAAGTTCAAAACACCGTTAGATCAAGTGAGCTTTGAAATAGCACCACAACAACACTAGGAATGTTTCATAGCCGTTTTATTGCCGCACATCATATTTTCGTTGATGCAACAGACGGTTTCTTCGCAAACGAAGGCTCTAGAGATTGCGATGAAACTAGAGGCTTCATCGATAGGAGAGACTAGCCAAGGGATGATTCAGATACAGACACAGCTAGCAAACCTGACATTACAACTCCAGGATATGAAGAAAGGGAAAGATATCAGAGAAGAAGTTTGGTGTACAATGTGAAAAAGAGAAGGTCACTCCAAAGAACACTTTCTAGTCTTTAAAAACTATATCAACAGTGGAGCTCCAAACCCATTGAATCAACAACAAGGACATTGGTGTGAAATTTGTCGATGTAGAGGACATCAGACAAAATATTGTTATCTAATTCAAAAGTATGTGCAGACACCTAAGAATCTATATTGCACGTTCTGTAAGTCAGTTGGCCACGATGATACCAACTGTAGAGCATATGAACTCATGATAGAGAGAAATCATGATGTTTACCGAGTTCAAGAAGAAACAACACATCAAAATGATAATGCATAGTATGATCAGGGCGCATACAGAGGACGTGGTGGATTCAGAGGCAGTGGAAGAAATGCTAGACAAGGAAGAGGAAGAGGTCAAATAATTTGTTATAACTGCGCTCAACCAGGACATTTATCTAGAGACTGTGCAAATTCTTGTACTACCTGTAAATACTGTAATTCTTTTGATAATGTCATTGAGGCATGCCCAGTTTTGAAAGCAAAGATGCAAGAGAGGAGACAAGAATCGCAGAACCTGAATATACAGATGATCACAGATGAGAGAAGGAATACATATTGTAACATTAATGTTGTGATGCGAAGTGGAGTCTACACAGGTGAAGATCGAAGAGCAGAAGCTTTGACTTCTAAGAATCATCAGGCTAAGAAAAATCCTACTGAAGGGGCTTGGATAAGAAAAGAAACGGGAAAAACACCTACTTTCAATCTGGACAGAAACAAAGAAGTCTTCGTAGAAGCAAGAGAGACCTTCAAAGAATTAGAGCCCGTGACACCAAGAATTAAACTGAGAAGTGAAATAGCGCATACGAAGGATATGCCAGTAGCATATGATAAAACATGTATAGCCGTAGAACCAGTGACTTCTGTTGCGCAGTTACTATGGAGCTGTATGAAGTTACTAAAAAGCGAAGATGCCTTAGTGGAATTGCAAAACCTAATAAACTACTATGAACAATGTTGTTGCACGAGTACTATTCATAATGTCGTTCACCGTATAAAAAGTCATAAGAGAACATGCCGAGAAATGAGGCTAAGTGCGCAGATTGGAGACTATGAAATGGACCAGATCATCCTTGACTTGGGATAAGAAGTGAATGTCTTGACCAAGAAAACATGGGAATAGATGGGGAAACCAAGGTTATCATGGTCACCTATCCAATTGAGACTAGATAATCAACATAAATGTATTCCCTTTGGAAGACTATTGAATGTACTTGTTGACATTAATGGAGTAATAAGTTCAGCAGACTTCGAGGTTATTGAGATCATCGCTGACAGTAACCCATATCTAGCATTACTAGGGATAGACTAAGTGATAGATAACCTCACGACTATCAATCTGAAAAGCAAACATATGATCTTCGAAGGGGAAAATATCAAGGTCATTGCACCCTTGGAACTTTCACAAGGACCATGATACAGTGAACCAATACGAGAAGAATTCAGAGCACAAGACCTTGATTGCATCTACAAGATGACTGCGAATCAAGACGACTACATCAATCCTACAGCTGATGGAACACTTATTTGGCACTGCGACCACTCTTGCATATTATTCTTCGATGTAGGATTGGAGAATTGGCAAAGCATAATGCACGAAGTATCTTCCAGGTGATGTGAGCAGATCACAAAATCACTATGCTGTGTTGGAGCAGAGGTAAGTCGAATCCCTACCTATAATGTCTTGAGTAGCATTCATGCGTTTTTTTAAGAAAATATTATAATTCCAGATGAATATAAGTTATCAGCATTAGATTCAACACTGCGCGCTACACCTGCCAGATAGTGGGCTGTGCATAAGGACAATCGAAAAACATGGGAACAGTGAAAGCACATGATGGAACTCAGATTCACAGAGCAAGCTGCACTAACACTAGTAAAGTATAAGGGACAAACAAATCCAAGAGATCACATAGAGATTTGTTAAAAAACATGGGAACATAGACCTCAAACAGAGTGGGTCCATCTGTTTGTACACACATTAGAACAGATCCCAAAGAACTGGTATACAGACGTAGAGCTTCGCAGAGGAACAACAGACTGGTCTGTCATGACTGCGAACTTCCAAAGAACTTTCAGCTTCTAAGATGACTGTCCAAGCATTAATGAGGCTCTGCAGATTATCAAAGAAAAAATATTCAAATACATACATATACCTGTTTATCAGCAACCAGAATGGGAAAGGCAGATAGAACATGCCCTTGAATGTTACAACTTCGCTTTGGATGAAGAAGAAGAGGAGAGCAATGAAGAAGACCTGCAATATGAATATACCTGAATCAGAGTGAGCACACAATGTAGAGGGACCTCCATTAGAAATTCCAGATCTAAGCATCCCTGTCAAAACAAGAAAATTTAACATTGGCACAAGTGAACAACCAAAGTTTGCATCTATCAGGGATTACTGGGATGAAGAAACGGTCGCGCAGATCACATACCTTCTACGTGAGTATGAGGATTTGTTTCCAACAAAGTTCTCCAAAATGAAAGGAATTTTGGGTGACTTGGGGGTCATGAAGATACCTCTCAAGCCAGATCCGAAGCCCATTAAGCAGAGACCTTATTGAATGAATCCTAAATACAAGGAAAGAGTAAAGGTAGAACTCGATAAGATGCTTGATGGAGGAATCATTGAGCCTGTCAAAGAATCAAAATGGATAAGCCCTATGTTTATCTAGGATAAGAAAACAAAAGGGGAAATCATAATCTACGTAGACCTTAGGAAGCTCAATGATGCCTCACTACATGACCCATTTCCTACTCCATTCACAGATGAAGTACTAGACAATGTTGGAGGAAATGAGTCCCGCTCCTTCAGTGATGGATTCTCTGGATATCCTCAGATCAGAATTGACTCAACATACAGACATAAAACTACATTTTCTACTGAATGGGGATCATTCCAATACATAGTTATGCCATTTGGTTTGAAGAATGCACCTGTTATATTTTCAAGAGTTGTTGTTGCCACATTCAAGGATTTTATCCATAAGTTCCTAGAAGTATACTTTGATTATTGGACTATATTTGGCTCACTAAATAACCATTATGAAAACCTCAAAATGATGTTAGCAAAGTGTAGACAACATCAAATCTCATTGAACTTGAAGAAAAGTATTTTTTGTGTACCCTATGGTATACTACTAGGTCACAATGGGTATAAGCAAGGCTTGATGGTTGATCATGCGAAGATCATAGTCATTGTGAATCTACCAACACCAAATTCAGTAAAGCAACTTTGCACTACAAAGGGACATACAGGATACTACAGAAAGTTCATCAAGGCTTATGCGCACATAACCGCACCGATGGAGAAACTTCTGAAGAAAGAAGAGAAGTTCATATGGAAGGAAGACTTCCAGAAAGGATTGGATACATTAAAAGAGAAAATGGTCATTGCACCGATTCTCCTTTTTCTCAATTGGAACAAACCATTTCATGTACATGTCGATGCTTCATCTATAGCGTTGGGTATTGTGCTCACCCAACCAAGTGAAGGAGGAATTGATCACCCTATTGCATTTTCAAGTAGAAAATTGTCTTCGGCAGAAAAAAATTACACCACCACAGAAAGAGAAGGCTTAGCTATGGTATATGCACTGCAAAAATTTAGACACTATTTGTTAGGTGCACACTTCTGCATGTACACTGACCATTCAGCTCTGAATTACTTGGTCAATAAGCCAATGTTAGGGGGAAGAATATGCAGATGGTTTCTACTCTTTCAGGAGTATGAATTTGAAATTATTGTTAAGACTTGAAGATTGATCCTAGGACCTGACCATCTCTCAAGAATTGATTCAGGCGAAGAACCTACAAATATCGAAGACAATCTACCTGACACACAATTATTTTCCATCCAGATCACAGATGATTATTACAAAGACATTGTAGAATTCTTGACTACAAGGTTGGCACCTACAGGGTTTACTACGCAGCAAAAAAAGCAGTTAGTAGTAAAAGCATCAGACTTCACCATCATCGCAGGACAACTATACAAGTTAGGATCGGATGAAGTGCTACGTAGATGTGTGCTAGAACATGAAAAGCCATTTATATTGGCTAACGCACATTCAAGTGTGTCTGCAGGTCACTACACAGGAAGAGCTACTGCACATAACATATTAAGAGAATGACTATGGTGGCCTACACTCCACAAAGACTCAAAAGAACATTGCCAAATTTACGATGTGTGCCAAAGAATTGGACAGCCATCGCACATAGATGAAATGCCATTAAGACCGCAACTGACTTTACAAGCCTTTGATAAATCGGCTATTGATTTTGTGGGACCTATTAACCCACCAGGGAAGCGAATTGGTGCAAGATATATTATCACCGCTACAGATTACCTGACCAGATGGGAAGAAGGTAAACCAGTAAAGGACTGTAGTGAAGTTACTGCCGCGCAATTCATCTTTGAGAATATCCTTACCAGATTTGGATGCCCAAAAGTCCTAATGAGTGATCAAGGAACTCATTTCCTGAACATAACCATTGAAGCACTGATTGAATAATTTCAGATATATCACCAGAAGAGTACACCATACCATCCACAAGCCAATGGAGCTATTGAAGCATTTAACAAAGTGCTAGAAAATGCGCTGACCAAAGTATGTAACACAAACAGATATGATTGGGATATGCGCATACCAGCTGTATTATGGGAATATAGAACAATTTGTAAGAAACTGACAGGCCATACACCTTTCAGGTTGGCCTATGGACAGGAAGCTGTGATGCCAATGGAGTATATAGTACCAAACTTAAGAATTGTTGCATTCACAGAAATGGTAGATGAAGAGACATTGCAAGAAATATTACTACACTTGGTTGGATTGGAGGAAGATCGCTTCATTGTAGGGTTTCACCAACAAGTGCATAAGGATAGAGAAAAAGCATGGCATGATCGCCACATTAACCATAAATTCTTCCAGGTAGGAGATCTTTTCCTCCTCTACAACAGTAAATTTATGAAGTTTGTTGGAAAGTTTAAAATGCATTCGCTTGGGCCATATATTTTTATGCATGTTACTAATGGTGGCGCAGTTCAGTTAGCCACATTAGCCAGTGAAAAACTGCTGGGTTTGATAAATGGAAGTAGACTAAAACCCTATAGGGATATTCGTACTTTGCCAAGCCCTCAATGATAAGAAGAGAAGGAAATTTCTAAGTGACATGTACATTGGAAATTGGGCACTAGAAATTAAGCAAATTCTGTACACAGTTTTGGTCTGATACTGGAATCCCGATGAAAAGGAAGCCTATACCGCGCAATACTAGTTGAGAAGTAAAGCTAAATAGAAGAAGCAAAAAAAAAAGTAGAAGCGCGCAGTTGCGAAGCTCAAAACGCCGTTGCGCAAATCAAATGAACAGGATGGATGCAAAGTTCAAATATAACACCGCGCAGTTAACCGCGCCGAGAGTGGTGACAACCCGTCCACGCAAATCGACACAACACATCAATATATCGCCGTTAGAGCTGAAAAGTGACCGTTATACAGTGTTTTGGAAACTATCTGTTTCGACATTTAAGGAGGAATCTCCCATTGAAAGCGTAGTTAAGGAAGGAAAGTACATGGATTCTGCTAAGATTTGGCTGAACAGTTATAGATTTTAAAGCTAGTCTAATTGTTAAGGGATGCGGGTAAGGCCTCTAGTGCCTATAAATACCACAGTTTGCACAGTCATTTGGTTACCACGATTTTCCATCTTGAGTAGTAGAAATAATTCATAGACCTTCTTGAGCTTAGATTCACGCTGTAAGTGAATGTATGAAGAGTCCACTCTAGATGAAGTGATGCACGAATTCAAACAAACTGAGACTGCAGGGTTGATGAGAACCCCTGCCAAGAAGCCCATTCTAGAAAGAGGCCAGGGTTCACGCCGTTCACCATGCCAACCTCCAGCAATGAAACACAAGGGTAAGGAACCTGCAGTTGAGACAACGAAACAAAAAGTAATGGGCTCTAAGAAACTAGAAGCACCACCCACAGGCAATGAGCTGCCCATATAATTAAGACCAATGTATATCTCTCCATGAGCACTGGATGCACCAAACATAAAATTTCCAAAAATTCCCGATACGAGATACCACTTCCGTCGATGTCCACTCATGTCAAACCACAAGAAAATTTGTTAGGAAAGATCCCAGATTGCAAGTTTCAAGATTATGATTTATTGCAACAGATCAAGGATCCTGACGAGCCAAAATACCCTCAATTTTAACCAGATAGGCACATGTGCCGAAAAATGGACGTAAAGAACAATCCACTACTGGTAGCGCAGAGTTGGCTTTCCGAAGTCGTGGAATTAGAACTTATGATCCTACTACAGATCCCACACTTCGACAGGAGTCCTGTAGTCAATGTGGTTGTGCACACATTGATATCGCGCACACACCAAGGCTACCTCTAGATAGACAGGAATGTTGATCTCAACATAGACTTGATCCATAGGATCATGGAACTAAGTAAGCGAGGCGAATACCCTCATAAGTTCTTTCTGGGAAAAACCAAGGACAAAGAGGTCGTTGCGCAGATGAAGGAGGAATTCAACATCACAAAAGGAAAACGAGGTTTTATCATAGATGACCTACAAGACGATGCTACACAGTTTGTAGTGCAACTGCTCAGAGGAGAAGTATTAAGGAAGGCCAGACCAGCATAAGTGCCAGCCAAAGCAGTTCACCTTGCTGTGAAGACAGCCCAGGGAGTAAAATTTAATTAGTCTAAGTATTTGCTGAATGAGTTATTGGACGATGTCTGAGAAACTCAAGTCAATGGCGGTGCCTTTCACTATAGTTGGCTAATGGTGCTAATTGCCTTTGTAGGCTGGAAGGAACCAAAGAATTACGTCGGTCTCGCCTCTCTCATAGAGGATTGTCGAGGACCCAGATACACAAATCTCTCAGCAAGTCTGAAACCAGACCAACAACACACCTCAAACTTAGTATTGTTCACATATTACGAGCAGTTGTGCGATGTTATCGTCTGCACACCATGCATCTCAAAGGAGGTAACAACAAAATATATCTGTACTCTGAATTTTAGAGTTGATATACATTTTATTTATATCTCACCAAAGGTGCAGAAGAAGAATCGATAGTAGTTCCCAGGACACTATCAGCTTAATGAAGCTGGTATTGACCTGATCATGGATGAGTGGTTAGAAAAATGGAAGGTCAAAGGGTCGATGTGCATCGACACAGACTAAGATGAAAGTACTCCGAACTTGACAAAGGTCAGGGAAGAAATGGGCAATGAGCAAGACAAAGGATCCGATGAAGTTCAGGATATACTAGGGGAAAAAAGGAAGGAGCCAGAAAGCTCGGTACCGAAGAAAGTGCAGAAATCCACAAAGCTCCCATTGGAATCACAGTTGCATGATGATCATTATGAGATCATCGTGAGTAGGGTCAGCACACATCTGGAAGACGCGCTCACCCTAAAAGACACCAAAAATGAGGAGATTCAAGTTAGTCTACAAGAAAATATCACCACCTTGCATGGCATAGCTGCGAAGATCGAACAAGTCCAGCGAGACTTGGTTTGAGAATCTGATTTAGAATGAATATTAGGTGACACACCTCAGAAAAAGAAAAAACCCTTATCTCAAACCATGGCACCCCGACTGCGCATTGTCTGCATGGACCCGCCAAGCGTAATTTTTCCAAGCGATGAATTAACTGAAGGCGTGAAGGGACTAGCACATGTAGATATTGATATCGCGATGTTGCCACTAGAAGGTCTACATAATCTGCACTTACAGGTTATGGAGGAAATCCACGACAGAGATATGGCGACTTTGAGCCAACACCAGACTTTAGAAGCAAACTATAAACAATTGCAAGAAGAAAGTGTGCAAAAGGCTAAGGAACTTGAAAGTGCACATGAGCAGTGCCAAAGAATAGAGGAAACCATTGCTTCGATCTGCGCAGAGATACCAGAGTGTGACGAGCAGCCAGAACTCGCAGATACCATCATTAAGATCAACTCTATGGTAAGCAATCTTAAGGATGAAATGGATGAAAAGGAGACCGAATACAAAGAAAATATTGCCAACATGGAAGCACAGAATCTTCCTAAGACACTTCCAATCAAACAGAAATTAGAGCAGTAGAAGTGAATGCTTCCGCAGAAAATATAGCCAACGAAATAACTAAGTGCCAGAACTTGCTGGATGAAGCAACCAGAGTATGGACTACACTACAAGAGGACCCTAAGCTGCTGCAGGTCTAAAATAGCTTACAGCAAACACAAGCAGAGTTAGATTCTCTAAATGCGGAGATGAAGACCCTACCAGCGAGAGAGAGACTCCGAATATTTGCGGAAGTCAAGGAACTAAAGAGGGAACACCTAGTTTTAAGAGAAAGGGAGTCTGACACCATGACAAAGTCACATCCCTTATAGGAAGAAGATCTTTCCATCTCGCAAGAGATTGAAGAGAAATTGTAGGAACTCCATGCATCGGAGACGACAATGCAAGAATAGGCTCAGGTAGATCTATCACCAGATGTGGTGGAAACTTTCAAAGTAGTTGAGTAGGAACTTAAGGACACAGTTGCAAAGCTAAGCGCAACTTATCAAGAACTCGCTGCAAAGATAGAACAACAAGGAGAAGAGAAGCCCGCTGAACCTACTGAAAGTGGCTCATGGATGAGCCACATGTCAGTGTTAGGGGCCTGTTGGGCATGGCCCAAGTTAAGTCATTTTTGGACAAGTAATTTTTGGAGCTGCGAAGATACAGCGTAGCGCAGCATCGACAAAGTAAAAGTTACAGTGCTGCAAAGTGCCATCTCCACGACGATCCAGCATGGAAGCATTTTGGATGGAAAATGATATAAGTTCCGGTAAGATTGATTGATTATCTATTTTGGGGAAGATGCTCTTAGATTCCCAGGAGGTGGGTAAGGAGTGGCGAAGAAGGAAAGCAACCGGTCACATGAGCAAAGGCAGAACTAAGCGAACTAGGCGCACGAAACCATTAGAGAAGGAGCAACAGGATGAAAGCAACCCATCGACATGCGCTCAATAGAGGGGCTGAAAGAGACATGACGACGCACAGTCAGAAGATGTCAGAAGCCAGAGAAAGCGCAAAAGGATGGCCATGGTGATGAAGTCACTATCATATCCTAACAAATTTGGTTAGCGGGTTAACTGCACCATTTTGGGTACCTTAGGGTTTGCTTTAGCCCACCATGATTGTAAAGACGTGACCTAAGGGAACGATCTATAAAAAGTGCATATTTTGTAAGGGAAAGGGTTGATTTATGTGGTATTATGTATTGAGACATTAATATCTAAGTGTTTTGTTGATCTCTGTTGAGAGACTATTGTAAAGAGGCTCTGCAGCTGTGTGCGCAGAGACCCATTGAAGAGAGAAGAGAGTCTGCAGTTGAGTGCGCAGACTGGAACTGTTGAACCCTTCCCAATTATTAAAACAACAGTTCCTATGGATGTAGCTCCCATCCTGGGGGTGAACCACGTTAAATCCACGTGTTGTGTGATTGAATGCGTGTTTTCTTTTGCTAAATGGTTAAGTTCTTGCTTGTGAGTAGATGTATCTTTGCTTTTATGTGTATTCTCCATAAGCATAGAAGTTGGGAATAATATGTTAAGTGTTGAACACATATGTGTGAATGTTGAATGCAAGTATTTCCAAACATGGTAAATGCATGAGTTGATTGGGTGAACACTTAAGTCAACGAAGTCTATGTAGTGCGATTCCCTAAAAACGCAGCACCGGAAGTGCGTAATGGCAGTTGTATTTCATTGCATTGCATAAGTTAACAAGGTATATAGTCTAATATGCTTGGTGAATGCATGATTTACACTAAGTAGATTCTGTAGAATATGTGTGATTGCTAAAGAGGTAGCGCAGTCTTCAGTTGTGTTGTCCTATTATTGAGTAGTCATTCTAAAGCGCACAGTCGCTGTATGCGCGATAGCATAAGTGTTAACCGTGAAGTAGGTGAAACTTCGTGCAGTATCCCATTTTGTTGAACCGTGCATCACTCGGTTGTGGAAACTTGATTCCGCGGCCCCCCCATAACTTCACCTCGGGTGAGACCTCATTCTGCTCACAGACTATTGCTGAAAGGGCCGGTGAAAAGGGGTTTTGTTGGTTTCCTAAACCACACAGAACCAGGGTCAATATTGAAAAGCTAAAGAATGAGAAGACGAGCCAATAGTTGGGTATGAGGGGGATTTCAACTTGGGTTTTCTCATGCCCCCATTGGCGTGTTTGATGACATTAGGTGTTTGTTTAGTCACAAGTGGCATAGGCTTGGCTTGTGGTATAGATGGAATGACCGACCTAAATGGCATAACAACCAAGACATGGACAAAATCGTAATGGGATATAGGTTTTGAATCCATATCTAGGTATGGTTATGTAAGGTACCACATTGGTATACCCAAAGTGAGCCCAGGTAGAGTTAGCTGAGCCATAACCGACTTTTATTTTTCTCCCATGGGGGGGTACAAGAATGGTATCTGAAATATGGGAGGCACCGATGGACTCATAGTATGTTCAATGCCATGGTTCACGAGAGGTGCTAATGACAATTCCAAGGGGGAGGTGGGCACATTTTTAGAGGTCATTAGAGGAAATTTGGGGTCTAAAGTGGGCCTTATAAGAAGAAAATCCATTGATGCAGTGGAATTCAAGAACCAATAGAATTTCAAGAAAATGAGTAAACCATAATGGTTGACTTGGCATATTTGTCATAAAAAAAGAACTTTTTATTTTCGTATTTTCTACTTATCTCCCTATGGTTTTACTCAAATTTCAAGCGAGAGCACTCATTGGATGTATAATTTATTTAAGCATGCAATGAGTAACCACACTGCATATGTTTGATGGACCCCACCCCACGAAAAATAGGAAATACATTAAAAACTTGTTATTTCAAGTGGCAGACCTGTATATACGCCTAACAAGTTGGAGTCCTTGTAACTTCCTGGTCCAACATCGTCATAAGGTGGTCGACTAGTTTCGACGACAATGGGGAGGACATTGTTGGGGTTGGCATTGGTATTAGGGTCGTACTAATTAATTTGGTCGAGGGTGATTATTTTCCCATTAAGGGGAAACATCATGATGCAGATGACCAAGGAGGCTACCACCTTCATGGAGTACATGTAACTAATATCCAAGAGGGTATTGTAGTCATGTTGTGAATCAACTAATTCGATATCGATCATTACCATTTTCCCCCTATCTCGATGGGAACATTTTGGTACAAACCCCTAGGTTGTGATGGTCTCCTGTTGTATGCACAAAGAGACATAGATAAGGAGACTAACTCAGGTGATCCCAATCAGTTCCAAGTATTAGAGGACTTGATACGTGTGGATGTTCCTTCATCAATGATACAATGATGAATCATAATGTTTTTCACCATAACATGGACTTGAAATGTGACTAACAAGGGTAGCCGTGGTTCTCCTTTATTGAGATCAAAGGTCATACTGTGTGATTGAGAAGGGTCGACTACGCCAAGTGCATTGATTAATTCCTTTTGTTGGGTGGGGAAAGAATGTAGCACCTCTAACGTGGACATGCGAGTTGGTGACTGAGACAAGTCATCCAAAATACTGTAATTATGGGTGGATTTCATATGGGGGTTATGGGGAGTATGCCGAAGTGGTACCTTGGGAATTCATGGGATCTTCTCACCACTTGGTCTTAGTATTTGCAAAGGGCCCCCAGAAGGGGCAGGTACATATTCCACTTGGGGGGGGTCATACCCACCATAGCTTTTGGCTCAAGTCTAAAGGTTAATTTTTGTCATGTTCATGTAGATATTTTGGAAGGAGCCATCACCATATGGGTGGGGCTCCTACTCCTGAGTAATGACCCCTTGATTGGAAAATGGGTTGTTGCAAGACAATGGTTTGGCGTTCTGTAAGGTTAGGGGCCTAAGGGGGTTTCATGGATGTATTCTTCATGGCTTCCACCAACTACTATAAGTCAGGAAGGAGTGGGAAATGGTGAGTGTAGTGACCATATTCTCCACAAATGGAGAATGGATAATTAGTCCTTGGTTTATTGTTATTCAGTTGCTTAGTGGGGTTATTTTCCCCCACATTTTAGTTACTCGGGTTCTAGTTTTGCCGAGAAGGGGGATTTCCCCCTTTCCCCTGTTGCTAGTTCTGTTTGTTTTTTCCCTTCTTCTTTCCCTGATTTTTGAGGATTATGGGGTTTTATGGTGTTCAACTGATAAAACTATTGAGCTTGTTGGGAAAAAGAAATTTGGACTAAATTAACCCCCAAATGTGGCATGGAGGCAGAACTAGGAGGACAATGAAACAATTAGTAAGGATTATATCCTAGTAGTGGGATAAATGCGATTTATGCTCCATATGATGTGGATGTAGGAGCAACTTGTGCCACCTACAGTAGAGGTACTATTGATGGTTGGTTTGTATTATTATAAGTAGGGATGTAAGGTCAATATTATAACTAACCAAATGGAGAATTTGGTGCAAGAGCAAGGGGTACTAACATGGGAGGGATGGGTGGGTACTGCGGTGCCATGTTAAATGGAACATGAGTAGAAGGAGGTGGAACCTTTCCTTGTTGGGAAATAGACCCTATAAGCCCATCCAATGAATGTGACAAACCTGTAGGTGTGGTATCCAATGACCGATGTTGTGGGGCATCAGGTAGGATGGTGTACAAATATCCAGATTTTGCATAGATAATATCGAAATGTTGGGCCTTCATAATGGCCTCTTCTTCATATTATGGCATGGAGGTTGCCACATCTTTTGCAATAGCTGGTTGCAGTGATTTGGTGAACCAATCCAACAGGAACTGAGTTTGTATTTCAAATTTTCACAAGGTGTGGTGTCTATGGCACTCATGGATATGATCCACTATCATGTGTGTAGATGTGTTTTGTCAAAATTATGTGAGAATTTCAAGACAAATGTCATGGAGAACATGAAGATGAAATTATGTGAGAAATGCAGTGGCCAATGTTGCAAAGGCAGCATAGGGTGTTCTGGTTAAGTTCACATACCATTTAACTACCATTCCAGTAAGGGTTCACTAAAATAGTCAAAGCCTCACTGAGTCTTCCACTATGCTATTGGAGGAACACCATAGGTGGAATGAAAATGTTGATGTATATATAACTTCAGAATGTATTTCACCCATGTATTTCATATATGTATATTGTACTCCTATAGAGATGTTATTATTCCCCTATACGAAAGTGTCGTCATTTATATTGTAAGTGTCGTAAATTATACTTGATGGGTTATTAGACCACCCTAGTGGGGGTCAACCCAGTCAACATTATGTTAAGTGGTTAAGTTGAGGCCGACCTAGTTGAGTAAAGGTCAAGTCAAGTTAGTGTATAAATAGAGAGCGTGTCTCTCTCATTTTACACATTCTATTCTCTCACTCACACTTGGGAGAGTGGCGCACTTGTGGAGGAGGAGGCTCTACTGCTAGGATAAGACTATCTCTTATATTCTGGTTGTATCATTGCTCTATCTATCTCTGAGGAAGTTATTGGGGTTTTTCACCTTTATGGTTTTCCCCAAGTAAACTCTGTGTCTCTTGTGTGCTTGCATTGTTGTGTCCATGGTTGATATGCTGTAGATTTGCTGTACATGTTGTTCTCTGAGTTAAGATCCTAGATCATATTGAAGTAAATTCTGAAAATTTAACATAGTATCAGAGCTAGCCTGAAAGAAGGCATGATATGGCATGTATGACACTTGTTGCACTTACGATGCTAGGGCTTGATATAGAAAACACCAGTCATCGTAGCACTTTCGCTATAAATCCATTTTTGCAAAGTTTTCGGATCTAAAACTTTTACAGGTCAAATATCAAATCCCCATGTACCTTGTGTCCAAAGGACAACCTCGAATTCGTTTTACTTTGTGATATATGATTTGTACAATATAGGGTTTCTGCCTCTTCCAAATCTGAGTCAAAATCAGGTGACCTTGGGAAAAAGGTCATAGATTGGGCTAGGAAGCTCCATATGAAATTTCATAAAATGTGACAGGTAGTACACAGACTGTACTATCTCAAAAAAAACTTTCAGAGGCCGAAGTGGAACCAGTGACATGTGGCACACCATACAAGTTCTCTCGCTTGTATTATCCCATAAACAGGTCATGTTGCGACACTTGGAATAACTCTCTCTCAGAGAATCCAATTGAGGTCATATCTATCGGGATGGAAAGATAATAGGTCGGGCTATCTCAGGGAACTTTTTCAGACCCTGTGGATCAAAACGTTTAGAGTTACACTAGAAACAATTAGGTACATATTTCTGTCAAAACAAAATTATTTTTGAGCACTTTCATTCATGGCTTCCAGAATTTAGGGCTTCGGAGAAAGTTGGAATTTTTATAATCGGAGACCATGGCTGGATGCTACTCATCAAAATAGAAATTTAGAGACCAAGATCAGATTTTTTGGTTGGGCAGAAGGCTGGGCTTGATCAAACCCCAATTCGGAACTTTGATTAGAAAGATGGAAAACTAGGGCTTCTGCAAAACTTGGAATTTTGGAAATCTGTGACCACGACTGGAAGATCCTCAGAAAAATAGAAGGTTAGAGCTTTGAATAAAATCTTTTGGTTGGATGAAGCTCTGGGAAACTCAAACCCTAATTCAGGGTCCTCCCTAGTGAATTTGGAAATCTAAAAGGCAATTTCAAGGGGTGAAACTTTGCAGTTTTCAAATTCTGAATATACCAACTTGATCAGCTCATCAAGGCACATATTTCTATCCTTTTGGAAGTTTGAATTTTTTGGGTTTCTCTAGTAAACCCTAATCTAGCTCTAGGTCCAGTTCTTGCAAATCAAGTGGATTGGGTTAATCCTAGAAGAAGATGGATTGGTCAACTACATAAGTGAAGAAGTTCATGTCTCAGAGGGAGATGATGCTAACGCCTTCCATAAGAAGATTACAAACAATCTTGACAGGTATGGCTTATAGGTATGTTTCATGGTTAATTTTATCATATGTTTGTCTTCATATCATTACAGTACAATCTTGATTAATTACTAGACTTTTCGTATCACCTTAATAGAAGATATTCATTGATTAAGGTTTTGACACTTATGAATGTACTAATGCATTGTGATGTTGTATGAGGTTTATGTTGTTCGCTAACATAAAAGGTACACCAAGAAAGACAAATCATGTTCTACTTCAAGAACATATGATTATGGTGACATGAAGACAAAGATTCATCCATTGTCATGGATCACATAGAAGATCTACTTTCGAGGTATGTATAACTTGGTCCTACAATGGTTAACCTATGAGACATGCAGGTTATTAGCACAAGTCACTGAAGAGAACTTGAAGACATTATGCGGGTATGTTAAACATAACTAGCTAGCATGCTAATCCAGGTATGTTTTTCCTATATCAAGCTAGAATCCTGCCTTGTGTTAGGATCTTATACTGTTGTGTTGTTGGTAATGGTTATTCATGAAGTCATAGGTTTGAATAGTCATGGATGTATGCATATTATGTTTCTTACCATAATTGATGATATGACTAACCAGAAGAATCATGAAGGTATAGGTTTGAGTAATCATGGGTTTATGCATTGATGATTTAACTAATCAGAAGAGTCCTATGATCAAATAAGAATATGCATGAGTAAAGAAGACTTTCCTAAAACCTTGAATACTAATGTTTATTATCTGTGAATGATCATGACTATACATGTTTAAGATTATTGTGTTTTGACAGTATTAAGATTATACTAATAAATGTGTGATTATGTATGAGACCTCAAGGATAACAAAATGATGATACTAATAAGTATGCATAGGGATTAAGGATGGATGTAAGTTCAAGGACAGGTAATCCAGGAAGCAAAGATCAAGAGGGAGCACACTCCAGTTGTTCCTGCAAGAAAGCAAATGAGCACACTTCAGTAGTTTATGCAAGGATGCAGATATTCAGAGGGAGTTGACCATCTTTCTACATTCCACAAAAGAAAGGTGTAGAAGAAGCTACTTCAGTAGTTCCTGCAAGGAAGCAAAGACTCAGAGGGAGTCCACCCAGCAACCAAATAAAGATAAGTATTTTTAATTATCATTTCTTGCATATTTGTTTGTTTAAATAAAATTGTTCAATGATGTATATGCTCATGTTCCTAGACTTAGGATATGTATTGTGCATATTAGAATGATTGCATTAATGAAAAGTATACTACTAATATGCATGTGATGGGTAAGTGGCCTATGGCACTGTACAACATTCTAGTGCTACTTATCTAGAATGAAACCTCTTTGTTGACATGTTGGGAGTAGTGCAAACTCTTAACAATGTTCTGGTAGAGACTGGAAGGGATCTAGAAAGTTGTGGAGCATGGATAAATGTTGTATTGAAGCATTGGCTAAGATAATTGCATGACTGCATGACATATTTCTTTATGTGTAAGAATTTGTCTGAAAATTATGAGATGTTTCTAATCATGCAATTGAACTTGTTTTGTAGAAAAGACCGTATACCTTCACCTACAAAAGAAGGACTACAACATTTGTTCAAGCAACAAAATTATCTATTGAAGATATTGAAGTTCCTAGGATACGGGAAGAATGCCATGATCCATCGATCATGAAGAACGATGTTTGGGATGCAGTCCCAAGAGCTGAAGGGAAGTCTGTTGTGACTTCCAAATGGAACTATCAGATCAAGCATGCTGCAGATGGCAACATAGAGAAATATAAAAGTGATGAAATAGAAGATACACCATATGGATTTCAAGATAGCCTTCTTGAATGGTGTAGTCATATATGTGTGCAGAACTTGGTAGGATAGACAGCTTTCTATCCAGTTTGGGCTTTACCAAGAGTGAAGTGGATTCCAACCTTTACTACAAGGTTGAGGAAGGCAATCCAGTGATACTAATTTTGTATGTGGATGACCTGTTTGTTACAGGTGAGGATAGATTGATTGATGACACGTAGCGGAAGCTTGCTGCCAAGTTAGAGATGAAAACCTTGGGTATGATGCACTAATTTCTTGGTATGGAGGTGTAGCAGAGTGCAGATGGAATCTTTTTTTGGACAAGGGAAGTATGCAGTAGAGATCCTGAAGAGGTTCGGGATGATGGACTATGAGGCTATGGTATCGAATCTGAAGCTTCTATGTGATGCTTCATCTGAGCCGGTTGATGCCTCTATGTATTGTCAGATGATTGGGTCCTTGATGTACTTGACGAACAGGAGACTAGATATTTGATTTGCTGTGAACATATTGAGTCAATTCTTGACAGATCTGAGGAGTGTTCACCTGGTTGCTGTAAAGCATGTTCTAAGGTACCCGAAGGGTACAGTGGATTATGGGCTCAAGTATGAAGCGAATCAAAAGTTTAACCTGCAGGGTTATGTTGATTCAAATTGGCCTGGCAGTGCTGCAGATAGGAAGAGCACATATGGATGTTGCTTTAGTATGGGATCAGGTGTGATCTCTTGGTTTAGTAGGAAGCAGTCCCGTGTAGCACTGAGTATAGCTGAGGAAAAGTATGTTGTAGCCTATTCAGCTAGTTGTGAGGCAGTATGGCTACGGAAGCTAGTGTCTGAGTTATTTGATCTCCCATTGGATGCTACTGGTATCTTTTGTGATAACCAGAGTTCTGTGAAGTTGTCCGAGAACCCAGTGTTTCATGACAGGTCGAAACACATAGAGATCAAATATCACTATATCAGGGATATGGTGCAGAGAGGAGCTCTAAAGCTCCTGTACATTGCGACGGACGAGCAGATTGTAGATGTGCTGATGAAACCACTAGCCAGAGTGAAGTTCGAGTACTTTAGAGAGAGGCTTGGTGTTCTGCGGATTGATGACACTTCGAGGAAGAAGTGATGGACACATTTGCAGAGGCCATTCCAAGCATGTTGGAAGGAGGATCCTTCAAATGGCTGTGGATGTAAGCGCTAGATGATGAGGATCAGGATGATGCTCCAGTTACTGCTCTGTATATGCATCAGGATGATGTTGGATATGATCAGTTGGATCATTTATATGTATATGTATGTATGCATAATGTTGGATGAAGGATATGATCAGTTGGATCATTTATGTATGTACGCATCATGTTGGATGCTGGATATGATTGGTTGGATCATTTATATGTATTTTATATATGCATCATGTTGGATGCTTGGACCATGTATCTGTATATGTATCAGGTGGATACATTGTATGATCAGGTAGATCATGTATGTTGATATGTATCATGTATGATCAGGTGGATCATGTATTTGTATTTTTATCAGGTGGATACATTGTATGATCAGGTGGATCATGTATGATGATATGTATCAGGTAGATACTTGGTATGCATCAGGTAGATGCATGATATGATCAGGATGATCGTGGATGACGAGCTTCAGGATGTTGCTCCAGATGACTTGCAGCAGGATGTTGTAGTGATGATGATTAGGATGATCATGTATACATCAGGATGATGTATGGTGAGTATCAAGTTGATACTCTATGGCCATGGATCAGGTTGTGCAAATGAGCATATAATTTGGCCCTGGGAGATTTGCAGATAGTCTTTCGAGGTTTTGCCTATGGCATGTAATCTGGCCCTGGGATATCTAGCAAATGCTCTTTCGAGGTTTTTCTCTGGGAGGACATATAATTTGGCCCTAGGAGATTTGCAGATAGTCTTTCGAGCTTTTTCCTATGGCATATAATCTGGCCCTAGGATATCTGGTAGATTCTCTTTCAAGGTTTTTTCCTATGGCATATAATATGTCCCTAGGAGATTCGATAGGTTGGGCTGTGTGCCCGTAATAATTCCTGGGATGCTCTTGCGAGGTTTTTCCATGACCACATATAATCTGTCCCTGGGAGATCCTATAGGTAGGGTTTTGTGCTCGTAACATCCTGGGATGCTCTTGCGAGGTTTTGTGGTGACCACATATAATCTGTCCCTAGGAGATCCTATAGGTAGAGTCGTGTGCTCGTAATAGACTGGGATGCTCTTGCGAGGTTTTGTGGTGAGGTCACATATAATATGGCCCTAGGAGATCCTATAGGTAGAGCCGTGTGCTTGTAACAGCCTGGGATGCTCTTTCGAGGTTTTGTGACGCATGTAATAAGTCTTGAGGTTTCCACAGTATGGCCAGTGATGACGAAGACCTACAAGTGGTGGGCCTACATCCAGTATGAAAAAGGACTGGCTCTGTAGAACTTCCTATGACGAGTAGATTCAAATATTGATTGAGATAGTAGCAACAATGATGATGATGATGACTCGATGACGATTATCCAGTGACGATGATCCAGAGAAGAAGACTTGTGCCAGAAGATCTGTGTCGAGAAATACCTTCCTAGTTAAGAGGGAGTGTTGATGTATATGTAACTTCAGAATGTATTTCACGCATGTATTTCAGATATGTATATTTTACTCCTATAGAGATGTTATTATTCCCCTATACGAAAGTGTTGTCATTTATATTGTAAGTGTCGTAACTTATACTTGATGGGTTAATAGACCACCTTGTTGGAGTCGGCCCTGTATAAGTCATGTGGGTCAAAGGGTTATTAGACCACCCTATTGGGGGTCGGCCATGTGGGTCAAAGGGTTATTAGATCACCCTAGTGGGGGTCGACCCAGTCAGTATTATGTTAAGTGGTTAAGTTGAGGCCGACCTAGTTGAGTAAAGGTCAAGTCAAGTTAGTGTATAAATAGAGAGTGTGTCTCTCTCATTTTACACATTCTATTCTCTCACTCACACTTGGGAGAGTGGCGCACTTGTGGAGGAGGAGGATCTGCTGTTAGGAGAAGACTATCTCTTGTATTCTGGTTGTGTCATTGCTCTATCTATCTTTAAGGAAGTTATTGGGGTTTTTCACCTTTATGGTTTTCCCCAAGTAAACTCTGTGTCTCTTGTGTGCTTGCATTATTGTGTCCATGATTGATATGCTGTAGATTTGCTGTACATGTTGTTCTCTCAGTTAAGATCCTAGATCATATTGAAGTAAATTCTAAAAATTTAATAGAAATGATGTGGTTAGCGAGATCATCTACTTATTTCCCTTCAAACTTAGGGATATTAGAGGGAATTTTATTCGGCATAGCTGGCCATGCTTGATCATGTGCTATAGGGTCATTGATCAATTTGGCCAAATTAAGGAGATTTAGACTAGCCATGGAAGGAAGGTTGGGAGAAAATCCTACCATTGTATGCTATGTGTGGTTTCCACGAGGTGGAGATCGTGTTATATGCGGTGGTGATATATGCTTCTGATGGGAAAATGAGGATGTTATATGCCCTCCTCTTGAAGGGGGAGAAGAAGTAGATGGATTTTCACCGAGAGGTGAAAATAAAGTATGGCCTCTTCTGTGAGAGGGAGAACCAAATGGATCCAAAGTATCTTCGAGGGGATAAAATGAAGGGTTTCCTCTTCCATCAGAGGATGAAGAAAAAGTATCTATACCTTCTCTTAGGGGAGAAAATGAATTGAGCAAGGAGCGTCCTCTCTTTGATGATCTTATCAATGTGGCATCAGAGTGGACCCAACTAGAGTATCTCCTGCGTGAACCATGGGGAGAAAGTGTAAAAACACCCCTCAAGAGAAGGGAAAGGCCTTACAATCTATGGGACTGCCTTAGGGGGTTTGGTTCCTCAATGGTGAAATTTTAGTGACAAGTGAGGGTGATGGTGGAATTAAACACAATTAAGAAAATGCAAAAACACGCAAACCACAACATATGCAAAATGGTGCAAAAGTGAGTGATATGTGCTATGTTTGTTTAGTGCAAGAGTTCCCACATGTAGGTTCTTTTTAATTATGAGGTAGTGAAATTGTATTTAAAAATAAAAATAAATGTCAATTCCCTAAATACCTAACATCCTTCCTATCAAATGTAACTGGGCCTTCCAAAATCATGATTGATGGTGACAATAGGATCCACTCACCAACCAATTAGTGAAGTTAACAAAGACTCAGTTATACCAGCGATGGGGCTATGTTTTGAAATAAGTGTCGGCAACACTTCCCAATGGAATATATGACTTTGGGATTCAATTGCACTCACAATTTCTCCTTGGATATATCTTAAGTTTGGACACTAAGATACCTACGTCAAGTGTGGATAAGTGGTTCAACCTGGGTGGTATAATGTCGCATCCACAAAAATTTGAGTGGATCTTTAGACAGGATGGGGAAACTATACCTCGTCTTTGACCTACTTGGGCATGGCACGCTTCTTATCCGGGTTTTATTTTAACACTTGTTGATAGCAGGATTTAATAGTGCCTTATAAGTCAATAATGTTATGTTTCAAAAACTTAATGAAACTAGATTGGTGGGCATTAATGGATGCCTAGCCAAATCAATCCTACCTAACTAAAATGTTGTTTTGTGACATCTTGTGGAGGATTTTAGTTGGCTGAAATTTACAAATGTTGATTTTAAGGTTCCAAATTCACTTAAGGAGTGTAAGGGAGGTATTTCACATTTTTTTCCTTTCTAATTCACCAAACTCACTAGAAGTGCGAGGTGAAGAGCATACTTGGATTGAAAGAGATTTTAGGTCCCTTAGTGTGTGCTAGTGATGCAAACACATATGAGATAATAAAATTGATTGTTGCAATTAACTAGAGAGATTAAAGTAAATGTAGATGGGGATTTTAACTTTAACTCAAAAGATGCTAAAGGTGCTTGCAAAACAAAATGCTAATGATGCAAAAGGGTGCAATGGAGGTATTTCACACTTCTCACCATTTTTTTATTCACCAAGCTCACAAGAAGTGCGAGGTGAAGAATATAATTGGGGAGAGGAGATTCTTTAGGTCCTTTCTTGTGTGCAAAAGTGGATTTACACTAATTTAGCCTAAAAACATGAAAAGTAAACAAAGAGCATGAGATTTCTTGAATACTAATGACAACAATGAGGCTCGTTGAAAGCCCCAAAGTTGGTTACCTAAGTAGATTTCAAGAGAGAAGGACTCTTTACTCCCTAATCTTGGTCTAAGTTGGATAATTACTAAAGAAAAAATAACTATTGCATGTTAATTGTAATACGGTTCATTAGTGGGAAGCCATTGGGACTGCAAGATTGTATGCAGAACTGATAAAAACAAATAAAATGATAGTAGCACAGAAAAGGAAAAATTGATGCACAGTAGTGCGAAAAATATGGTCACTCGAGTGTAGTAGTGCGATTACAACATAGAAAGGTTGTGCAAACAGAGAGTAGAGTAGCGTGTGGGTGATATTTAGTTAACGTGCATAGACATCACAACCGTCGAAGGAAATCTATGCAGGTAGCGCACTTGGGGCACCAGGATCCATGGGAATGTGTAAACAACAATTATGTCCCAAAGGAGGATGAAATCTAGGAAGGAAGGTTATGGACCTCTTCACTTGCACACAAGAAGAACCTAGAATTAGCTATCTAGCAAGCAACAACCTAGTTATAGAGATATGAATAAAAAAAGAGTGGAGTCACCATAAATACTGTTATGGGAAAATATGCACAAGAGGGGTGCAACACTTCCCACTTGGAGTAAATCCTTTGAGGTTGTCAACAATGCCCATTATTATAGTATATAAAACAAATGTGATTGAACCCAAAATGATCCTACAAGCCCTTTCTAGTGATCCAAATCAAAATAAAAGAAAAAACTTGAAATAAACTAAAGAAGGGTGAGAGGTTGCAAACCATAACAAAGAGAAAATGCAAGAACCAATTTATATTGACCAATGGTCAAATTATTACAAGAAGTGTCACCTAGGAGGTGTGGGATTCAAAGGGAATCCAACAATCTCCCTTTGGGAGGTCCTTTTTGTCCACACTAAATGATAACTAAGTTGATAGGGAGCAATGGGAGAAACACTTTCCCCTTGGAGGAAGGTGTAAATGGAGCTTGAATAATTCTTATAGGTATGGGAAGAGGTGGAAGAAGTTCCAAATCAATTCCAATAGCATAACCTTGCTCTAATTTCTCCTTACTAGATGCATTCCCATGCCATGCTTTTATAGGCCAATAAGTTGCCAAGAAACAACTAGATCCAAATGTGGACTCATTAACTCCATGATTTGTATCTAAAGTACACAAAGATGGGCCATTCAATGAACCCAAGTACATAGGGAGACAAAATTTGAATCCTTGGAGGTGATGGATCCTTGATGAGCCTTCAATGCACCATGGGTGGTTATGGTCCTACCTCTTTTGGTAGTCGCACAGATTTTGAAGGCAAATCCGTGCTAGTGTAGTTACATAGTACAAAGACAAAATTGATAATGCACATTGTAGCGAGGTCTATCACATGTGTAAGCACGATCCTCCTATTTTTTTGTCTTTGGGAATTTTTGGACTCATGCTACTTTCTAGATCTAATGAGGATGTATTTGGTGGGCTCCATGCTCTATGTTGATGATTCCTTACTGCAAGATTAGCCAAAATGTTACATGTGTGCAAAATTTAGGCATTAACAGATGCCCAGTGATGTATGAGGTTCGGTAGGTACTGCAAAGCCGATAATGCATCATCATTTTTTTGTGTTTTTTCCCATGTGCTTAGAAGGTATGAAGCGAGTTTGGATGGAAGGTTCCCTTGGGGGAAGATTGCTGGTGATAACCAATGAAATTGTAACAAAGAATAGTCTTTTATACAAATGAGGTGGGCATACCCATGCTCGTTAATATATGTCAATATGATTACAATAAGAGGCGACTGAGGGGTCAAATCAAGATGGTGTTGCATCATGGATGAAGGAAGATTCAATCCATGTAAGAGTGATTGAACCTATAAATGTTGCTATAGGTGCCGAAGAAGCAGAACTATTGATGACCATGATAAACCCACAGGGGTGGGATATTCAAATACTAGTGAGGTTGCTGGATGTAGGAGCTCACTATACTGTTTCTACCATGATTTGTAAATGTGAACACTTCTACCTTCGAAATGTACAACTCTCCTTGATGCGATAGATGTGTCTACTAAGTTAGGGAGCATTGATGACTCTCCATACCTAATTTGAGGTGTTCCCTTCTGTTGATTGAAAGGGACCCCAATGTACAACTGCAACTATTGCAACTATCAGAATATGAGGATTTGGTGTCAATGAGAGTTGAAGTACATGTTAAGACAAGGGTTTTATTCTGAGAGCAAAGATCATGTTGTAACCATGTATAAGACTTAAAAAACCGACACAATACTGGGTGGTAGGCATGAGGCTCATAAATTCCTTTGATAAATATCAACTTGGGGAATAACTAATGGAAGCATTCTTCAAATAAAGGAACATGGTGTCATAGAGGGAGACAAACTACATATGAAGGGTTTTTCTAGGGACATGACAATGAGGGTGATGGTGATTGACAAAACAATAATTTTGGGGATACTGAGACTCAATGACATCAATCAAAGGTGACTAGGGTTTCTACCAAAAAGAATAGTGGTGTCCCACCATTGTGAATGGATTGGGGAATCATTTTTACATAAAGAATAATTGGTTGTTGGGGGACCAATTTGATGATGGGTTGGATTCCCACTCTAATGTCCCCATTTTGACCCTTAGAACATATTTGGATTTCAATGTAAATATTGTACACATGCGATGTATGTTTTCCTAGCGTGGAGCTCAAGTCCAAGGCCCCGCGAGTGGATGATAGGTTTTTATGAAAAGGAAAGTAGTTTATATTTTGTTATCCATGTGCTATCAAGCAATGGGACATTTTAAATGATGTAAGTATTAGAATTTCAATAAAATACCAAAGAAAATAGATATGGAGGAAAATTATAAAGCACATATTTCATATTTGTGGCAACATTTGGTTTTAAGAGGAGCATATTTGGAAGGGTCCTCAAGTAGTTTTCTGCTGTAACAATGTAGCAGCATAATCCTTAGCGCATAGCTACATTGGTAAGCATTTCACTAGCTACATTGGTAACCATTCCAATAGCTCCTCTTGGTTTGGTCTTTAGTTTAGATTCATGATTCTTTATTTTATAGGAGACACCTTAGATCTCCCACTTTGTATTAACAATCATGATACCACATAGTCCCATTGACCTACTTTTGTGGTCATTTATTGGACAATAATAGAATTATCTTAACTTATCTTCATCTAGTAGGTTGTCACAGAGTTTTGCAAGACTACATAAACACATGCAAAGTCTGGCCACTATGTTGATATTGCCAATCTGACTGTTAGTGGTTGAAATAAGAAATGTGCCACTCTATTTGTGTTTCCTTTCCATTTCTTAGTCATTATGTTGAACTGCCGCAAATAAGTAATAACTCTGCATTACTAAGGAAGTGGATAGTCATCACTATGTTGAAATCTCAATAGGGTTACTCGAAAGATAATTTGTTCCTTCCAATAAAAACAGAACAAGGTAAAGGATGACATCGAAAACTAGATTATTTGTGGCACTATGAAAAATATTAATTCATACCCGTGGCAACTTTTGTTGAGTCTTTTTATCCGCATCTTTAAAAGCCTTTGCATGTGCAGCGATTGTCTTCTCCTATTTGGTTGCTTTTTTTTCTTTATCTAAAACCATTGACATGCATTTGCATGGGCTAAAAGCACTAAGTCAACTTCAACCTACAGAAAGGTTGGTGAAACAAGAGTCAATGTTCAAAAAAACGTGGTGCATAAAAAAAGTGTTGCATAAATAAACTACTTATTGCATATAAAACCTAAATTTCTGATATATCTGGAGGGAAAATATTTGGGTGTCTAAAAAAGACAAATTATTGATTTTTTTTAACTAATGACACCATAAACGAGAATTTTTATATCATTTTTACATGTTTGATGTAAACATTTTTGTTTTTAAATTCATCTTTAATGGCACATGTTAGCGTTTTATGGGTTCAAACTTCCAACATGACACACCTAATCTCTCCTTGCCATCTTTCTGTCAATTATACATGTTCCCATGTTCTTCTAGAATTCCCGCTTTGTAGATCATTGAAATATGATTCCCATTCTAGCAAGGGAAACATTTTAAAATCCAAATGCTTAGTGTTGATGCAGGGAAAGTTGTGGGTGTGGAAATTTTGATATTGGGTTTTCCAGGTGCAGGTTTGGCACTATACAAACCATGAGAACTATCAAAACTAAGAAAAGTACAAAGAAACATTATTGTGAAAATTGCAATCAAGTTTATGAACCCAAAAACATTGCATATTGATCTTAGTTATTATAATTTTAAACTCAATGTGGCCAATCTCTTAAGACTGCTTATAGGATTGGCAATGTACCTAGTTCCATTGTTGGCTAATATAAATGCCTTAGGTACCCCATGTTTGAAATTTTGAGCGAACCAAAATTAAATACTTGCAGTCCAGGTGCAAAAGGCATAGTTTTAAGGGTGGGCGTACAAAGAACATTTTGACAGTGGTCACAAATGGTAAGTTCAAGCCATGGTTAGCAAAGTGACAAGTTCAAGCCATGGCTAGCACAAGCATTCCAGGAGTGGTGATGAACATAGATCCTAGCCCCTACTCTATCATCTTTCCACAAATCAAGGTGCTGATTGAGTAGCAATAAAAGTTAAATATAAAGCATCTTGAAGAATTGATGAATATGATGCTTGGAAATCTAGTTGAAATCTTTGAGCTCAAAACCCATTGCTTTGCTAGCTGATATTTATTCAAGTAAGTTAAATATATATCCTAAATGGGTCCCAAAGAAAAGACCGTATTTTCAAAATATAAGTAATGGTCCACGGATCCGAAGTGATCCAGCTCGCTCAAGTAAAGTAAATCCACACATTAATAAACTATGAATTTTCATTAGGTGACATAAATGCCATGCTACCTCAAATGCATCACGAAAATGTTCCCGCAAATCTAAAAAATATTTCGCTACAGAACGCTCAATAAGTTGGATCTCCTCTTCAAATAGTCCCCAAGATTGATCGTTCCATGATAGTATGCCCAGGTATGATCAAATGGACCAAAAATTACCTAGTGAACCCTCATTATCATCAAGTTGCTATGAGATGCAAGCATTGGAGCAATCTGCTATAGAGAAAAGTGGAAGTGGGTTAGAAATACAACATTCAACATATCCTCTTTCTAGAATTTGTAACCAGACCTGAGATATTTTTTATAGGTTAATCATTTTTCCACTTGAAGATAATAATAGAGTGATTTATATAGATCCGTTGTAAAATCAAAGGAAGCAAGGGTATATAAGTTGGCCCTAACACTTCTTTGGACAGGTTGTCCCTCCTGATTTACTAGAAGAACAAGTTAGATGCCTTACCAAATTTCACATTTCTAGATCGATCTTTGTTATTCAGGTTTAAAATAAGGCTGAAAGTGTACCCCTTTTGCTGGCTACCTAGTTAACTTATGCTCTTAACATCACCATTGTATGCAGGAAGAGATATGACACTATATGAAAACTACAAATACTTTCTTAGACTACGAGGGATGAATCTAGTATGCATGAAATAAATGTCTCAACATACAGGTCATCCAACCTCAAAAGTGAAATGGCATCAGGTACATCAAAACCAAGCATAAATATGTGGCAAAAATTAACACACTTTTAGAGGTTACCAATTTTTTGGGGTGTCTGATTGTGACTTAAATTCAACTTTACGGGTCTGAAATAGGACAAATGGGAATATTAAGTACCAGAAAAGTTAGAACATGCTACTTACATTTAATTAATAATTACTCCAACAAGAGAGATATGAGTTAAGAAAAATGACACAATAGTAGAAATAATAATCTATATTGAAGTGCCTTCAAATTCATCTGAATGTAAATCTTCATCTGCTCATAAACATGTGTAAAAAATTTCCATCCAAATTTTCTTCAGGGGTGTGTATATATGAGCTAGAACAAATACTTTTTGAAACTTATACCGGACACCAAACATTTCATACTCTGTTAATGGTTCAAATTTTGGCTTCATGGGGCAAATATTCAATGTTCCATGGTGAATGTCAGCCTCCCGAATAGTATCTTGTAAAGTTGATTGTTGAACTACCATAGGCTGAGGATGTTCCACCAATGTTGTATTCATATTATCTCATGTTTAAACAACCATGTTATAGCTTGAAATGACACCTCTCCGTCTGTGACGACACTTGCTTCCCTTGGTCGCATGATGACACTTCTTGAGATCAAGTTTAGTCACACAACAGGACATTTGTGGATGGAGGAGTCATTTGGGACACTAAAAATGGTTGAAATTACCTCATTCTTGACCCATTTGATGTATATGACCCTTAGCATAATTTTTCCAAACCAAACCATCTCCTGAAAATGAGCAGAAAAGCTTGTTTTTGGCCATTTTTCAATATGAGCGCTGGTACACATGCATGATAGTAGCGTGTGTACACGACTCCACTGTGCAATAGTAGTGCTCAATTACATGTGTACGCGACTTTGTCTATTGTAGAGTAGCGTACACCCCTGTTTTGGTCAAAATCTTAAAATTTGAGTAAGTTAAGTTGGTTGGGAAACCTCTTGAGCGGTTATAACTTCTTTTCCTCTTCATCACTAACTATATAAGGAGGGTAGAAGGGCCATGTGAGGGGACTAAGCCCAATTACAAAGTTATGCTGGAGGAATGGAGACCCTCATCCCCCTCTCTTGTGCTTCAGTTTTGGTAAACCCTAGCACAATTGATTAGAGGCTGGAATCCTTGGAGAACAGAAGCAGGAGACCTTGAATCTAGGTTTCGTGAGGTGCCAAGATTGAAGGAAGGTATAACTTTATGTACTTGCTTTCATTCATTAATAAAGATCAGACGTTCTTCTCTTTCCAAATATGACCTATTAATGTGTCTCATATTTGATTACAGTTTGTTTATAATTTGATGTCTTCCTCTATTATGAATATCAATCTTATATATGTAGTCAAATGTGTTTGAGAAAGGTATCAAGTTGTTTTGCAGGTCTGGGCATTGCAACATTGGATAAGCATTGAAGAGCAAGGGAGGCAAAGCTAGGATCAACCTTCCGAATGAGGTTCCCACATCTCTAAACCCTAATCTCTTCATTTATTTGTTGTACTTGTAGAATGCTTGTAAGTCTATCTTTATCACCGTAAGTTGGTAGTTTCTCCCCTGAACTATAGGTGCTTTTTACCCACAACAGAATGGCGACTCCACTAGGGAAAGCCTAACTGCTTAGGGGTATCCAAGGTCATTTCTTCAGTCTTGTTTGATGGTATTTGTTCATTTTATTGATTAGAATCCATTGGTAGGCTCTGTTTGACCCTGCTAGGCTTTTTACAGACCCTTCCCAGCCCTTGCAAACCCTTGTGGACCCGGTTGGGGGGTTTTAACCCCATTTTTTCAACTTTTTCCACCTATACGCTACTATTTGTACAACACAGTAGTGCCCATACGCTACTTTTCCTCTGCACAGTAGCGCCCATCCTGCTATGGGTGCTAGTTTCCTTCATACACAGTAGCGCTCAAAATCTGGGTTTAAATTTGTTGAGTTTTTGGGTTGTGGACCCAAATATGGGGGTTCTGGTTGCATTTTTGGGGTCCCTGATGACCCTAGGTCTGAGTTAAACCACTGTAAGTGGTATCCCATCCTTGTACTGATTTTACATTCATGATTTGAACCTCTTTTGAACAATTAGGACTTGTTTGGAAAGTTTTGGGGTTTGTTGACCCAAGTTGGGGGGTTGTGGACCTGTTTGGTGTTTTGTACCCTAATTTGAGTCTGACTAAACTTGCTTGACCCATTTCCACTGGATTTGAAACCTCTTGAGTCTTCTTGACCCTGTTTGTATCTATTTGAGTGAAATTTCTCTTTTAGGTTGGTTTCTTATCCTCCCTTATGCTTTTAGTTTTTCTTTTGTAGTGAAAGCTCAAGTGTTTTGGCTGTTGTTCAAGACCTTGTTTTCATTGTTTATGTGCAGACCTGACTTTACCAAACCATACTTCTTCGTAGGTCATTTGCTTCGTTTGGGTCTAAAAGTAGTTTTTGTACTCTTTTCCCAATGGTTGTCATGCTTACATCAATAAGAATTTGAAAGTCATATTTGGTAGCTTTTACTATTTCATAAAGAGAACATAAAAGTTTCTTTTCTTTTCTTTGATAATAGGTTAGTTTCAGTTTTGTTTCTTACCTTTGAAAAGCATGAATAATTTTGATTTATCTTCTGAATAGAGTACCTTGCAAGTGGCTTAAAAGATTTTAGAGTGCTTTGCATCAAAAAGAACAAGTTTTATTTTGCATACCTAGTTGCTTGAGTAGCTGCATTCTTAGGTTTTGAGTTTATTTTTGTACATTTAGACTTTATTTTTACCTTTTTTGCATTCGAAAGATTAAAAAATTGCATTTGCACATGCATTGTAGATCAGAATTTTAAGACTTGCATTGAAAAGAAAAAGATTTGTTTGGTGGTAAATATTTCATTTTCAGTACTCTATCTCTATTATAGCCACTCTCACACACCCACTACCTTTTTGAGTAAGTAAGTAACCTTTAAAATGAACTCTAATAAAATGTACTAGTAACATTTTCTTTTCTAGGTTACACTACACCAACTAGTCTTGGTTAGGATCTTGAGTTTAAATCACCTTAAACCACTCAATATCACACATTACGCAAAAATCATAGTTCGACTATCACAGGTAAATCCATTTCACTCAAAGCTTGCCTAGGATCTATGCAGTAGGTCATTGCAAGATTAGATTGTTGGGAATACTCCTCCTACTTTCTGTTTCGAGCATACACCAGGATTGGATCGCGTTTGGGGACTCTTTCGAGTTTCGAGCTGAGTTACCCTGCCCACGCCTTCTGATTCGACTGGTGACTGTTCCCCCAGGAGTTTTCGGTGTTGTGGTATCCTTAGTATCTGACCATAGGTTCATACACAGGTGACAACGGAGGGTATATCTACTATACCTAGGACAGACGTGGGAGGAAATCCCTTGCAGGTCTTTGGGAGGGCGGTTGGGTGATTCCAGCGCTTGCACCCTTAGTCATTGTATTGTGGACCCCGGGTAACTGTTCTTCATCCTTCGTTGATCTGTTCTGGGCCCTCATCATCCCAGACTCTTCTCCGGAAGGCATTTGTTTGCCTGGTTTGATTTACCTAGGACCTTTTTTAGTGGTGTGCTCTTTGTGTTAAATTTTCAGAATTTACTTCAATTTGATCTAGGATCTTAACTGAGAGAACAACATGTACAGCATATCTATAGCATATCAATCATGGAGACAATAATGCAAGCACACAAGAGACACAAAGATTTACTTGGGGAAAACCATAAAGGTGAAAAACCCCAATAACTTCCTCAGAGATAGATAGGGCAATGATACAACCAACCATGAGAGATAGACATAACCTAGCAGCAGATCCTCCTCCTCCATAAGTGCGCCACTCCTCCTTGAGTGCATGAGTGAGAAGTGAGTGAGCAAATAGAGTGCCTCCCGCACTCTATTTATACTTGACTTGACTTGCCTTTTTACCTAACTCGTGTAGGCTCGAACTTAACCACATAACATAATGCTGACTGGGCCGACCCCCAATAGGGTGGTCTAATAACCCTTTGACCCACATGACTTATACAGGGCCGACCCCAACAAGGTGGTCTAATAACCCATCAAGAATAAGTTACGACATTTTAAATATAAATGACGACACTTCCGTATAGAGGAATAATAACATCTCTATAGGATTACAATATACATATATGTGAAATACATTCCGAAGTTACATATACATCAACACTTTGTGCTACTTGTTTTAGTTTGCCTTAGAGAACTTCTTGTTCATTTGAGCAGGAAACTATGTCTAGCATTCCGGCGAGTGCCAATCAAGGTACCCCTATTCCGGGGGATCCTTGTGTTGTTCCATTCATTGGAAACATTGGTGCTCCCTTAATGGCTACTCTAAATCTTCCTAGATTCACTATTGGGCTACTGGTTTGGTTGTTTTCCACTCCGAATGCCTTGCATGCTCCTGACGCTTCTCTTGTGAGCACCTCAAATCAAGAGCATCAGAACCCTGGGCCTCCCTTGCCAGTATCATCTTCTTATCCTACTTCTACCTCATGTGGAAAAAGTAGCAATACTAGTAACCAACAGTCTAAAAGGAATAGACAGAGGAAGAATAGGAAGAAGATGCCAAAACAAGGAGGCAGCAACCCAGCCTCTGCAAGTCATGCAGGGGGCACCTACCCAGCCTATGGAGGTCATGTTGGGAGAAAACTTTTAGTCATTGAAAATCATACTGAAAGTTTGTCTTCAACCACTGTCAGTCATGTTGAGGACACGTCATTGATCACTGCTAGTCATATTAATGACAAGTCACCAGTTCCTATGAGTCATACTAGAGACACCAGATCAGCCATTGCAAGTCATGCTGAGGGAGTTGACATTGTCGAAAAACCAAACAAACAGAAGCTTAAGTTCCCTTGTAAGTTTTGCGAGGGAGATCACCTTACTTACTTGTGCCCTATACTTCCAGAAGTGCAAAAAGTGTGGTCCTTAGTTCAAAAGTCTGATGCTTCTGAGCAACCAGCCTCTGTGAGTCATGCTGGGGGCAGGCTGTCAACCAATGCTAGTCATGCTGAGAGTACTGACGTTGTAAATGAGTCTAAACCTATAGGATGGAAACCAAATTTCCCTTGCAAACTTTGTAAGGGAGATCACCTTACTCACCAATGCCCTACCATTCCAGAGGCACGAAGAGTGTGGTCCATGTCTAAAGGAACCTCTGTTCCTGATTTATCTATAGATTCCCTACAGTTAGATCAACCTTTGGTTGATAAAGTGGTTGAACCAATGCAATATTTGGTCGACCCCACTCTTCCTTCGGAGAGTGAAGTGATCGAATCGATGCAATCTTCGACCGATCCCATCAGTCCTTCGGAGATTGATGCACCTACTGCTGAAGTCTTCTGCATTACCAGTTTGTATATTCCTAAAAAAGGGGGCACTTCATCTGTGCCATGTGAACCCCTACCAAGCCCTAGGATTGTTTCCTTTGATTGGAATAGTCTAGCCGAGCCTCGTCTTCCTTCTTCGACACCTTTCCAGATAAAGGTTGATATCGGGAACCATACGGTTGATCGATGCATTGTTAATGAAGGTGCTTCTGTTACTATCTTATTCGCTTATGCTTGGAGAGATTTGGGTTTCCCTAATGTTATTCCAGTTGTTAATTGGCCGTTGACCTTCGATAGAAGACCTAGTGAATCGATCGGATTCCTTCGTCAGGCACCTGCTACCTTGGGTGGAAAAATAGTCTTAGTTGATTTTATGGTTTTAAAGGACCCTGTGGACTTTGATATGATCCTCGGGCATGATTATATTTATGCTATGCATGCTGTGGTGTCTACGCTTTTTCATGTGATGAATTTCCCTCATAACAAAAACATTGTCACCATCGACCAGCTTGCATTCGTTGATCCTCCTTATTACCCAACTGTAGACCAGTCTGACCCCTTATCATTAGGCACTACTATGTCACATGGGCCTTATGTGGCATATTGTTCCTTGAGCTCAACTGCTACTGAGAAGAAGTCTCTGAGTTCATGCTTACCTTCTCGGGACTTGGTCCCAGCTTTTGACCAAGTGACACCTCCATATAAATGTTTAGATATGTGTTCTATCTGGGATGATATACTTCCTTCCGATGAAGTTTTCCTAGAGTCCATAGTACAGTCTGCCATTCATTTGGATGTTGATCCAGTCGCAGTTATGTCTAGCCCCGGTTTGACCTTAAAGTCTTATCTTCCTACTGTTGAGTCTTTGGACTCTCCTATAGATCCGCAAATCGGTGTTCCTACTGAGTTTGATTTTGCTTCTAGAATTTTCAACTCCCGTGATGATGAATTTGTTTCTGCAGATTCCATCATGTCCTTCAAATTTGATCTTCATCCTGAAGTCGATCTTGTTGATTGTAAGTCCTCGGGCTTGGGTACCATAGAGTCTTCATTCGAAAACTCTGCCTTGTTTATGCCTGCTGTTGATGATAGTAAAGTTGAAAGTATTTCTACCACAGTGACTTGTATCGGGTCTTTCCTTACATATGTTTTAGATATGATCCTGGTACTAATGTTTCTTGGAGTCAGGATTCTTAGCTGGATGTATACTTGCTTACTAGTCATTTTTGACACCTTGTGCGACCATGTCAAGTATATTCGGAACCTTGCATATAGGTTTAGGCTTCCCTTCTGTTATGTTGCATTTGAACCTTTTGCCATCCGAATTTGGAATAGGGTCGAACCTGTTGGATATTGGTGTGTTAGCCATCTCTTTATGCATTGTGCACCAGTTCGACAGCAGAGCCTACCTAACATGGGTCACCCTAGTAAGCACCCTTATGCCATTCTGGTGCCCATGCTGAGTTTTTCTCATAGGCTTGGGAGCCTTTTTAGATTTACCATGACTTTGAGAAGAAGCCTCATATATTTCTTCCTCATCTATTTCTGGCCATCCCTGATAAGGCTCCCATCTTTATGTTCAAGTTGTATGTGCATCTATTATGATCTCGCTTGCGCTAATGAGCCTGATGCCGGCTTCCACGCTTTTAGACCATTGTATAAGCCTCCATCTCTGATCTCATTTCCGCTAATCCCTGTATCCTTTTGCCTTTGCAATTTGACACCTTTTACCTGGAGGAGACACACCCTAAGTGTCCTTATCTTGATCATGTTCCTTGCATTAGGCATAGCTTTGTTCCATGCACTTGGAGCTAGTTTTGCATGTCCCTGACACTTGTCTCCTCCCATTACGAGCATTCTTCTGCCTTCACTTCGAGCTCATTAAAAATAGTAAGTAGGTTACGAGCATTCTTCTGCCTTCACTTCGAACTCGTTAAAAACAATAAGTAGGTTACAAGCATTTCTTCCACCTTTCCTTAGAGCTCGTTAAAAACAGTAAGGAGGCTATGAGCATTTCTTTCATCTTCACTTCGAGCTCATTAAAAACAACAAGGAAGTTGTGAGCATTTTTTGTATCTCCTTTAAGCTCATTAAAAACAGTAAGGAGGTCATGAGTTTACTTTTCTGGACTCGTTAAACCTCTCGGAAAAGATCTCTATGGAGTTCTTTTAAGCCCTTTTCAGACTCCTTAAATAGGAAAAGTTTTCCGAGCATAGTTGTCTTTTCAGGCTCGTTAAAATAACTGAATCGACATCCACTTAGGTATAGAATTACCCCTTTTCCGGGCCTTGGTGGATAATTTACAAAAAATGTATACTCTAGGTATACTCTTGTATGCGCTAGAAGAGTTCTTCTTCTATCATTTTACACTTTTTCGGGGAAGGAGACTAACTTTACAAAAAAGGACCTTTGGAGTCGTCTTTAGGGTTTTCAGACTCTCAAAATGTGAAAACACCAAGCGAGCATTCACCTACTCAAGCTCGATGTGAAATCCACGGATAGGTGTATAGAGGACTGTTTAAGTTTTTCAACTCTATAAGCAAGAAAACACCGTTGAGCACAGACCAATCCGGGCTCGATATAAAATCCACGGATAGGTGTATGGAGTTTTCTTCTAGGTTTTTCAGACTCCTTAAATATGAAAATACCGTTGAGCATGCTTTAGTTCTTTGTCAAGCTCATTAAAAAATGAAAAGGGAAAGCGAAGGGAAGAATGTTAAAATATCTTTCAATATGATGGCAGCAAGTCAACTATCTCCTTGAACAAAGCACCTGTTTTGAGTCTATCAAACAAGTTGGGTTCTAGTATTTGGCCTTAGGATAAACTGATCTCAGAGTTCTCACTCCTCCATTTGGTTAGTCTTACAATCATATGGAGAATCTGTTAATGTCTCCTACATTGCAGACTTGCATCGTGGTCCCTTTGTGTTAAAAGATGCCTAAGTCACTCTTGTGTCGTGCTCACTATTCAAGGATATAACCTATGTCGGCCATTCTGCAGTTGCCTTGACCTCATGTGTCGGCCATTCCTTGGTGTCAGTATGTTTCATCATGTGTTTAGTCCTACTCCAAATCAGCTCATACCTTTTGAGTGTCCCTCATGTTGGATGACGGAGGATGCATTAAGGCCTCCCTTCCAACAGACTTCTTCTCATCGACTTCAACTCATTGTGCTCTGGGAATGAAGTTTAGAGTTTCAGTTAGTACCTTGGGGATTGCAGTCATTAGTGGCAGTTTCCCTTGCTATTGGATAGATGGGAATACATCAATGTCTTTTATCCGATGGATTCTTCAAGTGTTCGACGACAAGACCACTTATTCGCACTTGCTTGAATGTACTAGGTACCTTGGGTTCCATTTTCATTATTGGTGGACATCCTCGCGTTTGTTAACGGTATACATCAATGACCGGTAATCAAACGATACCTCCCATGTTCAACAACAACTCATTTATTCGCATGGATAGGTTTGTACCTTGGGTTGTTTTTGGATGAAGACCTTGGGATCCTCGATAGCATCACCTCATTTATGTTATCGCCCAAGTTGCGCAAGACTGAGCCACACTCTTTTTGGGCTCTTGATGAGACATAGATCTAGCTTGTTCTCTATGGCTATGTTCTCCAGTTTTGACATAGATCCACCTTGTATTTATGTGGCTATGTTTACACTTATGTTCCTCATGGATCCACGCTTGTATTTTAGTGGCCATGATAGATGCATCAGTATTTTGGATCATTATTGTATCCTCTTGGAGGTCATGTTCCACCATTTGAACATGGACAGTTACCCCAAGGATAAGTTTGTCTGACATTGCCTTTGCTTTCAGGTACTTCATTTGAGCCTATGATTCTTGGTTTCTCTGTTCCTCCATGATTCAACTTCTTGTTATTTATAATCTATTTCGGCCATCGTTTCCTGCACTCCCTCTGACCTCATACATTAGGAGGCATCTGTTATAGCTTGAAATGACACCTCTCCGTCCGTGACGACACTTGCTTCCCTTGGTCGCATGATGACACTTCTTGAGATCAAGTTCAGTCACACAACAGGACATTTGTGGATGGAGGAGTCATTTGGGACACTAAAAATGGTTTAAATTACCTCATTCTTGACCCATTTGATGTATATGACCCTTAGGAACATTTTTCCAGACCAAACCATCTCCTGAAAATGAGCAGAAAAGCCTATTTTTGGCCATTTTTCAATATGAGCGCTGGTACACAGGCATGATAGTAGCGTGTGTATGCGACTCCACTGTGCAATAGTAGCGCTCAATTACATGTGTACGCGACTTTGTCTATTGTAGAGTAGCGTACACCCCTGGTTTGGTCAAAATCTCGAAATTCGAGTAAGTTAAGTTGGTTGGGAAACCTCTTGAGCGGTTATAACTTCTTTTCCTCTTCCTCATTGACTATATAAGGAGGGTAGAAGGGCCATGTGAGGGGACTAAGCCCAATTACAAAGTTATGCTGGAGGAATGGAGACCCTCATCCCCCTCTCTTGTGCTTCAGTTTTGGTAAACCCTAGCACAGTTGATTAGAGGCTGGAATCCTTGGAGAACAGAAGCAGGAGACCTTGAATCTAGGTTTCATGAAGTGCCAAGCTTGAAGGAAGGTATAACTTTATGTACTTGCTTTCATTCATTAATAAAGATCAGACGTTCTTCTCTTTCCAAATATGACCTATTAATGTGTCTCAGATTTGATCAAATTTTGTTTATAATCTGATGTCTTCTTCTATTATGAATATCAGTCTTATATATGTAGTCAAATGTGTTTGAGAAAGGTATCAAGTTGTTTTGCAGGTCTGGGCATTGCAACACTAGATAAGCATTGAAGAGCAAGGGAGGCAAAGCTAGGATCAACCTTCTGAATGAGGTGCCTACATCTCTAAACCCTAATCTCTTCATTTATTTGTTGTACTTGTAGAATGCTTGTAAGTCTATCTTTATCACCGTAAGTTGGTAGTTTCTCCCCTGAACTATAGGTGCTTTTTCCCCACAACAAACCAGAAAAATGTATAAAATAAGAAACCACTACATCTTTTAATTGCTTTCAAACACTCTCTAAACTTATCTAAAGATTCTAAATAGTTAACACATTTCAGGGAATCAACATTGAGAAACAGTCTTTAGATGGATCCAATAAAAGCAGAAAGGCTACCAAAGAGATCCAAAAATATTAGTATGGTCAAAGATGGAGGAAGTCATAAATAGACAAGGGCACTTAAAATGAGGTTATTACGAATTTGAATAATTCAAATGCTCAACAGTATAACACTTGGGTGTAAAGGTAGACCAACGAAGACCAGAATTTTAACAAAAATAACTTGCAATAGTATAGCATGAAGTATAACTTCCTATAGCAACAACTCTATGCACATTTTTCATACTTTGATCAAACAATCTTGTAAGAAATTCTCCAGTTGTCATTTGAGAGGGCATCTACTATTTGTTGGGGTTGTTTCATGAACACAAACCAAACATTGAATCCCTATGCAAAAAACTGAAGGACATTTCCTGTAGTATGCCATAGTACTCACAAAAATCAAATATGTTGGGAGAAAACTTGGGACATTGTCGCATCATAGGAAGACTATGGACTGCATTTATAACTCTCGAAAGTCACATTTCAAAAGAGAATTGTCTTTTTATCAAGATGTTGAGGATTTTATAAGCTTGTTGACCCCTCAACATGCCCATATGCACATATGGGTCCCCTTCATCATTTTTTTTAGTTGTACCCAACCAAGTCTTGAGTTTCCATATACTAAGGAAGGCCCGAGGGGGTTAGAAGATATTTCAATCATTAATAAATTAGGGAGAAGCATGAATATGTTTTTAGTTTCTATGAAGATAATGCATCATTCAATTATTATGGAAATAATGAACCAATGTGCCGTTGTGGTAAAGAAACAAAAACAAAGAGAGTCAAAATTGCAAGCAATGACCATATATAACACCACATCTTTCTCCGTGGCAAATTAACCATGAACACTCACCTCTAAGCATTTAGTTACACAGAGTATATCAATAATTCTATATTACAGTACTAAACAACTTACCTGAAACTTTTGAGCATGTTGTCGTTGTCCTATCTAAACAATTTGCTCAAAATGCATTTTTTAAGTTTGTCCTCTTCCATAGAACCCTGTAAACGTTGAAGAAAAATTCTATCACTACCCTACATTTTCAAAATGCAATTTTTCTCATAAATTAGGGCAGAGAAAAAAATAATAGTTATAATTTTTATATTAATTAGTTCCTTGTTTCCTTTATTTTTTCTTGTGTCGAGTTCTTTAGCCTATAAATAATTAGTGTTACATTGAACTCAAACTTATCTATCTATCAACAATTTACATTCATAAAATGAATCCTTAATACAAAGTCCAATGAGAATTATTCCTTTGGAATGCCCGATAAAGTAGAGGGGTTAGGTTGAGAAGAGCAAGAGTCCTTTGGACTATCACCACCATCTCCAGTGGTTCTCTCCACAAGACTTTTATGGCATTCTTTGCAATCCTTTGGTCTTCAGAAAATACACTGAAAATCATTCAATCAATAAACACTTGCTGTCAATTACTTGTTTCCATGGAAGCTAAAAGATAACATACTAAGAAAACAACATTACCACTCCTTTAGTTCAGATTCTGGAATTTGTTTTCATTTTTATAAATGACAAGTGTCACTTACCCAAATTTTGAGACTATTTATTTTATTGCAAAAACATTATATTAAATTATAATTACAAAGTTTTGTAATTATGACCAAAAATTGGTCAAGGATGATTGTAATGACGGATTATTATTATTTAATAAATTAAAAAAGGAGACAAACACCCAAGGGAACTGTTAAATGAGTGTTCACTGACCCACTAGGAGGAATGGAAGTTGTTAGAAGGCATGGGACAGATGTCAGCATTTGCACTCCACCACTAGCTATTGATTATGGACAACTACCCATAAATTTGTGGCATTATCCCCCAGGTGGGTGGAAGAGAGATGATGGCTCATTAATGACCAGTTTAACCACTAAAAGGCCTAGGCAGTCTAGATAAGGCAATTCGAATTGATCAGACAGCTCTACATTATTTTCTGCAGAAATAATTCCTCAAGTGTACCAGGCGATCCCTCAGAGATTCCAATAGGGAGGCTAAGTGGAAGTGCATTGTGAGGCTGTTGAAATTTTTTGAGAAGAGAACCAAAGGTGCTGGTGCAAGTCTCTTTGACTGCTAAGTCTATATGACTGGATAAACTACTTTGTTGCTGCAAGTGGATTGACCTAAAGCTTCTACAGATTCTTCTTCCTAATGGTTCAGTGAACAGGCTCGGGGGTCCTAAGGCAAGTAATTTGTCTGTCTTCAGAAATAGGTTGGGTGGAACAGGCTCCTTGGGTTGTTTGTTTCTCTTATAGTTAATCAGGTTGTACTGTTCTGTCTTCATTGTTTATAGTTAAATGATTTTCTGCATTATAGATTTAGTATTTACAGTTATACAGAAGGAACTGTTTCAATTTCTAACCTAGAGATGATTTTGTATAATGATGGTTAAGTAAATGAGATGATTGATTAAAACCCTTTCTCTATTTTTCCCATACTGTTTTCTATATTGTCATGTTCCCTTCCATCAATCCAATGCAAGGAAGGGAACATGACTGTAACATGGGGTGTCTAATTCTTCCCCAAATACATAATGGTATAATTTTTGCCATTTAAATAAAATGCACAATTAAATTACACAGCGAAAATAAAATACATAATTGCACACACACAACAGACATACATGAGCATATTTATCTCAAGCAAATGATGCATCAACAGACAAGGAATCCAACCCAATCTCATGCTATGCACAGACTTCATATCAATTCCATTAACACGAATAATTGCCATTCCGAATTAACACATTACAGAACACAAAATGCATATAATTTATAACACAGAGAACACTTATCTTGAAGATGAAGTTGTCCAAACAACTGGCTATGTGAGAGAAACGTTCCACCCAACCATAGATCTCTGTCCAGCTTATATTCTTTCAGCTGAGAGATCACCCCCGAGCTGGGTAGTGTAACCACTAAGGAGGAACTAGCTGGGCTCACTCACAGCCATGATTTCACTCAACAACTATGCTAAGCCAACACACAGTTGGGTTTATCAACCATATGAAAGACAAAGGAGGGAAATGTTAAGCCAGTGAGCTCAACCACATAGCTACAGGCATCTCAAATGAATTCAACAGTCAAGGCACCCACATTACCTACCACACCCAACACAAGGAAGGTCCCCTTCTCTGCTGCACAGTCCCTCAGGAATCTCTTCCCTCCAGTTCTCTTCAGGGTGGGAATAGAAAGTTCCACCTGCTAATCCTTGAGATTCTAGCCTTCACTAGGTTTATCAAGCAAACCCAACCTCTGCTCAGTCATTCTCAATTGGATTTCTCACAATTTTGTTCATCAAATAACTCAATCCCGTCACTGTTTTTTGGGGCTATAAAAACTGGGTTTTCCAATGGATTTCTGGGTATCTAATACTCTCAAATTCACCCCAAGGTTCATATCTATGGATCCCCCATTGGATTTCACTGTCAAATACTAAATCTGAGCATTTTTGGCTCTTCAAAACATGGGTTCTTGCAAAGTTGTGATTTCTGGTTTTTCTCACTACTGGGAATTCGTTTTTGGATGAAAACTGATGCTAGTAACTTCCACAATGGAATGGGGATGAGGAAGAAGCAACCCCCATGAGGTAGAGTGACTTTTCGTACAAGAAAACAGAGCCAATACCTACAAATACGAATTTATGGGCTGCCCATGCTCCATTGAAGCCATGGACTGAAATCTTCAACTACTTCCTTACAACAGAAATAAATGTCATCAAGGAAAGTCAAATGGGTTCTCACAATGACATTTGGCAACATATGGTTCATCCCCACAACCCCCTCACCACTCCCTAGTGGATACACATGGCACCTTCCAATTCGTTGCTTCCATAGCCAGTTTTGGTATTTTATTGAAATATTAACATTTATATCAATTTACAATATTCCATGGCTTAATAGCACATGGGTATCAAAATATCAAATACTTGCTTGTTTTAAATAAAATCCGAACATACACTAACGGGACCTTGGCCTTGAGCTCCACACTAGGGAAACATACAATGCATGTATACAATATTTGCATTTAAAAGCCAATATTTTCTAAGGGTCAAAATTGGGGTATTACATGTATAGTACTCTAGTACAGAGAAGTAAAATTAATATAGATGAATGATGGGCAGAATCTCAATTGAATGATTAGATAAATACTGTAGTATTTCTTTTAAATTTTGAATTATTAGGTATGTATATTTAAACTAAGAATATAGAACAACACATCATAAAGCAAATAATTAGCATTTCCTGTACTTAGTTACAATAGAAAAACGTGTCATCTCTTACAAAACTAGGTTTTAAATTATCACTATCCATTGCTGACAGTTAATACTATGCATTCTATTTCAAGAGTAGGGTATTATAAATCCAATTGTTTTCAGGCTTTAATATTCTAGAAAGTCAACAGCTGCAAATATTCTTCTATACAAAGTTGTTACTTACAAATGATAAATAGACACTTATTATTCTCATCACTAAATATCACTATTTTATTACAGTACTCATTTCTCATATTCTGATTTAGTATCAATTACAATCATTAAATTTAAACACATTCATTATAGATAGAATCCTAACTCTGTACTATTGTTATTTTTAACTTTCTTTTGCAAAACTTTCAACATGGAATCGAAACCCTTAATAGGGAAAACAAATCATTACAGGTTCATAACTGGTTCGATGGTAAGAACCTCGCATTCATAATGGTAATACAAATACCATGAGTTTCCATTTAGATTACGATTTCATGCTCGAAAATTATGGAATACATACACTAACTTTAAATGAAAACAAAATAAAGAAATACATAAACATTAGATCTTGTTGAATATTGTAACTTCTAAGAATATTATATTTGTACTTTATTATTCCGGAGATGTTTCATCCCTCCGAGGTGATTATATTATGTATATGGAGATGTTTATTCCTCCGATGAATTGTGGTAACTAGGGTTATTAGACCCACCATGTAGGGGTTGGCCCTGAGTTTATTATTTAGGGGTTATTAGACTTCACTAGGAGAGGTCGGCCCCATTAGGGATTTTGTTCAGTCGGGAATCAGTATAAGTAGAGGAGGAGAGCTCCTCATTTGACACACTTGCTCAACTCAGAAAGTAGCGCACTTGTGTTTGAGAGGTCTGTATAGGAGGTAGAGAAGAAGGAGGTCAAGTATTGGAGCATATCTTGTATTTTGGCTGATCATCTTATTGGGGAAAGCTTTGCTGGGTTTTCTACCCCATGAGGGTTTCCTAGGGTAATATCTTTGTCTATCTTGTGATTATGTTTCTTTCAATGATCTTGCTAGTCAAATTAGAATAATTTTAACATGGTATCAGAGATAGCCTGAATAGAACATCTTTCACAAGGTGAAATTATATTTCTCTCTCTCTCCCAAAATTAGGGTTTCTAAAAAAGTTAGTGTTTTTGGATTCTGGTTGCATGACTGAATAGCCATTCTAAAGATCTATCTTTTAAGCTTTGGATCTAGGTTTTTGGTTGAGTAGAACTCTGGGAAAGTCAAACCCTAGTTTTACCAAAAGTGCGATAAACCAGAATTTCTGTGGCAGATCCGAAAAAGTGAAAAGGTAAAGTTTCCTAATCTATCATTTTTCTCTTGGACTCCCCCAAGAGAAGATGTCTCCAAGCACTAAGCTTGAAGACAAGCTTGAAGGTATAGAGAATTTCTGGGCATGGAAATATAGAATTGGTCTCATTCTTGAAGAGAATGATCTTGCTCAATATATCAAGGATGAAGTTGCAGAACTTGAAGGATATGAAGCCAAAGAGAAGCATATAAAGGATTTGGTTAGGGAAAAGAGAATCATTTCTGATTCTATTAAAGACCACTTGATTCCCCAAGTGGCATCCAAGAAGACTCCAAAGGAAATGTATGATGCCCTAGGAAGAATGTATGAAGGAAAGAACATCAATACGAAGATGAATCTAAGAACTCAGTTGAAGAGTACCAAGATGCACAAAGGATAATCCATTCAAGACTACTTCTCAAGTGTCTCCCAAATCAAGGAGAAACTAGATGCCATTGGTGATACTCTTGATGAATATGAACTTGTGATGACTGCTCTAAATGGTCTCACTAGACCTTGGGAGTCGTTCATACAAACCATGTGTGCCAGAAAAGAAAGTATGAAGTTTGATGTAGTATGGGAGGACTGTGTTCAAGAAGAAGCTAGGGTAGCCAACAGAGAATCCCTTCTCAAGGAGGATGACCAAGCCTTGGTTACACACACTAAGAGAAGGAAGAATCAATACTACTTTAAGAAGGACAAGCACAAGGAATCTCAATCTCCACAAAGATTTCAGAAGAAAGGAAAAAGAAAGTTATCTTCCTTCCAATGTTTCAACTGTCATAAAGAAGGACACATAGCTATATTTTGTCCTTCAATCAAGAAGAAAAATCTTCACTATAAAAGACATCAAGCACATCTTGCAGAAGATGATAGTGAAGAAGAAGAAGAAGAGGAAGTAAGGCCGCATAGAAAAAGATCCAAAAGAAATGAAGAAGAAGAAGAAAGGCCTCTCCCTAGGAAAAGATCTAGAAGGAATGAAGAAGAAGATGCAAAAGAGTTTGTTCTATTTTCTGCACTCTCTGGATATGTGTCTCCTGGAGAAGATACATGGATCATTGATAGTGGTGCTTCAAAGCACATGACAGGTCAAAAAAAAACTCTCTCAAGACTTGAAGAAAAGTCTTCTTCACAAAAGGTATCTCTAGGAGATTATTATCAATATCCCATCAAGGGAATTGGTGAAGCAAGCTACAAGCTTGATTCTGGAACACCCTTGAAGATGAAAGAAATTTTATATGTTCCAGGTTTGAAGAAGAACCTACTTTCTATCTCAGCACTAGATAAGAAAGGATTTAGAATTACATTTATTGATGGTCAAGTACTTATGTGGCCCAAAGGAAAATCAATTGAGGATGCAATTGTCATTGGTGAAGAAGAAGGAGGTCTTTACAAACTCAAGGGTCACCCAAAAGCTACCCTTGTCCATGAAACCACTAGCCCTAGTGAACTATGGCATAGAAGGCTTGCTCACATTAACTACAAGGCCCTACCCTATGTGAGCAAGGTGGTCATAGGATTACTAGAATTAAAGATTGCCCATAATGGCTCATGCAAAGGATGTGAAAAAGGGAAGAATGTCAAGAACCCTTTTCCAAAGAGTGAAACAAAGACTAAGAACATTTTGGAGTTAATACACTCAGATGTATGTGGACCAATGCCCACCACATCCCTAAGTGGGTTTGAATACTATCTCTCTTTCATTGATGAATATTCAAGGAAGACTTGGATATACTTTCTAAAAGGTAAGAATGGAGTCTTTGGAATATTCAAATAGATCAAGGCCCTAATAGAAAATCTCTCAAAAAAGAAAATCAAGATTCTCAGAACAGATAATGGCAGAGAATATACTTCAAAGGAATTTGAAGATTTTTGTAAGGAAGATGGAATCAAGAGGGAACTAACTACTCCCTACAATCCCCAACAAAATGGGGTTGCTGAAAGAAAGAATAGAACTATCATGGAAGTTGTAAAGACAATGATACATGACCAAGATCTACCCATGTATCTATGGGCTGAAGCAGCTAGGACAACAGTCTATGTACAAAATAGACTTTCATATAGTGCTCTTGAATTCAAGACTCCAAAAGAAGTGTTCACAGGAAAGAAGCCTGAGGTAAGTCATATCAAAATATTTGGATGTTCTGTGTACATTCACATTCCAAAAAAAAAGAGAACCAAGTTGGATCCCTCTGGTAAGAAGGGAATATTTGTTGGATATTGTGAATCATCCAAAGCTTTCAGAATTTACATACTTGGTTTTCATCATATGGAAATAAGTAGAGATGTAACATTTGATGAAGAAGCAGCTCTCAAGAAATCTAGGAAGTGCCAACTTGAAGAAATCTATGAAGAAGATACACCTCCTAGAATCACAGAAGCTGTGCCCATCCCTAAAGATGATACACTAGAGGATCATGACATGTTGGAACCACAAGAACCCCCGATTACAAACTTATCTAAGAAAAGAAGGCCAGCATGGGCTAGAGACATTATTCAAGGAGTTGAAAAATATGGAGCTCCTGAAGGCTCCACTAGAGAAAGAAAGAAACCAAAGCTAGTATCCAACTATGTGGCCTTGATGTGTGATCTTGTGGATCAACAACCTACTAGCTATGAAGAGGCAGTTCAGAAGAAAGAATGGGTAGAAGCAATGACAGAAGAATATCAGTCAATAATGAAAAATGATGTTTGGGATATAGTTCCCAAACCAAAAGATAAAAGTGTGGTTTCTTCCAAATGGATATTCAAAATAAAACATGCTGCAGATGGTAGTATTGAAAAATATCAGGCAAGATTTGTAGCCAGAGAATTCTCTCAAAAGGAGGGAATTGACTATGAAGAAACATTTGCACCAGTTGCTAGGTACACTTCAATTAGAACTATCATGGCACTTGCATCTATGATGAAGTGGAAATTACACCAAATGGATGTTAAGACAACCTTCCTGAATGGTGTAATTGAAGAAGAAGTGTACATAGAACAACCTCAAGGATTTGAGGTTAAAGATGGAAGAACACATGTATGCAAGCTGAAAAAGGCTTTGTATGGATTAAAGCAAGCTCCCAGAGCTTGGTATGGAAGGATTGACAATTTCTTAACAAGCATGAGCTTTACCAAGAGTAAAGCTGATCCAAATCTTTACCTCAAGATCATGGATGATGAACCTATTATATTACTGTTGTATGTAGATGATCTATTTCTAATAGGAAATGAGAATCAAATTGTCGAATGTAAGAAGAAACTTTCTTCAGAATTTGAGATGAAATATCTCGGATTAATGCATTACTTCTTAGGTATAGAAGTATGGCAAGAACCAAAAGGAATCTTTTTAAATCAAGGTAAGTATGTTGTAGGGATTTTGAAAAGATTTGATATGTTGGAGTGTAAAGCCGTGGCCACTCCCATGGACTCCAACTTGAAGTTATTAGTTAATGACTCATCAGAATTAGTGGATGTGACTCTATATAGACAAATCATTGGGTCATTGATGTATTTAACAAATACCAGACCAGATATATGCTTTGCTATAAATACCCCAAGTCAGTATCTAGTAGAACCTAGAAAGGTTCACTTAATAGCTGCAAAGCATGTAATGAGGCATCTAAAGGGTGCTTTAGGTTTTGTTCTATACTATCTTGGAAATCATGAACTCAGATTACATGGTTACTCAGATTTTGATTGGGCAGGAAGTGTTTCAGAAAGAAAGAGTACATCAGGTGGATGTTATGGTCTTGGATTTGCAATGATCTCATGGTTCAGCAAGAAACAATCTAGTGTGGCTCTCAGTACTGCCGAAGCAGAGTATATAGATGCCTGCTCTGCTAGTTGTGAAACAGTATGGCTTTGAAAATTATTATCTAGAGTGTTTGACTTAGAAATGGATCCTACTGTGATCATGTGTGACAATCAAAGTTGTATTAAGATGACAGAAAATCCAGTTTTCCACGATAAGTCAAAACACATAGAGATCCAATATTTCTACATTCGAGATATGGTGCAGAGAGGAGCTATTAAGCTCAAGTATGTGAGCACTGAGGAACAGATTGTTGATATATTGACCAAACCTCTGTCTCAAGTAAAATTTGAATATTTCCGAGACAAGATTGGTGTAGTTCAAAAGGACCCTCCTTGAAAGGGGGAGTGATATAGTCACTGATGATGAGATTTCCCTCATCGACAGCTAGGAAGATGATGAGGATACCCATTTACTACACCTAAATATTTATGTATGCTTAGATTACTTAGATTTAGGACACTTATACTTAGAATACTTACACTACTTGTTTTTATATATATTGATGTCTTGATGAGAATACATGGTTTGATGATATGTGTACTTGTATTGATGAGGATACTTGTTTTGATGATATACGTATTGATGAGGATACTTGTTTTGATGATATATGTATTGATGAGAATACATGCTTTAATGATGATGATATATGTTCTTATATTGATGTATTGATGAGGATACATATGTGTACATGTATTGATGAGGATACGTGTTTTTACATTGATGTATTGATGAGGATACTTGTTTTTTTATTGATGTATTGATGAGGATACATGTATGTACTTGTACTATTGATGTAATAACGATATCTGTATTGACGAGGATACATATGGGGATTGGATTATCCCTAGAATTCAGTCCTAAAGTGAGCCGTAGACATATGTCTTCGAGAATGAAGTCCTTAGTGGACAAGTGGGGATTGTATTGTCCCCGGACTTCGGTCCCTTGAATTGATCCGTAGACGTATGGTCTTCGAGAATGAAGTCCTTGATGGACATGTGGGGATTAAGTCATCCTTGGACATAGTCCTAAATGTACGGTGGGGATTAAGTCATCCTTGGACATAGTCGTAAATGTACGGTGGGGATTAAGTCATCCTTGGACATAGTCCTAAATGTACGGTGGGGATTAAGTCATCCTTGGACATAGTCCTAAATGTAGGTGGGGATTAAGTCATCCTTGGACATAGTCCTAAATGAATGGTTTAGATTGTATCATCCATGGAACTATGTCCTAAAGAGATCAGGATTGATCATCCTGTAAGATGATCGTGTGATGACGGTGTTGATGATTGTGTGATGATGATGCTGATGATCGTGTGATGACGATGTTGATGATCGTGTGATGATGATGCTGATGATCGTGTGATGACGATGACAATGATGTTGATGTTCCAGTAACTGGTTGATTTACTGATGATGATGTATTGAATAAAGCTTCTGATGATTTACAGATGTATCACGTATGATGTAATCGATGACTCTTTGCTCCTGCAGATGTTGTTATAATATCCTTCTCGTTAAGGGGGAGTGTTGAATATTGTAACTTCTAAGAATATTATATTTGTACTTTATTATTTCAGAGATGTTTCATCCCTCCGAGGTGATTCTATTATGTATCCAAAGATGTTTATTCCTCCGATGAATTGTGGTAACCAGGGTTATTAGACCCACCATGTGGGGGTTGGCCCTGAGTTTATTATTTAGGGGTTATTAGACTTCATTAGGATAGGTTGGCCCCATTAGGGATTTTGGTCAGTCGGGAATCAGTATAAGTAGAGGAGGAGAGCTCCTCATTTGACACACTTGCTCAACTCAGAAAGTAGCAATGTTTGAGAGGTCTGCATAGGAGCTAGAGAAGAAGGAGGTCAAGTCTTGGAGCACATCTTGTATTTTGGTTGATCATCTTATTGAGGAAAGCTTTGCTGGGTTTTCTACCCCATGAGGGTTTCCCAGGGTAATATCTTTGTCTATCTTGTGACTATGTCTCTTTCAGTGATCTTGCTAGTCAAATTAGAATAATATTAATAGATCTTAGTTCCAAGTTGACAAAACAAAGTATGGAGTTGGCTCTCGTCCACTAACCACACGTTAGGATAATCTTTTGTTAACACAGTAAAAAGACAAAACTTACCAATCGAAACCTACAGGGTAGGGTTTCAGCTGTTTGGAATAAGGTCAAACCCTATGGCATATAGCCATTTTAAATACATAACAAATCAAGTTTTCTCATTATCATTTTTCAAATTCAAACTTAAAACAATACGAGCACAGGGTTATCTGTCGAGATTTATGTAACCTATAGCTCTCGGCCTAAATAAACACTATATTTTTTCTAACCAGAGTATCAATCTTTACAAACTTAGAAACTGCTCAATTATTTATCAGTCCATAGCTCTAAACTCTCACCACAACCCTACATTAATTATTCAAACATCAACGAAGTGAAATGTATACAGTACATAGAAACCAATTGAAGATTTAATACTGTTTTTCATTCAAAATGACCAAGGTTTATTCCTTTATCAATTACATCTTAAAACAAGTACATTTCAACCAAAGTTTACATTTAAATGCTGCAAGAAGAGTAACTAGATGAGCCGAGGATCTCATCCTCTGGAATTTCGCCTTTAGATTCAAAAAAATTATCACCGGCCAAAAAATCTGCTAGGAAAATAATTTCAACTTCTTGTCAAACATAAGAGTATCGGCCTCACCAGGCTAGGAGAACCTACAAGGAAAGAAACCTCCAAGGATTACCAAGAAGTTGAGCAGTTTCCTTTCACCAAGCATCCAATGAGTAACCCTTCGTCGAAGTAACACCTGCCACAGTAAAAACATGAGAGGTTAAAACGAGGAATTTCAGAGATAGTTTTAAACACAACAAAATGCATTAAACATTGTAGTATCGAAACATTACCTGAGAAATGTAGTACCCTAAACTGAGATTCCCATAGAAAATGCAGTAAGAACCACCTATCGTTTGCAACGAAGAAGAGTTTCAGACTCCGAGAACCACAGTCTGCCCTTCAAGAGGATCGAATCCCGGTTCAAAATCCTTCAGCACTTACCAATCTCTCAACTTACATAGAAAATCCAACCCTTAATTCGACCATTCAACGCATTAAACTACTGTAACCTCTCACAGAAGGCTCGGCTCTTAAAATATTGATAAACATCATAATAACACTCAGTAGGTCACGGTTCGAGTCCTGGGGAGGATCCCCTGAACTTTAGCTAACGAAACCCTGTATTTTCACGGCCTGTCGACCTCTTCATAGAGCAACTTCCAACACAATGAATGACAAAGGCAATAGCAACCGCGTAAACGTAGTGGAGTTTAGGGTTTCATGTTCAAAGTCCAAAATCATGTGAGATAAACAATGGAGAAGATGCCATCCAAGCACGTCGGAGTTCAGGAAACCATTGCATTGAATGCTTTAATCATTATCACATCCACCTCTTTTCCAACTCAGTAAACCGAGGGATAAAGCAGTGCACAACTCAGCGTTGTAATTGCATTTTGTGAAATTTTTCACGTGAACATCAGCCATGAAGGCATCCACCTAAGCTTTCCACTACACATAGCAGGTAGGCAATTTTAATGCTATGACCAGGTTTCAATAGACTGCCAGCAAGCTAGTACCAAGACTTTAAATTCCCTGTCATTAACGCATTCAATACAATGTTTAGGGTTGTATTACATATTTCTTTTCATTCCCAAAGTTTGTAGTTGGCATCGTATTTATGGGTAGTATAATGCATGGTTATTATATGTTGTACATTTTCTTCTCAAATAGCATAGATAATGTCATATATTGGATTTTAATTCAGATATTTTGTATATTGCTAATCAATCGATTATAAAAGATCTTCGATACTTAAGGTATAGTCTAGGTTTCATATTGTACACATTATAATGCTTGTTCATATTGAAATGGCATAAACATTACATTCAAAAGATTTCAAATAATGTTGCAAATTGACAATGGTATTATCGTATTTTTGATAATAACAATTTGTTATATTAGAATGATTTTCATAAATTATAAATAAGCTATTATAGTTATTTTGATGACTTCAAGTGAATCCATGTGTACATTGGAATCTAGCACTTAAACCAGAACGCATAGTGTAAGTTTAATACATAGAACATTAGTATTCTTTGTATTTTGGAAAAACGACGACAGGAATTTAATAACACTGCTAAGCTTGTAAACTAGTACGTAAACGAGAAATAGAACAAAGATCCATACCTTCAATAATTTTTATGCAAGGAATTACTTAGAGTTATCACTTTACATTGACGATGAATTGAAAAACATATTTACTCTTAAACACTTAAATTGTTGTATTATTCTTACCTGCATTTTTGCACAGTGAAACATGTTCAAATGCTTTAGCTAAACGTAGCTAAGTAAACCTTAGGGTACCTCATAGGACCCCTTTGTCATCATTCAAAAGCAAACTGTCAGTAGTTGTCAAGAAAACTATATCACAGTATAAACTTAACTACAGCATATAGATTACGAATAAACACAAGCAGAACTAATGAAGTACTTTGCACTATGAAGTATTAAATGTTGTTATCATAATTCATCATTAGTTAAAAGATATGTAATTATTTTATTTTCCGCATTAGCAATTTCAGTATTCATTACTACTTAAAATTTTTTAAATTTTTGTGAAATGACGGGATGTTACAACAAGTGACAAGCCAATATTATATTTAGAGAATAGATACGAAAGCTCCACACTATAAAATAGATAGAGATAATCAAATTTATTTGCAATCTAGAATTTATAATATCACTCACAAGGTCCCAATTAGGACCAGAACAACAAGTGCTTGAAAGTAAGGGTGTATTAATAGATAAGAATGTATACCATACCAAATGCATGAATGAAGATAATGGATATAAATTCTAACCCTCAAGCCTCTTTGTAACTTCAAAAACAATGCATCATCTAGTATTCAAATGTTGACCATGGAATGCCTGTGCCTATCTGACTAGCAGCAACCTTAACAATTTATAAAATGTACAGGAGCATCCAAATTTAATATTCTTCCTTGTTTGCTTATGTGTCCAACAGTTCAAATTAATATTTCAAGGGAATCTTTCAGTAGATATGAATCAAGAACATTCAAGAATCAAATCATATTTTTTAAGATTTTTGACCCTTTATGTGGTCCGTGATGTTTTTTTTTTTCTATACACAAGATTAATGTCACGGATGTTCTCCAAACTTCAAAGTGATGAACAACACTCCAACCTGTTGGTCACCCTATATGCTAATTAAGTACAACTAACACACAAGATGCTCAATATAAATTGTCAACCTAGGGAAGTCTTTTATTTCAATGGCAATAAGCACAATCTATGCATAAACATTTCAACTAGTTGATTAAATAAGTGGAGATGAATGATCCTACCTATCTGCTTAGCCAAACTCATTTCATGACTAAAACTAATCTAACTTATCGATCTAGGAATTCAAAGTACAATTACCTTCCTACAGAAATCAACCGAGCAGTTACTGATCTAAGAATAATAATGAACTAGATTACTTTTGCAAGAAGTTAAATCCTATAATTATCAAACTACAGTATTCAATCTCTACCAAACTGATTCATCTAGTAGCTACTGTAACTCAATCATTATCTACCTATTCTAATGAATTCAAGAAAGATACAACCACAACCAGAATTAGAAATAAGCTTGAACTCTAATTTGATTAATATTGGAAATCCTAGAAAGCATAAATGACTGAAAGTAATTGAAGCTGATCTTGGCTGTAACAGCTAATTCTAACACACCATGCGTCAAATAAACTAACCTACATAGTTGACTGTCACACTACACAATTGCAACTATTCAGGATGCAATGATAAATTACCAGGAAGAATGCAATTATAAATTCTCTATTGTAGCTAACAATAATATGCCTAATGCAATTCTACACCACACAACAGGAAATAAATTAAACTACTTAACTCAGCAATCTCTGTAAGAAGGCGAGCCCTGGCCTTCTAACAGAGATGCCGTGAATTACCACAAATTAAGACACATAAATATGAAGAACTATGCTCTTTATATTAAAGATGGTAATCAACAGTCTCAAATCTCTGTTACAGTCCATACAAAATGATAATTAACCAACCCCAAACTCTGAAAGCCTTCCCATATTTATACATGCAAAATACAATTCACGATCCACTAATTTCGCGCAGCAATGAATATCTCTGATCTTCATGCTGTGAAGTTACAACTGAACTGTTACAGCCGTATTAAATGAGGCCATTGGACATGAAGGATGTTGTTAATATGGAATTCAATGGATCGACGGATTAACCAATTGGGAGGAGTCTTGTCTGTTGCAACAATGCTCCGTTTCAGCGAAGTCCTGTTACAGCTTCACGTGGAAAGGTGTGCTATCCCTTTTAATATGAGGAATTAAATCTGAAGAGTAACAACTGGCACCACGTGTGATTATTTTCCAAGTCATTGCGTCTGATACACCTGTTCTTTGATCTTGACTTAATGAAATCAACACAAGTTAGCATAAATCAAAGGCCATAATTCATAACCATAACAATCTTAGGCATTAAATAAATGAAGCAATAATGAATTATACCTTGTCAGGATTCTTGATTAATCTGGAAGAAAGGAATATATATGGTTCATGGAAATAGGGTGTAACAGGGAAAAATGATGTAACAAGTATTGTTGATGTATATGTAACTTCGGAATGTATTTCATCTATGTATTTCATATATATTTATTGTACCCTTATAAAAGATGTGTTATTTCCTCTATAAGGAAGTGTCGTCATGTGTATTGACAAGTGTCGCAAGTGTGTATACTTGGCGATGGGTTATTAGACCACCATGTGTGGGGTTGGACCTGAAATATATATTATATTGTGGATGTACCTAGCTAGACAAGTCGACCCCATAGTGTAACTAGGCAAACAGACTAGTATAAATAGAGATTGGGAGATCTCTATTTGGATCACTCAGAAAATCACACTTCTCTCACTCAGAAAGTGGTGCACTAGTGAGGAGGAGGATCATCTACTACTAGGAGACTATCTCAGTGTATTTTGGTTGTACTTTGGTTGAGCGATTGCTCTCTCTATCTTTGAGGAAGTTGTGGGGTTTTTCACCTTAGGTTTTCCCCACGGAAACTCTGTGTCTCTTGTCTCTCATGCTTTTGATTCTTTTGATGCTTGTCATGCTTATTGTGATTGTTATGCATTGATATACTGTATATGTTATTCTCTTAGTGAAGATGCTAGAGTATTGTGAATTAATGCTTAAAATTTAACATGGTATCAGAGCTAACCTGAGAAGAAGACATTTTGTAGTGATGGAAACTTGAGTTTCTTGTTTATTGGGTTTCTCTACATAGATTTTGGAAAAGCAGTATAGTAGATTGACTCTACTCATCAAGGAGAATCTATATATCCAATCAGAATTCAATTTTGAGCATTTTCAGATTTCGCCCTAAAAATTAGGGTTTCCACAAAAATAGGAATTTCTAAAATCTGAAGACATAGCTAGAAGCGCCTTGCAAAAATCGAAGTTTAGAGCCTTGGATCGAGATTTTTGGCTGGATAGATCTCTCGAAAACTCAAACCCTAATTTTGGGCTCTCCCAAGTGAACCCAGGAGGATAAAAAGGAAAATCTAGAGGGTAAATCTTTGCTGATCTCAATTTTTGAATACACCAGGCTGATCATCTCATCAAGGCGCGTCTTTCTATCCTTTCAGAACGTTGAAATTCACATTTTGAATTTTTAGGGTTTTTTCGACAAACCCTAATCCGAGACCAGATCCAGTTTTCAGCATTTCAAGTGGTAAGACCTAAATCTTTTCTATTTCCATTTGAAGTACTCTTTAATATGTCTCACCACACCAATCTTGAGGATAAGCTTGAAGGGGCTGATAACTTCCTAGCTTGGAAGTATAGGATTGGGTTAATCCTGGAAGAGAATGAGTTGGACTCATATATAAAAGAAGACATCCCTAACCCAGAGGATGAAGAGGCTAAAGTATTGCATAAGAAGAACTTGATCAAGGCAAAGAGAATTATTGTTGATTCTATCAAATACCATCTCATACCCCATGTGTCTTCTCTAAAGACACCCAAGGAGATGTTTGACTCTTTGACCAAGCTATTTGAAGGGAAGAACATAAATCGGAAGATGACCCTGTGGAACCAATTGAAAGGAGTAAAGTTTCAGAATGGAGAAACCATTCAATCTTATTTTTCTAGGGTCTCCCAAATTAAGGAACAACTAGAAGCGGTAGATGAAATGGTGGAGAATGGTGAAGTTGTCATGACCACTCTAAATGGCCTACCCAAGTCATGGGATTCCTTTATTCAAGGAATTTGTGCAAGGAAGAAGTTGATCTCTTTCAACAGATTGCGAGAAGAATGTTCTCAAGAAGAAGCAAGGCTTGTGGCCCAAGAAGAAAAGATGGGAAGTGAAGATCAAGCTCTCACAGTACACACCAAGAAAGGAAGGTCAAAGAGAGAGCACTCTCATGCCAAGAAATCCTCACACTATCATCAACATAAAGATAAGAAAGATCTCAGATGCTTCACATGTAATGAGAAAGGTCATTTTGATTCAGAATGTCCCAAGAACAAAAGGAACAACAACATCAAGAAGAAGAAGGGCAGTAGGAAAAGATATCATGCTCATGCTGCTGAAGATGATGAACCACCCAAGAAGAAGGCTAGGGCATAAAGTGATGATAGTGATGATGACTCATCAAGTGAAGAAGAGTATGTTCTAATCTCTCCTCTCACAGGTACTATCTCTCATGGTTGTAATGATTGGTTAATTGACATTGGGGCTTCCAAACACATGACTGAGTTTAAGGAATCTTTTGTAAACCTATCTGAACATGAATCACCCCATAAGGTGAAACTTGGGGATGATTATCAATACCCAATCAAAAGAAGTGGTGAAGCCTCCTACAACCTAGATTCTGGAAAATCTTTGAAGATGAAATAAGTCCTTTATGTACCTGGGCTCAAGAATAACTTACTCTCCATCTATGCATTGGATGCAAAAGGTATGAGGGTTGCATTTGTGGATGGACAAGTCCTAATGTGGCCAAAGGGAAAGACCATAGAGGATGTAGTAGTGATTGGAGAGCAAGAGGGAGGTTTGTATAAATTGAAGGGACAACCTGAACATGCCATGGTGACATGAAGACAAAGATTCATCCATAGTCATGAATCACATAGAGGTATGTATACATGTTTTTTGCAAAGGTTAAATTGTGAGTTATGCAGGTCATTGAAGAGAACAAGAAAACATTGATAGACATAACTAGCAAATATGGTGACCAGGTATGTGTTTCTTATATCATAGGATCTATTATATAAGTATGCATGACATGATTGATGATGTTTATTCATGAAGTCATAGGTTTGAATAATCATGAGCATATGCATATTATGTGTCTTACCTTACGTAATGTTATGACTAACCAGAAGAGTCATAGGTTTGAGTAATCACAGGTTTAGACATGTTATGACTAACCATAAGAGTCCTATATAAACCTTGAATGCTAATGCTTATTATTTCTGTTTGAAATGATCATGACTATACATGCTTGAGATTATTTTGTTTTGAGAATATACTGATGAATGTATGATTTTGTATGAGATCACAAGGATAACACAATCATGATACTAATAAGCATGCATAGGGACCAAGGATGAATATAAGTTTAAGGACAGGTAATCAAGGAAGAAAAGATCAAGAAGAAGCACACTCCAGTAGTTTCTGCAAGGATACAAATATTTAGAGGGAGTTGACCATCTTTCTACATTCCACAACATAAAGGTGTAGAAGAAGCTACTTCAGCAGTTCCTGCAAGGAAGCAAAAACTCAGAGAGAGTTCACCCAACAAACAAACAAAGATAAGTATTTTAATTACCATTTCTTACATATTTGTTTGTTTAAATAAAATTGTTCAATGATGTATATGCTTATGTTCCTAGACTTAGGATATGTATTGTGCATGTTAGAATGATTGCATTAATGAACAGTATACTACTAATAGGTAAATGGCCTATGGCACTATACAACATTCCATTGCTACTTATCTAGAATGAAACCTCTTTGTTGACATGTTGGGAGTTGCGCACACTCTTAACAATGTTCTGGGAGAGACTGGAAGGCATCTAGAAAGTTATGGAATATGGATAAATGTTGTATTGAAGCATTGGCTAAGATAATTGCATGACTGTATGAAATATTTATTTATGTGTAAGAATTTGTTCTATGAGATGTTTTCTAATCATGCAATTTAACTTGTTGTGTAGGAAAGATCGTATACCATCACCTACAAAAGAAGGACTACAACATTTGTTCAACAACAAAGTTGTCTATTGAAAATATTGAAGATATTGAAGTTTCCAGGATCTCTGAAGAATGCCATGATCGAGGAGTACCAGTCGATCATGAAGATGTTTGGGATGCAGTCCCAATACCTAAAGGGGAGTCTATAGTGACTTCCAAGAAAATCTACAAGATCAAGCATGTTGCAGGTGGTAGCATAGAGACTTTTGCTCATGTAGCCAGATACACTTCCATTAGATTCGTACTTGCTCTCGCTGCAGTGATGAAAGGGAAGATACACCATATGGATTTCAAGACAGCTTTCTTGAATGGTGTAGTTGAAGAAGAAGTGTATGTGGAGCAGCTACTTGGTTCTGAGACACATGACAGGGAATCATATATGTGCAGAACTTGGTATCCAGTTTGGGCTTTACCAAGAGTAAAGCGGATTCCAACCTTTACTACAAAGTTGAGGAAGGGAATCCTGTGATTCTACTCTTGTATGTGGATGACCTATTTGTAACAGGAGATGATAGATTGATTGCCGATACAAAGAAGAAGCTTGCTGCCGAGTTCGATATGAAGGACTTGGGGATGATGCATTATTTCCTAGGAATGGAGGTGTGGTAGAGTGCAGATGGGATATTCCTTGGACAAGGGAAGTATGCAATAGATATCTTGAAGAGGTTCGAGATGATGGATTGCAAGGCCATGGCCAGACCTATGGCATCGAACTTGAAGCTTCTGTGTTATGCTTCATCTGAGCCGATTGATGTCTCTATTTATCGTCAGATGATTGGGTCCTTGATGTACCTGATGAACACGAGACTAGATACTTGCTTTGCGGTGAACACATTGAGCCAGTTCCTGCCGGATCCAAGGAGTGTTCACCTGGTTGCTGTAAAGCATATTCTGAGGTACCTGAAGGGTACAGTTGATTATGGGCTCAAGTATGAAGCAAATCAAAAGTTTAACCTGCAGGGTTATGTTGCTTTAGATTGGGCAGTCAGTGCTGCAGATAGGAAGAGCACATCTGGGTGTTGCTTCAGTATGGGATCAGGTGTGATATTTTGGTTTAGTAGGAAGCAATCCTACGTAGCACTGAGTACAGTCGAGGCAGAGTATGTTGCAACCTGTTCGGCTAGTTGTGAGGCAGTATGGCTTCGGAAGCTACTGTCTGAGTTATTTGATCTCTCGTTGGATGCTACTGGTATCTTCTGTGATAACTAGAGTTGTGTGAAGCTGTCTGAGAACCCAGTGTTTCATGACAGGTCGAAACACATTGAGATCAAATATCACTATATCAGGGATATGGTGCAGAGAGGAGAAGTGAAGCTCCTGTATGTTGCGATGGACGAGCAGATTGTAGATGTGCTGACAAAACCATTAACCAGAGTGAAGTTCGAGTACTTTAGAGAGAGGTTTGGTGTTATTCAGATTGATGACACTTCAAGGAATAAGTGATGGACACATTTGCAGAAGCCATTCCAAGCATGTTGGAAGGAGGATCCTTCACATGGCTGTGGATGTAAGCGCTGGATGATAAGCATCAGGACGATGCTCCAATTACTGCTCTGTATATGCATCAGGATGATACTGGATATGATCAGTTGGATCATTCATATGTATATATATGTACGCATCATGCTAGATATGATTAGTTGGATCATTTATATGTATTTATATAATCCTCATGTTGGATGCTTGGACCATGTATCTGTATATGTATCAGGTAGATACTGTGTATGATCAAGTAGATCATGTGTGTTGATATATATATTAGGTGGATACATTGTGTGGATCATGTATATGTGTATGTATCAGGAGGATACATTATATGATCAGGTGGATCATGTATGATGATATGTATCAGGTAGATACTTGGTATGCATCAGGTAGATGCGTTGTATGATCAGGATGATCATGGATGACGAGCTTCAGGATGTTGCTCCAGATATGCATCAGGACAATGCAGTGATGAGTATCAGGACAATACTCTAGATGATATGCATCAGGATGATGCTATGATGATGATCAGGATGATCATATGTATCAGGTGGATACATTACATAATTAGTTGGATTATGTGTGATGAGTTCCGAAGACATAGATGCACAATGCCTTTCCGACATGGTGGTAGATGTGTTCTCCCATGTGCGTTGATGTAAGTGCAGAGCCTTTCCGACATGGTGGTAGATGTGTTCTCCCATGTGCATTGATGTAAGTGCAGAGCCTTTCCGACATGGTGGTAGATGTGTTCTACCATGTGCGTTGATGTAAGTGCAGAGCCTTTTCGACATGGTGGTAGATGTGTTCTCCCATGTGCATTGATGTAAGTGCAGAGCCTTTCCAACATGGTTGCAGATGTGTTCTCCCATGGTCGTTGATGTAAGTGCAGAGCCTTTCCAACATGGTTGCAGATGTGTTCTCCCATGGTCGTTGATGTAAGTGCTGTGAGCCTTTCACGGATGGTGGTAGGTTGGTCCTCCCATGCCAGTGAGTGTAAGTGTTGTGTGTGTGCATCTGGGTTGCGCTTCGTGATACTCTGTGGCCATGGATAGGTTGTGCAGTAGCATGTAAAAGGTCTTGGGAGATCCGATAGGTTGAGCTGTGTGCTCGTAATCAGTCCTGGGATGCTCTTTCAAGGTTTTGTTGACTCACGTAATAAGTCCTGAGGATTCCACAGTATGGCTAGTGATGATGAAGACCTGCAGGTGGTGGGCCTACATCCAGTATGAAAAAGGACTGGCTCTGTAGCACTTCCTATGACGAGTAGAGTCAGAGATTGATTGAGATAGCAGCATCAGTGACGATGATGATGATGTTGCATCGATGACAATGATCTCAAGAAGAAGACTTGTCTAGCAGAACTGTGTCGAGAAATACCTTCCTAGTTAAGAGGGAGTGTTGATGTATATGTAACTTCGGAATGTATTTCATCTATGTATTTCATACATATTTATTGTACCCTTATAAGAGATGTGTTATTCCTCTATAAGGAAGTGTCGTCATGTGTATTGACAAGTGTCGCAAGTGTTTGTACTTGGCGATGGGTTATTAGACCACCATGTGTGGGGTCGGCCCTGAAATATATATTATATTGTGGATGTACCTAGCTAGACAAGTCGGCCCCATAGTGTAACTGGGCAAACAGACTAGTATAAATAGAGATTGAGAGATCTCTATTTGGATCACTCAGAAACTCACACTTCTCTCACTCAGAAAGTGGTGCACTAGTGAGGAGGAGGATCATCTGCTACTAGGAGACTATCTCAGTGTATTTTTGTTATACTTTGGTTGAGCCATTGCTCTCTCTATCTCTAAGAAAGTTGTGGGGTTTTTCACCTTAAGGTTTTCCCCACGGAAACTCTATGTCTCTTGTCTCTCATGCTTTTGATTCTTGTGATGCTTGTCATGCTTATTGTGATTGTTATGCATTGATATATTGTATATGTTATTCTCTCAGTGAAGATCCTAGAGTATTGTGAATTAATGCTCAAAATTTAACAAGTATGGTGAAAAAGGGGCAATTCAAGGCCCAACATCTCCCCCCAACTATCCATTTGCATGTCCTCATGCAACAACTCCCACTAGTCCGAATCTAAATTCAAACTATACCTATGAATAGTGGTAAGATTGTAGGCAAGTTCTGTTGGTTCCCCATTATGCACAAATCCATAACAGGAAATCCACTTCTCCCAGCATTGCTTCTCCTCCTCTTTAGTCAAAATGTAGTTGTTTCTATAAGGACTCACATGCAGCCATATGAGGGGAAACCTGAATCTTAGCCCAAGCGACCAGGGTCCACACATTGTCATGCACTGCACATACACAGGAACCCTTGTTAAAGCTTGCTTAAAATTCTCAAAACAATATGGATCACCTTCCTTCAAAGATGGGGAAGAATATAACCATCTGTACTCACTACCCTCCAGGGCATATTGTTGATTACTATAAATTATATGGACACAGGTAGTGATGATTATCCCTTGTAGATTTTCCAAGTGTTGAACAATCTCAGGAAACTCGAGAGACTTTGCATGCCTGGCTCTGAGTCCTATTGGAATCCAAGGTTCATTTCTAATCCAAAGAGTGGCATTATCCTCATTCTTTGTGATCGTTTGGAAGGCATCTCGCCATTTTACATGGTTGACGACAAAAGAAGAAAATGCTCTCAGCTGAACATCCCCCAAATGGGGCAGATGATTAGAATGAGAGTAAGTATAGCATGATTTATCATGTAAATATAATTCACACAAGAAATTTTTATCCTCATCATCACTTTCTAGGAAAGTTTCTAAAAACCGGGAGACTATTGCTAGCTTAAATGACCTCCCTTCTTTTAATGCCCTCATCTTGAATAAAGTTGTCTATTCATAAATAAAGACAGGGTAAGAAGGGGATGGAGCCCTGCAACTCATCAATTCCTGGGAAAGAATATACAATTGGTCCTTCTCTTGTTGCATGGACTTGAATTTCTTCAACTCTGCCAACTCTTTTTGAACATTTTCCCACTGGATTTTTTGGAAGAACAATTCCTCAACCCATATCTCTCTCAATTCCCTGACAGTATTTCTATGTTCATGGAGAGGGACCATCCCTTCTCTACACTGAGCAATATATTTCTTCCATTTATCTAGCTCAAGATTTAGCTAGAAAAGCTTTTTCTCTAGTCGTTGAATCCTTCTATCCTCCACATCTTTTTCATCATCAGAATCTAAATTAATGATGTCTTGAGATAGTAGCATTCTTAACTCGTCACCAAATGTTCCAGCTTCCTAATTTTGGGTTGGCGATGTAGCATCCTCCTCTTCCATTGGTGTTGCAGTGACCTCTGCTTGTGTTGCAATCTCAACAGCTAATTTTGGGGATGCTGGTTCTTGTGTGACAGCATCCTGTCTCTTCAATTCTACCTCAACAACATCAGTTTGAGTTGCAGTCTCAACAAATATTTTTAAGGACACTGGTTCTTTTGTAACAACATCTTCCCCTTGTTCCTCAATATCAACAATTGTTGTCTGAGTTGCAACTTCACTAAACAATTCCAGGGATGCTGGTTCTTGTGTAACAACACCCTATTCGCTTATTTCTTCAAATGGCTAAGGTTGTTCTTGAATTACCTCGATATCTTCTGAAAGATGAGACTAGTCCTGGAATAGCTCAGTATTTCCTTATGGCTAGGATTGCATTGCTTCATCTTCTCCTCAGTCTAGATCAAGGATTATGTCAACTTCTTGCTCGTTCTCCTTCATCATCTCTACTGCAGATACACTTTCCCTTCCTTGATTTTCTTATACAGGCTCTTGTGCTCCCAAACCCAACACTATGACTCTATGTCCTGCCGAAAATAATATGTCCCCACATTTTGGGCATATCATTTCTCCTTTTTCCTCATTTGACAAAACATGAGATGAATTTTCTAACAAATTTGCAGCCTCTACTAATATATTCAAATTCTTATATGCCTGTTTCCTAGACACTTCCTTCCATTTATCCAACTCATCCTGAAGCATTTTCACTTCCTCCTTTAACAACTCATTCTCAAAAAAGAGATTTTCAATTTGGGGTTCATCCACAGCAGGTTCTTGTGTGACAACAAGTGTTTTGGGGTTTAAAATATGAATTTCTATGCCTGTCCTAGTTACATGTGTTGCTTCTGTTGAGGGTAATTCAATATTTTCCCCAATTGCACATGTTGTCTCTGCTGATGCAATAGATCGAGTCCTTCTTCTCTTCACAACTTCCGATGGCTGGTCTTCACTACATGCTGTTGCTGCTGTAGCAACTCTAGTTCTCTTATTCTTTGATGGGGTAGATGTTTGAGTTTTAAACCCTGACCTTTTTCTTCATTTTTGTGACACAGGGATCTCTTCTTCAATAATGGGTCCCCTTATTTCAGGGGAGGATTCGACATCCAATACCTCTCTATTTCCTCCTTCCACTGCCTCTGCCTAATATTCTTCTTCTTGCATTGCCACTTCCACAGCTACAGCTTCCACTGTCACAGCTTCAATAGCTGCTCCAGTTTTAGCTTCCTCTGTTGTAGCTGCTCATGATACCATTTCTACTGCTTCTGCCACCACCCTAACTGCAATTTTAATTGGGTCTGTTTCTTCCACTATACGATTTGTTGTTGTTGCAGCCTCTAATATTACTGCCTCATCTGTCACGGATTCCATCACCACTTCCTCTGTAACAGGGTTCGTTGTTGTCGCAGCTTCCCCCATATCTATCTTTTCTTCCTCCTCATTTAGGTTTCCATCCTCCCCCCCAACTGAATTTGAGGGGCTCCAGTCCTCTTCCCCTTCTTCAATGCCCCCCAATTCTAATGCAGGTTCTCTAATTACCCCGGCCCCAACAAGAAATTGAGCCCGGGTCAAATTCTGATGTGAAAGGGCCCTTAAGATTAGCAATATAATTAGGCCATGATTGGTGAGGGAGGAAACTGGGTGTCGGGCTATTATTGCATACCCAACCATGTTTTGTAGGGTCTTAAAAAGATAAAACAACATATTCACTGAGCTACCATAGCATAGGTGGGATAATAGGGGATATTCAGAGAAATAGACAGTTTGGTACCTACCTTCACAGGAGATATATTTCTTCAGGAAGATTGCCACTTGATCCCATGGCCGACGTAATGATGTCGGTGCTATTCCGTGGCCTTTTGGACGAACATTCTCCTTGACTGCAAGAAATTCCCTTATTGCAGTCGTATTCGGTGCTTTTCGTCCAAACAATTTCTTCCCAACCTGGGGTAAGCCAGTAACCTCTGTTATGATGGCCTATGAAACTTATACGCGCAATCCCCTGTCACATACCCACCATCTAACGAATTCAATGAAGGGAACATGATGGCAAATCCTGGGGGCTTTTACATAAACTCAGCCCATACATTAGATTTTCAAGCAAAGAAATACATGTGTGCATATGTAAATCAATTAAACATGCACAGCGAAATGAAAACCTCATCCACACACATTACATGATGCCATTCAATTTAACACAACCAACAAATTAATACATATGCAGAAGTAATTACATAAGAGAGTATACTTATCTCACTACAATGATGTCCCCAACAACTAGCTATGTTGCTGCAACGTTCCTCCAAACTGTAGGTCTCTTCCCAGCCTGTATTATTTCAGCACTCAGAGACCACCCCCAAGCTGGGCATGATATCTACAAGGAACTTGGGACTCTCAAACCCCTGCACAGCCAAAGCAATGGATACCCAACTCAAACCCCAACATTTCTTAACACACAGCAACTCAAAACTGAGCATGGATACACATAAAAACAAACGTATAAGTGATAGGCATGTAGAAAAATGTTTCTATAGTAGAATGCCCAAAATGGGGTTCCTATCAGTTCAGAAAACGTGGGCAGCCAAAACGAAAATGGGGAATAAACCCTGGGAAGGCAATTCGTTTTCAGAAGACGTTTATGGACAACCCAGGAGCAAAAACGACCTCCATCAAACCCCAATCCGTGGTTCTCTTCCCCCAACCACTATGCTAAGCAAAACGAGTTCCCAGCCATGACAGAAGGAGGAAAACACAGAAAAACAGTGGGGAAAAATGCCCAGCAACTCCCAACTCGTGAGAGAGACAAACTCATGGGTGAATAATGGCTTAGGGTCAATTTCGTGTCTCTCCTCTTACCCAATAAGCCAATCACGATTTTCTAGGAAGGATGGCTTGCCCATACTCGAATTTGGATAGCCTTACCTCTCCAGTCCCCAAGGCATTAACTGCCTCAACCAACTCTTGAATGATTGGGTACAAAGGTCAACATGGGTAGTTGAAGGTTAATTGGTTTCTCCCATTGACACTTGGCTTAGCTTGATTGGCTCAAGGGTTTGAATATTTCCCTCCCAATTCCTTGTAAAGATCCTGCCCCCATCTCTTGTTGCATTGCATAGCTGGTTGTGGGTTTTTCATTAAAATTGCATATTTACATGATGTCTTCATTTACATTGTGCATATCTAGCACAAGAACCATAGGCATCTATTTTAATTGTCGATACATAAAATGATAAATCAATGGTGGGGCCTTGGCCTTGAGCTCCTCACCATGATTTAATAACGATATTTACATCATTTACAATTTTAATGCAATAGGGTCAAAATTGGGATATTACATCCCCTCCCCCTTACATTAGCATTGTCCTCAGTGCTCATCAAAATTGAAGAAAAATGGATATGCCACTCTCATGGCATCCTCCAGCTCCCATGTAGCCTCATCGAGACCGTAGTGCTTTCATTGCACCTTTACTTGTCCGATGGCTCGGTTCTGGAGCAATGTTACCCTCTTTCCTAGGATGCACAATGGATTGGTTTGGAACTCTCCCTCGGGTTCTGACTTCAAATTCAACCAGAGTTGATTGATGATCTTCCTGGCGGTGACCTTCTAGCTCTGCATGAGGGCATTGTTCCAAAACAATCCCTTCCTCTTATTTACCGTCCAATTGGTCCACAAACCTGGAAAATTTACGGCTGCTACCCTCTTGATGTTCTCTTGTTGGGTAGTCACGGAGGAAATGATTTTCTCCACATCCCCAACATTTCACTGGCTGCCTTACCTTTTCCTGGTCCATTTCCTTTGAGTCTTCCCACCTAGAATGTTTCTTAATCAGACGATTGGATGAATGTTTCTTCATTGATCCACTTTCCTTTCCCTTGCTGATTGCTCCCAGAATGCTTTTTACCTCTTTTTGCAAACGAATAGAGTCCTGCAAAACCTTGTGGTTTATCTCATTATGTTGCCTCTGTAGCTTGAGCATCTCCCCAAGATTTTCTTGGGTCTTTGCAATTGTTTGAAGAAGACTTTCAGCGAACTCTAATATCCCTTGGTCTGCCGCTATGGTCAATGTGCACAACTGACCACATTTTACTTACTAGCAACACTTGCTTGTGTCAGCTGCAACCAATTGTTTCAATTTCTCACCTGTGAAATTTATCATGGAAACTCTTTGTTAGGACAAGCATAATATAAACATTAAAATTAGTCAATTATTTCCCAATTGACATGGAACGTCCATGCTTCACTCATGTGACTTCCATTTTTTTTTTTAATGCTTTCCCAACATACACATGATCTCTTACATGTTCATCCTTTCACAGTGAAATAACTATTTTAGCATTCACAATTTAATTCAAGCAAATAAACACATTCTTATTCTAGTCATGACATGCATTCAACAATTATTTGTTTTATAAATGCATCAATAAAAGTGAAAGATAAGAGTAAGAGTTTCTCCCTCTTAGTCTTGCTTTATTATGGAGCTACACCATCACTGTGGTTTCATGCTCCTTAGTCTCTTTCACTTTAATGTGAACGCTTGAATTGCCCTTTATTGGATATGACACTTAGTGTCTAAGGTCTGTCTAATGCTTTTCAACTTGAGTACCCCTTCCCATTCTGCTTACAGAACCTTTGGTTGCTAGGACCCACTCACATTCACTAGCACCATATTTTATTACTGCTCATACTGAGCTCTTTAGGACGGTCATATGTCCATCTGCATCCCTATGATGCCTTCCTGGTCCTTGCTTCCAACAATACCTACACTCAAACATTGAATCAATTCACATGTTTAGTTGATTTCATAAGGTTTTTCTCTAAACAAGAGTTTGAGAAATCATAACCAAATCATATACACACATAAGTTCATAAGCAAGAAGCTGCAAGATAACCAAATACTTATATGTATTGGATGTCTTCACTTTATTCCATGAGATCCTTCTTTGCTTTTCAAGCCTTGGATTTCCCATGGACACAATTATGAATGTTGGGCTAGCACGTAGGCTACTCCACAATCATTCGAATAGGAAATGCCAGGATAGTACACCGACTAGGTTTATCAATCATTTAAGGGGTGTTGGGATAGCGTACATGTTGCTTTACCATATCAAGTAGTCAATGCCCCCAACTAGTCACTCTCTGGACTTATCACAAAATTTATAGCGTTCAACCAGCTACTCCCTGGATTTATCAATAATTTATATCGCCCACTCATTTACTCTCTGAATTTACCAGCAATTTATAGTCTTTCAGGGTCTTGTCTTCCTACAATGACCAAGGTTTCCAATAAAGAAACAATAGTGTATCAGCTTAGCTGTTAGAAGATTTAAACATGAAATCTTCATTATTCCAAACAACACATAAATGACAACGAATACTTATCTGTATTGTGCGTTTCCCCTCTAGTCCACAGGATCCTGCTTTGCTTTGCAAGCCTTGGGATCGCCTATGGACTTGGATGTAGTTAATGCTTCAACAGTACACCTTCATGCCACTGGATTTACCAAGCATTTGGTAGTGCCCAACCAGTCCCATACCTTTATGGCCCTCTCCATTGCCAAGCCAACACATTTATCTGGGTCATCGACCAATGGAAGGAAACTGCGCCACCTGGCCATTATAGGTCAAGGCTTTACTATGGAGCCATAGGCATCTTAAGGTTTTTAGTCAATCTTGGCGCCCGCCCTCCTACTGCTATCCCAATAGAGATTTTTAGGCATCTCAGGGTTTTCAGTCAGTCTTGGTGCCCACCCTCCTACTACTGTCCCAATAGAGATTTTTTATTTTATTTTACGCCTTCACCACTGTCACCACACCTTCTTGCACCACAACCCTTCACACACTCAACTATTCATTCATACAAGGACGTCACTCCTTCTCTTGTGCAAATCGGTGGTTCCTTTGAGGAACTTTATAGGTGACTTTCTTAACTGCAGGTTAGCATGACCCCACTCACACAAGGATGATACCTCTTCTTATTAAATATCTCTTCAGGCCTGTCCATCCCTTCTGGTAATATTTCGTGTGAGCATAGAAAGGTTACCAATTCCTGTGCAGTCCTTTTGCGTACCCTTCTTCACTTTGCCTCTTAATGTGCAGTATCAATCTGCATCTGTGTAGGCTGACAACACAAGAAGGATAAGCAAGCTCATCAGTATTTTTGTTCAAATTTGTAACCATAATCCATATCATTCACTATCAAGTATTGAAACACCAGGAATGCGTCCATCCCCTTAGGGTGTAGTCAATATTGAAAACCCTATCATGACCCAGCACCATAAAAGGTGTGCAGCCCCTTTCCGATGTGTGCCATGTAGGCCTTAATCATACTCAGGCAGTCTATAATGATATAAACAAAATAGAGCATGCTTCACATATTAACCCTAATAATTTAGACATGCATGTTCTTATGTAGGGTCACAGAATATTCATTTATTTTGCAGATGTATCTCACATGCCTTCTTGGCATTGCTTTACCATCTCACTCTCATGGTTTACCGACATGCGGTTTGGATGAGACATTATCAATGGCATTTCACCCGAAACCCATTTCCAAAGCATGGGGTCTTTCCCATCTAGTTTGGCTTTTGCAATCCATCACTCCTGGTCTTCCTGCAATGAGTCTTCCTGGCACATTTATCAAATAGCCAAACAGTTAGCAGCATTTAACAATAGAATTCAAATCTGATTTCTCTAATCAGTCAATGGCATTAATAATTAAATTCAGGTATGAATTTGCAATTCTTTCCTTTACAGAAATTGATTTGCTTAGCCATGAGTCTATTCTCATATCGTTTGGCTCTTGCTCATGGCAGATTCCAATCTTCATCATGGACTTACCCATATTTTCCATGCCCAAAACAATCTACCTGAAATCTGGAACTTCAATCAGCCAAACGCTTCGTAAGTCTCTATGCATATAATATTTCATTGCTGCTGCAGTCACTAGAGTATTTTCAGAATTATAACACTCCCTAATTCAAACATTTCCAGTTGTTAACATCTTAAAATGCAATGAAATATATATATATATATATATATGCACCATTATCATAATGAAATTGCAAGACATAGTCATGTCATTTATGCAATTTAAATGAGGCTTTAGATACTCATTACTTCATATCCATACAAATCCATCCTTTCAACAGGGCACTCTTGGTAGCCCATCAACATGTCTACCTTCTTCATGAAATCATTCTCCTGCATTCACAGCAGCTCATGAAATGGTCTCAAGATTAACAATAGTTCACCATTTCGTCTATTATCTAAGTGCAATGAAACATACACCACAACCATGCATTTCATAATGCATCTCAACATGTGCACCCATACCTATGCATACACATTACAATAATCACATAATCTTTTAATGTGCACCTACTCAATGCATAGCCACGAGATTGTACAAAATATTTTTAATGCACATCCCCTCAATGCAACCTTGCATTAATTGATGAATATTATGCATTCAAACATATTATGGCCTAACCATGCCTTCCCCACATAGAATGCACTACCATGATAGGACCATAAGTCCTCACTTTCTTTGGTTATTTAAACTTATAATCCAGCATACACAAATGGCATGTTATAATTTCATATGAATGCATTGAGGTTTCTAAGAAACTATAGGGTGTAAGGCTCACTACCTTCACTTACCCACACCTCACCATACTTGGTAGGTTGACATTCACGTTTAGGCACTCAATACCACATGCAAACCAAATCAACATAGTTTAATCATAGTTGAAGGGATCTTACCAAATCCTCTTTCATCATTCATGCACTTTAAGCACAGATAACCATTACCTACATGGCTTTCATTAACATCGTTTGATGTTACCTGATCAGTTTGCCTCTTACCAAGGTTACATAGTCCTTTTTCCAACCTGATGATCATAGATTTGTTGCACCATCCTTTCTTCATAAGGTTGTTGGTCCTATGCAACAACATCATCAACGTCTTTAGCCCTGCTTTGGTTGTCTTGGTCCTACAACCAATGCGAGCACGCCTAATTATTAGCAACCACAATAATTATCTTAAGTGGCTCATTGCATATGTAAAACTTCACTATTTTACCAATATGCAGTATCGTATGCATGTACAAAAATTTCCACATGCACTTATGCAGTGTCTATTAGTATTCTAGCTAGTACATATTCACTTCATCTATCTATCCTCTTGCATTTCCAATCATGCTTTTATGGTATGATTCGTACAACCATTATCAACAACATTACTGGTGATCAACCTTAGGCAATACCATGGCATGTGTAACTTCACTACCTTTTTACCCATATGCAACATCATGCTCATGCATAAACACCTTCTTATGCACTATGCAATATCTTATTAATGTGCCGATTAGTGCACGTTTACTTCGTCTATACGATCCTTTGCATTTTTAGCATTCCTATGCCATAGTTTTTATGCATATAAAACTTGTAAAATACAAAAACAATAGCAAGAGAGGAGTTAAGGAATTCTCCCTTTCGAATTTCCTCATTGTAGCATGGGATTTCCTCTTCCACATCATAGCTGATCCAATTTCATGGCTCTCTACCATGTGCACAAGCAATCATTAGCTATGATATTTGCACGAATTAGAAATTCAATATATATATATACGTGTATAACATTCATTTTTGCTATTTTCCAAACATGCAATTCTTATCCTATAACCAGAAATAGTTTAAGGTGAGGAATTTCCCTTTCATTCTCCATAATGGATATTACAACCCATTACTCTTGCTGAGAATTCCACCACCCTTTATGCAATCTGTGCTCCTCATCCCAAGAGTGCATTTCACACTTTCAATGACTATCTTCGGGGGAAGACGGGGGTCAAGGGGGCTTGCGCATAAGTTCACGGCCATTTTCAGCTTTTAGTGCCTGAATTTCACCCTGGAAAGCAACTAAAATTTCTTGTTTCGGTAGACTTGGCAATTCTCTTCCAACCATTGCGGACGAACTCACCAAGTTCTTCCGATGTCGCGGATGAACTTGCCAAGTTTCTTTCGGTGTCGTGGATGAACTCATCCATCTCTTTTGGTCGACCATTTCGGTAACTTCAGCGCAAACTCGACAGTTCTTTCTGCCGCTTCGGCGAAAACTCGCCAACTGTTACATCATAATCTTCCACCCTATGAGCATCAGCATTATTTGTCCTGTAGGATCCATTTCAGTGACTCAGATCCACTTATATCCTTCAGAGATACCAGTTTTCCCTATTTTTATTCCTACCCGCATGTTGCATCAATATAGCATGCGTACCTGCGAGTTGCATCACTATAGCCCGCGGGTATCAAGTAAAATGGTAAAAACCACTATTAATTACTTTTACTCCCAAAAAGAGGTCATTGGGTGACCTTTGGCTCTCTATCTGCCCGAGTAACGTCTCGATGTGTCCTTTCACCTACCTTTGAGAGGACTATATATTCAGCACATATGGATTATGGACAGGAGGAAGAAGAGAATCGTAAGAGAACTCTAGTGGATTTTTTGCCTATCTTGAGTCTCCTCTCATTGATCCTTATAGTTGTGAACCATTTATGTTTACCTTCCAAACTCCTTTCTAGTTTGAGTTTGCCATTCATGGAGGATTGAAGTTGTGGAGGAACAAGTGGATTGATCTAGATCTTGGTTCAGATTGGTTGCCGGCAAGAGGTCGTATCACTTTGTACTTCTTCTTATCCATTAATAGAAATACTCATATTCTCGTCCATTCATGGTGTGAATGTTGTTTATTATACATTGGGTTACATTTGCTTATGATATTATGGACCATTGTTATTGATAATGTTAATGTCATTTATATATTATATGTACTTGTTGGATATTGGCTGTCAAGACTAATTTGTAAATTACAAGTGCGTAGATTGGAAGCTCCAATGGGGATCTACATCAAACGTTTGGATCGAGGTTGGTTACATTTCTCCATTATCTTAACATTGTCATTTATAATAGCATTGATTTGAGAATTGAGTTGATTTCTGGTAGTCATCTGTCTGTTGTGGTATTCCCAAGCCAAAGTGAGTTTTCTCCAATACAGAAATGGCAACTCCGCTGGGGAAAACATCCATGTTTGGGAAAAATTTTGAGCATTAGTCCTTAATTAGAGTTGTTGTTTATCGAAGCTCTATGCCACTGATTGGCCGTTAAGATACACTGTAGAAAACTTGTTTTTTCTGAGCCTCTGGACTCTTTATTTGACCATTTTCCTTTCCTCACCCATGGACTAGCTTAGTTCTACCCGCGTCTACCCGCCTCTGTTTACTCTACTGCTCGCGGGTACCCACAGGTATTCCTTCGACAGTAGCATGTAACTCCGGATTTTGTTGGTTTATGGCTATTGGTTGTTGCTAGGTGAGTTTGGTTGGTTCCCGAGTCTTTGTTGGCCTCTTTCTTGATTGTTTCATGCCTTGGTTGTGACCAGAACTCTTCGTTTCTCTTGGTTGAGCCTTCTTGGTTTTTTACAAATCTTTGGTTTTAGTCTCTTGGTTTTTTCCTTTTGAGCTCTTTCCTTCAGCTGAGTCTTGCTGTTTAGGATCTGCTGGGTTGTCTTAGTGATCTTCTCGGCACTTCAGTGACTGAATAGTAGGATTTTGCTTGCATTTTTTCATTCCATTTATATTGAAAAAATACAAAAATATACATTTATTTTTTTGCATTTTCCTTCTTGTTTATAAGACAAAATACAAAAATATTTTACTTTCATGTACTGCATCTTACATTGAGTGCTTGTTGCCTTCATTTTAGGTTCTGCTTGTGCATTGAAAAGATAAAAGATTGCATCTTTATTTTGGAATTGTTGGCTGATTTTGCATATTAGTGACATTGTTTTATTGGATAGATGAGTCTAGGATTGGACGATTTTGCATACTATTGAGTCTACACATCACTAGTTTCATGATCATATCCCTTGAGTAATCATAGCCACTAAAATTAACGCTTAATCATAAAATTGATTAGACTGATTTTATTTATAGGGTACACCAACTAGCATAGGTTTAGAGTCTTGGAATAGATCATTGTGAGTTAACAATCCAAGACTACTAGACGAAACATTAGGTGTCTGACCAGGGAGTGGAGGAATGCATGGTATAGATCAGTGTTCTCAGGAAGCTCTACTCAATCCAGAGTTAAGCACGAGGTCACGGGAGGTTGGTTGAGGAGATATCCCTCTAATACCGGCTGAACGTGGGAGATATATCCAGGATTTGTTCGTATCTGGGGGTACCGTAGGTTCGTCCTCTTGTGCTTCGGGCTTAGCTACCCTTCCCATACAAGGGGTCCCACCTGCGACTATCCCCTTGAGCATTGGTTATATTGCGGTGAACATAGTTGCCTTACTTAGGTACCGCACAGGGAACTTGCAGTGGTTATGCTGTTTGTTTCCTAAGTCAGATAGGGATTGGACAACACGGTTGTGTTCGTGCAGTGGACTTGACCCTGTTGACGCAATGAAGCTTAGGTGTCTCTATAACTGATTCTGTTACCTCCGGCTATAGTTTGGGAGTCTCAAGCCTCTCCTAGGTGAGACATACCGGCTCTAGTGTCGAGAGCTCATTTAGCCACTCTATTTGTCTGCTCTTGGTTGTAGTTTCTCTAGGTGTGTGCTTTTGATTTACTGTTTTTGATCGATAGTTGGCCTTTAGGGGATGTTGTGACTCTCTTCGGAGATAACGTGGCACGGAGCCCTACTCTCTGTCGGTCCTGTTGTTTGGCTGGTTTAAAGCCACTCGAAGTTACACGCCGTATTGCTAGAGGACACCTGAGGGCTCCCTCTGAGTTTTCGAATTCTTACGTGACTTACATTGAAGACTACATGGTTGCACATCCCGATATTGGGAAAAATCCTTCTACTCCTTCGGGTAGAGTTGAACATACTTCCGATCCCCATACTCCTCGTGAGGATTGGGGAGGTGATCCACTTGAGACTGAACCAAGTTCTATTTGGCCTAATCCACTTGACCGGGATCCATTTGATCCTTCGAATCCGGATAATTATCTTTATGGAATGCCCGATTTACCCGAGGATGAAGAACAGGATGAGCCTTTTGTTCCTTCGTTTCCACGCAATTTTAGATACGGGAGGCCTAAGACTCATGATGATACCGGCCCTATGGTCAACCCCACCGCACTCTCTTTTGGTATGCCTAGTCATAGTACTGTCGAACCTTCCACTACGGTTGGTACTTACACTAGCACTAGTCAAAGTGTTAGCCATACTATACCCACTAGGGGCACTACCCTCGTTGGGGGCACTACGTTGTCCACCCACTGACATAGTATGGGGATTGGTCATATTCCGAACAATGCTAATGTTGGAACATGAACACCTCCTAGGAATACCCAACCTAACCGGAATGTTGTTCGGAACACGACTCACCATCCATAACCTAATACACGTGTTGCTACTCGTCAACCCAAGACTACTTTTGCATATGATACCGTTCCTCCCAACCACGAGGGTGGACACATACCGCATATTTTTGCGTCCACTTCCACCACTAGTAATGCTAATGTAGGGGTTGGGAATATTTCCTATCCACATGGACATCACACCACCAACCCTGCTACTAGTCATGCTCATATTGGAGTTGGGAATGCTTCTCATGCTTCTGGTCACCACACTACTGCTCAAGCTAATCCTAATGTTGGGGGTGGGAACATACCATACCATTACAGTCATTACAACACAGTTCCTTCTATGAATAGCACATACATGCCCCATACCCATGGTGGCAACCCTTACTACAACACAGTTGGTGCTAGCCACCAGTATTACCCACCACCCCAATATGGTGCTCAAAATGCGAATATACCTGCTTACTCTCAAATGGGTCCGGCAGGGGGAGGTTATCAATCTTATGGCCATGGGCAAGCTTATGGTCCATCAGGTCGTCATTATTAGTAGTTTAATCCTCATGGTCAAGCTTTGGTCCATCCTATAACACAGTTCCGTTTAACCAACCTTTTATGGGAGCATATAATCAAGCTTTTCAGCCTCAGCTCCCGTTCCTTGCATGCTTGAATCTCCCGGATCTTTCAAAGCTCACGAATGATCCAGTGTGTCATGACCCTACTTGGCCCCCGGTCCCTACCAAGCTCCCTTCGGACATTCAGAATTTTGAGGGGAAAGGTGGTGAGGACCCGGTAGATCATGTCACGACGTTTCACCTTTGGTGCTCCTCCAACTCTTTGAATCATGATTCCATTCGATTACGCCTATTTCAATGCACCCTCACAAGGGCAGCCGTGAAGTGGTATGTGGAGTTTCTCGGAAACACCTATAGGGGATTCAATGAGATTGATTTGGTTTTCCTTGACCATTTCCAGTTACCGGTTCGTTATGATACTGGTACTGAGTTGTTGTCCACCTTGCGTCAGAATAAGACCACACATATTTCTGACCATGTTCAAGAGTGGCGTTGGCGGAAGAGATTAGTGAAAGCCAACATTCCTCCAGAGTTCCTGTTGGAATGGTTCCTCAAGTCTTTACTTCCATACATTGCTAAGGATGTTTCGATGTCCGGCATTGTGACTGAGAAACAAGCTATCTTGAAAGTCTAGCAATTAGATCTTTTTTATTCTCAGTCTGGCATTTTGTATGACATTATTCCTGATGCACCAAGAACAAGACATGAGCCTACGTCAGTTCCTGGACCACATGCTGATGGAATTGTGGAGTCTGCATGCACTCGCCCTATAGACTTCGTAGCTAATAAAATGCAAAATTTGTCGCTAAACCAGTCTGCTCCCAGATAGGTTCATACCTTGTCCACTTCCACTCCGTCGTCTGATGTACAGAATGTGCAATCAACGAAACCGTCGGGTAACCAATAACCTGGTGGTATGAAAAATGGGAGAAATAATAGTAGGGGTGGAAACAATGGAAGTAATAACAATAGAAATCATAATACTCCTCGTAAAGAGAATGCGAACCCTTCTCGGGAAGGTGGTAATGTTGGCGAGGATCGTAAACCTAGGCGTAAGGTGAAATTCCCTTGCAAGCTTTGTGGGGAGGATCATCTTACTCACTTATGTCCTCGAATTGAAGAAGCATCGAAGCATTTGGCACAGAGCCCAGCTATGTTGAAGGATCCCCTTCCTCATCATCAAAACATGGCTTCGCATGCTCCCACCACTAGTTATGGTACTAATGAAACGACAACGTCTTCTTCCACTACTAGTGGTTATGGATGTGTGAATATGGTTCAGTCGGAGGTTTGTGTTGCTACTCGTCAATGCGATTATGGTGCACCACAACCTAATTTGGGGAATGAGCCTCCCCCTCCTCGTAACAATTCCATGCATATCGAGAAGCCCTCCATTATGTCGCGGATACCAAAAGGTGTTCTCAAGCACTCTACGTATAATCCCAATGCTCGAATTGCCCATAACTACTCCATCATAGAATAATTGGGCCAAATTCCGTGTGCCATGTCGGCTCTTGAAGTTTTGCAAGCCTATCCTTCTCAGAAGCGTGCCCTTTTAAGTGTGTTAGGAGTTCAGGATGGGGGAAATCCTAGTGTTATCAAGTTCGATATTACTGATGTCCAGCCTCACTTACCTCACCATGTGGCTTTTCAAATCCATGTGGTTTGCCTTAAGAGTTTCGTCAAATGTACTATGGTTGATGAAGGTGCTTCCGCGTCAGTAATGTTGTTAACTTGTTGGAAAGCTCTTGGCTCTCCTCCTCTACTCGTGTCTAGAACTACACTCACTGCATTTGATGGTAGATCTTTTACGCCACATGGAATTATCCATTCCCTTGTTGTCTCCTTGGGAGGTAAGTCTGTTCCTATTGAAGTAGAAGTGGTTGATGCACCCATCGACTACAACCTTTTACTAGGTCGAAACTAGATGTACGGTATGAAGGCTGTAACATCTACTGTATTTAGAGTTATCTGCTTTCCCCATGAAGGCAAGATTGTGACAATCGATCACCTGGATTTTGTTGGCACTCCTTTCGTAGCATCCACGGGATCTGTAGTCCCGCAAGTTTCTGATTCTCAGCCGGCAACTGGGAACATAGGTGTTGGAATGTACCCCTCATTGATGGGAACTTATAATCTTTCTGCACCTGTGAATTTTATTGGAACCATCACCGACAATGCATCTCCTCCTTTGAATAATATGTTATTCCGGACCTCCTATTTAGATGACTTGTGGACTTTCCCATCCACGAGTTCCACGTCTGGAGACATTGCGCACGTCGGGATGTCTATGCCTTTATCTGTAGCGGAGCTCGCTTATGATCATATCCAACAAACCATTGCAGATTCGGATCTCTCTTCTTCCCAAACAGTCGAAGAAGATCCTGTTATGCTACCAGATTGGGCAGCCAACTCATCTTGTTCACATGGTTTCCTTGATGGTATTTTACCTTCAGATGAAGTTTTTATTGAGGTAATGAGTGGTGATGACAAGCCGTGGGGGGATCTTTATCATAGATCTCATTCCCCTCCTACCCTTGATCTTATTGAACAAGATGAGTCTAAAATACAGTCTGCCATACATTTTGATCCAGGCATACTTTTGTCTAGCCCCGGTTTGACATTAAAGTCTTATTTCCCTAGTGACGAGTCTTTAGACTCTCCTATAGATCCGTAAATCGGTGATCCTGATGAGTTTAATTCTACTTCTAGAATTTCCAACTCTTGTGATGATGAATTTGCCACTGAAGATTCCTTCACATCCTTCAGCTTTGCTCTTCATTTTAAAGATGATCATTTTGATCCCTTAGGTATTGGTAGTATGGCACCTTCAGTGGTTAGCTCTACCTGCGTTATGTCTGAGGTTAACAATAGTGAATTTGAAAATGTTTCTACGTTTTAGAAATGATCTTGGTACTTATGTTTCTTGGAGACAGGATTCTTAGCTGGACTTATACTTGTTTACTAGTCTTTTTCGACATTTTCTTCGGTCATGGAAGGCATATTCGGAACCTTGCATATAGGTTTAGGCCTCCCCATTGTTATGATGCATTTGAACCTTTTTCCATCCAAATTTGCAGACACCCCTTGAGTGTCCTTATCTTGCTCATGTTCCTTGCATTATGCATAGCTTTGTCACATGCACTTGGAACTAGTCTCGCATGTCCCTGACACTCGTCTGCTCTCATTACGAGAATTCTTCCATATCTCCTTTGAGCTCGTTAAAAACAGTAAGGAGGTCACGAGTTTACTTTTTTCGGGCTCGTTAAACGTTTACGGAAAAGATTTTATAAAGTCTTTTTTAAGCCCTTGTTAGAATTTTTCAAAATCAAACAAGATTGTCGAGTATACTTGTTATTTCAGACTCGTTAAAGGATTTGAAGCGACATCCACTTTGGTATAAGTGTACCCCTTTTCCGGACCTTTGTGGATTAATTACGAAAAAGGTATACTCTAGTCATACGTGACTAGAAGAGTTCTTCTCTCATTGTTTTACACTCTTTTGGGTGAGGAGACTAACTTTACGAAAAAGGACTTCCCTTTTATGTCGAGTTGTGATTGCATTGCATTATCTTGCTTGCCGCTTGAGCCTTGTGCCGGCTCCCGCTTACTCACTTATTAGCCATGTGCCTGAGCACTTTACCTTCTGAGCCAAGCAGAGCCTTAATTTATCTTTCGCATCTTGATGACCCTTTACCCTGAGGGAACATTCCCCCGAGTGTCCACATCCTGCACGCATTTCCTTGCATTGAGCATAGGTATGTTCCACTACTTGGGACTAGTTTGCTAACTATTTGACACTCGTTCCCTCACCTATTGTACTATAAGCAATTTTATTATTTTTCAAGCTTTTCCCAAATATGAAAAATACCAAAAAAAATCAAATATTCCAAAAAGCCAGATGGGATTATGGTCACTATTTCTTGTTGGAAATTGTTGTGTCACCTTTGAATAGAGCATTCATTCCACTCTGTACATTATGATTCGAGACTATCATTGGGCCTTAGGATTTGTACTTGTTTCTCAGTTTTCTCCACCAATTGGTTAAGCTTCCAGTCATTATGGAGCCCTCTGTAATGCCTCCTGCATTGCATAGTTTATGTCAAGTCTAATGCTGCCTAAGTCTATCCATATGCTCATGCTCTTGTTCAAAGGAAGTCCTAAAACTAGTGTCGGCCACTCCTCAGATCTCTTGACTATTGCACGTCGGCCATCCTTATTGAGTCAGTCCATTTCACCTGAGATCTTCCAAATCTTTCAGCATTGCTGGTACCTCGTGCTGGTTGATGGGGGATGCCTTAATGCCCTCCTTCCAGCGAGTCTCGTTCCGTTGACTTCAACTCATTTATTCTGGGACTTGAGGCTTAGAGTTCGGTTGAGTACCTTAAGGCTTGCAATCATTAGTGGTAGGTTCTCTCGCCATCGACAGTTTTGGGAATACATCAATGTCCCCTGATCAATGGATTCATCCTAGTGTTTGACTTCAACCCATTTATTCACACTTCGATGATTTTGCTATGTGCCTTGATGCCCATTTTCATTATTGGTGGGTCATCTCGCATATGTTAATGGTATGCATCATTGACCGGTAATCAGACGATGTCACATCAGGTTCGACCCAAACTCCTTTATTCACTTGATGGGACTTGCACCGTCGAAGACTTGTGTAGAAGACCCTAGGCGATTGTGGCATTCAGTATGCTACATATGACTTTGACTTTACATCTGAGATATCACCTCTTAGATTTCAGCAGTTTGTACCTCTAGTTTTGCACCAGTTGTCTTCTTTTCAGCAGGAGACCGTATCTTACTGTAGAGGGATCATGGCTATGATCACTTATGACATGTATCTATTATATACTGCCTATTCATGGCCATTATATCAGATTGTTGTACTATACCGACATGTATTCAGAGATACTATTGTATTATGATGAGTGAGCTGTTCTTTCCACTTGTGTCTCCATCACTCCACTTCTGAGTTTTATAATGTATTTTTGCCATCGTAGGCACTTTCAGTCTCTGACCTCACACATTGGGGCATCTGTTACATTGTAATCTTCTACCCTGTGTGCATCAGCATTGTTTGGCCTGTAGGATCCATTTCAGTGACTTAGATCCACTTATATCCTTCAGAGATACCAGTTTTCCCTATTTTTATTCCTACCCGCATGTTGCATCACTATAGCATGCGTACCCATGAGTTGCATCACTATAGCCCGCGGGTATCAAGTAAAATGGTAAAAACCACTATTAATTACTTTTTACTCCTAAAAAGCGGTCATTGGGTGACCTTTGGCTCTCCATCTGCCTGAGTAACGCCTCGAAGTGTCCTTTCACCTACCTTTGAGAGGACTATATATTCAGCACATATGGCTAATGGATGGGAGGAAAAAGAGAATCATAAGAGAACTCTAGTGGATTTTTGCCCTATCTTGAGTCTACACTCATTGATCCTTATAGTTGTGAACCATTTATGTTCACCTTCCAAACTCCTTTCTAGTTTGAGTTTGTCATTCATGGAGGATTGAAGTGGTGGAGGCACAAGTGGATTGATCTAGATCTTGGTTCAGATTGGTTGCCGGTAAGAGGTCGTATCACTTTGTACTTCTTCTTGTTCATTAATAGAAATACTCATATTCTCGTCCATTCATGGTGTGAATGTTGTTTATTATACATTAGGTTACATTTGCTTATGATATTATGGACCATTATTATTGATAATGTTAATATCATTTATATATTATATGTACTTGTTGGATATTGGCTATCAAGACTAATTTGCAGATTACAAGTGCGTAGATTGAAATCTCCAACGGGGATCTACATCAAATGTTTGGATCGAGGTTGGTTACATTTCTCCATTATCTTAACATTGTCATTTATAATAGCATTGCTTTGAGAATTGAGTTGATTTCTAGTAGTAATCTGTCTGTTTTGGTATTCCCAAGCCATAGTGAGTTTTCTCCAATACACCAACTTCTTCTGACGCTGTGGCGGAGACTTGCCAGTTCCTTCCAATACTGCAGCGCTACTTGCTAATTCCTTCCAAAAAAAGACACTTAGAAATATTTTCGGACCAACTCGCTGAGTCCTTCTGCCATTGCGGACCAACTCGCCGAGTCCTTCCGGCGCTGCGGTGGAAACTCACCAATCTTTTCCGTCGTTGCGGTGCAAACTCGCTAGATTCCTCCGACATTGCGGCACAAACTCGCCAACTATGTCTGTCGTTGTGGATGAACTCGTCGAGTTCTTCCACCGGAATGTTTCCTTCTTTTTCGACGAACTTATGGAATCTCTACCGGTTCGTTGCGGAGCAACTTCTCCCATCTCTTCCGCCGTTGCGGAGAAAAACTCTTAACTTTTCTGCCATTTCGTTTGTGGAGCAATTGGCCAAGTTTCGCCATCGTTGCGGATGAGCTCACCGAGGCTCACCACCATTGTGGACGAGCTCCCCTAGTCTCACCACCATTGCGGACGAGCTCGCCGAGTCTCGCCGCTATTGCGGACGAGCTCTCCAAGACAGTTAGTCAAAATACTTTAAGAATTTTGAAACTCTGAAATTTTCTTAAGGATCAGTTTTAGCAGGAGGAATACTTACCTCTGCCACTATGATAGGCAGCCCATGAAGGCCCAATGTTGCAACCAGTAGCTCTGATACCAAACTATCACATAGCCACCATCTAACCAATTCAATGAAAGGAACATGATGGCAAATCTTGGGGGCTTTTACATAAACTCAGCCCATACATTAGATTTTAAAGCAAAGAAATACATGTGTGTAGATGTAAATCAATTAAACATGCACACCGGAATGAAAACCTCATCCACACACATTACATGATGCCATTCAATTTAACACAACCAACAAATTAATACATATGCAGAAGTAATTACATAAGAGAGTATACTTATCTCACTACAATGTTGTCCCCAACAACTAGCTATGTTGTTGCAACGTTCCTCCCAACCGTAGGTCTCTGCCCAGCCTGTATTATTTCAGCACTCAGAGACCACCCCCGAGCTGGGCATGATATCTACAAGGAACTTGGGACTCTCAAACCCCTGCACGGCCAAAGAAATGGATACCCAACACAAACCCCAGCATTTCTTAACACACATCAAATCAAAACTGAGCATGGATACACATAACAACAAAAGTATAAGTGTTGGGCATGTAGAAAAACGTTTCTACAGTAGAATGCCCAAAATGGAGTTCCTATTAGTTCAGAAAACGTGGGCAGCCAAAATGAAAATGGGGAATAAACCCTAGGAAGGAAATTCGTTTTCAGAAGACGTTTATGGACAACCCAAGAACAAAAACGACCTCCATCAAACCCCAATTCGTGGTTCTCTTCCCCCAGCCACTGTGCTAAGCAAAAACGAGTTCCCAACCATGAAAGAAGGAGTAAAACACAGAAAAACAGTGGGGAAAAATGCCCAGCAGCTCCCAACTCGTGAGAGAGACAAACTCATGGGTGAGTAATGGATTAGGGTCAATTTTGTGGCTCTCCTCTTGCCCAAGAAGCCAAGCACGATTTTCTAGGAAGGATGGCTTTCCCATACTCGAATTTGGACAGCCATACCTCTCCAATCCCCAAGGCATTAACTGCCTCAACCAACTCTTGAATGATTGGGTACAAAGGTCAACATGGGTAGTTGAGGGTTAATTGGGTTCTCCCATTGACACTTGGCTTAGCTTGATTGGATCAAGGGTTTGAATATTTCCCTCCCAATTCCTTGTAAAGATCGTGCCCCCATCTCTTGTTGCATTGCATAGCTGGTTGTGGGTTTTTCATTAAAATTGCATATTTACATGATGTCTTCATTTACATTGTGCATATCTAGCACAAGAACCATAGGCATCTATTTTAATTGCCGATACATAAAATGATAAATCAATGGCGGGGCCTTGGCCTTGAGCTCCTCACCATGATTTAATAACGATATTTACATCATTTACAATTTTAATGCAATAGGGTCAAAATCAGGATATTACATCTCCCGACCTCAGAGTGAGTATCAGTTAAATTAAGAACAAACTGTAATGTTGTTTTAGTGTGAAAACCGCTTAAACGTTGAAATTACTCAGTCCACCCAGCTGCTGCAAAGATGGCGAAAACTTCTGCGTTGGCACGCAGAGCTTCCGTATTCTTAGGTTCATGACGGACTGGGTTACCCATATCAACCTCCCTTTGTAATTCAGACAACGAATACAGCGATTATCAGTTCATACATGGAAGTTGAAGCCCAGGGACATTCATGGAATAGCCAGAATTTGAAATTGGGTATTTTAGGAAAGGAAACACAGTTTTCAACCCGCGGTAAGATGATACAATTAAGGAAAAATGGAATAATTGGGGCATTTTGGTACGAATCGGGTAATGTGACGATCATGTAATAGATATGGTTGTTAATTTTGACACATTCTTTTTCAGTTAAGTGTGTACAGCTTGCTGACGGGGGCTAAATACAAGGCGTACTCATTATTGCCACATTTAATTTTATGCTTAATCATGTAAAAGGTTAGAATTCATAGCTTCACGTTATGAGCTTAGCATTAAATTGCCACCATAACCCGACTTCGTCATCACTTCCATAAAAACAACATAAATGCGCATGTGCTAAGATGAATTGGCCACCGCCAACAAAGATGATAAGTACATCCGTGTTGACAGATACGCAAGATGGCCCAATAGTTTTCTTCATTTCTGGTGGACTGTGCTTGGGACTATGGGGTCATCATTTAAATTAGAGCCTGGTCGAATCATTAGCTGCGATCTTGTTCTAAAGGGTAGGCAATCTAGCAGAGTTGAAGCTGATGAGTAGGAGGAATCTGCTGAAATTGTGACAAGGAAATTGGAAAATAAGCCAAACATAGCAGAGTCATATGAAAATTTTAGTAGAGTTCGGGGAAATATGGCGGAGTCACAGCTGCAAAAATTGGCAAAATGGACAAAAGTAGCAGAGTTGCAGCTGCACGAAAAAGGTGAAATGAATGAAAATAACGGAGTCACAACTGCGAAAATTGGCAGGATGGGCAAAAGTAGCGGAGTCACAGCTGCTGGAAAAATGAAAAATGAATGGAAATAGCGGAGTCACGGCTGCGAAAATTGGCAGAATGGGCAAAAGTAGTGGAGTCACAACTGTGTGAAAAAAGGAAAAATGAGCAGGGTATGGAGTCGCAACTGGGCAAAATGGAGTAACAGACGAATTTTCAGCTGGCTGGTGAAGGTTGATGAATCAGCCATCTTCTTCAAAGAGATTATTTGATCAAGAAAGCAAGATAAGGTGCCTGCAATCATCTAGCCTAGTCATGATTGCTACTCCTCAAATAAATTCATGTACACAGTTCTTCAAAACAAACCCGATCAAGCGTAAAGAAAAAATAGATAAAATAACAAAAAGAAAACAAATTATTCATGTACAAATTATGTGTGGAAATTGCAGTTTTTAAAAATTCACAGGGGTTGAGAAAAATCCCTGCCCTGGCGTTAACTGATAATCTCGATCAGCTGCAACATGTGAAATGAAGGCATTCTTTGAGATCCATTTGTGATACAGTCGCAGCCGATGACCATTGGAAAATAATGGTGTCTTGTTTTCATCAATGGTGATCAACCAGACTGTTCCATTATCAAATACTCGATCTACCTAATAAGGTCCCAACCAATGAGTGCGCAATTTGCCTTTGAAATCCTTCTTAAACTGTGAATCATATAATAGAGCCCAGTCTCCTTCTCGGAAGACTTTCTTCTTTATAAATCTATCATTCCATTTAGAGTATTGCTGTTGGATTAAAGCTGTATGATGCACTGCGGCTGTGTGCTTCTCATCCAATTCATTAACTCAATTCAGTCGGTTCCTCTGTGCTTCTGATAAATCAAGGTTTGCTTCTACAACTGTCTTCAAAGTTCTGATTTCAAATTCAATCAGGAAAACAACATTTTTTCCATACACTAATTCATATGGGGAAAAACCAGTGGTGTTGCGCCATGTAGTGCGATAGGCCCATAGTGCCTTTAAAAGTCTCTCAGCCCAATCTTTATGGTGTCTTTTCACTGTTTTTGTTAAAATAGCCTCAATGACCTTATTTGTACTTTCCACTTGTCCATTGGCCTGTGGATGATATGGTGAGGTTATTTTGTGCTGAATGTGAAACTTCTGTAACAGGGCTTCCAATTTGTGAGACACAAATTGTGGTCCACTATCTATAACGATTTCCTTGGGTACTCCAAATCGAGTAAAAATCTCTTCTTACAGGAAATCAATCACAACCTAATCATTAGCTTTGACTAGGGCTACAACTTCCACCCATTTGGTCATGTAATCCGTGCAAACCAATATGTGAACTTTCTATTTTGAGGGAGGGTTGATAGGCCCTACAAAATCCAGAACCCATATGTTAAAAGGTTCAACCACAAGCTGTGGTGAAAGAGGCATTTCATCTAGTCTGTTAGGCTGGCCCATCCTCTGGAAGATATCACACGCCTGAATGGACTTCTTCACATACCTGAGCAATGTAGGCCACCCATCATTAAAACCTTATGACCTGTCCTTTTGTCAGCAAAGTGTCCTCCATAGGGCTCATCATGGCAAGCTTTTAGGATACTGGAGATTTCATCTTCTCTTACACATCTTCTGATTTCTAAGTCAAGCCCTGTGTAGAAAATATGTCCATTGGTTCAGCAATACCTAGCACTCTGTTGTATGATATTTCTTTTTCTCTCTTCGATAGATGTGCTAGAAGCTTACCTATAGCCAAAAAGTTAGCAATATCTGCATACCATGGGGAATGAGCTGATACTGCAAACAAATGTTCATCAGGGAAGGAATCTTCAACTGGTAAATTGTCATCACTGTTAGTAAGTCGAGATAACAAGTCTGCAACAACATTTTCCTTCCTTGGTCTATCAATGATTGTGATGTCAAATTCCTGTAATAGTAGTATCCATCTAGTGACTCTAGCATTCGTGATTGGTTTATTCATTAAATATTTGATGGCTGAATGATCAGTGTGCACAAAAGTGGAATATCGAGTAATGTAGTGTCTAAATTTGTTGAAGGCATAAACTATGCCAAGGAATTGTTTCTCTATGACAGTGTATTTTAGTTCAGTAGGGTATAGGTTCTTACTAACATAATAAATTGCATATGGGGCATGACCTTCCTATTGTCCTAAAATTTCTCCAATGGTAGTGTCTGAAACATCTGAAGAGATATGAAAAGGCAGAGCCCAGTTGGGCCCTCATAAGATGGGCGCTGTAGATAGCCTCTTCTTAAGTTCAGTAAATTGTTTTTGGCATGCATCATTCCAAACAAACTTTGCATCCTTCATCAACAAAGTGAACAAGGGAGAAGCTAGTTTGGAAAATTTTTCTATGAATCTTCTGTAATAGCCAGCATGCCCTAAGAAGCTACATACATATTTTTGTGTTCGAGGAGTTGGTATATTTTCAATTACCTTAATTTTGGATGGGTCTACCTGGATACCATCAGAAGAGATGAAGTGCCCCAGAACTATGCCTTCGCTCATCATCGTATGGAACTTTTCAGTGCTTAAAGATTGTTGGATTTGTTCATAGCGTTTCAAAACCTTTTCTAAATTTTTCAATGCTTCTTCGTAACTACTACCTTATGGAGTGAAGTCATCCATAAAAAGTTCCATGTAGTCATTTACCATCTCTGAAAAGATTCCAATCACTACTCTTTGAAATGTGGCTAGTGCATTGCACAATCCAAAAGGAAGTACCCTGTATGAAAAGGTGCCCCACGGACATGTGAAAGTGGTTTTTTCTTGATCTTCTAGAGCAATCTGGATTTGGTTATAGCCACTAAAGCCATCTAGAAAGGAAAAATACTTCTTCCTAGGAAAGGTATCAAGGACCTAATCAATAAAAGGTAGGGGAAAGTGGTCTTTCTGTGTTTCTTTGTTCAATTCTCTGTAATCCACGCACACCCTCCATTTCCCATTCTTTTTTGGCACAATCACGAGTGGAGAAACCCACTCACTATCTAAAATTGGGTATATAAACCCTGCTTCCAAAATTTTTTGGATTTCCTCTTTCACTACATCTCTTAGGTTCAGGTTCATCCTTCGTTGTGGTTGGCATACTGGCCTGGAGTCGCTCTTAATATAAATGTGATGGGTACACAGATTAGAAGGAATACCCTTCATGTCTGTGTACTCCCAAGCAAAAGCTCCTTTGTGTTTTTCCAGTAAAGTGATCGGCTGTTCTAATTAATTGGGCGCAAGGTTAGGATTAATGTTCAATGTTTTCCCTAGCTCAATTTCTACTGGAACACTTTTTGAATTTTTAAGTATTGGAATTATATTGGCATCACTGACTAGAGTTTCTTCTGTAAAATTTTCTTGTTCCTGCTCATCTAATGTACTGTCAAGAATTTGGTAAACATGTTTATTGACGGATCTGGGCTCACTGATGAAACTGTTAATGGCATTGTCCTCTGTTTCATCCTTAAAATTTAAGGTTCTCCCTATTGTTAATAATGGTTGAATTCCTTCCTCCTCCTCCAAATCCACCCAAAGCGGAGTTTCAGCTTCTGTGCTTGGTCGGGCTAGAGGGTATAGAGTCAGGCTTTTGATTTCAGTCATGTATGAAATAGTCATGGATCCTAACCAAAAGCTAATACAGGCGTCTGCTGTGGCTAACCAAGGTCTTCCCAGGATCAGCGGGTGTCCCCCCAGCTGAGACTTCGGCTATAACACCAAGAAGTCTACAGGGTACTCCCACGAGTCAACATAAATTACTAGGTCGTCCAGGATTCCCTCGGGCTTGATTGTTGATCTATCAACAAGTTCTAAAATGGTAGGGGTTGGCTGAAGATTAGTGAGTCCAAGTATCTTCACAGTTTCTATGGTCACGACATTTATAGCCGCGCCTACGTCTACCAATACGTTGGGGATTTGTGTGTTACCTATGTGAACTGTAATAGTAGGATTTCCAAGGTCATCATATTTTGTCACAGGAGTCTTCCCCATTATTAATTTGGAAAGCTTTCCCAATACATGGACAATGGGAGGATCCCTAGGCTTCCTTCCTAGTTTCTTGACACATAGATCCCTAACAGTCTTGGCATAAATGGGAACTTCATGGAGGGCTTGTAACAGTGGGATTTTGACATACAAATTCTTTAATTCTCCTAAGAGATTGAATCGAGGTTGTTCCATTATGTTCTACAGGGCCAATAGTTCAGGATATGGCGGTTCTCTCATCAATTGTGTAGGTTGTGCTTCATTGTGTTTTACTTCCTGAGTTTCAACTAATGTTTCAGTAGGAATGTCAGCATCCTCGATGATGGGGATTGTTGAGTTAACCTTATTCTCAAAGTGTTGATTCACTCCAGTTTCAGTCACTGGGGATGGGACATCCTCAATGATGATGGGTTCCACTACCCTCCCTGATCGTAATTGTATGTCATTGCAGGGAATTTGGGAGATGGAATACGTAGGCATGTTGGTAGTCTCAAATTGATGAACTGCTTTATTATTCGGGTTTGGGTTAGGTTGTGCAGGTAGCTGTGGTCGAAGTGGTGCATTCATAGGTGCTTCGTTATTTTGGAATTGTGGCTTCGGTTGTTGATATGGTTGGTGAGGATACTGTTGAGGAGGGTACTATTGATCTTGAGTCTGGTGATGGGGAAAGTTATTTCCTTGGTAATAATTTCTCCATTTGGAATTCCAGAAAGCTTGATGGTTCGATTGTTGTGACCATGGTGTCCAAGAGTTAGAATTTTGCATTGGGTTCTGATATGGATGCTACTGGTTATTAGAATATTGTGAAGGGAATTGTGTATTCATATTATTCATTCCATTCATATTATTCAAGAAAAATGATGGGTCTGTATTCATACCTTGATTGCGAGGCTGCCAAGGTTTCTTCTGTGCAATAAATTAAGCTTGTTCCATATCTGAAGTGGATGCCTAGAGGAATTCTTTGACTTTGGGTAATGAAGGATATTCCTTGGTGTCATACTCCAATTCACATATCCTACATATCTCTGCCTTGTCTAGCAGGCATTCTTTCAGTGGGTGCTTTTTCCTACATTTAGGACAGAATACATCAAGTGTGTAATGTCCCCAGTTTGACCCCATGGCATTAACATTATAAATGATGTATTATTGTTATGAAATCATGGTGAGGAGCTCAAGGCCAAGGCCCCGCCATCGATTTAGTGATGCATATGATTTGCGTGCTAGCCATGCACATTGGAAATTCAAATATCATGTAATATGCATTTTAATAAAAATACCCACAACTAGCTATGCAATGCAACAAAGATATGGGGGCATGATTTCACAAGGAATTGGGAGGGAAAACATTCAAACCCTTGAGCCAATCAGGTCAAGCCAAGTGTCAATGAGAGAACCCATCAAACCCTCAACTACCCATGTTGACTTTTGTACCCAACCATTGATTTCTCCCAAGAGTTGGATGAGGTAGTTAATGCCTTGGGAATAGGGAGGTATGGATATCCAAATTTGGGTATGGGAAAGCCACCCTTCATGGGAATTCACGTTTTTCTTCTTGGGGGCAAGAAAAGAGCCATGTGTTTCTCCCCCAAGCCATATCCATGATCATTTTTTCTCCCTCTCGAGTCAAGAGCTACCTGGGCATTTTCCAGGCATGTGGGTTGTTTTTCCTTCATTCTCCAAGTAGAGAAGGGCGTTTTTTTTGTTGTATAGCAGTTGGGAAGAAAGAGGAAATCGATTTGGGGGTGTATAGAGGCTCTTTGGCCCATGGAATGCTGTGATATCCGTGGAAGAAATCGTTTTCTCCCCTATAGTCGAATTTCCTTCTCCCAATCCATTTTTGGGGTGCCCACGATTTGGGGAAAACCCATGGCCATATTATTTGTAAAATCCCATCATTTGAATTGTGTATCCCTTCCCATGCCTTTGTATGCTGTGTGAGAGAAGAGTATGTTGGGTATGGGTTATGGGTATCCATAGCTTTGGCTTGAGCTTGAGTGTAAGCCTCCAGGGTTCAAGTGTAGCCTGATAAACCCACTTGGACTGGCTTGGCTGAGATGAAATGGTTAATGGGCTGCGTGTGAGCTGGAATGTTCCCTTTCCTTGTGAGAATCATGCCCAGCTCGGGGGTGGCCTTCGGATGGACTCAGTATAAGCTTTCGAAGAGCCTATGGTTGGGTGGAACGTTGCAGTGACATAGCTAGTTGCTTGGGGCAGTTGCGTAATGAAGATAATTGTTTTTTTTATGTCTATGTATTTACTTCTGGAATGTTCAATTAATGATTATTTTGATATGATGGATGAGCATTAATCGTGTGTGTGGATTAGTTTTAATTCCACTGTGTATATTGCCTAATTTGTAGCTTCACACCAATAATTAAATTTTTATGATTTTAATTAGTGGGCTGAGTTTTATGAAATGCCCAGATTTTAGTGCCATGTTCCCTTCCTTGCATTGGGTCCACAGGTGGGTACATTACAGAGTGTAAGATCTTCTACTGTTTGCCTCTGTTTTGCTCTCAAAACATCTAACTCTAAGGAAATGGATCTCATCATATCTGTTTTAAAATTCTCCAGTAAGTTGCCTATTTCTGTTCGAGTGGATCCTCCACTAGCTGACTTCTGTGTCCTAGTGAATACATCCTGATCTCGATCCTTGTCCTGTTTGTTAGTTCTAGAGGATCCCCTTGAGTACCTTCGGCATAATTCAATGATCTTCTCAAAAGGTTCCTTCAAGATATCCCCTTTCCCTAACAAATTCAACATATCAAGGAAATCTTCTCTAATTCCTCGTAGCAAGATAATATTAAGTACATCTTTTCCAATCGCAATGTGGCTAAACATTTGTAAATTATACAACAATCTTTCTACAAAATCTTCCAAGCTCTCTTCTTCCTTTTGAACCATTTTAAACAACTCTTCTTTTCTATCTCTGGTTCTACAATATTCTTGATATGTAGAAAGAAAGGTTTGTTTCATTTGATCCCCAGTAGTAATGGTCTCACGAGCTAGACTCATGAACCAACGCAAAGCATTTCCTTTCAAGGTGGCTGGGAATAGTTTCAGCTTCTGAGAATTGGAGGTATAGTCATAACTGTGACAGAGGATGTCAAACTCAAAAATAAATTCATTAGGATCTTCAGAATATTTACCATGGAAATTTGGGAGAGCTGATGGTGAGATATTTTTCATAGGAGCTTCCCCAGGTTTCTGGAGGATAGGGAAATCAAGTGTGACCACAGTGTCACCAGGGTGATTATCTTCCACTTCCTCTTCACAGTTCTCCTGGTGTTCATTGTCTCCTTCATGTTCTCTATTAGCCATGTTGTTACAAAATTCAATGGATTTCTTTATTCGTTCTTCCTCTGCTTTTACTTCTTCTGCTTTCCTCCTTTCTTCTTCTGGCCTTCTTTCTTCCTCTGCTTCTTGGCTATTCTCCAACCACACTTCTTTAGTACCTTTTGTCTCATTAATATGATAAATCTCCTCTCTATTCGGTGCACCCACAACGCTTCCCTTGTCTTCGGGAGGTTTCTTCTCTGCAATGGGAGTAGAGGGTCTCGTTGCATTCTCCAAAGTTGATGTTGAATTCTCAAGATTGGTAGGAAAATAATTTATTCTTCCTGTAGATGTCCGCGGTGGTCTAGTGGAAGAATCAGCTCTAGCAATTATATCATCAATAAATGTTTGTCTTCCCGGACTTGTGTTACGGCCTCGACCTCTTCCACCTACAATGTTAGTATTCAAAGGGGGTTCCCAATTTGTTTTTCTTGTATTCATGCATGCTGTAAATAATCAAACCAAAATGAAATCAATAAACCAACTAATAACTATGTCTATCAATTACCATCCCCAGCAACGATGCCAAAATGTTGGTCACCCTATATTCTAATTAATTACAACTAACACACAAGATGCTCAATATAAATTGTCAACCCAGGGAAGTCTTTTATTTCAATGGCAATAAGCATAATCTATGCATAAAAATTTCAAGTAGTTGATTAAATAAGTGGAGATGAATGATCCTACCTATCTGCTCAGCCAAACTCATTTCATGACTAAAACTAATCTAACTTATTGATCTAGGAATTCAAAGTACAATTACCTTCCTACAGAAATCAACCCAGCAGTTATTGATCTAAGAATAAGAATGAAGTAGATTACTTTTGCAAGAAGTTCAATCCTATAATTATCAAACTACAGTATTCAATCTCTACCAAGCTAATTCATCTAGCAGCTAGTGTAACTCAATCATAATCTGCCTAATCTAATGAATTCATGAAAGATACAACAACAACCAAAATTAGAAATAAGCTTGAACTCTAATTTGATTAATATTGGAAATCCTAGAAAGAATAAATGACTGAAAGGAATTGAAGTTGAGCTTGGATGTAACAGCTAACTCTAACACACCATGCGTCAAATAAACTAACCTACACAGTCGACTGTCACACCACACATTTGCATCTATTTAGGATGCAATGATAAATTACCAGGAAGAATGCAATTATAAACTCTCTATTGCAGCTAACAGTAATACACCTAATGCAATTCCACACAACACAACATGAAAGAAATTAAACTAACTACTTAACTCGGAAATCTTTGTGAGAAGGCGAGCCCTGGCCTTCTAACAGAGACGCCATGAACTACCACAAATTAAGACACATAAATATGAAGAACTCTGCTCTTTATATTAAAGATGGTAATCCATAGTCTTAGCTCTCATTTACAACCCGTACAAAATGATATTTAACCAACCCCAGACTCTGAAATTCTTCCCATATTTATACATGCAAAATACAATTCGTGATCCACTAATTTCACGCAGCAATGAAGATCTCTGATCTTCATGCTGCAGAGTTACAATTGAACTGTTACAACCATATTGAATGAGGGTGTTGGACATGAAGGATGTTGTTACTCTAGCATTCAACGGATCAATGGATTAACCAGTTGGGAGGCATCCTATCTGTTGCAGCAATGCTCTATTTCAACGAAGTGTTGTTACAGCTTCACATGGAAAGGTGCACTGTCCCTTTTAATATGAGGAATTAAGTCTGAAGAGTAATAGCTGGCACCACATGTGATTCTTTCCCAAGGCATTGCGGCTGATACACCTGTGCTTTGATCCTCTACTTAATGAAATCAACACAAATTAGCATAAATCAAAGGCTAGAATTCATAACCATAACAATCTTAGGCATTAAATAAATGAAGCAATAATGAATTATACCTTGTCAAGATTCTTGATTAATCTGGAAGAAAGGCATATATATCGTTCATGGAAATAGGCTGTAACAGGGAAAAATGATGTAATAAGTATGGTAAAAAAGGGGCAATTCCAGGGCCCGACACAACCTCAGAAAAATCATGTAATGTATTTTTCATGACAAAACTAGTGTACTACTTTCCTTCCTGCTTTGTTCTTACTGCCTTTGTCTCGACTAGTGAAAATTCACATGAGCTTATTGGGATTGGCCATATTGCTCATTTGAGAAGTACCAGAGATGGTGATGAAATAGTTGCAGGTGTACCAGCTTCAAGAGACATATCCAATAGCTGCTTTGGAAGTTTCATTTTTTCATAGTAGGCTGCCCAACCAATCCTTGTGTTTCCTATTTGTATATCTGGTACATACTACACACCTTAATGAAACTAACAATGAAACTTATGTTTAACCATTTATTCCCCTAGCTCAATCCTAATAAAAAACCACAAAGCATGAATTGTGAAGTGGGGAAAAAAGGTAAAAATACCTAAAACATTGTTTCCTTTCCTTTTTATATGTTCTCTATACATTTGAAACAATATTTTCTTGTTAGAACTTACCATTATAAACAAGCTATTTGGTATAATCATCAATGTGTCCATAAGCAAAGATCGTTGCAAGTTTCAATTAGTATATACATGAGAAAAACCTTTTTTGGGGCTCCCAAAGATAAAATGCAAATTAAAAATATCATAATTTAGGAAACTATACATTTATTAAGTCTTGACATTCTTAGTAGAAATACTACTATCAATAACCCCTATTAGTACATACATTTTGTAATTAGACGCTTGTTTATCTCACCCCCAGTGCCCTAAGTCTCTATTGACGTTTATAGGTATTTGTTGAACTTTACATCATAGAGGCTCTGTGGAATTCTTGGAATGTAATGGACACAATTTTTTTCTTGAGCATAGTTTTGAGGAGAGACTATCTTGTTCTTTTATATCTTTCCTACAAAACAAAACCAATTTGGATTCCCAATGTTATGACTTGACCAGATCACGAGACTAACAAACCCATCAACAAATACATGAAAGCTACTTTTCCTAATTGAAAATTTTATGACATAGGGAAACCAGGAAGCTTTTCCTAGCCATCTGTACAAGGAAAAGTGGGGATATACTTGAACAGAATAGAAAAATTTATTAAACCATCCTCAAAGCCAAATGGCCTTGGGAAAAATATGTTTACATATATGACTACCTTCTTAGAAAATTCCATCAGCCAAACTAAATTAAAATATTATAGCGAAAAGAAAGGACAAAATGAAGGTGTGATCCAAGATGATGGTGCAAAGAAATTTTGGACTCATCTGGACTTTGCCTCCTTTATCATGTGTTGTATGTTGCTTGTCATTCTGATGTTGATTTCTAAATCTTGTCTCTACCCTACATCATTCTTGCGATCTATGCCTCCCACTATCTCCAGCTGTCGATTTGGAGTTGCATTCTAGAAATTTTTCCAATGCCATTGAGCTTTAGGGAAATATTTGGAAGTTTTTTTGCAAGTTGTTCCTTGGAAAAAAAGAGAATATTACATTATAATAAATATACAAAATACAATCATAAAAATAACAACATAATATTATAACTATAATCAGGTCATCTCTTGCACTAAATGTTGTCGTTATTGATAATATAAGATGTAGTTTTCTAGTAGGGAGTTGGATCTGCAACATATCAATCTGTCTTACTAATAAATGGTGAGTTTCTTTGTCAGCAAATGAAAGGATTATCACAAGTTTCTAAAGATTTATATTCATTCATCAAAATTCATTAAGATCTAAAGCCATTTAAGAATTAAATTCATACATGATAAGAAAAATTCAAACTTATAGATGGTAGAAACTTGAATCCATTCATATGAAAACAATGAAGAAGTACATCCTTACCATGGATCTTGGTGTGAATCCCTCCTCCATTGCCATGAGCTTCCCTTCCGTCACCCTTGCTTTTGAAGAATTTGATCTCTTTCTCCTCCTTAAGAATCTCTCTAGCATGCCTTTGCTCTTCCTTTGTCTCCTCTACAATGCCTCCCATGCCTTTCTTATATAGCATTGGGAAATGAGCCCTCGTGTTTCTCTTTTCAATGTGGGATTGTTCATTTTCATCTTTTTCTATTATTTTTGCTCAAAAACCCACTTTTCATAGTTTTAAGGATTTTTGCACAACTTTAACATACTTTAAGTACAATTAATGCACTTTAATGCATTCATCTTCACTTTTTGATTCGTGTAGCTTAGTTTTGGAACTTTTGTGAGTGGTTCAATCTCTAAACTTGGTCTGTTTAGGTTCTTACTGCCTTCACCTGATCCTTCCATTTATGGGAGAAGTGATTAGACCAGAGAGAACTTGTCTCTGAATGTACTTGTGTTTATGTCTTCATGTTGCGGGCGCATAGTAAAAATGTGCTTCTTCTGTCACATGACTAAGGGTGCTAATTTGATTGTTAACAATTACTCAATGTAACTATTCACTTCAAGGTGTATATATATAGTCACAAAACTATTCCAATTCATCATCAAATTATACATATATCTATCATTTATCAGTAATTATTCCAATTTATGTCTACATATTTCTGTGTTCTCTATGTTATAGTGATATAAGAGAATGCGCTGTCACTTTTTCCTTGTCAATAAGGTTGTTTTTCCAAGGCAAAGCAATTTCAGTCTACACCAACTCAAAGGCAATTGAACAGTTCATGGACACAGGGATGCAAGAAATTAGCAACCACGGGGCCATAGTAGGCCATCACACAACACACACAAGCTATGTCATATGGAAGGAAGTCACATCAAGCATAGAGCCACAAGTAAACCCTAGACCACTAGTGGAACCCAACTAAAATTCGAAAGTGCTTGATTTAGAGTAAATCACAATCGCTCCCATTGGAAAATTAATTGTATATGTCAAGAAATTCAAGGATGATATAGAACAAATGAAGGGTTAATCAAAGGTTTGAACAATGAGTTTATTGACCTCTAGAACATATTAGATGGCTGAGAAAACAATCTAATGAAGGATGGAATCAGATTTTCAAATATAGTTTTGCAATGCCATACCATAGTTTCTGTAAATGCATTCAGCCCTTAGATGTTTGTTGATGAGGCTACCTGTTATAAGCACCATGAGTAGAACTCATCATAGAGGAAGTGAGGGAAGGAGATGAGTTTCAAATTGAACATATAATTGATCTATGGAAGATGTCCCTACCCTTTCTCATTAAGTTCATCTTTGAATCTGTTATAGAGATGATGAGTAGGGATAAAGAAAAATAGGATTATATGAGTTAATTACAAATTAAAAACCTGCAATTCAAGGAATAAGTGGAACAATGGAACAAGAAAAGGAGGCACTGTGAAAAAAATTCAAGCAAGATTTAGAGGTAGAGAATCATTGGTGGAAGCAATAATAATATGCCACCACAATCTTGGAAAATAAAGTAGAGGAGAGCATAAGCATGCTATAAATACTAAATAAATAAGCTACTGACACTAGGAATTGTGAAGATGAATTTTACAAGGCCACGCTGTTAGGAACCTATGTCAACCCTTCTCTTTACTATGTTAGTATATTGTTGTTGGACGCATATGCTTTGTAAGTCGTCCCGTAGTATTTGTTGATCCATAGTTTATATTAGCCCATAGTATTGAGCCATAGTATTGGACGCATATGCTTTGTAAGTCGTCCTGTAGTATTATATGACCCATGGTTTTGACTCATAGTATTAGGCATAGACTTAGTATATAAGTGTGTGTTGAGGTCATCGAAGGCACCGTGAAGTTAATTGTATTGAGCTTGCTCAAAGGAGGTTTCCCCCTCGAAGTGGCCCGTGATCAATATAAAAGTGATTATGTTCTATTATTTCTGATATCTTGTGTATTTGCATTAATCAATTATTGCAGGTTCATCACATTTGGTATCAGAGCACTTTCCTTGGCACAAGTGGGAAATTGTTTTTTCTTTTTTGGGCGGCGACTTTCAGATCCATTTCTGAAACTTTATGCACAAAATCAGAAAAAACCAATTGCATATCTGAATTCCTCTTTCAAAAATACACAGTTTCAAAAAAAAATCATCTCATTTGGAGTTCTAAAAGTGGAGATATCGCGGATTTAAAATCAGCAATTTTTCAGAATTTCGGTGACGGCCGCAGAAATTGCGGCGATAAAATCTTTTGATCGAGTGCCCAGATTTCTATTGCGCTTTCATGGGTAGAAGCAGAGTGGTTGTTCCAGTTCTGGAAACATGCTATAATAGCAATTCTGAGTAATATAGATCCAGTTTTTGAACATTGGGTGGAATTTCTGCCCAAATTTTTTCTGTTGCAGGTTCAGATTTGGGAATAATCCCTATCCGCTTAACTGTGGGAAGTACTTGGGCATAAGCCCTAAAACTCATTGTGAGGAGTACCATAGGAACCCCGAAGTAGCTGTCCCATTGAGAGGACCTGCCAGCGAAAAGGGCAACGACCCTTACCTGATTGACTAGTTCCCACCCGTGAGGTAAACCAAGAGCTGTCGTTTGTGGCAAAGCGGTTATCAGTTTTACCTGAGCCGTGGAGTGAGGGGTACTGCCCCAATACGCAAGCCGTCAGACAACATTGGTGGCCGAGTGAAAACCCTGAACTGTTAGGAAGCCGCACATACCTGGGGTCCATATCTACTTTTAGCTGAACTATTGTTGATCACTGCTGCGCCGTTTCAGATCCATTTTGCAAGCCGTTCCAGATCCAGCCGTTCAGCGTTGTTCCAGATTCCTTATGAGCCATAGCTGCTCCAGTCTGTAAAAAAAAAAAAAAAACAGTTTTTCCTCCATATCTCCCTTGTTTTACCTCTGTTTCCCTTGAAATTTTCAGGGAACCCCTGTCATTCCATTCTGCATATTTCATTCCTGAGGACCCTATCCTCAATTCCCCTTCCTACAGCCCGAAATCTCACATTTTCCTATTTTTAGGGTTTGCCATAACTTCCTCAGATTTCACCCAATCACCTTCAAATTTTACCACAGAGTTCCTTTCTGAATTCTGCTTCTTTGTTCCCCTCTGCCAAATTTTCCCATTCTTTCACCCCGCTTCTGAAATCCTCATTTTTGCTTCCCTGTCTATCCAACAGTGTCCAAAACCTAGTCAAACCCCAATTATCCTTCTGATTTTTTCCCAAATCCAACTTTTCCCTTACTGAAGTGGTTCATGTTTTTGTTTTCCTACCCAGTCAACCAAAAAAAAAAAAAAAACCTGGTTATGGTTGTCACCTGTGCAGGAGCACACACCATGGAGGAAGCACTGGTAGCCATCCAAACCAAACTCCAAGATCTGGATGAAAAATTTCTCAGCCTCCATCTGCAACATTCAGCCATGAACAATACCAGACAGCCAGAATCTTTTGCAGCCACCGGGTTCTCTGCTTCTAGCAATTTTCGTGGGCCGAAGCTTGATTTTCCTCGCTTCAATGGTACTGATCCGACTGGATGGATATACCGAGCAGAACAATATTTGAGTCTGCATAATACTTTTGATGTTCAGAAAGTTCTACTTGCATCCTTTCATTTGGAACAGGAAGCCCTTCAATGGTATCGTTGGTACATCAAAGCTCATCCCGAGCCAAACTGGACAGATTTTTGCCAACTCATTTTGCCACGATTTGGTCCTAGTGCTTTTGACGACTTCACAGGAGCACTCACTAAACTTCACCAAACTGGCACAGTGAGAGAGTATCAGATGGAATTTGAGAAACTAGCCAATCACACAGAAGGATTGTCTGATGAATTCTACAGGAGATGTTTTATCAGTGGTCTCAAGGATGAAATCCGCTCAGAGGTCAAAATGTTTTGTCCCAACACAATGATGGAAGTCCTAGGGTTGGCTAAGTTGGCTGAGGACAAGATCGCAGCTCAACAACGCTCCAAACCCACCTTTGTTCCCTTCAGAAATATGGGTTCCCAACGACCTCCCATCACGCCTGCTCCTCAACCAACTCCTATCAAGCATTTGTCTGAAATAGAAAAGCAGGCACGTCGAGAAAAAGGGCTTTGCTATAATTGTGATGAGAAATTCACTCGGGAACATAGATGTGTTCAACAAAAGCTCTATCTCTTGGATGTGGATTCTCCGCCTGCCTTAGAACTTGGTGAAGAAGCTACAGATACAGTAGATGATCCGGTCGACATGCAACACCCACCTGTTGACACCCCATCTGAGGACGACCCACCCGAGATCTCTCTGCATGCTGTAACCAGCGTCACCACCCCACAAACAATGCGGGTTAGGGGATACTTCAAGAAGCTCCCTCTTACCATACTCATTGATTCTGGTAGCACTCATAACTTCATTGACCCTCGAATTGCCAAACAGGCTGATTGTTTTGTCCATCCTTGCTCCAACTTTGAAGTCATGGTTGCCAATGGGGGCACCTTACCTTGCAAGGGGAAGTGTCACAATGTGCGTATCTCTATGGAAGATTATAACCTACGCTCTGACATGTTTGCCTTGCCCTTAGGCGGATGTGATGTGGTTTTGGGTGTTCAATGGTTACGCACACTTGGCCCCATCTTATGGGATTTTGCTGAACTTTGGATGCAGTTTAAAGTCAATGGGGCACAACACAAATTTAGGGGCTTACAACCAGGGTCTCTCTGCATCATTAGTTCACATCGCCTGGAAAACATCCTTAAGAAGAATTCACATGGTGTCATCGCTCAGCTTAATTCCATTCAGATGCACCCATCAACAGTCTCCACTACTCCCTTGGATAGATATGCAGGTATCTTTGCTGAACCAATGAGCTTGCTTCCTTCAAGAGACCTTTCCGGTAAGAATGTAGCCACATCTACCTCTCAGCAGGAAATGATGGCTATTTTGCATGCAGTACAGAAGTGGCAGCCATACCTATTAGGCAATTATTTCTGCATCAAGACTGATCTCCCGAGTCTGAAAAATTTTCTGGAACAATGGGTCTCCTCCCCAACACACCTGCAATGGGTTATCCAACTCATGGGTTATCCTTATGTGATCACTTACAAGAAGGGTAAGAACAATATGGTGGAAGATGCTCCTTCTCGCACACTTGATGACCCAGTTTCTCTTACAGCTCTTTCTCTGCTTGTTCCAAATTGATTGCAATATGTTCAACAGGGCTATCTCTTCTATGAACTCCATGCTTCTTCATCAACAGGGCACTTTGGGTTCTGCAAAATGTATGACCAGGAACAGTGTAACTTCTTTTGGCTGGGACTAAAAATGACAATTCAACAGATGGTGGCTAACGATGATACTTTCCAAGTCAACAAGGGGGAACCGACACTCCTTTCGGGATTGATCAAACCCTTGCCCATCCCTACACAGCTTTGGCCAACTATTTCTATGGATTTCCTAGCACTACTCTGGTGGTACAATACCACATCTCAAAGGACACCATATGAAGCAGTCTATGGACAAACACCACCAGTTCTTCTTCCATACACCCTTAGCAGCTCCCCAGTTCAGGAAATTGACTCGGTTCTTCGATACCGCGATCAGATTCTTCTCATTCTGCAGGACAATCTTCACATGGCCAGAATTCGCCGGAAACAACAAGCCGATCAGCACCGTTCTGAGCGCATTTTCCATGCAGCTGACAAGGTTCTTCTTCATCTACAGCCTTCCAAGCAATCCTCCTTGACACTCCAAATGCGTCAGTGGCCTGAAATGCAAACCGAGGATGCTACCGAGGAACCACTCCTTCAGATTCTGCAGCAATTTCTCCAACCAAAGCTTTGAGGACAAAGATTTTTCTAAGGGAGAGGGGATGTTAGGAACCTATGTCAACCCTTCTCTTTACTATGTTAGTATATTGTTGTTGGACGCATATGCTTTGTAAGTCGTCCCATAGTATTTGTTGATCCGTAGTTTATATTAGCCCATAGTATTGAGCCATAGTATTAGACGCATATGCTTTGTAAGTCGTCTTGTAGTATTATATGTCCCATGGTTTTGACTCATAGTATTGGGCATAGACTTAGTATATAAGTGTGTGTTGAGGTCATTGAAGGCACCGTGAAGTTAATTGTATTGAGCTTGCTCAAAGGAGGTTGCCCCCTCGAAGTGGCCCGTGATCAATATAAAAGTGATTCTGTTCTGTTATTTCTGATATCTTGTGTATTTGCATTAATCAATTATTGCAGGTTCATCACACACGCCTAAGGCTGGTGAAAGTCGCTCTCTATTTTTTTTGAGGATATGATGCCACACCTCCCTAAGGAATTTGAGATCACACATAAGGAAAAAATCATATTAACTAAGGTAACAAATCTAAAAATGCTCATAGGAACTAGGAAATGGTTGTTCGAGGCATCCAAAGATGTAGAAGCAAGTAAATAACAAGAAAAAAATGATTATCTTGCAATATTGTAAGTCATGGAAGTAGAGGTTCATAGGAAAATAATATCTTTGATCTTTGATCTTGTAATTACCAAAGTGAAAGCACATATAGAAAATTAGAGTAGCTAAGGATGAACTGAAAGAGTTTGTGGATAAAATAATAGAAGCATAGGGATATTCTTGAAATACCAAAGGTATAACAACAAATAGAGCAACTACAAGCATATTACGAGGTAGTGTATGTTGAGACCATCACATCAAACACTCCAAAGTATGACATGGAAGAAACATAGTTCATATTGATTTTGACAAGATGCTATTGCAGATGAAAAGAAAAAGTTAAAGAACCTGGTATGAAAACTCACAATAAAATCTTAGTATTAGTTCATGGTGACCAAAAAGATTAAAGAAAACACCAAGACTCAATTAGAGATATTAATGTAGATAGTACCCACTACAAAGGAATTGATAGAATCACTAGTAGTTGAGTATGCCCAGAAAATACAACAAGCTAGACAAAGGTGAACTACTATGTTTGATAAATTCACTAAATCCAGGGATGAATCATGAAACAATTAGAGAACTTCATGACTTGGAGCCCCTTTTTGAGGAATGAGTTGAAGGACCCAACTTCGGGATGGGTTGGAAGGTGTTCTTAGGGATTTGTTGTAGCCCAATATTGACTAAGTATTGGCATAGAGTAGAGTTATGATTTAAATTTCACACACACACACACACACACACACACACATATATATATATATATATATTTCAAGGGTTGAAACAAACAAAACAACATACAATGTCAAAAATTAACTAATAAACATTGGGGAAACAAAACAAAATACAATGTAAAAAATGAACTAATAAAAGAAAGATGCCTACCATTGAAAATAAGAATTTTTTGGATTGTATCCCACTCCAATCCAATGCTTGGAAAATAAACAAGGCTAATATCTTTGTCAATGCTTGCTTCATGGTTGCATAGTTGAACACGACCTGCTATTGCAAGCCAATACCCAGATTCAAACAAACTGTGCTCTGCTCCATGGATATGGCATTTTCAACTTCAATTGTATCCTCATAAAATGAATTGACAGTTGCCTTGACAGATATTGCACCTTTGTCAATAAATTATAAGAGAGCACTAGTATATGATGAGGTATAACAAATTGCCATTACTGGCAAGACAAAATTTACTCATCCTGGAGCTTTCTCGGTTACATTCCAGTTCAGGACCTGTTTACAAAGAAAACATACTTGTTAGTCTTCTTTGGAAACTAAAATGATAAAACACTGTCAGTTAGGTGCTTAGATCATACAATGGATTCAGGTCAACCGTCAACATGCTATGGTTAGGACTATAGGGTAGCACTATATGGTAAGAATAAAACCCTTATTAACATCCAAATAATTTTTTCCAACATACTTAACTCTTAGAACCAGTGTAATATACCATGGCTGTTTGTTGAGCTATTATCTGTTAAATGACTTTCTCAAGCCAGCAGCTAGCATCATTGCTATAATCCCATCACCAAGGATACTTATACAAAATATTTCATTTCTGTATTATTATGAAAATATTTAAAAATTATATTATTGAAATGGCTAAATACAAAAGAAGGAACAAGCAAAAACTAGGATGTGCCATTGGAAATAGGTCATTTTTTTGGGACAAATGGATGATCAGACAGACAGGCCCATGAAGGGTTGTTTGGACTTGAGCTTTAAAAATTCCCTATTCCTAGTCTTTTGTGTTCCATTATCAACCACCTGTACAAATTGAATCTGGATGTCTACAAGAAAATCATTTCAAAATGTCAGCATCAAAAGTTGCAACTGAAGATACTAGTCCTCCTCAAAGTAGTGAGTATATTTATTGAGTTAGGTTGAATGCCAAATTGTTGTAAATAGTACCTTTGTTGAATCTTGAGTAATCTTATAGAAATTGGAGGGTCATTTAAATGGGACTATTTGATGAATAGAGTTGTTGAATAATGTAAGAAAATCTAGAGGCAATGTCTCTTTTTATGATTAACTTGGTGGATGACGGAATTGTAGTTTGAGTTTGAGTAACAACAAAAACATCAGAGTGATAAGGTATTCATTTCTTTTGTACAGGTTCCTTTTTGAGTACTAGAGATTGTGCAGAAATGGTATCTAAGAAATCATCAACTGTTTGGGTTGAGGGGCTAGTCCCAGGAATCGACTTTTGTAACCATAGTATTTCAATTTTTCAATCATTAGATGTTTATAGCCATAGTGTTTGCAGCTCCCCTATAGAGTTTCTTTTTGACCCGTGTTTGTTTGAATTTTACGTCTAACCTCGTGATGAACACTAAAAATACATTTTTTTATATATTTTAAATAGACTTCTAGAACTATGTTATTGTTAATGCCATTCAAGTGAGAAAACTTATTTTATATCAGCTAGAATATTTTAGGTTAGATTCATTAAAATCCTATCATTTATTTTCATCTTTACTATCCAATTTTGTCACTGTTGTACTAAACGAATATTTTTTTATGTGATGCAATGACAGTGAATTGGAGAGTTACATCTCTGTATTCCTTGCTTCCACTCTGTGCATGTATCATCTGGTATGAGAGCTTCATTTCAACTCTCATCCTAATCCTCTTTAAACTCTTTCTCTGCATCTAAGGTTCCAACATTGCTCTCTTTTCAAGTAGGTTTATTTTCTTCAAATATTAATTTTTCTTTTTAATGAGAATAATTTATTGTGCTACAACATAAACGTTACATTTTCCTGTATGGTTTGTCTCATTGATTACTGTACCTTCTACCACAATTTCCTTGTTTACCTCAATGTCTATTGCAAGTTGGATCTTTACAGATGAACCTGCATGGTCTATTATGTTGGGTACAACCTCATCCATTTTCTTCTGCGATATAGTATGTTATAAGTATGACACTGTTCCCAATGGACTACTACAGTGCCTATATGCTCTGCAGTATTCTTTCAACCCTTTTCCCTAAAATAATTGTGTGATGGAGAGAAAGAGAGAGAATTTGAATCTGAATCTGTATTTTACTAAATAGTGCACAAGACTAACTGGCTTATGGGATGGAGAGGCATACATCCGATGCAATATTTCATCATACAAATTAAAGAAATGGATAAAACAAGGCAAGAGCCCAATTGCAGTACAAAATTTCTTGGACTACTCATCTGGATTTGGCCTCCTTTCTGTAGCTTATTCTACCCAACTGTAGCAGCTTCCAATAGCCTGTGTCTAATGTACATCATTCTTGAGGCTTGCTTTTCCGTTTTCTCTACATGGCCTTCTTGGAATGTTGTCTCCCATCTTAGGTTTTCGTTAAGAATAGAAAAAAATGTGGCCATGGTCCACAGAGAGATAGAGGAAATATGCAGAAGCTCTGCTCTTCATTACAAATGATAAATATTTATTTACACAGATGGGTGTTGACGTCCATTTTTGTCACTAGTTTTTATCAATAAATTTACTCGGAATGGCGTTATTTCTATCATTTTTGCTATAGTAAGTTGTTTTCTTAGCCATTCATCCCATCAAACAGCCCAGGTATTCATATATTTACCTATTACACAAATATTGTTCACATTTCATTATATTATGGTTTATTTATGTTAAAGTGACATTTTATGGGCATAATTGGTATTTATGTTTTAATTTGCAGGCTGCATTTCTCAAATGACCCTTCATTCAGACCGTATGCTTATGTGTTAAGTTCGAACGCGTTCATCTCGTCGTTCAACTCATCGTTCAGCCCCGTGTTCATCCCACGAAATCCACGGTTGGCATATTTCTAGCCGCTAAAATAAAAAAAAGCACGTGGGTTCTGTTAGCCACGTGGTACTGATGGTTGATGAGCTCGGGTTCTGGAAGATTCGTCCCCATGCGTACTGATCTCGACAGCACACCTCTTCTCCACGTCCATGCTCCAACTCCGATTTTCCTAGGCATTCAGCCTAGTATCACGTCACCTGCTCACGCCAACATTCTAGAGAATCCTTGTCTGCCTTCGCTCTGTCCACGTTGACGCTCCAACAGTCCTATCCTTCGTTCATCCAACTCGCCAGCTGACACTCTACCCATGGTTGAAGGAAACGAACACACAGTCGTTCATATTGGGTAGGGTCTATGTCGTGGAAGTAGGCAACCATCCTTGTGCGCTGTCGTGATCCACCTTGCAGCTGTTGTATGACACTAAAGATTGCTATTTTTAGAGAGTTCAACTTCATCGACCCTCTCTCCCATTGTGAACTTATATAAAGGTGTCTCCTGCAGAGAAATGTAGATACATATATCCAGATATATACAAAGATAGCGTAGAGTACCATATAGACTGTAGCAGTGACTTTTTATCAATTAATGGAAGTTCCGGTTTCGTAATTGTTCTGCTGATAGTAACTAAGAAATTTAGTTTCACCTATGATTGCTGGGAAGGGCCCCTCATCAACCAGAGGTTTTGTTATCTTTTTCTGCAAATAGCTAGTTTATTTTCCTGTACCTGTAAATAATTTCGTTTTTCTGTATATGTCATTTCTATATTTCTGTAATTTGTATTCTGCTGCTAACACAGTTTATTTTCCAGGATTAGAATGGTCGACCAACAACTTAATAATTTGTAGTTTGCTTTCAATCCTTCTTCCATCATTTATAGTTAGATATTGCTTCCAAATTCTTCCATAGTTAGTATTAGCTTCTTTCTCTTCTCTTCTGTTAGTTTTTCTTCTATTTTGTTGTAGGTTAACTCTTTCTTCTTCCATCTCAACCTTCTTCCTACATCTCATAGAAACAATTCCTCTACCTAGATAATGATTAGAGTGGATAATGCCTTATTAGTTTAGCTTCTAAATAATCTCTCTACTGCTTCCTTTGCATAGTAGGATCACTTGCATAAGCCAACTGGTAATTAAATCATCCAAAAACTCTTCTTTTCCTCACTTTAAAACGTTTTCCTCCATTCGGACTGTGATTCGGACCACCATTCAGACAGGCATTCAGATCGGCATTCGGACCTCTACACTTTCTGCACTGTTCTAGGTGTTTTTCATAATCTAATTTCTTCTACCTCTCAATCATAATTCTTCTTACTCCTAATTAATGGTTTTAGATATAATTTAACTCTTGTTTTATGTTATTTAGAATTCTTAATTAAACTTCATCATTATTTCCTCCTTTCTCTTACTTCTTCCTTAACCCTCTTTCAACCTTCTTCCATAGTTAAATTCTTCATATCTAATTTGCTAATTAGTTACTGTTTTAGAATTGATCAGCCTTGTTTTCTAAAGTAGTTTGCTTTCAAATCATAGTTAATAATTATATTCTTCCGAGTTGTTTTAACTGGTTAATTATAAGACTAGTTTCCATTCATACAAATAATGAATATGCTCATGATATAATATTTGGATCAGAAATTAATATCTTTATCAAATTTTCTACTTGCATCTATAATAAATATCTTTATCAAGTTTTCTACTTTCCAAATCAAATCCAGTTCAGATTAAACATATTTATTAAGTTTTCTACTTGCTTCATTTGTTAATCAGTTTCCTGTTTTCATAGATAGAATAAATTCTTGCATTTGAATTATGAAAGTCATGTGAGTAGTTTAAAAACATATAGTTGCATGTTAGCACATTTGTATCTTTAGTCAGCTTAGATTAGTTCAAACCTTCAATCTTGCACATATAGTGATTGCATCTCATAAGCTCCCTTCCCGGGTTGACAATTTAAATATTGAAATTATTTAACACATAATTTTATCCAACATTTTGGTGATGTTGCCAGGGAGGTGCTAAAGGGATTTGAGTCTAGGTATATAGGTTGGTTTTACTTTACACATCAAGGACGAGGGGAAATGGTAAGACGCAAAGACGACCTCACTACGGTTTTCCATAGTGTAATAGCCTGACGCATCCACTTTAGTGGGTTTCCCCAAATCCTTGTTGTTCCTTTCCGCACAAGTATGATTTCTTTTCTGTACATTTGAGTATTTAATTTTCTGCAATTTATTTCATAAAGTTTGTCTTCCTTCTTTTTAGGAGTGTTATTCTTTCAGCAGGTGTGGTGTGTTTTAGTTCGCAAATTTGTTTTAGTAATATAAAGTTTTTTAAAAACACATAAAAAAAAGAAGAAAAATTGGTGTTGTAAGAACCCAGGGACTAATCCTTATGTGAAGTAGGATCTATCAACCGAAAAAATGGATTCCGAGGTGACCATTAGCATGAGAGAAATCTCTCGAATCCTAGCAGCAGCTGGGATCACAATATCTTCTTCTCAAGAAGAACACATCTTGACAGAAGTCAAGAATTTATCTACCTCTCCAGAAATAATAGAAGAACCACAGTTCCATGAGCTACAAACCGAATCTCCTTGCCAATTTGCCAAGGAAACCGAAAACTTGGAGACTACATTTGATGGAGAGAGACCTGATGTTGAAGAGTTCTCCACATATCTATTGATAGATATTTCATGTACTCAAGAAATTGAACATTAAGAAGAAGAAGATATGCATAGCATGCGGAAGGAAGATGAGTATCATGATTACATCAAAAGATGGTTCCAAGAGGTAATGAGGCCACAATACCATTCCTTCATTCGACACCTTCTGTTGCAAAAGCAAGTAAGTCGGTTGATTCTCCACATCCAGGTAATCACTACTTTAAATTTTTCATATGTGGATATAGGTATGTTTTTCATTTTGCTTCGCACATGGTTACATTGGAAAAGTTCTTACACTTGAATAAAGGGTTTTTCTTTGTTTTAGATAGCATAGGATAGTATGTATATAAATAAAACGTTGTATGTGGTTAGTTAGCTTTAGATATTCATACAACTTCACTTATTTTTTCCTTTAAAATAAAAGAACTAAGAATAAGATCATGTTAATAACTAAACCAAAGCAATCTTACATCATACATGCATATTTCTTATTATACTAGTTACTCAAAGACCTACTTTAATTATTATGATCTCCACAAAACTCAATCTTACACCTATGGACTCCTAGTTCATCCTGGACTCATTATCAAAACTTGTCTCTAAAGCAACTTTAAAAGGTAGCCTAAAAGTGGGTGATATTTTCTATTTTGTGGGGAACATTACTGACCTTTTAGGAAGAAGATAGACTATGAAGTCAAAGAACAGCTTTAGGTTATTATCTTTTGACATGATCTGTAATTTAGGCCATTATAAATAAAGTTGCTCATAAGGTTCATGCTAAAATATTGAATTACATGTTTAGCAGGCTTAGCATACTCTAGTGCCAACCGACTTCCTTACAATATATATATATATATATATATATATATATATATATCATTATACGAAGCAAACCCGCCAGGGTACTGAACAGGATCGCTGGAAGTGGGTCCATGCTAAGTAAAATCTTAAACAAGGAAGCTCGGTAAATGCAAGTAAACCCGTCGGGGTACTGAACAGGCTCGTTGGCAACGGGGCTATGCTTGCATGGTACCAAGATAAACCCGTCGAGGTACTGAACAAGCTTGTTGTTAGCGAGTCAATATCAAGTAAAAGAGGTTTGGTTAATGCATTGTTATTCACATAGCTCATAAAAACCTGAGTATACAAACATATGTTTAGGCCGATTATTTATATTGTCATTAGATAATGACTATAAGTTGGAATTGGAACCTATCATCTAATTCAAACAAATACCTAGGATATGATTATCCTAGAAATGGGACCCATAATTATAGTAGATCTCACAATGTCACATACCCCAATTTTGCAAAAATATTGTATTATTTTATTAATATTCCTGAGACATTATGTTAAAATTAATGCTAAGAAGGAATTGATGACTCAGCAGAGTCACCAGAAATGGAATGTAAATTCTGAATATTTTATTATTAATAAATAAATTATGGAGACAACAGCATGGGAGAGCTGTTAAAAGAGGTTACTGGTCTAACTGGTGGGTGGAACTAGGTGGAAAGGCAAAAGACAAGTGGCAGCATCCTCAAACACTTCCTAAGTTGCAGGTGGCAACTTCCCTATATTTTGGGGTCATGATTCCCCAAGAAAGTGGAATCTGAGCAGGTGGCTCATTAATGACAGTTAACCCAACTAAGACCTAGGCAATCTTTTAAATAGTACTCAATGAACTGAGCTGGGGGTTCAGCATTGTTCTAGAGGGAGAATACATTCAGGTGAATGCTATTTAGGAATCCCATTGAGGAAGAGGGATAATACAGTAAGGGAGTGTTTTTGATTTGGAATGCTGCAGTAACTTGGTTCCAGTGTAGCTGCTTTGGCTGAGGGAATTGTTGGCTGTACCTAGTTCCAGCTAGTTAGACCAGAGCAAGCTCGGGGGTCCTGAGAAGTGTTGTTTGGGCACTCTCCAGGAGTTGGTAGGGAGGAACAGTCTCCCATTGCTGTTGTTGACTTCAGTTTGAACAGGTTCTGTTACCTACTCCTGTTGTTTATTAAAATTAAATGATTGTATGTTATGTTATCTTATTATGTCTGAGTAATGTTTAACTCATTACAAATTGCAAATCCCTGATTTTTAGTGATAGATGTAATTACTATGTTTCCGTATTCTATCAAATTTTTATTATCTTGCAGAGAAAGTAATTGCAATGCGTGCCATACAGTAGTAATACAGTAAGTCTTAGAAATTTTGTAAATTTTAATTTAGTTTGTTATTGTAATTATTGTTAGATGTAGAGTTATAATTGCAGGATTTTTTTTATTACCGAAGATTTAATTCTCATAGATGATCTGATAGGTACAAACCATAGCTAAAGCAGTGTTCAGGTTATTAGCTATCACAGTAATGGATGAATCAATTATTTTAGCTCAACTTCTATTTTAATTTAACCTGGAATTAGACATAACTGTACATTAATGTTTTGCACCTGTTTAAAATAATTTTACAGATTTCTGACTAAAAAACAAACTGACTAGTTATTAACACTTTAAACAGAATCAAACAAAGACAGAATGATAACTAACTCAAGGTCAAGCTTAAACCAAGTAGTATGTATAGTTCCAGTCTTAATCTTCTATCAATACTATAGTTTAGTTCCCATCGAGTTCAAAAATCTTAATGTGAATGTACAGTATTATTGGAGACCTGTCTTAATAATAAACTAAACTTTCGAATTTAGAAAATCATATCTACAGAGATAGCTTTTGAACCAAACTATGATTGCCATATCGGAAACAAAACCTAGTACTATATTCATTATAATAAGAATAAATTTATTATAAGTATTTCACTCTGAGAGTTTGGAAAACAAATCTATTACGGCCGTAGCCAGACTACAACGTTTGAGCAAATTGAAAACAGAAAGCCGAAATGTATTATATATCAGTTTGAACCTACAGGAGATTTTAAACATAGCATCCTAACAATTAATTTCGTGCATTTATTTTATCTACAGCCGCAGTCATTGTTTTTACAAAAACCTTCAACATAAATCTTCGGACACACACCCACCATATATCTACACTAATCTACAGAATGACTGCAATAAATCATTCTTTATAAGTTACAAATTATACAAGGGAAGCGCAGGAGCAAAACTATTGATATCATAGAATCCAACTTACAGCAGAGTTCTTAAACCCATTTACTTTATTTTTTTTACAACAATGATTTAAAGCATTACTATATAGAACACCGAATATCAAAGAACAACGCAGACATACAACAGGCTTTATACGATACGCAAGTTATATTAAAATAAATTCTGAAAACACAGGTGATAAACCCAAAACAAATTACAGGTATAGTATCAAACAACCATGAGGCCGTAACCAGTTCTTCAAAGCAGGCTTATAGCCTTTAGTTACATTACTAAACCCTAAACACCTTTAGCAACAAGATTTGAATGCAAATGATCGTAGTCAGTCTCAGGGCCAAACAACACAACGCTAGTCACAAGGTTGGTTCTTCGTTCAAAACCACACAAAACCATCAAGGAGGAAGGCCATGGTAAAAGACTAGGCTTACCGGTTAAGCAACTAACAGTCGAAACTGGAGTCATGCATCTTCGAATGGAGCCAGGACCTGCAAGTAATAGAAGGTCTTAGCTATCTTTTAAATAATTGTTGAAATATATATATAAACCAATTTGTGTACCGAAAACGAAAAGAAAGCCTGAAACTTACTGAAATTTTTTCCACCTACAGAAGATGGGTTGATAGCCACGAAATGAAGAAGGGAAATCCCAAAACATCTGCACCAGGGTACTGGTTATCAGAAGCTACGGGTTATCATACCCCGAGAACTTAACAAGCCAATCTTAAAGAACACTGTAGACAATGGAGACCGAGACAGGGTAACATGTGGTATTAAACCCTAAGGTCTTAATGACCTATTAAGATGCCAAATAACAACAACAACGAATCTCAGGCTCTGCCATGAACCATTACGAAAGGATTGCAACTGTACACAAGATAATAAGCATTGTAACCACCTTGAAACTAAGTTAAACAAATGCCTCGAACTGGCAGAATAACAAACGGCTAATATGTTGAAAACTTTAACCGGACCCAGCTAGGAGAAATGGAAATGCTACGACAGGGGTAAACGTTGACAGAAAAAGGATAAAAACCCCATGAATTTTCCCAACTGCATCTGCCATTAACAACAACACATTTTATTCTCCTGTAAAGAGTCAATTAAGCACGAATAAGTTCAAGCTGTAGAAGAGCCGAGCTCTTGACATCTCTGTAGGATTAGGGTTCGGATAGGAGGGTTTTCCACAGAGGACAAGCCCGAAGGCAGTGGGAAAATGCCGAAGTTAGGGTTGAGACAACATTTAAATACCTTCAATACTTGGTGGAGGATGATACACGTAGATTTTAATCTTTGCATGCTGTGGGTTGGAGTTGTATAGTCACGAGTGTTTCAAATTCCTCTTCTACGTTTCAATTAAAAACGCAATGGATGAATTTCAAATATAGTATGAGTATCGTATTTCCCTTAGTCGTGATGCCACACTCGGATTGCTATCTTTTGCATAATGATAACAATGATATAAAGTCCATATAGTCTATCACCATACCTGCCATGCAATAATTTCATATATACATATGTCAATGATTGTCAATGAGATATTATAACATGATTAATGGAATAATGGCATGGAAATCATTAAAAGGGGGTTATTCTAACCATAGAGGGAAGGATCAACCTTACATATATATTAGTATGGGTAGATAGATAATGTAAGTTTGAAGTGACTTAGAATAGTGTAACAATATTTATGCCTTAAGCCTAGCTTTATAAGGAGCGGAAATGAACACATCGAAAATCCATGGACTTACAAAATATTAAGATGAAGACAAATATTATAATCTGCAATTTTATTATATCATCGTCACTTTAAATAGCTGAAGGCCTGGAATTTTATTATACCAGAGAAGGGATAGTGGTTGAATTAAACGAACCATAAATGAGTACCAAAGAAGATATGAGTTTGACATATTATTATACAGTGGAAGTAATAAGTCATTTACACATTGTCAATTTCCAGATCCTTGTAAGTTTATTCTTTCTCACACAGTAACACACAGCTAGGCAAATAGTTTGACTTCCTTATTTCCGTGTTATTATATAACGATAGAAAAAAAAAAAGGGTTATTATTACAACACAATAATAATATCAACAAACAGTACTTCAGGGAGGAGTTTAAGACAGTCTGTTAAAGTACAATTATCTATCATATGCTCATGCAAAATCATCAACTTTCTAGCAGTAAGAATGTCTAAAGTTTACAGGGCTAAAACCTCTACCTTGCTTATTTGACCACCTGCCTCGTATGTTTAAGTTTTACTGAGCTTTTGGTACAACAAATAGAATTAAAATGGTTACCATACTTTACCTGCATACCTGTAAATGAAAGACATTTGGATGCATTAGCTCGGGAGCTAAGTAAGCCCGGTCGGCAATGACAACTTCCCCCTTACGGTTGAAAGCAGAAAACAATTAGCAAACAATTAAGATAACTCATAATAACACTTAAGTACAATAAAGATTCTTCATACACACTCACTTTCAAGAAAGTTAAAAACAGACAGTTGAAGGACTACTTTTATACAACATTTATTGCTATCATAAAAATTTTAAATTTTTCGGAAATTCTCGGGTTTTGACACACAAACTTTATGGTGAACCTTATCTATATTCTTTGGATGACAAGAGATCTTTACAATGAGTCATGGACGACTAGTTTTTCCTATGGCATTTTTTGCATCTCTTACACTATTATTCTTTATGTAGTCTTCATGAGCATAAACTGATGAATTTGCATGTATTGAAGAATGTGACTTGGTATGATATTGTTTTGGTCATATCATGAATACATATTTTTCTCAAAAAGTTCTAGTTTTTAGAATAATGATGTTTTTTTTAGGATTTCCTCCTGATTGATGTTGATCCAGAATGTTTACATAAGAGGCATGCAACTTAGTATTAATGGCCCGAGGATGTGCCATTTTTTCGGTTTGGGGGAGGATTCAAAATTATTTCTGTTTACTAGGATTCAGAATTGCTTCTATTTTTTTTGTTTACTTATAATACAATTAAAGTTCTTATACAATAATTTGTTGTTTTAGGAATAATGCAAGAAACAGAAGAGAAAAAAATTTGTTCTGATCCATGTTGAACAAAGAAGAGCGGATAAAGATTTCAGAAAAGTGGATTTACATCATCCTTTTGTGTGCTCGCAACCTCAAAAAATTTCTGCATAATCAGCAGCAATCAGATTCAGCAAGCACATCTTGTCCAGACAAATGGTCTGTATGAAGGGTCGAATGAATCAAATGAATGATGATCCAAATGAAACCATAGCTTATAACATCATGATTAAGTGTGCTAAGATATTTAATATTTTTTTAATTATATTGATAAATCTAATTGACTAACCATATCAGGGATTAATCAAATATCATCTCTGCACACAATCTCATTCCTTTAATTCATCTCGACTTCACCAAATGAATCAATTACTCATGCATTATTGAGATTTTCAAAATTATTATATGGTTATCATATGGCTTTAACTTTTCATTAAGTTATATGCAAAAAAATAAACATGTGAACCATCATTTTAATAATTAAACATGTGAGTATTTTGATCACAGTAAGATCTAGGAGCTATGGAGAACCTCACAAAATCGAATTATTTGCAAAACCAGTGAAAAAGCTTGAAAAAGGAGACAATTTTACACACAATGTGAACTTAATCTTTGCATTATCTGACTGTCTAACATGTGAAAAATGTTAAGAACGGGTTTTTATTACATCCATGAGAAATTTGAGAGTATTAGATAGCTAAAGATGAGTGTACAAGTCAAAATTGCCAAATTGGCCTCAACCCCCCTAGGTGGGTCCAACTCAGTCCTAATCATCCCAAACAGCCACGAATTCAGGTGTGAAGGTGGCTGAAGCATGTTGGGTCATAAATGAGGCCAAGGAAGGTGTGGGTGAGCAAATAGAGGTGTTTGGGAGGACCAAGGGAGCAATAAATGCTCCAAATCTAGCCAAAATTGGTCAAAATCCACCCTAGCGCTCATAGTCAACAGTAATTCCCCAAATCAAGGAGAGAGAGCACTCCATCATTTAATGAGGGTGCACTAGTGGAAAAAACAGGAGGTTGGGTGAACTGGTTTGCTTGGAAGTGGGTGTGAACACTCTCAAAATATGGGTATTTGACCAACTAAAGTCACCTAGTCCAAACTATGGTGTAATGAAGCACATGAGCAATAAAATTTGACTATGGTTATGGACTATGGTACTAAGTATGGATTACTGTTCTAACACCCCCCCTTAACAAGAACTTACTACAACTCATGAAAATAAGTGGGAGGCCTTGGCAACAAAGGCTCAAGTCACCTCATTACAAACATAATTTTTATTTGTCCATATAAACTGAGGACAAGAAGTAAAACCACATGGAATAAAAAATTCCCTCTAAAATGGACATGGGGCTGAACCTGCAATAAAATTGCAGCAATCACCATCCATCACTCACTTCAAGCAAATATCTCAAGTGAGTGAAGGTCTTCTCAGTAAAACACTTGGTGAAAATATCTGCAGTTTGCTCAGTGGATGGGCAATACTGCAAGGAAATCACCCTGTCATGCACCAAGCCCCGAATGTAGTGCATATGGATTTCAATGTGCTTTGTTCTTTGCCTCTATACTGGATCAGTAGATATCTTGGTGGCACTTTGATTATCCACCCAAATGTTGGTTGGAGAATCAATAGCAACACCAAACTCCCGAAGAATGCCTTGCAACCAAACACACTGTGTGGTTGTGTTCACTGCTGCCCTATACTCGGCCTCTGCTGATGAAAGTGAAATAATATGTTGTTTCTTACTTGACCATCAAATGGGACCTTCAGCAAACATAAAAACAAAATCTAAAGTGGAATTTCTATCAATGGGATCTCCATCCCAATCAGAATCAGAAAATCCAGCTAGTTGTAGTGAAGAACCAGCTGCATAGTGTACCCCAAAGCTCTTTGTTCCTTGGACATATTGAAGGATCCTTTTGGCTTCCTTCCAATGGATCTCATGTGGCTGCTGCATATATCTTGCTACAGCACTTACAGCATAAGACAAATCAGGTCTTGTATGTGTAAGGTACAATAAACTTCCGACTAGCTGCCTGTAGAGTGTGCAATCCACCAATGGAGAGCCTTCAAATTCACCTAGTTTTATGCCTGAAAGGAATGGGCACTTGGATGCCTTATATTCAGCCATTTTAAACTTCAATAACAGTTCTGAATCATACTTAGGTTGACTCAGCAATATACCTCTCTCATATTGCTCAATTTCCAAACCCAAAAATTGCCTTAGCAATCCTAGGTCGCTCATAGCAAATTCACTGTGCAAAGAAGCTTTGCTTGAGCCAATTTGTTTGTTGCAGCTCCCTGTAATTAAAAGATCATCAACATACAGTACAATGACCTGAAAATTATCATCACATTTCTGCAAATAAACATTTGGATCAGACTTGCATCGACAGAAACCAATTGAGAGCAAAAAAGCATCCATTTTGGCATACCAAGCCCTGGGGGCTTGCTTGAGTCCATAGCGTGACTTCTTCAACCTGCAAACATGTGTGGGATCCTATTGGAATCCTTCAGGTTGCTGCATATAGATCTCTTCCTATATCTCACCATGTAAGAATGCACTTTTAACATCCATATGGTGAACTTCCCAACCCTTACTAGCTACCATGCCTAGAGCTAGTCTAATTGAGTCCATCTTTGCAACCGATGCAAAGGTCTCTGTATAATCCACACCATGGATCTGTGAGTATCCCTTAGCCACTAAAATATCCTTATACTTCAGATCAGGACCATCAGCAACAGGTTTGGTTCGAAAAATCCACTTACATTGCACAAGTTTCCTCTTGGGAGGAAGAGGCACCAAATCCCATGTTTTGTTCTCTTGGAGAGATTGGAATTCTTCTTGCATTGCTGTTCTCCACCTTAGATCTTGATGAGCTTCCTGATATGATGGTGGATCAGATCCAATCATCATATAACAGTGATCAGCAAGTTCACTTTCATTTGCAAAGGAAGCATTGATTGTTTGAGATCTAGTCTTCCTAGGCTCTTGGGGATTGCCTGCCAATTCCCCTGCAGCTTGTATGATTTTTTCATCCCACTTGGGCCTTGATGGTGACTCATGTATAGAAATGTAATCTTCAGCCATGTCATCTTCAGCAATATCAGAAAAATCAGAAGTGGAATCATCACTAATTTCATTAAGGTGTGGAGGAGAAGAGCTTTCCCTCAGTGCAAGCTCAAAATCAGGAATTGGTTCTTCTTCGAATTGCACACTTCTCTCAATGAAAGTTTTGAGTGTGGATGTGTCAAAGAGCTTGTATCTCTTTGTTTCTTCACCATATCCAACCATGATACATTCTCTGCTCTGTGGCTCCAAATCCTTCCTCTTTTCTGATGGAATTCGAGCCCATGCTCTAGACCCAAAAATTCTAAAATTTGACACATTTGTTTTTTGGCCAAACCATGCCTCATAGGGGGTTTTTCCTTTGACTGATTTGTGAAAGGATCTGTTTTGAATATGAGCAGTACAATTGATGGCTTCAGCCCATAGCTTAGGGCTTAGATCCCTAGCTTCAATCATGCAAGTGGCCATCTCTTTGAGAGATCTATTTTTCCTCTCTGCCACACCATTTTGCTGAGGTGTGTAGGGGATTGAATGTTGCATTTGGATGCCACATTCCTCACAAAGATGCTGAATGTTATTGTTCACATACTCCTTTCCATTATCAGTCCTAAGGATATTTATCTTATGACCACTATGATTCTCCACTAAGGCCTTCCAAATCTTCAATTTCTCAAACACTTCTGATTTCAATTTAAGGAAGTAAACCCAGCAGAATCGAGAGTAGTCATCTATGAATGTGAGTACATACCTTGATCCACCATATGATGGAGTGGGAAGAGGACCAATGAGGTATGAATGTACCAATCCAAGTGGTTGAGTGGTTCTCCTTGCCATTCCCTTCTCATAGCTGCGCTCAGGATGCTTTCCAACTACACACCAATGCATGCACCATTTGAAGATTTGATTTCTGGAAGCCCTTCCACCATCTCGTCCTTGTGAAATGTCTGGAGATATTTGTAGTTCATGTGGCCCAATATTTCATGCCACAACTTGGAGGTCTTGTTGGCATGAGAGACAAGAGCATGGTCACTAGAATTTGGAATGAAATTGGAGAATTTGTACATTCTCTCTTCATGATCAGCATACCCCATTGCCACAACTTGATTTGAAGAAATTTTTGAGATTTCTACCAAATATGGAGTAAATGTTACTCTCTTGGCTTCTCATGTATGGGTCATTTGATAAACTGATAGCAAATTTGCAGCCAATGAAGGTACATAGAGCACATCACTGAAATAGCCATGCTCCATGTCAATCCTACCAATCCACTTGGTCTGTATTTCTGAATCATCTCCCATTCGAACTATTGGGCCACCATTCAAATGCATAGAAGAGAAGAGCTCTATGGATGAAACCATATGTGTGGAATCTCCTGAATCAATGATAAAGGATGAGGGATTCGAAATACCTACTACCAAAGCATGACATTTCTCCTTATTGTCAGGATTTGGGGTGATCTCTTTCTTCCTTGTGCCCTCAAGGACTGGGATGTTGTTCTTCTCCAGCAGATGCGCAATTGATTCAATGGTTTTCTTCATGCATGAGCTATCTGGATGCCATACCTTATGACAATAGGTGCATCTGGTCTTTTCCTTTCCCTTCTTGTCCTTCTCCTTTGACAGATTCGAACCTCCATCTGCAGACTTGGTCTTGTCAAACTTCCTCTTCTCTGGTTGCCTCGAATTCTTGGCTTTCTGCTTGCCTTTGTTGGCATTTGAAACACCCATTTCCAGTTCTTGGTCCTTTGATTTTATGGTTCCCATCTGAACTAGTTTGTCCTGCTCCTGAGTGAGACACTCCATGAAGGTAGCTAGTGATGGCATTTGCCAATTTCGAAGGGTCATCTTGGCTGAGTGAAATGTGCTAACAAATACAGAAAAATCTGGGCCTAGCTTCGAAAGGATGGACAGAATCAGTTGTTCCTCCTTCTTAACAATTCCACATTGTTGTAGTTGAAGCACTAGTGACTTGAACTTAGTGAAGAACTCCTGGATGGTTTCAAAATGCGCTAGGCTCAATCTAATGAGCTCGTTTTCAAGCTGGTGGCCTCTCAGTTCATTAGTTTCCCCAAAGAGTGATTCTAGCTTCACCCATACTTCATTTGGGGTTGTCAAACTGTCTGTATGAAACAAGATTTCCCTCGAAATGCTCAGGCATAGCAATCCATAAGCTTCAACAAGTCGATTGTAGTACTTTTCTTTCTCCACAGCAGAGTTTGGCTCCACTTCTGTGCCCATTGTTACTCTATAGCGACCCTTAGATCTCAGTTTGATAACCATTTCAGCCTTCCAATCGAATAAATTGAAGGGAGTGAGCAACATTTGGTTTGCTTCCATTACTGTTGCATTAATGGTGATAAAACTACTGAAACACCTGCAAAAAAACACTCAATTTTTATTTGGAAATCCTCTCTAGAATGCAGTTCAATGCTTAATATTGATCTGCAGCTCACTAACTCCACAATGGATCTGATACCATGTGAGTATTTTGATCACAGTAAGATCTAGGAGCTATGGAGAACCTCACAAAATCGATTTATTTGCAAAACTAGTGAAAAAGCTTGAAAAAGGAGACAATTTTACACACAATGTGAACTTAATCTTTGCATTATCTAACTCTCTAACATGTGAAAAATGTTAAGAGAAGGTTTTTATTACATCCATGATAAATTCGAGAGCATTAGATAGCTCAAGATGAGTGTACAAGTCAAAATTTCCAAATTGGCCTCAATCCCCCCTAGGTTGGTCCAACTCAGTCCTAATCATCCCAAACAGTCACAAATTCAGGTGTGAAGGTGGTTGAAGCATGCTGGGTCATAAATGAGGCCAAGGAAGGCGTGGGTGAGCAAATAGAGGTGTTTGGGAGGACCAAGGGAGCAATAAATGCTCTAAATCTAGCCAAAATTAGGCAAAATCCACCCTAGCACTCCTAGTCAACAGTAATTCCCCAAATCAAGGAGAGAGAGTGCTCCAGCATTTAATGAGGGCGCACTTGTGGACAAAACAGGAGGTTGGGTGAACTGGTTTGCTTGGAAGTGGGTGTAAACACTCTCAAATGCGGGTATTTCACCAACTAAAGTCACCTAGTCCAAACTATGGTGTAATGAAGCACATGAGCAATAAAATTTGACTATGGTTATGGACTATGGTACTAAGTATGGATTACTGTTCTAACAAAAGATCATCATGATTTTTAATGCACTATCTTATAATCCTATGATGAAAATTTTCTTTCAACTTGTCCAAAGTTTACTTTGGACATGGTTGAATATTTCACAAACCATATGAATTTGTTAATGCACACATCTTTATTATGGTACACGTTTCAAAAATTTTGAATAATGGCATGATCATTTAAACGTGCCAAATTTTTGTCTCATGATTTTTCAAACATTCAATTGGACCTTGTTTTAAAACTGACCCCTGCTTGATCCTCACCATCACTCTACTCGCTCACATCCTTTTTGAGTCCATCCAGCTGCATCCACTTCTTCCTTACTTCTTTTTCTCTTTGCTCAATGTGACCTGGCATATCTTCGGTTTGGGGGAGTGTTGACGTCCATTTTTGTCACTATTTTTTATCAATAAATTTACTCTGAATGGCGTTATTTCTATCATTTTTTCTATAGTAAGTTGTTTTCTTAGCCATTCAGCCCATCAAATAGCCTAGGTATGCATATATTTACCTATTACACAAATCGTGTTCACATTTCATTATATTATGGTTTATTTGTGTTAAAGTGACATTTTATGGGCATAATTGGTATTTATGTTTTAATTTGCAGGCTGCGTTTCTCAACTGACCCTTCATTCAGACTACGTGCTTATGTGTTAAGTTCGAATGCGTTCAGCTCGTCATTCAGCCCCGCGTTCAGCCCCCGAAATCCACGGTTGGCATATTTCCGGCTGTTAAAAATAAAAACAAGCACGTGGGTTCTGTTAGCCACGTGGTGCTGACGGTTGATGGGCTCGGGTTCTGGAAGATTCATCCCCATTCCTGCTAAGCTTGACAGCACAACTCTTCTCCACGTCCATGCTCCAAATCCGATTTTCCTGCGCATTCATCCTGGTATCACGTCACCTGCTCACGCCTATGTTCTAGAGAATCCTCGTCTTCCTTTGCTCTGTCCACGTTGACGTTCCAACAGTCCTCTCCTCCGTTCATCCAACTTGCCAGCTGACACTTTGCCCATGGTTAAAGGAAACGAACACGCAGTTGTTCATATTGGGTAGGGTCGTAGCCGTGGAAGTATGTAACCGGCCTGTGCGCTGTCATGAGCCACCTTGCAGCTATTGTATGACATTAAATACTGCTATTTTTAGAGAGGTTGACTTCATCGACCCTCTCTCCCATTGTAAACTTATATAAAGGTGTCTCCTATGGAGAAACGCAGATCCATATATCCAGATATATACAAAGATAGCGCAGAGTACCATATAGAGTGTAGCAGTGACTTTTTATCAACTAATGGAATTTCTAGTTTCATAATTGTTCTGTTGATAGTAACTAAGTGATTTAGTTTCACCTCTGATTGTTGGGAAGGGCCCCTCATCAACCAGAGGTTTTGTTATCTTTTTCTTCATTTTCTTTTATGCAAATAGCTAGTTTATTTTCCTATACCTGTAAATAATTTCATTTTTCTATATATGTCATTTCTATATTTCTGTAATTTTTATTGCGCTGCTAACACAGTTTATTTTCCAGGATTGGAATGGTCGACCAACAGCTTAATAATTTGTAGTTTGCTTTCAATCCTTCTTCCATCATTTTTAGTTAGATATTGCTTCCAAATTCTTCCATAGTTAGTATTAGCTTCTTTCTCTTCTCTTCTGTTAGTTTTTCTTCTATTTTGTTGTAGGTTAACTCTTTCTTCTTCCATCTCAACTTTCTTCCTACATCTCATAGAAACAATTCCTCTACCTAGATAATGATTAGAGTAGATAATGCCTTATTAGTATAGATTCTAAATAATCTCTCTACTGCGTCCTTTTCACAGTAGGATCACTTGCATAAGCTAGCTGGTAATTAAATCATCCAAAAACTCTTCTTTTCCTCAGTTTAAAATGTTTTCCTCCATTCGGACCGCCATTCAGACAGGCATTCGGATCGACATTCGGACCTCTACACTTTCTGTACTATTCTAGGTCTTTTTCAGAATTTAATTTCTTCTACCTCCCAATCATAATTCTTCTTACTCCTAATTAATGGTTTTAGATGTAATTTAACTCTTGTTTTATGTTATTTAGACTTATTAATTAAACTTCATCATTATTTCCTCATTTCTCTTACTTCTTCCTTAACCCTCTTTCAACCTTCTTCCATAGTTAAATTCTTCATATCTAATTTGCTAAGTAGTTACTGTTTTAGAATTGATCAGCCTTGTTTTCTAAAGTAGTTTGTTTTCAAATCATAGTTAATAATTATATTCTTCCGAGTTGTTTTAACTGGTTAATTATAAGACTAGTTTCCATTCATACAAATAATGAAGATGCTCATGATATAAGATTTGGATCATAAATTAATATATTTATCAAATTTTCTACTTGCATCTATAATAAATATCTTTATCAAGTTTTCTACTTTCCAAATCAAATCCAGTTCAGATTAAACATCTTTATTAAGTTTTCTACTTGCTTCATTTGTTAATCAGTTTCATGTTTTCATAGATAGAATAAATTCTTGCATTTGAATTATGAAAGTCATGCGAGTAGTTTAAAAACATATAGTTGCATGTTAGCACATTTGCATCTTTAGTCATCTTAGGTTAGTTCAAGCCTTCAATCCTGCACATATAGTGATTGCATCTCATAAGCTCCCTTCCCGAGTTGACAATTTAAATATTGGAATTATTTAACACATAATTTTATCCAACAATGGGATAGCCAAAACATTCAGCTTCCCACATAATATGAAATGCAACCTTATTTACAAATAAAGCAAACAAAACAACCAGCTGGTTGGATGTCCAACTATATGAGTTTTAACACTCTCTATAGCTAATATGTAACCTATCAAGCTCCCTCACAACACAACATTGTGTAACTAAGAATTAAACTACCAGTACATCTCACCCCCAATGGAAATGCTGATCAAGGATCTAGGAGTGTCGCTCAAGCATACATGGAGGTTCATGGCCAGCCTGAGATACATGGGTTCAAAGCCAATATTTATGCACATCTTTCATCATTAGCTGATTTCTTGGCTAGCTTCTTTCTTTCCTCGTTTTCTTGAAGCTAATCAATTTTAGTTTTAGAACAGGAACTGATACATTCCAACGTATATTGTTATAATTCGTTCCAACATATAGTGGTATAATTCATTCCAACATATAGTGGTATAAGTCATTCTAGCATATAGTGGTATAAGTCATTGTTACTGCTTGTTTAACTTAAACTGTGTGAATGTTTGTTTCGGTCACTGTGTTACAGTTTGTTTCTATTTCTTTCACTGTGTAATTTTGATGGAGCCCCTGAAAATAAGATTACTATTTTAAAATAATATTAATTTATAATGTTTTGTGATATTTGTATAAAGTTGACTGGGTGCTTGCTTCCAACGTTGTAGCCATATGCTAAAATTGTAACCTTTTTTTGTAAGCGTCCCTCCTGGAGCACATCCTTGCTAAATCTCTACGGGGCCAAGCTTCAAGTTCCATACCTCAATTGTTTTCATAAAGCATAATGTGTGTAATAACAGAAAGCATAAAGGCACGCAATACCTAGGGTAGTAAAAGACTTACTACAATGCTATCTATCAGAGGTATCTAGTGCAACAGGATAGAATAAAATAGAGAATCTGACCAACCACTGAAAATAATTTAAAAAAAAACAGCATATGAACAAACTGGGACTGTGTTTGGATTTTATAATAGAATGCAATGAGTATTTTGACAAAGAAAATGTAAATGAAATTATAAGAAATCCATGTACCTGTATAGAATATAAGAAAATGGTGCGGAGACCTAGCCATGAGTGCCATCTATATAGATTCATGATCTTGCACTTGGTTGTATCCTCTCGCATGAGAACCTTAGAAACCCTAGATCTACAGAAACCCTGTAATATTGAGCTTTGGCCTTCAAACCCGCAGCCTTTCTCAATGCAACACTAGTGATGAAAATCACAAAGAATCATATATATATTTCAAATACTTAAAAGACTCATGAAAAAATGAGACTTTGCACATAAGTAAAAAACCCCTGCGGGGTTGAACATTCATACCTTGTCATGAGTGGAGTTGCTCCGAGCTAGTCCAATCGTGCATTTTTTCCCCTTTCCCCTTAGCTTTTGATCAGTAGGGGATTTTGTGGAAATTCATTTTCCCTCCTTTCAACAATCTTTCCCGCTCTCATCACATTATCTAAAAAACTTATACTATTAAATATTACCTTGAATATTAAAAAATAAAAAATATCAATTTAATAAGTTAATATATAATATTATTAACAATATTAGAAATTAAAAAATTAAGAGTTTAGGACATTAAAGTAATATTAAAAAGGTTAATAATTTAAAAATTAGAAATTAAAATATATAATAAGCCAAAATATAATTTTAAAAGATAAGAAATTAAAAGATTACAAATTTAGAAAATTAAAACATTAAAATGAGATAAAAATATTAATAATTAAAAGGTTAAGCCCAAAATTAAACCATGACCTCCACGGTCCAACCATGTTAATCATAAACCATGACCTATAATGATCTCCAACTATATTGTTAATCATAAACCATGACCTCCAACTATGTTGATAAGCCATGAACTCAACTTTGTTAAATTAGATCTTCAACCATGGAATAAACTTGCAATTTCATTATCATTAAGTTAACCAACATTATAATAATTAATTTGTGGATGTAGGTGGAGACAACAAACAAGAGGAGATTATGATGGCACATGGACATTCAAGACCACCGCTTGTAGGATTGACGGAGCTCTAGTTTGCATGTAAATGAATTATATCAGGCCCATGGGAAGGTACTATGAATCAGAAGGGCGGGGAGAATGGAGGTACGATAGTAGTTATGGAAATTAATGGCGAAATTGGATGCAAGTGCAGAATGTGCTTTTATGTCCCATTTGAGGACGAGCCCTAGTATTGGCATAGTTATGACATTGGATGCATTTTCCTCAGGTATGATGCCCTCATCCTCATCTCCGAGGTCATCAAGTTGACGGCTCACACTATATCAATGATTGGCATTATCGCCTATCTCTTGAAGGTGGAAAGTCTAAGCTCATTAACAACAAGTTTAAGTAGCTAGAAGTGCGGTGAGGAATAAATGTATGAGCCAAAGAATGTTGAGGAGACCAGCCAGGGAAGGCTCAGGGGAGGGAAGAAAAGAGTGATATGAGAGGAGTCGAGGGTGGCCCAGGACACTTGGGACTAGATGGCCACAATTCCGAAGGAAAGTAGGTAGAATACTAACTCCATGGAGAAGGATTTATGAGAAAAGCTAGAGGTTTCGAAGCCAGCTGAGGAATTTTATATGCTTGAGCATTGGATTTTGGACCATGGGTCCACTCAGGCCCACTTATTGTTGTATGAATGGGTTGTCTCCATGTTCTGGGTAATTGGCCACCTACTTCAAAAGCGCGAGCTGAAGAGTTTGGGGGATAATATCCTTTCTCACTTATGGAAGGAGAATCTAATGGATTCATGGCTCATTCACATGAAAATTGATGTCATCACCCACCACTTGGGAATACCATTTCTTCCTCGCTTGAAGGAGGGGGGAGATCATCGTGTTGGTGTCTCGGTTAGGATGTGTGCAGGTGAGTGGGGACTTGTCTACCAAGATGCAGATAGCATGGGATCCCCAACCGACCCTTAGGAGGAATTCCAGGCTGGCATGTCATTGAGATTTCAGGTGGGATAATTGGAAGCGTGTCTCTATTTGATCCTTTTGGCTGTAATTAACGTTGATAGTCTATCATATATTGCAACATGTCGGTCCTAGTGCTTGGGTAGATGTTGGTTATAACTGACCCAGAGGTTTTCTATAAGACCCAGGTTCTTTGTGGTTTCCCTTTGACCAACAAAACCCCTTTGCACCGGCCCTTTCGGCAATAACCTGCAAGCAGGTTGAGGTCTCACCCGAGGTGTATCTATAGGGTACTGCAGAATCAGATTTCCACAGTAAGTGATGACCTGCTTGGATGGACGTACTACACAGCACAACAGAGGGTATGTGCTGCGAGGTGAGACTACGCAGCGATGGGCAACGCTGTGGTCTGCACCACTATGTTCTTCTACCATGGGACTTCTACTGAAATTGCGAACAATCCAACTTTATTCTATACTTGGATTATCTTGAAAGTGCTTAAGGCACTGAGATGAATATCACTGATCCATTCATCCAGGCGCTTAATTGACTATCCTTCTAACATTCATTCATTAACGCAGGATGTCATGATTTGAACATAGATGATTGATCTAATCCACTGTTATACATTCCTTTACTACGGGTAAGAAAGTACTTAACTAAATGACTGATTCACTGCCTTCATAGACAAGAATAAATGTTCACCATTGAACTATTCATGCAAAACTTAACATATCATTTCCATACTTCTCTAATGGAAAATGCATATAAAATCTCTCTCATAATAGTATGCAAGGAACATCTAGACATTCATTAACAGAAAACACAAGTAAGCATTCATTCATAAGCACAATCACAAAACACGAGATTTAACGTGGTTCACTCCCCCGGGTGGGAAGCTACGTCCACAAGAACGGTTGGTAATATATTTCTTTTAAAAGGGATGGGGACAACCCTTCTTAGTCTGTGCACTCAGCTGCAGACTCTCCTTCCTCTCAGATAGGTCTCTGCGCACACAGCTGCAGAGCCTTTACAATTTTCTTAGCTCAGATAGATTTTACAATACAACCATCAAAAATTGTAACAACAAAAATAAGAGAGTAATTCCAAAATGTAACAAAAACAACAACTAGAACCCCATCCCATACAAAATTGTCTTCTTAAAATAGATCATGCCTGAAGGTCATGTCTTCACAATGTCGAAGACCTAAACCCAAAACCCTTAGGGTTTACAAAGCTACGCCAATTTCCCTAAACCGGTTTGTTGGCATCTGGTAGCGTCTGCTTCCTCGTGGCGGTTCTCCACGTCTTCCTTCTGTCGCTACCGGCCTTCCTATCGCACACGTGCTAACAGGTCGCTTTCTCTACACCGTTCATCTCTAACGGTTTCATTCTCTAGGTGTGCCAAGTCGTTGCTTTCCTTGACCTGTCCTTTCCTTAACAAACTCGTGCGTTGGCCACCTTCCTGATTTGCTCGTGCCTGCCACTCGGCACTCTTGGAGCATCTTTCCAAAATTAGACCATTGCTGGTCCATCCGATACCTACACCTGATCCTTGTCCAACACTCCGCTTTGTTGGTTCCACGTGTGCTGACTGCTTCGCAGCATTGCCTCCTCGCAGCGCTGGTCTTCGTAGTGCTTCCAAAATTCAGATGATTCCCATAGCTTTGTAGCCTGATCAAAACTTGGATGCTGCGCACAGCTTCGCAGCATCTTCAATACTTAGACAAAATTATATTCCTGAGCTGCGCTCTGCTCAGCTTTCCCTACTTATCAAAAAGGTGTTACCAAAACTTTGTCTCAACTTGGGCCCAACAGTAGAAGTCTTATACAATCATCACAGCTATAGTGAACTCTTTTGTCTCAGTGCTCTAATATGGGATGAAATTTTTGTATGGATTAATGCTTCGTATGAGGTGGAGCTATTGGGATGTGTGGAATAATGTTTTGGGATGATTTTGTCTGTATTTCTGTGTCGAATGCGGATCTTGAGCTATAATGGCTATCCGATGTAATTTTCTTTTTGCCAAGTAATATATGAAGTTATAGCTTATAAAAAAAAACTTATATTAGAAACCATATCTAGTGTTCTAAACTTCAAAAATATGAGCACCACATCCCACTTCCAGGCAAAATATCCCCTATGGAGGGCCAATATGGTGGTTTGGGACCACGCACATGGACCATGACCCCCATAGTAAGATCTATAAATCCATCTGCATTGTTAAAATTTAGTAAAATATTGTACAAATTCATTATCAAAATTGTAATTTTCCATTGTTAATGTGACACAACTAAAAATGACTAACATAAATGACTAATTCACATTAATCGTTGTTAGATAGTCATATTTATATTCCCGTGACTAAATTGGTCATTTATGTTAGTCATTTTTATTTTAGTCACTTTCTATCTAGTCATTTATTTTATCCCATGATTAAATTAGTCATTTATCTTAGTCGTTTTTAGTTGGCTTATTTAAAATTGCTCAATTTTAGTCATTTATCCCTTCAAAAAATAATGGTGACTAAATTTTTTAGTCGCCTAGTCACTTACCTCTCATTTTGTACTAGTGTAATGAGAAGGGGCCATGTGTATCTATTAGGGAGAGGTGACGGGGGGTTGTGGGATTGGACCATAGACTGACCAATGCTATACTTAAAACCCATTTGACCTTCCTCGCTGACATTAATTCTGCTGTAGAAGGTGGTTGAAGAAATTGTTCATGAAATTGATGGAGTGTGGGAAAACCACGAATTTTCAGATGGCAGGGTATGGGGATCTATTTTCCTTAACCCATATGCTAGTCTACCCCTAGTAATTTGTATTCCCCAATCCCCATTCCATTAGGTAGAAGCAATCGGGGAGTTTGAACACAGAACAAAGAGAGCCGAGTAGGGGGGAAGAAAAGAAAATTGTGATTTTGAGAAAGCACGATATTTGAGTTCCTAACTTGCCCAGAAATTCATGTGGGAGATTCAACCTAGCAGGGGACACATCGGCTAAGCCCTAGGGAAAATTGATATAGCGGTATCATCTAAAAAAAAACTGTGAAAAAACCCTGTGTGGATGGTCGAGAAACCACCTGCGGGATAGAGTCATTTGGCCATAGAGAGTGAAATAAAACCAAAGTGGAAATACACAGAAGAATAGTATAGAAGGTAGGGTTGCTTGATAAACCCAGTGAAGGCTAGAGTCTCACGGATCTAGTAACTTGGACCTTTATATACCCACACTAAAGAGCACTGGAGGGAAGATATGGCCCGAGGGACTGTATAGCAGTGAAGGGAATACTTCCTTGTGTTGGGTGTGGTAGGTATTGTGGGTGCCAAGACTGTCTGAGTGTGAATTGAGAGGCCTATAGCTCTGTGTTTCAACTCACTGGCTTAGCCTCCTCCTCCTTGTCCCTTGTATGCTTGACAAACCCAACTATATGTTGTCTTAACATGATTGTTTGTGTGAAGCCATGGCTATGAGTGAGCCTTTATATCCCTCCCTAGTGGATACACGGCCCAGCTTGGGGGTGGTCTCTAAGCTGAAAGAGTATAGGTTGGACAGAGACCTATGGTTGGGTGGAATGTTGTTCTCACATAGCCAGTTTTTTGGACAGTTCATCTTATAAGATAAGTGTTCTTGTGGTTTCAAATGATATTATTTCCTATGTTGTGTTCCTTTTCTATTTAAAGTTAATTGAATGGAATGAGCATATGTAAATAACTTATAGGAAGTCTGTGTATAATCCTGAGCATGAAGCTGGTGTATTGGTTATTTGTTTCATCATTTTACTTATGTTAAATATGTTGTTAACCTATATGTTGTAGATGCATTCATTAGATCTAGTTCCACTATGTATTTCTATTATGAATGGTACACATCCTTGGCAGGTCTGTACTTCATCAACTGAAATTGGGGAAATGAATTAGGCAACCTGCTGATGTGTTCATTCCCCCTATATGATCAAATGAAGGGAGTGGCCTTGGAAACATGATTCCATGGATTTTGACAATGCGGTAAGGAGGTTTTGATGGACTTGGGGGATTAAAAATTTCTGAACCTACAATGTGAACCTAGAGAAGTTGTGTAGTTGGCCTTCCGAATTTATGAACCCGCAATGCAGATTGTGAATTGCTGAAGTCGGAAGGGTGATTCTATGGAGTTACGCATGCCGGCAGTTCTGACTTATGAATCCTGCAACGCGGATTGCTAATTGTGGAAGTTGGAATACCGAAGTTGTGAAATGGTGGTTCCGATTTCCAAGTTCCGCAACACGGATTGCATATTGTGGAAGTCGGATAAGTAAATTTCCCGGATTGGTTATTGTCGTTCTGATTTCTGAATCCCGCATTGCAGATTGCGGAAGTCGGAAAGGTGTTCTTTGACGCTGCATAATTGGAATTTCATTTTCTAAATCCCACATTGCGTATTGCGGATTGAGGAAGTCAGGAATGTTTTATTCGATGTCGTGTAATTGGAGTTCTGATTTTCGAATCCCATATTGTGGATTGCGGAAGTCAGGAAGGTGTTCCTTGACGTCGCATATTTGGTGTTCCAATTTTTGAATCCTGCATTGCATATTGTGGATTGCGGAAGTCGGGAAGTTGTTCTTCGACACCGCGTAATTGGATTTCCGATTTTCGAATCCTGCATTGCGGATTATGGAAGTGGGGAAGGTGTTATTCGACGCTACACAATTTTCTTTATGATTTCTAAATCCCACATTGCGGATTGCGGAATTATGAACCAAAGCCATTGCGGCTGTGTGAAAAGGCATAGTTCCAGATAAGTTAAAAATAAAAAAATAATTATCAGGCTTGTTCTCCCATCACTCAAAGGGAACTGAGGGGATTGGGGACGTGATAGAATGGTATCAAAGCCCAAGGTTGCAGCACTGGGGCTTCTTGGGCTGATGTAGAAGGAATAATAAGGTCTATAAATTAATTCCATGAGTTTATTTATGTTAAATATGGATGTTTTTTGTTTTATGCGATGTCTAATAAACGCCTCCATGATGCATAGTGCTTGCAACTGATAGTATTTGAATAGTGTATCAAAGAGTAGTAGGCAGAAGGAAATAAATATCCAAAGGAAAAATTGTGACCATAAATGACGCTCAGGATCCTTACGAGCATGACGAAGACGTGCCAGTATAAAATGTGCAAGAAGATCATGCTGATACTGAATCCAGAAGGGAGAAAATAACTCCACAGAATTTGGTTGAAACCATGATCAAATTTAATGAAAGTTTGATGAAGGATCATGAAGAACAAAATCAGCTCAATGCTGCTATTTTGTAGAGCCTCACTGATATGCAGTAGAGGGTAAACCTTGGGTCCAACCGAAGAAACGTAGGTAAAGAAGGAAGGGGTACATAGATTATCTCTAGAGGACGTTCTAGGAAGATAAATCCAAGCCCAAGGAAGAGTTCGGTGAGCAAAAAGCACAACACGCCCTCCTCAAGGTCTTCTTTAGCAGTTCGTGTGACTCCAGAGGCCCTCAAAGAAGCCCGAGCCATACTTCTAGCAGGTTTGAAGGAAGAAAAAAATCCAAAGGAATGCCACAGGGAGAATTTAGGAAGGAAAGGCCTCCCACATTTGATGGAGAAAGTAAGACTGGCCAAGAGGCAAAGGCATGGATTCTTGGGATGAAGCAATACTTCAAGATCCATGACTACTCATGAAATGAAAAGGCCAGAATTTCCATTTACAGTCTAAGTGGAATAGCTTCAATTTGGTGGGAGCACCTCATGCAAGTGAAAAGGATCAGTGAAAGAAGGATTAGCTGGGAGAGATTTAACAAGTATTTCAAGGAAAAATACCTATTAGCTAGGTATTATGACAACAAGAGGAAATAGTTCAATGAACTCAGGTTGGGACAAAAATCCATGGATGAGCATGTCCATAAATTTTTGGAATTGTTTAGGTATGTGGACTATTTCAAGGATGAGAGGGTTAAGATCTAGTGTTTCCTTGGGAGTCTACCTCAGAATTTTACAGATAGGATTGAGTTTGTTAACCCACCAAATTTTAATGAAGCCATTAGGATGGCAGTGCATTGCTATGAGTAGAGCAAAGGGAAAACAAAGGTCCACCCAGCATGGAAATGGAAGCCAAATGGGAGGTTTGAACAAAGGAAAAGTGGATTTAAGCCACCATTCAAAAGTCAGCCAAGTAATTTTCCACAGGCCCAGTAAGCAAGAAGTGGAAATAAGCCAGCAGTGGAAACAAAAAGATCACTACAAGGAGCAGCTACAATGGAGGATATGGAAATGGAAACTCCTCAAATCTATGCAACATTGGATAATAATCAAGTATAACATCAGTTAGCAATGGAGGAAGTTGAAGGTAAGATTGCTAAGCAATCCATTTCCGTTTTGATTGACCCAGGATCTAATCATAGTTATGTTTCTCCAAAAGTGGTTGAAGGTTGTTCTCTTAGAAAATTGAAGCATAGTGAATCTTGGCTAGTTTAGTTATCATATCGACCAAGAGAAAAGTGAGTGAGGTAGTGATGGAATGCCCCATGGATTTGAATGGACTACTCACCCAATTAGATTTGAATGTCCTACCATTAGAATCTTATGATTTCCTAATTGGCATTGATTGGTTGGAAATCAATAGAGCCAATATATATTGCTATGAAAAGGTACTTGAATGCATTGATGAAGAAGGTATACCCAGATTGGTAAAGGGAATCCCCAAACCAATTTTAGTAAGACAAATTTCAATCCTACAGTTTAAAAAGTTTTATAATAGTGCTTTCCAATTATATGCAGTTCACATATTAGATTCATCAGAGGAAAATGGGCCAAGGTTGGAAGACTTCCAGTTGTTGCAAGAGTTCCAAGATGTGTTTCCAGATGAAGTGCCCAGAATTCCACCAAAGAGAGATATTGATTTTACCATTGATCTTGTTCCAGGAGCAGCACCAATCTCCAAAGTGACTTATAGAATGAGCACACCATAATTAGTAGAGTTAAAGATGCAGCTACAAGAATTAATGGACAAAAAGTATATCAAGCCAAGTGTATCACCTTGGGGAGCACCAGTGTTATTTGTCAAGAAGAAGGATGGGACTTTAAGGTTGTGTATTGATTACAGACAACTCAATAAAGTGATAATAAATAATAAGTATCCATTTCCAATAATTGATGATTTGTTTGATCAAATGAAGGAAGCTATAGTGTTTTCAAATATTGACTTAATGTCTAGATATCATCAAGTGAGGATAAAAGAAGAAGACATTCACAAGACAACTTTGAGGACAATATATGGACATTATGAGTTCACAATGGTTCCATTTGGTCTTACCAATGCACCTGCTACATTCATGTGTGTCATGAATAATGTCTTCAACAAGTATTTGGATAAGTTTGTGATAGTGTTCTTGGATGACATTCTTGTTTATTCCAGGAATGAAGATGAGCATGATGAACATCTAAGAATGGTGTTGCAAGTCCTTAGAGAACACCAACTGTATGCAAAGATGAGCAAGTATGATTTCTACCAAAGTAGGGTACAATATTTGGGTCATGTCATCTCAGAAGAGGGAATTGCAGTGGATCTAGAAAATATTGAATCCATAATGGATTGGCCTACTCCAAAGAATGTTTTAGATGTTAGATCTTTTATGGGTCTTGCAGGCTATTATAGAAGGCTCATTGAAGAATTCTCCAAGATAGTTGTTCGCGTAAGTAACTGATCTAGAGGTTTTCCAATATAGACCCAGGTTCTTTGCGGTTTTAGCTTTAACCAACAAAACCCCTTTCCACCGGCACTTTCGGCAACAACCTGCATGCAGGTTGAGGTCTCACCCGAGGTAAAGCTATGGGGGTGCTACAGAATCAAGTTTCTACAACAATGTGATGAGTTGACGGGACAAACCCACTACGCAGCACACTATGGAATCATGCTGCGACTGAGGGCCGTGCGACGACTATCCTCATCGCGGGTTGATATTTCTGCAATTGGTAAGTTGCGCACCCAGCACATCCACGGATCACACGGGTTTACATTACTCGTTCGATGGAACAGTACCATAGACTTATGCACCTCCATTTTGATGAAAATCGTGTTAAGGGTTGACTTGGTATTTATTCCTTTAATTACTACCAGTGATTATTTAACCTTATACTTGGTGCAATCAAACAAGCTATCAGTCCTACGCCCTTACAATATTACACATTAACGTAATTACATAACCATTTGTTACTTGCATACATGTCTATCCACAGTTGATACATTCACTTACTTATAACAGCTCACATTCATCAATCATCCATTCGTGAAACACTTAACATATTATCCTCATTCTCCTCCTATGGAGAATACATATAAAAGGATTAACCAACCAACTGATAATTGAGATTTCAAACATACACAGTAAGCAAATAGACATAACAAAGCACAAACATATAGACAATCTCACTACACAAGATTTAACATGGTTCATCCCCCAGATGGAGGCTACGTCCACAAGAACGGTTGTTAATATTGATCTTTTGTGAAGGGTACAACCGTTCTTGGTCTGCGCACGCAGCTGCAAACTCTCTTCTCTCTTGGATAGGTCTCTGCGCACACAGCTGTAGAGCCTTTAAAATGGTTTTTGCTCAAAAGTCTAACAATACTCCAAAATGAATAGTAACCCTTCCCTATACAAAAATGCCTTATTTATAGATCATGCCCGTAGGTCATGTCTTTACAATTCATAGGAAAAACCCTTAGGTTTCCAAAACATGGCATGGCTAACTGTCACCATCGACAGCTTAGTCCGCCTGCTTCAGGTTGTCCTCCAGGGCCACTCGTGGCTCGCACGCTCCTTTGATAGCCGTAGTCCTCAAAACAGTTACAACTGCATCGTGGTCTATCTCTTTCTGCCTCTTCCTCCTACCCATCTCTATCAACGTAGTGGCCTAGTTTCTCAACTACTTGCCGCCACTATTCCAAATAGGTCGCTTTCTCCTTCCTTTGTCCATCTCTTTGCCAAAAATATGTCACTTCCTCATCTGACCTTTTCTTCTATTTCGTTACCAAAACTTGCTGCTACACGGGTCCTGCGCATCAGCATGGCTGCGCAACTAAATAAGCCCAGTAAGTTGTGCACTCAACAATATCATGCTTTTCTACTGCACAACTCAAAATTGTGTTTCAACAAAATCGCTACCCACTTGGGCCACGCCCAACAGGCCCCTAACACTTACTTGTGGCTTGTCCCTAGCCACTCTAGTCCAGTTTCTCCATCTTTACTTCTTTTGAAATTCCTTCCCACGCAGTGAATTCTTCAACTGTCTTACTCAGCTGTGCAACTACCTGTTTCACTTCCTACTCACAAGCCTTTCCTGTGAAGTAAGTTCTGAAGTTTCTTCCTTGATATGATTTTCCGATGTCCAAAGTTCTTGTAGTTTTGTTTCAATGTCATCGGTCAAGGTAAGTGATTCTTCCATTAGTGGTTGTACTCTTGCAGAGGTTTCAGCCTCCTTCATCCTTAAGGCCTCGAGTTCCCTCCTTAATGCCTTGGTTTTCTCGAAGGCTGCCCTTTTCTGATGGACCGACAAGTCCTTCATGGACGCATCTGTGGCATCCAATTCTTTTTTCTTTTCCTTTATTTCTTCATGGATATTGTGCAACTCTGGACTTTCTTTTAGTATGCTCCACACATTGGAGACGTCATTTGCCAAAATATGACACTGCACTACTATTGCGCAGATACTCTGCAGTGAAGCCCTTATTTCTTCTTCTTGCATCTTTGTGTCCACTGGCTGTTGTGCTGCTAGCTCCACTATTTCTGCTTGGTGGGAAGCCTTGATCCTTTCGACTTCATTTGAGTGGGAGATCTCTAGGTCCCTCATCTGTTCTTGTAAACTGGTCACAATAGCACCTATCTACAAGATGGCTGCTTCTCTCTATGGTTCTGTTAAATTTTCAGAATTTACTTCGATCTGATCTAGGATCTTAACTGAGAGAACAACATGTATAGCAAATCTATAGTATATCAATCATGGACACAATAATGCAAGCACACAAGAGACACAAAGTTTACTTGGGGAAAACCATAATGGTGAAAAACCCCAATAACTTCCTCAGAGCTAGATAGAGCAATGATACAACCAGAATACAAGAGATAGTCTTCTCCTAGCAGCAGAGCCTCCTCTTCCACCAGTGCACCACTCTCCCAAGTGTGAGTGAGAGAATAGAATGTATAAAATGAGAGAGACACACTCTCTATTTATACACTAACTTGACTTGACCTTTACTCAACTAGGTCGGCCTCAACCTAACCACTTAACATAATGCTGACTGCGCTGACCCCCACTAGGGTGGTCTAATAACCCTTTGACCCACATGGCCGACCCCCAATAGGGTGGTCTAATAACCCTTTGACCCACATGACTTATACAGGGCCGACCCCAACAAGGTGGTCTAATAACCGATCAAGTATAAGTTACGACACTTACAATATAAATGACGACACTTCCGTATAGAGGAATATTAACATCTCTATAGGAATACAATATACATATATGTGAAATACATTCCAAAGTTACATATACATCAACACTCCCTCTTAACTAGGAAGGTATTTCTCGACACAGGTCTTCTAGCACAAGTCATCTTCTCTGGATCATCGTCACTGGATAATTGTCATTGATTCATCATCATCGTCACTGCTGCTGCTATCTCAATCAATCTCTGAATCTACTCGTCATAGGAAGTTCTAAAAATCCAGTCCTTTTTCATATTGGATGTAGGCCCACCACCTGTAGGTCTTCATCATCACTGGCCATACTGTGGAATCCTCAGGACTTATTACGTGCGTCACAAAACCTAGTTGCAACATCCCAGGCTATTACGAGCACACAGCTCTACTTGTTGGATCTCCCAGGAGCACATTACATGTGACTTATCACAAAACCTGGCTGAAGCATCCCAGGCTATTACGAGCACACAGCTCTACCTGTCGGATCTCCCAGGAGCACATTACATGTGATCTCACCACAAAACCTGGCTAAAGCATCTTAGGCGTTTACGAGCACACAGCTCTACCTATCGGATCTCCCAGGAGCACATTACATGTGGTCCACCACAAAACCTGGCTGAAGCATCTGAGGCCTTTTTCATCCTGTCCAGATCTCCCAGGAGCAAATTACATGTGGTCATGGAAAAACCTGGCTGAAGCATCGAAGGCCTTTTTTATCCTGTCCATATCTCCCAGGAGCAAATTAAATGCCATGGGACAAAACCTCGCAAGAGCATCTCAGGATGTTACGGGTACACAACTCCAACCTGAAGATCTCCCAGGGCACAAATTACATGTCCTCCCAGAGAAATGTCTCGAAAGAGCATCCCAGGTTGTTATGGGTACACAACTCCGACCTATAGAATCTCCCAGACATGCTCATCTGCATAACTTGATCCATGGCCACAAAGTATCATCCTGATACTCAACATACATCATCCTGATATACACATTATCATCCTGATCATCATCACTGCATCATCCTGATTCATGTCATCTGGAGAAGCTCGTCATCCACGATCATCTTGATCATACAATGCATCCACCTAATTCATACCAAGTATCTACCTGATACATATCATCATACATGATGTACCTGATCATACAATGTATCCACCTGATACATACACAAATACATGATCCACACAATATATCCATCTGATACATATCAACATACATGATCTCAGTATCCACTTGATACATATACAAATACATGGCCCAAGCATCCAACATGATGCATATACAAAATACATACAAATGATCCAACTGATCATATCCAGCATCCAACATGATGCATACATACATAAATGATTCAACTGATCATATCCAGCATCCAACATGATGCATATATATATAAATGATCCAACTGATCATAACAAGCATCCAACATGATGCATATACATATACATAGTAGTAGCTGGAGCATCGTCCTGATGCTCATCATCCATGATCCTCCTGATCATCATAGCATCATCCTCTTCAAATCATCTCATCGTCCATGAAGCACAACCCAGATGCACATCATCCAGCACTTACACCACCGACATGGGAGAACACATCTACCACCATTCTGGGAAGGCTCCAGCCCTTACTTTTTCACCATGGGAGAACACATCTACCACCATGTGAAAAATAGCTCAGCAATTACATCACGACTAAGGGAGAACACATCAACCATGTCAAAAAAGCTCATGTTCATCTGCATCTTTCGGACTCATCACTTCCCTTTGGAAGGAACCTTGATCTGAAGTGAACCAAGCCTCTCTTTGAAGTACTCAAACTGCACTCTGGCCAATGAATTTGGTCAATACATCTACAACCTGCTCATCCATCGTAACATACTCTGCTTTGGCTGTACTCAGTGCTACGCAAGACTGCTTCTTGCTAAACCAAGAGATCACACCTGATCCCTATCTGCAGCACTGCCTACCCAATCTGAATCAACATAACCCTGCAAGTTAAAGTTTTGATTCGCATCATACTTGAGCCCATAATCAACTGTACCCCTCAGAATATGCTTTACAACAACTAGGTGAACACTTCTTAGATCCGTCAGGAACTGGCTCAATGTGTTCACTGCAAAGCAAATATTTGGTCTCGTGTTCGTCAAGTATATAGAGGACCCAATCATCGTGACATCAACTGGATCAGATCAAGCATCACACAGAAGATTCAAGTTCGATGCCATAGGTGTGGCCATAGCCTTGCAGTCCATCATCCCGAACCTCTTCAGGATCTCTACTGCATACTTCCCTTGTCCAAGGAAGATTCCATCTGCACTCTGCCACACCTCCATGCCAAATACAAATAGTGCATCATCCCCAAGTTCTTCATCTCGAACTTGGAAGCAAGCTTCCGCTACGTGTCGGAAATCAATCTATATTCACCTGTAATAAATAGGTCATCCACATACAAAAGTAGTATCACTTGATTGCCTTCCTGAACCTTGTAGTAGAGGTTGGAATCCACTTTACACTTGGTAAAGCCCAAACTAGATAGAAAGCTGTCTATCCTACCATACCATGTTCTGCACATATATGACTCCCTGCCATGTGTCTTAGAACCAAGTGGCTGCTCCATGTACACTTCTTCTTCAATTACACCATTCAAGAAAGTTGTCTTGAAATCCATATGGTGTATCTTCCCTATCATCACTGCAGCCGGAGCAAGTACTGATCTAATGGAAGTGTATCTGGCTACAGGAGAAAAAGTCTCTATGCTACCACCTGCAGCATGCTTGATATTGTAGCTTCTCTTGGAAGTCACTAGAGACTCCCCTTCAGGTCTTGGGACTGCATCCCAAACATCTTCGTGATCGACTGGTACTCCTCGATCATGGCATTCTTCCCAGATCCTGGGAACTTCAATATCTTCAATATTTTCAATAGATAACTTTGTTGTTGAAAAAATATTGTAGTCCTTCTTTTGTGGGTGATGGTATATGATCTTTCCTACACAACAAGTTAAATTGCATGATTAGAAAACATCTCATAGTTTTCAGAACAAATTCTTACACATAAAGAAATATGTCATACAGTCATGCAATTATCTTAGCCAATGCTTCAATACAACATTTATCCATATTCCGTAACTTTCTAGATGCCTTCCAATCTATACCAGAACATTTTTAAGAGTGCACAACTCCTAACATGTCAACAAAGAGGTTTCATTCTAGATAAGTAGCAATGGAATGTTGTATAGTGCCATAGGCCACTTACCCATGTATATTAGTAGTATATTGTTCATCAATGCAACTATTCTAATATGCATAATACACAACCTAATTCTAGGAACATAAGCATATACATCATTGAATAACATTATGTAAGAAATGACAATTCAAATACTTATCTTTTTTTGGTTGCTAGGTGTACTCCCTTTGAATCTTTGCAACTCCATTCTGATGTGGATTGTGAGAAGTGGTCAACTCCCTCTGAATATCTGCATCCTTGCATAAACTACTGAAGTGTGCTCCTTTGCTTACTTGCAGGAACAACTGGAGTGTGCTCCCTCTTGATCTTTGCTTCCTGGATTACCTGTCCTTCAACTTGTTAGGATATTCCTATACTCCATCCTAGTCCTTCTAACATTCCTGTCATTTACATTTTCAGTCCTGCATGCAAAATTAGGGTTTTCATGCAATTAGGGTTTGCATGCATTTTACATGCATCCTAGTCATCAGCACCAGCACCTAGCCCTCAGCAAACTAGCCCCAGGAGCTTCTCTCGGATCAGTCTTAGCTCTCCTAGAGCTTAGTGCGCCCTCTTTTCAGTTATTGCATGAGAAGGGCGCCTTTCTTCATCTGCCAGTCCAATTTAGTTCAGTTATCTGCAGTTCTTCCTTGATTTAAGGATTAACTGACTCCTAACTGACCTTATCACTCTTTTGGACCTCCAGTGTGACTAGATAGACTATTTTGACTCCAGTTAGCTCCATGAGCGCCCTCCACTGAGTCTCCTTCACTATATCAGTGCTTCCATGTGCCAGTTACACCAACCACACTCAGTTAGACTCAGTTTGACTCCCGGTTGATCATTACTTGTGCATTGATGACTTCACTGATGATGAGATAGACTCCTAGTTTGGCACTGATGACTCTCCACTGATTATGGATCTGTGCATGAAGGATAATTCGAATTACACCTAGTGAATTCGAATCCTCGTATTCAGCATTGTATATTTACCCGGTTACTATTCTGATTATTGTAGTGATTGTAATTATTTTGCCTCTATTGGATCTATGTTCTATTGCTTCTCTCTTCTTCCTTAATTCCTTAATTCTTTCACTGTGAGGTTACACTATCTCTTTGGATCTTATGTTGGCAATCTAACATGGTATCAGAGCCATTTGAGAGTATATTCTACCTCCATTCTTGAGAGTTTTTTTTTGCAGGTATTTCGAAGTTCTAGCAGTTGCAGCAGCAAATTCAGCAGTTCTCTATTTGCACTTATTTAAGTAGTCAAGATGAGCAATTCAAATGCTCCTTCTTCTCCTATACTTCTCACTCCTTTCAATTACTTCGAATGGAGGGATGAGATGAAGATTTTCTTGATGACAAAAGGGTTTGAAAGATTGGTTTATGAAAGAGATGCCACACCACATATAGCTAGAGATAAAATCAAGCATCTAACCAAATTGGATGAAGCTTTTGGATACATATGCATTTACATGTCCAGAGATCTATTGTTCCATGCTGAAGGTTTGAAGTCTCCAAAAGAGTTATGGACCAAATTGGAGAGCCTTTTTGGCAAACAAGATGGGATGAGAGGCTACACTCTTGAAAACGAATTGGCCTCTCTACAACCTAGCAATTTTGAGAGCATTCAAACATTCATCTCAAAATTTCAGAATTTGATTACTCAATGCAAGCATTGTGACATCACCAAAAGTGATGAGCAATTAGTACTCTCCATTTTGAGCAAACTTGGATCTCAATTTTCTGTTTTTGTCTCTACTTTCCATTCTGGGCGAATGTCAATCCCTGGATGGAAGTTTCCTACCTTGGAAAAATTTACTACCGCTCTCATTCAAGAAGAAGACAAATTGATTCAAATGGGTTCCATCACAATCTCCAGAGATCTAACTCTTTTAGCAGGTGAATCAAGTGGAGCGAATGCAAGGGGGGGACAAAAAGGCAAAGGAAAGAAACCTTCAAGATCCAAGAATGACAAACAAAAGAGACCTAATTGTACCTACTGCAAGAGAGGAAACCATCCTGAGCATTCTTACATGCATAAGAAGATTGATCTTCTAACCAAGCTTCTTGAACAAAACCAAATTGATGTTCCAAAAGAAGCAAAGATGTCTGATTCTGGAAGTGGATCTGATGATTGTCATGCATTGATGGCTGGTTTTTCAAACACAAAAGCTCTCCTCATAGATTTTGGAGCTTCCAACCACATGATGGCACAAAAAGAATCTTTCTCTTCTCTAGATCTCCATGATGGGCCTACCATTCACATCGGAGACAACACTCAGGTTTCTGCAAACAGAGTGGGTACAATGCATATGGAACATGGTAAGTTCAAAAATGTCTTGTTTGTTCCTTCTCTAACTGCAAATTTATTATCAGTTTATCAGATGAACCATACAGGATCTCCAAAGCAAGTTACTTTTGGTCCAAACACTGTCGAGATCACAGAAATATCCACTGGAAAGGTTATAGCGAATGGGATTGCTAATCATGCCTCAAAGGCATATGAATTTTCTCACTTTATGCCTTTCTCTCCAAGTGTTTCTTCAGATTCCGATCAAGATCAGAGTGACTTCTCTTCCGATGAAGAAGACGAGCAAGATTCTAATGTAGAAGTCATAGTTCAAAAAGATCTCAATCCAGAATCAACACCTATTCTTAGTCCATATACAAGGTCAACATGGGATCACACAGCTCTTGCTACTACTGAGAACACTGTTGAGGATCATCACACTACCAGACTTCCACACCATGCCAACCTTGCATTATTCCATCCACCTCTCCATGAGAGATGCAGCATGATGATGGGGTTTACTCTTCCATTCTTTGGGAAAACTCATCATGATACATTCGCTCCAGTGACAAAAAAGGTTCCTGAAAGACTTGCTACATTCAGCACATTCTCTAGCACTTGCATTCGTACTTTACAGAGGATCAGCTTACCAAGTATCTTTGCAAAGTTTTCACTGATGAAAGCTTGCTTCTTTTCTGCTTAGAGTGATGGCTCCTTGAGTTATTCAAAAATATAAAACAAAAAAAAAAAAAATGAAAAAGAAAAATTGAGGCAGTATTTTTTTATCATTTCATTGATTGTATGGGTGACCTTTGATCCTAGTTACCAGGGCCCAGGATGGATTAAGGGGGGGTGTTAGGATATTCCTATACTCCATCCTAGTCCTTCTAACATTCCTGTCATTTACATTTTCAGTCCTGCATGCAAAATTAGGGTTTGCATGCATTTTACATGCATCCTAGTCATCAGCACCAGCACCTAGCCCTCAACAAACTAGCCCCATGAGCTTCTCTCGGATCAATCTTAGCTCTCCTAGAGCTTAGTGTGCCCTCTTTTTAGTTATTGCATGAGAAGGGTGCCTTTTTTCATCTGTCAGTCCAGTTTAGTTCAGTTATCTTCAGTTCTTCCTTGATTTAAGGAATAATTGACTCCTAACTGACCTTATCACTCTTTTGGACCTCCAGTGTGACTAGATAGACTATTTTGACTCCAGTTAGCTCCATGAGCGCCCTCCACTGAGTCTCCTTCACTATATCAGTGCTTCCATGTGCTAGTTACACCAACCACACTTAGTTAGACTCAGTTTGACTCCCGGTTGATCACTACTTGTGCATTGATGACTTCACTGATGATGAGATAGACTCCTAGTTTGGCACTGATGACTCTCCACTCATTATGGATCTATGCATGAAGGATAATTCGAATTACACCTAGTGAATTCGAATCCTCATACTCAGCATTGTATATTTACCCAGTTACTATTCTGATTATTGTAGTGTGTGTAATTATTCTACCTCTATTGGATCTATGTTCTATTGCTTCTCTCTTCTTCCTTAATTCCTTAATTCTTTCACTGTGAGGTTACACTATCTCTTTGGATCTTATGTTGGAAATCTAACAGAACTTACATCCATCCTTAATCACTATGCATGCTTATTAGTATCATCATTGTGTTATCCTTGAGGTCTCATACATAATCACACATTTATTAGTATAATCTTAATACTATCAAAACACAATAATGTTAAACATGTATAGTCATTATCATTCACAGATAATAAACATTAGTATTCAAGGTTTCAGGGAAGTCTTCTTTTACTCATGCATATTTTTATTTGATCATAGGACTCTTCTGATTAGTTAAATCATCAATGCATAAACCCGTGATTACTTAAAACTATACCTTCATGATTCTTCTGGTTATTCATATCATCAATTATGGTAAGAAACATAATATGCATACAGCCATGACTATTCAAACCTATGACTTCACGAATAATCATTATCAACAACACAACAGTATAAGATCCTAACACAAGGTAGGATTCTAGCTTGATATAGGAAAAACATACCTGGATTAGCATGCTAGCTAGTTATGTCTAACCTACCCACATAATGTCTTCTGGTTCTCTTCAATGACTTGTGCTAGTAACCTGCATGTCTTATAAGCTATCCATTGTAGGACCAAGTTATACATACCTCGTAAGTAGATCTTCTAAGTGATCCATGACAATGGATGAATGATCATATGTTCTTGAACTAGAACATGATTTGTCTTTCCTGGTGTACCTTTCATGTTAGCGGACAACATAAACCTCATACGACACCATATTAGTACAATCATAAGTGTCAACACCCTAATCAATGAATATCTTCTATCGTGCATTCATAATTTTATTAGGGTGATACAACAAGTCTAGATTTAATCAAGATTGTACTAACCGTAATAATATGAAGACAAATATACCATAAACTTAATCATGAACAAATCTCGAAACATACCTGGATAAGTCATACCTGTCGATATTGCTTGTAATCTTCTTATGTAAGGCCTTAGCCTCATCTCCCTCTGAGACAGGAACTTCTTCACTTATGCAGGTGACCAATCCGTCTTCTTCTAGGATTAACCCAATCCACTTGATTTGCAAGAAATGGACCTGGAGCTGGATTAGGGTTTGTCAAAGAAACCCCAAAAATTAAAACTTTGAATTTCAAACTTCTGAAAGGATAGAAATATGCACCTTGATGAGCTGATCAGGTTGGTATATTCAGAATTTGAAAACTGCAAAGTTTCACCCCTCGAAATTGCCTTTTAGATTTCTGGATTCACTAGGGAGGACCTTAAATTAAGGTTTGAGTTTCCCAAAGCTTCACCCAAAAAAAAGATTTGATTCAAAGCTCTAAGCTTCGATTTTTCTGAGGCGCTTCCAGCCGTGGTCACAGATTTCCAAAATTCCAAATTTTGCAGAAGCCCTAATTTTCCATCTTTCCGATCAAAGTCCCGAACTGGGGTTTGATCAAGCCCGGCCTTCTGCCCAACCAAAAAATCTGATCTTGGTCTCTAAATTTTGATTTTGATGATTAGCATCCAGACGTGGTCTTCTATTACAAAAATTCCAACTTTTGTCGAAGCCCTAAATTCTGGAAGCCATGAATGAAGGTGCTCAAAAGTAATTATGTTTTGACAGAAATATGTACCTGATTGTTTCTGGTGTAACTCCAAAATTTTCGATCCACAGGGTCTAAAAACGTTTCCTGAGATAGCTCGACCTGTTATCTTTCCATCCCGATAGGTCTGACGTCAATGGGATTCTCTGATAGATAGTTATGTCAAGTGTCGCAACGTGACCTGTTTATGGGATAATACAGGAGAGCGAAATTGTATGGCGTGCCACGTGTCACTCGTTCCACTTCCCCCTCTAAAAAATTGTTTTGAGATAGTACAGTCTGTGTACTACCTGTCACTTTTTATGAAATTTCATTTGGAGCTTCCTAGCCCAAGTTATGACCTTTTTCCAAGGTCACCTGATTTTGACTTAGATCTGGAAGAGGCAGAAACCCTATATTGTACAGATCATAAATCACAAAATACAACAAATTAGAGGTTGTCCTTTTGACACAAGGTACATGGGGATCTAATATTCAACCTGTAAAAGTTTTAGATCCGAAAAATTCACCAAAATGGATTTATAGCGAAAGTTCTACGATGACTGGTTTTTGCTATATCAAGCCCTGGCATCGTAAGTGCAACAAGTGTCATACATGCCATATCATGCCTTCTTTCAGGCTAGCTCTGATACCATGTTAAAATTTCAGAATTTACTTCAATTTGATCTAGGATCTTAACTGAGAGAACAACATGTACAGCAAATCTACATTATATCAATCATGGACACAATAATGCAAGCACACAAGAGACACAGAGTTTACTTGGGGAAAACCATAAAGGTGAAAAACCCCAATAACTTCCTCAGAGATAGATAGAGAAATGATACAACCAGAATACAAGAGATAGTCTTCTCCTAGCAGTAGAGCCTCCTCCTCCACAAGTGTGCCACTCTCCCAAGTGTGAGTGAGAGAATACAATGTATAAAATGAGCGAGACACACTCTCTATTTATACACTAACTTGACTTGACCTTTACTCAACTAGGTCGGCCTCAACTTAACCACTTAACATAATGCTGACTGGGCCGACCCCTACTAGGGTGGTCTAATAACCCTTTGACCCACATGGCCGACCCCCAATAGGGTGGTCTAATAACCCTTTGACCCACATGACTTATACACGTCCGACCCCAACAAGGTGGTCTAATAACCCATCAAGTATAAGTTACGACACTTACAATATAAATGACAACACTTCCGTATAGAGGAATAATAACATCTCTATAGGAATACAACCACTTCCATATAGAGGAATAATAACATCTCTATAGGAATACAATATACATATATGTGAAATACATTCTGAAGTTACATATACATCAACAAGTTCTTCTTCGATTGTGGGGAGCTTCGCACAAACAGCCGACACTGCTCCTCTGATCCTGCGCTTTGTTGCCTGTGTGTGTTGAAGCTCTCTTTCTTTGTTCTCGCACTCTTCTTGTATCCTTTGGTAATTTTATTCATGTTGCAGGCACTGATTGTGTGAAACGACGTCCCACTCATGCATCTCATGGGAGATATGGGTGTGCAAATAGTGCAACCCTTCAGCTGGAATCATGGCTATGTTTAGCTCCAACTGCTGCAACCGTCTCACGGTTTCCGTCATATCATCTGTGGGGAATATAATGGATGCAGATGCAATCTTAATGATGCGTGCCCGCATTGTGAATTCAGGTGTTCTGCACATCGTGTCACTTGGTCCCCCTATTTGGTCACGTCAGTCGGTCTCCCGAGAAAAGTCGCGGGGGACTTGCTCCATTATGAAGACCAAAAGGCCAGATATATCCCTGGTGTGTGCACGAAAGTAGGGTTCGCACCACAGCTTTATATTCCTTGTTGTGCCCAAAATGTGGGATGCGCAACAGGTTAAGCAGGATGGCCTGGTGTAGCGGCAATGCCTAATCCATAGGCACAATCTCTGGCTTGTTTATGGCCGGATTGTCGATACTGCACATATATTGATCAACCTGCATATGAGGAAATCGCTCGGCATCCTACAGATTGAAATCAGTCAACTTGCATTCCATGATCCTTCCTAGTAGATCATCTCTCTATTTCTTGCACTTCGGTATTGGTGGCATTGGAACTTCATAGTGTGGGTTCTTTTGCAGTTGCAATGTCGGGGCATCAGCCTTCATGGGGCTGACATACTTAGGAATAACCCATACTAGTGGAGGTGGGTTCCCTTGAGGAATCTACTTCAGAGTAGCCGGTGCCTCTGGTTTCTGCAGCGCTGCCATCGACTGCTTATCCTTCTTTTGTTGTTGATTCGGCTGGCTCGGCTTCGAGCTCTGAGATGGGGTTGGCTTCTCTGCTAAGGCTTTCTTCTATGGATGCTTCATGACTCCACTGATGCCAAAACATTTGAATGTTAATTTTTGAGCATTAATTCAACATACTCTAGGATCTTTACTGAGAGAATAACATGTACAGCATATCAATCATATCGAGCATGTACCAAGCATATCAACCAATCACATAAGACAATGGACACACAAAGTTTCACTGGGGAAAACCATAAAGGTGAAAAAACCCACAATTTCCTCAGAGATAGAGAGAGCAATGATACAACCAAAGTACAACCAAATTACAAGAGGTAGTCTTCTCCTAGCAGTTGATCCTCCTCCTCACATGTGTGCCACTTTTAGAGTGATAGAAGAGTGAGTAATGAGATGAATGAAATAGAGATCTCCCGATATCTATTTATACTTGTCATATACTGCCTAATAAACCTATGGATTCGACTTGTCTAACTCAGCCTAATAACCCCAAGTTAAATTATTCCGGGCCGACCCCTCTACTAGGTGGTCTAATAACCCATCAGCAAGTTACACCACTTTCAACACTTGTCAATACAAATGACGACACTTCCGTATAGAGGAATAATACATCTCTATAGGAGTACAATAAAATATAGATGAAATACATTCTGAAGTTACATATACATCAACACTCCCTCTTAACTAGGAAGGTATTTCTCGACACAGATGAAGAAACTGCAATAATTAATTAATGCAAATACATGAAATATCAGAAATAATAGAACTCATAATCACTTTTATATTGATCACGGGCCACTTTGAGGGGGCAACCTCCTTTGAGCAAGCTCAATACAATTAACTTCACAGTGCCTTCATAGGCCTCAACACACACTTATATACTAAGTCTAGGAGGCAATACCATGGGTCAATACTATGTGTCAATACAAACCATGGGCTAAGTCTAGGTGACAATACTATGAGTCAAAACCATGGGCCAATACAAACTATGGATCAACAAAACTATGGGCGACTTACAAAGCATATGCGCCAACAACAATAAGACAAACTATGGATCAACAAATACTACGGGACGACTTACAAAGCATATGCATCCAACAACAATATACTAACAAAGTAAAGGAATGGGTTCCTAACATACCCTCTCCCTTAGCAAACGCTTTGTCCTCAAAGCTTTAGATGTGGAAATTGATGCAGAATTTGAAGGAGTGGGTCCCCTGTAGCATCTTCGGGTTGCATTCTGAGCCACTGGTGCCTTTAGATTTTCAGGGAGGATTGCATGGAAGGCTGTAGACAAAGAAGAACCATATCAGCGATGTGAAAAGTGCGCTCAGAACGGTGCTGATCGGCTTGTTGTTTCAGTCGAATTCTTGCCATGTGAATATTGTCCTGCAGAATGAGAAGAAGTTGATGACAGTTTCAAAGAATTGAGTCAATTTCCTGAACTGGGGAGCTGCTGAAGGTGTATGGAAGAAGAACTGGTGGTGCCTATCCAGAGACTGCTTCATATGGTGTCCTTTTACATGTGGTACTATACCACTAGGGCGCTTCTAGGAAATCCATAGAAATAGTTGTCCAAATCTGTGGAGGGATGGGCAAGGGTTTGAGTAGTCTCGAAAGGAGGGTCGTTTCACCCTTGTTGACTTGGAAAGTATCACAGTCAACCACCATCCGTTGAATTGTCATTTTGAGTCCCTGCCAAAAGAAGTTACATTGTTCCTGGTCATACATTTTGAGGAACCTAGAGTGCCCTACTGATGAAGAAGCATGGAGTTCATAGAATAGATAGCCGCATTGAACAGATTGCAACCAATTTGGAACAAGCAGAGAAATAGCTGTAAGAGAAACTGGGTCATCAAATGTGTGAGGAGGAGCATCTTCCACCATATTGTCCTTACCCTTCTGGTAAGTGGTCGCATAGTCATAACCCATGAGTTGGATAACCCATTTTAGGTGTGCTGGGGAGGAGACCCGTTGTTCCAAGAAAGTTTCCAGACTCTCGAGATCAGTCTTGATGTAGAAATAATTTCCCAATAGGGATGGCTGCCAATTTTGTACTGCATGCAAAATAGCCATCATGTCTTGTTGAGATGTAGATGTGGCTAAATGCTTACCAGAAAGGTCTCATGAAGGTGGCAAGCCCACTAGTGCAACAAAGACACCTGCATATCTATCCACGAAAGTAGTGGAGACCATTGGTGGGTGCATCTGAAGGGAATGGAGATGAGCAATGACACCATGTGAATTCTTCTTAAGGATATTTTCCAGGCGATGTGAACTGATGATGCGGAGAGACCCTAGTTGTAAGCGCATAAATTTGTGTTGTGTCCCATTGACTGAAAACTACATCCAAAGTTTAGCAAAATCCCATAAGATGGGGCCAAGTGTGCGTAACCATTGAATGCCCAAAACCACATCACATCCGCCTAAGGACAAGGAAAACATGTCAGAGTGTAGGTTATAATATTCCATAGATATATGCACATTGTGACACTTCCCCTTGCAAGGTAAGGTTCCCCCATTGGAAACCATGACTTCAAAGTTGGAGCAAGGATGGACAAAACAATCAGCCTGTTTGGCAATTCGAGGGTCAATGAGGTTATGAGTGTTACCAGAATCAATGAGTATGGTAAGAGGGAGCTTCTTGAAGCATCCCCTGACCCGCATTGTTTGTGGGGTGGTGACGCTGGTTACAGCATGGAGAGAGATCTCAAGTGGGTCGTCCTGAGATGGGGTATCAACAGGCGGGTGTTGAATGTCGACCTGATCATATACTGTATATGTAGCTTCTTCACCAAGTTATGAGGCAGGCGGAGAATCCACATCCAAGAGATAAATATTTTGCTGAACACATCTATGTCCCCGAGTGAATTTCTCATCACAATTATAACAAACCCTTTTTCTCGGCGTGCCTGTAGCTCTGTTTCAGACAAATGCTTGATAGGAGTTGGTTGAGGAGCAGGCGTGATGGGAGGTTGTTGGGAACCCATATTTCTGAAGGGAACAAATGTGGGTTTGGAGCGTTGTTGAGCTGCGATCTTACCCTCTACCAACTTAACCAACCCTAGGACTTCCATCATTGTGTTGGGACAGAGCATTTTGACCTCTGAGCGGATTTCATCCTTGAGACCATTGATAAAACAACTCCTGTAGAATTCATCCGACAATCCTTCAGTGTGATTGACCAGTTTCTCAAATTCTGTCTGATACTCTCTCACTGTGCCAATTTGGTGAAGTTTAGTGAGTGCTCCTGTGAAGTCATCAAAAGCACTAGGACCAAATCGTGGCAAAAGGAGTTGGCAAAAATTTGTCCAGTTTGGCTCGGGATGAGCTTTAATGTACCAACGGTACCATTGAAGGGCTTCATGTTCCAAATGAAATGATGCAAGTGGAACTTTTTGGACATCAAAAGTATTATGTAGACTAAAATATTGTTCTGCTCGGTATATCCATCCATTCGGATCAGTACCATTGAAACGAGGAAAATCAAGCTTCGGCCCACAAAAATTGCTGGAAGAAGAGAATCCGGTGGCTGCAAAAGATTCTGGCTGTCGGTTATTGTTTATGGCTGAATGCTGAAGATGGAGGCTGAGAAATTTTTCATCCAGATCTTGGAGTTTGGTTTGGATGGCTGCAAGTGCTTCCTCCATGGTGTGTGATCTTGCATGGGTGACAACCATAACCAGGTTTTTTTTTTTTTTTTGGAATGGGTAGAAAAACACTAACAAAAGCTGATTTAGTAAAGGAAAATTTGGATTGGGGAAAAAATCTGATGGGTAATTGGGGTTTGACTAGGATTTGGACACTATTGAAAGGATAGGAAAGCAGAAAAGGGGGATTTCAGAAGCAGGGTGAAAGAATGAGAAAATTTGGTATAGAGGGACAAAGAAGCAGAATTAGAAAAGGAACTCTGTGGTGAAATTTGAAGGCGATCGAGTGAAAATCGAAGAAGTTATGGCAAACCCTAAAAATAGACAAATGTGAGATTTCGAGTGTTGGGACGTGGAATGTGGGATAGGGTCCTTAGGAATCAAATATGCAGAATGGGATTGCAGGGGTGTCAGAGAAGTTGCAAGGGAAACTGAGTTAAAACAAGGGAGATATGGAGAAAAAACTGAATTTTATACTTTTTTTTTTTTAATGGAGCGACTATGGCTTGGAAGGAATATGAAACAGATAGATCTGCAATGGCCCGAAAGTGAGCAGAAATAGAGGGATCTGAAACGGTGCCGAATGGATAAAAAATGATTGAATCTGAAATAGATATGAAACGGCGTAGTAGTGATCAACAACGGTTCAGCTTAAAATAGATATGGACCCCAGGTATGTGCAGTTTCCTAACAGTTCAGGGGTTTCACTTGGCCACCAATGCTGTCTAACAGCTTTCATATTGGGAAGTGGCCCTCACTCCACGGCTCAGGTAAAACTGATAACTGCTTTGCCACAAATGACAGCTCTTGGTTTACCTCACGGGTGGGAACTAGTCAATCAGGTAGGGGTCGTTGCCCTTTTTGCTGGCAGGTCCTCTCAATGGGCCAGCTACTTTGGGGTTCCTGTGGTGCTCCTCACAATGAGTTTTAGGGATTATGCCCAAGTACTTCCCACAGTTAAGCGGATAGGCATTATTCCCAAATCTAAACCTGCAATAGATACAAAAAACAATTTAGCAGAAATTTCACCCAGTGAGCCCAAGAAAGTGCTCTGCTACCAGATGTGAAGAACCTGCAATAATTAATTAATGCAAATACATGAGATATCAAAAATAATAGAACTCATAATCACTTTTATATTGATCACAGGCCACTTCGAGGGGGCAACCTCCTTTGAGCAAGCTCAATACAATTAACTTCACAGTGCCTTCATAAGCCTCAACACACACTTATATACTAAGTCTAGGGACCAATACTATGGGTCAATACTATGTGTCAATACGAACCATGGGCTAATACAAACCATGGGCTAAGTCTAGGTGCCAATACTATGAGTCAAAACCATGGGCCAATACAAACTATGGATCAACAAAACTATGGGTGACTTACAAAGCATATGTGCCAACAACAATAACACAAACTATGGATCAACAAATACTACGGGATGACTTACAAAGCATATGCATCCAACAACAATATACTAACAAAGGAAAGACATGGGTTCCTAACACAACACTCCCTCTTAACTAGGAAGGTATTTCTCGACACAGATATCCAGGCACAAGTCTTCTTCTCTGGATCATCAGCAGCAAATCATCGTCCTTGAATCATCGTCATCGTCACTGCTACTGCTATCTCAATCAATATCTGATCTACTCATCATAGGAAGTTCTACAGAGCCACTCCTTTTTCACACTGGATGTAGGCCCACCACCTGTAGGTCTTCATCATCACTGGCCATACTGTGAAATACTCAAGACTGATTACGTGCCTCAACAAAACCTTGAAAGAGCATCCCAAGACTAATTACGAGAACACTGCTTAGCCTATCGGATCTCCCAGGATCTTTTACATGTTGACCTTCACAAAACCTACTCAGAGCATCCCAGGATGTTATAAGCAAACCGCTCTACCTGTCTAGATCTCGATAGAGCATTCCATGCTGTTACGAGCACACCGCTCTACCTGTTTGGATTTTAAAGGATCTTTTCTATGTGAACTTTCGCAAAACCTACTCAGAGCATCCCAGGATGTTACGAGCAAACCGCTCTACCTATCTGGATCTCGATAGAGCATCCCAAGATGTTACGAGCACACCGCTCTACCTATCCAGGTTTTAAAGGATATTTTCTATGCGAAAATGTAGCAAAACCTACCAAGAGCATCCCAGGATGTTACGAGCAAACCGCTCTACCTGTCTGGATCTCGATAGAGCATCCCAAGCTATTACAAGTACACCGCTCTACCTGTCTGAATTTTAAAGGATCTGTTCTATGCTACCTGCGCAACCTGTCCACGACCACAAAGTATCAAACTGATACTCACCATACATCATCCTGATGTACATCATCACATGAACAACCCAATCATCATCACAGCATCAACCTGATGCGTATCATCTAGAGCAACATCCTGAAGCTCATCATCTGTGATCATCCTGATCATACAATGCATCCATCTGACGCATACAAAGTATCTACCTGATACATATCATCATACATAATCATACAAGTATCCACCTGATACATATACAACTACATGATCTACCTGATCATACAAGTATCCACCTGATACATATACATATACATGATCTACCTGATCATACAAGTATCCACATGATACATATACAAATACATGATCTACCTGATCATACAAGTATCCACCTGATACATATACATATACATGATCTACCTGATCATACAAGTATCCACCTGATACATATACATATACAAATACATGATCCAACTAATCATATCCCGCATCCAACATGATGCATATACATATACATGATCCAACTGATCATAAAAAGAATCCAACATGATGCATATACAAATACATGATCAAACTGATCATAACAAGCATCCAACATGATGCATATACAAATACATGATCAAACTGATCATAGCATCCAACTAATGCATATACAAAGCAGTAACTGGAGCATCGTCTTGATGCTCATCATCCAGCACTTACATCCATAGCCATGAGAAGGATCCTCCTCTCACCATGCTTGGAATGGCTCCAACAGATGTGTCCATCACTTCTTCCTCAAAGTGTAATCGATCTGAAGAACACCAAGCCTCTCTCTAAAGTACTCAAACTTCCCTCTGGCTAGTGGTTTCGTTAGCGCATCTGCTACCTGCTCATCCGTCACAATATACAGGAGCTTCGTTGCTCCTCTCTGCGCCATATCTCTGATATAGTGATATTTGATCTCAGTGTGCTTTGACTTTTTGTGGAACACCAGGTTCTCAGACAGCTTCACACAACTCTGGTTGTCACAAAAGATACCAATAGCCTCCAATGGGAGATCAAATAACTCAGACAGTAGCTTCTGGATCCATATTGCCTCACAACTAGCCGAACAAGCTGCAACATACTCTGCTTCGGTTGTACTCAGTGATACGCAAGACTGCTTCCTGCTAAACCAAGAGATCACACCTGATCCCATACTGAAGCAGCACCCATAAGTGCTCTTCCTATCTGCAGCACTGCTTGCCCAATATGAATCAACATAACCCTGCAGGTTAAACTTTTGATTCGCATCATACTTGAGCCCATAGTCAATTGTACCCTTTAGGTACCTCGGAATATGTTTTACAGCAACCAGGTGAGCACCTCTGGGATCCATCAGGAACTGTCTCAATGTGTTCACCGCAAAGCAAATATCTGGTCTCATGTTCATCAGGTACATCAAGCATCCAATCATTTGACGATACATCATGACATCAACCGGATCAGATGAAGCATCAAACAGAAGCTTCAGGTTCGATTCCATAGGTGTGGCCATGGCCTTACAGTCCATCATCCCGAACCTCTTCAAGATCTCTACTACATGCTTCCCTTGTCCAAGGAATATTCCATTTGCACTCTGCCACATCTCCATGCCTAGAAAATAGTGCATCATCCCCAAGTCCTTCATCTCCAACTTGGCAACAAGCTTCCTCTTGGTATCAGAAATAAAACTATCTTCTCCTGTAACAAACAGGTCATCCACATACAGAAGTAGTATCACTGGATTTCCTTCCTCAACCATGTAGTAAAGGTTGGAATCTGCTTTACTCTTGGTAAAGCCCAAACTGGATAGAAAGCTATCCATCCTACCATACCAAGTCCTAGGAGCTTGCTTCAAGCCATACAATGTTTTCTTCAACCGACACACATATGACTTCATGTCATGTGTTTCAAAACCAAGTGGCTACTCCACATACACTTCCTCTTCGACTACACCATTCAAGAAAGTTGTCTTGACATCCATCTGGTGTATCTTCCATTTCATCATTGCAGCCAGGGAAAGTACTGATCTGATGAAAGTCTACCTGGCTACAGGAGCAAAAGTTTCTTCATAGTCTATTCCCTCTTTCTGGGAGAAGCCACGAGCTACAAATATCGCTTTGTATTTTTCTATGCTGCCATCTGCAGCATGCTTGATCTTGTAGATCCACTTGGAAGTCACAACTGACTTCCCTTCAGGTCTTGGGACTACATCCCAAACATCATTCTTCATGATCGACTGATACTCCTCGATCATGGAATCCTTCCATTCTTTTTTTTTCCGCTGCTTCTTCATAACTGGAAGGTTCTTTGTTCATAATGTCACAGAGTAAGGCAACATAACTGGTGTGAAATCTAGTTCTCTTCCTTGCTCTGTGTTCTTCTTCTGGAATACCATACCTTTCTGCATCTTGAATGAGCTCTCTAGCCCATGCAGGTTTCCTCTTGTGAGAATCCTTCTCACGGGGTGTATCTATAGGTTCTTGTGGATCTTCAATTTCTCGATCTATTTCTGGAATTGCTTCAGTCATGGTGGTATCTTGAAATCTGGTTTCCTTTGGTTCTTCATGATCTTCAACAGGTGCCTTTCTTGACTTGATGAAAGCTGAGTTTTCATCAAATGTCACATCCCTACTGACATCAATCTTCTTGAACCCTAGAAAGTATATTCTGTAAGCCTTCGAGCTATCACTGTACCCCACAAAGATACCCTTCTTTCTTGAAGGATCTAGCTTTGTCCTCTTTTCCTTTGGAACATGTGTATATACTGGGAAACCAAATATTCTGAGATGGCTGACTTCAGGCTTCTTACCAAAGAATACCTCTTCTGGTGTCTTGTTGTCCAATATCTTGTGAGGTGTTCAGTTCTGCACATATACAACTATCCTAGCTGCTTCTACCCATAGATGCGTAGGAAGATCCTGGTCGTGCAGCATTGCCCGTGCTGCTTCCATGATTTTTCTATTCTTTCTTTCTGCAACTCCATTTTGCTGTGGATTGTAGGGAGCAGTCAACTCCCTCTTAATCCATGAATCACTGCATAATTTCCTGAAATCACCTTAAGTGAATTCTCTGCCATTGTCGGATCTGAATGTCTTGATCTTCTTGTCAGTTTGATTCTCCATCAAGGTTTTGAATTCCTTGAACTTATCAAATACTTCATCTTTGTTATTTAAGAAGTAGACCCAAGTCTTCCTAGAGAAATCATCATTGAAAGAGACATAGTATACATACCCACTCATAGAACTGGATGACATCGGACCACATACATCGGAGTGGATAATTTCCAAGATTCCTTTTGCTTTGCTTTCACTACTTGGAAAGTCCTTCTTAATGTTCTTTCCTTTTTCACATCCTTTGCAAACACCTTCATGCTTTGACTTGATTTCAGGAAGACCTTCTACTGATTTACTTGCCATTGGTAGTGCTCTGTAGTGCACATGTGCAAGCCTTCGATGCCAAAGTTCACTTGGCTCCATGGATTCATGTACCATGGCATGTTCAGGTTGTCCCTTCAATTTGTACAATCCTCCCTCTTGCTCTCCAATCACCACTGCATCATCAATAGTTTTACCCTTTGGCCACATTAGGACTTGGCCATCTACAAATGCAACCCTCATGCCTTTTGCATCCAATGCAGAGATGGAGAGCAGGTTCTTCTTGATCCCAAGTACAAATAACACATCTTTCATCTTCAAGGACTTTCCAGATTCTAGGTTGTAGGAGGCTTCCCCACTTCCTTTGATAGGATATTAATAATCATCCCCAAGTTTCACCTTATGGGGTGATTCATGTTCAGATATATTTACAAGAGATTCTTTAAACCCAGTCATGTGTTTAGAATCCCCACTATCAATTAGCCAATCATTACAACCATGAGAAATAGTACCTGTGAGGATTGAGATTATAACATAATCATCTTCACTAGATGAGTCATCACTTTTTGCTCTAGCTTTCTTCCTGGGAGGTTCATCATCCTCAGCAGCATGAGCATGATATCTTCTTTTGTTCTTCTTCTTCTTCTTCTTGAAGTTGTTGTCTTTCTTCTTCTTAGGACAATTTGAAGCAAAGTGTCTTATTCCATTACATTCATAACATCGAACATGAGATAGATCTTTCTTCTTGTGATGAGGGTGAGAATGTTTCTTGTTATGAGATCTCTCCCTCTTAAACTTGCTTCCCTTGGTGTGATCTGTGAGAGCTTGATCTTCATTCCCCATCTTTTCTTCTCAGGCTACAAGCCTTGCTTCTTCTTGTGAGCATTCCTCCCACAGTCTACTGAAGGACACCAACTTCTTTCTTGCACAGATTCCTTAGATAAAGGAATCCCATGACCTAGGTAGGCCATTTAGTGTGGTCATGAAAACTCCACCATTATCCACTACTTCATCCACAACTTCAAGTTGTTCCTTGATATGAGATGCCTTAGAAAAATAAGATTGAATGGTCTCTCCATTCTAAAGCTTTACCCCTTTCAATTGATTCTGCAGAGTCATCTTTTGATTTATGTTCTTCCCTTCAAATAGCTTGGATAGGGAATCAAACATCTCTTTGGGTGTCTTCAGAGATGACACATGGGGGATGAGATGGTCCTTGATAGAATCAGCAATGATTTTCTTTGCCTTGACCAAGTTCTTTTTGTGAAGAGCTTTAGCCTCTTCTTCCTCTGGGACAGGGACCTCGGAGCTTATGTAAGTATCCAGCTCATTTTCTTCCAGGATTAACCCAATCCTATACTTCCATGCTCGAAATTTATCAGCCCCTTCAAGATTATCTTCAAGCTTGGTGTGGTGAGACATCTTAAAGAGTAATTCAAATGGAAATAGAAAAGATTTGGGTCTTACCACTTGATTTGTTGAAAACTAGATCTGGTCCCACATTAGGGTTTGTCAGAGAAACCCTAAAAATTCAAAATGTGAATTTCAAATTTCTGAAAGGATAGAAAGATGCGCCTTGATGAGCTGATCAGCTTAGTATACTCATAAATTGGAAATTGCAAATTTTCACCCTTCAGAAATGTTTTTCAATCTCCTAGATTCACTAGGGAGGACTCTGAATTAGGGTTTGAGTTTCCCGGAGCTTCACCCAACAAAAAATATCGATCCAAAGCTCTAAAATTTGATTTTTCCAAGCAGCTTCCAGCTATGTCTTCAGATTTTAGAAATTCCTATTTTTTAGGAAACCCTAATTTTTAGGGCCAAAACTAAAAGTGCTCAGAATTGAATTCTGATTGGACAGAAAGATTCTCCTTGATGAGTAGAGTCAATCTACCTTGCTTCTTTTCCCAAATCTGTGGAGAGAAACCCAATAAACAAGAAACCCTAGTTTCCGCCACTGCACAATGTCTTCTTCTCAGGTTAGCTCTGATACCATGTTAATTTTTGAGCATTATATCAACATACTCTAGGATCTTTACTGAGAGAATAACATGTACAGCATATCAATCATATCAAGCTTGTAGCAATCATATCAACCAATCACATAAGACAATGGACACACAGAGTTTCACTGGGGAAAACCATAAAGGTGAAAAACCCCACAACTTCCTCAGAGATAGAGAGAGCAATGATACAACCAAAGTATAAGAGATAGTCTTCTCCTGGCAGCTGATCCTCCTCCTCACATGTGCGCCACTTTCCAAGTGATAGAAGAGTGAGTAATGAGATGAATGAAATAGAGATCTCTCAATCTCTATTTAACTTGTCCTGTGCTTCCTAATAAACCTATGGGGCCGACTTGTCTAACTCATCCTAATAACCCCAGGTTACATTAATCTGGGCCGACCCCTCTACTAGGTGGTCTAATAACCCATCAGCAAGTTACACCACTTGCGACACTTGTTAATACAAATGAAAACACTTCCGTATAGAGGAATAATACATCTCTATAGGAGTACAATAAAATATAGATGAAATATATTCCGAAGTTACATATACATCAACATTGAATGCACCCAAGATCTCTTCTAAGTTTGGCTCGTCGGACATAAATGCAACGGAAATCAGTACTCTCGCTACTTCGACTCTTAGGCTCTTCACACTTGTTAAAATTTGAATTTCATGTTAACTTTCCATAAGGACAAGTGTATGGGTATTTGTAGGGCATGCCCGGATGTTACAGCCGTTAATGAATCACCCGGGAAATAAATGTTGCAGTAACTTTAGCAAATCCCGTCGAGATCTGTGTCTAATTTGATATTGAATGCACCGGGAATGGCTAGATTAGGCATTAAGTGCCAGTCCCGTGGGATTAGATTCCTCCAATTCATTGTCTGACAGTCGGTTAAACTTTAATTGCTAAATCCGTTGGGTGGATCCCGTTATGATCCCAGTCAGTTCAGCCTTTACGATGCTCGACTGGATAGGGTTTTCCATAAATGCGTGATCTAGCTAGCGGCGTGCTTTTGATTAACGGTTTAATACCCTACTGACAACTGCTGTGGTCATCTTTCATGTCCTGACCTGCTATTAGTTCTGAGTTTTACAGCACGGATTTCTCATGCTTATGTTTTCTTGTGTTGCGCGCCTTCAATTGCACTATTCATCTCGGCACATCTATTCCTTTCCCTGTTAGGAGCAAAATAAAATAAAAAATTATTTTTGATTTTTTTTGGGCATGCACCTTCAGCATTGCTGCGTGGTACATCTTCCTGGATCATACAAGACTCTACGAAGCAGGGCTATCGTGGTAAAGCTTTAGTCTGCTTCCATTTATCAAACTGGGCAGGGTGTCTCTAGCTAAAGTGGCTAACTAAACTGCGCCACCATTAGTAACATGTATGACAGTATATGGACCAAGCGAATGCATCTTAAATTTTTCAGGAAACTTGATCAACTTGCTATCATATAGGAGGACTAGATCACCTACCTGGAAGCACTTGTCCTTGACATGGCGGTCATGCCATGCTTTTTTGCATTCTTTTTGTACTTGTTGGTGGAAGCCTACGATGAAGCGATCTTCCTCCAGACCAACCAAGTGTAGTATCCTTTCTTCTAGAGCTGCGTAGTCTGCCATGCCTGTAAATGCAGCTATTCTCAAGTTGGGAATGATGTACTCCTGTGGTGTACCTGCAATAATTAATTAATGCAAATACATGAGATATCAGAAATAATAGAACAGAATCGCTTTTATATTGATCACGGGCCACTTCGAGGGGGCAACCTCCTTTGAGCAAGCTCAATACAATTAACTTCACGGTGCCTTCAATGACCTCAACACACACTTATATACTAAGTCTATGCCCAATACTATGAGTCAAAACCATGGGACATATAATACTACAGGACGACTTACAAAGCATATGCGTCCAATACTATGGGTCAATACTATGGGCTAATATAAACTACGGATCAATAAATACTACGGGACGACTTACAAAGCATATGCGTCCAACAACAATATACTAACATAGTAAAGAGAAGGGTTGACATAGGTTCCTAACAACTCCATTGGAATTATTGCTTCTTGTCCGTAGGCCAACCTAAAAGGGGTATGGCCAGTCCGTTTCTTGCATGTAGTCCTGTATGTCCATAATACAGAGGAAATGCATAGGTCCCAGTCGTCCTGATTAACGTTGCATATCTTGGTTAGCACATTCTCCAATACTTTGTTAAATTCTTCAACAGTCCCATTCGCCTATGGATGATATGGCGTGTTGCATTGATGATGAATGTAGAATTCTTCGGTCAAAGCTTCAATAGTTTTATTCAAAGAGTGAGTTCCCTAATCACTCATTAAAATCTTGGGGCATCCAAACCTTGTCAGAATGTTCTCATGAATAAACTTGGCAGCTATAGTTGTGCTACAATCTTTTACAAGTTTTGCTTCTACCCATCTAGTGAGGTAATCCGTAGCAGTAATGATGTACCTCGCGCCAGTTCTCTTCCCTGGTGGGTTAATGGGACCCACAAAATCAATAGCCCATTTCTCAAATTCCTGCAATGTTAACTGTGGATTTAATGGCATTTCATCCCTGCACGATGGCTTGCCTATCCGTTGACACACATCGTAGGTCTGGTAATGTTGCTTTGAATCTTTATGAATCATAGGCCACCATAGACCTGTGCACAATATCTTCTGCGCGGTAGCTCTCCCTGCATAATGGCCTCCTGCGACTCCTAAGTGTGCATTGGCCAGTATGAATGGTTTCTCATGCTCTAATACACATCTGCGCAATACTTCATCCGGTCCCAACTTGTATAGCTGACCTGCGATTATAGTGAAGTTTGCTATGCACACTACGAGCTACTTCTTTTGCTGCGTAGTGAACTCTGTGGGTGCAAACCTAGTATTCAAAAATTCAATGATGTCCTTATAATAATCATCGACAACTTGTATAGCAAACAGCTGCGCGTCAGACAGATTGTCCTCCATATTCGTAGGTTCCTCTCCTGACTCAATTCTTGATAGATGATAAGGTCCCAAATTCAACCTGTCTTGCTTAACAACAATTTCAAAATCATACTCCTTAAAGAGTAGTAACCATTGGCATATGCGCCCCCTTAACACTGGCTTATTGACCAAGTATTTCAAAGCAGAATGGTCAATGAACATAGAAAAATGCACACCAAGCAAGTAATGTCTGAACTTCTACAGTGTATAGACCATGGTGAGTCCTTCTCTTTTAGTAGTGGTGTAATTCTTCTCAGCAGAAGACAATTTTCTAATGGAAAATGCAATGGGATGATCAATACCTCCCTCTCCCAGTTGAGTAAGAACAATGCCCAATGCTATGCATGAAGTGTCCACATGAACATGAAATGGCTTCTCCCAGTCTGGGAAAACTAGGATCGGCACAGTGACCATCTTTTCCTTTAATTTATCGAAGCCTTGTTCACATTCTTCATTCCATATGAACGGCGCATCTTTCTTTAATAACTTCTCCATAGCTGTGGTTATCTGTGCATACCCCTTGATGAATTTCCTGTAATATCTGGTATGCCCTAGCATAGTGTGCAGCTGCTTAACTAAATTGGGTGTAGGCAAGTTTACAATGACTGCGATCTTGGGAATATCTACCATCAAGCCCTGTTTGCACACAATTTGTCCCAATAGAGTTCCATAGGGAACACAGAAAACACATTTCTTCAAATTCAATGAGATTTGATGTTGCCTGCATTTTTTCGGCATCATCCTGAGGTTCGCAGCGTGGTTCTTCAGCAAACCGAATATAGTCCAATCATCAAAGTAAACCTCTAAAAAATTATGTATGAAGTCTTTAAATGTTGCGACGACCACTCTAGAAAATTTGGCAGGTGTGTTCTTCAGACTGAAAGGCATCACGGTGTATTGGAATGACCCCCATTCCATGGAAAAAGTAGTCTTGTGCCTATCTGTTGGATCGATCCTGATCCGATGGTAGCTAGAGAATCCACCAGTAAAAGAATATGCCTCATTCCCTCCAACATTGTCTAGCACTTCATCTGTAAAAGGTGTAGGAAATGGGTCATGCATGGAAGTGTCGTTCAGCTTTCTGAGATCCACACAGATCCTGATTTCACCCTTTGTTTTCTTATCTTGGATAACCATCGGGCTTATCCACTTAGATTCTTCAACTGGCTCAATTATTCTTGCATCGATCATCTTATCGAGTTCTTCCTTAACTCGTTCTTTGTAGTGCGGGTTCAGTCTATATGGTCTTTGTTTCACAAGCTTCATGACAGGCTTAAGAGGAATTTTCATCACTCCTAAGTCTCCCAAAATGCCTTTCATCTCTGTGAACTTGGTCGGGAATAAATCTCGATATTCCTATAGTATACCCGCAACCTCCTCAACTGTATATTCATCCCAATAATCTCCAATAGCTACGAACCTTGGCTCTTCTCTGGTGCCAATGTTTACTTTCCTTGTTTTGACAGGTCCACTCATATCTATAATTTCCAACGGAGGTCCTTCTACCTCACAAGAGCCCTCTGACTTAGGTATTTGTATATTGCGCGGGTCCTCCTCATCACTATCTGCTTTGTCCTTGGGTTCTCTGTCGATGTGATAACAATCAAGGGCATGTTCTAGCTGCTCCTCCCATTCGGGCTGTAGGCACGCAGGTACACTGTTAGCTCCAAAGAATTATTCTAGGGTCATATTTCCCTGAGTGTGGTTTGGTGCAAATATTTTTCTCTTAATAACCTTCAATGCATCATTGATGCTCAGATGTTCATCTTCGAAACTGAGATCCTGCTGGAAGCTCGCAGTTAGAATAGACCAGTCCATTGTGCCTCTGCAAAGCTCCAGGTCTAGGTACCACTTCTTTGGAATTGGTTCTTCCAGTGTGTGTGTAAACAGATGCACCCATTCTGTCTGTGGCCTTTCCCTCCATGCTTCTGAACATGCCCGAATGTGTTCTCTTGGATCCGTCTATCCATTGTATTTCTTGAATGATAGGGTGACCTTATCAGCAAACTGGATTTGCATCTTAATTATGCATTGATCCCACGTTGTCAGTGTCTTCTTATGTGTGGCCCACCATCTGGCAGGCGTGTCGCGCAGCGCTATATCTAATTCTTGCAATCGGTGTTCTTATGCAATTGCTACAGTATATTCATTAATAAAAGAATAAACATTAGAGAAACCATCATAACCGGGGATTGGGATTACCACTTTTCCAATCCAATGCAATGACTTTGTGATCCACGCACATTTCCTGGAAGATACTTCATGTAATCTGCTTTGCCAATTTTCCATTCCTGCATCAGAGTCTGAGACACAAGAGCTGTCACAGCGTCAACTAAGTGTTCCATCCGCTGTTGGATTAATATAACCAGCAGTATTAGTTGTCATCTTGTAAATACGGTCGAAGTCTTGGGCTCGATATTCTTCTTGAATCGGTTCAATGTATCGTTCACCCTGTGAAGGGTCCAATGGTGCTATGACCCTGATATCATTGCCTTCGAATATCATCTTGATAGTTTTCAGATCAATAATGGCAGAATTATTCATTGCCCAGTCGATACCCAGCAGTGTTGGATAAGGATATATGTCCTCTATGATTTCAATTACTTCAAAATCGGCATAATTGTGCACTCCATCAATGTCAACAATGGTGTTTGGTAATCTCCCCAAGGGTATAACTATCCCTTGGTTAGCCATTCTTAACTGTAGAGGTGACCACTGTAACTTTGGTTTGCCCATCTGCTTCCATGTCTGCTTGGTCAAGACATTTACTTTGGATCCAAGATCAAGAATGATCTCATCCATCTCGTAGTCCCCAATCTGCGCAGTGAGTCTCATTTCCCTTCTTGTTCTTTTAGGACTCCTAATATTATGGACTGCGCCATGGGCATCTCCTTTCTCACTATTTGGCTCATATTGCCTTAGTAGCTTTTCAAATTCTATGAAAGCATATGTGCTCTTTAATAACTTCATACAGCTCCGTAGGAACTACGCAACAGAAGTACATGTGTCTGCCTCAGCACTCAACTGATCATATGTCGCTGGCATATTCTCTACGTGCGGTGTTTCACTGTGCAGTGGGATTCTCATGAACTTAGGTGCTGATTCTCTAAGAATATCCCGCGCTTCTGTAAATGCTCCTTTATTTTTCGGTAAATCCAGACCAGGTGCTTTTCTAGGGGCTTTTCTAATCCATACTGGCTCATCTGGATTCTGTCTAGGATCACGTGCTCCAGAAGTCGAAGCTTCTGCGCCTCCATCTCTTCCTGTATTTGCGCCACTGCGCGTCATCATGTTTACACTTGGATATGCATTTCTTCTCTCTGCTGCGATCAGATGAATGTTAGGATTTGGCGGTTCTGTCCTTCTTCGTTTCTTCATTTCTACCTTAGCATAGGATAGTCTTCAATAACATGCTCAAATGATTTACAAGAATTGCACGTAGTGCATGGGTTGGTACAATCTCTAGATACGTGACCTGGCTAGCCATAGTTATAACAGATTACCTGGCCGCAGCCTCTTCCCTACGTCGGGCCTCTTCCTCTCCCGTGGTATCCACCACCATGGCCTCAATATCCTCCCTGATCATAGGGGGCATTTTCTTGTTTCGGATGATTTTCATCCTGGAAACGGTACATTCCAGCACCTCACATCATTTCCATATCTCGCTTCCTTTCATTCATGAGCTCGTATGCCCAACAGTTGGATTCGTCATGTCCAAATGATTTACAGAAATTACAATACAAGCTCTTAGGTGTCTTTATGTATTTCTAGATGAGATAACAGTCCTCAGGCCTGTGTCCTCGGCTTCTACAGATTTCACACCATGGCGCCTGATTATGATTCATATTCATTGGGTTTGGTGCGCCACTTTCAAGATAATCTTGAAATAGAGGGAAATGTTCTCTGGTGTGGCCTTCTCCTTTGCATCCTGTGCACCAAACTTCTCGTCTGTGTTCATATCTTTGCTCCTTTCCATTTTTCATACCTTTCAATTCTAATGTCAAGGTAGTCAACTGGTTCTGGATCTGAGACATCCCAGAACTAGTCTCACCGATTGGCGAAGCCTCCAGCTTCATTACGATCTCTAAGTCCTCTCCCTGCGATGCAACCTTCTGCTGCATCAATGGTTGTCTGATATGGGGCAATAGCGTAGCAATGAACTTCTTGGTGCTTTTGCGGAGCTATAACGAAGCTAACTTGGTCTAACAGTGTCTTGAAATTTTGGTCAAATTCCCTGACGGTTTCGGTAGGATTCTGCTTGATTTCTGTTAATTCTGTTATGCACTGTGATTCTGATTTCGGCTTCTTAAATTCTATGCTGAGCGCAGCTTTAATTTATGTTAGGGTTCTCGGCTGTGCCCGAGAATACTTCATAAACCAATGCAAGGCTTGGTCTCAGAAAGTGGTGATGAACTGCGCTCTCTTCACAACATCATCCTGGATTTTCTTTACACTCCATACGAATTCACATAGAAACCAGTGCTGATTAGGGTCTTCTAGACTCGTTCCTTTAAATATAGGCAGTTTTATATCATTATCTGTCATTCTCCTTCCTGGTTGTGCAACACTCTAAGTAGGGCTAACTATCTGTGCGGAGAAAATAAAGGGAATATTTAGACTAGTGGTATTATGTGGGATATTCTAAGATTGGGTATTCTAAACTGGAATAGTCTGAGTCGGACTAGCTTGAGTACCTACTCCTGTGGTGTGCACAGTATCGACGTTCTGCGGGGTGGGCTGTGCTACACTCGCAGCGGTTGGGTTCTAATCTAGGGGTTGCACAATTTCTGCAACCAATGGATTCTGAGGTGTAATAGGGTGGATAGTGACTGATGGCGACGTGGTCTAATTGTTAAGGTCACATGGGAGTTCAGTATTTACTCGGAGTCCAGGTCCTCTGGGATTCTCTTCTTTATTAAACATATATCTCTTTCCACTTCTTAGATTATGTGTCTCTTCATCAGAATCACTAAAAATGCTATTGACCATGGAAGATTCAAAAATATTACTGCATCCTTAAAAATGATCCACATTGCAGTTGGCATTTGTTGTCGGATGCTAACTTCGACACATTCTTGACTAGTCTTTGTGGTTGATACAACTTCTACAAGTTTTGACGCAACAGGACTTCGACAATTTCAGCACTTCGACATGACATACTGCGACATGTTTCGCACCTTCGACATTTTCAGCGACCTCACAGTTCGCGACATCGGCATACAACATCGATATGCGACCAGTGACTGTCGAACCTCGACAGACTGTCTTTCTGTCTTCCAGTCGACTGTAACAATTGAACAGTTGAACCGCTCTAACTTCTTCTTTGTAATTGAACGTAACGGGCAGACACCCAAGTGTCTGAGATTTCTATATAAGCATGTAAATTATTGTAACATACGACAGATCTTTAGCTGAACTTTATCTTGATTAATATAGAACAGTTCACATTCCTGCATATTGTCTGTGTGTATTTGTGTTATCTGTATTGCGTAATCCTGCTTTTTCTCATTCTATTTATTAAGCTTCCACCATAACAGAGCCGAATCATTCAGTCGAACTGTTGTCCCCCTCATGCTTCCTGGACACGATACGGATCATTGGTATCAGAGCATATTCAGTTTTCTTGCTTAAGTTTTGCGTATACACTTCTCTCAAAGTTACTTGACTTATGCTGGTTCAAACTCACTCGCAATCTTAGCAATCCAAGTAGACGTGATCTCCATATATGACAAAAGAAATAGATGATAAACATGCAGCCGACAAGACAGCACAGCTTATTGAGCAAGCTCTGGCTCGACAACGAACTGAAATGTTCACCTACTTCAATGAGATTCTCTTGCGATTCGCTTTGACATTCGGAGGATCCTCGACGAGAACTCACTCTGATAAACTCAGCCCCTTCAAAGTGCAAATGAATCTCGACATACCGAATCTTGAAGGAAATATTGACGCAGAATCCGTCGACAATTGGGTGCAACAATTGGAATCCTATTACGCTGTAAATCAACTCTCCAAAGCTAAAAAAGTCACCATTGTGTCCTTAAAGATGTCAACCTTCGTGCACTGCTGGTGGGAGAACCTCTTGAAAAAGATGGAGAAAAATGGAGACCCCATCGACACATGGGATAAATTCGTAGAACATATCCGGAAAGAATTTTACCCACTGAAATACCTCGAGCAGCAGTATAAGAAGTGGCAGAAGCTAAGGCAATGGAAATACCAATCAGTACAGAGTTACACTAACGAGTTCTACTAACTCATGGCAAGACTTGGCATCTAAGAAGAAGAGAAATTGCTTGTTTTGAAATATACCAGCGAATTTTCTCAGTACATCCAGCAGGAGATGGAATTTTTGACTGTCAATACACTTGTGGATGCTTTCCACTACGCCAGCAAACTGGAAACCAAGCAAAAAGGAAAAGCAGGTTTCGCGACAAAGCCGACATCAGGAAGACCACCCGATAAGAGGACATCAGCCGACTACAACAAGTCGAGATCTTCTCATCCGACACGGAAAAATCCTGACAGCGGTAAGAAGCCTTTTCACAAAAAGGAACGTATCAAACAACCACTGACCGAATAATGGTGCGATTACCACCACTCATCTTGGCATTATACGTATGAATTCAAAGATCGAAAGACATTTTTGGTGAAAGTGTCGACCTCCAATGCGTTTGACAAGACGGTAGAAGAATCTGATCCAGACACGATGACTCTTTTGACCTCAACAACTTAAGCAGCCTCGACTATTGTCGACGAGGAGGAACGAGAGCACCTATTCCATACATAGATATGGGTCCAGAGCAACCCATTGCATCTGATCATGGACAACGGGAGCTGAAAGAACTTCATTTCTGAAGAACTGGTGAAGAAATTAGGTCTTGTCACGACTCCGCATCCTCAGCCTTACAACATCGGTTGGATGAAGGATGGACAAGAACTACGGATCAATCGATAATGCAAACTCGCCTACTTCATAAAACATTTTGAAGATGAAGTACTCTGTGATGTGGCACCACTCTCTGTAGCCGAAGCCCTGTTTGGGAAACCTTACCTCTAGGATAGACATGGAATTTATCAGTCATGGCCTCAGAAGGTGATTGTCAGAATCCAAAATCGATGGTTCAGCATACCAAAGCGTCAACCTACACCGACAGTTGCACTGATATCTGCCAAACAGACAAAGAATCTCATCAATCATGCTCAGAAATTTGCATTAATCATGATCAAGACGCAACATTCTAAGAAGATTACAGCAACAAGTCGAGTCACCGACCAGTGCAGCTCTCGACAGAAGCATCAAGTCGATCATATTCTTGATGAGTACCAGAACCTCTTTCAAGCTCCAGACGGAGTACCTCAGCATTTCCAGGTAAAACACTCCATTGAACTTGTTCCTGGTTCTTCTTTTCCTAATGCATCTGCTTATAGAAGATCCATTCTCGAAAATGAAGAGATTCACAGACAAATCCAAGAGTTAATCGACAAAGGTCATATCCGACCCAGCTCCTCTCCTTGTGGAAGTCTATTTGTCCTAGTTCCGAAGAAAGATGGGACGTGGCGCATGTGCATCGACTACAGATCTCTCAACAAAATATCGGTGAAGAATCGGTACCCTATACTGCAGATAGATGAGCTTACCGACTGTCTGAAAGGTGCTAAATTCTTTACTAAGCTCGACCTCAAGTCAAGATACCATCAGATTCCAATCGAGCCCTCAGATGTGTGGAAAACTGCTTTCAAGACCAAGGAAGGATTGTTTGAATGGTTAGTCATGCCTTTCGGCTTAACCAACGCACCTGCGACCTTCATGCGACATATGGATAACCTTCTTCGACCTTTCATCGGCAAATGGGTTATTGTCTATCTCGATGACATATTGATTTTCAGTCGATCATGGGAAGAACATGTCAGACATCTTCGACAAGTCCTCGACACTCTCCAGCAACATCGACTCTATTTGAACATGGATAAATGTTGTTTTGCGATGACCAGCATCAAATACTTGGGGTATGTAATTGACTCTGCAGGCATTCACGTCGATCCAGACAAAGTACAGATCCTCAAAGATTGGCTCATTCCTAGAAGCATTCAAGAACTAAGAAGTTTTCTTGGTTTGGAGAATTTCTATCGACGATTCATACTCGGCTTTAGTCACATAGCCTGGCCCTTGAATCAGTTGACGAGAGGAAATGAGAAAACTATCTTTCAATGGAAAAAAACACATCAAGCATCTTTTGAACAGCTCAAACACAGGCTCTGCACTGCACCAGTACTTGTGTTACCTGATTTGCATTAGCCCTTTGAGATTGAGACGGGCCCATCGGACTATGCCTTGGGCACAGTGATCACTCAATCTGGTCACCCAATCACTTTTCATTTCGAGACTTTTAATGACACAGTTAGAAGATACTCGACGTATGAAAAAGAACTGTATGCCATTGTGCAAGCTCTCAAGCAATAAAGGCATTATATCCTTGGCAAGGAAATGGTCATTCTTACTAATCACAAACCTCTACAGTTCGCTCCGACACAATCAAAGTTGGAGATGAACCGACAACTCAAGTGGATTAATTACCTACAACAATTTCAGTTGGTGATTAAGTATTGAAAAGGCAAGGCTAATGCCGCTGCAGATTGCCTTAGTCGACCACCCATTACTCTCCTCTTGACAGTGATGAGTATGCAGGGTTACGACATGACCACTTGGCAACAGTTGTATGAGGATGACAACAAATCCTAGCAGTCTACCGATAGTTATAGACTAACAAGTCATCGACCTCAGACTCCGAATACTTCCTGAAAGATACCTTGCTATATAAGCTTGGACAGCTTTGTGTACTGACCGATGAGCAATGATAGAAGCTCATTTGGGACGCGCACTACAACAAGACCGCAGGACACTTTGGAATCGCAAAGACACTTGCTATTCTGCAGAAGTATTTCTTTTGGCCTACACTTAAATCTGACGTCAACAAGTACATTCGATCATGCGTGGTTTGTGCCATTGCTAAGCCACCTAATTGACAGTAGGGATTGTACACACCTCTACTAGTTCCTAGTCGACCATGGGAATCTATTTCTATGGACTACTTGATGGGTTATCCTACTACCAAACATCAGCATGACGCGATATTAGTAGTAGTCGACCGATTTTCCAAAATGGCAATTCTCATACCATGTAAGAAGACTACGATAGCGTAGCAGATTGCTCAACTCTTCTTTACACATGTTTGGAAACACTTTGGTTTACCCACAACCATCATTTTTTACCGAGATGCCAGATTCATCAGCATTTTTTGGAAGACCCTTTGGAAATAGCTAGATACGCGACTCTCATTATCGATAGCATTCCATCCTCAGACCGACGGGAAAACATAAGTTGTGAATCGCTTGGTAGTACAACTGCTTCACATGTACAATCACCAGCATCGACGCACATGAGATGATAGTCTTTGTTGAATATTGTAACTTCAAAGAATATTATATTTGTACTTTATTATTCCAGAGATGTTTCATCCCTCCGAGGTAACCCTATTATGTATCCGGAGATGTTTATTCCTCCAAGGGTTTGTGTTAACTAGGGTTATTAGACCCACCATGTGGGGGTTGGCCCTGTGGTTATATTTTTGGGGTTATTAGACTTCTCTAGGAGAGGTTGGCCCCATTAGGTCTTTTAGTCAGTTGGGAGTCAGTATAAATAGAGGAGGTGAACTCCTCATTAGATCACTCACTCACTTGTGGAAGAGTGCGCACTTGTCTGGGAGATCTGCTAAGGAGACAAAGAAGGAAGGAGCACATCTTGTATTTTGGTTGATCATCTTATTGAGGAAAGCTTTGCTAGGTTTTCTACCCCATGAGGGTTTCCCAGGGTATATTCTGTGTCTATCTTATGATTATGTTTCTTTCAGTGATCTTGCTAGTCTATTTGGTTTAAACTTAACATGGTATCAGAGCTAGACTGAATAGGACATCTTTCACAAGGTAAGAATACCTCTCTCTCTCTCAGGTGAAAGTTAGGGTTTTAGCAAAAAGTTGGTATTATTGAATTTTTGTTACATGGCTGGATAGCCCTCTTCCATACCAATCTTTTAATCCCTAGATCGAACTTTTTGATTGGGTAGAACTCTGGGAATTCCAAACCCTAATTCTACCAAAAGTGCGATAAGTCAGAATTTGGTTTCAGAAAAAAGTTGGCATTTTTAAATTCTGATTACATGGCTGGATAGCCCTCCTCAAGAGCATTCTTTTGAGCTATAGATCGAACTTTTTGGTTGAGTAGAATTCTGGGAAAGTCAAACCCTAATTCTACCAAAAGTACGATAAAATTATGTCCCAAATTCCGGAAAAGTGAAAAGTAACATTTCCAGGTAAGTCTACTCTATCTCTTGGACTCCCCCAAGAGAAGATGGCTCCAAACACTAAGCTTGAAGACAAGCTATAAGGTATAGAGAATTTCCGGGCATGGAAATACAGAATTGGTCTCATTCTTGAGGAGAATGATCTTGCTCATTATATCAAGGAAGAAGTTGCAGAACCAGAAGGAGATGAAGCCAAGGAAAAACACAGGAAGGATTTGATTAGGGCAAAGAGAATCATAGCTGATTCTATTAAAGACCACCTGATTCCCCAAGTGGCTTCCAAGAAGACTCCAAAGTAAATGTATGATGCCCTAGGAAGAATGTATGAAGGAAAGAACATCAATAGGAAGATGAATCTAAGGACTCAGTTGAAGAGTACCAAGATGCACAAGGGAGAATCCATTCAAGACTACTTCTCAAGAGTCTCTCTAATCAAGGAGCAACTAGATGCCATTGGTGATACTCTTGATGAAGATGAACTTGTGATGACAGCCCTAAATGGTCTCACTAGATCATGGGAATCATTTATACAAACCATGTGTGCCAGAAAAGAAAGCATGAAATTTGATATAGTATGGGAGGATTGTGTTCAAGAAGAAGCTAGGGTTGCCAACAGAGAAGCATTGCTCAAGGAAGACGACCAAGCCTTGTCCACCCATACCAAGAGAAGAAGGAATCGATCTTACTTTAAGAAGGATAGTCACAAAGAGTCCCATCCTCCACAAAGATTTCAAAAGAAAAGAGAATCCTTCCAAGGAAGAGATTACTCCTCATTCCAATGTTTCATTTGTCACAAATTAGGACACATTGCTAAGGACTGTCCTAACAAGAAGAAAAAGGGTACTTACCACACAAGACATCAAGCACATCTTGTAGAAGATGATAGTGAAGAAGAAGTTGAAGAGGAAGAAAGGCCTCTCAAGAAAATATCTAGAAGAGAAGAAGAAGATGAAGAAAGGACCTTCTCCAAGAGAAGACCTAGAAGAAATGAAGAGGAAGATGCAGAAGAGTATATTCTTTTCTCCGCACTCTCTGGATCTATAACACCTGGAGAAGGTACATGGGTTATTGATAGTGGTGCTTCAAAGCACATGACAGGACAAAAGAAGACTCTATCAAATCTTGAAGAAAAGACCTCTCCTCTAAAGGTATCTCTTGGAGATAACTATCAATATCCTATTAAGGGAATTGGTGAAGAAAACTACAAACTTGATTCTGGAACCCCCATGAAGATGAAGGAAGTTTTGTATGTTCCAGGATTGAAGAAGAACTTGCTTTCAATATCAACATTGGACAAGAAAGGATATAGAGTTGCATTCATTGATGGACAAGTATTAATGTGGTCCAAAGGTAAATCTATTAAGGATGCAATTGTCATTGGTGAAGAGGAAGGAGGTTTGTATAAACTCAAGGGTCATCCAGAAGCTGCTCTTGTTCATGAAACCTCTAGTCCCAGTGGGCTATGGCATAGAATACTAGCTCACATTAACTACAAATCCTTACCATATGTAAGCAAGGTGGTCATAGGACTACCAGATTTGAAGGTTGATCATGATGGCTCATGTAAAGGATGTAAGAAAGGGAAGAATGTCAAGAACCCCTTTCCAAAGAGTGAAACAAAGACTAAGAGTATCTTGGAGCTAATACACTCAGATGGATGTGGTCCAATGCCCACCACTTCTCTAAGTGGATTTGAATACTATCTTTCATTCATTGATGACCATTCAAGGAAAACTTGGATATACTTTCTAAAAGGTAAGAATGAAGTTTTTGGAAAGTTCAAAGAGTTCAAGGCTCTAATAGAAAATCTCTCAGAAAAGAAAATGAAGATTCTCAGAACAGATAATGGTGGAGAATATACTTCAAAAGAATTTGAATATTTTTGTAAAGAAGCCGGAATCAAGAGAGAACTAACCACTCCCTACAATCCCCAACAAAATGGGGTTGCTGAAAGGAAAAATAGAACCATCATGGAAGCTGTGAAGACTATGATACATGACCAGGATCTTCCCATGTATCTATAGGCTGAAGCAGCCAAGACAGCAGTATATGTACAAAACAGATTATCTCATAGTGCTCTTGATTTCAAAACTCCAGAAGAAGTGTTTACAGGAAAGAAGCCCGAGGTAAGCCATCTTAAAATATTTGGGTGTCCTGTGTACATCCACATTCCAAAAGAAAAGAGAACCAAGTTGGATCCTTCTGGTAAGAAAGGAATATTTGTTGGTTATTGTGAATCATCCAAAGCCTTCAGGATTTACATACCAGGCTTTCATCATATAGAAATCAGTAGAGATGTAACATTTGATGAAGAAGCGGCTCTCAAGAAATCTAGAAAATGCCAACTTGAAGAAATCTATGAAAAAGATCCTTCTTCTAGAAACTCAGAGGCTGTACACATCCCTGAATATAATCCACCAGAGGATCATGACATGTTGGAACCACAAGAACCTCCTATCACATATTTATCAAAGAAAAGAAGGCCTGCATGGGCTAGACATATTATCCAAGGGGCTGAAAGATATGGAGCTCCTGAAGGTTCCATCAGAGAAAGAAAGAAACCAAAGCTAGTGTCCAACTATATGGCCTTGATGTGTGATCTTGTGGATCAACTACCTACTAGCTATGAAGAGGCAGCTCAGAAGAAAGAATGGGTAGAAGCAATGACAGAAGAATATCAGTCAATAATGAAAAATGATGTTTGGGATGTAGTCCCCAAACCAAGAGATAAAAGTGTGGTTTCTTCCAAATGGCTTTTCAAGATAAAACATCCTGCAGATGGTAGCATTGAAAAATACAAGGCAAGATTTGTAGCCAGAGGATTCTCTCAAAAGGAGGGAATTGACTATGAAGAAACATTTGCACCAGTTGATAGGTATACTTCAATTAGAACTATCATGGCACTTGCATCCATGATGAAATGGAAATTGCATCAAATGGATGTTAAGACAGCTTTTCTGAATGGTGTAATTGAAGAAGAAGTATACATAGAACAACCACAAGGATTTGAGGTCAAGGACAGAAGGACCCATGTATGCAAACTGAAAAAGGCATTATATGGATTGAAGCAAGCTCCCAGGGCTTGGTACAGAAGGATTGACAGTTTCTTAACAAGCATGGGCTTTACCAAAAGTAAAGCTGACCCCAATCTTTATCTTAAAGTGATGGATCATGAACCAGTTATATTGTTGTTATATGTAGATGATCTATTTCTAACCGGAAATGAGAAACAAATTATTTAAAGCAAGAAGAAGCTTTCTTCAGAATTCGAAATGAATGCAATACTTCTTAGGCTTAGAAGTATGGAAAGAACCAAAAGGAATCTTTCTAAATCAAGGTAAGTATACGGTGGAGATTCTCAAAAGATTTGATATGTTGGAGTGTAAAGCCATGGCCACTCCCATGGACTCCAACCTGAAATTATTAGTTAATGATTCTTCAAAACTAGTGGACGTAACTCTATATAGACAAATCATTGGATCATTGATGTATTTAATAAATACTAGGCCGGATATATGCTTTGCTATAAATACCCTAAGTCAATATCTAGTAGAACCTAGAAAGGTTCACCTTATAGCTGCAAAGCATATAATGAGGTACCTAAAAGGTACATTAGATTTTGGCCTATACTATCTTGGAGGTAATGAACTCAAGTTACCTGGTTACTCAGATTCTGATTGGGCAGGTAGTGTCTCAGACAAAAAAAGTACTTCAGGTGGATGTTAGGGTCTTGGATCTGCCATGATCTCCTGGTTCAGCAAGAAACAATCTAGTGTGGCCCTCAGTACTGCTGAAACAGAATATATAACCGCTTGCTCTGCTAGTTGTGAAGCAGTATGGCTTCAGAAACTTTTATCTGGAGTATTTGACTTAGAAATGGATCCCACTGTGATTATGTGTGATAATCAAAGCTGCATCAAGATGACTGAAAATCCTGTGTTCCATGATAAGTCAAAACACATTGAGATCCGTTACTTCTATATACGAGATATGGTGCAGAGAGGAGCTATCAAGCTCGAGTATATAAGCACTGAGGATCAGATTGTCGATATCCTGACTAAACCCTTGTCTCGAGTAAAGTTTGAATACTTCCGAGACAAGCTTGGTATAGTCCAGAAGGACCCTCCTCGAAAGGGGGAGTAGTATAGTATCTGATAACAAGTCTGTCCCTTCAATTTTGTTGCACCTAGTTACTTAGAATTATTTAGATTTAAAAACTCTTATATCTTTTACCTTTGATGTTAGATGTATTAGTGAGAATACATGCTAGATGTATACATGTTTTTGATGTGATGTATACATGTTTTGATGTTAGATGTATTAGTGAGAATACATGCTAGATGTATACATGTTTCTGATGTGATGTATACATGTTTTGATGTTAGATGTATTAGTGAGAATACATTCTAGATGTATACATGTTTTTATGTGATGTATACATGCTTTTGATACTGAATGTATGAATGAGAAATACATATGTTTTATGATACATGTATTGATTAAATGTACTCAATACTTGTACCTGTATGGATGAGAATACATGTAAGGATTGGATCATCCTTGAACTCAAGTTCTAAAGTGAGCTGTAGACGTGAGGTCTCCGAGAATAAATTCCTTGGTGGACATATGAGGATTGGACATCCTTGAACTCAAGTTCTAAAGTGAGCTGTAGACGTGAGGTCTCCGAGAATAAATTCCTTGGTGGACAGATGAGGATTGGATCATCCTTGAACTCAAGTTCTAAAGTGAGCCGTAGACGTGAGGTCTCCGAGAATAAAGTCCTTGGTGGACAGATGAGGATTGGATCATCCTTGAACTCAAGTTCTAAAGTGAGCCGTAGACGTGAGGTATCCGAGAATAAAGTCTTTGGTGGACAGATGAGGATTGGATCATCCTTGGACTGGATCATCCTTGAATTCAAGTTCTAAAGTGAGCCGTAGAAGTGAGGTCTCCGAGAATAAAGTCCTTGGTGGACAGATGAGGATTGGATCATCCTTGAACTCAAGTTCTAAAGTGAGCCGTAGACAGGTGTCTCCGAGAATAGAGGATAGGACTACATCATCCCTGGACCTTGGTTCAAAATGCACGTGATTGGATTAATCATCCTTAGACAGTAAATCTAGTAATTCCGAAAGGAAGGATAGTCTTAAATGTGATTGTGGTTGGACTAATCATCCTTAGACAATAAATCCAGTAATTCCGAAAGGAAGGATAGTCTTAAATGTGATTGTGGTTGGACTAATCATCCTTAGACAGTAAATCCAGTAATTCCGAAAGGAAGGATAGTCTTAAATGTGATTGTGGTTGGACTAAATCATCCTTAGACAGTAAATCCAGTAATTTCGAAAGGAAGGATAGTCTTAAATGTGATTGTGGTTGGACTAAATCATCCTTAGACAGTAAATCCAGTAATTCTGAAAGGAAGGATAGTCTTAAATGTGATTGTGGTTGGACTAATCATCCTTAGACAGTAAATCCAGTAATTCTGAAAGGAAGGATTGTCTTAAATGTGATTGTGGTTGGATTAATCATCCTTAGACAGTAAATCCAGTAATTCCGAAAGGAAGGATAGTCTTAAATGAGATTGTGATTGGACTAATCATCCTTAGACAGTAAATCCAGTAATTTCGAAAGGAAGGATAGTCTTAAATATTGATTGTGATAAGATTGATCCCGTAATTTCGAAAGGAAGGATCATGTGTATAGATGATGATGCTGCTGATCGTGTGATGATGATGTTGATGATCGTGAGATGACGATGCTAATGATCATGAGATGACGATGCTGCTGATCGTGTGATGACGATGATGCTGATGGTGAGATGACGATGCTGCTGATCGTGTGATGATGATGCTGAGGATCGTGAGATGATGATGCTGCTGATCGTGTGATGATGATGCTGTTGATCGTGTGATGACGATGCTGCTGATCGTGAGATGACGATGTTGTTGATCATGAGATGACGATGCTGTTGATCGTGAGATGACGATGCTGTTGATCGTGTGATGATGATGCTGATGATAGTGAGATGACGATGCTACTGATCATGTGATGACGATGCCGATGCCGATGATCATGATGACGATGTTGATGTTGGCATTGATGTACCAGTAACTGTTTGAGTTAATGATGAAGACAATTAAAGAAAGCTTCCGATGATTTATAGATGTATCATGTATGATGTTTCCTTGCTCCTGCAGATGCTGTTATAATATCCTTCTCGTTAAGGAGGAGTGTTGAATATTGTAACTTCAAAGAATATTATATTTGTACTTTATTATTCCAGAGATGTTTCATCCCTCCGAGGTAACCCTATTATGTATCCGGAGATGTTTATTCCTCCAAGGATTTGTGTTAACTAGAGTTATTAGACCCACCATGTGGGGGTCGGCCTTGTGGTTATATTTTTGGGGTTATTAGACTTCTCTAGGAGAGTTCGGCCCCATTAGGTATTTTAGTCAGTTGGGAGTCAGTATAAATAGAGGAGGTGAACTCCTCATTAGATCACTCACTCACTTGTGGAAGAGTGCGCACTTGTCTGGGAGATCTGCTAAGGAGACAAAGAAGGAAGGAACACATCTTGTATTTTGGTTGATCATCTTATTGAGGAAAGCTTTGCTGGGTTTTCTAACCCATGAGGGTTTCCCAGGGTATATTCTGTGTCTATCTTGTGATTATGTTTATTTCAGTGATCTTGCTAGTCTATTTGGTTTAAACTTAACAGTCTTCCAAACATTCATCACAGCTACAATCGTGCTCAGCACAGCTCTATAGGAAAGAGTCCCTTTGAAGTCTGTTACATATTTCAACCCTTAGTTCCTATCGACTTGATCAGCTCCTCGACACAGCCAAACTCCAACACGGATCACAGTCAGCGAGAAGTTGATAAAGTAGTCAAATTTTGAGAACATATTTGCGACATTCAGCGACAAGCACAGGATATGTTGCATAGAGCAAATGAGAAAGCTAAGGCTTGACACAACAAGCATCATATTCCTTATACATTTCGCATTGGGGATAAGGTCTGGATACATCTTAAGAAGGAGCGCTTCACAGTTCCTTTCAAGAAGTTAAAACCTTTGCGATATGGTCCATACAGTATTCTTTGATAGATTGGCGAGAACGCTTTCCAGCTCGACATTCCTACTTTCCTGGGTCTACATCCAGTCTTTAATGTGGATCTACGTCGACCATACCATGCACCCTTGTTGGAACATAATTATTTCTCAACAGTAGATCCCATAGACATCAATCCAAATATTCAGGAACCTCTTCCTTGCGATACTATTGTGGGACGACAGGTATGCCTTACGAGGACGAACACAATTCCCTTGTTTCAGGTTGCCAAAGCTGGCAAGATCCCATCTCAAGAAAAGTGGTACTCTGCTACTGAAGTGATAGACAAGTTTCCTCACCTTCGCAAGCAAACAATGGGGTCCATTATTTCTTAAGGAAGGAGGTCTGATCCACATTACAGTTGGCATTTGTTGTCGGATGCTAACTTCGACACATTCTTGACTAGTCTTTGTGGTTGATACAACTTCTACAAGTTTCGACGCAACAGGACTTCGACATGACATAATGCGACATGTTTCACACCTTCGACATTTTCAGCGACCTCACAGTTCGCGACATAGGAATACAACGTCAACATGCGACCAGTGACTGTCAAACCTCGACGGACTGTCTTTCTGTCTTCCAGTCGACTGTAACGGTTGAACAGTTGAACCGCTCTAACTTCTTCTTTGTAACTGAACGTAACGGGCAGGTACCCAAGCGTCTCAGATTTCTATATAAGCATGTAAATTATTGTAACATACATCAGATCTTTAGCTGAACTTTATCTTGATCAATCTAGAACAGTTCGCATTCCTGCATATTTTCTGTGTGTATTTGTGTTATCTGTACTGCGTAATCCTGCTTTTTCTCATTCTGTTTATTAAGCTTCCACCATAACAGAGCCGACTCATTCAGTCGAACTGTTGTCCCCCTCGTGCTTCCTGGACACGATACGAATCAAAAACACCTTTTTCCGCTAAAAGCATTTTAATGTATACACTAAGATTGTTCAGGTACTTACCTCTGAATCCTTCGAAAAACTATGCTTCAACTTGACTATAGGACTTCAGCGTGTCTACAGCAAATTCTGTTACAAATCCTTCAAGTATGCTATGGACCCAGAAGTTGACTGCTCCCGTTAATGGGTTGTTTATTACTTTGAGCTGCGTTGTGCGCTCTAGAGTCCACTCTGTAGGTACTCCTCCTTGAAAACAAGTTTTCTTCTCTGTGAGTCTCGAGATCCACTCGTGTAACTCGTTTCTAAATGAAGCCCAGAATATCTCATGAATGTGTCTCCACAGGTATCTATTCAACCACGCTACATCGGATAAGCACAGGTGTCTGTTCTCTTTCTTTGAAAATATTTCACGGTCTTATCACACCAATCCCAGATCTCTTTCTTTTCAGGATGACAATTATCTGATCCTTTCGGGAACTGATATTCGTCGTCATTCATTACTTCCTCAACTCATCACGGATTCTTAGCGTGGCAACAGAACCATTTGTTGGCGTAAGTAACTGATATAGAGGTTTTCCAATATAGACCCAGGTTCTTTATGGTTTTAGCTTTAACCAACAAAACCCCTTTCCATTGCCCCTTTCGGCAACAACTTGCGCGTAGGTTGAGATATCACCCAAGGTGAAGCTATGGGGGTGCTGTAGAATCAAGTTTCTACAGCAAGGTGATGAGTTGACAGGACAAACCCACTGTGCAGCACGCTATGTACTCGTGCTACGACTGAGGGCCGTGCGACGACTATCCTCGTCGCGGGTTGATATTTCTTCAACTGGCAAGCTGTGCACCCAGCGCATCCATAGATCGCGTGAGTCGACCTTACTCGTTCGATGAAACAGTGCCACAGACTTATGCACCTCCACTTCGACAACAATCATGTTAAGGGTTTACTTGGTACTTATTCCTTTAATTACTACCAGTGATTATTTAACCTTATACTTAGTGTAATCAAACAATCTATCGGTCCTGCACCCTTCCAATATTACACATTAACATAATTACATAACCATTCGTTACTTGCATACATTTCTATCCACAGTTGATACATTCACTTACTTAGAACAACTCACATTCATCAATCATCCATTCGTGAAACACTTAACATATTATCCTCGTTCTCCTCCTACCGAAAATACATGAAAAAGCATTAACCAACCAACTGATAATTGAGAGTTCAAACATACATAGTAAGCAAACAGACATAACACAGCACAAACATATAGACAATATCACTACACAAGATTTAACATGGTTCATCCCCCAGATGGAGGCTACGTCCATAAGAACGGTTGTTAATATTGATCTTTTTGGGAAGGGTACAACCGTTCTTAGTCTGCGCACTCAACTGCAAACTCTCTTCTCTCTCAGATAGGTCTCTACGCACACAACTACAGAGCCTTTCTAATGGTTTTTGCTCAAAAGTCTAACAATATTCCAAAATGAAGAGTAACCCTTCCCTATACAAAAATGCCTTATTTATAGATCATGCCCATAGGTCATGTCTTTACAATTCATAGGCAAAACCCTTAGGTTTCCAAATCATGGCATGGATAACTTCCAACCTGACTATCACTGTCAATAGGTTACTCCGCCTGCTTCAGGCCATCATGCAGGGCCACTCATGGCTCGCATGCTCCTCTGACAGCCACAGTCCTCAAAATAGTTACAATTGCATCGTGGTCTATCTCTTTCTGCCTCTTCTGCCTTCCCATCTCTGTCAACGTAGTGGCCTAGCTTCTCAACTGCTTGCCGCCACTATTCCAAACAGATCGCTTCCTCGTCTGACCTTTTCTTCTATTTCCTTACCAAAACTTGTTGTTGCACGAGTCCTGCACAACTAAATATGCCCAGCAAGCTGCGCACTCAACAATATCATGCTTTTCTACTGTGAAACTCAAAATTGTGTTTCAATAAAATTGGTACCCACTTGGGCCACACCCAACAATAGCTCATCCAATTACACCATTGTAGAGGAAGAATATTAAATTTGTATGGTCTGAAAAATGTGAGAGAAGCTTTCACTAGTTAAAGAAGTTGCTTACCAGTGCTCCTGTTTTGAAGGTTGCAGATCCAAGGAAGGATTTTGTAGTGTGCACAGATGCTTGCATTGAAGGGATAGGTGGAGTGCTCATACAAGAAGGATTTTTTATTTTCTACGAGTCAACGAAATTAAAAGAGCATGAAAATAATTATGCCACCCATGATTTAGAACTAGCAGCCATAGTACATGCTCTCAAGATGTGGAGACATTATTTGTTGGGAAGAATTTTTCTGCTTAGGACAGACCACATGAGCTTGAACTGTTTGTTTGACCAACCAAAATTGAATGTTAGGAAAGCAAGATGGATGGAATCTCTCTGTGAATTTGATTTTGAAATTAAGCATGTGTAAGGGAAAGAGAATAAGTTTGTAGATGCTCTCATCATAAAGTTTCATTTTGCAGCATTAAGTATGTGCAAATCATATTTGAAGACAAGAGTTCTTGAAGCCCAAACCAGTGATGGAACTTACCTTCATATTAAATAGAATTTGCAACATGGAAATAAAAATGAAAGGTGTGCAGGATATCATCTTGGTGAAGATGATATTCTCTTGTATCAAGGTACTAGACTATATATTCCATATTGTGCATATTTAAAGAAGCTAGTGATTGATGAAATACATCAAATGCCATACTCTGGACATCCATGATATCAAAAGACAATAGCAGCAACACGAAAGCATTACTTTTGGCATGGGATGAAGAAGGACATAGGAGAATACATTTGTAGGTGTCAGAAATTCCAACAAGTCAAAGCAGCACATCAACATCTAGCAACATTATTGCATCCTTTTCCCATTACAGAATGGAAGTGGGAAGTGATTTCTATGGATTTTATAACAGGTTTTCCTATGACAGTGAGGAAGCATGATTCAATTATGGTAGTGGTGGACAAGCTATCAAAGGTATCTCACTTTATTCCAGTCGAGTCCACTCATAAGGAAAGTGACATAGCCAATATCTTCATGAAGGAGATATTCAGATTGCATGGATTTCCCAAAGTAATAGTTTCAGACCGAGATGTAAAGTTCACATCCAATTTTTGGAAGGGACTATTTCAGGAATTGAGAACTTAGTTGAAATTTAATACAACATATCATCCTCAAACAGATGGTAAAACTGAGAGGGTGAATCGAGTTCTTAAAGACATGCTAAGGATGTATGTGACGGACAAACCATCCAAGTGGGAGGACTACCTACACTTTATTAGAATTTGCATACAATAATGGATATCGAGCATCATTGGGGGTGAGTCCTTTTGAAGTATTGTATGGAAAAGGATGCAGAAGTCCAGTGAGTTGGGATAGTCCGGTGAACAAGGTAGTGCTTGGACCAGAGATGATCAAGGAAATGGAACATGAAATTGTTAAAATCAGGAAGAAATTCGAGGCAGCTCGGGATAGGCAGAAGAGTTACGCATATTTGAAAAGAGTGCATAAGGAATTTGATATTGGGGATCATGTCTATTTGAGAGTGAAACCAAGGAAAATTTCCCTAAAGTTGGGGAGTTGTGCCAAGTTGGCACCAAGATATTGTGGGCCATTTGAAGTCCTTGATAGGAGAAGACCAGTTGCATATAGTTTGCATTGCCTGCTAACATGAGAGCTCATAATGTTTTTCATGTTTCTTTGCTTAAGAAATATGTACATGATCCTAATCATATAATTGATTGGAATGTGATACAGGTGGAACCCAAGGGAGATTTCCAAGTGGAGCCTATGTACATCCTCGACAAGAAGGTCACATTGCTCTGGAACCGAGCTATCGAACAGGTGAAGGTGCAATGGAAGCACCTTAGTCCCGATGAGGCTACATGGGAGCTGGAGGATTCCATGAGAGAGGCATTCCCATTTTTGTGCAGTTTTGAGAACACCAAGGGCGATATTGTTCTAAGGGGGAGGGAAATGTAATGTCCCCATTTTGACCCTTAGAACATATTTGGCTTTCAATGTAAATATTGTACACATGCGATGTATGTTTTCCTAGTGTGGAGCTAAAGGCCAAGGCCCCGCTAGTTGATGCTAGGTTTTTATGTAAAGGAAAGTAGTTTATATTATGTTATCCATGTGCTATCAATCCATGGGACATTGTAAATGATGTAAGTATTAACATTGTAATAAAATACCAAAGAAACTAGATATGGAGGAAACTAATGAGAAGGGGCCATATGTGTCCATTAGGGAGAGGTGAGGGGGGGGTTGTGAGATTGGACCATAGACTGCCAAATGTCATCCTTAGAATCCATTTGACCTTCCTAGCTGATATTAAAGCTGCTGCAGAAGGTGGTTGAAGAAATTGTTCATGAAATTGATGGAGTGTGGGAAAACCCCAAATTTTTGGATGGCAAGGTATTGGGCTCTGCTTGCCTTGACCCACACGCCATTATACCCCTGGGAATTCATATTCCTTGATCCCCATTCCATTAGGAAAAATAAACCGGGGAGTTTGAACGTGGAAAATAGAGAGTTGAGCAAGGGGAAAAAAAATAAAATCGCAATTATGAGAAACCTCGATCTTTGAATGTCGAACCTGCCCATAAATTCATGTGGGAGATTCAAACCAACAAGGGAACCATCAGATGAACCCTAGGGAAAATTGATAGAGTTGTATCAGCTCAAAACAAAAACCCGTGAAGAAACCCTGTGTGGGTGGTCGAGAAACTAGCTGCGGGATAGAGTCATTTGGCCATAGAAAGTGAAAGAAAACCCAAGTGGAAAAGGGACAGAAGAATAGGACAGAAGTTAGGGTTGCTTGATAAACCCAATGAAGGATAGAGTCTCAAGGATACAGTAGATTGAACCTTTCTATGCCCACCCTGAAGAGCACTGAAGGGAAGGTATGGCATGAGGGATTGTGTAGCAGTGAAGGGAATACTTCCTTGTGTTGGGTGTGGTAGGTATTGTGTGTGACAAGACTGTTTGAGTGTGAATTGAGAGGCCTGTAGCTCTGTGGTTGAGCTCACTGGCTTATCATGCTCCTCTTTGTCCCTTGCATGCTTGATAAACCCAACTATATGTTGTCTTAGCATGATTTTTTTTGTGAAGCCATGGCTATGAGTGAGACTGTTTAGCCCTCCGTAATGGATACATAGCCCAACTCGGGGTGGTCTCTTAGCTGAAAGAGTATAGGATGTACAGAGACCTATGGTTGGGTGGAACGTTTCTCTCACATAGCAAATTGTTTGGATAGTTCATCTTATAAGAAAAGTGTTCTTGTGGTTTCAAATGATTCTATTTCCTATGTTGTGTTCCTTTGCTATTTCAAGTTAATTGAATGGAATGAGAATGTAAATAAACAATAGGAAGTCTGTGTATAATCCTGAGCATGAGGCTGGTGTATTGGTTATTTGTTTCATCATTTTACTTATGTTAAATATGTCGTTAACCTATATGTTGTAGATGCATTCATTAGATCTAGTTCCACTATGTATGCGTATTATGCATGGAACACATCCTTAGTATGTTTTTACTTCATCAACTGAACTTGCGGAAATGAATTAGGCAACCCCCTTATGTGTTCATGCCCCCTCTTTGATCAGATGAAGGGAGGGGCCTTGGCAGGGTGATTCTAAGGCTTTTGATAGTGGGGTAAGGAGGTTTTGATGGAATTAGGGGTAGATTTTTTGGTTGGAAAGGAGAAAAGGTTAGAGTCCTTAGGTGTGGAAGGTGTCCACACCATTGCATATATCTCTCCATGATCTTTCCAACGGTACCGATTTTTCCCAAATTGGTCTAAGGATTAAGAAATTATGAGCCATAGAATTTTTGCAGGTGGGATTCCGAGTTTTTGAACCCGCAATGCAGATTACGGAAGTCAGGAGGGTGATTCTATGGAGTAACGCATGGTGGTTCTAACTTCTGAATCCCACAATGCAGATTGCGAATTGTGGAAGTCGGAAGAACAAATTTTTCAAAGTTATGAAATGGTGGCTCCGATTTCCAAGTTCCGCAACAAGGATTGCGGATTGTGGAAGTTGGATAAGTAAATTTCACGGATTGGTTATTGTCATTCTGATTTATGAATCCTGCATTGCGGATTGTGGATTGTGGAAGTCAGAAAGGTGTTCTCGACGCCATGTAATTGGCATTCCGATTTTTGAATCCCGCATTTCAGATTGCGGATTGCGGAAGTCGAGAAGGTGTTATTTAACATCGCGTAATTGGCGTTCTGATTTCCGAATCCCAAATTGTTGATTGCGGAAGTAGGGAAGGTGTTCTTCGACGTCGCGTTGTAACAAATACAAATAAAATATTAATTAAAATGTATTATTTACTAAGTGAAAGGATGTAACCCTTCACTTTAGATGCTCAAGCCTATAAAGGCGATCTTCATTGTAAATCTTATCATCTATTCAATAATAGTTATCTATTTTTTCAAATATGGATTTCACATCCTGAGTTTATTGCTCCATTTGGTATCAAAGCCATGTTGCTCGTGCCTGAAGTTTCCCTCGCACTCCTATTCGTTGCTCTTTCCTCCAACAAGTTGGCGTTCAATTTGCGTTCAACTCTCTTCTCATCCTACATTCATTTCCCCACACCCACCCCCGCAACTCTACTCCTCCACGCTCTTTTTACTCCGTCCACCTTCCTACACAATGCTCTAACCCTTTGCGCTGCAACTTCTCCTCACTCGTGCTGCCAATTCTCATGCACTGCCATGCATTGCCACTCTCCTCACTTTTCTCCGCTCGGTTCCCTCCTCACCCCACACTCCACTCCCGCTCCAACGCTACTACCGTCACCCAACTTCATCCCCACCCGGCCTCCTCCATGATACCTCCTCCACGCTCCCATGTTCCTTCTCCCCTATTCACCCATCGCTGCCCTCTTCCCAGCACCCTCCCATTCCTCTCCGCAACCTACCACAAAACAAAACAATTTTTTTTATAAATATTCTTATTTTATAATATTTTTATTAAATGTTTTTTCATACCTTATAATACAAATATTTAAATATAATATTATATTTTTATTTTTATTTAAATCATCATTCTTCCCCAATTTGTTTTTGTTTTCCACCACCCCATAGACCAAAATTGCGCCCAAATATTCACCTCCCCACACCCGATCAAGAACCATGGCCGAATTACGAGACCAAATTGAAAAATTAAAGAAATATTTTAATGATCGGATCACCCAGAACCACAAAAGTTTGAAAGAAGAAATAAAAATTAGCAATGCAAAGCTAAAAAAATAAATCAAGGAGGAAGTTGTGTTAGTGTTATAGAGAAGTGTAGACAACAAATTGGAATCCATGAAAGAGAAACAGGATACATTAGATGACAAGTTGAATACCATCTTAGAAATACTATATAAGAATAAAGAACAAGGCGGCCCAGATATGTCGACAGGATCATTCTGTAATTTCGAGTCACCAATACGCGACAAAGTAAAAGACAATCCACCTTTTATAATATCCCCACCAAGATAAAAAAATTGAGTTGCCAAAGTTCAACGAAAGTGACGACCAATGTGTCGCATGGTTAAATAAGGCTCAAGAATACTTCCATATATGCAATATTACAACGGACGAAGAAAAGGTGAAATATGTGTCAATGCACCTGAAAGGGAACACATACAATTTGTACATATGGGGGAAAGGAGACAAGCTGACGTATACTTGGAAGGTGTTCGAAAACGATTTCCTAAAAAGGTTCCAAGGAATTGATGAGGATGAATTCTTTTCGAAGCTTACTAGGTTGCAACCGAAAGGAAGCGTCGAGGAATTCACACATCAATGAGAATCGCTTTCCACAAGAGTGTTTGGACTATCAAATAAGTAATGTCTGGAAACTTATCTTGGAGGCCTTAAACCATATATACAGAAGGAAATAAAGATGCGTGACATACCAAACATCGAGGTGGCAAGACATAAAGCAAAAGTAGCCGAGACCAAAATTAACAGTTTCCAAACAATACATGAAAACACATATTCATGAAAAAACATACTAACAACAGATATAGATAGAAATAAATAAATTCCGCCACCTAGAAGAGACGATAGGAGGAACTTGGAAAATCAAAGAAGGAAAGAAGGAAAATGTCGATGATGTGGAGACAAATGGAATCCTAAACATAGATGTCGCTCATAGGAAGACTCAAATAAATTATACACTTGTGAGGCAGAGGAGAATAGTGATTCATAAGAGAAAGAAGAGTCAGAAAGTGGAGAATAGGTTGCCCCAAATATGGCATCTGAATTCGATGATGCACCCAAAATATCCTTGGAAGCCATGACAGGCATTAGCCAACCACATACACTTAAGCTAAGAGGACATATAAAAAATGAGAATGTTATAGTACTAGTTGACACCGGAAGCACTCACAACTTCCTTGATATAGGGGTTGCAAGAAAACTCAAGTTGTTTGTACATACAATTCCAGACATGAAGGTGATGGATTCAAATGGAAAGAAGATCGAAAAAGTTGGAAAGTGCCACAAGGTGAAACTTCAAATACAAGACTTCAAACTGGAATCAGAACTCTACACCTTACCATTGGGAGGAGTAGACATCCTTTTGGGAGTCCAATGGTTATGAACATTGGGAACATATTCCACCAATCACCAAAAACATTTCATCAAGTTTAAATGGAAAGGGAAAAATTTTAAGCTATATGGTCTTCAACCACCAGACACAAGTAGTTTCATCTCAGCATCTAGAAAAAATCATTTGAAAAGGAGCATTAGCATACGTAATCCAATTCCATCAATTGGAAGGAAAAGAGGAGGAACAAAATGAGTTCAAAAAGGAAATCAAAAAATTACTCCAGAAACATGAACACATATTCCAATACTTACCCATGTAGCTACCACCAGAAAGGAGTATAGAACACATAATTTAGATTAAACCTGGATCAAATCCTGTCAAGGTTAAACCATGTAGGTATCTCCACCACCAAAAAACGGAAATAGAAAGGCTAGTTCAAGACCTATTGAATTGTGGTGTCATCGCCAAGAGAAGAAGTCCTTGTGCAACTCCAGTTGTGTTAGTACGGAAGAAGCATGGATAGTTTATATTATGTATAGATTATAGAGCATTAAACAACATAGTGATTAAGAACAAGTTTCCAATCCCTTTCATCGACGATATGCTGGATGAACTTCATGACGCAAAATATTTTTCATAACCCGATTTAAGGTCAGGGTACTATCAAATCAGGGTTAGATTAGAAGATATGGCAAATACTGCTTTCCAAACTCATGAAGGACATTATGAATTCAAAGTAATTCCTTTTGGGTTAACTAATTCCCCTACCACATTCCAAGAAACTATGAATGAACTATTTCAGCCATACCTAAGGAAATTTGTGTTAGTATTCTTCGATGACATCCTTATATATAGAAATATGTGGAAGGAACATTTGACGCATCTGGAAAATGTTCTATCTCTTTTGAAGGAAAACCAATTCTATGCAAAAAGGTCAAAATGCACATTTGGGAAGTAAGAAGTAGAGTATCTCGGTCATATAATCTCAAAGGAAGGAATTAAGGTGGACCCAAGGAAGATCCAAGTGATGAAGGAGTGGCCCCATCCAAAGAAAGTTTCAAAATTGTGAGGATTTTTGGGATTAATAGGTTACTATCGAAGGTTCATCGGGAACTATGAACACATCACTGCTCCGCTAATGAATCTCCTAAAACGAAATTCTTTTCAATGGGATGATGAAGCAAGAAAATGCTTTGAAACATTGAAACAAATTATGTCTTCAACTTCCGTTCTGGCAACACCTGATTTTTTTAAGCCATTTGTAATTGAATGTGATGCTTCAGGGTTTGGGATAGGAGCTGTGCTAATGCAATAAGGTCATCCAATCGCTTTTGAAAGAAGGAATTTGCACAAAAGAGAATACCTACAGTCTACATACAACAAGGAAATGCTTGCCATCATGCATGCATTAACTAAATGGTGAAAATACCTTTTGGGAAGCAAATTGCTAATCCAAATAGATCATAATAGTCTGCAACACTTATTATAGCAGAAGACATTAACAACCGAACAACAAAAGTGGATCGAAAAAATATCTACCGTCGATATGGATATATTACATAAAAAGGGGAAGGACAACGTAGTAGCTAATGCCCTATCAAGAAAAGATGAAGAGGTACAAGTCTATGCCGTATCAATGGTGATCCCAGAATTTTTGGACAAAATTCGCAAGGAATATGCCAAGAATTCATAGGTTTGCTCCATAATTAACGACATAAATCAGTATCCGAAGTTTGAATGGAAGAATGACCTCTTATGGTACAAAGGATGAATTTACTTAAGTTCCAACTCCAGTTTTAAGACTAAGGTTCTTAAAGAGTCACATGACTGCCCAGCCGTTGGACATGTGGGATTTTTTAAAACATAATATAATGCAAGGAAATCATTCTTTTGGAAAGGTATGAATTCCGACATTCACAAGTATGTTGCATAATGTGACATTTTTCAGAGAAATAAAACAAAGAATATCTCAAGTCCCAAGTTACTCCATCCCTTGCATATTCCAAATCGGAAATGGGAGGAAATTTCAGTGGATTTCATTGAAGGTCTACCAATATCAGACGGGAAACACAAAATACTAGTAGTAGTAGACATGTTAACCAAATATGCACATTTTGTAGGAGTAAGGAAAATGGATTCTGCAAAAGAAACAGCTGAAGCCTTCTATAAAAATATCTACAAGTTACATGGGTTTCCCAAGATTATCGTGAGTGATAGGGATGTCAAATTTAAAGGTAATTTTTGGAGAGAATTCTGCAAGAAAATTGGAACGTCTCTTAACATGAGTTCATCTTATCATCCCCAGACAGAAGTCGTGAATAAATGCTTAGAATCCTACCTCCATTGTTTTGTAACTGATAAGCAAAATAAATGGTTTCAATGGCTACATCTTGCGGAATGGTGGTATAATTCTACTTATCTTACATAAACAAAAATGACACCATTTCAAGCCCTCTACAGATATGAACCCCCAATATGGAAGGATATCATTACCAACCAAGCAAGGGTCGCCTCAGTAAATGACCATTTAGAAGAAAACCAAAAGGTTGTCCAAATACTTAAAGAGAATCTGAACACCACTAGGAATAGAATGAAGTAGTAAGCAAATCGACATCAAACAGAATGGGAATTTGAAGTCGGAGATTGGGTATTTGTACGATTACAACCCTATAAGCATTGTCACTTAAACAAGGTGGAAAGAATAAATTGGCTCCACAATTTTATGGCCCATATCAAGTCAATAAGACAATTAGCCACATGGCATATGTTTTGGAATTTCCAATAACAAGTTGTGTCCATAATGTCTTCCACGTTTCATTCTTAAAAAGGGTGATAGGTCAACACCAACATGCACAAACACTACTTCCCATGTCAGATGATGAAGGAAGAATCATTTTCGAGCCAGAATATATAATCGCTACCAGAGAAAGGATATTAAGAACCCGAGTAATTAAAGAGTACCTTATAAAATGGAAAAAACTCCCTGAAGAAGACACAACATGGGAATCCGAACAATTTCGACAACTACATCCTTCACTAACATCACTTTGAGGACAAAGCTCCTTTAAAGGGAGTGGCAATGTAACAAGTACAAATAAAATATTAATTAAAATGTATTATTTACTAAGTGAAAGGATGTAACCCTTCACTTTATACGCTCAAGCCTATAAAGGTGAGGTTCATTGTAAATCTTATCATCTATTCAATAATAATTATCTATTTTTTTCAAATATGGATTTAGCGTCCTGAGTTTATTGCTCCACGGGTAATTAGCGTTCCAATTTTCGAATCCCACATTGCGGAAGTCGGGAAGGTGTTCTTCGACTCCCTATAATTGGAGTTCCGATTTCTGAATCCCGCATTGCGGATAGCAGATTGCAGAATTTCAAACTAAAGCCATTACGGCTATGTGGAAAGGAAGAGTTGCAGATAAGTTAAAAAGAAAAAAAATTACCAGGCTTGTTCCCCCATCACTCAAAGGGAACTGAGGGGATTGGGGACATGACACCCACGATTTTGGATGAATTGGGGAATCAATTTGATGATGGGATAAATTCCCATGGTTTACATCACGACTAGGAATTAGCACCCTATGGTTATCAGCTGGAATATGAGGTAGATCCAATGTAAACCAAAAGAAAGCATTGTCTATATGCTAGTTTTTGAATGATACCTATGATATAATTCTGGCACCATTGTTGAGGGATGAGGTCTTGTTCTTATAATTGAAAAAAAAGAGGTAGTTGAATCTTGGTCATTATCTTGCACACACAACACAAATAACCAAGTGTAATAAAGAATTTGGAAAGGTATTGACGATGCATAAATAGATAAAAAAAAGCATAACACAATTGAGGAGGGTGCTTAACACTACTAATAAATTGTGTGATATAATTTTGGAAAATATATCTATGAGAAGGAAATGTTGGCTATTCTTCATGAATTTAATGTATGCCTTCCTTGCTTGATGGAGTGCCATTTTTAGTTTAAAACAAACCATTGCAGCTGGAAATATTTCTTGGAATATAGATTGTCCCCTCTAAAGCAGTAAAGTGGGTCACCAAAGTGTTAGGTTGTGAATATGAGATTATTTATAAGAATGGAAAGGAAATTATGTTGGGTTGCAATGGAAATATTTCTTGGAATATAGATTGTACCCTCTAAGTAGTAAAAGTGGGTCACCAAATTGTTAGGTTGTGAATATGAGATTATTTATAAGAATGGAAAGGAAATTATGTTGGTTGATTCTCTTTCTAGGAAATATGGTGAAGAAAGGTCCATATCTACCTTATCTTTCCTAACTTGGTTTTTCTTATAAGTTTGGTTGCGATTGGATATAGGAGGTACATCGAGAATGTCAAATTCTATATGTGTCACAGGTGGATCTAGATTACTAGAGAAAGATTCACTTAGAATTTACCAAACATTGATAGGAAAATAGAAGAAATATGAAGAAAATATTAAGTAGAACACAAGAGAAAAACACTCATGTGGATTGATCTTCCATTGCATTATTATTCAACAACATGTGTACAATATATAGATGCAATTAGGAGGAAAAATAGAGAGACTTAGTGGAAAGTTGAGTAGCTCACATTAATGTTAGGCTTAATGGAGTGATTCCCCCAATCTATGACATTGTGCCAAGTGTAACTCTTGTATTGGGCCATAATGAGGTCAAATGAACCTATGAGGACCATGAGGAAGTTAGGAAAGTCAATAAATGTGGATGTAATCAGTATGAGGGAGAATTAGGTGGCTTAGGGCTTTGGTAGTGGCCATTAATGAGCAATTTGACCAAATCTAGTGCATTAGCGCCCTTGGTCGAACCGTATTCCATAAAACAGGGAAGTGGTGCACCTGCCTCATTAAATGCATTAAATAGGGATCCTTTGACTCCCCATAATAAGGAAATGGGCACATTTGTGGAGAAAATTGGCTATAATGACAAACCACTAGTCTAATATGTGGACAAACCCCCTAGACCAAGAACTATTGAATCCAAACCATGGGACAACTTACATTAAACACTTGGAACCTTATGCAAGGATTATTAACCAAGGTCTAGATGGGAATTATGTTCCAGCATCCCCCCTTAATCCAAAATGGTTGTTAGGAAAGAAAAATATTTTGAGGGACCAAGTAACAAAGGCTTATGGTCACCCTTTACATTATTCATCCATGTAAGTGAGGAAAGAGGAAAAAACACATGGGGAAATCCTCCCTCTAAAATGGACATGAAATACACCAAAAATAAACTACTCCAAAACACAAGTAGGTGTGAACTTGTTCATATTTATGGAGGAACCTTCTTCTTGGGAATAAGAGGAATGTGCTCAACTAGATCATGTACATCTATAGTTGCATGATGGAAATTGAAGCCATGTAGAACAACTGAGTAACACTGATAGTAGAGCAAAGGTTTCTCTCTAGACTTGATCTTCGAACCAATGAGGGTGGCAGGTACAAAAGAGACTTGATATGCTTGAGAGTAAGTGACCACAAGAGAATCATAAGGCTTCTGAAGCATCAACATCAAACCAAAAGAGTTGCAATAAGATTCAAGAAAGAGGAACAAGAGTCCCAAATGCACCACTCTGATGGAAAAAGCTTCTCCATCTTCAAGTGAACTTGAAGAAATTTTGCTAGTCATGGTGTAGGAATACATATGAAGCAAAAGAGTGTGAAGCAATGAGAGATATTCACTTGACTTCCAAACTTCTCCTTGACCATATTTCGAACCAATACTCTCATATGAAGAAAGAACCTCTTCTAGAGAAGGCTCACTATGATCACCAACCAGCAACCCATCTTCAACATTCATAATAGAAGACATAGAAGAGAAATAAGTGGAATGGAGAGACATCTCTTCAACAGTATTGATGGAAGCAGCTCGTATTTTATCTTCATTAAAAATAGCTTCATGGAAAATAGAGGAATCCACAGAGGAAGAAAGTTGAGCTGGATCATTTTCCAAATATGTATCTTCTTTTCTCCTTCAATTTGAACAAATTCTTGATAAATGCATGAGGCCGAGACATTTTGAGGGAGAACGCATGAGGAGGTGTCCATTTTCTTTCTCTCTAGATTGCTAATATCTTCTTTCTGCATGCCAAGAGCTTTATGTAGATTTATCCAAAGCTCAAATGGATACTCAACATAATCAATGAGATAATGCATTCTAGGAGGTATAGCTAGACACATAGTTCCATACGCTCTATCACAATCATTAAGCTAATCACAATTATCTTCATAAAATTTTGGATCGCTCACAGCACCAATGGACACATCAAAGAGACATTTTCTCTTTATATATGCACACATCTTTTCTTTCCACTCTGAATAGTTGAATGGAGAGAGGAGAGGAACTACTTTCGAATCCATATTGAAGTTTTTGTAGGCACCCGCAAAACACACCATTGGAAATCTATTTTGGAAGAAAGACTAGGATCCCCTATGAAGATTTGATACCATGTCAAATTATATATGTGTCATAGGTGGATCTAGATTACTAGATCAAGCTTCACTTAGAATTTACCAAACATTGACAAGAAAATAGAATAAATATGAAGAAAATATTAAGTAGAACACAAGAGAAAAACACTCATGTGGATTGATCTTCCATTGCATTATTAGTCAACAACATGTGTACAATATATAGATTCTCTGAGGTGGCAACATCGAGAGACTTAGTGGAAATTTGAGTATCTCACATTAATGCTAGGCTTAGTGGAGTAATTCCCCCAATCTATGACATTGTGCCAAGTGTAACTCCTATATTGGGCCATAATGAGGTCAAATGAACCTATGAGGACCATGAGGAAGTTAGGAAAGTCAATAAATGTGGATGGAATCATTATGAGGGAGAATTAGGTGGTTTAGGGCTTTGGTAGTGGCCATTAATGAGCAACTTGACCAAATATAGTGCATTAGCGCCCTTGGTCCAACCTTATCCCTCAAAACATGGAAGTGGTGCACCTTCCTCATTAAATGTATTAAATAGGACACCTTTGAATCCCCAGAATAAGGAAATGGGCACACTTGTGGACAAACTTGGCTATAATGGCAAACCACTAGTCTAATATCTGGACAAACCCCCTAGAATAGGCACTATTGAAGCCAAACCATGGAACAACTTACATTAAACACTTGGAACCTTATGCAAGGATTATTAACCAAGTTCTATATGGGAATTACGTTCCAACATAGAATGGTTACAAGATGCCAAGATCATGCACATGGTCGACCATATTCAATCCAATTCACAAGACCTTCATGCTAGTTCACAAGCATAGCCAAATTACACATGGGAGGATGATGATCTCTATTATAAAGACCTTATTATTTTTACTTGAGATTCCTCATTTAAATCCACACTGTTATATAAATTACACTACTCCCCCATATATGGTCATTCTAGGTTTTAGAAAACATATGAGAGGATTAAGTGGTCATTCTTTGGGGAAGGAATGAATAAGGACATCCACACATTTCCCAAATAATGTGACACTTTCCAATGACACAAAGGGGAAATAATAAAACCTATCGGATAATTACAGCCCTTACCAATTCTTACAATTTATTGGGTTGACATTTCTATGGATTTCATTTTGGAGTTACCAACAACAGATTAGTGATTATGGTAGTTTTTTTATCACCCTTTCAAATATTATTATTTATGTTCCTTTCAACACCCATTCAAGGCCTAGAAAGTAGTAGTGGTCATCATGGATAATATTTTTAAACTACATGGCATTCCTAAGTCCTTTGTGATTAATCATGAATCATCCCATCTTCACTAACAATTTTTGGTAGGGTCTATTTTGGATTCAAGGTAACACTGTATATCACCTCCAAATTGATGGCTAGAAGGAAGAAATCAATAAATGTCTGGAATCTTATTTACAATATATTTTTCTTTAGAATTCCATGCCCAATGGGTCTAGAGGTTACCCCTATTCAAATGGTGGTATAGTACTTCTTATCATGGTTCCTTTGTGACAGTGTATGCAGAGTTTCCCCCATTGGTAGTCTCATGTTTTCCATGCCTCTATACGGTTTAGGATGTGGAAAACATCTTGATAACTCATGCCAACATTTCTTATTCCCTCAACAATAATTTGGTGTTAGATAAGAATTTATTGAAGTAATAGGTATATCAACATCACTTTGAATGCCATTTGATGAATTTTACCAGGTGTTATTTTATATCCAACCCTATATTACAAATCTCACTCAAGGAGAAGAGCCAATGGAAGTTAGCTCCTAAGTTTTATGGACCCCATATGATAATCAAACATATAGGTATAGTGGGTTGGCTTACAAATTGGCTTTGTCCAACCATTCTAAGCTCCACCTAGTTTTTCATGTATCCTTGTTGTAAGAAAAATATCTCCCACATACAAGTGAGACTTCCCTCATATTTTCCCTTGATTAGAGACATACAACATGATAGATCACTGCACTATTACCTCTAGATATAATATTCTTGATCCTATTGATGCATGAGAAGTAAGATAATAATGGCCCTTAGCTTATTCCTAATAGTTGTCCTTGTGTATTCTTGGATGATGTAGCTCTAGAGATCCAATTCCAGCTCCTAACACCTACTACCTACACATAAGAAGACAAGAAGATACCAAACTCAAACATTTTCAAGTAAGAGGAATCATAAAATAACTCAGATCTAGTCTATTCATCTAAGGGAAAAATCAAATTTACCATTGCAATGCATACATAATGAAATAATCGATATGATGGAGGGAAAAAACATGTAGATATATATTGATAATAATGGATATTGCAACCATGAAATAATACATTCAATCATGGTGCAAGCTTCTCTTGGTCCCTTGCTCCAAACCCTTCTCCCTAGCCCTCACCTAAGCAAGGCTAACTCAAATATCATGAAGGATATGGACAAAATATGTATGTATGGAAATGGGAAACATGTAGCTATTCCTTCCAAATCCTCCAAAAAATCCCCCTCTCCTTTGAAATTGTCTTCCTTATATATATTGGTTGAGGAGATGGTAGGATGAATCTAGACTCCTATAACTTAATGAAATATGAGTCATATATGAGTTACCAAGCTTATAATGTGAAGGAACCATCTCATTTCATGTTCATCACCTTGAAATTATCTAATTCTAGAAGGAAACTTGCTTGGTCGCTCCCTAGTAGTGTTGCAAGGTGTGACCAGGGAAGGTTGTTCGCTCCCTGGTAGGCTTGCAAGGTACGATTAAAGGTGATGGTCACTCCCTGGTAGTATTACAAGGAGAAACATAGCATAAAAATGAGGGAAATATAAGGTGAGGTATGGTGTATCAGAAAGCTAGTATCAATAGGTTCTCAATGAGTCCACAGTGTGGAAAATATATGTGTAACAGATGCCTTCTAATGTGTGAGGTCGGAAGAGAAGGTGATGGATGAAACAAATTATAAAAACATAATAGTGATGTGGTATAAAAAGAGAGAGCCTGGTACCAAAGTAACAAATATACCTACAACCAATCATCAACCACACATATATAGATAATCCTTGAGGTAGGCATACCCATGCTTGGAACATAAAGCAAGCATATCCTCCAACACAATATACTATGCATCCACATGATGATATGATAGATGATGGCCATGAAATAATATAAGGTGGATCCATTCCATCAAAGATAGCATATCCATGAGAAAATAAAATGTGGATCTATGTCATATTGTATATCATGAAGACATAATGGTCTCCATAGTACTTAGAAAACATACTCCATCACAACCTAAGGAGAATAGCATGAATGAGTGGTGCCACTATAGAACCTAGGGTCTTTGTCTGAAACTCAATGGTATGTTTGTACAACATGCAAATAGATGTGTTGATTTTGAGCATGAGAGAAACCATTTAATTACTGATCAATGAGGACTACCATTAATGGATGTGAGGGATATCACCAATAATGAAGATGCCACCCAAGGTACCCAAGACAAACTAATGAGTGTTAATAAAGGAGTTGATGTAGAAGACTTGTAGAATCATTCGATCAAGATTTGATATGGGAAACCCACCACCAAACATGAGGACACTTGCCACTAAGGATTGCAAGCTCCAAGGTACTGAATCGTGTCTATATCGACTTCCTAGAAAAGTATTAGACATCGATAGGAAGGAATATGTCTAAGGAGGGCCTTAATGTATGCCCCATATATCAAAACAAATTGAGAGTAAAGGTGAAGAGAAGAATCAAACACAATTGGCACATTAAGCTAACTGGAGTTTACTTCCCTTGAACATATAACATGTCACAATGATGAATTGGTAGCATTGACTCATGAGAACCATAACTATAATGAAAACACTTAAAAGAGATTGAAGCATTATCCATATTCACTGGAAGACTAACTAGTTAGAGGGGTAAAATATTCATCTATATGGTATGGCTCCTAGGAAATCTATAACCCAATTGTAAAATGAAGACTCAAATAGGTGTCGGGTGTTGAATAAAGTTGTCATTGATGTCAAATTCTATAAGTATATGTCCTTTAAAGAAGTCCCCTTATGGCATAGCAGTTGCGCATGGACCTCATGGGAAGACACTTTGTGATGTACACATATGGACCAAGACCGTAAATAAGTCCCTAAGGTTTCCCCTATGAATTGCTGAAATAAAAGGTGAAGAAAACCCTAAATAATGATGTTTGGTCCACGTGCCCATGAGTTTGGGGCTAAATGACCCATGGTGGAGAAGTCCCTTAAGAGTCCACAAAGTTGGTCCAAAGAAATTTGGTATGAAGCTTGAAGTATCCCCAAAATAATGATGTTTGGTTCACATGACCACGAAAGACGTTGTGGTACTTTGGTCCATTGGACCACATGAAGTGGCACAGAGACTTGCAAAAAATAATGATGTGTCAATCAAGTATGATGATGTGTACAAGTCATAAGGATCAATTTAAGAAGATATGGAGTGATCTTGAATTTATTACAGGGCATGTCATGGTGGATCCTTGAAATGGGGGTACTAACTCCTTGACTAGACCCCCTTAAAATATGGAGATCCACAAATCAAGGATGAGTTTAAGAAGACCCTAGAAGAAGATGCAAGGCATGATGAAGTGTATAAATAGAAGAGAAAATATCTAATTTTATAATTATTCAAGCTCTCTCTTCTCTTTTTCAAATGTACGAAATACTGGGGCCAAATTTTGTAGCAGTGATCAAGTGAAGGAGTTTTACGAAAATTGGCATAACTTTTTCATACGATATTGGAATTGCAAAATTATTGGATCGTCGGAAATCTTGTTGAAAGGGATATGTGATGATATGATATAGGGTGAAATTTGCAGTAGTGAACATCATTTATATAGGCCGTAAGTACACTGAACAAGTTCAACAGTCAACTAGGGCCGAACTTTGCAGCAGTCATCAAGAGAAGAAGATTGACAGAAACTTGCATACCTTTCTCATATGGTATCATAATTACAAACTTATTGGCTGGTTGGAAAGATTGATGTGGTATGTAGTACAATATTTCAAATGAATATTATTGTATATGGAACTTTGTTAATGTTGGAAGTTGTCCACTTGAAGAGGCAAGTGGAAACTGCATCTAGTTTTTGAATATTAATAAAGGTTTTCTTCTTGCTATTATTTCTCCATTATGGTTCATGTTATTTGATTTCCACATATATAATTCTATTTGTCCTCCTTTGTTTATTTTCTTTATAAAACTATATCCTATTTGTTTTTCTTTGAATATATCTCAAAAGATAATGTAATGGAATCCACTTTCTTTAGTGCCAAAATCATCAATTCCATAAGTGTTATGTCCTTGTAAACTCTCTCTAACCTAACCCTCTGAAGCCATATTATCCCTTTAAAATTCATTGATCTCACTGATTGTAAAACTTACCCCCTTGTGCATCTACATCCATAACTAGTGACCAAGCACAAAGGAAGTCACAAATGCAATGATGAAATTGTTTCTTGAAACCATGACATCATGAACCCATGAGGAGTAAGTTTTATCCATGCCATAAACCTTCATCTTTTGGTTTAGCTAGTCACAACAATAATGATATTTGTGTGCTCAAGTGTAGACAATGGCTTATGGCTTAGTAGTAACTATTCAAGAAGTTTACTTTAATGACTATAATTTTTTTTTTGTGAAATATGAAATTTTATTTTCAAATAATTTGCCAAAAGTGCATATTATACTCCAATATCAAAACCAAATTTTGTTTGTACTACATAAACCAGCATATATCCATCTTAAAAGAGGATCTACCAAGCGCCGAGAGGGATCAAATGTCTCAAGTTGTAAACCTTTTTTTAGAATGCAAATGTTGAGGAAGGGTTTAAATTTATCTAATTTATGTATTTATATATATATATATATATGTTGAACTGTAAATGTTTTAAATCTAATTTAAGTCGGCATGTTATTTTTTATAATATTTTATTATTTTTATAAAAGAACGTGTATCAGCTCTCGGATGAGCACGGAAGAGTTACACATGCCCCCTACTAAGCTAGAATGCCCCTCTTCAACACAATTATGTGCCACCACACTTATATAATACTTTAAACAAAATAAGTTCATGAATTAATTTTTTCTAGTGCCACAAAGTTTTTCTTTAAATCTTTTATATCTTTCTTTTTAATTTCAACAATCGAAGTCATTTTAAAATATGTTAAAACCTTTAATAACAAACTTTCTATTATGAAAGTTTTTATCAGTTAGATGAAACCATTAAAATTCTTATCAAATTTTAAAAAAATTAACTTACTACTTTCAAAAATAAATAATTCAATCATAAAATTTAACTCGAAATTCATACTTAATATACTATACTCTCATTCACTAGATTAAAAATTAATAATTACTTTACACTACTCCCATTTTAGAAATAGACATCCACATATGATTCAATAAAACAACACTACCAATCTTGAATATTTTTGGCGTTCCCGCTGAGTTGTCTTTCAATATATTATTGGAATTTGGGGTAATTTGTGACAATGGTCACTCTAATTTAAAATTATTTTGAATTACATATATATTACTTTATTTTTATTATGTCCTCGACATCTATTTTTCGGTCGGGGGAATTAGTTGAGGTCTGTGTTGATGAATATAGGGTGGAGGTAATGGTTAACTTTAGAATTGGAAAAATTGGTATTTTATTTAATTGTTGATTTGTTGTTTTGTTAAGTTTTGATTGGTGACGTCCGTGGTAACGCGTGCCTCGGGTGCTGTGGCCCAGGAGGCGACGGCGCGATGGCGTCACGACGCGTGGTGTGGGTTTTCCTCGGATGCTGTGACCGAGGTGCTTTTCTGTGTTCGAGGTGTTTAATGCAAGGGTTCATATGCGGGGGTTTCGTTTGCGGTTCTCATTCATATGTGCGGGTTTCCTGTGCCTCGATTCCTGTAGGTGTCGGTGTGAGTCGTCCTTCGGCTGCTGTAGGTGCCAGTGTGAGGTTGTGGGAATACTGCGTTTTAATCCGGCGGCAATGGCGGAGTTCTTCTGGTTCAATTTAATGCGCGGGTTCCTGTGCTTTGTGCTTAGTTCGAGGTGTTTAATGCGAGGTTGTCCTTCGTGTGGTTGTGGTTCTATGAGCTGTGGGATTATTCTGGGTCGTCCTTCCGCTCCTGTGGATGCAAAGAATTTGGCTGTGGGTGAGCAAAAATTCGCGATGGCGAATTTATGTTTAGCATTTATTCCAGCATGGTCGGCTGTAATTTATGGCGGATTTTGGGTGGTTTTATCAGCGGTCTCGCTTCAGTCGGCTGTAATTTATGGCGGATGTTTGGTGGTTTTATCAGCGTTTTATGGCGGGTTGTTTGTGATTTTATCGGCATTACGGGTTCAGCGTTCTCTATCATTTTCAGTTCTGGTGTTGGCTACTCAGTTTCGACGATATCTGCAGCTGTTGCTTTTGTCCGGTTTGAAGTCTCATTGCTGGTTTGCTGGACTAGGTATGCCTTTGCATTTTTTTGTGCAATTTTTGAGTGAAAGGAAAAGACAGCGTTTAGGGTTTTTTCTGGGAGAATTAACAAATTTCATTTCTTAGTGGGTGAGGCTTTTTCCTGTGTTTTATTGGCATTGAACAGTAGCAAAAATGATGTTTTAAATTCTGGTGAGATTTTGTGTGGGTTTGTTGAATAAGTGGTTTGAACCCTGTTTCAATTTCAAGATTTGGAAAAAACATTATCGTCCATTTCATAGAAGGTTTGAAGGTAGCCATTTTTTAATTTAGAATGCATCTCTTCCTGTGCTTTACCGTCGCTTTGATGAAAAACATATATGGAACCCTTTGTTGTGTTCTGGTTATTAATGGTGTTCATGGGTTCGAATAATTGTTGTGTTTTTCGCCTTAAATGAGCATGCGATAAAGCTATTTGTTGGTGTTGTTTGCTTAGGTCTGTTTATTTTTTTGTCCATGGTGTTGTCAAATGAAGTGGACATAATAACTAAAGCTTTGAAATTCAAATAGGAAGTTAATTTTTTTAGAAGGAGACCAAATATGCCGAGAGCATGCAAGAAGGGTTTCAGGAACACATCAATTGACAAACTCGAGCCTGCAATCGTGGATACCCTGTCGCCGATTGCATTGACCTGGTCTTGTGGACATTGGAATCGGGGTCCTTGATCCGCTAGACAAAGTTGTCCACCATTCTTGGCAGGTGGGACGACAACTGCTTCCTTTGTTGTACATCTAGTAGTTCAAGCACCATTTTGCATTTCGTTTGTAAGGAAAGATGTTGAAAATTGACATGGCCAAGGTGTTGCTGCTACTTTTGCTACTAGTCATCGAAGCATGTGAATCTGTTCGGTCACCTGCCACAAACCTGAAGGTTTTGTTCGTTTACACTTTGTTACCCCCCCATTTTCACATGGGTGTCTGCATGTGATTTTTGTCACACTTCCAGTGGGGATTACAGGTTGATGTAGCTGATTTATGCCTTATGGCCAAAGCGCTACTGCTACTTTCATTACCATCCATCAAAGCATATAAATTTGTTCTGTCATCTGTCACAAACCTGTAAAAGGCTTCCTTTAGACCTTGTTACGCCCCCCCCCATTTTCACATGGATGTCTGCATGTGATTTTTGTCACACTTTCAGTGAGGGTTGCAGGTTGATGGAGCTGATTTATGCGTTAAGGTTCTTGATGCTAGAGCTTTGCTTCATGTTGAAGTGTGGTTGATGGATGCTAGTAGTATGTGTTGTTATATCTCTTGATGTTTGTCTATGGATGATTATGGATGTCAGCCCTTCATGCAAAAGCATTGTCTCTTTATTTTAAGAATTAAAATTTTAATTAATAGGGTTCTAGAATAATTTAGCATGTGAATTTGTTCGGTCACCTGCCACAAACCTGTACATGGATTTTTTCGTTTACACTTTGTTACCCCCCCATTTTCACATGGGTGTCTGCATGCGATTTTTGTCAGACTTTCAGTGGGGATTACAGGTTGATGTAGCTGATTTATGCCTTATGGCCAAAGTGCTAGTGCTACTTTCATTACCAGTCATCAAAGCATGTGAATTTGTTCTGCCACCCGTCACAAACCTGTAAAAGGCTTCCTTTACACCTTGTTCCCCCCCCCCATTTTCACATGAATGTTTGCATGTGATTTTTGTCACACTTTCAGTGGGGGTTACAGGTTGATGGAGCTGATTTATGCCTTGAGGTTCTTGATGCTAGAGCTTTGCTTCATGTTGAAGTGTGGTTTATGGATGCTAGTAGTATGTGTTGTCATATCTCTTGATTTTTGTCTATGGATGATTATGGATGTCAGCCCTTCATGCAGTAGCATTGTCTCTTTATTTTAAGAATTAAAATTTTAATTAATAGGGTTCTAGAATAATCTAGTCGGAGGAGGAGCCAGTTGTTTGTAACCTCTCGCAGCCATGTAGAAGACAACTTTTCCAAATATAGTGTAAATCAGGGAGTTAGAACAGTTTAGGAATTAGATCTGATTTGTTTTGATAAGGGAAGATCCGATCCCCTTCTTTGTGGAACATAATTGATCTTCCGGCTGTGTACATAAAGCACATCATGATGTTGTAATCGTGTAATTTGGAGCAGTAGGGGTTGAATGGAATTGATTGAATTTGTAGTTATTTTTTGTTTTATTGCTCTCCTCTTTCCATTATCTATTAATGAATCTATTGAGTTATGTATGAATGAGCATGGTGACAATGTTTTTATGTTACCCTTGTTCACTATTTTAGCCCTCATTTTTTATCGGCATTGGACGACGTTGATACTTTATAGTATCAGTTCGGCGGGTAAGATTGGCCTTACACCTCTCCACAACTTGTTAACTAATCATGTAGATCTGATGGTCAGTATAGTTCCGGCGCGTAGATCTACAGTCATTATAACATTTGGGACAAGCTCCCTTTAGTCATGAAAGCCAGATCTCCGGATCTCTGTCATCCAAACTGGTCTCAAGTTAAGGCCTTTCAAAATGACAAATCTGACTCTCGACTCCTGGATATCATTAAAATTCAAAATTGACAAAAACGAAAAATTGTTAATTTCATTAAAAAAATCCATATTAAAAAATAATAATAAAAGCAAAACAAAAAGTTTCCCTTTGGTGAATTGGTCTCCATATTCCATCAACAATCTGAATACTCTTTGGTGAGTTGGTCTGCCAGTGCTTGGATATCTTAATCACCCAGATCCATTTCCCTTGCAATGAAAATACAATTTTGAGTTTCAGACTCTGGATTCGTTGGACTCATCAGATTTCTCAAACTCCTTGTATTTCTTGGATATTTGCAAGATATTTTTTGTGAAATGTAAATCTTGGTTCTTGTATAGAGTTATGCATAACATATGAACAGGTTGAGTGTGCTTATGTTTTTTTGAGGCAGTCTGCAAAGACCTGAGGTTACTCATGTTTCTACATTTTGTAAAGATCTGAGGTTACTCGTGTTTCTGCATTTTGCAAATGTTGAAAGTTGAAGGAATTTCGTTTGATTCATAGATGGTTCAGTTTTACAAGATACATTTTTCTGATCAAATAACTGGAATCTTGTTTATTCAAAAGAAGCAAATAAAAAACCAATTTTTTTCTATTTTAATTTTTTTTGGCGGTATCAAGAGCGTGGAAGAATCCTTGGGTGCTGCGATTGGATTGGGACCCATTTGCAAAATGGTCCCTTGCAATAAGGCACTTCTTGCGAACCTTCCCTTCTTGGGAATCTTCCTGCATTGCTACCTGTAGATTGCAAGTGATATGGAACGTCCCTAAGCTGTCACCAGCTTCCATCTTCAAAACCTAGGAGATGCTGAGTGTTAAAATTTTAAAATTTGGCGGAAGAGGATGGGACATGACAGAATGCATGTCCCCACAAATTTAGAAGATATAAATAAATAGCGATTTATTATCGTTGATTAGACATAAATAAACATAGGACAACCCACATATCTCATATCCTTCTCATTTACATTGATAGAAGTGAATAGATTGGTCTTTGAAGATTGGCTGACTATCAAATATCTATCACCATCAAATGAATATGATACATTACTGATGAAAATTGAAATCATTTCATCTACACTCATACAGAATTCAGAGTTTAGAGTGGGGAATTTATTCATTTGTGTAATCTCTTTATACCTAGACTATTTGTAATTGTTGCTTCTCTCAAACTTAGTTACTGCTGCAAACTGCCACTAGTCAACATGTACAAGCATGTGATGTCACTGTTCACTAGTGTATACACAGTTGACAGTGCCGTCATCTTTTGGTGAGCTATAGTAACTTGTACATGCCTTCTCCAGATTTGTTGTAAACTGTGGATATCTACAAACTCTGGGACAGACTCTGTATAAAAAATCCTGTGCATAAAAGAGGACCTGCTGCGGACTGCTGTAGCTAAAGGGTCTCTTCAATAGGGCTGCTGAAAGTTGCTGTAAGCTATGGCTGCGCTTAATAGGGCTGCTGAAGGCCAAGAAGAGAGCCTGCCTGACTTAGGGAAATTTTAAACATGAAAAAGAGAAAAGAACCATGAAAACTCTGACTTGTTCAAGGAGTATGGATCAGTTATTTTAAAAGAAAAATCCTGGCACAAAATCAGCCATGCACTGTCCTAGGAGCAGAAGATACCATGACCTGAACTTTTTGCAGCAGACCCAATTCATGAATAAAAAATAAGAAATTTCACTTCTTATTTCCATTTTAGATATTTATTTTATTTCAATAATTTAATTGAGGCAGATCCATCAATATATATATATATGTATTTTTTTTTTATTATGTTTTCTTCAAATGCGGCCGACCTATGATTTCACACATTTTTTTCATCATTTTTATTTTTCTTTTCTTCATTTTGTGGATACATGGATCAAGCCAGTTGGTGCTTGGGTTCCATGGTTCTTCAATAAATCAACCTTTACTATCTTTAGTACTTTCTAGTTGTGACAAAATATGATTGTCAATGCCATTTATTCAACTCCAACATTGGTAAATCGCATTGTCAATCATTTGAATTTACAAGCAACTTCTGTTACAGCTTCATATTCTGGTTTCATGGAAGAGAATACACTTGCAAGAACCACTAGGTGACAATGTCATCAACATTGCACTTGCTCTAACTATGATTTGCAATGGCTAGGAGTTTTATTAATCAATTTGCTATTAACATTTAGTATCTGCTTTGACTCATGATTTGCAATAGCTAGAAGTTTTATTAGTCAATTTTTCTTTCAATAATTCAATCGACCTTGATCCATCAATATATATATGTATATTTCTTATTCTATTTTCTTCAAATGTGGCTGACCTATGACTTCACGCATTTTTTCATCATTTTTATTTTTGTTTTGTTCACTTTGTCCATACATGGATCAAGGTAGTTGCTGCTTGGGTTCCATGGTTCTTGCATATAGTTGACATCTATTTTTCGGTCGAGGGCATTAGTTGAGGTCTGTGTTGATGAATATAGGGTGGAGGTAATGGTTAAATTATTGAAATCTAAGTTCTGTTTATATGGCTGGAAGGACAAAAATTTTTCTGATCAAATAACTAGAATCTAGCTTCTATGTGTATGTTTGGAAGTACAAAACATTGTCTTTTTCTCTTATTAAGAATGGGAGGAAACCATGTGCTTTTCATTCTTTTTGGAAGTACAGATTCATTTCCTTTATTTAATTTTCTAAAACAGAAACCTGATTGTGTATGCTTGGGCCAATGACGATGCTTTCTGTCTAACTTTAGTTATCAAATCCATGTTTTTTCAAAGTAAGAGGGTAGGGGAATGGGTTTTGGGGACCTGCTGTGCCCAATTTTCAGAGGACAGCAGAAGATGGGACATGAGAGAAGATGGAACATGAGAGAACCAATGCCCCCACAAATTTAGAAGATATAAATAAATGGTAATTTATTATCGCTGATTAAACATAAATAAACACAAGGCAACCCACAGATCTCATACCCTTCTCATTTACATTGATCAAAGTGAATAGATGAAGCTTTGAAGATTGGCTGATTATCAAATATCTAGCACCATGAAATGAATATGGTACGTTGCTGATGAAAATTGAAATCATCTCATCTATTCTCATATAGAATTCAGAGTTTATAGTAGGCAATTTATTCATTTGTGTAATCTCTTTATCCCTAAACTATCTGCCATGTGACGTTAGTTTCAGTGCTCGCAACAAGGTGCTTCTTTGCTGGACTTTAGACTGTATTTAAATGTTTCAACATTTGTAGTTGTTCCTTCTGCGAAAGTTATGGCTGATATGTTAGCTTCCAAAACCTCTAGGATATGCAAGAGTTTGGCCTTGTGTATTAAGAAATTGTTTATGAATAGTTGTAATAAATGTCGATAACTATTTGAAAAGTCTGTTGCAGAGCTCATTGTTTATTCAAAAGAAGCAAATAAAAAACAAATTTTTTTCTATTTTAATTTTTTTTGGCGGTATCAAGAGCGTGGAAGAATCCTTGGGTGTTGCCATTGGATTGGGACCCATTTGCGAAATGGTCCCTTGCAATAAGGCACTTCTTGCGAACCTTCCCTTCTTGGGAATCTTCCTGCATTGCTACCTGTAGATTGCAAGTGATATGGAACGTCCCTAAGTTGTCACCAGCTTCCATCTTCAAAACCTAGGAGATGCTGAGTGTTAAAATTTTAAAATTTGGCAGCAGAGGATGGGACATGACAGAATGCATGTCCCCACAAATTTAGAAGATATAAATAAATAGCAATTTATTATCGTTGATTAGACATAAATAAACATAAGACAACCCACAGATCTCATATCCTTCTCATTTACATTGATAGAAGTAAATAGATTGGTCTTTGAAGATTGGCTGACTATCAAATATCTATCACCATCAAATGAATATGATACATTACTGATGAAAATTGAAATCATTTCATCTACACTCATACAGAATTCAGAGTTTAGAGTGGGCAATTTATTCATTTGTGTAATCTCTTTATACCTAGACTATTTGTAATTGTTGCTTCTCTCAAACTTAGTTACTGCTGCAAACTGCCACTAGTCAACATGTACAAGCATGTGATGTCACTGTTGACTAGTGTATACACAGCTGACAATGCCGTGATCTTTTGGTGAGCTATAGTAACTTGTACATGCCTTCTCTAGATTTGTTGTAACCTGTGGATGTCTACAAACTCTGGGACAGACTCTGTATAAAAAATCCTGTGCATAAAAGAGGACCTGCTGCGGACTGTTGTAGCTATAGGGTCTCTTCAATAGGGCTGTTGAAAGTTGCTGTAAGCTATGGCTGTGCTTAATAGGGTTGTTGAAGGCCAAGAAGAGAGCCTGCCTGACTTAGGGCAATTTTAAACATGCAAAAGAGAAAAGAACCATGAAAACTCTGACTTCTTCAAGGAGTATGGATCAGTTATTTTAAAAGAAAAAGCCTGGCACAAAATCAGCCATGGACTGTCCTAGGAGCAGAAGATACCATGACCTGAACGTTTTGTAGCAGACCCAATTCATGAATAAAAAATAAGAAATTTTACTTCTTATTTCCATTTTAGATATTTATTTCCTTTCAATAATTTAATTGAGGCAGATCCATCAATATATATATGTATATTTTTTATTCTATTTTCTTCAAATGCGGCTGACCTATGACTTCACACATTTTTTTCATCATTTTTATTTTTCTTTTCTTCATTTTGTGGATACATGGATCAAGCCAGTTGGTGCTTGGGTTCCATGGTTCTTCAACAAATCATCCTTTACTATCTTTAGTACTTTCTAGTTGTGACAAAATATGATTGTGAGTGCCATTTATTCAACTCCAACATTGGTAAATCGTATTGTCAATCATTTGAATTTACAAGCAACTTCTCTTACAGCTTCATATTCTGGTTTCATGGAAGAGAATACACTTGCAAGAACCACTAGGTGGAAATGTCATCTACATTGCACTTGCTCTGACTATGATTTGCAATGGCTAGGAGTTTTATTAATCAATTTGCTATTAACATTTAGTATCTGCTTTGACTCATGATTTGCAATAGTTAGAAGTTTTATTAATCAATTTTGCTTTCAATAATTCAATCGACCTTGATCCATCAATATATATATGTATATTTCTTATTCTATTTTATTCAAATGTGGCTGACTTATGACTTCACGCATTTTTTCATCATTTTTATTTTTGTTTTGTTCACTTTGTCTGTACATTGATCAAGCTAGTTGTTGCTTGGGTTCCATGGTTCTTCAACAAATCATCCCTTACTATCTTTAATACTTTCTAGTTGTGGCAAAATATGGTTGTGAGTCCCATCTATTCAACTCTAACATCGGTAAAGCACATTGTCAATTATTTGAATTTACAAGCAACTTCTGTTACAGCTTCATATTCTGCTTTCATGGAAGAGGATACACTTGGAAGAGCCACTAGGTGGCAATGTCATTGACATTGCACTTGCTTTGGCTATCATTTGCAATGACATGAAACCTGCGCATATGAAGAGCAACCCAGCCCATACCTTGCATTAAACACCTTGAACTAAACAAAAAAAAACCACCTTGAAATTGGACCAAAGGAAGGCCGCCATTGCCACCGAATTTGACATCTGAACTACGAGAATGGCAGGTGAACTGTGAAAACGTAGTATTGCCATAGCCAACCTCTTTCCACACTGTCACGTCCAAAAGCGAAAGGACGACCCACAAAAATCCCACAGCTGCTAGAACCACAACAACGAAACCTGCGCATATGAAGGACAACCCAGTCCATACCTCGCATTAAACACCTCGAACGAAGCAAAGGAAAACCACCTTGAAAACGAAAAAAAATGCCTATGGATTTAGGTTTTTCACCTATGACTTCACGCATTTTTTTCATCATTTTTATTTTTGTTTTCTTCTCTTTCTGTGTACATGGATCAACCTAGTTGCTGCTTGGGTTCCATGGTTCTTCAACAAATTATCCTTTACTATCTTTAGTACTTTTTAGTTGTGACAAAATATGTTTGTGAGTCCCATCTATTCAACAGCAACATTGGTAAAGCCCATTGTCAATTTTTTGAATTTACAAGCAACTTCTGTTACAGCTTCATTTTCTGCTTTCATGGAAAAGAATACACTTGGAAAATCCACTAGGTGCCAATGTCATCGACATTGCACTTGATTTGGCTATGATTTGCAATGACACAAAAACAACGCATATGAAGAACAACCTAGCCCATACCTCGCATTAAACACCTTGAACTAAACACAAAAAAAAACACCTTGAAATTGGAACAGAGGAAGTCCGCCATTGCCGCTGAATTTGACATCTGAACTACAAGAATGACAGGTGAATTGTGAAAATGCAGTATTGCCATAGCCAACCTCTTTACACACTGGCACCTACAAAAGCGGAAGGACGACCCACAAAAATCCCATAGCTGCTAGAACCACAATGAAGAAACCTACGCATATGAAGGACAAACCAGCCCATACCTCGCATTAAACACATCGAACAAAGCACAGGAAAACCACCTTGAAAACAAAAAAAACATAGCTATGGATTTAGGTTTTTCATTCAACTTATGTCATAGATGAATGATTGAACATGGCATTGCTGTTGACATTTGTAATGTTGTGTACAACATATGCAACTCCTTTACAACATATATGTAGTAAACAACCTATCGTCTTTATCCTGTCCTAATTTTTACGTCTGTTACCTTAACTACAAGGTCTAGCTACTAGTACTTGTATATGTCATTGCATTCCCTCTTTATTTGTCAAAATGCCTTGTGTAAATAACTCTTCTCCTTGCCCACATCCCATTGCCATATCTTTAGCAACACATAGAGTATTTGTAATATGTCGTATATGAAGACAACTTGGTAATTAGGAATAATACATAGGCTTATTGTTGTAATCGTTGTAATTAGTATTGTTATTGCAATTACTATGCTTGTCGTCATATAAAATGCATACTCAATATTAGACAAATACATGTCAACCTAGCTATATACTTTATGTAAACTATATTCATAAAGCTCATATATATTAGATACTACATATGGTATGTAAAAATATGTTTTGATACAAACTTACTACTCATATTCCCATAATATATAGCACATAACTTGCAACTACTGGCCTAGTGGTGGTGGTGAGTTAATGCGGATTAAACGGCTAGAATCTTCTGATGCCAATTTTGTCTATGATCAATTGAATTTCAATGGCATGAGAAAAATTAACAACAAGAAACTTGAAATCGACCGTATGTAAAAATATGATTTAAATTGTGCGTTTAATTATAAAACATTCCATAAACATTGATTTTTTTTTAAGTTTACAAACATGCTTTAATTAAATGCTAAGTGTTCTATTATTTTGGCATTTACTTAGTTAATTGTTACATGTTCCTTATATCTGATATGATAGAAGTTTCTAATGCTAAATCGGGTCAAATTTCTTCCATTTTTTCCTTGCATTTGTATTGTTCATTTCAATTGCATGTTCGGAACCAGGAATAATTCCTGGTTGCTTAACTGTGGGAAGTACTTGGGCATAGCCCTAAAACTCATTGTGAGGAGTACCACAGGAACCCTGGAGTAGCTGGCTCATTGAGAGGACCTGCCAATGAAATGGGCAACGACCCCTGCCTGATTGACTAGTGCCGACCCGTGAGGTGAACCAACAGCTGTCGTTCGTGGAAAAGCGTTATCAGTTTTACCTGGGCCGTGAAGTGAGGGGTACTTCCCCATCATGCAAGCCGTCAAACAGCATTGGTACTTGAGTGAACTCCCTGAACCATTAGGAAGCCAAGCATATCTGGGGTCCATCTCTTTTCCCAACTAAAAAAAGGCAAATTACATTTATCTATCTCCAAATCCATACCCAAATACAGATCTAGCCCTATTCCAAATCCATCTCCAGATCTTGATCCATTGCAAATCTAGAACCATTTTCGATGTATTGTATATCCATTCCATTGTCAATCACTCTTGCATTGTCATAGATACATTGCAACCATGATAACCAAATTTGATACTACATATTCATCTTCAAACTGATGGCAAGATTTTATGTTATTGGGTTATTAGTGCATCACATTTCTTGAACGATAGCCATATATTACGAATGATAGCCATACATGGAATTATAATTAGTGTGCCAATCCACTACATGTATCAATACAGAGTTACATCTGAATGCATTATGCTATTGATAAACAGTATGCAAATGGAGTTTATGTGTCAACAATTGTTTTGTATAAAATTATAACGAAACTGAAGATAGTAAATATTTTTTTCATAATCCATTATTATTATACTTTAAATCATTGTGAAAAAATTGCTATTGTCAATTGTAAACATTTTTAAAACCCTGGTTGTTGAACCCTTCCTTTTATTGCAATAGACGCCAATGTCAATTGCAACCTTCTATTGCTATTGCATTTCATCATTGCTAGTGGCTTTTTGAAATTTTCAAACTCATGTGAAGAGATATTTTATGCAATAACTAAATGCATTCATGAAGTTGTGAAGATTGACAATTCTATGCACTGGCCCAGGTCTCCTCTTAAATTGCTATTCTTATAAAATGCTACATTTTTCATTTTCGATTTCAAAGACTTTAATTGATTTGTTTTTCCCTTCTATTGCATGTTCTTACTTGCATTTCCAACGACTAAATCTAGTTGATTAGTCAATATGTTAAGATCGATGCACTTGCAACCTGGTGCTTCAGAAGTCTTGTCAACAAAAGACAAAGTTGATGATGCAATTGATATTGCATTGTCAAAAAATCATTTGCTACGGTTGGAAGCTTTCCATTTCCAAAATGGAGATTGCTTGTTCGATTCGTTTGCTGTTCTTTTGCATTTTCGATACACATCAATAGAGATAAGAGAAGCAATTGTTAATCATTTCTCCCATCAACTGGCTCAAGGAGATCCTGTTGCAATATCTTCAACAAACTTGGAACTTTCACATGATTATTTGTTCCAGCTACATGGTTTAAAAGACAAGAATCTTTATCTACAACGGATGTCTCAGTCAGCTTACCCTTCAGATAATAACAATGCATATGGATTATGGGGTGATATATTTTGCATAAAATGGTTTGCGAATTGGTTGAATGCACCTGTCGCTGTTTGGTCTTTCTCAACAAAAAGAAGATATCTCTACTTCAATTCTACTCTTCCTGGTTACTGCTATAACATTTTGTTTCATGATCATATACCTTCTGTTGGTCACTTCGAACCATTGTTAAGTTGCAAATCATGTGTCATTGAAAATATTGCAATTCAAGAATTATCAATTGACATATTCAACAAATCTTGTCCAGAGACTTGGACAGAGATTCAATCTTTTAGACAAATACTTATACAACAAGATTTTGACATCTTCTCAATCATTCAAGGTCATTGTTCTGACTCTTTGTTTGAATCGGTTTCAAAGTTGTCTAACATCTTTGACATGAGTAGTCTTCGAAAGAGAATAGCCCAAACCTTCTTCAATTGCATACAATCCAATGAAAATAGAGCATTCAAATGTCTATCTACATACTTGCCATTGTCTATGGTAAATGAAACTTGTACTGTTTCTAGTTGGCAAGCATTTGTCCTAAATTTGGCTGAGCCTTTTAGCGTTGGACATATAGAAGGTTGTAAATTTGCAATTCAATGGATGTGTGAGATGTTGAAAATAAATATTTTCATTTGGGACACATGTTTTTGCAACGTTCAGGATCAATATTAGTCAACAAAAAGATCTACAAAATACATTTTCCTGTTGCAACATGAAACATGCAAAGGTCATTTGCATTTCCATCCACTAGTTAAAAAAAACTTTGACATAGGTTCTTTCAACATGGAAACAACAATGTCAAATGACTTGTACATTGATGCAAATAATAACAACAAGATCAACCAATCAAAAAGTCCTTCCAGTCATAACATCAATAGAACATATTCAACAGATACACAAACACAACAGAAAAGAAAAACATATGACAATTTACAAAAACATTGTCAAATGAAAAAACAAATGATGCAGAATACAAAGACATTGGACATAAAAAAAAAATGTCTAATATCAATGTAGACTAGGTCGATGAAAATATCGACATGCTTGAGCGAAATGCAAAGTGAGCATTCAAGAACCTTCGCTCAACAAAAAGTCATATGTGTTTTGCAATAATGGAAGATTCCAAAAGACAAAAACAAAAACAAAAACCAGAACAAGCCAATATCAACCAATCAAAAATTCCTCCCAGCCATAATGTGAATAGAACATATCCAATAGATGTACAAACACAAGAACAAAAAAAAACAAATGACAATTTACAAAAACATTGTCAAATGAAAAAACAAATGATAGCGAATACAAAGACATTGGACACAAAAATAGCTACGCCTGATATCAATGTAGACTGGTGCGATGTAAATATCGATATACTTGGGCATAATGCAAAGCAACCATTCAAGAACCTTCGCTCAACAAAAAGTGATATGCGTTTTGCAGCAATGGAAGCTTTCAAAAAACAAAAAGAAAAACAAAAAGCAGAACAAGCCACAATTCAATATTTAAAGGCAATTGAAGATACACCTACGAATGCATGTTGCATATGCGAACGCTTGTATTTTAGAAAAGACATACGTTGTATCAATGAGAAAACACTATTTTCATTGAACTCATTGCCTTGGATGAATGTGCCAGCTTCTTTTGCACTTGACCTGTACATTTGCAGATTTTGCAAAAAAAATGTGTCCAATAGAGAGATTCCTGTATTTGCAGTTCCATTAAATATTCAACGTAACTCTTCATTAGCATCCATAGATATGTTAACGCCATTGGAAGAACGCCTTGTTTCTCCAAGAATTGCATTTTCCCAAATACGTCAACTTGGTTACAAACGAGCTCAATTAGGCTTGACTGGTGCAATTATAAACGTCCCCTCGTCTTTGGATAAGATACAAAAGGTTTTGCCAAGAAACCTTGATGATGACATGACTATTGGAATTATGTTGAAACGAAGATTGGAATACAAAAATGCTTACATCTCTGGAAATGTGTGTCCTAATATTGTCATGGTTGCATTGAAAAGTCTTTGTACTACAGATATTTACAAATTAGAAAAAATTTGTATCGTTCCTGATTGGGAGGCAAAGTTCACAGAGCTAGCAACGAAGGAGGCCATTGACTTTCCATTTGAAAATTCCATTGACGACGAAAACAGCTCCACAAGTTCGGATAAAAGCAACAAGAACATTGTCGACGCAGAGTTTGATGCAACAACTGAAACATTGGTCCATGGTTATGCTGAAACACATCTTATTGACGATTTGTCTACCAAGCTTCTAGAAATTCTACCTGCTGAAAATCAGAAGCCTCTAGACATTTTCCAGGACAAATTCTTTGAGGAGCTTAATTTCCCAACACTTTTCTATGGATGCAGTCAACCAAATGACATCTACAAGCGATATCGACATCATCAAATATTCCAATGGGAGCTACAACATAAAAGTATGGCCTTTGAAGCTCATCCTACAAACTTGTTCTTTAAGACAGTCAAAGTATTGATACAGCAAATTTCTAATGCTGCATGGATATCTATTCGCATAGGTGAATTGAAAGGGAAAAAACTAAAAGCAAAAGATGTCAAGTCACAAAACAATCTTGAGAACATTGTAAAGTCTCCATTTGCATTTCGTACCTTGAAAACTATTCGAACATCTCCATACTATTTTGAAAACATGAGGAAAGATATTTTTTCAATGGTTAGGCAACTAGGGCCACCAACTTTCTTTGTTAGCTTCACTTTTGCAGAACATATATGGAAACCATTCTGCAATGCTTTACAACATCTTCAAACAAAAAACAATTCCAATTCGACATTATTTCCCTCACAAAATGATATCGATGCTTTGATTAGAAACCATCCTATCATTTGCAGTCGCTATTATAGACACAAAATGAACTCGATGAAGTCATTGATATTGAAAAAAAACTCTCTCTTTGGAACCGTCAATGATTACTTTTTCACAACTGAATTTCAACAAAGAGGAAATGAACATGATCATGGTCTTCTTTGGATTGAGAATGCACCAGTATATGGTAAAAATACTAAACATGAAATAACAACTTTTGTTGACAAATATATTTCAACATATTCTTCTTTTCTTACTGAAGAATTAAAAAAGATTCAAACCCATCAACACACACGTGCATGTAGAAAACATCGACGTTCTAGTTGTAGATTTTGATTTCCTATGTTTCCGATCGATGCTACAACAATTTTAGAACCCATTGACAATGAACTGAATAATCTCGATGAAAAAACAAAACTCCTTACTTCTGCTCTTGAATCTAACCAATATGAAAAAAAACATATGCTTTGAATCATTTCTTCAAAAGTTGAATTTGGACAAAGACAACTACATTGTGATACTATGTTCCTTGATTAACCAACCCACGCTATTGCTAAAAATACATCCATCGGATATTTGGATAAATCCATTTGCAAAGAACATTCCAAAATTGTGGCAAGCAAATACTGATGCTCAATTCATTTTAGATGCTTATGCTACGGCAACATATGTAACCTCATATATAACAAAACTAGACAGACCTATGACAAAGGCATTAAAGAAGATCAAGGAAGAGTCAATTGCAAACAAATATGGACAACTCGAAACAATACGCAAATTAGGAAACACGCTCTTAAACATGCAACAAATGTCAATTAGACAAGTGGTCCATATTATTCTCTCTTTGCCTTTGCATTCATCATTAAGAAAAACAATTTTCATCAACACTGCTCCTGACGATAAACGAGTTGTTGCCTTGAAAAAACCATCTCTATTGAAAAAAGAATCAGATGAATCTGAAGACATACTTTTCCCTTCAATAATAGATAGATACATTGAACGTCCTAATGAACTTGAAACTCTTAGTCTTGCTGAATATGCTTCCTTTTATTGCTTCATAGACGGAAAAACAATCAAAAGAAATAGGCCATGCATTATTCGATATATTCGATATAGACAAGAAAAATATCCAGAAAACTTTGCACGGGAGAAGCTATTGCTCTTTGTCCAATTTAGACACCTAGACAACTTTCTAACTCATTCGCTTCAAACTTGGACACAAGCATATGAGCAATACAAGTCACAAATATCAATTGTTGAGCAAACATTCTTCCCTAAAGCAACAAGCAAATGGGGTGATCTTGACATTGCAAAGGATATTGTCGAAACACAATTGGAAGTTGCTAATTCCTCTAAAGCAACATCGGAGCCCATGTATGATTCCATGGCTTTTCAAAAAATTGATATCCATAATGATCTTGTTCATAAAAAAAGAACTAGTCTGCAACAAGACCTAAACCTTTGCAATTTCAAAGAAAAACCTTTTCTACCTAACATGGAACAATATATTGCAACAAGAAGAAACCTAAACAATGAACAATAGTCTATAGTAAAAGAGATTGTTACTAGAAAAAAAACCAATCCTTCCAAGCCAATACACTTATTTCTAACAGGAAGTGTTGGTATAGGGAAAACACACACTGCAAAAGCTCTTTTCAATGCTCTTGTTATGTTGTATGATAAAGCACTTGGAAGTGACCCATTGAAAAGAAAAGGGCTCATTGCAGCACTTACTGGAAAAGCAGAATACAATGTTGACGGCATCACTGTCCATTCTGCTTTTAAACTTCCCCTGAATTCTGGCAACTTGCTCCCATTAAGTTCAAATACATTAGATATTCTTACAAAAGACTTTGATCAACTTCAAGTGTTGTTGCTTGATGAAGTGTCTTTAATAGGTTCGCATATGCTTTATAACATAGAGAAACGTATGCGCGAAATCAAGCATGCTCCAACAAATCCATTTGGAAATGTTGATGTAATTTTCTGTGGTGATTTATCTCAAGCTGAACCTGTACATGATTCTTGGATTTTTGAATTTCCAACTTTTCGACAAGACAAATTCCCATATAGTTTTTGGCTTGACAATATAAAATATTATGAACTTACAAAGGTTGTTAGACAAGAAAATGACATTTTCATATCAATTTTAAATAGAATCAGAAAAGGCCTACAGTCAGCTAGCGATATTCAATATTTAAATGCACATTGCCATAGACCAGCACCTATTGATCCGACATTTCCATTCTTGTATTATCGGAACAAAGATGTCGATTTCCATAATTCAAAAATTTTGTCATATGTAGAAACAGAAGCATTCACATTCATAGCGTATGACAGCAAAATTGATGAAGCTGACGTCAATTATGAACGGCAAAAAATGAATCAACTTCCCCAATCAATTGTATTGAAAAAAAACATGCTTTGTTGAATTGATTGGTGAAAACTATCTCATTGAAGATGGACTTGTAAATGGAACGGAAGCTATTTTCCGGCACTACGACAAAACCTGCTCAGACGTTATCTGGCTTGAGTTTCCTAGTCCAAAGATAGGTGCAATTACATGTACTAATACGCATTGTCTATACAACAATTCTATAAACCATACTTGGACGCCTATCAAAATAATATCAACACAGATCTTGGTTGGCAATAAAAGAAATTTTGTTAGGATACAATTCCCAATTCAATTGGCATGTGCTAGAACAATTCATAGAGCACAAGGTTTGACACTTGAAAAAGTTGCATTTGATCCAAAAGGGGTTACAAGGCATGGCCTTGTTTACACTACACTTTCTCGTGTAAAAACCATTGAATGTCTCTATCTTGTAAACAAATTGGAACAAAAGAACTTTACTGTTTCATCAAAAGTACTTGTCGAATCAACTAGATTAATAAAAGATGCATCATTGCAATTTCAATATGGTCTAAAGTCAATTCCTTGTAATCAACATCTTATTATATGTTCACTTAATACACGTAGTATGGTCCTGCACATTGAGGACATTGCACATGACACTGAACTATTAGAATCACACATTCTATGCCTGCAAGAAACCCATTTGCATTCGCCTCCCATGCACACAATATTTGCAAACCAATACACATGCATTGCAATTATTCAGTGCATGGTCTCGTAATAGCTGTCAAAAAAGGGATTCCAATCTTGCAGACCGCAACATACAATGAAAAATTCGTTGAGGCAATTGTCATTGATATTAAACTTCATAACAACACCATGAAGATTATAAATATATATATCAAACCAAATACTGTATTTGACAAAGTCAATTGTGCACTCAATTGCATTTTGTCACAAAACAATAATACGAAAATGCCTATTGTTCTTGCCGGTGACTTCAACATCGACATGTTGAAGGAAACAATGACTAAAAAATTAATCCAGTCATATATGCAAACAAAAAAACTGAAGTTAAAAACAAGTCATATCACAACTAGCTATGATTCTATGATTGATCATTTTTGGACAAATTTAGATCTTGATACAATTTCATTTACTATCTTAGATGCATATTGGTCTGACCATTTTAGCTGTTTTTTATCAATTCCTTTTGATTCAATATAATCTACCTGCATTGCATATTTCAAAGAATATATCCATGATATCGTCCTTGCCTTCTTTTATTTGAGTTTTTGAAATTTCAAAGACATTGATTCTCAATTTTTAAAACTACAAGCAAAAATTTATATAAAAAAGCAAACCAGCATTTGGCAATTAACTTCTTTCTTTTCTTTTGCAATGAACAAAGTATTGCTCAATTCCCTTGCTTTTTCAACCTCCAATTTTCGTTTTCCTCGTGCATACTCTGACATGCCATCCATTATTTTGTAACGACCATTGACTAATATGCATTGACTAATATGCATTGACTATTATCTATGCACAATAATTTGAAAAAAAAATTACAAAAAAAAACAAGAGAAAAAAAAACACTGTTGCTTCAGCTATAAACATCAAACAATAGCTTTTTGTCTACTTTTATAGACAAGAATCAATGTTTTGTTCTTCTGTAGCATTATGTTTGAAATGCAGTTACCTAAACTCTTTACAATTTTTTTATTTTATTCATTAACTATTGTTTAATCAGAAACATTACTCAAACAAACTTCAATCTTATGTACTTCTATTCATAGATATTCAAATTATAGTTATTGACATCAACACATTTGTTTGCTCTTTCTTATATGCCAAAACTCAACGCAATATCCCTTTCCAAAATTCTTGACAATTCAATTTGCTTTAGTCTATATCTATAAAGATCTATGTTTTGCATGTGACTACTAATGGTTTGAGATCTAGATCATTTTTCAGAATCGGTTAAAAAAAAAAACGTATTCAGAAAATATAGACAACACAAAGAAATTTTCCAGAAGCGGATCATTGTTGCAATGGAATCTGCATTGAGCACCCCATCTGCTGAAGCAAATATTTCTTCTTCACAAGACATTGCAGAGACAGAATCAATTGCAACAGCCTCATTGCCCATTTCCAATGCAAAAACAACCAGTCCAAAGAGCTAATGTTGCTTTGCATCGAACCTAGTCATTTTTCTTTGTCTTGGATTTATGCTTCTTACTTTTTCTCTCTTCTACTCAAATCTAAGTTAATTCATTTCACCAATTTTCTTGTACATAATCTGTATTCTTTTTCATGTCCTTTCCTAGAAATAATGTAATTGTGTGTACATAGCTACCAACAACATACAATTGTAAAATCTAATTGCTCTTTTCTGTGTTCCATCTTCTTATGTTCACAGATTAAAGCAAGCATTTGTTCAAGCTTCATCTATTGTAGAGTTATGTACTATGTCTCATGCCAATGTTTTTTAGGGAGATATTTTAATTGTCCATGGCCCTGCACAAAATCGAACCCAAAATTCGCCTGTGAAGACAAAGATTCTGCATGCAGAACTTGTAGACAAACATGGTTTCATGACAATTACTATTACCATGAATGATAACCTCATCAACAGATTTGGAAACTTCTTGTTGCCTGGAAAAAGTGTCTGAATTATTGGATTTGAATCAAAGAAAAGAGGCCAATGTGATCGTGGAGATGATATAAACTCCATAGCAATATTGCCTTCCAGCCACATTGAAACAATAGATCAAGTATGTAAGACACGTTGTCTTCCTCCAGACACTACAATTACTGAGCTAGTTTCATCTGATGAGGCATATGTTGTTGCTTCAGTTGCTGCTATAGTAGTTGCATGCAAATACAAAAACAAACAATTGGATTTCTACATCAGGGATGGTGAAACTCCAAATGACTATGCAACTGTACTGTCAACTTGCTTTTGTTCTTTCCAAAGCTCATATTTTTTTTTTGGGTAATTTCATTGTTAATTGCTGATACAACTGCACTTTCCTCTAAGTTTATATGTATTTGTCCATTGCAAATTATTTACACATTTTTTTTTTCTGACTTTTTCTTTTTCATTCTCACAGTTTCAAGTCAACGACAACTATAAAAAATTCTTTCTACGGGTGCAACAACAGCTTGCACAGGACGAGCCACCACTCTATTTATTCAAAAACATTGTTCGACCAGGCCCAAAAGGCAGTCACCTGATGAAGGCCTCCCAGGCCACATTTATTGATCCACTCAATGATGAATTTGCAATTCAATATTTGCTTACGATTGTTGAAGCTAAGACACAGGTCAGAGATACATTCCATTGTTCTTTGTTAAACTATGAAATCGTTGTAACAATTATTCTAATTCATAGCAAAAAAAAAAAAAAAAAAAAAAAAAACATAGTCTATTTTGTCTTTTGACATATGTTCTATCTTCTCAGTTCTCACCAACTGTTTTAAAAGTTACCTGTTCATTATATTTTATCGTAAACAAGAAACAATCCATATCAATTGTTTTACTAACAAGATTATCTACCCAATCCATATCCATGAAATCAACTATGTTATAGCTAGAAAAAATCCTATTTCAACACTGTCCCAGAACATTTGCATAGGTCCATGTCTTCTGCAACACCCTATTTGCATTTATACTATTACAACATTTAAAAATAAAAGATGTTGTTTCTTTTTTTTCCACCTTTTCTTTCCAATACTTTTAGCAATAGGTGTAATTTTTTTCTCCCTTTCTTCTTTGCAACTTGTATTTTCTCCTGCACCATTTCTATATACTTGTACTTATCTCATACTCTGTATATTTCCTATCTTGAAAATTGCAATAGATATATGGATTGCTCAAAATTAAAAATGCTTTTGGACCGCCATTCCAATGTACATGCGCAGAATGCAAGCTTTCGATGATCCAAAGCACCACATTTTGTTCTTTTTGTAATCAAGAAACAGCTGCAGCCTATGAGCATATCTTGCAATGCAGACTGGAAACAGATCAGGGAATCCTCGAATGCAATCTTCGAGGTGCACAGCTGAAAGAATATTGTCCACTTGTTGTAGCTATCTCATATGAACAATATTGTCAGGCTGTTACAACAACTATTTGTCATCTGCGCAAATTCAACCAACAAGGCCTTTTCACTCTTGCAATGAACAACAGAATAGTCAACTACAAAAAACTCTAGACACGAGGTATGCACAAGCAACTGTTAATCTGGAAAAAAACACAACCTTTTCAACTATACGAACGTTGTATTTCATACCTTGTCTCTATACAGATTTTGTTTGAAACAAAAATATGTTCACTTTCAAATGACTTAAACAAAGAAGTGCAAATGTTTTTATAAAAACATTGCAATTTGATCTTCAAACTTGGACCATGATTAAATAAACTAAATACTAGATTTCATCACTGACTCGCAACCATAGTTTTTTGAATGCTTGAAACAATAAAACAATAACCTTTCTTAATTGTTGTTGATAGTTTACCCACTCTTGCTATCTGTAACTTTCAATTGCTTCAAATATTACTTTTTTTTACTATCAATGATCAATAGCTATAGTCTTCACATTCAGTGATGATAGGCTAATGTCAACATGTATTCACTTTATTAGCATACAGTTTATTTAATCATGTTCTAGAATACAACTTATCTAATAATGCAATTGTGTTTGTGACCCAAAGCTTTTACCTTTTCTCTCAAATGCTTTGATTCAGAGGCACAATTTTCGGAGTTCAAACTATGCATCTCATCTAACTGTCAATGAAATAGATTTTTATTACGATGTAATCTCTGTGTGCATTTATACTAATTTCTCTCGATTTAGTCAGAGGGATAGCAAGAATTATACATAGATTTAACATATTCATGAATGTGATCAGACTTTAGGTTCAAATTCACATGTAACATGTTTTGCTTTCAACACTCTCATGTTTTAATTTTTTGTAACATGTTTTGCTTTCAATTATCAATTGCTTTTGATGTTAATATTTTCCTTTTATTCAATGTACAGGAAGCAAACTTCAGTACCCTTGTCACTACACTGACCATGATGATTTCAACTGATAGTTTGCAAAGAACATATCCAGTTCTGGAAAATACTTATGTACATTTGCAATAGCTAGCATATAAAGAAAAGAAAAAACTTTATTGAAATTTTGTTTTTTTGATATAATCAATGTAATTATACACGCAGCATGGTCGACTGCCATGGTTTTGTACCAGTACATATACAACAACAGTCTATGGATCTGATATATTGACAGCCTCTGTTGTCATCATTTTGATAAAAAACTATAAATATATATACAGAAACATAGCTTTCTTTGAATCCTTCTCCAGGTGTACATACTTGTCTTAAGATTGCAATTCTGCTCTTTCATATTATATACTTTCCAAGCATTTGATTGCTGCAGAGTGCTCTTTTATGCACACAATTTTTTATACAGAGTTTGTCCCAGAGTTTGTAGACATCCACAGATTACAACAAATCTGGAGAAGGCATGTACAAGTCACTATAGCTAAGAAAAAAATGACGGCACTGTCAGCTGTGTATACACTAGTGAACAGTGACATCACATGCTTGTACATGTTGACTAGTGACAGTTTGCAGCAGTAGCTAACTTTGAGAGAAGCAACAATTACAAATATGTAAACATTTAAATATAGTCTAAAGTTCAGCAAACAAGCACCCCATTGTGAGGACTGAAACTGAGGTCACATGGCAGATAGTCTAGGTATAAAGAGATTACACAAATGAATAAATTGCCCACTCTAAAGTCTGAATTCTGTATGAGTCTAGATGAAATGATTTCAATTTTCATCAGTAATGTATCATATTCATTTGATGGTGGTAGATATTTGATAGTCAGCGAATCTTCAAAGACCAATCTATTTACTTTCATCAATGTAAATGAGAAGTATATGAGATCTGTGGGTTGTCCTATGTTTATTTATGTCTAATCAATGATAATAAATCGCTATTTATTTATATCTTCTAAATTTGTGGGGACATGCATTCTGTCATGTCCCATCCTCTGCTACGAAATTTTAAAATTTTAACACTCAGCATCTCCTAGGTTTTGAAAATGGAACCTGGTGACAGCTTAGGGACGTTCCATATCACTTGCAATCTACAGGTAGCAATGCAGGGAGATTTCCAAGAATATATTTTGCAAAATTTTTAGATTATGAGTTATGTTTTTTGGTATTGTATAAAAATATATTCTATGAAATTGAACGTCCTTTCCTAGGCATAGATATCGATATATTCACAGAACTATTGAAAATGTGAATGATGTTCATCTTTTTTGCACTGTTTGTTGAAAAGACAAACAAACCAAAAACACTTATATATATTCTTCACTTTTTTAATGTTATTTACTACATCCGTCACAATAACTTCATAGCATTTTTGCAAATGTCATTATCTTTTTCATTTGTAATTGCAAAGCCATAGTCATTGAAAGCCAAAATACATACATAGTTTTCATGCTTCAGCAACTGATGTTTCCTTTTTGGATACTTGAAAACAATCTACCTATAAGCTTTTGTAATGTTATTCATAGTTTACAAGTATTGATAGATACATGGCTTTCCAACATTTCAAATGTCAATATTTCGTTCATGTCGATGGTAATCAGCTACAGTCTTTGCACTTGATTCTGATCAGCTAATCTGGTTTATGCTCTCTTGTCTCCTGGTTTGAAGTTCAATAACCTTGCAACACACTTCGTTTGTGTAGAGTTGCTCTCCAAATGATGTTTGCTTTAGTGCCTTTGTCGTTTCAATAAAAGCATTGTAATAGTTTTCAGTATTTCCATGTGCTAAAACACGGTTTATATTGTTTCTAACATTGAAAATGCAGTCGTGCATAAAATTAGAACTCAGATAATCACAAGATCAATTGCTTTTCAATGCTTTATGTTCAAATACACAGTACCTGTTACTTAAATTGAACTTTTTTTTGAAAAAAACAATACAAATTCTCTTGCATTTTTTAAATGATACTCACATTTGCTTTTATGTTTTTTGCTCAGCAGTGTATATGTCAGTGATTTTGAACTGCATTAATTTCATTGCTTCTTTTGTCAAATATAATTAGGTTGCAATCATTTCATTTGCAAAATGGCAATGCAATTTATGTTGCATGTCTATTACTTGATTTTATGCGTTTTGCATTTTATTTTTCAACATGCAGTAAATTGATATAGGTTCAAGCTCCCATTCTATGGAAATTGGTAATTTCCCATGAATCGTTTGGTGTGAGATTTCTGTCGATCACACATAGGGATCACATCATAAAGGTTCCAAGCAAAACATAAGAAATAGCAATAGATCTCTATGTACTATTCTCTAGCATATGAATTTATTATGAGCTGGAGATGTAGGCAACTAGATGCATAAAGAATAGGCATATGCAAAGTGCCTTTGTTATTCACAGCGCCCAGAATGAAAATGTCCACTGCTGATAATTCATGTGTCTGCAAACATACAACTGTAACCGTTGCATAAAAAAAATTTATTGTAACATTTCCAATCAGAGAAGCTAGAGGATAGCCATCTTTTGAAACTTAAATTGCCTGACTTGATAATGGTAAATTTTTAGGAGCAGCGGATTGATTTCAATGGTTTTGAATGTTAAAAACATGTATCAGTGTCTATTTAATACTTGTACATTTCTCATATTCAAAGAGCTCAATATCACAGGTATTTTTTTAATGTTTTCATTGCTTTTCAATTATGTGCAGTGATCCCTCCAAGTAAATCTTATGACACGGTACAATAATTCTTCTATTGCTTTTCTAGTATGCTACATATGATAGATACATTTTGATCTTATTGGTTGTTTTTTTTAAGTCATACGTTGGGATATTGACAGTTATCTCTTCATGATTTCTGTTATCTATAGAGGAGAATGCATTAAAAAATTAGGAAGCTCATAGCCAATGTTATCTCTTCATGATTTATGTTGTCTATAGAGGAGAATGCATTAAAAAATTAAGAAGCTCATAGTGAATTTCTCTAGAAATTTAGTTTTTGGTTGTCACATCAACCAATTGTCCTTATGGTAGTTATCTTATAATGATGTAGAATTCTGAAACAGCTGCAGTACCATGCTAGATTTTTCATGAAGCTCCAAAATGAGGAAAAAATACGCTGAATTGAAATGATATTAAAAAAAAGTTGCTGCTAAAAATTATTGAAATGCAATGCTTATTAGATTTGGCTTTTACTGATTTTTCAACAAATATTCGGTGAAATGGTTTTTTTAAGTGAATATAGTAGCATTTTCTGTCATTTGTAAAATATGCCTCCCTTGTAAAATATTCTTCATAGCAACCCTTCCAATCCAATTCCAGATTTTCATACTCCAAAATTTGACCCTGACTAGAGTCATTAGAAAATAGGATCAATTCTGATATTAATCCTTTGATAGTGTCAATTTCCTTGCATATTATCATGCAAAAGAACATCCCATAGTCTACAATATCGCCATCCAAAATGTTAACACCTCATATTCTTACCAATACTCTACAACAACCCATACCATGGTAAAATAGGTAGGTTAGGAAGCCTCACTTAGAGAAGATTGGACCACAATTTCGGTATCACTGCAATCAACAACGGCAAGAGACAGAAGAGACTCAATTCTTTCACTAAGCTTTTCAAGGGCAGCGATCTCTGGGCTTTTGGAGGGGTGGAGTAAGGAGGAATCCACATAACAAGCCCCCAGTTCAGCCACCCCACTGGAAATTGACCTGTAAGAACTATTGTTCGAGATATTTGAAGAGGAATTGAACCTTGGGGAGAACTAAGAAAGGCTCACCTGAGCCATTTATCATATATATGCAACGGCTTCAGGGGCTAAACAGGATTCATTGCTAGTATCAAGGGCTCCCGAGATAGATTTAGCAAAATTCACCTTAATAAACCTTCACACAGATCCACAAATTTATCTAATCTTTCTGGAAAGAACATGAATGATTACATACAAAAGGCTTTCAGGATTACACAACGTTCATTGCTAGGGTTTCAACGCTTCCCGAGCTAGAATCAACGCAATTCAGTTTCATAGCTTTTCATACAGATCATTAGATTTGTCTAAATTTTCCAGAATCAATAAGAATGACAACATACAAAAGGGTTTCGGGGCTGAAAATTACTGCAGGACTTCAGGGGTTTTATAGATAGATAAAAAAGTCAACAGAAAGAAAGAAAGAAATGAATACATACAAAAGGGTTTCAGTGCTGAGGATTGAACATCATTTCTAGGGTTTCAGCGCCTGATTTAAAAAATACTTCAAAAGAACCTCATCGAAATCCCTTCCACCAAGAGATTTGTCCAAAGCATGGGCCAGGATCTTCACCGGGCCTTTTTTAAAAGCAACAACACAAACCTGCATACTAGCATGCCCAATATCAACAAACACAACGTTTAACGGATCATTTTCCGGCAAATCAGTCTTGTAAATACCGTAAGCCAAAGTAGTGGCGATGGTCTCCTGCATCAAGCAAAGGGGATTTAGGTTAGCAATGGTGGCGGCATCCAAAAAGGCTCTTCTTTAAAGATCTGTGAAATAAACCGGTATAGCAATACAACAATCAACAACCTTCGTTTTGAAATTCGTCTTTGAAATTTGCTTAAGGTTTGACAAAATCATGGCAAGAATCTAAGTCGGGGTAAAAGCACGGTTATCTCCAAAGTACCACACATGAATCTGTACAACTCTGTTGGGCCCTTCATCGATAGCGAACAACAAGCTATGCTCATCCCTCTGCACCTTGCAATCGCGAAATTGCTTCTCGATCAACTGTTTAATCTGGGAGACAACATTCTTAGGATTCATCAATGACGAAGCAGCCCCGGCCGTTCCAATAAACTGTTGCTTCTCTCCGCCACATGACACCTCACCTACAAACACCATACCGCACCTGCAAACATCATACCACACGACACAGGGAGGATGACACAACAACGCCACCGCGTCCTAGGGCACAGAGCCCCAAGACAACGTCACCCTGTACACCACCAATGAGAAAGCAGTTAAATATATTTTTTAAAATTTCAAATAAATAAATATTGTTTAAACTATAGTATAACTTTAGCTAAATAAAAATCAAAATTTATAAGTGAAGATTAATCCAACTTCTCGATTTATATATTTCAAGGACGTAATAACAACGAAAAAAATGGATGCAATCACTTTGATTTATGTTTTAAACTTTTATATATATATACAAATCTAAAGACGAATCTCAAACCAACCTATCAAGAAATTCGAATTGTGATCGAATCCATGGTTCTTGATTTCAAATTCGAACCATATGACTTAGGTTAATGGTGCCTGCTATTACTTTATCAAAACACTCAAACAATTCCAGTGAGAATAAAGAATTGCTATATCATTTTATTTACGTGAATCTATCAAATTATATAATTTAGTTTAAGTATTTTCTCCATCCATTTTAAGATGTGAAAACAGGATAATAAAAACTATAAGTACTTAACTAAAATTAAATAGTAATTTTGAATAATTTTTATTATTATTATAATTAAGTAACAATTATAAATATTTAAAAAATATTATTTTCCCACAATTATGACATTCTATTTACATGAATCAATTACTTTATTTTTCAAAACTAGTATTTCTTGTTCTTCCCATTAAGAAATGTAATCCATTCACCCAACTAAAAATGGAATATACGAAGTAACACTATCTAATATACCTAAAGGCTGATAACTTGGATTCGAAAAAATACAAAATCTGTACATCTAAGGAATCTTGAAAATGTACATCAACCAATGATTGGGTTGTAAGGAAATTGAAAAGCACAAATCTTCCTTAATTCCAGATATGTATCTATAATGAAGTCAATAATACATTACATAAATTGCTCATTGTTTGAGAAATTTTAATCCAATGGAAAATGTATGCAACTTATAGTATATTCCATGCCACTACAAACCCTTCAAACCAATGCTCTTTCTTAAAGCCTTCTAGTGCATGTGCCCCATTTCTCTTGCCCTAAAGCCACTCTAGAGGTCATACAGTGATCACCAATACAACATCAAAGCCCTCTTAACAGTCCTCAGATGGATTCTTCAGCTTAAAGCCTTCTCCCCCTTCTGATCCCTTATTGAGCTCCTAGGCCACTCTAGAAGCCATACAGTGCTTACTTATGTTTTATTTTGCTCCAATAGTGCATACATAATAATACATTGCATAAGAATAATATAATAAAAACATACCACATAACCCCTTTTTGATACTCCTACAATATTTTTGATCATTAATGAAAAGTCACTTCCAACACATTCTATAGACATAGACTTATTCCCAACTTTGACTCAACCATCAAATTCTTCACCATTTTTAGGTGATATCAATAAACAACAGATATTACCCCCCATTTAATAACAAAATAAGTAAAATCCTTATATTGAACACTGGCTATTTATAGCAACCTTTTAACAGAAACACGCCTTCTCACATCCATCTCTTTTGCATTCTATCGAGTCATCCCCCTATAGTCCTTCACATGGAGTTGGATTGGGAAGATGAGATTTGTTCACTTTTATAATGATGCACATTGCATTATCAAGGAATACCTCATCTATATCACTTCCTTATAGTTTACAAAGACAAATTGATATAACCTTTAAGTTTCACACAACAGAACAATATGTAAGTACTATCTGCAAGTGAAAAAATTATAGCCTCATCTCACTAACAACATGCATCAAGACATTGCACAATGTGTATAAGTTTCTGGTGTTTGCATTGCTAGTGATTTACCAAGGTCTTCTTTGCAAAGACACTATTTGCAAAAAGTCGTTTTTTCAGATGGACGTAAGCTTCGTTCCTTAAATTGAAAATAGTAAACCACCTATTCTAAGATAGCTCTTTTGCTAGATCTTGTTGGGATTTTGTCTAATATGAACATGCAACTTTTTCCTAAGGAAGATTACATTGGAGAATAGTTCTACTCGGTGATATTGGAGCTTTAGTAAGATCCGAGATCCTCACCTGTGGTTTTTGGCACTGCTTCTTTGGAAGCTTTAGTGTAAATATATTTTGGAAAATGGGATTATCTTTTTGTCTATGTTTTGTCAGCTACTAAAAGATGGTTCAATTATTACCTAATTATTCTCTTTTTAATTAAAGAAGCTAAAGGAGTTGAACCAAATACATACTAAGATTTTATTGTTGTAGGAATACCCTTTTTTTTTAAGATAAACATGTTGTAGCCTTTAAATCAAAAGTTGATGTACATGTCTTTGATCATAACAAACTACGTTAGGCAACAGGTCACATTGTTCAACATTTTCGTCATTTTGGAGTGATTCTTGGATTGCTCCTTTGTCCTTTACACCCCTTCAGATATTTGCAATAGCTAATTTGTTTTGCTTCATCCAAAATCAAAAGAACATGCTAATTCCATGATTTTATGCTAGTTTGTTTTGCTACAACAAAGACTACAACTAATGAAAAAAAAAACATCAATGACAATAACTAAAAATCTAGAGAACCGCTACATAAATACAACATTCTGAAAACTGAAACCACATTCTTCTTTTCAATTTTGGAAAGTTGGCCTCTAAATAAATGCAACAGCATTCATAAAAACTAGAAATACACGACACAAATTACTTGCTACATGTTCCATCATCTATACTAAAGTATTTACCTAACTGAGGTTGCTACTGAAATTGACTACATCTAAAAAATGACAAATTACAATTTTCAATTGCACAAGGCAACCTATCCCTGCTTCTTTTATTGACACTCTAATCATGTTCTCTACCTTCTTTATGTACCTGCCAATTAACAAAATCTTTGAACATGTAAAATATCTTTTCATTATAGAGTCAAATTTCCTGTATACATTTCCTTCTTCATAATATAAAATATATATACAATGAATTTGTTCTTCAAATTCCTAGATTACTTGTAAGACACTTAAGATCTTACCACAAATTTATCCCACATTCAATGACTTTGTTGTATGGAAGGTTGTCTCTACATCTCTGGCTTTAACTACTTTAAATACTTTATGCTTCTATTTTTAACATTCCTAATGCTTAAACAGTTTTCTTGGATTTTTTTATATCCCTTGTAAAATCATTAAAGGTTATGTCCCCGATCATATGCTTTTGTCGGGGACATTGCCACCTCTGGCTCTTGTTGATTTTAAATGAGAATAAAATAGTTTTAAAATCAATGTTTTCTTAAACATAAAAAATATATTCGTATTTCTTTTATAATTTTAATTTATATAAATATTATTTTATAATATTTTTTTTAAATAAAATATTTATCTTTTGTATTTAAATTTACAACTAAAAAAATATTTTATAAAAATTAAATAAAAATATAATTGTAAGAACATTTTAAAATTTGCAAAAGAATTAAATAATATAAAATTTAATGTGAAAGTCATTTTTCTCATTTACATAAAACATTAGGATGACAAATAAATGATGATGATGGTTAACTAAATCAAATTTGATGTATATCTTAAGAGAAGAAAATAAAGAAATTATTTGATTTGTTTTAAATTATTATTTCTATGCTTAAAATATTTAAAGAGAAGCATTCCTAACTTAGCATAGTTTTGAGGAGTTAGAAGGATAGAAAGGTCTTCATTGGAACAAATATTATGGAATTGAGATTTAATGTGGGTGTAGGTGGGGCATTTTAAAAAAAAAATAGGTGTTATCCAATGCCCTATTTCACTATGGAGCTCATGAGAGTTTGTTCCAATCTTGGCAAAATTAATTTTCTTCATTAAACTAGTTAAACATAGAGGTAATTTTGATCCTCTAGATTAGGGTTAATAACCTCCTTATAGTAATATTGCAATTTTCAATTAACCTCCAAATCTTTCTGGCACCACATTTTCTCTTTATTGATATTTTGCAAAGTAGTAGTTTCACCAATCCCCCAATGTGATTTAAACAAGTCATGATATCATCATGCCACCCCCGCTTGAGGCGTAAATGGTTTTGGATGGAATATAAAGCAATTTTAGGAAGTCAATGATCTCCCATGTTGTTTATCTTGTACATATACCTCACATGCCTAGGCATAGCCATGCTTTCAATGGGGGGAGCCCCACTTCTAAGAGGAGAAAAACGTTTCTAAATTTGCTTAATTTTTCTCAAAAATTCTCTAGAAATACTACAACACCAAACTACTCTAAAAAAATATCATATTTAAAATATTAACTTCATTGACATAAACCAATATGTAAAATCACTTAAAAACTATAAAACCATGTATATTGAAACATTTTTTGCTTTATAGATCAACCCTTAGCATGGCTACCTCTTGTGTGAAGTTGGGTAACCCTACATAACAAGACCAGCCTAAACCAAGTGTAATAATAAAACTTAACATCACTTATTATTAAACCTAAATGTATTCAGAGTAATAAAACAACTCTATACATAATCCTATCAAAAATCATTGATCGTGATCGCATATTTGTAATCGAAGTTTACCTACGTGTTGTTGTTTAAGGCCTAATCCTTTCAAATATCATTATCATTGATAGTGATCGCATATTTGTAATCGAAATTTACCTACGTGTTGTTGTTTAAGGCCTAACCTTTTCTCTATACGTATCACTTATCACTTATCACTTATGACCCTACTTTGATGTTGACCATGACAATGTAAAGTTACATTCATAGTTCCACAAGTCTTACAAAGTAATATCCACTTTCATGGTTGCCACCCTCTAATAGGACCACGATAAAATGTAAAGTTTGATTAATAGGTTCACAAATATTGAAAAATAATTTCCCGCTTTTAAGATAAGGTAGAGTTCGGTTCAAAGTTTCACAAATATTAAAAAATAAATTCCCACTTCAAGGTGGGAGATTTTAAAATGGGACCATTGGTAACGAACTCCCATCGAGTTTAAAAACATTTAAATCCCAAATTATTAAAGTATATTAAATTTAGTTTATATTAAATTTTTAATTTGGCATGCAATACATTTTTATAACATTATTACAATTAATAAACATAATTGTGTTTGGCTGGTCGGTGCCAACATTATAACCCATTCTTGCAGATTTCCATTTTAGAAACAAAATCCTTCGCTTTCGCGCAGCTTATGAACATTTGTGGTGCTTGGCGCGTTTTGATTGGCGTATGTTCTCTGGTTTCGTTGTATTTCTTTTGAAATGTTTAAACGGCCGAGTGCTATAAAAGCAAGCCATCCGAGCGGTTCTTCATATTTCCCAGCGATTATTTTTTTGTATCTGGCTTTGCTTGCAGAATGGAATTATCGGTTCGAGGGGTTCCGATCCATGCGATAGTTCTCGTATGGCTCTGGTTAAGCATTTCTGCTGTTACGCGGGCATCTCATGTAGTGCATCCTGTTAAAACAGCGAGCACAAGCGTTCAACAGCGGTATCGAACAGCCTACCATTTTCAGCCTCAAAAGAACTGGATGAATGGTTTGTATAATCTATTCTATTTCAGATTTCACATAACAACTCTGTTTTGGGATTTAAACTGATCTTCTAACTTTGTTTTCGTTTTTTTGTGATTGCCTGCAAAATTATCTGCCCAACAGACCCAAATGGTGAGCTTTTCGTTACGTGTAATTCATGCATTCAATAGTTATTATATTTAATATTCTCTGCGCTGAATTTTGATTGGATTCGTTTTGCAGCGCCCATGTTCTACAAGGGATTCTACCATCTGTTTTACCAGTATAATCCTCAAGGAGCGGTCTGGGGAACTATTGTCTGGGGTCATGTTGTTTCTACGGATCTCATTAACTGGCATTCACTTGATCCTGCGATTGTTCCCAGTGAATGGTATGATATAAAGGGCTGCTGGTCCGGTTCAGCAACATTACTTCCCGGAGACAAGCCTGTGATTCTCTACACAGGATGGGCCAATTCATCCCAACAGCTGCAGATCATGGCCGTTCCTAAGAATATCTCCGATCCTCTTTTGAGGGAGTGGGTAAAAATCCCTCAGAATCCTCTTTTGGTTCCAGAATTTGGGATTAATGGGAGCTCATTCAGGGATCCTACCACTGGATGGCTTGGCCTGGATGGAAAATGGAGGATTCTAGTTGGAAATAAGAGGAATCAGATAGGCGTAGCTCTGTTATACAGAAGCAAGGATTTCGTCAACTGGGTGAAGGCCAAGCATCCTCTACATTCCTCGAGTAAGACCGGAATGTGGGAATGTCCAGACTTTTACCCGGTTCCTCTTTCTGAGAACGAAGGGCTAGACACTTCTGCAATTGGGTCCTCTCTGAAACACGTTTTAAAGGTCAGTCTGGATGATTACAAGTACGAGTATTATACTGTGGGAACTTACTTCCGGGACATGGATCTATACGTGCCAGACAACACCAGCAGCGACGATGAAAATGGGTTGAGATATGACTATGGCAAATTCTATGCTTCGAAGAGTTTTTTCGATCATTATAAGCATAGGCGAATTCTGTGGGGATGGATCAACGAATCGGACAGCGTGTCCGGTGATAATAGCAAGGGCTGGTCTGGTCTTCAGGTAAAGTCAGTCTATACTAATTATCTAATTTAAGGTTAAAGTTTGGTTGAGGGTACTACAGCTTACTTGAATTACAGGTTAGGGAGATGGAGGAGACTCTCTATATTACTTTCTTTCAAGAACCATGAGATGTTTTAGTTTTTCTTGTTTTTGACGTAATTGCGGTTGTTTTTTGTAAAGGCTATTCCAAGAACCATCTGGCTAGACAGCGTCACTAGAACGCAGCTTTTACAGTGGCCAGTTTCCGAAGTAGAATCTCTCCGTCGAAAGAAAATATTCAAACAAAATATTGATCTCAGCAGTGGATCCATTGTAGAAATTGCAGGCATTAACGCTGCGCAGGTACTCAGCACATCCATAAAATTCTTTTAATTCAATACTTTCTGCCTTGGAATTGTTTGCTCCCAACAATCGCACTTGCCCTCTATGACCTTAGCTGAAGCAAAGATCCCTTTCGACTCAAACAGATTTTAACCATTTTTTCCCTTTTTGTGTCTGTGTTTTCGGTTTTGGTGAATTTGGATTTGTTATTAGGTTGATGTTGAGGTCTCATTTGATCTCCCAAGGTTCGAAATCGCAGAGTTTGAAGACAAGATGGGAGTCAATTCCACAGCCGAGCAGCTGTGCAGCCGGATGGGCTCAACTGCGAGGACTGCTGTTGGGCCATTTGGGCTGCTTGTTTTGGCTTCCATGGACTTGACGGAACGGACTGCTGTGTTTTTTCAGATCGTTCGATATCGAAAGGAATTGAAGTTATTAATGTGCAGTGACCAGGGCAGGTAGAACATCATAAACATTGTAACTTATTGATCTGAATAAAATCAATCCCAGAAAATAAAATAGCACGTTAATCTTTGTCAAACTGTGTGAATGCTCGCAGATCGTCTTTACAGAGCGACGTTGATAAGACAATATATGGGACTTTCGTGAATCATATGGGTTCTTTCAACAAGAAGAGCGTTTCACTGCGAGTCCTGGTAAGCTGTTTCACATGAAAATTTGGAAAATCCATATTTTTCTCTGTGAAAATCCATAATGGCGATGAAATGAAATCACAGGTTGATCATTCAATTGTGGAGAGCTTTGGGGAAGGGGGGAAAGCGTGCATAACAGCTAGAGCTTATCCCACCCTCGCAATAGACGAAGACGCCCGTCTCTACGTCTTCAATAACGGCACTTCCACTGTCACGGCCAGCAAATTTACTGCATGGGAAATGGCTTCCTTTAATCACAGTTCTCTGTAACAAAATAAAGGAGTTCTATTATATCTACTTATTGTAGTAAAATGTTTGCAATTAGTCAAATACTGGCAGAGCTCGTTTGTCATGTCCTCTGGACGTTAGTTAGTTGGTGCTTACTTTTCGAACGTTTAATACTATCAGTTGCCCGGTTTACCAGGAGGGAGACCGCAAGTCTGCCTTTTATCTGTAAGAATGTTTTAGTGTTTATATGTAGGAGGACACCTTGGTCCCTTCAATAATGTTGTGGATTTCAGCTGTGGCCTGTTGGCCGATTTGCTTCTTCCACTGAGAGCTCACTGTTTTTTAAGAACTGCATGTGTCAATAATATTATGCCGTTTGGGAAAAGGTTCTTGGTCGGATAACACATAACTGTTATGTGGCATGATTCTATAAAGCATTGCCTTTCTCCTTATACATAAAGCACTTCATTTCCTTTTATTAAAAAGTATGGACATATGTCCATGTATATATTAATTCGTTTTGAAGTTAATTAAAAATATTATTGTAGAATATGAGCAGTTTAAATCAATTGGACAGATATCTGTCTAATAATTGCAAGTAATTTTCAAATTTTTAATAAAAAATTATAAAAGTTTTAACCAATCAAAAGCATATCAAACACCCTTCAAACAAAACATAAATTTATATTTTATGGGTTTTAAAGTAGTAATTGTATAAAACATACAAAGTGACGTTGTAATATAAATATTATATAAAAAACAACAATAAGAGATAAAAGGTTTAATCTTTATTGAGTTTATTGAAATTTTTGAAATTGTAATTTTGGGTGGTTAGGATTGTATAAAACAAAAAAAAACCAAAAAAATACAACTAATTTAGAGTTTAGCTTAATTCAATATTTATTATTGATTTGTACACAAATAATTGTATAAAGAAATAATATTATATAAAACAAAATGGCATAAAGAAATAATATTATATAAAATAAGATGGATAGAACCTGAGCTTTAAGTCTCTCTTTATATAAGCATTTCTTTGGAACACATATTTCGAGAACATAACACTTTAGTTGATAAACTGTCAAAGCATGTATTGGAAGGAGATATAGGCTACTTTATATGGGAAGAATTCCTTGGATCCACTCCTCTGGATTCTCGAATACTTTATTTTTTATTAAGCTCAGTCTTCTTTTGAACTTTTTACATATGACTAACAGTAGTTTTTGCCTCTGAGTTGATATAAGGTGTTTTTGAAGACTATTTTTTGTTTATTTGCTCTTTTTGTAAAGTCTGGAAGAGACTATGAGTTGTCTTCATGACACTTCCATCGGTGTACTCTTTGATTCAAAAATATTTGAATATCGATGATATGCCTTTTTTTCGCTCAAAAAAAAAATCCCTCCTTATATAAGACATGGCAATGGATTAATATTATATACAACAAGATGGTACAAAAAAATACTATTATATAAAACAATATGGGTAGAACCTAAGCTTCAAGTCACATGGCAATGGATGGAAAGTCTTCAGCCAAATACATAAATTTATACATGGAAGCTATAATCTATGTTTATATTTATGTGTGGAAGTTATAATAACATATTTTGATATTATATACCAGTTGAATCTGTAAATTACAATTTCAATACATATGAAAAATGTGAGAATGAATATGAAAGTAATCCATGCCTTAATAATGAAGAACCGAGATGAATAGAAATCATCTTCTAGAGAGGAACCTCCCTACACAATGTACTAAATACATATAAGGCAAGACAAGATCCAAATAATGACTAAAATCCAAATGATGACTAAAATAAAAATATCTCCTTCCTATATATAAGAGACAAAGGTGTACAACAACAACTAATAGACCCACTAATAGACCCAAGCCAACATCAATAATATGTAATGCACCACCATATAAGGGGTAATGCACTACTCTATAGGAGTTAATGTGCCATCATTGAGAACTTAAGAGAATTTTACACACTAATACTAAAAAAAACAATGTTCTTCATAATTTGAATCTAGAATTTTACAAACTAATACTAAAAAAATTGTTATACTTACCCATGCATAACATATATTCTAGTACCATATACACTCTATACATGTAATAGCATAGTAACAAAATGGTTAAAGATATCTTGTAAATTAATAGTATTCCTACATCTTACTAAATAAAACTTAGTATAGATTAATCTTAAATCCGTATCTATCAAGCACCAAGAAATCCTATTTCTTAAACTATATTTTTTTAATATTAAACTCAAAAATTTTTATAAACTTTACTCAAAAAATATAATAAAAATTCTTAATTGTTTATACCAAAGTGATCGAAGAGGCTAATGTATAATCTATCCAATGTTAAATATTCGATTCCAGCCGACAGGTAACTTAAGTTTCATTTACATTTATTGGTAATCTCTCCAAAGTGAATTTTGTGAATACGTGTCGGACTCCGACTTAAAAAAGAATTTGAAAATCAAAGCATCAGAATCACAATTGTTTTTACAACTCCAACATATGAATAAGTGACGATGTTATGGAGATTATGTTGAAATAAATCATTCCAAAATAAGACACGTAATCTCTCATATAAGTAACCTGCACATAATCTCCCATCAATGTTAGGAACAGTCTTCAGTAGTACCAAATAAAAGGTATGTATGCATTGCTACTCAGTTTAAATCCTATGTATGCCTTGGTATGTTCGATTCATACCAAGGTTCGTCAATGGTAAAATGCTTAAATATTAGGACGAATAGATTTTATAATTCAAAATTCAAGTTGATATTTTCATAAAATATTTATACATTCAAATCGAAACTTCAAATTATATATATATAAGAATTATGTGTAAGTTTTTGTGTGAACAAAGCTTTAATATGATTCACAATATGTAGTTTAGAGTTCTGTTTATATATAAATTTAGATTAAATTCATTTATCAAAATTGAAACATAGAAAGTAAATTTACTTATCAAGAAATGGAAAATTTTACTACAAAAATTAACAAAGTTTAGAAAATGGAGTGCATGAACACAAAAGGATCAAGTTATGTTACACTCAAAAACTAGTGCCTGACAATGACAATGCGTAATTTTGCTTAAAGAACTGGAATGACACACAGCCAAACCAATGTGCATGGCAGGTGTAAGACACTCACACTATTTTATTACTAAATCTTCACATCACATATGTTGACAAAAAAATTTCCATTATAGTTATAGAAGGGATAAAGAAAAACTAATTTAGCTATAAATGGGATGATCAAATTAAAAAGATTGAGATACAATAGTTTGAAACCACTTTACATTGATACATGTATTTAACTTGGAGAACGCCTCCCAAATCTAGGAGATGCTATATATCCAAGAATATGGCATATGTGGGTATTGCAATGTAAGGATGACATCTGTGTTTCCATCTGCCTACTTGCAAATATGCCATCTGCCTACTTTCACATACCACAAGGAGGCTAACGCACAGGGGCCCAAGAGAAACCTAGGACTCAGAGGACACTACAAATTTACTAGCTCTTTTCCGAGATTTCCCAAAGCGAGAGTGGATGATTAACCATTTGAAGAAAGAAAATAGAGTGCAGCTGATACAAATTACAATGCACATACAAGCTGTTCATTAGACAGGATATGTGATTTCCACTATTGTAGAAGAAATCTAAAACTTACCTCAGCTTGTTATTGCAAGATGTGGAGATTTACAGAGCTCAAAGCTGAAAAGTTGCCAAAATTTTGATGGGTATGAACTCTGAAGGGTTGCACGGCATCGGTAATTATAATATAATATATTTATGGTCTCCGCTCGCCGTGAAATAGAATTCACAAACAGTATGCTTCTCGTTTAAACCATGTCAGTCTTCTTTCAAGCCTTTTTTGATTGATTGTTGGGACACTCAGTTGTCACTCTGGGCAGAAAGGTGCAGCTGTAGCATTAAATGTATTTGCATGATCTAATTAGCCTAAGACTTTGAAGCATCTTCTTTGGGGCTATACTTTTGCAAGATCATAATGGCGGTTGGTGTAATACCATCACTCATTCTGCTACACGGTACACGGTAAGCTTCATGTCTCCAGATGCACATAATGGCCTTGCTCTTAGGATGGCAATTTATAGGTATTTTGATATCTGCTTGGTGAGTAGTTGCACTGTAAAGTTCCAGCTTGAGAGCAAGGCCAATAAGACATTTTCAGTTGGTTGAATGCTGGAAATATTTTCCCATAGATCAATGCGAATCATGTTTCGCTTTACTTGAGAAGTCATTGTTCCACTAGGCATAGCATATTGAAAACTTGGTCTCTATCATATTAAAGCAATAAAACACAATTAGAAGAGCACAAAGTGGCTCTACGCAACCTTGAACTTGAATGGCAAGGTATATCTAAATGGAAAAGAGCATATGTTATTGAATGGCAAGGTATATCTAAATGGAAAGAACATATGTTGTCGACTTAGAATCATAAAAAAAAAATGGATGCAGAAAATTACACATGCAAGGAAAGAAAATCTTCATACTTTATATGTCCGTCAGTTCTACCAGAAGTTGCATTTGAAACTTCCCACGCTGCCTCTTTCTTTATATCAAATTCAACATTTGCTAGCAGCGATAAAAGTGGGGGAAATGTATTAACATTGATCACATCCTGCCATGAAAATGGAGTGCATGAACTCAAAAGGATCATGAAAATGGAGTGCATGAACTCAAAAGGATCGAGTTATGTTACACTCAAACAATAGTGCCAGGTGATGACAATTGGTAATTTTTCTTAAAGAACCAGATATGACACACAACAAGACCAATGCCAAGAAAATAACTCATAACCAAAAGAAGAAGGAAAGAAGATAACTCATAACCAAAAGAAGAAGGAAAAAAGATATGTGCAAAATAAACCCTAAGTAAACTAAAGGAAACAATAGCGCACAGGTGGTCATTGCAGCCAGCGTCGGGGCATAGGTTGAACACAGATAGCCAACCTTTCAACGGCTACAACACACCCAAGTATCATGGATTTAAAAAGGAAATGTACATGCCAGCCCCATATCAAACAGGCGAACATTCCACAGCATGTAGCAGTATCGACAGACTTTTTATAGCTACAGGTTTACCATCAAGAAGAAGGTATCCAAGAGTGTTAAGGCCTCATTTTTCTTTATGAGCATGCCACCACAGAGTTCCCTTGTGTTCAACCATGAAAAATTTATAAGTGTAAATTCCATCAAGTTGAACGAGGCACTATGTGTTACGTATTCTAGTCCACCAGTCCACGTTGTTCGGTATTGACAACTCCATGCGTGCGATCACTCATAAATTAATAGTTGTGTTCAACACCAAATCCCCAAGATCGATCGAGCTTCGAGACTGTCAAAATATTGTTGGGTTAAGTACATTCAATATCCCCTCGAAAATGCAGTGCACATAGCATGCAGCTTGTCACACTCCTTGGCCTCGCTCCCTTCTTGCCATCCTCCCCGCATCATGTAGGGATGTAGGGATTTCAAGGGTCTTGTTTAATGTTTTTTTAAACTAGTGGTTCATCTTTGTCAAGGACTACATCCACCAGGAGAAATGCCAACACTGTTATTTAGGAGAATCAAGGTATGGCAAGAATTACATAATCCAATCAATCATTACATAGTCAATACATAGGGTTCAACAAGAGCATCATGTCACTTATAAGAATTGAACCTTTGTAGGGATGATAACAATCATTACTTCCCAACCACCCAAGCTTATACTTGTCCATAAGCAATGTATCAGAGCGATTTGCATTGAATTGCAAATAGTTATGCTTTGGCTAAAACAAAATTCTCAATTTTTTAAAGTCTTGTACATGAGACATTGGATTTTTTTATTTTTCACTAATATTTCAATCCACTTAAGGGATGAGATAAGGGATGTGGCTGTCCCCACACTCGCCCCAAATCTTTACTTTTGACTGAATGTTGCTAGTCTGAAGTCACCCGTGTTTAGCTAAAACAAAATTCTCAATTTTTTAAAGTCTTGTACATGAGACATTGGATTTTTTTTATTTTTCACTAATATTTCAATCCACTTCAGGGATGAGATAAAGAATGTGGCTGTCCCGACACTCGCCCCAAATCTTTACTTTTGACTAAATGTTGTTAGTCTAGAGTCACCGGGCCACCAGAAGTCTGTGTATCACTAATATTTCAATCCAATTTTTCTAGGATGTCATTAGTTAACAACTTGGGAGTCTTGTTTACAAGTTAATGACGCAATGCTTAGTTCCCACACCATGCATTGAATGAACATTGAATTTATTGTGCTAACCTTTACAATGCACATTGAATTAACCTGCACCGCCTACGCTACCTCTATGACAATTAACACCACTTTTCACTCAAATCGGTGCAGACTCTCAAATCCACCGCCATTGACAAAGAGGTAATTATATTATTTTCCTGCCATCAAAACACATAAGTCCTGGGTTATTTCCAGAAATTATGCTCAACATAATTTGAGCTCATAACAAACGTTTTCAATGGAAATTTGTAGCAATACAAGGGGAAACAATAATGAATCAACAATTGAAGTAAATCACAATCATACTGAAACTGTTGTTGAAGGGGCCGTGGAAAACCAAAATTCATCTGAGATATTACCTTGTTGCATATCACCTCTCATAAGGCACATGCACCTCCGCCACCTCCCCCTCTATTTGAACATGGGATTGCATCAACAACTAATCAACCTCGAAGATGTCTCTTCAGTTGAACATAGGATTGGAGAAACAACTGAGCTTGAAAGACGTGGAAGACGTGAGGCATTGAGTCTGGGGACATTGGAGATGGATGATTGTGTGGACATTGGAGATGGATGACATAAGGAAACCACGGTTGGGAGTATCATGTGTATCATGTGATTTGAGTAGAACGAAACTTATCCTGTGAAAGAACTCTATTCCAACATTGATGTAGGAAGAAATATCATCTGTGATGAAGCATATACATGGAAATATTGAAGTATATATTTAGTAATAGGCCTAGCATACAAAAAGTGATCATCACATGGGCATAAAATATATCACAAAAAACGGAGATAAGAGTTAATACGAATTTTTAGAAGATGCAAAGGGAAGCAAGAAAGAAATATGATGGACAACAATGACAGACTAGGGTATAGCCAAATGGAATGAATGTAAAGTGACACATAGGACAAGGTGAACGAATGGGGTTTCCCAATTTGAAGGGAAAAGCAAACTAGTCATGGCCTTAACCATGAATTTCAAATAGGGAGAAGAGGTATTTATGATATGGACACTTGGTAATTGTATCTCAAACATAAACTTGATATATTTAATTCCCATTCTTACGCATAACAAAGGTGAAGAGAAAATTTTATTAGTTCGAATAAATACAGTGAAAACTTTATTTATCATGACTAGAGACAATAGAAGAGTCTTTTTTTTTCACAAGTTATTTTATCTTCAAACATGAAAATTGAAAACCCCATAATGTGAAAACAATAACGAAAATTTGTAATATATCCATGGATTTAGAGGATGACTGTTTTTGAAGATTCTAATATTGAAGAAGAAGAAATGGACCAAATGGAAAGAAGATGATTATTTCTAAACCGTTCTTAAAAATACTTTTTTTAATGAACTACTCAAATTTCCTACATAGTGTCTGAGTTGAGTACTCCACCCATCAAGGTGAATTTATCTTGCTTCATTCATTAATGTATTACAATTAATCCAATATTCCTTAGGAGTTATGGAGTTATGTACTTCAAATTGCATGATAATTTAGAAGCTACTATAATATAGAATAACTCAGAAGGAAAATGCTTTGTTTATATATAAACCATGGATGTTAGTTTCAAGACTAGAAGCATGCCTTCATTGAAATGAAACTTTTCTATGGTTATTTATGAATTTTAAAGTTAACTGATTTTAGTCATATGTCATTTCATGTAGGTGTTTAATGTAAATTTAAAACGAGATGCATGGTTCAGTGCCATTCCATGGGCATCGATGGCATTTAGATGATATCTTGTTGGTGCAGGATACCTTGTTGATGCTTGCTCATACTTTTTCATTCAATCAGGCTACACTGTGACATTAGCGCAAAATTATGCAAGTCAATTATGACTAAATAACAAAGTCATAACGTTATCCATTGTTTTGGCCCATCCATCCTTTTATGGTTTATATTTTGGAAAATCTAGGTAAAGATATCATATGAAATATATTGTAGTTGATTCCTTTCACTTTATGCATAATTTGTCTATCCTACTAGCCATTTGAAATAATATTACCAAAATGTTATGTTTAGCACATTACTAAGTTCCTATTGAAGACTAAATTGCAACATTTTCAAAGACATTTTATAATTTAGGTTCTAGTAATATAAAATATAACATAATACGCAAATAGTTTACCATGGAAAATTTTAGGGACTAATATTAGTCCATGGGATAAATTTAGGGTTTTTAAAATTTTAATGGGCTATTTTTTTATTAAACACCCGTTAGGTACAATTAGCCCACATTTTATTTATTTATTTTTAATGAATAGGAGGTTATCCCCATTGAATTTAAAAGGGGATCCAAGATAAAACAATTTCGCCCTCTAAAAATGGATTTGAACCTCTGTTCTCCCTAAAAAATTGCTAGCTAGCTCCCATTCGCCCCTGATTTCTAGAAATGGCAGTTGCTAAGGGCTCTTTCACCTTCTATAGATCATGGAAATCAAAGTCGGAGTTACACTCGTCCATATTTTATGGGTTGAATCTCGTTTTGCAAGTTTCTTAATGTCCACGTGAGAAGGGTAGTTTTTTTTTGCTAACAGGACTTATAACGACCCATTTTCAAATAGGAGAGTTCTAAATCCCATTGCCTCAGATCCAAAGTTTCCCCAAGAAACAGGGATAGTGTGAAGCTTACGATCGACAATGCAACGATAACGTTTTTGTGATTATTTGGGGCATCATGGCTAGGAGAAGGGAGTTCATTCATAGCCACGTACTTGGGCATGTAGGGGGGCATGACTTGCCAAGGAGAAACTTGCTGAAAGATTCCCAAGACTTCACGAGATTTTATAATTTAGTGAAAGATTTGCCAAAATTTTACAAGGTTTTATAATTTAGTGAAAGATTCATCAATATTTTACAAGATTATATAATTCAACGAGAGATTCGCTAAAAAATTATATATGCATAATATAACATTGATAAAATAGCCTTAATATTTTCCTATATATCATGGGGATTCGCCCATTTATTATACATAGAAATTTAAGGGGGGTTCTTAAAATTTTCCCTGTATTTTACCTCGAGCAATTTCAAGATATTCAATTTCATATATCTTCACATTCTCAAAGTCGCTCCTTTTGTAAATTTTAAGATGGAAAAAACTATAAACACCAAAAACATCTATCTTATGAGAAATGATTAAACATCAGGTAGAGAATAGAGTGTTGTACCATCCCATGTTTTGAAAGAACAACCAAAAATTCCAGTACCCTGTCGTACCTATCTTTCCTTCAACCCATGTGATGGGATTGCAGTCTTACACTCCCCCATAAAAAAACCCGAACAACTGTTATGATCCCTTGCAAGATGCATTTTCCATCCTCTGGATCTCCTTGATGGGCATTTAGATATTTTATATCAAAAGAGAGTTCATTGTTTGGCAACAACATTTATATTTAGCAGGAAAAGATATATACCTAAGTACACCCACAGTTGTGTTTGGAGATGCTTCAAGTACTCAATTGCATAGAATCTTTATAAGTATGCAAAATTGCATATTTTTTATGCATTAGAATAAGTAGCTTGATAAACATAATGCTTTAACATTTGTGAAAGGTACTCAATGGCATATGTATTCAATGTATTGTCATTTGTCTAGGCAATGTCATATGTATTGTTGTGATTTGCAGCAAGTGTAAAACAATTATATGGTTTAAAACCATTTCATGGTGTACAGTTGGAGATAAAAGAACAAGGGTAATACCGATTTGTATTTATTTTTATAAAAAGATAAATGCCATGTCTATTGTTGTGATCCTACCAACCTCTACCACACACCGATCTCAGCTAGCCTATGCATTCACAATGTTTTGTTTTTGTTCTTTTATATAACCGATCTTTTGTATAGCTAACCCTTGCTGCATACTACCCTCATTGTTGTCTGGAAACACCTTTTACTATTATTATCTCTTAATGTTTCACCCTCATAATGAGAATTCTCTGTCAATGTAGCATTGAAGCTTAAAATGAGACATTAACCTAACAGTTTGTTGGCCGGATTTTCTAACTATGGTCAACTACAGAGAAATAGCTCATACAAGGTGCTTAACATAGCCCCCGGTATGTTTAAATTAACTAATTCTTGCAGGAACAAAGGCCCCACTGCCTTTGTAGGCTTTCTCTCTAGAATAGAGAGTCTCACAATCAGGTCTTAATAAATTCTTAAGAGAAAAATATTCTAAAATGAAAATTAAGTGTAACTAAGATGCAAATATGAAACAAATAGTTTAGTAGTTTGTTAAACTAAAAACAGATTTAACCGTTGTTAAAAATCTATAGGTTTCTCGTCATGAAATTAATATGTAAATTTAAATCTAAAACTCAATGTGTCTAATCTATTTCTATCCTATCCTATCCCGGGTAAGATGAAGTTTGAAATATTATTATTGATATTATTTCTAACTATGTTTTTAAGAATATATGCTATCAATTAAATATCCATAAAAAATTGATTATTCAAGTGAAACAACATTAATGTTAAACTATATAAATCATAGAGTAATAATTAAAACTATTACAACATGACTATATAATTATTTAAACAAAAGTTTAGAACAATAGAGCTCGAGAAGCAATAAACTATCATCGCATCCAAACTATCATTGCATGAGCCCAAACCCAACAGACATAATAAAATAATGCCATCAGACTTAGCAGTGAAATCATATAAAAACAAATCAAGAGCAATGTACTTATAAAATTCAAAGTGGAGGCTCCTAAAATATCATAAGAATTTTAAGGAGGTTATTGGGTGTCAACACAGCTTTAATGTGGAGTTTAATTCATGTTCTCTGTTGCTTCATAATTGTAGAGTTTTTCTCACACTAATGAAACATTAAATATTCAATTGAAAAGAGAAATAATCAGCCATGGGACTCGTAAAGTAAATAATTCAACGTAAACATCCTTTAGGTTTTCTAACCAGCTCATATCGGTATTTAATATTACTAGCAAGATCATATCCATTTAAAATAGTTAGTGACCAGTTGTGGAAGGAAATCTATCATCCCAAAACTCTTGATTGTGGCAGTCTACAAATTACTGTGGAAATGGCAGTAGAGGTTTTAGTAAGTGGCTATGAAATTCCCCTTTCGTGTTGTAGTTCTCTACTCATTTTTGAATTGGCGCAACAACATCTACTCCGTTGCTCATGTGCTTTCCATGAGTAGAAATTCTCATATTTCATCATATATTTGTAAATTTTCAATTTATCATATATATTTTACTTCTTCAATCAATTATCTGAATACATGGTCTATGCCATTTCAGAGTGTAAAATGAATAAACATCGATTTATACACAGCTTTATCCATAAATCAAACTCTATTGCATTTCTCCACTACAAATTTCTTCTTGTAAAGCTATATTAGCAGGTAATGTTACCACATCAGGAAAAAATCAACAATGTTAAAGATTAAGAAATTTTATTGAAGAAAGTACGTGAACTGAATTATTTTTTGCAAAACAATACCATTTTCACAACAAAGAACTATGAGTTATAGCCTAACAGGTTTATGTTTTTACATTTTTAAATAACCACCTATCATATTTTATTTATATTTATTAAAATATTATTATATTCTAAATGCACATTGACAAAAAAAACTAATGATATATAATTATTTAGATACTTTATGCATATTATTATTATATTCTCGATTTGCATCGTATAGTGAGTGTTCTCTTTGCAATTAAATAAATGTGAGTGCTTGGCAATACTATATCTCTATATAAAAAACTATAATGAACTCAAATTGTAGGTGGATTGGTAAAACAACCTTCCTCCAATCTTTTGGGGATTTGGGAGGCCTTAGGTTCAAGTCCAAGTGTTTCTAGTTCAAGTGTAGATGTGTTGATGGGGTTTCGACAAGGTGGTAAGGACTCAACACAATAGGAGGGCCCTATATATGCTAAATGGTACAACCCCACAAGTGGCAGCCAATAGCTAATTTATGACTGCATAAAGAACTTAGACTAAATCCAATGTGTGGAGGTTAAACATCTAACCTTGAAAAAACAAAAAACAAACAAAAACTATATTGTATGATGAGTGTTCTTCCCATAAAATATTAAAGGTATTATCATGAAAGTGGCATTAGGTTTATAAAAAATCCACATGGTTGGAGTGACCTTCACATGCCACCATTCTAATTTTTGTACAAAAATGTGAAGAATGGTGTTCACAAGTGCCCTGATGGTCAATCACAGCCAAGAATAAAGCATATAGGAATTAAAAAGGTACAAAAATCTACTAGGCAGATCACTTTCTACATTTCACACACTAAGCCATCTTTGGTGTGCCAAGAAGTGTGCCCATTTCCATGCACCACATAATTTGTAAACCAAGCACAACTCCCTTGTCAAAGAAGGTGACCCCCTAGTGTTGATAGTAAAAAAAAATATTCCACCAACAAAGGGAAGAGTTGACCAGTGGAAAATCCCAATTATATCTTCCCTCGTTTGGTATAGCAACTTCCAACCAATATGTGGGCTTGGTTAACCACCTAAAGAAACACATCAATTTAATTTTAATGACTTCTAACTAAATTATAGTAAAGAAGTAAATATATATCTATCTAATCTATTATTATTAAAATTTAGTTCCAAATATCCTAGCTAGGGTCATAATTGCAAAAATTAGATATTGTCACGTCCCCTCCCATGGATTGAACTCAAGGAAGGGAACATGACTAAAATTATGGGCTTTTAAAAAAAACTCAGCCCCAGTCATCCTGAACAATTCATAGCAAATAAAACACATGTGTGCATATTTCTAATTCAATTTAACACAACGGAAATAAAATATATATCCACACACATTTCGCATGCATTCATCAACATAATCAGAACAGTAAATAATTAAAAACATTGCAGAATTTAATACACATAGAGAATACTTATCCTGGTTGTGAATTTGTCCCAAGCAACTAGCTATGCTACTGTAATGTTCCACTTAGCCATAGGCCAATTGTGCTCATCAATCTCTCAACACAACTACCACCCCCGAGTTGGGCATGATTTCCACAAGGAATGGGAACCTACAAACCTATGCACAACCAAATGAACACCACATTTAAGTCAAGCCAGTCCATAATTGGGTTTATCAAGCCAAATTTGAACCCTCTTCATTTATGTATGCTTGCACTCAAGCTCAAGCCAAAACAATGGGTACCCATAACTCAAACCACAACATTCTCTCCCACACACAGTAAGCACATATGTTGGGCATAGGAAAACGTTTTTAACTATGGGATTCACTAGCAATATGTCCATGGGTTTTCCTAGAATCGTGGAAAATTTTAAGAGGGGAAAATGACCACAGGGAGAAAATGATTTTTCCATGGGTTTTCCCAAATCGTGGCACCACAAAAATGAATTGTGGGATGGGAAAATAACCACAGGGAATAAAACCGATTTCTCTCCTAGGTATATGAGCATTCCAATGGCTAAAAACGGCCTCTATGGACCCCCAAATCAGATTCCTCTTCTTCCCCATTGTTCTATATCACAAAACTCCCTTCTCCCAACTGAGAATGAAGGAAACCCAAGAAAAACATGAAGGAAAAACACCCCACCAACTACAACTATGTGAGAGAGCCAAACTAGTTGATGAATAATGGCTTGGGGAGAAAATTCGTGGCTCTTTTCTTGCCCAAGAAGCCAAACATGAATTTCCAAAAATGGTGGCTTTCCCATACGTGAAAATGGGACAACCATACCTCTCCATTTCACCAAATAATAATTATTTCAACCAATTCTTGGGAGAAATAAATGATTGGGTACAAAAGTCAACATGGGTAGTTGATGGTTCATAGGTTCTCTCATTGACACTTGGCTTGAATTGATTGGTTCAAGGGTTTGAATATTTCCTTCCCAATTCCTTACAAAAATCATGCTCACATACTCTTGTCGCATTGCTTAGCTAATTGTGGGTATATTTATTAAAATGCATATTTACATGATATTTACTATTTCTACTGCGCTTGTCTAGCATTCAAACCATATGCATCAATTTTAACGCTAAATCGATGGTGGAGCCTTAGCCTTTAGCTCCTCACCACGATTTCATAACGATATTACATCATTTACATGTTAAATGAAATGGGGTCAAAATCGGGATATTACAGATATAAGATCAAACAATGAAATACTGAATTGAAAGAAATAATTCATAAATTCAATAAAATCTTAAAAATATATCCATATATCATCTTCAAACAAGTAGTCATTAGAAGATATCGCATTTGTCCTTACATGTAATTGATCAACAATTAAGTAAAAACTCAAACATATCACATAAAATAATTCCACGTGAAAAGGAATAAATGATGAAACTATACAAACTTCTAGAAATGCCAAAATAAATTTGTTACATTTACTCAATTGAGTTTTCCGAAAGATGAAAGTATTCCATCTTAAATTCAAACTAATAAAAATATACAAGTATAAATTATAGAGTCCCCCCTCTCCTCGCCCAGGAGGATTTCCCCATTTATACATCAAAGCAATGCCTCTTTCTCTATTTTCCTGTTACAACCAATTATCTAAACACGGAAAATTGCTTCCTTTTCTATCTCCTGAGAAGAGGTTCTATTTCCTTTTTATTCTCCTTTTGTTATAAATATAGTTAACATTGACCAAAGATTTCCATCATATGTGAAATAAGTGGTGGATTCAAACTTTCAAAGCTTAATCCACATTGATAGACTTTCCTAGTAATTTTTGCATTTTTCTTTTTTATTTTGAAAAGAAATAAGAGATTGCCATAGAACATCTGGAATGGATCGTCATAAATTATTATATCGTAGTTTTGTCCTATTTACTAATTTGAGCAATATTTTCCAAACCGGAATCTCTCTGCTTCTCTAAATATGCAATAGATATCTAACTGTGAGTTGCACATCCTAGATACTCAGCATGTGGCGTGTCAAAATATTCAATGACATCAAGAGATGAATACCAGAGTACAGAGCACCAATGAATAGCATCATCGATTAATTCCCTGATATTTGTGTATAGGAATTTGACCAATTGTCTAATGATATTTGGATTTGAGCCTTCTCTTTATTTTTTATTCTTGGAATGTTCTCAAGAGCTATTCTGTTTTTAATATCCCAAATCTTTACTTTATCAAAAGAGTTTTGAGCATTATGTTGCTCTTCTTCTTGAATTTCCACTCTATCAAGAAAACTTGAGTAAACTGTTGTGTTGTTGTTGAATAACTCTCAGTTTGTTTGAAATCCTCATGAATGTATTTTAGTTTAGATCAAGCTCCATACTTAAAGAATGGAATATATCTATGTTCATCTTTGAATTCCTGTATTTGTGTTTCTAATGGGTTGATACGTTCTTGATATTGCTCATAAATCTCTTTTAGCTACAATTCTTGTTCTCATAAACAATAGTCAACTCTTTCAATTGTTATTCTTTTATCTTCTCCACTTATTGCTTATGTTGATCTTGTAAGATGGTAACTTGGAAACTATGTAGTTATTCAAGTGTATTAATCTATTGTTGTTACTATGTTTCAATCAAAGATCTTTGATTTCTTAATTCTTCCTCTAGAGAAATTATTTATTCTATTTTCTTCTCCAATTCTCCTGAAATCTTTATGATAGAGCATACATTGGCATTAGCAAAATATCCTAAAGTAGAAGATGTTTCAAAATAAATATTTCCCGGGTCCTTCTCTGCAACATTCCTTTTTAATACTATCTAACTTTCTCTCCTTAGATCTTCCTTTGATCATTCCCTTGTTGTAGTTGTTGAAGAAATAATAACTGAGGGCTACTATTGTTTCCTCTACAGGTTCTAGATCATCTAAATCAAGCACAGTAGGTATCACTTCTCCACTAATGGAAGAAATCGATGTAGCTATAATGGTTGGTGTACCTGATAAAATAATCTGAGAATCTTTAACTGTTACAATGCTTGGTGTACCTATTAAAACAATATTAGATTCTTTAGCCACAATAATTTGGCATGGATTATTCTTTGTGACAAGTTCCCCTTTGACCTCTTGAGTTTTCAATCTTGTAGGCATTTCTTCTATAAAATATTAACCATCTTTTCTTTGTTGTGTTTTTCATCCTACATATATTGGGTAGAATCTTCCTTACTTTTCTCATCATCTTTCTTATTATGGGTTGATTCTTCCTGAATGATTTCTATGCCCTGAATCTTTCTCTTTTCTTGCTCAAATGATTTCTCTCTTTCACTCTGAAAAGCCAATAATTTTGTCATTTATTGACTATCTTAAATATCCTCAATTTTTTTCATGACATCTTCAAAGGTTTCAACCCCTTGGAATATGATATCAATCGAACACTTTTCATGATGATAAGGTTTGGTATATTTAATAAATTTACAATGCTATTTGATGGCCTCTTTTGGGTCATTCCTTTTGAAGTTTGCATAATCCAACCAAATATCCTCAAGTTGTTTTTCTTCTCCTTTTCCATGTTTAGTATTCAATAGAGTATAAAATCCAAAACTGAAAGGAAGGCCAAAATCTCTTTTGATCCTTCATCAAAGCAAGAGTGATTCTTGTTAACACTGTTTGAAATGTTATTTATTTTAACACCAATATGTTTGGAACATACCTTGGGATCAAGTCAGGATATGATTCACATTCATAAACTCTGATATAGGAGAAACGCTCATCCAAAAACAATGTCTAATCTCCTTGATGGCATTTTTGGCTTCCTGAGTAAATCTGGGAGCTTGCAGATTAAGTAAGAATGAATAACAAGGAACCATGAAACCATCACATATATCATTAAAGTGCTTGTTATACTAATTGAACAGTATACATGCACGAATCTCTAAAAGAGAGTCCAGTGCCATTTTAAAGGAGGAAAATTATTTTTTGCACAAACAACATCAATCAAATAAACAAACATGAAAAGTACTTCTCCAAAACCAGGTGGCAAGTCCAATGATTTATTTACATCTTGATGAATACTTAAGATAAAATATCAACCCAATTAAAGATTGAACCTTTTTCAGTAATCTAGTAATCTAATAAATAATAGGCACCCATTCTAATCTAAAGTGTTCGGCATCCTTCTAACCATCTAGTATACACAACATGGTGGCCATCATATTATAAGGTTCTTTGATACTTTGGACATGATATAACCTATTTAATATTTCCTTGAATGAGATAGAGTCATGCCACCGTCCTCTTAGTACGTCAACCATATCCAAATCCTTAGCTTTAGATTCCCCTAAAAATTCCTCATTTAAATTGATCTGTGGTGGACTTAGTTTGTACATAGTTGTTATATCATTAGGTCTAAATGATCCTATGATTTGACGAGATGCATTTACTACTGTAGAAGTCCTAAGATCAACACGTGTACAAATCCAACGTACCATGTCATAATAGGGAAAAATTGTCGGCCTTGCAGCTATTTGGTGAAGAGTTGATCTTTTGACACCCATAAATTATTTTGTATCTATATCATCATCTTTAGGAAATCCTCACTTGTGAAAATTTAATGAATTTCATCCCAATTTGGATATCCCTTGTGTCATGTGTTGTGGCTCGCGTCAAAGAAAAAGGAAGAATTCATATTCGTTCTTTCATCAAAATATTTATCCTCAGTTTCCTCTATTTTAATCTATTTCTCTTTGGCTTTTTGGGACATTTTATCTGCAAAATCCCAAGTTATGGAGAAACATTACAAAACAACAAATAAATTAATCAAAAAGACTAATTATTTAAATTTATTTCATTTAGATAAAAGAATTAATATTCTACCAGAGTTTTTTTTGTAACTTGCAACCTGGTTTTGATATTACAGTTTCACTATTGAAAGAGATTTAAGTGTAAATGCTACATATTATAGTTCTTTTAAAAGGTTAGAGTAGAAAAAACAAAGTTTGTGAAATAACTAAGTATAGCAAAAACATATGCCATCATCTATTTTATTGAATGCCATTAGTTTCACGTATTGTAAGTTCAATTGCAATTGATCAGAAAATTTAAATAAAATGGCAGACATTCAATTTGTGTTTAAAAATTAACTCTTCCGGCGAAGAATCCGACTATCATAAACTTTAGTCACTGTTAAATGTGGATATCTAATATTAGGGATATAGAAGGAGGAAAATAGCATATGAAATTTTAACTAGAACCTCATATCAGGATGCCACGTGAGATTTCCACATCAGAAGGTCACATATGTTATTACCTTTACCATTATTTGCCAGCCATCGTGATTACATAATTAATCAGAATATCTAGTGTCTATTAGACATGATAAAATCTTATTATAACAAAACTCGGATTTGGATTTATGGAATGATAAAATATTATTAGAACAAAACCTAGATCCTGAAGGTTGGAGGCATAAATAAATCAAAGGATTATGCAGAATGAGCTATGGCTCTTCAATCTTTATTCATAAACGAAGATCAACTGGTGTAATACAAACCAAAATGAAATGTGTATTTAAACACTTATGGAAACCCTAAAAACTCTAACCTAGCTTTTGCATGCATGCAAAGCATGCTGTTGCATTTATTAACTGAACATCAAAATAGGAACTAAAGAAAAAGCTAAGTTAATTGAAGTAATTACTATTTCTAACACTCCCTCTTAATTACTACTGCAGCTTTGACAATGCCTAAATTATTTCTATGGGTTTCAAAAATATCTTTTGCCAATGGCTTTGTGAATATGTCATCCAATTGGTCAATCGATTTACAATGCTCAACACAAACTTCACCATTGTTCACAAGTTCTCTTATGAAGTGATATATGGTATCAATGTGCTTGCTTTTCTGGTGAAAAACATGATTCTTGGATAGAGCAATTATTGAATTGTTGTCACAATAAATTGTGGTTGGTCCTTCTTGTTTATGTTGAAGACCTTCTAAAACTCTGCGTAACCAGACTGCTTGACATGCTATTGATGTTGCTACTACATACTCTGCTTCTGCTAATGAAAGTGTCACAATGGGATGCTTCTTGGATGCCCATGAAATCACACCTTATCCAAGATGAAAAACATGACCGAAAGTGCTCTTCCTGTCATCCAAACTTTCTGCAAAATCACTGTCATTGAAACCTATCAAAACATCATACTCAGTGCTCGAGTATAAAATTCCATAGCTTGAAGTCCCTGCAACATATCGTAAGATCCTTTTGCCAACTTGCCAATGTGAGTCTTTGGGAGACTCCATGAACCTCGAAATCAAGCTTACAACAAACATAATATCTAGTCTCGTAGCTTTGAGATACATGAGAATTCCTACAATTCTCTTAAACAGTGTTGGATCTACATTGGGACTATCATCTTCTTTGCTCAACTTTGTACCTATTGCCACTGGTGTAGGTGTCGTTTTGCAATTATGCATTCTAAATCGCTTAAGAACATCATTAGCATATTTATTTTGAGAGATAAATATACATTTTTCTTACTGTTCTACTTCTAAGCCAAGAAAGAACTTCATCAATCCAAGGTCTGTCATCTCGAACTCTTTCTTCATAGCTGATTTGAACTCATCTACTGATAGATCACCTGTAAAAATCATATCATCAACATATAAACAAACTATCAAAATCTGTCCTTGTTGATTTACCTTTGTGTAAAGTGTTGGTTTGCTGCTGCTTCTGCTAAAACCGTTTTTGATCAGATAAGAATCAATTATGTTGTACCAAGCTCTTGGAGCTTACTTGAGCCCATATAGAGCTTTCTTCAACTTGTAAACTTTCTCTTCATGTTCTTTTATTTCATACCCATGTGGCTGTTCCACATAAATTTCTTCTTCAAGAATTTCATTCAGGAATGCCGACTTGACATCCATCCGATACACTTTCCATTTTTTCTGGGCTGCAATTACTAAGACTGCTCTTACTATGTCCAATCTTGCCATTGGTGCAAAATTTTCTCCAAAATCAATTCCTGGTTGTTGCGAGAAACCTTTTGCTACTAACCTTGCCTTGTACCTATGAATCTCACCTTTCTCATTGAGTTTGGTTTTATAAACCCACTTCACACCAATGGGTTTCTTATTCTTTTGTAGGTCAACTAGATCCCATGTATCATTTCTCTCAATGGAATCTATCTCTTCATCCATGGCTTTTACCCAATGCTCTTGCTTTACAGCCTCTTCATAAAACACAGGCTCACTAGCAATAAAAACATAATTGGCCTTTGCATCCAATTCATCATAAATATCTTCCAATATTCTAGTCTTTATATTACTGTGATCAGATTCATTACCTGATTGCGAACTTGATGCTTCACCTCGAACTGAGTTTCTAGGTGTTCTTTTTATAGTATTTTCTACTGGTGAAGATGCTACTGGACCTTGTTGTCCAATCAGCTCCTCTTCTTCTCCATCTTCTGATTGGGGTATTGTAGCTCCCACACCCTTGTCTATGGTTCCATTCCATGACTCTTCCTCCTTGAACAAAACATCTCTGTTGAGGATAATCTTTTTGGTAATAAGGTTATACAGCTTGTAGGCTTTACTTTGTTCACCATATCCAAGAAATATATTTCTCACTCCTGTCGTCTAGCTTTTTTCTTAGTTGTTTAGGAACATGAGCATAAGCAACACAACCAAATATTCTGAAATGAGAAACATTACAACTCATACCTGTCCATGCTTCCTCTGGTACTCTGTTCTTCACAATTTTGGTGGGAGATCTGTTCATCACATGAACAGCACAAGCCACTGCGTCTCCCCAAAATTCATGGGACAAATTTCTTCCTTTCAGCATGCTCCTTGCCATATTCATGATGGTTCTATTCTTGCGTTCTACCATACCGTTCTGCTAAGGTGTATATCTTGTAGTGAATTGCCTCTTGATTCCATGATGTTTGCAGTAATCATGAAATTCCTTTGAGTCATACTTTCCCCCTCCATCTTATGTCAATATTTTGAGTTGATAACCACTCTGTTTTTCAACCAGAGACCTAAATTCCTTGAACTTGCCAAAAGTTTCAGACTTATGACGAAGGAAATACACCCATGTTTTTCTACTAAAATCATCAATAAATGTAAGAAAATAATTGCTTCCACCAATTGATTGTTTTTGCATTGGTCCACACAAATCAGTATGAATAATTTCTAGAGGTGCATGTGCCCTTCGAGACATACCTTTAGGAAATTTATCCCTGTGTTGCTCTGCAATGATGCAACACTCACAACTACTTTATAGCTCCTTCATTGGGGGTAATTCTTTTGCCATCTCTTTCTGCTGCAAAAACTTGAGACCACCAAAGTGAAGATGTCCATATCTAAAATACGATAACCAATAATCATCCATGCAAGTGGATTTTTGAGCAAAAGAGGTTACTTTGTTGCTGCAATTAATGACTAGTTGATACATCCTATTCCTAGTCACTTGTATTTTGATGATCAACTGTCTATTTGGGGGTTTGTCATAAATTTCACAGTTTGATCCATCAAAGACAAGTCTGTAATTCTTTTCAGTAAGTTGTCCAATGCTAAGCAGATTATGCTTCAATCTTGGAGCATAATATACATCTGTGATTGTATTTCATTGGCCTTGTTTGGTCACAATGTTGACCACTCCTTTGCCAAGAACTGGAACTACCTCATCTGTGCCGACTTTGACCTCTGTCCTCACTGATCCATCTAGGTCTTAATTTAGACCTCTATCACCTGTCATATGGTTAATGCAACCACTATCTAAAAGCCATAGTCCCTTTGGGATTTCATGTGCAACATGACATGTAAGAAATAGCATATCTTCTTTATCCTCAGAGGTATTATTCACATTAGCATTATGATTTGATTGATCAGACTTTTTCTTTCTACATTCATGAGCATAACGCCCAAATTTATTGCAATAATAACACTTAATATTAGATTTATCTGACCTTTTTTTTTCGTAGTTCCTGCCTTCATGGTTATGATGGTGATCTTGATCTTCATTGCCATTACATCACCACTTCTGCCTCTTCCTCTTGATCCTCCTCTTCCTCTACCTTTTGAGAATGAGACATGTGCTTTGAAAGCATTCTCCATAGAGGACTCTTCATTCCTGTTGATTCTGGATTCGTATGAAAGTAGAGATCCGGTCAACTCGTCTATAGAGAGAGTACTCAGATCCTTTGCTTCTTCAATTGCTTCAACTTTCGGATTAAATTTGTGGGGTAGGGATCTTAGAACCCTTTCAACCACCCTTTGATCTTCGATCTTTTCACCATAGGTATTCAGCTGATTTACAATCACCGTGACTTGGGTCATGAAATAATCTACTGAGTCTGATTCTTTCATCTTCAAATCTTCAAAATCTCTTCATAGGTTTTGGAGTGTAGTTGTTTGTACCTTACCAGCACCCTAGTAACTGGTCGCCAAGGAATCCCATGCTACTTTGGCATGTAATGAATTTGATATCTTTGGAAATACGTTGTTATCCAAAGTGTTCATTATGAGATGCAGTGCCCTTGCATCCTTCTTCCTGTGCGCTCACAAGACATCCTTTTCTGCGTTTGAAAGGGCTTGAAAAGCTGCGTCATCTGCAGGTTCGGAATACCCATTCACGACATATTCCCATACATATTCTAACCTGAGATAAACCGCCATCCTCGTGGCCCAGACATCATAGTCCTTTTTCCCGTAAGAGGAGAAATATGAGATTGATTGTGACTGCTAGAATCCATAGATGTTGCAGAGTCTTTCACTAGCTTTTGTTAAATTTTCAGAATTTACTTCAATCTGATCTAGGATCTTAACTGAGAGAACAACATGTACAGCATATCAATCATGGAGACAATAATGCAAGCACACAAGAGACACAAAGATTTACTTGGGGAAAACCATAAAGGTGAAAAACCCCAATAACTTCCCCAGAGATAGATAGAGCAATGATACAACCAACCATGAGAGATAGACATAACCTAGCAGCAGATCCTCCTCCTCCATAAGTGCGCCACTCCTCCTTGAGTGCATGTGTGAGAAGTGAGTGTGTAAATAGAGTGCCTCCCGCACTCTATTTATACTTGACTTGACTTGCCTTTTTACCTAACTCATGTAGGCTCGAACTTAACCACATAACATAATGCTGACTGGGCCAACCCCCAATAGGGTGGTCTAATAACCCTTTGACCCACATGGACGACCCCCAATAGGGTGGTCTAATAACCCTTTGACCCACATGACTTATACAGGGCCGACCCCAAACAAGGTGGTATAATAACCCATCAAGTATAAGTTACGACACTTACAATATAAATGACGACACTTCCGTATAGAGGAATAATACCATCTCTATAGGAGTACATACATCATACATATATGAAATACATTCCAAAGTTACATATACATCAACACTCCCTCTTAACTAGGAAGGTATTTCTCAGCACAGTTCTTCTAGCACAAGTCATCTTCTCTAGATCATCGTCACTGGATAATCGTCATCGAGTCATCATCATCATCACTGCTGCTGCTATCTCAATCAATCTCTGAATCTACTCGTCATAGGAAGTTCTACAGAGCCAATCCTTTTTCATACTGGATGTAGGCCCACCACCTGTAGGTCTTCATCATCACTGGCCATACTGTGGAATCCTCAGGACTTATTACGTGCGTCACAAAACCTCGAAAGAGCATCCCAGGCTGTTACGAGCACACAGCTCTACCTATAGGATCTCCCAGGGTGCTATTACATGTGACCCCACCACAAAACCTCGAAAGAGCATCCCAGGATGTTACGGGTACACAACTCCAACCTGTAGGATCTCCCAGGGCGCTATTACATGTGATCCACCACAAAACCTCGCAAGAGCATCTCAGGATGTTACGGGTATACAAATCCGACCTGAAATCTCCCAGGGCGCTATTACATGTGGTCATGGCAAAACCTCGCAAGAGCATCCCAGGACTGATTACGGGCACACAGCCCAACCTATCGGATCTCCCAAGGCGCTATTACATGCCATAGGACAAAACCTCGCAAGAGCATCTGCCAGATATCCCAGGGCGCTATTACATGCCATAGGAAAAACCTCGAAAGACAATCTGCAGATCTCCCAGGGCACCGAATTACATGTCCTCCCAGAGCAAAACCTCGAAAGAGCATTTGCCAGATGTCCCAGGGCACCGATATTACATGCCATAGGCAAAACCTCGAAAGACCATCTGCAAATCTCCCAGGGCACCGAATTACATGCTCATCTGCACAACCTGATCCACGACCATAGAGTATCATCCTGATACTCACCATACATCATCATGATGCATCCATGATCATCCTGATCATCATCACTGCAACGTCCTGCTGCATGTCATCTGGAGCAACATCCTGAAGCTCGTCATCTATGATCATCCTGATCATCACTACAACATCCTGCTGCATGTCATCTGGAGCAACATCCTGAAGCTCGTCATCTATGATCATCCTGATCATCACTGCAACATCCTGCTGCATGTCATCATACCTGATCCACCTGATCATCAATGCATCTACCTGATGCATACCAAGTATCTACCTGATACATATCATCATACATGATCCTCCTGATCATCAATGTATCCACCTGATACAAATACATGATACATATCACCATACATGATCCACCTGATCATACAATGTATCTACCTGATACATATAATGTATCCACCTGATACATATACAGATACATGGTCCAAGCATCCAACATGATGCATATACAAAATACATACACATGATCCAACTGATCATATCCAGCATCCGACATGATGCATACATACATAAATGATCCAATTGATCATATCAAGCAGAAACCAGAACATCATCCTGATGCTCATCATCCAGCGCTTACATCCACATCCATGTGAAGGATCCTCCTTCCAACATGCTTGGAATGGCTTCAGCAAATGTGTCCATCACTTCTTCCTCGAAGTGTCCTCGATCTGAAGAACGCCAAGCCTCTCTCTGAAGTACTCGAACTTCACTCTGGCTAGTGGCTTTGTCAGCACATCTGCAATCTGCTCGTCCGTCGCAACATACAGGAGCTTCACAGCTCCTCTCTGCACCATATCCCTGATATAGTGATATTTGATCATGGCATTCCATTTCTTCATCCCAGATCCTGGGAACTTCAATATCTTCAATATCTTCAATAGATATCTTTGTTGCTGGAACAAATGTTGTAGTCCTTTTGTAGGTGAAGATATACGGTCTTTCCTACAAAACAGGTTAAATTGCATGATTAGAAACATCTCATAATTTTCAGAACAAATTCTTACACATAAAGAAATATGTCATACAATCATGCAATTATCTTAGCCAATGCTGCAATATAAGATGTTTCTCTTTAGCACTTCTCTATAGAGTAGTGTCTTCTTTATATTTCCAGCCAATGGCTCTAAAATGATGGCCTACCCTACACATAATGCCCTCATCCACTCATCAACAAGTGGCTTCCCTTCGCATGGAAGTGTCCCTTTCACACTTTTAATCATGCAGAACTCCATAATCATATTTTAGGTGTAATTACAACACCACACATTAATATCCATATGTTGATAAATTGCGATCTCAATTGCATATGAGATACCCTCGATAACTATGCCTCTTACAATCCACGTACAATATTCCATATAATTTCAAGCTAGAAAATATGAATAATTTAGATTTCATTTTTATATAACTAATATGGACTAGGAAACTATTATGATGGAATCATAGGCATGACCTCTCGTGGAATTCCCTCCAAGGTTTCAATGCTTAGTAGAATCAGGGTCAGAACTTCAAATCCAACTCACCCATCAAATTTGGCAGGTACAATGATTTTACCACAAGTTTTGTTAATTTTAATCTATTTTTTGACGAGCTATGCTGATTTGTGACCGTATTTGACAGACAAATCGCCTTGTGACAAGCAATTTTCCCATCAAATTCCAGTCCTAACTGGAATCATAATTACCTGAGTCGAATCTATGATCTCTATGATGGTCAAGTGTCCATAAAAACATCACAAAACACTTGTACCGCATATCAATTCATATAGAAATGTGATTTTGATTTTAGAGACAGAGCCAGATTTTCTTTACATAGTTTCATATTCATGATAGGTATTTAGCTATTTTAGTTTCATATTGTCTATGCTAAGAATGATTTCGTTTCCCAGGTATGGAATTTAGAATATCTAAGTTCAATTGACAAGTCACAAGCATGTTGTTTGTGTGTGTGTGTGTGTGTGTATATATATAAATATAAAAGATATTAATTTTAACAATGATTTTTTTTTCACAGCAAACTCAGCACCCTGCTATTCCACTTTGGAATAAAGGGAGCTTTCTGACCCCCCTAGAATGGACCTTGTGTTGATGGGAAAACCCACCACCATCTAACTGTTGCGCTATTCCATCCCGATCTTAATTTTATCAATGATACAATATTTAAAAATATGTAAATCAATTTTCGCTAGTTTATTCAATTAAAATGTAGATCTCATATCAAATAAAAAAAGTTTTGAGTAAACAAAAAAATATTAATTATTAATAACTACATTTTCTAATTATATTTTGCATTAAAATTAAATAGATTTCCAATACTTTCATTAAATTTACTTTACAATAATTTTCATCTACTTTTGTAATGTAGATGAAATTATTAGAATCCCTTTACAATACTTCCATTAAATTTTGTCCAAGTTTTGATTTTATGTAAAAAATTATAACTTTTTATTAATTATTTTAATAATGATTATATATTTATTAGTTTGTGGCTTAGCTTTGAAAAATTATAATGTCTAAGATTCATATAAATGACTCATTTAAGAAATAACACTATTCACCAATTAAATGGTGAATAATGTTTTGGTTGTTTTGTTTATTTAATGAACACTCTTTAGTTTGTAGAAAAGCTCTTATTTATATATATATATATATATATATATATATATATATATATTTATATCATTTCATATTAGTTTTTTTAATAGAACAAGGAAATTTTTCTTAATTTCATATCTATCATTATATGTATTGACAACAATTTTTTCAAAATAATTTTATTTAGATATATATTTAAAAAAAAACTTTAAATTATCTTACATTACATTGTAATGGATAATAGAATGTATTGTTAAATCTATTTATTTAAATTATTTTATTTCGATATATCTTTAAAAAAAACTTTAAATTATTTTACATTACATTGTAATGGATAATAGAATGTATTGTTAAATCTATATATGAATGTCATGTTCTATGGAATATGAGTGATGTTTAATAGTTATGTATATGAATGCCATGTTGTATAGAATTGAGAGAGTATTTACCAATTATTTTGTATGGTTAAAACATAACCTCAAAAACAACTATGATGAATTTATAGTTTATATTTAATTTTTAAATTATGGAAAAATGAAATTTAAATAACTTAATAATATTATTTGTGAATTTTCAAGACATTCATATATATTGATTTAAAAAAATAAGTAAGATATTAAATACCATAATAGATCTATCTTAAAGGGGATCTACCAAGTGCAGAGAATCTTAAAGGGGATCTACCAAAGTGCAAAGAGGGATCAAATCTCTCAAGGTGCAAACCCCTTTTTAAAGTGCACATATTGATGAAGGATTTAAATTTATTTAATTTGTGTAGTTTTATATATATGCCATTGTAAATGTTTGCTGACATGTTATTTTTTATAATATTTTATTATTTTTTATAATATTTTTTATTTTTTAAGAATAACACGTCCATGATGAGCACGGAAGGAGTTACGCATCCTCCCATGGGGTTGTAGAATGGGCCTCTTAGAAGCAATTAAAAAGGACACGTGTCAACTCCAGGATGAATCTGAAGGAGTTACACATCCCTCTATTGGGATGTAGAATGCACCTCTTGAAGGCAATTAAAAAAGACACATATCAACTCCAAGATGAGCATAGAAGAAATTACACATCCTCTAATAGAATGCACCTCTTCCATATAACAAGGTCTTTTGTATTTTATTTTTTCATATATAAAATTAAAACTAGCTAACAAAAATTGAGAAAAAAAACCCCGGTTCACTAAAAGAATAGACATGTTAAACGCTTAATGCGTATCCATATGTTGAAATTGACATTTATAGTGCCTTATCCATATCACAATAATCTACATAAGATGAACAATATCAAGGTAAACACATGATATAATGAAGTTATGAACCTTATTACTCTTAATTATGATTAAAAGGTCATCCAACCCTTTCATCAAATTATGATTAAAAAGTCATACACATTAGAAGCGAACTAAAACTTACTCAGCGTCCACAATTCATAATGGGCTATTCTCTTGTTGCATCAATGAATCTGCTTAAACAGAGAAATATGTCAACATAATATGTAATTGGAGATAAGTTATTGTGCAAATTATTATTAAACAAAAGAGGCTATACATCTCTACATTATATATAGATCTCAGAAATTCTATTTATAAAAGAAAAATACAATTAAGTTCACAATAAACACAGGCTGTTATTGTAGTGTCGACAACTGACATAGATAGTGGACAACAGAGTCGGTTGGACCAATACAGGTCCGCTGGATCGACTAACTGTTCGTCAAGCTTACATTTTCAACCTATCAAGCTTGTATTTTCAACTTATTAAACCTCATAATTATTATATTTCTTTTTATATAATAATTCTTTGTATATTGGTTTTTCTATAATTAGGTCGAAGGCATTCTTTCATTGAGAAGTTGTTTCTATCAAGTTTGCATTTTCAACTTATTAAACCTCATATCTATTATATTTCTTTTTATACAATAATTCTTTGTATATTGGTCTTTATATAATTATGCCCAATGCATTCTTTCATATTCTTTCATTGAGAAGTTGTTTCTAGACACTGTTTAAAGATTCCTCGTCTATTAAGCAAATGAGATTACACCACGTGTCTTATCCGTCTACTTCCTGTCACCGTCTTCTTATCGCTTCACTCTCCACTCCATTTAACGTATCCCGCACTTCACATGGTGAGGTTTGATCGTGGTACTTCCATATACTCCCTTTCCTGATCTTGATAGTGATAGCAAAGGACTGAGGTTTCCTCGATTTATAGTCGACGAGTGAAAATAGGCACGTTCCATTGCATGTTCCAACCAAGCTTCAAACTTGAAGCCTTCAGGGCCCTTCAGAGGCCATTTTACACGTCATAGAAGACCAGTTCAAATTTTACCATGCAAAAAAAAATTAATTTCATGGTAAGCCCGTCAATAATTAAATTAACCACCACTGTTTAAAATTGCAACAGAAGGGTAGCTTCAAATTTCACCCATTGACAGTTTTCATTGGGAAATTGGGAATGCGGCTACTAGATAGGTGACTTGGGAGTGGGACTCGGTTACTCTCTAATATCCACGTGTTCAATCATCAATGTATCATGGACCATTGGGCCTCTAATAATATCATTGACTAGCTTATGTGGATGGGCTTACACTGTACATCCCATGGCTCGAACGGTTCTAAGTTCTAGTGTTTGCAGCAAGCACTTACGTGTCTAACACATTTAATGGCAGAAATAAATTTATTAAACATGGTTGGTGGATCACAAATTTTGTTGGCAGCGAGCTTAACAAGTTACTAGTTATCACATACCAATTCGTGAATTCTAGCTCCGTGAGTTAATTGAGTATTAAACGTGTAATATATTATGTTAATGTGCCCCGAATTTGGCATTTCACACAAAATCCACAATCCAGAAACTTCTTGTGATGTTGCAGGATGACTCTCCCACCCATGGCCCCTACCCACATCCCTATGTTTTCTTTGTTGTATCAAGTTAATCCTACCATCTACGACTCCCATCCTCACACCCTGTGTTTTATTTGTTGTATCAATTCAATCATGCGGCTCCCGAGTCCCACCTTGTGTTTTCTTTGTTGTATCAAGTCAATGCTCGAATTCCATGCTTCCATGGCTCCGACCATCAATATATAATATTACAGGAATGCAAACAAGATTTTTCCTATACCCCTACTCCATTGTGGTCGAGCTACTTCCAAGTTCCACCTACCCTATCCCCTCCAGTTCTCCAGGAGAGTTTGCAGAGCGAAGCTACCAATGCCAGCCTGCCATAAACATATATATAGAAATTTTTTTTATTTGAGGAGCTCAACTTCAAGGCTGACTAGATTGCTGACATCCTATGAATTTATAGGTATGTACATCATTTTATCCATTCATGATCCCATCAATTATTTTAAAATTTTGTTATTTGATTAAAAATTTTGTAACTTCAAAGTTCAAACACAATATTATTATTTGACTGAAATTTTGTTACTTCAAATGGTCCTTGAAGGCTTCAAATTTGAAGCTTGGACCCGAGAGTGGGTTTGTCACAAATCTCCATCAGAGGTTGTTTGGAAAGACATTTATCAATTCCCAACTGTAGAAACAACAACAATTGCTTCTTTCTTCATATGTCCTATGTATATGCATATGATTCCATGTGCTCCTTGCATTGCCCTATTTTCCATTGTCGCTCGATCGAAGCTCTTGAAGAATTTAACTGCCCTTTATCTTTCCTGAAATAGAGGGGACAAGGAAGACCATTTTTTTCACTCTAAAACTGAGTGCTTCCCCGTGCAGCTGCCACTTGCCACGGTTGCAGCCCTACGGGAAACAGGTGTGCGCACTGTGCCCCCCAGCTTTACCAAAAAGCCTGGGGATTTGGGGAAGTTCCCACTCTGCCAACCTCCATGCATCACAGGGGCTTCACTAGCAAGGCAATATCATATCACGTCCATTCATATTGGGGGTTTGAATACTCCTAAAACGGTAAAAAAAATATTGCCTTGTATTAAGGGGTCAAGGGGGGGTTTTTTAATTTGACATCGTAATATAAATATTGGGGGTTATTTTATTTGGGTGGGTTAAGTTATAACCTCCAAATCATGGAATGGATTCATACCTCCAAATCATGGGCTCAATTCATATCTCTAATTTATTAAGCTTGTAGAAAACATGAGCTCTATATAGCTATACTTATATTTACATGATATAAAATTGGTAGATTGGCAGGCTGTGGTGTGAAACATATGCAACCGTCATCTTTTCTAAGCATTTCACTGACTATTGGACTATCAATCTTTTACATTCTTTGTTACGTTGATATCTTGATTGGGTTTCCTTTTACACATTTTTTCTTCTCCATTAATATTTTGTTGGGTATTCGACTATCCAACGCTACAAATTGATCAGTCACCCCCATAATCTTGGTGGGATCATTATTAACATTATACTATTATTTTATTTAGCATCATGTTTGCTTATACTAAAATGCGTTATGGCTCTTGTTTGTTACAACTTGATAATATGATATAAAGGGGGTATTAAAAATGGGTTGATAAAATTGGATACCTACAATATCTAGTGAAACTAGGTTTTTTTTTAATTGGAAGGTATATTGGGAGGGGGGTTCAACAATACAATATTAGGCGGCATTTTCCAATATTTTGTGAAATTAGGGATATTCTGTAATATCCTATGAACGGTCGTGCTATGTAACAAGTTCAATGAGTGAACCCCCCGTGCCATGCATCTAGTTAATGAGTCAGATCAAGAATCCAGACTTTGTAACTAAAACTATATTGCATGAGCTATTTTCCCCAATTGCTTAGTCGTCGAATCGACACCTTCCTCTAGTACACAGTTTAAGATTCTTTGTATTTATTAATATGAAGACCACCAATGCTACTACACTTACAATCCCAACTAGCTATCGAATTTCAATATGATTGAGAATATGCAACAACATTTGGTGAAGGACAATGTTGAAGGCTGGAAATTTTCTTAGAATGCCCAGTGCCCACTCCTGTGTTCAACTGTACGAACTGGGACAAAAATGTTTTTGTAATCTTCATTTTTAGAAAGACAGTGCTACTTTACCTTTTGATTTTGTTTCCCTTATCGGATGGTATGGAATAGAACAGGAACTTCAACCATCTATGCATCTCCTCTCTACTTGGTCTACCTACGTTTTACTTATGTTTCACAACCCATACTCTACTCCATCATACCAAAGAGTTAGTATGTATAACGAGATCTGGGGAGAGGGATATAGAGAAGAAGCATCCAAGGTCCTTAATAATCTATTGAGAACAAAAGATGCCGACAATCGGATAGTTCTCTTTGCTCAAACCATAACATAGCATGTAACATGTAAGGAGCGCTTAAACTTATTCTATCCCAAATACATGTGGCATTCATAGTGTTGAATGAAAAATTAAAACATATATTGTTGTCATTGGCATTCAATTCTATCGTAGGATACACAATTAGAGTGACAAAGAAACTTCCTATTAGTTTTCAATCCAATCCAACTTCTTTGTTGAATTGTTCTCTCTAATAGACTTGCGTGAAGGAGGATTATAAATGGCATAGGAAATGCAGTTGTTTGATAGAGGTGCATGAAAGTGAATTATGGTCCTCAATTCAACAAAGTAAAAAAAAGTTACCATTCATATTATTTCCCTTCACCTTTTTTACTACCTTTCTGCATGCATCTCTATTGTTCACTAATTTAGCAACAGATATAGACCACTCTCAACGTCCAATGTTTTTGGCTTCTGAAACAATTTATTCCTTTTTTTGCTTACATTATCATTTTTTCCATTGTTAAGTGGGCCAGATTTTATGTAGGCTAGAATTTATATTAGTTTAAAGAACGCTAGTGATTTACAAAGATTGAACTTTTCCAAGAATAAGCATCACGTTGCTTTAAGAAGAGTTGAAGAACCCAATTCTTCATCGAGCTTGTATTGTTTGAAGCAGCCTAGGATCCCATTTTAAGAGGTATTAAATATTATTATACTGGTTAAAAATTGGATTGGAATTGGGCTAGCAAGTTAACCATAGTTGCATTAATGCAAAAAAAAAAAAAAAAAAAAAGATCTATAAAATTAGTTATGGTAATTCACACTTAACATCTAGAAAGTGGATTTTCTATGTGTTTCCTAAGTTATGTTTCACTAATAGATTCCTCATGTTCAAGTTGATCATGAAAGAGTAAAATAGTATTAATTTTGGCTATAAGGATGAAAGTTGGATTGGAATGGGGTTAGCAAGTTAACTGTATTATTATACTGGTTAAAATTTTAAGAGGCGAGATCAATTTGGGAAACTGCTAAGATGGAAAGATTCCATAGTGGCCTAGAGACCGAGCTGCTAGATCAGGGAGAAATATGGTTGTGTTATATGACATATATAACGTTCAGTGTTACCATATCCACTGCAAAATAAAGCCTCTCGACTTTACTACGTAAGTAAACAATGAAATTTTGATGTACTAGTATATTTTCAAATGAAAAGAATGACTTATTTGTACATGGCATCATTTAAGGGTTCAATATCTCATAGCCCTTCAAAGTGAAATGGGACCCCACCCTTCAAATTTGATCCCTGGTTCCAACCAGAAGTTTATCATTTCAGGTCTTGGCATTGTACTCCAAGATTGTTGTGATAATCTCTTTTGGGAGTGTACTGAGATCTCTTCTGAGATTGCTCGATAATCAGTGAGGTCACTACCAAAAATATCTTCAGAGATTGTTGCCCTTATTAAAGTTCCATTGTTGTGATTATTAAAGTTGGAGATTGGGGCAACGTTGTTCATGGAAGAAGAGTAAAATGCCTGTCAGTACAGGCGGTCCATTGTGCTTTGTGAAGAAGAATTCTGAAGACACTAAAGAACAGAAAACAGAATTTTGAAGAACAGAAAAACTCCACAATATTTCATATATCAGAAACTGAGCAATGATACAAATAAATAGTATTTCAAAACAGTTTCCTATAGTTACCTACCGGACAGTTACTAAGAACCGTTTTACTATAGACTCTACTCTAAACATATATTATTCAGATTAGTTAACATTCCCCCTTAATCTGAAGGGTCATCTGACATGCCTAATAACATTCTGAATTTTTCAAACTTTTCAAGTCCCAATGCGTTAGTAAACATATCAGCAATTTTCTTTGAAGTAGGACAATGAGTCAAATGAATAGTTTTAGCCTCAACATGATGTCGAATCAAATGATATTTGGTATTGATATGTTTGGTTCGATCATGAAATTTAGGATTCTTGGCCAATTGTATTGCAGAAGTATTATCAACAAAGAGGGGCGTTGAAGTCTTCTGTTTCTCCTGCAAATCTTCAAGAATTTTCCGAAGCCAAATGATTTATTTTGTGGCTTGAGTGGCTGCAACGTATTCGGCTTTAGCTATAGAATCAACAGGAACTGATTGCTTTCGTGATCTCCAAGTGACGACTGTTGATCCAAGATTCATCAAATAACCTGAAGTAGACACCCCATGCTCTTTATCTCCATCAAAATCTAAATTTGAATAACCAGTAAGATGAATGTCTGAAACTTTAGAGTATTTAATGTCAAATGAATGAGTTTCTTTTAAATATTTGAGCACTTGTTTTGTTGCGATCTAATGACCTTCACAAGGTTGATGCATTAACCTGGAAAGTATTCCTACAACAAAAGTTATGTCAGGATGAGTAGTAGTAAGATAAATCAAGCTTCCAACAAGTTGCCTGTACTTTGTTGGATCTTCACATGCACTGCCTTCATGTGAACTAAGCTTTTGATTATGCTCCATTGGAGTAGAAATGGGATTACAATCCAACATCCCGAATTTACTCAACAGATCTCCAATATACTTCTTCTGAGAAATAAATATATACTTTGGTTTTTGATCTACTTCAATTCCTAAATAATAATGAAGTAATCCCAAATCCGTCATGTTAAAAACATTTTGCAGCTCCTTTTTAATAAAGACTATATAGTCATCACTATTCCCGGTGATAAGCAAATCATCAACATAAACAACTAGATATTCAATTGATCGCCCAACTTTCTTAACAAATAAAGTTGCATCATCTAGATTGAAATGCTTATAATTCAATTTGAGAAGATGTTCAGTTAACTTCTCATACCAAGCTCGGGGTGCTTGTTTCAAACCATATAAAGATTTCACCAATTTACATACCTTCTATTCTTTTCCTTTAACAGAAAAACCTTCCGGCTGAAACATATAGACATCTTCTTTTAGATCTCCATTTAAAAAGGCAGTTTTTACATCCATATGATGTATTTTCCATTCATTTTGAGCTGCAAGAGAAAACAAAGTTCTAATTGTGCCCCATTTTGCAGTAGGAGCAAATGTTTCTATGTAATCAATAACTTCTTTTTTAGCATACCCCTTTGCTACAAGTCTTGCCTTGTATTTGTCAAGTGAGCCATCAGCCTTATATTTAGTATTGTAAACCCACTTAGAGCCAATTGGTTTAATGCCAATAGGAGGCTCCACCAATCTCCAAGTGCGATTTTTAATAAGAGCATCATATTCTTTCTGCATTGCATCTTTCCATTCATTACAACTAGCAGCTTCTTCAAAAGAAGCAAGCTCATTAACAACAATAGAAAAATTTGAATTAAATTCATCAAACCTTTTTGTAATTGTCTTTGTTCGTGTTGATCTACGAACTGATTGCTGCAGTGATGGATGAATAGTTTCTTCAATTTCTGATGGCTGAATATTTTCTTCAATTTCTGATTCTGTATTATTGCCAATTATTTTTCCTTCTACATAATCATTATTATCAACTAATTTGTCTTCGTTCTTAGGTGTTGAAACATAAGAAAAATTAATTGAAAGGAAATCCACAGACTGATCAAGAATCTGAATCCCCCCTTCAGGATGTGGAAGATCATTATCCCATTCATAATAAAACTTCTTGGAAGGGAATTTATCCAAATGATTGAGTTGTCTATCAATAGTAGAAGCATCTTTAGCAAATTCAAGAAAAACTACATCTCTTGAAACAATAAATTTCTTGTTCTTCTCATCATACAATCTATAAGCTTTGGAAACATTAGAATATCCCAAAAAAATACATTTGCGGCTCCTGGCATCCAATTTGTTACGTTGTTGTGTAGGAATCAAGGCAAAGCAAGGAGAACCAAAAACTTTAAAATGTTGAACAACAGGAAGTCGATTATACCACATTTCATAAGGAGACTTATTATTGATGGCAGTAGAAGGACACCGATTACGAATATAGACTACACAAAGTACTGCTTCTCCCCAAAACATCAACTTGACATTTTTAAAAACATCATAGACCTTACCATATTAAGCAAAGTTCTGTTCATGCGTTCTGCCACACCATTTTGTTGTGGGGAATAAGGAACGGTTGTTTGATGTTTAATACCATTATCTTGTAAGTATTTTTCAAATTCATTAGATGTGTATTCGCCACCATTATCTAAGCGAAGAGTACCAATATTAAGTTGAGTTTCATTTGAAATCCACAAATAAAAATTCTTAAAAGTTGCAAAAACTTGCGATTTCTCTTTCAACAAATAAACCCAGCACATCCTGGTGTAGTCATCAATAAATGTTAGCAGATATTTGTTACCATTGGCACATGGAATAGGCATGGGCCCACATAAATCTGAATGTATAAGTCCTAACTTCCTGGAAGCTCTGGAAGTAGACCTATGAAAAGGTTGTTTACAATGCTTGCCTAAAATACAAACATTACATGGAGACAATTTTCTTGGAACAGTAGGAAGCCCATGTATACCTTGTTGTTTCATAATTCTTATACTATCATAATTGATATGACCAAAATGAGCATGCCACAATAAGTTGGAGGATAGAGTATCACTATGCTGAGACAAAAGAGCTGAGTTGGATAAAAAAGATGATGTCCCTTTTAGTTTTAAGAGTTTGTCTTCTTCAACACCAGTCATAACAATCACATCATAAGACGTTCTTCGTATCTCAATTATACCATCAAACATATGTATAGAATGCCCTTGCTGCCTAACTTGTATGAGAGACATCAAACTTAAACCGAATAGAACCAAAACCAGAGGGCTTCAACTGTGACTTATCAGCAAAATAAATTATACCATCAATATGATCACTAAATGTCTCGAAACAATCTCTTCTGAAGGTCATATGACATGTGGCACCAGTATCTAAAATCCAAGTATCTTCCCACGAAGCAAAAGAAGTGCTAAAAACTTCATTAATACTAAGATTACAACGTGCAACTATATAGTGAGTAGATTCAGGTGGTTTTCCTTTGTCTGGAGGCTATTGCTCTTTCTTCTCATTAATCTTTTCCCAAGGAGCGCTACAATAACTTGCAGTATGAATAAGTTTTCCACATCTATAACATTTAACAGACTGCCTATCATTCTGAACATATTTTTGTTGTCTGTCATCTTGATGATGACCCCCCCTGCCTCTAAATGTTCTCCTACCATGACCTCTGCTACTATGGTCAAGTCTAGTAGACTCCCCTCTAGGCTTCTGTTCTTTCTGGGTGAGACACAGAGTCTCAACAGTGGAACTAGAAAGAGACTCTTTCTTCCCAAAGGCTTTCTCTCTTTCAATAATTTTCTCAACAAGCGTTTCAAAGGTCATAGCTTTCATTTGTCCACTAGCCTGAAGTGATCCTAAATAATGAGTATAGGTAGGATATAGAGCTTTAATAAATACAGTAAGTTGAATGTCAACTTTTACATTAGTTGCATCAATATCATGGAAAATAGCTCTAATCTCAAAAGCAAGTTTCATTGGATCATTATCTTTTAATTCTAAGTTAAATAACTTCATCAACAATTGTATGATCTCAAGCTCAGAATGTGAATCATACAAATCTTTTAGTTTCTTTAATGCTTCCCAAGCACTTTTGCTAGAAAGTAAATGTCTACTTACTTTTTCCCTTACAGAGGCAGTGATCAAGGCATAAGCCTTCTTGTCCTTGCTTTTCCATAACGCTAACTCTTTGGTATCAATAGGTGGTATTGGTGGTAATGGTGGTACTACTTTTTCTCCATCTTTCTTATCTTCTAAATTCTCATTTTCACAAATTCCATCCCACATATCATTAAAAATAAGGGTATTTTTAACTTTTCGAAACCATTCCTGATAATTTTCTTTTCTAAACAAAATAACTCCAACAATTGTAATTAGAGAATGCATTTTAGTTCTTAAAAAAAACTGTCGCTTCACAGTCTTACCAATATTTTCTTTGATTCAGATCTCAGAAAAAGTCCAGAAATGCTTGACAGAATTTCTGTCTCCTCTGACCCAAAACGCTCAGAAAAGAATTTCTATCTGTCTCCTCTGACCCAGAACGCTCAGAAAGAATTTATGTCTCCTCAATGTCTCTCCCACACGCACGCAGGCTTGCTGGCTGGCTCTGCCGCTTGCTTGCTGCACACTCTTCAACACAGCAGTCTCCGCTTGTTGGCTGTCTTCACGATTGCACAGGGTTTCTCCAACGCTTCTGCACATAAATGGAGTTTTATGCACACAGCGGTGCTCTGATACCACTTAAGAAGAATTCTGAAGATACTCAAGAATAGAGAACATAATTCTGAATAACAGAAAAACTCCAAAATATTTCATATATCAGGAACCGAGCAATGATACAAATAAATAGTATTTCAAAACAGTTGCCTATAGTTACCTACCGGTTACTAAGAACCGTTTTATTATAGACTCTACTCTAAACATATATTATTCGGATTAGTTAACACTTCGAACTCTACTCTACTGTCAGGCCCTTCGATGCATTGCCATTGTTTTAAATTGTTTTCTCTTTTGTATGTGCGTTTATGTGTTTTTCGGCTGGGGTTTCTTCATTTAAAGGGGGAATCTAAGAGTCGAGCAAGAATGGATTTTATTGTTGTTTTACTTGCTGTAGAACACGAGATTGAATCCGAGCAAAGGAGGGCATTAGATTTGATAAAAAAATGGATCAGTTAGTTCGAGGTAGTGAAGGACATTGACTCTGGCAGTTTTGGTGTGGCGAGAGTGATACAAAAAAAGAAGACAAAGAAGTTTGTCGCCATGAAATACATCATGAGAGAGGCTGTAAGGTATGGCAGACTCCTATTTGGGTGTTTTTATATTTAAAAAACAATTTATGAAGTAATGGAATAAATTGTTGTGTGTTGTATGTCTTTGATTCTGATTTTCACAATTTCCTCTTCTAATTTGTTTGCTGATTGTTGTTGCATTCAGGACATGTTTCAAGCTGGAACACATGTGACTGCTACCACAATAGAATGGGCAATGGCAGAGCTCCTTTGAAAGCCAGAGACACTAAGACGGGCCCAGGAAGAAGTGATCCGAGTGGTGGGTTGCGATAGGAAAGTGGAGGAAGATGACATCGAACGCCTGCCATACCTACATTCAGTGTTGGAGGTTTTGAGGTTGCACCCGCCGGCTCCTCTTCTTTCCAACAGAGCAGACGCCTCTTGCCAAATCACAGGTTTCTTGGTACCCAAACACACCCAAACGATCATTAATATGTGGGCCATGGGATGAGATCCCAATGTCTGGAGTAAGTCTCTTGAATTCCTTCCCGAGCGATTCTTACAAACGCCGACAGTGGATTACAGAGGACACAACTTCGAACTCATTCCATTTGGAGCAAGACGGAGGATATGCCCAGGCCTCCCCCTCGCCCACCGCATACTTCAAGTCATTCTGGCTTCTCTTCAGTCCTTCGACTGGTCTCTTCCTTCTGCGCATGAAAGCCAATTAGACATGACTGAAAAAATTGGACTCTCACTGCAGAAAGCTGCTCCCTTGAAAGCAATCCCCACTCCTCGCTTATCTGCCCATCTCTATTGATATTCCCAATTCTTTTTGGGGTATTTATTTAAGGTGGAAAACATGGATGTCATGTCTTAATTTATTCGATAGTTGCGAAAATCGTGAATAGCCATTGTATAATACTTAGTTTCCTTTAGGCAGAAAAAAATACTTAGTTTCCTTGTTTTTTCTTGCCTGGAATATTCATTACAAGGGATGCTCGGACGCTATTACTCTGGTTCTGGCAACAGTTTCCACTTCCGATTGGGGAGTGTAGGAGCAAATTCTGTTAGCAGGTTCTAGCGTCGTAAGTATGGGAGGAGGAGGCGGTGGTGGAGGGGGAAGGACTGTGAGCAGGTTCTAGCGTCTTAAGTATGGTAGGAGGAGGCGGTGGTGGAGGGGGAAGGAGGAGGAGGTGGCGTCGACGTGGAGGAGCTACGAAGATGGGAAACCGCATCTTGATCTAGCCCATGATCAACTTACGGGAATATATTACTACATAACCAGTCCTCCATATGATTTCTTTAACGTGATAATAGTTTTTTAATGCTTTCTGTCCTCAATGTTTTGTCTTAAACCCATAAGGTTCTCCAACTATGAGACTGTTTATGTTGAAGTAGACTATTCTCTCAACCCTTTGCACCCGGGGCCCACTCCGTCGAGACCATCGTTCTTCCCCAGCCGTCGTGAAAACTCTAGCCGCTTGCGGGCCTTGCACCGTCTCGACACTGACAAAATCAGGATTTAATGCAGGCTGCAGTTAATGCATGATTGCATTTTGAAATTCGTCGACCTATGACTTCTACGATCCCCGCCTCCTTGCGCACACGGAAACCTGCATTCTTCTCCCTTCTGTGCTGTGCTGCGCTCCTGCCTCTGCGACAAATTAGAGAGCATAGAGGACCTGTGATTAGAGAGCAAAGGGCAGAAGGCCTGGGATTAGAGAGGTCTATGCTCGTACGCTCCTTAAGTCAGTGTTGAATCCCTGGATCCATAAAAAAAATTAATGTGCAGTTAGAAGCATTGCAGGTTTCAGAATGTGGGTGCCAGGCCAGGGAGAATAACACCACCAAGAATGCTGGTTTCAAAGTCATTCCCGTTTCTTTTGAGTCTTGATCTTTTTTTATTTCAAAATCAAAACCCACAAAAGAAAACCTTAAAGATTTTTTCTGCAACTATCGCAAGTGACGCCGGAAACACATGCATCACAATGGAGATGCCAATGGGTGCCAGGCCAGGGAGAACAACACCAAAAAGAATGTTGATTTCAAACAAATGCCCTGGGATTCCTAACATTCTCTTACCCAAAACTGTGGATCTTTGATATAGGAGGTCCGAACAAAACAGGGATTATAATAGGTAAAAATGGGATTTATTTTATTTCAGTAGAGGTAATTTGTATTTTGTTTCCAGCTTTTCACTAACATTCTCTTCGATTATTGTTATCAATCTCTTCTTTCTATCGCAGGTTTCACCATTTGAGGGCTGTACTGGAAGCATTAGCAATAGTACTGTTCATGAAGTTTTATGTGAAGAAGAGAAAAACGTATAACAGGGGTTTTACTAGTGGGGTGCTATTTCTGTTTGAATATTTAATGTCTAGCATTGAAAAACTATCCAAGTCATTTGTTGAGGATCAATCATATTGGATCCAGTTTTTGCTACGTTGATGTAGTATTGTGGTAGTGTAATAAACGACGCTGCCAACATTACATAACTACCTAATTATTGTTCTCAAAAGATCAAACTCTAGAAGAGTTTCCCATTTTCACTTTGTTAGAGTGATTGTCATCATTGACAACAAGGGATCCACCATATCTGAATTTGGAGTTGCTACCTTCTTCAGGTTAATAATCATAGGTGTTGTAATAGGTTTGTCGTCTCCTATCTGACCTCTCATCCATCAAACAATGTCAACTTTGAAATCTGAACTGATTTTGAACACTTGAACGGTGGTGAAATGGACCATTTTCGAAATCTGGGCATAAACAACAGTAGCATTCTGGGTAGCTTTAAGGAAGTTTTGGGCATACATATGAACAAAACCAGTGTGGAAGTTTTGGGCATACATATGAACAAAACCAGCATTCTAAAGTGAAATAACGGCATTGATAAAGATCCATCGAATGATTAAATTTCTAAGGTGGAATGAGGTCCGGTCACGCCATCTTACAATAATTTAGAGATCCTTGCAGGCTTTCTCTCTCCATTGTACATCACATTGCACTTGATGTGATGATAATTCAAAGGTTTCCATATAGTTGAATGATTAATTTAATGTGGAACATCTCATTCCATGTTAAAATGGATTTGCATGAAACATACTTTACAAATCAAAACATAAATATTAAAAAATGTAAAATGTAAAACTATGCCTTATTTTCACGATCATGGTATGGCCACACGAGCGACTACATTCATAATTTGTTTCAATGAACAATGTGTATGTAAAATTCATTTGCATCAATCTTAATGCAAAATAAATAGAATCTATATAAATAGCCTACCTTCTATGGCAGTGGTAGGTCAAACATTGTTAGAAAAGAGGAGATCTATGAGGGATGAAGGACGTTTATAAATACATCTGCTAAGGTTTAATTTCTTAATTAATTTAGTTCATTTATGAATAATTAATGGAAGGCTTGACATGCTTTTTATTTACTTTTATGTGGATTATAGTTGGAGAATCACATAGAGAAGGTTAATTGTTAATAAATGCATGGTGGGAGGGCATGATAGAGGAAGCTATGAGAAATATAATTATTATGAGATTAACCCTATATCAGTATTAATTGAGGTTTCTAGTATTCTTGCATTATAGAATCCATCAAAGATCATTGCTCATTGTTACATCTCAAGACATCTTTGTTGGTTGTTGATATAAATCACTTAGAGGTTGATAACAATTCAAATTACAAGATATTGGTAATTCAAAGCTTATACTATGCAAAGATAATGCATTGTTTTCACTCTTTAGGGAAAAGGTTATGGAGATCCTTTGCCCAAACAAATGTGAATATGTAGAAAGGAAAATCTCATTTCTATTTTAGACAAATGGAAATGAAAGAGAAAAGGTTTAAACATGGTTTAACCATAAAAATGTTGGAAACTTACCTAATATTTAAAAAGATTGGAACAAGAGTAAATAAGTTGGACATCTTGAGAAATGGGTTGAAAGTAAATAAGTATGCACTTCAATTAAATAGTGTCAATCACCCTCTCTATGACCTTTGATCATCAACAGAAAGAAGAGTCAAAACCAGTCCAATTCAATCACACACATCTACTTGGTGTTCTTCCTTTCAGTTAATAAAACTTATATAAAGATTAATCTAACATTCTTTCATTTTCATTCAATCTCTATGAGAATCATGAGCGAAACAATTTCATCCCACTTCACTCTGAATATTCAAATGAAAATCACAAGGTTGATATGATGGAATATTATTGTAGAAATCCACTTAATATATCATAAAGTTATATAAAGTAAATAATATATCAATGTATACAAATATATAAGGTTGAAACTTATCACAACTCAAATTGAGTATTATTTTTGTGTCATAGAGTTCTAATAATTATTATATTTGAATAATAATTCCAATGAAGAAAGACTTTCAAGATCACATGGTCCAAAGGATATTTAATGAATGAAATTGAAGGTAAGAAGAATGAGTTAATGCAAAGGAAGATGATTTGAACATTCCCCTCTCCATTGCTAAATTCCATCATCTACCTAATGAAATTGGAGAAGAAACCCTCATTACACAATGGAGAAAGACTTTCCAAATCACTTGATCCAAAGGATATTTAATGAATGGAATTGAAGGTAAGAAGAATAAGTTAATGCAAAGGAACATGATTCGAACATCCCCCTCTCTATTGTTAAGTTTCATCATCTGCCCAATGAAATTGTAGAAGAAACCCTCATTACACACTTGAAACATTGGATGACATGGATGTTCAACGGAATCTATTTTCCCATTACATACTAGAAACATTGGATGGAATCTTAAAAAGAACATGATTAACTTTCAGTTAATTCTTCAATTCAAGATAAGTTTCTCCAATGTAGATATAGATATTTAAAGGACACACTTTCTTTGCTATTTTAGAAAATCCAAATTCTTTTCTAAGACATTTCATTTAAGATGACATTCTTTGAATCTTTGAATCTCTTACTCAGTCCATTATATTGTATGGAATAAAGATTTTGGATCCCTTCTTGTTTGAGGAAAATTGGGCAAATAGGATTCAAATTTTAGTGGATTAGTGGGTTAATGGGTTAACAAGTTAGTAGCACATTGGTAGGTTAATGGATTAGCAAGCTAGGGGTTAGGGGATAGTGGATTAGTGGATTAGTGGTTAGGGGTTAGTGATTCAATGGGTTAGGTGTTAGAGGCTAATGGAATAGTGGATTAGAGACTAGTGGATAATGGTTTAATGGTTAGTGGGTTAGGTGTTAGGAGTTCATGCTATAACCCTATTTGATTACTCTTGCTCGAGTTACTAGTCACTCTATAAATACAATGTTTGTAGTGAAACATATTATTTTGATACTTGCTAGGCTTCAATTGGAGAATCCTCCCATGCACCCCACCCTTGTGTGTATTTGCCTATGGGAACCTACGTTTTTCCTTGAAGCAACCTATGGGTGCCCATGTTTTAACTTGAAGTAACCTATGGGTGCCCACATTATGTCAAAAAGAAACGTGTGGGAACCCTTAAAATGTCCATAGGTATATAGTCTCACATTTTAGGTTAGTTAGGATCAAAATCAAGGACACACAAGTACACATATCGCATACATCCCACTCAAAACTGGTACACATATATGATATAGTACAAATTGTACAAGTTTTGAGTAGGATGCATGAGATATGTACACTTGTATGTCCTTGATTTCGATCCTAAGTGACTTGAACCACTTTCCTTAAATATAAATTGAAGGTTGATGGAGGGCAAGGATTAGCTTGATTAGTACTTGGAAAGACTGAGAGAATGCCTTTGATCCGAGTTCCTCTTCTCTAGGGAAACCATATATTTTTCTCTACAAGTTTGATCTAGATTATTTTTGGTACTTCAAAGCCATCTCTGTTTCCTTTTTTGTACAATAATCTAAATTTGTCAAGTGAGTGTCAGTTCAAATGAGATTAAGGCTAGAGGAACCTAGCTCGCGTGAAGAGGGTCACAAGTAGCATGCACATGTATCATATCTTGTAAAGAAACTTATTATTTATATAATATAGATCTCTCTTATTCCCACCACTACCAAAATGTTGTGTCAATTTGTATCAATGGAAAACATATTGATCCAAAATCAATAATCTCATTGCATAGAAGTTTTACCAATGAAATTGATCTAAGTGCCTTTAGTTGACATAAATTCCTTATCACAACCTTCACAAATTATATCCGAGCCTTTCATTTTTGGATGTCTTTAACTTCTTGATTAGACATGATCACATTGTTGTTGCAATCAATCTTTAATCTTTGAATACCCATGATGATGGCGATGATGATCTAAACCCATTATAGTACGAATTACAATAAGATTCTCTTATAAATCCCTCCCCAAAATAGGGGCAAAAAAGTTGAATTCATATATTAATATGATATGGGTGAACCATGTGAACTTATTTTCAATTTAGAAACGCTCTAAGTAATGAGTTCTTCAATGTATATGAAGTAGTTTTGTGCATTTTCCTCAATTTGTTAGCTAGATGAAATCCATGGCATTGGCATTTCATTAACTTTTGCTTCTTTCATGTGTTGTGTAGGGTGATTTGAAGAAAAAAGAGGTATCATGATTCTTCTACATGGCATTGATCTAACAAATGCATCTAGGAAGTAGAGAGTTGAGCTTTGTATTGAATCAGTGCAATGTAACTCATTCAATCTTCAAACAAAAATATCGAAAATAAACATTCATTTCCCTAAATATCTATAACAATTTGTAAATAGCTAGCGAATGTGAATGTTTTAACTTTCATGTAGCATTGAACCAAAAAAATGCTCTTGGTAAAATTTAAATTGTTTCTTTCATTTTTGTTTTAGTATGGTTTATTTTCAATACTGTGAACATTATGAATGAGCTTGTTCATTGGATAAAATTTGTTATTAGTTTGAATACCAAATATAATTCGACATATATAAATTTGCTCAAGAGATCATAATTCTTATGGCTTTTGATGAACCTCCTACGCCATACACCCACCAAAAAGATAGCATGGAAGGTGTTGTTGACAAGGCTTTTTGAAGCTTCCACATTAGTACTTAGTCCAATCTAGGGGTATTCATAAGTTCTACAAAGATTAAGTAAGCTCTTGATTCAAGTTTTTTTAATTATCATAAACCCTCAATCAAGGGTTTATAACATCCAGTAAAATTGTTGAATCAAGAGATACAAAGATATCTTGATTGAGGGTCTAACGACACCATTTTCATCCTTCACTCTTCTCAAAAAGTGTGAGACGACGTCATGAACTCACCCTAAGACTATATATCATTAAATATATCATTTTTGTTTTAGTATGGTTTATTTTCAATACTGTGAACATTATGAATGAGCTTGTTCATTGGATAAAATTTGTTATTAGTTTGAATACCAAATATAATTCGACATATATAAATTTGCTCAAGAGATCATAATTCTTATGGCTTTTGATGAACCTCCTACGCCATACACCCACCAAAAAGCTAGCATGGAAGGTGTTGTTGACAAGGCTTTTTGAAGCTTCCACATTAGTACTTAGTCCAATCTAGGGGTATTCATAAGTTCTACAAAGATTAAGTAAGCTCTTGATTCAAGTTTTTTTAATTATCATAAACCCTCAATCAAGGGTTTATAACATCCAGTAAAATTGTTGAATCAAGAGATACAAAGATATCTTGATTGAGGGTCTAACGACACCATTTTCATCCTTCACTCTTCTCAAAAAGTGTGAGACGACGTCATGAACTCACCCTAAGACTATATATCATTAAATACACCAATATCATATATTGCGGAACCTCACAAAATTATAAACTAAATTTATCTTAATTATATATATAAATTTTTCCACTAATTAAATTTTATTTAAAAATTTAGAAATTCAAAACTTTATATTAATATAAATAAAACTTTTATAATAAAATATTAAATACTTCAATATTATTTAAATAAAATAAAATAACATAAAATCATTTTTATTTTTATGTTTAATGAGAAACCCATAACATTTTGATGTTTAAAACTTAAATATATAAAAACTATGAAAAAAATAGAATAAAAAATATAAATAAATAAACTAAAAAGTGATTCACCAACATTATACTTTACACTTTTACCATGAAATTAAATTAAAATAAATCTTATAGATATATTAATAAATATAAAATTGTATTATATTTCAAGAGTTTTATATTTATAAGTAATTTAAAATTAAGAATAAAATTTAAGTGGAAAGCATAACATTTCATCTTATAAGTAAGAAGGTTCCTTATTTCATTAACCAACTGATATCATATACAAATTTGGTGTGACTAATCTGATATCATACACAAATTTGGTGTGACTATGCTCTAAAAATGTATTATTATTATTAAATAGGACAAAGATAATTGCAATTATTAAATAGATTTTTTCAATAATATGTTTTATAAGATAATTACGAACATATATTAAATTGAAAAAATATTCACCAAATGAAAGACTAAAAGACCAAAAAAATTATAATAAAGTAAACAAACATAAATTTATCTTGATTTCATATTTATCAAATAATAAAAGGGAATTAAAAATGATATATGTGCAAATCTTTTTTAAAATTCAAAATTTTAAGTAAGTTTTACACCCCAAAAGATTTGATTCTCCTTACAATGCTAGTAAATCCAAAAATAAAATAAATTCATATTTATAAATAAAAATATTATATTTCATTATCATTATACATTTTAATATAAAAACCAATTCTGCTCATGCTTCCCGTACAGCCTCTCCAATCGCGAAACCTGGATAGAAAGGAGAGATTGATAACAATCCCCGAAGAGAATGTTAGTGAAAAGCAGAAAACAAAATACAGATTACCTCTACTAAAATAGAAGAAATCACATTTTTACCTATTATAATCACTGTTTTGTTTTGACCTCCTATATCAAAGATCCACAGTTTTTGGTAAGAGAATGTTTAGAATCCATATTTAAATTACAAATCGTAGAAGAAAACAATATTTGTGCTTTGAAAATTATATAAAAGATCATTTTTAACTAGATCTTTTGACCAATCAGGTTTACGTTTCAACATTTCAACCTTTTTAAAATGAAAGGAATTGAAAAAGATTCGTAATCAGATTTATATAAACTTATGGAAAACATACCAGGGCATTTGTTTGAAATCAACATTCTTCTTGGTGTTCTTCTCCCTGGCCTGGCACCCGTTGGCATCTCCATTGTGATGCATGTGTTTCCGGCGTCACTTGCGACAGTTGCAAAAAAAATCTTTAGGTTTTCTGTTATGGGTTTTGATTTTGAAATAAAAAAATTGACTTTGAAATTTTATGTTATGAGTTTTGATTTTGAAATAAAAAATTGACTTCGAAATAAAAAAGATCAAGACTCAAAAGAAACAGGAATGAGTTTGAAACCAGCATTCTTGGTGGTGTTATTCTCCCTGGCCTGGCACCCACATTCTGAAACCTGCATTGCTTCTAACTGCACATTCATTTTTTTTTTTTATGGATCCAGGGATTTCAACACTGACTTAAGGAGCGTGCAAGCATAGACCTCTCTAATCCTAGGCCCTCTATGCTCTCTAATTCGTCGCAGAGGCAAAAGCGCAGCGCAGGACAGAAGGGAGAAGAATGCAGGTTTCCATGTGTGCAGGGAGGCGGGGATCGCAGAAGTCATAGGTCGACGAATTTCAAAATGAAATCCATGCATTAACTGTAGCCTGCAGTAAATCCTGATTTTGTCAGTGTCGAGACCGTGTGGATATTGCTAAATGAGAAGAATTAGGGTAGATACAGAATACACACAGATTGTATTACTATTTTATTAAACGGAGATACACAGGTACATATAGTTGGACCTAACTCCAACTGATTACAAACGTGGAGATAACTGTCTCCAGATAACTGTCTAAACCAATCTCACATAATTCGGCATTATCTCTAACAGCGGGGCCTGCAAGCGGCTATCGAGTTTTCACAACGGCCGGAAAAGAACGATGTTCTCGACAAAGTAAGCAGACGGTGTAAGCAGATGTTATTGGGGCTTTGGCTTATTCTCTTTTTCGTTTCACAGGTCGGCATTTCTCTGGAGCAGGTTGCTGGAGATTCGATGATAGTGGTTTAATGGGCAAATGGTCAATCAAATATTTCATCACTTGCACTTGACACTTGGCTGCTGCATACAAGGCAACTTCTTGATCATTGTGTCCATACATCATTTGTCTACATTTTTCACGAGCACAATGAGGTTGCTGATGGACTCTCTAGCGGGGGTCTTGTTGCTGAGGAGGGGCAATTATTTTATGAGATTGAATAGGGTTCTTCCCCTCCATCATCGGGCCATTGGAATTTATTTTCTCTCTAGTTTATGGCGTTCTTTAATTCTGGTGGTCTATTCATTTTTTGGTCCTTCGGCTTATATTATCTTATTGTATTTTATACCGGCTGTAGCTTCTATCCACAACACATTTTGTTCCATTAATTTTGGTTGCTGGATTGATTGGTTCTGTTTCACTGGAAAAACAGGTATATGCTAGTTTGTATATTGGCGTAGATGATCTTATCGGTGATTTTCTCTATATCTTGGCATGGTTGCCGATGACATTCGCTGTTTCTGGGCATGGATGCATGTGGTCCCTATTCTGTCGGTTGCTTACTTTTCGTTCTTTTTAGAGTTTATGCGCAGTGTTTTATGGATGTATACTTCGATACTTTTAATATAAAGTATGACTTTTTTTTATGTGAAAAAAAAAAGCAGACGGTGTAAGGGATCTCTCGACGGTACCTGGTGGGCACCGTGTGCAAAGGGTCGAGAGAATAGCCCACTTCGTTTATGTTTCTCATTACCTATGAAACTCGTCTATCACTACATTTTGTGCTTAACCCAACTACAAATCTTGCTCTCATTTCTTCCCTGCCAAACTACAAATCTTGCTCAATACTCTCTTAAATGCATTATTTTTGTGACTGATTTGCGTCTATGTTTACAAAAGATGCTATTCGAATCAACAGTCATTCCATTAGCAGAGCACTATGAATGAGGGTTTATGGCAAAATTTAACTGACATAAAGCTAGAGTTCCTCGACATTCCTGAAAATCCGATCCAAAGCCACAGCTTGGAATCCTTTGAATATTCACTGCATCTTTTTCTCTTCATTTAATTCTTATAAATTTCTTAAGCTAATTTTTTTGAATTTGGTTTTATTTCTTAAAAGATTATGTTGTTCAAAATCCGGTTGGTTTAAAATTCACATGGGTAAAGAAAATGAACAATGCATCAAGGAACACCAATGGGTATTTAGTAAAAATAACTAAATCATGGTTTTCATTGGTTATGTTGTTATTAAGAAAAACATACAAGAAACGTCGACTTTGTAACATGGAAAGTGTGGATTCTCCGAGACTACCTGGAACCATCAACCACAAAAATCTTGCAACAGAAACTTACAAGAAGTTTTGTTATATATATGCAGCGAATGGTAAAACACCTGGGCTATAACTGTAGGGCTTCGGACTGGACTGTAATGGAAACTTGTCTAGATATATTGATAGATACTTGTGCGTTGTTGTATATGCTATATATTTTAGCATCCATTCATGGGGTGTTTATGATTTTCAAAACAAGCAGGGAATTCATGGTCCCATTGACCTCGATTGATTTTAGTGTTATTGTATGTCTAAGCACCAGTTTTGATTTCTATAGTTTGACAATTTTGATAGAATGTGTAGTGGTATCGTTTAAGCTTTAATTAAAGCTCTTCATCTTCCATGGAATGTGGCAAATTATTATTTTTTTAATTATGAACACTCCATTGCTGAGATTGTAATCCTAAGTCTGGATCGATTCAAAGACCTCACAAACCCCAAGATAAAAAAAATTTAACTTCCTTGTAAGTTGGACTATTGGTTCTATTTTACAACTAGCTAAATGCATGGAAACTTGGAGAAGATGACAGTGTACTTGGAGAAATTAGATAATGTATGTTTCTCATATTCCATAATGCTAAAATTAATAAATTGTTATGTTCTTTCCAGATGCCCATTGAAAATTCTCAAAATATTTCAAACGTTTTTTTTGTGATTTAGCTAGAGTGTAAGCTCTTTAAATCTTTTTTCTTTTTTCAATATTATTTAGAGTGGTTTTTTCATTCCCACTTTCTACCTATAGTGGATGTACTCTAATCCCACTGACCTCCTTTTGTGTTGATTTGTTGGCATTAATAAAACTATCTTATCTTCTCTTCCAAGCAGAAAATTTGGTTGCACCTGTTGTTGTGTGGTAGTACATTTTTCAGTTGTTAGTTGTACAATTCTCAATAATGAATAATATCCTATATTGTGTTGCTTATTCAGCTTTTGGAGCCAAGCCATTGAAAATTGTTGATTATTTATGTATTTGATAAATTATGAGTGCGTAAGACCTTTGCATCATATTTATGGTAAACTGCATAGCTCTCTATTCCAAGTGATAAATTTGCATGTCCATGTATGTTTTCTACCCTCTAATTTGGATTTGTCAATTGACTTCTTAATTTTATGGGTTTATAGTTATACATTACAAAAGTAAAATGGTGTTATAGGTAATTAATTTGGTGTCTCCATTTTGATGTTGATAATTAAATTTGAAATAAAATTATTCTATCAAATGTAATTATAATTATATGTGGACATTAGAAGTAAATGTTTTAGCTAAATTATAAGAACCTATCAAGAGCCAAGTGTTGGATATTACTCTTTTGGGAAGACAGCATTGACATGTGAAGATAGTTTTCGGAATGCTTGCTTTTTACACATTTCATAACTAAATTAGTTATGTGCCAGCGAAAAAGAGCCTTCGTTATGTTTAGCAGTAGTTCATGTACCTTTCCAAATGGTTAGGATGTTGAAATCAAAAGTCATGCTTAATACTATTGTAGATTCATTTTTAAATTAGGAATATGGTTTGTTAATCCTTAAATAAATAAGTTATGTTCTCTCTTTTACGATCTTATTCACCATGATAAATTTTTCAAATTTTTGAAGCTTAAGCTTGCTTTCTATAACATTTTCCACATCTCTACTTTTCATGAATTCTTTCCATTATGGAATCTTCCAGTGCTTTTAGTTTGAAAGAACATGGAAAAGTATGTACTGAAAGCTATTTTTGGGCTATCTACATTGGCAATCGAAGGTTTGTTTAGTTCATAATATCCCAAGGCTGGTCACAGTTTGAAGGAAAAGAACATGGAAAAGTATGTACTGAAAGCTATTTTTGGGCTATCTACATTGGCAATCGAAGGTTTGTTTAGTTCATAATATCCCAAGGCTGGTCACAGTTTGAAGGAACATGGGAAAACACTGTACCAAAATCTATTTTTAGTACATAATCTCCCAAGGCTGGTCACAATTTGAAGGAAAATGGGAAAACACTGTAGTCGAGGCTATTGGAAACTAAAGGTTATGTTTTTTGCGTTATCCATATTAGCAACTAAAATTGAGAAAGGAATGCCTTGTTAAAGGTTTCGCCTCTTGAAGCTCTTTTCTGACATTGTACAGAACCCCAATCTCCTCCCAAGAAACTCAACTCAGATAAGCCTAGGGGATTTGGGGAGGGTGTGACAACGAAAGAGATAACAAACTACATAGAAGGGAATGTGAAATTGGGATCGATATACAGGTGCAGAGTCAAGACATCAACGACTCCTCAATTTGCATACCTAAAGTTCACAAAGTCCACCAATGGCAAGAAAAGCAACATCCCCAAGGTGCCTCTCCACGCCTTTGTTCAGTTCTCAACTCCTAGTGCTGTCAAGGAGGCGGTTAGATTCAGTAATGATGGGAAGATCATATTCCGCGGCCATGCTCTCAAGGTCAAGGTTGGTATCGAAACCTCCTCTAGATTGCGCAAAAGAAGAACAACTCCGCTCTTTAGATTTTCTCCTGTTCTGCTGCTTCAGATCCGTTCACTGCCGAATCTTAATGAGTTCTCAGTGGCCTAGAGATCACCTATTTATTGTGTCGATTTTCATGTGGACCCATTTGATAGAAGATGTAGTATTTTCCTTACTCGGGATCAACTGTTTACTTTTACTACTGGTCGTAAGGATACTCTGATAAAATGTGATTTTAAGATTAAATTTCTTATCAAAGGCATTCGAAATGTAAGGATTATCAATGGCAGTGGGACTAAAGTTATGTTATTACAGCTTTGGGTGCCTCCCTGGATATATTACAGAACTGCATACGATGATATCTATGTGAGTGTCCCTTTTCCTTTGTTGGATGACGAGGATCCCTGGATTCGAACCTTGGACTTTACTCCTGACAATGCATTGGGTAGATGCCTGGCCCACAAAATTGATCTGTCTCCTCGTGATACTATGAAAAAGGCCACCGACTATTTCAAACATGACATGTTGCTGGATGAAAAACCACCTCCTACTTTGAAAATTGATAATGAACCATATTTGTCCAGGGGAATTTTTTTCACCCTGTCACACTGCCCAAAAATTCCTTCTTAGACCATGTTCCTTCTGAATGGGCATTGTCAATTATCAAAGAATATATCCCGAGTTTTACAATTTGTTGGATCCTGTTGTGACACCAACCAGGTTGAGTACCATGGCGCTCAGGCATATGCTTGCCTACATCTACCCAATTTTTTATGCCATTGTAAGTTTTAGGACTGTTCTTAACTTGACTTCAGAGAATCCAAAGCTCCTGAAGGCCCAAAGATAGTCGAGGAATGGTACTCAGGCGTATGCTTGCCAACATCTACCCAATTTTTTTATGCCCTTGGAAGTTTTAGGACTATTCTTAACCGGATTTCAAAGAATCCAAAGCTCCTGAAGGCCCAATATAGTCGAGGAAACAATTGAAGCGAGTAGATTGGTCATCACGCTTAGAAAAGCCTACTGTCTTGCTCCAGAGGTGGAATGGTCAAACAAAGTCTTAAGGCACTTTAAGAGGTTTGTAGACCGACTTCTGCGAGTAACTCTCATGGTTGATAGCATACAATATATGTATTCAATGGTTAAAGAAGTTTCCTCTTGCTCTACTGCATATAGGACAGATATTTTTGAGCATGTGAAGCAAGTACTCCATAAGGTTTTTAAGCTATGTGGACGTTACTAATTATTTTTAGTGTTCTCTGCAGATCAATTGAGAGATCGTTCTGCATGATTGGAAAAAGGAATGAGATACAATGCAGAACATGTATTGGATATATTGATTTGCTCTTACATAGCCTTCAGGAACTCGATCCATTAACTTTAGAAACATTTACAACAAGGATTCATATGGTCTTTAATGTTGTGATTATTTTACCTTATGGTTATTTTGGTTGGTTATTTTGGCTAAGCAAATGTTTTAGGAATGCTAGATACTAGTGGACAGGTACATATTTTTTTTGTAATTGCAATATCAATTTCATGAGATTATTTCTCCATTGTTTGAAGTTATTTTGAACTTGTCCTAGTTTTTCTTTTATTCTCAACAATAAATTTGAAAAAAGTTACCATTATATCCATTTAAAAAGCAACCGGACCTTCAACACAAAAAAATCTTGCACAATATTACTTAAAATCTATTTAGTTATTTTGTCTTAGAAGACTATCATGGTTATTAGAAAAAAACATTACTTTCATGTTCTTATTTGAACATGGGTTGTGTATATACTCATAGAGTTCATGCCTTGGAGAATGAAATGCTAATGAGCATAAAACAAGGAATGAACAATGTACTTGAGATTATTGTGGTAAAGTGCTCCTCAATTAGTGATGTTATTGCTAACATATTTAAATTAATAGTTACATGATTTGATTAAGTTATTTACCAACATAATTAAACTCTAGCATTTGATGAATGAGGTGCTTTTTTATTGTGTAAGCCCATGTGTCAATTGGTTTCCTTTGGCTTACACACACTTGTAGAATCAAGTACCTTGTCACACCTACATATTAGTGGATATGGTACTTCTTCCTCTATGTGTGTGTTTGTGTTTAGGTTGAAATGTGGTCTTCCTTATGGTTTCCTAAGTTCTTATAATGCATTACAAACAAACATAGTCGTTAATCATTTTCTCAATCTCAATTTAAATGATGCCATTCAATCCTTATATAGTGTATACACATTCTTTGTTTGGTTGTAGACCAACATTGCACGTGATATCAGTGAAGAGTCATGAATGTCTAAGTCTGAGGTAAATGTTGAGGATGACAAATAAAGTGGAGAGGTATTTGAACCTTTGTTGCTTGCATTGCTATTTTTAATGGTGGAAATATTGTTATTTCTTTCTAGATGATGATCAAGAGTAAATATCTCAATGGCCTCTCTTAAGATGGCCTTGTATCAATATTCGAATTAAAGTTGGAAGACTTGGTAACTTGACTAATTGGCTACCGATAGAGCATTTTGTTATATCATACCTTCTTTTGCAGGGGGATAGAATAAGGAGATTAAGTCATTGGAAGTGTATGCCTAGGGTACTTCATATATGTAGTTATTCATGAACATGTTATTGTCTTCTCTATTCATGTTATTAATGGTTTTTAAAACATGGATTAGGTAATCGTACATAAAATGTTTTCTTTTATATCCTTAAGTTCACATGTATCTTGTATTTAGAAGATTCATTTTGATCACTTTGTTGTGTTTTTGGTATGCATGTGATGAATGTCTCATAATATACTTTATCATATCAGATAGATTCCATGCCTTGTAAATATGTAATGGTGAGATATTGGGAGATTCAATGATGCTCTATGCTCTGGTAGTGCTTGGTTTGTCATTTGGTATTGGTAGTGCTTTCTTTGTTTGAACCCCTGTGGGATAGGTTTTATGTGCACATGAAATGCTTTATTAAAGGATGACATTTTTCAGAATGTATGGATTCTTTAACAAAGAAAAACAAAAACCTTGATCATTTATTGTTACTTCCCAAATAACATATTATGTACAAGGGAGAACCAACTTAAGAGCTACTTACTTGTGAAGAAAAAATCTTTGTTTCTCTTTTACATCAATGCAAAACAAATGCCCTCCCTTTACTTGTTTTTTTTCTCCTTTCAACAATCCTCACATTCACAAGATAGAAGGAGTTTGGGGGAAAAGAGTTTGAGAAGAAATTGAATTAAACTATGGTGTAAACCTGATCCCAGTGAAATAAAGTTCACAAATTTCACCTTCTTATATAGATAACCATAGGATGTTTGGGTTGTTTCAAAGACTTGGTAGATCTTGAATTTTTTAGTTTAAGGAAAAAATTGAAATTTGTGATCTCTAGCCATGAAAAGTAGAGTAGTTCTTGGGATTCAACACTTTCCAAACAAAGCAGTAGAGTGTTATCCTCCCCACCCATGTTTGATTTGTTTTTGTGACATGTTTTTCCTCCTCATGGGCTAATTTGCATCCCGCGAAGATTTATCTCATCTATATGGGGCTAGGTGCAATCCTTTTTTACATATTAGATCCCCTTGAATCACGACCACTTGGTGAATAATTACTTTCACAAGGTTTGAAGCCTCTTCTACAAGATCTACTTTAGATGGGAGAAGCATTCGAAGGTAAATACATGTGTGGGCCTTCAAGCCATGGGCTCTAAGAGGTGCCATCATACTTCTTTTTATACTATACAATGCTTAAATTGTGTTAAACAGAAATACATGCTTCATAAATAGTTTCCTTGTAAGATTATGAAACATGAATGCTTGAAGAGGAATCCATGTTTCATAAATAGATGAGTAGTAAAATAAAGAATCCATGAATGCTTGAAGATGATTCCATGCTTCATAAATAGATGGGTTGTCAAATTAAGAGAACATGAATGCTTGAAATGTTCAATTTCTTTAAGCAAAAACATCTCAACTTATTTAAGCTTATATATTGACATCATATTGTATGTAGGAAAATTGCAAAAGCTATTGGTCCTTGTGGGATTAACCATTTCAAGTTGGGACAAGCCATGGACAACATCGGTAAGTTTTTCTTCTAACATAGTGGTGCTACATGTTCTGAATATTATAATTCTCTGCAGAAAGCAACAAAATTTTAAATTGATTTTATGTTATAATGCCATCGGTGATGTGGACCAGGGGTGTAAAGATTGCAAACAAAGTGTTGTTTTCAAGTTTTTTATCCCAATTTACCTATTTTTATTATATTTGAGTATGGAAAAATTCGTAGGGAAAATTAATATTTATACTACTTTCAACAAAAACAGGTTCTTGTGCAATTTATTGATTTAGATAAAGCCTCTTCTACCAGATCTGCTTTAGATGGAAGAAGCATTCCAAGGTAAATACATGTGGGGGCCTTCAAGCCATGGGTTCTGAGAGGTTCCATCATACCAAATATTAACATGATGTTTTAGAATTATGCCATTATTCAGATGGATTTGTTCAGGTATAATAAGTATGTTATACTAGCACTTCATGTAGATAATGTTATTATATCATGGTCTTTCTGATTCTTGGGTGAACATTATAGTTTGCATTGGGCTTGATGGACAAATAAGAGAGGCAGAGAGTATTGTTCTTCTTGCATCTATTGAAAACATGCAATATGTTGTGACTGTTGATGTTTCGCATACAATATGTTGACAAACTCTTAATTATGTTTTTCATGCACAAGTTTTTTTAAGTTTGAGTTCCATTTACAATAAGTAGTTTGTCTCTTTTCCTTGAAATAACATGTGTTCTCTACATTTGCTATAGTTCAGAAAATTGCAATGTTTTTGGAGAATGTAGCATGTCAAGATTTGATTCAGTATTGAGGTATTCTTACCATGATTATTTTTGGCACAATTATCATTATGAAATATAGTGTGTGTTTAATTCTTCCTATGATTCTTATTAGTGACATATGACCCTTACACAAGTTAATAATGATCGGAGTAGAAACTACACAGTTCCAAAAGTAAGCATTGTACAAAATCAACCATAAGTTCTTGGAGTTGGTGGATAGCTTCCATCTGCACCATATGTGTATCCAATAAATAATTTTGTATCTGCTATACATCCATCGCAACCAACTAGTGTTACCGAACTTGTATCACAAACAACAAGATCCATGTTTCAAGGAACTGCACCAAATCAAATGTACATGAACTCACCTGCTCAACATGCTACACCTTTAGGAACAACTTGGAAACCTCACGTGTAAGTTCCACCTTATTCTTCGGCTACATATCTCCCTGGTGGTCCTCCCATGTAGAATCCAAGATCTTATGCAAGCCCTATGAGTTCAAGCATGCCATCACTTACCATTCAAAGTACTTATTGTGGCCCAACCTTTTCAATTCTTCCACATAGGGACATTAGCCAATGCATATGCAAATGGCTTTGGGGAAAGTTCTTGCAAGTGCTTCTTCTACTTATTACATCTAAATACCCCTGTAACATTATTTTGCCTCTCAATTAATGTGGATGACAATATCCATTTTGTTCTTATAAGGTGCTTTTCTTTTTATCTAAAGGACATCACCATGAGTGTGGATGGAAATCTCCATTGATTTACCTTGCCGATGAGAACACAGACCAAAAATATCAGAAAATTGCTAACAAACCCTATATATGTATATGTACTCTTATAATATAATGTCACCTTGCTTCATCAAAATTTTGGCATATTAATATTGTGAGCATCTCTCTTTGGGTCATTTTTTTGGGTGGAGTTTAGAGGAGTAATGTGTCGCTGCAATCTATGTAGAAAAAAATTATCTCCTTTGATCTTATCTTTCTCTTTCTCCTTTTTTTTTCATTTTTTCATTTTGCAAATTAAGTTATTTTCCTAAATCATGAAGGTATGGAATTGAAGAAACTCAAACTTAGGTATTTGCCTAGATGTATTTTCCCAATTAGTAGTGAGCCAAAGATATATGTTTCCATTTTTGTCCACTTTCACCTGTAAGATACATTTGCTTGTTAGATTAAGTTCTATGATCTTGGGATGTTGTGATTATTATCTCTATAAATGACACTGTCTTTGAAATTGTAAATCCCATAACATGTATTCAGTCAAATGAAGATTAAACATTCATAGAAACTTCTTTCATATTTGACATTTTCAAATCCAAACATTCATAAACATAACCTTCATCTCTGACCATTTCAAATTTAAAATAAGTGTCGTTTTTGTTTTTCGTTTTTTTCATGCATACCTTTGTTTCATGCATCTACTTTTATTTAGTTGTAATATCCATATTAGGGCTCTGCCCCTTCTCATTAGACACAACGATCTAAAAATAATCACCCTGTGTGAACACCAAACTTGGCGTTTTGGATAGTTTTTTTATTTATGAATATGAGCACTCAAGTGGGCCATTTATATAGTTTTTCCACTGTAAAGATATCAGCTCTTTTGGTTTAATCTTTGAATAGTTGTCTCCAAGGAGTACAACAATCTAACTATAGAATTTCTCGTATTTTCTAGACATGACATTGTAGATGTGTTCAAAATTTTCTAGACATGACATTATAGACATGATTTTTTCTTTCTTTTTTAAATCTTAATTAAATAAAATATTAAAAAATTCTCTTATTTTCTAGACATGACATTGTAGATGTGTTCAAAATTTTCTAGACATGACATTACAGACATGATTTTTTTTTTTTCAAATCTTAATTAAATAAAATATTAAAAAATAACTCAATTGGAATTTTGTTTTCAAAAAATAACTCAATTGGATTTTTGTTTTATTTTATTATTATTGATTAAATAAAAGTTCATTTTTTACATTTTTTATAATAAGAAATATTATAAATTAATAATATTAGAGAGTGATTTTAATTGTTTATATTGATTTAATTGTGTAATTGTAAATTAAAATAAACATCTCTAATATTAACAAGTAATTTTAATATTAAATGTATTTTAATAATTTTAACTAAATTTAATATATTTTTAAAAATTTAATCAAAATTATAAATAAATATATTCACCTTAAACCTCCAACAATGTAATACATATTTTATATATCATTATATATTTCATTTGGGTTTAAAGCGAGTGTTTGAATGGGGAGTGTTATTCTTCCTAGTTAAAACATATTATATATATCATTATATATGTCAATTGGGTTTAAAGTGAGTGTTTGAATGAGGAGAATTATTCTTCCTAATTAAAATGCTCCCATTAAACCTCAATCAATGAGATTTTTTGTTAACATAATTGCATATTACATATTTAAAGATTATCACATTTTGAAATCTTTAATTCACTACAAATACAAATATTATATATGTGATGTCCTTTAAAATTGACAATTACATGGTTAAGAAAAGGATGTTACATATCCATTGTGGTTGAGGCTTGTCATGTATTTCACAAGACAAAATCAATGAATAAATAAAAGCTATTGCCTTTGAAAAGTCATTGAAATTCTTGAAGCATTATTACGTATAAATATTATTATTACCCTATTTTAGTAATATGTATGATGATTATTTCCAAACTAACCATTAATCAATAAATTGACACACTAAACAAAAAAATAAGAACACAGTCTTAATTGAACATTAACTCAAAATATTTTGTAGAGCATCAAAATATCCCGAATGTCTTTTAAAATGGAGACAACTTCACTAAGCATAGATTTAATACTACAAGATATGAAATATATTCTACCTTCAAAATGATGTGAGTGAGTCAAATTAATTAAATTATAGCAAAACTGAAAAAAAGTTCAATTTATCAACTTTTTACAAAATAAATGACAATGACGATGTCATTTATTGTTGAGCATTCAATGTTTATATGATTTATTGACTTATATGTTATAATGGAATTCATTATGTATATTGAAGTGTGACAAAAGTAATTTTGATTATCATGATAAGTTAAAAGGTTTTGAGTTTTATGTCTTGGTGGATTGTGTCTTGATGGATTATATGTAATAAATTAAATATTTGGAATTAAGAATTAGTAATTAGTAGGTTAGATGTTAGTGCTTAATGAATTGTATACTTACATAGATATAGAGTTAATAGATTTGGAGAAATCTAATTACCTCAATGTTTATGAGAATGTCAATATCAAAGGAGTTTTGCAGATCTATATATGGTTTGCCCCAAGTTTTATGCTTACAACATAAGCAATATTATATTAAAGAATGTATGTGCTAACTTTCTAACCATTTTAACAAATTGTTATAATTAAAAAAATTTGGCTAACAATATCAAAATTCAATCACAATTTTTATTAATATATTTCAATATGCACCATAGCTATGTTGCAAATTGTATAACTTACAAATTATTATAATTTAAAATAGTTGGTTAACAATGTCCAAATTGGATCACAATTTTTATTAATATATTTTTATGTGCCATCTTACAATTTGAAATTTGCTTATTCCGAATAAATGTTAAGGCATCCCAAGTAATTCAAAAGGAACTAAATTATATTCAAATTTGATGTTGATTGACAACCTCTACTAAAGTTCAGTTTAAAATGATTTGTTGATAATCATGACTTACAAATATGAGAATTTTATTTTTTTCTTTCGGCATTCCTTTGCACATTATGGGACAATTGCTAGTATTAATTCTTTTTACAATGTGATTTTATGTCTTTTGAAATATGAGCTAATTTTAAAAATGATATAATATAAATTTATGTTTTCTTTTCAAGTGCTTAGATACTATTTATTTGTAAATTTTTGTTGAGTTTAGTTTCAATATTGAGTTTTTAATTTTTTGAACATATTTTTTGTTTAATTTTGTTCTGACTTTGATTAGAAATTTTAAACAAATCTTAGAATTACATATATTAATTATGGAAATTGCATAGTTTGAGTGCTATGACAGTATTTGAGGGTGCTAAATCTATTTATGAATTCAAAAACGCAATTTAAACACTTCCAAAATTAAATTTTACCTAAAAAATTTGCCCCTTTATGTGATAGAATCAAGCCACATAACAGTTATATCTTTTCCATCCAATAACCTTTCCCAAACTGCATGATATTATTGCCAAAATTGCATGATATTATTGACACTGCATGATATTAACCTTTCATAAAACAATTTTGAGAATAACTATTATAAATTGAATAACTATAAGGATTTGGGGATTAGTCTTATTTCTACATGATTATCAAAATCTTATTAATTTTAAATATTTTGATTTTTTATATTTTAAAAGTTTTATAAAACAAATTTGAGAATAACTATGATTTTCAAATATTTAATTGAATAATTATAATAATTTGGAGATTGGTCTTATTTTTCCCTAAACTTTAAAATCTGATTAATTTTAAATATTTTAACTATAAAATTTTATTATGATTAATTTCTATGTTATTACTTAATATCATTGTTAATGAGAATCACAAAGGGATAAGAAGATTTGTATAAACATTATGATTAATTTCTATATTATTACTTAATATCATTGTTAATGAGAATCACAAAGCAATAAGAAGATTTGCTTAAACATACTTAATATTATTGATAATGAGAATCCAAAGGGATAAGAAGATTTGGTTAAAAGTATTGTATCAAAGTGAAAGAGAAACACAAATTACAATGAAAGAGAATAGATCGAAGGGTCCATTTTTTAAAAATAAATCATTAAAGATTTAAAAACCTTATTAAATATTTAAATGTAAATGTAATAAAATGATTAGTATGTTTTGCAAATGAATTCATAATAGACAATTAACATTTCATAGAAGAATATGGAGTATTATGACGAAACACCCCAAACACTTTACATATTAAAGCATGATTGCACTTCCAAATCTCTTATATCTTATATAAGACAAAACACACCAAACACTTTACATATTAAAGCATGATTGCACCTCCAAATCTTATAATATAATTAAGGTATCATATATTTAATTATATTTTTAAAATTAAATTATTCTTTTATAAAAATATAAATTTTAATATTTTATATAATTATTAAATTACAACTGTTATTTTATTTCCATATACAGCATGTCAAATTTCAACCATGCATGTGGCCGATTGGAACTAAATCCACAACCCTTGAATTTCCACTTAATTTCATGATACATCGTAATCTTTTCCTCATTTTGCAACTAACAATAAGTTAGTGAGTTACATGATAGCCATGCCTTTAAAAATTTGTTGAAATCAAGAATGAGTTACAATCACGGGTGGCTTGAATTTGTGAAAGTCAAAGTAGTTTCAATGAATGAGACAATCACCGATATTGTTCATACTGCAATGTAAATTGTATTTAATATAGTTTCATAATTTGGTGAATGAACCATCACCGACTTTATACCTTTTTTTATTTGATTTAATATCCTTTAATAATTTGGAGTTGTAAATGTTCTTTTAACTTTATTGGGGTTCGTTGCCAATAGTCTCATTTTAAAATCTTCCACTCTGAAGTGGGAAATTATTAGTGAAACTATGAATTGAACCCTACAGTATCGTAAAAGTGGGAAATTATTTTTTAATATTTGTGAAACTATGAATCGAAGTGGGATATTAGTTTTTAATATTTGTGGAACTATGAATGTAACTTCTTTTTTTCACTGAAAAATATAACTTACTATTAATATACGAAATAGTAAATGTTGCCAACTGTCAGAACAAACCATACATCTCATCACTGCCGAGCAGTACATGTGTCAATAGAAAGCATCTGGCCACAGTGCCAACAGCCACAAAGAAAACCATAAAAAGTACCATATGTTCATACATAAAAACATGAACCCCTCCCGTAGGAGAAACAGGTTCATCGGCCCCCAAGTGCCAGCCAAGAGTCCCATCAAAAATCAAGGTTCTCAAATGTAACCAACAGCCAAAGCTGTCAAACCAAAAAGAAATATGTCCAGTATGCTAAGTAACTAAATATAAACAAAAAAACCCATACTATATAGCCGCACATAGGAGTATACAAAAGGTCCAACAAGGAGTTGGAAGCAGCCCCTATGTGATATCTGCACATAGAAACTAACAGGGAACATAAGTATAGCATCCCAAAAAAGGAAAACAAAACAGCAGCATCAAATAACTACATAAAGTAAAGTGCAAAGAAAATCAAGACCAATGAAGATGATGAGAGCCCTGAGCAAATAAAGAGTCATCCCGCCAATCCTGCCACATAATGACCCCAAGATCCGAGGAAAGTGCCTTTTTAGAGAGCATGTCCGCCACCTCGTTAGCCTCCCTGTACACATGGTCGAAGTGAATGTGATGAAAATCCTTCAATAATATCTGAACCGCATCCATCCAGTGTTTGAGTAACAAAATATTAAGGGAGGATTTTCCTTTCGCCCAGGAGATGATGGAAAGGGAGTCGCCAAAAACCATAAGTTGAGAAATATTCCGCCGATGGGCCCAGAAAAGTAGTAACCAAAGAGCACATAGCTCGCTCCTGGTATTGGACCCACAGCCCAGATTAAGCCAGAGGTGGATGGAGACAGAATTTGAAAAGTGTATAACAGCCCCAGCACCTCCCCTCCCATCAGCACTAACAGCAGCACCATCAAAGAATCCACACGGGTATGTCAGTACCGGAGGGGCAGAACGAAGATGTCTGTCCAGTTTAGCACGATCCCGGGCCCGGCCATGGATAGAGAGAAATTCTTGATGTGCTGCAATAGTTTTAAATCCAATCCCAGCTAAAAAAGGGGCATGGTCCTCAAAAATATGTAGGTTCCGAGCCTTTCATACCTCCCATATCATAAAATAAGGAAGCTCCCTAAACCCGCAATCATGCTGGGCCCAATCGGCAAGACAGTCACTAAGGGAGCAATAGTTCCAAAGAAATGAAATGCCAGAATTGATCGCAATAAAAGACCAGAGCTCTTTTATAAAAGGACAAGAGGAGAAAAGATGATCAACCGTCTCCCCCTCTGAGCAGCATAAGGTACACCATCCCGGGCCACAAAAACCACGCCGGCAAAGGTTGTCCCATGTAAGTATCCGGTTATGGAGCGCAAGCCAAATGAAGCATTTAATCTTGAGAGGCAAAACCATTTTCCAGATTGTTTTATCCCACCATCTTACCAGGATCAGTGATTCTGCAAATAAAGCATCATAAGCCATAGCCGCAGAGACCCTGCCACCAGCCACATCCCATGACCATACAAGCCGGTCTGCGCCATCAGAGAGCCGCAGATTGGACTGATACATAGACTTAATATATTCCTCCCATTCGAGCCTCAAAGAACCCACAAGGCCCAACTGGGTAGCCGATATCCATCGAGGGCGACCGTCTTCACCCCAACCAGCAGCATGTGCTAAGGTGTAATAACCATTAGTAACAAGGAAAGTTCGCAATTCCGCCGAGAGAGAGTGCCTCAATGGCCCCCCGATGAAAGGATCAAGACCCAGTTTTATATCACGCCCATTGCCAGGCATCCACGCAATCCAGTGCATAATCACTCTGTAAGCACCCAGCAATCCATTCCAGATGTTTGAGACGCCCCCTGTTGCAGGGCGATTACACCGAAACCATCTTGAGACCGGAATATTACGCAGATACTTAGCACGAATAACCCTTCCCCAGGTCGATTGATCAAAGAGAACACGCCAGAGGCTTTTTGCATGGAGGGCCATAACAAACATTTCAATATCCTTTATGTTCCAACCACCCAGATGCCAGGGACGGGCCAATGCCTTCCATTTCATTAGATGCATTTTTTCCAGGTTTCCTCCACCCGACCAAAGGAAACTAAAAATCTTTCTTCTTATAAGATTCAGAATGGTTCGAGGGATTTTGCATAGGGAGAACCAATAAACACCTAAATTCTGCAGAACAGCTTTAACCAGTGTAAGCCTGCCTCCCAAAGAAAGATGCCGATAGCTCCAGTGTCCAAGCCTCAATTCAAATCTTTTAATGAGCCAGGACCAATCATTGATCAAGTAATTTGTAGGTTTGATGAAAAAACCCAAATATTTAGTACCAACCTCGATATCTTTGAAGTTAAGTGGCAGAAAATTGCATATCGACCGCTGAACATCCTCATCCAAGGAATGTTTCAGGAAGAAAGATTTTATATAGCTGATGACCATGCCTGTTACCCTGCAGAACAAATCAAGAATCTGTTTATATGTCACCCATTCGGCCAGAATTCCCATGCCAAATAGCAAGAAGTCGTCCACAAACAAGGAGTGAGTGACAGATATATCCCTGGTTACTTTAATGCCAACAATCCTACCTTCCAGGCGAGCTTTAATAATGGACAGACTTAGCCCCTCAATGACCAGAAGGAACAGCAGAGGAGAAAGTGGACATCCTTGTCGGAGGCCCCGAGATGCTTTGAAATATTCAGTAGGAATGCCATTGATAAGGATTGCATAGTTGACAGAGTTAATACATGCCATAATCCATTTCATAACTTTCCATGGAAGGCCGATCTGGATAAGAATAAGTCTCAGGAAGTTCCAGTCCACCTTATCATATGCTTTCACCAGGTCCAATTGTAAAACAAGAGCATCCATCCGTCTCTGTTTGATAGTGTGGAAAATTTCCTGTGTCACCCCCACGGCGTCATGGATCTGTCTCCCGGTAAGGAAGCCATACTGTTCCTTAGATATGTGCCGAGATAGCACCGGTTTGATTCTTTCAGCAATAATTTTAGCAATAATCTTATAAACCAGATTGCATAGCGCAATTGGTCTGAAGTCATCATAACTGTTCGGATGGGAAGTCTTAGGTATGAGAGCCAAATATGTAGAGTTTATTGCACCCGAGACCATGCCAAGTTTCCTAGATTCTTCCACAACCATTCGAATATCCTCGCCCATGATATCAAAATTGTGAATGAAAATCTCCACCGTCCATCCATCCGGTCCCGGAGATTTGTCTTTTGCAATCCTCCTCAAAGTTTTCTCCACTTCTTCCAGGGTGACATCCAAGTAAATATTGTCACCCTCTTCCTCATTGAACATACGAGGGTATTCCTTAATTAGTTTGAATTGTTCAGCCAGAGTAGTATTTTTTGGATCACGGTAATACTCCTGGAAATGAAAAGTAGCTTCATTCATCAGGTTCTCCTCCCCCCAGATCCTCCGACCCATATGGTCATTTAAATCCCAGATTGAGTTTTGTATTCGACGGGAGTCAGCGAACTGATGAAAAAATTTTGCATTCAAGTCTCCCGCCTTGAGCCAGGTTGCTCTGCTCTTTAATCGCCAAGCTTCTTCTTGCATCAGAAGAATTTTCATTTTTTGATTTTCCAAAGTAGAGAGTTTGGTGAGCTCACTCTTATTAAGTTCAAAATCAACTCCTCGGTTCATCAGGTATTCCACTTCTTGTTCAATCTGTGATAGTTCCTTCCCCATCATAGCTTTTTTGTTCTTTTCCCACTTTATTGTGAAATCTTTTAAAACCTTGAGTTTCACCGCCATCTTATCCATGGCCGATCTTTCCCCTGATACATCTGTTTGCATCCACATATTTCTCACACCCGAACAGTATTCTTCCTCAGAAAGCCACGTAGAATTAAATTTGAAGGGGAAGGCTTTGTGCCAGGGGTCATCATCAAATTGTAGAACAATAGGGAGATGGTCGCTGATTTTTATTTGGTGCATCCAAGATCTATAATTTTGAAGACTTGATAGTAAAGAATCCGATATTAGAAATCGGTCTATACGCTTCTGGATCAGCTGGTCCCCTGTTCTACCATTAGTCCCTGTTGGTGCCAACGGCCTAGGAGCCACATCAACCAAAGAAAAATCCTTGAAGAGGTTTGTGAAAAAAGGTCCCAGAGGGTCCCTCCTTGCCAGACCCCCCCATATCTCCCCGTCGGCCCAGGTAAAATTTAAGTCACCAGCAATTATCAAATTTTCAAGGTTTAATAAGTTCTCCGTTCTAGCCAGGTTCCAGAAGGTCTCCCTGTCACAATACGGGCCATAGCAGTTAATAATGTTTATGTTTTTCTCCAGCCCCCTTATGTTCCCAGAAAGCAGTATGCCTAGTGAGACTTGAGAAGGAATTAACTTCAAAACAAGTGGATTCCAAGCCGCTAAAAGACCACCAGAGAGTCCAGCTGCGTCCACTGAGCAGCACATCCATCCCGGCTTTACTTTGTTAAAGAAAATACGGGCTTTTTCACCACTAACCATCGTTTCCTGTAGCAGTATCACATCAGGTTTGACAATTTCAAGCACACGTTTGAGGGCCAATTGTTTGGGTAGGCCCCCCACCCCTCTAATATTCAATGAGAGGAAGATCATTTTCTAACCCTCGCAAGGGCTTTCATTCCTCTAAGAGCCCGGGAGTCAGAAGTTTTGGGGGTGTGCAGCGTGTTCAGGTCATTCTCCATCCCCTCCAGCATGACCTTTTTGTTTTTTCTGGCACTTCTTGTTTTCAATGGAGAGAATTCCTGGGCGAGTCCACCCCTATGTGCCCCTTTATGTGTGATTACGTCTCCAGAAGTTTCGGGCAGGGTTGTAGATTCCAAGTTACATACCCCTCCCTCTACAACAGGAGGCTCCAAATCTATGGAATCCCGCACACCAATTACCGATGTTTCATTATTTGCCTCCACCCCATCTGAATCGGGGGTCGCCAGAACAATAGGTTCTCTCACACCACCAGTAGAAAGCTCATTATTATCCACCACCCGGTTCTTGAAATATGTAGGTATGGCCGTTTTTTTAACCATATCTGAATATGATGGTATGAGTGGCTGTTTCCCTCCCATCCCGACAGACAGATTGTTATCCTCATTGTCACATTTCGTTACCGGCAACGACTCCGACAACATACCACCGGACGCCGAAAACCCCAACACATTGGCATCAGGGATTATTGCAGCACAGTTGCCCGAATCCTCACAGAGTTTCACCACATCCCGAGTAGTGACTATAAGTGCATTTTTGCCCGGGGAGACAGAAGGGTTGGTGGGAGCGGGAGTCAGAATGTTTGGTAAGTTGTTCTCCGGATTCAGGTTGTTTAACTTGATCAAAAGCTCGGTCTCAGACTCCGGGTCGTCATTTTCTGAGGTCTCATTTGATGTCTGACCCGACCCAGATGAGTTGGGTTCTATGTAATGGATACGACTCATATAATTACCATTGTTCCCATTGTTCAAGTCTAAAGAATTTATAAAAGATATATCCAAATCATTTAATGACTGATAAAACATAGGGTCCTGTAGTTCCAACTTACGGATAATCGACGAGTCTGGAGCAATCGGGTTGAGCACCCTGTTGGAGAAGCCGTCGAGGGCACCCACTCCATCTAATTCGATGTCGCTGCTATCGTCTGATGACCACATTGGCCCCCCATCCGTGTTGCGGCCAGAGGATGCCGGAGCCGCGCATTGGCGCCAAAGGTGTCCCACGGCCTTACAATTTGAACAGCGAAATGGAATGCCCCAGTAGTCTACAATCTGTGTCAGCTGGCGCCCCCTCCAATTGATGTGTAGCACATCAATAAGCCCAATGGAAATATCAACTTCCACCAACAGTCGCCCCATCCTTCTATCAAAGCCATTGAGGTGTGCCTCCTCCACATGCAAGAACCTCCCGAGCCGTTTGCCAATGGCCTCGAAGGCCCCACGGTTCCAAAAGACAAGAGGAAGGCCCGGCAGAAGGACCCAAAGATGTCGCAGTCGCACAGTGGCAGTTTCTGGACTAAAATCCGTCTGCCATTTTTGAAGCATCAAGCTTCCCGAGCCATAGAGCCATAAGCCCTCCAAGATGCGTGTGCAGTGAGCCTCCTCACGAAATTTAAAACCATACCACCCACATGGCATTGCAAATACCTGTGGTGTGTAGTTTAGAATGGGTCTCCATAGCCCCTCTATCCATTTTACCACATTCCGCCGGTTCATGGCGTGGTAGGAAAATTTACCAACGAGCACTGTCATGTTGAAATCAACTATCTCCTCAATGGCAATATCGCGGCCGACCGTCATCCATGCTTCTCCAGGCCTGCAAAAGTATTTGCCCAAGCGCCTTCCATTTGCGCGGGAAGACGACCCAAACTGTCCACCACCACCCCGACCCGGACGAGATCTAGTGTTGCCGACAGATGGGTCTGAACCCGAAGCATCTCCATGTGTCGTTCCTGTGTACAGGTGTCGTTTGTTTGCCATCCCCTGAGACGCCACCTGTCGGCCAATGGGCTTAGTCGACCGCAGCTCCTGCAGTTGGTTTTTGAAATAAGCATCCGGCTGCAACAGCCCAGCCTCCTCCAGCTGAGTTTCCGTTATCAGCATATCGTTTTCCGAAACTGGAAAGGTTGCCATCCGGGAGTTTTCCAAAAGGGCAGCAATACGGTTACAAACCCCCAGGATCCCGGGCCAAGACGAGTCTTTAACGGAGAGAGCCCCCGAAAACAACTGACAAGGGATAGCAATGATAAAAAACGGCACCACAGAAAAGTCTATCACATGCCGGACCGGAAAAGCCCCGCCGGCACCACCCCACCATTAATATGAAGCCCCACAGTTATTCTGCCATGTATTACCAAAACCGTGGATGTAATAGATTGATAACCCGGAGAGTGACCTCGCGGATTCCGACAGGTTCTAAAACAGTGTTCCCTTAATCAACGGCCCTGTGAGTTTCATACCCGTCAGAGATGGTCGACGATAAGCCACAGGTATCCCGTGAACCGTTGTGTGGTTAACCACGCGGCCTGTTTGTAACCCGGGCCTCACAGGTATCCCGTGAAAAACGTTGAGAGATTAACCGCGCAGTCTGTTGAAACCCGGGTCAGTAGTTTTTGCCATCTTCTTCGCCATGTAACTCTCCGCCATCGCCGTGAAACCCTCCGCCATCGCCGTGAAACCCTAAACCAGTGCTCTGAAACCCTAAACCAGTGCTCTGAAACCCTAAACCAGTGCTCTTGATGTTATACTTAAATAGAGCTCTCCAACTATGAATGTAACTTCACATTACCGTGGTCGCATTTTAAAGTGGCAAAGGGGTCATAAGAGAGAAGTGATAGCTAAAGAGAAAAGGTTAGGCCTTAAACGACGACACGTACGTAAAGTTCGATTTCAAATATTCGATCACGATATCAATTTAATTTGATTGCATTAAAGATTTTATACTTGATTTCAATTCGTCATTTAATTTGATTGCATTTAAGATTTTATACTTGGTTTCAAATGAGTGATATGTGTTCATGTATATTTAGTATAGGTATAGTTTACATATTCTATGTTTTAATTTTTTTATTGTATTTTTTATTTGGTCTTACTTGGAGTTTAGTTGGAAATATATGCATAAATTTAAAATCATATAAATTGTTTATAATTTTGTTTTATATGGATGTTATGGGATATTTAAAGATGTTCTTATATTTATATGTATTAATTAATTAATTATATAATTTAAATTAGTATAGGTTTATCTTAAACTTGGATTTATTAAGAGAGTGAGCTAAACTTTAGACCGAATGCACCAAGAATCTGGCGAGTTTTCTGGCGAAAATCCGGTTGAAATTGTTTAAATGACAGTTTTGGGTTGCTATAATTGCATAATCGGGGTGCCCCAGGGGTAATTGAGGTCGCTGAAGCCATTCCTGCAACCAAAATTGCAATTCAAACAACCCAAATTGCAGTTTCAGCAATTTCCCATTCGCCGGATTCTGGTGAAAATCGCCGGTAAAGGTGCATTCGGTCTAGAGTTTAGCCCATTCCTTGATTAAGCACTGAGAGGGATCCAATTTCTTGAGGTCTAATATTTTTAATCTTAAGCTCAAGAAATTTTATACATCTCTTGTTTGAAAGATTCGAGTTTAAGTTTTAATTTTTTATTTTATAGGCCGACATGGATTTTTTAAATTACTTTTCATAATTTATTTATTTTATGAATATTTATTTATTTATTTTTGGTAATGTAGTGTTACGTTATGTACCTACCTGACAACATCTCCACATACTAGGCTGTAGAACCAACATGATCCATCCTAAATGCGGATCTATCCAGAACCGAGAGACATCCAATTTCTTGAGGTATTATTTTTTTAATGACTTTTTATTTGGTTTTAAATTTTATTTTATGAGTGGATATGAACTTTTTAAATTATTTCTTATTTGGTTTTCATCTTTTATTTTATGAGCTACATAATTTCTTTTTAAATATTTTTTTTCATACTAGATTATAAATACCTAACTACTCTTGATGCAATTATAAAATTTTATTAATAATATAAATAAAATTACTTATCCTAATGTTGTCTATTATATTGCTACATTCACAATGTAAATTATCTTTTTAAATATAAATAAAGTTAAGACTTGCCTATATTAGTGTTTTGGGTAAATGAGGTTGGGAATTTTACATGTTTGATGAAATAAGATTGTGTAAATTTACAATACATATAAGATTAAAAATATTGTAATTTTTATGTTTTTAATGTAAATAAATTTATTCATTAAAAAAATTTGTAATTTTTTTTATTTTTAAAGTAAATAAATTTAGATTTAAATAGAAAAGACAAATGAAATTAGGCTTTATATAAAGATAGGATTATTAGATGGGTATAAGGGCTGTATACAATCTTATGCAAAGCTAAAGCTACTAAAGAGGCATTGTTTGTACATGATCTTCTTTGATGGGACTTGCGGACATTGTTCAATTAAAAGGAGAATATGATTTGTATATAATGTTTTATGTGAATGGTATTTTGGATTTTCACGACTTTATTTATTTATTTCTGTCTTTAATAATAAATAGATATTAGCATTATATATTATTATAAAATATTTATACCATTATAAAAAAATCATAATTTTTATTTGATTTTAATTAAATAAATAATTTTTATTATAATTTTTTTACTAAAAAGTTAATTATAAAATTGAATAAATTTTCAATTTTAAGAAAATATATATTTAAAATTTATCTTTTCATTATTAAAAACTAATTTAATGAATAAAAATTAATAAACATAAATAATATTGATATAAATTAAAATTATAAAATAAAAATATATATATTTTGTTAAGCTTAAAAAATATTAATTTATTATCTTTTAGTTCATAAACAAGAGCCTTTATGTCATAGAGGCATTGGGATATAGCCTGTTACATTAGGAAGAACATATCCCCTCATATTAGGATTTATAAGAAAGACCTTTACAACCAATTTATTTGGATAGAGATCACAAACATTAATGATGAAAAAACCTACATAGCCATTTGTTATTTTTTCCCTATTAATTTCAACTTATATAAAAAAACAATTTAGATAAAAATTGTCCTTATAATGGTTTAGAACATGATATTTCTAGTCCAAGGAAGGAAGGCAATATCCTTTTGATGGGTGACTTCAATGCCTGAACTTCGAGTAAACAAGTTATTCTTTTAAGCAATTATTCCAATCATAATACTCTTTGGTTAGACAAAGACCTTGAGCTAGCTAATAGGTACAAAAGATGTTCTGAAGATGTCATGTCCCCAGTCACCTCGGTACCCTTTAGAGAAAATGGGAGAGATCCCTTGAATCACCTGCTAACTTTTTTCTTCTTCTTAGTAAGCAATTCAAAGGCTCTACAACTCTAAATCCGCAGTTCTGCAATGACCTCCAATCTGCAACCCGCAATCAGAAATCAGAATTTGGATTGCCAAAATAATCCTTCCGCAGAAATCACCATTCCGACTTCCGCAATCCACAATCTGCAATTCACATGCGGGATTCAGAAATGCGGAAGCCCAGTATGCAGCTTCGACGAATTCTCCTTTCCGATTTCCGCAATTCCGCCTTGTGGAACTCGAAAATCAGAACGACCATTTCGCCAACCAGGAAATCACCCTCCACAATCCGCAATCCACAACCCGCTTGTGGATGCAAAAATGCAGAAACCAAATGCGCCAACCGCATGGAATCTGACCTCCCGCAACCCGCAATCCGCAACTCGCTTGTGGATGCGGAAATGCAGAAATCCAAAACGGCAACTCTGCAGAAATTTATCATCCGACATCTGCAATCTGCAATCCGCAATCCACTTGCAGATGCAGAAATGAGGAATTTTTGCCGCACAACTCCAATGGTCCGTCCCCAACCTCCGCAATCCGCAATCCGCAATCCGCAATCCGCATTGCGGATGCGGAAAGGTCAGGATCAAAGACCCCTGCTCCAACAAGCTTATAAGGAAACTTCTAAAGGTGATAACTCCTCCATCCTTGGGACAAATTGGGCAGGTCGGTACCGTTGGAAAGCTCTTGGAGATCTCTATCCACTGGTATGATCCTCCACCCAATCTGAGCACTCTAACATAGTCCTTTTTCTAACTGAAAACTATGTCCTATAACTTCCCTATGCACCTATTGACCTTCTACAAGGATCTACTCCACTTCTGCCAAGTCTTCTCTCCTTCATCTGATCCATAGGGTGTCCATTCTTTATCCAAATTCCTGACTGGAATGGTCCTGCACATTTACCAGACTTAGCCACAATTATTCCAAGGACAATTCAAGGCATTATCAAAGGGAATTACAAATATCATAAGCATATTACATGAACGCCAGAGATGAAACATGGACCACACATACGTTGGAGTTTATGCACAGGTTTCTCCTAGGCAAAGTGAGGAGTGCAGGAAGGGCTTAGCCCTATTCTTCAAGCATAATTACATACAAATATCAACTTAAGGATGAGCATGAAAAGGTGCAAGAGAAATGCAATTAACACACACATCTACCAACCATAACAGACAATACTAGTTAAACAATGCAACAACAAGATGAACAACATACATAATAGACTTAGCACCATGCATAGGCATACAAACCTATTCATCAATGGACCATTCCCATAAGAAAATAGATGCATGCATGACTAAACACATACTATGAAACCAAAGCTATTCAATGCATCTATAACCTGCAGGGTTAGCAACATATTCACCCAAGTAAATGGTGAAGCATTTAGACATGAATTCAACCTCATACTCAGGCTCATACCTAGCTCCCTAATGATCCATTTTATGAAACCATTCAATCAATAACTTAAACATAAGAAGCATAACATAACACGTGGAATAACATCATTTAAACACCACAAGGAACACTCATCTTCTCATGGAATTCTCCAAGCAACTAACTATGGATTGCAACTTTCCAACCCAACCATAGATTTCTTCCTAGCCTATATTATTTCAGCAATCAAAGATCACCCCTGAGTTGGGGCTATGTATCCACTAAGGAGTCCCTCTTAGGTTCACTCACATCATGGGTTCACAGTCAACTAGGGAATCCAACCAACAATTAGCTTTGTTAAGCAAATGGGGAAGGAAGGTAAGGGTTTTATAGCTCAATAATTTCCTCCCCAGAGATATGGGCATATTCCAATGATCTCAGACAGGTTCGAGCACCTCCATCACCCCACTCTCAGCCTAGGTAAGGTCCCCTTCACTATTGCACAATCCCTAGGGAACCCCTTCCCCTAGCACTAATATGGGTAAGTGTGGTTGGACTTGACTGCAAAAATCAAGGTAAATAATCCCTCTCGGGATTTAGCTTGCAATATAAAACCTCTTGGCTCCTTCCCACTTGGGTTTTCTTCCCCACTTTCTCTGGCCAAACAGCTCTATCCCACAGCTGGGTTCTTGGCCACCAACGCAGGGTTTTCTAAGTGTATTCGGCTCTGCAAATCACAACCTTGCACAGAATCACGATTTCCCTTCCTCCCTCACGGTCAGATCCCTCCCTGTTTGATGAATGAGTGAATGATGTTTTATGGTCAACAATGGGTTAGAAAACGGGATGAGTGAATTCCTAGGTGGTAGAGTATTCTAAGGAGCAAGCAAAACAGAGCTATACCTTGCCATATGGATCGCAGGGTTGCTCCATACTCCATCAACTTCATGAGCAGATTTCTCAACCACCTTCTGTAACCAAATTAAATGTCAACATGGGGAGTCAAATGGGTTCATAAGTGGTCAATTGGAAACATCGTTCCAATCCCATAACTCCCTCACCCCTCCTCAGTGGATACATAGTTCCCCCTCATTTTGTTGTAGCCATAGCCAATCCTTGGTATTTTATTTACATTGCATTATTTACATCATTTACAATCTTCCATGGCTTACTAGCACATGGGTTACCAAAATACCAAGTACTTTCCTTTTAACTAAAACCTGAACATCCTCTAGTGGGGCCTTGGCCTTGAGCTCCACACTAGGGAAAACACCCATTACATGCATACAATATTTACATTGAAGCCAATAAACTTTAAAGGTCAAAATAGGGACATTACATAAGATCTAGGTGGAAATTTATTCGGTTCTGAGTTGGTCAATTATTGTATTACTCAAGATATTATCATTTGCAACGAACTAACAAAACGACCAAATTCTAGCCGGATGACTTGTATTCACGGGATTGGCAGTAGTGTGGTAGATTATGTTATTTCTAATATCCCTTCAAATGAAATAAGTTAATAGATTTCCACATCTTAAATGACCATGAGCCTGACTCTGATCATAGGCATTTAATTATAACTCTCAATATTGCCATCCATAGCAATCCCAAAGAGGAAAACTATCATTTCCAAAAGCACCTAATATTCGATAAAAATAAAAACCGAGCTTTCTCTCCATGATTTAAAAAATGATTTGTTTCCTTTATCTAGTATGGATTATATAGAAATTCTCTACCATAATTTTACTACAGCCCTCTCATCATCCATTAGCAAGTTCTCTATTGAAGTCTTGGTTAAAAAGAGAGATAGTAGAACCAACCCTTGGTATGATCAAGAGTGTAAGAATGTAAGAAAAGAAATTAAGCAAGCTAATGCAGAATTGATAAAATAGACAAGATAAATCACTACAACACCCTATTTAAAAGAAGAAGAAAAAATGCATTATCTGAGTAAACGACGGGAAAATCTGTTACACTTCTCTAACGTGGCTGCTAAGAAATTCTGGAGGCAAATTCTAACTTGCAAAACAAAAGAAGATAGTCAGATTGCTTTAAAAGATTGGAATTCCTATCTTAAAAAGATTTACGAATCCCCAGATATCAGAGATAACATTCAAAGCGTGAATCCACGAAGCTAGTTCACGATTTTTGGCAAGCGAAACCCAATTTTTTTTTCATACCCTCGATCGAGATATTTTCAAGCCCTCGATCGAGGGTTTTAAAATACCTCGATCAAGGGTTTTTAAATACCTCGATCGAGGGTTGAAACAAGACCTTGATCTAGCTTTTGAAAAAAAATAAAAAAATGCCCGCAACCTATTTTTTAGGCCCTCGATCGAGGGTTTTAAAATACTTCGATCGAGATCTATGCAGAACCCTCGATTAAGGTTTCATTTATCCCTCGAGCGAGGTATTTCAAATACCTCGATCGAGCAAATACCTCGACTGAGGGCCTAAAAACAGGCCGAGAGCCCTTTTCACTGCAGAAAGAAAGTTTTGTCTGCCTTTCAGAGGCTTAAATTATGTCATTAAATGCACATTAATGGGTGGACTTGATACCATGGATTCCTCAATGAATCCTCTATCCATGTACATAAAGTTTATGAATTTTTATCTTCGTATGTCTTTTGTTTTTAAATTTCTACTAAAACTTGCCCTAAAAAACCCTGCCGACAACTTCGATTGAGCTCAAAGACAAATTAACAACATTCAAAATACACATCCAAAAAATTTGAAAAATTACACAAGCACTAGATAAGTGTGTCCTCTTCAGAAAGGTATTTTTAGTTTTGCAAATTATGTAAACAATCAAAATATTTAGTGCACACACACACATGTGTGCAAAATGTGACTGAAATATTCATTGGTCAGTTTCGAAAATAATAATAAATATAATTTTTCAAGAAAAATTAAAAGAAAAATATGTAAGCACTCGTGCATTCTGTCTAGAACATGTTCACATATTTCATTTTTTTAGATTATTACTTTAACATTAAATTATTGTGCACACATACAAACTACTTGTTAATTGCTCTTCAAATTTTTAAGTACACACGTTTCATTAAATGAAAATTTGATACAATAAATGACATTGGTATATTTCGAAAAAAAATATCATTGGAAAGTCAACATAATTATCTACATTTCATTTTTTAACCGCATGTTGAAATTCATGTAGAAAATATGAGTTTCGAGGGCTTCAATTTAATACATGGGTAAAATTTCCGTTTTTCATCGCCATATTTAGCCAAAAATAGTTACCCATCTGAATGGAATCACCCCAAACCCTTCTTACAATGAAAGAAGTTTTCGCGTTAGAAGACATAGATTTTAGGGTTAAACACTTAGCAAATGGAAAAGTCAAAGACATTGAAGACTACCAAGCATAAATCTTAAAAATTGGGGGGCCTGTCCTCATCCCGCACATCCATAAACTCTTTAATCTAGCGGTCAAGCAAGGATTCCCTACACCTTGGACTCAGAGCCTCATTATTCTTATTTTCAAAAGTGGCAATAAAAATAACCCCTCTAATTATCAGATCATTATGATTAGCCATCTCTTAACCAAGTTATACGTTATTATCTTAGAAAAGAAGATCAATGAATGGCTAGAAATGGAAGGTAAGCGGGCTAAAGGCCAAGCATGTTTTAGAAGGAATCATTCAACCACAAACCACCTCGTTATGCTTAGGATCATTACAGAGGAATGTCGTAATAATAAGTCTGAATTTTTTTGTTGCTTTGTGGACTTTAGGAAAGCTTTTGATACAGTGCCTAGAAATAACCCGTGGAATAGGCTAGAGGAGCTTAATGTTCCTTTTGAGTTGAAAGCTACCACGATAACATCATACGAAAAGGTCATTGTCAAATTTAAGAATAATGAGGGCTGGTCAATGGATATAAACTGTAATATTGGAGTTAAGCAAGGTTGCCCCCTCTCTCCTACATTTTTTGGCATTTACATCGATAAACTAGAAAGATGTTTAGAAGAAGCAGGTTGTGCCGACACAATCTTAGCTAGGATAGTTATCATCCTCCTTCTTTATGTTGATGATGATTGTTCTTATGGCAAGGTGTCCCTTTGATCTCGATAAACAATTAATAATTCTCAAAGATTTCTACTCTAACATGGGTATGACTATTAACACCGACAAGACAAAAGTTATGATTATAAAATCTAAGAAAGACACCTACGCAAATTTTATTTATAATAACAGTAAACTGGAGGAAGTGACTTCTTACAAATATCTTGGAATTGATATTCATCACAAGCTCAATTGGAACCATAGCATTGAGAAAATGATTAATGGAGGATGGAAAGCTTATTTTGGTCTTGAAAATAATTGTAAATCAGTCAACCTGGTCATGTGGAATAAAAAAAAGTTTTTCTTTGAAACTCTTGTCATCCCTGTTATCTTATACGATTGTGAAGTATGGGGGTGCAACATTTCTAGAGAATCTTGGAGAAAGATTGAGCAAAATTTCCAGAAGCGGTTTATAACGTATAACATCAAAATTAAAAGCAATACGCCTTATCATATTCTCCTCATAGAAGCAGGTATTTCCCCCATCGAGAGCATGGCCATGACTAGGTACCCGATATACAAGCACAAGATAAATAACATGGGAAACGAGAGACTTCCTAAAATTGCTTTAAATTCAAGTCAAAACCAACTACACCTCAAGCGGAGTTGGTGTAAAGATACGATGGCTTGGTTAGACCATTGGGGCATTGATGAAAATGACACTTTACAGAATATCGATAATGTCAAAAATATTATTACCTTTAAGTTTAAATAGAAGTTGTGGTGCAAGGAAAATTTAGCGGTTAAGAGAAAACTAAAATACTATAACGAGGCCATTAACACTAATTTGGAAGATCAAAAATATGTCTCGATAGTAACTAGTTCAAAGAAAAAAATTAATGTAGCCAAGATTAGAACGAATTCCCATGAGCTTCATAGCAAAACAAAGCATTGGTCTATTCCCAAAACTCCGTGGGTGGAAAGAGTTTGTCATCTTTGTGAGTCTATGAGTGTTGATGATGAAAATCACTTTCTCTTAGAGTACCATGTTTACACCAACATTAGATATGAGTTTCATAGTATTTGCTACAAGACAAACCTTGCCAACCTCCCAAAACTATAGTGAGCTTGGAAAGCTTCTTACCAAGCTTTTTGAGCTTAGGAACAAAAGTTTAAAGCAAACTAAGCAATAACCTTCTTACGGTTCGATAAACCAAAGTTGATCTCAATGGACATTAATCATCATCATCATTATCATACTAAATTAATATCTAACTTAAAAAATATATTATTATTATTATTATAAAATTAATATAATAAATAATAATTAAAACATAAAAAAATATTTATTATATAAATTAAGAATTTAATTAAATTATATTGATCATTTTCATAACTTAATACGACTACAACCCAAATTCCAATAACATATTCAAAGACACCTTCAGATGTAAACGTGAGGTTCCACAATTAGTAGTGTTGTGTTATTGAAGCATATGCGGATGTCTATTTCTAAAACGAGATTACATTAAAGTAAGTATTAATGTTTGAAATACTGAAAAAGAGTCGAGTACATGGTTCTCATTTTATCCGTGTTATTGACTTTTATTTTTTTTAAATGAAGTTCTCATTTTTTTATAACTCTACAAATTGAATAAAATTACATAATACGTCTTAACTGGTTATTAAATAGAGTAAAAACTCACTACAATAATTTCATTATATAATATGCCAATAATTTTATTATATATCATAATTTCATTTTCTTGGTTTATAGAACAATATTAACTTAAAAATGTTACAATAATAAATAATTTAGAATCTAAAACAATTGAAAAAAATAATATTTAAATATATATATTCAAAAGTATTAAACAATAAAACTAAAATATAAATAATTCATTACAATAATTATTAAAAGTATTAAAAAATGAAAATATAAATATAAATAATCTATTACAATAGTTAAGATATGTTTGTATTGATAGGTGTTTATTATATTTATAGGTGTTTATATCTTAGAATTTGGGGTGGACTATCGTCTATGATTTTCCTAGATTGATTTTCCTAGATTGAAGGAGGATAGGACAAGTATACTGTCCAGATTTTATGGTCGTGTTTCAAAATTCTAAATAAACAATTATAAAAAAATATAAAAATAAGTGGCAATTGAATAGCTCATGCATACATAACACGTAATGAGAACCCATGTAACTAAAGAAGGTAACATGTAATTGAGGCATAGACAACATATAATTACAACTAAGCATATAGAACAAATAAGAGAAAACGTGTTCATAGCACTTCACTTAACTTGTGACCTATAATGTTCACTAACCACAAGTTAAATAGATATGCTAATATTCAAATAAAATATTTAACATACACATTCTAATTATTGTCAATAAAAATAATTAATATTAATAAATCTTATTATAATAAGAAAACATTTATATCAAATCATTCACTAATAATATGAAATAAAAAATAATGTGAAATACAATAAAAATATTTTTCATTATTTAATATTTAATATATTTATAAACATTTTTTTAAAATTTAATTTTTTTTCAAATGATTATTATATATTGATATAATAATATCATTTACCAACAAAATCAACAACAAATAATAAATCCAATTTCATTGTCTTAGAGTCATAATTTGAATTGCAAAATTATATGAAATTATTAATGAAGAATTGTTTTGTGAAAAAGTATGTTCTTTATATGATATAGATCTACTATTCATTGGGAATAAGAAATATATAGCAATTTATTTAGGAAATATTTATAGGGATTTATTTAAGGTTAGAGGATTACTTCTTTGTCACCATAGAAATAAGTTAATGAAAAACTTTTTTTCCCCAAAAAATTGTTATTTCACGATAGGATAAATGCTTAAAAACTATTTAGTTTAGAAAATTTAAACTTAAATTTTTTATTAATATAAAGATAAAATTATGTAAAAATAAAAAATAAAAACATTAACATACATTTTATGAATGACTTTTAATTTTTTTAATTGTATAAAGTAAGAGTATATTTATCTATCAAATTTTCAACCCTAATAATAAGTATGAATACCAAGCTAAATTTAATCATTAAGATATGTAATAGTTTTTAAAAGTAACAGTTTAAAAAGTAAACATAATTAATTCTTTTATCATACATTTTTCCTCAAATTTGACAAGAATTTTATTAGATGTTATATTGCCACCTAATTGATAAAAATTTTGATTGTGGAAAGTTTGTTCATAAGGGATTTGATTCATTTCTTTAAAAAATAGTGATTAAGAAAACACTTTACCTTGCTAGAAGAAATTGAACTCATAAAAAAATTGAGATCATTAACTTATTAACTCATCCCTTTTCTAAAGCATTATAACATTATATAAGTGTGGTGCATCCATAATTTAAGTCATAAGAACAAAGAATGGTTTTGACATCAAAGTATAGTATTTATTTTTGGAAAATTAGAGGTTGTAGGTGTGGGACCACTACATGACGAGTCATCTTAGACCCCGGAGGAAATGGAAAAATTAATTTATCTTGAGGTTTAGGGAAAATTATCAACAATAAGGTGGAAATCCATGCCTTCTACATCAGACTATCTCTTGCAATTTAAAGAAACATCAAGATAGTGCTTATCTTTGGAACCTCTGCCCTAATCATCAACCCTATGAGAAATTTTCACTATGAAGATAATGAAATTCTTGGTAGGAGAAGGTTCGAATTTTGAGTATGTTATATACTCTAGATTTGTTCCAACTTCTTCATATTCATTGAAGTAATAATCTTAAAGCATGCATTATGGAAAATATGGTTCAACAAACCACTCAAAAAGAAATTCTAGTGGAAAATAGTAGGACCTAAAATTCATTTTAATAGGATAGGATGAAGCTCAATCCTCATATCCTATTATGCACCAAATTCTCAAAAGAGCATAAAATAAGAAAGAAAGTAATCCAACAGCTTGAGAATCAAGTAAAGTTATGAATAAGAAGACTCTTATAGGGAACAACTTCCTTTTACAATGTATCAAATACACAAGACAAGAAGAGATGATCCTAAAATATGTCTCATTGGTGTGTGTGTACAGGAGACAAAGGGTACAATTACAATTCTAGCCAACCATACAACTACAATTAAGGTCCTAGATGACCAATAAAGACAATATACTAACATAATAGTAGAAATGTAATGTCACAATATATAGAACTTCACATGCTCCTCCCCTTCAAACAAGTGTTGTCCTCTATTCACAAATTCTTCCACTTTATGAGGTACTTAGAAATTCCTCTATTTCATAGTTACTTGATCCTTGTGGCAAAGATTGTTTCAAGTTCTAGCAACAATTTCCCTTATTCACCAATCTCTCGTAAAATAGTTTGGACTGGGATCATATCACCAATTACCTTTTTTAGGAAACAAACATGGAATACTGGTTGTACATGTGAAGACAGAGAAGGCTCCAATTTGTAAGCCATACTTACAATCCTCTACAACACATTATAGGGACCATAGTACTTGGGAGATAATTTATTGTCCTTCTTTTGTTGCTTGAGGGGAATTTGTTTGTATGGTTGTAGCCTCAAAAATACCCAATCTCCCACTTCCAATTTCATTTCACTACAATAATGATATTCTTGTTGTTTCATCATATTTTGTGCTATAGAGAAGTTATCTTTCAATGGTTGGAAAACCTCTTGTTGGTGCTCTATATTATCCTCCACTACCTCATGGGGGCTTCACTAGAAGGCAATATAATATCACGTTCATTCATATTGTGGTATTAAATATTCCTGAAAACCTAAAAATTATATTCCTTATATATTAAGGGGAAAAGGGTTTTTTATTTAATGTAACAATACAAAAATACTTTGGGGTATTTTTTATATGGGTAGGCTGGCAAATATCCGCCAGATGGAGTTGGCGGGATCACAGCCGGATGAAAAATCGGGTTGAGGCAAGGCTCGAACTTACCAGTACGTAGGGAAATCACGTCTTGAGGCATGCTTGAGGCTACGTGTTTCATGGTGAAGTGGGTTTCCAGTCGATCATAGTCGAAAGACAGTGGTCATTGACAGCCAATTGTTACCAATAGCACTCATCCAGTTGTTACCAATAGCCTTGGGAGGCTCTAAGCCTCCAGGGCCTATTATAGGCCCTTGATAGGCCTTGGGGGCTTGAATACCCAACCACTCATGCCTATTATAGGCCTTGGGAGGTTTAGTCAACCTCCTAGAGCTTGTTAGAGTCCCTGGGGGCTTGGATACCTAGCCCACAACAGGCTTAGTCAGCGATTGGGGAACTACAACATGCAATCTAAATGTTGTACTATGTGCATTGGCTTTAGTGACATACAAGAAGTGATCTCCTATCTCTTCATTATACCATTAGATGTTGCAAATCATAATGATATGTGGTTGAGTAATTGCATTGTGGGTGAAATAATGTGCATCCACGATATACATCGAAAGAAGCAAGGTGCATTGTAGAATGCATGTGGGGTCATAAGAGGGGTATCATATCAATAGACTAGGTAGAAATATAAAGGGGTATAAAAAATTTTAATGAAAAAATTGATACATACAATATCTAGTGAAAATAGGGGTTTTTTAAAATTGGGAAAGCATATTGGGAGGGGGTTAAAAAAATGATTTTGGAAGGTATTTTCCAATATTTAGTGAAATTAGGGGTATTGTTTCATATGCCACGATCGAACATGTTATAATAGTTGTTTATTGAGTGAAGCCCCCATGCACAACTTGAACCTTAGCTTTCTCTTTTAAGGATGATGTGAAGGAAGGAGGATGATAGCCATAAAGTTCCATAAGTTGTGACATTTTTTTACGAAGTATGGAAAGATGTGTTGTACCACCATTTTAATAAGGATAACCACTTAACCCATTGTGTTTGTTTATCATATGCAAAGCAATGAATATACCCTTATAGGCATTTATTCACAATCCTTACTCATCCCATCGGATTGAGGATGGTAAGAGGAGCTATGATATTCCAACTAAGTGGCCAAACAATAAAATGTTTCCTTCCAAAATTACTAGTGAAAATTGGATCTCTATCAATTACAATAATCTTGGGGATTTCATGTAGCTTCTCAATTGTTTCCATGAATGTTGTAACTATTGTGCTTGCTTTAAAATGATGAGAAAGAGAGCATAAATTAGCATACTTTGTGAGTTGATCCACTACTACCATGATAATAGTATTTCCTTCTAACTTCAGTAGACCTATCATAGATTTCATTGATACCTCTTCCCAATGCTGACTTGGTATGGATAATGGTTGTAGAAGACCTGGTATATTCATTGTCTCTACTTTGTTCTATTGGTAAACCAAACATTCTAACACAAACTTTTGGACATTAGTTTTAATACATTCCTAGAAAAAATCCTTCTTGATCCTCTGGTAACTTTTCAAGAACCTTGATTGTACTCCCATAGGAGAAGTGTGCAATTCTAGAAGGACCTTGTGCTTGAGTTGAGAATTCTTACATAAATATAGGAAATTCGGGTACCATAGTGAATCATTCTTCCACTCAAATTTATATAGTGAACTAAGGTCCTCTTGTAGTTGTTGAATTATCGTGCTTTATTTTTTATCATATTTCCATTCTATCCTTGCTTCTTCCAACCAATCAAATTGCATAATGGATGTAACACATAGTAATCTCTGTGTATAATCTTCTTTTCTTGATAGTGCATATACCACCACATTATGTTTTCACTTTTTGTAGATAATTTCAAAGTCATAACCTAACATCTTAGTAACACATTCGTGTTGCTCTTATGAAGACAATCATAGTTCCAAGAAGTAATTAAGGCTTCCATGATATATTATTACCTTGAAGTGTCTTCCTATTAGGTAAGGGCATCATTTCTTAATTCCATGCAGTATGACCAATATTTCCTTTTCATAAATTGGTTTGAGTAAGTTTTTTCCTTTAACTTGGAAACTTTGAAAGGAAAGGGGCCTTCCTTATTGCATTAAAATTACACCAATGTCATTCCATGAGGCATCACATTCCACAATAAAGGTTTTTGTGAAGATAGGAATGGATAATACATGATTTGTACATATAGCCACTTTAATTTTTTCAAAATATTTGGTTGATTCTTGAGTTCAAAGAATGGATCATTTTCCAATAACCTTGTTAGATGTGCTACTATTTGACCATAATTATTAATGAACTTACGGTAGTGTCATGTCAATCATAAGAATCCTCTAATATTCTTCAAGGTTTTACAAATTGACCATTGATGATAACATTGGTTTTTCTAGGGTCCACTTTGACACCTTCATTAGATACAATATGACCCAAATATTATGCTTCTTGAACCCCAAAGGCACACTTAGAAATCTTGGCATATAGTTGGTGCTCCTCCAATAGTTAAAAGATCTTGTCAACATGTTGTACATGATCTTCCCAAGATTTTCTATAGAAATTAGTGTATCATAAAAAATACTAACACAAATTTTATGAGGAAGGGTTTAAAAATATAATCCATCAAGCTTTGAAATGTGGAGCTGTATTGGTAAGGCCAAATGGAATCACCCGAAGTTAATGTGTTCTGAACATTGCTTTCAAAATTTCTTCTTTCCTTATTATGATTTGATGATATCTAGAATGAAGATCCAACTTGGTAAAGAAAATTACTCCCTGTAATTCATCTATTCATTCATCAATGGTAGGAATATGAAACTTATATTTAGTGGTCATCTTATTGATCTCTTTATAATATAGACACATACGCCATGGACCTTCCTTTTTGTAAACCATCGCCACTAGTGAAAAACACTTTGTCGAGGTTGGATGATTTTAGAATCTAACATTTCTTGAACCACATTTTCAATCTCACTCTTTTGTGCATATGGGTACCTATAGTGTTTTGTTAGGTGGGACACTTCCTAGTTGCAAGTTAATAACATGGCTGTGATCTCGAGCAAGTGGAACACCTTTAGGAATCTCTCAAAATACCTTGGAATGATTGTCAATAAATTGTTGGAGATCCACAAGAATGGAGGGCATATATGCATGAACATCTAGTGAGCACAATTGTGCAATTACTCCATGTTGTCCCTTTTCTTAGCATTTTTTCCATGTTGTTAGAGCTTATCACTTTATATGCTTTTCTTGGATTACCTCCAATTTAAAATTACTTTCCTTTTAAAGAGAATCTCATCAAGCATTCTTGAAAATTAAGAGCCATTGTTCCCAATGATTGTAGCCATTGGGCCCCTGGCACAACATCAACACAAAACGTTTAGATTGAAATCATTAGACAATCCAATAACTACTCCCACACCGTAATATTAATACTACGGAACTTCCCTAAACAACTTATTATATCTCCATCTACAATCAATACTTGAAATTTTGGAGCTATATATACAAAACAATTGAGAAGTTTGGCTAGTTTGCAGCTAATGAAGTGATGGCTACTATCATAATCAATCGACAATATAACATTTTCCTTTTTGATATATCCTACTATCCTAAGAGTTTGAGGAGTGTAAATTACAACCAATACATGAAAAGATATGGTTGGAGTAGTATCTTCTAGATCTACCTATTGAGATAATTCTAGCTTTGGATCTTCTTCCTCTTTACAATTCATGTAGAATAATTTCTTCTCACTGCACTTATTCCCTTTATTGTACTTTCTATAATAATTGAAACAAGATCCCTTTTCTCTTCTTTATTCCACTTGTTGAGGTTTCAACCTTTTAGAATGAGTGAGGTTTAGGAAGGAAGCATTTCCTTCTCTATAGGTGTTAGTACCAACCCTTCTAGTAACTATATTTTAACTTTTAACTTTCATTGCAAAACTAAAAGCATTCTCCAATGGTTTAGGTTCAAAGCGACACACCTCATGTTGAATACTCTCCTTTAAAGTTACCATAAAAATATCCAACAAATTAATCTCTGGAATAATTATCCTCTTAACATATCCAAGGCATGTCATCCCTATTGAAGTTGCATGCCAATTATATTCAAGATAATAACAAATGTAGATTGAAAGGATGCATTGGAGGCATGACCTTTAATCCTACTCGTGAAAGACATAAATTGAACCACTTATATGAAATATATAAGGAGCAAGGGCATTTAAACATGGTAAATGATCCTCTTCTTGAAGGTGGGATCATTCCATAAGTTTGCTTGGTCTTTGGTATGAAAAATCAGTTTTGCAACGCTATAACTTATGGAAGCATGGACCATATGATATGGTCATAACTTGTGTGGAACTTTCGACATTGACACTTCATGTAATCCTCCCTCTTGATAATATTTGTAGTTTAAACTCAACTTAAATCTAATTCCATAAATAACTACTGAGTGCTTGATTGTATGGTTTGGGGTTGATTTTTGGTTGTATAGAAATTTTGTCATTGGTTTGGGTAAAATTGGTGTTGTAGTGGAAAACCTCCCATGGTCTAGTCTCCATATATCTTGTAGTATGTTCACCCTATCTCATAGACACTCCTTTGAATATTGAGATGTCTCACAATAGCTCCTAGGATATCACGAAACTCCTCAATCAGATTATCAGTCAGATGGAAGGATTATGGTTGTCTGTGGAATTCCTAAGTATATAGTTAGAGAAGAAGGAGACTAAAGAAAATATCTTGGAAAGAAAATTGCATGATCGAAAATTGAACTATGACAAGTTAGACTCATAATTAGAAACGCTTTACAATATTATTTTGAGTTTCGTTAGAGGGTTGCAGTTAGTCATATATTTCTCTTGCATCTATATAAATTAAATAAGGACAATCTAGTTGATGAAGTCACTTTACAATAGACAACATTGACCCATAATGAACAAGATGAGAAAGAATAGGAAAAATAGGACCTATCCATGGAATAAGATCTCATTGGAAACAACCTGATCAATATTTCTTATTAATGTAGGGGTGAAAACATGAAGTTGGGAAACAATTTTGGCTTGTTTTTGACAAAAAAAACTGCGAATTTTTATGTTTTTCAACTTCTACCTCTTTAAACCCATATCTCCCTTAGGAATTTCAACTTGAAGTAAACAAAAAGGTTTTATAGAATTGAATTAGCTTTCTACTCGTATTTTTTTAAATTTTTTTTATGGACATATCGTGGGACAAATTTGTTGTCAACCAACGACATATACTTGAAAATTTTAGGTATGGATAATGAGTGACCTGTGTTGACGACGCTTTTTTGATAGATGGTTATTCATTTTAGGGAAAAAAATTGTAGGCTCATAATCAACACACACTAAACTTGATCCTGGACTATATTTTGAGTTTTTTAATACTTGGGAACTATTTTTTATTATTTATCAAAACAACATATGTTCAAAAAATGGTGCATTATTGACACATGTTTTTGTCTTCGCATTTACTTTCAAATGTTACTCTTATCAAACAAAGTAAAACCAACCCATTGAAGAGGGCACTTCAAGGAACATCCTTGTATTTTTTTTGGCTTCGTCATTATGATGATATTGAATTTTCACTTAATTTTTTAATGATAAAGTTTAGTAAAAAATAGTAATCCTAAATTAAATTGAAAAAAATATATATTACTAAAAAGTAGATTGAATGATGAATCTACTGGTATAAACTCCAACATGTAATTCTCATGTTTTGCAGTGGTCCGACCTTGTTAAAGTGACACATTTCTGAATTCTGCAGAAATGGGGTTGGAATTGTTGACCAAAAACTCTTGGCCCAGAAAATATCTCGGGCGAGAGGTTTAAAATTTCTCGAGCGAGAAGTTTTCCCGCTCCAAAATTAACCCAAATTTAACGAAAACTCTTGGCTAAAAGCTACTTTTAACTCTCGTCCTAGAGTTTATAACACTTCTCGCTCGAGGGTTTTGTTACATAATGCCTCGAGAATCTTTTAGGGGCCGACACATTAAATATTAAATTCACGTCATATTCGGATAAGATGCTCATGTTTCTTGGCTTAGAGGTGTATATATAATCTCTCGGCCGAGATAGTTTTCCAAATTATTTCATCCAAGGATGTTTTCAGCTGAGCTTTTGTTTTCAACCGAGGGTTTTTTCAGCCGAGAGTTTGTTTAGAGCTGAAAGTTACTTGTCAGCCGAGAGTTTGCATGATCTTTACTCTTTTCAGGGGAGGGGTGTCATATTCTCTACTGTTTTCAGCCGAGAGTTAGCATTATCCAAGTTCAAACATTTGAACGCAAGGACATTTCATAAGGCCACAAAGACATTTCTCTTCACAAGGTATTTTCTTTATAAGGTATAAGAACATTTTTCTTTATACGAGCATAAGGACATTTTTTCTTATAAGGTAGAGCATTGTAATTTCATGTGATTTTTATCATTCACCCATTAAATACAGCAGGCATTTTCCCAAGGCCACCTGAACCAGTATTCCTTTGTTATTCCTTTGTCATTATTGAACTCCTTTGACATCAATGACAATCACATTCAATAATTTGGTAAATTTTTAGTACAAGAATGCTCAGCATATTACTCTTGTTGGGTCAATATTGTTCTTTATTTTCAGCATATAACTCTCAATTCTCATATATTTTCATGCATTGGATTTTAGGTTTTTAATTCTTTCAACATGGGAAACCGAAAGAAACGTCAAAAAAATTATGATCGCACTAGAGCTGATGAAGAGGCAGGGAAAGAGAGGTCTCGTGTTTCTATGAGAAATTTAAGAGAAAAAAGAGCAAGGGAAAGAAACATGGAGGCACATGGCGGTGACGAAGAAATTGAAAGTGTGAATGCACATGGCGGCGACGATGAAATGCAAAATGTGAATGCACATGGCGGTGATAAAGGAATTCAAATAGTCGAGGATCACGTTGATGAAAGAAATGAGGAACATGGAGGTGACGAGGAAATGACAAATGTGGAGCGAACTATTGGTGAGTAAATAATTTTTTATATGTTTATCATTTACTTTATAATACTTGAGTATATATATATATATATATATATATATATATATATATATATATTTGATTTGAAAGTGAACACAATCTTATAAATTTATATTTATTTTTATGCAGGGTCGACATCCAACATACAACATCCTACCACAGTTACCAATTTACAGAGATTAACTGAAAGTTGCAACAATATCGTCATTGATGATAATTTTTTGGATAATTTGAATTCAAGTAAAATTGAAGAAATGGGACCTTCGATGTCTGATCGTATAGCTCATTATAGAGCAAATAAGATAGTCAAAAAACATTTTGAAGGTATTTTTGTCATACAACAAGCTCAATTGTTGCATAAATTGTTAAAGTGAAAATCTCTAAGAGATGCAATTACATTTTTGGGCATTCAAAGTGCCAAAGAGGCTAAATCAAATCAGACTGTATCACAAAATATGACCTCAGTCCTTGCATCACTTGCAAGAAAATGATCTCATAATTTCATGGTTGCTCATAAATCAATTCTATCAGGGGTTGTGGCAAAAAACACTACAACCAGTCGTTTGTTGTCTACGACTGCAAGAACGTTAAAAACATCAAGAAAATTTTTATGGAAGCATAAAAAGCTTCGGGTTCAGTTAGATGAGGATTATGAAGTTGCATGTTGGGGTGTTATTTGTAGGCAACCTTATCAAGATAGACTTCTGGATAATGTGAGGGACATGGTGAAAGACTTTTGGCATGTAAACTCGCGTGTCTTACCAAATGAAAAGGATGTTGTGCAACGTCGTATGTCGAAAGGAAACTATGAAACTCATGCCAAACACATAACAACAATCACTCAAGTGGAAATGTTCTAAACTTTTATGGAGATTAATGTTGATGTGAAGATTGCCCTTAGCACATTTGTGAATCTTAAACCATGGTATCTCAGGCCCACCATTGTTCGTGACACATGTTGTTGTCGATACCATGTAGAATTCGAATTATATTATGAGACATTTCTAACTTTTGGCATGCAGTGTTGGCCAAATAACCTCCCTCCTTCGAGTGTTCATGAATTTGTATCTAAATTATTATGTGCGCGAGAGAATCATCAAGTATTCTATAAGAAACAATGCGTTGGAGGTAAAAAATGTGAGGAATGTTCTAATTTGGCCCTTTTTAATGCTAACTACCCCATTGATGCAAACGATCCTCAATTGTCAAATCACATTATGAAATGCAAGAGATATGTTTATGTTGATTATACTGCAGTTACAGATTCAATGGAAACATCAAGAAAACTTAATTTAGTTGAAAGTGATATCTCTTTGACAGATTTTATGAATTTGTTCAGGGATCAAATATATAAATATATCAAGCACTCTCACTCAGCACGATGGTAGGACTTATAGTTCAAGAAATCACGAGATGTATTTACAAAAGGGACAATATTATCCATTGTCGATTTTGCAGAAAATTACACTTTCACTCCGCAAAAGGAGATACAAAGTGAGTATTATCATTCAGATCAGGTATCTATACTTGTGCATATTACGTATAGACATGCAGAGCTTGATGTGGATGGTTTTGATAGCAATGAAAATAATCGTGAAGTGATTAAGGAGTATCATTTCTACATTAGTGATGATCGTACACTTGATACATGTTTTGTCCAGCATTGTTTTGGTATGTTTTTTCAAGAATTAAAAAGAAGAAGGGTCACTTTCAAAGAACATTGGGTGTGGTCAGATGGTTTTGCTGGTCAGTTTAAATCGGCATGATCATTCTTGTGGTTGTCTCGCCTTCATAAAAACATGGATGTTCACCACACATGGAGATTTTTTGAAACGAGACATAGAAAAGGAGAACATGATGGTGTTGGGGCCTGCGTGAAATGTGCACTTAGGAGATATCAAATGAATCACTCTGCTTCTCGCCTTGCAAATTCAAACGATGTTGTTAATTGGTGCAAACAAAATTTGGGCCATGAATTCAATGGAAGGATGGGTAATGTGAGAAGGTTTTTCTGGAATATTGCAATGGGCGATGTTGACAGATCAATGCCACATAATTGTACTGCAATCCCAAAAACAAGGGGCTTACACTCCATTAGGAGTAAGAAAATGGAAAATATACATGCAATCGAGAAACGAAATTACTCTTGATTTTGTCTTGCATGTATTGATGATGTAGATTCTTTGGATGAGTGTCAAAACCAAACTAACAAATTTGTGAAACCATGGAGACACCAAGAATTGACACCATTGCCCCCATTTGGAAATATCAGTGATGTCAAGCACGACAATGAAGCGGTTGTGACTGACAAATATTATGATCGTGTTTCTGATTTGGTTAGAGAAGACGATGTATTTGCATTCGTTGCACCAGCAGATAATCCAGAAAATGTGCATTATTATTTATTGAGATGCACTAGGTCGAAAAGCACATTGATGCAAGAATTTAAAGATCTGTCAAATTATACGTATGCAGTGGGTTCAATGGTTTTAATGGGACATTTCTTTGCAAAAGTAAGGAAATGTAAAGACCATATTCTTTTTCAAGACTACGAGTCAGATGTTATATGTGCTCAATACAGTCATTTGGTCATAGCAGCCCGATTGCAGTTGAAGGCAGTGAAGAGTAGGAAAAATTCCAAGCATCGACAATGGAAATTGTCGATAGAAGATCATAATTCCATTCTTGAAAATATGCCACTGGCACATTTCATATGATTCAAGAACACATCAAGGTTGATGAATGTTTTCTTTGATTCTACGCTGGGTGGGTGGGTGGGGCCAAATGAGCTTCCACCTTCACGTAGTTGGCCTCGTTGGTAGAGAATATATATAATTATCGAAACTAAGAGAAGCTCTTTTTAACAACATATCCAATGATAACTCAAGGCTCATATTGAACGGGCAACTTCACCATTATATGTCAATGATCTCCAATCAACAGGAACAAATGTCAATTTCAAGTTGAATTGTCCTTGATGCTAACTTTAATACCATCTACTCCAATATCTCTCATCCATACTTAAATAAAGAAATAATTACTTGTCGAAAAATACATCACACCACATCGTTGATGTGATGAGTAGAATAAAAACCCTCTACATGCACTCATACATATAGAAATTAAATAAAAACTATGATCATGGTCAATTCATAAACCCTTCCGTAGAAACATGCTTCTCACACTCATCCATAAGTATATCATCACCACTAATCCCTACATCCTCCCTTACACATTTGCCACCCTTATCCTTAAGTAATGCTTCTAAGCTAAATCATTTTCAACAATGACCTTTGCAAACCAAATCCATAATTTCCTACTCAAAAGGTTTTGTCTCCATTGTAGGAGCACCAAACCCAATCAAGATTTCTCACTTGATACAGAAACTATGTTTTACATATGCAATCATTCCAAAATATAAGTCAATGTAGTAATAATAATTAAATATAAATTTATCTTTTAATGCGTAAGAGAACAAAGAGTTAATAATGTATCATTTTTTAATTTATTTTGTGTATAATAAATATGAGTATTATTTGGTTTTATATATAGATTAAGGTTAGATGCTACTTGAAAGCAAATGATTTTAATGGTGTAACATCAACAATGACAATAAGAAACATTAACTTTTTTGTGGATATTATTTAGGTTGAAATCGCTTTGTGCTGAACCTGCAATAATTAATTAATGCAAATACATGAGATATCAGAAATAATAGAACAAAATCACTTTTGTATTGATCACGGGCCACTTCGAGGGGGCAACCTTCTTTGAGCAAGCTCAATACAATTAACTTCACGGTGCCTTCAATGACCTCAACATACACTTATATACTAAGTCTATGCCCAATACTATGAGTCAAAACCATGGGACATATAATACTATGGGACGACTTACAAAGCATATGCGTCCAATACTATGGGTCAATACTATGGGATAATATAAACTACGGATCAACAAATACTACGGGACGACTTACAAAGCATATGCATCCAACAACAATATACTAACATAGTAAAGAGAAGGGTTGACATAGGTTCCTAACATCCCCTCTCCCTTAGAAAAAGCTTTGTCCTCAAAGCTTTGGTTGGAGAAATTGCTGCAGAATCTGAAGGAGTGGTTCCCTGGTAGCATCCTCGGGTTGCATTTCGGGCCACTGACGCCTTTGGAGTGTCAAGGAGGATTGCTTGGAAGGCTGTAGATGAAGAAGAACCCTGTCAGCTGCGTGGAAAATGCGCTCAGAACGGTGCTGATTGGCTTGTTGTTTCAGGCGAATTCTGTCCATGTGAAGAGTGTCCTGCAGAATGAGAAGAATCTGATCGCGGTTTCGAAGAACCGAGTCAATTTCCTGAACTGGGGAGCTGCTAAGGGTGTATGGAAGAAGAACTGGTGGTGTTTTTCCATAGACTGCTTCATATGGTGTCCTTTGAGATGTGGTATTGTACCACCAGAGCACTGCTAGGAAATCCATAGAAATAGTTGGCCAAAGCTGTGTAGGGATGGGCAAGGGTTTGAGCAATCCCGAAAGGAGTGTTGTTTCCCCCTTGTTGACTTGGAAAGTATCATCATCAGCCACCATCTATTGAATTGTCATTTTTAGTCCCTGCCAAAAGAAGTTACATTGTTCCCAGTCATACATTTTGCAGAACCCAGAGTGCCATGTTGATGAAGAAGCATGGAGTTCATAGAAGAGATAGCCCTATTGAACATATTGCAACCAATTTGGAATAAGCAGACAAAGAGCTGTAAGAGAAACTGGGTCATCAATTCGGCGAGAAGGAGCATCTTCCACCGTATTTTCCTTACCCTTCTTGTAAGTGATCACATAGGGATAACCCATGAGTTGGATAACCCATTTTAGGTGTGTTGGGGAGGAGACCCATTGTTCCAGAAAATTTTCCAGACTCAGGAGATCAGTCTTGATGCAGAAATAATTCCCTAATAGGTATGGCTGCCACTTCTGTACTGCATGCAAAATAGCCATCATTTCCTACTGAGAGGTGGATGTGGCTAAATTCTTACCGGAAAGGTCTCTTGAAGGCAGCAAGTGCATTGGTTCAGCAAAGATACCTGCATATCTATCCAAGGAAGTAGTGGAGACTGTTGATGGGTGCATTTGAATGGAATTGAGCTGAGCGATGACACCATGTGAATTCTTCTTAAGGATTTTTTCCAGGTGATGTGAACTGATGATGCAGAGAGACCCTGGTTGTAAGCCCATAAATTTGTGTTGTGCCCCATTGACTTTAAACTGCATCCAAAGTTCAGCAAAATCCCATAAGATGGGGCCAAGTGTGCGTAACCATTGAACACCCAAAACCATATCACGTCCACCTAAGGACAAGGAAAACATGTCAGAGCGTAGGTTATAATCTTCCATAGAGATACACACATTGTGACACTTCCCCTTGCAAGGTAAGGTGCCCCCATTGGCAACCATGACTTCAAAGTTGGAGCAAGGATGGACAAAACAATCAGCCTGTTTGGCAATCCAAGGGTCAATGAAGTTATGAGTGCTACCAGAATCAATGAGTATGGTAAGAGGGAGCTTCTTGAAGTATCCCCTGACCCGCATTGTTTGTGGGGTGGTGACTCTAGTTACAGCATGGAGAGAGATCTCAAGTGGGTCATCCTGAGATGGGGTGTTAACAGGCGGGTGTTGAATGTCGACCTGATCATCTACTGTATCTGTAGCTTCTTCACCAAGTTCTAAGGCAGGCGGAGAATCCACATCCAAGAGATAGAGCTTTTGTTGAACACATCTATGTCCCCGAGTGAATTTCTCATCACAATTATAGCAAAGCCCTTTTTCTCAGCGTTCCTGCATCTCTGTTTCAGACAAATGCTTGATAGGCGTTGGTTGCGAGGCAGGCATGATGGGAGGTCGTTGGGAACCCATATTTCTGAAGGGAACAAAGGTGGGTTTGGAGCGTTGTTGAGCTGCGATCTTGTCCTCATCCAGCTTAGCCAACCCTAGGACTTCTATCATTGTGTTGGGACAAAACATTTTGACCTCTGAGCGGATTTCATCCTTGAGACCACTGATAAAACAACTCCTGTAGAATTCATCGGACAATCCTTCTGTGTGATTGGCTAGTTTCTCAAATTCCGTCTGATACTCTCTCACTGTGCCAGTTTGGTGAAGTTTAGTGAGTGCTCCTGTGAAGTCATGAAAGGAACTAGGACCAAATCGTGACAAAAAGAGTTGGCAAAAATCTGTCCAGTTTGGCTCGGGATGAGCTTTGATGTACCAACGGTACCATTGAAGGGATTCCTGTTCCAAATGAAAGGATGCAAGTGGAACTTTCTGAACATCAAAAGTATTATGCAGACTGATATATTGTTCTGCTCAGTATATCCATCCAGTCAGATCAGTACCATTGAAGCGAGGAAAATCAAGCTTCGGCCCACGAAAATTGCTGGAAGAAGAGAACCCGGTGGTTGCAAAAGATTCTGGCTGTCGGGTATTGTTCATGGCTGAATGCTGAAGAGGGAGCTTGAGAAATTTTTCATCTAGATATTGGAGTTTGGTTTGGATGGCTACAAGTGCGTCCTCCATGGTTTTTGCTCCTGTGCGAGTGACAACCATAACCAGGAGTTTTTTTTTGGTTGACTGGGTAGGAAAACAAAAACAGAAACTGCTTCAGTAAAGGAAAATCTGGACTTGGGAAAAAATTTGAAGGGTAATTGGGGTTTGACGAGGTTTTGGACACTGTCGAATAGACAGGGAAGCAAAAATGAGGATTTCAGAAGCGGGGTGAAAGAATGGGAAAATTTGGCAGAGGGGGACAAAGAAGCAGAATTCAGAAAGGAACTCTGTGGTAAAATTTGAAGGTGATTGGGTGAAATCTGAAGAAGTTATGGCAAACCCTAAAAATAGACAAATGTGGGATTTTGGGCTTTGGGAAGGGGAATTGGGGATAGGGTCCTCAGGAATGAAATATGTAGAATGGGATGACAGGGGTTCCCCGAAAATTTCAAGGGAAACAGAGTGAAAACAAGGGAGATATGGAGAAAAAACTATTTTTTTTTCTTTCCAGACTGGAGCGGCTATGGCTCGAAAGGGATCTGGAACAGATAAATCTACAACAGCGCAGAAGGGATAAAAAATGGTTGGATCTGAAACGGAAACTGGATCTGGAACGGCTTTCAGAATAGATCTGAAACGGCTGGATCTGGAGCGGAAGTGTCAGCAACAGTTCAGCTGAAAATAGATATGGACCCCAGGTATGTGCGACTTCCTATCGGTTCAGGGGATTCACTCGGCCACCAATACTTGCATATTGGGGCAGTACCCCTCACTCCACGGCTTAGGTAAAACTAATAACCGCTTTGCCACAAACGATAGCTCTTGGTTTACCTCACGGGTGGGAACTAGTCAATCAGGTAGGGGTCGTTGCCCTTTTCGCTGGCAGGTCCTCTCAATGGGCCAGCTACTTTGGGGTTCCTGTGGTACTCCTCACAATGATTTTTATGGCTTATGCCCAAGTACTTCCCACAGTTAAGCGGATAAGGATTATTCCCAAATCCGAAGCTACAACAAATGCGAAAAAAAAAAAAATTGGCAGAAATTCCACCCAACGAGCCCAAGAAAGTGCTCTGATACCAGATGTGTTGAACCTGCAATAATTAATTAATGCAAATACACGAGATATCAGAAATAATAGAACAGAATCACTTTTTTATTGATCATGGGCCACTTTGAGGGGGCAACCTTCTTTGAGCAAGCTCAATACAATTAACTTCACGGTGCCTTCAATGACCTCAACATACACTTATATACTAGGTCTATGCCCAATACTATGAGTCAAAACCATGAGACATATAATACTACGAGACGACTTACAAAGCATATGCGTCCAATACTATGGGTCAATACTATGGGCTAATATAAACTACGGATCAACAAATGCTACGGGACGACTTACAAAGCATATGCGTCCAACAACAATATACTAACATAGTAAAGAGAAGGGTTGACATAGATTCTTAACATGCTTTATGGTCTTAAAGTATAACTTAAAATTGATTTTAATTTATTAAGAGCTAATCTTTCTGAAACGTAAGAAAATATGTGAATAAACCAAGATCTATATACATTTGATATGAGCGAAAGTTTATCCTCTTATAACTGCACATCAAATCTTAAAATCATATTAACAAAAACTAAACTAATAACTTTAAATATTATAAACTTTTTCTTACTTAAAAATAATAATTAAAAATAAAAATATATCCAAAAATATTGTAATTCCAAAGAATATTACCATACATCTCATCTCAAATAATGTAAATGACTATATCAATATTTATTTTGTCTAACATAAGATTTTGTCCCTTAAGGATAGTTATATTTTTTTTTTGTCTAAATTGGCATAAGTTTATGTCCCTTAAGGATAGTTATGTGGTTGTCTCATTTGAGACAAAATATTATTTTCACTATTATATTATTTTATGTCTGGTATCTTAATTACCGTTATGTTATTGTCTCACTTGGAGACACTATCATTTTCACTTAAGTGCATTGGGTGAGGATATTGATTGATACAATATAATATTCCCTTCATTACATTGACAGATATTAAAGATATTGATTAATATTTCTGGAGCAACTTTTCAATTATCTTGATATATAAACTTGGTCCCTTGAGGACAATGGGGCTACTTATTGTCTTTCATGTTGTTATATGAATTGACACCCATCTTGGTTTGTTTGTGGCAATGGAGTGACAATGTCACATTGATTGAATTATGTTATCTCCATTAAGGTTTACCAATGTTATATTATTCACCTTTAAATTATTCAATGTTTACCAATGTTACAATGTTATCTCCAATGTTACATTATTCAACTTTAGTAATTTCAATGTCATCTAAGTGGGAAACTCGTACATAAGTTATATAAAATACATTATAAGTCAAAAGCTATTGCAAATGTACTTGATTTTTAAATAATTACAACTTGCATGAAGTAGTGTAATGATTTTGTATAGGCTTTTGACATTAGTGCCTATTTTATTGAAAAGAGTCATATTTATCCCACTTAGAGGATTGGCATTAATTCCATGTCTAGCAAAACTCTTCAACCTTGGTCATTATAGCTGCAAATGGAAAAAATGTACATCAAAGGATCTCCAACATTTATGTGGGAGAAAATGATTAAAACAATAAAATTAGCACTCAAAAACCGGGTTAGAGATTCATATTCTTCTCTAGATCAAGTTAAATCTCAATTCATAGCAAACTTGGGAGACCTACAAACAAGGATGGAAACTCATGAAATTACAAACTAGATCCAGATTGATGAAAGAAATATTTTTCTCAAACTCCAAAAAGTTATCAGAGTTGGGGAAGAAATGTGGTGGCTAAAATCAATAAGTCTTTATCTTAAAATGAGAGATAAAATATGTCCTTTTTCCACCGACATGTAAAGGATAGAACCCACAAAAAATAATGTAAAGGAAATCAAACTTGGGAATGGAACGTCTTAGGAGTTTAATGAAATCAAAGAGAAAACCAAGGAAAACTTTGAGAAACTCTATACTAAAGGATATAAGGTTGATCAAGAGACAACGAGTGTCATGCTAGATCACATTATGAATCTCCTAACAACTAGATTAAATGAGATGTTAAATCTAGAAATATAAGAAAATGAAATAATAGCCACAATCTAGGGTCTAGCACCAAACAAGGCTCTAAGTCATGGCGACTTCTCTATTCACTTTTACAAATCATGTTGGCATGTAATCATATTTGATCTCAAGAGAATGTGTTTGCATGTTTGGAAAAATCACAATATTAGGGGTGGGATAAACTCCTCTTTTCTCTCCATTGTCCCCAAAGAGCCAATCCATCTTCCTTCTCTCGATTTCACCCTATATCTCTATGTAACTCATATTATAATATCCTAACAAAATTAATGGCCATCCATCTGAGGAAGATCCTTCCTAAGATAATTTTTGGCAACTAGGGAGGATTCATGCAAAAGAAACAAATTATAGATAATATAATCTTGGTTTAAGAAGCAATACACTCCAGCAATCAAAACAAGGATAGAGGAATTCTCATCAAAATAGACATGACTAACACCTGGAATCTTGGACCACATCCAAGTAACTTGGAATGCCTACCTTTCTAAACAACCGAACCTCAGAAGTTTGTAAAGATGTCATTACGAAAATCAAGAATAAATTCCAGAAACGGGATCACAATGTCTAAATTCATTAGGAAGAATTGTGCTTATTAAATCTACATTTTCAACATTATCAATCTACTAGTACTCTATGATGCTAGCTCCAAAAGGAATAACGATTAAAATTGCAAAGAGATACAAAAATTCATTTGGAAATGAGACAAATCCAATTAGAAAAAATTCCATTTGGTCAATTGGAATCTAATTCGATCATCTAAACACCAAGGAGGACTAGAAATCAAATATCCAATAGTGATGAAGCTTTCCCTGGGTGCTAAAATTGTGTGGTGATTGGTGTCTTGTCAAACTAATTGGTGGAAGACAGCTCTATTCCAAAAACACTTTCATGGACATAGAAAACAATTTTTGGAAATCCTGATGCAATATAGAAAAGGATCCTATATCTGGAAGTTCATTAACATAGTAGCTCCTTTAATATAATCCCAGTTAACCTGGATCATGGGCAATGGCAAGGAAATTAAAATATGGCAAGATAACATAATGGGAAATAAGCTATGGTTTCGTTGACTTCTGCTACACTAAACTAAGTTGTGATTTCGTTGACTTCTGCAACACTAAGCTATAGTTTCGTTGACTTATGATTCATAGATATTTTCCTCACTGTTTAGGCTGATTTCCAGCTTTGAATAGCCCTAGGTCACATTGTTGAAAAGTCCTTTATTCTAGTGTTTGTGTAAGGACAACTGATGGCAACTGTAGCACCCGTATGCCACTCTTCTTGTAGAAGAGAAAACAAACCAAATTAGTTAATGAACGACATTATATAGATAGTAGAAAAGGCAGCAGCACAAGATAACAAACACATTAGCATTCAACTTAAATGTGTTACAAAGATATAAAACATTATATACTATTGTATATGGAAACATAAAGAAAAACTATGCTGCAAATGAAGTTGACGCAATGATTCTTGTAGGACTACTCTACACACAGACCTCACCAAAAGTTTGCAACAACTTGCTCTCCCTAATGTATATATGTCTTGTGAAGAAGAGCGAAGACAATTGAGTCCGAAATTTGAATTCTCTTGGTTATAGCTATCCTACAAATGCTCATTCAATTGCCAAATGCTATCACCTTTTTTTGTTTAGTCTCAATAAATGACAGAAATGGATTCTTGAGGATGATGTTGTTCAAATCCTAGAAAACAGAAAGCAGCTGAATGTTGTTACGAAAAAAACTACAGGAAATATGGAGAACAAGTTCATATTCATGGTTGGATCAAGGATTTTAAATATTGAAATCTGTCATGGTGCATAAAAGAATGCTCAAATGAATTTCGCTATATCCTAGTGAAATTGTTTTGATCAAAAGCCCTAAATGCTAAGTGTTTTAAAAAACACAATCATTGCCTTTAAAATTCTAGAACAAAAGCGCAAACTGGCTTATATGAAGTATCCGGACACTGAATAGACTCCACCTTGGTATTTAAACTTGACCTTAGTATATAGTGAACACATAGACAAACACTGATCACGGTATGTTGTACCTAGTTGTATCAGCGATTTGACCAAGTCACGGTTTTTTTTTCATATCAAGATAGATGCAAATAATGCATTTTGGGAATTCTAGTATGGGTCGACTGGATAATTTTTTTAAATGTTTCAAGTTCCACTATCTAGTGGTCGAAGACTGAATCCTTTATGTAGAACTAATCATTCAAATATGAACAACTAAAAAATCACAATCCATCTTCAAGAACTTATACCAATTTTGGCAAAGTTCATGTCGTGCTTCTATGCCCAAGTTCATTCTAGACATTTTATCAGGTTTAATTGCTAATTTGACATGAAGAGTGTAATTAGCATTGTTTACATATTGTTTGATATTGATACAAGTTCTATATATACTTTCAAGTTTAATACCTGAACCAATCACCAGCTATGTTATAACATGATGGGAAATTTGAACTGTAAACAATAAGCATTGTATGGGATTCCTATGTTGGTTTCACTAGTACAAAATGAGAGATAAGTGACCAGGTGACCAAAAAATTTGGTCACCACATCTTTTTTTAGGGATAAATGACCAAAATTGAGAAATTTTAAGTGAACTGACTAAAAATGACCAAGATAAATGACCAATTTGGTCATGGGATAAGAACTAAACAAAAAATGACCAATATAAATGACCAATTTGGTCAGGAGATAAGAACTAAACTAAAAATGACCACATAACGATTGGTCATTTATGTGGTCATTTTTAGTTGTGTCATTTCGGCAATGGAAAATTATAATTTTGATAATGAATTTGTACAATTTTCTAAATTTTAACACTGCAGATGGATTCAGAGATCCCAAAGGAGTCTCCGAATCCATCTGCAGTGTTAAAATTTAGTAAATTGTAACATTAATAGTACACAACTTGGATTATTTTTTAATACATGTCTTCTAAGGGATCATTTCTTTGAGGCCATCCCAATACCTATTGTGTTAGATGATAGGAGAATCATTTAGATGCTCATTTGTGGGTTTCTCTACTAATTAGTGCCTTGGGTGTGGTGAGTTGATATCTAGATAATACATCATGTCTTGCATATAGTTTATCAAGTGATCATGTGGTTGAGTCAAGTCTTAGATATTTGTCGTCTTTCCCTTTTGGAATTATCATGTCTTGAAGTTAGTGTCACTCTGTTCAGTTTGTTGTACTGGTTGTTGTTAAATTTTCAGAATTTACTTCAATATGATCTAGGATCTTAACTGAGAGAACAACATGTACAACAAATCTACAGCATATCAATCATGGACACATTAATGCAAGCACACAAGAGACACAGAGTTTACTTGGGGAAAACCATAAAGGTGAAAAACCCCAATAACTTCCTCAGAGATAGATAGAGCAATGATACAACCAAAATACAAGAGATAGTCTTCTCCTAGCAGCAGAGCCTCCTCCTCCACAAGTGCGCCACTCTCCAAAGTGTGAGTGAGAGAATAGAATGTGTAAAATGAGAGAGACACACTCTCTATTTATACACTAACTTGACCTTTACTCAACTAGGTCGGCCTCAACTTAACCACTTAACATAATGTTGATTGGGCCGACCCCCACTAGGGTGGTCTAATAACCCTTTGACCCACATGGCCGACCCCCAATAGGGTGGTCTAATAACCCTTTGACCCACATGACTTATACAGGGCCGACCCCAACAAGGTGGTCTAATAAACCATCAAGTATAAGTTAAGACACTTACAATATAAATGACGACACTTCCGTATAGAGGAATAATAACATCTCTATAGGAATACAACCACTTCCGTATAGAGGAATAATAACATCTCTATAGGAATACAATATACATATATGTGAAATACATTCCGAAGTTACATATACATCAACAGTTGTGTTCATATTTTGTTTCAACAAAACCATCGTCGTTTGACCTTCTCGACAGTCTGTTAAAGTTTCGACAAGTTCATGTATTTTGTCTCATGTTAACTAAAAATTGTCAATTTCACAACCTCCATTAATTCTCCATATGCACTCATTCACCATGGTTCTCTTTGCACCTGAGTTAAAAAATATTTAAAGTCCCCATGGGTCCCTCCCTTATAAGAAATAGCCAATACCCTCCATTTTGAAGAAAGAATAATTCGTCCCTTTTTGTAAAAGTTGATACTTCCTTGACATGATGACATATCATTTCATTTTCAATCGAATAACAAATAAAGCTACACCTATGCGATAAATAAATTTCTCACATTAACAATTTAATTAACTAATAATATTTGAAAACTTTATGTCATAAGTGTAACACTATCAAATTCAAATTTTACATATAATAAACATAACCATTGAACATAATAATAATTCAAGCAAAGAATAAATAAAATGAAGACTTGCAAAAGATCGGGTTCTATGCTTTGAGATCGGTTCATTTAAAATCAGCTTTATATTAAGCTGAGTCATTTGAACAATACATAAAACTATGAGTATCTAGGTAGAAGTAGTAGGATCCATGAAGGCTTTCCCAACCAACAATCCATGAGACACAGAATTTTGTTTGCGTAAACAATACTAAGGGAAAGAAATAGCACCAACAGTAGCGTTAGTAATGATGATTCCAAGTGAAAAAGCAGATCTAGCACTTCCATTAATATTAATAACCCGGTCTTCCTTCAATTTCCTGCGTTTGGTTGTTCTAGAAAATCTCCATTTGTTGTGGCTGTTGGTGGTGAAGTTGCAGCTGGTGTTAACAAAGTTGTTGTTGATAGCACAACTGATCATGGTGAGAAGATAAAGCATGGACAGGATCATATTTAGAAGTGCGTATCCGCTTATCCATGTTTTGCCTTACAAAAACGTTAAAACCCTAAAAACGGAAATCCAACAATCCTAAGTTTCTGCTCCTATTTTACAGGAAGTGAAATTGTGTTTAAAATCACCACTAAACTTAAAATAAACTCCGAAAAATTACCCAAAAAGGCATGCTGTACATTATTAGTAAGAAGAATTAACAAGAATCATACTTCCAGATTTCCAATTTTTAAAACCTTCCATTTAGTTCAGGTTCTCTTTCCACACGTTAAAATAATTATGCAAAAGATTCTTTGGTTCAAATGCTAATATAGATTATTCTCGCAATTACTCGAAACATTAGCTTTAGAACATGAGAGTGGCAATAGTCATCCGAGAGGCCACCGAAACTACAAAAATCCCTCGGCACCTTCAGGCACGAACTACTCTGGAATTTTGGCCCAATCACAAAGAAGCAACAACACTCCCCGTCGTGAATCACAATATGGGAGAAATCAATTGACTTATGCATAAAGATTGCACAAAGATTCCACTTGCTAGTTTCCAAGGTTAAGGAAGTGCAGACCTGTAATATTGTCAAGCATACCCTATAAACTACCTACCTATGAACTCCATAGCTCCTCGTTCTTTATTAAAGAGTATAGAGGGAGCTGCGAGCCTATGGAGAAGATGCCATTGAACCACAATGTAACTTCCACCACGCGTCATATATTCGCTGACACCAGCCAACACGCTGCCATAACCATACAACCACTAACCTCCACCACGCGTTAGATATTTAAGGATTTAACGAACTGGCCTCCCTCTAACATTGCAACTGCTGCCTCATCCTGTAGCCACCTCCTTCAGCCTTTGCAACTGTAACCTCCTCCTATAGCCACCTCTGTAGCATTTGCAACTTCCAGCATGCCCTCCTTCCACCTCCCGTGTCTTGTAGGCACAACCACATTTAACCTGTGGTGTAATAAACACAAAATTTACGAGCTAATTTCACTTTTTTAATCTAAAATACGACGACAATGAGTTGAATCCTGGATGTACACTTGCTTCATTGTCATGAATCTTGATGATCCACTTGATCAAACCCAATTTTCAAAAATATCATATATAAATGCCTATCGACCTACACCGATAGGTTTTTAGATATTATCTGAGATTTTGGACTTCCTTGAGTGGATCAACAAGATTAACCTCAGTGTAACAAGTGTAGAGTGGGGATTCATTTTATGGTGGTCTTATCTTATTATGCTCAAATGCATCTTGATTAAGATTTAAATAATCTTCACTTAAGCGGTGGTTAAGAAAATGAGTATGCTTATTAAATAATATTTGTTTTTATGTTTATATTAATTATTTTAATGTTTATGTTAGTTTAATATTTATATTAATTATTTTAATGTTTAACCTTTGTTTAACAACCAACCACTCCACAAAACTAAGTGGTTGGCTACCACTTTACTTATAGCTGTGCTATTATATTAACACCAATACATATTTAAAAAGGTAATTAAATTTCGTATTAATTAATAATCCAAAGGCTCTCATGCAGTACTTCGGTGTATAACTAAACCTCCAAGGCCTAATAGCATTGTGGAGGTTGTGGGTTTTACCTCGATCGCTGAAAGTGGGTTGAGTTCGTAAGGGATTAGAACCTTTGACCACATGCACATATCACAATAAACTGAATATATAAAATCGAATACGCGGGGCAGCCGAGAGGTATTTGTGTTGGTGTTTTCCCTCAACCATACCCTATCGCTTGACAGCAATAGAGGGTTTGTATGGCAGTAGAAAGAATAATCCCGATTCCATTTTCATGACCTAGAAGTCATTAAGTAGTAAATCATCAAGGGATTTGCGAAATCGAAAGAAAAAGGAGAGATAGATGGGTTCCAGGCAGGGGTCCTCGGATGAAGACCAGGGAGCCCCATATTCATGGGAGCTGGAAGACTTGGATGAGAGCATGAGGAGATTGATGGTCTCTTCTTCAAAGATTTCCAAGACCCAGTGCGATGCCCGCTCCGAGACGTCTGCAAGGTCGATTACAGTAGCTTCTTCCACTGATAACGAAGACCTTCTAGCGGAACGCTAAACTAGGTTGATCAGTTTCTCTAAGAGGCCATTCAGAACCCCTGGGAGCGCTTGTCTGGTTAGTCTTCGATTTACCATCTTTAGGGTTTCGTAGTTTTTTATTTGCCTCCTTTTTTTACCATTTGGCAAGCTAGTTCGTGTCTTTGTCAAAGTGTTAAGCGGAGCCCTGGAATTAGGGTTTTATGGGTATCGCATGGTTAGTTGGTTTAATTGTGGGGATTTGTTTAGTGTGGTTGTGTTGCCGGGATATAGATTTACTTAGATCTGTTTGTGTTTAAGATCTGAAGTTTGCAACAGTTAGATTGGTAACTGTCTTTAATTTACATGAAAAGAATAGAGGGGAAAACTCCAGCCGGAGGGAAGGAGGGAGGCCCCATCATTCTTGGGGAGACTGGAAAAATATATAGATCTTTCTTGATATTAAGAGGAGTCGAACCCTATCTGGTGAGGGGGGAGACTGAGTTGTTGGAGAGAACGACTGCTCCTATGGAGAATCGAACTCAGCCTACAATGGATAAAATGGTCTCTTACCAGTTTCTGTTCCTCAATACAAAACATTTAATTTATTGCATTTATATAATGGATAAATATATGTTTGGGGCTAGGTTTCTACAGAGCCGTGAGATCTTCTTTCTATTGATACGTATTACTGCTAGAAACCTTTCTCTATGTTAAATATTTTTATTCTCTTTAAAAAAAAGGTGAGGTGCATGGTTGCCTCTTAAAAGACCGACCTCTTTTGCTTGATAGAAGAGGCACAGAACCTTCCTTGAAATTTTGTTTGTATTTATACTTTGCGAAACTAGTGAAAAGGGGCGTGCTGTCTGTGATTCTCTTTTATTTGAGTAAGAGAGAAGCACTAAGTCCTCTCTCTCACTTTTTACCTGGACTCTATTACCCCACTTATATATTTATAATATGAAGCTGTAGATTGCCAAAGAAGAGAGCCTAGCTCTCTGAGGTGGTTTATATATGTATTATGTTCAGTAAGTTTTCGCTAAGAAGGGGCGCGGCCTTTTTTTGAGGCAAATAACTACTAATATGTATACATATTGTACATTATCCATTTGTACATTAGCCACCAAAATGATTTTTTACTAAAGAATGCTTAGATCCAAAAAGTGATGCTACTTTGTGCCACACTCTAGATCCATAATCATGATGCACTTACTAGTCCAGCACCAGCATCATTACGGATTCTTGCTGCATCCCAATAGCGTTCTTCTTCTATTGATTTTTGCATAAGTTTGTGGCCTTATGAGTTGCACAAAAAATCAAATGGTGAGTTCATTCAGTTAAAACTTAAATTGAAACTTAAATTTAAGGAAGAGATCTTCTCTAACCTTGAGCTCAGCCATGACTTCCGCAATAGTGTCTTTTGATGTTGCTGCTGCAATAGCTCTTTTTAGCCAAGAAGCTTCCTGGAAATCTTCACTTTCAACAGCTTCTTCTAATTACAACGATTTACATAAGATAAATTTTTTTAGCAAAAGTTCCACTCGTCATCAACTCTAAGAACAACAACCAATGTAGCTTTAAGGGCTTTAAAATAACATTCAAATTGCTGTAAAGTGCTAAATTAATGAGACCACGCATTCTGTAGCTACTAGCTACATGCCTCTAACTGGTGACTAAGAAGGCCGATGAATTGATGAATAGATATGCATGCTTACTCTTACTTGGCTAATGGGATTTAGGATTACTTGATATGAGTTGGAGGAAACAACAAATCTACTTATGCACACAAAAACAAAAAATTAAATATCTTCTAAATATAATAAAAGAACACTGGTATTCAAATCATACGTAATATGGATGGTACATAATACATTTAAATTATAAAATAAAGACATTGACATGTTCCATCAACGGACTCAACTACTCACCCAACAGAAGAGCCTCTATTAGAATTGCACCACTATAGTTGGGCAGATCACTTCTACTACCTATTGCTTGCCGATATCAATGTGGATAAGATATTAGCAAGTTAGGACACTGCAATGTATAAGAAATCAGATAAGTTAGGACACTATTTAAAGCCTATCATTGAGTTGTGGGGAGATCAATTGGGCATATAGATGCAAGGTAACTAATGAATTACCAATGGAGCAGTTTGCAAGGCTGTAAGTATGCGTATGGCCTCTCATAAGCAATACCAATGTCCAAGGAAGAAATAAATAGTTTATTTCCAGCAAATCAATTAGAAACTCAACTGGAAAAGGTGGCTAACGGCTCTAAAATTAACACCAGAAATATCATATGGCTCTTAAATAAGTGGTCTAGAGTACCTGCTGCTACCCCGATGTTGAGATATAAATTACCATTCGCAGCTACAGCCATCTCAAAACGTAGCGCATTCCGATCCAAATTTACGGTATACCCACATGCTACCAAGCCATACTCCATATCCCAATGTGGATGTCGATTCGAAACCAGTTGCATACCTTGTGATTCTGAACAAGATACCATTTGCTGATTTACCTGTACTGCAAGTTCCAAAACCGATGATGCTGCATTGTCGATGTAACTAACCACCCTAAGTATCCCGCCGTTGTTATCAATCGAAGATTAAAAATGATGCTTTCGGATCTATGGGAGCCATATAATCCCAGACCTATTTGAATCGACGTTTAAGAAATCAGAGAAGTTAGGACACTATTTAAATCCTATCATTGTATAAGTAACAGATCACATGCTTTCCTCCAAGAAATACTTTAAGTAACTGATCACATGCTTTCCTCCAAGAAATACTTTATGTAACCGATCACATGCTTTCCTCCAAGACTCCCTTGGAGGAAATACTTTAATTGTGAAGTCAAAGATCTCTTCCCAGAACATAAAATAGAGTAGTCTATCTTGTCCCAAGCTTTTAGGGGCTTAGTCAAAGAATTGAACCATGCATACTAATGCTTCAGTCAATATAATTCAACAATGCATACTAATCTTTCAGGAACTTCAAGCTACTCAATTCAAGCTAAAGACTATTATGCAGATTGCATGGCCTAGTGGTATGTATGACAAATCACCACAATGGCAAAGAGTTAGAACTGATATTGCACATGAGTTTCCTCGCAAACTAAATTAAATCCTATGCAACTATTTCAGTAGGATTCCCAAAGAACCCAACGGCATACTATCCTCCTAAACACAGTGTTTAGGACAAATATTTTTCTAATTGTTAAAAAATTTATGCACTTCTTAAAAAATATTAAAACTTCTATTAAAAATATATTAAAACTTCTATTAAAAATATGTATTGTTTGTTGAAAATGCAATTTACATCATAAAATATAAATGAAAATGTTGACCCAAAATAATATCCTTGTCTAATAGTGTTGTCGACGCAGGATACCCAACTTGAGGTAGGTACCTGAGATGCATTCTGTACCCAACCCACAATAGTACCCAGCCCACAACAGTACTATGTACGTCACCAATCTTATAAACAATCATAAGAGATTTACCCTATTGAGTGTAAAATGGTAACAACTAAGGTCTTTATATATTGGTACTAATTCATCTCACCTCGGGTGTGAATTTCACAACTCTTTTTCCTTCTATTTTGTTAATTATGACTCTACTCTTACATTTTTTGGGTTGATGTAATGCCATGAACCCTGGCACAATGAACCCAATTTCCACAGATGCTACACTTTCACCATGCACTCCTCTAAACTCTGCTAAATACACGCAATTTCTAAAATGCAGTAGCAATAGAGACAACGACCATCGGATAAATACATTGAGATGTTGGGATATATGCATGTTATGTTGCTAGAACAAAAAAAATATTGAGTATAATAAAATACTTATTTTCTCTAAGCCATTCCTAATGTATGAATCTCAATTCAAAATGACAAAAACAATGCGAGGATAGCAACAAGTAAAAGCACCAATATCAGGAACATTTTTTAAAAAGAGTAAAAACTGAAAAAATATGAAGTTGAAATAATTAATACTTACTAGTATGGACTATAGAATAACAAAAATTCTATACATACTAAATATGACTTCCCGATGAGAGCATGATTTGAATCAAATATGGATGGTAGATTTTTTATTTGCAATCTTTTTTCAATAGGACCTTTACTTGTGGTCATTTTCTTTCCAAAGAAATACATTGGTTTTAGACAAGATCTAAACTCACTTATATTTAAAAAATTAATGTGCAACTAACGAACTATTTGTTTGCTGAAAAGGATAAACCCACATAGTTTATTCACTAAAAAGGATAAAACAATGTCCCTAAAGACTTGAGAAAGATTATTGCATGAAAGAGACTTACTGTTCTTCTTAACAAGCAATGTTCCTTTGATTGCATCGCCATAAAACAATGTCCCTAAAGACTTGAGAAATATTATTGCATGAAAGAGACTTACTGTTCTGTTAACAAGCAATGTTCCTTTGATTGCATCGCCATTATAGAAAAGATTAGAAAAGATGACAATGGATCAGCAAAGGAGAGGCCTACATAGACATTCAACATATCCATGACAAATTTTTATATCAAGTGTCATCAAATTGATGCTACAGTTCTTTTGTCATAGTAATGTTTACCATGCCATTAGAATGTCTAAAGACTTCCTCCTCAATCCTAGTTTCCTATACCCTTGGAATCATTATTCCCATAAAAACATAATGTTCAATGGAAAAAATCTGCGAGGCAGGAAATAGAGAATCACAATTGTATGAAAACTTGTTCATGAATGATGAAAAATAATATCAAGGTATGAGAAAGCAATACTGAGCCACATGCAAGGGAGATGAGATAAGATAAGATAAGATAAGATAATTTTTTTAATGTCCAACAAATGACCACAGAAGTAGGTTAATGGGACTCCGCGGTAACATGATGTCAATAAGCAGGGTAAGACATCATGTTAATAGGAAGATCAATAGTAAATGAAGATCATTGTTAATCTTTTGAAGGTTTTGGATTGAAGATGTATTTTCTATATATTTTTTGGTGCTATTAAGATGCCAAAAATCAAATGCTATATTTTTACTTTATTTTTAATTATGAGTAGGATGCAGGTGGATAATTTATTTATCACTATCTTTGAAGGATTGAATGAGAACTACAAGAAGGATCTAGATGCCATAAATCATCAGTATCCTTTTGAACCTCTTAAGGTATGAATTTTGAAATTTTCTATGGATTCTTTTGTTTCTCTGCAAACTCAGATTAATATAGTGGTTGTAGGTAGTATAGTCAACCAATGGCTAGAAAGATATATTTTTACTTTATTTTTAATTATGAGTTTGATGCAAGTATTAGAAATTTTTTATCAGTTATTTATCACTAATTTTGATTAATTGAATGAGAACTGCAAGAAGGAGCTCCATGCCATAAATCATCAGTATCATTTTGAACCTCTTAAGGTATGAATAGTGGTTGCAGGTAGTATAGTCAACCAATGGTTAGAAAGATACATTAGTTGCATGTCAAATGTTGCATAAACCCCAATACTATGGATATATTATGTTGGGACAACTGGTGCCTGAATCATCTAGAAGGTTTTGGTTTACATGGTTCATTTTAAATTTTTTTCAGCTTTGGAAGAAACGAGTTTGCATGAATGTGCAATAGTACTTGCAAAAAACTTTGCATCTTATGACCTTTCAAGGTGTACAAATGCCCAAGGTATTTTTCTTACTTTTCATTGATTTAAATTGGAGGGAAAAGAGTGTCAAGTGCCTTGAGAGAGAGAATGGAAGATTTTCTTTCTTTGCAATCTTAAATGTAGAAAGAAGGTACTTGTTCTTTATTAAAGATCAATTTGTGGTTAAGAGAATGCAAGGTATATGGAATATTTCCCTTGATCCATATTTATTACATAAAAAATATTTCTCTGCAATAAATTTTTTTACATCTGAAATATGCTTCCAATACCTTGGAGACGTGTTACATCAGGAGCATATTCCTTTTGATATCCGAATTTGGAACTCTCTATATGGCCTTAAGTAGCTGTCTAGTTGTTTCCATATGTTGAATGCCTTGTTCAACATACCTTGTTTGTGACTCATATATGAACTTCACATATGTTGAATGCATCAGACCCTAGCTAATGTATCTGCTCAGAAAATTTTGGGCCAGTGACATTATATTTAGTCGAAGGAAAATTTACATGGGAACGCCTAGTCTTTAATTCTAGAATATTTTTTTCAATATTTGTTATGTGGTCATTAGATTTGACTTGCTTGAAATATGTGGTCTTCTAGATCAACCATCCTTACTTTCCTATGCAACATTTGAATGTCATGGCTATGGATAGTTTGTACAAAATTACATTAAACAAAGGCTATGAACATGAATGACATATTTAGTAAATAATTAAATAAACTACATCTAGGTTAGGGTTTTTGGCCGACACTTCCTGGATCTCAGCTCTCTCAAAACAAACAGACATCAATGAATATTTATGCTATGGTTTTTCTATCCTCACCTTGACTCATTGTCCTGATGATGAACCGTGATTAAGGTTCGAAACGTCGACTTTTCATAATGAGTACTGCGTTATCCCCGAGCACTTCACTAAATGAATGACATATTTTACTTTACACATGCAGAAGCTGAAAGGTTTGAGATGTGCTTATTAACTCACTTCCTTACTTGCTATGGTCTTGTAGATTAACAATAGTTGAGGATCTAGCTCGGGCTACCATGAAAAAGTTAACCCAAGGAATGCCAGAGCATAGTAAATCCATGGATGCTGCTGCAAAGTCTAATGTAGTAAGTTATTTTTTTGTGCATGTCATTTTAATGACTTTTATTATTTTAAAGGAAATATTAGGGTCTGATGTATTCAATATTTCTTTGCATTCTTTATTTCGCAATTCATTTTGTGGAGAGAGGTTTCTTACTGCATTTTGTTTTCTGAGCATGTACTTGCAATTGAATAAGGTGAAGAAGGTAATGGAAAAGGTTCCTTCTCAGAATATTGGCAAGGTTATTGATAACATGATCAATACAGGAAATCTCAAAACTCAATCAGGCCTTGAACTACAACATGTATGCATAATCGTACATTCAACATTCACCATAGGGGTTGGAACTGTTTTTTTTAACCAAGCTTTTCAGTTTTCTACTCAACAATCTTGATTTGATATGATTTCTACTTTGTTCACTAATATGATAAGGATCTTTTGTGAGAGTGGTTCATTGCAAAAATTCAAGGCTGGTTTGTGCTGGAAAATTGAAATATGAGTTCACACGGCAATTATATGCTCATTGGTATGGCAATTGCTGGGTTCTTACTGGTATGGAAATTGTTGGATTTGTCCTTGTTGTCTTTAGGATTGATCAAATAATAAAATTTCCGGTGAGTGATGCCTTGTTTGATAAAGTTGATTTTGTATTCTTTTTTGTCAGCACTAGATTATAGTGTTTAAATCCTACAATACTTTGTTTAATATATAGTTTTTGTTAATACTTCTAGTTATGAGAATAGACTTCTCATAACTCATCACTATGAATCTGCGTGCTTCTGATTTAAATAATGTTAACTGTGTGTTTCTTACCTACTTATGTGACCCTTTTCCAGAATTTGGCAAGATGGTGTTAACTGTTTGGAAATTTTATTCTCATATAAATCCATAAGGAATTCTATTTAAGGGTGCTAGCTCAATGGTAGAGCGCCTGTCTTATAGGCAGGAGGTTGGTGGTTTGATTCCTATGTGCCCTATTTATATTTTGAAACCACTAAAAAAAGATAAATGACTAAAAAAATGACCAAAATTTGCATTTAAATGACCACCAGTACAACATGAGAGATAACTGACCAAAGAAATGACCAAAATATGCATAGAAATGACCACTTTTGAGTTGACGATCGCTGGTATCAAATTAGCGGTCATTTATCATGTGACAAAAAATGTGGTCATAAATTTGGTCATTAATCGTGACAATTAATGACCAAATATAGTACCAAATTAATGACCAAATATATGATCACAAGATAAGCTATAAATGACCAAGCTAAATATGACCACATTTTTGGTCGCGTGATATATGGCCACTAATTTGCTACCAGTGGTCACTAACTAAAAAATGGTCATTTATATGCGGATTTTGGTCGTTTTTTTAGTCACTTATCTCTCATTTTGTACTAGTGTTTGTTTACATAGATCAATGAGAATGAAACTAAATTCATAATGCAACATGACTTTAGTTGCATTTCCCATGAGAAAGTGAAATCCATCTAAAATAGTTGCCACTAAATAAGCCAATTTCAAATGCTATTTCCTATGCACCATCGCAATTTCTAAAGAAGGATTTTTCATGTTGCTTTCTTACCTACAATTGTTGGTTCACCAATCACCAGCTATGTTATAAGAGATGATAATTTGGATTTTTCATGTTGCTTTCTTTCCTACAATTGTTGGTTCACCATAGATCTGCCCCTTTTCAATCCCAATTTGCGAGTTTTGGGATTGAAAGGGGCAAATCTATGGTGAACCAACAATTGTAGGTAAGAAAGCAACATGAAAAATCCAAATTATCATCTCTGCCTACAATTATTTGGCATTAGAATTTAAGTTTGGGCAATTTCCTATCCGAAGCTTCTAAGAGTTTTAGACCTTTACTTCCCTCCAAGGAAAGAACATGAAAAGTCACATATTTAACTATACCAGGTGTCAAGTGGTACTTTCATCTACACAAATTGTCTGAGCCTTTACCTTGCATCATAGCAACAACATTAGTTGTTGCTGCACCTGATCGCAAAGTAGACACAACATCCTCACCTTCATGGCCCTGGACATTCTAGCAAACAACTCCAAGCTCATTTTTCAAATAGACCAACTTAATATCAAATGAATTCCTTCTTCATAATAATAATTTTAGCAACAGTTCTACACTAGAACTATCAACCAAATAATTTACAATACAAAACATAATCATACATCATGTCAAGCTTTCCAAACAAAATATAAAAGTGGCAACAAGATGCAAAAAATAATTTAATAAATTCTTGAAAATCGTTATACTAGAAACACAATTGAAAGATCAGTGAAAATAGTTTCAAGGTAGGGTGGGCAGTGGCCACTATGACAAAGTTCCTGGAAAAAATGCTTCCCACATTGCAACTTTTTCCCATAGGACATTTGACATAAATGTGGATCCCAATCACCTAAATGAGTATTTGAGCCACCTCGATTTACAAGAGGGAAGCATCTTTCACTGCACCTGTGTCTCCCACAATTTTTCTTTTGTCCACAAGACTTTTCACACGTGAATTCAGCATTTTCCTCTACGGATACCATTGTCTTCCAGCAAGGGTCTGTCTGAGATGATGATCCACATCAACATTTCTGATTAACAGAAACCAAGCAAGGAGCACATTTACCATGGTGAGAAGTATTTATACATAAATGTTTATCATAGGGAAGAAGCTTCTCACATACCTCTGAGCAGGTTGGCACACTATCCATACAACTCTTCCTCTGACTTTGCAACTTGGATTTACCATAGGGGAAAGATTTGGCCTTCCCAGGCGATAGTTCACAATCTCCACATTCTCTAGGATGACATCTCTTGCAACACTTATGATTTTGACAGGAAAGCATCATCATGCACAGGCTCTCACATGCAAATACACCATTTTTCCAATCTAATTCCCTCTAGATATCCATATCGCCACAAAGTATCATCTCCTCCTTTTCCCCACAAAAGCATGAAGCTTTTATCAAGACCTTGCAAGGATCACATAGGCCTTCATGGCAAACTTTGTTGCAATAATGGCGTCCACATCTGAGAGGCTTCTCACAGCATCGTCCACATGATCCAATGGATTTATAGTCAAAACATCTCTTTGTAATTGTTCTTTTCCAACATGGGAAAGGTTGGGGTGGGGCCATTGCCAAGCAAGATGGGCAAGGAACTAGATGACATTGGAGAGTACATCTATGTGGGAAACTAGGTGTTTTCTTTTCCTTTTCAAGTGGCTTCCCACATGGTCCTCCACATGAATGTGGAATGAGATAAAATTCCACCTCTGGTTCTTGCACCTTCCCACAAAAACAATAGTAACGAAGATCATCCAGGGATGAAAGCTACACAGACTGACAACCGGGGAATCTCTAGTTGGAACCCTAACTTTGTTTGGAAAAATAATATACAGAGGATGGAGCTCCTGCCCATTTCCTTCCACAGTGTAGGTGAAAAATAACATAATAGCTGCCACAAGACCATAACACAGCCACAAAACTTGAAATAGGACAGATGACCAGGATTCACTCGAGATGCTACAAGAGGAAGGAATAAGATGATCAAATATTCCAGTAACCATACATGACAAAAACAAAAGTGGTATTCCAATACCTTCCATAACCAAATAATTTGATCGCCAGAAGCTCAGTCACAAAGAAACTATGTTCAAGTAACCAAAAATGATCATCATGCCATTGTTCATTTCTTACTATCGCAAAAAATGGTGACAATTGATTTACAACCAGAGCATATCGATCTCAACCTTCAGACCGAAACACCAATGGCTCCTGGTTTTCTATGGGCTGCAAAGTCAAAATGAAAAGTTAATATATATATATATATATGTATACAAGTTTGGGGACAAACTATAATCCTGTAGTATAATCCTGTACACACCCTCTAAGGAGGGTTCCATGGACAAACTAAGCTCCTTCATTTTTGATAAACTGAATAGACAAATTGTGTAGAGAACTTATAAGAAATTGAAGTTGTCCACACAAATAGAAATGGAGTTAACTCTCAAAACACCAATAATCACAAGCATGGATCAAGCACCTGCTCATAGCCTCAGCAAATGATGCAATTTCCATGGCTACTAAGTTTAATGCACAATAGTTAAATGACCATCTAGACAAGGCACACAGATATTTTAGCCATTGGTATTCATGTGAAATGTGACTTGAGAGTAAAACTCCACATAGGGGTGCATATCAATGTTCATCAACATCTGAACGTGGATCTATAGGACTTATTGAGCATCTTCACACATCGAATAAGGTTGTTTTTGTGGTTAGAGTAGGAAACCCTAACCATAAGTAAATGGACTGAGCTTGCATCTAATTCCATTATATCACATGATCTCGATATGGAGTGAATTCACAATCCCTTAACTATGATTGTAGAATCCCTTATGAGGATGATTTGTTTGACCCCTACATTTTTTGAGATACAGGGATGACCTTCAACTAGGGCATCATCACAAGACATAGTGGCACCAACATCTTAGGTATTTTTTATGATTTCTTTCTATCTTTTTGGGTCCCCAATGTGCCCAGGAATGCAGTTTGAGGATATTTTCAAGCCCAAACCTGTGTAATAGTGCCCAAAAACTCTACTACAGCCATTTATTTAATTGCTTCACTCTAGCAACACATAATTTTGTATCAATCTAAAGAAGGCCCAAGATCTTAACTTTGGTATTCAAGTAAGATTTTTGCAAATAAGAGGACAATGGAAGTTCTACCTAGGGCCTTACAAAACAAGGGTTATCATTAGTTTCTCTTATATGTTGTCAAATGCTCTTTGACCGTCAGAATTTTTCATTCTTGGAGAGGAGGGTTAAAAAAATTGTTGTTGACTTGCTAAAATATTTTATGAATCATTTTCAATATCCTATATGTCTTAATAATTTTTTAGCATCCTTATAATTTTGTGGTGTTGGAAGGTGTTGAATTATAGTCACTATAGATGGATCTACCTCAATGCATTATAATAGATGTGGTGTCCTGCAACTATGCCTTCACTCATTAGCATGACATACTTCTAATTCCTTAAGGATAAGGTAATTTCTTTTTTCATTTTTGATTTCTCTGCAATATACATACACCCTCTAATTTATTCCCATTTTGGGAACAATGACTAAAACTGACACACACTCACTATAAAAAAAGGGATAGATGAAATGCACAAAACAACCCTAAAGCCTCATTTTGGGCAAGGTATCTGATATCAATCTTAAATTTAGTGTTGTTGGTAGTTAAGTAATGTGCACACCATTAAAATAACACGTCTCTGCATGGATGAAATTGCCTACAGACATATACCAACCATCAAACAAGCAGTTACATTAATTTTGGGTAGTTCTAAGCTTGTTTTGGATAGTTTTATGGATCGTAACAGTAATAAACCTCTTCATTCTCAGTTATGGGCACATTGGGAGCTATTTTGGCTAGTCTTCTAGGCATGAAAAACCCTAATCTTAGAATTTGGGCATGAACAACCATTTTTAACAGTAAAAAATGCACAGAACAACCCTAAAGCCTCATTTTGGGCAAGGTATTTGATATCAATCTTAAATTTAGTGTTGTTGGCATTTAAGTAATGTGTACACCATTCAAATAACACGTCTCTGCATGGATGAAATTGCCTACAGACATATACTAAGTTTGACAAACGGGCATTCGCCTAATATACACAACAATTGACTAGTATAAAGTATAGTACATAATATAAATTGAGTATTTTGTATATATTACCCTACTTACTCTAGATATAAAGTATAGTACAGAATATAAATTGAGTATTCTGTATTAACATAGAATACCCATAAAACCAGGAGCTAAACCTTTTAAGCTAAAGCTAATACCCATGATTAGAAGACATGATACAGGAATATCCATACCAGTGTCCCCTGTGGAAATTGTGAAACTAGAATTTCCTTAACATGCTTATTCATGCCACTAGCCTCTGTTTCTTCCTGGTCAATAAAATCCATATTATCAAAGTTGTCATCATTCATGAATTTGGTATACTGCATAAATTCCATATAATTTATAGACATTAGATTTGGAGAATAAAAAAAATAGATTTCATATAATAAATTTCATATATTATTGCATACTTACGTACCATGTCTCTGTTTTGATTTTGTCCAGCGATGACTCACTTATAATTATCTCTACAGTACGTTGCACACTGCTCAATCTCTAATTGAGTCATGATTTTCAAGCAATCATCAGAATAATAATCAAATGGGCCTTCATCCATACTCGTTGAAGATGACAAAGTATTTATGCTGATTTCCACCCCTGCCAATGCAACCCCAACACGCTTTTTTATCTCTTCCCTCACCCCTCTTGCTATTTGGGATGTCATTTCCAACTCCTCTGGAAAAGCAACAACTCTAGGATGTGGTTGTACTAACCGAGGCATCAGACATCTATACTGAACATCTCGTTGTGCATCAGGTCATTCATATGTACGACCTTTGCCAGCACCATAGAAATTGGATCCTGTATCTATATAGTCGGGGTCCATGTGAAACCGGAACTCTGCAATCAACATATTAACAAAATACTGAGGAACCTCATCATTATTTGGGAACTTCCCATATGCAAACAGGAACCTGGAATAAATATGGGGTGCAATCAGTGGATCATTGAATCTTGCGATCTTTAGACATTTTTTGTCTTCAGGCCGCAAGTCAAAACATGAAAAGACCATTTCTTTTGTGACAACTTTTTTTATTTCTTCAAACTTGTGGCGACCCATCACTGACAACCGCCTCCTACGCATCATGTCATGAAAAATATGGGTTGATGGTCCAACCCCAAGATATGTCTCGATCAAACTATTCAGATTGTGCAAAACAATCTGGAGACACTGTTGAGTACCAAAAGAGATATTTGAAGTGTCAAGTTCTGCCTGCAATCTCAATGAATACTCCTTCATCTCTTCCACAGTAAACATAGCGATGTTGTCTTCCCAAGGAGTCTCCTCAGGAACATCTCTAGGATGACTGTAAAGAGGATCATATCTTTCATTGTGAGCATATTGATGCACCCGATGACCTCTCCTTGTCTAGGGAGGTGGATTAGGATTAGGAGCAGCAAACCCTGTAAAACGTAAAATGCATGTGCAAGTATTAAAAACTATATATATAATTTGTTAATCAAATTATAAACATTTAAATAAAATTTGTTCATTATAAATACTTGATGGAACCTCTGCATTAGCATGAACATGGTGCGAAATAGAAATAAATCTTTCTGCACCATCATTATTGTTAGAATGTATAGAAGCCCCTGTAGGAAACCAAAAATTGGAAATCACATGTAAGTTTACACGAAAAATCATGTAATTTTTCACAAATAAAATAGTCATGTCAAACAAAAATTCTAGTCAAAATGTATGTAAACAATCTCTACTTGGCGATGGTGTATCTGAAGAATAAGACACTAAGGGTTTCATCTATGGGTGTCCAACGGCCCCTATAGACCCACCCTCAGACAGACGTCTGTCATTTTGAGAGCCACCACCTGTGCAAAACAAGATCTTAGAAAGATGTGTAAAAGAAGATTTATGTTTATATAGACTTGAGCGTGAATTGAATGACAATTGAATTTACCTGACGATGACCTCAGGGAGTGAAGCTGCATACTAGCCAAGATTGCTTCACCCTGAAGCTGTGCTTGATAAAAAAATTTCGCATATTAAAAAACATGTCAAACAAGAATTCTAGTCAGAATGTATGTAAGCAATCTCTACCTAGCGATGGCATATTTTAAGAATAAGACACTAAGCGTGTCCTCTGAGTTTGTCCACCGACACCTATAGACCCCTCAGACAGATGTCTGTCATTGTGAGAGACACCACCTGTGCACAACAAGATCTTAGAAATATGTGTAAAAGAATATTTATGTTTATATAGACTTGAGCATAAATTGAATAACAGTTGAATTTATCTGATGATGACCTCACAAAGTGTTGTTGCATAGAAGCCAAGTTTGCTTCACCCTGAAGCTATGAAGTTGTGCATGATAAGAATTTTCCACTGATTAATAAACATGTCAAAACGTGTCAAACAAGATAAATATATTTTAGATTAACAATCGAATATACTTGACTGCATCACATGTCTTTGTCTAGCACTAGTGGTAGATGTTTCTAGACGATCCATGTGTCCTTGTTAAGACAAAATGAGAAATCAAACATTTTATAAATATCTCTCTTGAATTAGAAAATGTAGCAAAATAAACTACAATGTAGCATATCTATTATTTGCAACAAAATAGTTCACATATTAGAGGGTGTCATTGAGGCTTGGTATAATCTGAATTTGTAAACATTTATTCTCTACCACATAACACAATTCGAATAGCCAATATCTTATCAAATAACATTCCATGCAGTACTTCTCAGTCTCATTTAAATTGTTAATCCTTTCCTTCTAATTCATAGCTAGGATGTTTTGGTCTTGACCCATTCATTGGGATTATATATCTACAGGGGTTAAGTGATTTGAAAAGGTTAGAAATTAGAGGAATCTACACATAATAGTGAAAAAGGGCAATATCTTATCAAAATAGTAAAAGATGGTTCTCTCTATCTTTGATTAGTGGAGTTAAGTTCCTAGAATTACTTTAGGATGTCAAACATGCAAGGTAGGACCCTAAAATAAGGGGTGAAATCCCTCATTTGAGGGATGTGCCCTAACATGCCAAAAATAGCCCTAAAATCACTCTCACATGCCAGAAATAGAAGATTACACCCTTGAATATTGGGATGGATCACTCCAATAGTTCATTTGGTCAATTTGAGTCAAAATTGGACAAGTGGGATCATGAGACCAACCTCTATAGTACCTAGGTGAGATATTAATACTAAGGGAGGGTAAATGAGCTCTAAAAAATATTGCTCGTCTAGAAGAGTAAAATGGAGGAGAAATAAGTTCTAGAAATAGGCACAAAATGGTGGAAAAGTAGTCAGTATGCACTATCATTGCAATGGAAGCCTCAAGTGGAATAAGTACCTTTTGGGATGCAAGGATTTTTAAGAAAATAACACATTTTACAAATCAACACTATCTCATGATTGTGTTGGAAAAAAGATGTAGGGTTCTTAACCAAGATCTATAATGTTTATGCCTTGGTACAATAGGGGGGAAAGTTGAGTTTTTAATGAACTCTAATAACCTTATAAGAGTAGGAAAAAAAAAATGCATAGTAAGAAGAGATTTCAATGTGGCTTTATCTTAGAGAAACATCCTCTCAATGAATGGGCAAACTCATTCTAAAGATGAGCTACAACAAAAAAGAAAGAGATTCAAAATTAGTTTGGCAAGTGCTCTAGTGTCCATGGAAATGGAGGAAGTCTCCCTCAACAACGTATTAGAGGAACAAAATATAAACCAAGAAAAATGTACCATGAACATAGAAAAGAGGAAGAGACATGGAGGCTCATAGAAGCGTATGGTTAAAATGAGGGGATATAAACACTGGGTTTTTTCATAAGCAAACAAAGGGGGGGGAATATAGGAGTACTGTAAAATAAATAACCAAATAAAATGAACAACAAGTCTTAGACTTTGAAGAACTAAAGGAAGAGGTATACTTGCACTTCAAAGAGTTATTTTCAGAAAAGCAGACTTGAGACTCTATTGCAATAAAGGAAATGCTACAAGTATACCTATTTTGGTAAATGAACAAGAGAAATGAACCTTGGAAAAGGAGTCATGGAAGAGGAGTTCATCAAAGGGATGGATTTTGTCCTGATAAAGTCTCGTGTTTAGATTTCTTTACTATTCATTTTTTCTAAGTTGTTTCTACACTATTAGGTATGACCTATGAAAAATGTAAAATTGAACAAGGTGGAAAGCCACAATTAGATGAGCCACTAACTCATACTTTATTGCATTAGTCCTTAGATAATCCAAACCGTATTTCCCTTAATTTAGAAATATCTCATTATGCAACTTGGCCTACAAAATCTTGACCAAAATTCTGGCAAATAGTATCAGGATACTCCTTCCTAAGCTTATATTAGAGAACCAAGGCGCATTTTTGGAAAAGAAACAAATAACTGATTATTCTTATACAAGAGGTGGTATACTCAAGCCAAAATAGAGGAGACATATGTATGATTATTGAAATTGACCTAACTAATGATTTTGATAAAATTACACACTCCTTTTTATTTGATGTATTGTTTACCTTTGGGGTATCTAAAAATTTCATAGGGTGGATAAAGGATTACAATGACAACCCTTGGATAACTACTTTAGAAAATAGGAGGAACTTGGATAGAAGATTCAATTTTCATGTATAAACAAAAAAAAACTTTTGTGTATGTACTTGATCATCAATTGAGATAAATTCTTGAAAACATAGCACCACCAATGGAACACTGACACAAAAACACCCTTTCTCAAGTATTTAGAATTATTCAAGGAGATTAGGTTGGGAATAGAAAAATATTCAATCATGTATCATAGCAAGCACTAACTTCTAAAAACATGGGAAACCACTAAAGAAGTATGCAAAGAATATGGCATTGAATACCTCTAGAGAAATTGACACAAGGATATGGTAATCTTACTTAGTTGGGCACCGATATAGAACCAAAATAGTAGTTAGCATAGTGCAATACATGTCTGAATCAAAATACATCATCAGAAAAGGCTCTAAATGGCCTATAAAAAAGAATAGATTCAAAGACTAAACAATCTAATCATCTGAAATTGACTAAGGTGGTGTTATTTTCACTAAAATAAAAACCAAATCAGAGCCAAATCAGTTTATAAAATGAGCATCTGGGAGTAGCACAAAACTATAAAGACCTGTGGGTAGTATTCAATGAAAATTTAAACTCAGAAGCATAGGCGAGGAAGAGAATCCAAGCTGGATCGAAAGCGATCTTACTTCAAAATATATGCACAACAAAAGAAATTTGGGATTGTGGTATGTTAATCTCTTCTCCAAACACTCATAACCACTGGTGTTGCTATCTAAGAGTGAGATATGGGGGCCAGGCATGGCTAAAAGTAGAAGCAAATGGAATCGGATTGAGAGAGTGTAGGGCAATTTGATAATAGCCTTAGAATAAAAGTAAGCACTCCATATACAATGCTTGTAGCAGTAGTGGGTTTATACTTTATATCTAGTATAACTTGATGTGATAAGGAAGCTGATATTATACATAAAAAGGCTGCAGACATGGACACCAAGAGGATACCCAATAAGATTCATCAGGAAAACTCAAAGAAAGAAAAAAAGTTCATGCAGGTTGTAGCAATAGTCAGGTTAGATACAATGATAATTTTCATAAATATTTATATCTAAAAGTTGTTGAATGAAAGGCATTAAAGTTTTTACACATGTGTAAACCTCAATATGAGACCTACTATCCCCCTAATTGTTTGGAGTGTTCACTTGGGTATCTTCTAAATGGTAAACGTGAGTCCTCAATTTCAATGCACTTATGTACAATATCCTCTAGTCCATTAGAGTCAACTGCAAACTTAACAGTGTACACCGAATCATTGACTCGATCTATGAACTCAATACTACAATTCCCTGCAAAATCAACATATTAATAATTGTAATTTCGGTTGCCGTAGTTGTTATGTTTCTAGCAAGGCGTGCATAGGTAGGTTCCAATTCTTGACTAGAAACGAAGGTTTTGTTCTTAGAACTAAAATCTTTACGCGACGGATTCTTTGATGAATCGAACATCACCCTAGCTTGACTGATCAATGCTTGTGAATCATAACCATCATGTATTGAGAGATTGGTTGGTGTCTGCAAATCAGTGAATGACATATCGTGGTCCTCTTCTAATTCCGTGAGGGACAAAATGAATTGTGCAAAGGGGAATCTGATTGGCTAGGGTGCAATGGATTGCAACTAGAAATCAATGACCCACAACTAGAGCTTTTGTTAGGAGAACTCAGAAAATGACCAATTCCGTGTTGCAACAAGCTTTGACAGGTGAGAAGGTTCACTTTATGCAAGTGTGTATTTGATATTATTTATGTACGTGCCCATCTATTAGCGACTTTTGTTTTCACTACTTTAGCATAATCGAGGAGATTATTGGGTTGTTCCTTAACAAAGTCATGGTGAACCTCGTTGTCACTCAATTCACTGTTATCATTGGCGGGACTTGCCCGATCGTGAGAGGAGTCGACAGAATCGACAACATAAGTTGAGCATCCAAAATATTCATTGGACGAAGCGACTGAGTGAGGGGAAAGCACTTCAAGTTGGTTTTAGATGGGTTCTTCTTCTAGAATAGGTTCTACCTTCGAATCTTGACAAATATTTATCTTGCTCTTGTTACTTTCTCTTATTTCATTTATTAGATCAAGAGTTTCACCTATCGTTGCCGCCCATGTACGATCCCTTTCACAGTCCCTTTCAATTGCATGGTTATTTTTATTTATTAATTCTTCTACTAATACTTAGATCTCTTGTATTACTCCCATTGGAATTGTTACGCTTTGGTACCAATGTAGCGCTAGAGTGCGGAAGCTTAGAATGCTTAAATAATAAGACAATATATAAATGTTGATATAATATAAAATGATGAATGAATGATCCCAATGAATAATTGGCCCAATCTTATGTAGGCTCTATAAGATAACCTTTCACGGATGGTCATGCCTTTTAGAAACACCCATTCCTAATTACTATTATTAAATACTAATTACTTTATTTTCACAACAATAAGAGGGACTCCTCTCATTGTTTTCTTTTTCTAGAACTTGGATAATAAAGTTGCTTGTGCTACTCTTGTTTCTATTTCTTTTATGTTAGTATATTTGCAAAATATTATAGAAGTAGATTGATGATTTAAGTGTTTAATGTCTAAGTGTGGAATCTTTCTTCAAAAGATGAATTATGCTGATAAAGTTGAGGTAATGCATGACAAAGTTGAGGTAATCTCAACTCAAAGTTTAGCTTGTTTTACTTACTAAGTAACTTTATTTTCAGTTCATGATATATTGGTTCTTCTAGTAGAATTTCTAGACTTTGCATGCAGGTTAACTTGGAGAATTTCAGCTCTTGATCTCTCCATTAAGTTTGACAAGAAATCTCATTTGGTTATAAAAGACTAAGACAAGGGCTTGAGCCTTTCTACCCTCTCTCCAACTCTTTGATCACAAAGACCTTATTTCGATTCCTATATGACCCCATGCCCTTTCCTTAAGCAATCAGGCACTAGTCAAGAGAATCAATTATGTTTTAGCCACCTCAACAAATCATTTATTCTATTTTTAAGTTTTTTTGGTTTTAAATCTGTGATTTAATTTTTATCTCACACATAAGATCAATGTCATCATTAATGGCTCGACCTCTCCTTTATTCTCACCTTTGTGAGGGCTCCACTGAGGATGCCCTATTTCTCCTTATCTCTTCCTTTTGGTGGTGGAAGGGACCAATCATCTCATATAGTCAACTAAAGTGTCCCGAAGGCTACAAGGTCAATCCTATGGAGAAAATATTAAAGTCACACACCTCTTCTTTGTAAATGACATATTTCTGATTACTAATGGTTCTCTACATGAAGGTAGGGCATTGACGAACATTATCTAACTCTTTTGTAAAGTTTTGGGGATGAAAATAAATGAGGACAAGTCATCCTGCTATTTTCTCAACATCAAAATCTAGTATCTCTCTAGGTCCAAAATCTTTTCCCTTTTTCAGTGGAGGATATCAATATGGGTTATGAAATATTTGGGTTTCACTCTTAATCAAATGGTTACAAAAAGGTAGTCTGAAACTAGTTATTAGGCTGCATGGAAATCTAAATCCATCTATGATGCAATCGTTGGCTTTCGAGACGTGGTAGACTCATGCTGGTGAAATATGTTCTCAAATCTCTTCTTGTTTATTCACACATCCTAGCAAGTATCCCAAAGGGATTCCTATCCAAAATTAAATGTATATGTAGTCAATTTCTTTGGAGAGGAAAGGATACCCATGGCATTCATTGGACAGGCTAGAAATATATCTCTAAACCGAAGGCAGAAGGGGATTAGGGCCTTAAATACATCCCCATATTTAGTAGATCCTTTGCTACAAAATTTGTGTGGAGGTTAATCTCCAAGGGTGGTCTTTGGTAGAACGTTATGGAATTTAAATACTACAGCCCAAGAGATACAATGACATGGATCTGAAGCAAGCCGAAAACCCACAAAGGAGGCTACATGCATTCAAACGTGATCACCTCTATATTCTTGATTATTGGCTATCACCTTACATGGAAGGTGGGAAATGGTAACCGAGTTTGACTTCCTTGTCCAAATCCATGATAAAGCTCTCACTTCAATTTGGCGTCAAGGTTGGGAAAATTTGCAAATGATCGGAATTCCTAATGAACTTGTACCTGAATGGGAGAATTTTCTTCTAAGTCTATTGCATCGTGGACACATCAAAATTTGTGATGAGTCAGATTAGTTAAGGTGGTTGGGAAACAAGGATGGAGGCCTATAAACAATGAAGTAGGGCTATCAAACACATGTATTAAGGAACGTTGAACTAAAATCGTGGTTTAAGTGTATCTGGAAGGTACACTCTCCTCTCAAATGCATAATTTTTGTCTAGTTGTTACTTACAAACAAAGTGGTCATATATGAAAATCTACCGAAGAGGTTATTTTAGGGGTTGAGCTAGTTTTATATATGCAAAACATCTGAGGAAGACTCTCCCCACCTTTTCATTCACTTCCCATACACTAGGAAAGTTTGGAAGGACTTAGAAACATGCTTAACCTTTCAAAATCTTTAGAACAAAAATGATTTCGCTCTCAATATTTTTTTATGGTTGCGCTAAAACCATTTCTATGCATTTCCTTCTTAGTCCGGTGGGGCATCTAGTTAGCTTGGAATGAGATCATTTTATACAATTTCGAAATCCCCACCTTCCAAATGGTGGCAATAATTTCGGTGCTGACCAAATTATATAAGGAAGACTTGGCCATGAGGTCCCGAGGGTGATTGGAAACCTAATTATCAATAAATCCATTGCATGGGGTTTTTTCAATGGAGCTTGTCAAGGACAAGAGAATCACAGGGGGATTTGGGGAATTTTGTTCTTCTCAGACAGTAGTCACATTTCCTTCTTTGTCCATGCTTATCATGCTACCAACAACTACGTCGAGTTCCTAGCACTCTCCTTTATGCTCTGACTCACTTGGGAAGAGGAATTCATATCTCTTCAAATATTTGGTGATTTTGCATTGGTTATAAACTGGAAGGTGGGGTATCGTAGCTTAGATTATATTGATCTCTAGGAAATATGCAGACATTCAAAAGAGATTGCTTCTAACTTCATTTCCATCGAATTCAATCACATCTTCTATGAACAAAACACAAGTGCCGATAAGCTCTCCAAAGACGACATTCAATGCCCCCTTGGTATGATTAACATCGTTAGGTTGGATGGGCATGATGAATGATCTTTTGTCATTCACTTGGATGAATGGTGACCACTTAGGGAAAAAGATAACTAAATCAAAACCCTCTTGGGGGATGCACTCCACTAAATCAAAACCCTAGTTTAAAATTGTATAATGTTGAGATGAAAATTGATTTCAGATTTGTTAAATTTTAGCTCTGAATTAGTTTAGCTCTGAATTAGTCTTTGAATTATGGGAATAATCACAACCCCAAACCATGAATTTAGAGCCAAACTGAACAACAACTATAAATGGTAAATGGACTTTGAAATCAATCAAAAAAAAAACCCAGGGCGTTTAAAATATGCAGAATTAATACTATTATTTAAGATTCTAAAAATTATGTGACCATTCCGACAAATTTGTGTCTAAAATTGGTTACAAACCTGTGCAAATAAGGGGTTTGAACTGGCGGTGGCAGTCCTCCGTGATACCAAAGAATCCTACGTTTTTATGAGAATGCTAGTGCCAAGGTAGCGTACCTATATCAGTAGCACGAAAACAACTAAATTAACCCTTTCCTTTTTAAAGTGCAGCCTTGAGCTTAGTTCGATAAAGAGAAAAGTCTAGAGCCTATCTATGTGAGGTCATCTGATGGTATGGTCGTCTGGTCGACTGGTTCAAACTGGCGGTGGCGGTCCTCTTCTCATGGTCGTTCACTTCGTTGTCGTGGGTGGTCTTCCGTTCCCTTCGCTATTTCAGTAAACAGAGTTAAAAATGAAACAACAACACAGTGTGGGTTTGAACGACAGACAGCAACAGGCGTTGAAAAATGACAATGTGTGTGGCGGGGAAATGGGTTTGCGTTTATATAGTTAAACATTTCTCAGCCGATATGTTAAAAGGAATCTAAACTCTCGAGCGAGAATCATGTCCGAGAGTTCAATATAAAAAATATGGTTATACTCTTGAATGAGAAACTACAAATTCTCGAGCAAACAATTCTCTAACTATGGAACAACTCTCGGACGAGAGAAATATAACCGTGGTTAATGTCTCGCCCGAGAAGTATTACAACTCTCGCTCGAGAAAATATGTTGACCTTTCTCTCGGGCGAGAAACTAGAAATTATAACAAAAAAAAAGTGGATTGTCACGGAATTGTTTCCCAGCTTCGCGTTTTCACCCGTAGTTTAAATATACATTTTGATTTTAGGTTTGTATATTTAGCAATATATAACAAGTATGATAAGCATGAATTAGGATCTAATAGAAGATTGAAGATTCAATATCCAATAATCTTTTTGATGAACAAAGGAAACAAAAAATTATTAATTTTTAAATTTGTGTACTCTTCATGATGTTGGCATTGTCAACAACCTTTTTATAAATATAAATCTATCCCTTTTTGTGAATGTATGTGTGTGTACTAAGTCATTGGTTACACTCCATCAAACAAATATCATTATTGTTATGGATAGCTAAACCAAAACATGAAGGTTTACACCATGGCTAAAACCTAATCATCATGGTTTTATGATGCTTTGTTTCAAGAGATGATGTCATCACCGCATTATTGATTTCCATTGTGCTCAATCCATGGTCATGGATATGGATGCATAAGTGGTAAGTTTTAGAATGACTAGGATCAATCACTTTCAAAGAGATAAAAATGGCTCCAGTGGTTAGGTTTGAGATGGTTTACAAGGGCATAACACTCATGGGATTAGTGATATTGGTAGTAAATAAAAGTGGATGGCATCACATTATTGTTTGAGAAGTGTAAATGATTTTTATTGATAAGTGGGAAGCTATGAACTGAAATCCACATTGTCATGGTACAAATACCCACATTAAAATGGAGGAAGAAACATTTAAACCTTTCTCCTCTCCCCATTAGGATAAAATACTTTTCCAATTTGTCATTTGGTAATACTTATAGATACCATCATTTTTTGAAGTAAATAAATATATCAAACCTTATGTTCATGCTTGAAAAATGTGTATCGACACAAAATATACATAATCTACATAAAGAGATTCATGAAAAATTTAATCCCTAACTTAAAAACATAGTTTGATATTCATTTTTGTAACCCTTTGCTCGACACAAATCTATAAGTCTAGTAATTATTAAACCAAGGTCAACAACAAACATAACTACTTCTAAGTTTCTAAATATACGTGTTGTGCTTTTGAAACAAATAGTTATGAACTAGAAGAAATGGTAGCTTAGGCTTTTCCCTTATTTTCTTTTCGATATATTGTTATGAACCAAATTCTCCAAATAGCATAAAGTAAAAAAGAAAAGTATATGCACACATTGATAATGATAAAGAGTCAACGAATAATAATCCTCTTTGAGGGTGAAATCTCAATTTACAATATATATAATCCATAAGACATAACAAAATGGATTCTAAAACTTGGTCTCGTTGGTATATATAGGATACAAAGTTTACAATTGCAATTAAAGGTTCTACCTGATCAATAAGGACAACATTAATATAATATTAGAAATGTAATAATTCAATAAATAGGTCTTAACATGCTCCTCCCATTCAAATGTAAAGTGTTTCCCTCAACACTTGATTAGTTGTGGATGTTTATGCATGAAGAAGTCATCTTACCATGTCATATCTTCTATTGGTAGGTTCTTCCACTTGATGGGGTACTCAATAATTGCTCAATTATTTGCTTGATCCATGTTTCAATGATTTCTTCAAGTTTTGGTATGATTTTCCTAACTTCATCGTTATTTGGTAAAATGAACTCTCATAGATTTAAGTTTCCGAGGGCTACTCGCATACCATGGGTTACTCAATTTGCTTAAGAACCCATTGATGTGAGTGGGAACCTTATTACTATTTAAGATGATCTAGCATTGGGACACACATGTAGGATAATTTATATTTCAAAAGAAGAAGATTGATCTCACCTTGTCTAATGTATACTTCTTCACGGGTCTACTTATGTATGGATTCATCGATGGCATCCTTCTAGTGATTCCTCTAGGTATATCACTAGATTACTTCATTGGCATACATTGATTGGATGAATCAATAGCTCATGATGGAGTGATCCATATCTAAGACATAGAAAGAATAGGGACCTAAGTTATAGTTGTAGGGATAGTGTGTCATGGGATTGTAATGACATTAGTGGGTCTCAGGTAGTCAGATTATGACTATTAAGATGGTTCTCGGGGCACCTACTATACATGGGACCAATGTTCTTAACTACTATGTTGAGATAGTTGGTTGCATACATATGGATATTTGGGGGTGAGTTAGTGTATGATACAACTATATGTACATTTTTCAAGAGGATCTTAAATCTCTAACCCCATCGTGTCATCTAAGAAATAAGACCACAAGATCCACACATCAAATGATGTGGTGAAATAATGATGATAGGGTGAGTTTCACAATAGAGAACATATTCTAGCTAGATCTCTTGGCCCATTAATAATAAATCGTATTCCAATATGAGGATTATCTATATGAGAGAATTGACTACAAGGGAGACTCAGGGTTTCCTCACCCTCCATGTTAGGAATGGGGACAATATAGTACAAAATACTGCATGAGTTATTTTATTTTTGTTTACAATATATTAGTATAGATGGTGTGTGTGTGTAGACTGACAAGATATTCATGGATAGATTGACCATCTACTAGTGCAAGTAACATAGTAGGGATGAAAGTTCCCTTGCGAGGTGTAAATCAATGAATTTTTTGGGGTGCTATCTGTGTGGTTCCCCATAATGAGGAGGATAAAATTGGTGATTTATGGGATAAGTGAACTCATGAGAGGAACCCTATCCCTATTAACTTGAGATGCCCCGATTGGGGATGATGATGAGAATGACTAGGAAACCAGTTAGATGGTCTAAATTCCCTCGTCCTATATTTAATTTTAGATGTGTATCATATTTTTTTGGTAGAGCATGGGATCTAACATAAACTTATATATATATATATATATATATATATATATATAGAGAGAGAGAGAGAGAGAGAGAGAGAGAGAGAGATTTCATTGTGGTTCACAACCCCAGAGAGGAGTTGCTATGTCTGCGAGAAGAATTCACTGGGGGCCCACCCGAAGGGGCCTCACCCCGTCAGATCTAATTACATTTCCTAACCCGATGGGGACATCAAGTGGGGCCCTTATATATCAATGTATAGCCACCTAGGGATTTGACCTCGAGACCTTCTGTTTACAACTCACGGCTCCCAACCACTTGAGCTAACCCATCAAGCTGTGTGTGTGTGTGTGTGTGTGTGTGGATTTGATTTATGAGGCTTATGAGTGTGAACACAATGATAGTTTGATTATTTATATTTACTTATGTTGATGATCATGATGATTATCTTGTTTGTGTACATGTAGACTTTTCTTCCATTTATGATAAATGAATTAATTTCCAGTATAGAATATGATTTGGAGTATGATAAATTGAGATATTAAGACTCCTAGGAAATGGATTCAAGTTATCTAACCAATTGTTTAAGTCATAAATACTTTCTAAATAGTCTAGGATGAAAATCCTAATAACAATTGTTCAATTATGTGACAAGGAAGTGATAATCAAGTTTAACATGAAGGTTATCAATGTGCAATTGAAGGTAATTAGAGAGTAAGCCAATTACAACACGATATTCTTCTTGATTATTGGTAATAAACACCAATTCATACTCAAATTATATGGAAGAGAAAATTCAAAAGGAAATAAATAGCCCAAGCTATTGAGGCAATATTTTGAGTATAATGACTTGTGCTAATAGTGAAATTGATGTAACATAGATACTGATGATCCATTTGGAAATACCACCAAAGTAAACAATAAGTTCTAAAACAAAATGTGGCAATGCAAAAATTATTGCAAAGAATAAAAATATACATTATTAAAAATGATCTACACAAATGGCCCCAAGGATAAATTTTTCTTTAAGTACAATACATTGCATGGCTTTTTTAGAAGTTCACCATTTCTAGTATTAATAGTAGGAGTTATCCTTGAAAAAGAAACCTAATTAGACTCTCTCTCATTTGGTATAGGAAAACCCATTGAGATTTTGGCTTAAAATCCATTATTATTTTAGGGTTTATCAATTGCATCTCAGTCCATCATTTTAAATTTTTTGAATACCATGAATAAAAATGTAACTAAATTAAGGTGTGTAATGCAATATGCCTTAAAATAGTCTAACAAAACTAGAAAACATATAAAGATGATAAAATATTTAGATGAAATCAAATGAGTTCACATGATTATTGTAAGATATATTCTAATCACTAATAACTTGTCAGATAAAGATTACAAAAATGAATTTTAAAGTGATACCCAAACCAACATAGACATGAAACTAGAGTGAGAAAGAATAGGTACCATAGCTCCAACATCACTTTTGGCTAATGAGTGCCTTCTCTCATTAAGAAATAAAATATTAATTACATAAAAAGGAAATAGTGGTCTATACTTAGAGTAGAATAGTCTCCATTGGGAAAGGGAAAAAATCCATCTCTTATTTTCCTTCATTACATTTAATGCATTTCCCCTCATAACTACGTTCTCTTGATATGGGAAATGCAGAGGCTTAGTCAAGAAAATGTCCCACTTTTTAACGTATTTTATAGTTTTTCCTTCAGCATGGTCTTTACATAATTTTCCATTTTCAAAAATATTTAATATTTTTTATATAATTAGGGATAGGTCTTAAAAACCTTGTTGAAAAACCAATTGAAAATCATAGTGACAATATTTATACTCACACAGGTGATATATTTTTTCATTTTAATATAAACACATGTGTGTTTCCTTTTAAGCTATGTCAAATCCAAAATTTGCAAATAAAATATAAATGTCCAAGTCATGTTCAAATATGTGACCCTATTTATTTATTGATTTGACAAACCTATCCACTCCACCAATTATAGTTCTCACATTCCTACACCACTAACATTTTTTATTTAAATCTTATCACAAACGCTAAAATGGAAATCTTTTCCAAAAAAATCACAAGCCATGAATTTTGGAAAAACACACCAAATTTGCAAAGGCTTTTAAAAATTTATTTTGTTGTATTAATGTTTCAAACTTTCACATGGGCTTTAATTTTCCGAACATTAAGGTAATTTTCGGCTTGGACTTTCATGAATTTGCATCCAGTTTTCAAACCTTTCCCGGAGAAAAATGAAAAGTTTTATCGCATAAATTTTTCACATGAGCTAATTAGCACGGAGTTACTTGAACTTAGTAGTATTAAAACATGAAATTTGATATAATTGTGGCAAAGTATTTAAAATTTCATTGGAGTAAAGTAACAACTTTTATTAGACCAAAACTTGAAGTGGGTAGTATTAAAACATGAAAATTGATATAATTGTGGCATAGTGTTTAAAATTTCATTAAAGTAAAATACAAGCTTTTATTAGACCAAAAGTTGAAGTTTGTAACATTAAAATATGAAATTTGATATAATTGTGGCATAGTGTTTAAAATTTATTAAATTTCATTGGAGTAAAGTAAAAATTTGTATTTTTTTTTTATAACAAAAACGGTTAAGAAGCTTTTATAAAAAAGGAAAAAGAGAAACAAAGGTTACAAAGTTATGAAGACAAGCTGATCTCTAAAAAGGACTGCATTCATGATTCCTTGTTCATCTTCAGCTAGTCTATACTTATCCTGATACTTTCCTATTCTATGGAGACTGAGTCTCCTTTACAACTACCCAAGAAGGATTTCTGAGCTACATCTACTACTAGCAAGACCAAAATTGTTGCTGTCCTACTTCTTACATACAAATATCGATGCAATCCAGAGATTAACGATTTGCAGTTTGATGGCTTCTTGTTTTTCTTGGAGAGATTGAGTTTTATTTTGGCTTCAAAGAGGGTGAAGCTCCTTTTTCTTTTTGCCGACTTTGGTCCAATCTAAAGGCTCGACATAAGCTTCGAGAATGGGCACTGCATCTTCGGGTGCATCCTGTGGAGCTGGAGTATTCGAGTCCATCTGTTGGATCACACCATCCCATGAAGCTGCAGGTGGATTCTTATCGATGGCGGGGATCCTTTGTTCTTCTAGAGTGTCCTCTTTTTTAGTTGGAGGAGATTCCTTATCTTGTGATGGTGCCTCTTCGGATAGATCTTCATTTCTGCTTACTGTATAATGCTCGGAGTTTGCTCCAACCCACTAGGTAGATTTGCGATGAAACTTTTTGGATTTGGGGATCTAAGAGGCTTTTGGATAATCTTTGACAAGATGTCCAGTTGCAAAGCAAATTTGCATCTGAACATCACATTTTCATAATCTAGATTTTGCACCCACACATAATCCTTACTGGTCAAATGGATCTCAGTAGGAAAGCCATGGCTGAAATCCATTTCCACATAAATGCGAGAAAAGGTAGTTTTTATGTAATCCTTTGTTTCTGGACTTCGATCGTAGAAGGAGCCCAACACATTGCCAATAGCTTCAAGTGACGAAGAGTTCCAGAGATCCAAGGGCAAATTTGGAAGCCGAACCCAAACTGGAGCAAATGAAATCTTATCAGTAGTTGGGTCAAAAAGAGGGCTCCAGGGTTTCATAAAGAGCCCCCACTTCTCCAAAACCACAGACCTAAATATAAAATGATCTATTTTTCCTCAGGAGAATTGAAATACACAACGAAAAAACCCCATGCAAAGGGGTAATAGAAATTTCCTCAGAAATAAGGGGCTTCCGTACCTCAGAAATCCACTTATGGAGATCAATCGAGCGAGGCTAGAACCCATTGAAGTGACAAACCAAAGTTGACTCTGCGAAATTCCTTGCTTCCACCAAAGATTCTGCTACCACCACAATGGAGGGCGCTAGTATTTCCTGAACAATCAAGGGCGACTGACCGCCAGCAGCCTTTCCCCCTTTGAAGAGCGAAACCGGGATCGAAGGAACTCCCCCGGCTGGAGACGAGCGAGCGACGGAGAGGTAGTTGGACGCCATTCTCCTGCGTGGACCAGGCTTCGATGGCTAGCAGAGGGCTGCCTCATGCACACGACTGTCTTCAGAACCCTAACGCAAAGGCAACGAAGGATCGGGCCAGCTCCAACCATCTTCAGAACCTTAGCACAGAACGAATCTGTGGAGTTTCTAACTTAAGTAAAAAAAATTATTAAACCAAAACTTGAACTTTAATATAATTGTAGTGGATTTCTCGAACTTTCATCACACTAAAACATGAACTTTGATATAAGTTTGGTAGATTGCTCAAACTTTCATTGGAGTAAACTAAATTTCAGAAATAAAAACTTTTGAAAATTGTACAAAAGAATATTCTAGCAATGATCACTCGCAAGAAAAAAATCAAAATTCTTGTAAACTCATTAATTCTTCGTTTGAAATTTTTAAGGATGGATTTTCTTAAATATTTCAATAAAAATAAAATAATGTCTCAAAGAAATTAAAAAAATTAAAATTTTATAGAATAAAGTTAAAGTTTGGTTCAAACTTTCAAAGGCCATAAAATAAAAATTTATAGAATAAAGTTAAAGTTTGGTTAAACTTTCAAAGGCCATAAAATAAAATTAAATAGAATAAAGTTAAAGTTTGGTTCAAACTTTCAAAGGGCATAGTTTTCCGATAGAAGTTGGAAACCTGTGTAACACTTGATGTTCTTGCGTTTCGGGTTTAATAGCTGAGTCCATCGTCACGAGAATGCATTTCTCAATTTTAGGAGCAAGGTGACTTAAAATTATAAATAGTGACTAGTTTTTCAATTAGGGTTTTTATATAGCCTACCGTTTAAATATAATTTTGTAATTTATGTTTATTTTTACCAAATCATCAAAAATTTTAGAAAATTTTGATGTAAAAGCTTTTGATATCTTTTTGTATATTTTAAAGTTAAAACATATTTATGCAAGGACTTTAAAGATACTTCATTTAAAATGATTATAACTTCTCCATATAAACTTTGATGAATAAATCATATTTTTTCAAGTGAAGAGAACCTAAATAAATTTTCACATGGTGATTGTAATTCCAGTTTCAACATTAACTTCATAGTGTTCATGATTGATAAAGTACAATGTGTGACATATAGTTATAAGTATCATAATTGAATTATGATAGTTGTATTGAGTTTGTAATGGAGTTGTCTAAAAATTTGATGATATGATGGACGATCATTTTTAGTCGGAATTCGATGTCTTTTTATTTTGCAAAATCAAAATTTAGCATTACTATATCGATATTTTTAATGGTAGAAATGGATTTAACACCGTCAAAAACCCCGGGGCACCTAAAATTATAGAAGTTGACAAACATAACTTAGATTTTGAAAAATTATGGCCATATTTTTTCAAAATTGTGCGAATTTTTAGACTACGCAATTTGTAATTACTAAAAAATTATAGATGACTTATCCCAATGGTTAAATTGTCATACATGGTTGGTGAAAAATGCACCAAAACATTTTTTAATGAAAGTATAAACCTTATTTAAAACACTACTTTGTCCAAACTGAATTCCATCATTTCATCTTACATATTTGTTATATTTTTTTTTAAGATATTGATTAGTAATGGCATAATCCATCATCACCTGAAAATTTTAATTATTTCATCTTACATATTTGTTATATTTTTTTTTAAGATATTGATTAGCAATGGCATAATCCATCATCACCTAAAAAATTTAATTACGTTGTAGGCGTTTCACCAAGAAGAAGTATAACCATCTACGTTAGTTAGATTCCTCGCTCATCCACGTTAGTTAGATTCTTCGCTCATAGAGAAAATGAAATGCTACCACATGGATGGTCATGAATGGTTATGCTTTTCATTTTGTTTTTTGAAGTCGTAGTTGCACAGATGGCTACCATGGCTACCACGTAACCAACAACGTCGCAGCAACATGTAGATGAATCGTTTGGCCGTTCCTGCAGCCACAAGCTTCTGCTATGGCATGATTCAAGATGCTGGCGGCCTCCGCGGTTAGCATCTACTGCACTGCACTTTGCGTAGCCCTGCTCGTAACATTCCCCGTAATCTTCCTGTGCAATTAAATTTAACTGGTCCCAACTGGTCCTGTCTTTGACCCTCCCGCTATGGTTTCCTTCGTTTCCCATATATATCTCTTCGTTTTCGTTTTGCCTAGCGCAAATGCTACCAGGGGCTGCCAACAATGTCCCAACAACCTGGAGGTCGATCCTAATCGGGCTGGTACCAGAGCCATGATGAGACAAAATATTAAATCGATCAACAAGCATTTCGGCAGTTAACAACACAGCAATATCTCCCCTAATCTCCAAAACGCGATCGAAGCATTCCTCCGAAAAGAGAAAAACAAGCAAAACGTTCAATGAAGCCAAATAGGCATCCGTAATCCGTGATCGAAGTATGAAAAAGTACAATCTCCCGAATTGAATGTTACGAGCTTAGGATTTAAAAAAGTGAAGTACTTACTTGGCCTTGGGAGGCAGCGTTGCGGTCATGTTGTGCGATCTGGCTAAATCAGCACGCATAGTAGAGTTGAGCTTGACACCATGAAAGAACGACGAAGGCGCAGGGCAACCGGTAGCCAATGCAGCGCCATACTTGGGGACTCCAATGCATTCTACAACACAAGCTGTAGACGCCATCTCTTCTGCGGAAAAAGGTTAACAAGAAGCGAAGCCAAAGAAGTGTTTACTCTCAAAACTTCGAAAGGATGTGTTAGAATAGGGGAAAAAAAGCTTAGCTTATTATGTGTAGATGGCCGGAAATATGACGCTTAATTTTAATCGTGAACTATGAGTGTGTGGGTTTCTAGTTCCACTTGGGTGTTTGCATGTTAAATACAGAGGAAATATCACACAGTCACGAGGACATCTCTGTACAAGATAACATCAACAAAGGATAACCGGTGGGTATGCCTCATATGTTACAGAATTTACAGGATTCCCTAATTATTTCAAGCCAGTGCAAGCTAGTAAAAGCATGCAAACCATTTTTTTCTCTATCATTTTCTGTTATCATATCAATGAAAAAACAAATGACATCTACTAAATTTTGTATCCATGGAACTTTATTCAAGTGGCGGGCATTAGGAAATTTGAGAAATCAAAATAAGATCCATGTAACTGTCTCCAGTTAACATTCATATATGCGAACAGTTATCTACAAAAAACAGTTAACATTCATATATGCAAACAGTTATCTAAAAAAGCACTCAAATGGCACTTACCAGTATCTCAGAACTTTTGCACAATGCTTTGAAGCAGTCCTGAAACAAATAGCACACTCATACTGAGGTGGTGTGTCAACTGTTATAGAATTACTACTCATGTACTCACCCTCTCCCTCAACCAAAGCAAATGTTTCTTGTGCTTCCAAAATCACCAACTTCCTACTCTCCCACTTCTTGGCTGCTGTAATTCTTTGAATTTTATTCAAGATTCCTTACTTTCCGAACTATTGATCTAACTGACGAACTACTTCACTCTTGTGTTGGCTTAAAATGCTGATGATGACTGTCCTAACAGCCAAGAGGATGATTATGCATTGCATGCTATTTTTGCGCTTGAGAATTCAGACCTTGAACATGATGTGGTTGTTTAACCTTGGTACCAGGATATCCTCTTCATCCCCAAAATTAGCAGTGCCCTCCTCATTCACAAGCCAACAAGAAGAGGAGACTATTGTTGGAAAATAGTAAGTATGTCCTACTGACTGAAGAATTATTTGTTTCAAAGGCATGCTGATGGAATTTGCTTTGTTGTGTAAGTCTCAAGCCAAGTCCATCTTGTGGCAGAAAATGGCAAACATGAGGGATCAAGATAACAATAAAAAAATCAGTACCATCAATACAAAAACCAAGTAAATTACCACCAAGGTGGCTGAAAAAAGCCCAAGATTCTTGGTTTCCTAAGATCACGCATTTAATAAGTTCCACTCTAAATGCACCTATTAATTTGCAACACAAAGATTTGATCATTGAATATGACACAGATTAAATCTTCTTTTGTGTCCAATTGTATACCCTTAGCTCCAACATACACACATCCAAAATTTTCGAGCGTTCCGAGTCTTGTATGGATCCTAACATGAAAGCATGCACTTTGCCCTTTTCTCCCTTCCGATGTCACATTTCCAGCATTTCATTCATTGTAAGGAGAAATAAAAATCAGAGTTTCCTCGCTCAGATCAAGGAGTGCTGGATCAACCATTTCCTCTATCATTACCAATCTATTGAATGGAGGGTATGCCCTATCAATCAATGGCCAGCGATGATATGGCCAAATGGTATAAGTAAACTATGGAACTTGTGAAATGAACTTTGTAATTATATTGCTGCGCTTTCATCTACGACATCCCTACCTGTAAAAAAGAAAATAGAAAATCAGAGTGCAAAAAATCATCGACAATAATGGGTGCCAAAGGTAACAAGTGCTCAACGTCAATCCCCGTGGTGCAGAGGAGGAACATAAACTGTCATTCGTCGAAGAGAAGTAACAGTGGAAGCGGATGCATGAGCCCTCCAGGTGCTATGCATGCAGTTATAAAATTACAGGATTGCAACTTGTCACGCTGGAATTACCTAGCGTGGCCTGAGAAAGAGTTATTGACATTTTCACCATTTTCGTAAACATAGTTTATTAATTTAATTTGTCACAAATAAATTAAGGTTACACTATCCCTCGACGTGTAGTGCTTTTACGGTATTCCACAGGCTTGGCATGGGCCTGGATACTTAATGAATTGTGCACTTAGTATAACTCAATTATGAAGTACGGAAAATACTTTACAATATATGACCAAACTTTACACTTGGGTGGGATAGCAATGCCTTTTTGAATTTTGACTAATTGTAATGGTCTATTTGTATTTTCTTTGCTACACCATTTAAAGTATGGTTTAATGTATGCTATACCACATTGAAAGTGATGACTAAGTTACCCCTTTAAGCATGGACATTTACAAAAACAAACTTTAAGACTTGGAACATACTTATGGGAGCACTAGGAACACTAACATATCCACCCCCACAGACGGGATCACTATGAATTCCGAGAACGAATGTCAGTAACTAAGGGCAGAGGCAGTGAATGGCGAGGGCATGCTGCAAGGGTGTGCTGTAAACATTCAAAGGCATTGACAACTGGGCTATGAACATTATGAAAATAGTTGCTAGTTGTAACAATCCTCGAGCACATTATATAATCTTCACCTTTAGCCGCCAACGATAAAAACTTATAAGTGTTTATCTGATCGTTGAAGAAGTGATGAAAATAATCGAGAAATTGACAAGCGAGTGTACCTACATCAACTTGCTTTATCCTTATTTAGATAATGATGAGCTTAAGCTTGCTTTAGCAGGAGCTGTAGCATTGGGCTCTTGGTTTCTCTTGGTTGCCTGCCTCAATTTCATTCTTTTGCGGTACCTAAAGAAGTTTACATGATCCTGCATTCATCAATTCACATGATCTCGCTGTCATCTATTCACAAGTTTCCCACTCAATGTAGTGGCCATGGCAACAAAAACTAGCGGGCATCGTCCCTTAGAGGCAGGGACTTGCTGCTCAACAGCCCGCCTTGTTTCCTTAGTAGCAATAGTAAAGAAAACGTGTTCTACATTTAATTTTGTTTTGGTACTAGTTTTGAAAAAACTTAATTCCAAACTCATCTAGCAGAGCTTTGACCCTATGCAGTTGGGATAGCCCTCTTGCTTTCGTCCATGTCAACTTTGTTGCCTACTAAAATTTTATTTACATTGTTTGTTGCATGTTGCTCAATGTTTCTAATGTTATTGAAAGATGATTCATCAGTCACATCATAAACTAGAAAAATGCCCATAGCACCACGATAGCATGTTGTGGTAATAGTTCATAAATGCTCTTGGCCAGCAGTGTCCCAAATTTGCAATTTGATGCTCTTTCTGTCAAGCTCAATAGTCCTAACCTTAAAGTCAATCCCTATGGTAGTTATGAAACTTTCATCTAAAAATGGAAGAGGAAACAACTAGTGACAACTATGGGATCACGATTGGGAGATAATGTCAACCATTTGAAGAACTTGGAAACAAGAAGCTATTAGGACTAGATGGAAGATAATTTCAATAATTTGAAGAACTTCGAAACACAAATATCACATATGGTACAGTACATAAATTTATAATTAACTTTGTTGATTAAATCTTGTCATCCAAAACATATTGATTTATGATCAAAGGAGGAATCACATTGAATATGCTCTTTTGATTTAGAATTTTGAGTAAAGAATCTTATGTATCAAGAAATCACAACCAATCCTCAATTAATATGTTTAAAAGATACACAACTCCATCCAATTCTCAATTAACGTGATTGTATGGACATAATGTTCATAATGTCTATCCAGCAACAAAATTCACTTTTTTTGTGAGCCCCCAGTACCATATAGATCTCATGAGGTTGGCTTTAGGACTGTTTACAGATAATGTGCAGTGAATAACAGTTGAATCATTCCGTAGTCATGGCCAGAAATTGTTGCGTTGTGTCTCCTTTTTTTTCATTCACCTGCAACACAATAAACTAAATTAATAACGGATTGTCTTGAAAAGCAATTATTCAGAGATACCAAGTTCAATTCTCCTTAACTTTCAAAGCAATGCAGATTATATTTAGATTTATATTACTGTGCACCTCTCTGCTCAATGCGTCAAACATGAAGTAATCTTTGCAAGAGAGGTGAGCTTGCAGCACGTTGAGGCCCAGCGCTTCCACATAACATTTAGTTTTTAGGATTAAGAAGACTTGAAAGACACTACATAATTACAGTAAGATTACAATTCGATTTTATGAATAAATTAGTTCAGAAGATGGATCATATTATGAAATTAAAACCTAATATATTCAAGAAACAATTGTCAAATTGAATGAAAGAAAGTGCAGAGAAGACTTTAAGCCTAGTATATTCAAGAAACGATTGTGAAATTGAAAGAAAGAAAGTGTAGAGAAGACTGTTCCCGTTTGATTCACAGATTATTGATTTTGGTCTTCGGCTTAGTGAACAAATGTATAATTCAGTGAGAAGAGTATACCTAAAGCATAAGGGAAACCTGTGTAGGTCCCTCAATTTGTATCCTGGCGGTGGTCGATCTTGACGTGGAGCTGAAGGATGAACACAACTGCATCGAATCACACAATGGATCCAACGAGATTCATGTTGAAGATGGAGAGCCTTTCCTCTCGGATTCAATGAATTTTTTGGTTGAAGATGACATGCTTCTCTTCTTCTCGTAGCCTCTACAAATATTTTGTTTAAGGTGCACTTTGATTAATTTGGTAATCTTGATCTGTCGATTGATTTGTGGTGCATCTGTAGTCACGACAAGTGATGAAAATTGTCTCACATGCTGATGTCCACGTTGGAAATTGTGACCTACATGCATGATGTCCTCCACATTGCAAATTGTCACTCACATGCTGATGTCCACGTTGGAAATTGTGACCTACATGCATGATGTCCTCCACATTGCAAATTGTCACTTACATGCTACTTACTACGTTTAGCTACTTAGAACGTTTCACAATACTTTGGGAACTTACCTCGATGTGGTTGGTTTCTACTGACATATTGAAATTGGATGGCCACTAAACAAAAATTATAATTCAGAAGAGGGAAGTTGGGAACCATGTGAACATATCGCAATAGAACAACATGGGCTTCGAATCAAAGAGACGATGACACGTAAGCTGCAAAATAGTGACATCTGATCCGCGAGTAGTCTAGGGCACTGATATCTGGAGCCAAGTAAGAAGCAAAACAGAGACACTTTCACTCTGTCAATTCGAACTTTGGACCCTTTTCAGTTATGGATGGAGCACACGACGCTTCCACGACAGTCTCATATCCCGAGTTAAGAAGAGGATCGCATTCAATTTTTGGTCTGTTGGACCAAAATACAATAATAATTTGATGGTCTAAATATCACATTTGCATTGGAAACCCTTTTGCTACAACCTCTAATTAATTTCCAAGAGAACCGCTATTTGAATTTTTAAAAAAATATATTCAATCAAAACTTGGTGGACCATCAACACAGCTTGGCATTGGTTGTGAGAGTGACAACATATCGGATCTCAATATGGTTTTAGTGGATGCTTCTTTCCATTGTTATGGTATTTTTTAATTAAATCAAAATTGTGTAGTTTCATCTTCGGTTTTATAAATTCGAAATTTTTATTTCATCAAAATAAAAAGCTTACTTCAAAAGTTTTCTATATAAAATTACAACCTTAACAATTGTTTTTAGAGTTACTTCTTGAGTTTCAACATGGCATATGAATTTTTCAAATCAATGTTGGATTGAATTCTCATTTTTCCACTTCATTTAAAGTATTTATATATTTTATTTAATATTAGGTTGCAAGTATTTGTCACCTAACATATTGTATGTGAGATTTTTGGATTCCACCTCATTTAAAATATTCGTATACTTTATTTACTCCACCACCGAGCATATTGTATGTATGATTTTTTGTATTTCATGGCTTCATAGTACGTACACTACATTTCATAGTACGTACAAGACCACCTAACATATCCAAATTATATCTATAATTCTAACTGTACAGTATATTCCAAGGTTCACAAATATTTCAATAAAAGACTTTTTGTCCAATGTTCCAAAAATATTGATAGTTTTTCTTAATATTAACAAAACATAGCAATGCTCTTTAGTTCAATGCTCTTCAGTTTCCTTGTTGGCAATGGCTTTTCAAGCTAAGCTCATAATGGATTATCCCAAACACTAGTGATATAGATATTAATCTCAGCTGATTTGTAAACTGTGTACTCTCTTTCACATTCATGTAAAAACAAAGCAGCCAAGCAAAGCGACCTCTTCTCATCTACCTCCACGTTGAATAAATACAACCTTTATATTGAGAGTTGCGACCACTCCTATTGTGTTGTAAGTCTACATTTTATTGTGCTTTGTTGTGAACTATCTATATTGTTAGAAGACATGTGAATCCTTGATGCGGTGAGAGTCATTGATAACTAGTTACTTGCCTTGCTTTATTAGTGATTTTTCAAAAGATTGATTCATATAATGACAGGTCTGTTCTCCTTTACATTGTTGAGAAGCATGTAAATTTTTTTATTGTGGACTTGAAATCCTTAATGAGAAGAAAGAAACATATTTGGGTTTCCCACTGCATCTTCCATTCTTGAAGCAAGCATAACGAAGATTCATTTACGACTTAGGTTGTGGCACTATCAAGAGCTAGTGCATAAAAGAGTTCTATACATATACTTGTATATGGAGATTCCTAAATTTATTGTTGCAGCACATGGCATGAAAGCAAACTTTTGTTCACAAGTAGTTTGTGTAGTTTAGGAGCTATTTTAATCATTGTTTTCATTGATATTATTGCAGAATTATTTTTTCAAATTGCTTATATATTCCAGATATAGTATTAATCTATAGTGTTAAAATTACTACTACAGAGATTGCGAAAAAAACAATTTTAGTTGGCTCACTATGTTGATGAACTTAACATTATTTTTTGCTATGGGTTGAGTGCTTATGTCTTTGCAATCTAAGATTGTTACAAACTTTTCTCTTTTCCTACCAGTATCCTTCGTTGCATGTGCCTATGTTTTTGTTCCTTCTAACTTTGCTCTTTTCCTACCCTCTTTTCCTACCCTCTTTTCCTACCGACGTTCATTTTTGCCCCTCAAAGGGCAAATGCTAGTTCATAAAAATAGTTATTGGCATCCAATAAACTTAATACCAAACACTTGGTGAACTTGTTCATTCTTCATAAAACATAGCTCTGAATCAATTAGATATGCAAGAGGTTGTCAATAATCTTATATAATGTTGTACATACATTTTAATAATAACAATAAAGAAAAATTACATGAGGCAAACACAAATCTAATAGTGAAACTAGAAGAAGCTTTTGTTTATTATGCTTTAAAACCATACAATCAAACATGCATCAATAAATGTTGATCCAAGTCAGCAACATAAAATCATGAATTGAATCCATTAATGGATCGTGAGTTGCACGAATCAGATATTCCATCCAGATGATCAAAACAAAGAGAATTTCATTTTTAGATTATGGTCATCAAAATCTATTGATGCTGATTTCGGCGGTGCCATTCTTCTCCAATCTTATCATTCATTGGTTTGTAGTGAAGGAATCTGAGAAAAGGATATGAGGAACATGAAATTTATGGATGATCCACAGTCGCCTTCAAAGAAAATGAAGATAAATTATGTTCTGATGAACCAGATTCAGAATGATAATTAGTTTATGGAACAATAGTAATATTTTGTGTGACGTGCCAAATTCCTGTATAGTTTGAAGGTTTATTACATGCATGTCATATTTTCTCCCACTGATTCTTGAATCTTATTATGTGCATCACATGACAAGCATATTCATTTGTATGGTGTTGATAACAAGAGCCTTATATCCTTAAGTGCGTTCTGGAAATAATATAAGGAGAAGAAGTAATAGATGCCAGCGATCAGGTATCTCTCCGATCGGACCATGTGTAGACTCTAGAGGCCAAGACCCAAAGGGAAATATAAAGGCTCGAGGGAGAACCCAAGACCTATTTGTTGCAGAAATAATGTTTTAACCTGCAAGTCTGAGCTTTGTTTGGTAACAGACCCGAATTCCTTTTGTTTTGGAATTTTTAAATGTTGCATTTTGTAATAAGGGGTAATTAGCCACTCTTAGAGATTTTGAGAGTGAGATGATTCTTTCAATGATACCTAAGCCTCTTTGGTCGCATTGAAGGAAATTCTTGCAATGTTGTAGTCTTATAAACAACTCGAGAACTGTGTATTGATGTACAATTTATGTAAATGTTTCAAGCAATATCATTCTTGCTCTGAGGCACAGAATGTGTAGATCAGAAGAATGTGGCATTGAAGACATTTGTCAAGCATATCGGGAGTGGGAAATGCATCATAGTTATGCAATATCTTCCTAGAGCTGGTAAAGGTATTTGATTGTAGGTGAAAGACCATTATTGATGTAATTTGGGAAATATTTGTAATGATTGCAATACTTTAATCCATGAATGTTGCATGTAAGCCCTCAAGAAGGGTAAAGTGATGGCCTCGTATAGCGTCACTTAATATGCAACATAGTTTTCATCCTTTGTTGAGAATGTCTAGTAGCAAAGAGAGTACAGAATCAACCTTCAAGAGAGAGAGATTTAAGTTTCCATTATGATGGACTAAGAATTTTGGAGGACAAAAAGTTTCATTTGTGGGGAGGTTTGATCCAGGAGGATCTCCTTAGTTGATAAATGAAAAAGGTCTCCATTGTTGTTGAAGTTGTCCACTCAACAAAGAGCTCACATGGATATTTCTAATGCAACTTGAACTGGATTGAATGGACTTCATATGCGAAAGATATGGCTTGTTGAAGTTTCAGAAGGAAAAAGTCTAAAATCAAATTAAATGATAATGTTTGAGAACTATATGCTTTGATATTTTTCTTCTCAAAATGTAATGGGAAACTAATACGTAGCGTTCTAGTTCCCTAATCTCATGGAGAATTGAGATATTCATGGAGATTTGAGATCTTCATAGGGATGTTGAGATTATCTCTCATCTTATCCCTTGGGTTGTGCCTAGATCCTAAATTATGGGATCTTGAGAGATATTTTATCCTTGATATGTTGAAGTAGTTCTCAACCATGTAAAGCTATATAAACCTCTCATTTAAAGAAGGAATTAGGTCGGGAATGTAGGCCTATCATGTGAGAAATTTTGTAAGCCCCACATTAGGGAAATGATATCTTTATTGGGAGAATGAGCCACTGAAGTGGAAATGCATTATTTTCCCTTTGTAAAGGAGAGATGGCAAGTTGTAGGCTTGCTTGAGAATGCATTATTTCCCTTTTATAAAGGAGAGATGGCAAGTTCTAGGCTTGCTTGAGAATGCATTTTTCCCTTTGTAAAGGAGAGATAGCAAGTTATAGGCTTGCTTGAGAATGCATATTTTCCATTTTGTAAAAGAGAGAATTAGATCCTATTTGGGAGAAGAAATACAAGCAGCTCGATGATTGCTCAATCCCAAATACATTGCTAGAGTCTAGTGAACTTTGCTATCAATTCGTTTTGCATACTGTTTCATGTGCTTGATTGTTAAATTCAGTTTTTGATGCTAAGTTTTTATTATTATGCCAAATTTCTTTATGAATAATGGAAATTTGAGAAAATTGTTAACGCATCTGGTTTTGGAGAAAAATGATTTAGTTTTGTCGTGGCCAATTTTGGATAATTGGTCATGCCTTTTGTCTTGACTAATAATCCAAGAATATTTGCGAGGATGATGGATATCTTGTGCCCATTGACAATCACTTTTGTGGTTGTATATCTAGATGACATCCTCATCTTCAGCAGAACTTGGGTGGAACACTTGCAACACATTAAGTAGATTCTTATTACCTTGCATCAAAAAATTTTAAATGCCAATTTGGAGTTCATTCAACATGGAGAGAATTCAGTACTTGGGATACATCGTGGATGAACATGGGGTGTGTCAAATTTTCAAAATTTACTTCAATATGATCTAGGATCTTAACTGAGAGAACAACATGTACAGCAAATCTACAGCATATCAATCATGGACACAATAATGCAAGCACACAAGAGACACATATACTTCTTCTTCAACTACACCATTCAATAAGGATGTCTTGAAATCCATCTGGTGTATCTTCCACTTCATCACTGCAGCCAGAGCAAGTACGGATCTAATGGAAGTGTATCTAGCTACAGGAGCAAAAGTCTCTATGCTACCACTTGCAGCATGCTTGATCTTGTAGATCCTCTTGGAAGTCACTACAGACTACCCTTTTGAACTGCATCCCAAACATCTTCATGATCGACTGGTACTCCTCGATCATGGCCTTCTTCCCAGATCCTGGGAACTTCAATATTTTCAATAGATAACTTTGTTGCTGAACAAATGTTGTGTCCTTCTTTTGTAGGTGATGGTATACGATCTTTCCTACACAACAAGTTAAATTGCATGACTAGAAAACATCTCATAGTTTTTAGAACAAATTCTTACACATAAAGAAATATGTCATACAATCATGCAATTATCTTAGCCAATGCTTCAATACAACATTTATCCACATCCCGTAACTTTCTAGATGCCTTCCAATCTCTACTAGAACATTGTTAAGAGTGTGCACAACTCCCAACATGTTAGCAAAGAGGTTTCATTCTAGATAAGTAGCAATGGAATGTTGTACAGTGCCATAGGCCACTTACCCATGTATATTAGTAGTATATTGTTCATCAATGCAACTATTCTAATATGCATAATACACAACCTAATTCTAGGAACATCAATATATACATTATTGAACAGTATTATTTAAACAATAAAATATGCAAGTAATGATAATTCAAATACTTATCTTTGTTTGTTTGTTGGGTTGACTCCCTCTCAGTCTTTGCTTCTTTTCTGCAACTCCATTCTGATGTGGATTGTGAGAAGTGGTCAACTCCCTCTGAATATCTGCATCCTTGCAGAAACTACTGAAGTGTGCTCCTTCTTGATCTTTGCTTCCTTGCAGGAACAACTAGAGTGTCCTCCTTCTTGATCTTTGCTTCCTGGATTTCCTGTCCTTGAACTTATATCCATCCTTAATCACTATGCATGCCTATTAGTATCATCATTGTGTTATCATTGAGGTCTCATACATAATCATACATTCATTAGTATATTCTCAATACTATCAAAACACAATAATCTTAAGCATGTATAGTCATGACCATTTCAAACAAAAATAATAAGCATTTCAAGGTTTATATAGGACTCTTATGGTTAGTCATATCATAAATTAAAGTAAGAAACATAATATGCCTAAACCCGTGATTACTCAAACCTATACCTTCATGATTCTTCTAGTTAGTCATATCATCAATTATGGTAAGAAGCATAATATGCACACAACCATGACTATTCAAACCTATGACTTCATGAATAATCATTATAAACAACACAACCGTATAAGATCCTAACACAAGGTAGGATTCTAGCTTGATATAGGAAAAACATACCTGGATTAGCATGCTAGCTAGTTATGTCTAACATACCCGCATAATGTTTTCTGGTTCTCTTCAATGACTTGTGCTAGTAACCTGCATGTCTCATAATTTATCCATTGTAGAACCAAGTTATACATACCTCGTAAGTAGATTTTCTAAGTGATCCATGACAATGGATGAATCTTTGTCTTCATGTCATCATGATCATATGTTCTTGAACTAGAACATGAGTTGTCTTTCTTGGTGTACCTTTCATGTTAGCAGACAACATAAACCTCATATAACACCATAATGCATTAGTACAATCATAAGTGTCAACACCTTAATGCATGCATTCATAATTTTGTTAAGGTGATATGGCAAGTCTAAAATCAAGATTGTTCTAACCGTAATAACATGAAGACAAACATATCATAAACTTAATCATGCAAAAATCTCGAGACATACCTGGATGAGTCATACCTATCAAGATTGCTTGTAATCTTCTTATGTAAGGCCTTAGCTTCATCTCCCTCTGAAACCAGAAATTCTTCACTTATGCAGGTGACCAATCCATCCTCTTCTAGGATTAAACCAATCCACTTGATTTGCAGGAACTGGATATGGAACTGTATTAGGGTTTGTCAGAGAAACCCCAAAAATTCAAACTTTGAATTTCAAACTTCCGAAAGGATAGAAATATGTGCCTTGATGAGCTGATCAATCTGGTATATTTAGAATTTGAAAACTGCAAAGTTTCACTCCTCAATTTTTCCTTTGAAACTTCCAGATTCACTAGATGTAACCCTGAACTGGGGTTTGATGAAGCCCACTCTTGTGCCCAATCAAAAGGTTTGATCCAAAGCTCTAAGCTTCTATTTTTCTAAGGAGATTCCAGCCGTGGTCATAGATTTCAAAAATTCCCATTTTTATAGAAGCCCTAATTTTCCACTTTTCTGATCAAAGTCCTGAACTAGGGTCTGATCAAGCCCAGCCTTCTGCCCAACCAAAAATTTTGATCTTGGTCTCTAAATTTCGATTTTGATGAGTAGCATCCAGCCGTGGTCTCTGATTACAAGAATTCCAACTTTCTCTGAAACCCTAAATTTCGGAAGCCATGAATGAAGGTGCTCAAAAATAATTCTATTTTGAAAGAAATATGTACCTGATTGTTTATGGTGTAACTCTGCACTTTTCGATCCATAGAGTTTGAAAAAAACATTTGTGGTATCCTGACCCGCCATCTTTCCATCCCGACAGGTCTGACCTCAATTGGATTTTCTGAGAGATAGTTATGCCAAGTGTCGCAACGTGACCTTTTTATGGGATAATATAGGAGAGCGAACATGTACGGCGTGCCACGTGTCATTGGTTCAACTTCGGCCTCTTAAAACATTTCCTGAGATAGTACAATCTGTGTACTACCTGTCACTTTTTACGAAATTTCATTTGGAGCTTCCTAGCCCAAGTTATGACCTTTTTTCCAAGGTCACCTGTTTTTTACTCAAATATGGAAGAGACAGAAACCCTATATTGTACAGATCATAAATCACAAATTAAAACGAATTAGAGGTTTTCCTTTGGACACAAGGTACATGGGGAACTAATCTTAGACCTATAAAAATTTTAGATCCGAACACTTCGCCAAAATGGATTTATAGCGAAATTTCTACGATGACGGGTTTTTGCTATATCAAGCCCTAGCATCGTAAGTGCAACAAGTGTCATACATGCCATATCATGCCTTCTTTTAGGCTAGGTCTGATACCATGTTAAATTTTCAGAATTTACTTCAATATGATCTAGGATCTTAACTGAGAGAACAACATGTACAAAAAATATAGAGCATATCAATCATGGACACAATAATGCAAGCACACAAGAGACACAGAGTTGACTTGGGGAAAACCATAAAGGTGAAAAACCCCAATAACTTCCTCAAAGATAGATAGAGCAATGATACAACCAAAATACAAGAGATAGTCTTCTCCTAGTAGCAGAGCCTCCTCCTCCACAAGTGCGCCACTCTCCAAAGTGTGAGTGAGAGAATAGAATGTGTAAAATGAGAGAGACACACTCTCTATTTATACACTAACTTGACTTGACCTTTACTCAACTAGGTCGGCCTCAACTTAAGCACTTAACATAATGCTGACTGGGAGGACACCCAATAGGGTGGTCTAATAACCCTTTGACCCACATGGCCGACCCCCAATACGGTGGTCTAATAACCCTTCAACCCACATGACTTATACAAGGATGACCCCAACAAGGTGGTCTAATAACCCATCAATTATAAGTTATGACACTTACAATATAAATGACAACACTTCCATATAGAGGAATAATAACATCCCTATAGGAATACAAACACTTCCGTATAGAGGAATAATAACATCTCTATAGGAATACAATATACATATATGTGAAATACATTCCGAAGTTACATATACATCAAGAGGGTACATGTTGACCCAACCAAGATCTAAGTTATTCGTGATTTTCCATCTCTAACAACTCAATTAGAACTTCATTCCTTCTTGGGCCTCCCCAACTTTTATTGCAGGTTTATGTCGGGGTTCTCTCTTATCGCTTAGCCTTTAAGCCAAGTGACCAAGGGTGTAGCCAAAGACAAGTTTGCTTGGGGTGCATCACAACATAAATCCTTTGGATTTGAAGCAACATCTTTGATCGACACTAGTCCTCACTTTACCAGACCTACAACAACCTTTTCAGATTGAGATAGATGCCTCTAACTATGCTATCAGTGCAGTCCTCACTCAACAAAGAAATTTGGTGGCATATCATAGTTAGACACTCTCTGATTCTATTTATAGGTATCCCACCTATGACAAGGAGATGTACTCTACTGTGTAGGAATCTCATCAATGGAAACATTACATCCTAGGTAAGGAGACCATCATCCACACTGATCACAAACCCTTGTAGTTCATGCAAACGCATGCAAAGTTACATAAAAATCACACTCGAAAGTGGTCCATATACCTACAACAACCCCACATGAATATCAAGTATAAGAAGTGCATCATCAATCATGTTGTAGATTTCCTCAGTCAACCTCCAGTTTATGCTTTGACTACCATGCTTAAATCTTGTGGACATGAGACATCTAGGTGGCCTAAATTGTACGACAATGACCCTCACTTTGTTATTTCCTATCAAACATTACAAGTAGGAATATCGGTCTCAAAATTTCATCTCCAAGATGAATTTTTATTCCATCTCTACCATCTCTATGTTCCTTCAAGTGAGTGTGAGAAGCTAATTTGGGAGGCACATTCAAATCGAGTGGCAAGGCACTTTGGTGTAGAGAAGACAGTCGTAGTGTTTCAGAAGTACTTCTACTGGCGAAATATCTTACAAAACGTTGGTAGGTACATTTGATCGTGAACCTAATGTGTCATTTCCAAATCTTCCATCAAGAAGCAAGGATTGTACTCGCCACAGCCTACCCCAGACATGTCCTGGGAGTCTATCTCTATGGACTACATGTATGACTTGCCTTCAACCAAGCACGACAATGGCTATGTATTTGTGGTTGTTGATCGATTCTCTAAGATGACAATTTTAACTCCCTAAAAGAAGATCATCACAATAAAGGCCACTACTAAGATCTTATTTGAGCATGTTTGGGTTCATTTTGGCCTCCCACGTACCATTGTTTTAGATCAAAACGATAGGTTCTTGAGCACCTTTTGTTCCAACATATGATCAATGATGGACACCAAGATGACCAAATCGACTACCTTACACCCCCAAATCGATGGCATACATAGGTGGTCAATAGGATGATTTGGCATATCATGAGAATGTATAAGTCCAAACATCCCTGCACTTGGGATGATATCCTTCCTTATGTTCAACACAGCTACAATACATCCCTTCACATCTCTATTAGCCACAACCCTTTTGAGGTATGCTTTGGGTTCTATCCATTAGCCCCAATTGATGTAGGACTACCCATTGCATACACATAGGAAGAGTCCTCCCATGCTCAAATTGAGTCTAATCGGGCATCCAAATTTGTTGAGAAGATCCACCACATCCAACAACAAGCTCATGATATCTTGTAGAAAGTCAATTCCAAGTATAAGAAACGGGATGTCACCAACATAAGGTTCCACATAAGTTTCATGTTAGCGATAAGGTCTAATTACATTTACAATAAGATTGGTTCAAAAAACCCCATCAAAATATTATCACACTTCAATATGGGCCTTGCAACATCACCAAGGTTGTGGGAGAGAATAATTTTGAGTTAAGTATTCCTCCTTTCCTCGACTTGCACCACGTTTTTAACGTGGAGCTACTTAGACGATATTTTTGACCTCCTGGACACCTTAGAGGTGGTCAAGCACTTGGCCCTTACAAATCTCAATTCTGATTGCATTGAGAAGGATAATTTCAATTGAATTATGGAAATTTAGATGAAGGGAACTCACCAGCAGAACATCCAGCTGTATCAAGTTGTCAAAGTAGGGAAGCTTCTTCTTCAACGAAAGTGGCTCACCAAGAGCCAGTTTCGAAAAAAAAAAAATTATCTAGTGGAGGAACTTGACATAATCCCTAAGGGAGGAGGAGCGATCTAGGTGGATACTGGTGGCCACCCACCTATTCCACCGAGTTAAAGTGATTCTCCATCTTCTTGGAAAATTTCTACATTTTTTTGGGTCCCAAACTTTCGAGGCCATTTGAAGCTCCAAATGATGTTTTTTGGCCAATAAAGGGGCCAAGAGTTACATGGAATTCCCTATCCCTAGTCAAAAGTTGCAATTCTTAGTTAGTTCTTTACAATGAGCTAACTAGTGCCCTAAACATAGATCGTATGCAAAATTTGTGTCCCTAGGAAGTTGACGCATCAACTTGCCACCTCGAGGCCCACAAATCCTTTTGGAAGTTCATCTCCTAAGGTTAGGTTTTTTAATGTTAGGGTTTTTTCCTCTTTATTATTAAGATAAAAATTCCTTTACAATCGCTTTGTAATAAATTCTTGTGAATGAACGTAGTCCACACATCTATCTTAAGAGATAAGCTACCACCATCTAAGCTAGTTTGTATTGCTTTGTAGTATACATTGTTTTTCCATTCCATTCATTAATAGAATTTGGGTTTTACTGTACTAATGTGCTTTGTGAAAAATATTTGTTTGTGTGTCTCCATTTTATATTTTTGCATTCATTTCATTCTCCAAATAATCCAGGTCAATGTCACACAAACCAAAATGCATTACTAACCATTCATATAGACCTTTCCTAGTATTGAAGGAAGTCATCAAAGCATCTTCTTCCTTCACTCGTACTTGGTGGTATCTCGATTTGAGATCCAACATGGTGAAGTACTTGTCATTCTGCAATTGATCTAGCAATCATTGATCCTAGGCATATGGTATCGATTCTTGAGGGTGATGTTAATCAGATCTATGTGTCAATATGTACATCCTCCAAGTCCCATCCTTCTTGGGTACTATGACGATAGGAAACCCACAATGTGAGGTGCTTGGTTAGATTACTCCTTGCTATAGCAGTTGCTGCAATCGCTTCTTCACTTCTCCTGCTTCTAGAATAGAGTGTTTATATAGTTTGCTGTTAAAAAATGGAGAATCTGGAAATGGTTGTATCTCATGCTCCACTTCCCTCTTAGGAGGTTTCCCTCTAGGATCCTGGAACAATTCTTTGTATGCTTGCAAAAGGCTCTCCAACTAGCGTTTTTCTCTTTGGTACATCCCTCGAGAGATGCATTTACTTTTACTGATTCACCTTCTTGTTGATTATGTCTTAAGAAAAACAACACAAACTTTCTACTTGAACTAATCAATTTCTTCGCTCGATTGGAACTTACCAGAGAGATATTCGGTTTACCTTTGTGCACATTGATGATGAAAGGTTTTCCATCATTGATCAAGCAGTATTGATTTTCTCTCCCCATGAAACTTGCATCCCTCTTATATATGTAAGGACTTCCAAATGTTGCACCACAAACATCAAGGGGTACTATGTCTACCTCCACTTCATAAATATAATATGCTCTTGGAAAATTTAATCTTGCACTATTTTGTGACCCTAAGTTCTACATTCTTGTTTACCCATCCCAATGGGCAGGGGATAGGATGATCATGCAATTCCAATCCAAGATTACTTACCAAAAATTCTGCTATGAGATTCGTTTACGAACCATAATCAAATAGGGCATTAACATTGGTCTTCTTGACCTGAATCTAGATGTGGAATATTTTCATCATCTCCTTCTCTTCCTTGGGATGAAGACTACTTAGGTTCACCCACTTCTACAATGTAGTGTAGACAATATTCTCATCTACATCCAGGGAAAATTTCAAGAACCCCCCCTAAAATTCTATGTATAATAAATGGGCAAATCCCCATGATATATAGGAAAACATGAAGGCTATTTTATCAATGTTTTATTATGTATATATAATTTTTTGGTGAATTTCTTAAATTGGATTAGATAATCTTGTAAAATATTGGCAAATCTTTCAATAAATTATAAAATATTGGCAAATCTTTCACTAAATTATAAAACTTTGTAAAGTCTTGGCAAATCTTTTACTAAATTATAAAATCTTGTGAAGTCTTGGTGAATTTTTTGCTAAAGTATAAAACCATATATAGTAATAGGAAAACGTATACAAAAAATACTAAATAGGAGATAAATTTTAATAAACCATCACATAACAAGCCCTCTTTGGTGGTAGTTTGGTACCTCACTCTAACTATCATAATACATAGAAATTCACCATACTCTAGGAATATTCTTAGAAAACAACAATAAAAAATTTCATCTCCATGACAAATAGAATCAATGTTATTATGAGGGCCCTCCAACACATCCATCCTCATTTATCTCTCCATGTTATTACAAGGGCCCACCAACACCTCATTTGTGCACACACCTTACCAAATTAGAGGGTTAAAAATTCTAAATGTGTATTGTTTATTTCAATGCACTTGGAAACATTCTAAAAAATATTTGTCACTCTATATGAAATGAAAATGTGTGTTCGAAGTGGGTCAACAAATGTTTATTCAACCAAATATTATTCACATGGTTCTAAACCTAATTAAAACCCAACCCCAATATACATGATATATTTCCATGCAAAAATATAAAAAAGCAGGTCATTGAGAATGTGGTGATGCCACGACATTGGTTCAAGTCTTTAAATCCATGAAAGGAAGGATGCAAAACTATGACAGAGCTAGTAGAAGACTAATGAGGAAGATTGGACTAAATATGGGACCACTTTTACAAATACAATAAAAAGAGTAAACAAAGTTCTAGGCTTCAAGAAAATACTACATTCTTTTCTAAGGTTTCTACAAACTACTAGCAACATGTAAGTTGAAATCAAGGTCTCCAAAGAGCCCCTAGCAACTGCCATTTCTAGAAATCAAGGGTCAGTGGGAGATGCCTAGCAATTTTCGTGGGCGAACATAGGTTTGATTCGATTTTTAGAGGGGCTAATTTTTTATTATCTTGGATCCCCTTTTTAAATTTGATGGGGATAACACCCTATTCATTAAAAATATATAAATAAAATGTGGGCTAATCATACCTAACAGGTGTTTAATAAAAAATAGCCCATTAAAAATTTAAAACCCCTAAATTTAACCCATGGACTAAGATTAACCCCTAAAATTTTCCATGTATACATCTAAGCTACTTTCCACTTGGTTTCTTGAATCCATGGCTATGGCATGTTCTTCTTCGTAGCATCCTTCTTGTGGTTCTTGCAGTTTAGCTCTGGAGGTAGCTTCCAACACTTGTCTTCAGTGTGACGATCAACACTTGTCTTCAGTGTGACAATCAATGTTGCAATGATTACATTGGATTTTCGAATCCTTGCACTCATGTGACGTGTTTGTATTCTTGTTATCTTTTCCCTTCCACTTCTTCTTTTCCTCCTTGGAAGCATCTTGGTTCTATTTATGTTTAGAACCACTTGGTTGTCCTTTCTTTGAAGTCCTTTATCTTTATGTTTAGAACCACTTGGATGTCCTCGGATTGAAGAGCTTCACTTGCTTTTGTAAATGACTATGTAGACACCCTAGATATTTGAGGAGTACATCTAAATTCTTGGGTGAGATACCCACATGATAGCCATCTACTTGAATTTGGTGGTGTACTCCTGCACACTCTTCCCTTTCCTTTTCCTGAAGTAATGCCAATGGATCCATCGGTCCTCTACATACCCGATAGGGTAGAATGGAAATTAATGATGATTTTTAAATCCTCCCACTTAGTTACTTGCGGAACACCCCCTAGCCTAAGTGCCTCCATGTGGCTTTATCACCAGGTTAATGCATGTTCCTATAATTTTAGTTGAGAAAATGAAATTTTATCCTCCACATATTTTTGATGGATACTAAAATATACCTCTAATTGCTGCAACCAATCATTCAACTTTAAAGCATCAATATCACCTTGGTAGGGCTTGATATCAACTTTTGCTTCCATCTTAAATAATGATTGGGACGGAATATTGGTATTGGTACTTGGATACTCTTTTGCATGCTCTTTCCTTAGCTCCTTTTCGAGGTCGCCTTTATCTTCTGATTCCCCTTCTGATCCGATCTCTAATTTAGAGGCTCCAAAATCACCAAAAGGTCCAAAATTTCTCTCTAGAGCCTCCATGAGGATTGACATGTTTCATGAGATATCAACGACTTGTATTTCTAACTTTGTAAATCGCTACTGATAATTGCCTACCGCTTATTCACTAGATTCATCTGCCACGGCTAGAGTTTGAAGACTTTTTCTTTATTCCGCCACTAGATCCTGCATTTTCCAATAAAACCCCAAAGAAAAATGCTTTGATACGAATATGATCTATAAACTGCCATGGATATTCCACTAGATTAGTTTGTTACAATGGATCTTACAACTCAATTATTTTTTATTAGCTTATTTTCACTAAATGCTAAATAAACTCGAACTGAATGAAAAATAACTAAAGCAAATAAATACACAATCCACACAATAACACAAGGTATACTTTGAGAAAACCCACTATGGGGAAAAACTTAGCCAGAAATGAGGACTAAGATTTGCTCTTTTACATATAATGCAAATACAAAGGAAATGGTACTCTCTATGGAGTTACTTGCGAGAATGGCTACTATAGTATCTCGTATTTCCTCTATTATGCTCTAATATACACTCTTGTGCTATTTATCAACTATGGAAAAATACAATAACATCATTAGAATAGAACCTCTTCTTCTGTTAACAGCCTAACATTTAACATAGCTCGATAATTGTCTAGGGTTAATTTTAGGGTTTTTGCATGTACCTGAATTATTTATTAGGGTTAGGGTTTAGGACCTTCTAGAATTTTCTTTAAAGTCCACACATGACTAGCTCTACATGTGTGAGAAATGAGAGCTGATGTAGAATCCACTCGATACCATGGTGATCAACTGGGTAGGTCAACTTGTGGGAGGCATAACTTCCTCATATGGACTTCGATTGGGGCAATTCTTGGACAGTTGGAAAGGTATCAAAGTGTATAATAGAGTTCAAGGGCATATTTTAGAGATTAACTCTTAACCCAAAAGACATTGTTTAATCCCTCAAATAGACCTCGAAAGGTTCTGGACCCCAAATCTACAAAGTGAGACCTGCCCCTAAAATGGGTTTTGCAAGCCAATTTATCCAATATTTCCACCCAGGAAGTACCAAAATAGATGAAAAATAATTCTAAACCAATTTTTACTATAAATCATATCCTATATACATACACATATAAACACACCAATATGAACTCATCTTAAATTGAGATCTTTTAAACATTTAGAAATTTGCATTTAAATATGAAGTTAAGAGGGATCTACAATGTTATCATATGACTTAGTAAGCCATACACATAAGCGCATCAAACTTCACCTCATAATTCTCCAATTTAAAATCCTAATAAGTTATTTTTATTGATTCTAAGAGAGCGAGCTTATCTTAAGGTCTACAATGCCAATATAATTGAAATTAAAATGCCACTTAATTCCATTAAATTACCAAATGAAAATGAAATTTAAGACATTATAAATTAATTTTTTTAAAGGTGAATAATTTTCCCTTTCTATGCGATTGTATCTCCCTCAATGTTGTCGGAGGGAAATAAAGTTGATCTAAATTTAATACATAATATATGATAGAGCAACATAAAAAAAAAGTTTAACAAAAATTGCAAATTAAACGGTGAATAATTTTCCCTTTCTATGCGATTGAGTGATTGTATCTCCCTCAATGTTGTCGGAGGGAAATAATGTTTATCTAAATTTAATACATAATATATGATATGGCAACATAAAAATAAAGTTTAACAAAAATTACAAATTAAATAATATGATATATAAATACATTTTAAATCATAAGTTAAAAGTTCATGATAAAATTTTAATTTATATAATTTTTAATGTTATTAATTTTAATATGTGAAACTTCAACATTCATTTAAAAAATTAAATAAAAATAATAATTACAAATTTTGAAATTTAATTTTATATTTATTTATATTAAAAAACATATAATATACTAAGATTGACAAATATGATTATTTTCCTTTCATGACATATTTTGCTATTAAAATATTTATATATACCAAAATATGTATTAGTAAATATAATAGTATATATCTTCTATAATATAATATAATATTAAAAAACATATAATATACTAAGATTGACAAATATGATTATTTTCCTTTCATGACATATTTTGCTATTAAAATATTTATACAATATATATACCAAAATATGTATTGGTAAATATAATAATATATATCTTTTATAATATAATATAATATAATATAATATAATATTATATATATATATGGAAAGAGAGAGAGAGAGTATTTTTAATATATATAATTGTAAATATGTATTGGTAAATATAATAGTATATGGATTCGGGGTATGGTGAGCGAATCTGGATATGGTTTTTTGCAGTATTGGCAATGGCAACAGGTAAGTACCCTCTAATACATGTGCGTATGACAGGGGGTTGTCACTTTCTAATTATCTAGCGCCATCTATCACTGTATCTGTCTGTGTTATGTGGGGTTTCGTTGTTATGACGTGGGTGTGATTGACATCTATCAATCCCTGGATTTTTCTTGGGATTCTTGCCGGTGATTTACCTGTACTACAGGTGAACCATGGCTCAAAAAAGGCATCGACCCAACTTTTCTCCATTTTTTTGCAACTGATGGCTCGGAGGAGGGCTCAAGGGGTTCTGTTGAACACAATATTTCCAATGGGTCGAAGGATCCGCCGGTGATTAACTCTGCGACTAAGGTGGGTGTGAGTAGTGGTAGGAAGAAAGGGTGGAGGGCACAGCGGTGTAAGTCTATTGTTGTGCAGGAGGGTTTGGACTGTTACGATATCGCGCATGATTCCAACCTTGATAGAATCAGTATGTTGTGTAACCGTGCCATTGTGGGTAGGTTTGAGTTCACTCATGGGGATAAGGGTGAGTTACTGGATTGGGTTCGCACGAATTGGAACCTTGTTGTTGGTGATTTCCCCAGGGTTAACATGCTCATCAACGGTTGGCTTCTTTTTATCTTTTCCAAACCTGGACACGTTGGACTCATCCTGAGACGAACGTGGTTGTTCAAGGATGGCTCCCTGTTTTTGAAGCCCTGGCATTTGGCCTTCGACCTGTTAAAGGAGAAATAGAATAGGCGGCATCTATGGATGATGGTGCCAGGTTTTCCCATTGAACTTTGGACAGAGCAGATATTGATTGGGATGGCCAACAAAGTTGGAAAGTTTATCAGACTGGACCAGCACTCGCTATTTGGTTTTGACTGGCGTTTTGCACGGGTCATGGTGGAGTTTGATATGAGCCGTGGCCTACCTGCTGAGATTGAGCTGAATTGGGGTGGCCAATGGTGGCTACAGCGACTTGACTATTTCAAAGTACCTTTTCGATGTTTTCTTTGCCACAATACGGGGCATGTCCAGGCATCTTGTCCATTTAGCACTAGTTCTCGTTTCAGGACTTCTCCGGTTTCGAACGGGGTTTTGGTAGTCTCACCATTACCGGATATTCGTGATCGGAATGTGCTGCTGCCACTGGGCGGGTGTGATGCGGATACTGTTTGCCTTGGCAACATTGTACCGTCGGAAAACCTACAGCTTTCGGGTAAGTCTATATCTTCTCCTGAATATATGTTAAATGATGAAGATTTGGTTGTTGTGGTGGGTGCTGAGGAATCTTATATGCATCGTTTAGCATCTGGGGAGGATAATTTACATCCCGTGGTGCTGTGTTTTGAGATGGGGGGTGATAGTTTAAACAATCGCCAAGTGAGACGGGGTCTTTTTGAGGAGAACAATGTTTTGGGATTTTCCTCTGTGGGTGGGTCCTCTTTTAAGGAGAAGCTTTCTGATATTGAGCCTAGGGCTAGTGATGGATTAAAAATCACCGAACCTCAGATCTTTATCTCTAAGGAGAAGGATATCCTTTCGGAGTCGAGATACATGACTAGGATTTGTCCTGGGAAACTTACTTCCCTTCCCATATTTTCAAAGAATCCCTCTGACAATAAGGAGATTTTGCCTCTTAGCTCTATTAAATTCCAAAATGTTACACTTAGAAGAAAGAAAAAAGGGGTCAAACATGAATGTGATGAGTACCTTTCGGTGACTGATCGACTGATGGTGTCCGATGCTGAGGTTTTAACTACTGACAATTCCCGGGTTCTTAGAGTAGGCTGCCCCAATTTGGCTGGTTCTTAATGTCCATCTGCTCCATGAATATCCGTGGGATGGGCAGAGCTGTTAGGGCTAGGGCTCTATCCCATCTCTTAAAAGCTACTGGTCCTGGGGTACTATTGTTACAAGAGACTATGTGTGTGGATTTGGCGGCGATTCTGAAGATTGGAAATCTACTTCCGGATTGGGAATGCGCGGCAGTTAGCTCAGATGGACTTTCTGGGGGTCTTGTGGCTGCATGGGACCCTAATCTTTTTACTTTCAGGGTTTTTAAGACTCCATGGGGTGTTCTTTTGGATGGGATTTATCTCTCAATTAAGTTTCCACTTTCCATCCTCAATTGCTATGGCCCGTATCAGGACAGGCTGCAATTCTGGGACAGCTTGGGGCATTTAGGTCTTCTGGATATTGAACATTTGATTGTCGGAGGGGATTTGAATTTTACCAGGTTGGTCGATGAGATTTGGGGGAAAGATGTTGTCCTTGATAACCTGGCCGATTATTTCACCCAGCTACTTCAAAAGTTTGATTTGGTTGATGTGTGTGACAATTTCCAGCCCACCTGGACAAATGGTCATTCTGGTTCACAAAATATCATGAAGAGACTTGACAAGTTTCTAGTTAAGACCCCATTTCTGAAATCTTGTGGCTTATATTGCTCCTGGGTTGGGAAAGATAAAATCTCATACCACTGACCCATTTTTCTACAATTAAGGAACTGGGCACAGAAAGGCAAAACACATTTCAAGTTTAACCACTATTGGCTTGTAGATGAGGCATTTTGTATTAATGTTAGAGATTTTTGGGCTGGTTTAACTATGGATTCTGAGTTGAACCCTATGGATCTACTTTGCAAAAAACTTCAGGATCTGAAGCAATTTGTTTCTCAATGGATCCACCAAAAGAAATTGTCTGATCAAAAAGATTTGAGGGAAATTGATGAGAAACTTCAGGCTCTATACTCCAGCCAATTTTTTTCTCCTTTAGATCTGGGGGAACAAGAGTCATTAAAAGGCCTAGAGGCTTGGAAAGAGGCATTATTACTAAGGGAATAAAAATAATGGAGGCTTAAGAGTCGAGCTCTGTGGATAAAAGAGGGGGATAGTAATACTAGATTCTTCCACACTTTTGCATCTACGAGAAGAAATAAAAAGACCATTTGGGAATTGGAGGACACAAATGGAAATACATTATCAGGTGAGAATGCAATACAGGTGGGGGCAAAGCACTTTTTCAGGGATATCTACACTGATGAAGGTTTTTGTGATCTACATTCACAACTTACAGTGGTTAGGCATTTTTCAAAAAATTTCAACGATGATGAGGCTGAAATTTTAGAAAAGGATGTCACCTTGAAAGAAGTTGAGGATACCTTAAAAAGTTTTAAAAAGGAGAAGTGCCCCGAACCTGATGGGTGGACAGTGGAACTGTTCATCCATTTTTTTGACATTATGGGTGGTGATATACTGAGAATGGTTAACTTTACCAGAAGCTCTGGCTACATTAGTGGGGCACTTAATGCCACATTTGTGACACTTATTCCAAAAGTCAGTGATCCCAAGACCTTTGGGGAGTTTAGACCAATTGCATTGTGTAACCTAGTTTATAAAATTGTATCTAAGATCATTGCAGAGAGACTAAAGCCCCATACTGTCTGAGAAGATTTCTCTTGAACAATTTGGGTTTTTAGAAGGTAAACAGATCCATGATGCGTTGGGTATCACACAAGAACTTATGCATTCGGTTAAGAAGAGGAAGCAGAAGGAACTTATCCTAAAGATAGACTTGGAAAAAGCCTATGATCGAGTAAACTTGGACTTTTTGAGACTCATCCTGATACAGATTGGGGTTCCGACAATTGTCATTAGATGGATCATGGCTTGTGTTTGTACTATGAATATTTCAGTTCTTGTGAATGGTCAATCCTCGGGATTCTTTAGTTACAGCAGAGGTATTAGGCAGGGGTGTTCTTTGTCCCCCCTCCTGTTCCTTCTTGTGATTGAGGGATTGAGTCTTATGATTAAGAAAGAAAAATTGGAAGGGCATATTAATGGACTGAAGATCAGCAGGCTACTGTAGATTACACACTCTTTATTTGTTGACGATGTCCTCTTGGTTGGAAGTGATTCTATTTCTGAATGGAGATCGATTAATGGGATTTTGGAGTTGTTCTGTAAGGCTTCAGGTATGAAAAATAGCCTTCGAAAGACTACTTTCTTTCATTTTTTTGTTGATGAGATCCGGAAGAATGAGATTTTGAGTTTGATGCCTTATAAATGGGAAGTGGCATGTGATGGCCTAACGTACCTTGGTTTCTTTCTTAAACCATGCGGGTACTATATAAAAGATTGGCTTTGGCTTATTAGAAAATTGGAAAATAGGATTTCACATTGGGCTTATCGGCTACTATCTATAGGTGGAAAATTGACACTAGTCAAGGCGGTTTTATCCAGCATTCCTGTGTATTGGTTCTCCATGCTTCCCATTCCAAAGTACATTATCAATTTGATTAGAAAATTGATATTCAACTTCTTGTGGTCGGGTAAACTTGGTTTGGGTGGCCTTGTTATGGCTGGCTGGGAGATGCTCTCTCTTCCAACTAGAGCAGGTGGCTGGGGTATAAAAGATTTGCAGGCCTTTAGTGAAGCTCTTAGACTTAAGAGTTTTTGGCGCACCCTGTTTGGGAACACTCTGTGGTCTAAAGTGGTCCATTGCAAATATATTAAAATAAAAATTTCTCATTGGTTTAGAACACCAAAGAAGATCTGCTGGGGTATATCCCCACTTTGGAGAGGATTTTTAAATGTGTACAAATAGTTGGCACTTGATATTTGCTGGCAAATTGGGAATGGGAAAGAGATATCCATTGGCACTGATCCTATCATTGGCCTGGGTGATGATTATATTCTTTCACATGCTATGAGAGGGATCTTGAATAGAGCCGGTTTTGTTACTCTTGATAGTGTACAGAATCGGGGACTTGGGACATATTGGTACAGTGGGGAAGCACTTGGCCTATTGGGTGAACGGGTCGCAGAATGGGATAGATATACCAACATCATCAATTCGACTAGTTGCAGGTTGAAAGATGAAGAGGACATCCTTATCTAGAGGGGAAATGAGAGCACAGGTATGGTTACAACAAATACCGCCTACAAATCCATCATCAAGAGGAGGTGCATCTTTCCAAAGCAGTGGTGGTATAAACTTATTTGGACATGGAAAGTACCACTGAAAATAAAATGTTTTCTTTGGTTTGTTCTAATGGATAGATTGAAAACCTGGGACAATTTGGAAAGGAAAGGTTGGTATGGTCCTAGTAGATGTCCACTCTGCAAAAATTGGACAGAAAATGCAACTCACCTGTTCATGGACTGTACCTTCACATTATACATTTGGGGAAAGATTTGTAACAATCTGAATATTAGCATTGTCTGGAGACAGGGTGATTTTACTTCCAGTTTAAGAATTTGGAAACAAAATTGTAGTGAACATCACACACTTCCGGTTCATGTTTCCTGGGCAATATGGGGTATGAGGAACAGATGTATATTTGATGATCAGGTAACTAGTACAGATAAAGTTCTTGTTGTTTTTCTGCAACTATATGCACCAAATATTCATTTGAAGAAAATACCCCAAAAAAGGATTACTGGTACTTTCAGACCAAGATTCAATGATCCCATCATCTTTTTTGATGGTGCAACGGCATTGGGGCAGTGTGCAGCAGGTGGAAAAATCTTTATAAACGAGGAACATTATTTCACCTTTCGACTCCATTGTGGATCAGGCACTAGTATGAAGGCTGAACTATTGGCAATGTGGGCTTCTATTCGTCTAGCAAATCTTTTTGGTTTCCCAAGAATAAAGTTATTTGGCGACTCCAGGGTTACGATTAAATGGGTTTTGGGTGATTATAAGTTACAAATCATTTCTCTGACTCAATGGTGCTGCAGGATTAAGGTTGAGATGTACAAATTTATGGATTTTGATATCAAACACATATATAGGGAACACAATCAGGATGTTGATATTTTATCCAAGCAAGCACTTTCTGGGGATGTTGGATATCTCATCTGGGAGGAATACTTTGAAGATGAGTTCCTTGATCAGGGTTCTCTATTTTTCTTCGACTAGTTAGTTTTTGGGAGTTTTTTTGGCCATATGTGATTTTTGTCACTTTTGTTATGGGTTTTCTATGTACTAATGAACATCACTGAATGGATGTTTCACTGGACTGTCAAGACATGCCTTGTAACTCATGAAAGCATGTTGTGTGATCTGTACTAGTCTATGGACCAATCCATCATGTACTATTTTTTTCAATTTAAATATAAATAGTATGCTTTTTTCCACTGGATATAATAGTATATATCTTCTATAATATATATATATATATATAAGATATTTCTAATGGTAAATAGGATATGTATGTTTAAAGCAGTGCCAGATTGTAGAACCTCACACGACATTTATAATCACTCTGCTACCAATTGCTGTCACCAATCAACTGTTCAGTACATACAACAGAAAGGAGCTGGTAGGATGGCGTTCAAAGTTGTGAGAACAAACTGGACGCTAATCTTTCTAACATTGTTTATAGTATTTTGATTCTGATTTTTTATTGGTTTTTTAAACATATGTATGTATTGATGTAATGATGTAAAATGGTCATTTTTTGTAAAATTAAACAAATTATAATTATTAGAATATATAAAATTCAAAATACTTAGAAAATTGAATTAAACTCATTTTCATTTTTAATCTCAAAATTAATAACTTGATTACTTTACTGCATTATTAACTTACTCAGTGATTGTGGTCAGAAGGTTTGAGAAGGTGGACATTTTGCATATGATATGTACAGACAACGATGATATCCTGAGCAATTTTTTTTTTCACTTGCAAAAAATACAGTTACTTGTTATTTATATAAAATGAATAAAAATAACATTTTGACCGAATCATTGCCAGTCTACTCTACCTTATGATTTATTTGTCTTTGTCTCGAGCCAAAAGGCAACTTGTCTCGATTTTAGTTAGATTCCATTCACATCAACCAAATTTCAAAACATACGAACGTAAGAATCTGCCTACAGATTTCCTTGGATCTGCTCTGCTGGTCATAACCGAGCAAACTTTACAGAGAACAGATATGGAGATCTCACTGAAGAATTTATGTACATTTTTGTTTCTGAAAGTTGATGTTCACGATCAACTTGTAAATAATGGCCAACTGGGTTACATGGGGTGAAGTCCCAGCTAGAATATATTTGATTAATTTCTTTTTTTATCGAATACTTATTCTAATGTTATTGTTTAATCTAAACTTGGTGTAACAAATGTCAACTCACTTTGAATTTTTTTTAAATTTTAAATAAAAGTTCTAAAAAATTCATAATTATCCTAGATTTAAATTAAATTAGAATTTATTATTAAATTATCAAGTACACAGTGAATTAAAGATGACTATGAGGAGAATAAGTAGAAGGAGTATGCATGGAAATAGGGTATCCTAGATTTAAATTAAATTAGAATTTATTATTAAATTATCAAGTACACAGTGAATTAAAGATGACTATGAGGAGAATAAGTAGAAGGAGTATGCATGGAAATAGGGAGAAAATCAAACAATGGCAGGGAATGGTGAGCCTTAATCAAAGGTTTGGAATTAGCAAGGAATATTGACATAGAGGGATTGGTGGTTATTGGCGATTCGTTAATGGTCAATAGAGAAGCAATGAACCTCATGAAGAATCGCAAGAATCTGTCTACTAAGATGCACTATCTCATCAAGTGCATTGTTAATGAATTTAAAGCTTGATCAATTTTCTCCATGTGCTGAGAGCATATAATCAGCAAGCGGATATAATGGCACACAAAGGAGTAAGCTTAAATTGCGGCGTCCTAGTGTGTGATCAAAAGGATTATGATAGAAACTGGATCCCTTAATCCAGAATTCCTTGTTAAAAGAATTGTTGGACCTAGAAGTCCATGGAGTAACCAAGAAGCTCTCCTCCTAGCTAGTGCTTGCCTTCATCTCCTTATCCATCTTAATCTAATTCTGATTTTAAATTTTGGTCGTGGTGTATTTATGGCTCACACTAATTTCGAAAATTATCTCCGGATCTGCTCCCACGCCCCAATTAATGCGAAGGGGTATGCCTCTCGTTTGAGACAGATGGCTGTCATGCGCCATATCCATACATCAAATTGTCAGGCCGGGGCTGGTATAATTATAGACGTGTGGAGAGGCATTCGCATTATCTCAGGTTTTAATGTTGCTCGGCGTCTGAAGAAGAGGCATCGGTGTATGATGTTATGGGTGACTTGAATACTCAGTCTCCATCTTTGGATTGTGCTTCAGCTCCTTCCCGGTGCCTACGGTGTAGGAAATCCTTATGGACTTGTGAGGGGCTCACAAACCTGGATACTTTGAAGCTATACTCTGTGATGGACGACAGCCAAGCGACTGCGCAAGAAGAAGACTCACCGGTAAGCTCTTTCGCTCACGCTCCTTGTCATTTCGATTTCCTGGGAATGGAAAGGAAGTTGGTTACTCGACCGGGGAAGAAAGAACATGGAGGCTCGGGTTTTTCACAGATGTTGGACAGTAATACCAATTCCGTTGAGGCCATAAATTACCTCAAGGGTATGGAAGATCAGATTCGTTTGCTCCGTGGTGGGAATTTAGAAATGAAGGGAGCTATTACACGCCTTTTCTCTCTTCCCCAACCCACGCATTCGAAGGTCAGAAATTGCAGTAGCCAAGGGAAGGAGAGGGTTGCAAGTCTGGATGAAACCATTGATACTGTATTTGCTGTCAATATGGACTCTAAATTTGAAGATGTTAACAGAAACATAAAAGATGTGGAAAGGAAAATTGATGTCCTGAGATCTAAAGTTGGACAATTCTTCTCGAGTCTGCAAACTTGTAGAGGTTCGGTGGCTGGAAGATCTGATGAACCTTCGGCATGCATTCTCCCCAGGCAAAAGGAGTCTCATCGCGAGCTCTAGTCCTTTGGTCTTTGGTTACTTTGAATTTTGTTTTTTGAAATGGCTCCCTATTATCGAAGTTTATTAGTATGGCTCAGTTCTATAATGATAGTGCTCCATGTCTTTAGGAAGTCTAGTTCAGGAATTTTGTTGTTTTATTCTGATAAAAAGCAGATGCAAACCAGAAATCTTTCTGGAAAGTAAGACATTCCATCTTTCACAGCTATTAGACAATTTGTAAGGAGATAGAGTCTCCATATATTAGGAGGAAAGTTTCATGAGAGTTATATAGAATAGTAAAAGATGAACAAGAAAGTTTCATGAGAGTTATATAGAATAGTAAAAGATGAACAAGGAGTCATGGACACTGCTGGACACTGCCCTTCCATGGGAGCAATCCTTCTTCTTCATAATTTTGTAACCTTTGTTTTTTATATAATCAAAAGCTCTTTAATGGTTTCTATTTAAAAAAAAGTACAGAGTGAATTAAAAAAAAAATTACACTTAGTAAATTTGATTTTTTTAATATTTAATAAATCTAAATTTAAAAAACTTTAAATACTTAATAAACCTAAATTTAAAAAACTTTGAATACTTAATAAACCTAAATTTAAAAAAATTTGAATACTTAATAAATCCAAATTTAAAATGTTTGATAATTCCAAATTAAATTATTTGTGATTTTTAATAAATCCAAATCCAAATTAAAATTAAAATTATATTGATATGGTATCATTTATATAATATAATAAAAAAAATGTTTATATCGTTGACATCATCAAAAATAATTATATTTCAAATCATCTAAAATCATAAAAAAACTTACAGTTAATTTCATCTTCATTTATAATGAATCTCCATATTCATATAATGTCTTTAATCTCAGATACCAAATTTACAGAATATCACTACTTGCATCTATACCACACTGCCCGGGCGAAACTTCAGAGTTGAACAGCTGTAAGAATCCGAGATGAAGGCTGAGAAGGTGGAGCAAACTGGGATACGGGTAACAGCTCGACTCGCCAACCTGGAAATCTGCACTCCAGTGCTGATTGAAATTTGTGCCTGCAGTTGAATCAGTGGTACTCAATATTTCACCTGGGTGTTCAAGAAACCAATCAACTTCTGCGCCATAAAATTGCTGCATGGGAGAATCAACCCACAGGTTCACTGAGTTTATTATTTCTTCGTTGCAATCTGGCCATCCCCGAGAACTGGCGACGATTTTTGCTTTATCATGGCTAGCTGGCATTTGGACTGGCTCTTCCAAATAATTGTGGGTTTTAGAGATAAATATATGATCTCCTGATAAAGGCTGGCATTCAATCACATCCTGGGTAATCGAACTTTGAATGGTACTCGAACCTTGGTCTGCCATTTCAATTGTGGACGACTCAAAAGAAGACGACTGTGCTGGAATTGGCAGTGAATCTGTAGCGAGTCTGCTCCCCTACACAGGAGACGCTTCTTCAAATAGGTGTTCCACACGTTCTAAATTTCATTGTATGTTCTTCCTGGTAGGTACGACGCTATAGTAGACCATCTACATTACAAAGATATATTAATATTCAACTAATTTAAGAAATTGAGTGAGCAAAAATAAGAGCTCTTAGCCAAGGGCAGCCGATCAGACAAAAGGAATTTATTAATGAAATGTTTGAACTCTCACGTGTTACCTATAATCTGATGCATTTTAAGGATAGTCTGTTCCTCTTTCGGACTAAACTTTCTGCGTTTGATGTCTGGTCTTAGGTAGTTCGTCCATCGCAGGCAGCAACTCTTTCCACATCGGGGAAGTCCTGCATTAATATTAAACTATGAATAAAGATTGTGTTCAGTGTCAGTATGTCCATTAGTTCGCAGCCAATCCGGTGCACGTTATGTTTTTATTAATAAAACCGCATTAATAGTTCGCAAGTCAACAAACCTTAGGATAGAATTTATTATAGTGTTTAATGCAATCCTGTAGCTTCTATAAGAAGTGTTCTTAAGTTGGTTGATAGAAAATTCTATAAATAGAAAAACTCTATAAATAGAAGCTCTTAGTTAAAACTCAGAGAGAGATGTATAAGAAGAGTGAAAGGAGAAGAAGCTCCCGTGAATTGTATCAAGAGCCTAAGCTCTATACAAATCTATAGTTTTATGTTTTATTCTCAAGAATGTTGTTTATTGCAAGTAGCACATCATCTCCAGATTTACTCGTGTGAATATTGTAAAAGAAATCAAGATTTTAACTTCGCGTTAGATGTTTTAAGTTGTTATGTCTTGAAGAAATTTATTTCATGATAAAGTTTGGAATATTGATTAAGTATTCCGCGAAGTGTTTGTGAATTCTGTGAAATAAAGTATTGCGGAGAAGTTAACTTCGCATCACTCTAAAGTTCACGACCCAGTGAAAAATCGCGCAAAGTCTGAAGAAAAGAAAAGAAGGTATCCATCTACTACGCAGTTAAATAGGGTTTGCAATTATAAGTTTTAGGTATACTAAGGTTAATAGAGGTTTGGATTGATTTGTGAGATGTCAAATAGTTCGTGGTTAGTGATGATTAAGACATCTTTAAGTGGAAAAGTGATTTGTTTGAAATCTTGGAAATACTAATATCCAACCATACTCAAGGTTGATATAGAAATTGAAATTAATAATTTCACAAAAAGTCAAGAGTGTCTCATAAATTTCACAAGCAGAGACGCCAATGAACCCACATAAAAACTATTATATTCGATTCCATGTAAGAAAAATTACAGGTAGATTTCAGTGACACAATCTTGAACGCCAGTGGATCTGATATATCCTATAGTATTTTACTGACCTGCTTGCTTTGGCAGTGCACGCCAGTTTCCGTGGCCGTGATTCTGAATGTAAGAGACGGGTATTTGGTCCTCTTGTACAGTCCAAGGGCCTCTCTTTACTCCCATTTTATCACAGCACGGAGCTCGACCCATGTTGTTGCTCTGTTCGGGTAATGCTAGATTTCAAGCTCAACTATTGGTTCACTGATCCAATATAAGTCCACAACAGTAGTCTTTTATAGTTAACAAGAAAAAGTCTCCAAACCGCTCAGCCAGCACTGTCAATTGAGCTACTTGGTACCCTGGTTGTCTTTGGAAAGTATAAGCCCTTCGTGATGAGTTTGACCACCACCTTAGTTGTACTAGCTCTTTTATAGTTAAAAAGAAAGAAGTAGTCTCCAAACCGCTCAGCAGGCACGGTCAACTGAGCCACTTGGTTCCCGGGGGGTCTTTGGAAAGTCTAAGCCCTTCGCGATGAGTTAGACCACCACCTTAGTCGCATTAACTTTTTCTGGAGTGCAGCTTCTCGCTTGGTACCCCGGTCCTCTTTGAAAAGTATAATCCCTTCGCCATGAGTTTGACCACCACCTTAGTCGCACTAGCTCTTTTATAATTAAAAAGAAAGTAGTCTCCAAACCGCTCAGCCGGCACTGTCAACTGAGCCACTTGGTGCCCGGGGAGCTTTGGAAAGTCTAAGCCCTTCGCGATGAGTTAGACCACCACCTTAGTCTCATTAGCTTTTTTTGGAGTGCAGCTTCCCACTTGGTACCCGGGTCGTCTTTGGAAAGTATAAGCCCTTCTCGATGAGTTTGACCACCACCTTAGTCGTACTAGCTCTTTTATAGTTAAAAAGAAAGTAGTCTCCAAACCGCTCAGCTGGCACTGTCAACTGAGCCACTTGGTGCCTGGGATCTTTCGAAAGTCTAAGCCCTTCCCGATGAGTTAGATTACCACCTTAGTCGTATTAGCTTTTTCTGGAGTGCAGCTTCCCACTTGGTATCCGGTCGTCTTTGGAAAGTATAAGTCCTTTTGGATGAGTTTGACCACCACCTTAGTAGCACTAGCTCTTTTATAATTAAAAAGAAAGAAGTAGTCTCCAAACGGTTCAGCCGGCACTGTCAACTAAGCCACTTGGTGCCCGGGGGGTCTTTGGAAAGAATAAACCCTTCCCGATAAGTTAGACCACCACCTTAGTAGCATTAGCTTTTTCTGGAGTGCAGCTTTCTGAAGATGCATATAGGCACCATACCTCCCCAACAGAATTGAAACTGGGCTTCTAATAAAAAGAAGTAGCATATAGCATTAAGCTGCAGGAATTGTTGAACAATTTCTTTGTCCATTCCATGATTCCATTAAAATCTGTTCAACGAGAGGAAAGTCCCTTCTTCCCTTCCCCTGCAACATTCGTAGCTCCAGAGATTGCAAATCTTTATTTTTATGACTTCCGAAAACTGTAAAGCCTTTACTGCAGCGGCACAACGAGAGCATGAGGACCGAGGACAATGCTATAATTTTATAAAAGGAAATTGTTTGGTGGGACAAACATGGGTACATAGAAACTCCTGATAAAAACAGACATGCTGTATGGCGTTGAATAGTGACGTGACCATGTCTGTACATAAATGAAAGGAGGAGATCTTTTGAGATAAATAAAAAAGTCCAGAACCAAGTATTGGATTTTAGCGTGAGCTGCCGCCCAACAGCAAGATTTCTTAATGTGAGCGGCCACCCACTCTCTCCCAAATCTGCAGGAGTCCGTGTCGACTGGCACGCAGTTGGCAATGGGTTGTGCTGTTACAATTGTTGAGAACTTGGGATCCGCCGCGTGTTGCAATTACGGACGTGTTGCTTGCGGAGACAGTATTACACAGCTGGTCGTTTCTTATCCCACAAACGACCCCTCTTATAACCTAACAAGCTAAGTATGTCCCAATCTTAATATATTACATTGGTCTTACATGCTTTGGATAATTTATTTTCAGCCTTATCAAATATCAGCAAGTTATCTTTGCTGACTCATAAGTTACTGTATATCTGGTTTATGGATTGTTGGATATATTTTTAGAAGATTGCTGCTTCCATGATTAAAAAAATAATACAGGGATTGTTCTATATGTAGTTCCATTTCATTATTCATCTTCACAAAGAAGGCCGAAGCTAATCTATTGACTTCGTCTTGTCTCGTAGGGATCTCTTTCTTTAACCCTTTCTACTCAATAGAAATTTCAGGTTTGAATCCTTTGAGATCTTGTTGTGACATATAGGGTTTTAATCATTTGAGACCTTGTTGTGGACCTTACCTCCTCCTCTTCCAATTGCCGAATGTTCGGTGCACCCATCTTGACGGGTTATAATCATGTGTATCACATGTTATGGAAATTACAATAAGTTGCAGTCTTGAATGGGTGACTATAGAAGGATTGATATTGTTCACTTAACACACATAGAATTATATGCATTATAAGAATATCATGCAGAGGGGAAAGAGGGGAAAGATGATGAAAAAATTTACTTAGAAAAATGTCAAAGTAAATTTAAAGATGGACATGTAGTGTAAAGAAAGAAGGAGTTTGTGTTATCTTTGATATCATAGAAAGGAGTACAACAAATTTGTAATTTCAATAGGATCTCAAGCAACCAAAGTTACAATTAGTTGGGAATGTATATGGGTTGGTGCAAGGTAATGATACTCAATTATGACACGTTAGTTGCAATGACATTCTGGAAAAACAGAAATATTATCATTAAAATCAATTATTAGAGGTACCTACAAAACTTTTTCCGATTAGATGTAAAAAGATGAAACGTAGAAAAACCGATGACCTTCCGGAATATATAATTTTCATTTATGGAAAAGTGGTATAACCACCCCAAAATGTCATTATTCGAATATTGGTATGTTATTTGTTTTCTAAAACATAATGCACATGTTTTTTTTGACCCACCAGTTTTCTATGTAAATTTTCAATTTACGAGAAAAAAAAATATGTAGAGGCGTAGGCAACAGAAAAATCTTGTGCGGGGCTATTTTTCCAAAATTTTAAAAGCCAATTTTATATTTTTTTTAAATTACCGAAGTTAGTGAAGCCCTAAAACAACATTGTCAAGTTTTAATCCACCATATCATGGTCTAAAAATAATAAAAATGCAATTTTTTTTTTAGGTTGTAGGTATTTTCGTGCTCTTACATGGGTTCTTTTCCGTCTTCGAAATAGGTAAGCCAATCAAAAGTTATAGGCCAAATAAACGACCTATGTTTTTTACGAATTTGACATGAGTGCAGTTTAAAATGAATTAAAAATAGAGAACAACAACAGATCTATTAAAAAATTAGATATTTGGAATCTGCACACAAAGCTCGACAAGTGTGTGCAATTTCATCTATAGTGCACTCGTGGAGCTTATGTAGAACTAGCTGTGAAAAATAGGAAGTTGCAGCATTTGATGTTTTCTGCTATAAATCAGACCGAGCCTAAAGGTACAATCCGAAGCTAATTCCAAGCCTGCAAGGGCGTCAAAAACAATTTGAATTCAAACATGCACGTGCGCAACTACGCGCACGCACAAACACGTGCACACGTTATTGAAAGTGTGCACGCGTCCTTGCGCGTACGCGCTATTGTATGTCTTTGTATGGTTTATTTAATTTCCTTTTTCAAGGGGATACATGAAGTTGATGAAGATGTGATCATGAAGAAGATGACGATGATGGAGATGTTGATGAGGAAGGGGGAGATGACAATGATGTTGAAGATGTTGATGATGATGTTGATGATGTTGATGATGATGAGATGATGGTGATGGTGATGATAATGATGATGACAATGGTGATGAAGATGACGATGAGGATGATGTTGATGATGATGAGATGATGGTGATGGTGATGATGATGATGGAAATGGTGATGAAGATGACGACGAGGATGATGGTGATGATGGTGACGAGGATGATGATCATGATTGTGATGAAGATGATGATGATCATGATGAATATGATGATGATCATCATCATCATCACCATCACCATCACCATCACCATCAACATCTTCATCATCATTGGCATCTCCCCCTTCCTCATCAACATCTCCACCATCGTCATCTTCTTCATCATCATCATCTTCGTCATCATCATAATTGTCATCATCAACACCATCATCATCATTGTCCTTCTTCCTTATCTTCAACAACATCTAGGTCATCATCTTCATCGTCAACGTCATCATCATCATCATCATCATCATCATCAACATTGATGGCGATGATGATGACAATGTTGATGATGAGTACGATGATCATCAACATCATCATTATGTTCATCATCGTACTCATATTCATCACCATCCACCATCATCATCATCATCATATTCGTCATCACCCTCTTCCTCATCATCATCAACAACAACATCTTGGTCGTCATCATCATCGTCATCATCATCATCATCATCAAATGATGACGATACGAAGATGATGATGATGATGACGAACAAGATGGCGATGACGAGTATGATGAGGATGATGAAGATGACGAAGACAATGATCATTGTGACCATGATCATATGATGATGATGATGATGATGGTGAGGATGATGAAGATGACGATGATGATGATGACAAATATGATGATTTTGATGATGATGATGATCATATTCATCATCATCATCATCATCTTCATCATCGTACTCACATTCATCATCATCATCATATCATCATCATCATCGTCATCCTCGTCACGAGGATGACGATGATGATGATGATGATGATGATGATGATGATGATGGTGATGATCATGTTGTTGATGATGATGAGAATGATGTGCTGCATATTTGTCATCTTCTTCGTCATCAACATCATCATCATCATCACCATCTCCATTAGTCATCATCATCATCACCATCTTCATCATCATCGTCATCATCATTATCATCATCATCATCATCATGATAAGGATGATGGTGATGACGAGTATGATGAGGATGATGAAGATGACTGTTATGATGACTATCATCATCATCATATGATCATCATCCTCATCATCCTCATCATCATCTGCATCCTCACAATGATGATGATGATGATGATCATGTTGATGATGATGATGAATATGTTGATGATGTGTTGCATATTCCTCATCATCTTCATCATCATCATCATCACCGTCATCATCATCATCTCCAAATTAGTCATCATCATCATCGTACTCATATTCATCATCATCCACCACCACCATCATCATCATCATCATTATCATCATCATATCATCACGACGAAGACGATGATGATGTGTTGCATATTCGTCATCATCTCCAACAACATCTTCGTCATCTTCATCATCATTGTCATCATCATCATCATCATCCTCCTCCTCATAATTGTCCTCACAATTATGATGATGACGATGATGATGACGACGACGATGATCATCATGTTGTGTATCATGTTGTGGATGATGATGATGTGTTGCATATTCGCCATCATCTTCATCATCAACATCATAATCATCATCATCATCATCACCATCATCTCCATTAGTCATCATCGTCATCATCATCTTCATCGTCATCATCATGATCATGACGAAGATGATGATGATGATGATGATGATGATGATGACGATGATGATGAAGATGGTGATCAGTGTCTCCGTCATCATAATCGGCATCTTCATCATCCTCATCATACTCATCATAGCCATCTTCATCATCATCATCATCATCATCATCAGGAAGATGATGATGAAGATGATCATGAGGATGAGGAGGATGTGCAGCATATTCACCATCATCTTCATCATCAACATCATAGTCATCATCATCATCATCTCCATTAGTCATCATCGTCATCATCATCATCATCATCATCATCATGAAGATGATGATGATGATGATGATCACGACGATGAAAATGGTGATGATGATGATGACTATGAAGATGGTGATGATGATGATGATGACTACTGGAGATGATGATGATGTTGATGCTGAAGATGATGACGAATATGCTGCACATCATCCTCATCCTCATCCTTATCATCATCATCATCATATGATGATGATGATGATGATGATGAAGATGGCTATGACAAGTATGATGAGGATGATGAAGATGTCAATTATGATGATGAAGACAATGATCATCGTGACCATGATCATATGATGATGATGGTGATGGTGAGGATGATGAAGATGGCGATGATGATGACTAATGAAGATGATGACGACAAATATGATGATTTTGATGATGATGATAATATTCATCATCATCCACCACCACCATCATCATCATCACCATCCTCGTCCTCACAATGATGATGATGATGAAGATGATGATGATGATGATGGTGATGATGATGATCATGTTGTTGATGATGATGAAGATGATTGTTAACACCCAAAAAGTGCTCACTACCTCATCTACCCCATTACATGACTCATTTGTCCATATTTCCTACCATATTTGCCTCCAAAACCTTAAAAAGCCATTAAAAAGCCTCCAAAATGCAAAAAAACCATTAAAAAAGCCTCCAAAAGGCCAAAAAACCCCTTTTTCCTCCAAAATAATCCAAAATTCCTCCAAAATAGCAAAAACCCTCTAAAAAGGGAATAAAAAATACAAAAAACAGGAAAAACAAGGAAAAAAGGAAGCAAAAACCCTATACAGCTGACCTAAACCATATGGTGCCCAAAACCATGGGCCAACACTCCACCACTAAAAACCTATAAATAGGTGATGGAGGCCCCTCATTTCATATCCACAGTCAACCATACCCTTACTCTGCCAAAATCACTCCTGAAACCCTAGCTCACCCTTGAGCTACTTTCACATTTGAGTGCCCCTTTGGCCCATTTCCAAAACCGTTTGGAAAAAGAGAAAGGAGCAAAACTGGAAGCTTGGAAGCAACCCTCTTGGACTGCTGCAAAGGCTTCACCAACCTTCACATTGGAGGTATAATCAATACAAAAACCATTTTTATTATCTTGCCTTTTTTGTTTATGCACATGCTTAGAATAGTTTATTGTTTTACTGTACTGTCTTTTATTTACTGTATTTTCTGAACTGCTACTAAGGAGTCCCTTCTCTTTAGTAGTGCTCATTTGCACAAGCTAGGGTGAAAACCCTAACTACAGTTTTGGTGACTCCCCTTGTGTTCCTTTGAATTTTTTGTTATAATTTTAAAGTTTTAAATGTTTTTAATTTTCTGCAATATTTTTCTGTTTTTTCCTTTCGGCTGCTGTAAACCGCGTCTTTTGCTCCCCGTGGTTTCATTCCGACCGCGTCTTTCAGGCATTTACCTGCAATCAAACTGCGGCTCTTAGACTGTTTCCCGCGATCTACCGATGGTTTCAAGTCTGATACCTACGATCTGACCGCGGCTATCAGCTTGTTTCGTGCGGTTCAGCCGTGGCTGTTAACCCATTTTTTCGTGGGCCGTCTGCAGCTTTCATCCATTTTCCTGCAACCCGCCTGCGTCTTTCGGCCTTTTTCCCGCGTCCCGCTTGCGGCTTTCAGTCATTTTCCTGCAACTCGCCTGCGTCTTTCAGCCTTTTTCCTGCGTCCCGCTTGCGGCTTTCAGCCATTTTTCTACAACCCACCTGCGTCTTTCGACCTTTTTCTCGCGGTCTGACTGCGTCTTTCGACCAAAATCCTGCAACCCATCCGCGATTGTTGCATTGTTTCTCACGGTCCGATTGCTTAGATTTTCCATAGACTCGCGGTCTGTTTTCTGCACTTTTTTCACTGTTTTGAACCCAACACTTTGCTGCAATATTTTCTGCACCTGCACAACCATCTGTCCTATCTGCAGCCATACTTCCCTACAGCCTTTTTCTGCAGTATTATTTCTGTTCCATTTACAGAATATTTTTTAAAATTCAACATTTTAATCAAAAAGAGAAAATTTTGCATTTCAAAGTTTAAATTCTGTATTTTTATTTTTAGTTAGAAAGCTGCCCACCCCGTGGCACTTTTACTTGGGTTCATCATCTCACACACACACACACACTCGTCACCTAATTCAAGTGAGCCCTAAAATACTACTTAACACAACCAACATTCTAACCCCACTTGGGGAACACATAAGAATTTTTGTAGTTAGGTAGGATCAGGGGGATAGGCATCCAAATAACACCCCTCGGTTGCTTACACTTGAGACATAGTTGTTGTCCATTAGGGAACCAAAATCGCCTAGTATTTTTTAACACGGTTTAAAACCAATTTATCGGGAAGGCCTCTCCCCTAGGAGGGTTGAAGTCGCCAGACTGGTTCTGGAAGCCTGAGTGGAATACCGCAATCCATTAAGTAACCGAAGGATACCTTTTGCAGTTCTCGGTGTATCACCCATATGGGTATACATCGGCGATAGAACCAAACGGCAGATTCCCAACCGAACGTGTCATGAATGGGGTATTTTAGTTGCTTTTCTTCTAGGATTGACTACCCGGTGTCCCTCCCAGTAGGGGGATATCTTTAGCCACTTGGCTCTACTATCCATATTGTCTGACTTGGATTTCATCACCTTGCAGAGGATATGTCTAGTTAAATCAGAATACTATTTAGCTAGGTGTTTGCATGTTCCCTTACCTCATTTTGGTCTAGAGAGTCCACTAATTTTATTTTCTAGGAAACCTTCTGCTTGTTGGTATTCTGACCATTTCTGTTGATACTCCACTTATTATAGCACAGTTGTTACAGTAAGTGTTTTGAGTTGGTTGTTGGCCTGAGTGCCATATTTTTTGAGCTCTCCTTCTGCACACTCGGTTGCATTAGGGTTTTTGAGCTGTTTTTCACTCAACACAACCCCCAGATACTTGACACCATCTGTCACCATTGAGTCCCCGAGACATTCTTGGTGCCTCCGGGGCGAGCCCCCACAGCACGGTTCACTTGACATCACTCGTCATATACGTACATCTTCATCACTTGATACCACTCACCATAGATCTCAAGCCTTGTCACTTGACTCCACTCGTCAATGGCATAGAACTCTGTCACCCGATCTTAACGCCCCTTATTTTACCTCTGATTCTGAGGCAGAGTTCGAGAACCCCACTTACACTGCACCAACCAGCCCCATGGCTGGCATGACTTCCACCCCTTTCTTTGTAGGGACCATTGGTGGAGCATCCACCACCACACCAGCTACCACACCTGTTTTGGGTATGCCCTCAATGGGGCACACATCTACCATTATGGTCACTGTACCCATTCCAGTAGCTAGCATACCTATCCCCACTCCATCAGTGACTCACACTACCCTAGGTGGTGCAGGACCGTCCCATACCACTTTCCTTCCTCCACTTGGGGGCAACATCCCAAACCCTGCCCCTCCACTTGGGGGCATTGGCCCCAACATGGTCACAACCACTAGTATGTCACATCCTTCTACTAGTTTTCCATTCATGGCTAGTCTTAACCTTCCTGACCTAGCTAGACTGACTAACGATCCCATCAAACATGACCGTGCGTGGCCTCACATGCCCACCAAGCTCCCCTCCGACATCCCTAAGTTTGAGGGCAAGGCAGGTGAAGACCCCCAGAACCATATTATGTCCTTCCATCTATGGTGTTCCTCCAACTCCATAGTGGATGACTCTGTCCGCCTCCGTCTGTTATAGCGCACCCTCACTGGCTCTGCAGCTAAGTGGTACATCGAGCAGCCCCATGGGACCCATGCCACCTTTACTTCCCTTGCCTCGACTTTCCTACAGTTCTTTCAGTTACTTGTCCGCTATGATGCGGGAGTTGAGATCCTACTGTCTTGCAGACAGAACACGGCTACCCACATCACTGACCACATTCATGAGTGGCGTCGACGCCACAACCTCTGCAAAATCAAGTTAGATGACTGTATCTTCTTAGATTGGTTTCTAAAATCCCTCCTTCCTGTCATTGCTAAGGATGTGGCATCCGAACAACCCCAGTCTGAAGAAGAGGCCATCCTCAAAGCCAACAATTTGACATTATTTATGCTCAGTCGGGTTATTTGTATTCCATCATACTTGACGCCCCTCGCGGCGATTCCTCCCAACACGATGCGCCGGGGGCATCCCATGCAGCAGATGGCATCATTGGCCATGTTGCCTCGCATCCCCAACCCTTTTCCATAGCACGTCCTAGCCATGGCCCCGACCTTTCGCGGGCTACATCACAGTCCGGAGCAACCAATTCGTATGCTCCCATGGCACATCACCACCATTCCCACGGACCCTCCTTTCCACCTCAGTGCTTTGGTCATGCATCCCCCGCATACGCCCCCCCAGTCGCACCTCAGCCATATTACCACACATAGGCTGCAACAGCTCCTGTGTCCTCTCAAGCCCAACTTGCTTATTACTTGCCATAGGCAGCCCCTACGGCAAACCCACAACCCATTCCGCAGATGTATCAGCAACCCCCACAAGGTTCAGCACCTGCGCCGCCTCCACCTGCTTATTATCCACCGCAGCCTGCTCTCGCACCTGCACAACCCCAGAACCCACCTACTGCCCAAGGGAAAGTGTATGCCCAACAAAATCCGCAGCAGAACCAAAATAACCAGTGCCAACAAGGCCAGCAAAACCGTGGAAAAGGCCGTAACCGTGGGAATAACCCCTCTCCAGACCAAGGCGGTCAACCTCCCAATCCCCCAAACAACAATAACGCGGCACCTGCCAACCCGAACCTTGATCGATCGCCCAAGCAGGCCAAAAATACTAATTTGCGAACAAACCATCGTTGTTCTATTTACGGGGTCTATGGCCACTACACACATGCTTGGCCACATTTGGAGTGAGCTCGACAACTCTGGACTGATGATGCCCATCACCAAGGGCACGCGGCTCCTCAGGTGCCACCCAACCCCCCACCACCTCAGCATCAACCTTTGGTGCTACAAAACCCCTTACCAACCCAAGGCATAGTGAACACTCAGCCGTTGGCTCCCCCTCAAGGAAACGCGCCACCACAATAGCAGATCACCTATGCCGCTCCTGATCAACCCATGTTAGAATCAGGTACCCATCACTTGTTAATGATGTCATCCGTCGATGTCAACCTCCAAACCCATCGGAACCAATATGGCTCCACCCCTGAATCCCCTCCTGCCGACAAAAAGACTAACGCTCATCACACTGATCAGACGTTACGTATACCTCCGGCTCCACTAGATGGCACCTCCAAAGCACCTCGCTTCCCACTTCGTCGCATCAACAATAATCCCAATGCCCCCGCTGCACCCGAAAATGTTCTCCCCATGGTTGAACAACCTGTTTGTGGTGCAACTACCTCGTTTGTTTCCTCCGTGGAACCCAGAGTTTACTCAGATACGCCAATGACCTCAACATTCCAATCCATTCCACCCCCGTCACCCGCGCCCGAAGTATCTAACCTATGTACCCTTTCCCACAATACACAAACACCCAACAATCAACCGCCCTTGTTACCCAAACCACCATCGGTACCTAGTCACATTGGTGTTACACCCATCCACACAATCCCCTTCCTATTCCCTCCCTCGGGCATAGTAAGCACTCCGATTATGGCTACTCTCAGCCTCCTCGGGTTAACCTTAGGATTACCCGTGTGGTATATTTCGCCTCCCGTTCCCCCGTCGACACCAAATTTTATCCTACAACCGGTGAAACCCATTGCCACTACCAGTCAACCACCTCCCGGTGTCACTACCCCTTCGTCATCTACGAATCCCCCCCCCTCTTATCAAGCACACTAGAGGCAAAATCCCACAACCATACACTGTTGTGCCCCCGCCCAAAACAGTTAAAAACCCCCCCGTGCTTCGTGCTCCTCCCAAATGCTTGTTGTGTGATGAGTTAGGCCATCCGACTCATCAATGTTCACAATTACCTGCATTACATGAACACATGCAAATGCTTGACGACAACCCCAGAATCCTGATTGTCGAACTCGATCCAACCCCTAAGCCTCGTGATAAATCACTGCGTACCAACCACCCTTGTGTAATATGTGGTATTTATGGCCATTATTCACATCACTGTCCGGATCTCCCAGATTATAGAGAAGCTGTCTACGAGATGAATAATTTGGACCTTGAGACGACACCCCCCACATTTGAGGAGATCCACCCCCCCGTATCACCCTCACCCAGAGAGATTAACACCATTTATATGATCTCTTCGACTACCACTCCCTCGTCAATCGATTTGACAACTCAAAGTTTCCGCAATGATGAGGAGATTTTGGAGGCTCTCATTGCCCCGGATTATCCCTAGGAAGACATGCACCATCGTTCCTATTTCCTCCCAGAAGAGTCCTCCTCCACCACAGCTACCCAATTTGTGGTTGAGTCCAAAGATTTCCTTCCCGCCAAAGTCGACTGGTTTAAGGATCTTATTCCCGCTCCTGATGCCTTTGAGGAGGGTAACATGGCCAACATCTCACCTATAATCCACATCGATATCTCTGACCCACTTGGTGCTCTTGAAATCATTACATTAGGAGCCTCCTGCAGTGAGTATGAGATTGGAGAGTACAAAAAAAATTTCCTAGAGTTTCGTGATGTCTTTGCCTGGTCCTATACCAAAATGCCTGGTCTTGACCCCGCTATCATAGAACACCACATTGACACCGCTGAGTTAGGGGGCATAATAGATTACCTCAACCCTGGGATAGGGGGCATGATCAATCATTTTGACCCTACCCCATCACATCTATCTCAGCACGTCCATGACCCCCTTGTTCAAACCAACACATATGTGATCCATAATCAGAAACCCCATGCACATAGCATGGGGGCAGGTCATTAACCCTGCTCAATTTTTCACATTTGTGATCTCAACCATTTTTGAGGTCACATATCACTTGTAGATTTGATTTGATTTGATACACCTAGTAGTCTTCCCCCATGGGTCATCATTTCTCTCCACCACTGCCTCCTTGGCTTGGTGGGCTCACCTTTATTTGTAACCATTTTTTAACTTAGTTATTTCCTTTAACCATTCCGGAGTCCTTATGACCCCCGTGTTTCGCACCATTTGCACCACCGGATTCATATTTCCGTGCCCGTGATGATGCTTGAGATCATTTCTCGCTCTCACCAGGACCAATATCAACATTGTGTCTCGACACCTTGTTTCCTCGGTTTGCGTGCCACATCGGCTGTAGCCCATTTTTGATATACCTTATATAATCGGATTCATTTTTCCGAGCCCATGATGATGCTTGATATCATTTCTTGCTGTCACCCCCATATTTTTTTGGGAATTTTTTACAAAACACCCCTCATCGCCTTGGTTTGCGTGCCACATCGACCATTATCCATTTTTGACACTTTTTATATCGTCGGATTCATTTTTCCAAGCTTGTGATGATGCTTGAGATCATTTCTCACTCTCACCTAATACAATTTCAACATTGTGTCCCGACACCTTGCTGCCTCGGTTTGCGTGCCACATCGACCGCCATCGGATTGTTCCACATTTTTACATGAGCCATTCACTCCTTTCAAACTGCAATTATTTCATTATTTTGCCACCATTCATTATCCCGCAAGGAGGCCCACCAGTGTTCCCCCCCTCCCTAGTTCTTGGTCATCATCAATGTTTCTTGATTGAGCACTTCCTACTTGCTTGGCCATTCCTTTTGTTCGGTATAATTTTATCCATTTTTCGGGTCGGACAAGTCCTTTACGAAAAAGGCACTTAGGGAGTTTCTGTTAAGCTCTTTTATGACTCCTAAAACAATGAAAAGATCGTCGATCAATCTTGCTTCCTTTCATGCTCGTTAAAGTACCTGAACGGGGATCTATCTGGTATAAGTTTAACCCTTTTTTGGACCTGGTAGACTAATTACGAAAAATGAATACTCTAGTCACACCGGCTAGAAGAGTTCTTCATTGCATCCTTTTATGCTTCTTCGGGCCTTGGAGACTAACACACGAAAAAGTACCCCCTGGAGTCTTCTTATCGCTTTCAGACTCTCTAAAATTGAAATCAACCACGAGCATGCACTGTCCTGGGCTCGTACAAATCCACACGACGGTACCATTCCATTATTTCGGAGTCTTCTTATCGCTTTCAGAATCCTTAAAATTGAAAGCAATCACAAAGATGAACTGTCCCGGGCTCGTATAAATCCACACGACAGTACCATTTTACACACACTTCTTCTAGTTCCTTAACCCATGAAGAAGTCCCCCCATGCCTCTTAGCACTATGATCGGTCATCTCGGCAGCACCCCCAATCAGGTCGCCTCTGTTCAGAGTATTCTGCAGTCTCCTGCCATTTTACACCAGCTTGAGTATCACTCATCCCAGACACTATCCTTGATCCATTACAGTTATGGTCCCTTTCCCACCAGTCAGTTTCATATGCTGCCTGATCATCCCCGCCATCATACTCTGAACAAAGGAAGTTTGAGTCCACCCACCCTACTTGCCCAGTTATCCCCCACAATATGACAGTCCTACCATCAGTACTCTCACACTTCGGTTCTCCACCTCGTGCTCCTATCAAGGAAACATCATTTCCTTGCTAGTTGCAGGTCTCCCTCTGTCAACGACAACCCCGCTATTCCAGAGGATAGACCCAGAGGTCCCTGCACCTTGGACCCATCACCATCTGTGGTGAGTGCCTACGGACCATTTTGAGAGGAGTCATTATTGCCTCTTCGAGTGGTTGTTTCTCACATGCTCGACTTTAACACCTTGATCGCATCGTTGACAATAGCACAGGGTTTATATCCCTTCAATTATTGGTCGAAGACCCCGGATTTCCCCCGACTCTAGCACATTGGTGAGTCACTTCGGAACACCCAGTTATATGTTCCCATGGATGTCCGGGTTGCGTTCGCGATTGTATTCGGAAGCCATCCAGTTATATGCTTCCTTGAGTACCCAGTTCAGTTCCAGTTCAGTGTACCATTGAGGGTATGACTCCCTGTCACTATGATCCAGCAGCTCATCAGCTCCTCTGGTACCCCACTCAGCAGCACTGTTGTTATTCTAGTATATCAGTTCTTCAGCTCATACATGGTCAACCCAGCAGTATGTCCCAGATTTGTGTCCCCTATGGACCCTTACGATGTACACAGTGGTTGTCTATGTATCTTACAGGTCCTCCTTTTCAGGCCTCACAGTTGTTTTTTATGTATCTTGATATGAGCATGGGTATGCCTGCCTCATCCATCTATTGAGATTCTTCCTCATTCATTATTTGAGGCCATGTATATTTCAGGTCCCCATGTTTTGGACCCCATTGTTATTGTTGTCCTATATCTTGATACGAGCATGGGAATTCCCGCCTCGTCCATATGTTCAGATTATTTCTCATTCATTATTGAGGTCATGTACTCTCATTTTTTGCAGTTTGTTTGGGACCGTTGTTCCGGGCTCTAGTTCGTTTCTTCTCTTCTCCACATCCCAGGAAAACCATAAAAGACTTATGATGTCTATCGGCCATACGATGAGCTCCTGCCCTCACACATTAGGGGGCAATCTGTTAACACCCAAAAAGTGCTCACTACCTCATCTACCCCATTACATGACCCATTTGTCCATATTTCCTACCATATTTGCCTCCAAAACCTTAAAAACCCATTAAAAAGCCTCCAAAAGGCCCAAAAAGCCTCCAAAAGGCCAAAAACCCCCTTTTCCCTCTAAAAAAATCCAAAATTCCTCCAAAATAGCAAAAACCCTCTAAAAAGGGAATAAAAAATACAAAAAAGAGGAAAAAGAGGGAAAAAGGAAGGAAAACCCCTATACAGCTTACCTAAACCATATGGTGCCCAAAACCATGGGCCAACACTCCACCACTAAAAACCTATAAATAGGTGATGGAGGCCCCTCATTTCATCTCCACAGTCAACCATACCCTTACTCTGCCAAAATCACTCCTGAAACCCTAGCTCACCCTTGAGCTACTTTCAAATTTGAGTGCCCCTTTGGCCCATTTCCAAAACCCTTTGGAGAAAGAGAAAGGAGCAAAACTGGAAGCTTGGAAGCAACCCTCTTGGACTACTGCAAAGGCTTCACCAACCTTCACATTGGAGGTATAATCAATACAAAAACCATTTTTATTATCTTGTCTTTTCTGTTTTATGCACATGTTTAGAGTAGTTACTATTTTACTATACTGTCTTTCATTTACTGTTTTTTCTAAACTGCTACTAAGGAGTCCCTTCTCCTTAGTAGGTGCTCATTTGCACAAGCTAGGGTGAAAACCCTAGCTACAATGATGATGATGATGACGATGATGTGCTGCATATTCATCATCATCTTCATCATCAACATCATCATCATCATCATCATCATCATCATCATCATCATCATCTCCATTAGTCATCATCTTCATCATCATCGTCGTCATCATCATCATCTTCATCATCATCATCATCCGCATGCTCTTCTTCACTATGATGATGATGACGATGATGATGATCATCATGCTATGGATCATGTTGTGGATGATGATGAAGATGACGATGATGTGCTACATATTCGTAATCATCTTCATCATCAACATCATCATCATCATCATCTACATTAGTCATCATCATCATCATTATCACCATCTTCATCATCATCATCATCATCATCATCATCACCATAATCATGATCTTCATCACCATCGTCATCATCACCATCACCATCATCATCGTCATCGTACTCATATTCATCATCATCCACCACCATCATCATCATCATCATCATCATTATCACCATCCTCGTCCTAACAATGATGTTGATGATGAAGATGATGACGATGATGATGGTGATGATAATGATCATGTTGTTGATGATGATGAAGATGATGAGGATGAGGAGGATGATGTGCTGCATATTCGTCATCATTTTCATCATCAACATCATCATCAACATCATCATCATCATCATCATCATCTCCATTAGTCATCATCATCATCACCATCTTCATCATCATCATCATCTTCGTCATGATCTTCATCATCATCATCATCTTCGTCATGATCTTCATCATCATCATCATCAGATCATCGTGACGAAAAACCTTATTTTATTGCAATTGTGATTCCACTTATAGCAGATGAACACTATTCATAAAATCTTCCATGATGAGGAGGCCCTCCATGACTACTTGATTAGATCCTTTACATCTCATCATCTTCATCCTACACTGAGACAAAAAATAACAGGTGCCTTAGATTTTGATTAATACAGCAATGGAAAGAAGAGTGCTCTGCATATTACATGAAGCCAAGCTTATACCTTCTATGCTATGCTTTTCCATCCTTCCATAGGGGTGGGAGTATCAAGACTGTTATCCTTCCCCATAAATTAACCGGGCAAATATTTCCCAACAAATAAAACTAACCATCAAAGTGCATTTTGTCACATCTGCATCACCCTAAGAGAATAAAATCTGATGGTAATTATAAACAAATATGACATACTGCGATCTCACAATAATCGCACCTCCGAGCAGTCTTTATACAACATTAATATATATCTACTATGTGTTTAATTATTCTTGATGTAATACATATGTTTCTAACTGAAAATTAAATTAATGTTTTGAAATCAAAATACACAAATTTGTAAATATACCCTTAAACCCCCAAACACCTAGAAGCACTTAAATGCACTTAGGGATTATGGGTTAGAAGAGGTCCTAAAGGCCTTTATGGGGGAGGGGCTCTAGGCATAACCCGACACATTTATATCTGTTGGGCAATAAATACAATGAACGTTACCCACCAACCATTGCAACGTTCAGCAAGGACGCGCACGCACCAGATGCGCGCACGCACCTCTAGTGCACATGTGCCAGAGGCGCGTGCACATCCCTGTTGAACATAAAATTTAGAAAATCACCCGCGTTCTTTCTCCCGCATTTTTTCCCTCATTCATCACATTTTGTTCGCTAGTTTCACACACAGTCCAACAAGCATTTTCATGGTAGATTGAATTCATACACCATTTGGATAAAATACACAATATTTGGGGCTCTATTTGGCTCTTTGTATTGAATACACACCTATTGGGCTCTATTTGGATCAATTGAGTGAATACACAACAATTGGACTCTATTTGGCACCTTGGATTGAATTCTCATGCTACTTGGATACACATGAAGCCTTCTTACATATAGTGGACACATCAAAAGAGCATTTGACATTTGAAGCAAAGAGCAATCATAATCCTTGAGGTATGGTGAAAATTTGATCTTGTTAAATGTAATTTATTCTTCATTCACTTGTTTGAATGGCATCTATTTTGGTTTTTCCTCATGAATTGTATGATAGATCTATTTTAGTCTTCTTAATCTTCAACATAGACAATAAAAACATCCTACCAAAAAAAAACTACAACATGAACCAAGCAATGCTTTCAACCTTTCATGAAGATAATAAAAAAAAATTACTTGCATCACCACCAATAACATTTCATAATCACATTCCTCCATCTAGTAGACAAACATTTGTTGAATTCCTCATGGTTTCACTACAACAACTCACACAAACACCTAAACAATTGAAAACTCTTAGTCTTTTGGGGCTATTTTCCCTCATCCATACCATGAAAATGAAGTCAATATGAGCTTCTCCCTTGTAGGGAATTTGCTGGACTACTAACATCCCATACCACCATCCAATACCATCCTACTGAGTTCCTAGATGTGATGTTGTAACTTTATATGTAGGGCATTCCCAATAGCTTTTAAGATTATATGAAAACATTATCACTAGATGTTGTTGTACACAATCAATTGCTACATCGAGCTTTAATAATCATGCACATCGATTTTTAATATCTTGTTTGTTGTTCATTCTTGCAGGGGTCATATTTTCATTTTTCCAAAAGCGCATTAAATATGGGCAACAGAGGTAATAATAAAAAAAAGTCTAGAAGGAGGTCGTTGCCCCCTGAAAAGGCCCATGAGATAAAAGAAAAGGCCAGGTTGTACATGCAAAACTGTAAAAATCAAAATGTTAGTGCCTTAGATCCATCAACAAGCAGTGACGAAGTGGTTTAAGTCAATCAAATCTTGCCTAATGTTGAGTATGAAGGGATGGATGTTGAACAAGTTCTTAACTGGAAACCACCCCAAGAAGAGCACCCACCTGGCGAACACACTCCATTGTAGGACCAATTACTGAACGAAGGGCCACAACAAACCGTTGACGAGACTCGTACTTCCTTGTCGACTCCCTTGCCTCAACTATCAACTGGACGATGAAGAACTCCCAGACGTATTCATGTGGATGAAAGTTCATTTTCAGGACTTGAAGGTAAGATGTCCAAACACACTATTGATTTCCATTGTAACAGGATAATCAAATATTTTTTTGAATCCAAAAACGATGCAGCAAAATGCCAATTGTTTCTTGCTTTGTTAAAATCACATTGTCTAGTTCATGTTAGGAGAATTTTTTGCAAAAAGGTAGTTAGAAGTTCAGAGGCCAACAATCATGTTGTTGTAAATCTACAATCCGCATTTAATTTGATTGGAAAATTTTTTCGCACAAAATATTTTAATGCGGCCCGTCGTGTACTGTTGGAATCGATTGTAGACAAATCCACAAGGCAACGTCACCTACTATCACACACATGTAAAATCTTTAAAGTAGATAGAAAGACTCTTCAAAAGTATTCTGCCATTAGAGAAAAACTTGAGACACTAGGCCAAAAAGATTGTTGGGCCTTTGTTGGTAGGTTACCTCGTTCAAACATGAAGCTCATTGATGTTGTTAAAGAACTAGTGCAAAAGTTTTGGCATGATAACACTAGACCATCATCGAATCAAAGAGATGTTTTAAAGTTGAGAAAAGGTGTTAGGGGGGGTGAACCCCATGTCAAGCACTTCCTTGACACCTCACAAACAGAACTCTATGAGAGGTTCAAGAATGAGCACACACAATTGAACTTGGGCCAAAGGTCCTTCGAAAAATGTAAACCCTGGTATGTTAGAATTTACATTGATCACAGTATATGTTGTTGTAGATACCATGTAGAATTTGAGTACTATTATGATACATATGGACATATATTTTGTGGTTTGCATACTAACATTGTGCAGGATTTCCATTCGTTACAACCACCGAATGCATCCAGAGAATTTATACATAGCATAATGTGTGGAAGGCCTGAAGGACAAAAATATTATAAAAGATCATGTTTATATGGGACATGTTCCAGTTGCAGTGGATTTGCATTATTGAGCCGCTACATCCACGCAACCGCGGAGCACAAACTTGGGAGGATGTCAGTAGAAATGCAGAACTTCTAGTACATAACATATCAAGTAGATAGTTCGAAGGAAAGCAAAAAAATTGCATTGGTGAAGTCACAGGTAATCTAAGTTTGCATGCTTTCATATGTACATGTTGAATTTGTACATATATATTCAGATTGAAAATGTCACGTTGTATTAATGCCCTTGGTTTTGTGGCACCAGGTACAAATTTGTGATTTCATGAAGGAATTCTACCAAAAGACCAAGCATTATGTACAGCATGTCCATGTAGCACGATGGCAGGATGAACAATATAGACAGTGTAGGGACACCTTTCCCAAGGGCACAATATTGTCGGTTGTGGAATTTGTGGAAAACTATACCCTACAGCCACAAAATGAGATTCAAAGTCAATACTACCATTCAGACCAAGTTAGCATAATGGTCCATATCACGTACAGGCACACGCCAGAGAGTAGCAACTACATGAGGATGATATTGAAAGAGACCAACTTCTACATCAGTGACGACAGGTGCCACGACCTGCATTATGTGCAACATTGCTTCAAAATTTTCTATGATCAGCTGAAGGAGAGAGGGATACATATGGATCAGCGTTGGATATGGTCAGATGGTTATGTAGGCCAGTTCAAAAATGCACGTGTTTTCCAGTGGTTGAGTATGTTGCATAAGGCTTATGATGTGTTGCATGTATGGAACTATTTTGAGACCGGGTATGGAAAGGGAGAGCACGACGGGGTTGGAGCATGTCTCAAAACTGCCATACGAAGGGAGGAGATGAGGTGCATGGGAGGCCCTCATATTCGTAATGCCAAATCCACAGTTCGATGGTGCAAAGAAAAAATGTCAGATCGAACCACGAAGCAACACATACCAACAGATAGAGGACATGTTGTCAGAAATTTCTGGAATGTAGTTGATATAGATCGATCGCGTTCTTATAGTTGTAGTACTGTGCAAGGCACTCGTGGATTTCATTCAGTTCGAAGCTCAAACAATCCTTTATTTGAAATATGGATGCGAAAACTTGCTTGCTTTTGTGGGTCTTGCAGCAGTTGTGAGTGGGATGAGTGCGAATCAATGGATTGGGTTGATGAAGTTGATCATGTATCACTTGCAGTGGACCCACGTGCAGTTGCTGAAATAATCCAGTTAGAGGAAGGCCAATCCTCTATTTCGAATGAATATGATCATAATCTGATCTTGTACAACCAAGTAAACATTTCTGCATGCATATCCCAGTTCCCTCCTTGTTTTTGTAATTATCCAAGTTATCAAACCACTGCTTGTTGGAATATGACCTTAAAATGCATTTTTGCAAGACACATCTGCGTAGTTGTTGCCTCGACAAATAGTGCAATTGGGACGAATTATTGGTTGGCATGATGCATCCAGGGGAAGCAAACCCTCCTCGCATCATTAACAGATAGTGAAGGCATTACCTTTCCGACTGGCTCAATGGTTGTTCAGGGGGAATATCTTATAGTGGATGGAAAGGGACCAAAGAGCAATGGCTACACATACACAGATTATAGACCAGGGTTGCGGGTGTATCACTTTACGCACTTGATCGTGGGTACAAACATCTAACTACAGACAATGTCAACGAAGTCATCAAACAAGGTACACTACTTACTACCTCATGCAGAGCATGAGAGGTTGTTCGAGACAATAAAAAATTGAGAGGATCCAGAAGGCCTAATTGACTAAGGTGCATAGTATAGCCATGTGATTGTTTATTCATGCACGGTTAATGTTATTCATGTTAGATGGTTTATTTGATATCATTATCTTATATCGTTTATTTGATGTCTGAGTTATGATTAAGTTATGATTTATAGCCATGTGATTGTTTATTCATGTATGATTAACCCTAGAAGCACTAATATAACCCTACAAACATAATCTAGCCCTAGAAATGCTAGAAAGCTAAACTAACCCTGGAAACACTAATCTAACACTCAGAAACTAATCTAGAATCCTAGAAACATAATCTAGCCCTAGAAATCCTAGAAAGCTAAACTAACCCTAGAAACACTAATCTAACCCTCAGAAACTAATCGAGAATCCTAGAAACATAATCTAGCCCTAGAAATCCTAGAAATCTAAACTAACCCTAGAAACAATAATCTAACCCTCAGAAACTAATCTAGAATCCCAGAAACCTAGAGTAGCCCTATTAACCTAATCTAGCCCTAGAATCCGTGACCCACCACACGTACCCTCAATAGGGGGTATTTGGACTCCAAGTGGGATAGGATCACTATTAGAAGGGTTTGTTACCCAATCTAATAAGGGTCCAAGTCACATTAAGTCATTTCCAGTCTTATATATCCTATATGCTGCTAATCAAATGCCAAAAAATCCGGCTGGGAGAATACTTGTTATCTTACACTCTCTAATTAACCTCTAGGCAAAGCAACGACTATTGCTCTGCAACCTGTGAAGGCTGCGCAAGAAAAAAACTAAGTGCTACTAATCAGAGGAGGGTAGTTGTCACTGTATTGGGAGTAGTCACTTCCTTTGGTCATGATCCAGGTACTTTATAGGGAAATCTTCTTTAGGGACAGAGTGGTATCAGTGATATTGAGAGCTTTGATTGCATCAAACTAATAGACAATGACTACTATTTTGCAACAAATAACCTCCAAAAAACATAGAACCAATGACATCATAGAAAAACCATAGAACATAGAAACACACTATGTAACATAATTATCAATGAAAAATATACTTTATTATATGTTAATCCTCTTATCCTACAAATGAAACTTCCCAATATTTTGTTGCTTCCGGTTCTCTTGTTAGATTTATTAGAAAATATAGGGAGATGTTTTTCAACAAAATTCAATGCAATTGTACATTTATTACATGTAGATGTACATTAAGGACATGTAACTACTTCCTTAACAAAAAGAGAAGTTGAGAGAAAATCTCTTAATAACTTAACACTCAACCTAAACACAAAGATATTCTAAAAATTAATCATAAAAATACTCACCTAACACATACTTAGCTGAGAGAATATCTCAATTATATCAACATCCACTTAGTTAGGCTCATAACAACCACATCCACCCTATGATACCTCATGTATACATCCACTTAACTTATGTGCACAAACTTCAACCATATGTGAACTCATCATATAACACCTTACCTAATCTAGTAGGTCAATCACTCATAATAACCATGAAGTAATAGGTCATAGTATACATATGCAAAATTCTTCATATTTGCACTTGTATCCTCATCCATTAGCATACACCAAATATATTTGAAAACATTGCATTATCAACCCTCACCCAAACCCTAGCACTAAACCATCTCCTTCATCATCACCATCACCATCGCCATCACCATCTCCATCATCATCATTGACTCTAACTCTAACCCTAATTCAATTTCCTTCTATAACCCTAGCCCTAACCCTCACCCAAACCCTAAAACTAAGCCATCTTCTCCATCCTCACCATCACCATCACCGTCACCATCAACGTCTTCATCATCACCACCATCTCCATCATCATCATTGACTCTAACTCTAACCCTAATTCAATTTCCTTCTATAACCCTAGCCCTAACCCTCACCCAAACCCTAACACTAAGCCATCTTCTCCATCCTCACCATCACCATCACCATCACCATCACCATCAACGTCTTCATCATCATCGCCATATCCATCATCATCATTGACTCTAACTCTAACCCTAATTCAATTTCCTTCTATAACCCTAGCCCTAACCCTCACCCAAACCCTAGCACTAAGCCATCTTCTCCATCCTCACCATCACCATCACTGTCACCATCAACGTCTTCATCATCACCACCATCTCCATCATCATCATTGACTCTACCTCTAACCCTAACTCAATTTCCTTCTATAACCCTAGCCCTAACCCTCACCCAAACCCTAGCACTAAGCCATCTTCTCCATCCTCACCATCACCATCAACGTCTTCATCATCACCACCATCTCCATCATCATCATTGACTCTACCTCTAACCCTAATTCAATTTCCTTCTATAACCCTAGCCCTAACCCTCACCCAAACCCTAGCACTAAGCCATCTTCTCCATCCTCACCGTCACCATCAACGTCTTCATCATCACCACCATCTCCATCATCATCATTGACTCTACCTCTAACCCTAACTCTAACTCCAACTCTAACTCTAACTCCAGGTTCATCATCAAAGCCTCCATCATCATCATCTTCATGACCATCACCATCGCCATCACCATCACCGACAACCTCTTCATCATCATCATACGTGCCCAGTGGAAGATTTTCCAGAGTTAACCCCCGTGTGTAAAAATTGCACACTCCCTCATTGAGAAAAACCCTAGTTTCCAAGATGGACGTACAAGATGAGGGAGGGGCCACTAGACCAGAGGGGAGGAGCACCCCTAGCAATATCCCGGCGTGCAGAATCCAACAGAGTCGATGGTTCATCGATCCGATCCATGGTCTTCATTCTATGGCTCATCCCGTCTTGCATCCAGAAGGCCTTCAGGGACACCTGTTGAATACCTGCCGGGGGCGTAGAAATCCAACCGTGCAACAAAATCGGGTTCTAGGGAGTCCTGCAGGTGTGTCTAGGAAGGTTCCGACCGGGAACGCTAGCCACAAGTGCCCGGTGGAATATTTTCCAGAGTTGACCCCCGTGTGCAAAAATTGCACACTCCCTCACTGAGGAAAACCCTAGTTTCCAAGATGGACGTACAAGATGAGGGCGGGGCCACCGTGCTGGAGGGGAGGGGCACCCCTAGCACTATCCCGGTGTGCAGAATCCAATGGAGTCGACTGTTCATCGATCCGAGCCACGGTATTCATTCTATGGCTCGTCCCATCTCGCATCCAGAAGGCCTTCAGGGACACCTACTGGATACCTGTCGGGGGTGTAGAACTCCAACCGTGCAACAAAACCGGGTTCCAGGGAGTCATGCAGGTGTGTCTAGGCAGGTTCCCGTAGGGAACGCTAGCCATAAGTTCCCGATGGATGATTTTCCAGAGTTGACCCCCGTGTGCAAAAATCGCACACTCCCTCACTGAGAAAAACCCTAGTTTCCAAGATGGACGTACAAGATGAGGGCGGGGCCACCAGGCCAGAGGGAAGGGGCACCCCTAGCACTATCCCAGCGTGCAGAATCCAATCGAGTCGATAGTTCGTCGATCCGAGCCACTGTCTTCATTCTATGGCTTATTTTGTCTCGCATCTAGAAGGCCTTCAGGGACACCTGCTGGATACCTGCCGGGGGCGTAGAACTCCAACCATGCAACAAAACTGGGTTTTGGGGAGTCCTGCAGGTGTGTCTAGGTAGGTTTCGGTCGGGAACACTAGCCACAAGTGCCCAGTGGATGATTTTCCAAAGTTGACCCCTGTGTGCAAAAATTGCACACTCCCTCACTGAGCAAAACCCTAGTTTCCAAGATGGACGTACAAGATGAGGGAGGGGCCACCAGTCCAAAGGGGAGGGGCACCCCTAGCACTATCCCAACATTCTGAATCCAACGGATTCGATGGTTCATCAATCCAATCCACGGTCTTCATTCTATGGCTCATCCCGTGTCGCTGCTAGAAGGCCTTCAGGGACACCTGCTGGATACCTGCCGGGGGCGTAGAACTCCAACCGTGCAACAAAACCGGGTTCCGGGGAGTCCTGCAGGTGTATCTAGGAAGGTTTCGGCTGGGAATGCTAGCCACAAGTGCCTGGCGGATGATTTTCCAGAGTTGACCCCTATGTGCAAAAATTGCACACATAGTCCATCCTTATCTTGATAAACAAGAGTTTTATAATAGCTTGAATGTTTTGGGCGTGGTTATCTCCCTGTATTCGGTTGTCTGATTGGTTGACAAGCTTACCTGAAAATATGTACGTTGAACTTCTTTGTTTTATTGCTGAAAAATGGAAGGGATTTTCAAGTCACCTACAAAATGCTCCTTTGTTGAAATATCTAAGTTCTTCCAACAACATAGATTTGGCTAGTGTATCAAATGCTGTCGTCCACACCAGAATTTATCTTTCATCAAAGGAGTTGCACATATTATGGCTAACGAAATGGTCTCGGGAGCTTGGAAGTGCCGAAAAATATTATTCCATGCTTGAATCTACCCAGAAGGCAATTATAAATTTAGATCCTCGAGAATGCCTGAATCTACCCAGAAGGAAATTATAAATTTAGATCCTCGAGAAGGTAAGAAACTATATGAGTGGTTGAATCAGTATCCTAAAATTACAGAGCTTTCTATCTCAAAGTTTGCTGAGCGGCTCCTAGATGTAGTATCAGACTCAACAGACAATAAACTTGTTATCAGCACTAGAATGGCCCCAGGGTGCCTGAAGAAGATTAATTTTCAACAAAACAATGTAGTTATTACATGTGGAGGCAACGGTTTCCTGTGGAAAACGAGTGTAGCATTGGGCAGAGGAAAGATGTTGGAAAATGGGATATTACATTAGCTTTTCCGATGGGCAAGTGGTTTACAGAAGGAAATATGGCGGCTGTAGGTATCTATGCTTTTCTTCCGACGGAAATAGGATTTCCCTCGGAAGAAAAGTGTAGATACCTACAGCCGCCAAAGCATAGATACCTACAGCCACCCATCAGAAAAGCTTATGTAATAGCCCATTTCCCAACATCTTTCCTCTGCTCAACCCTACACTCGTTTTCCACAGGAAACCGCTGCCTCCACATGTAATAACTACATTTTTTTGTCGAAAATTGATCTTCTTCTGCTAACTACATTGTTTTGTCGAAAATTGATCTTCTTCTGCCTCCGGACGAGAAATGGCCCCCTTGAGAGAATCTGGAATGGCCTTCGGGTGCTACGGGCATTCTAGTCAGGCACCACAGTGAACGTGCATGCTCGAGGGCCTCCGGGCGAGAAATGCACCCCTTGAGAGAATTTGGAATGGCCATCACTGAGAAAAACCCTAGCTCCGGAGATGGCTTGTTGGCACAACTTTCGGGTCTTCGGGGGACGTTGTGGGGGGTCCCCTAGTTGAAACCCATCGTCCTGGACCCACCGGAGTCGACGAATTTGTGAACTGAGCCATGGTTCAGGTGCCACAGGCATTCTAGTCGGGCACCCCGGGGTTGTTCAAGGACGCCTGGAGGATTTGCTCCGGGGCCACAGAACCCAACCCGAGGAGAGGACTTGGATTCTGTCGCCTCCCACAGGTTCACATGGCCATTGTGGACCTGTCCACAATGTCCACGCATGCCGGGGAGAATTTGGACGAGAAATGGACCCCTCGAGCAAATATGGAATGGCCCTCACTGAGCAAAACCTAGCTCCGGGGATGGCCCATTGGCACCGCTTCCCGGGCTTCGAGGGACGCTGTGGGGGTCCCCTAGCTAAAGTCTGGCGTCTCGGACCCACCAGAGTTGACAGATTCACGAACCAAGCCATGGTTCCGGTGCCACGGGCATTCTAGTCGAGCACCCCGGGGTCGTTCAGGGACACCTGGACGATTTGCCCCGGGGCCACGGAACCCAACCTGGCGAGAGGAATTGGATTCCATCACCTCCCACAGGTCCACCTGGCCATTGTGGACCTATCCACAATTGCCACGCATGCCTGGGGGCATCCGGACGAGAAATGGCCCCCTTGAGCAAATTTGGAATGGCCATCACTAAGCAAAACCCTAGCTCCAGAGATGGCTCATTGGCACCACATCCGGGTCTTCTGGGAACGATGTGGGGGGTCCCCTAGTTGAAACTTGTCATCCCGGACCCACCGGAGACGACAGATTCACGAATCGAGCCACGGTTCGGGCGCTACGAGCATTCTAGTCGGGCACCCCCGGGTCGTTCAAGGACACTTGGAGGATTTGACCCGAGGCCACGAAACCCAAACCGGTGAGAGGACTTGGATTACGGCGTCTCCCACAGGTCCACCTAGCCACTGCGGACCTGTCCACGGTGGCCACGCACTCCCGGGGGCCTCCAGTCGAGAAATGGCCCCCTTTAGCGAATTTGGCATGGCCTTCACACGGGGGTCAACTCTGGAAAATCATCCACTGGGCACTTGTGGCTAGCGTTCCCAGCCAGAAACTGCCTAGACACACCTGCAGGACTCCTCGGAACCCGGTTTTGTTGCACGGTTGGAGTTCTATGCCCTCGGCAGGTATCCAGCAGGTGTCCCTGAAGGCCTTTTGGATGCGAGACGGGACAAGCCATAGAATGAAGACCGTGGCTCAGATCGATGAACCGTTGACTCCGTTGGATTCAGCACGTCGAGATAGTGCTAGGGGTGCCCCTCCCCTCTGGCCCAGTGACCCCACCCTCATCTTGTACGTCCATCTTGGAAACTAGGGTTTTGCTCAGTGAGGGAGTGTGCAATTTTTGCACATGGGGGTCAACTCTGGAAAATATTCCACTGGGCACTTGTGGCTAGCGTTCCTGGATGGAACCTACCTAGACACACCTGCAGCACTCCCCGAAACCCATTTTTGTTGCACGATTGGAGTTTTACACCCCCGGCAAGTATCCGGCAGGTGTCCTTGAAGGCCTTTTGGATGCGAGACGGGACGAGCCATAGAATGAAGACCGTGGCTCGGATCGACAAACCGTTGACTCTGTTGGATTCAGCACACCGGGATAGTGCTAGGGATGCCCCTCCCCTTTGACCCGGTGGCCCCTCCCTCATCTTGTTTGTCCATCTTGGAAACTAGGGTTTTGCTCAGTGAGGGAGTGTGCAATTTTTGCACACAGGGGTCAACTCTGGAAAATCGCCCACGGGGCACTTGTGGCTAGCATTACCGGCTGGAACCTACCTAGACACACTTGCATGACTCCCTGAAACCCGGTTTTGTTACACGGTTGGATTTCTACGCCCCCGGCAGGTATCCAGCAGGTGTCCCTGAAGGCCTTCTGGATGCGAGACGGGACGAGCCATAGAATGAAGAATGTGGCTCGGATCAAGGAACCGTCGACTCCGTTGGATTTAGCACGCCGGGATAGTGCTAGGGGTGCCCCTCCCCTCCGGCCCGGTGGCCCTGCCCTCATCTTGTACGTGCATATTGGAAACTAGGGTTTTGTTCAATGAGGGAGTGTGCAATTTTTGCACACGGGGGTCAACTCTGGAAAATCTTCCACCGGGAAATTAGGGCTAGCGTTCCCGGACAAAACCTGCCTAGACACACCTGTAGGACTCCCCGGAACCTAGTTTTGTTTCATGGTTGGAGTTCTATGCCCCCGACAGGTATCCAGCAGGTGTCCCTGAAGGCCTTCTGGTAGTGAGATGGGACAAGCCATAGAATGAAGATTGTGGCTCGGATTGATGAACCGTTGACTCCGTTGGATTCAGCACGCCGGGATAGTGCTAGGGGTTCCCCTCTCCTCCGGTCCTGTGGCCCCGCCCTCATCTTGTATGTCCATCTTGGAAACTAGGGTTTTGCTCAGTGAGGGAGTGTGCAATTTTTGAACACGGGGGTGAACTCTGGAAAATATTTCACCGGGAACGTATGATGATGATGAAGAGGTTGACGGTGATGGTGATGGCGATGGTGATGGTCATGAAGATGATGATGATGGAGGCTTTGATGAGGAACTTGGAGTTAGGGTTAGATTTGGAGTTAGAGTTAGGGTTAGAGGTAGAGTCAATGATGATGATGGAGATGGTGGTGATGATGAAGACATTGATGGTGACGGTGATGGTGATGGTGAGGATGGAGAAGATGGCTTAGTGCTAGGGTTTGGGTGAGGGTTAGGGCTAGGGTTATAGAAGGAAATTGAATTAGGGTTAGAGGTATAGTCAATGATGATGATGGAGATGGTGGTCATGATGAAGACGTTGATGGTGATGGTGAGGATGGAGAAGATGGCTTAGTGCTAGGGTTTGGGTGAGAGTTAGGGCTAGGGTTATAGAAGGAAATTGAGGTAGGGTTAGAGGTAGAGTCAATGATGATGATGGATATGGTGGTGATGATGAAGACGTTGATGGGGATGGTGATGGTGATGGTGATGGTGAGGATGGAGAAGATGGCTTAGTGCTAGGGTTTGGGTGAGGGTTAAGGCTAGGGTTATAGAAGGAAATTGAATTAGGGTTAGAGTTAGAGTCAATGATGATGATGGAAATGGTGGTGATGATGAAGACGTTGATGGTGATAGTGATGGTGATGGTGAGGATGGAGAAGATGGCTTAGTGCTAGGGTTTGGGTTAGGGTTAGGGCTAGGGTTATAGAGGGAAATTGAATTAGGGTTAGAGTTAGAGTCAATGATGACGATGGAGATGGTGGTGATGATGAAGACGTTGATGGTGACGATGATGGTGATGGTGAGGATGGAGAAGATGGCTTAGTGCTAGGGTTTGGGTGAGGGTCTGCTAAGGATCATCTGGAAATGGATCAAAGATAAATTACTGAAGATTTCTCAAGTTCATGTGAGACATCTACTGATGGATGTCATTCTTTCTATGTTGGTGACATGCTTATCTACATTGGAGATCCTACTGCAAGCTTACATTCTCATGTTTTTGAAGACCTTGTAACAGTGGAAGAAGAAGTAAGACCAATCTCATCCTCACCTCTTGTACTTCATGAGGTTGATCACATGATCGAGGAAGAGGTTGTATCTCATGAGCCTACTTGCATTGAAGGACAACACAAGATGAGCAACAAAAAGATTCAAGAGGCCATACACATTCTCCATGACACTCATGCATTGGTGTCAAATTCTTGTTGGAGAATCTCTTCATTGGAGGATCCATCCTTCCTTGAAGACATGGATAAGATTTAGAGAGTGATGAGAATCATCAATGGTAACTTTTTGTATTTTATTTATAAAATGAATGATTTATTTGTGCTTTTTAATGTATTACATGGGGACTACTTGAATATTAATGAAGATAATGACAAGTTAAACAAAACTTAATTTCCACCTAGGATTCTTTGGAAGAATCCAAGATCCATATTAACCAACTTAATGTAATGTTTCAAGGTTCATATTTGCACTCCTATTCTTTTGATTGTACACATTGTTCTATGGAGGATTCTCATGACATTATGGATCATGTGAAAAATATTGGTTTTCATGTGCTTGATGAATGTGATGACATGGTAGAGGATTGCCAAGCACTTGTTTTGGAGCATGAGTTTCCTATGGAGGGAACAAGTTTTGCACTTTTTGAGGCACATAATCCTACTACCTTGGATCCATCCCTTGAAGACACTTTCACACTTTTGGAGAAATTGCATAATCCCATGATAAGTGAACCAACCAAGGATGAGACGTTTTCACTTCTCAGTGCCTTATCTTGCATCATACATACAAAATAAATTTGGGTGAAGGGTTTCTTTATATTGGTGCCATATGAGGAGTGTGAGACTCCTACACTACATGATGATTCTATGATGAGTACACCACATTCTCTTTTGCATAATAAGTATCCATTGCTCTCATTTGATGACTCTAACATACATGGATGCACCTATGATGTTCACTTGATTCACTTGAAGACTCATGATTTTCCTTGCTCCTTGCTTAGTTCTTTTGATGTTGGAGTCCAACTTCATCCAATACATGGGTGAAGAGATACATGATTGGAGAAAATTCTTATTGGCAGCAACATCCTTTGTTATTTCTTGATGATACACAATGTATTGATCGGGTGCACAAGTGTTGGTACCCTGACATCCCATACTTGCTAGATTGGTTCTTGATGACAATGCGCACTAGGAGAGTGTGTAAGAAGTGGGACCAAGGAATTGTTGATCAATGGCAGCTCATTGGGAACACATTTTGGTTGGTTGGATTGAGTCCAAGCAAGCTCTTCTCTTCCCCATGGGTTCATATTTGCATCAGATGGTGATGGTTTCCTACATGAAAAACATATTTTTGGATGGACGTATGTTTTTCTTCCAGGGTGTTATGATGAATTCCATGTGACTCTTATGCATTGCATAGGAGAACATATATTTCACTTTGTATTCTTGAGGATCACTTGGGATCCTAGCATATTTATTTAGTCTTCACTATATGCATGGTATGGTGGTGGAACAGATGGGGCAATGCTTTGAGAGGATGATTCTCAAGGTGTACTTGGGTAAATTTCAGAGATACAGTTGATGCACACTTCAATGTTCACTTGTGATTTCCCATACGTCGGATCTTATGGAGTTCATGTGTGGTCCACATAGTGCTGACTTCATTCATCACTAAGGTTGGAGGCAATTAGTGATGTGATGGTACTCCCTCATTTTTGTTATGGTTTCTTGAGGACAAGAAAATTAGGAGGGGAGGAATTTTCATGTCCCCAAATTTTGCATTGGATCACAATGGCCTTTTAGAACCACTTGGCCATGTTCATGATAGTTTGTCAAATTGGTGCTAAGGGTCAAATAATTTCTAAAGCATGACGTCCCAGTTAGTAATAATGCAAAATTAGATCCAAATGGACAAGGTGGGTCACATGAAGAGTAAATTCTCAATCCAAAGTTCAAATGGATATAAGTAAATTTATTTGGGAATTTAGATTTATCATAAGTTTTCCTTTGTATTAAAATGGGGTAAAATTTCCTAAGGAAAATTATTTAAATTGATGTAAAAGTTGGTCCAAGGTGTGAATGGGACCAAATGATGATTAAGGGAGGTGCATTAATGTCTTACCAAGTATAAGGGATGTTTTGGGGGCAAATAGAAGTGTCCTCCCATGTAAAAGAGTGTTTCCTTAAGATAGGGGAAGCTAGTGGAGATCACTAATGAAGGAATAATGAAGGTTGGACCAAATTCAAATTTGAAGGGAGAGAAATGATCAAAAGTGGTTAGGATGACACCTTGGGTTGGGGAAATGATTGATGTTAGTTAGAAAAGGTCCAAGAGGTTTTTGTAGGGTGAATTACATGAGAAAGTGGTCAAATGGTACATTGAATGTGGCCAATGTGGAATAAATCAAGGGTTATGTTACTCCCCATGGTTTTTCTACATGGTTTTTAGGTCCCATGGTATTTGCAAGTGGTTTTGGGGTTTCTCTGAAGCTATATAAATAGAAACAAGTGCATTTCATGAGGTTGGATAGTATTTTGTTTGAATCTTATTGAGATTTTTCTTGAGCGAATTTTGGTACTTGAGAGATGTACCCCTTGCTAGCAGTAGGGAGATGTGACCCTCTGTTCATTTTATTGAGTGAAGCATCCAACTTCCATCTCGCATCCAAAAGATGGAGATGGTGATGATGACGAGGTCAATGGTGATGATGAAGATGGTGACATTGAAGACGATGGTGATGGTGGTGAGGTTGATGGTGATGGTGATGGTGATGGTGATGATGAAGATGGTGATGGTTCCGTCTCGCATCCAAAAGATGGAGATGGTGATGGTGATGAAGATGGTGATGATGATGAAGATGGTGACGTTGATGATGATGGTGATAGTGGTGAGGTTGATGGTGATGGTGATGGTGATGGTTCCGTCTTGCATCCAAAAGATGGAGATGGTGATGGTGATGAAGATGGTGATGATGATGAAGATGGTGAATTTGATGATGATGGCGATAGTGGTGAGGTTGATGGTCATGGTGATGGTGATGATGATGGCGATGGTGATGATGATGAAGGCGTTGATGATGATGGCGATGGTGATGAAGATGATGATGAATATGATGAAGGCGTTGGGGAATTTATTTATATCCAATGTATTTGACTCTAAGAACCTCTCATGTGTGATTATAAAAAAATCAAGATTCCCTCAACCCCTAAGCATGCCCTTTCAAAGAATTCTTTATCTTTGAGTGTGGTATGGGTGCCAACATGAGGTTTTTTCTACTAAGGATGGATCTTGGCGTCTTGACCATGGTTGGGGTGATGACAATGAGGTTCATATGACTCCAATGAATCTTCCATGGATCATGGGGTAAAATTATCTCTCAAGTATTATTGCATGTGAACTTGCACGTACCAAGCTACAACAAATCTTTTACAGGAGTGGATTTGTCTATGTGAATAGATAAGTGAAAATATTTTAGCAACAAGACCTATCAATTTTAACTTGGAAGTATGGGAAATGTTCAAAGTGGGATTGAGAGGCTTGATGGTGATTGTAATAGTGGGCATGGTATTGGTGAGAATGATGACATGATAATGGAATTAAACATTAATATGGTGACCCTGGAGCTTGGATCCTAGCCTAGAAACACGAGAGCCTAGCCTAAAAACCCTAGTTGGTAGCATAAACCCTAGTTTGTATTCTAATCACAATGAAACCCTATTATGTATCCTAAGATCTAGCCCTAAATTATAATACATGTAAAGATTAAATCATTTTCATTGTACATATATATTCATCTGCATACATTTGAATCCAAACCACTATACACATATATGCATACATAAAATTAGATCGCTATCACATAATGATAAATTAAGGAAGTCCTAATTGTAAATGGTAGTGGATGTGATGGTCATCAAATCAAAGGTGGCTATATCTGTGAGTGAGAATTAATGAGCTAGCTATACATCGTGCTCAAGGTTGTCCTATTTGTATGGTGACAATTGATTAAGAAATGATTCCATAACTTGGTTATTAATTTGTTGCATGATCTTAAGTGGACAAAATGGTCAAAATAAATACTAGTGACGACATTTCATTATGTAGAGTATGGCCTTTTTGGATCTCATTATGTAGAGCTATTAAAAATCATGTTGGATCTCATTTTAACCATTTTACAACCATGGATATTTTCTATTTTTAAGTGTTCTTTACCTAGTACTCAAGTTCCCAATATATATCTTATGTGCCATGAGGTGTGATTTGTCCATCCATTTATTCCGTTTGTTTTTAGATTAATTCTCACACATGATTTTGTTTGAGTTAGCCTATGTTTACAATGTTCTCTTAACATAGATACCGTTAGAAGCTTTTACATGTGGAAAGATAAACCAAGCTGAACTACGATATCCAACTTCTCTTCTAAGATCTAGGTAAAACCCAAATTTACACAACATCACATCATGATACACACAACATGAGACAACCACATTAGACAACGAGATATATAAATCACATAACTGAAAATCCATGTACATCGAGGCTACAAAACTCATCCAAACATATACAATTTTTGGCGAATAGTGGAACATGGTTCCCAATGTATGTACAATGGCAACTCGTGCCCTACACAAAATGCGACAACTCATGCCGTAGATACAAAATACATGGCAACTCGTGCCGTAGATACAAAGTACATCAAGACTGGTGCACAAAAGTGCCACATCGTGGCTAATGTACATAGCACGTGGCGTGTCAAGCATTGTGACCACCGCCGTCACTCCCAGGTGCAGATCCAAAGTCGATCTTCTTACTCTTCGAGCTACCGCTGCCTCGGGTCTTGGTACGTCTAGGAGTAGACCGTCTCTCCGGGCTCTGGAACAATTGATATAAGATACCGTCATTTTCAAGCATTTGCAACATTTACCACATTTATAAAACAAATATAGAATTCAAATCTTAAATCAATAACCTCTGACATGAGTGGGAAATGTTGGGTAGGTGTCCTGGATCTGCGGAGTCTCTCAGCAATTCCAGCCTACAACATTTAAAACAATGATTTCATTGAAAAGTCATAATTTCTTAAATTAATTTTTGTTAATGCATCAAAATATTTTCATAAATTAACTTGATTCTCATCGTGAACACCTCCGACGATGGACATGGCTGGCCTTCTAGGAAAGCAGGTGGAGCAGATGGCTGGAAAACCAACTCCGATGCAGTGATGGGGGTGGGGAATAGATGTAGTGGCATACACTACATGTGCAACCACTGGAGATACTGATGAGGATATTGGAAGAGTAGATGCCACAATAGTGGTGGGAAGTGGGGATGATATGGTGGGAGAAGACATGGTGGTATGGGGTGGAGGAGGACCATGTGGACTATGAACCCCTGCTGGTTGTAGGATAGAGGGTATCGAATGGAAAGGGCTATGGACGGTGTTGAGGGATGGTGCATGGGAGGGAAGTCCTGCATGGAGGGAGGAGGATGGACAAATGGGAGATTGTGGACGAAGAGGGGAAGTTGGAAGGAAGGGGGGCGTGGACGAATGGGGGAGGATGGATAGACATGGGGGCGTGGATAAATTGGGAGGGATGTATGGACATAGGGGGGTGGGCGAGTGGGGGAGGATGGATGGAGGGGGGAGTATGGTCGGAGAGGGGGGGATGGATGGAAGGGAGGGGGTGGACGTAGGGAGGGGTCTAGATGAAAGCGAGGGGGGGGACTCATGGGAGAGGGTGGATACATAGGACTAAAATGAAGAGACACAGCTGCTGGTGGAACCTACATATACATTTGTAATATCACAATTTAGTAAACAAACAATAAATTAAACCATAGTAAGTCATAACAAATCAAATTAAAAGCATGCTTATAACTACACATTGTACCTGTGTATATGGTGATGTGGCAGTCCCTGGTGGGGGTGGCTGATCACCGTAGTCACGAAACACCTGTGGACAACAAAATGCATGCATGTCATGAACATGTTAAACAAGTCATTATCTAGGAAATCAAGATATTCAAAAACATTGTACGAACTATCAATGGGTATGCCATAAATATAAATACTTGAGTGATATAAATGACATAAGTAATAAAAAAATTGTGTCAGGTACTGAAAATACCTCCGTGTGGGGTGTCACAATTTCATTCACAGCTGCCATTGCTGCATCCAGGTTGGGAGATTCTACGTTCTCCCATCTCGGTTTATCAGCTCTGAATAACTGTACATTGAAATAATAGTTTAAGTCAAACAAAAATACTTTCAAAATACTTTACAAGTTATAAAGTGATGATTGAAAACACATTAAAAAAATTGCTGACCTGATCCATATAACAACCCTCGATTGGGCCAGGGAAAGTGTGCCCACAATGGGGACAAAGATGTGGCATTGTCCCCGTCAAACTGGAATGCCCAACATGGCTACCATCGGTCATGGGTCTATCTTGGCCCTGTCGTGAAGGCCGTGCACCTGGATCTCTATCAAGGTCACCTGACCTCTCCTCTGTGGTCGCTGCTACAAAGGAGGTGTGTCTAAGGAGACCATGTGCAACATTCCTCATTGCCACCTCGATCTGATCAAGGTTATGGGGCAACTGAGGTGGCTAGGGAGAGGGGTTGGGGTCGCTCCTCGGAGGTGGTGGCCCTCTTAGTGGGTTCCTCCTGGAAGTAGGTCGATCTTGGGTAGAGCCACGCCCAACACCCTGGAACTCGGTTATGTCAAAATAGTTGACATGTAAACCGAGGAAAAACTCAGCCCACAGTTGGCGAAAGAAGTACTGTGGAACCTCCCTATTATTGCAGGGAGGTTTATTGTACACCATGAACCACCTCTGCATCCAATTGTCCCTCCACGGTTGGTAATGACACCAATCCATGCAGACATGTGGCTTTGTAATGTTCGGTGGTTGGCCTGTTTTCGGCTGGGTGAACATACTATATAATTGGGCTTTTGAAATGTTCAAATCTTTTATTGCTTCCTTGGAGATGCCCGTGGAGTAGTACTCCCGCATCCTAGCTCTAAATTGAGTCATGTATGTCAATTGCTGGTGTGCATGTATGAGGGAGTCAATTGAGTTCTCAATTGACGTGGCAAGAGACAATCGAGATGGTTCACCCGAATTTCTAAGTTCGTGAGTGTGCACTCACATTTCATTTACATAGTGGTTAATGTCATCTTGTTCAAAATTAGGTTGTGGGTTTTGGTTTTGTTCGGCATTTGGATTGTGTTCACGGTTTTCTTCGGCATTGGGTCCAAGGTTTGGGTTTTCTTGTGTTCCACCGGACTCGGGTTAACATCTTGTTCACTCATTGTCTCAGTTTACAATCTGCAATAGAAAATTGGTTCATTGTTTTCAAAATTTGAGAATTATTTACAATTAAATAAACAAAAAAAATCAAAAAATTGATACAAAGAATGAATAAAATGAAAACAAAACTTGATATTTACCTATCAATCGCCCTGTTGATGAGTTAGTGGGTGTTGTGGGGTGGTTTTGAAGTTGATTTGGGCAACTTTGGTGGTTCAAGTCACGTGTACGTGGAGGTGCAAGTCACGTTCGGCTGGCCAATTGAACAATGCGGAAATTGGGCACTGTTTTTTTTTTTTTAACAGAGGCACGTATGCGCCACTGTTGCGTGCACGCACCAGGGACGTGTACGTGCCACATACGCACACGCGCCTCGGTTCGGTACCGAACCTAGTGGCGCGTGCACGCTTCCTTAGGTGCGTACGCGCCACTTTTTTTTTTCGCTAGCGCGCCCCCATTGCAACGAAAATGGGGACCATCTTCGTGCACCCGCCCACATTAAATAATCATTCAATAAATTTAAAGATGGACATGTGCTGTAAAGAAAGAAGGAGTTTGTGTTATCTTTGACATCATATAAAGGAGTACAACAAATTTGTAAATTCAATAGGATCTCACCATCAAGGTAGTCCCAATTGCAACCAAAGTTACAATTAGTTGGGAATGTATATTAAATAATCATTCAATAAAAACATGCTGGAGTCTATCTTTATTCAAGCTAGTGTAAACTAATGCTTTCCTTGCATGACACATGACACATTAGATGTTATGTTAATGTACAAAAAAAAACATTATATTAACTAGGATGAATTATTCTAGGTAAATGCGTAACTTATTAAAATGTGGTGAAAAAGATGAAACACATTTAATTGAAATAATTTATGGAATATATCAATATTATTGATGGAAAATTTGTATAACTTAGAAAAACAAAATCATGTTGTACAAATAAGAAACACCAATGCCCTTCTACTTGCCCAATTTCTACAAATAAGATCATATGCACATGAATTCCCATCAATAAGAACAAAAACATTTTTAACATCACTAATCAAATTCTTAGAAGATAAAATGCCCTATTTCCATCCTAATTTATTACTTGTTTTGCATTGCCTAACTCCCCCACCCTTGCCTTATCTATCTACATAAAATGTACACCAACTTTCACCATCAATTTGCCCCTATTATCTTCTTTCTATATTTGCACAGAGTTATATCTAAATTAGAGTCATAGGTATGCCCTTATGAATAAGACACACACTTGTTCTTGATTTGGCTATTTTCCCTTAATTTATTTCACCACACACTCCCTAAAATTACATAGTCTTGGTAATCTTGTCTTGACTGTAAACAACTATAACATGTCTAAATATCCTAGTTTCAATCAATATGCTTTGCTTGGTTATTATGTGGGTGAAGTTCCCTCCAAGAACATGATCAAATCCATGTAATTAATAGCAAATTATGGGTTTGCAAAAATGCTCTTATAACCTTATCTTGGTGGACTAGAATTTCTTAATTGATAAAGAAAAAAAGTTGCTTTATCTTACATGAGTTGAATTTCCAAGTTTAACTTTGTAAATTTGGTCAATATTGGAGTGGTGCATCCAACATGCATCCAATTCATTGGAAAATTTGTTTGTCATGAGCTGCACCACATGGTTAAGCCTAGATTGATTAGGAGCATTTGTGTTTAGTGAACATCTATATTATGTTCTTAAAGAGTGTTAAAATTCAATTGGGGATGGTGAAAAAATGAACCTTGGTTTCTATTTGTGGAAATTACAATGTGAAAAATGATTTTTCATAATTTTTTGGCCAAAGAAAATGTCTTTTCAATAATAATAAAATAGCCGCTAAATTTCGATTGAACATGTTATTCTACTAAAACTTAGATCTAATGGAGCACTCTAACATGGCACAAAAATTATATTGACAATATTCTCCCATCAGTGGGTAAGAGGGTAAGAGATGGATGATAAAAAACCTTTTTTTGGTTGAGCAAATAATTTTAGGCAAAAAAACATTTCCATGAAAAAGTTTTTATATGTATGGAAATTTTCAAACAAGTAGTTTCTTTTGCAATTTTTTTTCTTTAATGGGCTCTCGCAACAAGATGATGGACAAAAAAATGGAAATAAGGTGTAGATGAAAAAGTAGCAATGAGTTAACAAGAATGCACTTACATAGGAATGTGTGCACATTCCTTTTTCTACCAATTCAATCCTCCATGCATTACCACAAAATCATGCCAAGTCAGAGTTAAAATAACATATGTGCACTTTGAAATGCACCTACATTAATAAAGCATGTGCATTCCAAAGCTTGTGTGTTCTAAAGAATGCACACATTCTTTGGTTTACTAATACAAAAAGAAAAAAGGCCATGGGTTGGCATTTCAAAATCACATTATACGTTATTTTGGTGACAAAGGAGGAATTTGATGAGTGATTTTGAGCTATTTAAGGATCTTTTGGTGATTCAGTAACTACCAAGTGTCCACATCTTCAAGGAGATATTTGAGGAGCTACTGGTTCATATAAGTTTACTGCAATTTTTTCTTTATTTCTCAAATTTTTATTTATAATAACAAACAAATTTAAATATATTGTATTTTTCTTTGAATACAACATAAATCACATATCACAAAGGCTTTACTTGAAGAAAATTTGAACCCACCATCACCTAACGAATGTAGACCAAACTCTAACCCACAACCTGTAGATACAAATACTAAAATTTATTTGGATATTCAGTCATTAAAAACCCTAATACAAGATTTTAGACACACCAAAAAAAACCTTCACACTTTTCATTATTGTAAGCACAATCAAGTCGAGCAACTCGAGGTGCCCTTTTCAATATCTTAGGTTTTCAATTTATGGATACCATACCACCATGGTTCCCCTCATAATTTCATTGGTGGGGAAGATGTGAGATTCCCTTGGGATATATGAAGAGAAATGATTCATTGTTTGAATTTATCCCTAATTTTTTTATATCTTAAAAGAATCGAGCAATCGAGGCAAAGAGGTGTCAATACCTACCTAACAGGTGACCCTGAGTGGTGGAATTGGTAGTCTTATTCAAGGAGTTTCACTTGCAATTGTCTATAGTCGATGGGACTTTTGAATTTTCCTATCGCCATTGTGGTCGCACTTGTTAAGAAGAGGATTTAAAATGGTTTTAAAACAATGGTTTATTCATTTTTAAAGGTGGTTGCATGCGTTGGCCTCTTTTTATGTGATTTTACCTTTTGATCTTTTATTATTATCTACATTTCTTTTCCTTTCTATTACACGAGGATTATTTTCATTATATCACGAAGAGAATGTCATTTAAAGCATGGCGTATCTTAATGAGAAAGCCATTTCTAGTGTGATGTGTCATGTTGGAACTGAGATTTGGAGTGCTAGGTGTATTAGTGTGGAGAGTCTCGTTTTGTAGCCAATGTAAATCCTTTTGGAGACCGACATATCGGTGAGAAACACTTTTTATTATATTGAAATATCGATGGAGATTGACCATTTAAGGCCGATGTTTTGGTGAGAAATGCATTTTTGAGTCGATGTGTTGGCGAAGAAAACTCTTTTGGGGATGATGTTTTGGAAGAAAGGTTTAGTTTTGAGCATAGGATTAAGGAGAAAAAAATCGTATAAGTGTCAAAATCGGTGAGAAAAGCCTTTTTGATAGCAAAGTTTGGGTGACAAAAGTTCTTTTTGATTGAAGGCTTTGGAATTAAAATTCATTTGAAATGTGAAAAATCAATGTGAAAATCCCTTTTGAGGCCAACGTTTCAGTGATAAATCTATTTTTTTATAGTGAAGCATTAGCGGGGAAAGATTATTTAGGGGCATAGGGCCGATGTTTAGTGAAGAAAACTCTATTAGGCCGAAACGTTGTTCAAAAATTCACAAAGAAAATGTCCATTTCCATGTGATCTGTTGTATAGAAATCGCCTTTTGGGTGTGATATGTTGTGAAAACAAGTAATTTGGTGGGTAAAGATCACAAATTTTCTAAGTATTTTGGTCCATTTTCAAATCTTTTCACAAGTATAGTAGGGCTTCAAATCCAATCAAGAGGAATTCAAGGGAGAAAATTGTTGATGTATATGTAACTTCGGAATGTATTTCACATATATGTATATTGTACTCCTATAGAGATGTTATTATTCCTCTATACGGAAGTGTCGTTATTTATATTGTAAGTGTCGTAACTTATACTTGATGGGTTATTAGACCACCTTGTTTGGGGTCGGCCCTGTATAAGTCATGTGGGTTAAAGGGTTATTAGACCACCCTATTGGGGGTCGGCCATGTGGGTCGAAGGGTTATTAGACCACCCTATTGGGGGTCGGCCCACTCAGCATTATGTTATGTGGTTAAGTTCGAGCCTACATGAGTTAGGTAAAAAGGCAAGTCAAGTCAAGTATAAATAGAGTGCGGGAGGCACTCTATTTGCTCACTCACTTCTCACACATGCACTCAAGGAGGAGTGGCGCACTTATGGAGGAGGAGGATCTGCTGCTAGGTTATGTCTATCTCTCATGGTTGTATCAATACTCTATCTATCTCTGAGGAAGTTATTGGGGTTTTTCACCTTTATGGTTTTCCCCAAGTAAATCTTTGTGTCTCTTGTGTGCTTGCATTATTGTCTCCATGATTGATATGCTGTAGATATGCTGTACATGTTGTTCTCTCAGTTAAGATCCTAGATCAGATTGAAGTAAATTCTGAAAAATTAACATGGTATCAGAGCTAGCCTGAAAGAAGGCATGATATGGCATGTATGACACTTGTTGCACTTACGATGCTAGGGCTTGATATAGCAAAAACCAGTCATCGTAGAACTTTCACTATAAATCCGTTTTGGCGAATTTTTCGGATCTGAAATTGTTACAGGACGAAGATTAAATCTCCAGGTACCTTGTGTCTAAAGGACAACCTCTAATTCGTTGTACTTTGTGATTTATGATCTGTGCAATATAGGGTTTCTGCCTCTTCCAGATCTGAGTCAAAATCAGGTGACCTTGGGAAAAAGGTCATAACTTGGGTTAGGAAGCTCCAAATGAAATTTCGTAAAAAGTGACAGGTAGTACACAAACTGTACTATCTCAGAACAATTTTGCAGATGCCGAAGTTGAACCAGTGACACGTGGCACGCCGTACAAGTTTGCTCTCCTGTATTATCCCATAAACAGGTCACGTTGCGACACTTGGCATAACTCTCTCTCAGAGAATCCAATTGAGGTCAGACCTGTCAAGATGGAAATATAATAGGCCGAGCTATCTCAGAAAAAGTTTGCAGAGGCCGAAGTTGAAACAGTGACACATGGCACTCCGTACAAGTTCACTCTCCTGTATTATCCCAAAATAGGTCACGTTGCGACATTTGGCATAACTCTCTCTCAGAGAATCCAATTGAGGTCAGACCTGTCAGGATGGAAAGATAACAGGTCAGGCTATCTCAGGAAACGTTTTCAGACCCTTTGGATCAGAAAGTTCAGAGTTACACCAGAAACAATCAGGTACATATTTCTGTCAAAACAAAATTATTTTTTAGTACCTTCATTCATGGCTTCCGGAATTTAGGGCTTTGAAAAAAGTTGGAATTTTTGTAATCAGAGACCACGGCTGAATGCTACTCATAAAAATAAAAATTTAGAGACCAAAATCAGAATTTTTGGTTGGGCAGAAGGCCGGGCTTGATCAAACCCTAGTTCGGGACTTTGATCAGAAAAGAGGAAAATTAGGGCTTCTGTAAAAATGAAAAGTTTTGAAATCTATGACCACGGCTGGAAGCTCCTCAGAAAAATAGAAGCTTAGAGATTTGGATCAAACCTTTTGATTGGGCAGAATATTGGGCTTCATCAAACCCCAGTTCAAGGTCACGTCCAGTGAATCCGAAAGTTTCAAAGGCAAAATTGAGGAGTGAAACTTTGCAGTTTTCAAATTCTAAATATACTAGCTTGATCAGCTCATCAAGGCGCATATTTCTATCCTTTCGGAAGTTTGAAATTCAAAGTTTGAATTTTTGGGGTTTCTCTGACAAACCCATATCCAGCTCCAGGTCCAGTTCTTGCAAATCAAGTGGATTGGGTTAATCCCAGAAGAAAATGGATTGGTCACCTGCATAAGTAAAGAAGTTCCTGTTTCAGAGGGAGATAAGGCTAAGGCTTTACATAAGGAGATTACAAGCGATCTCGACAGGTATGACTCATCGAGGTATGTTTTGAGATTTGTTCTTGATTAAGTTTATGGTATGTTTGTCTTCATGTTATTACGGTTAGTACAATCTTGATTTTAGATTTGTCGTATCACCTTAACAAAATTATGAATGCATGATAGAAGATATTCATTGCTTAGGGTGTTGACACTTATGATTGTACCAATGCATTATGGTGTTGTATGAGGTTTATGTTGTCTACTAACATGAAAGGTACACCAAGAAAGACAAATCATGTTCTGGTCCAAGAACATATGATCATGATAACATGAGGACAAAGATTCATCCATTGTCATGGATCTCATAGAAGATCCATTTACGAGGTATGTATAACTTGGTTTTATAATGGCTAACCTATGAGATATATAGGTTACTAGCACAAGTCATTGAAGAAGAACAAGAAGACATCATGAAAGACCGTATATATTCACCTACAAAAGGACTACAACATTTGTTCCAGCAACAAAGATATCTATAGAATATATTGAAGTTCCCAGGATCTAGGATGAAGAAATGGAATGCCATGATCCGTCGATCATGAAGAATGATGTTTGGGATGTAGTCCCAAGACCTGAAGGGAAGTTTGTTATGACTTCCAAATGGAACTATCAGATCAAGCATGTTGCAGATGGCAACATAGAGAAATATAAAAGTGATGAAATAGAAGATACACCAGATGGATTCAAGACAGCTTCCTTGAATGGTGTAGTTGAAGAAGAAGTGTATGTGGAGCAGCCACTTGGTTCTGAGACACATGATAGGAAATCATATATGTGCAGAACTTGGTATGGTGAAGATAGATTGATTGTCGACACGCAGCGGAAGCTTACTACCGAGTTCGAGATGAAGAACTTGGGGATGATGCACTATTTGTTTTGGCATGGAGGTGTGGCAGAGTGCAGAAGGAATCTTCCTTGGTCAAGGGAAGTACATAGTTGATATCCTGAAGAGATTTGGGATGATGGATCGCAAGGCCATGGCCACACCTATGGCATCGAATCTGAAGCTTCTATGTGATGCTTCATCTGAGCCAGTTGATGTCTCTATGTATCGTCAGATGATTGGGTCCTTGATGTACCTGACGAACACGAGACCATACATTTACTTTGCTGTGAACACATTGAGCCAGTTCCTGACGGATCCGAGGAGTGTTCACTTGGTTGTTGTAAAGCATGTTCTGAGGTACCTGAAGGGTACAGTGGATTATGGGCTCAAGTATGAAGTGAATCAAAAGTTTAACCTGCAGGGTTATGTTGATTCAAATTGGGTTGGCAGTGCTGCAGATAGGAAGAGCACATCTGGGTGTTTCTTCAGTATGGGATCAGGTGTGATCTCTTGGTTTAGCAGGAAGCAGTCCTGCGTAGCACTGAGTACAGTTGAGGCAAAGTATGTTGCAGCTTGTTCAGCTAGTTGTGAGGCAGTATGGCTACGGAAGCTACTGTATGAGTTATTTTATCTTCCGTTGGAGGCTACTAGTATCTTCTGTGATAACCAGAGTTGTGTGAAGCTGTCCGAGAACCCAATGTTTCATGACAGGTCGAAACACATAGAGATCAAATATCACTATATCATGGATATGGTGCAGAGAGGAGCTGCGAAGCTTGTGTATGTTGCGACGAACGAGCAGATTGCAGATGTGTTGACGAAGCCACTAGCCAGAGTGAAGTTCGAGTACTTCAGAGAGAGGCTTGGAGTTCTTCAGATCGAGGACACTTCGAGGAAGAAGTGATGGACACATTTGCTGAAGCCATTCCAAGCATGTTGGAAGGAGGATCCTTCACATGGTCGTGGATGTAAGCATTGGATGATGAGCATCAGGATGATGTTCTGGTTTCTGCTTGGATATGATCAGTTGGATCATTTTATAAATGTATGTACGCATCATGTTGGATGCTGTATATGATCAGTTGGATCATTTTTGTATGTATGTACGCATCGTGTTGATGCTGGATATGATCAGTTGGATCATTTTTGTATGTATGTACGCATCGTGTTGATGCTGGATATGATCAGTTGGATCACTTATATGTACGCATCATGTTGGATGCTGGATATGATCAGTTGGATCATGTGTATGTATTTTGTATATGCATCATGTTGGATTCTTGGACCATGTATCTATATATGTATTAGGTGGATCATGTATGGTGATATGTATCATGTATTTGTATTTGTATCAGGTGGATACATTGTATGATCAAGAGGATCATGTATGATGATATGTATCAGATAGATACTTGGTATGCATCAGGTAGATGCATTGATGATCAGGTGGATCATGCAGCAGGATGTTGCAGTGATGATCAGGATGATCATGGATGATGAGCTTCAGGATGTTGCTCCAGATGACATGCAGCAGGACGTTGCAGTGATGATGATCAAGATGATCATGTGTACATCAGGTTGATGTATGGTGAGTATCAGGATGATACTTTGTGGCCGTGGATCAGGTTGTGCAGAGGAGCATGTCTGGGAGATCCTATAGGTCGGAGTTGTGTACCCGTAACAGCCTGGGATTCTCTTTCGAGACATTTCTCTGGGAGGACATGTAATTTGTGCCTTGGGAGATCTTTCAGGTCGGAGTTGTGTACCCGTAACATCCTGGGATGCTCTTGCGAGGTTTTGTCCTATGGCATGTAATTTGGGCCCTGGGAGATTTCAGGTCGAAGTTGTGTACCCGTAACATCCTGAGATGCTCTTTCGAGGTTTTGCCATGAACACATGTGCCCTGGGAGATTTCAGGTCGGAGTTGTGTACCCGTAACATCTTGAGATGCTCTTGCTAGGTTTTGTGGTGACCACATGTAATTTGTGCCCTGGGAGATCCTTCAGGTTGGAGTTGTGTACCCGTAACATCCTGGGATGCTCTTTCGAGGTTTTGTGGTGGGGTCACATGTAATAGCGCCCTGAGAGATCCTACAGGTCGGATTTGTGTACCCGTAACATCCTGGGATGCTCTTTCGAGGTTTTGTGACGCACGTAATAAGTCCTGAGGTTTCCACAGTATGGCCAGTGAAGATGAAGACCTGCAGGTGGTGGGCCTACATCCAGTATGAAAAAGGACTAGCTCTGTAGAACTTCCTATGATGAGTAGATTTAGAGATTGATTGAGATAGCAACAGCAGTGACGATGATGATGACTCGATGACGATTATCCAGTGACGATGATCCAGAGAAGATGACTTGTGCTAGAAGAACTGTGTTGAGAAATACCTTCCTAGTTAAGAGGGAGTGTTGATGTATATGTAACTTCGGAATGTATTTCACATATATGTATATTGTATTCCTATAGAGATGTTATTATTCCTCTATACGGAAGTGTCGTTATTTATATTGTAAGTGTCGTAACTTATACTTGATGGGTTATTAGACCACCTTATTTGGGGTCGGCCCTGTATAAGTCATGTGGGTTAAAGGGTTATTAGACCACCCTATTGGGGGTCGGCCATGTGGGTCGAAGGGTTATTAGACCACCCTATTGGGGGTCGGCCCACTTAGCATTATGTTATGTGGTTAAGTTCGAGCCTACATGAGTTAGGTAAAAAGGCAAGTCAAGTCAAGTATAAATAGAGTGCGGGAGGCACTCTATTTGCTCACTCACTTCTCACACATGCACTCAAGGAGGAGTGGCGCACTTATGGAGGAGGAGGATCTGCTGCTAGGTTATGTCTATCTCTCATGGTTGTATCAATTCTCTATCTATCTCTGAGGAAGTTATTGGGGTTTTTCACCTTTATGGTTTTCCCCAAGTAAATCTTTGTGTCTCTTGTGTGCTTGCATTATTGTCTCCATGATTGATATGCTGTAGATATGCTGTACATGTTGTTCTCTCAGTTAAGATCCTAGATCATATTGAAGTAAATTCTGAAAAACTAACAAAAATCACCAACATTAAGAGGTTATTTTCAAACATTTCATCGTAGTTCATCTAAAGTCAAAAGGTCATAAAGATTTGCAATTAACTAGGCTGAAAATCTTCAAAATGAAAATTTGAGAAGTAGAATTCAAAGGTTGATCAAAGGCTAGGGTTCCCCCTTTTTTTTAGAGAGGGAGAGAGCATACTACCTCCTAGAAAAAAGGAGGTTCTTTCTTGCTCAATACAACCCACACACACTTAGCCTTGACACATCATGATTCACAAACATGCTATGCCCCATGTAGCTAGTGTTTTCACACCAGCATGTGCAAAGGGGCACCTACTAAGGATTATGGAACCCTTAGTAGCAGTTCAAAAATGGATAATGTGCGAGTGTAAATAACAATGAAAATAAATTTAATTAATTACTACAGTAAAAACAACAAATAGATCAGAACCCATGAAGTATATTTTGTATTATGTTGCAAACAAGGGTTTACAATAAGAGTTACCTTAGAAGGTGAGTAGATGTAGGCCCTCACAGCTGTACGAAGAGTAGTGCGTCGGGTCTCCAGAGTTCATTGCTCTTCTTGAAATGCTCAAAAGGTGGCCAAGACTCAACTGAATGGGGAACATAAGCTCAAGGTGATAGCTAAAGTTCAATAGGAATTTTGGCAGCATAGGGGTAGGAAGAGTAGATCATAGATGTGAAATGGGGGGCCTCCATCACCTTTTTATAGTGATTTTGGGTGGTGGAGTATTGACTCATGGTTTTGGGAAACCAATAGTATTGGCTAGTGGTATTTTGAGTTTTCCCTCTTTTATTTTATTTTATTTTGACTTTTTCTCCTTTTTCTCTTTTTGGGATTTTGACCATTTTATGGGATTTTATCATTTTTTGGAGGATTTTCATTAATTGATGAGGGAAATAATGATTGTATGTCCATTTGGTTACCAATTTAGGGATTTTGGGGGTTTTGGAGGAAAAAAATGTAGGAAAAAGTGGTAAATGGGTTATGTGACTAGGGAGATGAGCTATGTGAACAATTTTTGGGTGTTAACATATTGCCCCCCGATGTGTGAGGGAAGGAGATCATCGTATGGTTGATAGACATCATAGGTTCGTATCGTACTTTTTCCAGGGGTGTGAGCATTGTGATGGCGAAGAGCAGAAACTGGTTGGAGACCGGAACACATGCTTCATACACATTGTAAGGGATTGGACTAGAAATACATCACCTCAATAATGGATGAGGAACATAATCTCAAATATATGGACGAGGAAGGCATACCCATGCTCGTATCAAGATATACAAATAATAATGAGGCCCAAAGGGGATCTGAACAATACATAGAGAACTACTGTGTACATCATAATGGTCCAGAGGGGACACATATATGGGACATACTCATGGTCCAACCATGACTAATATGAAGAACTGATATATGGAAACAATGGCATCCATTCTGAATGCGGTATCATATCAACTGATGCTCTGCTGGATCTGAAGGTGTCCAACAACTTTATGGACTCAACAACTGAGAGTCAGAATCTCAAAGGTACACTAAACGGCATCTGAACTGGATACTTTAGGAAGCATATAACTAAATGGATTCTGAATAGTGTCGCTAATGCAGCTCGGATATCCATGGGAACATATAACTGGGGGGTTCCAAATAGACTCACCAATGTGTTAGAGTCAGGGACATCCGGGGTCTTCGACTAATAACTGAAGGGACCAATATCCTGTATGAATCTCAATGGTGTGATGATGGAGTTTAAATCGAGCACGTGAGAAACAACCATTCTAAGAGGCACTGAGGACTCCTCTCAGACTGTCCGTAGGCACTCACTACTGATGGAGATGAATCCAAGGTACATGGACCTCTGGGTCTATCCTATGGAATAGATGTGCTGGAGTCGATAGAGGGAGACCTGCAACTACCAAGGAAATGATGTTTCCTTGATAGGAGAGTGAGGTGTACAACCAAGAGGTGATAGTATTAGATGTGAGACTGACATACTGTGGGGGTAATCGGGGGCCGCGGAGTGGGAGGACTCAAACTTCCTTTGTTCAGAGTATGAAAATAGGGATGACCAGGAAGCATATGAAACTGGCTTCGGCGTTGAAATAATGTAACTTCAAAGAATATTCTACATGTATTATTCCTCCTTCGGGAGATGTCTTTAATGTAAAAGGTCATGTAAAATTCATGAGGTAAAACCTCCATTGCAAGTTGGTTCATTAGTACCCCAAAAGAATGTAATATAAATATTATTTGAGGCTCCCTAGAGAGTTCGGCCCAGTTAAGTTAGTGAGGCCGGCCTAGTTAGGTTAAATGTCAAGTAAAAGATAAAGTATAAATAGAGAGTGTTTCCTCTCATTTGTACCATTCACTCACTCAATCATTGCGCACTAGAGGAGAAAACAAGATTGCGAAGGAGGAGGATTGTTCTTGGATATTGCTTTTGGGTTTTGTCTCTATTCTTTATGAGACTTATTTCTTTGGGAATTGTACTTTGGTAATTTATATTGAGGAATTTCTTTCTAGGTTTTCTTCCCCTTGAGGATTTCCCAGAATAAATTGTTGTGTACCTTGTGATTGTGTGTCTTTCAGATATCCTATTGCTGTTGTCATTATTGTGAAAATGTAGTAAATGATAATGAAGTAGGAATCTAAGTTATTGCAGCATATAAAATTAACATTCGGGGAAGGGGATCATAGCTTTAAGGGATCAAGGACTGTGGCTGCAACGAGGGAGACTCAGGGGGGGAACTGATGAGTGAGATTAGGAGACTCCAAGGGTGACACATTGTAGAATACTCTAAACAAAGGAGACTATTCTAGGGATGCTGCCATAATGGGGGGGACTAGATGTGATCTATCGTGGCGCCGAAAGGCACCGTTCGGGCCTTCTTCATGGTTTAAGGAGCTCGAAGAAGGGATAAAATTGTGCTCTAAATGATACCTTCGTGTGGATTTGTACGAGCCCAGGACGGTGCATGCTCGTGGGTGCTTTCAATTTTAAGGAGTCTGAAAGTGATAAGAAGACTTTGAAATGGTGCAAAGGTACCGTCGTGTGGATTTATACGAGCCCAGGATGGTGAATGCTCGTAGCCCCTTTCATTTTTAGAGAGTCTGAAAGAAATAATAAGACTCCAAGGGGGTTCGTTTTCGTGCGTTAGTCCCCAAGGCCCGAAAAGACATAAAATTATGCAATGGAGAACTCTTCTAGCTGATGTGACTAGAGTATTCATTTTTCATAATTAGTCTACCAGGTCCAGAAAATGGTTAAACTTATACTCGATAGACGCCCTTTCAGATACTTTTAGCGAGCATGAAAGGAATCAAGATTGCTCGATGACCTTTTCATTCTTTAAGAAGTCAGAAAAGAGCTTAACAAAAACGTGCCTTTTTTGTAAAGGAGTTGCTCAGCCCGAAAAAGGGATAAAAGTATACCGAACAAATGTAAAATCCAAACAAGGAGGAAGTGTTCAATCAAGGGATAAATATGAGAACCAAGAAAGAAGGTGAGGGGGGAAAACCTATGGGTCCTCCTTGCAGGTAGATGAATGGTGGAAAAATAATGCATTAACGATAGTATGGAGGGAGAGAAGGGTTCATGAATAGACTGCGATAGAAAAAATGGTCAAAGTGGTGCAAAAAATGACTACGTCCTATGTGGCACGCAAATCGAGGTGGAAAGGGGCATGGAAAAAATTCCCAAAAAGGGATTGAGTCAAAGTGAGAAATGATCTCAAGCATCATCACATGCACGTAATTCTGAATCCAGCAGTGCAAATGACAAAAAAAACAGAGTTCGGATGACTATGGATTTGTCAAAATAAAAAAGGGCAAAAATTGTTATAAATAGCAAAGGAGCCCACCTCCACATGCCATTTTCACTGTGCAAATTGGAAGGAGTGTGGAGGGGACCAAAAGAGGAGATTCTGATTTCTCTCAATCTCTTCGGTAGAATCGAGTTTTGTGACTTCCAGGTAAGTATTGAAGTGATTTTTGATGTTTTTCATGCTTTTTTAGTTGGATTTGGTCCTCTAGGGAGCCATGGCAAGCATGGCTAGGGCACCACAACGCTGGAGTGCACTTTTCGAGGGAAATGGTGCACCCAGGGAACGACTATGAGCCATACTATTGCGCAATTAGGGTGTGACTGTGTGTTGCACAGCCACGCTCTGGAGCGCGGCTTTTGCTGAGAAAAGCATGCTCCAAGCGCTACTGTGGGCCCTACAGGCGTGCTCGAGGAGCGCCCGTTTCAAGGGGAAAAGTGCACTCCAGGGTGCACCTGTGGGGACAAAATGCAAACTTTGGAATGCATGTTTTTTTCCCTAGATGGGTGGCCCGTCCCTTAGGGGACAAGCTTGTTGTTTTACACATTACTGATGAGGGATTTTTCATGTGTGTGCGGTGGAATCGAGTTCCGTGACTTGCAGGTAAGTATTGAAGTAATTTTTGATGTTTTTCATGATTTTTTAGTTGGATTTGGTCCTCCGAGGAGCCCTAGAAATCACGACTAGGGCACCACAATGGCAGAGCGTGCTTTTCGAGGGAGATGGCGTACCCAGGGAACGAATATGAGTCGAAGTGTTGCGCAATTAGGGTGTGACTGTGTGTTGCATAGCCATGCACTGGAGCATGGATTTTGCTGAGAGAAGCATGCTCCAAGCGCTATTGTGGGCCCTACAGGCATGCTCGAGGAGCGCTCATTTGAAGGGGAAAAGTGCACTCCAGGGTGCACCTGAGGGGAAAAAATGCACGCTTTGGAACACATGTGTTTTTCCCTAAATGGGTGGCCTCTCCCTTGGGGGACAAGCTTGTTGTTTTACACATTACTGATGAGGTATTTTTCATGTGTGTGTAGGATGCCGAGGGTGAGTTGGTGAGAGTAAGAGCTTGGTAGGATATTGGATGACATCATGGACGATGAAGATGTCCAGGATACTTTGGCCCAGTGTGGGTTACTGAGGTTTCCAGGGTGCCCTCAATGCATTCAACGAAGTTACTGCTGAACAAATTGGTGGAGTTCTGGGATGCTGATGTGAGGGAATTTGTGATTCAGGGTGAGCGAATAGAGGTATCACTCATGGATGTGTACTTTCTTATAGGGCTCCTGCGGTTTGGTATGATTGCAGATACCTAGCCGAGGTAACCCAACGATGTGTCTATGGAGGACCTACTGGAGTGTCATTGTTATGCCACAGCTTATGTGCATGCCAATGTGATATTGATCTGTGACATAGAGATTCTAGAGACTCGAGCTATAGTAGCACTAGTAGTGCAGATACTAGGGTCCAAGGCACTCCACAGGATCTTTGGAGGCCAGATGATGTTGGTTGAGAAGGCCTTAGCGGGTACCTACTTCGTGTGGGGAAAAATGTACTTGAAAGTTGTTCAATGAGAGATGAACAAGGTTAGTTGCACAGGATGGGATTTTTGTTTCTCTTCATTCCTATGCTCATTCTTCTTTGAGCGAGTTCCGACGCTGCGATTTCACATAGTAGTACGGGACGATGGTCCCACCGAGCCGAGGATGTAGTAGTGGGGTGAGATGATGAACATGGTGGTGGGGGAATGGTGGGTTGGTTCTTCACTCGAGAGCTATTCACACAGTGGCATCAGTTTCTAGTGGTGATCGAGGAATTCCCTTATGTATTTATGGAATATAGGGGGGATGTAGAGCTACCACGACCTCCTGGATAGGCATGGGGACTAGATGGTATGTATCTACTCACTTTGCAGTATCATGTTGTTTCTACTCCATAGCATATGTGATAGCTTGATGATTGTTATGATACCGATACTGATGACATGATTTGGTGTGCAGATGTGGGGCCGCGACCGCCAGAAGGATACCGAGCGCATAGGGGCTGAGTGGAGGGAGTGTACTCTCCCGGGTGTGGGAACCATTGGAAGTGGAGTGCTTAGACAATGTTGGAGACGCTACGTGCAGGGACTGATTGCCTACTGGATGGAGTGGTTGATGATGGCTAGAAACATTTAGATCATGAGTTGGTTGACATTTGATACAACGCTCCACGGGAGTGGAGACCAGTGATGCGGTGGATTGCGATGGCAGCCGAGGTAGTGAGATCCGTGGTGCAGGGTGATGCCACGTATGATGAGGAGGAGGAGTATATTGAGTCAGATGAGGAGGAGGAGGAGATTGATTTGGATGACGAGGAGGAGGAGGAAGAGGAGGAGGAGGAAGGAGAGGAGGAGGAAGGCGAGGAGGAGGAGGACGAGGAGGATGATGACGACGACGATGGGGATGACTCAAATGAATAGGAAGTTGATGGAACTGTCCCCCAATGCGATAGGCATGGGGAATGTTTTGTACTCGACGATTACTTTTATGATGAGGAAACTGTTGGGGCTCCTCCATGCATTGATGTTTATGTTATGATGTGAACACTATGACATTTTGAGTATGATATATATATGCACATGGATGCAATTTATTATGATGATGGTCCTCTTTTTGTTTTTATGATGATGTATATGTGCATGTGGATGACATGATGATGCATTCTTGTGGTTTACTTCCGACATGTTGTGATTGATATGCCATTCTAGAATATTATTATCAATTTGGTTTACAATACTGTTCTGACTTCGTGGGACATGGATGAATGTAATGAATTCAAACAGTCTAATCAGTTATTTTGTGCACAGGAACTTTCTAAAAAGGAAAGGATACCGTACCTGGTAAAAGTTATTAAGTTGGGCGACAAGGAGATGGGAGTCAAGAAACACACGAAGGTGACTAATTCCCAACTGGAGGGCAGTGGTTAGGAGACCGGTCACAACATCGTACTCATCCTAGTTGTTAGTGGAAACACCAATACACATTCCGTCGAGGTGGATCAACTCGTGTGAGGGGGAATACAATACCCAAGCTGCAGAGGCGAGGTTTGGAGACCATCTAATTGCACCGTCGTCAAAACCGACATAAAGTGGAGGAACATGATCCATCTGTGGTCACGCATGGAATCAAACTATAAGGTTCTGGATGCAAAAACTGGAAAAAAAGGAAAGAAAATTGTACAACACGGACTAGTGGGTCTAGAAAAATTTAAGGAAAAAATCGCTTGAGATACAACTTGTTGCTAGGGTTGGGCAAAGGGTGTCCTTCAGAATCGGTAAGTATGTATTCCCCCTTGCCGAGGTAGGTTTGGACAATGTAAGGGCCTTGCCACATGGATTCAAACTTTCATTTTCCGTGCTTGTCATGAGCTTGGTCATAAACGAGCACTAAGTCTCCCTCTTGGAAGTTGCGGGAATAGACGCGTTGATCGTACTGGGATTTGGAGCGATGTTTGGCAGTATCAATGATTTGTAAGGTTGCTCATTGATATTTGTCCTCCTGTTCTAGCAAGAGTAAACGTTGCTCAAGTGGTGAGGTGTCCGGGAGAAGATCCATGGCAATGTGTAAAGAGGGGATTTGACACTCAATGGGGAGAACAAACTCTAGACCAAATGGAAAGGGGTAAAACCTGTGGCAGCCTTAGTAGAAGTGCGGTAAGCCCAAAGTGCAGGAAACAACATATGGTGCCAATTTGACTTATGCTTGTTCACTATTCATTGAATGATTGTCTTCAGGATTTTGTTGATAGCCTCAACTTGGCCATTCCCCTATGGGTAGTAGGATGAAGCGTACTGGTGGTCAAACTCCAGGAAGGTGGACAACTCTTTCCAAACGGTGTCCTCGAAGTGTTTTCCATGGTCAGATACGAGTTGTTTAGGGACCCCAAATGAGTAATGACATGGCTAAAAGAGAAATGTGCCGCGGTTTCGGCCTGACATTTAAATTTGGGCATGGCCTGGGTCCATTTAGTGAAATAATCAACAACCACAATGATGTATTTATGGCCACTTTCCGAGGGGGGGTTGCACTCCATAAAATCAATGGCCCATTTGCAGAAAGGGCCAACGATGATTACTAGATGTCACTGTTACAAAACTTGTGTTTAGCGTCTCTTTTAGCTCCATTTTTTGCATCCACTAACACTTTTAGTGTATTTTTCATCATTTTTTGGACAAAATTGGCGCTTTTCCACGGGATAGTGCTTTTAATGGCATTTTTTGCGTCTTTTTTTAAAGTAGACGCTAATTAGCATCCCAATTAACGTCCAGAATAGCGTCCGTCATAGCTTCCAGAATAACGTCCAGAATAGCGTCCATAATAGCATCCATCATAGCTTCCAGAATAACGTCCAGAATAGCGTCCATAATAGCTTCGAGAATAACGTCCAACATAGCTTCTAGAATAGTGCCAGGCATAGCTTCCAGAATAGTGCCAGGCATAGCACCAGGTCTAGAGCCAGGGATTACGCTAGGAAAATCATTTGACATAGTGCCAAGTATAGAGCCAAGTATAGCACCAGGAATTGCACCAAGAATTTTGAAAGGAATTGCACCAGGAAAATTGCAATGTTGCGCCAGGGAAAGCACCAGGCATGTTGACATAAGTAGCACCTAGATTCCAAATTTTTATTCGAGGTTAAACCAATAAAGTATTACATGAAACAATGCTAGTGTGATTGACCACACATCAAGTATCACTGCAATAATGAATAGTCACTTGATAGATCTAGCTTAGATCTAGTATAGATATAGTATTTTATGTCAATTACATGCATATTTTATACATGTTTATAGAAAGGTTTGAGGAAGGTTTTTATTTGTCTATATGTGTGTAGGTTGATCATCAAGTGGAGCTAGAGACAATTCAACCTAATCTACATCAATCATGGCCATCATTAAAGGAGTGCTTATAAGCTAAGGTGAGTTAATCTTTCTTCCTTATTTTCTCATGTGTTATATGTGATTGATTAGATCTGGTGATGGAAATATATTGGTATACTACCCCTGTCTGTCTTAGGTCTTGGGAAAGTGATCCAAGGGATGATGATTATGATGATAATAATGAGGTTGAGATGAATGAATATGATCATGATGATATATGATCGGATGCCAATGATGATGATGATGATGTTTATGTACTCATGTATGGTGTTGATGATGATGGTTATGATAGCGACGATATCAATGTCAATGATCATGATTCATGTGATAGTACTTAGGATCTTTATTTATCGTAGTGGCACCTAAATTAAGGTAATCATGGCACTTTTGGATCTCGATTGATCCTAATGTGGGGTAAATTACCTTAATGTCACCTAAATTGCTCTAATGGCATTTGATTTTCACCAAAAACATTTGATAGACCTTAATGGCATTTGATTGACCCTAACAACATGATGATGATGATGCATTATGATAATTATGATGGAGCATATGGATATGATTTGATAATTATAAGACTATATCATCCATTCTTGCAAGGAAGTAGGGTTCCTTGCTCATTATTATCACAATTATATTGATGATGACAATGATGTACTTGATGGCTATGACGATGATGATGATGATGTCGATGTCAACAATGATTATGCATGTGGTAGCACTTCTAGATCATGATTGATCCTAGTGGCACCTAAATGTCTGTAACAACATCTAAATGACCCTACTATTACCGAAATGAATGTAATGACATCTAAACGACCCTAACATCTACATGCCATGAATTCTAATGGTGATGAGTGATTATGAACACTAATGCCATATGACTTACCATAATGACAATGATGGCGATGATTTTGTTGATGATGTACTTGGTGGTGATGATGACGATGGAAACGAGGATGATGATGAAGATGATGTTGATGTACCATATGAAATTGATGACGATGATGACAACAATGTTGATGTCCATGATGATTATGCATGTGATAATACTTCCAGACACTGCTTGATGCTAATGGCACCTAAAATTATTTAATCATATATGAGTGACATACTAATATCACCTAAATGACTCTAGTGACATTCAATTGTTGTCGACGACATTTGAGTGACCTTAATGGCATTTGAGTGATTGTAACAACATGACATGAATGAAAATGGTGATGACTGGTGATGAACCATAGTGGCATATGTCTAATACTATCAATGATGATGACAATGATGTGTTCGATGATGTACTCATTGATGAGGAAGATGGTGAACATGATGTTTTTGATGATGTACTTGTTGATGTTGATGTTGATGATGATGACAATGGAAACACTGATGATGATGATGTTGATGCAATGTATGACGTACTTGAAGATGACATTCACTTGTCCTTGACAACATTTGAGTGACATTAATGGAATTTGAGTCCATATTCTCTTTAAAGCAATTGAAGTGTTGCCTTAAGGGAGCCTTGGTGATTCTAGGGTCTGATCCTAGATGAATATAGTCCAAGTATGAATACAACAGACAAAACTTAGTAATGGCATGTTTCTGTCTGAGAATCTTGACAATTAGAATACATATCAGCCCTTGGTGTAACATAAATTCTTGTCAAATGCCAACATAGAGTATGCTCATGAGTAATGGGGTGCACTAGGCCATATAAATGTCTCATTTCATATGATTTCAACATATTCACCATTGATAGAATGCAGCCATGCTATATTCTTTTTCCAAATGTCATATACTTTAACTTGTTGACCAACCAAAGGTCAAATTTTGAACAATATTGACTATGATTATGCAAAAAAAATCATTTTAAAACTTATTGAGATGAATTCATTTTTACTATGCTCTTCTATTTTCAAACAAAATTTCCACCTACCAAGATTGTAAATTCAACTCCTTGGACACGACATTCTTATATTTCTACTAGGATCCTCATTAAAAAACGTATAAAATCCACGAATTCATTGACCTTCAAAATAGAGAAATGATAAGAAATACTCCTATTCAAGATTCATTAAGGGTATATTACCATATTTAAAGTTTTGTGATATAGGGACCTTTCCTCCAACAGTATGGACTACTCCTTGAAAAACCCAATGTGTTCCTTGGTGACATTTTTTTAATGGGAAATATTTCTAAATTTTTTTTTTTATATCTATTGCATATTAAAAATTGTTATTTGTGATGATCTTTATCATACCTATTTTATCTTCATTACATGTGTAATTGATCTACCATGCCGTCCTCTTCCCTCTCTTCCTTTTTTCCCAATCACCCTACCACCCCCTTAGTGATATGGGATCTAAAAGCTCCTCTAACTTAAAAATTTCAAAATTTTGAAACACAAATGCATAAATGAAATTGAAGGCCTTTTCTCCTAAATTAAGAGAGAACTACATCTATCTCTAGAAAACAATTTATATGCTCATTGATAAATGCAATTAAGATTACCTCTATGCTTCGACCTCGGAGTAAAGGGATGGATACCTTGAGACTCACAAAGCAACCATCATAAATTCTGTAGATATACTTCTTGTTAGAGACCATGTAACTAAAGCAATGGCAATCATTTTCCTTGAATGGATGCAAGAGTCCTTGGGCTCGTGGATGTTATTGACGTTGTTTCTAATATATAGCATTCATTAAAAGCCTTTGGGCACAATGATGGTATTAGATGGACTCCCATTCGTCACAATGATGAGTGAGTAGAGTTTGAAGAATAACCTCCACATTTCCACGAAATTCAAGTTCTAGATCAAGGTTGTCGCGATAATTATTTTATAATGGTTGAAAAAGAGAGAATGACAAAGATGGATGCATTTAGCAACATCATGCATAATAGGTGGATATTAAAATAAATTTTTAATTCAACAAATTAATGGTTAAGATCATCTCGTAAGTGGAGGAAGATGATGAATTTGAACATCGTCTACTCAACTCTTTGCACAATAAAAACACCCACATTGTAATAGAAAAGAACATAACAAACCATTAATATAAAAATAAATAAATTTAAAGCTAAACCATAGTAATAAAAGAGAATGCAAAAAATCTATCTTAACTTAGTTTTTAAATACTAAGAAATTTGTGCCTCAATTTATTTTTGTCATTCTTGAAACCTAATACATATGAGTAAAAATAAATCTTTTTACACCATATCACCTTATTATTATTATTATTATTATTATTATTATTTTTTAAATTAATGTTTCATCTTAACAACTAGACTCAATAAACTTATAATAAATAGTCCCATATCCATTAAAATATAAACTTAAATCATCACTAGATATTGACCATAAATATACAATTGTATGAAATTAATATATTCCACAAAATATTAACCATCAATACACAACTTAAGGAAATTAATATATTCCACCAAGTAATCAAGCGAGATATATCTCATCCACTCATATAATTAGCCTCTTAAAAATGTAGGTGGGAGATAGCTATGACAAGGGTGGCCCCTATGCCTTGTAAAGTCGAATGAAAAATGACAAAATATGAAATAAGAAAAAGGACGTACAAACAATATACTTAGACCCACATATATATAAATATATATTTAATTATATTTATATTGATTCCCACCCTTCCCCGTTCAAAGTTAAAGGAATCCACAGTAGAGCCCATTCATTTATCTGTCAAAATCCTCGAATTTTGTGGGTGCCTGTGGATGCTACAAACCCTCACCATTTCCCTCACCTTCATCATTTCCTCGGTCGCTACCATTAGCTGGTAGCATTGCACAATTTTTTGGGAGGCAAGTTTCAAGCATTTGATATGAATCAGTACCACATCTACGAGCCCATCGGATGGGGCAAGTACTCGGTATGTATTTCATTCCATTTCCATCCATTTTCTATCTTTTAATGTTTTTCAGATTTTTCAAGTTTATTTCTCTTGGATCTCAGAGCCATGACTAACCTCTGTATTTTGGGTATTAATTTTCCATGATTTGATTTGCTTCAGACGGTTTACAAAGGGATAAATAAGAAAACAATAGAGTATTGTGCCATCAAGAGCGTGGACAAGTCCCAGAAGAGCAAGGTGCTCCAGGAAGTAAGTGTTTCAGATTTGATCACATTCTTGTCCCTTGTACTAAATTCATAATTATTTCAGAGCAATGGTGGCCCTGAATCTTTATGAGTCTTGCGGTGATGATTCCTTTTGTTAAATATTTTAGTGTGCTTGGTACGCTAAGGTTAACCATTATAACTCCCACTCATTACAGCTTTTATTAGAACATGGTATCAGAGTTTTAATTCAATAATATGGTATCCGAGCCATGATTATACTTGTATGTGAGTGGTTGTATGAATTGTGAGAGGACTGTGCTTCTAAAATGTTAGGAAAGTGATCTACTAATACTTACTGATCTACTAATACTTACTAATATTTATTTGTGTGTATTCTCATCACAGTTTATAGTTTTACTGGTTTATAGTTAAAATATAATTTGGGTCTTTTATTTAAAATTTATGCAGATATGTTTTTTGGTTCATTTGGAAGGGGAATATGCTACTATAGAGTCATGCTTTAGATCAAACTGCTTACCAAGTGTCTCTGTAATAGAGATATCCAAAGCATAAGGAAATATTTGTATTATATTTATTGGATTCTAGGATTTGTTGTAGTGATAGCTTCACATTTTTAACTCCATCCCAAGGTACTGATCTTGTATTTCCGCTGTGCATTTTTCAGTTTATATCTCAATGTATTTCTACTCATAAATTTTAGATTTGAATGCTCATAGATTTCCGTGCATTAATCTGCGATTAAGTAGTTTATTGATCAGATTTGGGTTATAGAGAAAATTCAACAATACTAACCTTTGAGTGGGTAGGTAATCAATATATTTTTCAACTATTTTTCCTGTATCAATCAGTAGAGAACATAATTGCATTCTATTGATGCATAGGCCTAATCCACTTAAGTAGGAAGTGCAACATCAAGGGTACTAGAAACAATGACTCTGCCAATGGTCCAAGGCCCAATTTGCTCTCTTGTTTGGCCATGTTCGTGCCCTGTTCACGAGGAAATGAACTCACAAATACCATCCTCAATGCCTTCTAAGCATTTATTAGTACCAGAGTGTAATGCAGAGTGAGCATGAATGCTAATCACTTGTTTCAGGACTCAATTCTTTTGAGAGAGATTTTTGCTGCAATATCAAAATAAATACTTGATTATGCAGCGCTTTTGCATGGATAGAGACAATTTTGTAACCGAGAATCTTTTATAGATGTATTGCTGCATGGTTATCACCCAATTTTTCACAAGGGTTTAAGCAACTCAGTTGATTGTTCCTCTAAAAGCATATTTGAGGTTCAAGTTTTCTGATTTATATAGATTGGATGTATTGTTGCATGGTTATCACACAATTTTTCACAAGGGTTTAAGCAGCTCATAGTTGATTGTTCCTCTAAGGGCATATTTGAGGCTCAATTTTTCTAAGTTATATAGCTTGGATGTATTGCTGCATGGTTATCACCATTTTTCACATGGGTATAAGCAGCTCATAGTTGATTGTTCCTCTAAAGGCATATTTGAGGCTCAAGTTTTCAGAGTTATATAGATTGGATATTCTTAGTAGATTATCATTTCTATTTTGCAAGTCCTTGGAAGTTGGAATGATTTGGTTTGGAGCCTTTGAGAGGCAACAAAGGTTCAAAGGAAAAACCTGAATGATAATTTGACATAGGAAATGCATATAATGCATGGAGTTATCCCTGCATGCATTGTTATGTATTTATACAACCAGTTTAGTAAATCTCCAGTATCTTGAACCACGGTTATCTCTTGAAATCCTTTTCCTTTTACAACTTGATGAAGGAATTAGAGGTCTTCTACTCCTATGGCATTTCATTAATGGGGAAGAAGGTAAAACCATGCAGAGAATCATTTCTAGTATTTTGGGGTTAACTATTTCAAGGCATCCTTTGTGCACGTTCTATCAAGTTTTTTACTGTAAGTTTGATGTTGTGTTTTATTTTTCCTTTTATATTTTTTCATTATTATTTTGGTAAATATTCTATTTTGATGGAGAGAATGATGTCATCCTTTTCAGATATATCTTCATATTACTGAAGATTCCGTACTGATACCTGTGGCATTGACAGTTGTATCAATCTTATGGAACATTATATTTCAGTTTTACACTAAGGTTTAATGTTGATTTCTCATGTACAAAGCCACATTGTTACCTGCTATTGAGCGCTTTCTACCAAAGAAGTGGAATGAGTTTCCGATTAACTGTCACCTTCCATATTTCAAATGTAAGAAACTATATAGATAACATTCCTTTGCAAGTTAATACTGAAGAGATGATAATTATTTAAAATATTTTCAATGGATGGAAGCAATATAGTGTGTTTAATTTCTAGATTTAGTACTATTGTAAAATATATGCGGTGAGAATAAATATCTGCTATGTACATGGGTAAAATTTGTATATTTGGTGTCTACTTCTTACATTGATGTACATGAATGTATGTGTGTGTAAACTTCACATATTTTATGTATTTTTAGTAGGCTGCTTCTGGTCCAGTCTCGGGCTAACCTTCGACCAGTTCTAGTTCTTGTTCCATCCTTTATAGCTTTGAACAACTAAAAACTATCATAGGGAATTGAGACAAATCTCTGTTCACCTAGGGTGAATCCAAGACTCACCACAGGGAAAACCAGAGTACAATCAAGTAGTGAATTTGTTGAAAATTTGAAACCAGTTATTTTTCCAAAGTATTTTTATAACCATGAAGTTTTAATTTAGGATAGTACTGCACTCATAGACTTCCAAACCTAACTTCTAAAACTGTGGAACCACTCATATGATCTATCCCCAAAGCCACAAACCCTATTATTATTTTCCTGAGGAGATCCACTCAAAATTAATGCCACAATTTATATGATGTGTTCTTGTGTACCAAGGATTCTTGCTGCTACACCCCAACGCACAAATACATCAATCTAAAAACTTCATGTGTTGAAGATTTGGCATCTCCCTGAACTAAACGAACACAATAATTGAAGTCACACTGTACACACGACATTTGCATAAGAGGATCTATATGCGGATGACATTTTACGGTAATGATCTGTACTTGACACAAGCACAGAAATTGGAGTGCCAATAGTCAGACTTCTAGAAAGACCTAAGGGAATGCGATATGTGTCAATTACACATGCCAAGCAATAGCCTTATTGTCTTATTCTAGTCCCTATATCCTAGCTAGCCTTTATCTAGTCCTTGCCATTTGCAATATCCCACAGGTCTCTTTTTCTATTAAACACATTTTTAATATTGAGCTTTTAGAAATTTAATTTTTCTTCATAAATTTTCTCAATGAGATGTTGATCCATGATTGCAGCTGTTATGTTTTGTGACTTGCACTGCAATCCACATCGCTAACAACCTTCTTGTTCATAAGATTTGTATGTAATTGCACCAAGAGTAGCAAGGTGCTTTACAACCCAATATGGGGGAGATGTAACTCATTACATTGTGTAATGTTATGTAACATGTTTCCATAAAAAAAAGTAAATGAGGTCGGCTTAAACAAAAAAAAAGATTATATTGATTTCTTATTAAACTTAGATATAACAAGCACTGATTTTTTTTTAATGTGTAAAAAATTTAAATTAAAAAATTTACACCTCAAGAAATTGGATCCCACTCAGTGTTCGATAGATCCGGGTTTAAGATGGATCTATGCTAGTTATCATGATATATGTGGTTGTTATGATTGGTTTTTTATAGATTCAAATAGAAAAAGGAAGTCTCACCTTGTCCCTTTGCCAGAGTAATTTGTTCCATCCTCTTTATGGCTCATAATGCATTAAGAAAGAGGCCTTATGGCCAAATTTCTATGATGAGATTGCTTAGACAACATAGATAGAATTTAGAGTCCCCAAACTGTTGCTATCACAAATCACATCATCCACTTTAGGAGAGCTGTTGGGAGACATTGTACTTAACCTATTTTTATTGGCTTCCACTGATCTAAGGCTTCTCTCTTGATGCTCTCCTTTAGACCCTTGCCATCACCCATTTGCGCTTTCTTGTTCTTGATTCTAATTGTTGTAGAGCTTGCTTTATTTCATCTCTTGGTCCATTCTGTTTCTACTTTTTTGGAGATGCTTTAGGAACTTCCAATGTACTTATTCTTATCTTTTCACTATTTGAAGTCCCATTGACCATCTTTGGCCACTAGTGGACATTGATACACAAATTACATTAAGTTGAAATTATAGACACACTTGAAATTACATTGTCTTTTATTAGAATTACGAATCATGCAATCTAGGTGTTAATATTGCTCCTCTCCCCAATTCTTAAAGGGTTCTAGCTCAATGGAAGAGTGCCTGCCTTACAACTAGGAGGTTGGTGGTTCGATTCCTTCGTGCCCTAATGATATTGCAATGTATTTCTAAAAAAATATTTGTTGTGATCATTTATATTAGTTGCTAAACAGGAAGCAAAATGTGGCGATAGTGTGGGAGTAAAAATGGACAATAAACTGGGCACTAAAGTGGTAGCAAAACATGGTGCTAATGTCATCAATGGAGATGCAAAACTAGGCGTTAAAAAGAGGCCCAACATTTGATGCAAATGAGGAAGCCAAACACGACGTTGATATGGTAGCAAAATAAGATGTTACTTTGGATGCAAAACATGACGCTACATAGGAAGCAAAATATGGTGCAACAATAGAAGAAAAAATTGGCACCATTTTGGTAGCAAAACACGATGCAAAAAATGAAGCAAAAATTGGTGCAAAATTAGAAACGAAAATTGGTGCATATTGGAAGTAAAACGTGGTGCAAAATGGGATGCTAAAGTGGTAGCACATATGGATGCAATATTGGATGCTAATTTGGATTCAAATATGGTGCGAATGTAGATGCAAACATAAATGCTAACATGATGCTTTTAAGGATGCAAATAGGGCGCTAATGGGGATGCCATTTAGGAAGTAAAAGAGGACGATCTCTCAGAAGCAAAATAGGATATTATTTAGGAAGCAAACCTCGACGTTGTTTAGGAAGCAAAATTGGATGCTATTCTCGAAGCTAAAAAATGGGTGCTATTTTAGACATAAAAAAGGATGCTATTTAGGAAGCAAAAAAAGACGCTATTTTAGACTCTTTAAATTTTGTCCATGATGCATCCCATTTAGCGTCTACTTCGACCACTCAATGATAAAAAAAATTTACACTAAAAATGGACGCTAATTCCAGGATTTGTTGTAGTGTGTAGAGGGGAAGGAGGGGTCCTGCATAAGATATTACCACCCCCAAAATGTATCCTAAATAAGAAATGGATTAAAAATTAATTAACATCAATAATCAAGTATTTAGTCAAACCCTTAGTTCCCCTGAAATATTTTCCAGTTGCACAAGAAATAATGTGGAGATTAGCACACGATATGATGTGGGGTTAATTCAAAATTTTCAAAACTGGGTATCAATGGAAAAATCCCTCCAATTTCAGATTTTTCGATTTGCCCCAAAATATCTGGTTTACCCAGACCCAAAATATGTTCTGAAACCAAATCTACATTTGTATTAAATCTACCCTGCTTGAACAAAATCTATGCGCCTGTCAACACACTCGGTATATGATCAAACCAAACTGGATCGCGTTTAAATCCTCTAAAAAAAAGTGATGCTATTTTGATCGATTGGTAAGAGTATGTTTTCTCCAGTTTTTTGTGCCCTAGGTTGTATATTTTTGAAGATGTTTTTTTTCAGAGCCGATTGTAAGTAAAGAGGAACATTATATTGCTTACAAAATATGCATTATTGAGGAACCCTCTATTGCTTACAAAAATTACTTATTTTGTTTTATATCTTACCCTGAACAAAATATTTGAACTCGTGCCTTGTTTTAGATCTAACCCTACTCGAACCATCAACGCACTAGCTCTCTGATCAAACCAAATCGTATCGCGTTGATATCCTCTAAGCAAAATCGATTGTGTGGTGATACGACTGGTAAGTATTTTTGTTTTTCACTTCTTTTGTGCTTATATTTTTTTACATTCTTACCCTGCTTGAACAAAATATACGAACCCATCAACAAGTCCGTGATCAAACCAAAATTGATTGCATTGAAATCTGATGAAAAAATTGATGGTATAGTGACCGACTGAAAATATTTTTTTTTTACTTTTTCTTTTGATTGATTGGTGTAGCGATGGACTTCTCATCAGCCAGTTGATTAAACCCATCGGCTCTCTGATCAAACCAAATCGTACCGAATAGAAATACTTTGATCAAAATCGATGGTGTAGTGATTTTTTTTTTTTTGTGCTTAAAATAATTTACATTCTTACCCTACAATTTTTGTATTTAAGCAGTCTATAAAATGATTTATAAGATTCTGTACATGTCAAGTAATTAAATTCACTCTTTATAATTTGATGTAGATATCAGTTTGGACCATCTGGATGTGAATCTAAAATATTGGTTGGAAGGGGAAAATAAATCGAAGTTTTTTACCAAAGTTTAGAATTTATGTAGTATTAATATTATGCCTTTATAAATACTCTGATTTTTCACTCTTGCTTTCCAATTAAGAGATCATGTGTAACTTGTGTAGGCCATTTTGGCTTACTGTCGTGATTGCAGAATTTTAATTCTTATAAATTTGATCATGTTCAATATAGACCCTTATTCGTTGCCACATAAAGTACGAAAGTAATTTCCTCCATAGGTTGTGGAAGAAGCTTTTCGACTACTTGCTGAAGAGGATGTTGAATGAGAAAAGAGACAAAAAATGAAGCGACAATTGTCTATATAACGACAAAAGTCACGGAAATTATATAGACTTGCAAAAACTGATTGTTGGAGTAACAATGATTTATCCAGCGGTAATGATGTTGAGAACCAACCTAATGATAGGGATATACCTTATCAAATCCAATGTCGTTCAACTCTGCAGTATGTTAAGGGAAAGGCTCCATACTTTGATACAGTTGTTGTTCTTAAAGGAGAAAATGGTTTAGAAGAAATCATTATCTGCAAAGTTATAGATGAGTCACATACAAGAAATGTAGAGTTGACAATGTTGCATCCTTGTGGGGATGATCCAATTCTTTACACTGATAGCACCAATGACACATGAACACATGCTATGGATGATGTTTTTCCTGTTCAAATGGTGTATGCAGATGAAAGTGGCAAGCTTATGTTGCAGCATCCTTCAATTTCTAAAATAAAATCACAATTATCTTCAAGTGGGCCAGATGGAAATCATAAAAGACATTCCACTGCAGTCATCAAGCGAGGGTTTTATATGGGATCTTGTTCAGATGTGACACCCCTATTGACTCAAAATGGTCATTTTGTGAATATTGGTAGAAAGAAGTTCATTCAAATGGATGGGATATTGGTGCGCAACACAAATCCATTTGATTTTACCATAAAGGCAGGTATGTATGTCTGTATTTATTATGAAAAATTTCCTGGAATGTTTGAAGACGAGTCATTGAAAATTCTATATCCTGTAGAAGTGTTGATTGTCTAGTAGATGTTTCAACTGGTGGAAATTTTGTTGGGTAAGAATACTTGAAAATCATGTAGATTTTTTTGGTAGAGGCCACTATATTCTTGAAGGTGTGAATTTTCATCCACATGAGGTGTTTTACACAAAACAAGCTTTGTTGATACCAACTGAAGTAATTTATGGTGACTATACATGTGCATCTTTTAATATATATTCTTCAACTCATATATAAAAAATTTATTTATAGTATCTAATGTTATATTATGTTGTGTTGTAGGCATTGTTGATGTTACCTTTACTGTGAGATTTATTAAAAGGTGGGGCACTAGCATTCAAAAAGGAGAATATTTTTTTTTAGTTTATTGCTACTAATGATGATAAGCACACCAATTTTCAACTTCTTGCAACAAAACGTGACAATGAATTTGTGACTGCTAGATGAGCTGCATCTACAAAATATGGAACACACAATGCATTGCCATCATATATCGGAGTATTGCAGCCCAATCGAGTGCATCGTCACAATATTGATCTTCTTTCCTACAAATTTTTCAATCACATTATACGCAGTGAATCTTATGTGGAAATTCCTTGATTAGATGAAAGTTTCATGGTTACTTTTGAACTAATTTCAATGCATTCTGTACCTCCCGCGATTGTAATGAAGAATAATTCACTAGAGCTTAGCATTGGAGGCTATGAAAATATTAAGGAGACAATTTTCTATACATGGCCAACCTTTCCTAATAGATATCAACCGACTTCAGGCTCAAGTGATCAGAATCACCCTCTTTGTAAATGGAGAGTAGGACCAAAATTTAGATTTCACTATTTGTATAATAGCCTACAACCTCTTGTACAAGTACACTTTTCATGGGATTCACACCAATGGGACCCTGTCCATCAGTGTTATGGATTAGGGATGAGGATTGGTGTACCCCATTTGGATTTGTAAACATTTTTCCTTTCATTAATAAATTTTTATACTGTTTGGTGTAATATGTATGCTGAATTATATTATTTAGTATATATGAATTATTTATTTCTTGCATTAAATTATTTTTGGTATTTTATTGTTATGTTATAAATGGTTTTTCTTTCCCAGGAAATTTTTCTCTATATACGAAATTTGAATGTTTGAATATATAATATACATTTTGTAGCCCGTGGGCTATTGAGAAGATGGTTATGTACTATATTTTTTTCTGATCTAAAAGCTAGTTATTTTAGTCTCACATAATCATCAAAACATGCCCTGTGAGGATCCACACTTACAGAAAACATAGAGTAGAACTTTTCAAAAACAACAACCTTACAAAAGTGGAATTTTATTCATGTTTGTAGGGAAAACCATCTAAAATTAACTCTGGAATGGTCTAAATAGTTTTTATCCCTTCTTATTATTTAGTTCTATAGATAATATTTATTTATGACAGTTACATGAAGTGCAATTTATATGTACATGCACTCTAGTTCTATAGTAGTTGCTCCAGGATTAGATAAGTGTTGATCATTTTGGAATTTCAGTCTACTGAAGAAACTTGGGGTCTTTTGATAGAACAATTTACAGTTTGTTGAAGAATGTACTATATTTCAGCTTGAAATATAATAGGATTATTTCTGAGGAAAAAATGAGTGGTGTTTTACCTTTTTTATCCAAGGATTAAATTCGAATTATTTAGTCTATCACAGAAACAAAAACATTCTTCATGTACTAGTAAGAACGTTACATAGTCAAGTTGAATGATACGAGTTGAACATGATGTGTATTAACAGACACCAATACTCCACTATTCAATATTTTCAATTTTATCCTAAAAATTGCTATTGTGTAAAAATACTGAAAATCGGCCCTGAAAATAGGGTTCAATTTTTGGCATGTTTGAGTGATTCAAATTGGAAAATGTGAGTTTTATTATTCTCCGTTTTTTTACATTTTCATATTTTCATTTCATATTTCCAAATACAAGGGAATTTGGATGAGTTATTTTCATTAACAACAATGGCTAAGTACTGAAAATATGGCTCAAGTGGCTTTGGGAAAATGATCATCATTTCTTCACAGAGAGAGAGATAACTATTTGGAGGGCACCACCCTGTAGGTGGATAACTAATGCACCTGAATATAGTCTCAATCTTGGAAAACATTCTCTGGTCAAGAATATATTGGCTTGCCAAAACATCCATTCAGCCTTTTTCCACTTAAAATTGGCCTAAATGGCCCTAGGAAAATTCCCACCAGTTCTCACCATTGAGGGATTAAATTATTCTAACAACATAAGATTTCAGGTAGAGGATTTACACACTTGACCATTGACTCATTCTCAATAAAAGGTATATGGAAAAGAAGATAATGGCCTGCCAAAATATACAATCAACTTTTTTTGCACACTCCCATATTATGCTCCCCTTTGGAAAAAATGTTTAAGTACTGAAATTATGGCTCAAGTGGCTTTGGGAAAATGAACGACAATTTCTCACAAAGAGAGAAATAATTATTCTAAGGGCATCATCCTGTAGGTGGATGACTAATGCACCTGAATATAGTCTCAGTATTTCAAAAAATTCTATGGTCAAGAGTATATAGGCTTGCCAAAACATCCACTCAGGCTTTTTTCCACTTAAAACTGGCCTAAATGGCGTTAGGAAAATTCCCACTAGTTCTCACTAGTGAGGGATTAAATTATTCTGACAACATACGCTTTCAGGTGGAGGATTTACACACTTGACCATTGACTCATTCTCAATAAAATGTCTATGTCCAAGAAGATAATGGCCTTCCAAAACAACCAATCAACCCTTTTTGCACCCTTCCATATTATGCTCCCCTTGGGAAAAAAAGGCTAAGTACCGAAAATATGGATCAAGTGGCTATGGGAAAATGACCTCCATTTCCTAACACAGAGAGAGATAATTATTTTGAGGGCACCATCCTGTAGGTCAATGACTATTGCACTTGAATATAGTCTTAGTCTTGGAAAAAAGTCTCTGTTCAAGAATATATTGGCCTACCAAAACATCCACTCAGACTTTTTTGCACTTAAAATGGCCTAAATGGCTTTAGGAAAATGCCTACCAGTTCTCACCATTGAGGGATTAAATTTTTCTAACAACATAAGCTTTAAGGTGGAGGATTTACACACTTTAACATTTACTCCTTCTCGATAAAATGTCTATGGACAAGAAGATAATGGCCTGCCAAAACATCCAATCAACCTCTTTTGCACCATTCCAAAAAATGCTCACCATTGGCAAAAATGGCTAAGTACCGAAAATATAGCTCAAGTAACTTTGGGAAAATGACCGCCATTTCCTCACAGAGAGAGAGATAATTATTCTTAGGGAACCATCCTGTAGGTGGATGACTATTGCACTTGAATATAGTCTCATTCTTGGAAAAAATTCTATGGACAAGAATATATTGGCCTGCCAAAACATCCACTCGGCCTTTTTTGCACTTAAAACTGGCCTAAATGGCCTTAGGAAAATTCCCAACAGTTCTCACCAGTGAGGGATTAAATTTTTCTGACAACATAAGCTTTCAGGTGGATGATTTACACACTTGAGCATTTACCTCTTCTCGATAAAAGGTCTATGGCCAAGAATTTAATGGCCTACCAAAACATCCAATCAACTTCTTTTGCACCATTCTAGAAAATGCTCGCCATTGGAAAAAATGGCTAAGTACTCAAAATATGGCTCAACGAGATTTGGGAAAATGACTGTCATTTCCTCACATAGAGAGAAAATTATTCTGAGGGCACCATCCTGTAGGTGGATGACTAATGCACCTGAATATAGTCTCAATCTAGAAAAAAGTCTCTGGTCAAGAATATATTGGCCTGCCAAAACATCCACTCATCCTTTTTTGCACTTAAAACTGGCCTAAATGGCCTCGGGAAAATGCCCGCCAGTTCTCACCAGTGAGGGATTAAATTATTCTGACAACATAAGATTTCAGGTGGAGGATTTAAACACTTGATAATTTACTCCTTATCGATAAAAGGTCTATGGCCAAGAAGATAATGGCCTACCAAAACAACCAATCAACCTCTTTTGCACCATTCCAGAAAATGCTCGCCATTGGCAAAAATGGCTAAGTACTCAAAATATGGCTCAACTTGCTATGGGAAAATGACCGCCATTTTCTCATAGAGAGAGAAAAGATTATTCTGAGGGCACCAACCTATAGGTGGATGACTATTGCACTTGAATATAGTCTCAGTCTTGGAAAAAAGTCTCTGGTCAAGATTATATTGGCCTGCCAAAACATCCAGTTAGTCTTTTTTGCACTTAAAACTAGCCTAAATGGCCTTAGGAAAATGCCCACCAGTTCTCACTAGTGAGGGATTAAATTTTTCTAACATAAGCTTTTAGGTGGAGGATTTAAACTCTTGAGAATTTACTCCTTATCGATAGATGCTCTATGGCCAAGAAGATAATGTCCTGCCAAAAAAACCAATCAACCTCTTTTGCACCATTCCAGAAAATGCTCTCCATTGGCAAAAATGGCTAAGTACTGAAAATATGGCTCAAGTGGCTATGGGAAAATGACTCCCATTTCCTCATAGAGAGAGAAAAAATTATTCTGAGGGCACCATCCTGTAGGTGGATGACTAATGCGTCTGAATATAGTCTCAGACTTGGAAAAAAGTCTCTGGTCAAGAATATATTATCCTTCCAAAACATCCACTCGGACTTTTTTGCACTTAAAACTGGCCTAAATGGCCTTAGGAAAATGCCTGCTAGTTCTCACCAGTGAGGGATTAAATTTGTATGACAACATAAGCTTTTAGGTGGAGGACTTGCACACTTGACCATTGACTCCTTATCGATAAAAGGTCTATGGCCAAGAAGATAATGGCCTACCAAAACAGCCAATCAAGCTCTTTTGCACCATTCCAAAAAATGCTCTCCATTGGAAAAAATGGCTAAGTACTCAAAATATGGCTCAACAAGCTATGGGAAAATGACCGCCATTTCCTCACAAAGAGAGATAAAATTATTCTGAGGGAACCATCTTGTAGGTGGATGACTAATGCACCTGAATATAGTCTTGGTCTTGGAAAAATTTCTCTGGTAAAGAATATATTGGCCTTCCAAAACATCCACTTAGCCTTTTGTGCACTTAAAACTGGCCTAAATGGCCTTAGGAAGATGCCCACCAGTTCTCACCATTGAAGGATTAAATTTTTATGACAACATAAGCTTTCAGGTGGAGGATTTACACACTTGACCATTGACTCATTCTCGATAAAAGTTCTATGTCCAGGAAGGATCATCATTATTAGTATGTATTAGATATATTGGAGAGAGAGAGAGAGAGAGAGAGAGCTTATATGCTATTGTTGTAATTTGAGTTTCAATTCCAATCAATGAATGGTGTTTGTTCCTGAGACTTTTTGCATTATTCCAACTTGATTTGATTGTCTTCATGAAGGGTTAACCAGTTTGGGAAGGGCCCCTCATCATGGTAAAAACATGCTTCTTCTCTTTTGCTTTTTATAGATTAGATTGTAACCGTGTTTGATTTTTGTTTAATTCAAATTTAGTTTGTAGTACTTTCAATTTCTATTTTAAGTGTGTTAATTTAATTCTACTTTTTATGCACAATTAGGTTTGTTAATTGAGCTCATGATTGGTTATACCTTTGAATGTGTACATTAGCATTTCATCTCTTCGCTCATACAATTCACTGCTAGTCTATTTTTTATTGCAATTTAAGTGCTATGTTTTGCACGTCGTATCTTTTATATATTTTGTTTCTAAGCGTAATTTACATTCACTACACAAGTATAAAACAAAATTATTCCTTCTCACATATGTGGCCTCATCCTTCTTCCATGAATCAATTGAAAATACTGCTCTCCAAGATCGCATTCACATAATTGATTCTACAAACACCATCCATCCATTCCATTAATAAATACATATTATATATTAATCATTGCACTTAGCCATATTGAATTCATACAAAATTGATTGCAGTGTTAGTTTACTTCGCTCCATTGTTTGTTCTTTGTGTAGTTCCATGTTCATAAATTAATTATTTAACACATAGAGAAGAAATTAATCTCCATTCTCTTATCCCTTCATTCTTCCATCATTGTTCCTACATTTGTATATAGATTCATGCATCCATATGTAGATTCATGCATCTAGATAAAGCATCCCATCTCATATACAAAATCATGTGTATTTAAACTGTTTTTTGTGTATCTAAGTAAATTTTTGTGCTTAAACCATTGTTTATACTCCTAAGATTAAGTAGCCTTATAAATCTCAATGTTCCACCAACTTTCCGGGACGCGGGAGCGCGAGAGTGGGGAAACAGACATTGGGGACGTGTAGAGACACCCCCAAATTTTGGGGTATTTTGGGGGCAGGGGGCGGGGGGGCCTCGAGGTCCCTAATATAAGGGGGGCCGTCTCTAAAATTATTTAAAAATAAAAAAATTTAAAAATATGGATCCCAACATGTGATTATATCAATTCCTCGTCCCATCGGCATTTACATACTGAATTAAAATTAATCATTGTGCAATGTAAACATGATATTCAATTCATAATGGATATTTAAATTTTAAATACATGCACATCTTCCATAATAACTTTGAATCATAGACATAAATAGTAGATAAATTTTAAATGACAAATCAATAAACATAAATGAGAATCATAGACATGTCACATAAACTGTAAAGTTTAAACACTAAAAACTAAACTACTAAATAGTATAATATATATAGAAAATTAAAAATACTCAAAATAGTACTAAAGAGTAAAGAGTCAAAGACTCAAAGAGTGATGAGTCAAAGTCTAAAGACCATGTCTAAGTTCAGTGGTTCATCAATGACAGTAAATAAAAATAAAAGTAGCAAAATTAAATCATGAAAAGACTCAAAGTGCATCAAGGATATAGATCCATGGACTGGTTCTCCCGATGCATCTTCTACATGAAGTCACCATATATGGGAGTGTCACCATCTAATTCAGAATCACTCTCAATCTCAACCTCAGAAGTGACCAATGGAACACGAACCAAACCGTGTTGTATCTCATCTGGTCTCTCCTCCTTGTCTATATATGCATCATGCTCTAGATCCACATCCCATCCTGTCACTGGTACCATCTGATACTCTAGTTTCTTCTTATGTGAAATATGTAGGGCACTGTGCACTGCAAATAGCTTCTCTGCTCTCTTAGAGGTAAGTTTGTTCCTCTTGATAGAGTAGATGAAGCTATATGTAGACCAATTCCTCTCTATTGCAGAGGAACTAGCAATCTAAGACAATAAGAGAATAGAAAGATATTGGATCTATGGAGCATCATCCCCATGCATCCTCCACCAACCAATGGGGTCTTCTTGGCCTAATTCCTTAATATATTCCTTTGCATCATGATTGTTGAAGGGACCATTGAGACTTGCAAAATGAACCCATTGTCTTTGAATTTTTTTTTGCCTCATCTTGATCATACATATTTGTTATGGAAACTCGAAATCCCCTTTTGATCTTTGGATCTTCAATGGGGAAAATTCTACCAGGTCTCTCAAGCTACCATTTTGGGTTAAGTGCATATCCCGCCATGTGAAAATGTGTGTTCATTCAATCCCACCTACGCTGAATAATGGGTTGAATATGGGCCTGATATAACTCTAAGGATGGCTCTTTCTCACGAATGGCCACTCTTACTCGACCCAACATGCTATCAAAAGTCTCATAGATTTCTCCAAGACTAGGAGAATCTGAGTCCACATAGCGAATGAACTCAACTATAGGGTGCAAGAAAGACACCAAATAAATGCAATCTTCCCACCAATCATTATCCAATACCTGAAGCCTGACCTTCTTCCCCTCATTTGTCTTGGATTCAGTCCACCTGTTCCAATCCGGAGTCACAACCATGGCCTGGAATGCTGGTTGCACCTCCAACATCCTCTCCAATAAGAGATAATAGCTAGCATATATAGTGTCTGTGGGCTTGTGGAATTCCTTCTTTGAGTGAGTCCTGTACATGGCTAAGGAGCTATGGTGGTTGCAGAAAAAGATCTCCACATATCTCACAACTGACACCAAGGATGATATCTACTCAATCTTGCCAATGTATTTTAGCACATTGTTGATGTTAAATTTTCAGAATTTACTTCAATATGATCTAGGATCTTAACTGAGAGAACAACATGTACAACAAATCTATAGCATATCAATCATGGAAACAATAATGCAAGCACACAAAAGACACAGAGTTTACTTGGGGAAAACCATAAAGGTGAAAAACCCCAATAACTTCCTCATAGATAGATAGAGCAATTATACAACCAGAATACAAGAGATAGTCTTCTCCTAGTAGCAGAGCCTCCTCCTCCACAAGTGCGCCACTCTCCCAAGTGTGAGTGAGAGAATAGAATATGTATAATGAGAGAGATACACTCTCTATTTATACACTAACTAGGTCGGCCTCAACTTAACCACTTACTCAACTAGGTCGGCCTCAACTTAACCACTTAACATAATGCTGACTGGGCCAACCCCTACTAGGGTGGTCTAATAACCCTTTGAACCGCATGGCCAACCCCCAATAGGGTGGTCTAATAACCCTTTGACCCACATGACTTATACAGGGCCGACCCCAACAAGGTGGTCTAATAACCCATCAAGTATAAGTTACGACGCTTACAATATAAATGATGACACTTCCGTATAGAGGAATAATAACATCTCTATAGGAATACAATATACATATATGTGAAATACATTATGAAGTTACATATACATCAACACTCCCTCTTAACCAGGAAGGTATTTCTCGACATAGGTCTCTTAGCACAAGTCATCTTCTCTAGATCATCGTCACTGGATAATCATCATCGAGTCATCATCATCATCACTGCTGATACTATCTCAATCAATCTCTGAATCTACTCATCATAAGAAGTTCTACAAAGCCAGTCCTTTTTCATACTGGATGTAGGCCCACCACTTGTAGGTCTTCATCATCTGTGCGAACGGTCTGATAGAGGTGGCCTCTCAGGACTAATTTTATGTGTGGATGCAATACCAGAAAGAGTATCCCAGGAACATTTATGTGCCTAAGCACGACCGGCAAGATCTCCCAGGACTGATTACATGCATCTCCTCCACAATACCTTTAAAGAGCATCCGAGGAACATTTATGTGCCGCAGCACGACCGGAAAGATCTCTAAAGAGCATCCCAGGACTTATTACGAGCACATAGCTCAACCTCTCAGATCTCCAGGACTGATTACACGTGGATAGACAAAACCTTTAAAGAGCATCCAAGGAACATTTATGTGGTGCAGCATGACCGGCAAGATCTCTAAAGAGCATCCCAGGACTAATTTTGAGCACACAGCTCAACCTCTCGGATCTCTGGGACTGATTACATGTCTTCGTAGTAATACCTCATCCCAAGACTGATTACGAGCACACAGCTCAACCTATCAGATATCTGAGGACTAATTACATACTACATAGCAATACCGGAAAGAGTACCCCAGGAACATTTATGTGCCGCAGCATGACCGGCAAGATCTCCCAGGACTGATTAAATGTTATTTGCACAACCTGCCACATATCATCTTTGACCTCCAAGTATCAACCTGATACTCATGATCCAACGGATCATCATCGCACGAGGCATCATCCTGATGCCCATGATCATACTGATCATCATCACTTGTACCATCCTGGTACATATCATCTAGAGCAACATCCTGAAGCTCATCATCATGATCAACCTGATCATACAATGCATCCACCTGATGCACACCAAGTATCTACCTGATGTTAAAATTCAATATGCTAAGACAGAAAATAGCAGCATTACATTCCATTTCACAATAATAGCATATACAGGATCACTGAAGAAACAACAAGCACAGCATAAACACAAGAGACAGAGATTTATCCTGGGAAACCCTCATGGGGTAGAAAACCCAGCAAAGCTTCCTCAATATAGATGACCAGCAATATACAAAGATGAAACCCTGAGACATGATCTCCTCCTCCACAATAGCAGACCTCTCCTCCACAAGTGCGCTATCCTCAAGTGTGTGTGTATATCAAAAGAGGAACACACCTCCTCTATTTATACACTACTCTGATATGTATTTTACACAAGTACATGTAGGCTCGTATTTAACCATTAGGTTAAATACCCCATTATAACTGACTGGGCCGACCCCCACATGGTGAGTCTAATAACCCTAGTTACCACACCCAACTCGGAGGAATAAACATCTCCGGATTTATAGTATAATCACATCGGAGGTATGGAACATCTCCGGAATAAATAATATACAAATATAATATTCTTTGAAGTTACAATATTTCAACACTCCCCCTTAACGAGAAGGATATTATAACAGTATCTGCACGAGCAAGGAGTCATCAACATCATACATGATACATCTATAAATCATTGGAAGCTTTCTCAACATCATCAGTAACTCAAGCAGTTACTGGAACATCTTCAATACTGGAACATCAACATCTTCAGTACTGAGTCTTTATCTTCTGCAGCACTCGAACAACTACAACAACATCAACATCTGGATCCTCACGATCATCAGTATCGTCATCTCACGATCATTAGCATCGTCATCACACGATCATCAGCATCGTCATCACATGATCATCAGCATCGTCATCACACGATCATCAGCATCGTCATCTCACGATCATCAGCATCGTCATCACACGATCATCAGCATCATCATCTCACGATCATCAGCATCGTCATCACACGATCATCAGCATCGTCATCACACGATCATCAGCATCATCATCTCACGATCATCAGCATCGTCATCACACGATCATCAGCATCGTCATCACACGATCATCAGCATCTTCATCACACGATCATCAGCATCGTCATCACACGATCATCAGTATCGTCATCTCACGATCGTCAGCATCGTCATCAACACAGGTATCCATAACAATACAAGTATCCACATCATTAGTACAAGTATTCATGCCAATACAAGTATACATATCATCAATAAGAGTATCCATACTGATACAAGTAATCATGTCATCAATACATGTATCCTACCGATACAAGTAACCACATCATCAATACAAGTATCCATACCGATACAAGTAACCACGTCATCAATACTAGTATCCTACCGATACAAATAACCACATCATCAATACAAGTATCCTACCGATACAAGTAACCACATCATCAATACAAGTATCCTACCGATACAAGTAACCACATCATCAATACAAGTATCCTACCGATACAAGTAACCACATCATCAATACAAGTATCCTACCAATACAAGTAACCACATCATCAATACAAGTATCCTACCGATACAAGTAACCACATCAAAAATACAAGTATCCTATCGATACAAGTAACCACATCATCAATACAAGTATCCTACCGATACAAGTAACCAAATCATCAATACAAGTATCCTACCGATACAAGTAACCACATCAAAAATCACTTTCTCGGAGACCATACGTCTACAGATCAATTCAGGGACCGAAGTCCGGGGATGATACAATCCCCACTTCTCGGAGACCATACGTCTACGGATCAATTCAGGGACCGCAGTCCGGGGATGATACAATCCCCACTTCTCGGAGACCTCACGTCTACGGATCAATTCATGGACCTAAGTCCGAGGATGATACAATCCCCACTTCTCGGAGACCTCACGTCTACGGATCAATTCAGGGACCTAAGTCCGAGGATGATACAATCCCCACTTCTCGGAGACCTCACGTCTACGGATCAATTCAGGGACCTAAGTCCGGGGATGATACAATCCCCACTTCTTGGAGACCTCACATCTACGGATCAATTCAGGGACCTAAGTCCGGGGATGATACAATCCCCACTTCTCGGAGACCTCACGTCTACGGATCAATTCAGGGACCTAAGTCCGGGGATGATACAATCCCCACTTCTCGGAGACCTCACGTCTACGGATCAATTCAGGGACCTAAGTCCAGGGATGATACAATCCCCACTTCTCGGAGACCTCACGTCTACGGATCAATTCAGGGACCTAAGTCCGGGGATGATACAATCCCCACTTTTCGGAGACCATACGTCTACGGCTCTCTTTAGGACTGAAAGTCCAGGGATGATCCAATCCCCTCAACTGTCCACTAAGGACTTCATTCTCGGAGACCTCACGTCTACGGCTCTCTTTAGGACTGAAAGTCCAGGGATGATCCAATCCCCTCAACTGTCCACTAAGGACTTCATTCTCGGAGACCTCACATCTACGGCTCTCTTTAGGACTGAAAGTCCAGGGATGATCCAATCCCCTCAACTGTCCACTAAGGACTTCATTCTCGGAGACCTCACGTCTACGGCTCTCTTTAGGACTGAAAGTCCAGGGATGATCCAATCCCCTCAACTGTCCACTAAGGACTTCATTCTCGGAGACCTCACGTCTACGGCTCTCTTTAGGACTGAAAGTCCAGGGATGATCCAATCCCCTCAACTGTCCACTAAGGACTTCATTCTCGGAGACCTCACATCTACGGCTCTCTTTAGGACTGAAAGTCCAGGGATGATCCAATCCCCTCAACTGTCCACTAAGGACTTCATTCTCGGAGACCTCACGTCTACGGCTCTCTTTAGGACTAAAAGTCCAGGGATGATCCAATCCCCTACCTGTCCACTAAGGACTTCATTTTCGGAGGCCATACGTCTACGGATCTATTCAGGTACCAAAGTCCAGGGATGATACAATCCCTACCTGTCCACTAAGGACTTCATTTTCGGAGACCATACGTCTACGGCTCACTTTAGAACATGTGTTCAAGGATGATACAATCCCCACATGTATTCTCATCAATACAAGTACAAGTATTCTCAACCATACACGTACATTAATCAATACATGTGTCATCAAAAGTATGTATTCTTACCAATACATCTTATCATCAAAAGCATGTATTCTCACCAATACATCTATCATCAAAAGCATGTATTCTTACTAATACATATAACATCAAAAGCATGTATAAGTAAAACTAAGTATTCTAAGTATACGAGTCCTAAATCTAAGTATTTCTAAGTATCTAGGTGTAGAGAACAGGTTACCTCATCATCGACCTTGTTGTTCGATGAGACAATCTCATCATCAGTGACTATACTACTCCCCCTTTCGAGGAGGGTCCTTTTGAGCTACACCAAGCTTGTCTCGAAAGTATTCAAATTTCACTCGAGACAGAGGCTTGGTTAGTATGTTGGTAACTTCTTCACTCAAGGTAGAGGTTTGGTTAGTACATCGGTAACCTGTTACGAATTCAAACTTTATAGTTCCTTTCTGTGTCATATCTTGTTAGATCCCTATGATCTTTGACTTATCATGGAACACTGGATTCTATGTCATCTTGATACAACTCTATTTGTCACATAGGATCACAGTTGGTTCTATCTCTAAGTCAAACAATCCTGAAGCCAAACTTCTTCACAACTAGCAGAGCAAACAGCCATATATTCTGCTTGTGCTGAGAGCCACACTAGACTGCTTCCAGCTAAACCACGAGATCATGGGTAATCCTAGACAATAACATCCTCTTGATGTGTTCTTCTTGTCTGATACACTTTCTGCCCAATCAGCATCTGAGTAGCCATCTGAAGTCAGGATCTCCAAGATAGCACAGATCAAAGTCTATCGTATCCTTTAGGTGCCTCATCACATGCTTTGAAACTATCAGGTGAAAACATCTAGTTTCCACTAGATACTGACTCAAGGTATTCACAACAAAGCATATATCTAATCTAGTATATGTTAGAAACATCAATGACCCAATAATTTGACTGTACAGAGTTATATCCACTAACTCTGATGAGTTATCCCCTAACAGCTTCAAGTTGGAATCCATAAGAGTGGCCATTCCAACACCTCAAGTCATATTTCTCATCATACTTTCCCTGGTTGAGAAATATTCCTTCTGAGCCTTGCCATACTTCCAGACCTAGGAAGTAAAGCGTCAATTTGAGATCTTTCATTTTCATTTCTGCATTGAATGATCTTCTGCATATCTATCTGTGCCATCTCTCGTTAGATGGGTCTACTAATATGAGCCTTAATATCATTTGAACTCTGTGGTGAGTTCCTTCTTGCATCCATGTCATTTGTGTATAGAAATCATATTCAACCTTGTAGCAAAGGTTGAGATCCACATCACCCATGGTGATCATTAAGCTTATCAATTTATTATCGATCCTAGGTACCTATACAGAACCTGATTCACACTTCTTCTTTAATTACACCATACTTGGAGCAAAAATCTTGTCGTGATTCTCTTCCCCTTTCTAAGAGAATCTTCTAGCCATGAGCCTTCTATATTTTGTTTGATTTGTAAATCTTCTTGTTTGAACATACACCACTTGTACGGTGTCCATCATTCTTCATGACCTTTCCTTTTATGTTTGTGTGGCTGCCTCCCGCTTGATCTTCTGTATGTCTTTTGAACTTCTATTCATTCTGTACCATTGTGCATGCTCAAGAGTCATCCTCATGATCTCATACACAAACATACACTCATTAGTATATTCTAAATGCTATCAAAACATTATAGTACTAAATAATCTTGAAAATGTATAGTCATGATTATAGTTAATAAACATTAGTATTCAAGATTTCAGGGAAGTCTTCTTTTACTCATGCATATCATCAATCAAGATAAAAGATATAATATGCATAATCCCTTGATTACTAACTTTATGAATAAGCATAACCAATCATTCCAAGTATACTTATATAAGGGATCCTAACACAAGGTAAGATTTATGGGAAACATACCTGGATTAGTATATCTACTTTTTTATGTACAACATACCTAAACAATCTCTTCAATGATTTAGAGATCCTGAGCTAGAACCTGCATGTCTCATAGGTTAAGCATAATATAACAAAGTCATACATACCTCGTAAGTAGAACAAAGATTATGGATGAGTCTTTGTCTTCATGTTTTCATGGTCATGGAGCCTGATTTGTCTTTTGTGATGTACCTGTATCTTGTTAGTAGACAACATCAACCTCACACAACATCATAATGCATTAGTACAATCATAAGTGTCAACACCCTAACCAATGAATATCTTCTATCATGCATTCATAATTTTGTTAAGGTGATACAACAAATCTAAAATCAAGATTGTACTAACCGTAATAACATGAAGACAAACATACCATAAACTTAATCATGAACAAATCTCAAAACATACCTCGATGAGTCATACCTGTCGAGATCGCTTGTAATCTCCTTATGTAAAGCCTTAGCCTCATCTCCCTCTGAAACAGTAACTCCTTCACTTATGCAGGTGACCAATCCATCTTCTTCTAGGATTAAACCTATCCACTTGATTTGTAAGAACTGGACCTGGAGCTGGATATGGGTTTGTCAGAGAAACCCCAAAAATTCAAACTTTGAATTTCAAACTTCCGAAAGGATAGAAATATGCGCCTTGATGAGCTGATCAAACTGATATATTCAGAATTTGAAAACTGCAAAGTTTCACTCCTCAATTTTGCCTTTGAAACTTCCGGATTCACTGGACGTGACCCTGAACTGGGGTTTGGTGAATCCCACTCTTATTCCCAATCAAAATGTTTGATCCAAAGCTCTAAGCTTCTATTTTTCTGAGGAGCTTCCAGCCATGGTCACAGATTTCAAAAATTCCCATTTTTACAGAAGCCCTAATTTTCCACTTTTCTGATCAAAGTCCTGAACTAGGGTTTGATCAAGCCCGGCCTTCTGCCCAACCAAAAAATCTGATCTTGGTCTCTAAATTTCTATTTTGATGAGTATCATTCAGCCGTGGTCTCCTTTTACAAAAATTCCAACTTTCTTCAAAGCCCTAAATTCCGGAAGCCATGAATGAAGGTATTCAAAAATAATTATGTTTTGACAGAAATATGTACCTGATTGTTTCTGGTGTAACTCCAAACTTTTAAATCCAAAGGGTCTGAAATTTTTTTCTGAGATAGCCTGACCTGTTATCTTTCCATCCTGACAGGTCTGACCTCAATTGGATTCTCTGAGAGAGAGTTATGTCAAATGTCGCAACATGGCCTGTTTTGGGATAAAACAGAAGAGCGAACTTGTACGGCGTGCCACGTGTCACTTTTTGAACTTCGGCCTTTGAAAAACTTTTTTGAGGTAGCTCGGCCTGTTATCTTTCCATCCTGATAGGTCTGACCTCAATTGGACTCTCTGAGAGAGAGTTATGCCAAGTGTCTCAACATGACCTGTTTATGGGATAATACAGGAGGGCTAACTTGTACAGAGTGCCACGTGTCATTGGTTCAACTTCGGCCTCTGAAAACGTTTTCTGAGATATTACAGACTGTGTACTACCTGTCACTTTTTACGAAATTTCATTTGGAGCTTCCTAGCCCAAGATATGACCTTTTTCCCAAGGTCACCTGATTTTGACTCAGATCTGGAAGAGGCAGAAACCCTATATTGTACAGATCATAAATCACAAAGTACAACGAATTAGAGGTTTTCCTTTGGACACAAGGTACCTGGAGATTTAATCTTCGTCCTGTAACAATTTCAGATCCGAAAACTTCCCCAAAACGGATTTATAGCGAAAGTTATACGATGACTGGTTTTTGCTATGTAAAACCCTAACCTTCAAATTGTCGTAAGTAAAGCAAGTGTCTTTAGTGCCATACCTTGTCTTCCTTCAGGTTAGCTCTGATACCATGTTAAAATTCAATATGCTAAGACAGAAAATAGCAGCATTACATTCCATTTCACAATAATAGCATATACAGGATCACTGAAGAAACAACAAGCACAGCATAAACACAAGAGACAGAGATTTATCCTGGGAAACCCTCATGGGGTAGAAAACCCAGCAAAGCTTCCTCAATATAGATGACCAGCAATATACAAAGATGAAACCCTGAGACATGATCTCCTCCTCCACAATAGCAGACCTCTCCTCCACAAGTGCGCTATCCTCAAGTGTGTGTGTATATCAAAAGAGGAACACACCTCCTCTATTTATACACTACTCTGATATGTATTTTACACAAGTACATGTAGGCTCGTATTTAACCATTAGGTTAAATACCCCATTATAACTGACTGGGCCGACCCCCACATGGTGAGTCTAATAACCCTAGTTACCACACCCAACTCGGAGGAATAAACATCTCCGGATTTATAGTATAATCACATCGGAGGTATGGAACATCTCCGGAATAAATAATATACAAATATAATATTCTTTGAAGTTACAATATTTCAACACCTGATACATATCATCATACATGATCCATCTGATCATATAGTGTATCCACCTAATACAAATACAAATACATGATACATATCCACATACATGATCTACCTGATCATACAATGTATCCACCTGATACATATACAGATACATGGTCCAAGCATCCAACATGATGCACATACAAATACATACAAATGATCCAACCGATCATATCCAACATCCAACATGATGCGTACATACACATAAATATAAATTATCCAACTGATCATATCCAGCATCAACACGATGTGTACATACATACAAATATAAATGATCCAATTGATCATATCCAACATCCTACATGATGCATATACAGAGCAGTAACTGGAGCATCGTCCTGATGCTCATCACCCAGCACTTACATCCACAGCCATGTCAAGGATCCTCCTTCCAACATGCTTGGAATGGCTTCAACAAATGTGTCCATCACTTCTTCCTCAAAGTGTCCATGATCTGAAGAACACCAATCCTCTCCCTGAAGTACTCAAACTTCACCCTGGCTAGTGGCTTCGTCAGCACATCTGCAATCTGCTCGTCCGTCGCAACATACAGGAGCTTCATAGCTCCTCTCTGGACCATATCCCTGATATAGTGATATTTGATCTCTATGTGTTTCGACCTGTCATGAAACACTGGGTTCTCATACAGCTTCATGCAACTCTGGTTATCGCAGAATATACCAGTAGCATCCAATGGGAGATCAAATAACTCATAGCTTCCATAGCCATACTGCCTCACAACTAGCTGAACAGGCTGCAACATACTCTGCCTCAGCTGTACTCAGTGCTACGCAAGACTGCTTCCTGCTAAACCAAGAGATCACACCTGATCCCATACTGAAGCAGCACCCAAATGTGCTCTTCCTATCTGCAGCACTGCCAACCCAATCTGAATCAACATAACCCTGCAGGTTAAAATTTTGATTCGCATCATACTTGAGCCCATAATCAATTGTACCCTTCAGGTACCTCAGAATATGATTTACAACAACCAGGTGAACACTCCTCGAATCTGCCAGGAACTGGCTCAATGTGTTCACCACAAAGAAAATATCTAGTCTCATGTTCGTCAAGTACATCAAGGACCCAATCATCTGACGATACATAGTGATATCAACCGGCTCAGATGAAGCATCACACAGAAGCTTCAGGTTCGATGCCATAGGTGTGGCCATAGCTTTGCAGTCCATCATCTCGAACCTCTTTAGAATCTCTACTGCATACTTCCCTTGTCCAAGGAAGATTCCATCTCTACTCTGCCACATCTTCATACCAAGAAAATAGTGCATCATCCCCAAGTCCTTCATCTCGAACTCGGCTGCAAGCTTCTGTTGCGTGTCGGCAATCAATCTATCATCTCTTGTTACAAATAGGTCATCCACATACAATAAGAGTATCTCTGGATTTCCTACCTCAACCTTGTAGTAAAGGTTGGAACCCGTTTTACTCTTGGTAAAGACCAAACTGGATAGAAAGCTACCTATCCTACCATACCAAGTTCTGCACATATATGACTCCCTGTCATGTGTCTCAGAACCAAGTGGCTTCTCCACATACACTTCTTCTTCAACCACACCATTCAAGAAGGCTTTCTTGAAATCCATCTGGTGTATCTTCCCTATCATCACTGCAGCCGGAGCAAGTACTGATCTAATGGAAGTGTATCTGGCTACAGGAGCAAAAGGCTCTATGCTACCACCTGCAGCATGCTTGATATTGTAGCTTCTCTTGGAAGTCACTACATACTCCCCTTCAGGTCTTGGGATCGCATCCCAAACATCATTTTTCATGATCGACGGATCATGGCATTCTTACCGTATCCTGGGAACTTCAATATCTTCAATAGATAATTTTCTTGCTTGAACAAATGTTGTAGTCCTCCTTTTGTAGGTGATGGTATATGATCTTTCCTACACAACAAGTTAAATTGCATGATTAGAAAACATCTCATAGTTTTCAGAACAAACTCTTACACATAAGGAAATATGTCAGACAGTCATGCAATTATCTTAGCCAATGCTTCGATACAACATTTATCCATATTCCGTAACTTTCTAGATGCCTTCCAATCTCTACCAGAACATTGTTAAGAGTGTGCACAACTCCTAACATGTCAGCAAAGAGGTTTCATTCTAGATAAGTAGCAATGGAATGTTGTACAGTGCCATAGGCCACTTACCCATCAAATGCATATTAGTAGTAAGCTGTTCATTAATGCAATCATTCTAATATGCATAATACACATCCTAAATCTAGGAACATAAGCATATACATCATTGAATAATATTATTTAAACAAACAAGTATGTAAGGAATGGTAAATAAAATACTTATCTTTGTTTGTTTGTTGGGTGGACTTCCTCTGAATCTTTGCAACTCCATTCTAATGTGGATTGTGAGAAGTGGTCAACTCCCTCTGAATATCTGCATCCTTGCAGAAACTACTGAAGTGTGCTCCTTTGCTTTCTTGTAGGAACAACTGGAGTGTGCTCCCTCTTGATCTTTGCTTCCTGGATTACTTGTTCTTGAACTTACATATATCCTTAATCACTATGCATGCTTATTAGTATCATCATTGTGTTATCCTTGAGGTCTCATACATAATCACACATTTATTAGTATAATCTTAATACTATCAAAACACAAAAATCTTAAACATGTATATTCATGATCATTCACAGATAATAGACATTAGTATTCAAGGTTTCAGGGAAGTCTTCTTTTACTCATACACATTCTTATTTGATCATAGGACTCTTCTGGTTAGTTGAATCATCAATCAAGATAAGAGGTATAATATGCATAAAACTTGTGATTATTCAAACCTATACCTTCATGATTCTTTTGGTTAGTCATATCATCAATTATGGTAAGAAACATAATATGCATACAACCATGATTATTCAAACCTATGACTTCATGAATAATCATTATCAACAACACAACAGTATAAGATCCTAACACAAGGTAGGATTCTAGCTTGATATAGGAAAAACATAACTGGATTAGCATGCTAGCTAGTTATGTCTAACATACCCGCATAATGTCTTCTGGTTCTCTTCAGTGACTTGTGCTAGTAACCTGCATGTCTCATAAGTTAACCATTGTAGAACCAAGTTATTCATACCTCGAAAGTAGATCTTCTATCTGATCCATAACAATGGATGAATCTTTGTCTTCATGTCACCATGAGCATATGTTCTTGAAGTAGAACATGATTTGACTTTCTTGGTGTACCTTTTGTGTTAGAAAACAACATAAACCTCATACAACATCACAATGCAATAGTACAATCATAAGTGTCAAAACGTTAATCAATGAATATATTCAATTAAGGTGATACGACAAGTCTAGTAATTAATCAAGATTGTACTGTAATGATATGAAGACAAACATATGATAAACTTAACCATGAAACATACCTGTAAGCCATACCTGTCAAGATTGCTTGTAATCTTCTTATAGAAGTCCTTAGCCTCATCTCCCTCAGAGACAGGAACTTCTTCACTTATGCAGGTGACCAATCCATCTTCTTCTAGGATTAACCCAATCCACTTGATTTGCAAGAACTGGACCTGGAGCTGGATTAGGGTTTGTCAAAGAAACCCCAAAAATTCAAACTTTGAATTTTGAACTTCCGAAAGGATAGAAATATGCGCCTTGATGAGCTGATCAGGTTGGTATATTCAAAATTTGAAAACTGCAAAGTTTCACCCCTCAAAATTGCCTTTTAGATTTCCGGATTCACTAGGGAGGACCCTGAATTAGGGTTTGAGTTTCCCAGAGCTTCACCCAACCAAAAGATTTGATTCAAAACTCTAAGCTTTGATTTTTTTGAGGAGCTTCCAACCGTGGTCACAGATTTCTAAAATTCCAATTTCTGCAGAAGCCCTAATTTTCCATCTTTCCTATCAAAGTCCCGAACTGGGGTTTGATCAAGACCGGCCTTCTACCCAACCAAAAAAATCTGATCTTGGTCTATAAATTTTGATTTTGATGAGTAGCATCCAACCGTGGTCTCCGATTACAAAATTTCCAACTTTCTCCGAAGTCCTAAATTCCGGAAGCCATGAATGAAGGTACTAAAAAATAATTCTGTTTTGACATAAATATGTACCTGATTGTTTCTGGTGTAACTCCGAATTTTTCGATCCAAAGGGTCTAAATTTTTTTCCTGAGATAGCCCGACCTGTTATCTTTCCATCTCGATAGGTCTGACCTCAATTGAATTTTTTGAGAGAGAGTTATGCCAAGTGTCGCAACGTTACCTGTTTATGGGATAATACAAGAGAGAGAACTTGTACGGCGTGCCACATGTCACTGGTTCAACTTCGGTCTCTGAGAACATTTCTTGAGATAGCCCGACCTGTTATCTTTCCATTCCTCTAGGTCGGACCTCAATTGGATTCTCTTAGAGAGAGTTATGCCACGTGTCGCAATGTGACCTGTTTATGGGATAATACAAGATCTTGAACTTGTATGGAGTTCCACGTGTCACTGGTTCAACTTCGGCCTCTGAACATTTTTTCCTGAGATATTACAGTCTGTGTACTACCTGTCACTTTTTACGAAATTTCATTTGGAGCTTCCTAGCCCAAGTTATGACCTTATTCCCGAGGTCACCTGATTTTGACTCAGATCTGGAAGAGGCAGAAACCCTATATTGTACAGATCATAAATCACAAAGTACAACGAATCAGAGGTTGTCCTTTAGAAAAAAGGCACATGGGGATCTGATCTTCGACCTGTAAAAGTTTTAGATCCAAAAACTTCGCCAAAATGGATTTATAGCGAAAGTTCTACGATGACTGGTTTTTGCTATATCAAGCCCTAGCATCGTAAGTGCAACAAGTGTCATACATGTCATATCATGCCTTCTTTCAGGCTAGCTCTGATACCATGTTAAATTTTCAGAATTTACTTCAATATTATCTAGGATCTTAACTGAGAGAACAACATGTACAACAAATCTATATCATATCAATCATGGATACAATAATGCAAGCACACAAAAGACACAAAGTTTACTTGGGGAAAACCATAAAGGTGAAAAACCCCAATAACTTCCTCAGAGATAGATAGAGAAATGATACAACCAGAATACAAGAGATAGTCTTCTCCTAGCAGCAGAGCCTCCTCCTCCACAAGTGCGCCACTCTCCCAAGTGTGAGTGAGAGAATATAATATGTATAATGAGAGAGACACGCTCTCTATTTATACACTAACTTGACTTGACCTTTACTCAACTAGGTCGGCCTCAACTTAACCACTTAACGTAATGCTGGCTGGGCCGACCCCTACTAGGGTGGTCTAATAACCCTTTGACCCACATGGCCTACCCCCAATAGGGTGGTCTAATAACCCTTTGACCCACATGACTTATATAGGGCCGACCCAACAAGGTGGTCTAATAACCCATCAAGTATAAGTTACGACACTTACAATATAAATGACGACACTTCCGTATAGAGGAATAATAACATCTCTATATGAATACAACCACTTCCGTATAGAGGAATAATAACATCTCTATAGGAATACAATATACATATATGTGAAATACATTCCGAAGTTACATATACATCAACAGTTGAGTGCATGCACACAACAAGGTGTTCAAAAAATATGCATGTATCTGCTTTAAACTAGTAACCCAGCTAATCTGCACACTGTTGTTGCATCTGTCACAACCTGCACGACATTGGTAGGCCCAATCCCCTCTATAGCATTTTGAAGAAGCTCAAATTGGAAAGATGCATATTTTCTCTTTCCTGAACAATCAATATCTCTAAGAAATAAAGGTCCTTCGCTGCATGTAACTATGATGTTGATAAGTGGACATTTGGCAATGTCTATCCACCTATCCATAACAATGGAGCAACCTTTATTCACCCATGTTAGTCTCATATTGTCTTTCTGTGTAGTGATATTGGACACTTGCTTATCTAAAATAATTGTCCTCAACTTATGTTCACCCAGTGGCACATATGAAGGTTCTGATGCTACAATTGCTTGGACCATCTCCTTATAATAAGGAGAGCGAATAACATGAAATGGAATTCCATTGGAAAAATGGAATTTTCCAATGGCATCATCTATATCATTACAATTCAACCTACCATACATCCATGTAATAGTTGGTCCTATTGCACATGAATGAGAAGAAGTTCCCTTCTTTGTGGATGATGTCATAGTAGGAGATGGTGGAGGCATAAGGTTGGATGATTTGGTTCTATATTTCCTTTTGGAATTAGAAGCTCCCTCCAGGGCCTCCACATTGTGGCTAGAGAAGGTTTCATTTGCATCCGCAACCATTTGCAACCTCAAAAGGTCATATTTTTGCTGCTTGTTTAATTTTTTGCATACATTAACCCATTTTCCACCTCTTCCCAAAAGGTGTTGCTTAACCCAACTGTAACTACCAACCCAATGATGGCCACAAACATTACATGTCCAAAAATGTGAACCGCCACCTTCCTTTTCCTTAGATTGGGGCGTCAGCACACTTACTTATGTTACATATAACAAAAGAGGTTTATTGGGATCATATGTTCCCTTGGAATATTCATCCATTACCCGTGGTGGATTGGAACTTTGGCTATCCAAACTAACAAACTCAGATGAAGCATCTGTATATCCACTTCCAACATTTGCCCCACTTCCAACTTGACCCTCAACTTGAGTCTCAAAATCTGAATCATTGCCACTAATATTTTTGAAATGACTCATTTTTATGGTTTATGAGCAGTTTATTGTTTGATGTTTACAGTTCTGAGTTTTTCAATTTGGAAACCTGCAATCTCATCAAATGTTCATGGTTGATGAGATCTCCAAACTTAAAGTTAGAGTTTGACTTCCTAGTGATTAAAACATTTAAAAAACAACAAACAGAGCTCAAAACCAAATTTAAAAGTTAAAATCTAAATGAAAATTTAAAGTTTTAACAAAGATGAAACATACAACTCAAACTGTACAGTGTAAACATGCTCAAAAAATTTAAAAACCACAACATAGTAACAACAAAAATTGAATTTTTTTTATTAATAAGTTAATATTAAAATTTAATAATAATTTAAATTTTAAATTTTTTATAATAGTACCGTGCATAGTGCATACCTCCACAAGACCACAGTCATGACTAGTCAGCTAGATGTTGTCTTGGTCCACGGCATGTCCAAACTCGACAGAAAAATGATTTGGTGATGTCCACAGGCCATGGGAAAGAGAGCTCATAGGCCTCACAGTGCTCACTGGTCCATGACGTGTGACCACAATCCACAGAAAAATGATGCTCACGAGAAAGAGATCTCATGGCTTGTGACCAAAATCCATAAAAAAATGATGCTTCCAATCCTCATGGTGCTCCCTACTCACAAGAAACATAGCTCACGACCTGTGACCAGACTCCACATAAAAACGATGCTTCCAGTCCTCACAGTGCTCATTGCTCATGGGAAAGAGAGATCATAGGTCTCACTCCTCATGAGAAAGAGAAATATTACTCATTGTTCATTGTTGTTGATGATGCAAGGAACCTTAAAATCATGTGTTTCCCCGCGTTTCTAAGAATAGGAGGTGTAGAGAAACGTTTCACATGGATCCTTCCATCCCTCGAGCCGTGGGGAATGCATGGGGCGAGTACCCAACCATAGGAGACACATCCCCGTGGAACACTGATAGATCGTCATCATGCATACAATATTTTGAACATATAGAATCAAAACATCTGTCCTCATTTCCTCTTATCACTTGTTATATAATTATTTTAGTCATTCTTGAGTATATAATTCAGATCTCCATTATTCTTTATATGTTTAATCTTTTTGAAAAAAAATCATTCTGTTTTGTTTAGTCTTTGTTGTTGTGCTCATGCAAAGAACAACTTACGAGTTTAGGTACATTTAGTTGCGAGTCATTTTCATATTATTTCAATTGTCTTTTGATTTAATTTTCTTATTGCATTACCTTGCTTTTATTTCCCATAGTTTGTAACATTATTGAAATCCATTGAAGGACATGAAACTAAAATTTAGCTACTCATGATTAATCATAGAACCATGCATAAATGAGTTACTACGATCTAATCCTTATAGCAAGATCTGATATGATCCGATCCTTAGTTCTTCTTGTGCCCCAATGCATGAATCCTTAGTGTTTATTTCACACAATTTGCATTACTTTGCTTTGATTTGGTTTTCTAGTAGATTAGTCAACCACTATAGGAATAACCCATTGAAGATCAGGATCTAACTAAGGAGACATGATCTTGTGGTCCAATGTTAAGCTACATCTTGTGGTGTCATTGCTTATTTGAATTCCTACTTGCTTTCATTTATTGCATTGAAGAGAACATTTGAGTTGTTTTTCAGGAATTAGTCATTAATCATTAGATTAGGCTAGATTAGGCTCTAATCTAGCATTTCCTATGCTTGCATCTCTAAGTTCACGAAATCTTGGTCAATTATTTAACACATAATTTAGCCCGACAACAATTATGTGTGAAGGTTTGATCCAATTCATATACAATGCGATGTTCCTACTGTATCCATTATAATGGAGAGGTTTACTAAGTTATATATTAGCATGAGACTAGTCACACGGTAGGATTAGTTATTGTAGATATATGTTGGATAGAAATTAGATTTTCATAGTGTTTTGAAAGCCATGACTCACAACATATTGCATTAGTTGGATGTGATGGGAACATGGTGTTGATAGTAGAATTTATTTGACATAAACATATTTGCATTTAGAGGTTAAAATAAGGGGAAATTAGTTCAAAATAGAGTGAACAACATGATATATATGGAGGTCCATGTACTTCTTCTCAAAAAATGATTGCTTCTTTGTATGGACATTTGAAAACAGGAGACTACAATTGCAAGCTATTATTTCATTCTTGGTGCTCATCAAATTGTGGCTTGTTCACTTAGGATCCTCAAGCACTTTTCCAATTTTCCTAGGTTTCCTCCAAGCCAGGAATACATCTTCACATCCTTTTTAGTAACACATCATGGCTCTTGTATTTCCTTGGCTCCTTGCCCACTCAATATTAACCATATCCAATTTGGGGTTCCTATCTCCATCATACAAAGTTGCTCTGTTGCTTGTATTAGTAAATTGTTTAAATATATTTGTGTATTTGGTGATAGAACCGTTGGTTTTCAACACCACCTCAGAAGAATTCTGCACCATCATATTTTCACCAGCCTCTTGTGAGTTGCTATATACTTTTACCATCATAAGAAGGTTCTAATAGAAACTAATACCTCAATCAAACCCTCTACTGGTGTGACCCAAATACAAAATTGAAGAAGGGATTCTCTAGTTGGATTAAATACACTACATACACAACAATTTACTTTTTTTAACACACAATGGTAGACTACACGATAGGAAGAATAGCTCAAATTTCTAGTCATGAGATATGCAACAACTACACACATGATTTGGCCAATCTTATCATGAGGTTGGATCTTCAACATCTTTTATAAGGATTTTTATAGATTTGCAATCCTATCCTAATTTTTTAGCTTTGACGATATGGTGGCATTGATATAACCACTCTTTTGCATAATGGATTCATGTTTATTCTCTTCACTAGATCTCCAAGGCACTATCATCAAACTACTTCGTAATCTCATCGATCGCATTCTACCTCACGTTCCTTGTTTTCAGCTAGAGACAACCATCTCTAATCCCAAATATAATGGCCATATGAATGGAGAACTTCTTGACTCTTGGATAAACAGTCTACAAAATTATTTATAGACATGCCCCACCATGATAGATGGTCACCATTTTCTCCTTGAGATTATTCACCTTGATGGAATTGCTCAAATTAGGTTGTAATCTCACCCTCCCACTACACATCATTGTAAATAAGTCTACTATATTAACACATGGCATGCATTTTATCAATCCGTTCAAAGACATTTTTACCCTCATAGATATCTTCAAAGTTTGATGTGTATATAGTTATAGTTGTGTCAATCTCCAAATAAAAGTTTTCAATAGTTTATCGAGGTATTCACTAATATATGCCTTGAAATTTACATCAAAGACCTTGAATATGTACTTGTGCCCAAATTCAATTATAGTATATTTACTATGTTTCATAATGAATTAGCCCGATTTGAGAGCACCACTCTAGACTAAGAATCTGTGTGTCATAGCTATACAACACAAACTCAACAAGCAACCTCATTCCCCTATTCCATAACCGTAACCCTAGCTTTATCCCTAATTCCTTCCCTACCAAAAACCTTTATCTCTTACAAAATTTAATTTTTATATACCTAACAGTCACCCTACCTATCATGTTCTTTATGATGGTGCCATTATCACAATACATCATATCATGATGCTATAGATTGTAGATTCTTATACATCCAAGCCAAATCCACACATATACTGCCTAACTCATGGGTAATCATATCTCATGTTTACCCCCCATCACCTAGATATCCTATCCAAACCCTCTATGTTTCCCCTCATCGATGTTACAACCTAACAAGGACCACCACTAGCCTCTGTAAAACTAAAACAAGAATCCCTTGTAGTGCATGTCCAACATGATCTTGAGAATTTCTAAAACAACAATTCCTATTTACCACCACAAATCAATAACTCCATTGAACTCACCTTTGTGGTAGAACTTCTTCCCCATAATGCACCTACTCAATAGTTCAACTTACACACTTTCCTCTCCCTATCAGTTTTACCATGCACCATGTCAACTATCCCATTGACTTCCACCTTATTTCCTAGTACCTATTATGTGTACCTTCCTCTAGAAACTATTCTTTATGTTCATATTTCTACATCACCCATGGTATCCTTTCCCTCTACTTCCCTCTCTATTCCTTGTGCCCTTTTTCCCCTAATGATCTCAACAACTACAACAACAAGAGATATAAAAAAAACACCAATAACCCCAAAGAACATTCCTATGGATCTTGACCACCATCTTCAATAGTCCCATCACCATATTATCGCATCCCCTATCAAAAGAGGATCACAAGATCAATTTCTTTCTAGGTAGGCATGAGGTTTTAGAACAATATCCCTCTTTAGGTTTCACGGGTTCTGGCATCTTTTCAGGAACACTTAGATAATCCCCATGGATTAGGATCACATCACTTCTGTAGATACACCCATTTTGGGACTACAATATTGTCTTTTGGCATTTCTAAAGCAATATTGAATGAGTATCTGTCTTGGTTTTCATATACATGTCCACCAACAAACAAACTATTCACTCACTCATTTTTCTCCTCCATACACCCCTAATTTTTTATAGTCAATCTAGTCTAAGGCAGTGCATTGCTTCTATGTATCTACACTTCCATCACTCTTTCCAATCATCGACATATTGGTTCCTCCTACATATATCACAATCATAATCATATACAGTTTCTTAACCTTCTTTAAACCCTTAACGCAACACTTTATATCCACTTCACACATATTCATATGGACCATCCACTCTTATAGGATATCTACTAAACATTTACAACGTAGTAGTAGAATGCCTAATACTCTTGCTAGTATATAACTCTTCTCATTCATTTGGTGCTTTCCTCTACTCTATATTATATATCATCCATCCCACTATCAGTTTCTCCATTAGCACCAACATCCATCAAATAGTGCACTACTAGTTTCCCATAATGAACATGTTCCCTCATGAGTATTTGACATGTTCCATCCTTGACTATTGTCACTATATTCATACTCTATTCAACTCTAGCTCCAATTGTATGCCCCAATGTAGCAATTCAAGATGATACTCTAGCATGCCTTACACACCCTATAGACACTCTCAAACTGGAAGGCATGGAATCCCTTCCTCTGGCTTTCTTTACTTCTCAATAGTAGTAGTTATCTAATCCTTAGTTCAGGTAGTTAGATAAACTCTAGCTCTTCCACACATTTTTATCATTGCTACATCTCACCTATAGTTTTGGTTTCTTAATGTCATTGCATTTTGTACCTATTCATTCACCTCCTTCATCCATTTCTCAACTTAATTGAACATTTTAGTGTTTATAGGAAAATGGGGATGATTTCCATGTAAACTAGGAGGAACTGATAATGAAATGAAGGTGTGTATTCCAAGAAGGGAACCTTACCTCCCATGAATAAGGGTTATTTTAATAGTCTATTAATAAATTTGCATCAAGTTTCCTATAAGTAGTTAGGTTTTTATTTATTGTTTATGTTGACTATGTTAAAGAGAATAATTTTGTAACTTTAAGAAGGTTTTTTGGCAAAAGGAATAAACAAGCAATATGTTCTAGGTTTTTTCTTGTTTCTCTACATTGTTATGGTAATTGTTGGGTTTGTTCATGGTTTCTTGATAAATCTCTTTGAGCCTTATAACATATCTTTTACATCAAACTTATTTTTAAAGAAAAATCTTATACTCTTACTATATTTTTGTTCTCTTTTTCTTCAGTTGTTCTCTATTTCATGCTCCTACATATGATTTGATATCCTCGAATAATGTATGGGATTATAAGTGCATTTTGTATAAGTGTATAATATTAGAATTTAGAAGTACATATTATATTGAAAATAGAATCTTTCCAAACCTTTACATAGTGACATTCTAGAATACTTAACACTATAAATAGAATCTTGTCGAGTGTTCATTATGTTAAGCAGTGGTGCAATTAATCAAGGGTTATGGTATGTTTGGTGGAAACACCCAATGCTTCACTCTTGGGCATACATAGTGATCACATTAGTGACTTACCCAAATCCAATTCTGACTCCTATATTTAGCGATATCAACAATGCATCCCTAGTGGGATGTCTTGGCTCTAGGTTTGTAATGCCTCCATTGGAATTATAAATTTTAATCTAATTAAACATAGATTTTGTGACTAAACAACATATAATCAAAGTGTAACCATAACAACATATAAACAACATATAACCATTTTGCAATAGCATCAAATAACTTAGAATTTTTAAAACTTCATTGGTGATTCACACAATACAAATTAACATCATAAATCATGTAGCAATAACATCATATGAGAAGTTTACAACAACATATAAACAATTTAAAATCACAAGAAGAATACCTTGTTATAAGAATGGTGACGAAGTCCAAATTGAGCAAGCTTCCCTCTTCTCCTCGAGTTGCTTCCATCTTCATTGCCCAAAGCAGGACCATGGTTTTACCTCCCAGCCAACTAGGGGCCTAGCCGGCTCCCTAGCCCCAGGAAGCGATTGAACGGTCCCATCCAAATTGTCACATACCCCAATTTTGCAAAAAAATAATGTAATTATTTTATTATATTCCTGAGACATTATGTTAAATTTAACGCTAAGTAAGAATTGATGACTCAGCAGAGTCACCAGAAATGGAATGTAATTCTGAATATTTTATTATTAACAAATAAATTATGGAGACAACAACAATGGGAGAGTTGTTAAAAGAGGTTACTGGTCTAACTAGTGGATGGAACTAGGTGGAAAGGCAAAAGACAAGTGGCAGCATCCTCAAACACTTCCTAAGTTGCAGGTGGCAACTTCCCTATATTTTGGGGTCATGATTCCCCAAGAAAGTGGAATCTGAGCAGGTGTCTCATTAATGACAGTTAATCCAACAAAGACCTAGGCAATCTTATAAATAGTACTCAATGAACTGAGCTGGGGGTTCAGCATTGTTCTGGAGGGAGAATACATTCAGGTGAATATTATTCAGGAGTCCCATTGAGGAAGAGGGAAAAACAGTAAGGAAGTTGTTTGGAGGGAAATGATGCAGTAACTTGGTTCCAGTTTAGTTGTTTTGGCTAAGTGAATTGTTTGCTACACCTAGTTCCAGCCAGGGAGACCAGGGCAAGCTCGGGGGTCCTGAGAAGTGTTGTCTGGGCACTCTCCAGGAGTTGGTAGGGAGGAACAGCCTCCTATTGCTATTGTTGTCCTCAGTTTAGACAGGTTCTGTTATTTATTGCTTTGTGTTTATTAAGTTTAAATGAATGTTGTTATGATTATCATTTAATCGTCTGAATAATATCAGTTTAGTAAAAGATAATATCCCAGAATATCAGCATGTAAGATTTTAAATAATTACTTTGTTTTCAGTCTTCCTTATAGCATTATTTCAGTACTGATAATGTTTTATCCTGCATGCCGTACAATAGTAAAATGGTAAGCAATGGTTTATTTATGTAAATTCTAGATAGTTTAATTATTTCTGTTAAATAGATAGGTAGGGTTTTAGTACAAATAATCATTCTCTGGTTTTACAACTGGTTTAAAACCGTGATAGGAACATAAATAAATATAATTTTTTAAAATACAGTAATATATTATCATAGACATTATTGCAGATACAAACCCTAGCTAACAATTGTATAGGTCATTTTATGTCACTTGAATGGACGAGCCAAATTACAATAGAAAGTTTATTTAGTCATTGACTGAACATACAAAAGGATTAGCAGAACCGTATTTGACTCAACTTTGAAACTAAAACAACAGTATAGCAATGTATTTCACCTGTTTAATTTTTTTTCGACCGAGTCTTAGCTAAAACAAACCGAATAGTTAACTAAACAATAAGTTTGACTGTGGAGCTCGAACCAAAAACCTATCTCTCCAGTTGTCTACAACAAGAAACCATTCGACAGAACTTTGACCTAGTTATTAACTTTTAAAACAAAAGAAATCAAAAACAGAACAATAACTATCTCAAGGCCGAGCTTAAACAAGTAGTATTTATTTTAACTCCTTAAATTTCCATTATTTCCTTATGGTCATAATCATTATAACAGAACCATATATTTAGCTCACTATCGAGCTCTAATTCTTCAGTTTTTATCTTTCATATGAATGCACAGTACCGACAGAGTCTTATCTTATTAATACATAATCATCTAAACAAAACCACCGTCGTATCAGTTTGAATCCTCCCCACCTTTCCAAACCTTACAGGGGTCCAAACGTTAAAAAAGAAATTCATCACCATGATTTCACCTACGGCTATAGCCTTGCATTATTAGAAGCTTTCTATATAAACTTCGAAACTTGAAACACACACCATACACCGACCCTAGCATATAGAATGACTGTAACAAGTCGTGTTTTAAAGAGCTTACATTACACAGGAAAATAATCATAAAAACAAAACCATCCCTCCCTAGCTATTATAAGATTCTAACTACAGCTGAGTCACAATCCAAATTAACAGTGTTAGGGAGAACAAAACATATTACCACCACTACACACAGTTAGAACAAAAACAGCACACGTCTTATACAATCCTGTGTACAGGCAGAACTTAAATTGAGTTAACTATCCAAAACCCTGGGCGTTTTCCAACAAAACCCTTTAAAATGTTACATCGAAACATGAGAACCGAGGTCGTAACCCGGCCTACAGAATAGCCCTCAAGCCTTGTCTTCTTCAAATTTATTTTACATTACAGTCCTTCTATATAAAAACAAACTAAGTGCCGAAAGGAGTATACTAGCCACATTATCGACTGAGTCCATATAACCAAACCAACGCAGGGTTAAACCCTTATCTATTCATTTAATTTATACAGTTATAAGATTTTACAAGGCTGCCGTGACTTATAAGTCAAACCAAACCTACCACCCAAACAACCCACAAGGAGAAATTTGCCATGGTAAGAACCAGGCTTACTCGGGAATGCCAGCCGTCGTAGCTTATGCCATCCAATAGTTAAGTGGAGCTCAAATCTGCAACGAAACAACAAGATTGTAAACATTCTGTGGATGCTTGGAGATTTAAACAATTGCTTGCAACCTTAAAACAACAATTTTAAAAACCCTGTAGCTTACCGGAGTGACGGACGCAGATGCAAACCATGAGCCAAGTAAACCCCACACTAGTCACCAGAAGGAACGGGCTGGGAACTCCAAGGTTACCTTCCATAAAGGAAGCCGTGACAGAAAACTAGTCAGACGATACCCTTATACCATGGCCAAACTTGTATTGGAAGCACGAAGACAAATCCCTAGGTTATAACCATTTTGTAAGCTACCAACAGCAAGAAATACAACGACTCCCAACATTACAGTGGATACATACGAAGGAGGGAAATAGCATGGAAACTAGTAGCAATCAGAAACAACATCAGAGGTAGCCAGAAGTATTTAATAAACTTATAAGATGCCAAATTACAGGATACACAGACTCCCGAGTGATACAAATAGAGAATTATGAGAAGTCTGTAGCAGCACTGAAGCTGTTACTTCGGAACCACAGAGAATTTTGGACAGGAGGGTTCACAGGACCGAGCCCGAAGGCGAGGGAGAAGTGCCCAGCTAGGGTTCAGTCAACTTTTTATATCACCAATACTTGGATCAAAAGCCACCACGTAGCACCTAAAATATTTCCATGCAGTGGGTCGAGGGTAAATGTTTCACGACGAACTTTAAATCATTGGTATTTCAAATAAAATCATAGTGTGTGTACATTTCAATCAAAGGATAATCAACATGCATATTTCAATAGGGTCGAGCCACTAAATCTTCACCCCACTATTTAATTCATGTGGAATATGCCTTCGAATGTTGCCTAGTGAACTTAATGGTTTGCCCTACAAACAACAAAGTCATACATTATCCATATGTTCAAGGTTATGTGAAACTTTCATCTATTGTTATAGAAATAAAACGCTTAGCAGGAGTATTGGAACTATTCATAGTGTTACATAAAGGTTGAAGTAGTTTAATTTCTATGTTATCTTTTAAACAATAAAAACCATAGGATAAAACCCTCAATTCTTACATTTTATAGATAGAACCTTGACTTAATAATTCATGTTCTATGACCATTATTTAAAAACCCAGTCTTGAAATACTCCAGACGTAGAGAGAAAGTATTTTGCATTATGGAAGTTATAAGTGATTCAGAATAATCATTTCCACATACACTAATCTTATGGGAAGAGACAACAGATATGGCATCACTCTTAAGTTGTAAGGATACGAGTGTCAATGTTGAGAAAACTCATAGTTCTTAATACTTTGACAGACATAGAAATAAGAATAGTTTTTCCAGCTAAACAGATTTTGAAAATGTTAAAAAGAAGACATGTAATTTACAGGATATCTACAAGTATCGAGACAAGCAAAGCGTAATTATTTGGTACTCTCCGATTGTTACTTTTAACAATGCGTGTCAAATATTCCAATTACAAAGCATGAATAGATACAATGATAATGGAGGAGCAACAAATTGAACGGATTATGAATTGTTGGTCATACTCTAAAAATCTCTAGTCAAGAAATTTATGTATATCAATAGCTATCATTTCCTTTAGAAATTCCAATTCTTAAACAGCTAGATCAAAAGGAGATCATAGGATAAATGTTACCTGTAAACATTTTATAACCTGGCTAGCATGCTTAAATTTTACTGAATGATATGGTACAGATAATTGGAATATAATACTGTTAAATTTTAAATACAACAACTCGTACCTTACCTGTGTATCTGCAAGAGGAAGACAATTTTGATGCATTAGCTCAGAAGCTAAGTAAGCCCAGTTCGACATACAAACTCCCCCTTGTGGTTACAAAACAACAAAACAATCAGTAGCAGAAAAGAGAAACCCAAACAACAATTAAGTATGACAAAAGATCATTTAGACACATTTACGACCACGTAAGCTAAAAACAATAGTCATGTGGCTGCATTTAATATCACGTATTGCTATCTTAAAAAATTTTAAATTTTTCGAAATTTTTGGGTTTTGACACAAATGGCCTTCTGGCCCTTCATGCCCGAGACCCCCAAAGAATAGAACAATGATGCACTAGTAGGCTATGTATCAAATCTTCCAAGAGTTCTCAAACTCTTCCAACTCTTCCCAACTTCTCATACCCCAAATTATCCAAAAATACCTCTTCCTATCAAAACTCTTACCAAAATATCCTTTAAGAGAAAAGAATCCCCTCTTCCAATATCAAGTCTCCTATTTATATAAAAACTCCTCATCATCCTCCTCATCCATCAATAAATTCCAAAAATAATAGTCAACAATCAATAAATTCATTTTCTAGAAAAATATAGCAATTTGATTTAAATAATTAAAATATTAATAAACATGGTTGCAAAGTCTTACTTGTCATGCTCCCTTCTTAATGCAACTATGACAACTCTTTTCTAAACATTTGTGCAAATCCTACCTATCCATTTATTTATATTATCCTTTCATTCATAAGTCAAATAAGATATTTTCATATACTATATTATACTATGACATAATTTATATTAAATATATATAATTATATATGTAATTCAATAATACAATCAATTTATGTAAATCTAAAACATATTTGACAAGTCAACAAACTCATACTTTCAACAATTCATCAACCAATATACTATTAGCTAATATAACCATATTAATTTATTCATCGATCGACCAATCATAGTATTGTACTCACGAATTGGTGTATGCATGGCCAGTGCACACGTCTTAAGCGTGGGTACTAATAATCACATTTAATTCTCCTAATAGATCCTTATTACATGCTCCCAAACAACATATAGAAGTATAATTAAACAATGCATCATTCATCATTCATAATGATTCATGCATAATCAATAAGACAAAATTACATAAACATAATGATGAAATAAAGCATATAATCACGATGGTTAATAACAATCAAGAACACCATCCAATCCATCATTGGTCCTATCCATCCCATTAGTACTCCAACCACCTAATCACCACTACTTCCAGCTTCTGACCTCACCATCCCATCCTCTGCTGGAATATACCATGGAATCTCGACTACGCGTATGACCATGTATAGAACCCGTAAGCGGAAGTGTCGATCGACCACATCGACCAAGCTTCTCCAGCAGGCACCCACTAGTCATCATCACACATCCACGAGAGTGTTCTCAGCACAGCCCTCCCACGACTCTAGGTTTCGGAGGTTCAATGGTGGGAAATGCCTCCACCCCTCCTGTTAGTACTAGGGTCAACACCCTACATCAACCATACTGTGCCATCACTGATCTAAGGGGTCTCGTCATCGAACAACCACTTTGGGAAAGTCGTAGTTCCTGTCAAAACCCACACTTACGCACAAGTCATAGAAATATTGGAAATCACAATTAAATAGCATGAAATTTGATATAACATCATTATACTCATGATGTTCAATACATCTCGTGCCCCTTGGAAATATAGGAATCCACCTATCTCATAGCCAATCAACATGTGGAATAGTTCATCATTAACATGAAACATATATTTATCCATACCCAACTCTTTCAAGTGTTAATCCATATCACTAATACAACATTTACAAATAATCATGTAAGTACTTTTGCAAACAACTAAATTAGCATTCCACATATGGATATTCTATATTCAATTTGTATGTTCAATATGAAGTTACATATCCATTTCCATTAGTAAATTAAATAGTAAATTCCATTTACCATACAACCTCACTAGAGTCCACATGTGCACATAACAATCATCTTAATCAATCTATCTTCGTCAAACAGATAATAAGCAAATACAATGCTAAGCTAATTCACATTAGAGTTTTTAATTAATGACTGTGAATATATGGGGCATTACATACACCCACCCTTCAAGAAACTTCGTCCCGAAGTTATGGTCATTCAAAATTTTAAGAAAAATATCAACACCATATATCTATTATTTCCGACTAAAATACCTTAGCCATGCTAGTCCCATGAGACCTTCACATGATCAACATGTCGTTATTATATAGTTTTACATCTTCCATCACATAGGATGTGTTATCAAGTTACGCTTTACATGTTTATACACACAATTGATCTAACTTCATCAAGGTTTATCAATTCATTTAGTCCTAGTTAGTTAACATATAATCATAAATTGTTGTTATTTTTTATATCATAGTTCATAAGAAAACCTTGTCTCCAATATCGCATTTCCTTAGGTTCAAGGTGTATTTTTATGACTAATTTATTGATTCTTAGCTTCATTGAATATTTTCTAATAAACGCCATTTACTTCCTCATTAATAATTTTAATGATATCCAAATTTCCACGGTATTTTAATGAATTACTATATAATAACTTAGTAGTGCTATATCTATCTTCCAAGTACACTTTATCAATTAACATTTGTGAAAGGACATCTCTTACACGTGAGTCTCACGTTATCCACAAAATACTTATGATTTCAATTTTAACGCATAGATTGTTTCCAACCTTATAGTTTTAATTAATTTGTCTAATAGTGTGATCAACTCATGAACATCATGAATCTCGACCTACATAAATACATAGGTACATCATATAGCTATAAGTTATATGACAAGGCTTCCACATTATCAATAATACCTTAGTCTATTTTCACAATGTGAAGGGTGCTTCTTTACTTAATGCAATTGATCGGATATGTATACCCACCATGATGCATATGACTTAGAAATGCTATACACATACTCATCCTACTTACTTATTCAATGGTTTGGGTAAAATACACATGTTCCCACATAACTAACCTCCTCATACCTTAACGTGGGTAAAATAAATTTTCTATCAAGCCCAAGGCATTGCTCGAATATGATCCCCATAGGAAGTTAATCTTCGTCTACTCATAACTTGGTTAATGCAAGCCATGTTTCCCTTTATGATCCCCTCTCCTAATTCTGATTTTAAAGTATAACTCATTTGTGAGTCGACTATTCATGACCTTATCCCATTATTTCAAGTCTTATTAATTATAGTCAATTTATACTTTAATTTTAATTATCACTATATCTTGATTGGTGTTATATGTTCACCACCTAGCAAGGGATTGGCATGCCACAGTTTCCTCCCATTAGGAATATTTACTAAAATTTTATTAAGTACTATCTAAGAATATATATATGCTTATTGGTTTCACGGTCATTACTATTGACCTCGTTTACTTATTACCTGATATGATTAGATCCAAACATGGTCAATGTGAGATCTAGGGTCTTCTTTGTCATAGCTAATGAAGAGCATGCCCCTTGCCAACAAGAGTATTACATGATGCATAATTGTTCGAGAATCAATTTCTTATAGGGGTTCATTACTACGATCCATAATTCCTACTTGGTAATTATTACACCCTTATTCGCTTTCCCTCAACATTTCATTTCCAAGTTAGGATATTTATATACATGTCTTCTAGGACGTGAATAATATAGCTTTTGCACTCATTATGCATGTCTTTGTATCAATCTTTATTTTAACCACTAGGTCATTCATACACAATTTGTAAAGGAAATTTCCTTAATCACATAGACCGTTATCATTCCTTACAATTTTTATGAGGACATTCATTACTTATACTCATATTGTTATGTAGTCATCACTATAATTTTACTTAGATAAATGATTATTACTCATGTGGTTGTGCTAATATTCACATGCCTCTGCTTAATTGACTAAAATTTCCATGAATTTTGTCCCACATAAATCTTATTTAATGCCACATGCTTCATGTTTACATTTACATATTATTATCCATGTAAGGTTATACATATAATTTTTACCTTCTTTATAGTATTAATTTTTTTTAACACCCATTTTTTTTTTTAACATTGTTTTAAGTTTCATACCTATTAAGAATTCGAAATTAAATTGTCTGGACAATAAAATAAATATAAATTACAATTTATATTTGATATTCACCTAAATTTGTCTTCTTCTAATGCTTGCAATTTAACAATTGTTTGTGCACTAGTTTGTCTCATATGTCATCTCCTCTTATTTTGGAGCTTATATATCTAAAAGGGCCACCTCATATTTTGATATACATATATAATCTTTTTATGTTCCTTTTTTAAATATGAATTTTATTTATATCTAATTTAACTTAATGTCCTCAAACAATTATAATATAAAGTAAGAAATTTTAAATAATGAGATAAGTTGTTTGTCTCAATCACATAGAGAAGCATCACATATAAATATTTATAGGTGATTTCCAAGAAATATACTTCGTCGTTTTCTTTTTTTCGCACGGGACATTAATATATATACAACAATGACTAGAACAAAGTCAATTCTAAAATTGGAATGTGCTACTTAGGAGGATTGATACATATTATATATATATAATGTAATTGTATATTTTTATTTATTTTGCAAAGGTAACATTATAGTGGTTTTTTTTAAAAGTTAATTTGCTATTCATTAATTAATTAGAACTATATACCATGTACTACAATACTTCATTTGGCTTCCTAATACACACATATTTGTTGTATATATATTTCAATCATATATTTGTTATATATATTTTTCCATAACAATTATAGATACGTTGTACTTTAAAATATCAATTTAAGTAGTTAATATTTATTTTCATTAGTAATATGCACTAAGAAAAATAAAAATGTCCTAAGATTAAAATATTTAAAAATAATAATAATTAAATATTTATAATATGTTTTCTAATAAAGAAACAAAAGAATTTAATAGTTACTCATTTTAACTTTTCCAACTTATTTTTGGAATGCATTTTTCACTTAACATATATGGTGTGAAATGCAATTTATTTATTTATTTTAACCCACCAACAAAATCCACAATGGTCTCATAATAGCATCCCAAATCATGGCAGCCATAACTTTTGGCATGCAACAATATTCTTGCTGAGGGCTCCTCTTCAATATTTTTTTGTACAAGCTATTAATGGCATTAATTAACTAGATCTACATATTATTCTGAGCAATGGTATATAACACAACCAAGCTTGAGTGATGGATACGGTAGATTTTATTGACTCAAAATATCTAAATGGTAGATAGGGTAAGTTGTTAGGTGTCTATTCATGTTGCCTGAAATGAATGCACTCCAATCTTTAACTTCACAATACAAATTTTCAATGTAGTAATTAATGTGTGTTACTTCGATAATTAATGCTCTTAGTACTTTTATTCCTCGTAGTTATTCCTTTATGCATTTATTTTTCTTTGTCCTTCGCAATCTGGTAAACAAATTACAAAAAATATTTTCTCCTTTAGATCTCCCATAGGACCCTAGATTCGACCAACTATCTATTGAATGGTAGGTCATAATACTTTATTTGGTAAAGTGACGGTCACAAAATAGAGACAATTAAGTAGCCATGAGATTTAGTTTATTTGTTTTAATCTATTAAGTTCAATAAAATAAATATATCTAATTTTCTTTCCTTTTCTTTCTTCTTCAGGTTAACATAAAAATAATAATGATGTAAATGTCTTAGTTGTTTTTTTTGTTTTTTTCAAAACCATAAGGAGGAGCAGATTTTTTTTCTTTTACTATCAGTCCAATGTCATGCTCATAAATAGTAGGCATCTACTATATACACATAAATAGTAGGCATCTACTATATACAGTGATATATTGGATGGGTTGCATACTACATTACTATAACCCTTTTTATTTCTTAGTTTTGTTTATACCTTATTTCAGATAACCAGAAAGCAGTGTCGGCTGAAGCAGTGACGCGATATATTAAACTAGCTAGTTGCATAAATATAATATTTAATAAATAGTGTTTTTTTTATATTTTTTATTATGCCTTATTTCCAATATTCAATTCGCTAGAAAATTGAGACAGAATAGTTCCAACTTCCACCTGAGTTGCATGCGCACACTTATATGTGATAAGTAAATATCTATAAGATTTCCTTTCCTAAGTAAGGATGGCGTCTCTTACAAGCAATTATGTTTGATTCTTCTCAAATTTTCATTTTTTCATGTCACTCTCAAAACTATGGTGTCACTGTGCTTGCAGAATCATCCACAACAATCATCAGTACTACCATTTCACAATGAAGTTTAAGAGTTCTAGAGCTTTCGGGTAGGTGTTACAGACTAAAATAAAAGTAATAAACAAATAAAATAAAGTAACTATGGAATAAGATTCGCACTACTTTTACAACTGCGACTTCTACCAGGATTTTAACTAATGTTTAATGGAAACATGGGACCTCTACATAGGGGTTCATGGACTCTTCTGTTGTTTCACTTTAATAAGTTGACAATATATATATTTTTTTGGATTATACTATTATTATTTTTCTTTTCACTGGGAAAGCCCCTCTGATGTAACGGGCGCAACCCCATACTGATAGCTGTGTGCAATAATTCTTCTTGGATTGGACTGTGGATACAATCTTATTGATTTTGTGTAAAACATAAGCCTGAAATACATCACATCAGCCATATTGTTGTTCGACAGCAGCTTCCAGCGAGACAAATGAATGTGGAATTCAATGCCACACAAATGAAAATTTATAAATTGTTGCCCTTTTGGTTTTGTCAAAGATTATATTTATTCACTTCTCTGCACATACACTACCTAGTACCCACATCACTCATCTGAACCCCACTATTGTTGTTCCTCTAACATGTGAGCCTCGATGGGAGTGAGATTTAATACTATAGCTACTAACAATCAATAATATACTTAATAGCCTTGCTTTGACAAGAGAGTAGTACTTAGCACCCTTTACCCTATTATCTAGTTGGTATGATTCCCTAAACTAGCTCTTCCACATGGACATTGGGGAAAAAGGAAGAAGAGCTACCAAGTATGGAATCATTGGTATCTTTATAACAGAATAATCACATAGCGTGCGTCCATTAATTATTGGTAGGATACTAGATCCAGGGATGGCGAATATTATTAATGCCAGGAATTTATACGATCCCTCCCATGCCGGTACTACAACATGAAGTTTCTCTGACTCTTGGCCTATTTGGACCTGGGAGGAGATGCGAACCCATAGATAATGGTGACCTCCACGTGAGCACGGTCTAATTAGTCTCTTACCCTTCGCTAAAATGTGCTCAGGGATGTGCTTCCAACCCTGTTAAAACTCATGTTCGAGCTGGTGGGATGATTAGTGCTGTTGAAACATTTTAATATTGTTCCTCTAAGTATTATGGTAATTGGAAAGGAGTCCATTCTAATTCAATTGATAAGTAAGTAGCCGTCGCTCACCGCACTTCGTTCAGTTTCAGATTCTTTTATATTAAGGCTTCATTCATTAGGCATCAAGGCACCGTCAAAGTCAATGTACGGGATTGGCACAATCAACTTCCCCTCATTTTATGGGCATCATAATCGTGCACAATCCCACACTGTAAGAAGTGAAGCGACTGGAGGTCCACTAAGGCAGTCAAGGACTGCGTTGGCTTTTCCTTTATGTGCTTAATTACCAACCCAAATTGTTGTGCTTCTATCGGTGACCCTATCTCTGTCAATTAATTATGGTAATCCAAGGCAAGGAGATAAGAGATAACCTGGGAGCAAAGAAAAAAAAGTATAGTTCCAATAAGGCTTTAAATAAATAAGCTAATGCTTCTTCAGCTAATGCTGCAAATGAACTACGCACTTGCTCTGGATGAATTCCGCACTTGAATGGGCATAACACTGGAAATACTTGGAAGAAGAAGCTATTGATTTGGCAGATTGTTGGGAATGAAGGAGCTTTGCGATTTCCACAGTGGGAGAATTTTTTTTTTTTGGAGTTATATCAGACTCTAGACGGCATGGGAATCATCATCAAAACGAAAAGATATATATGGGAATGATGAAAACCATAGCAGGAGTGTCAAAGATAGCACGAGTTAAATTTAATTGCACCGAAAGCTTATTGGGATGTTAGGAATCAAAGACTGTATGATTGAATTTGAAGTCTCTCATTGGGAATTTATTTTGCTCAGTTAGCAGAGATTTAGAGAAAGATTGATTTACTTATCAATAATTTTTTTTTTTTTTTTATCGGCAATAATGTGAGTAGGACTAAGCACAGTGCAGTAGACACTAACCTAGGAGGCAACTGCGAGTTTTTTGGCAGTCCCTGCTAGCCATCTGCACCAGGATTTCTTGGCAGTGACTTCAAAGTTTAGGGGTTGGTGCTGAAGCCATTTGTTATAATAATGATGGGATTAGAAGATTCATAGAAATTCAAAACATTCATTCCATCTACTCTTAATGTAACAGAAGGTTTATTGGTATTAGAGAGCAATCATTGAAGCCTATTGCAGACTATTGCAGAGCATGAGGTTCTGTTTTATTGAATATTTTCCACTACTTCACGTAGGAAACTCATGTTTATCAGTATTGAGGATCCTTAAATATTACACACATAAACCTTGTTGCTTTGATCCAACTCTGATTTCACTGCGAAGAATGTTGTTGTATATGTTTGTGTGTATATTCAGACTTCACAAATACATATAACCAAAAGTTTAAGTACTTCGTCTAGAGAACCCGTAAGGAGTTTTTCTGTATCACCACATGATCAGAGGTTTTACAGGCTCCCATCAACATTTCAAACACAAACTTTGTTTGTCTGATTCAAGTTTTATTTCACAAGGAAGATTGTCACATTTCTGTTTGTTGGAATTTCAAACATAACAAATAAGCATTTATTATGTATTTATATATTTTGTTGTTAAGGCAAGTAAAGTGTGTTATTCCTTCCAACTCTTACCTCATAATGGAGAATATACCAAAAGGTTTTAGAGACTTAGTACTCGGAATCCATAAATATTTATTCTCTGTCTGCATAAAACTACAAAATTTATAGGCTTAAAAGTACTTAGAACCCGTAAATATTAATATACCCAAAAACAATTTAAACTATTATGCAAGCCCTTCAAGTTCCAGTTTTTGAACCAAGATCTCTGATACCATGTGTAATGCCTCCATTGGCATTATACATTTTAATCTAATTAAGCATAGATTTTGTAACTAAACAGCATATAATCAAAGTGTAACCATAACAACATATAAACAACATATAAACATATAAACAACATATAACCATTTTGCAATAGCATCAAATAACTTAGAATTTTTAAAACTTCATTGGTGATTCACACAACACAAATTAACATCATAAATCATGTAGCAATAGCATCATATGAGAAGTTTACAACAACATATAAAAAAATTAAAATCACAAGAAAAATACCTCGTTATAAGAATGGTGACAGAGTCCAAATTGAGCAAGCTTCCCTCTTCTCCTCGAGTTGCTTCCATCTTCATTGCCCAAAGCAGGACCAGGGTTTTATCTCCCAGCCAACTAGGAGCCTAGCCGGCTCCCTAGCCCCAGGAAGCGATTGAACGGTCCCATCCAAATGGCCTTCTAGCCCTCCGTGCCTGAGACCCCCAAAGAACAGAACAATGATGCACTAGTTGGCTATGTATCAAATCTTCCAAGAGTTCTCAAACTCTTCCAACTCTTCCCAACTTCTCATACCCCAAATTATCCAAAAATACCTCTTCCTATCAAAACTCTTACCAAAATATCCTTCAAGAGAAAAGACTCCCCTCTTCCAATCTCAAGTCTTCTATTTATATAAAAACTCCTCATCATCCATCAATAAATTCCCAAAATAATAGTCAACAATCAATAAATTCATTTTCTAGAAAAATATAGCAATTTGTTTTAAATAATTAAAATATTAATAAACATGGTTGCAAAGTCTTACTTGTCATGCTCCCTTCTTAATGCAACTATGACAACTCTTTTCTAAAAATTTGTGCAAATCCTACCTATCCATTTATTTATATTATCCTTTTATTCATAAGTCAAATAAGATATTTTCATATACTATATTATACTATGACATAATTTATATTAAATATATATAATTATATATGTAATTCAATAATACAATCAATTTATGTAAATCTAAAACATATTTCACAAGTCAACAAACTCATACTTTCAACACACAAGTAATACTTTCAACAATTCATCAACCAATATACTATTAGCTAATATAGCCATATTAATTTATTCATCGATCGACCAATCATAGTATTGTACTCACGAATTAGCGTATGCATGGCCAGTGCACACGTCTTAAGCATGGGTACTAATAATCACATTTAATTCTCCTAATAGATCATTATTACATGCTCCCAAACAACATATAGAAGTATAATTAAACCATGCATCATTCATCATTCATAATGATTCATACATAATCAATAAGACAAAATTACATAAACATAATGATGAAATCAAGCATATAATCACGATGGTTAATAACAATCAAGAACACCATCCAATCCATCATTAGTCCCATCCATCCCATTAGTACTCCAACCACCTAATCACTGCTACTTCCAGCTCCTGACCTCACCATCCCATCCTTTGCTGGAATATACCATCGAATCTCGACTACGCATATGACCATGTATAGAAACCGTAAGCGGAAGTGTTGATCGACCACATCAACCAAGCTTCCCTATCAGGCACCCACTAGTCGTCATCACACATCCATGGGAGTGTGCTCAGCACAACCCTCCCACGACTCTAGGTTTCAGAGGTTCGATGGTGGGAAATGCCTCCACCCCTCTTGTTAGTACTAGGGTCGACACCCTACATCAACCATACTGTTCCATCACTGATCTAAGGGGTCTCGTCATCGAACAACCACTTTGGGAAAGTCGTAGTTCCTGTCAAAACCCACACTTACCCACAAGTCATAGAAATATTGGAATTCACAATTAAATAGCATGAAATTTGATATAACATCATTATACTCATGATGTTCAATACATCTCATGCCCCTTGGCAATATAGGAATCCGCCTATCTCATAGCCAATCAACATGTGGAATAGTTCATCATTAACATGAAACATATATTTATCCATACCCAACTCTTTCAAGTGTTAATCCATATCACTAATACAACATTTACAAATAATCATGTAAGTACTTTTGCAAACAACTAAATTAGCATTCCACATATGGATATTCTATATTCAATTTGTATGTTCAATATGAAGTTACATATCCATTTCCATTAATAAATTAAATAGTAAATTCCATTTACCATACAACCTCACTGGATTCCACATGTGCACATAACAATCATCTTAATCAATCTATCCTCGTCAAACAGATAATAAGCAAATACAATGCTAAGCTAATTCACATTAGAGTTTTTAATTAATGTCTGTCAATATATGGCGCATTACAAGGTTGAGACATGAGTTATTAGTATATGTGGTTTGTGAGTTATTGCATATATTCAATGGGTAAAGTGGTATCTAAATTGGTTTGGTCTCGATCTTTCTTGCATGGTTGCAAAGGATACCCACACATTAAGCTCTAATTCATTTGAAATAAAGCTACAATAAAACTAAAAAATGTTTTCCTATTGAGATTGGTCAACATAGGTTGTTAGATAAAAAGTAGAGAACTTCCACCTCAGGTAATTTAGAGAGCTCTTTCAAAAGGAATTTCTCTAGATTTGGACGATTTTGGTCAAGTCCAACTATTCCAAAGAAGATATTATCATTCTAATTTATTGCCATATAAATTGAGTAATTGTAGGTTGCTTAAACTTCTCGTTCATACATATATTTTTCATGTAATATTATTGTTTGACAAGTGGAATAGTATGGTTGTTGTTTGCATATATCTAAGACTGTTCAACTTGTTTCATCTCAATACTTATATTATGATATAATATTTTAATAATGAGTTGTGAGACTTTATTGATTATAAATCCTTTAAATCTCATAATATTTTATGGATATTTTCAATGAATTTATTGATGGATAAATCTAATACATGCAAGTCACTGATATTTGTGATCCACTAAAGAATACCACAAAAAGATGATTATAACCCATGCTTAAAATTTTTTAAGTCTTGAAAATCTACAAGGCACTAAGGAATTCCCATATAAATATTTTTCATTATATTGAGCAGCTAAAGTCAAGTTCACTTGGCCAAAGATACATATAATGTCCCAAATAAGTTATTAGAAAGATCACCAAAAATATTCATAAGAAACTTATTTCCATATTTCTAGTATGTGAGTTTTCAAACACATTTGACTATTTTAAAGAAGTGTAATGTTTGATGCCTTTATTAATCCATCCTTCTAGAAGGTTTTTAATTAAGATAATATCTCAAGTGAAACCAACCCAACAGTACCATTATGAGTACTCTAAAAAATATTTGTTAGTTTCAAGCAAAACCAACCCACTAATACCATTAGGATTACTATCAAAAAGATGGTTATTGTGTATATATAGTTAATGAACAAGGGTTAGTTGTATTTTCTATCTTGTATTTGTTTGAATTCAAAGGGGAGATTTAATATGGATTTAGGAATTGTATCTTTCAGATTGTTGGTATTTACTAAAATCTTTGCAAGTTTTCTCAATCTAAGGTACACTAGTCATAATATTTTATGTACCAAGATTTACATAGTAGAAGTGACTGAAATTAGCAATGGCTTTAGGTACACTGGTAGATAGGATAATAGAACCAAGATCTAGGGACTCCAATGTAATGATGTTAGCAATGGTTTTAGCTATGCTCCCAATGAGCCTAATGAGCCTATTGGAATGAGGATCTATGTATTCCAACTTATAAGTATGCTGATAGTAAGTCTATTTGAACCAAGATTTAGAGATTTCAATTGACTCAAATTAGAAATGGCTTCATGGATGCTACCAGTGAACCTATTTGAATCAAGAAATAGTTCAATTCCAATCAAAATTACCTCAAATTACCAATGGTTGTAGTTTCTTATTTTAGATGGGAGAGAACTAATAATTTTAGGATAACACTTACGTGGGATATAAATCAAATTTTCATTAAGCTCTCTCAAATTTCTCTTGTTACCTAGCAATGATGGTTAAAATTAGTTGTCCCCAAAGAATTTTTTTCCAAAGATGGAGGATAGTTGTTCTCCAATTTGTTGGATGTAAAATGGATGCAATATTTTGTAGAACAACCCAAATTAAACAAAATAATTCTACTCAAATAGTTGATAGAAAATTCAATGTATGAGAAATGAGTATGATTGCGTATAGTTAGAGGAATTTGAACACTCTTACTATTGATGAACAAGTGGAGAATACATAATTCCAAAGAATCCATTGCAAGGTCGAATAGGGACATTTCCATCTGTTCTACCAAATCCTTCTTACTTTGCTTTGACCCTTTCTATGGGACTTTCAAACTGTAGAGAATACACCAATGGTTGTAAAAGTGACAATACCGCATGGATGGATGCACTCAATGATTTAAAAGGCCCCAAATCAATACACATATAGCTAGATGAAATTCCAAACTTTTCCCTTGCTAGTTAAAATACCCTCTTCCTCCACCATGGCCTAATTTAATCCCCCAAACTACCCATTCATCCCCCACAAAGATTAATTGTGGGCTGCTTAAACTTCTCATGCTTGTATATATTTCCCCTATAAGATTATTATTTAACAAGTAGAATATTATGTTTGTTGTCAACATATCTAAAACTATACTCAACTTCTTTCATGTCAATTGTTATATTTTTCTTATATTTTACTATAATCTTTTAACATTGAACTCCATTGAAAATCCTCAAAGTATCCCAAGATTTGATAAATACTTTCAATGAATTTGTTGTTAAATAAATCTAGTACCTCCAATTCAGTGAGTTTTGTGATCCACTTAATAATACCACCATAGAAATGATTGTAACCATGCTTAAACCTCTCAACTTTTCAAAATATGCAAGGTATTCATGAAAATCCCTTGTCAATATTTCTCATTAAATCGAATAGATAATGGTAGATACACTTACCAAAGATACATGCAATGTCCCAGTGAAGTCCTCAAAATGAGATAAAACATTTATAGAAACTAGAAAGCCTATTTCCAAACTTCTCCTAAGCAAGTTTTCACACACATTCAATCATTTTCATTCAATGAATTTATGATATCCTTATCTCCCGATAGACATATTTTTGATAGATCAAATATTTGTAGTGAATACAACCCACTAGTACCATTAGGAATACTCTAAAAAATATTGGTGTTGTGTATATCTAATCAATGAAGAAAGGGCCAATTGTCATGTTCTATCTGGTATTTGTTTGAATATCATTGTCATGTATATCTAATTAATAGAGAAGGATTAGTTGACCCATTATATCTTAAGTTTGTTGGAATTCAAATTCAAGAACGTTAAGGGATCTTTCCTATGACTTTAGGAATTGCAGCTTTGATATTGTTGGCGTTGACTAAATACTTTGCAAGTTTGCACAATCCAGTAATGGCTTAAGGTATGATATTGGTTAGGCTATCTATATGAAAATTTACATAGTGCAAGTGACTAAAGCTAGTAATGGATTTATGTATGCTACTAGACAGTTTATTAGAACCAAGATCTAGGGAATTCAATGAATTGAAGTTGATAATGGTTTTAGGTATAGTTACCACATTCAACTGAATCGATCCATTTAGTACAAAAATTAAAAAATTTGGTTCTTTTGATGAATTGTTCTATTTGATTTGATTCCTTGGCTCCATCTAATTTTAAAATCCATCTACTTGTTTGGTTTTGTTGAGGCTGGCATAAACCAAACAGATAGTTAATCTTGCTATGGATGGATCCTTCCTTTCTTGAGCTTTTCACACCACACTAGCAAGCAAAAAAAATCACTTTGGGCCATGTAGGCTCAAGCCTCGTTCACCCCAATGATATCCTTATATATGGATTTGGAATGAATTATGCATGTGTTATCCTTGGTCAAGGCTCAACCTCTCTCTCCTCTATATTCCTGCATCATACCTTATAGTACCATAGCGAGCAACATATCCAAGACCATTATTTCACTTAGGAGTATAGGGAAATGTAGGGCTAGGCCACATAAATAAATATAAACTATGGGTGTTGGGTTGGGTTAGATTTATCTATTTAAACAAACCAATTTTGACATACACCTCTCTCTCTATAACATATAACAACTAGTCAATCTGAAACATCAATTACTTGAGAAGCATATATCTACTCATAGATTGAAAGGATCCCATTGAAGCACGAGTCAATCCATGGATGTAAGCTATTCCAAATCAAATGGATATAACTTTAAGGATATGATATCCAAATTTTTGTCTTTTTTGGTCAAATTGGCTTTTTAGTCTTCGACTTTTTCTCATACTGTATCAAATTCGAACTCCAATTTGGTAAGTATGGTTCTAAGTATGTTGTCGTTGAGCCTATTTGAACCACATATTACAATTGATAGGTATGCATTGGTAAGTCTATTTGAACTGATATTTAGAGATTTCAATTGATTCAAAATAACAATAGCTTCATTGATGCCACTAGTGAACCTATTTGAATCAAGAAATAGTTTGGTTTCGATCAAAACTAGCTCAAATTGCTAATGGTTGTAGTTTCCTTTCTAGTGTAAGTATAGTTTTTAATCTTACATAGGTTACTATTTATCTGTCATGTTGGAACACCTCAATTTCCCACTTGGTATGCCAAAAAGTTTATGAGGTGGACCTCTTGGGTTTGCTATAATTGAGGTGATCTCTTTGTATTATATCATATAATAGAATATATAGATTCAATGTTCCTTTAATATGAATAGACTCATTTACAATCCAATTTAATCTCTGAATTTCACATGGTATCATAAAGGGTAGCATTTAGTATGGAGAGAATAATTTATGATCCACGTTAATCTCATACTTTTACATGGTATTAGAGAAGACACTTCCTGCCTTGTGTTTTTTTAGTGTGCTTTTCTATCTTCTTTTGCTCAACTACCTTTTATTTATGAGTTTTTCCCTATAGCTCTTTCAAACGTGTGGCCTTAGGCTCAAATCTATGAGTTCTCTATCAAATTAAAACCTTTGATATATGCATGGTAACTTCTTTTGATTTGAGTGTACTAGAGGTTTTTATGTTTGTAGATCATGTCTGTGTGGATCTATTTCCCTTGTAGCTCAAAGAGCTTTCTTGAGTTGTGTCCCTACCCTCTACTCCAATATTGATCTTTGTGAAGAGGCTTTGGCTCTTGGTAGCCACGTAATATTTGGTGTGGTATGGCTCTTGGTGCTAATACTATGAGAAGATCATGGAAAACCATTGCTTTCTCTATTAAAGTTTTGTAATTGTGACATACACTCATATCTGTAGCACATATCAAATATAATGACCAACACTTTGATCCTTAACATTTGAATCATGGCTCGATTGTGTGTCCTTAGATCATTTCCATTCGGATCTCTTCACCCTCAACGGAATTTGGATATACTATCACTAATCAACCATTTTTGTGTTGGTACCCTATAGTAGACTATCACGTCCTTAATAATGAGATTGGCCTTATTAAAACAATGAAGACCATGGCTCACTTAGATCGATTGCAAATTTCATATTGTGGCCTTCCTACCACTTGTGGCTTTATATAATTCAGTGAATTAGTTTAAACATAAATAAGAGTTAGACCAATGTACACTACCAGTCATGTGAACCCCTCCATGTGAGCCTTTGGTAGTTGTAGATCTAGATTTGGGCATGTTGGAATGTAAGGCTTCCGTTCCATAAATGACTAATTTAGTAGATTATCATTAGAATTTGTTGGATGGTGGTTGAGAGAATGTCCCAACCACTTCTTATCTAAATAGGAAAAAGTTATATCTCATAATAAAATTTTCACTTTGTATAATAGAGTTGTATCCTATTGTAAAACCATCAGTGATTCACAATATCATGTGTGTGGAATTTGTGTGTGTCTTTGAGCTATCGATGGTGTTTCTTATTCAATGAAGTTATTTGTTCTTGAATTGCTAAGGAATTGGGAAGAAACCAAGTTATCAAAATATATGTTCTTGCAATTTTTCTCATCGGTGCATCAGAGTGGGAGAGAATCTAGGACTCGTCATTGAATATGATGAATATGTGTTCAAGTCAAATAGAGTTGCATGAGCTTCCTACTGTAAATGAAACCATGCCTTCAGATCTGATAGACATCGATTTCTAGTAGTGCATAAAATATTAATTTCCAATTTCAAAGGCGAGAGATATTTGGGCCCCTTATAGTTGTTCATATAATTTCAGTCTTAGCATTTCCATAGCAATTTGTTTTTGGACATATCCATCTCACATTCCAGTAATAGTTTGGCATTTTAAAAAACAATTTTCTAAACTCCATCAAGCTAAAAATGAAGGGGTGGAAAATGTTCAAAACATAGGGATTGTGATCGTTGTGGTACACTACTCATCCACCATCTAGTGGGATTATTATTGCAATTGGAAGAAAATTGACACCATGAGAGATTGATTTTTAATTGTAGAAGATAGTTGTCGAAGGAATTGCATCCCTAGAATACCACTTTCAAAGATGCCATTTCGAAATGAAAGGAGTTGTTGTAAATAGATAATGGATCTTGGACTCCATTAGTTCTCTCATATGTTTACTCTCTCCATCAAGCTAATGGAATGTTGTGTTTTCTAGTGAGCAAGGATTGTCTCAAAATTTGGGGTTTTGTGTAGCCTTTTTTTCACTCTTTAGACCATTAGGGGAATTTTGAGGTAAACAATGGACCTCAAAACAAAAAAATGTACTATCAAAATCAATTTTTAAAGAACCATTCACATTCTAGAGGATGACATAATCTATAATAGTTGAGGTGGCATTGGTTGAGTTAAATATGCTTATTTGTCAAATTCTAAATAGTGAATGAAAACCCATAGTTAACCATATCAATGTGGTAAGTAAAGTACTCATAATGAAATTAGCACTGTTAGATTACTTTTGAATATAATATAAATGTACTGGAGTACCTTAAAGTACTTAGAAAAAAAATACTATTTATGTTTCAATATAAAATAAATAAATTACAAATACAAAAAAAGTGAATGCTCTATTCAAACTCATGTAAATAATTTACATTATATAACATATAATTTTGAAACTTTATTTAAATAAATTATAATATATAGATAAATTTATAATATAATGATAATGTACAATTTATAATAATTTGTAATATATTGATGAAATTTTAAAACCTTATGTAAAAATATGTACTATTCAACTAAAATCAAAATATGTATATAATATATAATTTAAAATTCTTTTAAACTTTAAAAATCTTATTGAATGCATACCATTTTACCTTAATGTTTAGCATAATTGATATGATATTTAAACTTTTAAAACCTTTGGGATTTAAACTTTTTAAACCTCCTTAATGTTTGGCATAATTGATAGGATATTTAAACTTTTAAAATCTTTGAGATTTAAACTTTATAAACCTTATGTTATGGAAATTGGATTCTTATGAAGACGTTATCCATAAATATATTATTTTATTTTAGTATATGATATATAATTTTAAATCCATAAATATGTGATATATGTGGAATAATTACTATTTATATAATATATAATTTAAAATTTAAGAATATTAATATAAATGTGATAAGTTTTATGAGATACAAGATAATAATAAAAAAAGAAAAATAAATTTGTAAAATATATAAATTAAAACAAATGAAAAATAACCGTGTTGATTATTAAATGAATACATAAAATAAATACTTGGTTATCTAAATTATAGATATGTAATGTCAATATAGATATATAATTTATTTCAGTATTTTATAAATAAAAATAGATTTAAATAATGTAGATATTTATGTAAATAGATTATTAGTATTTAAATAATTTTAATATTTATATAAATAAATTAATAAGTTTTAATTTTAATAAATTTAAGTTAGATTTATATAATAGTTAGTCAACATATTGTATAAATATTGAAATATAAGTTGGATTTATATAACTATATGATTGATTTTTTTTAATGAATAGAAATTAAATTTATATAACTAATATATATTTTAAAAGAAGTAACAATTTATTCATATAAATTTAATTTATGTTTAAAATTCAAAATTCAAAATTTTATTATAATCATATTTTGAATATTGAATAAGTTATATTTCAAAATTCAAAATAATTACGCATTGAGGCATTTCTACAAGTGAGAACAACTCTCTGAATTTGATTTTTACGCCGTTTGCAGCCGTTGGATCATCTTCCGACGATTGGGACAAGCTCTGCTCTCCGATTTGCCAGCTCGAAAATGAGGCGGTGCGCTGCATTACATTTTTTTATACCAACTTCAATGCAATGCAACACAACTTTCCGCCCTACCTCACCTTCCTTCGTCCTCACCTTACTTCCTAGAAGCTTCATGCCTCACCTTCACATTTGAGGACCTCGAGCCACAACATCTAAGGCACTTTAGAAGGCTGACCGAGAAACCCATTGTTGACATAGAGATTGTGGACATGGATTCACTCCGCACTGTCGTCAACAAACATCAACCAAACTCCCTTAAACACAGGCCCATAAAGGTTTTACCCTTTCTAGCAACACTCGTAGATCGAGTGAAGTCTCACCCGAGATGGATAAGGGGGCTGCAGGAACCAAGTTTCCGCAGTGGGAGGAGGACATGCATCAAACACACTTTATAACCATAGAAACTAGAGATTATGCCTTCGCATTATGCTAAAAATTCATACATTCATCTATTTCCTTCGCATATTCAGTGGAGAAGCATCATTCACATCAACATGATTAAATCAATTATTCGCATGAACAACAATTACCAAAGCACAGAGTCTTAAACATTCCGCAAACACTTGCAATCATCATTTAACAGAAACAAAGACAAAAGATATAACCATAATCGAACATCTTCATGCATTCATCAAAACCTGCGGAATAACCTTCACAGAAATGGTCAAAACATCTTATTGTAGATACAAAACAGTTCAAAATATGTCATTCTCCAACTATGTCGATATCAAAATCAAGGATGCCCTTAAGCTTACAATCATACGCCTATTTATATGAAACTAAATGGTTACAAAATGGTCCACATGACCAATTCTAACTAACTTTATCTAATATTGCACTTTCGACGGCTCCTTGTTCTTCGCAATTGGTCCTTCTTCAACAGATTATCCTTCTTCGTAGTTGTTGGCTTCCGCACTTTATGCGATCTAATCCTGTGCCAATAGGTCCCCAACAAAAACTTGTGGCTCGCCCTTAAGCCACCTCAGCTGGACACCTCTGGTATTGTCCCCATCCTTCGCTGTGCTAAAAGTCTGAAGCTGTTCTTGCCGTCTGGAGCTCATTTTCATGAACTTCTCGAACTCATCCTCAAGCCTTTGGTTCGTTGTCATGTACTTCTCGAAATCATCCTCTAGTCTATGGAAACCTTCGTCATATATCCCTTCTGCGTCGGCTGGTGTGCATCATACTTGTTCCGAAATGGGGAAAAGTTCATCTACGTCACCAAATTGTGAAACAGACCAACTGCTCTAGCACATCTGTTTCACACATTTGGTCGTTCGCAGCTGGAGCCAGCGAGTCTCTTCCCCTGGTGTTCTGGTGGTCACAGGGACCATGGTTCTTCTAACTACTACCCCTCTTTTAGACATCTCGGGTGATACCTCATCTTCGTTCCTCCCAATTATCTGTGTTGCTTCCTTCGCTGGTTGTTCATGCGCACTCGTCGTTCTTTCCCTTAGCGCACCTGGATCAGTGCTTCTGCTCGAAATGAAATGGATCATTTCCACAGCTTCCTTGGAATTTCTCACTCAACTAATGAATTTCATTCCTACTGTGCATAAGCATGTAATCTCCTCCTCTTTGTTTCTTGTATTTATGCTTGTGCTTCATGGTTTTACTACGTGATTATCAAATCTTCCACATGTTCAACGGATTCTTTTCTCCAGTGTGTCATCATATGTTTCCGCTATCTGCTGGTGGTGCTTCGTTGTTGTAATAATGTGCTGAGTGGGAGCCCGCATGCAAAACGTAGACAAGCATCCAGTTTTTCCATACCACCATTGTTGTGTCATTATTATTATTATTTAATACTGCGCTTCTCAGCCACTATGCTCCTGGTCATGGCTATAGGGTTTCAACCGATTCTCGTTTACAAGCTTTGGCAACAACATGCCATCTAAACTTTTTAACTTCACTGCACCACCATTAGTAACAAAATATATTGTGTAAGGACCAAACCAATGCATCTGTAGCTTACCTAGGTGCTTGGAAAACTTACTGTCGTATAGTAGAACCATATCACCTTGCTGAAAATGGTTTGGTTTGAAATGTCGGTCATGCTAATCCTTCTATCGATCCTTTTCTACCTTCTGATGAAATCCTGCAATGAACCAGTCCTCATCGAGCTGTATCAATTTTGGGAATCTTTCTTCCAGTGCTCCATCATCACTCATCCCCGTGGTTGGTACGATGCACATGCTGGGCACAATGTACTCCATTTGCATGATTACTTCCTTTCCATAAATGAGCTTGAACGGGGTTTTTTCGGTTAGTCATTTACATGTTGTGCGATACGCCCAAAGTATCGTCGAAATCTTCAAATCCCAATCATCTCATTATGTGTTGCAAACCTTGGTGAGTGTGATGCACCTGCAACAATTAATTAACAAGAATATGCGAAATAGCAGAAATGACAGAACTCATAATCACTTTTATATTGATCACAGGCCACTTCGAGGGGGCAACCTCCTTTGAGCAAGCTCAATACAATTAACTTCACGGTGCCTTCATAGGTCTCAACACACACTTATATACTAATTCTAGGTGCCAATACTATGGGTCAAAACCATGGGCCGTTACAAACTATGGATCAACAATACTATGGGCAACTTACAAAGCATATGCACCAACAACAATAACATAAACTATTGATCAACAAATACTACGGGACGACTTACAAAGCATATGCGTCCAACAACAACATACTAACAAAGTAAAGACATGGGTTCCTAACATCCCCTCCCCCTTAAAAAAGGCTTTGTCCTCAAAGCTTTAGATGTGGAAATTGTTGTTGAATCTGAAGGAGTGGTTCCCATGTAGCATCCTCTGGTTGCATGCCATGCCACTGAATTAAGACCTCTGTGATAGAGTGAGAGCGAAGCTGATGCATGCGCCGATTGAGGATGGCCTCTAGCTCCAAAAGGATGGATCCTTCATTATCCAGTTCGGGTAAAATCGTTTGTCCACTGATGTTGGTGCCAAGAACTTTCTTCAGACAAGAGACATGAAAGACTGGATGAATGCGGGAAGAAGGAGGAAGTTCCAATTTATAAGCAACGGACCCAATCTTCTGAAGAATCCGATATGGCCCATAGAACTTTGGAGCGAGCTTATAACGCCCTTTGAGTTTCAAGGATGATTGTTTGTATGGCTGGAGACAAAGAAAAACCATATCGCCGACTTGAAAAGTGCGCTCAGAATGGTGCTGATCAGCTTGTTGCTTCATGCGATTTCTTGCCATGTGAAGATTGTCCCGCAAAATGCGACGAATCTGATCGCGGTTTCGAAGGACCGTGTCAACTTCCTGAACTGGTGAACCGGTGGGGGGTGTATGGAAGAAGAGCTGGAGGTGCCTGACCATAGACTGCTTCATATGGGGTCATTTTAGAGGCAGTGTGGCAAGAGGTATTGTACCACCATTCAGCGAGAGGGAGCCATTTTTCCCACTGATGTTGTTGTTCCGAGGTGAAGCAACGAAGATACGTTTCCAAGCATTTATTGACAATTTAAGTCTGACCATCTGTTTGTGGGTGATACCCTGAACTCATCTTCAGTTTGGTGCCAGTGTGGAGAAATAGTTCTGTCCAAAAATGATTGGTGAAAGTCGCATCATGATCCGAGACAATGGAAGAAGGGATGCCGTGAAGACGAAAGATCTGGTCTAGAAAAATTTAAGCGACGGAGGAGGATGTATAGGGATGGCTGAGAGCACAAAAATGACTATATTTGGAGAGGTGATCAACCACAACAAGAATCATTGTCTTCCCGCCAGATTTAGGGAGCCCTTCAATGAAATCCATAGAAATATGTGTCCAAATCCATGTAGGTATGGCCAAGGGTTCAAGCAATCCTGGAAGGAGTGTTGTTTCACCCTTATTGCATTGGCAGGTATCTCATTCGGCCGCCATCTGTTGAATTGTCCTTTTCATGCCCTACCAAAAGAAGTTACGCCGTGCTCGTTCATACGTTTTGAGGAACCCAAAGTGCCCTGCCGATGGAGAAGCATGGAGTTCATAGAAGACAGCCTGTTGAAGATCTGTGCTCTAGGGAAGCACTAGACGACCCTTGTATCGCAGAGAAGCACCATCCCAAGAGTAATGTGGTACAGCAGAAGGGTTGTTGGTCAAGCGTTGGATGATTTGAGATAAGGAGGAGTCATTGACATAACCCTGTTGAACAGATTGCAACCAATTTGGAACAGGCATAGAAATAACTGAAAGAGAACCTTGGGCCTCAAATGTGCGAGAAAGAGCATCTGCCACAATATTGTCTTTACCCTTCTTGTAAGTGATCTCATAGTCATAACCCGTGAGTTTGCTAACCCATTTCTGTTGTGCAAGGGGGGGGAGACACACTGATCCAAGAAATATTTCAGACTCTGGTGATCAGTCTTGATGCAGAAATGATTCCCTAATAGGTATGGGCACCACTTCTGTACTGCATGCAAAATAGCCATCATTTCCTTCTCATAGGTAGAGGCAGCTAGATTCTTACCTGAAAGGGATTTGCTGGTGAACGCAATGGGGTGTTCATCTTGAAGGAGAATAGCACCAAGTCCATTGCCGCAAGCATCACTCTCAATAGTGAAGGGCTTGGAAAAATCGGGCATAGCTAGCACAGGTGTAGTACACATAGCTTGTTTTAGTTTGTCAAATGCACACTGAGCAGCAGGTGTCCATGTGAAGGCATCCTTTTTCAATAGAGCAGTTAATGGAGCTGCAATCTTCCCATAATCCTTGACAAACTTGCGGTAGTAGCCAGTCAACCCCAAAAAACCACGAAGGCTCTTGAGTGTCTGAGGATGCGGCCAATTGTTCATGGCATCGATTTTGGCAGGATCCACGCGAACCCCTTGTGCTGAGATAGTGTGCTTGAGATACTCAACTTCCTTCTGTCCAAAAACACATTTAGACTTCTTGGCATGGAGATGATGGTCAGAGAAAAGTTGCATGACAAGATCCAAATGCTGGAGATGTTCATCCCATGTTTTACTGTAGATGAGGATATCATCAAAGAATACCAGAATGAATTTTCGCAAGTAGGGTCGAAATATTTTATTCATTACGGCCTGGAATGTGGAAGGAGCATTAGTGAGGCCAAAGGGCATGACCAAAAACTCATAATGGCCATCATGTGTGTGGAAAGTTGTTTTAGGGATATCATCCTCATGAACCCGAATTTGATGATACCCAGAACAAAGATCCAACTTGGAGAAAAAGTGAGCCCCATGAAGCTCATCAAGAAGCTCATCAACAACAGGAATTGGAAACTTATCCTTGATGGTGAGGTGATTAAGTGCTCGAAAGTCAATGCAGAGGCGCCATGACCCATCTTTTTTGCGGACAAGAATAACTGGAGAAGAAAAGGAACTAGTGCTTGGGCGAATAATACCTTGCTTCAATAAGTCTCGAACGAGCATTTCAATCTCCATTTTTTGGTGAAATGGGTAGCGATATGGCCTGATGTTGGGAGGAACGCTGCCAGGAAGGAGCTGAATACGATGGTCTTCTGGCCTGGAAGGTGGCAATCCCACTGGTTCAGCAAAGACACATGTATATCGATCCAGAATTTGTTGTAGATCCAAAGGAGTAGTGGAGACCGTTGATGGTTGCATCTGGATGGAATGGATCTGAGCGATGACACCATGTGAATTATTCTTGAGGAGTTTTTCCATGCGATGTGAACTGATGATGCTGAGAGAACCTGGTTGTAATCCTGTCAATGTGTGTTTGTGTCCATTGAGGGAAAACTGCATCCAAAGTTCAGCAAAATCCCATAAGATAGGGCCAAGTGTGTGTAGCCATTGAGCGCCCAAAACCACATCGCATCCGCCTAAGGGCAAGGCAAACATGTCAGAGCGCAAGGTATAATCTCCCATAGAGATACGCACAATTTGACACTTCCCTTTGCAAGGTAAGGTGCCCCCATTGGAAACCATGACTTCAAAGTTGGAGCAAGGATGGATAAAACAATCAGCTTGTTTGGCGATCCGAGGGTCAATGAAATTATGAGTGCTACCAGAATCAATGAGTATTGTAAGAGGAAGCTTCTTGAAGTAACCCCTGACCCGCATTGTTTGGGGGGTGGTGATTCCAGCTAAAGCATGGAGAGATATCTCTGGCTGGTCATCCGGAGACGGAGGGTCAATAGGTGGTTCTTGAATGTCGACCGGAGCATCCATTGTTTCTGGATCTTCGTCACCAATTTCAGAGGCAGGCGGAGACTCCACATCCAAGAGATAGAGATTTTGCTGAACACATCTATGTCCCCGAGTGAATTTCTCATCACAATTATAGCAAAGCCCCTTTTCTCTGCATGCTTGCATCTCTGTTTCAGACAAACGCTTGATAGGAGTTGGTCAAGGAGCCTGCGGTATAGGTGGTCACTGAGAACCCATATTTCGGAAGGGAACAAAAGTGGGCTTGGAGCGTTGTTGGGCTGCAATCTTGTCTTCTGCCAACTTAGACAACCCTAGTGCTTCCATCATTGTGTTGGGACAGAACATTTTGACCTCAGAGCGGATGGCATCCTTTAGACCACTGATAAAACAACTCCGGTAAAATTCATCAGACAATCCTTCGGTGTGGTTGGCTAGATTCTCAAATTCAGTTTGATACTCTCTCACAGTGCCAGTTTGGCGACGTTTAGTGAGGGCTCCTATGAAGTCATCAAAAGCACTAGGACCAAATCGTTGCAAAAGGAGCTGGCAAAAGTTTGGCCATTTGGGCTCTGGATGAACCTTGATGTACCAACGGTACCATTGAAGAGCTTCCTGTTCCAAATGAAAGGATGGCAACGGAACTTTGTTGACATCAAAAGTATTATGCAGATTGAAATACTGTTCTGCACGATAGATCCATCCAGTTGGATCGATACCATTGAAGCGAGGAAAATCAAGCTTCGACCCATGGAAATTGCTAGAAGAAGAGAACCCATTGTCTGCTGAAGACTCGGACTGTCGTTTGTTGTTCATAGCTGAATGTTCAAGATGGAGACCGAGAAATTTTTCATCCAGATCCTGGAGTTTGGCTTGGATGGCTGCAAGTGCATCCTCCATGGTTTTTGCTCCTGCACGAGTGACAACCATAACCAGGATTTTTTTTATTTTTTTTATTTTTTATTTTTTTTTTATTTTTTTTTTAATTTTTTTTTTTAATTTTTTTTCGGTTCGGTTGACTGGGTAGGAAAACAAAAACAGAAACTACTTCAGTAAAGGAAAATCTGGACTTGGGAAAAAATCAGAAGGGTAATTGGGGTTTGACTAGGTTTTGGACACTGTTGGATAGACAGGGAAGTAAAAATGAGGATTTCAGAAGCGGGGTGAAAGAATGGGAAAATTTGGAAGAGGGCAACAAAGAAGCAGAATTCAGAAAGGAACTCTGTGGTAAAATTTGAAGGTGATTGGGTGAAATCTGAGGAAGTTATGGCAAACCCTAAAAATAGACAAATGTGGGATTTCGGGCTTTGGGAAGGGGAATTGGGGATAGGGTCCTCAGGACTGAAATATGCAGAATGGGATGACAGGGGTTCCCCAAAAATTTCAAGGGAAACAAAGTGAAAATAAGAGAGATATGGAGAAAAAACTGATTTTTTTTTCTTCCAGACTGGAGCGGCTACGGCCCAAAAGGGATATGGAACAACACCAAATGGATTGAAAACGGATGAATCTAGAACGGCTTGCAAAATGGATCTGAAACGGTGCAGCAGTGATCGACAATAGTTCAGCTAAAAGTAGATATGGACCCCAGGTATGTGCGGCTTCCTAACAGTTCAGGGGTTTCACTCGGCCACCAATGCTATCTGACGGCTTGCGTATTGGGACAGTACCCCTCACTCCACGGCTCAAGTAAAACTGATAACCGCTTTTCCACAAACGACAGCTCTTGGTTTACCTCACGGGTGGGAACTAGTCAATCAGGTAGGGGTCGTTGCCCTTTTCGCTGGTAGGTCCTCTGAATGGGCCAGCTACTTCAGGGTTCCTGTGGTACTCCTCACAATGAGTTTTAGGGCTTATGCCCAAGTACTTCCCACAGTTAAGCGGATAGGGATTATTCCCAAATACGAACCTGCAACAGATGCGAAAAAAATTTTGGCATAAATTTCACCTAGCGAGCCCAAGAAAGTGCTCTGATACCAGATGGGATGCACCTGCAACAATTAATTAACAAGAATATGTGAAATAACAGAAATGACAAAACTCAGAATCACTTTTATATTGATCACAGGCCACTTCGAGAGGGCAACCTCCTTTGAGCAAGCTCAATACAATTAACTTCACGGTGCCTTCATAGGTCTCAACACACACTTATATACTAATTCTAGGCGCCAATACTATGGGTCAAAACCATGGGCCGTTACAAACTATGGATCAACAATACTATGGGCGACTTACAAAGCATATACGCCAACAACAATAACATAAACTATTGATCAACAAATACTACGGGACGACTTACAAAGCATATGCATCCAACAACAACATACTAACAAAGTAAAGACATGGGTTCCTAACAGTGAGGGCATGCTCCAATATCTTGTTGAATGCCTCAATTGTTCCATTCGCTAGAGGGTGATAGGGGGTTCTCTTCTTGTGTTGGATCTAAAATTCCTCCATCATTGCTGCGATTGTCTTATTTACAAAGTGAGTGCCTTGGTCACTCAGCAGTATCTTTGGGCACCCAAACATGGTGACCAAGTTGTCAAAAAGAAACCTTGCTGCAGTCACCACTATGTAGTCCTTTACTAGTGTGGCTTCCTCCCATCGTGTGACATAATTTTTTGCAATGATGATGTATCATGAACCTGTTCTTTTTCTTGGAGGGTTTATGGGTCCCAAGAAGTCGACTTTCCACTTGTCGAAATCCTATAGCGTCACCTGAGGTACTAGTGGCATGTTGTCCCTTCGTGACGGTTTCCTTGTTCTCTGAAAAACATCACATCTTTTCGCATAATCCACAGTGTCTCCATGCATTGTTGGCCACCATAATCCAGCGCGAAGGATCTTCCTAGCAGTGGCACGTCCTCCATAGTTTCCTCTTGCGATCCCATCGTGAGCTTCTGCTAAAATCCTTTCCTGCTCATGCGGAAGGACATACCGTTGATGTATTTCGTCCGGTCCCATCTTATATAGTTTCCCCACAATGAGTTGGAAGTCTGTCGCCCTGACAACCAACTGTTTCTTTTGGGTTGTTTTGAACTCCTCCGGTGCCGTCCCTATCGCCAAAAACTGAATAATTTGCTCATAATGATCGCTAACCATTCCGACCCTAAATAAATGAGCATTCGGTAGTCCTTCATCGATACTCCTAGGTTCCTCTCCTGATTCTATCCTCGATAGATGATCTGGTCCTGCATTCAGTCGCCCTGGCTTTACAATGATCTCGAAGTCGAATTCTTGAAAGAGTAAGAGCCATCGACAAATCTCCCCCCCAACACAGGCTTGTTCACTAAGTACTTGAGTGCGGAATGGTCAGTGAACATTTTAAAATGACCTCCAAGTAGATAGTGTCAAAACTTCTATAGAGCATAGACCATCGCCAGTCCCTCCCTTTCCGTTGTTGTATAATTCCTCTTCGTAGTAGACAGCTTTCTACTTGTGAAGGCAATCGGGTGATCAATTGCTCATTCTCCTGGATGGGCTAATATAACTCCTAGTGTGACTGATGATGCATCAACATGCATGTGGAATTCCTTCGTCCAATTTGGAAATACTAATATAGGCGCTGCAACCATATTTCCTTTCAACACATCAAAACTCTTCTCGTAGTGTTCATTCCACTCAAATTTGGCATCCTTCTTCAAAAGTTTTTCCATTGGTTTGTGATCACTGCATACCCTATAATAAACTTGCGGTAGTATCCTGTGTGTCCCAATGTTTCTCTTAATTGCTTTACTGTTGTTTGTGGTGGTAGGTCAACAATAATCGCAATCTTTGCCGTGTCTACCAACATCCCTTCCCTGTAGACAATGTGTCCCAGCAAAATCCCAAACGAAGTGCAGAAAATACATTTCTTTAGGTTCAACGAAATTTGGTGTTGTCGACATCTTTCCAGCATCAACCTCATATTTGCAACATGGTCCTTAACCAATCCATACACTGTCCAATCATCCATATATACTGCCAAAAACTTATGGATGTAGTCCTTGAATGCAACAACTACCAGTATGGAGAATATTGTTGGTGCATTCTTCAGGCCAAATGGCATCACCGTATACTGGAAACATCCCCATTCCGTGATGAATGTAGTCTTGTGTTGATCCTCCTTCGTGATTTTGATTTGGTGATAGCTCGAAAACCCATCCGTAAAGGAGTATATTTCCTAACCTCTCACTCCTTCGAGCACCTCATCCGTGAATGGTGTCGAGAAGGGATAGTGTAGGAAGGCATCATTCAGTTTCCTTAAATTGACACATATTCGGACTTCGGTAGTTTTCTTATCCTAGACCACCATGATCCACTTTGATTCCTCCACTGGTTCTTGTTTTAGGTACAACAGATCCCATGCTTCATTTTATCATGGGAGCCCCAATATTTGTAAATACAAAGGTATTTAGGTGAGTTCCTTATCAAAAATGAGATTCTTAAAACCTTGTTTTTATGATCTCGTATCTTTGCTTTTGGTTTGTGTAATTCTCATCTTTTCCTTTGAAAATTTCTAAGTTTTTGGTTGTTTTCTTGATTTGCAGAAAGCCTTGGATTCTTTAAAGTGTCATTCTCTTCCCGCAAATTCGAAACCCGAAATCCTGAAATCCTGAAACCCGCAATTCCGCAATTACAGATTGCAGAAATTGTTTGTTCTTTCTTTTTAGGATTTCGTCAACACAAAACCCGCAACCCGAAATTGCGGGTTGCGGAAAGACTGTGTTAATATTTTTGGAAATTTCAATTCTGCAACCCGAAACCCACAAATTATGGATTTCGGATTGCAGAAAGTCGTTATGTTAATAAATTGCGTTGCGTGTTCTCGAAAGCCGCAACCCGCAAATTGCAAATTGCGGGATGCGGGAAAGTTATTTTGATTTTAAACATTGTTTTCGTTTCTGAAACCCGCAACCCGCGGTTTCGGGTTGCGGATTTCAGAAACACTTTTATCCGTTGTTTTGCGATTGGAAAACCTGCAACCTACAATTGCGGATTGCAAATTGCGGGAATTTTGAATAAAGTTTGAAAATAAACTCGTGACCCGATCCCGCATCCAGCAAGGGTAATCCTAGCCGTTCGTTTCCTTTAATCTTACAGTCTAGATTTGATCCGACCAAAAATCGATAAATACATGATTTTTCCTATTTTTTCTTTATCATTTTCACTGTCGGAAATTTACACTCCTATGTGGATTTTACTGTGAATTTCTTACCAGGGGTCATTCTCACGAATTTTCAGTTATTGTCAGGTTGGTTTTCTTTCATTTTTGCATTTTCTATTTACGGTTTTCCTATTTATGATTTAAATTTGATTTTTGTTTTATTTATTTACCAAAAATTTCAAGTTTTGCCAAAATGTCACAGAACACTCGATCTAAGACAATCCACAGGGATTTGCTAACCACTGACCCAAATTTTGGTATCTTTTCAAACACTAGTGAGAGGGTTACTAAAACTTATCAAATGGACTGCTCTAAAATCTATTCAATTTTTTATAATGATGACCTTTCAGACATCAAGGAAGACCGACCTGCATACGAGAAAATTAGGGCTTCTCAATTGCATGCCATTGCTTCCCGACCCGCTGTCCTACCTTACATAGACCCAGTTAAATGGATAGTGGAAAATGCTAACCCTAAAGAACGGTCATTCAATGACAGTACGGGGTCACAATTGACTACCTTCCGCCCTGAAGTCTTCCTCAGAGCTTTTTCTCTTAAGCCAACTATACAAACCCTTAGCCCTGAATTCATAAAATCCTCTAAAACTAGGTACAATTTCAATGAGATGATGAAATCATGGATGATTAAACCTAGCAGTTTTGTACCCAAGGCCGATAACCTCTACTTGATTGTTTGGTTTAGGGAGCCTTACTCTTTACTGGAAGCCACGCTCTATAGGCTTTTTGGCCTTCCAAATTGTTCAGTCTTCAAAGCTGAATGGGATCCAATATCTCATCATGTGTTAACAACAGGAGAATCCTTCCCTTGGACATCCATCCTATCATCAGAACTTAAAACAACTATCCAAGATTATCAAAAGGCACCTACCCTCAGAAAGCCACACTTCTTCCTTTCAGCCTTCATTATTGATTTCTTTTGCTCTGAGTTTCAATACCCTAACTTGGGATGGAATTGGACCCCTTTAGATCCACTAGTTCACATCTATCACTTAGCACTATGGGAGAGCAATTTTGTGCCCTTACTTTATGACATTTCTGACCATTTCATGGGCACCATTTACTTTAAGATATTCAAACAAGGGGCACCTACCTTCTCAGATGATGCCAGAACCTTCATTAATACAATTGGTTATTGGTATGTCTATGAGTCATTTTCATATATCAGAGTCTGGGGAAGTGACACTGTTCATCTTCTGCCTAGAATATTTCCTGACAGATTGGTCATTCAAGAAGTCTTTTATCAGTCTATTGTTGGTCACCCCATATGTCAATTAATTAAAACTAACACACAGGATGCTCAATATAAATTGTCAAACCCAAAGAGGTCTTTTATTTCAATGGAAACGAGCACAATCTATGTATAAACACTTTCAGTAGTTGATCAAGTAATTGGAGATAAGAATCCTACCTATCTGCCCAGCCAAACTCATTCCATAAAGAAAACTAATCTAACTCATACATCTAGGAATTCAAAGTGTAACTACCTTCCTACAGAAATCAACCTAGCAGTTATTGATCTAAGAATGAAATTGAACTAGATTACTTTTGCAAGAAGTTAAATCCTACAATTATCAAACTATAGTATCAATCTTTACCAAAATGATCCATCCAGTAACTACTGTGACTCACCCATGATCTTCCTAATCTATGAACTCAATGAAAGATACAACAACAACCAGAATTAAGAAATAAAATTGAACTATAAATTGATAACCATTAGAAATCCTAGAAAACATAAATGACTGAAGGTAATGGAGATGAGCTTGGCTGTAACAGCTATTAAACACACATGCATTAATCAAACTAACCTACATAGTCGAGTGTCACACCACGTAGTTACAACTATTCATATGCAGGAGATAAACTATCAATAAAGAATGCAATCATAAACTCACTGTTGCAGCTATTAGAAATATACCTAATGCAATTCCACAACACACAACAGGAAATGAATAAATCTAACTATCTAACTAAATCAGTAATCTCTGTGAGAAGGCGGGCCCTATCCCTCTAATAGAGACGCCGTGAATCACCACGAATTAAGACACAGAAATGGAAGTAACTCTACTCTTCATTAAAAGATGGAAATTCACAGTCTTAATCTTTGTTACAGCCCGTACAACAATTGATGATTAACCAACCCCAGGCATGGAAATCCTTCCCATATTTATACATACAAAATGCAGTTCATGATCCACTAATCTTGTGCAACAATGAAGATCTATGATCGACATGCTGCAGAGTCACAGCTAACTGTTACAACCACATTGAATGAGGTTGTTCATTCATTAAAGATGTTGTTATGCTGGCGAGTAATAGATCAATGGATTAGCAATCGGGAAGGTGACTTGTCTGTTGTAGCTATACTCTGTTACAGGTCACGTGGAGAAATGCGTTGTCCCTTGAAAATATGAGGAATTGACCTAAAAGAGTGACAGTTGGCGCCACGTATGATTTCTTCCAAGGCATGGTAGCTGATACACCTGTGCTTTGAGCTTTGACTAAATGAAACCACATAAGTTAGCATAATTCAAAGGCTAGGATCCTGACTATAACAATCTTAGGCATAAAATGAATAAGGAAATAATGAATTATACGTGTCGATATTGTTGGTTGATCTAGAGGAAAGGCATATATATGGCTTGTGGAAATAGGATGTAATTAGGGAAACATGATAAAATAAGGATGGCCAAAAGGGGTATTTCCTGGACCCAACATCTCCCCCCAACTATCTGATTGCATGTCCTCTTGCAACAACCTCCACTAGTCTGAATCTTAGTCTGAGTTGAATCTGTGAAGATTGGTGAGATTGTAGGAAAATTCTGGTGTTTTCTCTCGAGGTACAAACCCATAGCAGGCTGTCCATCTATCCCAACATAGCTTCTCTTCATCTTCAGTCAAAGCATAGTTGTTCCTGTAAGGACTCACAGGCATCCATATGAGAGGGAATCGTAATCTTAATCCAATCCACCAAGGTCCACATTTTTCCATGCACTACACATATCTAGGAACCCTTATCAAGGCTTGCCTGAAATTCTCAAAGTATGGGTCCCCTTCCTTTAGAGATGAAGAAGAATGTAGCCATCTGTATTTAGTACCCTCCAGAGTAGACTGCTGCATATTGAGAATCATCGGGACACAGGTAGTGAGGATTTTCCATCGCAAATTCTCCAAGTATTGGGCAATTCCAAGAACCCTGAGAGATCCAGCATGATTTTCTATGAGTTCTTGTGGATTCCAAGGTTCACCCCTAATCCAGAGAGTAGAATTCTCCTCATTCTTGGTGATGGTTTGGAAAGCATCTCGCCATTTTACATGGTTGATGGCAAAAGAGGAAAATTCCCTCAGTTGAACATCCCCCAAACAAGGCAAGGGATTGGATGGAGAGTCAATATAACAATCCCTATCATGTAAATACAATTCACATAACAAATGTTGATCCTCAAAATCACTTTTCAGAAAAGTTTCTAAAAATTGGGTAACTGTCGCTAGATCAAATGATCTCCCTTCCTTCAGAGCCCTCAATTGAAATAAAGTTGTCTGCTCATGGAGAAAGACAGGGTAAGAAGGGGATGGAGCCCTACAACTCAGTAATTCTAGGCAAAGAGTATACATTTTGTCTTTTTCTTGTTGCAAGGACTTAAGTTTCTTCAATTCTTCCATTTTTTCTTGAAGTTTTTCCCACTGGATTTTCTGGAAGAATAACTCCTCATGGAGAGAGATCATCCCTGTTCTGCATTGATCAATATATTTATGCCATTTATCCAACTCAAGGTTTAGCCAGAGAATATTTTTCTCTAACCGTTGAATTCTTCTGTTCTCCACATCCTTTTCATAATCAGAGTCTAGATAAATGACTTCCTGAGAAATCTATATTCCTACCTTCTCCCCCGCTATACTGACTTCCTCATTTTGCTTTGGCAGTGTAACAGTTTCATCCTCCATTGATGTTGCAGTGGTCTGTGCTTGTAATGCAGTCTCAGCAATTGATTTTGGGGATGCTGGTTCTTGTGTAGCAACATCCTTTCTTCCCATTTCAATCTCATCCATCTCAATTTGTGTTACAGTCTTAGCAAATGTTCTTAGGACTATTGGTTCTTGCATGACAGCAGCCTTTCTTTCAATTTCAACCTCAACCATCTCAGTTTGTGTTGCAACTTCAACAAATGATTTTGAAAACACTGGTTCTTGTGTAACAGTGTTCTCTTCTTGATCCTTGATGTCAAATATTGTTGTTTGAGTTGCATCCTCACTATATATTTCCAAGGGTGTTGGTTCTTGTGTAACATCCCCCTGCCTTTCAATTTCTTCGAACTGCTGAGATTGTTTCTAGGTTATCTCAAATCCCTCTGACTGATGAGACTGGTACTGAAGAAGTTCAGTATCCCCCGATGGCTAGGACTACACTATTTCATCTCCTATATTCAAACCAGGGATCACTTCAATTTTCTGCTCATTTCCCCCCATCAATTCTATTTCTGGTGTTTTAAGGAAATCCAGTCATGCTTTTGTGATACAACTCCCAACACCATAACTCTGTGTCCTGCTGCAAAGAATATGTCTCCACACTCAGGGAAAACAATCTCTCCTTTCTCCTCATTTTCTAATGCAAGAGATGGATTTTCTAATAAATTTGCAGCATCTAACAATGTGTTCAAATTCTTCTATGCTTGTTTTCCAACTTCTCCCTTCAATCTTTCCAACTCATTTCACAATGTATGCACCTCCTCCTTTAATAATTCATTTTCAAACATGAGTTTTTCAATTTGAGGTTCTTCTATGGAAGGTTCCTGTGTAACAACAGGTGACTTGGGGTTCAAAATGGGAATTTCTATATCTACCCCTCTTACAGGTGCTATTTCTGCCATAGGTAACTCAATATTTGCTCTGATTTCTCCTACTGTCTCTATTGAGGGTACTTCACTATTAACTCCAATTGCACCTGATGTCTCTGTTGCTACCATGGATCAAGTCCTCCTTCTCTTCACCATTTCCGCTGGCCGGTCTCCACTGCATGATGCTACTAATGTTGTGACAACTCTGGTTTTTCTTTTCTTTGCTATAGTGGATGTCTGACCCTTGTCCCCTAGATTTTTTCTTCGTTTCTTTGACATACGGGTCTTTTCTTTAGTCTTCTCCTCCTCAATAATGGTCCCCCTTATCTCAAGAGAGGACACAACATCCAAAACCTCCACATTTCCTTCTCCTACTGCTTCTGCCTAATACTCTTCCTCCTGAATTTTTGCTTCTGTAGTTGCAGCTTCTACTGTCGCAATTTTAACAACTGCTCCAGTTTCAGCTTCTTCTTTCTAAATTTCTGCTTCTGCAGTTTCTAATGTCACTTCCTCCTGTGCCATGGATTCCATCACCATTTCTTCAATAACAGGTTTTGCTATTGTTGCAGCATCCCCCATATTTACCTCATCTTTGTCCTCCTTCCGGTTTCCTGATGCTCCAACCTCCCCCCCAACTGGATTTGAGGAAAGTCGGTCCTCTTCACCTTCTCCAATACCCCCCACTTCTAATACAGGTCCTCTAAATGGTCAGACCCCCACAAGGAATCGCTCCCAGGTTAAATTGTGATTTGCAAGGGTCCTTAAGACTAACAATTTAACTAGGCCATGATTGGTAAGGGAGGAAATTGGGTGTTGGGCTATTTTTGCATATCTAGCCATGGTTTGCAGAGCTTTAAAAAGATAGAATGGTATATTTACAAAATTACTATGGCGTAAGTGAGACAATAAAGGAAGTTCAGAGAAGGAAATAGTTTGGTACCTTCCTTCACAAGAAATATATTTCTTCACAAAGGCTGCCACTTGATTCCAGGGTCGTGGTAATGATACCAATTCTAACCCCCGGCGCTTTGGATGAAACTTCTCCCCGACTGTTAGAAATTCTCTTACAGTCGTCGCATTATGTGCTTTCCATCCAAATAGATTCTTTATAACCCGGGGTAAGCCAGTAACCTATGCTATGATTTCTTCTGTAACATCCACGCGCAGTCCCCTGACCTCAGAGTGAGTATCAGTCAAGTAGAGGGAGAATTGTAATGCAGTTTCTGTGTGGAAACCGTTCAAAATATTCCATCCAACCTACTGTTATGAAAATGTTAAGAACTTCTACATTAGTGCGCAAGGCTTCCGTATTCACAGGTTCATTCCAGACTGGGTTGCCCTTATCAGCCTTTCTTCAAAATCCAGGTGACGAATAGAGCAAGTAACAGTCCTGACGTGGGAGTTGCAGCATACAAGCATGCAAGGAATCGTTGGAGTTTAAAATCGGGTATTTTTGGAAATTCGGCACACGTATGAAATCCCATTGAAATGAGACAGTTATGGAAAGTTGGCTTAATTGAGGTGTCCTGGTGGTTAAATGGTACGACCTTGCTGACAAGAACTAAAAGATAGTGCATAATCATTATTACCATATTCAATTTCACGCTTAATCATGTAAAAGTCTGAATCCATATCTTTTGCGTTATGCATTCAGCCGTGAGTTATCATTATAGCCCACCTCCCAATAAAACAAGCATAAATGCACATGTGCCAAGCTAATTTGGCTGTAGCCACTCAGCTGACAAATGCCTGAGACACCTAATGTTGTCTTCTTGGCGGACTGTAATTGGATCCGTGGAGCAAGCATTCAAATTGACGCTAGATTGAGTCATTATTAACAGCATTAATTCGAAAAAAGGACAACTAGTGGAGTTGCAGCAGGCATGAAGAAATTCTAGCGAAGTCACAGCGGTGCGGAGAAAAAGTAAAATGAATGAATAATAGCGGAGTCGTAGCTGCTGAACTTAGTGAAATAGGAAAAAATGGCGGAGTCGCAGCTGCTGGACTTAGCGGAATAGGAAAAAATGGCGGAGTCGCAGCTGCTAGCAAAGAGAGAAAAGTGGAAATAGCGGAGTCGCAGCTACTAGACTAGCGGAATAGGCAAGAATGGCGGAGTCGCAGCTGCTGGCAAAGAGAAAAAATGAAGTGGAAATAGCGGTGTCGCAGCTACTAGACTATCAGAATAGACAAGAATGGTGAAGTCGTAGCTGTTGGAAAAAATGAAGTGAATGGAAAAATGACGGAGTTACAGCTGCGAAAATAGGAAGAATGAGCAGGGTACGGAGTCGCAGCTGTGCAAAAATGAGTAATAGGCGGACTTTCAGCTGGCTGCTGAAAAACTAATGAATCATCCATCTTCTTTAAAGAGCTTTATTAAATCAGGAAACAATGTAAGGTGCCTGCAATCGTCTGGCCTAGTCGCGGCTTCTTTCCTCCACTTAATCCCTACACACAAATCTTCAAAACAAACCGATCAAGTGCAAAATGAAAAATAGATAAAATACAGAATGAAAAATAAATTATTTATGTACAAATGATGTGGATATTGCAGTCCTAAAAATTCATAGGGGTTGAGAAAACTCCCTACCCTGGTGTTAACTGGTAATCTGGATCTGCTGCAACCTATGAAACAAAAGCATCCCTTAAGATCGGTTTGTGATATAGCCGCAGCCGATGACCATTTGCGAATAATGGTGTCTTGTTTTCATCAATGGTGATCAACTGAATTGTTCCATTGTCAAATACACGATCTATTTGATAAGGTCCCAACCAACGAGTGTGTAGCTTCCCTTTGAAATCCCTCTTAAATCGTGAATCATATAACAGAGCCCAGTCTCCTTCCTAGAATACTTTCTTCTTTATGAATCTGTCATGCCACTTAGAGCGCTGCTATTGGATTAAAGTTGTATGATTTACTGCTTTTGTGCACTTTTCATCCAATTCATTAAATTGATTCAATCGGTTCCTCTGTGCTTCTCATAAATCCAGATTTGCTTCTACAACTGTTTTCAAAGTCCTGATTTCAAATTCAATTGGGAAAACAACATTCTTACCATACACTAACTCATATGGGGAAAAACTAGTGGTGTTACGCCATGTAGTGCGATAGGCCCATAGTGCCTCTGGAAGTCTCTCAGCCCAATCTTTACGATGGATTTTCATTGTCTTTGTCAAAATAGCCTCAATAACCTTATTTGAAATCTCCACTTGGCCATTGGCCTATGGATGATATGGCGAGGTTATTCTGTGTTGAATATGAAATTTCTGTAACAGTGATTCCAACTTGTGAGACACAAACGGTGGTCCACCATCTGTGATGATTTCCTTATGTACTTTAAACCGAGTGAAAATTTCTTCATACAGGAAATCAATCACAGCCTGATCATTAGCCTTAACCAAGGCTACAACTTCTACCCATTTGGTCATGTAATCTGTGCAAACCAAGATGTGAACTTTCTATTTTAAGGGAGGGTTGATAGGCCCTACAAAATCTAGATCCCATCTATCAAATGGTTCAACCATGAGCTGTGGCTGCAAAGGCATTTCATCTAATCTATTGGGTTGGCCCATCCTTTTGGTAGCTATCACATTCCTGAAAATACTTCTTTGTGTCCCTGAACAATGTGGGCCACAAATAACCCATTCTCAAAACCTTATGACCTGTCCTTTTGTTAGCAAAATGTCCCCCACAGGGCTCATCATGGCAAGCTTTAAGAATACTAAAGATCTCATCTTCTTTAACACATCTTCTGATCTCTAAATCAAGCCCTGTGTAGAAAAGATGGCCATCAATCCAACAGTACCTAGCACTCTATTGTATCATCTTTCTTTTTTCTCTCTTCGACAGATGTGCTGGGAGCTTACCTGTAGCCAAAAAGTTAGCAATATCTGCATACCATGGGGAATGAGCTGATACTGCAAACAAATGTTCAGCAGGGAAGGAATCTTCGATTTGTAAATTGTCATCACTGTTAGTAAGTCGAGATAAAAAAATTTCAACAACATTTTCCTTCCCTGGTCCATCAATAATTGTGATATCAAATTCCTGTAACAGTAATAACCATCTAGTAACTCTACCATTCGTGATTGGTTTATTCATTAAATATTTGATAGCAGAATGATCAGTGTGAACAAAATTAGAATATCCAGTAATATAATGTCTAAATTTGTTGATGGCATAAACAATGGAAACAAATTCCTTTTCTGTGACAGTGTAGTTTAGTTCATCAGGAGATAAGTTCTTGCTAATGTAATAAATTGCATAAGGAGCATTACCTTCCTGCTATCCCAAAACTACTTCAATGGCGATGTCTGAAGCATATGAAGAAATATGAAAAGGTAGAGCCCAGTTGGGCCCTCGTAAGACGGGTTCTATAGCTATCCTTTTCTTTAGCTCAGTAAACATTGTTTGGCATGCTTCATTCCAGACAAACTGTGCATCCTTCATCAACAGAGTGAACAAAGGAGAAGCTAGTTTAGAAAAAAATTCCATGAACCTTCTGTAATAGCCGGCATGCCCCAAGAAGCTACGTACATCCTTTTTTGTTCCAGGAGTTGGTATATTTTCAATCACCTTGATTTTGGATGGATCTACCTGGATACCATCAGAAGAGATGAAGTGCCCCAGCACTATGCCCTCACTCATCATCATATGGCACTTTTCAGTGCTTAAAGAGAGTTGGATTTGTTCACAGTGTTTCAAGACCTTTTTTAAATTTTTCAGTGCTTCTTCATAACTATCACCATATGGAGTAAAGTCATACATAAAAATCTCCATGCAATGATTTACCATCTCCGAAAAGATTCCAATCACTGCTCTCTGAAATGTGGCTGGTGCATTGCACAACCCAAAAGGAAGTACCCGGGATGCAAAAGTCCCCCAGGGACAGGTGAAAGTGGTTTTGTCCTGGTCTTCTGGAGCAATCTGGATTTGGTTATAGCCACTAAATCCATCCAGAAAGGAAAAATACTTCTTCCCAGACAAGGTATCAAGGACCTGATCGATAAAAGGTAAGGGAAAGTGGTCCTTCTGCATTTCCTTCTTCAATTCTCTGTAATCCACGCAGACCCTCCATTTCCCATTCTTCTTTGACACAATCACGAGTGGAGAAACCCACTCTCTGTCTGAAATTGGGTATATAAATCCTGCTTCCAAATTTTTTTGGATCTCTTCTTTCACAATGTCTCTTAAGTTCGGGTTCATCCTTCGTTGTGGCTGACACACAGGCCTAGTGTCCCTCTTAATATAAATGTGATGGGTACACAGATTAGAAGTAATCCCTTTCATGTCTGTATACTCCCTAGCGAAAGCTCCTCTACGTTGTTTCAACAAGGTGACTAGCTGTTCCAACTCACTGGGTGCAAGGTTTGAATTGATGTTCAACGTTTTCCTTGGCTCAATTTCCACTGGTACACTTTTCGAATTCTGAAGTACTAGAATTATACTGGCATCACTGACTAGAGTTTCTTCTGTAATATTTTCCTATTCTACTTCATCTAACGTACTATTAAGAATCTGGTAAACATGCTTGTTGACAGATGTGGGCTCACTGATGACACTATTAATGGCATCGTCCTCTGTTTCATCTTTAAGTGTTAAGGCTCTCCCTATTGTTAATAACGGCATAACACCTTCTTCCTCCTCCAAATATTTCCAAAGTGGAGTTTCAACTTCTGTGCTTGGTCGAGCTGGAGGGTACAAGGTTAGGCTCTTGATCTCAATCCCGTATGAAATGGTCATAGATCCTAACTGACAGCTGATACAGGAATCTTCTATGGCCAACCACGATATTCCCAGGATCAGTGGGTGTCCCCCCAACTGAGATTTTGGCTGTAACACCAAGAAGTCCGCAGGGTATTCCTATGAGTCAACTGAGATCACGAGGTCATCTAGGATACCCTCAGGCTTGACTATTGATCTGTCAGCAAGTTCCAAAATAGTAGGGGTCGACCAAAGGTTAGTGAGTCCAAGTTTCTTCACAGTTTCTATGGTCAGAACGTTAATAGCCGCGCCTAAGTCTACCAAGACGTTGGGGATTTGTGTGTTTCATATGTGAACTGTCACAGTAGGATTTCCAGGGTCATCGTAATTTGCCACAGGGGTTTTCCCCATTATCACTTCGGAAAGTTTTCCCAATACGTGGACAGTGGGAGGATCCCTAAGCTTTCTTGCTATTGATGTATATGTAACTTCAGAATGTATTTCACCCATGTATATTATACTCCTATAGAGATGTTATTATTCCTCTATACGGAAGTGTCGTCATTTCTATTGACAAGTGTCGTAACTTGCAGTGATGGGTTATTAGACCACCAAGTGTGGGGTCGACCCTAATTAGTGTAACCTTGGGTGATTAGACTGAGTTAGACAAGTCGGCCCTGCTAGGTTATTGGGCAAGATAAGTCATGTATAAATAGAGATCGGGAGATCTCTATTTTTTTCATCTCATTACTCACTCTTCCATCACTCGAAAAGTGGTGCACATGTGAGGAGGAGGATTAGCTGCTAGGAGAAGACTATCTCTTGTACTTTGGTTGTATCATTGCTCTTTCTATCTCTGAGGAAGTTGTGGGGTTTTTCACCTTTATGGTTTTCCCCAGTGAAACTCTGTGTGTCTATTATCTCATGTGATTGCTTGGTGTGATTGATATGCATTGTTATACTTGATATGATGTACATGGTATTCTCTCAGTAAAGATCCTAAAGTATATTGAATTAATGCTAAAAAATTAATATGGTATCAGAGCTAACCTAAGAAGAAGACATTGTGCAGTGGCGAAAACTAGGGTTTCTTGTTTATTGGGTTTCTCTCCACAGATTTTGTAAAGTCAGCAAGGTAGATTGACTCTACTCATCAAGGAGAATCCTTCTGTCCAATCAGAATTCAATTCTAGGCACTTTCATTTTTTGCCCTAAAAATTAGGGTTTCCACAAAAATAGGAATTTGTGAAATCCGATGACATAGCTGGAAGCTCCTTGGAACAATCGAAGCTTAGAGCTTTGGATCGAGATTTTTGGTTGGGTGTAGCTCGAGGAAACTCAAACCCTAATTCAGAGTCCTCCCTAGTGAATCTGGGAAGACTAAAAGGCATTTATGAAGGGTGAATCTTTGCATATTTCAAATTTTGAATATACCAGGCTGATCAGCTCATCAGGGTGCATCTTTCTATCCTTTCAGAAAGTTGAAATTCACATTTTGAATTTTTAGGGTTTCTCTAACAAACCCTAATCCGACACCAGATCTAGATTTTTGCAAATCAAGTGGTAAGACCTAAATCTATTATTTCCATTTGAGTTTCTCATTAAAATGTCTCACCACACCAAGCTTGAGGATAATCTTGAAGGGGCTGATAAATTCCGAGCATGGAAGTATAGGATTGGGTTAATCCTGGAAGAAAATGAATTGGACACCTACATAAGTTCTGAGGTCCCTGTCCCAGAGGAAGAAGAGGCTAAGGCCTTGCATAAGAAGAACTTGGTCAAGGCAAAGAGGATCATTGCTGATTCTATCAAAGACCATCTCATACCAAATGTGTCATCTCTAAAGACACCCAAGGAGATGTTTGATTCACTGACCAAGCTATTTGAAGGGAAGAACATAAATTAGATGATGACTCTACGGAATCAATTGAAAGGAGTAAATCTTCAGAATGGAGAGACCATTCAATCCTATTTCTCTAAGGTCTCTCAGATCAAGGAACAACTTGAAGCTGTGGATGAAGTAGTGGACAATGGTGAAGTTGTCATGACCACATTGAATGGCCTACCTAGGTCATGGGACTCCTTCATCCAAGGAATCTATCCAAGGAGGAAGTTGATCTCATTCAGTAGAATATGGGAGGAATGCTCACAAGAAGAAGCAAGACTTGTGGCCCGAGAAGAAAAGATGGGGAATGAATATCAATCCCTCATGCACACACCAAGGGAATCAAGTTTAAGAGGGAGAGATCTCATAACAAGAATCATTCTCACTCTCATCACAAGAAGAAAGATCTATCTCATGTTCGATATTTTGATTGCAATGAATTAGGACACTTTGCTTCAAATTGTCCCAAGAAGAGGAAAGATAAAAACAACAAATTCAATAAGAAGAAGAGGTACAACAAGAAGAATTTTCATGCTCATGCTGTTGAGGATGATGAACCTCCCAAGAAGAAGGCTAGGGAAGAAAGTGATACTTCATCAAGTGAAGATGAATGTGTTCTAATCTTTGCTCTCATAGGTACTATTTGTCATGGTTGTAATGATTGGCTTATTGATAGTGGGGCTTCCAAACACATGACTGGGTTTAAAGAATCTTTTGTAAATCTATCTAACCATGAGTCACCTCATAAAGTGAAGCTTGGGGATGACTATCAATATCCTATCAAGGGAAGTGGTGAAGCCTCCTACAACCTAGACTTTGGGAAGTCTTTGAAGATAAAAGATGTTCTATATGTACCTGGGCTCAAGAAGAACCTACTCTCCATATCTGCATTGGATGCAAGAGGTATGAGGGTTTCATTTGTAGATGGCCAAGTTCTAATACGACTAAAGGGTAAAACTATAGATGATGCAGTAGTGATTGGAGAGCAAGAGGGAGGATTGTACAAATTGAAGGGACAACCTGAACATGCTATGGTGACATGAAGACAAAGATTCATCCATAGTCATGGATCACATAGAGGTATGTATAATTTGGTTTTGCAAAGGTTAAATTATGAGTTATGCAGGTCATTGAAGAGAACAAGAAAACATTGCTAGACATAACTAGCAAATATGATGACCAGGTATGTTTTTCTTATATCAAAGGATCTTATACTTTTGTATGATTGTTAATGATTACTCATGAAGTTACAAGTTTGAGTAATCTAGGGTTTATGCATATTATGTCTCTTACCTTGATTGATGATATGACTAACCAGAAGAGTTCTATAGTAAAATATGAATATGCATGAGTAAGAAAAGTCTTCCCTGAAACCTTGAATGATAATGCTTATTATCTGTGTTTGAAATGATCATGACTATACATGTTTAAGATTTTTTTTTTTATAGTATACTAATGAATGAATGATTATGTATGAAATATTGAGGATAACACAATGATGATACTCGTAATCATGCATAGTGATCAAGGATGGATATAAGTTCAAGGACAGGTAATCCAAGAAGTAAATATTAAGCGAGAGCACACACCAGTAGTTCCTGCAAGGAAGCAAAGATTGAGAGGGAGTCCACACAACAAACAAACAAAGATAAGTATTTGAATTGTCATTTCTTATATATTATGTTTGTTTAAATAATGTTATTTAGTGATGAATATGCTTATGTTCCTAGACATAGGTTGTGTATTATGCATATTAGAATAATTGCATTGATGAACAAGATACTACTAATATGCAAGTAATGGGTAAGTGGCCTATGGTACTGTACAACATTCCATTGCTACTTATCTAGACTGAAACCTATTTGCTGACATGTTGGGAGTTGTGCACACTCTTAACAATGTTCTGGTAGAGATTGGAAGGCATCTAGAAAGTTACGGGATATGGATAAATGTTGTATTGAAGAATTGGCTAAATTAATTGCATGATTGTATGACATATTTTTTTATGTGTAAAAATTTGTTCTGAAAACTATGAGATGTTTCTAATCATGCAACTTAACTTGTCTTGTAGGAAAGATCGTATACCATCACCTACAAAAGAAGTGTTAATTTTTTAGAATTTACTTCAATCTGATCTAGGATCTTAACTGAGAGAACAACATGTACAGCATATCAATCATGGACACAATAATGCAAGCACACAAGAGACATCGAGTTTACTTGGGGAAAACCATAAAGGTGAAAAACCCCAATAAATTCCTCAGAGATAGATAGAGCAATGATACAACCAAAGTACAAGAGATAGTCTTCTCCTAGCAGCAGCTTCTCCTCCTCCACAAGTGCACCACTCTCCAAAGAGTGTGTGTGAGAATAGAATGATGAAATAGAGTGCCTCCCGCACTCTATTTATACTTGACTTGACTTGACTAATAACCTTTACTAGGTCGGCCTTAACTTAAACACATAACATAATGCTAACTGGGCCGACACCCAATAGGGTGGTCTAATAACCCTTTGACCCACATGGCCGACCCCCAATAGGGTGGTCTAATAACCCTTTGACCCACATGACTTATATAGGGACGACCCCAACAAGGTGGTCTAATAACCCATCAAGTATAAGTTACGACACTTATAATATAAATGACAACACTTCCGTATAGAGGAATAATAACATATCTATAGGAATACAAACACTTCCGTATAGAGGACATCTCTATAGGAATATAAACACTTCTGTATAGAGGAATAATACCATCTCTATAGGAGTACAATATACATATATGAAATACATTCCGAAGTTACATATACATCAACACTCCCTCTTAACTAGGAAGGTATTTCTCGACATAGGTCTTCTAGCACAAGTCTTCTTCTCTGGATCATCGTCACTAGATAATCATCATCGAGACATCGTCATCGTCACTGTTGCTGCTATCTCAATCAGTCTCTGAATCTACTCATCATAGGAAGTTCTACAAAGCCAGTCCTTTTTCATACTGGATGTAGGCCCGCCACTTGCAGGTCTTCATCATCACTGGCCATACTGTGGAATCCTCGAGACTTATTACGTGCTTCACAAAACCTAGCTGCAGCATCCTAGGCTATTACGAGCACACAGCTCTACCTGTCGAATCTCCCAAGAGCACATTACATGTGACCCATCACAAAACCTTGTTGAAGCATCCCGGGCTGTTACGAACACACAGCTCTACCTGTCGGATCTCCCAGGAGCACATTACATGTGATCTCACCACAAAACCTGGCTGAAGCATCCCAGGCTATTACAAGCACACAACTCTACCTGTCGGATTTCCCAGGAGCACATTACATGTGGTCCACCACAAAACCTGGCTGAAGCATCTAAGGCCTTTTTCATCCTGTCCAGATCTCCCAGGAGAAAATTACATGTGGTCATGGCAAAACTTGGCTGAAGCATCTGAGGCATTTTTCATCCTCTCCAGATCTCCCAGGAGCAAATTACATGCCATAGGACAAAACCTTGAAAGAGCATCCCAGGATGTTACGGGTACACAACTCCGACCTAAAGGATCTCCCAGGGTGCTATTATATGTCCTCCTAGAGAAATGTCTCGAAAGAGCATCCCAGGATGTTACGGGTACACAACTCCAACCTATAGGATCTCCCAGACATGCTCATTTGCACAACCTATCCATGGCCACAGAGTATCAACCTGATACTCTCCATACATCATCCTGATGTACACATGATCGTCCTGATCATCATCACTGCATCATCCTGATGCATGTCAACTGGAGAAGCTCGTCATCCATGATCATCCTGATCATACAATGCATCCACTTGATGCATACCAAGTATTTACATGATACATATCAACATATACAATGTATCTACCTGATACATACATAGATACATGATCCACACAATGTATCCATCAGCATACATGATCTACCTGATCATACAAAGATACATGATCCACACAATGTATCCATCAACATACATGATCTACCTGATCATACAAAGATACATGATCCACATAATGTATCCATCAGCATCCAACATGATGCGTACATACATAAATGATCCAACTGATCATATCCAGCATCCAACATGATGCATACATACATAAATTATCCAACTAATCATATCCAACATCCAACATGATGCATACATACATAAATGATCCAACGGATCATATAGAGCAGAAACTAGAACATCATCCTGATGCTTATCATCCAGCACTTACATCCATAGCGATGTGAAGGATCCTCCTTCCAACATGCTCGGAATGGCTACAACAAATGTCTCCATCACTTCTTCCTCGAAGTGTCATCGATCTAAAGAACACCAAGCCTCTCTCTGAAGTATTCAAACTTCACTCTTGGCCAATGGCTTGGTCAATACCTGCAACCTGCTCATCTGTCGCAACATATTCTGCTTCGGCTGTACTCAGTGCTACGCAGGAATACTTCCTGCTAAACCAAGAGATCACACCTGATCCCATACTGAAGCAGCACCCAAATGTGCTCTTTCTATCTGCAGCACTGCCTGCCCAATCTGAATCAACATAACCCTGTAGGTTAAACTTTTGATTCACATCATAATTGAGCCCATAATCAATTGTACCCTTCAGGTACCTCAGAATATGCTTTACAGCAACCAGGTGAACACCCCTCAGATCCATCAGGAACTGGCTCAATGTGTTCATCGAAAAGCAAATATCTGATCTCGTGTTCGTCAGGTGCATCAAGGACCCAATCATCTGACGATACATAGTGATATCAACCGGCTCAGATGAAGCATCACACAAAAGCTACAGGTTTGATGCCATTGGTCTGGCCATGGACTTGCAGTCCATCATCCCGAACCTCTTCAGGATCTCTATTGCATACTTCCCTTCTCCAAGGAAGATTCCAACTGCACTCTACCACACCTCCATACCAAGAAAGTAGTGCATCATACCCAAGTTCTTCATCTCAAACTCGGCAGCAAGCTTCCACTGCATGTTGAAAATCAATCTATCTTCACCTATGATAAACAGGTCATCCATATACAAAAGTAGTATCACTGGATTTCCTTCCTCAACCTTGTAGTAAAGGTTGGAATCCGCTTTACTCTTGGTAAAGCCCAAACTAGATAGAAAGATGTCTATCCTACCATACCAAGTTCTTCACATATATGACTCCCTGTCATGTGTCTCAGAACCAAGTGGCTGCTCCACATACACTTCTTCTTCAACTACACCATTCAAGAAAGTTGTCTTGAAATCCATCTGGTGTATCTTCCATTTCATCATTGCAGCCAGAGCAAGTACGGATCTAATGGAAGTGTATCTGGCTACAGGAGAAAAATTCTCTATGCTACCACCTACAACATGCTTGATATTGTAGATCCTCTTGGAAGTCACTACAGAATCTCCTTCAAGTCTTGGGACTACATCCCAAACATCTTCATGATCGACTGGTACTCCTCGATCATGGTATTCTTCCCAGATCCTGGGAACTTCAATATCTTCAATATTTTCAATAGACAACTTTGTTGCTAAACAAATGTTGTAGTCCTTCTTTTGTAGGTTATGATATACGATCTTTCCTACACAACAAGTTAAATTGCAAGATTAGAAAACATCTCATAGTTTTCAGAACAAATTCTATCACATAAAGAAATATGTCATACAGTCATGCAATTATCTTAGCCAATGCTTCAATACAACATTTATCCATATCCCATAACTTTCTAGATGTCTTCCAATCTCTACCAGAACATTGTTAAGAGTGTGCACAACTCCCAACATGTCAACAAAGAGGTTTCATTCTAGATAAGTAGCAATGGAATGTTGTACAGTGCCATAGGCCACTTACCCATGTATATTAGTAGTATACTGTTCATCAATGCAACTATTCTAATATGCATAATACACAACCTAATTCTAGGAACATGAGTATTATTGAGCCGTATTATTTAAACAATAAAATATGCAAGGAATGATAATTCAAATACTTATCTTTGTTTGCTTGTTGGGTTGACTCCTTCTCAGTCTTTGCTTCTTTTCTGCAACTTCATTCTGATGTGGATTGTGAGAAGTGGTCACCTCCCTCTGAATATCTACATCCTTGCAGAAACTACTAAAGTGTGCTCCTTCTTGATCTTTGCTTCCTTGCAGGAACAACTGGAGTGTACTCCCTCTTGATTTTTTCTTTCTTGTAGGAAAAACTAGAGTGTGCTCCCTCTTGATTTTTTCTTTCTTGCAGGAACAACTGGAGTGTGCTCCCTCTTGATCTTTGCTCCCTTGCAGGAACAACTGGAGTTTTCTCCCTCTTGATCTTTGCTCCCTTAATTACCTGTCATTGAACTTATATCCATCCTTAATCACTATGCATGCTTATTAGTATCATAATTGTGTTATCCTCGAGGTCTCATACATAATCACACATTCATTAGTATAATCTTAATACTATCAAAACACAATAATCTTAAACATGTATAGTCATGATCATTTCAAACATAAATAATAAGCATTAGTATTCAAGGACTCTTATGGTTAGTCATATCATAAATTAAATTAAGAAACATAATATGCCTACACCCATGAGTACTCAAACCCATGAATAATCATTATCAATCATGCCATGTATACTTATATAAGAGATCCTATCACAAGGTAGGATTCTAACTTGATATAGGAAAAACATACCTGGATTAGTATGTTAGCTAGTTATGTCTAACATACTCACATGATGTCTTCTTGTTCTTCTTCAATGACTTGTGCTAGTAACCTGCATATCTCATAGGTTAACCATTATAGAACCAAGTTATACATATCTCGTAAATGGATCTTCTATGTGATCCATGAAAATAGATGAATCTTTGTCTTCATGTCACCATGATCATATGTTCTTGAACTAGAACATGATTTGTCTTTCGTGGTGTACCTGGATAAGTCATACCTATCAAGATTGCTTGTAATCTTCTTATGTAAGGCCTTAGCCTCATCTCCCATTGAAACGGGAACTTCTTCACTTATGCAGATGAACAATCCATTCTCTTTTAGGATTAACCCAATCCACTTGATTTGCAAGAACCGGATCTTGAGTTGGATTAGGGTCTGTCAGAGAAACCCTAAAAATTCAAACTTTGAATTTCAAACTTCCGAAAGGATAGAATTATGCGTCTTGATGAGCTGATCAAACTGGTATACTCAGAATTTGAAAACTGCGAAGTTTCACCCCTCAAATTTGTCTTTGAAACTTCCGAATTCACTAGACATGACCCCGAACTAGGGTTTGATAAAGCCCACCCTTCTGGCCAATCAAAAGGTTCAACCCAAAGCTCTAAGCTTCTATTTTTTCTGAGGAGCTTCCAGCCATGGTCACAGATTTCAAAAATTCCCATTTTTACAGAAGCCCTAATTTTCCACTTTTCTGATCAAAGTCCCGAACTAGGGCTTGATCAAGCCCGGCCTTCTTCCCAACCAAAATTTTTGATATTGGTCTCTAAATTTTGATTTTGTTGAGTAGCATTCAGCCGTGGTCTCTGATTACAAGAATTCCAACTTTCTCTGAAACCCTAAATTTCGGAAGCCATGAATGAAGGTGCTAAAAAATAATTATGTTTTGACATAAATATGTACTTGATTGTTTCTGGTGTAACTCTGAACTTTTCATTCCACGGGATCTAAACAATTTTCTTGTGATAGCCCGACCTATCATATTTACAACCCCATAGGTCTCACCTCAAATGGATTCTCTGAGAGAGATTTATACCAAGTGTCACAACGTGACCTTTTTATGTGATAAAACAGGAGAGAAAACTTGTACGGAGTTCCACATGTCACTGGTTCAGTTTCGGCCTATGAAAAAGTTACCAGAGAAATTAAAGTCCATGCACTACCTGTCACATTTTACAAAATTTCATTTGGAGCTTCCTAGCCCAAGTTATGACATTTTTTCCAAGGTCACTTGTTTATGACTCATATCTGGAAGAGGCAGAAACCATATATTGTACAGATCATAAAACACAAAGTACAAGGAATTACAAGTTGTCCTTTGGGAAAAAGGTACATGGTGATCTGATCTTCAACCTGTAGAAGTTTAAGATCCGAAAACTTCGCCAAAATGGATTTATAGCGAAAGTTCTATGATGACTGGTTTTTGCTATATCAATCCCAAGCATCGTAAGTACAACAAGTGTCATACATGCCATACCATGCCTTCTTTCAGGCTAGCTTTAATACCATGTTAATTTTTCAGAATTTACTTCAATCTAATCTAGGATCTTAACTTAGAGAACAAGATGTACAGCATATCTAGAGCATACCAATCATGGACACAATAATGCAAGCACATGAGAGACATAGAGTTTACTTGGGGAAAAACATAAAAGTGAAAAACCTCAATAACTTCCTCAGAGATAGATAGAGCAATGATACAACCAAAGTACAAGATATAGTCTTCCCCTAGCAGTAGCTTCTCCTCCTCCAAAGTGCGCCACTCTCCAAAGAGTGTGTGTGAGAATAGAATGATGAAATAGAGTGCCTCCCGCACTCTATTTATACTTGACTTGACTTGCCTAATAACCTTTACTAGGTCAGCCTTAACTTAACCACATAACATAATGCTGACTGGGCCGACACCCAATAGGGTGGTCTAATAACCCTTTGACCCACATGGCCAACCCCCAATAGGGTGGTCTAATAACCCTTCAACCCACATGACTTATACAAGGCCGACCCCAACAAGGTGGTCTAATAACCCATCAAGTATAAGTTACTACACTTACAATATAAATGACAACACTTCCGTATAGAGGAATAATAACATCTCTATAGGAATACAAACACTTCCGTATAGAGGACATCTCTATAGGAATACAAACACTTCCATATAGAGGAATAATACCATCTCTATAGGAGTACAATATACATATATGAAATACATTTTGAAGTTACATATACATCAACAAGAAGGACTACAACATTTACTCCAGCAACAAAGCTATCTATTGAAGAATCTGAAATTCCCAGGATACGGGATAAAGTAATGATCGAAGAGTACTAGTCGATCATGAAGAATGATGTTTGGGATGTGGTCCCAAGACCTAAAGGGAATTCCGTTGTGACTTCCAAGTAGATCTATAAGATCAAGCATGCTACAGATGGTAGCATAGACAAATACAAAGCGAGATTCGTAGCTCGTGGCTTCTCCCAGAAAGAGAGAATAGACTATGAAGAGACTTTTTCTCCTGTAGCCAGATACACTTCCATCAGAACAGTACTTGTTATGGCTGCAGTGATGAAATGGAAGATACACCAGATGGATGTCAAGACAGCTTTCTTGAATGGTGTAGTCAAGGAGGCAGTGTATGTGGAGAAGCCACTCGGTTTGGAGACACATGACAGGGAGTCATATGTGTGTAGACTGAAGAAAGCCTTGTATGGCTTGAAGCAAGCTCCTAGGACTTGGAATGGTAGGATAGACAGCTTTCTATACAGTTTGGGCTTTACCAAGAGTAAAGCAGATTCCAACCTTTACTACAAGGTTGAGGAAGGCAATCCTATGATACTACTTTTGTATGTGGATGACCTGTTTGTAACAAGTGAGAATGGGTTGATTGTTGATACCAAGAGGAAGCTTGCTTCCGAGTTCGAGATGAAGGACTTGGGGATGATGCACTATTTTCTAGGCATGGAGGTGTGGCATAGTGCAAATAGAATCTTCCTTGGATAAGGGAATTATGCAGTAGATATCCTGAAGAGGTTCAAGATGATGGACTGCAAGGCCATGGCCACACCTATTGCATCGAACCTGAAGCTTCTGTGTGATGCTTCATTTGATCCATTTGATGTCACTATGTATCATCATATGATTGGGTCCTTGATGTACTTGACGAACAATAGACCAGATATTTGCTTTGTGGTGAACACATTGATCCAATTCCTAACAGATCCCAAAGGTGTTCACTTGGTTGTTGTAAAGCATATTCTGAGGTGCATGAAGGGTACAATTGATTATGGGCTCAAGTATGATGCGAATCAAAATTTTAACCTACAGGGTTATGTTGATTCGGACTGGGCAGGCGGTGCTGCAGATAGGAAGAGCACATCTGGGTGTTGCTTCAATATGGGATCAGGAGTGATCTCTTGGTTTAGCAGAAAGCAATCCTGCATAGCACTGAGTACAACTGAGGCAGAGTATGTTGTAACATGTTCGTCTAGTTGTGAGGTAGTATGGCTCCGGAAGCTACTATCTGAGTTATTTGATCTTGTTGATGTATATGTAACTTCGGAATGTATTTCATCAGTATATTATATATATATTTATTGTACCCTTATAAGAGATGTGTTATTCCTCTATAAGGAAGTGTCGTCATATGGATTGACAAGTGTCGCAAGTGTGTGTACTTGCCGATGGGTTATTAGACCACCTTATGGGGTCGGCCCTAATTAATATATAATATAATGTGGATGTACTCAAGTAGACAAGTCGGCCCCAGTAGGTCACTGGGCAAAAAGGTGAGTATAAATAGAGATAGGAGATCTCTATTTTACTCACTCGGAAAAGTATCTATCTCTCTCTCTGAAAAGTAGCGCACTAGTGAGGAGGAGGAGGATCATCTGCTAGGAGACTATCTCAGTGTTATTTGGTTGTATTTTGGTTGAGCCATTGCTCTCTCTATCTCTGAGGAAGTTGTGGGGTTTTTCACCTTAGGGTTTTCCCCACAGAAACTCTGTGTCTCTTGTCTCTATGCTTTTGATTCTTGTGATGCTTGTGATGCTTGTCATATTATGATTGTCATGCATTGATATACTGTAGATGTTATTCTCTCAGCAAAGATCCTATAGTATTGTGTTTTAATACTGAAAATTTAACATGGTATCAGAGCCTAACTGAGAAGAAGACATTTTGCAGTGACGGAAGCTTGTATTCCTTGTTTATTGGGTTTCTCTCCATAGATTTTTGAAATTCAGTATAGTAGATTGGATCTACTCATCAAGGCGCATCTTTCTGTCCAATCAGATTTCAGTTCCGAGCATTTTCAGTTTTGGCCCTAAAAATTAGGGTTTCCACAAAAATAGGAATTTCTGGAAACTGAAGGTACAGCTGGAAGCTCCTTGAAAAAATTGAAGGTTTGAGCATTGGATCGAGATTTTTGGCTGGGTAGATCTCCGGGAAACTAAAACCCTAATTCAGGGCTCTCCCTAGTGAACCCGGGAGGACAAAAAGGCAATTCTGAAGGGCAAGACTTTGCTGATCTCAAATTCTGAATGTACTAGGCTGATCAGCTCTCCAAGGCGCATCTTTCTATCCTTTCAGAATTTTGAAATTCACATTTTGAATTTTTAGGGTTTCTCTGACAAACCCTAATCCGGGACCAGATCCAGTTTTCAGCACTTCAAGTGGTAAGTCCTAAATCTTTTCTATTTCCATTTGAAGTACTCTTAAAGATGTCTCTCCACACTAAGCTTGAGGATAAGCTTGAAGGGGCTGACAACTTCCGAGCTTGGAAGTATAGGATTGGGTTAATCCTGGAAGAGAATGAGTTGGACTCATATGTGAAAGAAGACATCCCTATCCCAGAGGATGAAGAAGCCAAGGCATTGCACAAGAAGAACTTGGTCAAGGCAAAGAGAATCATTGCTGATTCTATCAAAGATCATCTCATACCCCATGTGTCTTCTCTCAAGACACCCAAAGAGATGTTTGAATCTTTGACCAAGCTATTTGAAGGAAAGAACATAAATCGGAAGATGACCCTGCGGAACCAATTGAAAGCAGTAAAGTTTTAGAATGGAGAAACCATTCAATCTTACTTTTCAAGGGTCTCTCAGATTAAGGAACAATTAGAAGCAGTAGATGAAATGGTGGAGAATGGTGAGGTGGTGATGACTACTCTAAATGGCCTACCTAGGTCATGGGATTCCTTTATTCAAGGAATTTGTGCAAGGAAGAAATTGATCTCGTTCAACAGATTGAGGGAAGAATGCTCTCAAGAAGAATCTAGACTTATAGCTCGTGAGGAAAAGATGGGAGGAGAAGATCAAGCTCTTGCAGCCCACACCAAAAGAAGCAAAACCAAGAAGGATCACCCTCACCCCAAAAGATTCCATCAAAAGAGTAAGAAGGACCTAAGATGCTTCACATGCAATGAGAAGGGTCACTTTGCTTCAGATTGTCCCAAGAACAAAAGGGATAATAAGAACAACTCCAGTAAGAAGAAGAAAGGCAGCAAAAGAAGGTTTCATGCTCATGCTGCCAAAGATGATGAACCTCCAAAGAAGAAGGCTAGGGCAGAAAGTAGTAGTGATGATGACTCATCAAGTGAAGAAGAATATGTTCTAATTTCCGCTCTTACAGGTACCATCTCCCATGGATGTAATGATTGGTTGATTGATAGTGGGGCTTCCAAACACATGACTGGGTTCAAGGAATCATTTGCGAACCTTTCTGAACATGAATCACCCCATAAGGTGAAACTTGGGGATGATTATCAATATCCAATCAAAGGAAGTGGTGAAGCCTCTTACAACTTAGATTCTGGAAAATCTCTGAAGATGAAGGAAGTCCTCTATGTACCTGGGCTCAAGAAGAACTTACTCTCCATCTCTGCTCTAGATGCAAAAGGTATGAGGGTTGCATTTGTTGATGGCCAAGTACTAATGTGGCCAAAGGGAAAGACTATAGATGATGCAGTAGTGATTGGAGAGCAAGAGGGAGGCTTGTATAAATTAAAGGGTCAACCTGAACATGCCATGGTACATGAATCCATGGAGCCAAGTGAACTTTGGCATAGGAGACTTGCTCACATGCACTATAGAGCACTTCCAATTGCAAGCAAGGCTGTAGAAGGTCTTCCTGAAATTAAGACCAAACATGAAGGGGTTTGCAAAGGATGTGCAAAAGGTAAGAACATTAAGAAGGTTTTCCCAAGCAGTGAAAGCAAGGCAAAAGACATCCTGGAAATCATCCACTCAGATGTATGTGGCCCCATGTCATCCTGTTCCCTAAGTGGGTATGTTTACTATGTATCATTTATTGATGACTTCTCCAGGAAGACTTGGGTATACTTCTTGAAGGGCAAAGATGAGGTGCTTGATAAATTCAAGGAATTCAAAACCTTGATGGAGAATCAAACTGACAAGAAAATCAAGACATTCAGATCTGACAATGGTGGAGAATTCACCTCGAATGACTTCAAGAATCTTTGCAGTGATTCAGGGATTAAGAGGGAGTTGACTACTCCTTATAATCCTCAACAGAATGGAGTTGCAGAAAGGAAGAACAGAACCATCATGGAAGCAGCAAGGGCAATGTTGCATGACCAGGATCTTCCTATGCATCTATGGGCAGAAGCAGCTAGAACAGCTGTATATGTGCAGAATAGAACACCCCACAAGATATTGGACAACAAGACACCAGAAGAAGTCTTTTCTGGTAAGAAACCTGAAGTCAGCCATCTCAGAATATTTGGTTGTCCAGTATACACTCATGTCCCAAAAGAGAAGAGGACTAAACTAGATCCTTCAGGAAAGAAGGGCATCTTTGTGGGTTATAGTGAAATCTCGAAGGCTTACAGAATATATTTTCCAGGGTTCAAGAAGATTGATGTCAGCAGGGATGTAACATTTGATGAGAATTCAGCATTCATCAAATCAAGAAAAGCACCTACCGAAGTTTATGAAGAACCTAAGGAAACAAGATTTCAGGACACTACCATGACTGAAGCAGTTCCAGAAACTGCTCGTGAGTTTGAAGATCCACAAGAACCTGTAGATCCACCCCGTGAGGATAACTCTCACAAGAGGAAACCTGTATGGGCTAGAGAGCTCATTCATGATGCAGAAAGATTTGGCATTCCAGAAGAAGAACACAGAGCAAAGAAGAGAACCAGATCACACACCAGTTATATTGCTTTACTCTGTGACATCATGAACAAAGAGCCTTCCAGTTATGAAGAGGCGGCAGAAAAGAAAGAATGGAAGGATGCTATGGTTGAGGAATATCAATCAATTATGAAGAATGATGTTTGGGATGTTGTCCCAAGACCTAAAGGGAAGTCTGTTGTGACTTCCAAGTGGATCTACAAAATCAAGCATGCTGCAGATGGCAGTGTGGAAAAATATAAAGCAAGATTCGTAGCTCGTGGTTTCTCTCAGAAGGAAGGAATAGACTATGAAGAAACCTTTGCACCTGTAGCCAGATATACTTCCATCAGAACAGTACTTGCCCTGGCTGCAGCAATGAAATGGAAGATACACCAGATGGATGTCAAGACTGCTTTCCTGAACGATGTAGTAGAAGAGGAAGTATATGTGGAACAGCCACTCGGCTTTGAAATACATGACAGGGAATCTTATGTAAGCAGATTGAAGAAAGCCTTGTATGGCTTGAAGCAAGCTCCCAGAACCTGGTATGGTAGGATGGACAGTTTCCTATCTAGTTTGGGCTTTACCAAGAGTAAAGCGGATTCCAACCTTTACTACAAGGTTGAGGAAGGGAATCCTGTGATTCTACTACTATATGTGGATGACCTATTTGTGACAGGAGATGACAGAATGATTGCAGATACCAAGAGGAAGCTTGCAGCTGAATTCGATATGAAAGATTTGGGAATGATGCACTATTTCCTAGGTATGGAGGTGTGGCAGAATGCAGGTGGGATCTTCCTTGGTCAAGGGAAGTACACAGTAGATATCCTGAAGAGATTTGGGATGATGGATTGCAAGGCCATGGCCACACCTATGGCATCGAATCTGAAGCTTCTTTGTGATGCTTCATCTGAGCCAGTTGATGTTTCTATGTATCGTCAGATGATTGGGTCCTTGATGTACCTGACGAACACGAGACCAGATATTTGCTTTGATGTGAACACATTGAGCCAGTTCCTGACGGATCCGAGGAGTGTTCACCTGGTTGCTGTAAAGCATGTTCTGAGGTACCTGAAGGGTACAGTGGATTATGGGCTCATATATGAGGCGAATCAAAAGTTTAACCTGCAGGGTTATGTTGATTCAGATTGGGCTGGCAGTGCTGCAGATAGGAAGAGCACATCTGGGTGTTGCTTCAGTATGGGATCAGGTGTGATCTCTTGGTTTAGCAGGAAGCAATCCTGCGTAGCACTGAGTACAGCTGAGGCAGAGTATGTTGCAGCCTGCTCAGCTAGTTGTGAGGCAGTATGGCTACGGAAGCTACTGTCTGAGTTATTTGATCTCCCGTTGGAGGCTACTAGTATCTTCTGTGATAACCAAAGTTGTGTGAAGCTGTCCGAGAACCCAGTGTTTCATGACAGGTCGAAACACATAGAGATCAAATATCACTATATCAGGGATATGGTGCAGAGAGGAGCTGTGAAGCTTCTGTATGTTGCGACGGACGAGCAGATTGCAGATGTGCTGACGAAGCCACTAGCCAGAGTGAAGTTCGAGTACTTCAAAGAGAGGCTTGGCGTTCTTCAGATCGAGGACACTTCGAGGAAGAAGTGATGGACACATTTGCTGAAGCCATTCCAAGCATGTTGGAAGGAGGATCCTTCACATGGCTGTGGATGTAAGCGCTGGATAATGGGCATCAGGATGATGTTCTGGTTTCTGCTGGATATGATCAGTTGGATCATTTTTATGTATGTATGTACGCATCATGTTGGATGCTGGATATGATCAGTTGGATCATTTTTATGTATGTATGTGCATCATGTTGGATGCTTGGACCATGTATCTGTGTATGCATCAGGTGGATCCATTGATGATCAGGTGGATCATGTATGATGATATGTATCAGGTAGATACTTGGTATGCATCAGGTGGATGCATTGATGATCAGGATGATCATGGATGATGAGCTTCAGGATGTTGCTCCAGATGACATGCAGCAGGATGTTGCAGTGATGATCAGGTTGATCATGGATGATGAGCTTCAGGATGTTGCTCCAGATGACATGCAGCAGGATGTTGCAGTGATGATCAGGATGATCATGGATGATGAGCTTCAGGATGTTTCTCCAGATGACATGCAGCAGGACGTTGCAATGATGATGATCAAGATGATCATGAGTACATCAGGATGATGTATGGTGAGTATCAGGTTGATACTCTATGGCCGTGGATCAGGTTGTGCAGATGAGCATGTCTGGGAGATCCTATAGGTCGGAGTTGTGTACCCGTAACAGCCTGGGATGCTCTTTCAAGACATTGCTCTGGGAGGACATGTAATTTGTGCCCTGGGAGATCTCAGGTCGGAGTTGTGTACCCGTAACATCCTGAGATGCTCTTGCGAGGTTTTGTCCTATGGCATGTAATTTAGGCCCTGGGAGATTTCAGGTCGGAGTTGTGTACCCGTAACATCCTGAGATGCTCTTGCGAGGTTTTGCCATGACCACATGTAATTTGTGCACTGGGAGATTTCAGGTCGGAGTTGTGTACCCGTAACATCCTGAGATGCTCTTGCTAGGTTTTGTGGTGGACCACATGTAATTTGTGCCCTGGGAGATTTCAGGTCGGAGTTGTGTACCCGTAACATCCTGAGATGCTCTTTCGAGGTTTTGTGGTGGGGTCACATGTAATAGCGCCCTGGGAGATCCTACAGGTTGGAGTTGTGTACCCGTAATATCCTGGGATGCTCTTTCGAGGTTTTGTGACGCACGTAATAAGTCCTGAGGATTCCACAGTATGGCCAGTGATGACGAAGACCTGCAGGTGGTGGGCCTACATCCAGTATGAAAAAGGACTGGCTCTGTAGAACTTCCTATGACGAGTAGAGACAGAGATTGGACGACATAGCAGCAGCAGTGATGATGACGATGACGATGATCCAGAGAAGAAGACTTGTCTAGCAAATCTGTGTCGAGAAATACCTTCCTAGTTAAGAGGGAGTGTTGATGTATATGTAACTTCGGAATGTATTTCATCAGTATATTATATATATATTTATTGTACCCTTATAAGAGATGTATTATTCCTCTATAAGGAAGTGTCGTCATATGGATTGACAAGTGTCGCAAGTGTGTGTACTTGTCGATGGGTTATTAGACCACCTTATGGGGTCGGCCCTAATTAATATATAATATAATGTGGATGTACTCAAGTAGACAAGTCGGCCCCAGTAGGTCACTGGGCAAAAAGGTGAGTATAAATAGAGATAGGAGATCTCTATTTTACTCACTCGGAAAAGTATCTATCTCTCTCTCTGAAAAGTAGCGCACTAGTGAGGAGGAGGAGGATCATCTGCTAGGAGACTATCTCAGTGTTATTTGGTTGTATTTTGGTTGAGCCATTGCTCTCTCTATCTCTGAGGAAGTTGTGGGGTTTTTCACCTTAGGGTTTTCCCCACGGAAACTCTGTGTCTCTTGTCTCTATGCTTTTGATTCTTGTGATGCTTGTGATGCTTGTCATATTATGATTGTCATGCATTGATATACTGTAGATGTTATTCTCTCAGCAAAGATCCTATAGTATTGTGATTTAATACTAAAAATTTAACAGATCTCCCGCTGGAGGCTACTGATATCTTTTGTGACAACCAGAGTTGTGTGAAGCTGTTTGAGAACCCGATGTTCCACGACAGGTCGAAGCACATTGAGATCAAATATCACTATATCAGGGATATGGTGCAGAGAGGAGCAGTGAAGCTCCTGTATGTTGCGATGGATGAGTAGGTTGCAGATGTGTTGACGAAACCACTAGCCAGAGTGACGTTTGAGTACTTCAGAGAGAGTCTTAGTGTTCTTTAGTTTGACGACACTTCGAGGAAGAAGTGATGGACACATTTGTAGGAGCCATTCCAAGCATGGTGAGAGGAGGATCCTTCTCTTGGCCGTGGATGTAAGCATTGGATGATGAGCATCAGGACGATGCTCCAATTACTACTATGTATATGCATCAGTTGGATGCTTTGATCAGTTTGATCATGTATTTGTATATGCATCATGTTGGATGCTTGATATGATCAGGTAGATCATGTATTTATGTACCAGGTGGATACATTGTATGATCAGGTGGATCATGTATTTATGTACCAGATGGATACATTGTATGTACTACTATGATCAGGTGGATCATGTATTTTTTTGTATATGTATCAGGTGGATGCATTGTATGATCAGGTAGATCATGTACTTATGTATGTATAAGGTGGATGCATTGTATGATCAGGTAGATCATGTACTTATGTATGTATCAGATGGATGCATTGTATGATCAGGTAGATCATGTACTTAAGTATGATCAGGTAGATCATGTACTGATGTATGTATCAGGAGGATGCACTGTATGATCAGGTAGATCATGTATGATGATATGTATCAAGTAGATACTTTGTATGCATCAGATGGTGCTCAGGATGATCACAGATGATGAGCTTCAGGATGTTGCTCCAGATGATATGCATCATGATGAGACTATAATGGTGATCAGGATGATCACAGATGAGGAGCTTTAGGATGTTGCTCCAGATGATATGCATCAGGTTGATTCTATGATGATGATCAGGTTGATCATATGATGATGTACATCAGGATGATGTATGGTGAGTATCAGGTCGATACTTTGTGGATGTGTACAGGTTGTGCAGGTAGCATAGAAAAGGTCCTTTAAAATCCGAATAGGTAGAGCGGTGTGCTTGTAACATCCTGGGATTCTCTATCGAGATCTAGACAGGTAGAGCGGTGTGCTTCTAACATCCTGGGATACTCTAAGTAGGTTTTGATACAGGTAGCATAGAAAAGACCCTTTAAAATCCGGACAGGTAGAGTGGTGTGCTCGTAACAGCCTGGGATGCTCTATCGAGATCCAGATATTTAGAGCGATGTGCTCGTAATATCCTGGGATGCTCTGATTAGGTTTTGCTACGGTTTCGCATAGAAAAGATCCTTTAAAATCCAGACAAGTAGAGCGGTGTGCTCGCAACATCCTGGGTTTCTCTATCGATATCCAAATAGGTAGAGCGGTGTGCTCGTAACATCCTGAGATGCTCTGAGTAGGTTTTGCGAAAGTTAACATAGAAAAGATCCTTTAAAATCCGGACAGGTAGAGCGATGTGCTCGTAAAAACCTAGGATGCTCTATTGAGATCTAGACAAGTAGAGCAGTGTGCTCGTAACATCCTGGGATGCTCTGAGTAGGTTTTGTGAAGGTCAACATGTAAAATATCCTAAGAGATCTGATAGGTTGAGCTGTAAGCTCGTAATCAATCCTGGGATTCTCTTTCAAGGTTTTGTTGATGCACGTAATCAGTCCTGAGGATTCCATAGTATGGCCAGTGATGATGAAGACCTACAGGTGGTGGGCCTACATCTAGTATGAAAAGGGACTGGCTCTGTATAACTTCCTATGACGAGTATATTGGAGATTGATTGAGATAACAGCAGTAGTGACAATGACGATGATTCGAGAACGATGATTCGCTGATGATGATCCAGAGAAGAAAACTTGTGCTAGCAGATCTGTGTCGAGAAATACCTTCCTAGTTAAGAGGGAGTGTTGATGTATATGTAACTTCGGAATGTATTTCACCCATGTATATTGTACTCCTATAGAGATGTTATTATTCCTCTATACGGAAGTGTCGTCATTTGCATTGACATGTGTCACAAGTGTCGTAACTTGTAGTGATGGGTTATTAGACAACCAAGTCTGGGGTCAACCCTGATTAGTTTAACCCTTGGGTTATTAGACTGAGTTAGACAAGTCGGCCTTGCTAGGTTATTGGGCAGGACAGGTCATGTATAAATAGAGATCGAAAGATCCCTATTTTGTTCATCTCATTACTCACTCTTCCATCACTCGAAAAGTGGCGCACATGTGAGGAGGAGGATCAACTGCTAGGAGAAGACTATCTCTTGTACTTTGGTTGTATCATTGCTCTTTCTATCTCTGAGGAAGTTGTGGGGTTTTTCACCTTTATTGTTTTCCCCAGTGAAACTCGGTGTGTCTATTGTCTCATGTGATTGCTTAGTGTGATTGATATGCATTGTTATACTTGATATGTTGTACATGTTATTCTCTCAGTAAAGATCCTAGACTATATTGAATTAATGCTAAAAAATTAACATGGTATCAAAGCTAACCTGAGAAGAAGACATTGTGTAGTGGCGGAAACTAGGGTTTCTTGTTTATTGGGTTTCTCTCCACATATTTTGGAAAGGCAGCAAGGTAGATTGACTCTACTCATTAAGGAGAATCTTTCTGTCCAATCATAATTCAATTCTGGGAACTTTCATTTGTGGCCCTAAAAATTAGGGTTTCCACAAAAATAGGAATTTATGAATTCCACAAAGTCCTCCAAGCTCTCTTCTTCCTTCTAAACCATTTTAAACAACTCCTCCTTTCTATCCCTGGTTCTACAATATTCCTGATATTTAGAAAGGAAGGTGTTTTTCATTTGGTCCCAAGTAGTAATGGTCTCATGACCCAGACTCGTGAACTAGCACAAAGCATTTCCTTTTAGGGTGGCTAGGAATAGTTTCAGCTTCTGAGCACTGGAGGTGTAATCATAACTCCGGCAGAGGATATCAAACTCAAAAAGAAACTCATCAGGGTCCTTAGAAGATTTACCATGGAAATTTGGGAGAACTGATAGTGAGATGTTTTTCATAGGAGCTGCTCTAGGTGTCTAGAGTATAGGGAATTCTAATGTGGCCACGGTGTTACTAGGATGGTTATCTTCCACTTCTTCCTCTTGATTCTCTTGGTGCTCATTCTCACCTTCTTGTTCTCTATTATCCATGAGTTTAGTCCAGAAATTAATGGATTCCTTTATCCGTTCTTCTTCTTCCTTTGCTTCTGCCTCTTTCCTCCTCTCTTCTTCTCGCCTCCTCTCTTCCTCTGCTATTTGGTGAGTCTCCAAACACACTTATTTAGTGACCTTGGTTCCATTGATATGATAAATATCCTCTCTATCTGGTACACCCACAACGCTTCCCTTATCTTCAAGAGGTTTATTTTCTGCAACAGGAGTTGAAGGTCCCGTTGTATTCTCCACTGTTGATGCTGAATTCTCAAGATGGGGAGGAACATAATTTCCTCTTCCTGTAGAAGTCTACAGTGGTCTGGTATAAAAATCCGCCTTAGCAATTATATCGTCGATGAATGTTGCGCTTCCCAGACTTGCATTACGACCTCGACCTCGTCCACCTGCAGTGTTAGTATTCAAAGGGGGTTCCCGATTTGTTTTTCTTGTATTCATGCATGCTGTAAATGATTAAACTAAAATGAAATCAAATAAAACTAGCTACTAAATATGTCTATCTTTTACCATCCCCGGCAACAACGCCAAAATGTTGGTCACCCTATATGTCAATTAATTAAAACTAACACACAAGATGCTCAATATAAATTTTCAAACCCAGGGAGGTCTTTTATTTCAATGGAAACAAGCACAATCTATGTATAAACACTTTCAGTAGTTGATCAAGTAATTGCAGATAAGATTCCTACCTATCTACCCAGCCAAACTCATTCCATAAAGAAAACTAATCTAACTCATACATCTAGGAATTCAAAGTGCAACTATCTTCCTACAGAAATCAACCTAGCAGTTATTGATCTAAGAATGAAATTGAACTAGATTACTTTTGCAAGAAGTTAAATCCTATAATTATCAAACTACAGTATCAATCTTTACCAAAATGATCCATCCAGTAACTACTGTGACTCACCCATGATCTTCCTAATCTATGAACTCAGTGAAAAATACAACAGCAACTAGAATTAAGAAATAAACTTGAACTATAAATTGATAACCATTAGAAATCCTAGCAAGCATAAATGACTGAAGGTAATGGAGCTGAGCTTGGTTGTAACAGCTATTGAACACACATGCATTAATCAAACTAACCTACACAATCGACTGTCACACCACGCAATTATAGCTATTCATATGCAGCAGATAAACTATCAATAAAGAATGCAATCATAAACTCATTGTTGCAACTATCAGAAATATACCTAATGCAATTCCACAACACACAAGAAATTAATAAATCTAACTATGTAACTAAATCGGCAATCTCTGTGAGAAGGAGGGCCCTGGCCTTCTAACAGAGACGCTGTGAATCACCACGAATTAAGACACAGAAATGGAAGTAACTCTGCTCTTCATTAAAAGATGGAAATTCACAGTCTCAATCTCTGTTACAGCCCATACAACAATTGATGATTAACCAACCCCAGGCATGGAAAGCCTTCCCATATTTATACATACAAAATGCAGTTCATGATCCACTAATCTCATGCAACAATGAAGATCTATGATCGACATGCTGCAGAGTCACAGCTAAATGTTACATCCGCATTGGATGAGGTTGTTCATTCATAAAAGATGTTGTTATGTTGGCGAGCAATAGATCAACAGATTAGCAATCTGGAAGGCGACCTGTCTATCGCAGCTATACTATGTTACATCGATCTGTTACAGCTACCTATTACAGCTCACGTGGAGAAATGCGTTGTCCCTTGAAAATATGAGGAATCGAGCTAAAAGAGTGACAGTTGGCGCCACGTATGATTTCTTCCAAGGCATGGTAGCTGATACACCTGTGCTTTGAGCTTTGACTAAATGAAACCACACAAGTTAGTATAATTCAAAGGCTAGGATCCTGAACTATAACAATCTTAGGCATAAAATGAATAAAGAAATAATGAATTATACCTATCGATATTGTTGATTGATCTTGAGGAAAGGCATATATATGGCTTGTGGAAATAGGATGTAATTAGGGAAAAATGATAAAATAAGGATGGCCAAAAAGGGGCATTTCCTGGACCCAACAACTGTCACTAATGGTGTCTGCAAGAATCTCACTGGTCCCAAAAAGAAAGGATGGCCTAAATTTTATTTGAACCTTTGGCCATTGGTCATCCCAACCTCAAATTTGGCTGCGGTGCTTGGTGACCAGGTGGCTCCTCTAAAGTTGGGTTTTGCTCCCAAAAGGAAGCATGATCCTAAGAAGTTCCTTGATGCACATTTTAAACAATATCATATGAAGATAGATTATCTCCATGAAGAAGTCCCAGATGATTCTATCTACCAAGGAGCGAATACATTTTTTGAGGTCCTCGCTAGTCCCAAGTTTCAAGAAGAACAACATCAGATTATGGCATATCAGAGAGAAATTAAAACTAAATTCTACAGGAAAAGAACAATGGAGATGAATCTAATTGAGCAAGTGAGAAGAGATAAAGAACAAAAGCAGATCTAGCAGGCTAATGCCCCTCTAATGCTTACTTATCCAGATGGAGATAAAGGTAAAGCTCCCATGGAGAATACTCCTCGGGTAAAGATAGCTGAACAGGTCAAAGTCTTGTTGCTGACCTCTCATCATTTGAAGCAGGATTTAGCAAAGCTGACTTCAGTATTGGACACTCAAACAGTTGAAACTCCTAAGCTTACTATGGACGTTCAAGTGACTGTTGCAGCTATATAGCTAGCTGATGATTTGATAATAGCTGACGTCAACCCAGCTAAAAGACAGAAAATCTAGATCCCTACATCATAGGTCCCTACTGTTGATCTCATTGATATTGATGTTGATGATGGACCCAATCCTCGAGTATCATTGACTGAAGAAGTGACTCAAGAAATAACTGAAGGAGTGACTAAATATTCACAAGCAGTTACAGATTTGTTAGACACTATTGAGATGGATCACCCTTTTTCTAATCAATAGGTATTGGAGGTGACTACTGGCCCTGACATAAAAAATTCATCATTTTTATTGTCATCTTTTCAGGATCTTTCTTCTTTGTCTCCAGGGGTGATGCCACCATTCTCCATAACACAACTTTTTCATACTTTGAATTCCAAAGCCACCCCATTTTTAGACAACTCAGTTCCTTTTTCCATTCCCCCATCTATTATTGTAGAAGTCCAGTCTTCGACTGTCCCCCTGCAGTTACCCATATCTACTTTATCATTACCCACTGTGGAAGAGCCACCCTCAATTCCCTCCTCATCATCACCTGCTAATGATGATCATGTTCCACTTTCTGAAGCCTTCACTTCAATCCCTTCTCCAACCCCTGTCCCATCGGTTCCTCATATTGTCTCTACCCCTCTGACTATTCCTGAAGTTACCATGTCTATACCTCGTTCCATGGTCACTCAAACACCTTCATTAATTTCTATAGAAAATGTTATTTCAATTACTTCCGAAATAATAACTGAATATGAAGATGATGTTGTAGTCTCCCTTGGGCATTATTTCTATAGCAAAGAAAATAAAGCAGTGATCAAAAGGGGTAAGAAGAGAAGCAGGGATCAAGGTGGATTAGAAGTGTATTTTCCAAATCAGATAATATGGGCTTAGCAAACAAATGATCCCTGGAAAGGAGCAATTGAGACAACTGCAGCCTTATGAGCATTTGTTGGTGCGCACCTTGATTCAGTCCAGGTACTGAATAGGGAAATTGATCAGAAGAAAGAAGAATTGGAAAGGCTTGAAGAAGATTTAGAAAAGACAAAGGAAGAACGTGAAACTTATGTTGCTAATATGAGGAGGATATGGGGAGACATGTTAGAATATTTGGAGCGAAGCAATACCTCTCTGCAGGATGAACTTTGTGATGTACAAGCTGAGAATTCTTCCAATACTCAGAAGATATCCTCACTGCAAAAGAAATGTGGGGATGCAACTACAAGTGCAGCCTCTTCTAGTTTCTCTAAGTTCTTACCCCATAAATTTAAGGATTTGGCTCTCCAAGTCAATGAATAACATCATAAGTTACCGGAGAAGCTATTTTGAACCCTAGATGAGATTAGGGAAACTCACATGACTTTTGGTAAGATGTATGGTGCCCTTGAAGGGAATAAATCCAAAAGGCTGCAGGATTCTCAGGATAGTCAAAACATTGGTGAATGGAATAGGTATATCAAGAACATACTAGAAGACATCCCCATTCTTAACAACTTTCAGGTCAAGAAAATCAGAGCTGCATTGAACACTTGGCTTGAACTTAATGAGACAGTGGAAGACATTCTTAAGAACGCACGGGTTATGTGTAGCAGGCGATGGTATGCAGCAGATAACATCTTGGAATTTCTACAGTTCTTGGCCTTGGAGCTCATTGAAGATGCTTTCCCACCTAATTTGATGGCTGAGCAAGTCGAGCGCAGGTGTGAGGAGGCCAAGGAGAAAATTCAGCACCTCGAGGAGGTCAAGACTGATGATGTGGAACAATTAATAAGCAAACCAGTCACCATGGAAGGAAAATCCACATTTACATCCGTATTTGGCATAAGTTATCTAAGAATGATATCGAGACATTCAAATGTAATTCCCAGCTGGGGCTTGAGTCAGCTAACTATCCGAATGTGGATGAGTTGTTAGAGATTTGGGACAAATGGCAAGTTTTTCTAGGCCATTAGTTTAGCTTTGATTTTGTAATCCCGGTTTTTGGGAATTGACTCTTTGTATTATTATTTTGTAACTCTTATTTAAAGGAGATGAACTCTCGTAGAGAAGGATGATGGAATTTGGAGGAGAAGATCTACAGGAGAGACTAGAGATGCCCTATTTTGATACAAGCTTGTAATTTCTTACAGACTATCATTAAATATAGTAAAGTTATTCCCAGATTTTATTTTGTCTATTCATTAAGTTTATTTGATGAATGTTGATTTCACTCTAGATTGTTTATCTAATGCTGTTTAGATCTTTTGCAATTTATTAAGCACAATGATCTATAGTTCTGGTTTATCTCTGCTAATGATCTATGTGTTCATGAATTTTTAAGAGAGTTTATTCAATTAAAACTTTTATCAATTTCTACGAATGGTTTTCTCAGTAAATTATAATTGATGTTAATTTTTCAATTAACACATCAATTACAGGTCAAATCTTGAATCCATGCAACCCTCGATTCACAGTTGATTAATTTTCATTGGTTAATGGTAATTTGGGCAAATAAGTAACAAGTCTTTTAACATTTCTGTTAAGTTGATGAACAATACTTATTTATTTTCATATCAAGTTGATCTGCACCTATCTCAAGGCACTTTCTTAGAGTAGATCTAACTTACTTTAGATTCTTTTAAGTAGATTTGTGTTTACAGACTTTTACACTTTGTTTTTTTTCATTAGAAAACTGATCCCTTGGATCAAAACTTACCAACTCATAGTGCCAATGGAGGCCGAATATCCGTGGGAGATTATTATACCGAACAGGTTGGGGATAGAACTGTCCTTGCGTAGGACCTTTTGAAGCCTTTCAGTCTGGGTTTTCCCCCTTTGTTGAGAGCTTAGGAACCCATTCCAGCACTTTGCATACCCTACACACCCGAGGCCTCAACAGTTCTATAATCCCTGCATCCAGCATTCTCTTAAGTTTAGCTTACACCTGCTCCTTGTACCTTGGATTCAACTTGTAGGGCCGCTGCTTGACTGGCTTCACATTGGGTTTTAGGGGGATTTTCATTTCGCCTAAGTCCCCGAAAATTCCTTTCATATCCGAGAATTTCGTTGGAAACAAATCCTGAAACTCATGCAACATATCAATCATCTTGGTAATGGTGGAGTCATCCCAATAATCTCCAATACTTTCAAACTTCGGATTCTCCTACAATCCAATATTTACTTTCTTGATCTTCAGTGGTTGCTGAAACTTATCGGAAGGCACTTCTGGTGCCTCGACACTGTAACTTCCTTCCGACTTTGGTACATATGTGGCCCTCAGGTCATCCTCATCGTTCAGTTCTCTTATGATATTATAGCACTCCATCAGCATTTTCGGTGTCGCATACCACTGAAGTTCCATTGGTTGCTCTGTCGGGACTGTGTCAAATACCTTCTCTCGAATCGCCTACAATGCACTATGGATGAAGGGGTTCTCATCGGAGAAACTAAATGTTTGGCTAAAGCCAATTTTTAGCTGTTCTCAAGAGGTCGTCCCACGTCAGAGTTCTGCTATGACATATCAACTCCGCAGTACTTCATCCAGTGTGTGAACAAATGCATGGACCCATTCCTATTTCTCCCATGAGCCACATTGGCTTTGACATGCATTCACATGTTTCTTTGGATATCCTCTACCTTCATACTTCCTTCCACCATATCCTGTAGTGTTTCCGAACCTAACCTCCAGTAGGTGTCGACATAGTGGCAAGTTTTTGATACTAGACTTGTGCGCCGCCCACAATCACGCTGGAGTAGCCTTCAAGGCCAGTAGATGTTGTGGTTCCACCACTTTTGACTCAAATTCGGTGAGAAAGGTGCTCAAATTGGGAAATCCCACATATGTTGGAAGTGCGCACTCCTCTATGGCTACCCATCGCAGCGACTGTGTGATCCATGCACATCTCCTAAATGATACTTCATGTAACTGATTCTGCCAATTTTCAAGCGCCTCATCTGAATCTGACGATGCCGAATTGACCCTGCGCCATCCCAACTCTCCATCCCTCTGTAAATTCTGTTGATGTATATGTAACTTCAGAATGTATTTCACATATATGTATATTGTATTCCTATAGAGATGTTATTATTCCTCTATACGGAAGTGGTTTTATTCCTATAGAGATGTTATTATTCCTCTATACGGAAGTGTCGTCATTTGTATTGTAATTGTCGTAACTTATACTTGATGGGTTATTAGACCACCTTGTTGGGGTCGGCCCTGTATAAGTCATGTGGGTCAAAGGGTTATTAGACCACCCTATTGGGGGTCGTCCATGTGGGTCAAAGGGTTATTAGACCACCCTAGTGGGGGTCGACCTAGTCAGCATTATGTTAAGTGGTTAAGTTGAGGCCGACCTAGTTGAGTAAAGGTCAAGTCAAGTTAGTGTATAAATAGAGAGTGTGTCTCTCTCATTTTATACATTCTATTCTTTCACTCACACTGTGGAGAGTGGCGCACATGTGGAGGAGGAGGCTCTGCTGCTAGGAGAAGACTATCTCTTGTATTCTGTTTGTATCATTGCTCTATCTATCTCTGAGGAAGTTATTGGGGTTTTTCACCTTTATGGTTTTCCCCAAGTAAACTCTGTGTCTCTTTTGTGCTTGCATTATTGTGTCCATGAATGATATGCTGTAGATTTGCTGTACATGTTGTTCTCTCAGTTAAGATCCTAGATCAAATTGAAGTAAATTCTGAAAATTTAACATGGTATCAGAGCTAGCCTGAAAGAAGGCATGATATGGCATGTATGACACTTGTTGCACTTACGATGCTAGGGCTTGATATAACAAAAACCCGTCATCATAGCACTTTCACTATAAATCTGTTTTGGCAAATTTTTGGGATCTGAAACCTTTACAGGTCGAATATTAAATCCCCATGTACCTTGTGTCCAAAGGACAACCTCTAATGCGTTGTACGTTTTGATTTATGATCTATACAATATAGGGTTTCTGCCTCTTCCAGATCTGAGTCAAAATCAGGTGATCTTGGGAAAAAGGTCATACCTTGGGCTAAGAAGCTCCAAATGAAATTTCGTAAAAAGTGACAGGTAGTACACAGACTGTACTATCTCAAGAAAATTTTGCAGAGGCCGAAGTTGAACCAGCGACATGTGGCACGCCATACAAGTTCGCTCTCCTGTATTATCCCATAAATAGGTCCCATTGCGACACTTGGAATAACTCTGTCTTGGAGATTCCAATTGAGGTCAGACCTATCGGGATGGAAAGATAACAGGTAGGGCTATCTCAGCAAAAATTTTCAGAGGCCGAAGTTTAAATAGTGACACGTGGAACGCCGTACAAGTTCACCCTCCTGTATTATCCCATAAACAGGTCACGTTGCGACACTTGGCATAACTCTCTCTCAGAGAATCCAATTGAGGGAAGACCTATTAGGATGGAAATATAACAGGTCGGGCTATCTCAGGAAACTTTTTCAGACCCTGTGGATTTAAAATTTCGGAGCTACACCAGAAACAATCAGGTACATATTTCCGTCAAAATGGAATTATTTTTTAGTACCTTCATTCATGGCTTCCGGAATTTAGGGCTTCGGAGAAAGTTGGAATTTTTGTAATCGGAGACCATGGCTGGATGCTACTCATCAAAATAAAAATTTAGAGACCAAGATCAGAATTTTTGGTTGGGCAGAAGGTCGGGCTTGATCAGACCCTAGTTTGGGACTTTGATCAGAAAAGTGAAAAATTAGGGCTTCTACAAAAATGGGAATTTTTGAAGTCTGTGACCACGACTGGAAGCTCCTCATAAAAATATAATCTTAGAGCTTTGGATAAAACCTTTTGATTGGGCAGAAGAGTGGGCTTCATCAAACCCTAGTTCAAGGTCACGTCCAGTGAATCTGAAATTTTCAAAGGCAAAATTGAGGAGTGAAACTTTGCAATTTTCAAATTCTAAATATACAAGTTTGATCAACTCATCAACGCGCATATTTTTATCCTCTTGGAAGTTTGAAATTCAAAGTTTGAATTTTGGGGTTTTCTCTGACAAACCCTAATATAGCTCCAGATCTAGTTCCTTCAAATCAAGTGGATTGGGTTAATCCTAGAAGAGGATGGATAGGTCACCTGCATAAGTGAAGAAGTTCCTGTTTCAGAGGGAGATGAGGCTAAGGCCTTCCATAAAAAGATTACAAGCAATCTTGACAGGTGTGACTCATCGAGGTATGTTTTGAGATTTGTTCATGATTAAGTTTATGGTATGTTTGTCTTCATGTTATTACGGTTAGTACAATCTTGATTTTAGACTTGTCGTATCACCTTAATAAAATTATGAATGCACGATTGAAAATATTCATTGATTAGGGTGTTGACACTTATGATTGTACTAATGCATTATGGTGTTGTATGAGGTTTATGTTGTCTACTAACATGAAAGGTACACCAAGAAAGACAAATCATGTTCTGGTTCAAGAACATATGATCATGATGACAAAGATTCATCCATTGTCATGGATCTCATAGAAGATCCATTTACGAGGTATGTATAACTTTCTTTTATAATGGTTAACCTATGATATATACAGGTTACTAGCACAAGTCATTGAAGAAGAACAAGAAGACATCATGTGAGTATGTTAGACATAACTAGCTAGCATGCTAATCCAGGTATGTTTTTCCTATATCAAGATATAATCCTACCTTGTGTTAGGATCTTATACTGTTTGTGTTGTTGATAATGATTATTCATGAAGTCATAGGTTTGAATAGTCATGGTTGTATGCATATTATGTTTCTTACCATAATTGATGATATGACTAACCAGAAGAATCATGAAGGTATAGGCTTGAGTAATCACGGGTTTTATGCATATTATATCTCTTATCTTGATTGATGATTCAACTAACCAAAAGAGTCCTATGATCAAATAAGAATATGCATGAGTAAAAGAAGACTTCCCTAAAACCTTGAATACTAATGTTTATTATCTAAGTTTGAAATGATCCTGACTATACATGCTTGAGATTATTGTGTTTTGATAATATTAAGATTATACTAGTGAATGTTTGATTACGTATGAGACCTAGAGGATAACACAATGATGGTACTAACAAGCATGCATAGGGATCGAGAATGAATATAAGTTCAAGGACAAGTAATCCAAGAAGCAAAGATCAAGAGGGAGTACACTCCAGTGGTTTCTGCAAGGATGCAGATATTCAGAGGGAGTTGACCATCTCTCTACATTCCAGAACAGAAAGGTGTAGAAGAAGCTACTTCAAATTAGGACTCCAGTAGCTCCTGCAAGGAAGCGAAGACTCTGAGGGAGTCCACCCAACGAACAAACAAAGATAAGTATTTGAATTGTCATTTCTTAAATAATATTGTTCAATAATGTATATACTAATGTTCCTAGAATTGGGTTGTGTATTATGCATATTAGAATAATTGCATTGATGAACAGTATACTACTAATAGGCATGGGTAAGTGGCCTATGGCACTGTACAACATTCCATTGCTACTTATCTAGAATGAAACCTCTTTGCTGACATGTTGGGAGTTGTGCACACTCTTAACAATGTTCTAGTAGAGATTGGAAGGCATCTAGAAAGTTACGGGATATGGATAAATGTTGTATTGAAGCACTGGCTAAGATAATTGCATGACTGTATGACATATTTCTTTATATGTAAGAATTTGTTCTGAAAATTATGAGATGTTTCTAATCATGCAATTTAACCTGTTTTGTAGGAAAGACTGTATATCTTCACCTACAAAAGGACTACAACATTTGTTCCAGCAACAAAGATATCTATTGAAGATATTGAAGTTCCCAAGATCTGGGATGAAGAAATGGAATGTCATGATCCGTCGATCATGAAGAATGATGTTTGGGATGTAGTCCCAAGACCTGAAGGGAAGTTTGTTATGACTTCCATATGGATCTATCAAGATCAAGCATGCTGCAGATGACAACATAGAGAAATATAAAAGTGATGAAATAGAAGATACACCAGATGGATTCAAGACAACTTTCTTGAATGGTGTAGTTGAAGAAGAAGTGTATGTGGAGCAGCCACTTGGTTTTGAGACACATGACAGGGAGTCATATATGTGCAAAACTTGGGTATGATGCACCACTTTATAGGTATGGAGGTGTGGCAGAGTGCAGATGGAATCTTCCTTGGACAAGGGAAGTATGCAGTAGAGATCCTGAAGAGGTTCGGGATGATGGACTGTGAGGCTATGGCATCGAACCTGAAGCTTCTATGTGATGCTTCATCTGATCTGGTTGATGTCACGATGTATCGTCAGATGATTGGGTCCTCTATGTACCTGACAAACACAAGACTGAATATTTGCTTTGCTGCGAACACATTGAGCCAGTTCCTGATGGATCCAAGGAGTGTTCACCTGGTTGCTGTAAAGCATGTTCTGAGGTATCTAAAGGGTACAATGGATTTTGGGCTCAAGTATGAAGCGAATCAAAAGTTTAACCTGCAGGGTTATGTTGATTCAGATTGAGAAGGAAGTGCTGCAGATAGGAAGAGCACATCTGGGTGCTGCTTCAGTATGGGATCAAGTGCGATCTCTTGGTTTAGCAGGAAGCAGTCCTGCGTAGCACTGAGTACAACTGAGGTAGAGTATGTTGCAGCATGTTCATCTAGTTGTGAGGTAGTATGGCTACGGAAGCTACTGTCTGAGTTATTTGATCTCCCGTTGGATGCTATTGGTATCTTCTATGATAACCAGAGTTGTGTGAAGCTGTCCGAGAACCCAGTGTTTCATGACAGGTCGAAACACATAGAGATCAAATATCACTATATCAGGGATATGGTACAGAGAGGAGCTGTGAAGCTCCTGTATGTTGCGACGGACGAGCAGATTGCAGATGTGATGACGAAGCCACTAGCCAAGGTGAAGTTCGAGTACTTCAGAGAGAGGCTTGGCGTTCTTCAGATCGAGGACACTTTGAGGAAGAAGTGATGGACACATTTGCTGAAGCCATTCCAAGCATGGTGGAAGGAGGATCCTTCACATGGCTGTGGATGTAAGCGCTGGATGACGAGCATCAGGATTATGTTCTGGTTTCTGCTTGGATATGATCAGTTGGATCATTTTTATATGTATGTATGCATCATGTTGGATGCTGGATATGATCAGTTGGATCATTTTCATGTATGTATGTATGCATCATGTTGGATGCTTGGACCATGTATCTATATATGTATCAGGTGGATACATTGTATGATCAGGTAGATCATGTATATTGATATGTATCAGGTATGATCAGGTAGATCATGTAAGTTGATGGATACATTGTGTGGATCACGTATCTATGTATCAGGTGGATACACTATGTATGATGATATGTATCAGGTAGATACTTGGTGTGCATCAGATGGATGCATTTTATGATCAGGGTGATCGTGGATGACGAGCTTCTCCAGATGACATGTAGCAGGATGTTGCAGTGATGATGATTAGGATGATCATGTGTACATCAGGATGATGTATGGTGAGTATCAGATGATACTTTGTGGCCGTGGATCAGGTTGTGCAGATAAGCATGTAATTTGTGCCCTGGGAGATTTGCATATGGTCTTTTGAGGTTTTTCCTATGGCATGTAATTCGTACCCTAGGACATCTGGAAAATGCTCTTTCGAGGCTTTGCTTGGGAGGACATATAATTTGTGCCCTGGGAGATCTGCAAATAGTCTTTCGAGGTTTTTCCTATGGCATGTAATTCGTGCCCTGGGATATCTGGCAGATGCTCTTTCGAGGTTTTGTCCTATGGCATGTAATTTGCTCCTGGGAGATCTGGACAGGATGAAAAAGGCATTAAATGCTTCAGCTAGGTTTTGCCATGACCACATGTAATTTGCTCCTAGGAGATCTGGACAGGATGAAAAAGGCCTCAGATGCTTCATCCAGGTTTTGTGGTGGACCACATGTAATGTGCTCATGGGAGATCCGATAGGTAGAGCTGTGTGCTCGTAACAGCCTGGGATGCTTCAGCCAGGTTTTGTGGTGAGATCACATGTAATGTGCTCCTGGGAGATCCGACAGGTAGAGCTGTGTGCTCGTAACAGCCTGGGATGCTTCAGCCAGGTTTTGTGATGGGTCACATGTAATGTGCTCCTGGGAGATCCTACAGGTAGAGCTGTGTGCTCGTAATAGCCTCGGATGTTGTAGCCAGGTTTTGTGATGCACGTAATAAGTCCTGAGAATTCCACAGTATGGCTAGTGATGACGAAGACCTGCAGGTGGTGGGCCTACATCCAGAATGAAAAAGGATTGGCTCTGTAGAAATTCCTATGATGAGTAGATTCAGAGATTGATTGAGATAGAAGCAGCAGTGATGATGATGATGACTCGATGACGATTATCCAGTGACGATGATCTAGAGAAGATGACTTGTGTTAGAAGACCTATGTCGAGAAATACCTTCCTAGTTAAGAGGGAGTGTTGATGTATATGTAACTTCAGAATGTATTTCACATATATGTATATTGTACTCCTATAGAGATGTTATTATTCCTCTATACAGAAGTGGTTGTATTCCTATAGAGATGTTATTATTCCTCTATATGGAAGTGTCGTCATTTATATTGTAAGTGTCGTAACTTATACTTGATGGGTTATTAGACCACCTTGTTGGGGTCGGACCTGTATAAGTCATGTGGGTCAAAGGGTTATTAGACCACCCTATTGGGGGTCGGCCATGTGGGTCAAAGGGTTATTAGACCACCCTAGTGGGGGTCGGCCTAGTCAACATTATGTTAAGTGGTTAAGTTGAGGCCGACCTAGTTGAGTAAAGGTCAAGTCAAGTTAGTGTATAAATAGAGAGTGTGTCTCTCTCATTTTATGCATTCTATTCTCTCACTCACACTGTGGAGAGTGGCGCACATGTGGAGGAGGAGGCTCTGCTGCTAGGAGAAGACTATCTCTTGTATTCTGGTTGTATCATTGCTCTATCTATCTCTGAGGAAGTTATTGGGGTTTTTCACCTTTATGGTTTTCCCCAAGTAAAATCTGTGTCTCTTCTGTGCTTGCATTATTGTGTCCATGAATGATATGTTGTAGATTTGTTGTACATGTTGTTCTCTCAGTTAAGATCCTAGATCAGATTGAAGTAAATTCTAAAAATTTAACAAATTTGACTCTTGTTGGTTCAACATATCGCTTCCCTTCTACATGATCAAGAGGTGCGACGACCCTCATCTGGCGAATTTTGAATGACATAGTCCAATTCTTGAAGTTGATGATGGACTGGTTCTCCATTGCCCAGTCTATCCCTAGCAGCACTAGATAGGGGTTTGTGTTATCAACAATCTCTATTACATCGAAGTCGGCACATGTCTTGAGTCCCTCAATTTCAACTGGAATCTAGCACACCCGACCAATTGGGGTAACCTTACTCTGATTCACTAAACGCAACTGTACTGGTGACCGGGCCAACTATGGTTTCTTCATTGTTTCCCAGGTCTTCTTGGTTAGAATGTTAACATCTGACCCCAATTCCAAAATGGATGAGTCGACATCAAATGCTCCAATTTGTGCTGATATCCGCATCTCTCTCCCTGTCTTTCTCTTATGTATGCGATTGACTTTATGCTCCTGGCGTCCACCCTCCCGTCGATGCAATAAAATGGATATTTCTTCCAACACGTCTTGATCGTTTTCCAACTCCAGGAAACTTTCCAAAAAGGATCTTAAAGTGTTTTCCTTCCTTTGCGACTTCATCGTGTCAAACGTTAGTGGCATGTCATAGGTGACTTCTTCCTGAAGAGGTAACTGCCTCCTCTATCTCATCGCTTCTTGAACTTTCAGGAAAACATCCCTTTCGACCTTTGCATCAAATGTGACATGCTTCTGTGCTGTTTGTCGGACGGTATCCTGTGACCTGTAAACTCCTGTCAAAGCTCCTCCTCATGTCACTACTCCAACAGTCATAGTGTGACTTCTGACCGCTGTTGATATCTTCTGCACTACCGGTGCCATATTCTGATTCTGGTTCTGTGGAGGTGCGGGCAAGTTCTTGGTCTGCCATTTTGCGATGAGCTACAAATAGTCTTTGATGCCATGGTCCACAATGCGGCAATAAGTGTACTGTGGTGCTAGATCCAAGAAATCCCTCTTATAATGCCCTTTCTGCCCACAATTGTAACATACAATCATCCTCGTCCAACAGCTCCTCCTCGTCCTACGTCGGCACCTCGACCTCCGCGGAATCCTCCTTTAAAACCTCCACGTGATGGCCCATATGGAGGGTACTGCGGTTTTCCATACTACGACTATTGATATGGTGGTTTCCCATACTACGGCTGGCCATACTGCGGTGGTGGATACTGCGGCTGGCCATACTGCGGTTTCCCATACCGTCCTTGATCATACTGCTGTGGTTGGTTAAAATGAGGTTGTTATTGGGTATACTATGGTTTTTTCCGTAATGTCAGTTGCTCTTCCCCTTTCATAAAGTATGTATCGGCAGTCCGATCTTGGAGTAGGTCATAGGCCTTGCAATATTTTTCCTCATGGCCAACCGAGCGATAAAATTTGCAATATAGATTTACCGGCTTTGACACCATCTTTTGTAAGTACACACATTCTTTCGGTCAATTCCCTCTGGTCTGAAAAACGGGACACCACGAGATTCCTCCCTGATAGAGGGAGTTCGGTGCACCTGATTGCAAATATTCTCAAAACTATGGGCAATTATCCTTATGGTGTCCTTTTTTTTACATCTAGTGCACCATATGTCTTTGCGGGTTTCTTTCAGCTTCTTCATAACTTGCAATTGGAGTGCCATATTGGACAACTGTGCTTGTATCATATCCATTTCTATACCAGCTTCGCCGATTGGCAAAGCCTCCAACTTCATTGCAATCTCCAGCACTTCGGCTTGGGTTGCTACCTTCTGTTTCATTAGTGATCCATAGATGTGTGGCACCAATCCTGCGATAAACCACTCCTTATGTTGCATATCATTTATACCAAAAATCACCTTTGCTATCAATGTTTTATACCATTGATCGAATTCTCATACCGGCTCACTCGGGTATTGCTTGATCTCTTTGAGCTCGGTGACATATTGCAACTTCGACTTTGGTTTTCTAAACTCATCGACCATTCTTGCTTTGATCTATTCTAATGTCTTGCCTGGTGTTCCCATTGGAACCTTTGTAAACTTCATAAACCAATCTAGTGCACGACCCCTAAGGTCGTCTCTAGCTATCCCTTTTTAATATTGTCATCCTGGACCTACTTCACAGTCCACTCTACTTTGCACAAGAACTAATACTTCTCGGGATCTTCGATCCCATTCCCTTGGAAGGTGGGAATTTTTGTGTCGTCTGCCATTGTAATGTTCCTACTGTTATTGTTTACTGATGCACTACTTCTACTGATGCACATAGGATAGCTCTGCGAATAACTTGTGTTTCTTCCTATGAAATTCTGAGTATTGTGTAGGGTTGAAGGTATGTTGTAACTTACGATCCGTCCCTCTTCTTCTTCTGGGGTAGCCTGGTCACCGTCTCCTTCATCGTAATAAGGTTTCTCTGTCCCTTGTGGTCCTGTTTCGCAGTCTTCCGTACCGGTCCCTTCAAGAGACTCTCTCTCAGTCCTCGTCCTCTTCTTGAGTCGCCAGAATATTGCCGCACTCCTCAAGGTACCACAAACTTCCTTAGCCTCCCTTAGAAACTTGTCATCTCTCATGTCCATATACCCCACATCTTTATATCAGATCCGCATTCACGCGATGCCCACAACCTCTGCACACTAATCTTCTACTCATCGGAAGTCATCCTCAATATGCCCTTTTCACAGACAAGCCTCTTAATCCACAGATTTAGCAATAGTAAGAATCGCCCCCTAGATTCTTTGAAAAAGTTCCTTTCTGCATCGCTGTATGATTTGATTGTGTCAACTGCTAACTCAGTAATGTATCCCTCTAGGATACTATCCACCCAGAAATCGACAGCCCTTGATACCTCATTATTGACTCGTTTCAGCTATCGAATCAGTTCTAGGATCCAATGGTTAGGCTCAGTATTTTGGCAGTGGTTCTTCTAAAACGCCAGCTGTTCCAACCACTCGTGCAACAACACCGAGAATTCGCAGAAAAACACTTCGTGGATATCTGATTTTCTCCTTCTGGGAATTCCTCTGCCTTCTTCTCAAACCACTCTTGAATCTCTAGTTTCCGCGGGTGCCACATCATATCCTCTTCTTTTCCTCTTTAGGGTCCCGACAACGGATCCATTTGTTGACACAGTGAGTGTCGACAGGGGTTCACTTCGCACTGTCATCAACAAACATCAACCAAATTGCCTTAAACACCGACCCAAAAAAGTTTTGCCCTTTCCAGCAACACTTGCAGAGCAAGTGAAGTCTCACCCAAGATGGATAATGGGGTTGTAGGAACCAAGTTTCCACAGTGGGGGGAGGACATGCATCAAACACACTTTATAACCATAGAAACCAGATATTACACATTCGCATTATGCTAACAATTCATACATTCATCTATTTCCTTCGCATATTCAGTGGATAAGCAACATTCGCATCAACATGATTAAATCAATCATTCACATGAATAACAATTACAAAACCAAAGAGTCTTAAGCATTTTGCAAACACTTGCATTCATCATTTAACAGAAACAGAGACAAAAGATATAACCATAATCGAACATCTTCATGCATTCACCAAAACCTACGGAATAACCTTTGCAGAAACGGTCAAAAAATCTTATTGCGGATACAAAACAGTTTAGAATATGTCACTCTCCAACTATGTCGATATCAAAATCAAGTATTCCCTTAGGCTTACAATCATACTCCTATTTATATGAATCTAAATGGTTACAAAATGGTCCACATTACCAGTTCTAACTAACTTTAACTAATATTGCGCTTTCGTCGGCTCCTTGTTCTCCGCAATTGGTCCTTCTTCCGTGGATTATCCTTCTTCGCAGCTGTCATCTTCCACACTTTATGTGGTCTGATATTGTGCCGACACCCATTTGGTTTGTAGTCCTGGTGCTTCCACCGAGCTCTGCAGGGAAGTTAGGCAAAGGGAAAATGGCGGACATCATCGAGGACGGGCTGGTTCAGTGGCTGGATTCTCAGAGGCCGCGTTCGGTTGCATATGTTTTGTTTGGAAGCCAGGCCTTCTTATCAGAATCACAAACAATTGCATTTGAAAGATGTTTGGAATCTAGTGAGAAACTGTTCGTTTGGGCAATCAAAGTTATGCCCAAACTCAAACCCATGACTGCAGATACAAAGATTTGATCTTGCAAGTACTCTTTCATCTAAATTTGTTTTCCCTTGGTTGCAGTTTCCCTCTGTTGCAGCTGGTGTTCCCAATAAATGCCCCACGACCTTAGCCACCTGCTCATCAACATCAATGGTGACCGAGAAACCATTCAAAGAAGAGTTTGAGAAGTATCACGACCACTTCAATGAGATGGTATGCTTTGAACTACTAAGTAAATCCCTTGAACGCCATTTTAGTGTGGAGAATGATACAATAATCCTGCCGTTTTGTTCGCACGTTAATGCCAGTTAGTAATTATTATATCATATACAACATTGATAATAGTGAGCCGGAGCAGGGAAGATCTTATGGAATGAAATGGATTGTTTGTCAATATTTTTTTTTCAGAATATAAGTGAATTTAGATCAATTTTGGTGTAAGGAAGATTCAATTTTTGAGAAAATGTTATAAGATATAACTAGCAAACATCGACAAACATTGGCATATGTTAATGAGGAAACTATTTATCACTTTTCTTTTGAACATAACAGTATTCAGAAACCATACATATTTTCAAGTAAAAAAATTGTATCAACTCTAAGAAAGATAAGGATTCAAAAAACCAGGAAACAGGGCTTTGCTTACATACAGACTTTGGACCTTGCGATCCCAAGATAAGAACTGAAATAAAGCCAGAATCTTAACATTATCTTGTCTTGATCTGCAAATATACTACTGAAAAGATTATCAGAGCAATGAAAGGAGATTTGTCCATTCTCCTTTTCACTACTTTAAACTTTACTGTTCTTGATGCTGATATGATATTCTGGTTTTATTGCCAGATTTTTTATCTATTTGTTTGTCCTGCTTCTGATCTTGGTCCTTGACTGTATTGACTGTATGCTATCGATCCAACACCATCTGTCGAGTAACACAAGAAGTATTCCTGGCATGTAATTTATTTTGTTTTGAATTCAATTGGAAATGACTCAATTTCATTTGTAAGAGATTTGGAAAAAGAGAGAACAATTTCAAATTCAAGCTAAATACAAGTTTCAGAAAAATTTGTGTTCTATTATATTTTTGGCATCTTTGTTCTCAACTTATTTTCCTCAATTTTCTTTTCCAACCTTCCCTTAATTATTTTTTCCAACCCCGTACATATGACTTTGTGATGTAATCTACCTATGTTTGAAGTTTACATGATTGCGATGAAATTATAAGCATCAAACAAGAGATATCAATTCAAATTCAAGCTAAATACAAGCCAACCATGAGCTGAAAGGTTTCATAAAATTCTGTGTGTTTTATTATAGTTTTGGCATCTTTGTTTAATTCTCTTTTCCCAACCCCATAATATGACATTCTGATGTAATATTCCCTCTATTTAAAGTTTACATGAGTGCATTAATAAAATTGATATAGAAACTACCTTTAAAATCATGTAGTCTATAGGCAATATTTAGAAAAAGGAAAACATATGGATAAACTTGAGCTTGAAGCATCCTCCTACACCTTAAACCTAATTGGTGGAGCGATGATTCCCCCATTATCCTAGAAACAACTACGTGCAACCTATTGACATCTACAATCCTGTTGGTGTAGTTGAATCCCATGGACATAATTTATTGTAGTTAAATCACATGGATAACATTTCTATTGGATAATAAATTCAATTACATTTTTAGTTTCGATAGAAATTAGGTGACTCAAGAAGCTCTATAAACTTATCTGCATCCAAGTACTCCCTACAACCAAAATCCCCAAGAATCCGTGAATGCGCCCGCTTACCAATACAAGAGGGTGAAGGCCTGAGAAAGGTTGATCGGATTTGGCATTCATCTCCGATATATTAAGGAACTATAAGGAATAGCAACAACAACCAAAGATATTAATTCTAATATTTTCTCCTCTAGTGGAAAATTCTAGTCACTTTATTAGTTTGTCCTTTCTTAAAATTCTAATGTAATTGATTTCTTCCTCAAATAATATGCATTACTCAACTGGGATGAGAAACAATTCAGGCATAACAATCAATGGCTTTTATCCTCATTATTATATACAATATAAAAATTTGAAAGATGATGCAACACTGATATTTCAATACAAAATTTTAAAAACAGTAATCAGTTCTGGAAGTTCTCTCATTTTATAATTGCATTGGTAGGAGTAGTGATAGAGATTCTAGTTGTGCACAGAAACATTTTATTTTCTTCCTACCCTATTGTTTTGAAACTTTCATTATATGATACTTTTCTCTCCATATTGTTACAAGCCTTCTAGTCCAAGTCCACCTCACATGAAAGCTATCTTCCAAAAACATCATCCTGCGAGCATCAACATTTTCAATGAGAAGTCCCAACACCCACAACATGAAAGAGATAGTTTGATGCATAAACAAGAAAGGGACAAGTCACAAAGAAAGGAAGTAAGAAGGCATAAAATATTGTTCTAAATGTAATTCTACTGATATAACATTTTGGGGAATTGAAGGTATTTGGGTTCTACAAGAGCATCCATTTATTTCTTGCAAGTGCTTGGGGTCTATAGGAAAGTCCATTCATTTCTGGTAGGTCCATCAATTGAAGCATCTTGTTTTTGCATATTATAAATTCCAAATCCATCTGCAACAAGAAACAAAACATATACAACTCTGCTTGAATTCCATCCCCTAGTTGGGGTTACGATGTGACAAGACTTTGAGGCAATTGCAGGCACATTGAAATAAATCACAACAGCAATGCATTAACCCTCACTAAGCTACTCATTTGAACAAAGAAAGGGCGAAATGGATCAGTTGGAACCCCACTGCTAGCCTACTGGTTATTAAGAAATCAAAATCCTTTAAAGTGTATGAGTTATCATGGTTCACCTTGGCATACCGTACACTGCAGAAATGCATAAGAGTCACAACGCCACAAGACTCACAAAGATGTGCCAAAAAATGGAGAGACAAGGCTAAAGCTCTTTATACAATACAATTACTTTCTTAAATTGCAATTAAGTGATTAACGCCTTTATATAGGCATTGAAGATATCTTAAATTGCAATGGAGGGATTAAGGCCTTTATATAGGCATTGGAGAGTCCTTTATATAGGCATACGAGAGAGTATCTGTCCCAAATGTTTAACCTCTGCCAGGTTTTGTTGAACACCATAATCATCATCCAGGTAAATAATTGAAAATATTTTAGGAATGTTCTCAAGGAATTATTCATTAGTCTCGGAACCTTGCAGGATCATTGCAAATTTGAATGATACAATTAGTTGTTTGTTTCATCGATCCTTTATCGGGGTTTTGACATTTTTTTTTTACTTTAGTCTTGTTTAATCCTCAAATATACACACATCTACCAAGATCTGTTTTGTTGGTATCTAACACCATTGGAAAACCACATTGGTATGCATTGGGATTAATTACTCCTAGTTTTACGAGTTTTTGTAATTGTTTTTTATCTGCTCACTTCCCTAGAATAATGTTTTGTACATGCCAATATTTGGAAGGCTGCCTCAGATGTGAGTTCAATATTGTGTAGTTTGGAGTGTTTCGGGGTGGGACATACATATCAACACTACAACTTGCAAATTACTAACACAGGTCTCTATAACTTCGGGGATTTTGACTTTAGTATTGTACCAAGGTCACACACATTCCTGATACACGTCAAATACAATGCATATCACATATCTCGACACTACAATTCATAAATTGTCTCTTGCATTTTTCTATATTTTTTTTCTGAATTTGCAAGAGAGACTTGATGCATTTGCGGGAGAAAATTGATACTGGGATATGCATTGAAGCACTGCAATGATACAAGTAAAACTTATACCCTTATTGATAGTGCAGACAGTCCCCAATAGACTTAATATAATTCTTTGTATGATCTATTTAAGTCACAGTTATACCCTTTATTTATTGGTTGCTTGATGTTGCTTAATTCGATTCCCCGTTAGATCAATCAGGGTGTATTTTTATATGTAGATGACATTACAATATACTCCACGAAACGCTCCGATCACCTTCAACATCTAAAACAAATTTTAAGATGCAAAAATTATGGGATTTACTTAAATCTTAAGAAAATAATTTTAATTGTCACTTAAGTATCTCAACTCTTTTTGTTGCAAGAAGCAAAGTGAAGCTAATATGCTTTAAAAAAATGTATGATAGGAAAATGATTCAAAATATTAAAATGAAACTAGTGATATCCAATGGGAGCTAATTGTGATTTGGGCTGCAGCATTGGAATCAAATTATCAACAAACTAAACTGGGTTTTCTTTTCGCTTGAAAGTCAAGGTAATCACCATTAATATCTTTAAAATGTCTACATTAATATCTTTGTAATAACAAAGATGATATTATTTTTAATGGGATCTATGTAAGTAAAATAGATGAAATTTATTTATGTTATTTATAATTATAAATAACTTTATTTTTGGAGAATAATAAAGGTATTGCAAAATAATATATATAAATAATTATTTTAATCTATGTTTTTTTTGGCAGTGTTCATAAACTGACAGATTAATAGGGCCTTATTTTATTTCACTTACATTTACGGTAGACCAAAGGCCTGTGGAGGATGTTGCTACTTAAACCAGCATTCGTATTGTTAATTTCTTCCTCGGTTTGTGTGTCATCAACATAAAGTTTCTCAAAGAGGGCTCTAGTTCCTCATCCCCAACTTTCAAGATCGCAATTTCCATCCAAATTTTGCCAAAGCGCTTCTCATTGCATTATGTGTTGTCCATGTTTTCATTTAATGTAACATCTTTCTAATGAGTTGGCATACGTGGTTACATAGATCTCTTGACACCTTGTCAAAGAAGTCCTTAGATATAAGTGATCCAATCTGTAAATGGTTAGGGAACCGACCTTCTTTAAAGAGCTTGACTAGTCATCATGTTTGCCTCTATATTCGAGTTGTTTATTAAATGTATGAAACTCAAAAATTAAAATTGCTCCTATAATTGTATGATCAGAATAATTGTCTTATGAATATTTATTTCATAGGGGTTGATTTTGTTCTCCAATATTTTTAAAATCAATTTAGTTGTGAAAAAATCAACTTTTAATGCTAACTCTAGTCATTTTAACAAAGCTTGAACTCTGTGGAAATACAAAGCATGGACTCCACGGAAAAGCAAAGCATGAACTTCAGCTTCATTATCAGTGCTAATTACTATACCCCAGTCATAGTTATAGCGACAATTTCGTTCTGAAATTGTTCACAAATAATCCCATCTTCCCAGACTTTCCCCAAATCACCTTTTCCCAAACCATCAAAGATAAGAATGAAGGGAACCGGGAATCCGCCATTCCCTGCTAAATCCCTTGTGTATCTACAATTTTTCATGTTTAACCAAATGTTTCCCTAATCCCGAGTGAGAAAGACTCTCCAAAGAGCCATTTCATTCTTTGATTGTCTGGACGCAAGTAGGTGGACCTGCTTTCAATTCGAAAACTCTACAATGGTGGGAGTGTTGTGTACATGTTCTTTCCTTTGTACTTGGTGCCGTTCCTTTTGAAGGTTGTGCCTATCACTGAGTCGTGTGTTATACCATGAAGAATCCAATGAATGATATGTCTTTTCGTTCCATATGTATTCTTTGGATGTACCTACTACATCTCCTTGTTTCACTTGCAATACGACGTTCTTTAGTGCAATTGCTAGTATACTTTATTTTATTTTATGAGTACATTACTTTTTACTTTTTACTTTATGAGTACATTATTTTTTACTTTATAAGTACATTCATCATATTATATTCAAAATCAATTTATTTATTCAAGAGTAATACTTTTAGTCACATCAAAGAGTAATTTTTTTATTGATTTTATTTTAGATATCTTTTCAATTTAACTTAACCATAGTTACATTGATTGTAGTGTAAACGGTGAGTTGTGATTATACCTCCCCCACAAAATGCCTAACTTGTAATATTTTATTATATCTCTTAGGAGGCCCATTTTAGACTTCAAAATTCCCCTAATGCATTAATGTCACATTTATTATGGCAAGTTTGTTTGTGGTTTGTTTATGAAGGGGAAGATAATGGATCTACTTCTTTGATTAAAAACTTTCATTTGCATGAGTTTGTTGTTTTAAGGAGGTTAGTGGCAATTTTGTTTTTGCCAATTTATTGTATTTGAGAGCTTATTGGTAGCATTTTAGTCATAATTCTTTATCGTAGTCTCTATTTTCCATCTTGTTAAAGGTGCAAGAACATTTTGTTCTCTTTCCAACGAGTGGTTTCACACCACACTAATTTGTTTTTTTTGAGATTGTTGTTTTTCTCACTGGCTGAATCTATATGTGTTAATTCCTCACTTGTACATGGACACCTATCATGGCGTTGTTTGTTAGGACTCATATTGATGATTATTTTCCATGATGACCTTTGTTTTTGATGCATCTCTTTTTGCACCTTTGAGTAGTGGATTTTAGGCCACTTGTGCATATATTCTTAGTGTCAACAGGGGGTTGCCTCCATGACCAACCTTGTTTTGCAGTCACTTGTAGCTAGCCACTTTGGAGCATTTATTGCTTGGTTGCTTGGCATTGTCATCACCTTTAGTGTGTACCTCCATTTTTCACCGTCATCTGTGATATCCATTTCCATTGTCTATGTACACTTAGTTTAGCATTGTAGGGGGCATAATGTGCAATGGTTCCTATGATGATGCTTTATGCTTCAACATTTTGTTTGAGATCAACTTTCCTTCAGAATGAGCCTCCTATGTAGCATTGATTCATATTTTGACTCAATGGTTGCAGCGACTAGTGACCCATGCACTCTAACAAGATGGATTGGCATCCATAGGGACACTCAATTTATGATGTTTTTTCACAATTGTGCATGAGTATATGATCAAGCCTTTTATGTCAAGACTCATTTTAGATGATTAGTGTCTTTTTATTCTTCCATAAGTTGCACTAAATGGGGGAATGTGTGCATTTGAGTCTCACTACTTCAGAGTGTGATATTTGTTGCTTTGAGTTCTTATGTTATCTTTGATGGCATCACCAATTTGAGGTAACTTGGCATTCTTTAGAGTTTCAACCATACTTTCTATTTCGAAGTTTCATCCTTCGCAAGCCTCATTGCTCTCTTGACGGTTGATGGTGGTTGCTTCTCTTTCAAGCCTTTGCCTAGTTATTAACCAACATCTATTTTTCTAAAGCATTCATGTGGTGGTTGTCAACGTTTGTCATTCGTGCGCCTTTGCAACAGATCCTCTTCCACTTCAAAATTCAACTTTTCTTTGAGGTTACTTGACCATCCTCTTTAATGTTTTGGTCATATTTCTTAATTGGAGTTTTCACCCCCACACTAACCTCATGTTATTGCCCTTCAATACATATTTTGGGGATTTTCTTCAATTTCAGCTCAAAAGCCTTTTTAGCATTTGTGTTTCTCACTTATGGGTAGCGGTTTTTTTCTACTTGATTTACTCCTTTTCTTGGCTTATGAGAGTTTTGTACTTGGATAACGAAGCAAGCCACATTGTCGACACCCAATTTTCTCTTATATTTACTTCATACGTTTCACTTAAGAGAGGTGTTATTGTACACGTAACTGTTAAGATTACGTAGACTGATAATTCTCTGCGAAGTTGGTACATCTCATTCGCTAGAACAAATTGTGAGGTGATTCTGATGATGTCTTTATATACATCCCTCTCTTCGTTTAGAGAAAACATGAAATTTTAGCTTAAAAAACAAATTACTTATAATGAGATCTCTGGAATTTCTCCGATTACCCAACTAAGGTGGTAAAAGTAGGTTGTCTCCAAAATATAAACGTACTTACTAAAAACAATTTCCAAGCTGTTCTCTCAAACAGTTGACAGAAAAGTTGATGTACAATTCCGTATAGTTGGAGGGACTGGGCCATTAGTTCTATAGTTAAACAGGAGGAGATATTCCAAGTTGGCCCACGACCGAATCCTATCAAATCTGGTCTTTGTCGTGACACGAGAAAGAGAAAAGAGATTTGGCCGGTTACATCTGCTAAACTAATGGTAACTCGTCCACACTTTCATTACGTATAAGTACAAATATACAGTTACAAGACGTAGTTAGATATTCCACCCTTCACTATATCCAAAGGGATTGTTTCCCTACTCTTAATAAATGATCTTTTGACCTCTCCTTCCAATTTTACCAACTTTTCCCCATTGGTCGTCGAGTCATCATAATTGAATATTATTGTACTTGGGACCTTCCATGGCACCCACTTCATAATCGAATTTTGGAACATGGTATCTTCCTTTTTGACTTGACTCCACTTCTATGCCATTTGGTAGTAACATATTTGAGATTGCTAATATAATTAATATATTTATTTCTATTCGATTATATATATATATACACACACTACCATGTTATTCTACTTGGGGATTAAGCGTAGCTCAGGACTCCCATAAGAATGAACCTTGGGATGTATGGGCCCCACCCCACCATAGGTGTCGTTGCACCACTCCATCAGGTTTTAATTATTTGATTTTATATATTTTGTAATATGTGAAATAATACGCTAAACTTATTTTCTAATGTTTTGGATAGCTTATGCAAATATAAGATTGATTTATTTTATTTATAAATACTATTAAATTACCGTGGATGGGATGATGAGGCGAACACGTTCTACTTTTTTTGTTGAGCATGTGGAAGGGGCAAGTGGCATAAGGGCAAGGCCTATAGACCATGCATAACAAAAGGACACGCATGTGGAGTGATGTTGGATCTGGTGAGTGTGGGGAAATGTTAATGAGGTCTTGAGATGGGCATTCAATTTGGCAGAGTGTAATCTCGAACAAGCCTTCAATATTCATCGCAAATTATAGGTTATGGTACCTGCAAGCCCTGTGCCATGATGAGACTCTTCTTATCATCTTATGTTTGGTTCTTTGTTGTGATTTGGAGACTGGTGCAAACAGGAAAGCCCCTTGACATGCTTGGCTCTTGTTCATTTCCCTCTTTGTGCTCCTAGGGTGACTATGATAGCATAGAGGTGTAGGGCGATCAAAGGAAAATGCTAAGACAACACACCAGGTGCTAAAGAGGTGGAGGAATGCTACAATGCTGGTTGGAAAGGCAATTTATCTAAGACATGCCCTAGCATATTAGGAACGAAATCGACCAAGCTGAGGGTAGTCTCCTCGCCAACCTCCGGGGCTAAGCAAGAAAAGATAATGCAACAACGACAAGGCAAGGTCTAGAACCTTATTGGGTTTTGAAGCTTCTTTTGGGTCGTCCTTGATGGAACAAGACCAAAACTATGCGGGTTTTAGGTTGATCGTGGCTACCATATGTGATGATGTTAACAACATGCAGTCAAAGATGGACATATTGGCGAGAGCTTTCAACACCTCACTTCAAATTGAGCACCAATAGTTGAAGAAACCGAAAAAATTGCCTCAAGTTCCCATCACTTAATTTCTAGTAGTTTGTGCTCTTGGCTTAGGTTTTTAGATGAACTCTTTCTTTGATTGTGCTATAATTACTTTATCAAGACAACTATGTTTATACCTACTTAGACAAGAGAGGAATGTCGTGTTTTTTTATGTAGGAAAAAATATTCTCTGTGAACTCTTTTTTGGTTTTTTTGTACTTATATCCTAGAACTTGTATGAGTTTCACCTATGTTTGACCTAGTTTCCTATGTGGCAGTTCAGCCACTAAAGCTTTTATTTTATACTCTATATATTTTCTAATAATTAAATATATAATTGATTGCTTAAAAAATAATAATAATACTATTCAGTTATATCAATATATCTTTAACATTTTAACCAACTCATTACTATTTCACCATCTACACTTTAGATTGTACATTTCTTCAATTTGATTTATTATCTTTTTCAAAATTAATTTATATTTACACAAATATAAATATATAGTATACAACAATAAGTTCACCTTTTGGAATATAAAGTCTTTATGGTGAATGCATCTTAAATTTAAAATACATTTAGTGTGTTCCTTTGAAAAAAACATGTTTTCAAAAATATTATTGCAAAGGAGATGCTCCACACTTTCAACATTTAGATACACTTACCATTTTAGAGGATGTTTGTTTGTAAGGATTAATCCATGAAATTCAATATGTATGATCTTTATCACATATGTGACATTCAAAGAGGTAGTGACTTCACTATTGATATGATATTTAATTTGCTGTGAAGATATAATTATGTATATTTGATTGATTTCCATCGTTCGTTTGTGTAGTATTTATACACATAAATAATAGCATGAACAAAAAACAATGGAATACACTTCTTTTATGGTGGTATTTTGGAATTTAGTTTTTATAAATATAAAATTTATTTTTCTTTTTATAAATAAGAATAACATAAAATAATAATTCTTTAATTATATAATGATTAATTATTTTTAAAAATTTTAAAATAAAATCTGTATTGATTAGTAATAAAAAATATACTTAATTTATAGTTATGAATATGTGTCTCTTCCTAAGAGGTCATAGATTCAAATCTTAAGGGAGTAGGATATGTATTGTAAATTTTAGCAATTACATCACTACTTAAAGGGGTCTCTTGTCCTACAGATAAGGGGGTCTCATACACCAAATTAATATTAGCTTAATTATGACCTTAAAAATAGATTATCATTATTATAAGACACCTTAAAAACCTTGATTTATGATTAGAGTTAGAGATCAAGATTGGAGAGGGAGAAATGGTGGGTTTCTTTGATGGAGCCAACGAAAAAAACAATTGTGGGCTAGGAGGTTCTTTGATATACTCAAAGTCGGTTTCTATACATTTTCTAGCAAATGGAGTAGAAGGTACTAATAACAGAGCAGAAGGATTAGCTCTGAGATTGCTACTGCAGATCGCTAAAGAAACAAAGGTGGAATCTATAAAAATCCATGGGGACTCGGAGTTGTGGATTAAACATATGAAAAAGGAGAATAGCATCAAAAATCACCTATTACAGAATATTGGGAACAATTTGGAAGCTATCGCTTCATCCTTCTACAAAGTGGAATATTTTCATGTCTATAGAGAACAAAATGAGCAAGCGGATGAACTCTAAAAAAAAGGCCTTCAATTGGAAGCTAGAAAGTGCAAGACAACCATGGAAAGAAATGGCACAGAGGAAATCAACTGGTCGACCCTTGACTTTTAGACAGGGTAACAAAAGAAAATTTTCAGTGAATGTAACTACTTTTGTATAGAGTGGACAGTTTTAGCACTTTTTGGCAAAGAGTGGTTCAATTTCTATTTTGGACAGATTATTAAAAATCAGTAAATGTAACTATTTTTGTCTAGAGTAGACAGTTTAGAATTTTAGAGTGAGATTCTTTAAACTTTCTTTCAAATCATGCAGTAGCACCTGTGGAATGTATTCTCTGCTTTTCTTTATGAATAAAAAGAATATAATTTTTCTTTGGAAAAAAAGAGTCAGAGATAAAACAAACCCTATTATATTATACATCATAAATCATTTTTAACATAAATAATTACACATATAAGCATAATAGGAAAGAAGTAATTTATTTAAGAATATTAATAATTTGTATTATTGATTAATATATAAAGGTGATACATGGTAAAGTAGTTTATATGAGAGGATCATGGTTCCTGTAAGTTATAGATTTAAAATTAGTATTTTTTTTTATTTAATTTTTCAATTATATATATATTAAAATATTTTTATTTGTATTTATATTTATATTGAGTTAAAATTTTATTATTATTATTATTATTATTATTATATTTTTTTGAAAACAATATATGATAATGTAAAGATTATTTATATATGTAAAAAAAATATATCATATTAGGTTGTATAATTAACATCTTCATAATTATTGAATTAAAGATTATATTTGAAACATTTTATATAATTTATAATTATATATTCCTTTGAAGACTAAAATATTTAGTAAATTTTTAGATATAATTTTTTTCAACTCTTCATCCTTAGTCATTTAGTGTGTATTTTTTTGAAACCATTGCATTGTTATTATAAAAGGTCAATTAAATCATATCATATGGAAACATTAAACAACTTGAAAATCCAAATTTAGATTTATAATGGAGTTTGGGTGTAGATTTCCTGAAAGCTATCAAAATTGGTGAAAAGAGGAAAAATATTGATTTTGTGAATTGAATGCATACATCTAAAGAATATTTTGGAGACTCTAAGATGTGGATTTTGTTAGCAATGTTGTTGAAATCAACTATATACTCTTGCACTCTGCATGGCATGCTTATGTACACATTAACATGCATTTCTGTGAACTACTTAACACTTATCTGCACTCCAATTTTAATGTTTATAATTCATTTTTATAGAGTTTTATAATTATTTTGAGTCAAATAACAAAAAAAAAAAAAAAATTCATATTTATATTTAATATTTCATTGAAAAATGAAAAAAATTACATTGGTTAACTAATGAACCAACATCCAATCCATTTGTTTTAAATATGTTGAGATCCAAAATAAAATATAGCTTTTAGTCATGTAAGTGGAAGTGTGAAAAGGCTTTCAACCATGATTATATATTATTGTGAGAGTGGAGAATTACAAATTAAAATTCTAATAGGAGATGTAATGATTTCCAAAGTTTAAAAAAAAATTATATTTACAATAAAAAATTAAAAAATGTAAAATTATAGTTTTAAGTTTATATATTTTTATCTTTAATTATAGTTATTATATTAATAGTACAACAATATTGCTTTATCGGCACAGTTCTGGAGCATTCCAAAATCTCATATAGTCTAATCAAAATTCATAACTTACAAAACATTTATCCTGTTATCTCCTCAAAAATATCCATAACATGATCATAAAATCATCAAAATTCCATGAAGAATATAGATCCATTGGACTCCAACTGTTCACAATGGAATTCCTCCCAAAAAAGTAATCCTTCATCAGAATCCAAAGCCTGTTTAGACAATTCATCCGCCATCCTATTGTTCTCCCTGAAGATATGCTAGAGCGAAATGTTCTGGAAAGACTAAAGTTCAATCTTGATTCTCTCACACCAATGATAGAGAGCAGTCACCTGCAATTTATATTCCAAGCCCATTTGATAGTTACACGCGAATCACAAAAAACTTTGTTATCCACTAGACCAAATAAGTTAACCACTTTAATTATCATCCATAATGCCATTAGTTCAGCCTTCATGTTGGACCCCTTACCACATTTCAATTTGAAAGTGTAGTAATGATCCTGATTAAGGAATATCACACCACTTGTTGCACACTAACCCGCTACAGCAGCACCATCGAAGAAAAGAATAGGTTTGTTCACTTGTATATCCAGAGAAGAGACCTGTCTATATTTAGGGTCGGTCTGGTTACCTTGGTAAATGGAAAACTGTTGAAGACTGATATTACAAACCAATAATACATTTGGAGGCATATTATCAAGCAATGCTCTGTTTCTCATAAGCCACACACCCCAGCAAATAAATACAGGGAGGATGTCAAGGGGTTTATGCACCTTGATCCAGTAGTACATACTTGAAGTAAAATCCTCATTAGCCCAAGTATTAGCAATCTTAAGAGAATTGCAAAAACTATCCCAAATCGTCCTGGTAAATGCACAATCAATAAAAATATGTGATATACTTTCAGCTCCCGCCTTGCACAAAATGCAGAAGTTAGGTCACATCCATCCTCTCCGGATTAGATTATCCCACTTTTTCAACTTATTCATAAATACAAACCATAAGAAGCATTTCAACTTGATGGGAAACTTCCACAGCCAAAGTTTCTAATACCACCAATGAGCAGGGAAAATACACTTCTATCTAATAATAGTCCTTTAAGCCTCCTTAGCAGTCACCAAACTAGTCTTAGGATTCCCACGCCAAATTAACTTATTAGCAATGCCAATAACTCTGCAACCTGCCCCAATTAAAGAACTGATATATTCATCCCACACACGTGCACTGTTCCCAACCAAACCAAGGTCCAAAGAATTAGACCAGTAACCATCAACATTGTTTTTAATAACCCTGTCTAAAGTAAAGAGGCCCAACCTTCTGAGATGTGAAAGTCGATCCGCTAGTAAACTATAATTATCATAAAATCCTTCAATCAGATCAACACCAATAGAGATTTCCTTCCCATCACCCATTCTCCAGCAAAGTTCCAGAGCCAACCATTTATAAACCTTCAAAAAACCATTCCAGACTGGAGAAATCCCTCTGGTTTTTTTATTTGCAAATCTGAACCAGTGACTGATATTCATCTTAATGTATTTCAAATGAAGGAACTCCGACCATAGAGTTTTGCTGAAAAGACCTCTCCAAAAAGACTTTAGCCTCAAGGCTTCACTAAAAGAAGAAATGTCTTTAATACCCCAACCCCCAGCACTTTCAGGAATTCCCAATTTATCCCAGCCTGTCATAGCCAACACAGCTTTCTTCAAACCCACAGACCAAAGAAAATTGGAAAAAAGTTGTTGCGGTGACTTTAAAACAGCCTGAGGGACTGGAAGCAATGAAAACCAGTACACTAGTATTCCAGTCAACGTCGCTTTAACTAAAATCAGTTTCCCACCGATAGATAAGAGTCGAAAAGACCAATGTGAAATTCGACTTTCAACCTTTCTTAATAACCACCCCCAATCTCTGATCAGATATCCATTGGGTTTTAAAAAGTACCCAAGATACTTGAGGCCCTCACTCAAACAACAGGCTTTAAAAGGTAACACAGTCCAAATATAATCCAACTTAGAATATTCTAAAAGATTATAATAAAGATAGGTTTTGGAATTACTCACCTTCATCCCCGAAGCACTGCAAAAGAGATTTATAATATTTATAAAATTCCCCCATTCCTCAATAGAAAACACCCCAGCCTGTAACAAGTCATCCACAAATTGGATATGTGTCAAAGAGAGAGATTTGTCAATATTCAATCCCTTAATCGATCCAACCCTTTTAGCATGTGAAATAAGCAGACTCAAACCATCAATAACCAAAAGGAACAATAAGGGGGATAATGAGCACCCCTGTCTGATTCCTCTAGAACATCTGAAAAAATCAGTTGGATCTCCATTGACCAAAACAACTATATTCATAGAAGTCACACAAGCCAATATCCATCTGATAGTCATTTGAGGAATCCCAATTTGAATAAGAATGATTCTCAGAAAAATCCCAATTAACCTGATCATATGCCTTCTCCAAGTCCATATTGAGAATGATAGCCTTCTTTTTCTTAACTTTTATAGTGTGTAGCAGTTCCTGGGTTAACCCAACAACATCCAGTATCTGTCTATTCTCCAAAAATCCAAATTGATCCTCAGAAATAAACTTGGACAACAAGGGTTTCAGCCTTAAAGCAATAATTTTAGAAACAATTTTGTATGCAAGATTACAAAGAGCAATCGGTCTGTAGTCACCAAATAATTTAGGATCATTGCATTTAGGAATTAAAGTCAAGAAGGTAGCATTCAGTGCTCCATAAATAAACCCATTCACCCGAGAATATTCCACCATTTTCAGGATCTCATCACCCATAAGATCAAAAAAGTGAAGGAACAGCTCCATAGTCCACCCATCAGGGCCTGGACTCTTGTCTTTGGCAAATAACTTTAAAGTCTCCTCCACTTCCTCTAAGGTAACTTCAGCAATCAATTCTTTTGACATATCCTCATCACAATACCTGGGATAGAGCTTAGCCACCTTGCGCTGATCAAGAAGGTCACCCTCCTTATGATCGGTATAAATATTACAAAAAAATCTTTTAGCTATCTCCTGTAAATCTTTTTTCCCAGAGAAAACAACACCAGATTCATCTTCAATATTCCAAATAGAGTTAATATTTTTTCTGCGCGAGGCAAATGCATGAAAAAACTTAGAATTTTTATCTCCATGTTCAATCCAGATAGCTCGACTTTTGAGTCTCCATTCCCTCTCTTCCATCTCTAAAATTTCATTCTTTTTTACCTCCAATCTATTCAAAACAGCAAAATCCTCAGCATTGAGAGGCACCTCCCAATTTCCAGAAAGAAGAGAGTGAATCTATTCTTAAATCTCTTTTAATTCAAACAAATCATTTTTCTTCTGAAGATGAATCCAATCAGATACTTTAACTTTCAAGGCTCTAAGCTTATAACAAAAAGAATCCATATCATTCAAAGTAGGATCAATGTCCAGATTTATCCATGAAGCACGGACCATATCACAAAAATCCTTATTGCTCAACCAAGAACTATTAAATTTGAAGGGAAAGTGACCTTTCTGATCAAGATCATAGAATTGAAACAACATGGGCCAATGGTCCGAAACTTTCTGATTGCTAACCCACGATTTATAAGATCCACCAGAATCCAAAAGAGAAGAGTTGACCAAAAACTTGTCCAGGCGTTTGTGAATGCCAGCCTCCCCTTGACGACCGTTTGTCCAAGTGGGCACCATAACAGCTGGACAAACATCAATAAGATTATGTGTCTCTAATAAATCAGTAAAAAACATGCCCAATTCATCTTGTTGAGCACAGAGCCCCCAAACTTCTGAAGCCCATCTGGTGAAATTCAAATCCCCTGCAATCAAAAGATTGCCAATATTCAACAATCCAGACTCTGAAAGTGAGTTCCAGAAATTAATCCTCTCATGATAAGGCCCATAGCAGTTCAAGATTGAAAACTTCAAATTGTTGACAAGACAAACCCCATCAATTAAAATGCCCCATCGGGTATTATAAGCCACAAAAGAAAAAACTCTAGGATCCCAAGCAGACAACAACCCTCCAGATAAACCAGTCGAGTTGACATCCACCACTTCCCAATTCGGCAATAAGTTAGAAATATTTACCACTGCAGTTGAATCCACACACATGGTCTCTTGTAACAATAAAATGTTTGACCCAATAGAATTTAACAAATGAGACTTGTTTTTGTATTTATATTTTTATTATTTTTAATTATAATGGTTATGTCAATATTTATTTATACTACATAACTTTCTCTCTCTCTCTCTATATATATATATATATTCAAAGTTTAGAAGAAGCAGAAATATGTTTAGAAGAAGCAGGTTGTGTCGGCACGATCTTAGCTAGGATAGTTATCATCCTCCTTCTTTATGTTGATGATAGTGTTCTTATGGCAAGGTGTTCCTTTGATCTTGATAAACAATTAAGATTTCTCAAAGATTTCTACTCTAACATAGGTATGACTGTTAACACCATCAAGACAAAAGTTATGATTATAAAATCTAAGAAATACACCTACGCAAATTTTATTTATGATAACAGTAAATTGGAGGAAGTGACTTCTTACAAATATCTTGGAATTGATATTCATCACAAGCTCAATTGGAACCATAGCATTGAGAAAATTATTAATGGAAAATGGAAAGCTTATTTTGGTCTTGAAAATAATTGTAAATCAGGAAACCTAGTCACATGGGATAAAAAAAGTTCATCTTTGAAACTCTTGTCATCCCTGCTATCTTATACGGTTGTGAAGTATGGGGATGCAACATTTCTATAGAATCTTGGAGAAAGATTGAGCAAATCCAGAAGTGGTTTATAACTTATAACCTCAAAATTAAAAGCAATACACCTTATCCTATTCTCCTCATAGAAGTGGGCCTTTCCCCCATCGAGATCATGGCTATGACTAGGTACCTGATGTACAAGCACAAGATAAATAACATGGGAAATGAGAGACTTCCTAAAATTGCTTCAAATTCAAGTCAAAACCAACTATGCCTCAAGCGGAGTTGGTGTAAAGATATGATGGCTTGTTTAGGCCATTGGGACATTGATGAAAATGACACTTTACAGAATATCGATAATGTCAAAAATATTATTACCTTTAAGTTTAAAGAGAAATTGTGTTGCAAGGAAAATTTAGAGGTTAAGATAAAACTAAGATACTATAAGGAGGTCATTAACCCTAATTTGGAAGATCAAAAATATCTCTCGATAGTAACTAGTTCAAAGAAGAAAAATAATATAGCCAATATTAGAACGAACTCCCATGAGCTTCATAGCGAAACATGGAGTTGGTCTATTCCCAAAACTCTGTGGGAGGAAAGGCATTGAATTGGGAAATAATACTAGAATGGACTCACTTTAATAACTTCTCTATTAGTGAGAGATGATGATTTAGAGGACTCTGACTGGATCCCTTTAAGGGTGTGTGTATGAGCCTCTTTGGTAAATCTCATGTATAATTTATTGAAATCCATGGTGAATGGACCTAAGGTGCATAGTGATTTTACCCCCAAATCTATATCATAACCACATATATCTATCATGAACATATGATTTTTGATCTTATAGTCCCTCAATTGGAGTTTCACATTTTCACATATGCTTCCATATTTCATCATACCTCCATTGGCTATCATAATTTGAAATTTCTGCATTGGGTTGACATAGAAATGGGATTCTTCAACCACTTTCCTATGAAAAAAAATGTTCTTCCATTATCAACCAAAATAATAATTTTTATGTGCTTTATGTAGCCAAGAAGTTTCGGGGTTTGAGGAGCTTAAATATTGATAAAGCACAAAGGAAGATAAGGGATTCTCCCTGATTAACTTTGGGCTCCATGTATGTTTTTATGCTAGGGTCATTATTGGAGATATTTTACTACGGGGTATCTTCCATACTAATTTATTCTGATTGGCTGGAAGGCATGGAATCAATTTGAAAAAAAAAATATTTCTTTACACTTATGACTAGGGACATACTTCTCATCACAATTATAGTGAATTTCACGTCATTAATGCTCTTCCATTTCAATTGATTACAACTGCTAGACTTTCAAGGGTTGAGTAGGAAAGGTTTTGGGAGGGGTAGCCTATGAAGGGTGAGTGTGGGGCACATAAGAGGGTCTTTTGGTTTGTGCATTGATTATTGTCTCCACTTCTTGATCTCATTGAAAGGCCTCCAACTAGATAGTGTATTTTTGCATCTTGACTTGTGCTCTAATGTCCTCCTTAAGGGAACTATTGAAAAAATATTTTTAAAAATAATTAATTAAGACCTCTATATGGATTGATAGTTTCTCAAAGGCTCTGACAAATTCAACTACTAAGCCTATTTGGTGCAACTTGGTCAACCTACCCAAATAGTGAGTATCTCACTTGAAACGAGCATAAATGGATTTAACAAAATGACTCCATGTTATGTGAGACCATCTGATTTTTTATGTCATTCTCACCATTGCCATCATTTTGAGTCCAAGTCCCACACCCCAACTCTATGTTTCATCATGTCATTAGCAATTCCATGGAGGGAAAAGTAGTTTTCCATCTAGGTGACCTAACCACAGGGGTCAGAACAATTCAATTATTTCATATTTATTTTGGGAAAGTGATTTTGTTTGTTATCAATGAAGGGAATTTTATGGATCATGTGGGGACTCAAAGGGGTTGTTTATGGTGAAAATTTCCCGCCTTTGAAGGTTCCTCATTAGGTGTCTCTATGTATGGTCCATTCCATTGGTCATTAGTTGGATGGAAGTGAGTTTTTATCCTATTGAGTCAGCCTATAGGGAATTGTTAACTTTCACTCTTTGCATTCCTTCAAGACTCTTTGGCAAAAACTACTATCTTACAAACAATAAAAGTGGAAAATATTGACTTGAGAAAAATTGTTTGGCTTGTTGAGAAGGTAAACTGTCAAGTAACTAATTTTTTCCAATTTTGATATCTTGGTTCATGTTTACCTCCAAGTTTATCAAATTTTCCAAAAGGTCTCCTAGAATAGTGGATTTTGACATATTTGGCATTTCCATTCAAAACCCCTTCGAATTTGGCCAAAATATCCACTAGGTATTTGTTGGTGCCCAAGTTTTGATCAGTTATTGGACGCTGAGCTATATAAAGTTAGAATCTATTGTGCCTAAACATAAAGTAGCTAGTAATTGCACACCAGTAACAACTTCTAGTTTTGGGGACCTTATAACGATCAATTTTATAAAGGGTTGGGGTTTTGTAGTGTGGTTATTGTTGTTGTTGTCTTGAGATATAATATTCTATGGTTCTGTTAGTTGATATTTTCTTCCGCTGATGATGCAAAGCATTATGTAATTTTGTTGTCATTAAGGACTAATAGATGAACAAGGTTAAACTATTGAGCTGAATTTTGTATTTATGGATGACGATACTCAATTTTGGCTAATTAATAGAAGGAATTTCTTGTTTTTCTTATATGTTCTGTGCACTGTATATATGAGTAAATATCTATGGAATGTGTATTTTTTGAAGGATGAATGTTTGTGTACATAGTAAATATTTAATGAATGTGTGGAGTAGAACTGCCAATATGTTGAGTGAAAAGAACTTAGTGATCCCTGCGTAGCCCTGATTCAGAATTCTCTATAATTTCGTGTGCACATCTTGGGTGAGACCTTACTCTATTCATAGAGTATTGAAATATTTCGATGCTTATGGGGTTTTTGTTGGCCATATAAGTTAGAACCTCGGTCTGATAGACTGCATCCAATAGTGGTTTCATAAGCTGTCACAACTAGACAGGGATTGCGTTAGTAGGAGGATGTGATGAGGTGGAAGCCTACCAAAGACGAGATTGATTAATGGCCAGAAAGCAAGGAGGACAAATTCACAGCAAAATAAACTAGAGAACTATGAATCTCGCCTCAATACTAGAAAGAAAGGTACATTTACTTTGATCGACATGAAATTTTCTTCTGTGGGATTCTAATTTTTATATATGAATGGGTAAAGAGGTAGTCTGATATCAATAGTACCTGGAGCACACCTTGTCCATTAGTTTGGACCGAGGAAAAGATTCAAGAAGTAAAATATTTGGACAATACCTGGTCTAGAGTTCTTGATTTATAGTTCTTGCACGTGAAAGAAGGTTATATCATAGATTTTTATATAGGATCGAGTGAATCATATAGCCAAGTAGAATAAAGATTTGAAGAAGGTATGAGAAAGAGATTCTTGAAGCTAATTACGCTGTGGATAAAGATGTTATCTGTTGAGAAGGGGCTAATGACAATGAACCCTGATAGCATGGCAACATAATCCCTACACTACAGGGGTGGGGTATGAAGAGGTGGGAGAACCACTAGGCACAGTAATGGATACAGAAGAGCAAAGGCTCCAAAGGGAGAAAATACATGTAATACAAGCTAAGATAACACAAGAAGTCAAAAGAAAAAAACAAGAAAAGTAGTTGATGGGGGGAGATAAGTTAGATCGAAGAGGAAATAAGAATGCAGAGATGGTACTACACAATGAGAATGTGTAGAAGGTTCCTATGTGCCATAATGGTGTATAGATTATGGGAAAGAAGAGTGCTTAGAGGATGAGAGACCTACCATGAGGCACATAATGGAAGAAAGTGATAGCTCTGATGAGAACAGTGATATCACACCCCTGAGGTTGGGAGAAAGAAAGAATCAAGAAGATGTGCAAGAAGAGGGAGTACAGATGAGTGGAGGTAATTCCATGATCAAAAGAGAGATTGTGAAGCTATATTTGAGCTCCCGTAGACCCTGTATTGTTAGAAGACACATGCCAAAAGGTAACCCACCCTATGGCCCAACCCCCCAACGTTATTTATCAAATCAAGAACACCAATTATTACTTGAGTTTGCATGGGAAGAAAGATCTGAAGATGAACTAGAATCTATAGAAATTAAAGTTAGTCCTACACACGAGGTTAACCTAGATCTATAAATTTCAAGAAGCAATAGTATTGTTCCAAGTCCACCAGCCACAAGTAGACATACTAGTCCTCCTATACCTACAATGATGGCGACATAATCAAATTCTATCCAATGATTTCTTGAGTTACATGGGATGGATAAAGATGATGCACAACCACATTCATTTACCTACGAGGTGATTTGGGTTATGAAAAATATCACAAATGATGTTTCCAAGTTCGTGCAGATGGAGACCATGTTTAGAGACAAAGATATAAAATGGTACATGAAGTATAAAATCATGGTCGTTGTAGGTCAGATCCGCTCATTGTATATAGTTAAAACTTGTCTTTTCAAGGAGTTTCAGAAATCGAAGTCTGAGTCGCAGTGTATTACCGATATTAAGGAGATCAAGGAAAGAGTTGGTAAATCCATATGGGACTATGATCAATGATTTAAGATTCGCTTGGACAGGATGAGATTCCATATATTAGATGTGCAGCACCATGAATGGTTAATCGTATCCCTTCTGCCACATATTAGAGTTCCACTAAAACAACAAAAGGTGAACACTCATTCAAATGCCCTTGATATCGCAATCATGTTGGAAGTGAATCTTGGCAGGGAAGCATCACTAGGACTGGCACGGGTTCAGAAGAAGCTTGATGCATTGAATGAGTAGCTACAAAAACTATCTACTAGTAAGGTAGTTAGAGAATTTAGCATATGGTGTAGCTTCTGTAGAAAGGAAGGACATCACAAAAAATCAATTCTCGACATTGAATAATTATATGGATATCGGTGCACCTATTCCTTTTCTGGAAGCACTTAATTCTGAGTGGTGTGAGATTTGTAGAACTTGGGGTCATGCGCCTCCCAACTACCCAATGCTACAAAATTACTAGAGCTATGTGCATGCACCATTCTATGAGTTCTGCAAGTTAGTTGGCCATGACATGAAAAAATATTGTGCTCTACAATTGATGAAATACAATATAGTGGATGCATACTGGGTTCAAGGTATAGAAGAAAATCGACCACTTGACCTGGGAATACAGTAGGGAGCATCACGCGGTGGATTCTAAGGCCGCAGAAGAGGCTATAGTGGTGGTGGGAGACAATTAATTTGCTTCAGTTGTGGAGAAACATGCCACTTGGAAAGATATTGTACTAAGCCTCATGATAAGTATGCCTACTTCCATAACACAGACCATGTGACAGAGGATTGTCTGAACCTGGTCAAGAACTGGGAAGAGAAAAAAGGTCGTTGCAACCTCGTGATGGTTGAGCCAAGGAAAGGGAATAATGGGAAGGGTCCAACGCAGGTAAATATAGTGACTCGAGGATGTTCCTGGACAGGTGAATATATTCTTAGAGATTGAAGTGATGGAGTACCACGGGAACATAAGGTAAAGAAATCTCAAAATACTCCACCTAAGTTTCAAGCAAAGGACCAGCTACAGATCCTACATGAGGCACAAAGATTGGTTGAGGAAGTCTCACAACAAGAAGAGGATCACAGAAGAATACTACACGAGGAAGAGCTACTGTGCAGCATGCATAATGAAGAGTTAATTCGTACCGCACAGTGCGAAGCAACACAACTCAAAGAAGAACAACCTGGAGGAATGTACAAAATTCACCAGGAATATTTAGTAAGTACTTTCCTGCGAATTTGTATACATATATTGAATGATCCTCATGTTGTCAATAAATTAACCATTATACTTGTAAAGTTACTACATGAAGCCGAAGAACCTATTTATGTGCCACTTCCTGAAAGGAATGCTTGTAGAGTGGGAAAGAAATGAAGAATCAAGAAGGAATTCATGTTGTCCCTTGAGTTGGGGGGATTTCAAATGAAATATGTTATGATCGAATTGGGGAGATGTGAACATTATTCCTAAGAAGAAGTGGGAGTTGATGGGTTAGCCAAATATGTTATGGTCTCCGATGCAACTCAAACTAGCAAACCAGTACAAGGTGTTCCCCATTGGACAGTTGACTGATGTGGAAGTAAACATTGATGGAGTCAAGACAATGGTGAAGTTTGAAGTGATTGAAATACTAGAGGAAACTAATACCTACCTGATTTTGTTGGGGGTAGATTGGGAATTTGATAATAATGTGATCCTAAACCTGAAGCAGAGATGCATGTCCTTTGAATCTAAGGAACTATGTGTGGTAGGTCCGTTGGATACCATAGAAGGAGAAAGATATACACAACCAATTCAGGATGAAATTGGTAGTATGGAGATAGAAAACATATAAAATGTCACTTTCAAAAAAGAAGACTATATAAACCCCACAGTGGATGGAGTGATAATTTGGCATAGTGTCAATTCATTTGATATAGATTCACAAGATGTGATGGACTAGTGGTAGAACCAGCTGTATGAAGTATTCACAAGGAGATGTGTATGCATTACAAAGTTAGTGTGCTAGATTGGGTCAAAACTATGCAATCCACCCGCGTTCGATGGAATAGAGAAAGTAGATGTGTTCCTCGAACAAATTCAAGATCGAGTTTCAGAGGACCGATGGCTAGAAGCAATGGTTTCTGTCACCATAGGAACTCATGCATGATGGTAGAAGATGCACAAGGAGGATCTAAGTATCTGGAAGGAATGCATACATGTCTTAAGGAGAGGTTTCAGTCTATTACAAACTTGGAGCTTTTGAATAGATTCAAGGGAACTGAGAATCCCATTGAACACCTTGAAATCTATCTGCAATGATGGGAGATGAATAGTGTGTTAAAGTTACAACATGATGAGTCATTCTCCAGGTCAATCATGTGTGTCAAGATTGAGCCTCGTGTGTCGAGGTAGTGCCTTATAGGAGCCTAAGCTGGACTAAAGAAACTTGGAGAAGAATCTTGAGTTGAACCCAAGAATGGTTAAGCTTCATCTGTTGAGGCACATTATTTGTATGTCAAAGTGATGATGTTGTATAGTCTTTCTAGTCAAGGCTAAGGTCATGTGTGTCAAGACATATCCTCATGTGTTGAGGTGGTGCCTCATGTGCTGAGGTGATGCTTTGCATGTTGAAGCATGTAAGGTGTGTGATGTACTACTAACCATGGTTGAGCTATTAAGTCTCCTTTAGAGATTGGATACCTCTAGAGTGAATTAATTTAGCATATTACCACTTGGAACGATAATAGAACAATATGATCACATCATTGGGAAAATATTCTTAGTATATTTGATATGATAATTAAGGTGGCACATGTGGACCATGTAGATAAGATAAGATATAAAGATAAGATGTGATAAGATATGAGATAATTCAAATTGCACATAAAATAATTAATTAAGAGAGAAATTCAAATTGTCAAACTCCAGTGAAGACTTCAGTAAATCAAGGGAGAACTCAAATTGATCACTATAGTGATGTTAACAAGAAAGAATCAGTTAAGAGAGATAACTAAGTGATAACAAAGAAGATCTAGTTAACTAAGTGTCATTGCATGACGACACTTGTGTTAAACTAAAAGACGACACTTACGTTAAACTAAAATATGACACTTGAGTTGCAACACTTGCATGATGACACTGAATTTAGCCACCTAACTATGTGGGAAATCTTTCAGTTAAGGGGAGATTTGATACTAAGAATCAGTTCAGTGAGTTAATGCACTACGTGAGAAGTGGGGTGCACTTATTCATGCAAGATTGATGCATCCATACAGAGGGTGATCAGTTCATCCTGAAGTCAGAATATAAAAATAGAAGCTAATGCATGTGAAGAATATATAAATATGTTATATAGGATTTGATGAATTCAGGGTGAAGCCAAATTCTCTTCTCTCTTGAAAGCAATGCATTTCTCTTTGTGCATGATATTATTATGGGTCTCTCTTATTTATCTTTCTCTTTCAATGTAATTGCACCAGGGGTGTTTGATGTAAAATACATTCTCTGTTATCTATCAATATACTAAGGAAGGTTTTGCTGTGGTTTTCTCCCTTAAATCATAGAGGGTTTACCCAAGGTAAATTCATGTGTCGAATGTGATTGCTTATGTGTATGATTGTTGTTTGATTTAAAGTATTATTGCAACTCCAAATTAAATATTAAAATATTAACATGGTATCAAATCTCAGGGTATGAAAGAGCTAAGTTCAGCAATCAAGCTTGAGCCTATGTAGATCCTAAGTGTGCATAGTACTTGAAGAATTATGGCTTCAATCTTAGTCAGACCGGGAGACCATCTTGAAGGAACTTCTAACTTCAATACTTGGAAGGCCAGGATCATGAATATCCTGGAAGAGCATGATTTATATGGATATCTATCCAATTTTATTTGAAGAGCCTACTTCTAATGCAGTATGCATTACTTTCAAGAAGAATCAAGCCAAAGCAAAGAGAATCATTTATGATTTAATGAAAGACAACTTGATTCCCGTGATTTCACCATTGAAGGCCACAAAGGAATTCTTCAACACTTTGACAAATATTTATGAGAAGAAGGCGCCCAGTCAAAAGAGAGCATTGAAGAACAAGATTCGAAATATGAAGATGGAAAAGGATGAAGCTATGGCTTCCTTCTTCATGAAGATATATCAAGTAAGAGATCAACTCATGAGCATTGGTGTGCCGGTCGATGATGATGATCTCATATGGACCGCTGTTGATGGTTTTCCATCTTCGTGGGAGACATTCTTGGCTACATTAAATGGTCGAGAAGTGAAAGCCGGCTTCAAGATATTGTGGCATGATTTCCTACAAGAAGAAGGGTGAATCCATAGAAAGTATACCGCCTCCAAAGAAGAGAACCTCTCTCTTGTAGAGTTGATGGAAATAGGTAAGAAATCTCACAATAAATTCTCTCATCAAAAGGAAAATGATTTCAAGAACTTTGATAAGTCTAAAGTTAAATGTTTCAATAGAAATAAGAAGGGCCATTAAACAAGATAATGTTGTGCAATGCAAAGAGGAAAGTTAAAGGGTAGTGTTATCACTAGAGTTTGCACCTTTACTGCTAAGGCCCAAAGTCTAGAGAATCTTAACTTAAAGGATGACTAGGTATGTGAGTTCATAAGAAAATGAATATAGCTGAGATCAGGCTAACATATCAGGTTACTAAATAGTGGATGTATGGACATGAACAAGGCAAAAAGATACGAGAATGAACTTACATAAAAAAAAGACAAGCTTTGTTTCAGATCACTGATAAATCTATAAATCATTGATAAGAATCCAAGAATAGGAAATTGCTATCCAAGGGAAAGAATTTTAATAAAGCATAACATTTATCATTTCAAAATTAAAGCAAAACATGATCCCTTCGAATATAATCACTTCAAAGCCTCTTTATAACTCATAATATGAAATACATGCATGCAGGTATAGTAGTAGTCTGATCTCCAACCTTCCTAATGCACTCTCAACCCTTTCGGCTGGAACTCTGTACTCTCCTCACAAAAGATAAAATATATATGAAAATACCTTAACAAACCCCTACAAATCTTGTGGAACAGATATCTAATAATGAATTCAAAATAGACAAGGTCTTGACTCATTTGTAAGAAATCTGGGTAGATTGATTTGTTGCAGAAAACTATGAATTGCTAGAAAACTCGAACAATGGTCTCTTCAAATCTAGAGTTGGTTTAATCGTTGATCCCTTGCTGCCAGATATGTTGGATTTGATCTTCTCGTTGCTGATTATATTAAAGAAATCTGATTTGATTTAAAGCTCTGCCATCTGTGAAATCTGAAATATTAAAGATCCATTGCCAGAAGATCTGAAAATAACTCGTGGTTGTTGATTTGTGCCTGAATATGTAGATCTGGAAACAACTTGCCCAAAGTTATGTTTAAGTTCGGTGAGCTTTCCCATTATACTCGACACCTGTGCAGATGTTGGCGATGTTGTTCTGGCCTTTTGACATATGGATAAGCATTCATTTGGTTTTGTCACTTTTCTTTTCGATTCTCATTAAGCGCTCACGTGGATCTTTCTCAGCATTTTGCTATGGAAATTGGAACATATATTATGATCTCAATCCTGAGCATTCGATGTGTAAGAACTTAACAATTGGACCCGAACCTTAATAGTGTGAGTGATTGGTTCGTTGACTTGGGAACTTTTGACTAAACATGAAATAGAACATGGTTTAGAAAACCATAAACTTTTACGTGGCTTTATATTGACATTAAGCATAAATACTTTAATAGCCATGTAACATGGAAAGTTTAAATGATTTTATAAAAACTATTATTTAAAAGAAAGATTAAAGATTTTCTTTTAAATAATAATTATAAAATCATAATTCCCAAATAATCAAAAAGGTAAAATTTGACACATTTGATAAGGAGATAAGGATATGAGAAAATGGAAGGTTAATACTTTGACCAAATTTTGGATAGGAGGAAATTGAGCATTTTTAGATGAAAGTTTAAAGGATAAAGGATTGCACCTCGACACATTAATGGATATGCACATTGTGATATTCATCAGATTGCATTTAAGAAGATGAGAAAATTTGGGATAAGGATAACTGACCAGGACGACTAGAATACTCATGATTTTTGCAAAAAAGCTAGTGGAAATTCTGGTGACAACAGGCAGGTTTCACGATTCTACTGCTACAAAAGATGAACCTACAAGAAAGAATTCATCCAATGATCAAGAGACGAGGAAGGAATACTATCTTGTCTCAGCCCTTTCTGGATCCATTACCACTAGCGCTGAGACATGGCTGGCAGATAGTGGCACATCCTAGCACTTGACTGGATATAGGAGTGCTATCACAGATATGAAGGAAAATCAATTTTCATGTAAGGTGGAGCTTGGAGATAATACCACCTATTTGATCTAAGGTATTGGATCCACTTCCTTTCAGTTGGATTCAAGAGATGTTCTTCATGTGGATGAATTTTTTTTTGTCCCCAGATTGAAGGAGAAACTTCGGTCTATTATAGTTCTAGAAGATAAAGGATTTAGAGTTATCTTTATGGAAAACAAAGTGCTCTTGTGGCCTAAGCATGATGACTTGAACTCTGCATCAGTGATTGGAGTTAGAGAGGGATGCCTTTACAAAGTTCCTGGAAAACTCATTCAATCCATGATCCATGACATAGTCAGTCTCTGTGAGTTGTGGCACAGAAGGATTGGTCATACCAGTTCAAAGCGCTACCTGGATTGCAGAAAATGGTGCAAGGTACGCCCATATTTAAATATGATTTTGATAGTGTTTGTATAAGTTGCGCTCTTGTAAAAAACATTAAGAAGACTTTTCCAAGTAGTACCAATAGATCCAAAGCGATTCTTGACTTGATTCATTATAATCTATGTGGTCCTATGTCTCCACCCTCCTTGAGTGGTTACTTGTATTATGTGCTTTTCATAGATGACTTTTCTCACAAGTCATGGGTTTATTTTCTAAAAGAAAAGAGTGAAACTTTCAACAAGTTTCAAGATTTTAAAGCATTGGTTGAGAATCAGACTGGAAATCACATTTGTGCTTTGAGATATGATAATGGATGAGAGTTTGAGTTTCATGAATTTAATGAATTCTGCCGAGAGGAAGGGATAAAAAGACAGCTGACTATACCTTACAACCCCCGAATGAACATAAAAATATGTGAGGCTGCAAAAGCTATGATGTGTGATCAAGATCTTCCCACTTACTTATGAGTAGAAGTCTCTAGCATTGTTGTTTATATTCATAATAGAAGCCTGCATGCTATCCTGGAAGAAAAGACTCCTAAAGAAGTTTTCACTGGTGAAAACCAGATTTTGGACACTTGAATATTTTTCATTTTTCCCGTCTACATTCATGTGCCAAAAGAGAAGAGGACAAAGATGGATCCTTCTGGAAAGAAAGGCACATTTGATGGATATATTGAATCCTCCAAAGCTTATAGAATCTATGTTCTAGGAAAAAGGCACATTGAAGTCAGCAGAAATGTAACATTTCATGAATAGGATTCCCTCAAGCACTCTAAAGAACTTCAGCGTGATTCATATATGGAGGAGAATGAGAATCCCATCATGGAGGATCAGGTTCTGGTTCTCCTCTTTCAGATATTGGGAAGGAGAATTCAGAAGAGTCCTTAGATCCACTTGATCCTGAAGAGCCAGTAGAAATGGTATAAAGATCACTTGATGAAACTCTTGCTGAGGAGATATGCCTAGTGTTGATACATTCTGCAAGAGGCATAAAATCACGGAGCATCACCAGGCTCATTCAGAGAGAGAAAGAGACCTGAAATATTTTCAGGATATGTAGCGCAGATGAGTCACATCAGTGATTCAGAACCCACCACATATGAAGAGGCTGCTAAGAAGTAGGTATGGAAGGATGTCATGGTGGAAGAATACAAATCCATCGTGAATAATGATGTGTGGGAATTGGTTCATAAACCTGAAGGGAATTCAATAATAAATTCCAAGTGGATTTATAAAATCAGGCATGCAGTTGATGGAAGTATTGAAAAGTATAAAGCAAGATTTGTGGCTCGTGGTTTCTCACTGAAATAAGGGATAGAATATGATGAGACATTCACTCTTATTTCTAGGTACACTACTATTCGAACCATAATTTCCCTTGCTTTAGTTTTGGTTTGGAAACTTCACTAGATGGATGTGAATTCTACCTTCCTCAATGGTGAGGTTGAGGAAGAGGTTTACATACATCAACCTAAGGGGTTTTTAATTCATAGGAAGGAGTCCCATGTATGCAAACTTAAGCAATCCTTGTATGGGCTTAAGTAGGCCGGGAGGGCTTGGTATTCAAGGATTGACAACTATCTTTTGAGCTTGGGATTCTCCAAAAGTGAAGCTAACTCCAACCTGTGCTTCAAGGTTGTGAAGATACATCCATTGATATTGGTTCTCTATGTTGATGAATTGTTCCTTATTGGAGAGGAGCAATAGATAGCTCAGTGCAAGAGGGAGCTCACTTATGAGTTCGAAATGAAATACTTAGGTCTTATGCACTATTTTCTTGGTCTAGAATTTTGGCAAAGGAAAGATGAAATATTTCTTTCACAAGGAAACAATGCAGTTGATGTGTTGCTAAGATTTGGTATGATGAACTATAAGTCCATTTCTACTCCTATGATGTCTAATCTAAAGAAGCTACATGAGTCAGATTCTGGATCGAATCTAGTGGATCCTACCATGTATAGACAGCTCATTGGTTCCTTGATGTATTTGATACATAGTAGACCAGACATATGTTACGCAATGAGTATCTTGAGTCAGTTCATGTCTAAGCCAAGACATAGACATTGGGTTTCTACCAAGCATGTGCTTAGATACTTTCAAAGTACTATTGCTTATGGAATCAGATATGCTTCTATTGGTGGAGTGATGCTACTTGGATATGACAATTTTGATTGGGTTGGAATTATTGTGGATTGAAAGAGTGCATCTGTATTTTGTTTTAGCTCGGGATCAGCTATGATCTCTTGGTCCATCACAACATTAGAGACATGGTCCAAAGAGGTGCCATAAGAATTCAATACATTTCTACTGGCGAGAAAATAGAAGATATGTTGAATAAGACTCTGTTAGCGACGAAGTATAGGTACTTCCGAGCCAAGCTTGGCATGGCAGAGAATGCCTCCCTCACTGAGAGGGAGTGTTAAAGTTACAATATCATGAGTCATTATCCAAGTCAATATTGTGTGTCAAGATTGATCCTCGTGTTTCGAGGTAGTGCCTTATACGAGCTTGAGTTGGAATCAGGAAACTTGGAGAAGAATCTTGAGTTGGACTCAAGAATGATTAAGCTTCATGTGTTGAGGCAAGTGATTTGTATGTCAAAGTGATGATGTTGTACATTCTTGCTAGTCAAAGCTAAGGCCTTGTGTGTCAAGACAGATCCTCATGTGTTGAGGTGGTGTGTAATTTGTTGAGGTGATGCTTTGCATGTCGAAGCATGTATGGTGTGTGATGTACTACTAACCATGGTTGAGCTATTAAGTCTCCTCTAGAAACTGGCCACCTCTAGAGTGAATTACTTTAGCATATAACCACTTGGAACAATAGTAGAACAATATGATCACATCATTAGGAAAATATCCTAAGTATATTTGATATGATAATTAAGCTGGCACATGTGTACCATGCAGATAAGACAAGAGATAAATATAAGATGTGATAATATATAAGAGAATTCGAATTGCACATAAAAGAATTAATTAAGAGAGAAATTTAAATTGTTAAACTTCAGTGAAAACTTCAATAAATCAAGGGAGAAATCGAATTGATCACTACAGTGATGTTAACAAGAAAGAATCAATTAAGAGAGTTAACTAAGTGGTAAAAAATAAGATCTAGTAAACTAAGTGTTATTGCATGACACCACTTATGTTAAACTAAAATACGACACTTATGTTAAACTAAAAGACGACACTTTTTGTTGCGACACTTGCATGACAACACTTAAAGTTAGCAACCTAACTAAGTGGGATAGCTTTCAGTTAAGGGGCGAGTTCATCCTAAGAATCAATTCAGTGAGTTAATGCATTGTATGAGAAGTGGGGTGCACTTCTTCATACAACATTGAAGCATCCATATTGAGGGCGAGTTCATCCTAAAGTCAGAAGATACAAATAGAAGCTGATGCATGTGAAGAATATATAAATATGTTATATAGGATTGATGAATTCAGGGTGAAGCGAATTCTCTTCTCTCTTGAAGGAAATGTGCTTCTCTTTGTGCAGGATATTACTCTGAGTCTCTCTGATTTATCTTTCTCTTGCTCTGTAATTGCACCGAGGGTGGTTGATGTAAAAGACATTCTCTACTATCTATGAATATACTGAGGAAGGTTTTGTTGGTGTTTTCTCCCTCAAGTCATAGAGTGTTTCCCTAGGGTAAATTCATGTGTTGAATGTGATTGCTTATGTGTATGATTCTTATTTTATTTCAACTATTATTGCAGATCCGAATTAAAGATAAAAAAATTAACACATTGTACCATGCAGTCAATGAGTAAATAGATTCTACCATACATTGGACATCATACCGCCTAGTTGGTATGTTCAGTGGGAGAGAAGAAGGAAAAAAAATCTTGGGATAAGGTGTCTACCTAATTTACTGCCACATTCTGCTTCATTACTAGAGATCTGAACATGGCCAAAGTTCTCCATCAGATCAAGCAAGTAATATTTGGAGAAAGACCACAACAATATTTGACACAGAGGATCAACCTCATTTATCATCGAAATTTGCAAAGTTTGAACAAACCAATATACTGTTTGAAATTTGACCGTAAGGATCTTGTTGAAGATGAGGATCCACACAACATACATATTAAATAAAGTGTTAGAGAATGCACGGTGTAGGATGATCCATCGTCCAACACTGCAACAAAATCCTGAGAGCCCCTCAAGACACAGAAACACAAAATTGGCACTGAATAGGAGCCCAAGATGGCCATAATAGGTGACTAGTGGGACCAGGAGACAGTCACCTAGATAGTCAACCTGTTAAAAGGGTATGAAGACCTTTTTCTAACCAGCTTCTTAGATATGAATGGGATTGGAGGAATGATTAGAGAAATGAAGATTCAACTAAATGAGGGGGAGAAACAAGTTAAAAAAGCCCATATAGATTGAACCCCTGGTACAAGGAGAAAGTACACAAAAAAATAGACTACATTTTGGATGCAGGGACCATATTCCCAGTGGAGGAATCATAGTGGATTAGTCCAATGGTGGTCCAAGACAAGAAAATGGGAGAAATCCACATTTGTGTGGATCTATGCAACTTAAATGTAGCATGCATACATGACCCATTCCTATCCCTTTCACAGATGAGGAACTAGAGAACGTAGCGGGTTGCAAAGCCTATTCATTCACTGTGGATTCTCCAATTACCATCAGGTGCATATAATAGAGGAGGATCGCACAAAAACCACTTTTGCAACTAAATGGAGCTCTTTTTCCTACAAAGTGATTCCCTTTGTATTGAAGAACGTGCCAAATGTGTTCTCAATGATAGTGGTTTCCGCATTCAAATAGTTCGTGCATAAGTTTTTGGAATTCTATATGGACGACTTGACAGTGTTCAGTCTGTTGAAGGATCCCTTGTAGGTTTTGTAACTCATATTAGATCGTTGCAGGCAGATGCATATCTCATTGAACAACCTGAAGAAGTGCATTTTCTATATCCCATTTGGTATACTACTAGGGCATGTTGTGCGCAAGGAAGTCCCATTAGTCAACCCATCTAAGATTGCAGACATATTCAATCTACCGGCCCCAACACATGTGAAAGGATTGTGCGCAACACTAGGACATATAGGATACTACAAAAAGTTTAACATAAATTATGCCACCATAATAGTGCCTTTGGAGGAGCCGTTGAGAAAATAAGTTAAGTATGAATGAACACTTGAGTTTCAGCACGTGCTCAATACTCTGAAGGAGAAGTTGGTGGCAGTTCCAATTCTCATCTATCTAGATCAGACACACATATTTGAAGTGCATGTCAGTTGCACTAGGAGTAGTACTAGCCCATCCTGGAGAAGGAGACATTGATCATCCCATTTTATTTTCCAGCATAAATTTGTCTACAATTGAGAATAACTATACCACGACTGAGCAAGAAGGCTTGGAAATGGTATATGCCTTGTAGAAGTACTAACACTACTTGTTGGGGAGTGCCTTTAGGTTTTTGATAGACCACTCTGCTTTGAGGTACCTAGTGAACATGCCAGTGTTAGGGTGGCACATCTATCGATGGTTTCTCCTGTCTTAAGAGTTTGAGTTTGAATTTGTTGTTAAGACAATTAAGCACAATGTTGGTCTATATCATCTATCAAGACTTGAATTTGGTGAGGAAGGAGGTAGTCTGGATCACGATCTATCGAATGAGCAATTTTTTTTTCGCATTGAGGTTGTACTGGATTAGTTTAATGAGATAGTATCAATTTTGGCTTCTTCTCGCAGGCCGATAGAGTATATAGTTGTGCAGTGCAGACAGCTAGTGACGCACAATGAAGATTTCCAGTTGATTGTAGGACAACTCTACAAGCTGGGATCTGATGGCATATTATGTAGATGCATACTGGAACATGAAAGGTTGCTTCTTCATAGGGAAGCACATGAAGGAGTAGCTAGAGGGAATTATGTAGGGAAGGCTACTACACATAAGGTGTTATGCACAGGTCTATGGTGCCATTTGTTGTTACAAGAATCTAAGATGTATTGCAAACAGTGTGATGTTTTCCAACAAGTGGGAAAGTCATTACATAGGGATGAGATGTCTCTCTTCCCTATCACTATACTTGGGCCATTCGATAAATGGGCTATTATTTTTGTGAGTTTGATCAACCCACTAGCACGTAGAACTGGCGCATGATACATCACCACTACGAAAGAGTACCTGAAAAGATGGTCAGAGGCTATGCTAGTTAAGGACTGTACTATAGAGACAACCACACAGTTCATATTCAAGCATATTATCACCAAGTTTGGATTCCCAAAGGTGCTAATGAGCGATCAAGGAACATATTTCTTGAACTCCACCATCTATGCATTAACATAAGAGTTCATGATACACCACTAAAAAATTTCATCGTATCATCCATAGGCCAATGGTACAGTGGAAGAATTCAATAAGATTTTAGAACAGGTGCTTACAAAAGTCAGTAACATCGAGTGCAAAAATTTGGATTAATGTATTATGGTTGTATTGTGGGAATACAAGACAACGTCGAAGAGGCTCACAAAGAAAAACCCATTCATATTGGTTTATGGGAAGGAAGCATTCATGCTAATGGATTTAGTTGTCCCCATCCTATGCATAGAATTAGCCACAAATATGGGAGATGATGAATTACTTGCGCACATATTAGAATATAAACCCATTCATATTGGTTATAGGAAGGAAGCATTCATGCCATTGGATTTTGTTTTCCCCATCATATGCATAGACTTAGCCACAAATATGGGATATGATGAATCACTTGCGCACTTATTAGAATACCTAATAGCACTTGAAGAAGACCAATTCCTTGTAGGGTTCAATAAGGTCATTGAGAAGCAGTGATAGAAAGACTGACATGACAGAGATATCAAGAGTAAGACCCTAGAACCTGGTGTGCTAGTGTTGATATATGATAGCAAATTTTTAAAAAACCCAAGGAATTCGTGCATGAGATGGTTGGGACCATTCAGGATCATGTTTATCACCATAGCAAGCACAACAAAGCTTTCCACCTTGGCAGGAGAACCAATGAAGAGGCTCATCAATGGGAGTCACCTTAAACCTTATTATGGCTCTAAGGGGAAAGAAAACCTATAAGTCAGGTGTAGAGCTCTCTCTCTCTCTCTCTCTCTCTCTCTCTCTCTCTCTCTCTCTCTATATATATATATATATATATATATATATAGTTTTACATAATTTATGTTTCAATCATGAGGTAATAGGGTTAGTCCCAATCTAGTTAATAGAATATCAAGTGAAAAAATTCAAGTATAAAAAATCAAATGTAAAGAGATTGGTTAGTGTCAACATTGAATGCTACTAACCCAACAAAGCCACGTTAGCAACTGAGTCATGAGTAAAGTTGTCAGCATATTATTAAAGCACATCTTGAGTCATAAATTCACCACTCCATCAGCTATCACTTAATCAACCAATATTCATTAATTATGGGTCACCATCCAATTTGTTGGTTACCAAATCATCACTCACCTATCCATTACTCATCATTCCACTAGTTGTACCCCACCTGTTAGTCAAAGTTTGTGTCAATTGCCACAGTTGTTTCCCAATTTGGAAATATTGGCAAAGGACATTGTCATAAAGAGAAGGTACTTCATTCAAGCATCACTAAAAAGGGTAACAACACAAAAGGTAGAGAATATTTGTTGTCAAGGAAATTTAGATATCCTACATAGAAAGAGAGGTAGCCTGCATGAATGTAGGAGGAAGTGCACGAAGGTAGAGAGACCATGTGCCAAGTTGGTTGTCATGTTTATCACTCATTGTGAGGGACGTGCTGGGATAAAAATGATTCCAGTACCACTCCCACTCCATCCAATAGTTAAGAAGAGAGATGTGGGAGAGGGAAAGTAGTTAAGGAGGTAGGAGAAGTTGATTTTGCATAGCCGGCTATTAGAGACACCGAGAGGGAATATCAACGCATTAGTGTGATTAGAATAAAGAAAATTGAGCAGTGCAGACTAAGTTGTGCCAAGAGAGTTGAGTTGTGAGGAAGTACTAGTTGATTGACGGTGTAAGTGTGCATCCATGCCCACTACCCCTGTAGAAAAGAATGGTCGCACAAATACAAAGGACACCAAGGAATACTCAATGCCAAAGGTGCCACCCCCAGTAGAGGTGATAATTAAAGGATAGTTGTTGGGGTGGGTTCCATTCCTTAGATACCAAGACTTCAACATCCTTGATGAGACACAGTTCCCCAAGCTAGCAATGACCAAATATATTGAAGTGAATACCAATGCCAACGGCAGAGAGAGTGTGGAGCCACAAGCTTGGGCGTGCCTACTCCATCAGTCGAGGATAATGTCCCCGATGGACATCTCACACTTCAACAAAGGGTATTATATTAGCACTTGCACTCAGTTCCTTATAAGCCACCAATAGGGAGGCTACCTATGGTTGGATTATAAAAAGTATGATATCATTAACACAATGATCCGGTTGGTCTCTAGAATTTCGTGCATAGGAGTGTATTCAACAAAAATTATGACCCTTGCCTCGAAATACGAGGTATACAAGAAGTATAAGACTCGTCAAGGCTCAAGGGGATGTATAATATCAACCATATTTTAGCGCAGAGTCAGATTTGCAACACATATCTTTGCGTGCAGACTAATGAGAAAATGCACAAAGGTAGAGAGAGCATGTGCCAAGTTGGTTGTCCTGTCTATCACTCATGGTGCGGAACGTGATGGGATAAAAAGGATTCCAGTACCACTCCCATTCCATCCAATATTTAAGAAGAGAGATGTGGGAGAGGGAAAGCAGTTAAGGAGGTAGGAGAAGTTGATTTTGCATAGCCGGCTATAAGAGACACTGAGCGGGAAGATCAATGGATTAGTATGATTAGAATAAAGAAAATTGAGTAGTGCAGACTAAGTTGTGCCAAGAAAGTTGAGTTGTGAGGAAGTACTAGTTGATTGACAGTGTAAGTGTGCATCCATGCCCACTACCTGTGTAGCCAAGAATGGTCGCACAAATACAAAGGACACCAAGGAATACTCAATGCCAAAGGTGCCACCCCCAGTAGAGGTGATAATTAAATGATAGTTGTTGGGGTGGGTTCCATTCCTTAGATAATAAGACTTCAACATCCTTGATGAGACACAGTTCCCCAAGCTAGCAATGACCAAATATATTGAAGTGAATACCAATGTCAATGGCAGAGAGAGTGTGGAGCCGCAGCTTGGGCGTGCCTACTCCATCAGTCGAGGATAATGTCCCCGATGGACATCTCACACTTCAACAAAGGGGATTATATTAGCACTTGCACTCAGTTCCTCGTAAGCCACCTATAGGGAGGATACCTATGGTTGGATTATAAAAAGTATGATATCACTAACACAATGATCCGGTTGGTCTCCAGAATTTTGCGCATAGGAGTGTATCCAACAAAAATTATGACCCTTTCCTCGAAATACGAGGTATACAAGAAGTATAAGACTCGTCAAGGCTCAAGGGGATGTATAATATCAACCATATTTTAGCGCTGAGTAAGATTTGCAACACATATCTTTGCGTGCAGACTAATGAGAAAATGTCACAAGGACGAGTACCCAACGACAGTTGTAGTAGCCACAGAGAAGTGCACCATGTGTAAGAAATTGGATTTGGCACCATACCTATGCTTGGAATTCTTTCAATACTACTTAGATGCATAGGACCGTGCAAATGAATTCCACTACAGTTGGCTTTTATAACTGATTGCGATGATGGTTTGGTAACCACCACCACACCACATCTACGAGCATCCAAATATGGAATACTTTGTCACAACAAAGTTCATTATTTTACATCGACATCTAAATAGGGAGTTCCAAGTTGACATTGAGACCGCATTCCAAATGTGGTACACAATGATGCTCAACGCAACGACTGACTCATTTAGGATACCGCAAGTCATTGTAGATAGGTTGAATGATAAGGTTATCTTTGAGGTAGATTCCCGCAATGTCTTAATCCTACCATGCGTCGAGCCAAAGGTCAAATATGAGTTACCTTTCTGCATTGCTTCCAATGATGTTAAGGATGCAGTCATGTAGTGGCTGTTGCACTTACATTTTCTGTCAGATTTGAAAATAGAGATCCTGGAGGAATCTGACATAGAGAAGAAGGGTCATAAGGGTGAATCCAATAGTTCCAATCCACCCAGGAAGTCACTCCACCTGAAGAACAAGAGGAAGCGAAAGACTCTTCAATCACAATAGGTTGAGGAAACACATAAGAGGAAAAGAACATCTCCTTACCGACCATCGGAACAATATCTCTAGGAGGAGGAAGAGGTTGAGGAAATAATATCATCATCACAGTTATGAGGAAGTAGACTACTTGGGTCTATTCGTCGAAACATATTTTAACAGTTCAGGGAGCTTCTAGAGAATCCACCCAAACAAGGGACCGATCAATCCCCGGGGCACTCACATGAGAAACCTGAGGAGTCACACCAGATAAAAGGGAAACAAATTCCTCCATGTACCAAAGACATGGGAACCAGTGTTGGAACAATACTTGAGATCGTACAATAGTTGTAGTCCAACATTGATGTGGCAGACCTGCTCAAGTGAGACAACAGAGAGAAACTCGAGGAGTTGCGAATGGTATTAAATATCGCGCCATGAACAACAGTGGCATAGACTTCTGAAGCTTCTAAAACCAACCGTGCAAAAGAACTCCAGAAGCAAGCTAAGGGGGATTTCCACCGGAAGCTAAGGTTGAACCGTTGGCCATCATGGTGGTCCATCCAAAAGTAACTTCAAAAATTGACCCTTTTCCCTACAACGAGCTCAATTTTCATTTGGTTTCGACCCTAGATCTCCAGTACTATGTGATTGATATGTTCGCAGAGCTGGGTGACAAGCATGCGTAACTTGGACACTCCTACACCAAGCTCAAGCAGGCACACAAAGAAGTCATCCATGCATGGGATCGGTTGGAGGCTAAAGTAAAAAAATCATATGTGGTGCTCCCAACCCCTATCTAGCTGCCTTCCAGTCAAGTCCAACATATGGAGAAGATTAACCATATCATCGACACAATGGTTGTGCTACAGTAGGAGACAACCAAAATCCGAGTGACAATAAAGTTGTAACAATGCTCGAAGGATCTAGATCTTGCACAGAAGATTGTATATTTAATGAAGGCCCTCTATAAGACCAAGCAAGGAGTCACAACCTTAGGAGGGGTCGTGGACTACAGTTTCAATATTTAGAACCACTTGCAGTATGTACTAGAGCTACAACAAGTGGATCACTAGTGAAGTAGAAGTTGGGATGTGTTGGCGAGATTGAAGAAACAAAGCTTAGTACAACTGCCACTTTCTACAAAGAAAGAGGCGATGTCAGATATCAGTGCATTGAATAAGCAGATTACAGCCAACTGAGCAGAGAAATAGATGATTGTAAAGGTTTTTGCTGAGGCCCATAAATAGGCACAGAGACACTTATAAAATCTATCTCAAATTTAGGTAAAGGCTACTTAATTCCTTCCCGTTGCAGAGCAAGCAAAACTAGAAGTAAGGAAGAGTAAAATTGAAGATGTCGACTCATTCACTTTGCGGATCAAAGACATTACTAGTGAATTTGAGCCAATAAAGAAAACATTCTAGGAGTTCGTCAGTGACTTGTGCACGTGCCCCAGTAGTAGCATTGTAGACGTGAACTACATGGCTTGGGATGAGTCACATATTAGTTGTTAGAAAAAACATGATCGTAGATCAATAGCAATAAACAAGATGCAAATATAAAACAAATAAACACAATACAAGAGAGACACCAATATGGGCTACTTCCACATAGAAATTTCCAGTCCTTTTATTATTATACCATCTAACAAAATCAAGGGATACAACCCGCACCAAATCCGCTGCAATTTCCTCTTAACTCTCTCATAGTCTCTCTTACACAATCACAGAGATATATAATACAAAAATACACAGATGTGTTACAATGCCTACCTTTTAAAGAGTGATTACCATGGGAAAATACCACGGGATACCCAATACCATGGGCCCGTAAATTACACATTATTGATCAAGTCATGACTATGAAATTACAACATTTTTCAAGTCATTTTTTTTCCGAAATTTTTGCTATTGCATCAAGTATTGATTAGTTCAATAACCAAAGTATATAATGAACTGGTATTTATGTACACATTCCATGTCCAGTTTGCATGCTCAAAATAAATCACATGTTCCTCATCATTAATAATATAACATGGTAAAATTCATATACTATTCACACCTTGCAAGATTCAAATACTCACCTTACCATATTCTTAATTATTCCAACTAAGTCTGATAGATAATAAGCAAATGAAAGGTAAGCCTAGATCACATGTATGGTTTTAATTACCAATGGTCAAATTATGGGGCATTACACACACCCATCTTTCAAGAAACTTCATGCGGAAGTTATGGTTATTAACAATTATATGAATGCTTTTACTATATAATGTCCACGTGTCTTGCTACTCAAAGACCTTGGTTGTACTGATCCCACGTGACCTTTACTTGATTAAACATGTGGATGCTAACTAAATTTTACTTCTTTTATTACATGGGCATGTTCTTACATTACATTCTTCATCTTCTACACACAACTAGTTTGAGCTCTGTGAAGTTCATTAAATTCATTTTATTCCAAAATAATTTAACATACTGCCAATTTTATAGTGCTTTTCTATTTAGGGGTTCATAGGAAGACGTTGTCTTCCATATTATATTTCTTTAAGTTCAAACTTATTGCTATGGCTTATCTATATGTAGCTAGATTTATTGAATTGTCTTCCATATAATAACTTGAATAACACCATGTCTATTAACCTTGTGCTATTTATCAATCAATATTTTCCAAGGTATAATTCTTACTCATGAATCTCCTACTATACTAAAATAGTTACGGTTTAAATTTTCGCAGAAATATCACTCCCATCTTCTAATATTGAATCAATTTTTCCAATGACACAATCAACTCATGTACACTATGAATCTTGACCTACCACCTCTACATAGGCACGTACAACTATATGTTATGATCAACCTCTCACATCATCAATCACACCTTAGCTCACTCTTACCAAGCGAAAGGCATGCCATTACTTAACATGATTAATCATAAACACTCACCATGACATATATGAATATACATGAGATATGCATACTAAGCCTACTGCCTTACTCATTAGTTTTATAAAGATACACATACTCATTAATAAAAATTAGCTCTCATAAAATTTTAACTTGGGAAGTACATTGTCGTGCCTAGGACATAGTCTTATTACAACTATCATAGTAATTGATTAATCATATTTACTAGAGTCTTGAATATTACTTCATTGGCTCTTGGCTATCTCCCAAGGTTACTACTTTTTTAGATACGACTATATCAATTGTACGAATTACACCCTACCATGCCCTTACTCCATTTATTACTATCTTTGGTTTATGCAACCCATGTTTCTCTTAATGTTTTTACTTGTCCTAAGTTCTATATGCAATTCAAAAAATAAAGGTCAATCCATTCATTTGACCACTAGCCATAACCTTATCTTCTTATTTCGAATCCTTATTAATCCTAACCAATTATACTTGAATTTTGATTTTCACTCTAACTCGAGTGGTGTTATCACATAGACCACCCTCAAGAAATTGACATATAGTAGTTTCCACACTTGTTATACTAACCACTTATAGCCTCTAGACCCTTTCCCACCCTTATCTAGCTCTGTCAATCTTTTCCCACTTATTGTGGATATGTTTATTTACATATAAGGTGGAAAATGAAACTGTCTTGATCTTAACAATGTCCATATCAATCCTTAACACTTGAATACTTACATTTACTCAATAATTTAATGCATAATCAAGCATAAGTCAGATCAAGCTATTGTTTTAACTAATAGAACTACTAAAAAACCTCATCTAACATCAAATTATAATAAGAGATGTCATATTTACATTTCACTCATATTTGAAAACATAGATTCTAGGTTTAGAACACATTGTCCTTCCTTATTGTATCCTACCAACAATAACAAGAACACAAAACTTGACATAAGCCATTGTTATATTGATACGAACTCTATGTTCCACACAAATCCTAATAACAATCAAACACAACTCTCTCACGGTTCTAGCTATGGTAGGCTATACACTACACCTTTATGTGGTTGAGGTCCTTACCTATACACACACTTAAGTACCAAGGTTTCTTAAGTGCTTAAGATACTCTCTTGAACTAACTCTAACTTAACAATGCATCACATCGAAATTCCATAATATTGTTGGTGTCTCACTAGACAATAGTAATTCATTGTCGACCCTTCTTTATCACTGGAGAATAACTATCACCCTATAATAAACAAAACTCAACAATTACTTCCCAAGGATCATGGGTAGAAGTCGTCACTGGTTCTTGTTTATAACACCAACACTATGAGAATTTTCTTTTGAACTTTTCAACTTCCTCATGAAGCTGAAATTTAGGTAGCTTACAAAATGTCATTCATTCACTCAAAATATGACATGTCCTCTATATTTATAAATGTCATGGGTTGGGTACTCTTGGTGATGCTAATCGAGCCACTCACATAATGTTGGTAGCAAATAACAATATTCATACTCAATTCTACCTTCTCTTAAAATTAAGTTTAATCAATTCTACTTATATATTATACAACTTACATTAACCATATATTTATATTACTATCATATCTAATGTGCTCCACTCTTATTTAACATTAAATGTTATTTATTTTGATATTTTTATTTACCATATTGTAACATTATTTTCTTACATTATATTAATACATTAAACTTGAGTAATACATTTGTGATAACGTTACATCCTACCATACATGTATTTCACATGTGTCATTATTGCAATATCTAATATCATAATATTCATCTATACATGATACCTTTATAATATCATGCTAAATACTATATGCGTAATTCTATGATGTCTGTCTTGACATTTATAATTTATTCTTTTTAATTTTAATCATATAAGTTTATTACTTTACACTGATCACAATCAATACTTTAACTACTATTATTTTTATATCTCACTTTTTTATTTGTTATGCTATTAAGTACTATTATACTTATTACAATATTACATCATATTTATACTTATTTTATTGTTAATTACATTACTTAACTAAAAATATTTCATCACATCCATACACACACAATTATAATCATGTATCTATTGCATTTTATATATTCACATTTAATATTTTTCACATATTATATCTACAATTTATATAAAATTTAACTTATTAGTATATATCTATACTATTACTTCATATTTCATAGTGTAACTATCTACTTTTATTGATTTATTTTTTAATTATTCTATACCTAAATTCCATTAATGAACCCAAACATTCAATCTACCCAAGTACTCTTTTAGAGCATTAAGTACATGAATGCTGGGTCACTCTTCAACCTCAATGGAAGTACTATGAACTCTCAATGCCCATAAAATTTCATAAGATAATCTTACATATATCATTCTCACATGTTACTCTAATCTTACGTAATCATTTGCAAATACCTAGCTCCATATCTATTAATGAACAAATTATCAACGCAAGGAAAAAAACCAATGTGATGAGTTAATAATAGTCAACACCTTATCTCAAACAACTATCTTTCTTCTTCGCAATTGTGATTGTAGTACACCATGGCCATACATGGAGTTAGATATATCATTCATCCTCTATTATTTCAACTTCAATCTCAATCTTACCAACTCACAACCAACAATTTTATAGAAGAAAGTTTACTATAATAACAAGAAATAATCAATTTAAACCTGTATCTATCAAGCACCGAGAGTATCTAATTACTTGAGGTGTATTTATTTTTTTAAATTTAAACTCAAGAAATTTGATCTCTTGATTGATAGATCCGGGTTCAAGTTTTAAGTTTTTATTTTATAAACGAACATCTATTTTTTAATTATTTTTCATAATATTTTATTTTATGAACCAACTTGGATTTTTTTAAATACTTTTCATAATTTAATTTTTTATTTTATGAGCCTACATGAATTTTCTTAATTATTTTGTTAGTAACAAACGTTACATCACGATGTACAGGTTACAACATCTCCCCCATACTGGGCTGTAGAGCACCTCGTTTCACTCGGTGCAATAACATTTGTATGAGGAAGATCTTGTAAGTCGAGTATATGAGGGAGATCTTGTAAGTCTAGTGTTTGTCGATAAATTGTAAATAACATTTCTATGAGGGAGATCTTGTAAATCCAGTGTTTATCGAGTGATATTGTCGACCATAAATAACATTTCTATAAGGGAAATCTTGTGGGTCGAGTGTTATATTGTCAGCCATTCTTTAACACAAAATAAAAAAAAATTATGTCCACAAAACTCTCCTCCTCCACGTGAGCCCTCCCAGCTCCTCCCGCGTCCCCCCTCCCCTCCCCGCTCCTCCACGCAGCCCTCCCAGCGCCTCCCGCGTCCCCTCCCCTCCCCGGTCCTCCACGCAGCACCCCCCAGCCTTCCCTCCTGCTCTTCTCCCCTCCCCTCCACGCAGCACCCCCCAGCTCCCCCAGCCTTCCCTCCTGTTGTTCCTCCCCTCCACGGCGCCTCCCTCCCGTCCTCCACGCAGCTCTCCCAGCTCCCCCAACCTTCCCTCCTGCTCCTCCCCTCCACGTCGCCTCCCTCCCGTCCTCCCCTCACTCCGCATACCTGTTTAAATATTTTGAAATATTTTTAATTTTTTTTAATGTTTAATAATAAAGTGCGTAGACATGTATTCCAAATCAGATTTGATGCTCCTGTACATAGTGTCCTTAATATCAACTTTCAATGTATACAGGTGGGCACTTTTGTGTGAACATAGAGCAGATTTAACCCTGAAACTATTCACAACATTAGAAAAACTCTGGGTGAGACAAAAGAAGGAGAATCTGCGGAATGATCCAAAAATGTAGTGATCCAAGAAGAATAGCTGCATATATTAAAATTGTTCCACTGCAGAATACGTGCTCTAATTGAATAAGTGAATAAATAAGTATTTCAATCGCTTTGAAGATTGGCCAATGGTTGCAGTAAACTTCTACTATATGAAGTGGACTGTTGGTGAAATGTGTATATGTATACTGCAACATCAAATTCCATATGCATAGATCAAATCAATAAATAATTGTTTTCTTGCTATTTTGATTTATGATAAAATCCAATAGAAATTGGAAGCTTATCAATTAATAAAATTGTCACATCTATCTAGGAATCTGAGGATAAAATTATAAGAAATATCATTATAAAAATATAAGAAATGAATATGTCAACGATACTAAGTTTAAAGTAGCTCCTAAACTTGGCATTAATACAATTCATAAAAATATGAGATAGTAAATCCTAAATATGGTTTAATGTGTAAGTTTATAATTTTTAGATTGTGATTTTTAATAATTTAATTGTGTTTAATTTTATGAATTAAAAAGTTATAAATTAAAGTTCATTAATCAATAAAATTGTCACATCTATCAAAAAATATGTGAATAATAATTAGCATAATAAAAAATTGTCACGTCTATAAAAAAAAATATGTGGATAATAATTAGCATAATAAACCAATAGGCTTTCAGTATTGGTTATGTCAAATCTGGAAGAAACCATATATTGAGCTCCATGATGTTAGATAAAATAACTGAAGAAAAATCGTACAGTATTGCATGAGCAAATGAGAAAATAACATAAAAAGAGCGCCACACTACCTTCCCTCAAAGAAGACATAAGCCTCGTACAACTTTGCTAAATACATGACGAAGTTGTAATTTGGAAGCATACGGTTGTAACGTTCTGTGAAACATGAAGTGAACATGGAGATGACTGTGTTCGCTATACCAAGCACCTATTCCACACCAACAACCAAAAATCGGTAAGAAATCACAGCATTGAACTTAAGAATATTTCGATCAAGAGAATGTGTAAAAGAAAGTGTGGAGTAGAAGCTTGCTTCAGTGGTGCTTTTTAGCGTTGAAACATGTATAAAGAATAGCTCTTTTACGTGAATTAAAATATATATTAATATTTACATATAAGTAAATAAGTTCTTTACGTGAATTAGAAAATATATTAATTTAAATTTAAATTTAAATTAAAATATATATTAATATTTATATATAAGTAAATAAGTTTTTTATTATATATAATAAGCACTACATGTGGTATAGTGATAAGGGTGTTGGTATAATGGGTGTGAGGTCTAATGTTCAATCCTTCGAGATCATCTACCTTTTTTCTTTTAAAATGAAAATTTCTTAAATATATTGAATTTTATTATCATGTAAAGTGAGTTTTATACTTGCATAGATTTCAGTGTATGAGATATTTTTATTGCATATTTTTTAGTGTAGATGTTAATCTGTGTACGCATTGAATTCAGTGTATGGACGCATAGAAATCAGAGTATGGGGTTTTTTATTGCATATGTTTTAGTGTAGATGTGATTCTGTGGACGCATTGATTTCAGTGTATGGACGCATAGATTTCAGTGTATACCATGGACGCATTGATTACAGTGTAGATTTCTTGGATGCATAAATCTTAGTGTGGATTTCATCGATGCATAAATTTCAATGTATATGTTAATGTTTGACTTTTTTGATATAGAGTCTAAACTAGAAATGGAAAATCTGCATGTAGAAGATGCTATGAGACAAACTAGAGAAGAACCAAAAATACAGAATGCCGAACGTCGTAAAACATATCAAGGAAGAAAATGTTACGAAATGACAACAAAAGAACGAGAAGAAGACTTGAAACGAAAAGCAGAAGAACAAAAAGAATTTTGAAAAAGGAAGTTGGACGAAATGACAGCAGAAGAACGAGAAGAACAAAGAAAACGAAATGCAGATCGACAAAAACAATATAGAAAAAGAAAGTTAGACGAATTGATAGTAGATGAACGAACAAAACAAAACGCAGTTCAACAAAAAGAAAATCGAAAAAAAAGTTAGGTGAATTGACAGCAGAAGAAGGAGAAGAACAAAGAAAACAAAACATTGATCGACAAAGAGCGTATCGAGAGAGAAAGTTGAAGCAATTGGACAAACAAAAAAATCAGTTTGCAGAACAAAAAATAAATCAAACTGTACGAAATGACAAAATTATGGCAGAAGAAGGAGAAGGACAAAAAAAACAAAACGCAGATCAACAAAAAGAGAATCGAAAAAAAAAGTTCGGCAAATTTTCTCTATTTTCCAATTTAACAATTTACTCAATCCTAAATACTTATTACTTACATTATGATAATCCTTGTAAATGTATCTGTGTTTTCAACTTAACCTGTTCATTACAATGTTGATTAAAGCTCCAGTTTTGTGTCACCGCCCACGACTGAAACCAGCCTAGATCCAAATCCTAGGCTCTATCAAGCACTGAGAGGGATCAAATCTCCCGAGGTGCAAACCTCTCCTCGAAAGGATCCTTGAGTGCAATACCTGAGAAGAGGTTTGCACTTCGGGAGATTTGATCCCTCTTGATGCTTGATAGAGCCTAAGATTTGGATCTAGGCTAGTTTAAGAACAAATAAAATTTTCAATTAACTCTTATTAGTCATACTTGATTATCTATTTTCTTACATGTCCATGATGCCAACGTATAAACATGTGACATCAATGATTTTTTTTAAGGTTGTGAATTTAATCAAATTGCTTGCCCATTGCTAAGCATATTATAACCAATTTTTCGTTAAGTTACTTGGTCTTATAAAGGCTATTTTTTTTAAGTCATTTGCAAATTTTACCAAATTTGTTTCAATACTCTCACTATCATATATATGCAACTCACATTACAATTTTTGTACAATAATTTGCATTATATTTTTTAAATATTTTTTTTATTGAAAAAAGCATATTACTTAAGGCAAGGATCGGGGAGGTTATTGAGATAATAAAACTCTAATAATCACCCTAGATGCGACGTCAGCTCTACTACTCTGCTAGCCATTAAATATTGTTTTAATCCCCTTGTCACCTTTGTAATAAAACATATATGTATTAATAAATTAAATTTGATATAATCGTTAACTTGTTACAAATTAACAATTTAAATGAATTCAACACTAAATATAAATTTAATAAATAAAAATCTCTCGAGTTGTAAACCAGTTGGCAATAAGGTGCATTGTTAAGGCACTCCTTGTGATGTCGCGGTTTCAAACCTAGAATATCTTATGCACCTATGTAGGGGTAGTGTGGGAGCACCTAAGGGTATAGTGATAGTGTACGAGAATCGACCCTGTGTCAATTGAGTATGTGCCCCATCCTAGTTGTCGATTGCCATAGTAAAATAAGACAAAAATAATAAACGTTAATGTAATAACTTAACTTAGGAGAATTTAAAAAAAAGAAAAAAGAAAAAAAAGAGAGACATGGGCCTTTGCATGAAGGCCATATGCCCTCTCCCAGCAAACCCATGCTAGAAAAAGAAATAATAAAATAAGGGGCGTTAAGGGTGAACAAATCCATCCCCTTCCCTCTCCATCTCATTATTCACTCGTGAAATTTTCTACTCTGCAACTCAACCAGGTTTCTCTCTTCTACCAATTTTTTTTGTTTCTTTCAGGTTTCGCTATGGCCTTGGCATGTCCTTACCTTCATTGGCTCTAGATCGTTAGCTACAAACTATCAAGGGGAGTTTCATGGCATCGTTTCTTAAGTAATAATTTTTTTTTTGTGTTGGTTATATATATATATAATACTCTCTGTATAAATTATTTAAAAAACAAACCTCATCGTATAAATAAAATCTTTGTTACTATTTGTGTAAATAAAAAATAGAATGCGCTCTCTCACACACAAATATATAATTCTCAAAATATATGATTGTATAGATCTAGATACAAATGCCATTAGTTTTTGCTAAATTTGTTTATTTCAATTTTATTTCTGGTTCTTATGTCCCTCCTACTAACTTATTTTAGAGATTGCTTGCAAGTGTATTTTTATTTATAAGTGAAGGGATGGATTATGGATTCAAGTATTAGGAAGGGACATTTCTCAATACCCCTTCAACGGGGCTACATGTTTGTCTAATTTAAATTTTGTAAAGTATCCCCTTAGAGGCTTGTTCTTCTCCCTTCTAAAGTATGGAATTAAATTCCATTTTCTTTTGTACTTAACAATTTTCTTTAGGCAAATTTTCAAGCTTTCCCTTAATAATGAAATGGTGTTTCAATTTGTATTGGGGTTTCTATGTAAATTCATATTTTTGTATATTTATGATTAGGTCTATGCTTATGTTCAAAATGTGGCCTAAATTCATATTTTTGTTTAGGTACATATCTATTTTTCTATTTCATGGTGGCCCTTATAAAGGTTACATTATTGGAACTTAAGGTTCTGATACAATGTGTAATGCTCACCAAGGTTCGTTAAGCCTTTATCGGGTATTATACTTTAACTACAATTACTTTATTTAAGAGTTGTCTGATCCACCTTCTTCATTTATCAAAGTAAATCTTTCTCTTCTAGTTTTTTGTTTTTGTTTTAGAACTCTTACTACTTGATTTAGATGTCTTATTACCACAATAATAAAATTATTCCTAGGAGTGATGAAGAATTCCAAGCTCCTATGTAGCAATCCATCCTTAATTTGCTCACTCCTCCATTCCCAGAGTGGAATTACACCACCCTACCAACTAGGAGCCTTGCCGACACCCTTTCTCCAACCTTTCAATTTCTTGGCTCTCCATGCTTGTGACTCCAAGAGTAATGCCGCATTGTACTATTTCTTCCAAAGGTTCTTCTAGCTCTTCCACCCACTTCTTTCCCTCCAAATCCTCCTCCTCTTCTCTATTTATCCAAAACATTCCTCCACTTCGTTTTGTCCTTTTAGATTATAAAATAATAAAATATATTAAAATAATCGTTAAGCATGATGCAAGTCAAATCTTCACCTAAAATCTTTAATGCAATATGACAATTTTATTTATCCAATCCTTTCTACCCATTTATTACATTAATATCCCCCTCAACGTAAGTTAATGAAGATATTTCTTATGAATTATATTATATTATTTTGATACACACATGCAATATCTAAATGACATTTTAATACTTTACTGTCATGTCCCCATCCATCAATCTGACAAAGATAGGGGGGACCTAAATGATTTATGGGGTTCGAAATTTCACCCCATGGGCATAATACAAATATCATAAACACTTAAATGCAGGTGTATATGCATAAATATAAACATAGCGGAAATAACTCTACACACACACATCATGCATTTAAAGCATACTCACCATAGGCATAATGTAAAATTAATACACATTCAAATACAACAGTAAATACATATATTTTCAATGAAGTTGCCCAAGCAACTGGCTATGGAAGAGAAATGTTCCACCCAACTGTAGGCACTCTATCCAGGAATTTATCTCTCTGTTGAGAGGCCACCCCCAAGCTAGCCTATGTATCCACTAAGGAATAACTACAAAAGCTCACTCACATCAATATACATAGTTAGTTCTTAGGTCAATCCAGCATAACAACTGGGCTTATCAAGCATGCAAAGAGACAAAGAAGGATAAATATAAGCTAATGAACTCAACCATAGAGATATAGGCATCTCATTTGGTTTCATCCAGCCTTGGCACCCACATTACCTACCACACACAACACAAGGAAGGTCCCCTTCTCTTCTACACAATCCCTTAGGTGCCCCCTTCCCTCTAGTGGTATTCAGGATCAGCATAGAAAGGCCCAAGCTGCTAAACCTTCAGAGATCTCTTGCCTTCACTAGATTTATCAAGCACTCCAAACCTGTAGTCTCTCTCTCTACCCTCAATTTTCTCTTGAATTCTTTGATTTCTAGCCACACTAATTTTTTCCACGAAATCCAATTTCCATACTCCCAAATTTGGGTTTTTCCACGGATTTGTGGGTCTTTAACACTCACAAATTCGCCCCAGGGTTGATATCTATGGATCCCCCATTGGATTTCACAACTCACATGAATTTATGGGCAATTTTGACACTTTAAAATGTGGTTTTTTCCTTTGGATATGATTTCTATTCTTTTCACTATTGGGAATGCATAGGGGCGGGGGCATGAATATGGTCCCCATTTTCGTTGCAATGGGGGCGCGCTAGCGGAAAAAAAAAATGGCGCGTACGCACCTAAGGAAGCACGCACGCACCGCTAGGTTCGGTACCGAACCGAGGCGCGTGCGCATCCCTAGCGCGTACGCGTCCCTGGCGCGTGCGCGCAACAGTGGCTTGTATGCGCCTCTGTTAAAAAAAAAAAAACAGTGCCCAATTTTCGCATTGTTCAATTGGTCGGCCGAGCGCGACTTGCACCTCCGCGTACGCGTGACTTGAAGCACCAAAGTTTCCCAAATCAACGTCAAAACCACCCCACAACACCCACTAACTCATCAACAGGGCGATTGATAGGTAAATATCAAGTTTTGTTTTCATTTTATTCATTCTTTGTATCAATTTTTTTTTTTTGTTTTGTTTATTTAATTGTAAATAATTCTCAAATTTTGAAAATAATGAACCAATTTTCTATTGCAGATTGTAAACTAAGACAAGTGAACAAAATGTTAACCCCGAGTCCGGTGGAACACAAGAAAACCCAAACCTTGGACCCAATGCTGAAGAAAACCGTGAACACAATCCAAATGTCGAACAAAACCAAAACCCACAACCTAATTTTGAACAAGATGACATTAACCACTATGTAAATGAAATGCGAGCGCACACTCGCGAACTTAGAAAATCGGGTGAACCATCTCGATTGTCTCTTGCCACATCAATTGAGAAATCAATCGACTCCCTCATACATGCACACCAGCAATTGACAGACATGACTCAATTTAGAGCTAGGATGCAGGAGTACTACTCCACGGGCATCTCCAAGGAAGCAATAAAATATTTGAACATTTCAAAAGCCCAATTATATAGTATGTTCACAGAGCCGAAAACAGGCCAACCACCGAACATTACAAAGCCACGTGTCTGCATGGATTGGTGTCATTGCCAACCGTGGAGGGACAATTGGATACAGAGGTGGTTCATGGTGTACGATAAACCTCCCTGCAATAATAGGGAGGTTCCACAGTACTTCCTTCGCCAACTGTGGGCTGAGTTTTGCCTCGGTTTACATGTCAACTATTTTGACATAATCGAGTTCCAGGGTGTTGGGCGTGGCTCTGCCCAAGATCGACCTGCTGCTAAGAGGAACCCATTGAGAGGGCCACCACCTCCGAGGCGCGACCCCAACCCCTCTCCCCAACCACCTCAGTTTCCCCATAAGCTTGATCAGATCGAGGTAGCAATGAGGAATGTTGCACGTGGTCTCCTCAAACACACCTCCTTTGTAGCAGTGACTATAGTGGAGAGGTCGGGTGACCTTGATAGAGATCCAGGTGCAGGGCCTTCACGACAGGGCCATGATAGACCCACGACCGATGGTATCCATGCTGGGCATTCCAGTTCGACGGGGACAATGCCATATCTTTGTCCCCATTGTGGGCACACTTTCCCTGGCCTGATCGAGGGTTGTTATATGGATCAGATCAACAATTTTTTTAATGTGTTTTCAATCATCACTTTATAACTTGTAAAGTATTTTTAAAGTATTTTTGTTTGAATTAAACTATTATTTCAATGTACAGTTATTCAGAGCTGATACACCGAGATGGGAGAATGTAGAATATCCCAACCTGGATGCAGCAATGGTAGCTACAAATGAAATTGCGGCACCCCACACGGAGGTATTTTCAGTACCTGACACAATTTTGTTATTACTTATGTCATTTATATTACTCAAGTATTTATATTTATGGCATACACGTTGCTAGTTCGTACAATGTTTTTGAATATCTTGATTTCCTAGATAATGACTTGTTTAACATGTTCATAACATGCATGCATTTTGTTGTCCACAGGTGTTTCGTGACTACGGTGATCAGCCAGCCCCGCCAGGGACTGGCACATCACCATATACACAGGTACAATGTGTAGTTATAAGCATGCTTTTAATTTGATTTGTTACGACTTACTATGGTTTAATTTATTGTTTGTTTACTAAATTGTGATATTACAAATGTATATGTAGGTTCCACCAGCAGCTGTGTCTCCGCATTGTAGTCTTGTGTATCCACCCTCTCCCATGAGCCCCCCCCCTCGCTTTCATCTAGACCCCTCCCTAGGTCCACCCCCTCCCTTCCGTCCATCCCCCCCTCTCCGACCATACTCCCCCCTCCATCCATCCTCCCCCACTCGCCCACCCCCCTACGTCCATACATCCCCCCCAATTTATCCATGCCCCCATGTCTATCCATCCTCTCCCATTCGTCCACACCCCCCCTTCCTTCCACCTTCCCCTCTTTGTCCACAACCTCCCATTTGTCCATCCTCATCCCTCCATGCAGGATTGACCTCCCATGCACCATCCCTCAACACCGTCCGTAGCCCTTTCCGTTCGATACCCTCTATTCTACAACCGACAGGGGTTCATAGTCCACATGGTCCTCCTCCACCCCATACCACCGTGTCTTCTCCCACCATATCATCCCCACTTCCCGCCACTATTGTGGCATCTACTCTTCCTATATCCTCATCAGTATCTCCAGTGGTTGCACCTGTAGTGGCTGCCACTACATCTGCGCCCCCCCCAATCACTGCATCGGAGTTGGTTGTTCGGCCATCTGCTCCACCTGCTAGCCCAGAAGGCCAACCACGTTCATCGCCGGAGGTGTTCACGGTGAGAATCAAGTTAATTTATGAAAATATTTTGATGCATTAACAAAAATTAATTTAAGCAATTATGACTTTTCAATGAAATGATTGTTTTAAATGTTGTAGGCTGGAATTGCTGAGAGGCTCCACAGATCCAGGACACCTGCCCAACATTTCCCACTCATGTCAGAGGTGATTTATTTAAGATTCGAATTCTACATTTGTTTTATAAATGTGGTAAATGTTGAAAATGCTTGAAAATGACGGTATATTATATCATTTTTTCCAGAGCCCGGAGATACGGTCTACTCCTAGATGGACCAAGACCCGAGGCACCGGTAGCTCGAAGAGTAGGAAGATCGACTTTGGATCTGCACCTGGGAGTGACAGCGGTGGTCACAATGCTTGACACGCCACGTGTTATGTACATTAGCCATGATGTGGCACTTTTGTGCACCAATTTTGATGTACTTTGTATCTACGGCACGAGTTGCCATGTATTTTGTATCTACGGCATGAGTTGTCGCATTTTGTGTAGGGCACGAGTTGCCATTGTACGTACATTGAGAACCATGTTCCACTATTCGCTAGAAATTGTATATGTTTAGATGAGTTTTGTAGCCTCGATGTACATGGATTTTCAGTTATGTGATTTATATATCTCGTTGTCTAATGTGGTTGTCTCATGTTGTGTGTATCATGATGTGATGTTGTGTAAATTTGGGTTTTACCTAGATCTTAGAAGAGAAGTTAGATATCGTAGTTCAGCTTGGTTAATCTTTCCACATGTAAAAGCTTCTAACGGTATATATGTTAAGAGAACATTGTAAACATAGGCTAACTCAAACAAAATCATGTGTGAGAATTAATCTAAAAACAAACGGAATAAATGGATGGACAAATCACACCTCATGGCACATAAGATATATATTGGGAACTTGAGTACTAGGAAAAGAACACTTAAAAATAGAAAATGTCCATTGTCATCAAAAGGTTAAAATGAGATCCAACATGATTTTTAATAGCTCTACATAATGAGATCCAAAAAGGCCATACTCTACATAATCAAATGTCATCACTAGTATTTATTTTGACCATTTTGTCCACTTAAGATCATGCAACAAATTAATAACCAAGTTATGGAATCATTTCTTAATAAATTGTCACCATACAAATAGGACAACCTTGAGCACGATGTATAGCTAGCTCATTAATTCTCACTCACAGATATAACCACCTTTGATTTGATGACCATCACATCCACTACCATTTACAATTAGGACTTCCTTAATTTATCATTATGTGATAGCGATCTAATTTTATGTATGCATATATGTGTATAGTGGTTTGGATTCAAATGTATGCAGATGAATATGTATGTACAATGAAAATGATTTAATCTTTACATGTATTATAATTTAGGGCTAGATCTTAGGATACATAATAGGGTTTCTTTGTGATTAGAATAAAAACTAGGGTTTATGCTACCAACTAGGGTTTTTAGGCTAGGCTCTCGTGTTTCTAGGCTAGGATCCAAGCTCTAGGGTCACCATATTAATGTTTAATTCCACTATCATGTCATCATTCTCACCAATACCATGCCCACTACTACAATCACCATCAAGCCTCTCAATCCCACTTTGAACATTTCCCATACTTCCAAGTTAAAATTGATAGGTCTTGTTGCTAAAATATTTTCACTTATCTATTCACATAGACAAATCCACTCCCGTGAAAGATTTGTTGTAGCTTGGTACATGCAAGTTCACATGCAATAATACTTGAGAGATCATTTTACCCCATGATCCATGGAAGATTCATTGGAGTCATATGAACCTCATTGTCATCACCCCAACCATGGTCAAGACGCCAAGATCCATCCTTAGTAGACAAAACCTCATGTTGGCACCCATACCACACTCAAAGATAAAAAAATTCTTTGAAAGGGCATGTTTGGGGGTCGAGGGAATCTTGATTTTTTTATAATCACACATGAGAGGTTCTTAGAGTCAAATACATTGGATATAAATAAATCCCCCAGCGACTTCATCATCTTCATCATCATCTTCATCACCATCGCCATCATCATCAATGCCTTCATCATCATCACCATCTTCATCTTCATCATCATCACCATCACCATGACCATCAACCTCACCACCATCACCATCATCATCAACTTCACCATCTTCATCATCATCACCATCTTTGTCACCATCACCATCTCCATCTTTTACATGTGAGACGGAACCATCACCATCTTCATCATCACCATCACCATCACCATCAACCTCACCCCCGTCACCATCTTCATCATCATCACCATCTTCATCACCATCACCATCTCCATCTTTTGGATGCAAGACAGAACCATCACCATCTTCATCATCACCATCACCATCACCATCAACCTCACCACCATCACCATCATCATCAACGTCACCATCTTCATCATCATCACCATCTTCATCACCATCACCATCTCCATCTTTTGGATGTGAGATGGAACCATCACCATCTTCATCATCACCATCACCATCACCATCAACCTCACCACCATCACCATCATCATCAACGTCACCATCTTCATCATCATCATTGACCTCGTCATCATCACCATCTCCATCTTTTGGATGCGAGACAGAACCATCACCATCTTCATCATCACCATCACCATCAACCTCACCACCATCACCATCATCACCACCATCACCATCTTCATTATCATCACTATCTTCGTCATCATCACCATCTCCATCTTTTGGATGCGAGACGGAACCATCACCATCTCCATCATCACCATCACCATCACCATCAACCTCACCACCATCATCACCATCACCATCACCATAACCATCAACCTCACCCAAACCCTATCCCCAACCCTCACCGAAACCCTAGCACTAAGCCATATTCTCCATCCTCACCATCACCATCACCGTCACCATCAACGTCTTCATCATCACCACCATCTCCATCATCATCATTGACTCTAACTCTAACCCTAATTCAATTTCCTTCTATAACCCTAGCCCTAACCCTCACCCAAACCCTAGCACTAAGCCATCTTCTCCATCCTCACCATCACCATCACCGTCACCATCAACATCTTCATCATCACCACCATCTCCATCATCATCATTGACTCTAACTCTAACCCTAATTCAATTTCCTTCTATAACCCTAGCCCTAACCCTCAAAATATGCGACATATGATTTGCCACCTTCATACAAATATGATAAATACTACTGTAGATGAATGCAGGGACACTAAGTGAGTGAAGTTGGATGCTTCACTCAATAAAATGAACAGAGGGTCACATCTCCCTACTGCTAGCAAGGGGTACATCTCTCAAGTACCAAAATTCGCTCAAGAAAAATCTCAATAAGATTCAAACAAAATACTATCCAACCTCATGAAGTGCACTTGTTTCTATTTATATAGCTTCAGAGAAACCCCAAAACCACTTGCAAATACCATGGGACCTAAAAACCATGTAGGAAAACCATGGGGAGTAACATAACCCTTGATTTATTCCACATTGGCCACATTCAATGTACCATTTGACCACTTCCTCATGTAATTCACCCTACAAAAAAGCTCTTGGACCTTTTCTAACCAACATTGATCATTTCCACAACCCAAGGTGTCATCCTAACCACTTTTGATCATTTCTCTCCCTTCAAATTTGAATTTGGTCCAACCTTCATTATTCCTTCATTAGTGATCTCCACTAGCTTCCCCTATTTTAAGGAAACACTGTTTTACATGGGAGAACACTTCTATTTGCCCCCAAAACGTCCCTTATACTTGGTAAAACATTAATGCACCTCCCTTAATAATCATTTGGTCCCATTCACACCTTGGACCAACTTTTACATCAATTTAAATAATTTTCCTTAGGAAATTTTACCCCATTTTAATACAAAGGAAAACTTAAGATATATCTAAATTCCCAAATAAATTTACTTATATCCATTTGAACTTTGGATTGGGAATTTACTCTTCATGTGACCCACCTTGTCCATTTGGATCTAATTTTGCATTATTATTAACTGGGACGTCATGCTTTAGAAATTATTTGACCCTTAGCACCAATTTGACAAACTATCATGAACATGGCCAAGTGGTTCTAAAAGGCCATTGTGATCCAATGAAAAATTTGGGGACATGAAAATTCCTCCCCTCCTAATTTTCTTGTCCTCAAGAAACCATAACAAAAATGAGGGAGTACCATCACATCACTAATTGCCTCCAACCTTAGTGATGAATGAAGTCAGCACTATGTGGACCATACATGAACTCCATAAGATCTGATGTATGGGAAATCACAAGTGAACATTGAAGTGTGCATCAACTGTATCTCTGAAATTTACCCAACTACACCTTGAGAATCATCCTGTCAAAGCATCGCCCCATCTGTTCCACCATCATACCATGCATATAGTGAAGAATAAATAAATATGCTAGGATCCCAAGTGATCCTCAAGAATACAAAGTGCAATATATATTCTCCTATGCAATGCATAAGAGTCACATGGAATTCATCATAACACCCTGCAAGAAAAACATACGTCCATCCAAAAATATGTTTCCCATGTAGGAAACCATCACCATATGATGCAAATATGAACCCATGGGGAAGAGAAGAGGCTTGCTTGGACTCAATCCAACCAACCAAAATGTGCTCCCAATGAGCTGCCAATGATCAACAATTCCTTGGTCCCACTGCGTGTGCACTCTCCTAGTGCACATTGTCATCAAGAACCAATCTAGCAAGTATGGGATGCCAGGGTACCAACACTTGTGCACCCGATCAATACATAGTGTATCATCAAGAAATAACAAAGGATGTTGTTGCCAATAAGAATTTTCTCCAATCATGTATCTCTTCACCCAAGTATTGGATGAAGTTGGACTCCAACATCAAATGAACTAAGCAAGGAGCAAGGAAAATCATGAGTCTTCAAGTGAATCAAGTGAACATCATAGGTGCATCCATGTATGTTAGAGGCATCAAATGAGAGCAATGGATACTTATTATGCAAAAGAGAATGTGGTGTACTCATCATAGAATCATCATGTAGTGTAGGAGTCTCACACCCCTCATATGGCACCAATAAAAGGAAACCATTCACCCAAATTTATTTTGGATGTATGATGCAAGATAAGGAAGGGTAGGATGAAGGAACATGAACCAACTCATCCTCCAAGCTGAGAAGTGCAAAAGTCTCATCCTTGGTTGGTTCACTTATCATGGGATTATGCAATTTCTCCAAAAGTGTGAAAGTGTCTTCAAGGGATGGATCCAAGGTAGTAGGACTATGTGCCTCAAAAAGTGCAAAACTTGTTCCCTCCATAGGAAACTCATGCTCCAAAACAAGTGCTTGGCAATCCTCTACCATGTCATCACATTCATCAAGCACATGGAAACCAATATTTTTCACATGATCCATCATGTCATGAGAATCCTCCATAGAACAATGTGTACAATAAAAAGAATAGGAGTGCAAATATGAACCTTGAAACATTACATTAAGTTGCTTAATATGGATCTTGGATTCTTCCAAAGAATTCTAGGTGGAAATTAAGTTTTGTTTAACTTGTCATTATCTTCATTAATATTCAAGCAGTCCCCATGTAATACATTAACAAGCTCAAATAAATCATTCCTTTTATAAAGAAAATACAAACGAGTGGACATTGGTAGCCACGTTCACATAGGTAGTAGGCACAAAGTTTCGAGCTCATTTTGGGCCTAGTAGTAGACTAGTAGTGGTTCTCTGTTGTTACAATCGTAGTCGTTGACACGTTGTCGCACATTAGATCTCATCCCGAGGTGACTCGGGAGTCAGACTCAAATTCCAATGGTCAGTGCCTTGTAGTCTTCAATGTTCACTCATCATCTTGCACAATTGAGGAGTGAGTGCACGACGTGAATGAGTGAGTGATTATAATTTATGATATTTCTAATATTTTGAATAATGAGTCGATTTTTATAGCATAAGAATTTCAACATATAAATTATTTAATGTGAAATTTATATGGATGGGTAATTTCAAATGTTACCCTTCTTTTGAAATGTTGATATAAATTATTTCCTTCTTGATTGGAAGGGAAAAATTCAGATTTTAATTTTTTTTTGAAGGGAAATTTTAACTTTACACTTCTAGGAAGGGCTAGAACCCTTTGGAAGGGCTCAGAAGGGTTCAAATTTGAACATTGCTTCTAACCCATAATCCCTAAGTGCATTTAAGTGCTTCTAGATGTTTGGGGGTTTAAGGGTATATTTACAAATTTGTGTACTTTGATTTCAAAACATTAATTTAATTTTCAGTTAGAAACATATGTATTGCATCAAGAATAATTAAATACATA